>OW052070.1:4608227-9608227 GCA_932526445.1 Phragmatobia fuliginosa | reverse complement strand
TCCCTCTAACGTAGGTGGCATACAAATAATAGGTCTTTACCTATGAAATTGCCGTTTTGTATGCAATAAGTGAAAGTACTTATTTTTTCAAACATCTTTATTTGTGTTATTCGAAGTCATCATCACCCATGCAATCGACGCATCTTTGCCAACGGATTGGCAGTTTATTGATGCCCTTCTTGTAAAAATCAGCTGGACGGGAGGCAAGAAACTCTTCAAAGGCATTTTGTACTGTCTCTCGGGAATTTAATTTTTTACCCACTAAAAATGCCTTTGAAGAGTTTGCTGCCTCCCGTCCAGCTGATTTTTACAAGGAGGGCATCAATAAACTGCCAATGCGTTGGCAAAGATGCGTCAATTGCATGGGTGATTACTTCGAATAACAAAAATAAAAAAATTTGAAAAAATAAGTACTTTCACTTATTGCATACAAAACGGCAATTTCATAAATAAAGACCTATTATATATATCACATCTAATTTCGTTTTTACCATACTACGTGATACCTAAGTAGCATGTAAGAGATACATAACTAGTTAGGTGTCCCCTAAGGGTCGGTGAAAACGAAAATGTTACCCAACTGTTTCCAAGTGGCCCCTTAAGTTTAGGGGACGTCGGTGAAAGCAGTCATAACACTCTTATAACTACCCTAGCTATTATCTAGCGCTAACATCACAGGATGGTCCCCTATTTTTTTTCAAGTGGTAAATTAATACTGGTTGCTATCAAAAGGATATATATACTACTAAAACACGATTATATGATAAGATAAACACACAAGTACAATTAAAGCCTCTCACTGTATACAGGGGACCCAAGTTTTATTTGTTTGAGTACGTATATCTTACTATTATTAACATTTAGCTAGTTTCATCATAAACATTTATGTAAAACTTACAAATATTTCAAATTAGCAATTTAGGAGCTCAGCTCAACTAACCAAACATTTAAATATATACATTAAAATAAAATAAATTTTAATTTACCATGTAGATGTAATATTTTCTTTAATTAAAGGTAGGTATATATTTCACTAAAAGAAAATAATAATATTGGACTACAAACATGTACTTTAAAGAACAAGGAGATTACAAAAACGAACAAAACATTAAAGATTTTTGTCCATTAGAAAGGCTTTCTTTACGGGGTCTTTTAACTAAGATAAACATATCCAAGCTTATTGGGAATACACTCTTAAGTAAGCAACACTCCTAAGTACTATTCTAAAATTAACAACTCCCTAATTGTCGTATTACTTTGTTTAGTAATGAGATCAAATGCCAAATGAGAATGTTTATTTTTCAATATTCAAATAAAATATATGTTTAGTTTATAGATCGCAAGTGAAATTATAAACCTCGTATATTAATGGTATGGATGAGCAATATCAGTTATGAGGATTTGAAGTGAAAATACAAAGATCACAGAATAAAGGAACGTTATTAGTAGACATTGGGCTATATGCACAATCAAAGTGATATGAGCTCACCAATTCTAACCCCCAACACTACTAAGTACTACCACAGAATACATAATAGTACTAGTACTAGTACAGAATACTCATTCCGAAAAGTAAATTAAAGAAATAGGGACCCTTGGTGTCAATACATTAAGTTTACCTACGATTATATATACCTACAATTGCGTCTCTTTCTATCGTGTAACTCTTATCTGTTCTGACGTAATCAGGTTTGTCTTCTTTTAAAAATAATTTTAATATAGGTATATTAACTACTTTTTTCTAGTACTTAGTGAAAAAAATAACTGTAGGTACTTTTGTCAACAAATGACGTTTTAAATAATATCATATCGAAAAAACTGTTCGCGTCGTAATTATGTAGGTATTTACGTACGACACGAACAGATTAGTTCCTACCTAACACCTAAAATCTTTTTTTCAGACATCCGTAAACAGAATTAGAAGATCGAGGTTTGTCATTAGAAGCCATTGCGGGTATCGAAAAGTATCAAAAATTTCAGTAATGCGCGAGAGCGACGCGGCGACGAACATGACGCGTATCGTGCGTAATCGACAACTGCGACATGACAACCCACCGGAATGGCCTGCGCGGGAAGGCAAGCGGGACTACACCTTAAGTGCGGAGTGACACCCCCCTGGTACTAGTTAGTAATATTAGAACTGAAACCTGTAATCTTTTGGCATTTTGATAGTGCTAACTAGTAGTTAGTAATATCAGAAATGGATCCAGCAATCCTCCATCACCTTGATAGTGCATATAATCCAATGTCCAGTTTGGAGTAAGGAGTAAAAGGCGGCCATAAATAGATTGCCTATACTCTGGACGCATCCAAAAATTAATATAAAACTAATAAATACGTAAGTCTTTCAATAAATTCGACATTGGAATCAAAATTTTCATAGTCGTTTAAAATAAAAAGCTTTCAAAGACTTATTTTTTAGTCTTAAAGTCTACATCTTACTTTTGCCAGTTCTATGCAATCTAAGTACATAAGGTTAGTATTAAAAATAATAATTCCTCTGCCAATACAATAGCATTACAACATTAGTTCGAAAATAATCACAAAATTACAATACATGTTCTAACATTTTACAATGAAATACATCATCAACAGTATTTTAAAGCCCACTGCTTGTTCAGCAGTGGACTTTAGGCCATGACAATAACACACAAGAATAATATTTTAACTAACATTTCCAAAGATTAATTTTTAAGTCTATTTATGAATCGATTTATATATAATATAGTATAATATAATATCTTTACTTTGGAAGTGGATAAGAAATAGTTGTCAGATTGCAATTTCTTTCAAAATTAATATTTTTGCTTTTTAGCATTTTAAGTTGCTAGTTTATTAATACCTTGTCAAACTACTGATATCGAGACAATCAATAAACCTAATGTTGAGAAACCTAGCACAACTCTATTACTACGAGATCAAATCTGAAATGTATGCAAGTCTAAAATCTCAGTGCATGTAATGTTATTACATTTTAAGAGCTAGTATAGCAGAAAAAAGTTGTTAGTTACTTAAATAGCAAATGGTAAGTTCTTAACTTTTTAAAATGGTATCACTGATTTGAGATTAAATCATTTTAAGATTTTTCTCCATTTAATTTTCTACCGCACAGGTTGAATAATTTAAGCAAAGTTGGTCCTAACTTTCAGAACATAGAATTTAATTTAAAAAAATATTAAAGTCAGTTTACAAATAGCGAGGATATCGCTTAACTCACGGAAAAAACACTTCAGTCGAATAAAGTACTCTCTTCTATTTTAGAGGCGGTTAAATAGAGGGTACTAATACAATGGGAGCTGTTTATAAAGTCACAGATTTTACAACTAAAAATTATAACCTTCTACCTCAATTTGGGCGTAGAAGATGATTCTGGCGACACCAGCAAGTAAATAACGAGATGGTGACCTGTATATCAGAATAGGTTTTTCGGAGGAGGTACCGCGACGACAGCTGCTCCGGCTCGGCCAGTGCTCAAGGGAGCGAGTTTACGCCAACAATTCGATTCAGAATCGTACACTTCCACTACGCACAGGTATTGAACTCCGTCGTATCCACCTGGAGAAAATATAAATGATAAATAAATTAAATTTATAACACAAATTTGAACCAGAAATATTTTATGTTGGGTAAGTGCACTGCTGAACAAAGGTGGATGTGGCACAATAAAGGGATTTGGAACTTCACTAAGGAGTGCCAAATATCCTTGTCTAGGGCTAATATTTTAAAACTATTATGACTATGTGTTTGTCAGTAAATTAAACACGCTTCGAGATTAGAAGAATAATAAAAGATAAAAATCTTACCAACAGCAACGATTCTATCACCAAGTAGGCAGGAACCTATAGCATCCCTCCCATAGGAGAGGCGTGCCAAAAGTACCCATGTGTCTGCTACTGGGTCATACCGCTCCACACAAGCCAATCGACCTCCGACGGTGTTGGCCGGCGCTTCGTGACCTCCAAGGGCGTACAGGTACCCTCCAGCAGCGCAAACCTGAGAGAATTCAACTAATGAGAAGACGAATTGCAAATTAAAGGCCGATGCATACGTGACGGGATATTGCCTCGGACGGGACGTGGACGGAACGGGGACGTGGTTGCCTCGTTGTTATAATCTGTGGGTTTGTTACAGTGGTGGTATCAGGAGTGTAGAAAACGGATGTTGGCACTCCTGGAGCGACCGCGTGCTTTTTCATACAAAATGTCTACCGTGCTAACGCGAATACAAGACAATACAAGAGCTGTACAATATTAAGTGTTTTATTGCTAATCAACGTTTACAAAGTTTACATTTACATACAGAAACTATATACAATAGTGGCGACGAGAATTGGTAATTATGTCGGCAATACCGCCTAATTTCATAGAATTCTACAATTCGAGAAACAAATTTCAAAGATGGGTGCAGCGACTAGAAAGTGCCTTAGCCTTATATAAAGTTACAGTGGAAAGTGAAAAAAACTCCTACTTTCTTCACTACATTGGGGCGGACTTATATGACACTTTATGTGACTTGGCATCGCCCACGGAACCAACCTCAAACACCTATAAGCAAAATGTCGAAATTCTGGTTAAGCATTTGGACCCAGATCCACTGGAGATTGCTGAATATTTTAAATTTCATCATCGTCACCAAAAAGAAGGTGAATCGATCAAAGAATACTTAGCGTCACTGAGAAAAACGGCATCGACTTGCAATTTTGGTACTTTTTTAAACACAGCTTTAAGAAACCAGTTTGTGTGTGGTGTCAGATCACAAAAAATCCGGGACAGACTCCTAGAATCAAGCAAGTTAACATTAGAACAAGCAGTGAGTATTGCCACGGGGATAGAAAGTGCTCAAGCTGAAAGGCCTCAAACATTTGAAAGTGAGGTACAAGCAGTGTTTATAAATAAGTAGAAATCTTCATTTGCTCTATCACCACAAACTAAGGCGGGCACTACGTTCAGTACAGGGACTAAATCTGGGCCAGCAACATCATTAAACATTGTATGTTTTCGTTGTGGTGGAAATCATTATGCCAGCAAGTGCACAATGATGAACGTTAAATGTAATTACTGTCAGAGAACAGGACACCTCAGGAAGATGTGCCTTCGATTAAAGAGAGTAAATGCAGTGGATGTAATGGGGCAAGTGAATGAAAATACAGAAGAGGTGGTGTATGTCAATAATTGCAATGTAGATACAAATACAAATAAGTTTTGGATTAAAGTTAAAATTAATGGGTCTGAAGTGTCAATGGAGTTTGACAGTGGCTCAGCAGTATCTATAATGAACCTGAAAGATTTCAGACAAATTTGTGATCTGGAATTATGTTCTACAAAGACTAAACTGTGTACCTATTCTAATCAATTTTTAAATGTTTTAGGTGTCGCTAACGTAACAGCTGCCATTGGGAAAGAGTGTAGAACTGTCAAATTCTATATCATAGCTGGGAACCAGCACCCACTCTTGGGAAGAGAATGGATCAATAATTTTAACGCATTTTGTGGCTTCAGGGATTGCATGGCTAATGTTAACCAAGTGTCTCCAGGTATTGTATCGCATGTCCACTCTTTACAAAAGTTATTTAAGAAGTACTGTGCATTGTTTGACGAGTGTAACATAGGTAAAATTAAAGGGGATCCAGTTGCTTTACATTTAAAAGAAAATGCTAAACCTATTTTCTTCCGGGCTAGGCCAGTGCCTTTTGCACTGAAGGAGCGAGTTGAGATGGAAATTGACAATTTGGTTAGGGATGGAGTATTAGTCAAGGTTGATTATAGTGAATATGCCACCCCTGTGGTACCAGTAGTGAAAGCGAATGGCAAAATTAGACTTTGTGGGGATTACAAGATAACCTTAAATAAAAACCTATTAGTTGATGAACATCCTTTACCAACTTCTGAAGAGTTATTTAATGGTTTGGCTGGTGGTGACAAATTTTCTAAGATTGATCTTCGGAATGCATACTTAAATTGGGAGGTTAGAGAAGAAGATCAACATTTACTTACACTGAATACTCATAAAGGGCTCTATAAATGTACAAGATTAATGTTCGGTCTTAATTGTGCACCAGCTAAATGGCAAAGAAAAATTGAGAATATACTAAAAGGCATACCGGGAGTACACTGTTTTATTGACGATATCCGAATTTTAGCTCCTAATGATGAACAGCACCTAGACAGGTTGGAACAAGTGTTTGCCAGGCTTTCTGAATTTGGATTAAAGGTTAATTTAGACAAATCCGAATTTATGAAAGATTCTATTGAATACTGTGGGTATAAAATCAGTAGAGAAGGAATCCATAAGTCAGACAGTAAAATAAAAGCCGTTGTTGCTGCTCTCCGACCTAAAAATGTTTCAGAACTACAAGCTCTTTTAGGTTTAGTCAATTACTATGGCAGATTTTTACTTAACTTAAGTGATACTTTAGAACCATTGCATGAGCTTTTGAGAAAGGATGCTATCTGGGGTTGGTCTGCTGATTGTGAGAGGGCACTATCGCTAATAAAGGAGCAAATGCTTTCTGACACTGTGCTTGCCCATTACACTCCAAGCTTACCTTTAATCTTGGCTACAGATGCTTCTTCTACGGGTGTGGGAGCAGTGCTCTCACATATTATGCAAGATGGTACTGAACGCCCCATCCAATATGCTTCTCAAACATTAAATACTACACAAAGGAAATGGGCACAGATTGACAAAGAGGCTTATGCAATAGTGTTTGGTGTTAAACGTTTTTTTCAATACCTATATGGGAGGAAATTTATACTTTATACAGATCATAAACCACTGGTTCAAATTTTCTCACCGTCCAAAGCCTTGCCACACTTTTCCGCTACGCGCATGCAACACTACGCTATTTTTCTGCAAGGTTTCCAGTACGACATTAAATACAAAAACACAAAAAGTAATTCAAACGCAGACGTCTTCTCCCGGTTACCAATAGCAGAAGAAGTTCCATCAGAAACATTGGAAGAGGCAGATGTTTTTCAAATTAGCATGATCAATGTTCTACCCGTGACAGTCACTGATATCGCTACCGCTACTCGTCATGATATTACATTGGAGAAGTTGTTGGTTGCCTTACAAACTGGTAAAATCGTATCCCCAAAAGACAGGTTCAACATCGACCAAGCAGAATTCTCCTTGCAAAACGATTGTTTGATGAGAGATAGCCGTGTAGTTGTGCCTACATGCTTGAGAAGCAAGATATTAAAGGACCTCCATGCTTGTCATTTCGGAGCTACTAGGATGTTGGCTTTGGCTAGAAGCTACTGCTGGTGGCCTGGGATAGACAAGGACATTAGAGAATTAGTAAAGGATTGCATGCAATGCTCTATGCATTTGAATTCACCACCGCCTGTAGCATCCAAACACATGTGGGAATACCCGTCAAAACCATTTGAACGAGTACATATTGATTTTGCAGGCAGGTTTCATAATGTTTATTTTTTATTACTCATAGACGCATTTTCAAAGTGGCCAGAAGTTTACATCTTAAATAGAATAGACACGGATTCTACAATTGCAGTATTAGACAAGATTTTCACAACGTTTGGCTATCCGACTATTTTGACTAGTGATAATGGAACACAATTTGTTAACCCTAAATTTAATGAGTTTCTTAAAATGCGAGGTATTACACATAAGCGATCAGCTCCTTACAATCCAGCCACAAACGGACAGGTAGAACGATATGTTCAAACATTTAAGAACAAATTACGATGTCTCAGCACATCAGGGGATTCCTTGGAATCCAAGTTAAACCAAATACTTTTTCAATATCGCATCACACCACACCCTGCTACTGGCAGATCCCCAAGCGACTTGATTTTGTCCTACCAGCCGAACTCAAGGTTTTCCTTAATTTGTCCAAACAAAAGTCTGTACTTTTGTTTGGACAAAGTACTGTTACTTCTTCCAAAGGATCCAGTTTCCAATAGTACAGAGCCTTTCAGGAAAAAGGTAAAGGTGGTGCGTGTGCAAACACTAGTACCTGGGGATAGAGTGGTTGCTAGGAACTATACGGGTGAAGGTTTCTGGAAACTGGGAGTAATTCATAAGATTTTAGGGAAGTTACATTATTCAGTAAAGTTAGACAATGGCACGCTGTGGCGTCGACACATCGATCAGATACGTAAAGTAGGTGGTAATATACCTTTTTATGAGGAAAGTGTTAGTTCTCCCGTCACTGAGGAGAGGGGAGACAACGAGCCACCGACTTTCAACCTGATTCCGGCATTTCAACCACATTCGGAATTGTCTCCAAGTGACTCGCATTTGGCCTCGGATCCGGTTGCTCAGCCGGGATCTGAACCCGTGGTTCCTCAACCTGACTCAGAGCTTACGGTTGTTAAGCCGGACTCGGAACCAAACAGAGTTACTGATACTCACACTTCATGCTCGGAGCAAGGTCTGCGCAGGAGTCAAAGAGTTAGGAAGCCGGTGGTTCGCCTTGATTTGTAACACCTAGGCTTAATTAAGAATTAAGATCTATATTGTATGTTATTTAAGTCTTATTATAATTTTTAAGAAACTAGATTGTTTCAATGTTTAATTTCATGGTCCACACATAAATTGATGTTTCCAAACTTAAATAGTTGTGTAATCTTTAAGTTAGTTTTTGTATATTTGAGTGGTTGTTAAATCTTTAATTGTTTTATTAAATTAGTGAACTAAGTGGGTATTGTTGTTGCATATTTACAGTTCATTTCTAAGTGGGGTAGGAACTGTTATAATCTGTGGGTTTGTTACAGTGGTGGTATCAGGAGTGTAGAAAACGGATGTTGGCACTCCTGGAGCGACCGCGTGCTTTTTCATACAAAATGTCTACCGTGCTAACGCGAATACAAGACAATACAAGAGCTGTACAATATTAAGTGTTTTATTGCTAATCAACGTTTACAAAGTTTACATTTACATACAGAAACTATATACAATACTCGTTATAAACGGGGACGTGATGTAAATGCATATGCACCGTGACTGGATCTAACGTGCTAGTGTTGTGAACAAGGAAAGATGGATTTTTCATTACAAGAATTGGCTTTAATCCAATTCTTGTAAGGAAACATCGGCGACGATGTTTAGCTCGTCCGTTTCTCCGTGAAGTATGCATTTCCTTATACATTTTGTATGAAACGATGTTTGCAAAACTTCCCGTCCCGTCCCGTCCGTGTAAAAACCCGTCACGTATGCAGCGGCCTTAATAATAATAAATATTTTGGACATGTAACACACAACATTATCTAGTCCCAAAACTAAGCAAAGCTTGTTCTATGGGTACTAGACAACTGATATAACCACTTGTCAGTGTAAGTACACGAGGTGGACACCTACGGTTTGGATAATTCTGTGCGCGTCAGCTCTGTGGACGCACTTGAGACCTTTGTTTAAGGTTTATTTTGGCGAAATCTACCATTTCTACTGTACGGTTGTCGTTCACGATTGAACTGGAACGAACCGGTCCATCCTACCAAATTTAATTCAATTTTTCGTTAGTAGAATTTTTTTTGACAGTCGACGTCGGAATGTGGCCGCGTTAAACGGCTTTTTGATCGCATATTTTGGCGCCAATTTTAGTTATCTTAGTGTTTAGTGAATATTATGGTGTTTTGTTTATGTTATTAAGTGTTTAGTGTTTTAATGTGTAAATAGTGTATATAGTGATAATAAAATCAGCATTTTGCAAGAATTGGAAAATAAAAGTCGCCCCCAGATCGGGCCCCTCGCGTTGCAGGTGAGTCTGTTTTAGGCTCATAACGTTCAAATGGCATTTCAAAGGCCATTATAGTGTTAGAAATAAATATAAAGAAATGTAATTGGGATTCAATTTATATTTTTAATTATAGATAGAATAGATAGATTTAGAGAAAATCATGTTTTTCCCCCAGCTACACGTATTCTGTGCGCGTCCACAGAGCTGACTACACAGCCTTTCTTTTAGGTAGTAGAGCCACGCTGATGTCAGCACGAATGGGCCGGCTCGACCCGGCTAGTACTACCCTCACACAGAAGACCATCCTAATAATGACAGCATTCTTGCTGTCGTATTTCGTTGGTGAGTGTGAGACCGGAGGCCCAATCATTCTGCATCATTCTCCCGCCCTTCGAAGGCCGGGAGAATGATGCAGAATAATCTAACCAAACTGCCATGGTATGGGTCACCATGCTACATTACCTACCCTCACAATAAGCATGGTGACCCCTACTCCTGGATTCTACTCATGCTTTCCATCAGGCAGAGTAGAGTCACTTTGGCAGGCTTAAATATAAAAAAAAAAAAAAAAAAAAAAAAAAAAAGACGCGCCGATGTCGCACTTTTTTTTTACACTGACGACAGGATATGTACATAAACATACTTTTTTTTGTAAATACATACAAACACCCAAACTCCGAAACAAATATTTACAGATCATACAAACATTTGGTCCAACCCGGAACCGAACCCTAGACCTCTTGATCAGCAGTCGCATACGTTGACCACCAGGCCAACAGGGCAGTCGAATTACTGGTATTCATAGCTATTGTGATATAAACATTTGTATTCAAATTCTTAATATTTTTTTTCAACTACCTATCTACCTGGAATTAGTTCAAAGCATCTATTAGTAAGTCCCCAACTTCTAGTCGACCAGCGTGGGGACATATGGGCGTAACCCTCTCCTGAGAGGAGAGCAGTAGGACCTTATGGGTTGTTGTAGTTGATCTAGCTTTCGCTTTCGACACCGGTGGCGGTCGTCGGTTATCAAGGTAAAGAGTACCCTATGCCCGTAAAATCTTTATGATTTTGCATAAAGATATTGCTCACTGAAATCAGTGCAGCGGTTCAGCGGTGAAAGCGTAACATACAGACAGGGTTACTTTCGAATTTATAATGTAATAAATATGGATATATTTTAATCGTGCGAAGCTGGGGAACATCGTTAGTATATATAAATGTGTGTAAAGTCGATGATGTAAATGTGTGTAAAGTGTGCGAATACTAGTGGTCAGTAGTGGTTACTATAGTCAGACGAAAAGGAAAAGGTCAAATACTGACGCTGACACCACCGCGGCGACGGGTCATGGGCGCGCAGTTGTTCCAGTGGTTGGTGGCGGGGTCGTAGCACTCCACGGAGCGTAGGCAGGCACCTCCATCCCTTCCTCCTACGGCGTAGAGCTTGCCGCGTAGCGCCGCCACTCCGCACGTACTGCGCGCGCCTGTCATCGGACACACTATCGTCCATGTGCGAGAACACGCGTCCCACCTGACATAGAAAGCACTTGAGTTTAGGCTATGTTATGTCTACATAACGCAAAGACCATGAAAATATTTATAAAAATGTAAAAAGAGACTATCTCTCTAAATAGCTGGATCTACCTGTGTCATTTTGTGTGTTGAATGATTAAATTAATCTTTAATATTGCACCCAAGTTCTACATCGTTTTAAAATTTAATTACTTCATATTCATGTTCTAACAATTATAATTTACCTTTAATAAAAAATAAATTTCTTTTATTGATGTTATCAATTTTAAGAAACAAACAAATGTACAATACTTATTTAAATACTTAACTGATACACTAGCTAGTGTATTGAATTCGTGAATAAATAATGATATAAATGAGGTTTCAAAACTTAATTACCGTTCAACTGAGTTCAAGTATATCCATCCGTCGTGTCCCCCCACAGCATAAACGGGCGAGTTCGCACTTTCTCCTAAGACTGCGACCCCTAGTCCGTGGCGGTGTGTGTTCATCGGTGCCAGAACGCTCCAACTCAATGATGACAGATCGAAACATTCCACCTGTTAAATTAACCACCATAATACTATACTCTCGAAAACTTACTGATCAAATGTGGGTAGAGGAAATAGTTATTTATTTTATATATGTATATGCCTACCAAAGTGACTCTACTCTGCCTGATGGAAAGCATGAGTAGAATCCAGGGGCCACCATGCTCATTGTGAGGGTAGGTAATATAGCATGGTGACCCATGCCATGGCGGCCTGATTAGATAGTTCTGCATCCTCTGAAGGCCGGAAGATTGATGCAGAATGATTGGGCCTCCGGTCTCACATTCACCAACGAAATACGACAGCAAGAGTGCTGTCATTATTAGGATGGTCTTCTGTGTGAGGGTAGTACTGCCGGTAGTACAGTCGAGCCGGCCCATTCGTGCTGAAATCAGCGTGGCTCTACTACCTACCTAGTTAATTTCAAATAGGACAGATGTGTTAGTTACCATCTAAGAAACATTTTGATTACATTATATTTGAATGAGGTTTTTGTTTGATGTCAATCATATCCCATATAGACTATTCTAAATAAAGTCTACATAATATAGGAAAGTACTGTGTAGGTTTCATTCTCAGAGGTCAGATCCAAGATGATAAAATATTCTTATTGAATCCATTACCTAGACTTAAATGAGATATATTTTTTTAATTTGATCCACCAATCTGATTTTCGGAGAATGAATACATAGAGGAAGCTATTTGTCTTTCATAAGACGGTCATTGATCATTAGTAGTACCAATACCATACTAATGAATTTCTTTCAACGTCTTTGATAAAAACAACTCTATTTAGGTTTTATTTTAATTTGTACATATCTCAATTGCTTATTAATAAGTTAGCTAGGAGAGTTGATACCAAGATAGGAGTACTCATACCTCAGAAGTGTTATAACTCTTCTGATTTATGCTTATCTTTTGCAGTACAGATACTTTAACTCCTCAATAAATAAATAAAATATTGCGGACATGTTACACACAATAACATCTCTGGTCCCATACTAAGCAGAGCTTGTATTATGAGTACTAGACAACTGATATAAATGTCTACCCGTGACCACGAGCGGTATAACTCGTTCCAAACGTCGGAATGTAGAAGGTATTAAATAAATAATATACAGTAAATATACAGTAAATTGTATACAGTAAAAAACATGAGTATGTGTAAAAGTCGCGAAAGCCTAAAAACAACGGATATAATATTAAAGATAGAAAACACTCAAACTCCAAAAAAAATTTTTGCAGATCACACCAACATTTGGTTCGACCCGGGAATCGAACCCGAGACCTTTTGATAAGCAGCCGCATAGCCTAACCACTAGACCAACAAGGCAGTCATCAATACAATATTTAGGACAATAGAAAACAGAGATAGTGAGATGCTTTTTCGCGTCCCGTTGAATGTTCATGGGATCTTAGTGGGTACCATAGATATAGAATACCTACTAATAGATTGGCTTTTGCGGAAAAGAGACAATACGAGTTTACGTGTGTTAGAGCGCGACAGATAAACGAGACCAAACACCGATACGCTACACACCTGTATGCGACTCGCGCCCGTCGAGGTCGAAACATTATTGTTGTTATTTTGTCGGCATCTTGAGTATTTTGTTGTGGCTTATTATTTATTAAGCGTGTTTTATCATGGTGACGTGTACAGTACCTGGATGTAACGCTTCCAAGAAAATCCACAAAATCGTTCATTTAACATGTAAGTAAACAATGCCATATTTGCCTCTAAATAAGCTTTGTTTAAATGCGATGTCGTATATTTTATATATCAAGCGGTAGGCAATATTATCTAGTTTAGTGTCATTATAAAATAAGATGCTTTCGCATTGTCTAAAAAGAATGATTAAATACGTGAATTTATGTTGTTTCTAACCTCACATACCTAGAAGTGTGAAGTGACAATGTCGATAAAAATATCGAGAATAGTCACAGTGTTATAATAATATTCATCAATTAGTTTTATTAAAACCATTCTATACTGACTATTTGGCAACTTAAATATATATATTAAATATATAAATATATAAATTTATTAATATTGTTACAGATCACGACAAAATGCAGACATTTGAGGAAAATGGTTAAAAATGGTGAACCAAAAAAACATTGAACCATTTGTAGCAGGCATTTTGAAGAAAACTGTTTAGTAAACAGAAGTGCACAAAGTACGAGCAATATTGCGTAATATCATTATCACTTAATTATCACATTAAACATTTAAACAGTTTTTCATTGTTTATGTGTATCCACTAAAAGTTCTATAAATAAAGATGTCTTTTTAATTTTGTAGTTTTTTGTACTTAATCCCTGTATTCCCTGTGGATTTTTTTATACCAGTTGGTACGTTATCGAAATAAATAATTGTGCATGGCGCATTATTGGCACGTTACACACACATGCAAGTTTGATGTGCACACCATTGCATTTCATTTTTGGTCTCGCTTATTGAAATGCACAACCAATCTATGGCATATTCTATATCTATGGTGGGTACGGAAACACCCTTGTATTTAGAAAGTAGTGTCTAAGTAGTAGAAAAAAGTAATGTGAAAATTAATACCGTGTTGAGAGTCTTCAGTCCATCTCTACCACCCACGACAATCAGTTTGTTTTGCAAGACAGCTACGCCAAATTGTAATCTTCTTGCGCCCATTCGCATAAACGGTGTCCAAGTATTCGTTCGAGGATCATACATTTCCATGTTACTCGCACCCTGAAAAGATAACAACTTGATTTCCTTGTTAAGTTGGTGTGTTGAGTGTCATAACTTTTTAAATCAGAAAATAGTAGGTATTTGTTGCCAATTCATTCATGAAGTTCTGTCTGTATGTGAATTTTAATATTTAACTAAATCTTAATTTTTGTTGAATGTTGTTTAATTTAAATCTGTTAAAACTCGAGTGTCAATTTTAAAACATTATTCCTGACTGAATTACTTATATTGTAATTTATGTACTTTGCGTAGTATATTTTATCATTATTATAAATAAAATAATTACCTTATATCCATCCATGCCACCGATAGCCAAAAGGCGTCCAATAGTTGAAGTCCTGGGTCTAGTTCGGTGTGAGAAAAGAAGAGATCGCCTTTCAGGAAGGAGATGCCATTTCACAGCCTCCATAATCAATGGTTGGCACTCTGGCACATTTCCGCAAGCTATTTCAACCTTATCTATTAAGTACTGAAAATAAAAAAACAAGGTTAGAGTTGTATTCTTTGATTAATAGTAAATTAATAGAATGAGATAGTTTTACCTCAGATGAAAGTAGAGGTAGCTTAATTAGTTTCAGTAAAGTCGACAAAAAGTTTTCTCTGTTGGCACTATCATGTTGGACCCATGTCATGAGACTTTCAAATACATTTTCTTCAGTAACCACATTGAGATCATCCGATTTCAATAAGCTTTCTAACTGTGCCTCTGTTAAAGCCAGGAATTCTTGATGCTTTACCACCTGTATTACATATAAAAAGTCAGTGACAATACAAAATCATTTTTTACTTTATTCAAATATCTTTTAATGAAATTATGAATCAATATTGTTTTGATATAACTAATGAAATATTAAGTTTAAGGATAGCCGTAAAGATAAAGCACATTTCAATATTTTCATATTTTACTACCTTTCGCCCATGGCTGCGCCCGCGTCTATGTCGGTTATCGCGGTAAAAAGTATATCTAATGTCCCTTCTTAGGCTTTAGACTATATGGCTACAAAATTTCATTTTAAATTTGTGCAATGGTTTTTGAGTTTATCGCAAACAGACAGACAGACAGACGCAGCAGAGGACTTTATTTTATAATATGTAGTGATTACGATTCTTTTAAGAGCATCATCATCATCATCAACAGCTTTTAACAGTCTACTGCTGGACATAGGCCTCTCCTTTGAAATGAGGTTTTGGCCTACTATACCAGGCTGGCCAGACGGGTTGGTAAAGGGTTTGTTTCAAGTTTTCCTTCTCTTGGCAGTGATGTGAGCTGCTTATTTTGTTCCTTTAGTCGTCTCTTACGACACCCATGGAATGAATAGGGGTGGTGACACTTTGTATTCTTAATCTGTCACCATACGGACAGAGGTCTTTTAAGAACATAAATATTTAACAATTATTTTTAGAAATGTTCTTGTTAATCACTGAGAAAGTGAAAAGAAATATGTATATAATTTTTTAATATCAGTTGACACCTATCAGTCTAAAAATCTGTATGCTTAAATAATAGTAGGCAAATTAAAATATCTTAAACCTGCATAAAGTGCTGGTATGTGTATTTTAAAGCACTTTTGTGTAAATCCCAACAGGACTGTTGCTCAGCAAACATAGCTATTCCTAAGCAGTTACATGGGTCCAGTTGCTTATTTAAAAAAGCGCAACATGCTTTTGTAACAGAATTAAGCTGCAATAAGCTTGCTGTTGAAAGGAGCACCTCAACTGTTTCCTCTCTCAGTTCTGCAAATTAAAGAAAAGTCAGTATAGCTCTTGTACTTTTTTAAATATGACAAAAACATTTAATATGAGAAGTACTAGCCTATTGTGCCAGTATAACAATAGTTGACAAGGTCCTGCAGTGCTTGAGCGTCAACTCGCTCAAGTGTTATTTCAGTGACATCTGTTTGTGCTTCTTTCATAGACCCAGTGAACATCACAGCAAAGTACTCGCTGCTTGATGATAAGACAATCTTGTGTGCTGCTATTCTATTACAAATAAATTTTTAGATATTATTAATTTATAATATACTTAACTTTTAATAAAACTTAAGTTAACTTTAATTAACTTAAGTTTTATTAAGTTTTTTTAAGTAAACGTTAACTTAAATTAGTATTTAAAAACTTAAGTTTTTAAATACTAATGGGCCATTACACAGAAATCATTAGAAATTTTGCAAGGTTATAAGAAAGGGGTTGTTTTTTAAACATATCAATCAATCAACAACCCATATGTCCCACTTATAGGCTCAGATATCCTCTCAGGTGAGGGTTAAGGCCAAACATTCCCACGGTAGCCTAGTGTGGGTTGGGGACTTGCAAGACACTTGTGACTAAGTAATCTTGCCTTTCCAAGGCAATGGAGTCTTAAATTATTAAGTAGAAAGGGTAAACAAATGAATTCAATTAAATTGACATTTTTATTTAAGATACTGTATGTGTTAATTAAAAGTGAACTCAGGGCAATAAGCGGCTTCATTTATGTTTGAGGATTCACAGATATTTTTTGTATTTTTAAATGTTTAAACATATCAATCAAGTATAGCAATATCAATCAGCAGCAAATCAGTTTTCCAGCGATGACTGTTATTTATATATCCCATCGCAGCTTGGAGCAGAGTTAGTCGGAGCATGGTTTTCATCAAATGCGGACTCTTTCAGCCTCGATATTCAGAGCCTCAGACAAGTCGATGAACCCTACCAGTGTTAAATCTGTTCAACACTAAGACGTCTCTGAATATGTTCTTTTTGTCCGCTATAATGAAATCGATCTCATGACTTTAACAAGTTATGCTAAATCAGATTTTATTGATAAATAAAATTGAATATTCTTTTGTTGACAATTACTTACTTAAAATAAACATGAATCATCAGATATTCCAATCAGTTATGAAATACCTATGATATGGATTAAAGACAGTATTAAGGAGGAAGATGAATTCTTAATGTAAATAAACAAACCTGCATCCTCCCGCAATGAGCGTCACGTCGCACAACTTTTGTGATTGAAAATAGTTAAATACATTTTTAAGTACAGAGTCGGCATGGCCTTTGTCACAAAAAAATTCTTCTGCGCTTGAACCACTTGAAAGACTTAATTGACTTAGCTCTCGAGGCAAACCTTCGTCAATCGAATTCGTTGACAATAAAATACTGTTCTTTGAACCGTCGGCTTTCTGAGAGTCGCAACCTGACATGGTTAATGTGATGAACAACAGAAGTAATAAAATAAAGACTGTTTCGTCAGAAATTAAAATTTAACACATTACAACAAAGCAACAAACGAAAACAAAGACATCTATTTTTCACTCTTTGACAAAGATACAGATACAACGCACAACACAACACAAACAGTTACTTTTTTTTTTTTTTTTGGAATTTAATGACCTGGTAACTAAGACCTTTAAGTCAAGTCTTATTTTATTTAAACAAGCATAGCACTTTCACTTTGCTTCATTTTTAAATTGTTTTGATAGTATTTTTCATATACTATATTTCATAGTGTTTTTGTCTTATAATAACTGTTCTAGTGGCGGCGGGCGGGATGAAGAATCACACTTAATTTTCACATCACCGAGTTCACTAGCCAACACTAATCAGCGTTGATGTCCATTTCAGTGACTATTTTCTTTCTCAATTACAGCATTGGAGAGGCGTAGTTTTATCACACATTTCATAATGTATCAGCAAACATGTAAAGCATTGGCGCTTTTGCGGCCAATAAACAAGTCAAACGTTTCACAGTTTTCCCGCGGTAACAAAATTTATTTTCAAAATGATGGTTTAACTTGTGAGACATTCGTGTTATTACTTAACTACGCTTTATTTTATTCATGTAAAAACCCTTAAATTACTAATCTCTTCCTAAATTTAGACAAAAATCAACAAAATAATCTTTCTAACTTCTATCGAAAAACAACCCCCCCTCCGCCCCACAAACAGTTACAGAAACAGAGGCTAGGGTTGGACCTTCGTATGATGTACACGCATTTTATTTTCCCTTTTCCACAATAGCAACACTGAACATAAAGTATGTGAGATAAATAACGAATGTTCGATTTTTTGTGGATTAAGTTATTATTTTTGGTAAATGCAACAAATTGAAATAGTATAGGGATTTTTTGGAAGGTGCCACTAATTTAATTTGACTGTTTTCTATAATAGGCTGCAACATATTGATCTTTACCTCTATTTATGCCGAGAATAGGTATTCTTATAGATATTAATTTTAAACGATTGCCATGTTATTTCTCAATCAGATTCTATCAGATTCAGATCAATCAGAGTCTAGGGTTTTCTAAGGAAATGCTTTACAGAGTTATTCTTTTTTCACTAACGCTCCATATTGATAGGTAGTATTCTAGAAGATTTATGTACCTATATTGTAGAATCTCTTATTCTCCGTTTACTATATAATCTGTTTACAGTACGTAGATTTTGCTAATAATTTTCGTCTGGACCATGGACGCCGCCAACATTATGTTCAGAAAGGGTTTCTAGAGAATTACCTGCACATGGGCAGGGGCACCTGGTTCGCCGGCTAACTACTATCCGTGAAGTCGTGCGGTTATTGGTATTGGTCCGAGCCCAACGTATAATTTAGATTTCTCTCCGAAATATCTTGGTCCATTCTAAGGTTGCCTGGAAGAAATTGCTTGTAGCAATAAGTCCGCTTTTTGTAAACAAAATAAAATTATTTTTTAGGATTCCGAAGTTTATAACTTCGAACCCTCATAGATTCGTCATGTCCGTCTGTCCGTCCGTCCGTCCTCGACTTACCGTCCAAACGGTAAGTGTTAGAAAGATGAAACTTTGGCCGATTTTTGTTGTCTATTGCAAATCTGTAATACGGTGAACAAATAATTATTGTGAGTATGTGTCGGTTCTGGGTGCTAGACGGTATCATATCCTTAAAATCGATATTAAACCTTTCGAAGGGTGCAGTCGCTTTAATTAGATGTCCTTGATATTTCATAAATCTTGGTTTGACTTCTCTTTACCGCATACGGTACCTAACGTCATCCAAGTAGGCGAATGTGCATTGGAGTTTTTCGGTGTCAATGATGTATTGTAGGCTTTGTTGAAACGCCGCTACCCCGTTAGTCACGCCAAATGGTATTATCGTAAAAGATTACCACACACTTCAAACGCTGTATATACTTTTTCTCTTGGAAGGATTGGCATTTGGTGGTAAGTGGATTCTAAGTCTATTTAACTAAGCTTCTCAAAATAATATTTCCAATGAGCCTGTTAGAATAGAGAAAAGATGAGATTAAACATACATAGAGTAGAGATAGGTTATCTATTAAAATATTTAGAATGAATTATAAGGAGTTTGGTCTAATAATATTCGTCGACGTCAGTGTAACTCAAAAGTGCGACATCGGCGCGTCTGTGTGTCAGCTTTGTGGACGCGCACAGCAAGGGGGTCTGAATTTAGAAAAACATGATCTTCTCTAAATCGATCTATTCTATCTATAATTAAAAATATAAATTGAATTCCAATTAGATTTCTTTATGTTTATTTCTTACACTTCAATTGCCTTTGAAATGCAACGAGACGTGAACCTGGAACGAGAGGGGCTTCATCTGGGGGCCAATTTTATTTTCCAATTCTTGAAAAATTACGATTTTGCTATCACTATATACACTATTTACACATTATAACACTAAACACTTAATAACACAAACAATACACCATAATGTCAACTAAACACTAAGATAACTAAAATTGGCGCCAAAATACGCGGTCAAAAAGCCGTTGAACGCGGCCACAATCCGACGCCGACTCTCAAAAAAAATTTATTATTTTTTTAAAACTTTAGCATTTTTGTAAAAAGAAATACACAAAAGTGAATGGTATTATACATAGCTTTTAAATCTATATAATATCCTCAATTACTGGTTGAATAGTATAGAGCTCCGTACTGGTCCACGTCTCGACGAGAAGTCCATCGGCGTCTGTCCAGTCGGAACCCTCGCTTTTATAGGAGACGACAAGCAAGTTCGACACATGTAGGTATTTTAATCAAGTCTTCATCAAAGTAAATTATTTTCAGAATGTGTTTAAAGTAAACTAATAATACAAACATATATCAATATTTATATAAAATATATAGTTAAAAGTAATAATGATTACATTACCATTACTAAACAGTGTTTATAGGCAACGACCAGTGACTAAAACATACGAGTATGTATTTTATCAACTACCGTCATCAAACAATATGTGCCAAACAACAAAAGACTTATCTAATGAGAGAGAGAGAGAGAGAGACATGATTTGGTACTCTTACTGCTAGAGTGGTAAGAGGCACGACAGCGTCCTGCCCCGGGATGTACTTCTGTCGTGGGGGGCAGGGGGGACTCCAGAAACCACTGATGCGTTCCCGGTGTTCCTCCGAACTGCTGATGTAGGCCGCCGCGGGGTTTAGGAGTAGACCGGTTCCTCCGGGAGTCCCACACATGCCCATCATATACCCCAGTAAGGGATATTGCAAAAAGCATTCCCTGCGTAAAAGAGGCTATCCTACAAGCCTACAAATCATCTGCGAAAGCACTTACTATGAAAAAAATAGCTCTACGTTGTCTGCTCTAATGAGAGATTTCAGAAAAAATATTTCTTATGAGGTGAGATAAAGTATTCCATCTATTTTCATTCCTTTTTAGTTTTCTGTTCTGTTAGTTCACGACTTATAGGATTCTTTATAGTTAGAACCCTTATAGTTTCGCCACGTACATGGTCCGTCCTCGAATTAATTTGCAAATGAATATTTTTATCGCATCGACAAACTGCTAAAAAGATTTAGATTTTCAAAATATCAAAGCTAGTAATTTATAAAGAACATCTTGGAGTCCTGGAAGAGAAACAGCAACCTGTACATTTACTAGAACTTATACTGTTGATATATCTACTTATGTATATACAAAAGCAAATGGTTCTATTATGTTAAAATATGTACAACATTTTTTTTAAACTAAATGTATTTCGAACAATAAATAAGGCATGTTAAATCTTAAAAAAATAGAGGCTATGGAAGCTAACAGTGTCATCACGTTGTTTTGATTGCAATTAGATCTATCAGACCGCCAGGGAGAACGCAATACATGTCATGTGTATCCCACAACACTTCCCGATTTTTTACGATTCGATTTAAGTAGATACTTTTAAGCAGTCAGAAATCGTTGAAGCACGGGGCCCCTAAATGCGCGGGGCCTGTAGTATTTGCTACTCTTGCTACGTGGTTAATCCGCCACTGATCTTTTGTCGACAAAACATGATGATCCAATTGCGAAGCTGTTGAAACTGGAACATCAAAATAAAGCTTACTAGTTTTTTTTCCTTCGAGAATTTTTTTTTGGCCATGACGTCGCTCGTTCAAGTAAGGTTTTTGTATAATTTGGTATGAAGATGGAGTTCCTTACGCTCCGTGGAGGTCTGGGAATCTTCCTAGACAACTGCATGCATGATCCTTGTATAAACTATTTGTGTATACCTACTGTTGTACCCCAGACAGACAGGGCACGTTACAAATACAATGTGATAAATCTGTGTTTCCCTTTGTGTGCGAGAACGGGAAGAGAGCCACGCCCATGTGTAAGAGGTACCTGCTGAGTTTTCCCCGGCCTGGGAATATCCAGTGATCTTAGGGTAAGAGACTTATGTACACATTAGAAGTTGAGCTGCCCCGGCGTTAAACTAGTTTGTAGTGATAAAATAGAAATAAGAAAGTAATATTCAAAGTGTTAAGTAAAGGAGAATATAAATGTTAAACCCTACCTAGTGTCAAACTTTATTTCTAATACCTGTATCCCCAGACATATTTATATATATTTTTTTTGTGACGGGGTGCTCCTAGGTGTCGCACACCAAAGTTAACACCTAGAACATCGTTACTAAGTAAATATGTTTACTTTTACTGTTTATTTTTAAAATTCGTGTTTTAAAAAAAGAATGAAGTTTAAAAAAATCGGCCAAGTGCGTGTCAGCCCAGCCCACACACAAGAAAGGGTTCCTCAGTCACCTATAATGGTACGTGGATTTAAAATCGTATCCAATAGAAAATATTGATAAGTTTACGTATTAATACGTTAATTTTGTATGACGTTTCCCAAGTGAGCGCATTTTACAAGTTAAGCCGCTATAACTCCTGAACTAACAAAGACATCTAATCCGTTATAGTTTTCCTTTAAAGTTCATTAGATGGACCACCATTACGAATTTTTCCAGATTTTTTGAGTCAGTCGTTTAGCTTTTAGAGGGGGGGGGGGACTTCCTGTTTTTACACAAAAGTGCCCTTTAAAGTGAAATATCTCGCAAATGTATACCTAAATCAAAAAATCGTCTTGGAAATCCTGTATTATTTTTAAAAGACATATCTCATGATACCACACGATAGGGTAGCCGCGAGAAAAAAAAAAAACCTACTTTATGTGTAAGGCGCTTCAGACACTGCACCGCGCTACGTGACGTAGCGCGGAGTGGCAGATTTTAATATGGTATGCAAGTACATCGATTAAGTAGTATGGAAAACACCCCAGGTCCAACATACCGAACACGCACCACGGCGCGTGAGCGCGTGCCTCTAGTAGATTCTGCCGCCGCCTTCTTATATTTTTCATAATTTTATTGTAGCGCTTTGTCAGCGTAATTACAACACATATTCATGCAAAGTGTCATCTTTCTAGGACTTACCGTTTGGACGGTAAGTTGAGGACGGACGGACGGACGGACGGACGGACAGACGGACATGACGAATCTATGAGGGTTCCGAGTCATTAACTTCGGAACCCTAAAAATGCGGGAGATCCGCATTAGGAATATAAATCTTGTGTCGCAGGAGACTTTACAAACATACATGAAAAGGACACAAAGAACACCCAGACTCAAAACAAAAATTTGTGAATCCCACAAAGTGTTGTCCTACATGTGATTTGAATCTATAACCGTGCAACTTACTACAATAAATAATAAATAAATATTTCGGACATCTTACACACACACAAGGCAATCTAGTCAAAAACTAAGCAGAGCTTGTATTATGAGTACTACTGATATAAATACATACATATTATATATAGAAAACACCCAAATATTTGTGGTTCACAGAAATACACCTGACCGAAGTGGTGGGATGACTGTTTTGCAGTATGGGTATGAAACAAGGAATAAAACACAAATAGTATCTGGCTGAGGCATTTAATAACATTTATTTTTGTTTTTCATATTTTTTCTTAATACAACATACATAGTAATTAACAATACATAATAAATAGTCCAAAAGTATATTACGCCTACAAAACAGCGTAGTCGTTATAAGATTATCGCCATATGAGTTGCTCTACAAATCCCGCGAAATGTCAGGCAACTCCATGACACGGTTGAAAAAGTGAGAATATTCTCAGAGAGAATTGTAGTGGAGAAGAAAGAGTTGAATAAGTTTAACTTCTCTGAGATCTGCACAGTTGTATCGGCAAGACGTCTCATTACTTCTTGCCGCTTTGGTTAACATTATTTTTTAATAGTAAGCGCTCTTCTACGCTTTTCGAGATATCTTCTCTTAGAGATTATTCCATTTTTCATACAAGCTATGCGATGACTACGGCCCTACAGCCGAGGTGAATAGTGACGAGCGTTCTTTGTCGTCTGTTGATGCGTCCAGACTGAACATGTCAACCTGATGTTAGTGCGCGTTGTAAATCTTTTTATGTACCAACGATACAGTTTGTGCGATTGAAGATAGTTACGGTTTGTCTTTCGGCAAACACAACTCTATTAGAAAATATACCTATGTTAATCTCTATCTAGTGGCAATCAATCAAATATGTATCTACAAAAATAGTTGCATTCTTAAAAAAAAATATTTTCAAGAACGGCTGATAAGTTGACGTAGGTAAACGCAGCAAAATTTCTATGAAAATTTATAGGAAATTCATAATTGATCAACTAAACAGCTTTGTGTAATGATCCACTACAAGTGTGACGTCTAAAAATATTGTTCTCCAACAGTAAATGTCATTTAATTATTGTTCACCATTTGAGTTACAGAGATATTTAGATAGGCATAAGTACTGTATGTTACGAGAATTAGATATTACAACAATATCTAATTTGAACTGAGTTTGGAAGATTTCATGAGAGTTATTTTCCTTTTCAAAAGAGACATGTTTATCGTTTACAGTCGCATGTCAATTCGAATCGTATAAAAATGTTTGCGTTCATTAAATGGATTTGATAAGATGTGCTCAAATTTCGTGCTGACACAACAATTACTAGATATAAATATAATAAATAGGTGGTGTGGGTGCACTGAAGTGATGGCAGAGACATATGAGTGGTCACAGTGTTAACGTGAGCGTGAGGACCTCACGCTTATGTATAGGGACATTGCAATGGGCAACGATTAGCGTCTTCATTAATCTACGCACATGTACAGGTTGTACAGGTATTTATTCATAAAATTGACAAAGTGAAAAAAAGATTTTAATAACATGTGGGTGCATAGGAATAAATATTGATCGTTTTAAGATCAAAGCTAAATGCAAAGTGAGCTGAACTAAGACGTTGAATTAATGTGGGATAACATTTAATTAAGACACGTTTGGAACTACCAAACGCGTCTATATTTAATATAGATTAACATAATTCTGACATTGATTCTATACGCACACATTTATTAATATATTCAATAAATTAATATTAATCACATGAAAATAGGTACATAGTCTATTCTCGAAATCTTGATTTGCATCTTAACCTATAGGTATTTAAAATATCATAATAAATTGCTGTGCACATACGAAACAGGCAAATTTGAGTGCAATAAGATTAATTTTTAAAGATAATTTATTTTGTTCCAATCGAATAGAAATAATAAAATTTTAATACATCAATTGTGTATTACAATTAATCCTTAATGTGCTGAATAGCCTTGGTGAAAATTAAACTATTTCCTGCTTTATATCTTATTCGATAGTAGCTCGAAAAATATAAATGTAATTAAGTAGCTCATAAAATCTGACTTAATAAAAAACTAATTTTCATTCGAAATTCATTGGCACAAGTTTTTAACATTAACGGAAGCGGGTATACATTGAAAACGGGTGAAACCATTTATGAAACTAATATGTTTATATTTTAACACCCTATTCAGGACACAATAGGTTGTTAAAAGTAAAAAAAGCCTAACAGATACCTTTTGCAGTGTTTTTTACACTGAAAATACTTACCTCACATAATGCAAAATGTTATTTAACCAGCATTATTGTCGAAAACCATTAATAAGTTAGTTGGATATTCAGTTGGGTGTTATTCACAAAATACCTTTAAGCATTTCTATTACATTACCTTTTAACTCAATTTCTACGAATTTTCTATTCAATTACCTTGCACGCATGTCATGTATGTCTCTTATTCAATTACTGTGAAAGGGTTTCTAAACATTGAAGTAGATACTTCGTCAAACAGCCCATTAGAACTTTGTATTACTCATATCAATTTGGCGGGTGCTATGAACTGCTAAGCTTGTAAAATAGAGCTAAATGCTGGCAGACTGCCTATGATCACGTTAAGTCCTAATAGAGATTAAACACCAAAGCACGTCTCCAATATAAAAGAATTTTATACAGATTTGGCAAATTTTAGGTTGATATCATAAATACCTCTGAGTCTGTTAGCTCAGGAACTATAGAAGTCCAAACAAACCGCAAAGGTGTTTATTCATATTTCAGTTTCGTTGGCTCTATTTTTAAATGGCAATATTTAGAAGACTAAAATGCTTTGATGGGCCTCGAAAATCTCACACAGGACTCACCGTTTGTTAGTTGCTATAATAAGTGCTCACATCCATATATTTATTAAATATTTGAATACTAGTAATCATATTCTCTACACAGAAATATATTAATTAATTACGCCTAGTCGACACCAATAAAACTAACAACTACACACATACATACATGAGGTGCTTGAATTTTTATGTTATTAATTGTTGGTGCAAATATTGACTACTTACTCTTACTAAACAATGTAGACGGACCTTATTATTTACTATTTCATATAGACAATATACATTTCTAAGGATTACAATATTCTTCGGTCCTTTACCTACGTCAAAATGTTTAGTTATCGTATTTGACTAGCTTAATACAGATCACGGGGTGATCTAAGTGATCTGTAATTAATAAGCTATTACTAAGACAATTACTTATTATTGGATGTGAACAACATTAACGTTAAGTCGTTCGTCGAAGAACTTAGTGTTTGGCTTGATAACTTCTTGAGCATTATTTCATATTATCTGTGCACGTGTTTAATTTGTCGAACTTGTTCTTTGCGTGCGCAATACCTGTTAAAGTTTATAAGTTGAAATAGTATTTGGCATTACTACTTAATTCATTTACGAATTTGCTTGCAGATAGGTTTATCAATGTTATGCATAATAGTTTGTTGTTGTACGGTAACAAATCTCGGTTACAAGAGTAATGTTGAAATGCATATAGGTTTACAGTTAAAAAAAATGACAGTTGCATACATGGCGTTTTTTATTATTTTTTTCCATAATTAAATCATGCCAATGAATTCCAATGTTTACAAAACTGGCAAATCATTTAATAAATGGTAATTAACTTGCATTAAAAACTATTAATGTATAATCAACTCATTACGTATAAAGTATAGGAACTGATCAATGACTAGAACATGTTTAAAGTCGGAAGAGCCCCAGACTTCATCGGCAAAAGGCAATCACAATTAAATTCAGTCAAAACACTAATTTAACACTAATCGTACTGCGAAATACCCATAACAAAAAACATATCACAAAAAAATATAGTATCAACTAACGTACATATTTGTTTGAATATTTTATAACATACAATAGCTGCCTCGTGTTGAGTTTAATTTATGTTTAATTAGATAACGTTCTCATATCTTAATATTTGTCATTTGAACATAATTTACACCGTTATTGACAAGCCAGAAAAATAAACTATTTGTGCCAGAAACGAGTGTCTGCCGGTACTGTAGGCATGACCGGGTGACTTCAAACACTCGCCCCAAACATAGTAGGCCGACTAACTAAATAATATAAAATAATTCATTATGGGTGTATCTATATACAACATACTTTTAGATTTCTCTTATTTACTTTACAACCCACGTTAATATAAGGAATGTCATAACTTAATATAGAGTAAATACACTATGTGAATAAATATTTTAACAAATCGACATACATTTACGTTTCGTCAAATGAAGAACTATTCTAAAATATTTATGTATATGTTCTACTGTCTAACAATGTTGACTACCAGTCTCACATTTTAGTTTAATAAGTGCTAGAAGTTATGAAATAGGTACATGGAAAATAAATCAGCTGCGGAGTGGTTTAATATGGACGAAACCAGATCGTATGTATCACTGCTTCCCTTCCGTAGATCCAGGAGATCGTACACTGGCACGCGTCGATTCTGTTGTCTCGTTTACGCAGTCGGAAACCTTACACTACACTTTTAGTGTTCATGTTTTGGCTGCACCACTACTTGATATGTTTCATTACGTTCAACGCATGTACGAGTTACTACTGGTTGCGTCCGAATACTATTCCTGGGAGTTTGCAGCTTTCACTGATCGGATATAAGCACGGAGACCGATCGATCGTATGATTTGCATGAGGTCCGTGTAGCATTGTCAGGTATTGGATCACTCAAGGGTCGGGGTCCGGGAGGGGTGCCGTTCTTAACGGCCGCGCGCCCATCGCAGCAGCGCGTCAGCCAGAACATCCAAGTGGGCTTTTGTCTGTAAACAATACATTGCGTTAGCTTCGTTACTAAAAATGTAAGCGCAATTATATATACCTCTGATAAAGAAAACTAATATATAATAAAAAAAAAATGATTCATTACAAAGTATTACTACTGCAGCTACTAACGAAGGACCAATTCGAAGAACTGTGAGAAATCGATTCGATGGGAAAAAAAGAAAGTTTTCCTTTAGGTTTAGTTTGATATTCGTCTCAAAATGCCTCGCAACAGGTTTTAGTAGAATTTAATGAAATATAAAGTACCTAAATAATGATTTTCATTTGCTTGCTTACCAAAACTTAAAATGTAAATGTATGAGAATGGGTTCATTTTCCTTTACAAAGTGTAAGCGTACCCGTAATAGATTGTTTATTTGTTCATTATGCACAATATTGAAAGCGAGATCACATAAAATAGTTTTAGGTACTTTGTGATGAGTTTTAAAATACTTTAGTGATTAAACAAATAGGCTACGCAGTAATATCTTGTGCTATAATCAACTGTTAACATCTTATAAAATTGAAGTCTAAAGTTCAATAGAAGACACAATAACTATAGTCGTCACAAAATAAGAAGCCCTTATAATAAGAAGAAATTAAATAGGATTATGAATTTGATTTTTGAAATTGAAAAATCAAATTCATAATCCTATATAATTACCTTAAACTATCACAACGCGTATCATAAATAAGAATCAAGTTAAAGTTTATATTGAAAAAATACACTAAAAAACACGAATTATTGGTTGAAATCGTGAAAAACATATGTCAAAACGGGCTTCTTATTTTGTGACGACTATATGCTTTTTTATTATTTTTTGTGGGGTCGGTTTGGGAATCTTTACACACACATTTTACATTCAAGCACTATGAACTCACACATTACAATGAACAAAAAAAATCAAAACTTCTTATACAAATAAACACATTCTGTGTCAACAATGTAATGCATCCATATGGCCATTTTGGCTTATGCTCTTAGGCTAGGACGGCTTCGTGAGGCTATTCCATAGCGTGTTGTTCTATGGAAAACTTCAACCATACCTTATGCGAACAAGAATTGATCGTGTCTTGGGAATCGAACCCACGACCTCTGGTTGGCAGTCAGGATCAACTCAAGGTCAAGGATAATATCTCAAATAAATATTTACCGTTTTATAGAACATGCATGCCTGTCGGTCTTCATCTTCACCGCTAGGACAGTCAATGAAGCCGTCACAAAGTACATGGTCGTCAATACAGCGATAACGCCCTTGCCGGTCAGGTGTGGGACACGCGAACCGCTCCATGCCGTCCGCGGCAGGTGGACATTCTGTTAACAAATTACGAAATTCACTTATCTACTTATTTTCATAATAATATTATATGAAGTTAAGGAATATCTCAATGTATTAGAAGCATGCTGATTTCAGAACAAAATGCCTCTACGAGGGCGGTACTAATATCATACAGATGACCAAACTAAAATAACAGTGCTCATTCGTGCTCTCGTATTTAGTTGTGCGAGAGTGCGCGTGCGAGACCGCAGGCTCAATGATGCAGGGGCATCTGACTAGGCCGCATACAGTCACAACGTGGATGGTGACCCCTACTCTAATATTCTGCACGCCTAAGAGGCAGGTTTAAATATAAAAAAGAGTGATATGTATTCGATATATAATCAAATTATAATCCCGTGAAACTCTGATGAAAAAGTTTGCCTTCATCGAGGGATACACAAACACAACGCTAAATTCATATCTATTTTATTTATTTAAGTAAGTTTAAACAGATTTCATCGTGTACCAAGATGAATATGTACAATAATGAGTAATAATTAGGAGTGTTAAGTTTCTCACTACTAGTCGTAATCTTTAGAAACATTAAAGGCATGATTATATTTTTCTATTATCATTCAAAGTGACAAGCTCGAGGGACGGAGACGAATGTAATGATATAGTCAATATAATTAAAAAGTAAGTAAAAATAAGTGTAAAAACGTATGTAGTGTATGTATGTAGTGTAGTGTAGGTTTATAATTCAATACTATACCAACCACTGTGGGTAGAGTATAATAAAAATAATCTTCATATATCTAAAAAAACAGCAAACAAAACAATTTTGTTTTATTCATTTTATCTGAAACTCTGGTTTTGAGAATATCAATCAATAACCCATAATATCCCACTGCTTTGCTCGTGTCCCACTCAGAATAGGGTTAAGGCCATACTCGTACATAGCCACGCTAGCCGAGTTTTTTAATTATTTTATCATAACAAGTGGGAGCGACTGCTTACCGTAACCTCCGAATCACTGAAACGCTTATTGCATATGATGCTACTAACGGTTATCCATCTAGAATCTAGATATTGACCGCGCTGTCGTGATTGTATCCAAACACGTAAGGCCACTTGGCTATAAGCGCTTTTAGAACAATTTTTTTTTTAATTACCTTGTATTTAGATACATTATGTACTAGCTGAGCCCCGCGTACACGCAAGTAACGCCGCGGCCCAAAACTAGTTTAAAAAGTAGCATAAGTTACATTTTCAGCTATCTGATAAAATTGGTTCAGCAGTTGAAGAGATTAGGGGGAACAAGCAACAAGAATAGAAAATTTTAAACTTTCTTTTTTTGATGAACTCGTAAGTAGATATCGTATACAAGTAAATACTTTCATATTCATTTGGTGAAAAGCTGTTAATTAATTTCAAATTAAAAATAGACAATTCAACTTTTATTTATTTGCATAAATAAGATAGAGGTTTACAGTGTTAATAAGTAAACAGATTGTTTTGATAGTGTAAGAACACATAACATGGTATTTATCAGACCTCTTTATCGTATACCTGAGGAGACCTTTAAAGGTCCCAAAAAGTAAAAGTGCTAAACAGATATGTAAATAAAAACACAATGTATTATAATACCATTAATCCTTGTTTGAAATAATCATAGCTTTTTACTCGTCCCCCGAGAGACACCATGTTTGGATATTCACAAACTTCGCGACAGACTGGTTGCACACTTGAACTACGTACCCAAGTGTCGGCAGGCCACTCTATTGAGAGCGTCTATTTTTAGCCACGCGTCGCCGCTGCCGCGTCGGTCACGCCGGGGAAGCCTTGCCTTGTAGCAATCTACATATATATACACAGAGCACGCAATTGAGCTAAGGATACCCTTAACCCTATATATTTACCTTGTGCGAAGTCGCGGCATCTCTACAATTCATGAGAATGTTATACTGTAGCTTTCAGAAAAGGGTGTTACCCCTAACAAATATCGAAATTCTCACCTACGCGGATTTACAAGTCGTTGATCTGAAGAAATAAGTATGATAAAATTTTGTTAAGTAACATTGTTTCTCATTCTGTATGAATAATATTGTTATAAAGACTTATGTTTTCGTATAGGTAAATTTACAAACGAACTAGAATTAATTAAGTGAATTACTATTTTTATTGTTGTAAATAACCACCAATTTGCTTCGATCGCACTCGCTTTTAAGGCGTACCAGCAGTTTAGATTTCTTTCATTATTTTTAAATTAATTATTTAAACTTATTATCTAGTCTAAAACTTTTATAGCTTATTATTAATAAACGGGTAATTTGGTTTAAAAAGAACACACACGGAGATGTTACTGGAAACATCTATCTAAGCATACTTTTCTTAAGCTTTTCTTAGATAATAGATTCATCGAGACTATTGTACTCAGAGATTTTATTGGGAAATTCATTCAAAATATTAAATTAATTTTTAGGGTTCCGTTGCTAAATGGCAAAAAACGGAACCCCTATATATTCGTCATGTATGTCTGTCTGTCTGTCTGTCTGTCCGTCCGTATGTCACAGCCACTTTTTTCCAAAACCATAAGAACTATACTTTTGAAACTTGGTAAGTAGATGTAGTCTGTGAACCGCATTAAGATTTTCACATAAAAATAGAAAAAAACAATACATTTTGGGGGTCCCCATACTTGGAACTGAAACTCAAATTTTTTTTTTATTGAGTTCACTTAAATTACGGAACAATGTAAGTCGCAGTGACGGAACTTTCTTTAAGTATGGGACGTCACGCATCGTCAATATCGGACTTATTACTGAATATGAATAATATTAAAGGAATAAAAACTGTAAACAACCACGTATTTCTAATAAAGTTTTTATTACAGTATTTTGCTCAGAGCCGTTGAGCAAAATAGGTATCTACAATCTGATAATAACCTACTTTCTTTTGTTCTCCTTTACCATTTACAAAAGATCAAAAGCACAAACATGATATTTTTTTCATATTATCAGAATTTGGCTTGTAGTACTCTAATTAAGAGTTGATTATCTTATATTGTATCGTATTTAGTAAATGCGGCCGCCCACGTTCTTTGACTGATTTCGTTGTATTTGTACCTAAATCATAAACAGATTAATATTTGCTTAAATTAATTAAATTTTCAGTGAAATACATCGTTATACAGAAGATTTATGGAGCTCCCACAATGAAATACTGATAGGTGATGTAAATTATAGACATGGTCATGTATTCAGGTATGTATTCAGTATTTGTTTATTCCCAAAAAAATCGTTTATAAATAGTCAAGTTTTATGTTTCTTTAAATAAAGTTTGCAGGTACATAATATGTGGTGTATATAAATATGTTGTTTTTTTACTGTATTATTCTAAACTATACTGGTGTGTATTCGCTTTTCTTATGTAAATCAAATTATTAATTCATTGGTCACAGAACCACACCGAAGTGTTTAGTGTTTAGTATTTTTTAGACTTTAATAAAAATAGACACTTTCAAAGTTAATATTTCATTGTAATTTGTCCTGAATAAAAAATGCTTCTGGTACATCTAAAATATCAGACTGGTGTGCAATGGGAGAGGCCTATGTCCAGCAGTTATTTAACAAACAAACAAACTTTTACAGTGTATTAGTAATGGACGGGTCATTCGGTTTAAAAAGAACACACACGGAGATGTTGGTTACTCTAAATGAGTGGTAAGCTCTGTCAATTTTAAATGAGGGGATTTCGTTGAATTTGTCGGCATGGTTAATATATTTATGCAAAGTTAATTTGGGTGGGATAGACAGATAGACTTTACCACAAGACATTATTATTTCTTGATGATCCTCAAATAGCAGATAATAGTAAACAAAGAGGATAAAAATAGATTGATATGGAGAGAGTGCAAATTTTTAATGACAATGTGCACTATGCAGGTTACAATACAACATAACATTTAATTTAACAGTATATGTCTTACTAATGTAAGACATTTCATGAAATAGTAGACCGTAGTTCCACAAAATGTATTTTTATTCGTGATTATAACAGTTGATTCACGTGCTCGTAAAGGCACCATGAAATATTCAGGTTGATGTCATATAATACGTCTCTCCAGTTTTAACTTTCCTTTTAGAATCTTCCACTTTTCTTACAATATTTGTCACATGAACACCTTTTATAGTTTTTTCATACTCCTTGGAAATTCATCTCAAATTAATAGATGACGCTTCAAAAGGTGTTACCTTTTACAATGCAAATTACCCAGCGAGTCCCAGATAACAGGTTATTTCTATGAAACGCTTCGCCACATAGAATCACTCCAGTATTACAGGACCTTGAAAACTTATACTTTTACACGTGCTTGTTAGTTTCTCGTAAATAGGATGCCATAAAGTAATTCAAAAGCTGTTAACTTTCCTTTATAAAAGCAAAGTCTAGTTTGTAGAGAAGAGTACTGTTTATGTACTATAGTTGTAACTGCGTATTGAAGTTATTGTTGCATACAACATAGACATACATGAAACACGTGCAACTTAAGAGGAATTACAATAATCTATTATAAATATTATTTATTGTACACAAAGCAGCATTTCTATGAATTGATATTATACATGAATGAAATATTTATGTACAATAGGCGGCGTTATCCCTAAGCAATTTATTTCAGATAACCTTTTATACCGGAGAGGAATGATGTTGATAGAAAGGGGTCTTTTCATTTGTGGAATCAACAATTTCAGATACAAGTACATAAGTATATATACAGTCTGTTGAAAAATATATTTCATGTCAAGTATTTAATTTATGAGTATCAGAGATTATAATAAAATAGCTGAAATGACTTTACAGCTTCTCGTATTCGTATATTCTTGTAAATAATCCTCACAAGCACTTCAATGAAAGATGTTTAGAACTCTCCCTTTAGATAAAAGGATTGAGTGATGTTAGTGTTTACAGAGCTACAATATATTTCTAGATAAATTAGAAAAATCATTTAGACTGTTGTTTAAAAGGATAAAAGTGCAAATTAGCGTATGATGAAATCATTATTCACGTAGTCAATATTATAATATGGAAGATTAGTTTTTGTTAAAAATAAAGTAGCATTATCAGGTTGGGAAAACCTTTTTTTTTTAAACTGATTTCAAAAAAACACATCAAACGCAAACTCCCTGCCTAGAACACTGAAAAGTGTAAAATAATTTGGCTTTAATTTGACTGGCATAAATTACAATGGGGAAATTCTTGTTGACAACTAATCATCTATTAATTTAATGAAGTAAAATTATAATGAGTGCTAGTTACCTGAAATCTAATATAAGTCGGCGCCAAGCCAGAAATGTATGTATGTTATTATAATATGTAACTGATATGGCGGGGGCGGATGTACGTCACTTATCAAAAATCTATTCGCCTTGGCACCGACTTTAAACAGATTTTGCGTTTGATGTATTTTTTGAAGTCGGTTATTTTTTTCAAAAAACCTTTTATTTTTCCATTTTTAGTTCTAGTTTATTTTTAGTTTAGTTTTAGGTGGGTAAAAAAAGCGGACAAGTGCGAGTCGGTCTCGCCCATGAAGGGTTCCGTAGCAGCAAGTAACATCATATAATATAAGTTTTTGTACTTTGTTGTAACTTTCATCGATGTTTTAATAATAGTGTTTTGATTGAAAGAAATGTAAATTGCGGTTTATGACTTAAGACGTATTAAATAAAAACTACTTACTAGATCTTGTCAAAACCAATTTTCGTTGGAAGTTTGCATGGTAATGTACATCATATATTTTTTTTAGTTTTATCATTTTCATTTTAGAAGTTACAGGGGGGAACACATTTTACCACTTTGGAAGTGTCTTTCGCGCAAACTCTTCAGTTTAGAAATTTAAGACCTATATGAATAGGTCTTAAATTTCTCAACTGAAGAGTTTCACATCTGAATAGGTTAAAAGTATACATCTAAAAGTACATAATGTACCTATATATAAAATCCAAAGAATTATCCTCTATATCCTAACCGTTATGGAGTTGAACCTTCCATCATCACCTCATCTAAATAAATTGAAAGAAAACGACGTAGTATAATATACATGCATATCAAATTTAAACATGAACATTTATAAAAAAAGATCCTGACGAATTGAGAACCTCCTCCTTTTTTGAAATCGGTTAAAAATGAAATTCTATAGAAAATTTCTAAATCGCTCACGTAGAACGAAAGCGAGATCTGAAAGATAATTCTACATTAAGGTTGTCAATTGTATTTCGTTCAAGATTGCTTTTTAAATCGATTTCTAAAATAACGGATATTTAAGCTCTGTTATTGTTAAAATCGAACAAGTCATTTCTTAGAATATTTAATAAGAGTGACTTGTTTTCATAAATTTAAAATATGTTAAATTATTTTAATCAAGTTTAGGACACATTGAAATAAAAATAATTATTGAGTGTTTATTACAGTCTAGTAATAGCATGGTCATCACGCCTTTTTATATAAATGGCAGTCTAAGTATTCAGCAATTTTAGATTTTTTAACTTACAGTGTAGTGACGGAATACGGAATGTCACCACTACGATTCATCTCGTAGGTGTTAAAACGCAATGCAGCTACATACATAGTGAAGCAACTACGTAGGACAACACTGCAGTATCGAGAACGGATACCTGACGCAAATAGCATATTATAGTTATATATACATATATAGTATACAGAGTGTCCCGAAGTCGACGCCAAGCCGCAAACGGGTGATAGTCATAGTCAAGTCATAGTGGTTATCAAAAAAAAAACTACTTCTTCTTATTTCAATTTCTTACTTCGGGCAGATATTGAATAATTATTGTAAGAAAAACCCAGGATCAGGGCGACCCGGGAATCGAATCAGAAACTCAATCACTATATCTATATATCACATATCTGTTTCTAAATATATCGCAAGACTAAGGTGGTTTCATCTTCCGAGCTCCCTAATACGGTTAATCCCCTGACTAGACTAGGTTATTAGGTAATAAAATACCAAATATAAAGTCAAGTCATAACTAAATGTGTTCCATTTACATATTTTAAGCAGGTCAGCATTGATTGTGTTAACAGCATCGGCGAGATTCTGCAATGGTGCCCTGGTATAGATTTGGAGATCATCCGCGTATAGGTGGTAGGAAGAAGATAGGTCATTTGTGATGGTGTTGATAAAAACAGAGAAAAGTAGAGGAGATAGCACGCCGCCCTGTGGTACACCAACTGTAGTACTACACCAAGAAGATACGGTTTTATCAATACTTATGCGCTGTCGGCGACCAGACAGGTAGTTGTGAAACCAGTCAATCACAATTGAAGATATGTTGAGAGAGCGCAGTACGCACAGTAAGACGTCAGGGTCTACGGTGTTAAATGCATTACTGAAGTCCAGGAGTGTTAGAACTGTCAGCTCGCCATTTTCCATGGCAGATCTGATGTCCTCCGTAATATGTACTAGGGTAGTAGTGGTACTATGCCCAGGTCGAAAGCCGGACTGTAGAGGATTCAGTAGCTGGTTTGTGGACAGAAATTTAGTCAGCTGAGTTTGGTTGAGGCGTTTAAGGACTTTGGAGAGAAAGGGGAGAATGGAAATAGGACGATAATCAGAAAAGGATTCAGGTTTCTTCTTTTTAGGAATGGGTATAATTTCAGCATGCTTCCAAGCCTGAGGGAAAACACTGTGGGATATCGAATAGTTGAGGATATGGCATAGGACAGGAAGAATTTCATCAAGGATTGGGAGGATCATATTACGGCTTAGACAATCAGATCCCACTGCATTCGAAGTTATGGATACTACGCTCTTCTTAACATCACTATTAGAGAATTGACAGCAAACAAAACAATTTTGTTTTATTCATTTTATCTGAAACTCTGGTTTTGAGAATATCAATCAATAACCCATAATATCCCACTGCTTTGCTCGTGTCCCACTCAGAATAGGGTTAAGGCCATACTCGTACATAGCCACGCTAGCCGAGTTTTTTAATTATTTTATCATAACAAGTGGGAGCGACTGCTTACCGTAACCTCCGAATCACTGAAACGCTTATTGCATATGATGCTACTAACGGTTATCCATCTAGAATCTAGATATTGACCGCGCTGTCGTGATTGTATCCAAACACGTAAGGCCACTTGGCTATAAGCGCTTTTAGAACAATTTTTTTTTTAATTACCTTGTATTTAGATACATTATGTACTAGCTGAGCCCCGCGTACACGCAAGTAACGCCGCGGCCCAAAACTAGTTTAAAAAGTAGCATAAGTTACATTTTCAGCTATCTGATAAAATTGGTTCAGCAGTTGAAGAGATTAGGGGGAACAAGCAACAAGAATAGAAAATTTTAAACTTTCTTTTTTTGATGAACTCGTAAGTAGATATCGTATACAAGTAAATACTTTCATATTCATTTGGTGAAAAGCTGTTAATTAATTTCAAATTAAAAATAGACAATTCAACTTTTATTTATTTGCATAAATAAGATAGAGGTTTACAGTGTTAATAAGTAAACAGATTGTTTTGATAGTGTAAGAACACATAACATGGTATTTATCAGACCTCTTTATCGTATACCTGAGGAGACCTTTAAAGGTCCCAAAAAGTAAAAGTGCTAAACAGATATGTAAATAAAAACACAATGTATTATAATACCATTAATCCTTGTTTGAAATAATCATAGCTTTTTACTCGTCCCCCGAGAGACACCATGTTTGGATATTCACAAACTTCGCGACAGACTGGTTGCACACTTGAACTACGTACCCAAGTGTCGGCAGGCCACTCTATTGAGAGCGTCTATTTTTAGCCACGCGTCGCCGCTGCCGCGTCGGTCACGCCGGGGAAGCCTTGCCTTGTAGCAATCTACATATATATACACAGAGCACGCAATTGAGCTAAGGATACCCTTAACCCTATATATTTACCTTGTGCGAAGTCGCGGCATCTCTACAATTCATGAGAATGTTATACTGTAGCTTTCAGAAAAGGGTGTTACCCCTAACAAATATCGAAATTCTCACCTACGCGGATTTACAAGTCGTTGATCTGAAGAAATAAGTATGATAAAATTTTGTTAAGTAACATTGTTTCTCATTCTGTATGAATAATATTGTTATAAAGACTTATGTTTTCGTATAGGTAAATTTACAAACGAACTAGAATTAATTAAGTGAATTACTATTTTTATTGTTGTAAATAACCACCAATTTGCTTCGATCGCACTCGCTTTTAAGGCGTACCAGCAGTTTAGATTTCTTTCATTATTTTTAAATTAATTATTTAAACTTATTATCTAGTCTAAAACTTTTATAGCTTATTATTAATAAACGGGTAATTTGGTTTAAAAAGAACACACACGGAGATGTTACTGGAAACATCTATCTAAGCATACTTTTCTTAAGCTTTTCTTAGATAATAGATTCATCGAGACTATTGTACTCAGAGATTTTATTGGGAAATTCATTCAAAATATTAAATTAATTTTTAGGGTTCCGTTGCTAAATGGCAAAAAACGGAACCCCTATATATTCGTCATGTATGTCTGTCTGTCTGTCTGTCTGTCCGTCCGTATGTCACAGCCACTTTTTTCCAAAACCATAAGAACTATACTTTTGAAACTTGGTAAGTAGATGTAGTCTGTGAACCGCATTAAGATTTTCACATAAAAATAGAAAAAAACAATACATTTTGGGGGTCCCCATACTTGGAACTGAAACTCAAATTTTTTTTTTATTGAGTTCACTTAAATTACGGAACAATGTAAGTCGCAGTGACGGAACTTTCTTTAAGTATGGGACGTCACGCATCGTCAATATCGGACTTATTACTGAATATGAATAATATTAAAGGAATAAAAACTGTAAACAACCACGTATTTCTAATAAAGTTTTTATTACAGTATTTTGCTCAGAGCCGTTGAGCAAAATAGGTATCTACAATCTGATAATAACCTACTTTCTTTTGTTCTCCTTTACCATTTACAAAAGATCAAAAGCACAAACATGATATTTTTTTCATATTATCAGAATTTGGCTTGTAGTACTCTAATTAAGAGTTGATTATCTTATATTGTATCGTATTTAGTAAATGCGGCCGCCCACGTTCTTTGACTGATTTCGTTGTATTTGTACCTAAATCATAAACAGATTAATATTTGCTTAAATTAATTAAATTTTCAGTGAAATACATCGTTATACAGAAGATTTATGGAGCTCCCACAATGAAATACTGATAGGTGATGTAAATTATAGACATGGTCATGTATTCAGGTATGTATTCAGTATTTGTTTATTCCCAAAAAAATCGTTTATAAATAGTCAAGTTTTATGTTTCTTTAAATAAAGTTTGCAGGTACATAATATGTGGTGTATATAAATATGTTGTTTTTTTACTGTATTATTCTAAACTATACTGGTGTGTATTCGCTTTTCTTATGTAAATCAAATTATTAATTCATTGGTCACAGAACCACACCGAAGTGTTTAGTGTTTAGTATTTTTTAGACTTTAATAAAAATAGACACTTTCAAAGTTAATATTTCATTGTAATTTGTCCTGAATAAAAAATGCTTCTGGTACATCTAAAATATCAGACTGGTGTGCAATGGGAGAGGCCTATGTCCAGCAGTTATTTAACAAACAAACAAACTTTTACAGTATATTAGTAATGGACGGGTCATTCGGTTTAAAAAGAACACACACGGAGATGTTGGTTACTCTAAATGAGTGGTAAGCTCTGTCAATTTTAAATGAGGGGATTTCGTTGAATTTGTCGGCATGGTTAATATATTTATGCAAAGTTAATTTGGGTGGGATAGACAGATAGACTTTACCACAAGACATTATTATTTCTTGATGATCCTCAAATAGCAGATAATAGTAAACAAAGAGGATAAAAATAGATTGATATGGAGAGAGTGCAAATTTTTAATGACAATGTGCACTATGCAGGTTACAATACAACATAACATTTAATTTAACAGTATATGTCTTACTAATGTAAGACATTTCATGAAATAGTAGACCGTAGTTCCACAAAATGTATTTTTATTCGTGATTATAACAGTTGATTCACGTGCTCGTAAAGGCACCATGAAATATTCAGGTTGATGTCATATAATACGTCTCTCCAGTTTTAACTTTCCTTTTAGAATCTTCCACTTTTCTTACAATATTTGTCACATGAACACCTTTTATAGTTTTTTCATACTCCTTGGAAATTCATCTCAAATTAATAGATGACGCTTCAAAAGGTGTTACCTTTTACAATGCAAATTACCCAGCGAGTCCCAGATAACAGGTTATTTCTATGAAACGCTTCGCCACATAGAATCACTCCAGTATTACAGGACCTTGAAAACTTATACTTTTACACGTGCTTGTTAGTTTCTCGTAAATAGGATGCCATAAAGTAATTCAAAAGCTGTTAACTTTCCTTTATAAAAGCAAAGTCTAGTTTGTAGAGAAGAGTACTGTTTATGTACTATAGTTGTAACTGCGTATTGAAGTTATTGTTGCATACAACATAGACATACATGAAACACGTGCAACTTAAGAGGAATTACAATAATCTATTATAAATATTATTTATTGTACACAAAGCAGCATTTCTATGAATTGATATTATACATGAATGAAATATTTATGTACAATAGGCGGCGTTATCCCTAAGCAATTTATTTCAGATAACCTTTTATACCGGAGAGGAATGATGTTGATAGAAAGGGGTCTTTTCATTTGTGGAATCAACAATTTCAGATACAAGTACATAAGTATATATACAGTCTGTTGAAAAATATATTTCATGTCAAGTATTTAATTTATGAGTATCAGAGATTATAATAAAATAGCTGAAATGACTTTACAGCTTCTCGTATTCGTATATTCTTGTAAATAATCCTCACAAGCACTTCAATGAAAGATGTTTAGAACTCTCCCTTTAGATAAAAGGATTGAGTGATGTTAGTGTTTACAGAGCTACAATATATTTCTAGATAAATTAGAAAAATCATTTAGACTGTTGTTTAAAAGGATAAAAGTGCAAATTAGCGTATGATGAAATCATTATTCACGTAGTCAATATTATAATATGGAAGATTAGTTTTTGTTAAAAATAAAGTAGCATTATCAGGTTGGGAAAACCTTTTTTTTTTAAACTGATTTCAAAAAAACACATCAAACGCAAACTCCCTGCCTAGAACACTGAAAAGTGTAAAATAATTTGGCTTTAATTTGACTGGCATAAATTACAATGGGGAAATTCTTGTTGACAACTAATCATCTATTAATTTAATGAAGTAAAATTATAATGAGTGCTAGTTACCTGAAATCTAATATAAGTCGGCGCCAAGCCAGAAATGTATGTATGTTATTATAATATGTAACTGATATGGCGGGGGCGGATGTACGTCACTTATCAAAAATCTATTCGCCTTGGCACCGACTTTAAACAGATTTTGCGTTTGATGTATTTTTTGAAGTCGGTTATTTTTTTCAAAAAACCTTTTATTTTTCCATTTTTAGTTCTAGTTTATTTTTAGTTTAGTTTTAGGTGGGTAAAAAAAGCGGACAAGTGCGAGTCGGTCTCGCCCATGAAGGGTTCCGTAGCAGCAAGTAACATCATATAATATAAGTTTTTGTACTTTGTTGTAACTTTCATCGATGTTTTAATAATAGTGTTTTGATTGAAAGAAATGTAAATTGCGGTTTATGACTTAAGACGTATTAAATAAAAACTACTTACTAGATCTTGTCAAAACCAATTTTCGTTGGAAGTTTGCATGGTAATGTACATCATATATTTTTTTTAGTTTTATCATTTTCATTTTAGAAGTTACAGGGGGGAACACATTTTACCACTTTGGAAGTGTCTTTCGCGCAAACTCTTCAGTTTAGAAATTTAAGACCTATATGAATAGGTCTTAAATTTCTCAACTGAAGAGTTTCACATCTGAATAGGTTAAAAGTATACATCTAAAAGTACATAATGTACCTATATATAAAATCCAAAGAATTATCCTCTATATCCTAACCGTTATGGAGTTGAACCTTCCATCATCACCTCATCTAAATAAATTGAAAGAAAACGACGTAGTATAATATACATGCATATCAAATTTAAACATGAACATTTATAAAAAAAGATCCTGACGAATTGAGAACCTCCTCCTTTTTTGAAATCGGTTAAAAATGAAATTCTATAGAAAATTTCTAAATCGCTCACGTAGAACGAAAGCGAGATCTGAAAGATAATTCTACATTAAGGTTGTCAATTGTATTTCGTTCAAGATTGCTTTTTAAATCGATTTCTAAAATAACGGATATTTAAGCTCTGTTATTGTTAAAATCGAACAAGTCATTTCTTAGAATATTTAATAAGAGTGACTTGTTTTCATAAATTTAAAATATGTTAAATTATTTTAATCAAGTTTAGGACACATTGAAATAAAAATAATTATTGAGTGTTTATTACAGTCTAGTAATAGCATGGTCATCACGCCTTTTTATATAAATGGCAGTCTAAGTATTCAGCAATTTTAGATTTTTTAACTTACAGTGTAGTGACGGAATACGGAATGTCACCACTACGATTCATCTCGTAGGTGTTAAAACGCAATGCAGCTACATACATAGTGAAGCAACTACGTAGGACAACACTGCAGTATCGAGAACGGATACCTGACGCAAATAGCATATTATAGTTATATATACATATATAGTATACAGAGTGTCCCGAAGTCGACGCCAAGCCGCAAACGGGTGATAGTCATAGTCAAGTCATAGTGGTTATCAAAAAAAAAACTACTTCTTCTTATTTCAATTTCTTTTTGTTTTAAAAATGTGATGATTTTTTACTCCTGTTGCTACAAATCTTAGTTTTTTCCCCAATGTTTTTTCGTATGTAATTCTGAATAGTGCTTTTGTAGCCTGTAGCTTCCAATTCCAGTTTCGGCTTGCCGTCGACTTCTGAGACATTCTGTATATACGGTCCAGTTGCGTGGTTTCTCAAATCCACCTTTCTAAGGAGAAACCTATGTCCAGTAGTAAACTGCTTAAATCTAGGATGAATGACGGTAATGACATTTTTCAAATCTTCTGTAAAATTTATTAATGGCTATTAGGTCTCATAAGTATAGTAGCATAAATAATTTATGGAATTTAAGTTGTTTTTAATATCAACTGACGCATTGGGAATATACATATCCTTTACTTTAGAAACATGTATTAAACGGACACAAAAAACACCCAGATGTAGATCACATATTGTTGTGTGGAATTTGAACCCAAACACTTGGCGTAATAGACAGCGGCGCCGGCGTGGCGACCGCTTAAACCACTAGGTCAACCGTGCAGTCATGAACTTCTAAGGATAGTAATATCCTTAGAAGTTTCGATTTTACGAACGTTTAATAGAAAGGTGTAAACACCTTTCTATTAAACGTTCGTAAAATCGAACAAAAACAAATGATAGAGCTTTGATAACTGCCTTTATTACTAGAAATTGTCGTGGAAAATTGTTAAGCTTAAACAAAGATAATTTGTTTCTGTTATAAAAATATCGTAGTGAAGCATAAAACTAATGTTTATGTATATTAGACACGCTAAATGTACCTATATACATATAGTTCAATTCTGTCTATTGCAATAAACGTTTACAATGTAATAATTTATTGAATTAAAATCGTTTTTCCAATTGAAACGGTAACTTTCCAAGCCTTGAAGCTTAAAAGAACAGATTTGAAATGCAATTTGCTTTATAATAACAATAGTTGTATTGCGACCTTTAACATTTCTATACAATTGTAAAGGAATGTAAGAAAAGTTACTAATCTGTTTCTAAGAACTTTGTTTGATATGGTAAATGACTTATCACATGGGTGATTTGTATTTTAAAACTATTAGTTTATTTGTTTGCCAATCATTTGCATATGTCAATGCCAAATGTTACAGCAGATTTAATACTACTTTATTTTATGTCAAGGTTAGAAAATAAACCTTAAATAGTTATTTCCACCATAATGTTGGTCGCCATACTGCCTGCATTCGCAGTGAGTAAGGCGAACCCCACTTTTGTGTTTTACTCATGCTTTCCATCAGACATAGTAGAGTTAGAGGCACCTTGACAGGTGTTAAATTAAAAAATATAACAAAAAAAATAAAGGTCCAGTTGTGACAGAGATTAGCCGCTACTAACAGACAAAGAAAGATTTTTTGATGTAAGTACTGTATATCCTTTCATATCCAAAAAGAGGGAGGTCAACGCTTTATGGTATTGCAGGCACAGACATACAATACTTTGTTACCTTCGAGAAAAATATCTACCAAAACTACTTTTGTCATAAAGTGTTTAGTCAGCTTAACAAGCAATGCATTATTCAGTCGATTTATTTAAAGACATTGTGAGACTTGTTTTTCTTTTTTCAGTTCACTACTTTAAACAATCGAGTTTTTTTTCAATGCTGAAAATTTTCTTTACCTATTATTGTTCTGAAATATTAAGTTATCTGGACCGTGTCATTTCTTACAAAATTATTGTACTTCGGTAACCTGTTTCACGCCCACTTAAGTGTACGTCAGATATTAAATTGTTCGACGCGCCAAGTGACAAGGATTCAAGTTCAAACTCATACATACGTCAATAGCGTGGGTGTCCCGTCCTGTAGTATACTCAGAAGTGATCGCACCAAAGTGCGCATCAGACTTTTTGGCGTCGTCTACGCCATAGATCTTTATCACGATATTGAATGAAATTGTATTTATGTCAATCGTGTTGTGGTCAAGCCTTTATCGCAACGCTACGGTGCACGGGTTTGATTGACACTCAGTGCCAAGTGCTGTACAATAATGCATCGTCATTATTACAAGTTAATATTACAGTTAACAAGTAATTAAAACAAATGAAGTTAAACGATTCATTTACATTTGTGTGAAACAAAATGCTTGGTTATAACAATTCCTACTTGGTACACACGTCAATGACGTGGGTGTCATCCCGTATTACTCACGATAGCGATCGCAGGAGAGTGCGCAGCAGACTTTCTGGCGGCGCTACGTCACTGGTCGTTACCATGCTATTAAATGACTTTCATTCTTTCCCAAGCCATACAAATGTCCAAAACACATTTAGTTATGACTTGACTTTATATTTGGTATTTTATTACCTAATAACCTAGTCTAGTCAGGGGATTAACCGTATTAGGGAGCTCGGAAGATGAAACCACCTTAGTCTTGCGATATATTTAGAAACAGATATGTGATATATAGATATAGTGATTGAGTTTCTGATTCGATTCCCGGGTCGCCCTGATCCTGGGTTTTTCTTACAATAATTATTCAATATCTGCCCGAAGTACGGAAGTTGGCGGTCTTTCACACACGTGCCTCGGAGAGCACGTTAAGTCGTGGTCCCGGTTGTTATGAACATCTGCGGCAATTATTATTAGAAAGTCAGTGCCCTCAAGTATACTTAAAACTATTTCAACCTTCGAATTCAGTTCACCGTGAGGGTTGCAGTGGTCCATACGCATGTAACTCTATGGAAAAACTGATATTCAGGTAAAACCGGTTAAACTAGTAGCCGGCGCCAAATAATATTGGGAATAATTCAAGTTAGGAAAATGATGATTAGCGGATGTACAAAATATATTTAGAGAAATTTTCTCTATGAGTTAAGTTTAACTCACCATATTTTCCAGTGTCTATAAATATGAAGTTATTATAATATCCATATAAATGTATAGGTAGATGGTTTTTAGGGTTCCGTTGCCAAATGGCAAAAAACGAAACCCTTATAGATTCGTCATGTCTGTCTGTCTGTCCTTCCGTATGTCACAGCCACTTTTTTCCAAAACTATACTGTTGAAACTTGGTCAGTAGATGTAGTCTGTGAACCGCATTAAGATTTTCACATAAAAATAGAAAAAAAAAACAATACATTTTGGGGGTCCCCATACTTGGAACTGAAACTCAAAAAATTTTTTTTCATCAAAACCATACCATACGTTCATCAAAAACATACTGCTATCTATTGATAGGTCTTCAAAAATGATATTGAGGTTTCTAATATCATTTTTTTCTAAACTGAATAGTTTGCGCCAGAGACATTTACAAAGTGGTAAAATGTTGGTCCCCCCCCCTGTAACTTCTAATATAAGAGAGTGATACAACTAAAAAAAATATTTGATGTACATTACCATGCAAACTTCCAACGAATATTATTTTGAACGAGATCTAGTAAGTAGATTTTTTTAATACCTATAAATCATGAACCGCAATTAACATTTCTTTCAATCATAACACTATTATTAAAACATTGATGAAAGTTACAACGAACTACAAAAACTTTTATATGATGCTACGGAACCCTTCATGGGCGAGTCCGACTCGCACTTGGCCGCTTTTTTTTATTTCTATACCACTTCTTTTTTTAAAATCGCACCTATGACTTTTTTACATAAATAGTATCAGAATATACAACCGACATTTCATGCCTAAAATCCAATTGAAAAAGTCCCAAGTGCTTTATATCCTAAACTATCAATTATATTATTTTAATAATTTATCTATAACAACAATATTAAACTTTTTTACTTTATACTTCCTCAACAATATTAAAAGCAATCAAAAAAAATTGAGCATCGACAGTCTTTTGATTGCTTTTTCATCGTTAAAACAAAGTTTAAACAAACAAATCGCGACTATTGTGACTATGATATTTGATTAGTTCCCTCGATTTCCTCGGGATCACATCATCAGATCCCGATATGGTGACGATGGGACCACCTGTATGCTACGCCCATTTCAATGCAAATTTTTTTTTTTAATCGGTTTATAAACGACGAAATTATCGCTGAATATACATAAACAAAAAAAAAATATTCCGACGAATTGAGAACCTCCTCCTTTTTTTTGAAGTTGGTTAAAAAGTAGTCTTATTGCAGAATCGATATTTTTAATGGGGACTGTGATAGGGACCATCGACTACATCGTATTAATTTATTTGTTGTGAATTTCTGTTAAGACGTTTAAAGGTTAGATGGTGCAAAGGTGGGGATGTTTTAAACGTAGGTACACATTCATCAATCGGTCGAAGAAAACCTGTACCATTGTCTTTTGCGATAAGGCATCCAATTGTGCGTTTCATGTTTACTGTCCAAAATCGATCAGAGTGGTGTGCGATGGGAGAGGCCTATGTCCAGCAGTGGACTGAGATAGGCTGATGATGATGATGATGATGATTGGATTATAAAGGCCAAAGTGTTTAGTGGCTCACAGCTGAGTAAATAATATTAGTAAGGATAATAACATGGGAGATACCACACACGCAGCCATCCCTAATTAAGTAGAGCCAGTACTACAGTAATTATACTGCTGATTAAGACACTAGAGTTCTTCTTATTGAAAATTGTGTAGTTTTTTAATTGTATGAAAAAGAAGTTTAAAGACTTGCCCGTTGGTCTAGTGGTTTGCGTATGCGACTGCTGATCAATAGGTCTCGGGCTCGAATGTCGGTTCGAGCTGTTGTTGGTTTTTTCTTACAAGTAATTCTTAATAGTAGCTAGGGGAGCACGTTGAACCGTAGGTACAGGTTATCATAAACATCTATGGCAATCGTTGCTGGAAAGTCAGTTCCCCTTGACAACTAGTTGACCTTCAGGTCGAACTTTGTTGCTGATGATGAAAACAATTATGCTTATTAAATTTAAACCCGACCACTTTAAAATGGGTCTAAAAAGGACGATCACAAGAAAATAACACAGATAAAAATCAATATTACCCACTGTACTACAAAAAGAGGAATCGAGACCCTTTCACAGTCATTGTAATCAAACATACTATTTAACTATGTAGCGTTAGTGATGGCTGAGTGGTTGTCATCGCTTAGTTTAATTTATAACTACACGGGTTAAATGAATAGTGCCTTTATTCGAAATGTTTTAAACGTCAAACAACTCAAAAGCTAACAGAGTTAAATAAATAAAATGTAATCACAAAATAGATCACTTAAAATAAATCAACATGAATAATTTTAATGAAACGTATCTAATTTTAGATAACTTTAGATGTTCAGAACCTACGACAGAATAACAAACAAGAAATTATGGAGTAAGCTAAGTAAATTACCCAATTTTGGTTTAGTCAACGTTTACGTTCTCGGAATACGAAACTTTATTTGGCTAGTATAACTAAATCTTGGTTAATTTTATCTCGTCTAAAGAGTTTTCTAAAAATATTTTATACGCCAATAGCATATATTCTAAAATGATGTTACTGTTTCAAATCTATCAGAGCAACATACCTCACGTATGTATGGAAACTACACGATTTTTATTTTTTAGAAATACAATATATTTTCTGAAACATAATCTGATCTGAAGTGGTATTAGATCACAATGAATATGATTTAAGCTCATGTTGTATTGTCAGAGCATTAGTTTACACAGGAGTGAAATCTGATGTAGAATTTATTGAACACAACAAATCGAATGTAACAAAGTATTGTATTTGTGTGGAGTATTACTGAACTAAATGTAAAAATATTTCTTGTATTTTCACGTGAGCTAGTTAGCATTAGGAATCACGTGCTGTAAGTCGGATTTAAACCTTCGACTTCAAATGGATTAAAGACAAAGTTTATTTTCTATTTTGCGGCTCTATTTTCGACATCAATAAATACCCTTCTGTTTTTGATTGGAGTAATTCATATTTAATTTTATTCACATGTAAACTATAGCTTCTCCCTCGACTATGCCGGCGTGTATATTAGTTATGGCTGTAAAAAGTAGTCTATGTCCTTTCTTAGATTCTAGACTACCTGTGTACCAAATTTAATTTAAATCGTTTTAGTAGTATTGGCGTGAAAGCGCGACAAACCGACAAAACTGAAACTACAACGTACAACGAAACGAAAAGTACAACGACGTAGTAAAAATTGTTTTGAGTAGTAGCATCAGAACAGCTGTCATTTTCATCAAAACAAATAAAACTGAAATTTACGAGAATATTGTCTTATTGGTAGTAGTATTTATAATATTTCGGCAATAGAAATGTGACGTTGGAATTTCACTGCAATTAATTTGATGAATGAATTCGCTGGAAGTCTGTGATATTCGGAAGAATGTTATATGAATTAATTTAAAAAAATACCATTGTAAAATTAAGGGCCAATTTCATCCTAGAGGGCCAGAGACCTCAGGCACAACAGTCGCATACACTACTATTGCGCCACCGAAGCATTCACTATTGAACTATTAGTTCTAGAATATTTATATTAACTGTACCTAGTCTTTAATACCAAATTGATTTATTCCTTGTTTTTCACAACTAAGTAAGACGCTAGTGAGAGTTTTATGAAAGCGGTTCAGCTTAGGGAGCACCATAACTTTATGATATAATGTTCAATCACTTTCCCAATCAACTTCAAGGAAGAAAGACGATCCAATAAAGTCATATAAAGTCTCTAGCGTAGGTGGTTTACATTTTTTATCGTTTAGTCATATGAGTAATAGTTCTAAATGAATTTATGGCGGCACAATGGCACCATGGTGTCTCGTGCCGAGGACAACGTCATTTTGCGTAGGTAGCTTTATTCGGTGTCACGTAACATGAAAGTCTACGTGGGCAGTTCCTGAACATTACTCAACGATTACGACCAACTTTCCTGTACATATATTTAGATCACGCCATATACTCGACATGGAACTGAAAAAAATAAGTCTGGTATGAAAGAAAATGGGAAAAACTATTATTGAGAAAACTTCCAACTTGCAAAAGATTGGTCGCTGACAAATAAATTCTACTCTTAAGCTTGATACTTTTATCTTTGAAGTTTCCAGTGCTATTTTTACTTTCTGACGTTACTATTTATTTATTAAGTAGAACTATATCTTTATTAATCTCAGGAGATGTTAAGGTAGCACTTTTTTAGTTGGCAACCAGCTGTTTCAATCTAATATCATAATTTTTGTAAGAGATCAAATCAATTAGTACTAGTCACATTTTTCTAGAGTTTATTTGATGAATAATAATTTAGGAATGAAATTTGAAGAATGTGGAACTAGATTATTTTTAAACAACCAAGATAAACGTTTTTTGTATCTAAGAAAATATATACAGAACATTTTCTTTTAAATAATTCAAATCAATACCGACAGTAACACTTTAACGGCTAAACTGATGTACCGGTTTCAATAAAATTATGCATTTCCATTCAAAATTGTATTGAAATCCGTGCAGCGGTAATAGTTGAATTCTTTAGGATAGGATCTTTAGGATATATAGCCGTTCTTCGCGGTAACTGACATACACACAGGCAAAGCTAAAGTCATAGATTCTGTGTAACATACCTGTTTTTTGTTGTTGTTGTTGTTGTTATATATTGAGTCTGTCTATAGAAAAATGGAAAAACAAATGAAACCTTAAAAAATAATTGACATTATTTTGTAAAGTTATTTAAAACCCAAACGTTGAAACAAAGCAGTTATGGATTTATAAAAGTTTTGGAAACATAACATAGTCAATTACACGTTTTCTCTAGTACTCTTAAAAACAACAGTACTCTGATTTTGTAGTAACATTTATGGAATGTCAATTTTAGAAAAAAATTGAATTTAGTATTTAGCTCGGTAAAGACTGCACGGTTGACCAAGTATTGTGGGTTCAAATCCCACATGGGACAACACTTTGAGTATAAGTTTCTGAGAGAGAGAGTTTGTAAAGTCTGTCACGTCATAGGATGCATATTCCTAATGCGGGTTGTCTATTTAAAGAAAAATAAAATGCTTGCAACGAGCATATTATATTTTTGGAGACTTTTTTAATACTTAGTAAACGATGAGAGGGTTGCATAACTTTTTTTAATACACTGGAAACAAGACCTTGGTCTGTCTTGTGTAAAGCGGTCTTTGTGTTTCTTTATTTTATACTGAATAATAGGTTTTAATATATTTCGTAACACTCGATAACTTAATCCAATACCTCTCGAGTTTATCTTATCGTAAACTTTTATACTGCCACCTAGAATCACAAAAGAAATCACGGTCTATTTAATACGTCTTAGGCTTCGCTTTTTGTAAGAAACCGGTATTAGAAGTCACGGATGAATATAGTTTTACCTGAAGCTAGTCTTTGAGTGAATTCGCGGTATGTTTGACTTCGGGCATTCGCGCTCCGCCAACCTCAATGGCTCTACATAGAAATTTTCTCTAAAACCTTTAGACATTACTAGAGTTATATGTATTTGACGATATTTTTTTATTCCTCGAGATCTGATTATGTTTTTACATTTAAAGCAATATTTATACATACTTAGCTATAATAAATGTAAAGTTGACATATTGTGGGTGTTCAGTCTATTCATTTGAGGATGTAAGAATTAATATAAAATACTAGCTGACCCCGCGAACTTCTTAACGCCTAACAGTCGATTCAACGACACTCCATTGTTTTGTATTCTTGGAACCCCTCCAATAAAACTTATCAGATATTTTTTTTTCCTAAAAACCATCCTCGTACTTCAAGGAATATTATAAAAAAGAATTAGCAAAATAGGTCCAGCTGTTCACGCGTGATGGCGTGACTAAGGGAAATTGGGATTCATTTTTATATGTATAGAAGATAGATATTAAAAGCTTCAGCAATAATTTGTTGTGTTCATTAAAACCTTTTATCCATTTTAAACTTGACGACCATCGCCATTATTAAAAATGAATAGTAGTTATTAATAATGAACAGTTTAATAGTCAACTGGTTGGTTTTCTTTCATTGTCTTTAACTTTCGTCTCGTAGCAAACCGTTGCGACGACGAAAAGTAACTGAAGAAAGAAACAATTACACTGAAATAGTCAGGATACATAAGGTTTCACAAAATTAATTTATGCAAATTCAGATTTATATTGTAATGTAGTAGAGCCACGTTGATTACAGCACGAATGGGCCGACTCGACTGGGACAGTACTACCCTCATACAGAAAGAATGACAGCATTCTTCCTGTCGTATTTTGTTGGTGAGTGTGAGACTAGAGGCCCAATCATTCTGCATCATTCTCCCGGCATTTGAAGGCCGGGAAAATGATTCAGAATTATCTAACCAGGCCGCCATGGTATGGGTATTATTTAACTTTTTGAGAACTGTTTTTTTGTTTGGTTCTCCATAAAAAACCTACTCGTCAAAGATACTCGTATGAAAGATAGATATATATATATACACATATATATAGAAATAGATACATAAATAGGTAAAACTAATATTTTTCAATAATCAGTACTTGGCCACTGTGGGGACGTATTCCCCACGGTTGGTTGGACTTGGTTTTAACCCTCTCCTGAATTGAGACGAGAGTCCAGTCCAGGGCCATTATAGGTTGTTGATGAGTATTTATTCAAGGTTTCTATGAATTATTAAAAACAGTCATTAATTTATAATTGAATTTCCCTTTGTAATATTCTATGCTGTTAAACCAATAAAAATAAAACTCACAAATTTATTATTTATTTGCAAACATAAAATGGCCGTTTAATGTTGCTGTTATGAGCTTGAATTTGTATTATAGCTTTATAGTAGTTGAGTTATGATCAAGACCTACTACGCGAATGGGTGGGCGTCGTGCGGAGGTTTCAAACACATTAATCATACTACGATACTTTATTACTTCAATGGGGTGCCGATATACGATCGTTCAAAATAGCTCAACGGGTCTAGAGCAGGCCCTCCGTCTGAAGCGTCACAACCTTTTCTCTATTGCTTTGTAGTAAGCATTTTATACTTGAGTACTTGGTTAGGCTGGCTATTGTACATATTCTAATTATATTCACTTTTTATATCTAGCCCTTTATAGTAAATTACCATAATGATAGGTCATGTATTTTTGGAAAATGTATCTACCACTACCTATCACTAAACGATAACTTCATTGTAACTAAATATGTATTGATCTGTCACTATTGGATTGAATCATATATTATAGAGAATCTATTAAATTAATTAATTGAATCGAATCATCGCATCGTGATGATTTGCGCAAGACGGCTGGCAGGAGCTGGATGCGAGTAGCCGAGGATCGAACTAAGTGGCGTGCAATTGGAGAGGCCTACGTCCAGCAGTGGACTGCGATAGGCTGATGATGATGATGATCGCATGAAACCTATTTGCAGATTATTGAACCGTTAAGATCTTTGACCTCTTCAAAAATCATTTTGTGACATTTTCGATCAAGTATTATATACTGAAATATATATAAAAAATACTTTAATACCATTAGTTGTGTACAAGTGAGTTTAACTTCAAAAGTGTAAAATATATAAAATGGTAACACCAAGGAGTAACACAAGTTAGAAAGATCATTACCAATTTAATGAGCGTGTACCAATTAACCAACTTTCCAAAAGTTTACATTTTAATATAACAAAACCTTATTATATTCTTAGCGAACAATTTTGTAACAAAGTTCTGTAATTTATAAGTACCTGTAAAGACTTATTATGTGTATCCTGTAACACACATCCCGTTTAATATATCAAGAGACTGACATTTGAAAAATATTTATGGCTAACTTTACCTGCGCCTTCAAACTTTATTTTACTCATGAATTTTTATGGTTGATGGGTTTTTTCTACGAATAAGCAGGCAAACAAGCAGATTAGGACCACCGGGTCCAAATCTGCTTGTTTGCCTGCTTATTCCGAGGTGGCGTTGCGATCAATATCTGGGATTTTTATTTTTCGCATATTAGAACATAACCTAAATTTTGGGCGTTCGCCGGTTCAGTTGGTATTTATATTTGTAAATGTTTTTAACTACAGTAATTATCAAATATATATTGATTAATTTATTATTTTTAAACCGAAATTCACTGCACTGTAACTATTACTGTCTCTCCGAAACATATTGATCCATCCTAAAGTTTGGTAGAGATTGCGTTTGGTAATAAGGCTGCCCTTTCTATACTACATTTCTAACATTTCATGTACTCTGGTCTATCTCTGTAATATGGTGTGCAAGTAAACAGTTTTCTATCTATCTAGCCTTTCTGTATGATTCTTTTACATAACAAAGTCAGACAGAGTTATTTTGAATTTATAATTTTACTAGTAAGTTTGGATTTGTTAAGTTCAGTATAAATCCTATAGTATATCAGTATAAAGCAAATTCACTACCCGACCATTAGTAAGGTATTTGTTAGATATGAGATAATACCGTACCTTTACTCTGTCAAGTTTACCGACTGAAAAATTTCAAATATTTATAAATATAACCAAAAAGATGCTTTTCTTATTGTTAATTTAACATTCTATTAATATAGATTAAAAAATAAATTACAGCGTCAAGAAGCTGAGTGATAGCCAGCTCGTAACAAGAACTATAATCTTACGATTTAAGAAGAGCAAACATAGTACATGAGCGTATGCTGGCTAGAACTAAGCTGGCTACCTGAACGTAGAAACGCAAACTCTGAAACCAGTTTAATTGAACACGCTGTGAAGTAACTATGCTAAGTTGATATTGTATCACAATTATTCACAATACATTAGCTAATAAATTTTCGCCTACTCGTGTATATTACGCTTGATAATGTGGCACTAGGAGTGATAGCTCAATAATATTATGTATGAAGAAAACTTTACCCAATAAACTTACTATATCTTAGATTATTTAAACTTTTCTTAAATTAGTATGACTTATTCAATAAAGTTACCAAAGACTTGAGGAGAAACAACTTCAAACTCAAGTCTGTGTACAAACATGACATTTAAATTCTTATTGTTAGTTTTACAACTTACAACTCCCGCTAAAATAGCTGATTTTGAAGTAGTAGTGGAAAAGTAACTTTGTTTCGAGTTCTCTTGAATTAATTTAATGAATATGTTGATTTATACGAACGCATGAAGGGGTAGCTGAAAAGAAAGCGTCGCCGAACATTTACTAGTTAAAATATAACTAACTAAATTATATTTTACTAATATAACTAATACATCTTATTTTCTTGCGCTCAATGAAAGAGATTTATTGTAAATAGTTGTATGGTTACCAAAAAGAAAAACAAATCATAGAGGAATTAGTATTAGTCATAAAATATACTCTTACATGTACAACTGTAGGTACATATGCGATAGGCAAGAAGTGGGACTGTACAACGAAGAAAGGTGCTTTAAAAAGTTATTAAAATTACTTTCAGAAGAAGTCCGCCTACGTTCTTGCACAAGGTGACTTGTTAATAAAAGTAAATTTACGTAAATGAATAGGAAATTGAGAATGTCGCACTTTCTGTTTTTATTTAATTACTTGCCTATTTCTCGGCATCTGGAGATCCTGTTTTTCAATTTTCCTTTATAACGAGATAATTCAGCGATGTCGAAGCATAGATCTGTTTAAATTAATATTGATTAATAAGTTAACACTTGGCGCGGTTTTATATCCACTATTACTAATTTCATTAATTAGAAAGAAACTCTGTATGTCTATCTGTCATTTTTCTGTGTGTTTTTTCTTACGCTTTCACGAATAAATCGCTGCAATGATTTCGAATAAATTTTTTGCTTAGAAATACTTTGATTCTTGAGTAAGGACATACGTCTCTTTACCAACATAAACGCGGCCGGAGCTGCAGTCAACAGTTAGTCATTTTATAAACATGTATTCTCTTATTTGGATAAGCTGAAAAATAAAGGCTACTACATTTAAAAATTTACAAAGTTCAATCTAACTTATTGGATTCTGTAAGAAGTTCGATTCGTGGTTAAACTTTTCGGTCCCACTTCCGATTTTTTTATGGCTTTTTCCCTTCGCTATAGAAGTATCTACCTAATAGTATGATCTCAGTATATTAGTACTATATAGGTATAAACTGGTGGTTGTTGGGTTCAATGTCTGCGGTTTAGGAGAGAGGATTTTCTAGGTAAATAAAGTAATTTTTATGAAAGATCAGTCAATTAAGATTTTTTGTAGTCACGGATTACTTGAGCCGAATGTAATTAGTTTTTGCAGTTTTGGTCAGCTGCTCAGTGCATGTTATTCCTGAATATCACTTTCAGGTCCTCATGCATCTCAATAAATCAGAGGCTACTTTTATCTAGGAAAATATACTTTATTTCTCATCTCAGCTTTTATTCCCAATATTATTTGGGGCCGGCTACTAGTTCAATCAGGTTAATATGATTATCAGTTTTTTCCACAACGGACCTCCGCAACCCTAAGGTAGAGCTGAAATTCGAAGGTTGAACTATTTGAGGGTACTGACTTCCCAATAACGAATGCCGTACATGTTCATGGCAACCGGGACTGACGGCTTAACGTGCTTTCTGCTTAATAGAGTTAAAATAAATCATCCCCACTTTATGTGTAACAGAGGTACCCCAAATAAAAATATTTTTCTCAATTTTAATATAGCACTTTGTCGGCGTAATCACAACATATATCCATGCAAAGTTTCATCTTTCTAGCCAATCACATCTCGTTTGGACGGCCGGTCGAGGACGGATGGACGGACATGGCTATTCTATAAAAGTTTCGAGTCATGGACAACGGAACCCTAAAACGCTGCGAAGTGCGAGTCGGACTCGCCCATGAAAGGTTCTTGTAGTTCGTTGTAACTTTGATCGATATTTAATAATAGTGTATTGATTGAATGATAGGTAAATTGCGGTTTACTTAAAGTATAGTACAATATAGTTCTTATAGTTTGGGGAAAAAGTGGCTGTGACATACGGACGGACAGACAGACAGACATGACGAATCTATAAGGGTTCCGAACCCTAAAAAGCACGAAACTCCTAACAGATATTTTTGCCTCAGAGTTACACAAACGTTCCCAAGATGGCGCTAGTCTTCAATACTATAAGAGAAATCCATAGTATCCTCACAACATATTCGTTCACATTTTCTCAAAATTGCAGGAAGATTTTATGTTCGTTTAATCAAGAATTAGAGGTAAGAAAGATATGACCTTGATAACGTACTGTTTCAATCTAGAACTATAAAGGGAACATGAGGTTTATTATGGAACATGAGGATACAGCGTAAAGAAGGGTGCAATTTGATAAGGTGTTTCAAATACCATCGATCGGTGAGCGTCGTACTAAATTATGTAGCTTCTTTACGAGCGCTTAGGGATATTTATATCAACATCGATGAGCGGGTTGAAGGGTCAGGCTAAGAATAGAAAGGTCGTATCCATTTTAATACTAGCCCCCATTGACATCTGCTATAAATTTATATCGTTCATTGTGAGTTACTTTTTTGTGTGGTCACATAAAATTTGTGCTTTCAATGTTTTGTTGTATAAGGATGTTATTGTATTTATTTACATTCTAGATATTAATTAATTTATTTTTGCAATGAATAATGAAATCTATACAAATAAATAAAATTGCAGTGTCTGTATATGATATCAAATGAACAGTTTTTTACTAAATGCGAATGAAAGTATATACGGCACTGACATCCAAAATGCAATTTTTAAATTTTTTGTCTGTCTGTCTGTTTGTGCCGGATAATCTCTGGAACAACTGGATTTATTTTGACGGGTCATGCACTGGCAGATGGTTGAAGACATCAGGAGTAATTTTTGTCACATTCTTTTTCACTCGTGATTTCCTACTTCCTTATGAGAAGTGTTGAGTTTTTCAGGCTTTCTTGCCCTTAGAAATTCTGAATTGACTTGAATTCTAGGTTACATCATGTTATTCCCAAGAAAGTAGAAAACAATAAGGTTTCTTTCTTACCAATGCTATATTTGGTGGTTAAAAGACATCTTTAGTGATTGTTCCAAAGTATGTTTAGTGATACCACACAAAACCTTAATATTGATGACGTTATGGTCTAATGAATTTAAACATCCTCTAAAACGTTATTGCCTTTATGCTTTTACATAAAACCACCAGAATAAAAGTATAAACACAACCAGAACTAACACATACAATATTTAAAGTAAATTTATTTATATTGTCTTACTCTACCTAAAAAATCCTCGTTATCTGTCTCAAAAATATTAATGGATGGATGCATTTATTTAATTTCGTCACGTATAATGATTGAAAATTAGAAATCATTGATCAAATACTACGAAATTAAATTACGTCAGATGAAGACAACAAAAGGCTTTAATTTTATTGCAGTTATGTGTATATTAATATTCATACATAAGTGGTGAAGTACTTAAACTGTCAGTATAGTCGGTCGTCGCTGAATCACAGTTCGATGCCAAGAACTAGAGATGCCAAACAATAGGCAATGTGCCTTTGTAGCTTCGTCTCTGTATTATAGTTCCGGGTATTGCACTGTGGAACTCGCGCGCCGGAAGTCGTTCGCGAGTATGTGGCGAGCTCGTACATTACTCTTAATATCTCAATACCCTTCCTATAAAACATATAAATTATGTCATATAAATATTTTATTGGCTTTCCACGATTGCTGAAGTTATTAAATATTTTAGTTTATATCAAAATATAGTCAGTCCTCACTGTTCCATTAATCTAAACATGGTAAAGCTATTTCATTCTGATATAAATGTAACTAATGGTACTTACTCATAAAAATGGCAATAGTTTATTTTAGCTAATAGTATTCTTCCTAGCTTTATTCCCAAGTTTATTTGGGGTCCGCTACTAGTTCAACCGGTTTTACCTGAATTTCAGTTTTTCCACGGAGCGACTGGCATCGGACCTCCGCAACCCTACGGGAGAATTGAAATTCAAAGATTGAACTAGTTGTCAGTATATTTGAGGGCACTGACTTTCCAATAACGACTGCCATAGATGTTCATGACAACCGGGACCGACGGCTTTACGTGCTCTCCGAGGCACGGGCGTGAATCACCGCCAAACTTCTAAACTCTGGGTAGCTATCAGGAATTTCCTAAAGAAAATCCCAAAAAAACTTTTTTGCCCCACCCGGGATTTGAACCCGAGACCTCTTGATTAGCAGTCGCATACGCTAACCACTAGACCAACGAGGCAGTTTATTTTAGCTAATAGTGACTAACTAAAACTCTTCGACTTTTATGTTATGTCTGATTTGGAATAGTTAATAAGAAACCGGCGTGTGGTTTTATAAGCTGTCTCGGGATCAGCGTAATGAATTTGGCTTCACTCTATTTAGTAGTAAATACATTTTTGTACATACAAACAGGATTTAATAGTTTTGCTATGTTAGTAAGGTTGTTTTGACATCAAAAAATTTTTCAATAATGGATATACTAAATATTGGACTTTTGTACCCAGATAAATATACGGCCAGCTTGTGGCTTTACACTTGTACTTTGGTACACGTCCTGGAACCCTTATAGTTTGCTCATTTAGGTTTAGGTTAGTGCCAGGAAGAAAAAACTTTCCATCGTAATGTGTTTTTGTCACATCGAAAAAGTGCTAAAATAAAATACGAATAATATTTTTTTTATGGTACCACCTCTAATGTAAAGGATAGGGTATCATTAAAGGGGTCTTTTAACAACATTGAGGGATTGCTAAGACGATTTTTTGACTTAGGTTCCGTTTCCGAGTTTTTTAACTTTAAAGCGCATTTTTTTATTCTAACAGGACGTCCACCCTCTAAAAGCTAAGCGACGGATTTAAAAATCTGAAAAAAAACATTATGATAGTATACGTGATGAACTTTAAAGGAAAACTATAACTGCTTAGTAAACTTTGTTAGTTAGTAAATACGCTTATTTGGGAAAAATCGTACAAAAATTACACAAACGATTGTCTATTGGACACAATTGTAAATCTAAATTCTATGCGTGGCTTGATATGCACTTGGCCTATTTTTTATATTCATGTATCCCAAAGTGACTACTTTGCATGATAGAAAGCATGAATATAATCCAAGAATAGTGGGCACCATATTCATTGTGAATGCAACATGGTGGCCCGCACTACAGCAGCCTAATGACATGAGAGCTTCTGTGTCATTTGGCCTTCTGTCTCCAATCACTAACGGAACGTGACCACGCTATGCTGTCATTTGAGGTTTGCCTTCTATGTGAGGGTAGTACGAGTACCGCCTCGGTCAAGTCTGTCCATTCGTACTGATTTTTAATTGCATTGAAACATACATATTTTCATTTAGTTGTACTAAGCACTAGTTTACAATTTTAACACTATTACGTAGCGTCCGACAATCCACAGCTGGACATAGTGGTCTACTATATCATGATGGTCGGATGGGTTGGCATAGGATTTTGTTTAACATTTTCTTTGGACTGATATTGTTCAGCTTAATTGTCTCTTAAGACACCTACGGTATTAATGAAAATGGTGACACTCCGTATTCTTAATGATTGACTAAGAATGGACAGAAGGGAAGGGAAAAAATAAAGAACTAAATATTTTGGGCAACTAATTACTAGCTTTATGAAGGTTGATCGGCCAGTTAAAACTATAAATGATAATGTTTAGTTCTATTATTAGTTCTGAGTTCTGGTTAACTATAATTATGTATATCATTATTTAATTATCTATAATTAAATACAAAAATGAACTTTTTTTTTAACCAATGTGAGAAATTGTCGGATGTCATTGAGAAAAAATGAATTTTTTCTAACTGGTGGTTCCCATTATCGACCTTTGAAAATATACCGAGACCATCAAAATACAATCAATTGTTACTCGACTTTACTTAATGTCCGTGAATGCAAAAGACAGCGTCCATATTATATCTATAAAAACACGAACGTAGATTCAAACGAAACAAAGAATCAAAGAGATTGTTCCACGCCGTGCGAATGATTCTTAACTTGTTTGCTTAGGACGACGATACGAAGTCACTTGTGATGTTTTATGGTTATCTAGATTGCCCTAGATTTAATGTAAAACACTTTCGATGGTATCGGTAGTCATATCGATTTACATACGTCAGTTCCGTTTAATTTTGTATTTTGTTACCGCCCTAAAATTGTTCTATTTTACCGTTACTTATATTATAAATACGAAAATAACTCTTTCTGTTTCTTGCGCATTCACGCCAGAACTACTGAACAATGAAATATGGTACACAGTCTAGAGCCTAAGAAAGGACATAGGCTACTTTTCACGCGGACAGAGCCATACACATAGTTTAACATAGTTAAACATAGTTTACAAATTTGTATAAAGCAGTTTTTCGTTATACGAGTATACGTTAATGGGTAAATGTTGCAATTAAAGTGTTGTGCACTTGAACTAGTGTTTAGTGAAGCTTCTTGTAATAAAATTTAATTTAACAGCGACTGGTTGTTTTAATAAAGACCAAGGCAGTTTTTGTCCTTTTAAAGCCAAGGGTATTTATTCTTTACAAATAACAGTAGACTGATTAAAAAAATTGTTCAACTTCAAAAACTCTACAAGCTCTTGATTTAGATAAAAGTATTAATAAAATATTATCGAATGCCTTGTTGGTCTAGTAGTTAGCATTTTGGACTGTTAGTTAGGTTAGTCCTTCTATTTCCTTTCCATTAAAAAAAAGAATTACAGAAACCAGACTACTCTGCCATGGTCATTATATTACAATCAGTGAGTACATAATCAATCTCCCCCTGTTTTGTAACCCTTGTGTCAAAAATGTATTTGGTACTAACTTCAGATAAACATAAAATAATTTCAAATTGGTAAATTTAAAAATTAATAAAACTGCAAAAGAAAATATCATTGATGTGTATAACACAATTTAAATAACTCTTTGATATCATGTTTTTGCAATGTGGGTGGAGCTAAATTAAGCAATTGTAATCACGTATTCATCTGGCTTTGTTTATTTTAATTTGCAATTCTTGTTTAAAGCAATTATAATTGTCCAAAATGATAAATTTTGAATATTGAAACGGAGTAATTTTTAAAGAGTTGAAGGTTGACTGTAATGTAGGCACTTGTTGTTGCTTTCCGATTTTGCTTATGTGGAGGGCATCGGAGGGACGGCAGAGTATTAGAGAGCGTTGAGCGCCGGGCGTCCAACCGCAATTTATGCTTCTACTGGGCTGGCGTTCGGCCAAGCTCCCGCCGACACACTCGTTAGCTCCTGAAGCAGCCGACGAACTAATAGTTTTGTCGTCTTTTACTGACCATTTAATCTACTTGTTTATATTTGTTCCAACTAGAGCACGAGTCACTTGGCCATGTTTATATTTTGATGTGCCCTCATAGCCTCTGTGAAATGAAACGTGATTCAATTTACATGATTGATATTGCACATCGATTTTATCTTAATATGCCTTTTACTTTTAGTAGATTTTAGTTCCTTTATCTATTAGCTCATAACTATTGGATTAACATACGGTTACGAACTATCGATTTTTTCTACCTACGTCAGTCTTAGTTTATTTTTTTCAATCGAAAATGGCGACGTATCTAGCAGTAACACCTTTTTTTGTGAAACAGGAATAATACTACCAGACCGAACAGCTATCATTTGATGGGAAGTGTGCCTACGTCCGTCAATGTGCACAACCGACTTAAGAGACACAAGAGCGTGGCCACTCTTTAAGTAATCTCTTCCAATCTGTCGGAGCGAGATGGGGGGAGGATTATCGTTACTGTAAAAAAATAAAAGCTTGACGATTTCGTAGCAAGGCTCTACGAACGTAGACGTCTACGTCAATAACATAGCATAGTTCGTCATTAAAGTATTTCCTTGCAGTTTATGCCTAGTAAATTTATTTATTAATAAAATAAATTTATTTGTTATGTGAATATAGATTTTTTTTTACTTTTATAAGCCGTGATTATGATACGTTTTAAATGCTAAAGAAGAGTGCCAGTGGACTGTTAAAGACTGTTGATGATGATACGTTTTAAAGTTTGTTTTAAAAAAGTCAGTGTAATGCTATTAAAATAAGAATCTTTGACGATGATTACAGTTAATTAGGTGAGTAAAATATACATAAAACATATACATTTATCTAGTTGACCCTCGTCAACGGCTCCGCTTTGCTTGATCGTGCGACACAATGACCTGACACCCAGATAAACGGACTTATGAAATCCCTTGATCCCTATTTGTTAACATATGAATAGATTTCATTGCAAGTATTCCGAAGCAAACCGCTTAAAGGCGACAATGTGAGCATTTATTGTTGCAGTTACTAAGGTTTAGTGTCGGAAAATGCTTTGTAATGGGAAGGAGTATATGAAACCGGAGGTAGTGGTAGTAGCGTTATTATATTTATATTAACATCATAGCTAAACTTGTAAATATACTATTTTGACTTGCAGATTTGCGAAAAGGGACATGGGTTCTATCGTGATAGCCAACTTACTCGCGGGTGGAGTCGCGGGAAAAAGCTAGTAGTTATATAATTTGATAAAAGGCAAAAATACATCTGAGAGATTGTTTGAAACTGTCTATATTTTGCAGTTATACTTAAATTTTAAATTAAGTTATTTTAAATCTCACTCTATAATCAAACCTCTATACTACGGGCGGTTATTAAGAATTTCTTGTAAGAAAATCCTAACAAAACTTTTGGCACGACCCCGTTCCAAGTCGTACCCGAGACATCTATAATGGCAGTTGCATACGCTAATGATCAACGAGACAGTCCGATTGGAGGCAATGTACTAAAACATGGAGAAATTTTTTTCTACCTGTGACAATATTGTTTTAAAATAATTTTGATCAAATGAGTGGTTATAGCTGTGAATTTGGATTTATTTTTTTAGTATTTACTATCATTTTGCGTCGATGCCCGAATAGTTTCAAACTCAGTAGGAGGTCAGTCAAAAGACTGTCGATAAATTAAGTAAAGACCTTTCTCCGTTACCTTTAAAACTCATTGAGTGTATGTTTATTTATACACTTAGGTACACTCTGTAGCCTACTTAAGGGGTAAAAATAAAATTTAACAAGAATAGTGGTAAGAGGGAAACGACCTCATTTTGTTACGGTTTTAGTTATTCGAAGCCTCACGCAGGCATCCATAAAATTTATTTTTAGAATGCCTTGAACGTATCTGACGATCAACGATTACACCTTGGCTCTAATTAAGGGTTACAGGGTGGCCTAAAATCACCGCGATCTGCCCAATTAGCCGAGTAATTTAAAAGCCGAAACACAGCACAAGAACTTGACAAATTGGCGGTATTGCTGCCATTAATCTATATAAACATGCTAACCGTCGCACTGACTCGTTAAAATGACAAATTAATTATTCCCATTTTTTTAACGGACTGAGAAATCTTAATGAATGGATCACAATATTTGGTTTAATCCATCAAGTTTCATTGTACTCATTTAATATCTGCGACGCTTGCAGTATTGACTTGGTTTTAAACCAAATGACTTTTAAAATTTCTATTTGTTTCTCGGAAATCAAACTTTTCTAACAGGTGGTAGTGGGCTTGTGACATTAGCCGCAGAACTGATGTCCGTTGGTGCAGAGTTCTGGAGTGGAGACCGCGTCTCGGCAAAGGTAGTGTATGTGGAGTAGAAAACTCGTCCTTTTCATTAGCGAATAGAACCCGAATAGAAATCCTCTACTCGGGCTCTGCTCACCACCTTTTGCCACAAGATGATGTTCAAGTACCATCTTTCGACACGAAGCAGAAGCAAATATTTCATCTGAATATATCACTGAAAATGTATTTGGTGACAATAAGATTTTAATTCTTGTTGTCTTTTCTGTTCAACTGTATTATAACACAGGTATAAGCAATGCTTTAAAATATACAATAGTGTTACTACGAATAAACATAAATGCGGCTTAGTTACACGGCGTTTGTTGTTGAATTAACTTTTATATTAGCTTAACAGATTGAACAGATTTGTTTACCATTATTATGAAAAATATTATAGTAAGCCAACATTAAGATATATTATCATCTTCCTAACCTTTATTCTGCAGAATGTTTGTAATCGGCTACTATTGATCAACGAAATTAACTGGATATCGGTTTTTATACAGAGCGATTGCAATCCGACCTCCTCGATCCTGATTTCGATGGTTGTGCTAATTTATTTTAAAGGAAAAACTTCCCAATAACGATACGACAACCGACTAGTAAAAAAATGCCAAACTTTCATACTTACCGTTTTCCTAGTACCCATAATACAAACTCTGCTTAGTTTGGGACTAGATGGCGTTGTGTGTAAGATGTCCAAAATGTTTATTTATCTAATATACATCCAACGTAAGAACAATCCAATTACATTTCGGAAATCATCCCAAGACTTCTTGATTGGCAATCGCATATGAAATATACGAAATACACAATATATATAAATGAAACATATCGTGAAATAAATATTCTAAATGTTGAAAAGGTGTCTTAATTGATGCAAGATTCAATCGTAAGAGCTTCTCTTATGTTACAAATCATAAAAACAGAAAATCTAATTTCCCTATAATATTTGTTCGCGAAGAGAAAATTTATAAAAGAGAGATTTATTATTTAATAGTAGAAAGTTTTAAAAGAGGAAAATTCCTTTTGAAAGAACTGTACACATTAACTACCTGCTAACCCACCAAGTGATACTAGCAGAAATAACGGATAACTTTATATTGCGAGGCATCCAAAGTAAACTCCACGAACAAGTAAACAAGTAAATAGTTCTCGCAAATATATGAAAAGCATTTTATATGTATAAAATATTACTGGAGAACCTGCATATGCACAACTTATACTTCGGGGAAAACACAACAATGATTTATGTCATATTTATTTACTTCAGAAATGATTGGTTTCAGTATCAGGCGTGAAAACATGACAGATACACAGAGCTATTTTCGTGTTCATGTTATTGTGGTAAAACATTTTTATGTTTATTTTTGTACCCAAATACGGTTAGAATATTTATTATCCTTACATATACTGGTAAAAATATACTACTGTGATAAAAGCAACATAAAAATATTGTCGGCTACTTTGTAATAGATACGAGAAATATTGTAAACCGCAATGAGATGCCTTGTACGGTTTTTTTAAATGTTTTGACATTTATTATTAAAGTAATAGTATATATTCAGATTTTGGATATCAGGTATGATAATATTATAACTATCTTTGCTGTAATATTTTTAATTCAAGGATACAATTTTCAAATTATTTATTTCGGACTGAATCCATATTGTGTTGGTTACAGTGACAACTTAGTGTTAGTATTGGAAATATATATAAGTACATACATTAAAATAAAATATATAAGTACATACATAAAAATAAACTCAGAATCGTATTGCAAATATTTTGTCCTTGTACACAATCTGAGTGATACTATCTAAAGATTATTTCTAGTAGTTACATAAAGTAATATATATATATATATATATATCTAAATCATTTTAAAGATGTACATTATCATCATCATCATCATCATCAGCCTATATCAGTCCACTGCTGGACATAGGCAATGTACATTAGAAAACCACATAAATCTTTACGTATCAATTTATTCAAATACAAGTATGCTACAGAGATCCATTAGCTTTAAATTGCAATTAGTCTTCCTATGGGGATTCTACAACGCGCCTATGCGTGTATTTATAATTAAATCCACATCAGCATATTAAAGTTTTTGTTGAGCATGATCCTATATTGGGTTGAGTATAGAAGTAGACGTTATGCAAATCAAAATGAAAATGATACGTTTTTTTAATAACGAAGTGAAAAATGTAGGTGTTCAATCTTTTAAAGGGATTTGATGTTATTGTGCTCTATTAAAGGCTTAATTTAAGTCAATGATACAGTGTGATGTTGATAGTAATTTCATCAATTATAATAACTTTATAGCATTGATTGACGTAAAAAACACAAGTACGTACTACAAAAATAATCTTTTCTTGAATAATTTATACTAAAGAATCCTCACAAGGACATTACAGGGATATACAATATACGTTAACGCCATATACAATATATTTGACTGCACGGTTGGCCTAGTGGTTTAAGCGGTCGCCACGCCGCTCTCTACTGCGCCAAGTGTCGTGGGTTCGAATCCCACGTGGGATAACACTTTGTGTAATTCACAAATTGTTGTTCTGAGTCTGGGTGTTCTTTGTGTCCGTTTCATGTATGTTTGTAAAGTCCCCCGCGACACAGGAATTCATATTCCTAATGCGGGAGTTGTCTTTAAAAAAAAGAAAAAAAAAAGAAAAAAAGAATATCACAAAAAGACGTCATCACAAGATTTGCTAACTTTGCAACTTTCAATGTGAATTTATATTTAGGTTTTAACGCCTATGAATTATGACACTCTCGGGTAGCGTTTTCTAATCCGAGTCACTGCCACCTGTATCGGTTTGAGAAGAAACCCTTCAAAGAAGTTTACAGACATTTTTCATAAACAATTTGAATCCTTAATTTTTTATGAATATGAATAAGATCGTAATTTAAATTCAAGAGATTTAGAATATTTTTTATCAATAATTATCATTATTAATCGTATACAATTTTATATCCAATATTCAGAAAACAGTTAAAGCCATATTTTTTACAAAGTGTAGTTATACAAGGATCTCCAAGATTATGCTTCTGCCAAATCACAACTACTATCGATATAATTTATTACAAGGGTGAAAATAAGATTGTTTATTCAGTTACAAATGTACATTTTTCAACTACTGTACCCAAGATTATGACCCTATTGTATTTACAGAGTACCGAGAAATGAGCTGATGTTGAGGGCTGACTGTTTGTAATAGTAAAACTTACATTTACCTAATATAATTAAGAAAGTAATATAGAATAAAATTGTCTTGAAGTATAAGTTTGAAAGGTAGATGTGCCTACTTTGAACCTTAAGTTATTATAGCTCAAAGAACCATTTACGGATCGATTTCTAATAAAGAGAAATATTTTGACACCTCCTCGCAATTTAGCTAGTTACGGTAGGTATTATAATGTGTCATGATCTCGTGTCGAACTTCGACGGGTAGGTAGACGGGTGCAAGAGGGAGGGTTTAGGTGGTAGCGGGGCTGAGCACCTGCGCAAGATGCACCCGCGTGCAGTCACCGCGCCAGCCTGTCTGGCGCCTATCAGCCGCCCCCACAACCTTCCGAATCTCCCCAAACTCCCACGCTCGCGTTTGTTTTCAACTTTGATTGATAATTTGTTATTGGAGTGCGTATAACGGTTCGAAAACACTATTACATTTCACTCAACTGTATATAATTGTTATGGTATTTGTAACAGTGCTGTCATGTTTAGGATTGTTACATGTTACTGAAACAAACTAATCCAGTTTGTTTCATAATGACGTATCTATTAAATATTTAGGTTTATTTAAGTGGTAGTATTTATGGATTCGAACTTATAAATTTGGATCATTGAAATGTACCTGTACCTATAATTATTTATCGACTATGGCTTAAAAACAATTAAAGGAAGTAGTTAATTAAGGTCATACCAATCACGTGAGAACATAAAAAATATAAGGCATTAATAATTTCTTCGGTCTTTAGTCTTCCGTCTAAAAAAAGACTGGAATTAATATTAAGACAAGAAGAGACTTTCAAGATAAAAAAAAGTCGGAATTGCATGAAATTGTGAATGGTCGTATTGGAGTTTGATAGGCATGAACAATTAGGTTTTTTTCATTAACATCATTAGCATGTGGGTCATCTCGTATAATTTTAATTAACATTACTTATATATTTCACTGTCAACGCGGCACTATATTTTATGGTATTTGGTAAATATTATAATATATTTTTCGAAAAGGTTAATTAACATATCATATTATTTTACCGGTTACATATCTAAAGAAATTGTTTCGAAAGTACTTTTGTTAATTTTTAACATAGATTTTAAAATAATCGACAGTCAAAATATTCCTAATACTGATATTGAAAATTAAACAATCTTCTCATCACTTATTTTACGGAAGAAAACATTGTCAAATGCGTACAATTTCCCTGCTGACACATTTCATCTACCTATGTAACTATATATACATTTAATTAGTGGATCGAGTGCGCCGGCTAAGTAATTATTGTGGGCTTGATTAGGCACCTAATCTGTTCACCTAATCCGTCTTAAGTGTACTAAGTACCACGTTTTAGTTTAATTATATTTGAGTAGTACCTATTCACCCGAGACAAGATCCCTTGGGAGACGTTTACTCGACACGGGTTCGACGATATTTACAAACAAGCTCCGAATTCAACTGCTCGGTTTTTGCTGAATTTTATGTAAAAATTTTATGGACTATAAATCATAATTTCGTGACACAAAAAGTGAAATAAAATCCAGTTACCGGACATTTTCGATGGGGGTAACCACCGCTTTATGTGTATTTGAATTTACATATGCGCTGTGTATTGGATGTACGTACTTTGTACCTCCAAGTTATTATTAGGTCCTGATGTAGTCTCTTATGTTGAAATATTAGAGATGAAAAATGAATTAGGTTATTATATAAAATGAAGGTTGGTAGCTGACGTGGTTGAAATGACGTCACTCGCTTATTACGCAATCACGAGCAAAAAACTAAGTCAATTTCTTAGAAGAAAAACTTCGCTTGAATTGAAGCAAACATATTTACCGTAATATGTTGTTAAATTACCTGGTAATATTACGCATATATGTTTTGGTTTTTGAATTAGGGAATTGTAAGCTTTTGTGAAGTATTTATGATGATGATGAAACTTTTGTGAAAAAAGTATAATTAATACATGTCGTTGCCGTTTGGTGATATTAATTTATGAGAAGTTTTTGAGAAAAAATTTGGTAGATACGAGGTTTAATGAGGTGTAAGAAAAAATGTTTATTATAAATATACATTTTTACAGTACAAAAATATATTATACATTAAGAATTCGTTCGGTTCGTATTTTCTATTCGAGGATTCCCTAATTATATCATGTTGATTTAATCTCTTTTATCCTCAAATAGAGTTTCGCAGTGAAATGATAAATACGCATATCCCTGCAAAGTTTCATCTGTCTAGGTAACTCGAGGACCGACGATCAGAAGAACATAACGACTGTAAGGGATGCGCGATGTGTACTACGAAACTCTAAAAAAAGGCAGAAAAATAAGAACGACTGGCTCACATTTTTATTTATTTTAAAGTTTGTGACGTTTTGCCTATGTATAACCATCATCTAAGAAACCAATCGACACAATTTAAAATTGTATCAGTAATTTACGAGTCATAAATAGAGTAAATTGGAGGCTTTGTAGTTTCACAATTGTAATAGGTATATAGTCTATTTTGATATTAATATGTTATTACTAACAAAGGCGGATTTAGATTTATTCTTGCTCTAAAAATTTATTACATTACTTGTCTCGTAACAACTTTCATAATAATTCAAATTGACATATTACACTGCCTAATTCCATATATGATTTAGAGGCAGATGATTGTTTTCATAATCTGGCAAGTTGCCTTAAACGTGAAGTATATAAATCTGGCATGGACTTCTCCAAATATAGGAAAGTCTTAAGACTTTATGTATAATAGTTATTAAGGCTCTTAATCAGACCGTAGATTAAAATTTAACGAATTTTTTTACACCATCGATAGAAGCGATAACGATGGCTTATGTCACAGAATTAGATACCAGACAGATTATATTATTATATGTACTATGGTTTTAATAAACTAAGTATATCTGTGTGAGTATTATATCTCATATATGAGTATTAAAAAAAAACTGCAATTTAAATGAGATAAAACGAGAATAGTATATACAAATACAAAACCCGTAAAATATAAAACATGAAACCTATTTATTACATACAATACAAAAATACAACAAGACTTTATAACACATTCAGTAGTCCCTCAGAACATTTATAAATCATCATTGTCATGATATCCAACACACATGTGAATGATCACAATACGAGCCAAATAGTTGATAGAGGTATTTAACGTTATGTGAATGTTAAACGTGAAGCTTTGCACAACAAAGCTTACACTGACCTACATAAGAAGATTATACAGCTGCAGTAACTCGCCTACGTGATACAGTAGCGGGGATATTACACACAATATCCATCTTTTACCGACCGTTTAATCACTGATCTTTTTTTATCCCGATAAATGTGAATTCCAAGTAAGTGAGACAAAAAATAAGCATTTAACCTTGACCGTTAGTCTCATTTTTCTACAAGCCAAAATTATCAGTTTCGACTCATTTTATTAGACTTTTGTACTCTAGAGACTATGTGAAACCTGTAAAAACTTTATGGTGTATAAAACTGGTGTAACTTAATATTTACCACAGTGATTCAAAGATTTTTAAAAATGATTTATAAAGACTAATAAAATTCTTTATTCAAATTGATTATTTCACACACTACACACACATACATTCATAGATGCAAATAGACATTTTTATAATAATGATTAGGTTATTATTAGCCTTAAATTCATGTAGTTTTAATATGACAAGGTCCCCTAAATGGATTGTAATGAAGTAAGTGGTCAACAAGTCAGTCGATTCGACTGTTGTGGCTCGATACAATTACGGATCAAGTGTTTGATTATTTCCCAACTAATTGTATTAGTCTAGGGACCCTGGTACACATTTACCGTCTTGTGTCTTTGTTAAGTTCGCTTGATATGATAATAATTGTTTCGTTTCTGGGGATATGTATTGGTAAAAAAAGCGGCCAAGTGCGAGTCGGACTCGCCCATGAAGGGTTCCGTATCAGCAAGTAACATCATATAAAAGTTCTTGTAGTTCGCTGTAACTTTTATCGATGTTTTTTTATTAGTGTATTGATTGAATAAAAGGTAAATTGCGGTTTACGATTTATGACGTATCACAAAAAAACTACTAACTAGATCTCGTTCAAATTAATTTTCGTTGGTAGTTTGCATGGTAATGTACAACATATTTTTTTTTAGTTTTATCACTCTGATGATGATGATGATTTTAAGATGTACAATACTGTAGTACATTATTTTGATCTATCTCATAGGGTACAGCAAGCGTTTGCAATTAAGCTTAAAAAATGGGTTTATTTACCACATCACATTAGAAGCCTCTAAAATTATCAATGTTTCTCTACTCTAATAATATGCATGTATTATACATAAAAACCTTCCTTTTGAATTACTCTATCTATATATATCTTCCTTTTGAATCACTCTATAAAGAAAATGGCATCAAAATCCGTTGCGTAGTTTTAAAGATTTAAGCATACAAAGGGACAGAGAAAGCGACTTTGTTTTATACTATGTAGTGATAAAGCCGTAGACATATGTCGTAGACTGTTGAGTCTACGACATATATTGATGGTTATCGTCTTCTTATCTCCCTTATACTTGTTGTGAAAAGTATTAAATAAATTAAAGATCCAATAATTTTCCAGTAATAGGTATATCTTGTTCATACCTAACCTGTTACAGTGTATTGAACAAAAGTAGAGGCTGTTATTTCTCTAGTTATAACGCTCTCCGCAAACTTTCCTCATTTGAAAAAGTTCTGTAAAGTTAAAAAGTACTTTATTTTAGAAAAGGTGGACATTTTCGGTAAAGTTTGAACTGATGAGATATGATTAAGTATTTTGCTCTACGTTTTATTTTAGTTTCAAGTACTTATGATCTTCATACCTTATGCCAAATGAAAATTACTTCTTCTTCTTCTTTTGGTGAAATGGCAACCAGCCGAATATCAGCTATTTCTGCCAATGTCAAGTAGTTAAAGTCTTCAATTATAAAATCTTCTAGTCTTCAAGTCTTCGTCGTAATGAATTTAATGATAAAAAAATGTAGATGAGATGAAATGGGGACCGTCTTCCGAAAAAACAAAAAACGATCTCCTGAAAATTACTAACTTAGCCTGACAGTTACTGTCAATGGACTGATTATATTTCCAACCCTTCATTGCCTAGTTGCGGTCGCGTTTCCTAATGCGTCAAGTGCATCCACAGGTTGCTGCTCTGAGTTGTTTTTCAAATTGATTGTTCTTAGTGATCGTTTCAAGTATGTTTGTAAAGTCCCCATGACACAGGACATTCTTAGTGAGAGAGTTGTCTACCTTTTAATATAATAATAAAAAAAAGAAAATATATATATGTAATATTATTAAATAAATAAATATTTAAATAAATGAAGTTAAAGGTACGTTTGCCTTTTACTATTCATTTTATGAGAATTTGATGTATAATGGTATTTAGAACTATTAATCCTCATTGCTCTCTTATCAGATAAGTATATTCAATTTTTATTTTATTTTTGATTCTAGTTAAGACTTAAATTTAACGTAATAATTATTCTGATAAGTATTAACAAACCGCCTCCGCAACGCCCTTGTAAAATACACGGGCAACACTCTCGACTCGAACTTTCAAGTTACAATCTTCCACATTATAAGTTTAACTTTAAAGCTATAAGTTCGAAGTGTCAGTTAGTTTACACAGACGACTATTACGTTACTTTAACATACTTACAAACAAAATACCAGGTAGCCCATATGACTTATTTTACAAATTAGTTTAAAATTATACTGATAGTAACTAAACTGCTGTACCGATTTAAGTAAAATTTGGCATTCAGATACTTTAATTTTTGAGGAATGACAAACGCTACTCTTTACAAAGGTAATGAATATAACTTTGAGCGATTTTAGTGTGGAGTAAGGTAATAAGAAAATTCCAATCCATATTACGGATCTAAAAAAGCACTTTCCAAAAGTTTTAAGTAGCCTTAAAATTTCGACCAATTGTTAATCTATACTATATGTTAAGAGGTAAAGTTCGTGAATTTGTGACATTTTGTAGCAGATAATCTCTGTACCTAAAAAATCGATTTTAAAAATGATTTCACTAAAATAAAGCTACATTCTAAGCGAGTGTCATCGGCTATTATGTTACAGCGAAAAATATTTGCCGGGATAACTGACATACAAGCGAGCAGCAACTGAACCATAGGCAATAACTAGTTATAATTAATCCAGGAAGGATTTTATTTTTAAGAATTTATAAAAAGCTAAAACAAACTAAAACTTGTAGAACACTGTCATTGGGTAATGTAGTGACGTTTAATATTTAGTTTCCAACAGTGTTTTAGTCTCTGTTCCCTCTTGGTCCACAAGTGTTCTTAAATGTATTCATCTCAATCGATATCTCTGGTCAAGATTTCTTTAGTTTAGTTAGTTGGTAATTTCTTAACAAAAACACTTGTCCAATAAAGCTTACGTGGGTCTTGTTTTTGAACTGTAATTTGACCCACTTAGACTGTAAAAGAACGAGCCCTTGAGTACAATAGACAAGCGTAGGTGGAAAAGGCGCCTCATAGACTATCCTTACTTTATTTGGATTGAGTCACTTGATCTCTGACTCATTTTTACTATAACTACGCAAATTGAAACGCTCGAGACTTAAGCTTTATATTTAAAAAATATACATTCCTTGAATCTTAACACATATACCTTTTTCTATCAAAAAAATGTCGTTTCTTCTATAATTGAATAATAAGTTATTATTAAAATTCTATTTGGATTTTTGGCAATATTTTAAATTTGGCACTGGTACTAGTCATACAACCCTACATTAAGTCGACTTCCATTTCATCGATAATAAGATGGTATATACCTGATACCATAGATATATGTATGTAAAGTTGTAAATCAACAATTAAGTTATTTATAGAATCGGAGTCTGTTATTCAGGATTTGGGAAATCACTCAAACTTTGTTGTAATCTGAATTGCTAATTGTAAATATTGGAATATTATCAAATACTGTCAGAGTACAGAGTATTTAATTGTCTTTTAGGGTTACATAACTTTCTATTAATTTTAACTGATCTTAGTTGAGATTTTGCGGCTAAAAGGGTATAACAGTTTGTATTTTAAATTTCCCTTCTAATTTCGGTTTACCTTGTAATCTGTCAAACGGTTTTGATGTTTTAGGGTTTCACGGTTTTCTAAAAGTTTAACATAATTTTATTATTTCTCTTAAATTCTGTCCCCAATTTTGGTGAAATTGCTAGATTGTTTTGGTGTAACTGAGGGTAGATGTGAAATGAGAGTTTAATGAATATTCAGATTATCTTGTAAAGTATGTTTTAGAAAAAGGCTAACTAATTTGTCAATTTTTCTAAACAGTTAAAAATTGCTAGATAGCATTAAACTTTCTGATGACTGCATGATTGGCCTAGCGGTTTAAGCGGTTGGGTCCAGAAGGAGAAATTAGTTACCTGAACTCCTCCTAAAATTCAGGCGCACAGAGGGCACACTGTGGAGTTTTAGTCGGTTCCGATACACCGCCTCGCAGTAGATGACGACCTGAGGGAACCCCCCACACGTAAAAGTAAGTGGTTTAGGCGGTCGTCACACTGCTTTACACGTCACTTCAAATCCCACGTGGGACAATACTTTGTGTGATTTTCAAATTGTTGTTCTAGGTGTTCTTTGTGTCCGTGTCATGTATGTTTGTAAAGTCTGACGCTACACAGAATTTATATTCCTAATGCAGGAGTTGTCTTTTTTTTTAATATTAATATTATTGTTAGATATCGCTAAAGTTCGTTAAAAAGTAGTTAAAAACTAAAATAATGAATAAATAAATATTTCGTCGGGAAACCGAGCGGAGGATTGCCAATCAAGAAGAGGTCTCGGGTTCAATACCCGGGTAGGGCCAAAAAGTGGGTGTTCCTTACAAGAAATCTTAATAACAGCCCCTAGTATAGAACTTTGGTGGTCTTTTACGCCCATATCCCGGGAAGCACGATAAGCAATACATTTCGATTGTCACGGACGTTCAATTGGTAGACATTATTGGAATGTCAGTGCCCTCAAATATACTAGTTTAATTTTCTAGTTCCGTTTGCCCTTAGGGTTGCGGAGGTTCGATGCTAGTCGCTCCGTAGACCAACTGATATTCAGGTAAAAGCGGTTATATTCGAAGTGAAATTGGGTACAGGCTATGAAGAAAAAGCGGGTAATCAAGTGGATGGACATGTCATCTATCGGTAATTAACTACGGTAACCAAGGCCAAGATGCTAAAAAAGATAACCCGCGTATTTAAGACTTAATTGTTTTACTTAGTATTAAGTTTTAATGCTTGCTACAATTTATCTATCATAAACACATACGTTACGTTTATTCTGATCTATATCTAAATACGTAAAAACTTTGTACCCCTTTTTCTTTATAATTTCAATTAATTATGGTCGAGTTTGACTAGTTAGTGACTACTAATCCATTTGAAACCAAAACAGTGTTTCATGTTATACGAGCACCTTACATAATACAAAATTGTACACCTTACAATCAATCCTAGCGGTCCTTAGTGATTCTATCTATTTTCTCTCATAAAATAAACTTAATTTTTAATAGTAAATAATGCAGTATATGGAAAAGCTACTAAATGTACTTAGAGAAGAGATTAATTCATGAAATTTTAAACATTTGTGAGTGCCAAACGTTTATTTCTATCTTGGAATAATGTGGTTCGCAGAAATACAAAATGCCATGATAATAATAGCTTTTAAAGGAGACATTGCCGATCATTGTCAAGTATAATTTTGACTATATCTATTTCGAGCTCAGTATATTTTTAAATAGATTATAAAGCGAATATTCGAAATGTTATTAAGACCATAAATTTAATGACATTTGAAATAGTTTACAGTGATTAACCGTATTCATACCTTAAAAATTTTAGAATTCAAACCTTTTCAGACTTTTAAGGATAATCCACAGGACCCCAAAAAAGTAATGTACGGTGTTTTTTTTATGTGAACTTACTTAATTGTGTAAGTGGTGCCAGAACATCCTTTTTAGGGTTCCGTAGCCAAATGGCAAAAAACGGAACTCATAGATTCGTCATGTCTGTCTGTCTGTCTGTCCGTCCGTATGTCACAGCCACTTTTTTCTGAAACCATAAGAACTATACTTTTGAAACTTGGTAAGTAGATGTAATCTATGAACCGCATTAAGATTTTCACATAAAAATAGAAAAAAACAATACATTTTGGGGGTTTTTTTCATAAAACCCATATGTGTGGGGTGGGGTATCTATCTATCTAGGTGTTCAAAAATGATGTTGAGGTTTCTAACATCATTTTTTTTTAAACTGAATAGTTTACGCGAGAGACACTTCCAATGTGGAAAAATGTGTGTCCCCCCACCTGTAACTTCTAAAACAAGAGAGTGATAAAACTACAAAAAATATATAAGTACATTACCATGCAAACTACCAACGAAAATTGGTTTGAACGAGATCTAGTAAGTAGTTTTTTTTAATACGTCATAAATCGTAAACCGCAATTTACCTTTCATTCAATCAATACACTATTATAAAAATATCGATCAAAGTTACAACGAACTACAAGAACTTTTATATGATGTTACTTGCTGATACGGAACCCTTCATGGGCGAGTCCGACTCGCACTTGGCCGCTTTTTAGTAGTTCATGACTGGGAACCTTATAGTTTCGTTAGTTAGTCCGTCCGTCCTCGGCTTACCGTCCAAACGGTTACTGCTAGGAAGATAAAACTGCATGAAAATGTGTTTTATCGCTCTAACAAAGTGTTAAAATAAACTAACTTCAACAGGTCTTTTAAAAACATTGGGAGATTGCTGGAATAATTCTTTGATTTAGTTATTCGTTTGCAAGTTATTCAACTTCAAAGGGCATTTTTGTGTTCAAACAGGGTATCCTCACATATATCTATTGAACACCAAATTATAGGTGACTACGGAATCATATTCTATGAGTGGCCTAACACGCACTTGGCTGATTTTTTCATTATTTAGTTTACAATGGTAACTATATCTTAAAGTTTACAGTTAATGTTTTGACTTAACTTTAATGTTACAATATACTCACCAAAAAACAGAAACAAAAAATAACAGCTAGAGTCAGGTAAATGAAAATATATACATGCATATAGACACAAACACTTTAAAATTGTTCTAGGCGTCTATTAATGCCCCTCCATACGTATAGACTTCTTCGCATCTTTCGAACTTCTCCTAGAACAATTCACTCCCTCGTACGGTCATGCCATAATTATGGGTGATTTCAATACCTGTCTTCTTAAAAATAATTCAGCCTCCACTACTCTCTAATCCATCATCCAATCTAGCAATCTATCTATTCTTCCTACTTCCTGTTATTATCCATATCTTAAATCACTCAATCTCCCATGGCGTTTTTCCTGGATTGATGCAGATATTATACCTACTTATCCCCAAAATGAAAAACCCGGTATCTTTCTCCGATTACCACCTTGGTTCTTGAACGACTAATCCATTCTTAATTCTAAAAATACCTATCTACAAACCTGCTCCTTAGCGCTTTACAGTTTGTTTTCCGACCTGGTCATAGCCCTACCACCACCTTAGTTCACATTACGATAGACATAAGATTTGCCATGGAGAACGGCGAGCTTACAGTTCTGGGACTACTGGACTTTAGTAATGTCTTCAATACTGTTGACTTTGACGCACTGCTTTGTATTCTGCGCTCTCTTAATATATTTCCAACTGCAATTGACTGGTTTCACAACTACCTGTATGGTAACCGGCAACGCATTAGCATTGATAACACTGTTTCTTCTTGGTGTAGTACGAACGCTGGAGTTCCTCAGGGCGGCGTGCTATCTCCCTTACTTTTCTCCATCTTTATTAACGCCATCACTAGTGATTTGACTTCCTCCTAATACCTTTACGCAGATGATCTCCAGACTTATTCTAGGGCACCACTTGTTGATCTGGCTAATGCTGTTAATACTATCAACGCTGACTTAGATAAAATCTGTAAGTGGAGTATTTCTCATGGTCTGAAGATTAACCTTTCGAACACTCAGATCATTGTCGTAGGAAGTTCAAGACTGATTTCCAAAATTGATTGGGCTTTCAAATCAAATCAAAACAAATCAAATAAAACCATTTCATTTCAAATAAACCATACAACGGCACTTTTGAAACGTCAACATACATATATATATATATACATACATACATATTAAACACATATACATACACACTCTGATCTGGTAATTCGAAAAACTTCAGTTTACGAAAAGTCTACATTTGTAGTGATGTATCAAGTAAATGTAAATCGAGATACTAGTGTAATTTAAATGTTACGTTTATAGGAATCAATCGGTGAAGGTTTTCCTTCAAGGAAGGTTGACCTTATGAACTGTATGAAGAGTGAAAAATTAGTTGCGAGAAACATGCACAAAGTATCTGTTTACATAATATCTACTGTTGCTCATAAATATGTGTCTCATAAAGAAGTGCTTGCTAGTATAACTCAAGTATAAAGAATGATTTCATATTAAGGTTTTGTTACTTTATTGTGTTTTGAGGATGTCTGAAGTATTGCAAGGAAGCAGTAATTGACTATTGAAACTCAATATTTTCTTTTGATCGGTTAACGGTCTATAGATTTTTCACCAATCGAATTCTTTTGTGCAACTATGACATTTAAATATCATCCAATTCTTTAATTTATTTGTAGAACAATGTAGCTGTTTTAACTAATATGACGTTACTAATATGAACCATACAAAAGTGCTTCAATCTAATTATCCATATATTTCAAGTGCCTACCAGTTGTCATTATTAATATCGAGTAAAAAACGGTGGAAAAATCATATTTGTTAAATGAGAAAAACCTGTTTTCAGTATTTATTTTTATGGTGGTAACAGAAATATATCGTCTAAAAAAATTTTAACTGACTAGCTATCACGGTTCATGAGATTTAGCTTGGCAACAGACAGCCAGAAGACGGTGAGCGACTCCACTAGTTTTAAAAATAAGATTAAATATTACCCTTTAAATACAGAAACTAAACTAAACTGACCTTACTATCCGTTAATAGCATACTCGAAAGTAGTCTATTTATAAAACAATGATGTTCATTTATCTTTTATCCTTTTATTTATTCATAATTTACATAGTCTCCTGTGTGGTGGATTTTACAAACACACACGAAACGGACAGAAAAACACACATACTCAAAACAACAATTTATGTATCACACAAAGTGTTGATATGAACTCGTACACATAAGTGACCGCCTACACCGCTATGCCAATCCGTGAAGTCAAACCGATGAACTGTTTTACATTCAAAGTAGATAAAATTCTACTTTGATATATTGACAATTATCCAACATTTATAACAACAGTAAGGTTGGGTCAAGATAAATTGTACAAAAGATATCATTTTCAGCCGTTGTCTAAACGGTTATAGTAAAGGTAATGTCAAGTATACTTTACTTTTCTGACGTTGTATCTTGAAATGTAAAATGTAAATCTGTAAAGGTGATTTTCTATTTTGTGGCAGATACAATAGATAATATACAAAAGCACATAAGATTTCTTAAGAAAATACATGTAATGTTGGCAAAAATACAATCTGGTTTTCTATGTTTGAAATGTTTTATGAACTTTTGTAGCCGTGTAATTGTTTTAAAAAAAAACTCTTTTCTTAAACTTCATTACGTTACGTTACGTTAAAGTTCGCGTACATCTAACCATCATACTGGCAAAGACATTATGCATTCAGCCCAATGACCAAAGAGGTCTATTAATCATCAATTTTAAAAATCGAACGGCGAAGCTCAATTTCATTCTTGAAAAAAACAATTAAAAAGTTCTTTACTTGTTTCTTTTTAATGAAAAGAGGCGGGAATAGAAAAATTTTAATTTAAATATTGTTTTTTTTGGGATTTTTTTATAATTACGTGCTAACTAGGAAAAAACATGAATTCTTCAAGTGATGAAGATATAAGCTGCACTCCCGATTCAATGAAAATGGAAGCTGAAGCAGCAATTAACAATGTTTTATTTTTATAATGCCGGTTTTTTTCTACTTACCTCACAATCGAGATGTAAAGCAGAATAGTTACTTAGTTATTACTCTAAATTTCATTCTTGAAAAAAACAAATAATAAGTTCTTTACTTGTTTCTTTTTAATGAAAAGAGGAGGGAATAGAAAACTTTTAGGTAATTTAAATATTGTTTTTTTGGGTTTTTTTTTTTCAAGTGATGAAGATATAAGCTGCACTCCCGATTCAATGGAAATGGAAGCTGAAGCAATGTTTTATTTTTATTATGCCGGTTTTTTTCTACTTAACTCACAATCGAGATGTAAAGCAGAATAGTTACCTCGGGTGTAAGCACCAATTGCACCCTCGAACTATAGGCGCCCTTGCTGCGCTCGTACGCCTACATATCTCGGGCTGCAATTGATGCCTTACAGCCCTTGGGTACTAATCTACTATTTCTATCCAACGTAAAGAGCCATCAGGTATTGAACTCACTGACAGGTACACCTATGTGACCAACTAGACTTTGTGAGCTCTGTATCTGCTGAAAAAGGGATACTTATCAAATGTTTAGTTAATAGAATCCTTGTAAATTAGTCTTTGATTTTAATGATTTTGTCTTTTTTCTCTTCATGTTTTGTCACGAGGCTAGTATAAGTGTGTTTCTTTGTCAAAATACGACCAGTTTAAAAATATTTTATTTGAGTCATACACAGAAATGCTATTCTCGCGTGTCTTGATGAAAACTTATTACTGCTATTTTTTTGTGGCCCATTCTGGTAACCATTATGATAGATAAAATTTTGTAGTACTATTATACATGTAAAACACCTAATACACGTACAAGTTTATACCTAATCAATTATTTTTGAAATTAACAAAAAATTACATAGGGATACATAATAAATTGATGATAATATTTGATACTCTTAGAGTCTTAACATTCATAATTTTGTTCGAGACGCCCACGTATTTCAAATATGTACTATCTGTCGTTACAAAAACTATTGGAAAGTAACTGATCGATGCGTTGCGTGATCAAAATGGTAATTTGTTTTAACACAAATCGATATGGTAATCTATCCGGCAACCGTTGATAAATTTTAGTATTTTCACGTTTTTTTCCGTTCCGACTATTTTTGGATAATATTTTTAAGGCTTGTCAAAATCGGAATACTACATTTTAAAGTTAAGAGGTAGGAAAAATCTACATAATGAGGTTTTGTATTCGAAGAAGTATTTATGTTATAATTAGTTGACAACAATTTATCATTCCTTAGAGCGTATATTTGTTTGTTTAGACTTTTCCTTAAAAAAGTAACATTTTAAGTGTCTTGTGTTTCATCTTGGTCAGTATCTAGACCTATATGTGGAAACATAAGTTATGTAAGTAAGTAAGTTTTGATATCTCTGTGCTATAAGCACTTGATCCGTTCCCGATTATGTCAGTTTTCTAAAATCAATCTATCCCGAATTGCTTCTAACGAACAAGAGAAATTCTGCAACTTTACTGTGTATTAATACAAAAATATATGATAGTAAAGTAAAATTAATATGTTGTGTAGTATTTAGATGCAATATTAACTGCTTTGTTGGTCTAGTGGTAAGTGTATGCTGCTTAGTTTGGGGACTAGATGACGTTGTATGTAAGATGTCCAAAATATATATTATTATTTATTAAGATGCCAAAGATCAAACCAAGTGTTGTGAAATTAGAGAGGTACATATAGGTATAGTAATAATAATAAATCTGTCTTCAAATTTTTCGATACCGGTCTTAAGCCCGGGAAATAACATTACAGAAAATGAAACTTAAATATTACTCTATTATTAAAACTACTATTTAAACGACATCTATCAAAGTAACACGGCGTCTCACCTATTATATGCAGATGATAAAAAAAATCTTTATAAAAAATTGTAATAATACTGACTGTGTACACTTACAAATGGATCTCGATAGTCTACACAACTATGACACATAAATAAAATAACTGTAAATATATCGAAATATTAATCCTTAAGCTTTAACAAATCGTACAAAAATCTTGGATTCGTAATGCCTGCCTGTCAGCCTTGTAAAAGTTTATTGTGTCTTAAAGTAGTTTATTAAGCCTATGTCAGAAGCACTCTGTAATATCTCTTCTCAGATTTGTTCACCATATTATGCACACGTCAATAGAATAGAACACATTCAAAAGAAATTGATAAATTACTTAAACTATAAATTTAACAAACCTAAACTACACTACGTAAAGAATTGTCGAATGTAAAACCTATTTACCCCAGGAAACAGACGATCCTTGATGGTTATGAGGCTTTTCTATGATATAATACACCGCGTGGACTGTCCTACACTACTTGGAAAAGTAAGATTTAATACTCATATTTATCGCACCCAGCACACACAACTACTAAATGTACCATCACATTCTACAACATATGGCCAAAACGCAGTGATGTCTAGAATCGCACGTTCGTATAACACCTCATTTAACTCTGTAGACCCATTTATCATGACAAAAAGCACACTTATGTCTAACATAAGTAAAGTTTGAAGTTCGCTACGCTTTTATTTTAATTAGCATAGTAAAAAAAAATACGCGGGTATGTGTATACACCCACACCCTTATTATTCTATTAACCATTCTCGTAGTCCTGCACTTGAGAGGGAAAACCAATTAGATTTTTATTTACATGTCTATTGTCCCACCTACAAACCGGTTCCTAGTTCCGATGAGCACTCAATGTATAGATGGCACATGTTTACATGCCGCGATAAACTTATATTTTTATTTGTATATTTTATTCTGTGCTGCAAAACAACTTAGTATGTAATTATTTAGTTTAAAATCAGTAATTATTAAAGAAAGTCTGTTCTTTGCACTTTTGGAAAACCGGTAAGCTAAACTGGAAAACTGTAATTGGTCATATTCTGGTAACAATCACAGATGTAATGAGTTTGTTAAAGACTGTTGTTAATCCAATTATAATAAATAAATTGCGAAGAAGCCTGCCAATCTAAACGATTTTCTTTTCAGTTTTAAAGATTTGCTATATCTTCTTATTATATTACGAATGAAAAACAAAATTTTGGGTCAAAAACACTGCTTACTATTTTAAACAGAAGTTTCAATCAATTTCGACAATCGACTAACCAACCAAGACTGATTATTATCATATTAAAACCTCTATTGAATTAGATGTGCTCGTTCATCTGACAGATACTTTCAAAGTAATCCGATGCCGGCAAGAGGTTTCCTTACTTGAAATTCTCCACCCAGAGGTTTGTTATTGATTTCATAACCTTTAGAAATTCTGCACTCAAGTATGACGTCAATTCGAACCACGATTTCGAAACTCCGAGTAGCTATTAAATAAGCCAAACAATATCTAATGCTAGTCTCGTGTAAATGCTAATGACTGCTTTATCATTTGAATAAGATGTGATTGAGAGACTCTTTAGACGGTGTTTTTCTTTATTCCATTTATCAACTTAAGATTTTATCTTTGATAAAAAGCTTACTAAGTTTATACCGAATAAACTATTTAAAAGTTGTACTCAAAGTTTATTTATGCGCAAAAGCACAATGATTAAATTGTATTTCTAGGTAACAAAAAGCAATAAAACTGATGGAAGATATTTCTAAGAGACTGTAGTGAAATTAAATTCACAAGACAAAATGTTAATGCTGAACTTTACTTAACCTTTGTAAAACTTAGTGGTTAACGTCTTCATTAGATTACTGCCTCAGGGGTTTCAGATGAAAAACTATTTGACTACTAAGTTGAAGAGTAAATACCTTTAGTAATTTATGAGGATAGATAGATTTGAACACAATAGGTGTGCTAATAACGTTACAAAGTCCACTATTTAGGGTTCCGTAGTTCATGATTCGGAACCCTTAGAGTTTCGCCACGTCTCAGTGTCCGTCCTCGACTTACCATCCAAACGCTTAGTGCTAGAAAGATGAGACTGCATGGATATGTGTTACTAACACGTCGACAAAGTGCTACAACAAAATCAAAATCATGAAAAATATTTTTGTTTGGTGCCTTCCTTACATGTAAAGTGGGGATGTTTTAAGCTATTGTATAGCTTTTATGCGGGCTTTGAGCGTGGCGATCGAATCAAGAAATTCCGTAAGGGCACAAACTAACACCCTAAAAAGGATAGAGAATATGATTGTAACTGCAGTGCGACAAGGATGTGGCGGCTCCGTGCTCTATAGTTAGATTAGCCCATGGGTGCTGCTGCCACCGGCCGTTATCCGTTGCCTTGACGTTAACAGTATTTTTTTTCTTTCGTTTTTTTATTCCATAGATATGCTCATATTACTATTATGTTCTCTGTTTAGTTGTCCTTGTCTTTCGGTTAATAGGATTATTATATTGTTCGGCAATAATAGTGTTAGAATGTATGTTGGCAAAAAGACAGTGTATATTATTTTCTAAACTTGAATTAATATCAAAGAAAAGAAAATGCATTAATAAAAAATAAATAAATAAATATAATTGCATAAGTTGATAAAAAATGCTATGCAATAGCTGTACCGCAACAATCCCCGAGTGCCATTCGACTTTTTTTTTTCTAAAATGAGTACACGTGATGAATCTTAAAACTATAACGGCTTTATTAGTTTAGGAGTTATAGAAGCCTAACTTGTGAAATACGCTTATTAGGAAAATTTGGTACAAAAATAACTATATAATCGACATCGAATTACTCTGTAAAATGATCAATCATTGCCCATTTTCCTACCCACATGATTATTTTTTTAAATTTTCGAGGTGTGAAGAATGTGGTTAGAAGGGCTTAGTATAGTCAAACAAACTTCACCGCTACTAGGGTGATTGTGGTAGCCTTATGTCACATGCAGTTGATAGGGCTTAAAGACTCCATTTAGAACTCAACCGCAGGTAGCTTACTGAATTAAGCCTTGTTGGCAGGTGATTTATGGAGTCATATATATATTGTTATGCATAGTTAATTGCAGCATAGTTACTGATTTAGAGATTAAATTATACAAACATCTCCTACATAATTGTTGCATTCCATTTTCCTCTTTAGTAAAAATAGTTTATATAGCTAAAAGATGAATTGATAAATTTCTAGAGCATGCGATGCTTAACACGAATACTCTTCACGTTGTCACGGATATCCTATGTATCAGCAAGAAATAAGCTAGTACTGTGGTCGTAAAAGCTTATTGTGGAGTTCCTTTTTTAAATCATTCATGTGTAAGCAGCATACCGTTCGTCTTGATTTCGAATTATTAGTCTGTCACTGTGAAAGGCTTAGCTACAAATGAATAATATTTTTCTTCTCTTCCTAGCCTGTATTTCCAAGTTTATTTGGGGTCGCCTACTAGCTCAACCGGTTTTAACAGAATTTCAGTTTTTCCACCGAGCGACTGGCATCCGACCTCCGCAACCCTAAGGGAGAACTGAAATTCGAAGATTCAACTAGTTGTCAGTATATTTGAGAGTAAGAAAAACCCAAAAACACTTTTTTGACCCGACCCGCGATTTGAACCCGAGACCTCTTGTTTAGGTCTTCTATTTATCGATTGAGGCAGTACGAAGTCTGCTGGGTCAGCTAGTAATATAATAAAATAAAATAAATAGTCTTCGTGATAACCGCAAGAATGGCGTAAGCAACAAACGCATTAAAAATAATGTGTTTAGAGAAACTTACACCAAAAACGACACTAATATTGTTCAAAAACTTTATTGCGTAAGTTTTTTTTAACGTTAGAATTATGAGACTTGTCAGCTGTAATATATGTACAAATGCTTGAATTTCTGTAATTTCTGTAGTACAAATAAATTTAACTTTACCATATTAATGGTAAAGTTAAATTAATTCAAGAGCGTTCTTTAGTAAAAAAAACTTTGCTATTTTCTTTAAAATATCAAATGCTTTGACCGCTTTGTTAACAAAGTGTTTATAAAACCTTTAAGCATGTTTTCTTGTCAGCTACGGTGTACCTTAAATAGGAGTTGCGTACGGTTAAAAGCATTCCCAACTGTAATAAAATTCCTAAATGTAAATGTGATCGTAGAAACGATCGAGAAAAAGGTAGACTGAGAGTCACCGTATAGCGCAAACGATGTTTACAGTACACATATCGTACTGGAAATAGAAATACTTTCCATACCGGTGTTACTTTGAATTTGTAGGTCATGTTTGCGCTTTGATTATTCTGGCCACTAATAAGAAACCGTATTCTTTTGCCATGTGTTTTCTGTGACAGTTTTCACTATTGTTCTGCTGTTAGTCTTAAGTTTATTGTCGCAAGCTCTTAGTAAAAAGAAGATATTTTGACTGTTTAGCCATCTTTTTATTTTATTAACATAGCCATAACATAAAGGAATGTCAATCTAATTATATTTTTATTTTAGTAGTTTCGGACTGTCTTGGTAGCGCAGAGGCGTATGCAACTGCTGTGCTTGAGCCTAGCAAAGTGACTCTGCTTGATAGAAAGCACGTGTAGAATCCAGGAGTAGGAGCCACCTCCTCATTGTGAGTGCATACAATAGTGCATGGTACCCCTTCTATGAAGGCTTAGTGACATTTATCTGCATCATTCCCGGCCTAGGCCCCGGCCTTATATATAATTGAGGGTAAGTAGCTTTAAGAAGGTTATTATTTAGTTGAAAACTAGGTGTCCTCAAAAAACTGTCTGAAACTGAAATGAAGAGTTAACTCGAAACATATTTATTTCTATTAAAGTAAACTAAGCACACTTGAACTGTTAGATGCGCTAAAATAAACTGTTTTCCGAAATATTCTTAACATTAAATTTGAAATGAGATATATTGGATACAACACGGTTAAATGTATTTCACATCTTCAATTCATCTCGGACATACATTTAGTATATTAGACACAACATTTCAAGTTGACAAAATTGTTACGACTTCTTTGTGAACTCATCTTGGTAGTGGTCCTGTTCATAACCATAAATATGAATATTATTCTTTATTATAGTACGTTATAGCTTACCATAAACAACTATAATCCTGTTTGTTTCATAAAATTACATTTGATGCGTTGCTCACAAGAGTTGTAGAGCCTTGTATTTATGACTGGTACAATATTTTCACATTTCTTTTTAAAAAATAAAACGTTACAGTGTTTTTATTTTATTGATTTCATTAAAATTTCATGAATATCGTAGGCACCCATCTAAATTGTTAAGATAAAGTAAATTTAGCTAATAATAGACTCGGTTCTGTTATTTTGCTCTGCGTTTTGGGAAAAAAAATAGAAAATATAGCCCGACGTAATCTAGGCAGGATTTAAAAGCGTCAACCTAAACACCAATTTAACAGGTAAACATCAACGATAAGTTATAACTTTTTCCTATAAAATTCTAAATTGCTTATTCGTCTAGAACTTCTTCCATAAAACAATTAAATGTCTAACATTAACACATCTATTAATACATCTACAGTAAAAACTTTTTGATATTTAATATTATCACCTAATGGAACTTCTCTGGGATTAGTTTTTATTATTGTTGCAGAGAAAAATAGGTGTTTATAAGTGTTCCAAAGAGGAAATCTTGAGGACACTAACTTCTAATCAACATGAACTAGATTTCCTTGTGGTTTAAATGGCACGCTTCTTTTATGATTCAAGTTGCTAAATAAAATACTTGTTAACTGACCGATTCAGCATGTATGGTATCGTAATATGTGATGTTACTTGGCAATATCGGCGGCTTTTTGAGTGACTAATCGTTTACGGACAGAGCAAATTGTTAATTTTTTTTTACAGTAAAATACGTAAGATGGCCGCTAAAGTCTGGTTACGGATTAGGTAAAAAAAAGAGCTGTACATGTTTTGTTATAATGAACATTCTATATCTTCGTACCGGGTTCAAGATTATTTGGAGTCGGAGTGTAAATAATCGTAGGTAAGTAGTAAGTTGAACTATTTCATAAAAGTCGCGAGAGGTAATCTACGGAAACGACCGAGACGAGGTTAATTGTGTTAATGTGTGGGTAACTATTAAGAAGTTTTATCTTCCACTAGCTGACCCCCCGAACTTCGTACCACCGAATAGTCGATTCAACGTCACTTAATTGTTGTGTATTCTCTGAAACACTCCAATAAAACCTATCAGATAATATATTTTTTTTCCCAATAACTATCCTCGTACTTCAAGGAATATTATAAAAAAATAACTAGCGAAATCGGTCTAGCCGTTCACGCGTGAATTCTGACCAAGGGAAATAGGGATTCATTTTTATATCGATTTATATCGATTATCGTCTACTCAAGAACGATATGCACAATCATGAAGCGTTCCACATTTTTTGAGTATGTGTTTACAAAAGTATATAAGTATTCTATCAGTCAATCTAGTTTTCATAGTACAAGCTGTGCTTAGTTTAAAGCTAGCTAGAGTTGTGTATCAGTTATCATGAAGCATATCATAAAAACATCAAGAGATGTTCATGTTAGGAAATATGTAGATCTGCAAGAGCAGAACTGTAAAAACTGTTGTTTTGACTTCTGTTACCTTAGTAAAGACTTTCATTATAAGTTTTTATTGATTATATTTAATGTACAGACGTTATCAGTGCATTAATTTCTTGCAACTTTATTACTTTGAAACCTGTTCATTCCACAAAGTACTTTTGGCCGCTAGATTCTGCTAATTAAATATGAAATTCTTTATTTCGCGACCATAACTATACTTTTAAAATATAAAACTTAACGCGGGGATGATTTCTTTTTTCACGTCTACCCTATTGTGTGGGGTATCTTTAGGTAGACCTTTTAAAAGTAATGAGAGGTTTCTAAGAGGATTGTTTATTTAGGTATTCATTTGTGAGTTATTTAACTTTAAATGACTTTTTTGCAAAAACAGGGCGTCCCTTCCCACTCTAGAAGCTATACGACTGGCTCGAAAAACTAAAAAAAATTGCTCTGGTAGTAATGATCCATGAAACTTTAAAGGAAAACCCAGAAGTTCAAGTTGGTATGTAGAGCATATTTAAAGTTAATAAACACCAGTACGACAGTCACCCAAGATTTTACTTAAACCTTGTGAGGCTGTCGTTAAATCTATGTGTGTGATAAGGTCACAATTCAATATATATTGTAACTTTATAAGATCATAAAATTGTTGTAGAGAGAATAGGTCCAGGTAACCCGCTATTAAATGCCACAAGGTCGAAGGAACATCCTAAGACGTCATGGATCAACCTTTACTGCAGGGAATCAGATATTCGATCGTACTCTATACCGCTCAGCGTATGAGCTTACACTGGAAGGGTCTTAGACTCAGTCAAATGGCGTAAGTGAGATATTCGAGGTTTCTCTGTATATGAAGGTCGCGTATACCTAACATGTCCTAAGTCCACTGCTCTCCACGAAAATCATATTAAATATTGGGGGATAGAAGGTAGAGCTTATTAGCGTCGTCGTACCGGAGGCGGGTGTTCCATACTGGTTTTTTAAGCCTGTAGCGCTTTTTCTTTATTTTTTTTCGAAAAGGAATATCAACAAGAGGTGTGTAAGATCTATGACACCTCAGCTGCGGAATGATTTAGAACCAAATCGATGACCCTATTCCATTATATAGTACATCATGGATTTATTCATTTAATTTCTAATATATTTAGTAGCTTTAAACGGCTCACGGTTATTATTGAAAAAAGAACAGTTAACGAAAAAAAAGCCACGTGGCACTCAGGGACTGCCGCGGTAAAGCTATTGCATATAATTTTTTATCAACATAAGCAAGTATATTTATTTTTTATTTTTTTATTTAAGCAGTATCCTTTTTCTTTGATATTAATTCAAGTTTATAAAATAATATACACTGTCTTTTTGCCAACATACATTCTAAAACTATTATTGTCAAACAATATAATCATCATAACCGAAAGACGATGACAACTAAACAGAGAACATAATAGTAATATGAGCATATCTATGGAATAAAAAAACACTGAGATTCGGTACTGGAGGACGCGGACGCTATGTATTGTGTAAAGTAGATAAAAATTGTATATTTTGTAATTAGTTTTTTACAATAGGATTATAGAAAAGCAAGGAAGAAGAATCTAGAATGACTGTTGTCAAGGCAACGGATAACGGCCGGTGGCAGCAACACGCATGGGCTAATCTAACTATAGAGCACGGAGCCACCACATCCTTGTCGCACTGCAGTTACAATCATATTTTCTATCCTTTTTAGGGTGTTAGGTTTTTTCATTACGGAATTTCTTGATTCGGTCCCCGCGCTCAAAGCCCGCGATAAAAGCTATACAATAGCTTAATAGCAATAAATAAATATTTTCGGACAACATAATACTCGTCTCGTAATGACTGAGAATTTGAGTGTACTTTTCGGATTTCTTCAATGTTAGAAAATTGGATGACATTTGAAAGACAATTAAATAATTGAACGAGGGGTGTCAATCAACGTTGTACAAAAGTAACATGAACGTTAATCGGCTTACAACCATTTTATTATAAATTTACAATCTTTATTTAGACATTCTAATCTATGTAAAGATTCTAAAGTCTAACCTTTATCTTAATTCCTCTTAAAGAAGGATATCAAATTAAATTAATTTCTTGAGTAACAGGTAGTAAATACACCCACTCAGTTAATATCATTAAATTTGAAGGAACTAGTGGTACTTCATTATAGAAGTTGCGAAGTAATTATAGCATAAACAAAACCATTCCATCATCGTATATTAAGGTTCGAAGTATATTATAACAGATTAATATACTGAAAGAAACACAAACAAGTTTATGATTCCATAAATATAGGAGATACTTTCTTATTTTTGTGTTAAAAGTTTTGAAAATTTACTCCATTACATACTTTTAAGACATTCACTGTTTTAAAATAACATCCTAACACCATTTTGATTTCCCATCATTGATATAGGGCTTTACAGTCACTTTACTAGCATTGTAGTTGATGATAGGTGAGTTTTTAGGGTTCCGTAGTTCATGATTCCCCAGGGTTCTCCTTACAACATGTGAATAAAATCACTACTATTGATCAACACTGACATAGGCAGCAAATAAAGCGATTCGCCTAAAACCGATTTTGGTTTATCATTAAGAACATTTCTAAGCATAAATAAAAGATTTTGCTTCAGGTTCAATACCCATAGCACATTTTTAAAATCATGGATATACCGTTTTACATGTATTACATTATTCATAAAGTTTGGTTTTCATACACGAGTTGCGGGATCAGAGGTGCAAAAGTATTTTCTCATATTTCTTTCTATTCTTATAGATGTACATATGTATATACATATACATTCTTATTTTTACTCGTAGGCATCACGTTGACGTATGAGAACAGTGTAGAGATACTATCACTGAACCTCGCGTTTGCTCGAGTGTTGACTGAACATATAATATTTAAGAGATTGTTCTTAGATTTAGTCTATGTGGGATAATAATTCCTTAACGTTAAAGGACACGTTTACAAATATAATTTTGTATAAGCTCGCTAAGGCATGTCGTGTCAAAGATAATAATAATAATAAATATTTTGGACATCAAACACACAACATCATCTAGTCCCAAGCTAAGCAGAGCTTGTGTTATGGGTACTAGACAACTGATATAAATACATAAACGTACTTTTTTTTTTGTAAATACATACATATTATACATAGAAAGACACCCAGACTCCGAAACAAATATTTGTGGATCACACAAATATTTAGTCCGACCCGGGAATCGAACCCGAGACCTCTTGATCAGCAGCCGCATACGCTAACCACTAGACCAACGAGGCAGTCAAAGATGTTACATTTGTAAAAAAAAATTGGTAAAGGCATAGAACTGATTTGACGCACTGATTGAACACTCCTTCTACTGTCACAAAGAATAAAAAACAACATTTTCATTTGATTTTATTTAGTTGTAGAACTATCTCATAATAATAATAATAATAAATTGCTTTATTGTACACCAGATCAATTACAATAATATATTAAATAAGGAGGTACAAGTGGCGGCCTTATCGCTCAAACGCAATCTCTTACAGGCAACCATGGGATGGAGTAAAAACATAGGATGGAAAGTGTGGGGTAGTATCTGGTGCTGTGATTTAAGATAAAGAAATAGTATATATATACAATACCTGCGCATACATATATAAATACATAAATATAAATAAACATACATATTACACATAGAAATAGATAAGTATTATATTCTGTACATACATAAACGGAATATTTGACTTGTCTGTCACACGTCATTGACTTCTTCCAGATAGTATTGTCTTACCTTTCTCTTGAAAACCGTGAGTGTTTGTGCACGTCTTATTTCAACCGGTAGGGCATTCCACAGCCGAACTGCTTGGACAGAGAAGGTCATAATTCACGATAAGATTCTAAACTTCTACTTATAAGGGGTAAACATGGGTAAACCGTATGAATCGGATCGAGCAGGCTTCGCAAGAATTCTGAATCATGTTTCGAGAATAATAAATGCTTTTCCAGAGGAATATGAGAAGACTTCATAACATAGAATTAAATGAAACAAAACTTGGTCACCACGCCACTTTCCACTTCGCTAAGTGTCGTGGGGTCAAATCCTACGTAGGTAAACACTTTGTGTGATTCACAAATTGTTATTCTGAGTCTGGGTGTTCTTTGTGTCCGTTTGTAAAGTCCCCCGCACCACAGGATTTGTATTCCTATTGCGGGAGTTGTCATTTAAGAAAAAAAATTTAAATAATAAAAAAATTCACGAACACATTTCCTCCACAGGAGCGCAGTTCAATCTTTATATCTACTTACATCTAGAGGGGCAAAAGTTTCAAAGAAATTTCTCCGTTCTCAAATTATTCAAACCAAATAGTTTATTTCTATAAATACACAAAAGAACAAAAGTGCAGAAAACAGAATATTATAGAAAGCAATTGCCTTTTACCGGTATCAGGCGAGGACTAACCTAATTTACAATAGAAACAGAATTAAAAGTTTCATCAGCGTAGCGATTACTATCAGTTGTGTGCTTGTTCTAGCATTTAAAATGGCATCTCGTTTTAATGTCAAAGATAATATCTAAGCTGGTGGTTGTAGTTTATTTTCCAGCGATATTATAAGTTTATTAAATGAAAGAGTGTCATTGTTTTCTTGGAGATATTATAAAAGTGGTATTAAATATATGAGTATTATGACCGTGTCTATTTTAATCAGTATCTTTTATGTTCTTATAGTTTGAAATAATTATATATTGTATCGAAATTATGGATTAGTATCCTAATCATTGAGTGCCAACGTGGGTAGTATATGTATTTATTATGTAGCATTAACTTTTGAGATAGAAATTAAATTTAGAACCTGAAATGAAATTAATCATTGGAGCATACAATATTTCCATTTTGATGTGTGCTATCCGACTTTAAAATGTTTTTTTTACGTACATATCTTAAATGCTATCATAGGATGATAAACTCCTAACCTAAGCATATTATAGTGCACAAGAGATTTATTGTGTGGAATACATTTGTACGAAAGTAAATATATCTCGGAGTGACCGATCGCTTTTTAGGCCCTTACAATACGAATAGCTACAAAAGCAAACGAAAACTTCCCATTCCCTAGCTCCTTTTATATTATTAAGAAACTAACAGAGTATAATAGGACAAAAAATATACATGTTCTTACATAGAAATATAAAAAAAATGTATGTACATATTTATAATGTGTGAAAATATTTTGGATTTCACGGCCAAAGGTACACATTTAGCTTCATACAAATAAAAAATTGTTAATTCCCTATTTTGAACGTAAATCAATTTCACCCTTTACTTGTTCTTGTAAATCTGAAATGTTTCTGATAGTTATAGTATAGGTCTTCTTTTGTACTGTATTTTCTGTCTTCACCATCGTTCCCTAAATTTAAGGGTTTAATAAGAGTGCGTTAGGTGATCCTAGTGATATTTTAGTGATTTAAATATAGTTAGTGAAAACGGGCGTAACAATGGTAAATTACATTTTTTCATTGGTAGATTCATAAAAAATTTTTTTTCATAGAAAACACAACACTAGCTCACATGCACTAAACTACATTAAATACAAACCATTTAAAATGGACTTTCTCTTTCTAGAATTTTATTTCATGAACACAGAATAACTAGTATTCTCTTACAAATAAAAACAGTCGAGTGTAGTTTTATACAGTGTGTGGGGTAACAGTTTGTTTGTGGGCAAGTGTTAAGTTTAATTGTGGTTATTTCTTGTCAGTTTTATCCGGCTAGTTTGCGTTAACACGCCTTCAGTTTACGGGCACTAACAAGTGGTCGCGTGCAACCGACTATGTTGAGGATTGTAGGATAAACCATCGGCTTATTTCTTTCAATGCTACTAGCTACAAAAATTGTATTTTTCTTTTATAGTGTTATTAATATTGTCGTTTCTCTGGAGTGTGAATTTAGTGATGATTTGGGCCGAGATGTCTTTTGATATGATATTCTTCATAAATATTTATACTAATTTTATAAAGAGGTAAAGTTTGTAAGGTTTACAGAGGGTTATCGCTGGATCTACTGAATCATTTTAACGTTCTAAATCCATCAAATTCAAACTACAGTAAGATTTTAACTAAACTTTAACTAAACGTCATAATATATATGTACATTGCTTTTAAATCAGTTATGTGTATCTCGGGTTGTATAAGTCCGATCCGGTTCCACTGAATCAAAGGTCCAATTTCTGACAGTTTTGTGATTAGTTGACTCAGTTTCAGCCTTCAATTTTAGGCAAAAATAATGGATTTCTTTTTGCTAAATTTATTATATACACAAGTACAGCGATCAAGGCCAGCCAGATTTCTAAAGGAAGGTTCCACTAAAATGTATGAAGTAAAAGAACCGATAAACCCAGTCGTGTGAAATGTCTTGAGTAAAAGGAGATTATTACACTAGTAAGCGCAAATAAATGCGACTGTGGCGCGTCACCACAGACAATGGGCCATTTATTGACATGCCCCGCGAGCTCAGATTTGTGTACACTTGACGACCTGCATCAAGCAAGGCCAAACGAATTTCCGCGTCGCCGAACACGGGGCCAAATCCCTGTAAAGTGTTGCCATTGACACGATAAGAAGAAGATTACACTACTAAGGTTTTTATAAATGAATTGTTAAAAAAGTGGAAGGATGGTAAATGAAGGTTAGTGTAAAGATTTAAATCGAGTTAAATCTGTTCGATTTTTTGTCATTCGTCTAGCTAAAAACAGAAATTAATATGCAGAGCTGACGGCCAACCTCCATTAATGGAGAGGCACCTTAAGGAAGGAAGGAATAATACAGAGGAGAGAATTATGATTTATGAGAGGAGAATTATTTTATTGATAAGGGCAAACCTTATCAATAAAATAAATATACAAATAAAAGAACCGAACATTCATATGAATACTCAATATTGTGTGCCGACTAAATGTTATGAAAATATGTTGGTTTGTCATTAATTTTAAATTCATTCTTTAGGAATGAAAAGCTTTATTAGGTACATTTTGCTTCTATTATTCTTTATTTAATACTGTTTACAGAACCCGTTGTGATCTCTTCAATTTCAATGTTTGTACCCCATAATTTAATTTTGTGATCACAAACCTCTCAATAAAATGGTCCTTCATTTTCACTGCTTATGAGATGGTGAAATTGTCGTTATTCCCTAGTCACTGGAAAATTAAACAAAAATAAGAAGAAAGCTCCTCAAAGTGAGTTTTCGGTGAATAATTATGTATATATTTACATTGTTTAATATTTGTAAATACTTAGTTTAAATGTCGTTATACAAAGTTAGATAAATTGCTTTGTGCTACCCAAAAATGCAAAGCTGTTTTAAGAGAAAACTATCCTATACTTAGATGTATCGATCGCTAACTGAAATTTATATTTTGGATTAAATGAACACGTGATTATTTACTTAAAAACCTTTTATAGCTTCTGATCGGGTATGATCAGAAATGTAGACAACCTTTTAGATTTTTTACTTTCAGGCAACGAGAAAATGAGGTTTAATTTTCATAAATTACCATTTTCATAAATGACTCTACCAGTACAGAGAACTCAAACTGCCCCAGTTTTAATCAGAGAAATTCCATTGCAGAACTTATCTAGTACTAGTAGCTTAACATCTCAAGCAGAAAATTGCATTTCAAATCCATTCTAAAAGCGATAGGACACTATGAAGTCATTAAATGTTGGGGAAATTACTAGTGACGACCAATTAGAGATACTTAGTAAATTGTTCACTACAAGTTACGTGCCATGCCGCACTCTGCTTATTGGCTACGCTTTCCGGTCCGTGACGGACACCTAAAACGTGACTGTTGCCATTTCCCGATTAAGCTTACTTTTGCCTAATCTCCGACTGTCAATAATCACCGTCATGTCTGTCGTCATTCGATTAAGCTTTTCGATTTATTCTTCTGATGATGACAAGCAGTTGGGCCCAAAACAATTTCATAACATATTAGATTTATAGTTGTATTCTTTCAGAAAAGCCAAATATAAATTCTTACAAAGTATTGTTATAGTGCGCTCGAGCCGCGGGTTGCAATATTGTCATTCATTCATTGGTATGTACATATGTTGTTTCGTATGTGCGAGTGTATGAATTGGCGAGGGTAGCAGCTAGTAGGGTGACGGGGCAGGTTGAGCGGGTGGTGCGAGGTGTGGTATCGACGCGCGCGCCGCGCATGCGCCAAGCTACACACCTGTTGCCGTGAGGCCATGGAAATATACTCTTTCAAATTAATATGGACACCTGATACCGAAATAAAAGCAATGTTACAGGCCCAAGAAAAGCGTTCCCTCGTAGACATGGAACTTAGAGAGAAATGTTTTGTTCTTCGAAGTGAGAAATATAGGGGCCCATTACGTGTCCCTACTTCTGACTAACTTCGTATGGCAACTAAGTTTCAATGTATTTCGAATAGTATGTGGATGGACTAATTTTGATCTATAGATATAAAATTCATAAATAAAACATAACTTAAAATGTTTTCGACTAGGTTGCGTTCGTATTCTCTCAGTATATATAATATTATAATGGTCTTTATAATATTGATAAGTTTATGTCACCGTCACCCTACTGATGACGAGGTCGATGTTTATCGCTGCTTTGAGTATTACAATTAGTCATCAGAAAGTAATTAGACATGAAATTTATTATGTAGGCAAACTTACCAAGGTAAACACTTTTCGGCACTATGCATTATATATCAATTTTATTGATATCGTTTTCCCTAGAACTCAGTTACAGTACAACATAGTATTACATTAATATTTCTATAAGGGAAAAGTTTAATGTGTAAAATAATGACATACTATTATAAATAGCAAAGTTATTTTCGCCGTAAAGTCATTACCAAAGTTTGGAGCATTAGCCGTATTTCTTACAATATTCATAAGTAACGTTTCACCTCATCCTTACTAACTCTTGCGTAACAATAAAAAACCTATACAGTGCCCGTATTTGGATCTAGAGAATCAAATTTATTAGATACACGTTCTCACTACTGTCAGCCGTGACTTCTAAACATTGTTTGTTTTTTAATCTAGATTCATTAGTTATTAACGAAAGTCATAGTTTCTTTAAAGCTATAATATACATCTTTTACGTAGATAGGTATTTAATTAGGTAGGTATTTTTGTAGAATCAATGCCAGTCTTTAGGAAACTCTACCAGTATGCGATTATGTGTAGTATTTTTTTTACATCAATATGCTTTAAACGTACAAGATTAATTAGTAGTAGTACGTAGTAAGAATTAGTGGTAGTACGCTGTATAATTAAAGGAAAGTCATTGTTAATTTTTGTGGTAATAAATGTAGTTGCCTATTTTTTATGATCTACTCTCGGTCGCTCAGAGTGATATCCACATTTTTATCTTTAAATGAATGAACCGTAAAACGTAGAACCGTACGGAGTAATTTCATTCAAAATTATAGTCAGTCTTTTTGAACGACAACACTTTATACAGACAAGGACAATAGTACTTTGAGCCGTGGGCGTTTACAGCTTCTATGAAGCGCTAGGGGGATCGACCATGTACCCTACCTACTAGTTTTCCGAGGAAACTATAATTAAACTTTATTCCAACACGGATCATATATTACAATAAGGTCACCTAGTACTCTAAATAAGTAATCAAATTTTATTCACAATGTATTTTTACACTTTTTACTACAAAGTAAAAACTGCACATATTTTTGTATGTGTTTTAGGTATAACGTAAATTGATTTGGTGTATGATCAAGTTTTTAAAAGTAACTTTTGATGTATAATCTAACATTTAATGACGATGATATATGAAACCAACCCTAATGCCAGCGTGGTATAGTAGGCCAATACCTCCTTTCTAAGGAGAGGCCTATGTCCAGCAGTGGACTGTTGAAGGCTGATATATGAAATGTTTCGTTACATTCAAGACAGCGTATTTTCAAGCCGCAAAGGTCAGAAGTGTCATATTAAATAGTGATGTCACCTTATCATATTATTATTTTTTAATAGTGTGGATTCTCATATGTATTTACTTTGCTTTTGTTTTGTTTTTATTTTTAAATTTAGCCTACCAAAGTGACTGCCTGATGGAAAGCATGAGCAGAATCCAAGAGTGGGAGAAACCACACATCATTGCTGTGAATGCAGACAGTAAAGTAGGGCGGCCCACAATGGCGGTTTAAGGTACGCGTCCATTGGCCCGCATGCACGCACGGCACGCAACGGATTGAACGGATTTGCCGATGGCATGCGTCCACTGTATCCGGATTCTTTATTTAGTTTCGAGTGTTTTCTTGTCGTGAGTTGACGTATTCGGTCATGGAGATTGATGAAGATATCATTGTTATTAGTTGCTTGTTGGAAGATGAAGAAGAACTTAATTCATCCTATCTCCTCCCAAATATTGTCTCTTCTTTGGACATTAAAATAATGTGTGTGTTTTAAATTGTATAATTCTTCATATCTTTCTACTAATATAATCAAAAGTGCGTCATCCATTTAATTTTTTTGTCGTTCGCTCCTCATTTAAATAAGCAAACAGGACGTGCGGCAGTGGCGATGCCAGCCGGCCAGCGGCGAACTGATTTGTGTGACGTCACCGGCACGCAACGTATTTTTTGCTCATAAATGCCGGCGTTCAGTGCGGGCGGCGCGGTTAGTGGACGCAGCTCTATGTAAAATCATACAAAGCAAAATAAAATCCGTTGCGTGCCGTGCGTGCGTGCGGGCCAATGGACGCGCACCTTTAGTGAGATGCTTTTTCACGCCCCGCTTAAGGCGATTAACACACGGCACCGCGCACCGCCGCGGTAGGCGGTGAAGCGGATCTCATGTCATATTGGGATCTACTGAACCGTTGATGCTTAACACACATACACCGACCGACCGCGCGGTCGAGCGGTGTTCTCACCGACTCTCGCCGACCTTACCGCAGCGGTGCGCGGTGCCGTGTGTTAATCGCCTAAAGGACCCGGGATCATGGTGGGAAGGAAACACGTGAGCTGGTAGCGGGTTCCAGCTTTTGACTGCTGCTGCTTGTGTAGCCACAATACATCCTACATTATTACACGTAGTTACATAAGCCACATATTTTAAGATACAGTCAAAGATTAAATAAAGCAATTATAGGCACGCACCATTTTAGTATATAAGCGCTATTGATAATTAAATATAATAGACTACCATATACTATCAGATACTATCACACCACCTTGAGTCTCATTATACTCCTCACCACACCACCGGCAAACTGGTGACCCCGACAATGAACAAGGAACCCGACAAACGAACAAGAAGATGAACAAGGACATGGCAAATACATAAAGGACCCCGACAAAAGAACAAAGAATGAAGAACCCGACAATGAACAAGGACCCGGCAGTTGTATAAGGAAGAAACCGACGCTTGTACAATGAAGAAACTAATCGCGCCTTCTGAAGAAGAATATAATATAGTGAACTAGTATGGCACTATTGCAAAAAGGACCAGCCACGTTTATGGTTCATGCAGTGAGGCTATCCAAAAACAGCAATGATCGTTATTCAAGTCTCAGCCAGCCAGCAGCCTCGGCCTCAACAGGGATACCACACACAGGACGCGACCGCTCCAACCTGGTTACCCCTTTGGCCTCATCAGCGCCCCGACTCACAGGGGACTTCACCGCAGCACCGCACACCGCTTGTGATTCCGACGCACAGGATTCAGCGGACTTCAGCCCCGACTCACTGGGGACTGGCGGCATACAGTTCCGACTCACAGGAACTTGCGGCATCGTGCCTTAATTGCACAGTACTCGAAATGAATTGCTGACGCTTTATCACGAATAATAGGAGTAATCTCTATGCCTTCAACGCTTGATTACGACGAGAATTGTCGTGCGCAGCAGAATAATTCAGAATTAAAGGCCTGGAAAGGTGTTTGAGCAAAATAAAGACGTATTACGATGATTTCAGATCGCAGCTAAAGCATGATATCACTCGAATACTGTCGTTACCCAGGAGAGAACGTTCAGATTGTTAAAATGCTGTTTACATAAATCCACACGTATTGATCGAGTAAGATTATCGGTATGTAATTCACTAAGCGACTTTAACAATTTTGCTGACTTCGTTAACCTTGAAATGTTATAATTAATGTAATTATTATATACTTCGTAAAACGCGTAAACGCTGACACGTGAAGGTCGCAACTAGCTTGTCACAGGTTTGTTTTATATGCATTTTTAATGTTTAGATTGTTAGGACATAGGTTATGTTTATTATTGTAAACTGTTACTTTAAAATGAAGATTGTCTGAATTAACTACCGTAAAATTTTGAAAGTATGTAAATTTACTAAGATTTGTTATAATAATTATCCTTTTAAAAGGGGGGACCTGTGTAGCCACAATACATCCTACATTATTACACGTAGTTAGATAAGCCACATATTTTAAGATACTGTCAAAGATTAAATAAAGCAATTATAGGCACGCACCATTTTAGTATATAAGCGCTATTGATAATTAAATATAATAGACTACCATATACTATCAGATACTATCACACCACCTTGAGTCTCATTATACTCCTTGTCAGAACTAGGCAAACGGATCTCATGTCATATTGGGATCTACTGAATCCGTTGATGCTTAACACACATACACTGGCCGACCGCGCGGTCGAGCGTTGTTCTCACCGACTCTCGCCGACCTTACCGCGGCGGTGCGCGGTGCCGTGTTTTAATCGCCTAAAGGACCCGGGATCATGGTGGGAAGGAAACACGTGAGCTGGTAGCGAGTTCCAGCTTTTGACTGCTCGGCATAAGAAGAAAGAGACGAACCGTTTCGTTCTAGTGCGTATTTCCTCTACTCTGATGCGGTGACTTCCAAGTCCATTGCAGAGGTAAGAACAGTACTTCACGCATTAACGAACAACTAATACCGTGTTATCCCACCGAATTGATACACCACGTACATATACTCCACAACCACACTGGTACATTTAACACAAGTTAGATCTTACTATAACTACCAGAGGTCTCCTAACATAAACAAATAAATATTTATTTCTCTATTTCTTATAAATAAATAAGCTCAATCGGAGGGGTACTACAATGTTACCAGCCTAAAATTACAGCGTTTATACTGTCGTATTTCGGTGGCGAGTGCGAGACTCGAAAGCCCAATTATATCAAAATAAACTTGTGAAGTAAACATAACTTCAATTTATGATTATTTTTATATTTTTCAGCGTTTTATATACATATAAATATATTGAAGTTACAAATACAAAAAGGGGCCAAGTGCGAGTCGGACTCGCCCATGAAGGGTTCCGTAGAAGCTGTGAAAACTGTAAAAACACAGAACAGTTTATTGCTTCATCGAACATATTATAAGTTGATAATTAACGACTAGTCCGTGTTTTTTTTGCAAAAAATAATCTTTATTGTTTTTTAGGGTTCCGTAGCCAAAGGTAAAAAACTGAACCCTTATGGATTCGTCAGGTCTGTCAGTCCATCCGTATGTCACAGCCACTTTTTTTCGAAACTATAAGAGCTATACGGTTGAAACTTGGTCAGTAGATGTATTCTGTGAACCGCAATAATATTTTTACACAAAAATAGAAAAAAGAGCAATAAATTTTGGGGACCCCATACTTAGAACTGGACCTCAAAAAATTTTTTTTCATTAAAACCATACGTGTTATTATGGATAGGTCTTCAAAAATTATATTGAGGTTTCTAATATATTTTTTCTGAACTAAATAGTTTGCGCGAAAGACACTTCCAAAGTGGTAAAATGTGCCCCCCCTCCTGTAACGTCTAAATTAAGAGAATGATTAAACTAAAAAAATATAGCATAGCATAGCAGGCCAAAACCTCCTTTCAAAGGAGAGGCCTATGTCCAGCAGTGGACTGTTAAAGGCTGTTGATGATGATGATGATGAAAAAAATATATAATGTACATTATCATGCAAACTTCCACCGAAAATTGGTTTGAACTAGTTCTAGTAAGTATTTTTTTTTAATACGTCATAAATTGTAAGCTGCAATTATACTATTATTAAAACATCGATCAAAGTTACAACGAACTACAGGATTTTTTATACGACTTGCTCCTATGGAACCCCTCATGGGCGAGTCCGACTCAATTTTTTATAGTTGACGGCATATCATAGTAGGTATATCAGCTACTTTTCTACCATTAAAAAAATACACCTGAAATATAATATCATTTTTTAACCGACTTTAAAAAAAAGGAGGAGGTTCTTCTCAATTCATCGGATTTTTTTTTTTTTTTTTTTTATGTTCAGCGATAATTTCGTCGTTAAGAACCGATTTCAAAAATTAATTTTGTATTGGAATGGGCGTAGCTTACAGGTGGTCCCATCGTCACCATATCGAGATCTGATGATGGGATCCCAAGGAAATCGAGGGAACTCCTCAAATATCATAGGCACATTTGTCGCGATTTGGGTGCTCGGAATAGTTTTTAATTGAAGTCAGTTCCTTTTTGTTAAAATTATGTTTCCCTCACTATCTATTTGCATTAAACAAGAACAAGACAAAGACATGACCTAACGTACTTTTGTTTATTGTAAGTATATTTACCCATAACATAACAAATTTTTAAAACTGTTTTTATTTTATTTTAAAAGTCACAACAAGTATTCATAGCTGGTTCCATTACGTAGTCACACAAACGCTGCTTCTGGTAGACATCGCCGGCCTGTCCGACCGTTATATTTCTTTAAAACTGGTGAAATGGGTATAATTTCCATTCGTTAAATTAATTCCTATTGACATTTATATTTTAATGCTATTGACTAATAAACAAGAAGTTTATTGTATTTCATTCATATAAACTGAACAGATAATCTAGAACTTTTTTGACCTTTGATTTGTTAACAAGATAGAAAATTTACAAAGTTTTACTGACATATAAGTGACCTTATTGACTTTATGTCTACGCTTTATAAATAGTAGAATTTGAGAAAGGTCAATAATATATACCTGTTTTATGAGTAATAATTGACATTTTTCGAAAACTAGCCAAATGGGCTGACTAGAACTTTTGTCTAAATGTTTGGTCACTCTAAACGCCAGTTTTGAAAATATCGTTTTTAAACATAACTATTTTTTACAAAACATTTGTATATTAACAAAATATGAATTTAAAAACCATGCAATCCGTCACAGCCGAAAATATTTTAATTGTTAATATGCAAAAAGTCGTCGGTGTTAAATGGCTTCTGTTAGTAGCCAATTTGCTTAAAAACCGGGGATATTATCTTATGCAGCAATTATGTTATACCTTTTTGTCATATATTTTTACCTGACTACGAGAAAGTCAAAAAGGAATGGAAATAGTTTTAGCAGTCTATGTGGAATGAAAATCAAAAAATCTTTATTTCTAGTTGGCATTTTCATGCACTTTCATGTCTTTACGTTACTGACTCTATACTCTGTCCATTCCTTTAATATCTTTTTGACAGTTCAACATTTCAAATTAGTGACGCCCTCACACGTCACCGATTCGCTTTGAAATCAAAATCAATCGATTTAATATTCTTTAAGTCAGTATTGTAAATAAATAAAATGTGCACTTTTATGATATATAATTGGCCCAGAATAAAGAAAACTTCCTAACACTGTCACTTAAAGGTTGGAATAGTAAGTATTATGTATCTTCGACGAGCACTTCCGACAGCTTGGCCCTAAGTTGGTGGGCACTGCCTCCGCCCTAGGGCGACTTCTGCCCAATTTGGGCGGGGCCAGTGTCCCCACTAGGCAGCTGTACACGGGGGTTGTCCGGTCGATGGCACTTTACGGTGCACCAGTGTGGGCGGCGGCTCTGTCCGCCCAGAACAGGGCGCGCCTCTGGCGCCCCCAGCGGATACTGGCGGTCAGAGCCATACGTGGATACCGCACCGTGTCCACAGAGGCGGCGTGTGCCTTGGCCGGAACACCCCCGTGGCTTTGGAGGCGGAAGTGCTCGCCGAAGTTTATCGGCGAGTGGCTGACTTCCGGGCGGAGAGCGGATTTCGCCCTCCGCCCGAGGACGTGCGCGAGTGGCGCGAAGCCGCTCGCCGAGCCACCATGCTGAGATGGTCGTTCCGGCTGGAGACCCCACGCGCTGGCTTCGCCGCCGTGGAGGCTCTTCAGCCGGTCATCGAGGAGTGGGCAGGGCGGCAGCACGGGACCCTTTCCTTCCGGCTGACGCAGGTACTTTCCGGGCACGGTTGCTTCGGAAAGTACCTGCACTCGGCCGCTAGGAGGGAACCGAGTCCCGCCTGCCACCACTGCGACTGCAGTGAGGACACGGCCCAGCACACGCTGGCGGTCTGCCCCGCTTGGGCGGCGCAGCGCCGGGTCCTCACTACAGTCATCGGAGAGGATCTCTCGCTGCCGGCCGTCATAAGATCGATGGTCGGCAGCGACAGTTGTTTTACCGCGGTCGCAACCTTCTGCGAGGACGTAATCTTGCAGAAGGAGGTGGCGGAGAAGGCCCGGGAGGATGCCATCCAATCGGACCCGATCCGCCGCCGGCGCCCCGGGCGGCGAAGGCGCGCATACCTGCATCTCATGCCGCCCTGAGAGTGGCCGCGGATGGGCGGGACGGGTTTCCCGTCCGTCCGCAGTAGAGGCCAACCGCGAGGGGGCGACGTCCGCGTGTGACCGGACGTTGCCTAATTAGAGAGTAAATTGTGAGATGGTGCCCGCAACAGTGCGGGCAGGCGCTGGTTGGAGTCCAGAAGGAAATCCCCTCCCTGGACTCCTTCCAATACAAAGGCGCAGAGAGGGTCACACCGTGTGGTTTTAGTCGGTTCGAGTCCGACACACCACCCCCTTTTTTTTTTTTTTTTTTTTTTTTTTTTTAACGTGTGGAAATCCCCGCGGACCGTCACCCCGTCGGGGGTTACGGCGGGGTGGTGTGTCGGACTCGAACCGACTAAAACCACACGGTGTGACCCTCTCTGCGCCTTTGTATTGGAAGGAGTCCAGGGAGGGGATTTCCTTCTGGACTCCAACCGGCGCCTGCCCGCACTGTTGCGGGCACCAACTCTTCGCTCGACTCTCTAGTTGGGCAACGTCCGGTCACACGCGGACGTCGCCCCCTCGCGGTTGGCCTCTATTGCGGACTGACGGGAAACCCGTCCCGCCCATCCGCGGCCACTCTCAGGGCGGCATGAGACGCAGGTATGCGCGCCTCCGCCGCCGGGGCGCCGGCGGCGGATCGGGTCCGATTGGATGGCATCCTCCCGGGCCTTCTCCGCCACCTCCTTCTGCAAGATTACGTCCTCGCAGAAGGTTGCGACCGCGGTAAAACAACTGTCGCTGCCGACCATCGATCTTATGACGGCCGGCAGCGAGAGATCCCCTCCGATGACTGCAGTGAGGACCCGGCGCTGCGCCGCCCAAGCGGGGCAGACCGCCAGCGTGTGCTGGGCCGTGTCCTCACTGCAGTCGCAGTGGTGGCAGGCGGGACTCGGTTCCCTCCTAGCGACCGAGTGCAGGTACTTTCCGAAGCAACCGTGCCCGGAAAGTACCTGCGTCAGCCGGAAGGAAAGGGTCCCGTGCTGCCGCCCTGCCCACTCCTCGATGACCGGCTGAAGAGCCTCCACGGCGGCGAAGCCAGCGCGTGGGGTCTCCAGCCGGAGCGACCATCTCAGCATGGTGGCTCGGCGAGCGGCTTCGCGCCACTCGCGCACGTCCTGGGGCGGAGGGCGAAAGCCATTCTCCGCCCGGAAATCAGCCACTCGCCGATAAACTTCGGCGAGCACTTCCGCCTCCAAATCCCACGGGGGTGTTCCGGCCAAGGCACACGCCGCCTCTGTGGACACCGTGCGGTATCCACGTATGGCTCTGACCGCCAGTATCCGCTGGGGGCGCCAGAGGCGCGCCCTGTTCTGGGCGGACAGAGCCGCCGCCCACACCGGTGCACCGTAAAGTGCCATTGACCGGACAACCCCCGTGTACAGCTGCCTAGTGGGGACACTGGCCCCGCCCAAATTGGGCAGAAGTCGCCCTAGGGCGGAGGCAGTGCCCACCAGCTTAGGACCAAGCTGTCGGAAGTGCTCGTCGAAGAGCCACCTACCGTCGAGGACCAGACCCAGGTACCTCATCTGGGCCCGGACCGGTACGAGGACCGAGTTGACCTCGATCGAGGCGCCGGCGGGCAGACCGCGACGGGGCCCATGAAATAATAGGGCCTCCGTCTTGTCCAGGGCTACCCGTAGACCCAGCGCCTCGATGCGCCCGACCACCCGGGAGACTCCCGTGGTGGCCAGGCGCGCCGCCTCCTCAAAGTTTGCCCCCCGGGCCGTGACCAGGGTGTCGTCTGCGTAACAGATCACACCCAGCCCGGGGGGGAGACGCCCTCGTAGGGCCGACACACCACCCCGCCGTAACCCCCGACGGGGTGACGGTCCGCGGGGATTTCCACACGTTAAAAAAAAAAAAAAAAAAAGTAAGTATTATGTAGTTTTTCAAATGTATTTTCTCATAACTCTTTATATAAACGTTATTAACCACGCGTTTCAATGTTAAATTTTACTCACGCATGCATATTTACATTTTAAGTCAGTGGTCCAAAAATTAATTGATTAATGCACAGAGTTATTGTTCTTTATTCTATGTTTGAACTTATATTCCAAAATTTCGGCTTAATTCCTTGTAAATAATCAATCCTAAAGTTATACTATTTAAATTGCCTTTTTATTTAATTTAATTTACAGAATCAACACTTACATGAAGTCAAATTGTTTTGATCATAGTAATATGATGGATTATTTTATTCGATTTATCGTTTTCAAGAACTGTTTTATAGTTTGTTGTTTTTAGCTATGCACAAGCCACTTCCCTACCCGTCTATAAAGTACGACATTACTGTAGTACATTATTACGAAAAAAAATACAGGTAATTTATAGGCCTGACCTGTCAAAAAGACAATAAACGTCAATAAACGAATCGACAAGTTATAGTGGTTAGGTTCCAAAATCTCATTCCTGTAGAGAAGAATCTGCAAGAACTTGAAAAACTGTATATTCGTATGTTTTAGAGTAGCGTCTAAAACACTAAATCATTTATTGAATTGTAATAATGAGGTGTCAATACATTTGTAATAATGATAATGGAAAAACTTACGCGTAGTTGATTATGAATTTACAGTTATTTTTTTTGAAATACTAGCCTTTGCTCGTTGCTCCGCCCGCTGGAATGTTATTTATAGTGGTAAAAAAGTAGCCTATGTCGTTGTTAAACTTTTAATCTATCTATATACCAAAATTATAGATGCTCCAGAGACACGAATATATCATTTTTAAAGATGAAATATGAAAAAGCTATATATTTCCTATGAACTGCGCATGCGAAAACATACAGCAGCGTCATCTAACGAAGAAACACGGAGCACGGAGCACTAATCCTGAACCACGATATAGAGATTCTCGCGGTAAAAAGCATATACACAACCGGCTGACATCATCGCTGGGCCGTGGCCCGCCAGGCCGCACATAGGAGGATCCTCCTTTTGTGATGAACACGACACCCGACACACGAAGGTTTTTTAAGGTTTAACAGGTAGAATGAATCACATAGATCATGATCTGATTCATTAACAACAATATTATTAGGTTAGTTATATTGCGAGAGAATTTGAAAATTCAAATTAATGTATTAATCATCAGCCTCAGGGAACTTTTGTTCTATAGACAAGGTTGTTCGTGCTATCGGTTGCAAAGTCATTAGAGTATTTCGAATTGAGAAGATTTTATCTATTGGTTATACTTGGATTGTTTATTTAGGGTTTCATATTTCATGACTCGGAACCCTTATAAATTCGTTATGTCCGTCCGTCCGTACTCGACTTACCGTCCAAACGGTTAGTACTAGAAACGTGTTTCTATCACGTCGACAAAGTGCTACAATAAAATCATGAAAAATATTTTTATTTGGGGTACCTCCCCTACACGTAATGTGGGGGTTAATTATTTTTTTCTCGCACCTACCCCAGTAGTGGGGTACCGTTAGATAGGTCTTTTAAAAATAATAAATGAGAGGTTGCTCAAACGATTTTTTTATTTAGGTATTTGTTTGCGAGTAATTTAACTTTAAAGGATATATTTTTGAAAAAAAACGAGCTTATAAAGGGGTGGAGGCCTCTATAAGCTAAACGGCTGGCTCGAAAAATCTTTAAAAAATGACGCTGGTAGTCCATGTGATGAATTTTAAAGGAAAACTATAACGGCTTAGATAGCTTTGTTAATTCAGGAGTTATAGAGGCCTAACTTATGAAACACGCATAATTGAAAAACTTTGTACAAAAATGAAGAAATAACAAATAATACAATTATCCTTTGGGCATCACTTGGCATTGTATATGACTACGGAACCCTATTCTATGCGTGGCTTTAATTTTTCTTTTATTTTGTTGATGGCTATATCTCGGGTACTATGAGCCGGGGAACCAGGCTATCCTCGCAAGGAAGTCCCTGGAACCCCGACGTACCTCAGGCCCGATATTCCTTTTACAACAGGGGCGTGCACGCTCACGCCGTCACCCGGGCCTGCTTCTGCTAGGGTGACAGATGGCCTCATCTGTCACCCCCAGGCATGCGCTTATGGAGGACGGAGATAGTTTTCCGATCTCCGGCGCCCGAGTCTCCTGCGGTTCCCGGGCCTGGCGGACCGGAAGAGTTCTATACCTCTGCCGGTCCGCCAGGCCGTTTGATACTTGAGGAAGGCCATGGAAAGGGCAAAAGCTAAAAAAAAATAGATATAAATGTAATTAATATTAGGAATATTTTGGAAGAAATAAAGCAGGAAGTAGAAGTAAAGGAAATAAAGTTGATTTTGGGAATCTAATATAGTATTGGCGAATAGCATATCTAACTCCCAAAGGGTTTAACTTGAACTGGCTTGGATTGGCTGTTGTCGGTAAGTCCGAGTAAATTGCTTGCTAGTTCATATTATCCTTCAAAACACTGCTACTACTATTGCTATACTCAGTTACATCATGATATGATACAGCGAATGAGAAACGTTCTTTCTCATATTTCTTATCAGTCCTTATCAGTAAATACATTTTCTCACGCGATGTAAGAGATAATTTTACGTGAGTTACAAAACTTAAATTTATAAAGAATTAACTCTTTTACAATTCTTTATAAAAAATAAATATTATAATGTTGGTAAACGTCGATTGTGTCAAGTTATTTTGATATATGATTCGTACTTATGTTAAAACATCTCCTGTGTATGTGGCGGAGTGAGCCTGAACTGTACTGAGACGTAAAAATGACTACATAAATCTTTTATTTTTGCCTTTATCTCGCCATAAAGCTTTCGTCGCCAACCGAGCATGTTGGTAAATGGGCGTTCTAATATTTGACATTTAGGTTTCCTGAGAATAGAGTTTGGTAAAGATTTTTGCAGCGTTACATACTGTGATTGTTTTATATTAAATGAAAACTTTGTGTCTTTTTCTCTAAATTTCATGCACAGTAGGTACATGAAATTTATAGCAAAATACGTATACTTAAAATGTCATTAAAAAGATATTCTGTTTATAGTAAGTTGGCTTTACTTCCATTACTGAATTTCTTTACATACAAAAAGACCCGGCCACATTTTGAATACTGTTCTCATACTTTTCAGGAGAACCCCATAACTAATGTATCACTCTAGAACGCCAAAATATTTTTTAATCAACTCGATCCCATTTTGCTGCATAGAGAGGTCTCTCTCATTGAAGACTTCGGACCTATGCCTACTATTCAACAATTTACCACTCTATTTTCTGTTTCATCAAACATAAATCCTATGATCTATTTAAAATTTTATATTATAGTCAAACACAATCGAAGTATTAACAGCGGCTTAAGGTAAATCTAAACTACTGATCATAAAACATATGATTATTCGGTCAAAAATTTGAAATTTATTTAGATTTAGAGAAAAAGTGTTTTAAAATTGATTTAATTTCGTTATACTTCTTTCAGTTGCTTAAGAAAAAATGAGGTTTTAATACGATTGAGGAGACGAAAACGGCATTGTTGGAAGAGGTCTTTACGTTTTCGTTCCAATTGCTCTAAAATCATCAATAAACTCAATATCATAACATGATTGCTTTTAGCAATAAGCCCTTTTTACATTATTTTGTTGTTCAATTTTAATTCATTGTTTTGTTGTTCTTTATTGTAAATCTATAATAAGAAAAGAAATAAAGAGTTTTCCATCTATCTATCTATCATAAGTTAATAAACCAAAAAAGATTACTTATAGCCAATAGGCACTTGCAGTACTAACGCTTTTATCCGCACACCTCTTCGTCTACTAATTTAACAAGCTGTTGAAGTTCTGTGATTAGTCAGTTATTAATGGTTGATCTGCAATTAATCTGCATCCACTACTACAATCCTCGTATTTTGTTTTTCTTTTCATTAAACTTTGACTTTTTTTGTTATTCTGTGAACAATGGCGTGAATTACAGGTTAATAAATTTGGTGTATAAAATGTATCTAGTCATAATATGTAACATGTATAGGTATTCTTATAAGTAGCTAAAATAAGATTAAACTCAAAGCTGATTTATTTATTTTTAGTGCTTTGAAGATTGAATGTTGCTTTTCTGATAATTTGTATGGTAACAACAACATGGATGACTGAATAAAAATTGACAAAAAGATTGCTTTATCAAAAAATCTGCTGGACATAAACCTCCCCTAATAAATAAGTAAGTCGGATCTGAACAGCGGATTAACTCCGCATTTTAACTCTTTGAAGCGCTTCGACAACTTTAAGCAAAGTTTTAAAACGAGCTACAGTAAGGATTACCAAAGTTCAGGAGCGGAAAAGACAATTCTCTTAGTGCGGCAGATACCTTTAAAAATATTATGATAAAGTTAAGGTTTTTTAATGAAAACAACAAATAAATTCCTGTGTCCTTAAAGGACGTTTACAATAATTGTGTACACAGTAGTAACTCACGGTAAAAATAAAGACATTACGTGTAGTGAAGACTTGTCATAAGCGTAAGGCTTACCTATTCAATCTAATAGCCTCGATGAGGAACTGGGGAGAGTATTGAATAGAAAAGGTATATAAGAAGGAGAGACGTTGGATTTTAACAATGGGTTAGAATAAATGCACTATTTTTCTTAGTTGTATAAAAAATCAATGTTAAGCCTTTTGTACAGTCATAGACAGACACTTGAAATCTCGACAAGCATGACGTATGTACTTATTTTCTTTGCATTTTGTACTGAAATATTTACCTTGTGAATAAGACATTCGTTGACCTCTAAAAGGAACCATTTATTGGTTCTTTATAGAGGTCAACGAATGCCTGTTAAATGAACGAAACCTTTTATGGAATTCGATCATGTTTATCGAAATAAATAGTGTGCGGAATAAGCTTGCGTTACTTTTTAAATAAAGTGATGTAAATTGGGAGATACGGAGGCGTGAAATCTGTTTTTAATTAAAATTTAAAATTTGTTTGTGGAATGAGGGAACAGAATTTGGCGTGAAATTATTAATGTGAATTTTAATTGGTACTGCCAATTAAACATTTTGTAATTTATTATACCAGATAATATTATTATATGAGTAACGGGTACAGAACTAAAAATTTTAAGTACAATATGAAGTAAGATATGTAGTTTTTTAGCCTATTATTAACTCGATTTCAAGCATCCTTGAATCAAAATAGATCAGATTAACGTGCAGCTATATTATCTTTGAATAATATAATTTTAGAAGAATTTATAACTGTATCTTTGATTTATTTCAAAGTATGTTTAATATCATTTGAATAATAGCCATAGAAATAGTTTTTTTTACTCTTTCCTATATTAAGTCTGATTATTTGTATGAATTAAATAATAAGCTTATATCAAATATATTATAAGTAGCTTCTGATGTCATTCAAAACATTTTCGTATGAATGTAGCAGGTTTTTAGTCCAGTAATATTAAACGCCGAATGTCTGAACTATAGAAATAAAAAAGAAATTATTTTTATACGGTGTAACATGTATAAGTATGAATAAATATCCGACGACAATAGATTAGTCAGCCCGTGTAGTGGCAGTGTCGGAAGTGCTTAATGGACTTGTTGCGCAGGACCAATGGACAAAGCGACTGTCTCTGAATTTTGACGAGAACGTCCATCCATTAGTAACTAAATTGGATATCACTTAATTTCACAATTTGTACATACGAATTATTTGACAATGTTCGGAATTTGCTGTCCGATCTCTGAATGAATATTTCAAATATTTTGTTGCAGAGAACCGCTTTTCGAACTCTTAAAACACCCCTAAATACATGTAAATTTTAATATAATGGGTTTGCAACAAGAACTTTGTTCTCTAAAACAAAATAAAATAAAGAATTCAGACGAAGATGATTCAATTTTTTATTAACAAAGAGAAAAGTTTGGAAATTATGAATGAAAAAAAGCGGCCAAGTGCGAGTCGGACTCGCCCATGAAGGGTTCCGTATCAGCAAGTAACATCATATAAAAGTTCTTGTAGTTCGTTGTAACTTTCATCGATGTTTTTATACTAGTGTATTGATTGGATGAAAGGTAAATTGCGTGTTACGATTTATGACGTATTAAAAAAAAACTACTCACTAGATCTCGTTCAAACCAATTTTCGTTGGTAGTTTGCATGGTAATGTACAACATATTTTTTTTTAGTTTTATCACTCTCTTATTTTCAAATCAAATCAAATCAAATCAAAGCATTTATTTCAAGTAGGCCAGTTACAGGCACTTTTGAATTGTCGAAACAAAAATGTAGCTACAGTCCCAGTCACAAGACACAAAAACTGTGAAAGTACTGTAGTTGCCCATTCCCTAGCGTAGATCTCTATGGAGAAGAACGGGCAAGAAACTCCATGGACACTCTTTTAAATCAAAATGTTTTTACAAAATCATGGTTACATCATTCATGTTGAGATGGTACATTATGTGAGAACGATGTAGCAAGACGTGCACGTTAAAAGTGTCCAGTGTCCATAGTACAACAAAAATACAATTGAAAAATAAAATAATTAATTCAAATAAGCCATGGCAACTAAGATGTGACCAGTCACAACTGACAGCGCCCGTTCACGAACATGACGCATGGATCCGCACCATTCAACTCAACCATTTTGAAGGGAATCAAATGATCAGACACACGCGCCACCATCAGCGTGACATTTGAGTGAGCATGACATACTCTCAACCGCCAGGGCAGATTCAGGTCAAGAAAAGACGTAGGTTTCCAGTGAATGATAGCTTGAATAGCTTCCTAGTACATAGTACTCACACAATATGGGCTATGCGATTATATAACACTAAAGAGATTGAATCTATACAATGCAAAGAAAGTTGTACAATCTTCAGCAGTTTTACAAGTATTTTACAAGTTAGAGGGGGGGGGACACACACATTTTTCCACTTTGGAAGTGTCTCTCGCGCAAACTATTCAGTTTAGAAAAAAATGATATTAGAAACCTCAACATCATTTTTGGATATAGACACGTATAGGTTTGATGAAAAAAAAATTTTGAGTTTCAGTTCCAAGTATGGGGACCCCCAAACTGTATTGTTTTTTTTCTATTTTTATGTAAAAATCTGAATGCGGTTCACAGAATACATCGACTGACCAAATTTCAATAGTATAGCTCTTATAGTTTCGGAAAGAATTGGCTGTGACATACGGACGGACAGACAGACAGACAGACAGACTTGACGAATCTATAAGGGTTCCGTTTTTTGCCATTTGTCTACGGAACCCTAAAAATGATATCTGACAAATGTCCACCACGAGCACGCTGACACATGTCGATTCTTTCATCAAAGTTTTAAATCACTTCGATTGGCACCGTATAGACTCTGTCCTTATAATAGCTCCACAAAAAAAAGAAACACGATCATACGATCTGGCTGACCACTTAACCGCTGAATTTATGCGATCGAGAAATTTCTTTTACAATAAATTGATCGTTTCATTGGCTGTGTGACATGTGGCACCGTCCTGTTGAAACCAAACCAAATTGTGTCGTGGCTATTATCGCCCACCCTCAGAAAATTACAGATATCAGTGATATGGGTGTCGTAAGAGGCGACTAAAGGAACAAAATAGGCAGCTAATATTACTGCCAAGAGAGGGAAAACTTGAAACAAACCCTTTACCAACCCGTCTAGCCAGGGTGGTATAGTAGGCCAAAACCTCCTTTCAAAGGAGAGGCCTATGTCCAGCAGTGGACTGTTAAAGGCTGTAGATGATGATGATGACATTAGTAAAAGTAAGTAGTAAAAGTAATATATAGTAAAAGTAAGTAAGTTATAAAATACAAAAGAGAACTATAACAAAAATAACTAAATGTGTTTAAATGTTTGTGGATGTGTGTGTGTGTGTGTGTGTGTGTGTGTGCGTGTGCGTGTGCGTGTGCGTGTGCGTGCGTGTGTGTGTGTGTGTGTGTGTGTGTGTGCGTGTGTGCGTGCGTGTGTGTGTGTGTGTGTGTGTGTGTGTGTGTGTGTGTGTGTGTGTGTGTGTGTGTGTGTGTGTGTGTGTGTGTGTTGTGTGTGTGTGTGTGTGTGTGTGTGTGTGTGTGTGTGTGTGTGTGTGTGTGTGACGAATCCCTTAAATATATCAATGAAACAAAATATAGGCTAAAAACTTTGATTATATACATGTCTAGATGGAGTGTTGCGCTGCATTCGCAATAAAAACAACAGGCCAGATTTGAAGGGCTTGTGTGCGTATTACACACACATGCAAGCGTTGCCTACGGGCGCGCGCATGACGTGGAAGCGTTCTGAGTGATACCAGCCCTTGAATGTTTTCCATAAATGGAGGGAAAATAATTGTGTATTGATTTTGAGAATTGTAATTTGTATTAAATTTAAAGTCAGTCAATATGTATTAGAGTTTTTGCTTTTGAGTTACTAGGTAAAATATATGTTGGTGAAAAAGGGAATTGCTATTAAAGCTTATCTATTCTTAATACTTAACAACAATTTGGTTAATATCAACAAATTATATTTAATTTAATTACTATATTTTTAACTAGATGTTCCCCGCAATTTCTCAAAATCATGTTTTTATATCGTTTTCGTTAAGAACTCAGAGAAATGTAGCTTCCGATTAGTAAAAGAATTTTCAGAATCGGTTCAGAAATTCCGGAGATTAGCGCGTTCAAACAAACAAACACTTACTTTCATTATTAGCATCCATGGAGCGGCAAAATCGACACGCATATCAGATTTTAAATAAAATAAACAATATCTACCACCTTAGATTCAAAAAAATTATACTTTATAAACATAATATTTGATATGTATTATCCAGCACTATAGTTAAGTTGAATTGGCTTGAATTCTCAAAATATACTTTTTCGATCATGATTGAACAAGTTGTAAATTGGCTAACACTCACATGGGAAATTTAAATTCAATTAACAGGCTACCCTGTAAACATTCCGTCAAAATGGTGGTCGAACTTTTAATAAAATTTAACTGAGTTAATTTAATTGTTTCTTTACAATATAGTCATTTAAAGTTTACTTACCGATGATAGGTCATTTTTTTTGTTGATTTCAATCGTCCAAAGTAATTCCTGCACACTTTTATCATGCAAAACGTCATTTTTATACGCCACTCAATACGTGTTTACCGTACAATGACAGTAACGCCACTGATCGGCCGCGACGAACTTAGTCTCTTACAGTTAAATACTATTTTTTTGGACGTTTAGACGCTCGAACTCTCTATCTAGACATGTATATAATCAAAGGCTAAAAACGAGCTGTCAACATCTCGCGATAGCGTGATCCATTGACCGTTACCGCATTTCGAACCATCACATTTTGTACCGGGGCTGTCGACTCAAATTTAGCAACCGAATTCTTAATAGCAGTCTTAGAAAGACGATTACGTTGTCTGAAAATATCACGAATTTTACGAAATGTAACTTTAACAGAACCACCGCTAAAAACTAAATGACAAAACTATCATGCTGTTGGTTTTGCCCCAAGTGAAAAATAAGGTTTATTTTATTATTACTGTTACTATAAAAAAAGATAATATTTTATGTATACTTCTAATAAAATAGCAAAGCAATCGCTTCAGTTAACATAGAGGTTCGAACACTAAAGACGTATTGTAAGTATTGGATGCATTAAGCATATTGGGGGTATTAACACCCACTTACGGTTGCTTAGTTTGCCCTCGAAAATATAATGTGCCTTAGCCTAAACGTACACAGTAATTTTCGATAAAATCGTATTGATACTCCATATTGATATTTTATTGTGTAAATTGAAAAGTAATCATCTGATTCTCATAAAATTGCTATTTCTCTCACGTTTTCATTTAGGATTACCTGCGGCACCATAATGTAAATATATTGCTTGTTATTATTTTAATAGTTACAATATTATTAACGTCGAATAAAGATACGTATCATGGGATACGGCTAGAGGAGCTTGGCTTAATTGGACTAAAAATACAATTAAAAATAGATTTCTCGTAGCGAAGCTATCTTCAGGATATAGCGAAAATAATGAAGCCTTAACTGCTAAGCCCATTGCATCAGTTTATATAAGGTTTATGTGTAATGTATTTATATACTTCAAAACAAAAATTTGGTAATAATTTCAATACAAAGTTGTAAAATTTAATTTGTACAATCAGATGTCAGTTTAGCTATTTTTTTTTTTTAAGATGAAGCCTAATAAAGTGAGTCTTCACTCCCTGATGGCAAGCATGATTAGAATTCAAGAGTGATGGTCATTAAGTTCATTGTGAGTGGCGACAATGCAGCATGGCGATCCACACAATGGCGGCCTAGTATTCTTATGCATTATTGGTCCTCCGGTTTGTACTTCTAGTTGGCTTGTATTTTATGCACTGCAGCGGTATGACATCTTTGGGTGTCCTTAAGCACTGTACTACCTTGGAGTGCGGACTGTACACAGTTCAACCGGGAAGACGGATACCGACTATCAACATCGTGGAATCCAGTCATCAGCGGGTGTAGCCACCATCGGAAAGATGAAATAAGGCGTGCAGATGTCATAAGTGTGGTGTGAGGGGTACCGACACTACAAGAAATCAACGCGATCAAGTGCGGGTAGACACAATCTGCACATCACGAAGGCGACGCTAAGCTCACATCAGTCTAACCGTGACCACGAGCGGTATAACCCGTTCGAAACGTCGGAAAATAGAAGGTATCGTAACCTTTATAGTATTATCGCGAATAAGTCCCGTTTACAGTAAAAACATGAGTAATTTGTAGAGAGCTTGTTGTTGCCAAACTTATAAACTTGTAAATCAAGGTAGTGTAGTATCTACATCTCAATATACATACATTGACAGTTTACAGAAATTGGTAATTTAACGTCGAGCGCCAGGCAGTGTGAAACAGTTACTTGTTAATCATGATGGGTGGCTTGGGATCTCTCCATAATAATGACAGAATAGGGGTAGTTACGTCACAGTTCAGTTTTCTTTTAGCCGTGATAGAATAGCATGACATTTATTGTTATCAGTATTAGAGCAATTCCTAAGAATAAGTAGAAAAAATATAATACCGCCGGATTTATCAATTGCCGGGTTTTCGCTTAAGATTTTGACGCCGGTTTACGAAACAGTAATTTAAAAAAATCTGATAAAACTCTGTGCCATCATAAATTGCAAGAGATATTATTGAAATACTTAGTATTTGTGTAAAACTTAATGAATATGAATAGCGGGGAAGGACCTTTAGAACTTGGCTATGAGTTACGAGAGTAAAGTTTAATATTCTTCTAATTTATGATTTATTAGCGACTCGTCCCCGCTTCGTATTACATATACGTATTATACATTTAAATATTTCTCTTAAAATACTCCATCTATTGGCTTAAATTGCTATGAAATCCGTTTAGTATATTAAAAGATTTCAGCAGACAGACGGTGGAAGTGACCTAATTTCATACTACGTAAAGATATTTAATGAATGAGAGACAAAGATTAATCAATTTTAGAACTGAGGGGTTCTCTCACGATGTTTTAGATGTTCTTAATGGAATTGAAATAAGCCTATTTATTAAACTGAGGCAGTTAATTATTTTGACCCAATTTATTCGCATCTCGTTTTTAAGAAATATAGTATAAGGAAAACAATTTATAATAACTAATTTACCAGTAAATAACCTACCTATTTACCTTTTTACTAGAAATGTATATATATATATATATATATATATATAACTAACTTTTGCTCGCTACCCGTGGCTACGCCTGCTGTCGGTTTTCGTAGTAGAAAAAGTAGTATTCAAAGTACAATCTATCTCTATATCAAAATTTATTCGTGAAAGCGTAACAGAAATAGGCATAGCTACTTTTAGATTCATGGTATGTAAGTGTAAATAAAAAGTGAATGTGAATTTATTGGTTAGTTAAACGACGTACTTTACCTTACCTTTACCTACCTAATGTAAATTCTAATGTAAATGTCCAAATGTCATTCCTGATGTAATTCCTAATGTAATGTTTAGTAAAACTAAAAACTTCAGGAAAACTAGTTTTATGAAATGTTTAGTTTTACTAAATTGTATACCACCTATAGGTAGTAGAGCCAATATTTTTTATTAATAACTATAATGCATAATATTTTCAAGGTCATACCCAATGTTAAGCGATTGATCGAATCGAGCGAAGATCCAGCGTGACCACTTGACCACGCTTATAATACTTCTTCGCCTAGTTGAATTATTTCTTCCCAGCTCTGATCATTTTAGTAGGACTGCCGCTGTTGGACGCAAGCCTCTAATGAATTCGATAATATTCATATTACGTCTAAATACGTTATACTAACTTTCTTACCAATGTTAAATAAGAGCCTACAGAGGCCGGAAGAATGACGTAGAAAACATCACACAAACAACTTAGCTGCCATGGTGGGGGTCACCATGCTGCAATCCCTGAGAAATGAGAATGGTGGCGCCTACTCCTGGATTTTAAGTATGGATGGAGACACTTTAGTAAACAAAAAAAAAACTGTTGTCTGTTGGTGGTTCTACTTAAAATGTTATATTTTTATACTAGCAGAGCATGGCGGTGTTACCCGCGGTTGTTGGTACAACAACACACAACTGTGGGTACCTAACGTCGTGGGACGAAGATAATCTAAAATATCGCTCAAATGCCTGTCAGGCTACTCATAGAATAGGGTTCCCTAGTCATCCTTAATTACGACTGGATCAAAATCGTGTCCAACTGTTTTCTATTCTTACAAAATTAATATTTCGTTATTTTTGTACGAAATGTTTTATCTAAGCACATTTACAAGCCTAAGCCTCTATAACTCCGAAACTTTTAGAGGAGTGGGGGGTGGGCGTCTTGTTGACAGACGGACTGACGGACGGACGTTCATGACGAAAATATAAGGGTTCTGAGTCATCACTAAAATAGCCTAAGTTACTTATTAGTTCATCAGTTAACTCTCAGTGAAGATCCCGTCCCGCCGACGGACAGACAGACGTAAATTTAAAATTTGCATTCTTGGTATATATCCCGTATGTACATATACTTTCAAATGCATTTAATGGAAATCTGTTGATTTGAAATACCAACACACACTTTCAATTTTTTGTATGGTTGTAGGTATAGATAAAGCTGAGTGGGTGGGTGTAGGGTTGGCTTTGTGACTAATATTAGGTCTTAGTCTAATCTTTAATAGCACATTTTGTACGAAACCATACCGGTATGGAATATGTAAGTATGTGTTAAATACGTAAAGAGAAAACCTGTTCCCTTTATGAACAAGTTTTGTTCACGTACGAATGTTAAATTCAGAACACTTATTTTTATGTGAAAGATAATATATGAAGAACGTGCTTCAAAGATGAAGTGAAAACGACTACAGAAACACATTGGTAGAATATGTATGCCGACTTGACTTGGTACGGATGGTCTGTACAATGGTGGTTTAATTTGTGATGGAAATAAATGAATATAAATAAAAGTATAGGAACTATATCGAAATATAAGGAATGAAGATCAACCACAATTACATTTGTAAGTAATATTTATAAGTGACATTATCGAAACATGGAGAGGCTTACGTTCATCAGTGTTCCTACTAAAATGATGATGTTAGTGATACAGTCGGTTCTCCAGAACAGATTTTCGTAAATAACAAGAGCTGGGAAGAAATAATCATACCAGGAGGAGAAGTATCCCAAGCGTGGTCAAGTGGACACGCTTGATCTTCAATTGCTTGTCACTGATGACATTAGGTATCTCCTTGACAATCTTATTCGTGATAATTTTTAATAAAAATAATTAGTAATAAAATTATATTTTTACATCAAAAAGATAACTCATGCAATAGTAAACGAAAACTTTTTAATCTTAATAAACGATAATCGCTTGACGGTAACTATCCGAAATTCAGTATGTATATCTGTCTGTTTCGCTTGCACAAGTAAACCATTGCACCGATTTCAATGAAGTTTTACAAGGAAATACTTTGATTCTTAAGGAATTACATAGGCTTCTTTTATCGCGATATCCAACATACACGCAGACGGAGCCGCGGGCAAAAGCTTGTAACCTATTAATAGCTTTTTGATAAAGAGGATCCTCAGTTCTATAAGATTATATTTAAACCTGAGATTTGCAAGTTCAACTCAACTGACTCTTCAGTTTTATAATATTAATAAAGATTAAATTTATTATACTTTAATTTTACTACTGTGATCTAAAATATTCGACAATTATTATTTACAACATATACAACCTGCGTACAAAGTGAATGTCTAAGCCATTATTGTTTAGTCATTCGAGTAAAATTAAAAGGAATAACGTGTTTGCAGCAACAGTTGTTTATCTTTTTTTTGTAAAACATTCAACTCACCTTTTTATTTTACAGAATGAAAATAAAGATTTATAGCGTGAGATAAGAAATAAAGCACTGTCTTTCTATTTTTGAAACCTTTTGAAAAGTAAAAAGTTGTAACTTCGAAAATCTTGTTAAATGATTGCATTTAGAATTCGATGGCCCCGAGTCCGTTCGGCTGCTTTATCTCATTTATTAGATTTTTTACGTGAATTATATTTACGTACAGTATTTTCACAAAGTATATCGATCTCTATATCTCGTTCTTGTAAATTTTGTGATAGCTCAGAAATCCTTTTCATATTCATCTAAGAATTCTCCCTGATTTATTAACTTTTTTATTTTACACCTTCTTCTCAATTTAAGGGTCAGTCCCTTGTCGGTAGAGCAATCGCCACTCTTTTATTTTACAACTAATCTGTACAATAAAATATGCATGATCAATTTTCAATATGTACCGAAATCAGCTCGGTAGAGTTTGTGAGACTGTAAATACTTTTTAAATGACAAACTTTATGATATACTAGCTTTCCGCCCGCGGCTTCGCCCGCGTGAAATTCGTTTATATCGCGCGACACGGTAAGGGTAGATTAAACAATCTTAAATGATTTTATAATTGATAATAAGGAACTTCGACACAAAGTTTTGTCCCCTATTTCAAACCCTTCTACCTTTATTATCGCGATAAAAAGTATCCTACGAGTATGTCCTTTCCCAAGTTCAGTTCTATCTTTATACCAAATTTCATCAAAATCGGTTCAGTGGTTTAGGCGTGAAAGCGTAACAGACAGACAGACATAGTTACTTTCGCATTTATAATATTAGTAGGGATGTACTTGTGTGCTTTTGACATTTTTGGCAAAAGCGATAGCGGAACTTTGTTCCAGACAGTCGCTAACAATTATTACCACTGTACGCGGTAATTACATGGCCATTTGTTTAAAGCTCCAGAGCGTATCATGAAACATGTACGAGTATGTTGTATAATTACGCATTGTCGTGTGCAATATTGCAATTTTGAATTTAAAACAGACGGAGTTGATACTTTGTTAGCAACATATTAGGAAATAATTATTAAAGATACCGTTTTTCAAAAATATAATACGGAAAGTAACTTGTTGTAAAATGAAGCTTAAATGAATGTTTCATGTCTGTCAATGGACTGTTAAAGGCAGTTTATGATATCATCACCACCATCATCATCAGCCCATCTCAGTCCAGTCCTCTCCCATTGCACCCACTTTGATAGATTTTGGGTTTCTCGCATCCAGCTCCTGCCAGCCATCTTGTGCAAATGTCACTCCACGTGGCCTATGGGCGTCCTACACTACGTTTGCCGATTTACACCCGATTCCTTCCCATGCATCTGCATGGGAAGGAATCGGGGGGAAACATCTGTTTATGATATATCCTTTGAAAATTACTGTAAAATAGCAAACAGAAACAATAAACGTTTTGTTAAAAAATTAAAGCTCATCATTATCATCATCAGCCTATAGAAGTCTACTGCTGGACATAGGCCTCTCCAATTGCACACCACTTAGTTCAATATCGAAGATATGACTGAGTCAAGGAAAAAGTATAGGAAATTATAATAAGCATAATTAATAATTTTTCTATGCATTCACAGGAATAATATTTGGGACTTTTCACGAGTTCTAAAATTAAATTATTTAGTAATAAAACTTGAATCATTAATTAGTATCTTTATATATATATAATTCTTCTGTGAATGTGTATGTCACTGAACTTCTCTCAAACGACTGGACCGATTTTGATGAAATTTTTTGTGTGTGTTCAAGGGGATCTGGGAATGGTTTAGATTCGCAATTGGACCCGGTAGGTGGCGCTGCGATCAAGTTCTGGAATTTTAAAGTTGGGCGGTACGAAGTTCGCTGGGTCAACTAGTATTAATATATAATCAATTATTATAAAATAAATAAAATTTTACTTAAATATTTTCACTTGAGTTGGTAAAAGTTTTCAACCAATCATCCTACTATTCTTACTAATATTATAAACGCGAAAGTTTGTATGTTTGTTAGTGTGTATGTATGTTTGTTGCTCTTTCATGCAAAAACTATTGAACGGATTTGGATGAAACTTTACAGTAATATAGCTTATATATCAGAAAATCACGTAGCCTACTTTTTACTGTAATATCGAGACACACGGGCCAAAGCCAGGTGATTATAAAAAAAAGCGGCCAAGTGCGAGTCGGACTCGCCCATGAAGGGTTCCGTATCAGCATGTAATATCATATAAAAGTTCTTGTAGTTCGTTGTAACTTGGATCGATGTTTTTTTAATAGTGTATTGATTGAAAGAAAGGTAAATTGCAGTTTACGATTTATGACGTATTAAACAAAAAACTACTTACTAGATCTCGTTCAAACCAATTTTCGTTGGTAGTTTTTATGGTAATGTACAACATATATTTCGTTTAGTTTTATCACTCTCTTATTTTAGAAGTTACTGGGGGGGGGGGGGGACACATTTTTCTAATTTGGAAGTAATCCTCGCGCAAACTATTCAGTTTAGAAAAAAATTATATTAGAAACCTCAATATCATTTTTAAGACCTATTAACACATATGGGTTTCGTGAAAAAAAAAGTTTGAGTTTCAGTTCTAAGTATGGGGAATTGCTTTTTCTCTATTTTTGTTAGAAAATCTTAATGCGGTTCACAGAATACATCTACTTTAAAAGTTTTAACAGTATAGTTCTTATAGTTTCTTATAGTTACGTATGGGTTCGATGAAAAAATTTTTTTTGAGTTTCAGTTCCAAGTATGGGGACCCCCAAAATTTATTGTTTTTTTTCTATTTTTATGTGAAAATCTATATGCGGTTCACAGATTACATCTACTAACCAAGTTTCAAAAGTATAGCTCTTATGGTTTTCGAAAAAAGTGGCTGTGACATACGGACGGACAGATAGACAGACATGACGAATCTATAAGGGTTCCGTTTTTTGCCATTTGGCTACGAAACCCTAATTACATAAATCGTTGTCAAAATTTGTCAAATAGATGTCAAAATGTATCACTGTTTCTCTACTGTCAAAACTTCACAGGTTGCTACATGCATAACACACTTTCATAGCAACCATAATGTTAGTTTGTAAATGGCTAATTTAAAAATGAGTTCTGAATAATCACATTTGTAGGCTGCTTTTAATCCCGTAAATATGCGGGTAGCACCGCGGGGCGCAGCTACTAATCTATACATACGTCTAAAAATCTTAGTCACGTCTACCGGCTACTCAATCTGTTATTCCTAATGTCAGTTAGATTCTCACAATGAAAAATTTTTTTTTAAAAACTAAACAAACACGCTTTTAAACTAAAACGTAGAAAATTATTTTAATGTAAAAGTGTGGGGCGACGTCATTGAAATATTTTCAGAAAGCATCCCACGCTTTGTTACATTAAAATTATTTTCTGCGTTTTAGTTTAAAAGCGTGTTTGTTTAGTTTTTAAAACTATTTTTTTAGAAAGACTAAAAAAGACTAATTTGTATAAATTTTATTTTTTTTAATTTTTTTTTCAAATTATTGTCATCGGTCCTCGGTAAATCTACAAAGTTTGAACGAAATCTGGCCGTTTTAAAGTGGCTCAAAATCGCACCCAAAGGAGTCGGTTACAAATATACAAACAAACATACAGGTGAAGCTTATAAAAAGCGTGTAAAAATGAATCATTAGGAAGGAATAAATTCCGAGTTGATTTAGAAATTATGAATTATTGTAAAAAAGTGTAACTTTCTGTCTATTCATCAGGTGCCAGAAATAATCTTGTTGATCCTTTCTTTTCTTTGAGATTTTCTTTGTAAGGCACGTAATTTAATTTGTGCGAGTAAGTAAGTCTACGTCAATGGAGACGATCTCGTTTTTTCAGTGGTGTTAGTATTTTGCTTGGTTGCTGATTGTTCGATATTTTATTATACGCGAGCAGTTTTAGTCACTGATACTGTTATATGGTATCTTTTTATGAAAACCAAATAAAAGATTCATCGTCAAAATTAAACCTTTTAGCGGTAGATATTTCGCTTTTGTAATGTTTGACAAGAAAGTTTTAATTTGTTGCTAGTAATAATGTTTTGACGACATGTGTTTGTTTTGATTTTGAAGGGCTATATATTGTACATTTTGTGAATTGTATAGGTATAGTAAAACTGTATTTTGCTTATAGAGCTTAAGAAAATATGAACTTTTATATTTATAACTTAAGAAATAAAACTTTGCATTAAAATAATTTATTATTATAATAATATTGACTTTATTGTACACCAGAAAAAAATACAATTAAGGCTTAGAACTAGTAACATCAAGTTGGTACAAGTGGCGGCCTTATCGCTCGTAGGCAATCTCTTACAGGCAACCATGGGATCGAGAATAAACATAGGAGAAAGTGGTAGTGTCCGGTGTGTTAAATGTAGGTGAACGAAGAAAAAAGAAAAGAAATTATAGTAATAAAAGAATATAATATGGTTTTATAGTAATATATAGTGTCGATTATTAATATATATAAACATGTAAGTATACCTTAACAAACACTTCTGGATTAATGTCTGATGTCCTACACCAAGAAGTTTCGTACAATAATTTGTCTATCTACAATTCTATATACTTTTGCGCCAAGTGTCGTGGGTTCAATCCCACGTGGGACAACACTGTGTAATTCATAAATTGTTGTGCTGAGTCTGGGTATTGTTTGTGTCCGTTTTATGTATCTTTTTTAAAGTCCCCCGCGATGTGTCCAATTTATATTCATAATTCGGTAGTTGTTATTAAAAAAAGAAATAAATCAATATATCAATAAAGTTTTCATTTGTCTAAACAATCAAAAAGCGTTTAGATCATTTATACAATTAATGTTAATTAAAAGGATTTTCTTACCTATTTGCATATTTTCCTTTGTAAGTTTGTAAGGTATTTAAATTGGAAACTTTACATACTATGGTAATTTTCTTGTTAACCTGATTGCCTACATGTAGTCTGTAGTAAATATATGTACATTTATAGCAATTACATGTAGCCGATATAAGCCGATTGTTTATTTAACAGTTTTACCAACACCAACGTGTTAAGCTGTCAAAGTGTGAGATCTATACGCAGTAGTTTAACACCTAAGTTTGTACTTACACTCCTATTGTTAATGTTAAATAAAAGCCCGCTTACGTATATTTTGCTTTAATTTATACGTTCGTCATGGCTTTTGGGAATACGAGTAAATTATTTATCGAATTCCAAATACTGACTGGTGTTAATTAATAAGTTTAACGAAAATTTTGATTGCGATATATATCGCAGGAAATGGTTAATTCTTACTCAATCATATTATTCACACTCGTAACTTTTGCATAAATAAAATCAATTTCATTATTCATGGTTCATTTTGAGCAAAGGACATACCATATTTATATTAAGAATTCGCTAGGAGTTTTGTCTGTATTTTAAGCTTACACTGTTAAAGCACTGAACCGATTTGGATGAATTTCGGTATTAATATAGATTAGACCATGGAGAAGGACAAAGGATACTTTTTGTCGGAAAATCGACAAACACGTAGGGGTATATATATTTATTTACGTATGCATCTGCAAACTACACTAGATCTGATGGTAAAGATGAGCAGAATCCAAGAGTAGTGACACAGAATACATAATAGTACTCATACAGAAGATTCACTACGAAAAGTAAATTAAAGAAATCGAGACCCTAGGCGTTAAAAGATAAAGTTCAATTCAGATCGCACAGCGCCGAATCAACTACAATTATATTTACCTACCGTTGCGTCTCTTTCTATCGTGTAACTCTTACCTGTTCTGACAATGTCTAGTCGACCGGCATACTAGTCCGGGCAGGCAGGCGGCCGACTATACCTAAACTGCGGATTGACACCCCCCTGGTAGTGATCACCATTCTCATTGTAAATGCAGACAATACAGTATGGTGGCCCTCACTACGGCGTACTATTGAGATGCTTCTGCGTCATTGGGCCGGTATCTAACTCACCAACTAAACACGACAGTGACGAATGCTGTCAATTTAGGTTGGTCTTCTGTGAGAGGGTAGTAGTACAGAAAATAATTTATACCTACTATTGTTTAATTTATAACAAATTCGTTAATGAGAGTAAATTTTCGGTAAAGCAAAAATGCAAAATTTTATATTTGGCGGTTGAATGATTAAAATTTTAAAGTAAAAAATACAAGGGCTTTAAAAAAATTACATTCTCTTTTAGAGATAGAGAGATAAATTACACATACATAGATACAAATGTAGGGTGTGGCGGTAGACCACCCGTGGGTGTCGTCAGATAACGACACTGCAAAGAGAAGAACTCGACACAAACCCTGTACCAATATATCCGAATCAACGTGGTATAGTAGGCTAAAACATATTTTCTAATGAGAGGCCTATGCCCAGCAGTTGACTGTTAAAGACTACATGATACATAATATTTTTTCGAGGCAACCTTAGAATAGAATATAATATTTTGGAGCGACAATGAAACAAAAAATAAGAGGTGCTCTACTACATTACATTTAAATCGGCTGGAGATAGGATAATGTTACCTTTAGAGTCTTCCAATTTAAGATAAATATTTTAATATTGAGAATTGGTTTTTCTCTTTGTTTTATAAATAAAGGAAAAGCTACCACTTATTGCAGGTACATAGCTTTACGAGGATCGGAATCCTACTAATATTATAAACGCGAAAGTTTATGAGTATGTATGTTTGTTGCTCTTTCATGTCATTGTATTTTTACTTACTTATTACTTATTAATGTGAAGTTGCATCAAAGTCATTTAGTAGTTTTCTACTAAATGACTTTGATGCAACTTCACATTAATATAGCTTACATATTGTAATAACACATAGGCTACTATTTATTGCCATGACAGACTTACATGCGGGTGGAGCCGCGGGTAAAAGCTAGTTTTAATTATCATGACTTGAAGCATAAGCTAAATTTGCGACAATCAGAATGTAGTTTTATACTCGCAAATTAATAACTACCTCTTTGGTTTAGTGGTTAGCATATGCAATTACCGATCAAAACTTTCCGAGTTAGATAGCTGGATCGGATCAGTAGTGTTGTTGTTTTTTTTTTTACAAAAAATTATTAATGGCAGTCCGGAGTATGGAACTTTTAGGGTGTATTACGAGCACGTTAAGTCGTCGGTCCCAAGTGTCATTAACATTTATGGCAATCGTAATTAGGAAGTCAGTATTCTCAAATATATTGTCAATTAGTTTAAATTCAGTTCATCCTCAGGGTTGCGGAGATCCGATGCCAGTTACTAAACCTACCAGTTACTTAAATAAACTGGTTGAACAAGTAGCCGACCCTTTTTTTTGATACAGAGCCGCATGGGCTTTCGCCTCCAGGTCCCATGGTGGAGTTCCAGCCTGGAGACTCGCCGCCACAAAGGATATTGTGCGATACCCTCTAATGATCCTGATGGCCAGCACCCTAGTAACCGACCCCTAAATATTCTTAAAAATAATAAAAGCTAGAAAAATTATGAATAAACAATTTATCACTGGTTCCATCAGAATGATTTAATTTAATCGAGTCTCACCATTTATTGGTTTGTTTTAGATGCGAAATATTTAGCTTTGAACTTGAACCTCTGAAAAACTTAAAGTAATCAAAACGAATACAAAATGTTTTGAATTTAGTTCTTAAAATAAAGCAATGCTTTGATAAAATACTGCTCAGATAAGAAAACTTCTGTAACAAGCTTTTCGCCAACAAATATTAGACAGCTAAGAGTAATTTAGTCTTTGGTGACAACTTTAGTTATTATTTTCGTTATTTATAAAATATTATTATCGTTACATTACTAGCTAGCTTAGATTTTGTTTTTGGTATTAGTCATCAATGGAATATACCGTGCCTGTCGTTTGGAAACTGTATAATTAATTAGTGTAATATCTGTTTATTTTTTCCTATTAATTAGGACTATTAATGAGAACAGGACAGTAACAATATATGTGAAAATGCTGCATTAGTTAAAAACTGTGTGTCACAGCCATTTACGCCTCCTCCGGTCTGAGGCTGTCAGAGTTACATAAATAATATTATATACAAAGTATCCAAATTACATTAAATGAAATAAAAAAAGAAATTAAAAGAGATGGTATAGAAACATACTGTACTAAGTGCATATGTGTATATTATGCATGAGTATGTGTATTACACTGAAAGAGAAGTGTGTGGGTATGTATGTGTGTGCGTGTGTTTGTGTGTGTGTCCGTGTGTATGTTCGTGAATGTATATGTACTACTATGAAGGTGGAGTATATTTGGAGGAGTTCTCCAAGATCTATCTAAAAGCATGCGGTTTAGCCATGATTTCTAACTCTTCGTAGTTCAGAGTGTGTTACTCAATTGTTTACCAATTTATAATAAAATACAAATAAGTTTGTTGCTTTAGCGTGCGTCCGTTGTACGCACGCTAAAGCAACAAACTTATGTAAAGTTTGGATGCGAGAAGCCCAAAATCGATCACAGTGGTGTGCAATGGGAGAGGCCTATGTCCAGCAGTGGACTGCGATAGGCTAATGATGATGATGATGATGAAGTTTGTTGCTTTAATATACATAGGATCATTTATCGTTTTCTTCTTTATTAGAGATATATTCAGTAACAAATGTACCTTAACACGTCCGTCTTGTAAACGTATAGAAGATGAAAACGAAATTATGTGTCAGGATTACCTTACTCCCTCTAAGTGGCCCCTTAAATTTAGGACACGTTGGTGAGAACGGCTATTATTCCACCAAAAAACATTGATAGCACTTAGTACCTGCACCTGTATCTTTATTTACATATGCAGGTACTAAGTCTTAAAAAATCTCCATTTCATAACCTCTAGTTCAAAAGAACTAGAGGTTATGAAATGGAGATTTCATTTAAAAAACAGTAGTACAATTCATTCTGTAAAGTGAATCTCATTTAATCTTCATGGAAACCTTGGTACAATGCGGGTCGATGACTTCTGCGTGCCTGTCTTGTTGCCACGAAGTACGAATGTGTTAATATTTTAGACCTTCGTTTCTAATATCTACTAAAACATCTACTAATACTGCTAAGTTACATCCGATGTCGAAAACAGTAAACTTAATGACAGTATTGAAACAGATAATTGAAATTGTGTGATAAGTTTCAAGTTATTATATTATTCTATACATTTTAAGACTTAAATATTGCACTAAACAATAAGTTTGCTAAAAGTAGTAAACCACTGACTAAAACTCAGAAATCAGGTACCCAGAACTGGGCATGTCGTTGTCAATCGCCTCATGCATCAAACCCTATTCATCTATGCAAGGTCAGCGTTTTAAGGTATTGATAGACAATGATAGATCAATGATAGACTTGAGTGTCTATCATTGAGTAGACACTACTATAAGAAATTTATTCATCGATTCCACGTTCTTAATGTTACATTACTTCTACTTTAGGTAGAAAGTTGTGTCTTATTGTAGTATCAATTATTTTTTACAGTGTAGAATATTTATAAAATAATACCCATAGAACAGGGGATGTAGACGATCACCCTACTAACATTAAAAATGGAATAAATACTAATATGCATTTTTACATTTAATTTTACATCATTAGGAAATGAAAACTGGCCCAAGATAGCCCCTTGGCAATGTTTAGAGGAGAATTATACCGCAAAAGGCGGTCCTGAAATCAAACAACACTCACTCAGATAAAAATAAATTAACTCGCCAATAGATGAGGTAAAATATAATGTTAAAATATTTAAACACAAATTGTAAGTAAATTTAAGCTAATAAATAAATATCCAGAGGACGATTGATGGCAATTACTTATTTGGAAAACATACGAATAAGATCAAACGCAGGACGCTACAAATATTAAAAAAGTGATTGGTATCTGTGTATTTGTGAAAGCATATACAATCATTGTTTAAATTATACTTAGGTTATGTCATTAACAAAAAATATATAAATATATCAATAGGCGATCGCCAGCTAATTTCGTAATTAGCAATCAAAATCTTCATAAAAATACATGCACGAGATGCATAAACATTTGACGTGATAAAATGAATGTTATAGAAGTAATAAGTGGTATTTTCAATTCCCTTATCAAATGAAGAAGTAACTGCAGGTAATTAAGTATTTATTACCCATCACAAACCGTAATTAAGCTATTCTTAAGCTTATAGGCTTGGATGTAGTTCACACTAGGTTTTCAGAGTAGTCTATAATAATTGAAAACAAGTGTTGAAATATAGTAACTGCACCTTTGAAGTTAATGTTTAATTCTTCTAAAGCTGTTAATTTTCTACTATATCTCTCCCACCCATCTATCGTCTTCAACAGTTTTATTAAGGCAGTTATACTTATTGCTTTCACTGGAAACGCTAATGTCCTACTCATGGGCTGAAGAATGGCTGGTTGAATTCAGATTAAAAGAGAATGTCCTTGTTTCAAAGTAGTTTCTGATAAATCAATAGTGTATTTTATTTAAATTTGTATTAACATTCCCTTTTTTGCAGGAGTGGAATCCTCTCGGATATTTGTAATGGTTGAGTGGGAGTCAAACCATACGCCCCGGGTAATCGGGTATTAGTAACATGATGATCAGATAGGAACTTCCTTCAACCACGGGCTATCTACGGCTTGTAGATGACTCCTACACTCCTGTGTAGGAAAGGGCACGCGCGCTTTGAAGCTCTTGCGCTGCCACCTAGAGTGACAGATGGGCTCACTTTTCACAGGGGATTTGCGCTTATTGAGGGTCAAGATGGTTCTGTAATGTCCGCCGCCAGAATTGTCTGCGGTACGTATTACTCTCGTCTATTTAATAATACAATAAAAAAATATGATATAGGTTATATGATGTTGGGTAATTTATTTCAGACGAGCACCAAAGAAAACGCAGCATATTGTGACAGTCATTTTATTTAGAAAGAGACCTAATAGACAAGTAACCACAAACAACATACTAAATAGGGAGGTTACACAATATTCTACACACTTCCTCAATTTAGACATTTTACACAAAATTCGTAAATTGTATTACAAAACTCAAAACTTATTACAATATACTATATGTTGTCAACTTACAACTAAAGTTTGTGGTGTACATTACACATACTTATATATGCATAGCATAAGAGAAAAACAAATCAATGTTTGTTTGACAAACACTACAAACACTTACTTACAAACTTACAATAAATTTAATTTTTCAACAAAATAATTATGTTTTACTTTTGGCAATGCCTTTGTGAACAAATCTTAAATGTTTTCATCAGTAGAAATATAATTTACAGAAATTGAATTTCTACTGATGATGTCTACTTTATTTTGAACAATGTCTTTCATGTAATGAACTTTTATATCAATGTGTTTGGACCTCTTACCATTATCATAAGGTTTAAACAATGTTATAGAACTCTAGTTATCTATTAACAATGTTGTAGGCATATGTGACAAGTTTGTCAGATCATTAAGTATCCCTTTCAAATATATTAGCTCACATGCTGATGGAGCAGCTGCCACATATTCAGCCTCCGCTGTAGATAATGCGACTGATGTTTGCTTTTTAGAAAACCAATGTAAATAGATTCACACAGTAGAACACAACACATCCACTCTTACTCTTCCTGTCTGTTTTATCCGCTGCCCAGTCTGCATCTGTATAAGCAGCTAAATTCTTCTTTTCATTTTTCTTCTGTAAATCAATCCTTAGTCTAGTGTACTTTTCAAATATCTTAAAATTCTTTTACTTGCCGTCCATAATGATGCTGTTGGTTTGTCCAAAAATCTACTGAGATATGGCAACTGCATATGTAATGTTAGGTAGACTGTGCATGGATCTAAATAGTAAACAACCTATTAATTCTTTAAGTGGTACTTCAATAATTTCCTCCTCTTTTATCTGTAGTTTTTCTCTATAGGTGTATTTATTCCTTTACATTCTTGCATGTTGAACTTTTTTAAGATTCTTGTTATTATTTCTGTTTGTTTAATTTCCATTTGGTTACTTTTCCTTGTAATTTCCAATCCTAGGTAGTGTTTTACTTCTCCCAAGTCTTTAATTTTAAAGTCTTCTTTTAATTTCTTTAATATGTTTTCATTTCCAATTAGTAATATATCATGGACAAATATTAATAACAAACTATTATTGTTTTTATTCAGACAAAAATCCTGTTTTGATTGTTTATATCCATTTGCAGTTATAAATGCTCCCTCGCATAGAAGACAAACCTACATATGACAGCCATCCGTACTGTTGTATATCGTTTGTGAGTGCGAGACCGGAGGCCAATGATGAAAAACCTCTACATGCTGCATTGTGTATACTCACAACGAGGATGGTGACCACCACTTTTGGATACTGCTCATACTTTCCATTAGACAGAGTAGAGTCACTTTGGCAGGCCCATATATACATAAATATAAATATCGGTAAGCAAAAATACAGTTGAATAATTTACGAGTATAATGAATATTAAATGTTACTCTTGATGAGGTCCCATCCTAGCTGTGAAATGAGGAAATTTAATCTAGAGAGGTATTCCTTTATATAACACCGCTAATTACTCAATTCAATTAGGCTTTGTTAAGCCAATAGACATTGAATTAACGTATTTAAATGGTTCAATTACATGCTGTTTATGAGAATAGTAATTAAAATGACTTGCCTTGTAAACTCCGTTTACTCATCAAATATTATTTAACACATCTTGGGAAATTAGATTTAGTTGGTCTCATTAAAATAATTCTGTAAAGTGTATGTAATGTATTAACTACGAATGTTAAGTTGAAAAACGTTATTGATTTGAATTTAATTTAATCTTAACAGATACACACGTCTGGGATAGATTATATTATGTTAGTCAAAGTAAAGGTCTATAGTTGAGTATTAAATAATCTATAGAAATAAATAAAATTGACGTGTCTGTATATAATATCAAATGTACAGTTTTTTACTAATTGCCTATGAACTGACTGGTCTGGTACTGACATCCAAAATCAATTTTTTGTCAGTCTGTCTGTTCGTTCCGGATAATCCCCGGAACAGCCAGACCGACTTCGATGGGACTTTCACTGGCAGATGGCTACTAACTTAAGGAGTAACTAATTTTCTTACAAATACAGATAATTACATTTCAGGTTCATAAAAACATTTGGTCCGACTCGAGAATCGAACCCGAGACTTGAGGTCTGTATTTAAGACACCGCAGTCGTATACGCTACCACTGCGCCACCGAGGCAGTATAGGGTACAGGTTAGTAACGCACGCACGCAAAAATAAGTAGTCAATAGAACATCTTAAAAAAAAAAAATAAGATTTAATCGACAAATGCCGATTTTGATTTATGCCGATGGTTAAACAAATCAAATAATTTTACAAAATATGATAATCTGTCGTCTTTTCCCGATACGAAATAGTCTGCCATTTAATCACAAACGAATCAACTGTCAATACGCACAGTAACAAATACAACAAACTTTTAACAATTTTACGCATACATAAAATTCTGAGTCTTAACAGTGAAATGCATGCAGGTCCATTTGGGTTTATACGTTGACAAAGGGGACAGGCTACCTACCCCCTATCGTGTTGCTTTATGCCACAAAAGAAAAGAAAAAGACCGGAGCTCAACTCAAGCCCATAAGAAAAAAAAAATAGGTTTACAACTGAGCTAATAGACGTCTAGCGAATAAACAACTATTATGGAAAATTTAATAGGAAAAGGTTTATGTTTGACTCCTCAACGAAACAATTCAAAATTAGTATTTAATTAAAAAGCAAAAGGTTTGTTATACCTCGTGGCAAATTAAGAATGTGTGTGTGGTCATGAAACAATATAGCATTCTATATTTAGAACAAAAGTTTACCGAGCACAAAAATAAATACGGTCGTGGAGATTGGCAAGGGTAGCACGTTCTAGGCTCGTACGTGGTGCGTCGTTTCTCAATCGAAGGGAGGGTACGTGTCTACCAGATAGATATTTTCTGCGTACAACGAACTCTTCACTTTTTACGTCTAGTGTTTTATGGGCCACGTTGTTACTGGAGGTTTCAGTATCGTAATACTGAAACTGAACTACTATGCATATTCTTGAATTTAAAAATCCCATGTCGAATACTTTTACATTATTGATACAAGAAAAAGTTTTTCTAATATGAAATTGTCTATGTTAAAATAAAATTTTAGTTTTTTAAATGTTACGGTATTTAAAAAGTTTGTAGCAGTAAATTTAATGATTAGAATGTTTTCATTTCTAAGAATACTTGGTTTCTGTAGGATTCCTATTTGGTTGTCAGTTGTCAACATGAAATTTAAAACCACGTAAAAATGAATAGGATTAACCTGGAAACATTTCAAGTGACAAACTAAAATTTGTTCAAGTTTCATACCAAAATTATAGGCTGAACTAAAATTTCAAGAAATACAACATAATACCAAGCTATGTCTAATTTTTCAAATAGGAAAGAGAATGTAGATTGTCAATAAAGATTGCTACTTTTAGCCATTTTCGATACATATGTTAACAGTTTAGGATTTTTACGTGAATTTATACTCAGAATTGCATAATTCTTTCAAGTCAATTGATTAATTGTTTGTAATATCTAGTATACGTCAATGCCTTACATGACAAGAAAAAGGTAAAAAACTTTAACCCGACTACATAAAAGCGTTTGATACGATTTATATAGCCAGTATTTACGGGGCTATAATTACAAATCTATCGACACCTGAGTGAAAAGCAGTTCAGTGGTTAACCACTGAACTGCTTACCTTAAGGTAACTCCTTAACCACTAATGAAATGAAAACACGAGCTAAAACATATTAATGTAATATTGACTTTCAGAAGGAAGGGTATGGTCCTTTCTTTCGGCTTCGCCGAAGTCGAGTAAAACAAAATATATCATCGTCAGAAGTTATAAAACCACACATGATCAACCAGTGGATCATACTCATATATTACAAATTATGAAGCCGCTTGTTGGCGATACAATACTGTCATTTGTCTCCAAAAAAATTACAGTTCTCGGTTATCGTATGTAGATCAATCAATAATTTAGTCTAGGTATGTATCTAGATGCTTAATTTCACTGCTTGAATTAATTGATAACTTTTTTAGGTTTCATAGATTAAACCTACCTAGCCAAATTAAAATAAAATGCAAGTTCTAGAATTTTAAATAAGAAAATTATAGACAGACTTACGCACAGACAACATTACTGCTCTTTAGGGAGTGCCACTTTAGGTTTATCCGTTTCGTATTTATTAAATTAGTTTGCTCGCAGTTTTGAGTAGTAATGTTTATCCTCAGGCAAAGTATGCGAATGAATATCTAGACTTATTCAGATTTTATATAAAGAATCAAAAGATTTATTTATTTAGAATATTCTAATTGATGTCGTGTTTCATTACAAACTAAGTTACATTACAATAATTTTATTTGTTTTTAATATAACTAACGCTATAGCTAAAATATTATTAAAATAATTAAGTTAATTTGCCTCGGGTAAAGTAACCAACGGATTAATTGAGGTTAAGATCTAATGAATAGCGTAGATATTTTGACTAAGTTATGCAGTAGGGTTAATATGGTCGGAAACAATGTGGTCGTGCTTGAGGATTATAATTTGTTATCTCAACTTTTAAAATTAGCTTTCTTACATTGTTATATAATTGTGTTGGTAACGGGAGGTAATTTGCTAATGAGTTGATTATAATATTCATGTTGAACAGAACTTCAATCTTATTTCAGTCTTTCACGATTTTTGCCTTTCACGACTTTTACCTTTCTTGCTAAATTTTTGCCTCAACATTTTCTTAGTTATCTTTGGTAATATAATATAGATGTGAAAGTATCTATCTGTCACGCTTTCATGACTGAACTACTAAACCGATTTAAATGAAATTTGGTACACAGATGGTCTAGAGCCTTGAGACAGGATTTCGGCTACTTTTTACCGCGATAACCGATATCTATACACGGGGTTGGAGTAAATTTTCTTCCAATACAAATTGATGCTGTTAGTTTAGAAAATTAGCAGTTTGTTTTTAATTCTTTAACTTTATCTTAATGAATACTTGTATTTTTAACATGCTTGTTAAACTCTTACCTTAAACTACCTCTACCTTAAACTCTTAGACCGAGTGTCCGAGTCGTATGGTTACTGCGTTAGAATAGGGGTGGCATAATGTCGGTTAGTAACTTAACAGAAAGACGACAATGAGTTACTGCTATTGCTGTGAGCTTTAGATTCTGTGCGGAGACCGTATGCTCTATGAATGTCATACGCTTTAATACTGCATTGATTTAAACAAATCAGTAGGTTTCAAGTAGATAGTAATAGTATATCATTTTGTGGTATATGGAAAACAGCTGATACTATTCTTAGCGTAAGTATCGCAGTGGTCGGTAACGGACTAATGTTAAATATAAAAAAAATCATTTTTAAAACTCTTGTACTTTAACTCCCGTTAGTAAATAAATTGCCTATTATTACATTAAGTAGTTCGTGATTGTTTTACTACAAACACGTAATATTTTATTTGTGATTGTTTATGGCATTGTGTCAAATTGTGTGTTGACATTTATATCATAGATTCATATCATAGATTTATATATACATTTACTCACCTATTTGGGGCACATCGTAAGGCCGGTTAGAGCGGGAGGCTCTCAACATCATTTGGCTAGCGATCTCCGAAGATAACTGGTGTGGAGCTCGTTTGTTGGTGCGCGCGCGACGGCGCTCCTTATGCAACGCGCCGGGCGGTAGGGGAGGAGGCTGTAGTTGTGTGTAGGCCTCTGAGGCTGGCTCAGGTTCGAAGAGCTCGTTTAGCGGTCGGGATCGCAACTCGCGTCCCGTACGCCACTCAGCGGGGTAGCGGCGCGCGGGCTCGGCGGCTGAGCGCAGCGCAAGCGCCGCGAGAACCGTCGTCACGCAGCACACGCGCATGCTGAGCCACCCCCGCGCCCCCCGCGGCCCCCACCACACGGGCATCACCTGCTACTAAGTACACACGAGTACGAGAACATCCGCTGGGCGCATGCCCCACCACATATTCGTCCCTTACTGTTTAATCAAGTCTTTTCTTACTTCGATTCAGTTCAGATTTCTATCAGTCTGATTGTAAATGTTTGATATTTAGCCTGAAACAAAACAAAATGTACTATTAAAATGGAGGTCTACGGAGAATATATAACTCAACAAACAACGCCCTTTGGAGGGATATAGCCATTCTTTATTAGTATTTTTGAAATTTTGTTTTGGGTATTACGCTAACTAGATACTACTTGATCTCCCTCACGTTATTCCGTGAGCAAGCTTTGAGTTACCTACACGCGCCCACTTGTACACAAAGTGGCCACTTTGAAAATTAGAAGTATATTGAAAGAAAAACGGAGGTAAAAAGGAATTAAACAAAGTAGTAATACTTATTCGGATAAACCAAAAAGACAACAGCTGTAACTTGAATCTGGTATTCCGGGAAGTTCTATTGCTCAAATCGAACTAGGTTTTTTTAGAATGAATTTATAACCGATAGCATAGATCAGTATCATATTGTATCTAGATTTTCGAAGAAAAAAATAATGTGTATGGCATATTTCACTTATATGATACTTATAACACGATTATAGTATGAATTTATAAGATTACAAGAGTCGTATTGGAATTATTTTGTCACTTTAAAAATTGATTTGTATGCAAATTATAGTTTACATTAATCCGTATACTATTTAACATAAGGAATATACAAATCAACCCTTTTGAAAGTAGATACTCAGAAAATAGCATTATTAAACTAATCAAAGAAAATATAGTCCTTTTCAAAGTAGGTAACACAACTAACTAAATCTTTTAGTACAAAATGAAAATGACTTCTATTTTAAATAAGTTTTAGGTTCAAGGACCGAACGCTTTACAATGAAAACCATATTATGTTTTTATATGGATGAGAATCTAAAATAACATTAATAACATTTTGGTATCCGTACTTGTACTTCTAAGTTTGTACTGAAACTATCCCTCGACTTACAATATAAACAACGAACTTCAAAAGGCTAGCTTTCACAGAATCTCATTCAAAACAGCTGTCCCTTTGGAAAAACTAAGAAAGACAGATATAAATAGTGTAAATTTATATTTTAACCAAAGTCTCGTCTACTTTATCCTCAGTATAGGGTCGCAGGATACAAATGATGACATTGTGGACCCAGCAGGACATACCGCCTACATTACCGTTGAGGATACTGAAAATGTAGAAAGTTTTACAATAAAAACAAATAAACTGAGGTCTAAGTGCGACTTTCGTGTCTGTTCTATGGCGACTTTCAGTATGAAAGTTTTCCTTAATCTTGTTTATAAGGTTGACTGAAGAATACCATAAAGTAATATTAAAATATCCGTAATGAATCCAAAGCAATGTAAAGGATCTTTGTGCCTGAATAATTACAATTGCATTGTTGAATCATTTTGTAGTCTCCACAGTAGAATATTGAATTACACTAACGCAATTCTTAGTGTCTGCGAAATTTGTTATACTAACCTGAACATCTCCTCCTCCTTCAATATTTCCTTAATTAAGATACAAAAGGTAAAATATGTATTTAGTTATATACGTTTAATACTAAAATAATATGCGAAGTAGGTTTAAATTTAATTCCTACCGTAAGCCTAGGGGTTTCCCTACCGTATCTAGCTCATATGAGCCATTAATTAACCACCAAAGTTCCTCTCATAGGACGGTTACCTGAGTCACCTTGAACCGGTAACTCAGGTCATTGGTGCATTCCCACTATTCTTGGACGTTTGGAGATTATATCGAGCCACGTATGTCGCAGCCAGTCGCAGCCGACAATTTGTTTCACACATTGTCTACTTTGATTGACAATAACTCACAAAAAGTTTTGTATAATTGAATGTATTTAGACTGATGTTTAACAATTGTACTCAGGTGAAATTATCCATTAATAGCTTCGATCAAATTATTACAATTTCTTAGGCGGTCACTATCATTGAACTATTTTCAAATCCAACAATGGGATCGATTCTATTAAATTAAATTAATTTTAGCCCTATTTCAATGTCAGTATCAATTCAATAAATTGAGAATCACTGAGGTTTTATAATTTCATCTTTGTTAGCATGTGGGGACGACAACTTGTTAGTTAAACCCAAGATGTCATGATATTGGATAACATAAGTCATTGTGACGTCGTTGAAACTCTCAGATAAATATTTTTATTGTCATTATTCCTTTCATATCCACGAGTACAATGCAATAGGGTTACTACTTCAGAAAAACAAAATACAAAATTACTTTCTTGAATTGTAAAAGCCAATTTCATGATAACCTAAAACAGATAAAGGGACATAGTATCCTAATATAGCTATGTTACCTATTTATGTAATTGGTAATGCTAGAATACTTAGAAAGCCTAGGGATAGGCGTAGGCGGGTCCAGAAGGAGATTTGTTACCTGGACTCCTCCTAAAATTCAGGCGCATAGAGGGCACGCCGTGTAGTTTTAGTCGGTTCGATTCCGAAACACAGCCCCGCCGCAAAACCCGGCGGTTTAGTTTTGGGAAGATTTCTAATGTTAATTAAAATTATTTTAATTCGGGATTTATAGATACTCAAGTAGATTCGCCTATTACTTTCTGGGTAATAGTTTATATATGGTTATAAAACTAAAATTAATAAATACAAACAAAGATAACTCATTGGCATATAATATACTGTTAGTATTCATGTACACTTGGTTTTTAATTCCCCATTTATTTGAAGTTATCCAGCCAAATTAGGCAGACGTAGGTGAGTATTAATAAATCTTACATTAAAATTTATTTCCATTGTTACGAGGACGAACTTGTTTAACGAATGTGACTCATTGCTAGATTCGAGAAACCCAAAATTGATCAGAGTGGCGTACAATGGGATAGGCCTACGTCCAGAGATGGATTGAGGTTTTAACGATATTAATCATGGCCGTGGCCCGCCAGGAGTGATCACCTCGTTTATTCGGAGGATACTCCATTTGTGTTGGAGGAACTCAATCCACCCACCGAAAGCAGCCTTTAAGGAAGCAGATTAGTAGCGCCAACTTGTTCTAACTGTCAATAAAGTGTCAGCAAGCCAGCAACCTTAACCTCGACAGGGACACCACACGCAGGAAGCGACGGTCTACACATGGTCCACGTAAGCAGAGGATCTCTCTCCCGTCTACGCACCAGCCAGCCATTACGCAGCAACCCCCCTTCCCCCCATCCCCCCGACTCACTGGGAATTTCACCGCAGCACTGCACAACGTACGCCTACGGTGTAACTACTAATCCTGAATCGCGATAGAAGATTCAACATCTCGACATCAACCGTTGGGCCGTGGCCCGCCAGGCATGATCACCTCGCCTTGTCGGAGAATTCTCCCTTTGTGTAAGAGGGAAACAAAAAACGTTCCTCCACACGTAGCCATTGCATTAATACTTTAGAGGAGTTCTAAGAAAACCCTCGTAAACATGTAATAAATCCAAAAAATAAAAAAAGGTCTGAAAATGGTTCACAAAACCTCAATGAAACCTGTCGTGACATTAAGTATTAATATTACTTAAAAATTACTAGCGACTATGAAGCGCCAGTTTTTCCGCTTTGTCGCCTACCATACGTATTACTAAGCACTCATAGCGAAGTTACCCTTGGTAATTAGAAATAATCACTAAGGGTAAGCAACGACAACAAACGTCAGTATCTAGATGGGTTACCGTTTACAGCATGAAATGCTATTAGTGTTTCCGTGAAGTGTAGTGTTTCCGGAGGTCATGTAGTCGAACCCGGTTACCATTATAAGATAAAAGTCGTAAAGCTTAGTCGGAGGCCTTCGTGCAGCTTATGATTACGTAGCTAAAACGGGTCTTGCCTGTCCCCAACCAACACTCGGTCAGCGTGGAGATGTATGGCCTTAATCCTCTCCTGAGAGGGGGACACGAACCCAGTAGTGGAACATTATTTGTTGTTGATGATTGATGTACTCATCAATCATCTACTACTGCTACTGCGAATATAATAAACTTTTAGTCCCCATGCTGCATTGTCTGATTTGCATTATCATTCACAATGAATACGGTTATCCTTACTCCTGGATTCTACCCGTGCTTTATATCAGTCAGATTCACTTTGACAGCCTAGTCGGAGGATCCTCCCTTTGGGTTGGAGGGACGACATGACGAAACTATTAGGGTTCCGAGCAAAAAGTAACAGTAAGTAAAAAAAGTAGCAGTAGAGTGGCTATTTCTTTTCGTTTCTAAATCTGTAGATATTTAATAAATATGCTAAGAAGAGCAGGATGGTAATACATCTGTTTATCGTCTTCATTGAAAATAATAACATGTTATCGATTGACAGTGTTTACTAAGTTTATGTATGAAGCCCTGGGTCAACAAGGGTCAATAACATGCATATCAATAAAGTGGATTTTACTAAAACTAAACTGAAAAACACGAACGATTTCATAGAATGAGAACACGCAACACTAAAAATGTATATTTTAGACTTTCTAATGCGAGAAGGCTGAATGTTATAAGGGCCGAAACCTGTGGCGTGGCTATATTTATAAACGGGTGGCGCGTTTGGCCGTTGACGTCATCGCGAGGGCCGCGGGCCTGAGGGCTCGGGCGGTAGGCGGCGGCGCGCCCTGCAATACGCACTTGCAAATTCGCGGCGCGCATGAATGAAAGAATTATATTATTCTTAGCCGAATTTACACAGGCCTGATTTGTTCGGTTCTCCCACACACTTTAGTTTGATGCAATGATGGATTGTAATCTTCATCTTAACATTTAGTCTTTATTATTCCCAGGTGTCGGCCACTAGTTCAAATGAAATGATAAATTGTAACAATAATTAAATATGAGTGAAATGCTATAGGTCCAACACTCGTATATTATAACGATCTTGGTTCTCTGCCGTATTATCTTGTTTCTAATACTATTTCTTAAAGAAACGCCATGCATAGCCCTTTCCATAGTACTTTGAATTTGAGGAGAAGCCGTACCGTGAGTGTCAGCGTTTTCGCTCAGTATGTCATGACGGGAAGGTAGAAATTTTATAACTAAAATATATTATATTTATTAATAATAATTAATAAAAGGCATCAACATATTTTGGAATAAAAACTAAACTTTTTTGGAATACAAAAACAGCTGCTAAACGTGATCTCCACTAATCTTTGTTCATTTGTCTATTGTATCTGTAGCTTTTATTTATTTCTATCTACTTTCGAGGATTATATTTTGTTACCTTTTACTAAATAGTAAAATTATAATGTCATTTTCTTCTCAAGTCTCCCAGACATTCTTTACCTAGTTAAAAGGTTAAAACTTAAATCGTTAGCGTAAGGTTTCAATGAATTTTTTAGTTAATGGCTTTAGGAATATAACATATGTTCCATCAATTTTTATAATTGGATTCGACTCTAAAATGTAATAACTTCACCACATATACCATATATACAAGCTCAAAGTTGCTATGAATCGGCGTTTCTCTGAGGGAACGTATCAGGAATGAGGTGATCCGTCAGAGAACTAAAGTCATCGACATAGCCCACCAGATTAGCAAGCTGAAATGACCGTCGGGGTAGAAGAGTTCTGGAGTGGAGACCGCGTCTCGGCAAATATAGTGTATGACGTCCACAGGTGAGGTGGAGTGAAGACTTGCGCAAGATAGCGGGATGCGAGAAGCCCAAAATCGATCAGAGTGGTGTGCAATGGGAGAGACCTATGTCCAGCAGTGGACTGTTATTTTCGTTGAAAGACTTTTTTTCTTTTGAATGCTAATTAACTATTATCTATAAATTTGTGTCACATAACCCGGAAGGATTTCTTACAAAATACTTCGAGTTTACTGAGTCCTTATGTGTAAATATTTGTCTTCGTGCTGTATTTTTTCTCTAGAAATGTTTAAACTAAAGAGGTGATTAATATTAATGTGTCTATATATTGATATAGGCATTACAAATAATAATATTGTAATGTTGCTTTCAATATAAAACGTAACAGCGTGATGACTTACGTAACGTAACGACGCGACACGCCGTAATATACGACTCGAGTGAACTCGAGTAGAAATTCACGAAATTTGAATGGAATTTGACTTACCGAGCAAGCCTAAAAGTAAATTTGTTATTTTTGTTGTGATGAAATATTAAAAAAAAAGCGGTATTTAAAAGCCCAAACAGTCATTTATTATTGACGGCTATGATGATAGAGATTTGGACTTGACATATGGTCGATGTTCAGTGCGTGTACCCAGTAAAATTGGTGTTTCGTGTCCCTAGAATAATTCCATTTGATGTGGGTTTTAATTCAATTATACCTATCACGCAACTCGCTGTTTAAGCGACTGTGGATGAAATACAAGACCAATAAATAAAAAAAGTTTTAAACTGAGCTAAGAATTTCAATGTATTTGAGACATACAACTGTTAGTATCTATTTTAATAACGTTTCTACACTTAGAAGATACTTTTAAAACCTACATTTAGAATCTTATTTTATACATCTTCAAATGTAAAATTCTTATGAGAGATCAGTTTTTTACTAAGGTTTCGTTAATAAATTATGGTAAAATTAAAGCAAATATATATATATATATTATATATATATATTTTATATATATTTGCTTTAATGAAAATAGTACTGCAATATAGCAAGACAGAAACTCAAAGTTTGTATAGAAGACCATTAATTTCACGTGATGTGACTCTGGTGTGATCTGAATAAATAAGATGCAATCATCTTTGAATTCAGCACATAGTTCAAGAACAATTATTTGTCATAAAAATTAACTTTAAAAAAGGTAAACATAAATCAAATTTTCATATTCATAAATAATTTATTCAAGATTAAGACTGCAAAAAAATTTATGTCGGTTTTTTGCAATTATATATTGTAAGCTCTAAATAGAAAATTAAAAAGGACAAAAATGTCTCAACATTAAGAGTACTCAGCTACTAGTTAGCATCAATCCACGTGTCCTCCATAGTTCAAATATTATCAATCTTGTTTGAGTAGGCGAAGCACCACTTTTGCGGTTCATTGAACTAGATTATTAAATCCCGACTGTTGATCACGGCTACTTTATAAAGGGTTTGGTCAAGTGAAAAAACATGAATAACTTAGTTAATTTTTAACATTAGTTTGCAATTTTTACATTGCTACTAAATTGTTTGAGAACTGAGGATGAAAACGGTTTTTCACTTAATAAGGTTATGAAAAGAAGTTTCAAAAAATAATAAAAAAAGCGACCAAGTGCGAGTCGGACTCGTCCATGAAGGGTTCCGTATCAGCAAGTAACATCATATAAAAAAGTTCTTGTAGTTCGTTGTAACTTTCATCGATGTTTTTATACTAGTGCATTGATTGGATGAAAGGTAAATTGCGTGTTACGATTTATGACGTATTAAAAAAAAACTACTCACTAGATCTCGTTCAAACCAATTTTCGTTGGTAGTTTGCATGGTAATGTACAACATATATTTTTTTTAGTTTTATCACTCTCTTATTTTAGAAGGTAGAGGGGGGGGGGACACACATTTTTCCACTTTGGAAGTGTCTCTCGCGCAAACTATTCAGATTAGAAAAAAATGATATTGGAAACCTCAACATCATTTTTGAACACCTATCCATAGATACCACATACGTATGGGTTTAGTGAAAAAAAAGTTTTTCAGTTTCAGTTCCAAGTATGGGGACCCCCAAAATGTATTGTTTTTTTTTCTAATTTTATGTGAAAATCATAATGCGGTTCACAGAATACATCGACTGACCAAATTTCAACAGTGTAGCTCTTATAGTTTCGGAAATAATTGGCTGTGACATACGGACGGACAGACAGACAGACAGACAGACAGACAGACTTGACGAATCTATAAGGGTTCCGTTTTTGCCATTTGGCTACGGAACCCTAAAAAGAAGTAATATTTATTACTTCTATGAATCCGTCTTGATGAAGATATGCAATACACATATATCTGTGAAATCTAACATAAAATAGATATTTGATCTTACTACAAAACAAGTAAATAATTCTGACAGGTAGCTTAGCACTTTCAAACAAAGTTTCAGGATTATCATATAAATTTAAATGTACAATCTTCCGTTCAAACAGCTCTTATTCTCGTGGGTTTGCAAACTCCCCTTTTCGTGTGAATGAAAGGATATTTATTTAAAGTTTCACCCACAAAATATTTTAGGTATTCTACATAAGTTAAGGCTTAAATAAGAATAAGGTTTAAAATAAATAGATCCTATTGATGTCACCCATTTTGGCAGCTATCTTTAATATAAAAAAGTTAAACCTTCTGTTATTATTATACTGCAAGTTAATCTGATTGCCTTAAAATTTCATTACGCTGAGTGAAACACACACATTTCATGTATATTCATTACGTAGAAATCTGTTTTTATACATATTTTGATCAAGCAAAATAACCTCCAGACTTCTTGTTAAATTAACAATATACCACGTTGTTATTTCGTATCTAAATAAATCCTTTTTTATTGGATAGGATAGTCCCATATGAATATAATAAAAAAAGCGGCCAAGTGCAAGGCGGACTCGCCCATGAAGGGTTCCGTATCAGCAAGTAACATCATATAAAAGTTCTTGTAGTTCGTTGTAACTTTCATCGATGTCTTTATACTAGCGTATTGATTGGATGAAAGGTAAATTGCGTGTTACGATTTATGACGTATTAAAAAAAAACTACTTACTAGATCTCGTTCAAACCAATTTTCGTTGGTAGTTTGCATGGTAATGTACAACATATATTTTTTTTAGTTTTATCACTCTCTTATTTTAGAAGTTAGAGGGGGGGGGACACATTTTTCCACATTTAGAAACCTCAACATCATTTTTAAATACCTATCATACACGTTTAGGTTTGATGGAAAAAAAATTTTTGAGTTTCAGTTCCAAGTATGGGGACCCCCAAAATTTATTGATTTTTTTATATTTTTATGTAAAAATCTTAATGCGGTTCACAGAATACATCGACTGAGCAAATTTCAACAGTATAGCTCTTATAGTTTCGGAAATAATTGGCTGTGACATACGGACGGACAGACAGACAGACAGACAGACAGACAGACTTGACGAATCTATTAGGGTTCCGTTTTTTGCATTTTGGCTACGGAACCCTAAAAACTTAACCTTAAAGGTAGGAAAATGAAGGATGATTGATGATCACTCATTAATTATACGGTATCTTTAAGATTAGATGTACTTCGAAGTACGTAGATTGGAAGGATTTTCCGACAGTAAATAGCTAAATTAAGGTAGATAGCTTTTTAAAAATGAATCAAATATCAGTATTCATGTAGTAATTAGAAGATACTATCTAAATAAATTATAAAATAAAACATTTCGGTAAAATTTTAATCGGGCGAAAATACTAAAAAGCAGAAAATATTTATTAAATTTAGAAAGAAATTACACAAAATTGATATATGTACATAAAATATGTAAAATAATGGGTTTTTTCTGAACATATTGAGGTACAACAAAGGCTCTTGCAAACTTACGTGAGGGCAACTTTCAGCATTAAAGCTGAATATAGCTATTATATATGATTGGACTACATTTTTAGGGTTGCGTAGCCAAATGGGAAAGAACGGAACCTTATAGATTCGTCATGTCTGTCTGTCCGTCCGTATATCACAGCCACTTTTTTCCAAAACTATAAGAACTATACTGTTGAAACTTGGTGAGTAGATGTATTCTGTGAACCGCATTAAGATTTTCACACAAAAATAGAAAAATAAGGCAATAAATTTTGGGGGATCCCCATACTTGAAACTAACTCATTTTTTTCATCAAACCCATACGTGTAAATCTAGGAATAGGTCTTCAATAATGATATTAAGGTTTCTAATATTTTTTTTCTGAACTGAAAAAAATATATGTAGTACATTGCCATGCAAACTTCCACAAAAAATTGTCTTGAACGAGAACTAGTTTTTTATAATAATACGTAAATCGTAAACCGCAATCAATACACTATTATTAACACATCGATCAAAGTTACAACGAACTACAAGAACTTTTAAATGATGTTACTTTCTTCTACGGAACCCTTCATGGGCGAATCCGACTCGAACTTGGCCACTTTTTTCTAAATTGACATTATGATCTTGTTACCGCAATATTATTAATTTTATTTTCGAAAAGCAGAACATTCAGCTGCAATGAGTTAATATTGTATTCCTGTTTGGAAGTTATTAGCAACATATTCACATTATCCCCTGATCTTGTAAGATCTATAAGCTATTTTCATTGCAATCGTAAATATTCGATTGTTTCGGGTGTTTTAGTGTACAAGGCGCACTAAACAAAGCTACACGTTAACTACAAGAACTTGTCAAGACAAAGACTTTTATGTACGACCTGGATTATAAGTGCACTTCTACCATAAAACTTATGATACGAACTTATTTTAAGAAACTCTTTTACAAAGTGTATGCATACCCTTAAAGATTACATATTTTCAATGTAAATCATATGACGGGCTTTGCCAGCTTCAAACATGTTAAACATTCTGCCAACCTACTTGGCAATCATAAACTTTATGTAAATTTTGGAGAAAGTAACGCTATCAGATCAACTTTTACTTAGTCTTTTAAACTGGCATGTATTCCAGGCGGCTGACTAAACAGCTTCAAAGCTGGGTTCTAAATTAGAAGTTTGAAACTATGTCGCATAATTAGCTTTAGTCATGCTCGTGTTTCATGACAACATAATATCGTGTGTAGGGACTTTGTGGGAGTATAATTACATTCCTGACCACCTCTAAAGGGATTCCTCTGAGGTAGTACACAAACAGGTGAGACGTTTACATTAATATTGTAAAGGGTTTTATTATTTGGCCACAAATTTTTATACATATTGTCAAATATATAAAAATTCACGGCTCGACCTCAAGCCGTGTGTTTTTTACCTCAATGGTATAGAATTTAGGCATAACAGGCTATAATACACTGATGTGTAAACATGAACTACTTTCATTTAATTTTTTGGGTTCCGAAGCTTATGACTCGGAACCATTATAGATTCGTCATGTGCGTCAGTCCGACGGTCCTCGAATTACCATCCAAACGGTAAGTGCTAGAAAGATGAAACTTTGCATGAATATGTGTTGTAATTACGTCGACAAAGTGCTACAATATGGTGAATAATATTTTTATTTTGGCACACGTAAAGTGGGGATGTTTTATTTTCTCGCGCCTACCCCATTGAGTGAGGTATCATTAGATAGGTCTTTTGAAAACAATAAAGAGTTTCTAAGACGATTTTTTGATTTAGGTATCCGTTTGGGAGAAATTTCACTTTAAATTGCACTTTTTTGTAAAAACAGGGCGTCCCCCATTTTTTTTATAGATATTTAAACATGCCAAAGTGACTCTACTCTACCTGATGGAAAGCATGGAAAGCAAAACCTAAACAGCTGGCTAAAACAATACGGAAAAATTCGTGATGGTGGTCCACATAATGAACTTTAAAGGAAAACTATAACGGATTAGTTGACTTTGTAAACTTAAACTTGTAAAATGCGCTTGCTTCGAAAAATTCATACAAAAATAACGCATTAATACGTAAACATAACCATTATCTATTGGATACGATTTTAAATCCACGTACCATTATAGGTGACTGAGGAACCCTTTCCTGTGCGTGGCCTTACACGCTCTTGGCTGATTTTTTTCTATGAAATAATAGGGCTCAAAGTATGTAATTACCGCAGTACAGCGCAGCATAGCTGGATGTTGATTTGTCACCCTAATGTTCACATACAACATCTAAATGTTTACATCTGCTTATTTTTTATCGAAATACCAAGAAATAATCTATTGGGAATCCAAAAAAGCTACCTTTACTCCTGATTAGTGATTACAAAATTTACAGGCTGTTGATTGAACGACTAATTATGCTAGTTGGCTGCGACATACTTATACATATACAGTGAATATTTCGCTTAACAGAAATTCGCCTTTTTTATATACAAATTTACATTAAATTAGATAGTAGCTGAGTTAAGTCGTCAAATATAGATACAGACTAATGAAAGCACGATGTCCTGGCTAGCTGTATGGGAGTGTGCCACTAACCTAACTGGCTGCAATACTTGTGAAAATGTAAATTTTATGAGGATCGTGTTCCCTTCCCATTTCATACACATTTGGTTAGGTCTACTCATATGTCTCAAGTGTAATCACTGCCAAAGATTATCTTACCGCTCAAATTTGTTCTAAAATTAAGACCGTCAAGCTTTTGTATGACGAAATTTCATCGTATAGATAGAGGCGTGAATTCAAGTTGTCTTTGTTCTTATATGTTATCTAGTGTTGATAGGATTGGCATGAAGGATTACAGGATGTGTGTGTGTAAGAGATTTGGCTTGATACGTAGTAAGCAGGGTACCCGAAATTTCCGTGTTAAGTGGATGTGACTTTGTTTACATCGTCGTAACCCACGAAACATTCTGGAACCCATCACTACTCTTTACTTTTTGTGATTGTGGGATAAATCGTATTTAATTAACCATCATGGTTAATATAATACGACCGTTATAGCATATCACTGATTTTATTTGTACATCAATAATATAATTAAACCAAAGACAGCGATAAGATACATATGATTTCTTTAGGGGTTTACAATATTTTGAGAAATATATTTACTTAATATTGTCATAGTAGGCCATAGTAGGCCAAAACCTCCTTTCAAAGGAGAGGCCTATGTCCAGCAGTGGACTGTTAAAGGCTGTTGATGATGATGAATATTGTCATACACATAAATACATTAATAGTTTTTTTAATGAATCTGCTATACCTCAGCGTTCAATAATTCACATTAAAGATGTAAGGTAAAGTATTCACTTCAGGTTTTATCATTACATTTAAAATTAGGATTATTTTTGTGTTAATTAAACTCAAACACTGATAAGGGTAGCTTTTGAGAAACCAATGTAATCAGTAAAGTTTCTGTAAAAGAATCATTACAAAAACAAAACTAAATGTATAAGTTATAGTTTAGTAGACGATAAGGTGAAACAAATTGTAAATAAGTCGTAGAGTTCGTAACCAATGAAAATTTTCATTATTTTTTCTATGTATATAACTGCTACTGGAAGTGAAAATTTACTTGGATTTTCAAATCAACTATGCACGTTTATAGATGGCAACCCTAGCTTTAAAGAAACTTAGCTATAGTAGCTTTTATTTGTACAGCGGTGACACAACCACAAATCAAGTGGGAATGTTCCGGATTAAGCGCCCACAGATTGCAATATACTGTAGGTATCTGTGTTTTATTTCACAACTAGTAACTTGGTACAGAAAGAAATTTTTAAGCTTCAAGTCTCTCATTTCATTTTGAAATTGAATTTCTGTAGTAACCTAAGGAAGAATTATATCCAAAGATGTTTTAAATATTAAGATTTTATGTATTTCTATATCAAAACCTTTTTTTGTCTGTGCGCAAATCCCCGGATACCACCGGTTACGTCGGACTTGAACTGCACGCCGTCACAGGTAGCCCAGGAATTAGGTAATCCCTCTGTAACCCAACTGGCAATGATTCTAATTTAGGCCATTTTTTTCTTCTTCTTTGAAACACAAGAAAGGCTCTTTCTCTTTTCCTTATTTAAGCCCATCGGTAAGAGTACCAAACTGGAGCTCCCTCAAATTTGTTTCATTAACAGCCTTTATCAGAGCACTTCTGAACTTAGACGCTTCCTTAGTAAGGGAAGGAGGTTTTGGCCTACTGTGCCAGACTGGCCAGACGGGTTGGCATTATGTTTATTTCAAGTTTAGTAGACGATAAGCTATTAGCCTATTTGACTGCCTTGTTGGTCTAGTGGTTAGCGTATGCGGCTGCTGATCAAAGAGGTCTCGGATTCGTTTGTGTGATCTGCTAATATTTGTTTAAGAGTTTGAGTATTTTCTATTTATGGTATGTATTTATTTACAAAAAAAGTATGTATGTATTTGTATTAGTTGTCTAGTACAGTCTCTGCTTAGTTTGGGACTAGGTGATGTTGTGTGTAAGATGTCCAAAATATTTATATATTTATTAGCAGTGTTGCCCTGCATACGTTGTTCTGCCGTACTAAGTTGTAGCGCCACGCTGACTTCTGAAGAGTAACCTAAAATTACAGCATTCCTGCTGTCGTATTTCGTTGGTGAATGTGAGACTGGCTGAAACTTATGCAGTTGCATCTCACTAGGCCGTCATAGTGAGGGTCCCCATGTTGCATTGTCTGATTTGCATTGTCATTCACAATGAATACGGTAGTCCTCACTCCTGAATACTATCCATGCTTTATATCAGACAGACTCACTTTGATAGCCTTAAATGTATTTTTTTAAAGTAATTGAAGTATAAGGTAGTCAATACATCTTCCATTAGTTGTCATTAATCTCTCGTTCCGAAAATTTAAAGTAATGTGGCGACTTCCACATACAGCGCAAGTGAATAATATACAATACCCAACATCAATCGTTGGGCAGTGGCCCGCCACGCATGATCACCTCGCCTGGTCGGAGGATCCTCCCTTTGTATTAGAGGAACAAGATACCCGTTCCTCTACATTGGTGACCCCGACGTGATTCAAAGCAAGGAAGCAGATGCAAGTGAGAGTGGCACGCTGTGGGAGTGAACAAGATCAGCGTCGCCATCTTTTCAATCCCACCGCGATGACCGTCATTCAAATCTTAGCCAGCCAGCAACCTGGGCCTCAACAGAAATACCAAACGCAGGAAGCGACCGCTTCAGCCAGACTACCCCCTGCGGCCTCAACAGCATCTAGGCACAGCAAACTACACCCACGGTCCACGAAAGCAGAGCATCTCTCTCCCGTCTACATAGCAGCCAGCCACTACGCAGCAACCTCCCTCACTCACTGGGGACTTCACCGGAGCACCCCGCACCGCATGTGGTTCCGACTCATTAGGATCAGCGGACTTCAGTCCCGACTCCATTGGGACTTGCGGCATACAGCGCAAGCGAATTACACTATACCCGTTCCTCAACAATAATTTTAAAGTACTTCTGACACACACTCTTCTATAGATTACATAATTATAACACCTGTTTTATTTTCTAAATGTTTACACTATAAAGCTTTGTGGTCCTACTTACATACAGACAATGCAGCATAATGGGTCTCCGATCTCATACGCACCAACGAAATACTTAGAGAGTAAATTTTTATTAGCTGAAAATTAAGTTAGTTTCATTCAATCTAGGTACTTCGATTTCAAAAAAAGAACGAAGACTATGTAACAATGATTGGTTCAATAATGACGCTCTCAAATTTGGCTTTGTGCAGTGTTTATGGCACATGCAATGAATTGACATGAAAGGTCTGTTCGACGAACACTATTTCGATTAGTTATTCAAAATCTCGGCGTCAGTTACGAGAATTGAACCAAACACAAATTGAGCTTCAAAATTCATTCAATGAGGAATTTGTACCCATTTCACAGCAATTTAGATATTGAAAAAGATTATAGTGGAAATGCAATCGTGACTCGTTTGAGGTTACGTGTTGTATATTTATGAATTTTCAAGTCTGTACTTCTCATAGGGGCATAGGTATGTATGAACATGTCGTGTTTGTGCATGACAATGTCCACGTACAACAGGTATAGCGCATATTTTTTATATGAGATGTTGGCACAGGAGGTATAGTTTGACCATCACAACTAGCAGTGAGCGAGTCAGGATAATTTAAAACCTTTTCATTGAAGAAACTCGGACGGTGTATCAAGTTAAGAAATTGATTATATTTCAAATCTTAAATTTTCTTTAATAAATCAACTCAACATCTGCTCAAAAACCTGATTGTGTGAATCGTATCGACTGACAGTGTCGTCAGCACACGGAGGTAATAACTTATATTAAGTAGTGACTAGCAAAGATTTAACTTTGATTCTTGGTACGAAATTGCTTACACAAGAGTGGCTCAATGTGAATGCACACAATGCAGCATGGTGACCTACACCTTGGCGGCCTAGGAGTAGAGCGTGGCTGTACTAACTTCAAGGCTTGCTGTCACGTTATTGCTCACAATTAAATATATAACAGATTTTTATGTTTTTTTTCTAAATGTGTTTCATACTGGCTGGCATAAATAGAATGTTATATCACGATTAGACCTATTTTAACCTATAGTCGTCACAAAATAAGAAGCCCGGTTTGACATTTGTCATCGTGGCGTAACTAATACGATTAATTCGTGTTTTTGAGTGCAATTTTTCAATATCAAGTTAAACTTGATGCCTATTTCTGATACGCGTTGTGATAGTGTATGGGTAACATAGTAATTAAATAGGATTATGAATTTAATTTTTCAATTTCTTACATGCGGCATGTCAAATGACATATGTCAAAACGGGCTTCTTATTTTGTGACGACTATAATAAATGTACACAATTTATTTAAAGTAGCAATATAAATTCCTTTTTATTTCAAAACCTAATACTTGCTACAATTTTTCATTATCATCGATAGTATACTGCCTGACATAGGCCTCTTTTTACTACCATTTCACATTTTTGTTTTAATCCACTTGATCATTAGTATTTAATCCAATGTCAATGTCTTCATTCTACATAATGAGAACTCTTAGAAGCATCACTAATTCGCTGTATGCTCTTGAAAAAGCCTCAATGAGACACAAAAAAAGCTGTTTGGTTGATTTTATTACCACAGACGAGTGCACGACCGTCCTTGGACAGTGGTGGATAAAAATGTCCGAAGAGATAATAAAAGATGTTTTATGGAGATAGAAGTAACACAAAAAATGCATTACTTACGTTTTATATTTAGACATCTTTGTACAAAACCCGAATCATCAACGGAACCTTCAAGGATATAAATGAATTAAGTAAGATATTATCTAGTACCAAGGGAGTAGAGCAATGATGATTTCAGTACAAAGGGCCGACTCGACCAGGGCGATAGTACGGCGTTCGTGTTGCCGTATAAGCGCCGTGTACAGTATGGTGAGTTTTGGATACTGCTCATGCTTTCTATAAGATATAGTGAAGTCACATTAGTTTGGCAGGCTCATGCATAAATACATCTTTAAAAATAAAATCATTAAGATAAAATATTCTTTCCATTACATAAAAACATAAATAAAAAATGCGTTTTAAGTGTAAAGAAATCGAAAATAGAAAAAGAATCGAAAGAAAACTGTTGAAATAAACAGTTTGCTTATACTTAGACATTTATTATATCCTAAACGCTATTTAATAGATATACGTGATACATTATATCCACCGCTTTTCAACCATTAAAAGTCTATTGCTGCACATAATATGCAAAATGAATTATATATTATGCAAAATATATAATATGACATATTGAAATATCCTTTGGTTTAACTCAGGATTCAGTTTTAGACTAGGATAAACCAGGCATACCAAGGAACATTACCAAAAAATATTCCAAGTTCTTAATTTTTTGGAAAAACTACAAGTTACCTATCAGAATTTCTTTTCAACTTTATAAATATCATCATATATTTCATTTTGCAGTGTCAGTCATATGCATACATTTAAATATAAGCCAGTATACAAGAGGTCACTTATAGAAATCTTTTCCTGAGCAATTTTGTTGAGGAACATTTTCCTTAATTGTCAAAGACCCATTATATTCTTCTTAATTTACAAAAGTTTGCTGACCTCGTTTAAATTCGTTGTTAAATAAGTATACAATTTTCTTAGAAGGGCCTTTGGCCGTAAATGAAATTTAAAGTCTATCAAAGGATTCCTTCGGTTTCATTTCGTGATAAAATAAATATAAGTACAAAAATATTTTTAAGTAAACTCACTACAATGATACACCATAAATGCATTTAGTTTGTAATGTTTACAGAGTATAGATTAAGTTAAATGTGGTCTGAACTTTTAGAAATACTACAATGCTTATTTTATATAAATAAAAATCTCCATGTTTTATAAAAATACAAATTTTTTAACGGTTTAGTGCTAATACTGACGAAACCTTATTAGATGTATCAACCTTTCACTAAGGACAACACGTGCAGGCTCTGGAAGTTACTGTTTAAAAAAGTTAGAAATACGCTCTCGAACTAAATGACTCTGCTTTCTTCTTCCTGGAACTCACTTTCAGTGAATGTATTTGCCTCCCACTATGATCCCGGATCTTTTAAGCGGGGTGAGAAAAAGTATATTACTACCGCCATAGTGTGCGGGTTACCAACCATGTTGGCAGTATTACATTCACAATGAGGTGGTGGCTACCACTATTCTTGGCTATTCATGCTTTATATCTGCTAGAGTAGTCATTTTGGCAGACTTAAATAAAAAAAAATGTTTGCTAACAAATTTGAGCCAGTATTTCATACTAAAATTTTTATATCCAATTTTTTTTGAGTTGCTGATAATTAAATAAATTGTATTTAAAAGAAACATTATCATGATAGTTTACACAAAGGAATTTTAAAGAATATATTTTTAAATAGTGACGACTCCTCACTATTTAAAAATATACTAATCAATAAATATAAATATATACGCATACTATGAATAAAGGATAGGTAGAAAAATTTTGGCCTATTTTTAACATTTCTTACCTTATGCTAGCTGTGGTCTCATCCTTTTGCATAAATTGAAGTGCTCTTTTCAAAACCACAAAGTTTTTAGCCAGAGATAAAGAACTGCGTGTGTGACTTTACCGGAAAACACCGAAACGAATGCCAAGTTGCCACTATCATTGTTAGTTTTATCTGTTTAAGACCTTCTTAAAACTTTTAGCGTTACATTGCTTGTTCCTTAGTCGATTTTTTTGTCGTTTTTTTTGCATAACTAGAAAATATATAATACCCAAGTTATGAGATCCGTTTTATAATTCAATATTCTATCGTGTGTAGATATTCGGAAATTATCTTCATCCACATGAGTATATTCATCCTTTCAATCTTACTTGTCATAAAAACATGACAGTTGTTACGAACGTTTGGAGGACCCTAGAGTCTGACATCAGGGTCAATCTTTTATAATATCGTTCTCACTTGAGGTCACACCCGGACAAATTCAACTTGTCCCATCAGGGATAGTTATCACAAATAAATGAATGAACATTATTCTATGTTCCTTAATGAATATGAATATAGTTAGTAATAACAATAACTATTCATCTTCTCAGCTTTTGTTAATCGCAAGATAATTGGGGTCGACTATTAGTTCAACCTGTTTGACCTTAAAATCAATATTTCACCCGAACCACTGACTTCGGACTTCTGCAACCCTGAGGGCAAACTGAATTTGAAAGTTGAAATAGTTGTCAGTATGTTTGATTGCACTGACTTCCCAATTACAATTGTGATAAATTTTCAGGACTAGCAATATATTCTGTGACATTTTCTCGACACACTGGTGTCGACACTCACACGACCAACAACCAATCACAAAATGTCGCCCCATCATAAACTAACTAATCCTGTGCAAAATAATAATATTAGCAAGAAGGACCATTATTTGTCTCTAAAAAAATACAAGTAACAATGTGACCTTATTATTTTATATATTTAGGTCTACCAAAGTGACTCTACTCTGCCTGATGGAACTTACGTAAGAAATATCGTGAGTTTCTGGTTGTATTTTATTGTCGCGATTGCATTATTCAATCTTAATTCTATCAAAGCAGTTGCAATTTGGAAATAAAACTTGTTCTCAACGTATATTCTTTTATTTTATCTCACCCCTAAACCAGAATACATAATCAACTTATCACAAACGTGGTACCACTAATTCGTGCGCGGTATATTAATGTGTTTGAGAGCCAATATTATGTTATGCAAATTAAATTAGAATGTTTATTTCTGACAACACATAGCTACCCTCGTTTGTGTTGGAGCGTTCGTCGGTCGCTTTGTAGTGCTCGTCAAACTCTGCATGTTGTCATCAAATCACTTAGTTACTCAATTTTAGTACGGGTATTCTTCACCAACCTTATATTGTGAGCATAATTTGACAGTCTCATCAGTATTCCAAAAATGTTACCTACTGAAAAATATAGTTTTAGATATATATTTTAATTGAGACCGAAGACTTAACTAAACCACTCTATGACCCTTAAATACATAAAACAGGTGAAACCATGAGGAACGGTTAGTTAACTTGAACTAGGTTTACTCTAAATTAAAGTTTGCAGAATTAGGATAAGACTTTCAGCCCGAAACCCGTGTCTTCGCTACCCTAATAAAGTCTAATTTTCAGGTTCACTCGCTATATTACAAAAGTGTTTACTTCAAATAAATAACAATATACAACGTCATGTTAATTAAGCAATTTGAAACCAATAACATTTTACGCTAACTTTTTCGTTTGCTGCTATCCTCTCCTCAATTTATGATTTTGACATTCTAAAGACTGTCAAAAGGTTATATTATTTCATTTACAATAGGTAAGTTTATTTATTTGTAAATAGCTGGACAATAATAGGGTGAATAATTATCTTAGTGATGGGTTTTAAACAGGCGCTCACGGAGGGCGCTCACGGGTGTGCTCTGTGACCGCCGTATGCCGATAAAGACCAAAGGCAAGGTCTACAAAACAGCTGTGAGACCTGCTATGGTGTACGGTGCGGAATGCTGGGCGATCAAACAAACGCATGAACAAAAACTACATGCCAATGAGATGAAGATGCTGAGGTGGGCGGCCGGTGTCACGAGACTCGATAAAGTGCGTAACGAACACATCAGAGGAAGTTACAAGGTTGCTCCAATCGCCGACAAGATCAAGGAATCCCGCATGAGATGGTATGGGCATGTTATGAGACGCGATGAAAACCATGTCGTGAAGAAAGCCCTCGCATTACCGGACATCAAGAGGGGCAAAGGTCGCCCGCTTGCAACGTGGTGGTCCACCGTATCAAAGGACTTGAAACAGGCCCAGTTAAATATGGAGACAATCCAGGATCGACCAACCTGGAGCATGAAAACGAGGAGGGCCGACCCCAAATAATGGGAAAAGGCACGGAAAGAAGAAGAAGAAGAAGATGGTTTTAAACAGTAACTATTGCATAATTTATGTGTATATTTTACTCGTATTATCTATCAAAATTATTTTTGGTTTAATTGTCACAGGTTACAAATTCAATGAAATGAGATTCAGACAGCATACGTGCTGTTTTTTTTAATAAAAGTTTAGCTAATGATAGTTGATGATTTTAAGCGATGCAGGCACTTTGATGCCTCTGAAATCTCTCCCATAGAATGAAAGATTAAGTCTCTGAAAGCCACTTTCACTTAAGGAAAAGTATCGCAAGATTTTCTTAAGACCAGCCGCCTAGTAATGTTAATATTCTACAAACGTAATAATCACAGAACTAACAAACGTCTTTTAATGCTAAGTCATGTGGTCATAACAAAATATTATTCAACAATAAAAGAGGATAGAGGTGTTAGCGATTTTAGAAAAAGAATAGACGCCAAACACGCTATTTTGCTATGTTCCAAGAAATAATTCTTCCACATATTAATACGTACAGAAATACGTTATACGTAAATCACGTACAGAACTTTTGGTTTACACATTTTATTATGTAAATAAGTAAATAAAAATAATGAGTGTCACCTCTCTATTCATCCCGTAGGTTTCCTAAGACTCGACTAAGTCAGAAAACTACACAGTGCAACATCACTGCAAAGGAAACGTAAACTTTAACCAAACTGTAAACCAACTCACATGCCCAATATGACGGAGTAGACCATAAAATCATTTTTGAGGATGTACCCTATGTTCATCAGTACCATAGGTAAACGACTAACGATTTGATATAAATTATAAAACCTATCTTAGTGTAAATGTAATTGAAAAGTACACAATTTGATTCAAAGTTTATTATAGCATAGCAAGCGCATAACATTAGAAGTGTAAGTCATTGCTTCTGTAGTTGAAAGTTTATAATTACTAAATTAATTGCACCTTTAATCGTTCTTAATAAAGTAATGTTTGCGTATCAATAGTTTTATTAAATAAAAAAATATAAATATGCTTTAATATATCTCATATTATAATTGTAGTGCTAAAACATAATAAAAAATAATATCAAAACAATAACTTCTTTAATAGTGTTTAATGCTACGTATTGTTTACGAGGATCCACACTCCAAAAAATATTTTTTAAATTTTTGTCTGTTTAACAACCTCAACAGTAACAACGTGGGCCTTAATTAGCAGATAATTCATTAGTGATATGTTTTTATTAAACTAAAGTTTGGTAAAGTGTATGCAGATGTTTTAGATGGGATTAAAGTAGGTGTACTATAATGTACTGTTCCTTGTAATCCCAATGGACGACTATTCGTCTATACAATTCTCCTAATTATGACCCATATATTCCCTGCACAATATTGTCACGCGATTTCCGAAAGTCGACTTGAACTTTTACTAGAAATCAACTTGGAATTCTATTAAATTATTTATTTAATGATTCATTAGTCTAAACTAGGTTCTAGTATATATTAGAGAGCGCTTAATTAAATTTGCTAGGGTTCACAAAGGTACTTTTCCAGTATCGCTTTTCTTCTGTACTCGAAAGGGTAGGTAATTCAGAGGTACTTTTGTACTGACAGGTGATCCGTCCATGAAACGCCAAAATATGATTTCCAGAAAATCTGATATAGGATATGACTGTAATAATTCAAAACAAAAATAATTTCTGTTATACCTATGTTTTTAAAATAACAGACCCAAACTTTTAAATATTTTAAATTATCTACAATTGAGTTCTAAAAAAAATACAATTATCTCTAAGTGATAGAAATAATCTCGTTAAAATAAACAAATAAATCTCATTGCAATGGAAAGGGTTTTTCAACAAAGTTTCATACGCGGTCTAAAAAATGGTCAGACAAAGCTTAAAGTAAATAGCCCTTCGGCTATACATTCTTGAAATTAAACTCACTTGTTCTTTTATTCCCCTATTATTACACTATACTAGCTGAGTCCCGCTGTGTTATCGTTGTAAAACGCGAGACACGCACGGAGCGTTGCTATGATAACAAAAATTAACCTTAGTTACTCTTTGTGTTATTAACTTTCTGACAGAGAAAATCCCGTCATTGATCTAGCCGTTCCAGTACAGAATACCCGGAAGAACCAGACGAACAATTTAAAAAAAAATAGCTTTTTGATGTAGATGTAGTACCTACGAACTACCATATGCATTTAGTAAAACTGTTTATTAATATACATACAGACACTTCAATTTTATTGATTTGTATAGAAACCGTGTGGTGACGCATTAAGAATACAGAGTGTCACCACCCCTATTCATCCCGCGGGTGTTGTAAAAGGCGACTAAGGGATAAACTACGCAAGACAACATCAACGCAAAGAGAAGGAAAACTTGAAACCAACCCTATAGCAACCCGTCTGGCCAGCGTGGTATAGTAGGCCAATACCTCCTTTCTAAGGAGAGGCCTATGTCCAGCAGTGGACTGCTACAGGCTGTTGATGATGATGATGTATAGATAACCCTTCGACTTAAAAAATATTAGATGAAATATAAATCTGCATGAAATTCTTATTTAGGGCGGCCCATGGTCCAATGATGCATTAGCATGGCATTAGGACGCCATAGTACGAGTCACGATGCTTCAGTGTGTGAATTCTCAATAAGGATTGAGACCTCAGCTCTTGAATTATACTCAAGTTTTCCATCAGGCACAGTGGAGTCAATTTAAATATTAAAAGAGCGTCCAAGTGCGAGTCGGACTCGGCCGTGAAGGGTTCCGTAGCAACAAGTAACATCATATAAAAGTTTTTGTAGTTCGTTGTAACTTTCATCGATGTTTTAATAATAGTGTTTTAAATGAAAGAAATGTAAATTGCGGTGTATGATTTATGACGTATTAAAAAAAAACTACTTACTAGATCTCGTTCAAACCAATTTTCGTTGGAAGTTTGCATAGTAATGTACATCATATTTTTTTTTTAGTTTTATCATTCTCTTAGTTTAGAAGTTTCAGGGGGGGGGGGGGACCAACATTTTACCACTTTGAAAGTGTCTCTCGCGCAAACTATTCAGTTTAGAAAAAAATTATATGATAAACCACAATATCATTTTTGAAGACCTATCCGTAGATTCGTAGATGGTTTTGATGAAAAAAAAATTTTTTAGTTTCAGGTCTAAGTATGGTGACCTCCAAAATTTATTGCTTTTTTTCTATTTTTGTGTAAAAATATTAATGCAGTTCAAAGAACACATCTACTGTCCAAGTTTCAACAGTATAGCTCTCATAGTTTCGGAAAAAAGTGGCTGTGACATACGGACGGACAGACAGACAGACATGACAAATCTATAAGTGTTCCGTTTTTTGCCATTTGGCAACGGAACCCTAAAAACACTTGATCTATATAAAACCGCGATCATGTGCAACTTATATATTTTGCAGCTTATTATTATCGCTCTTAATTCTACATTTACACATCATATATTATACATAGAAAACACTATACATATACAAAATTAAGTTAATTGTAACATCAGTAGGTAAATAATTGCCCCTTACAAGTATTTTTCTACAACAACGATTACAAAAGAATATTTCAGATTGAATTAACAGAAAATCAGGAGGCGGAAAAGTAATACGTGGGTGTTCACTTTTTATAGATTCGAAATTTTGGTAAAGATACATTAAAAGGAAATTTTTAAGAAAGCAAACAAAAAAAACGAAAAACTTCTGACATTGTTTTTTTATTTAATTTGAACAATTATTTAATAAGTTTTATTTTAAAAATTATTCATTCCATGGAACCTTATATAAAGTTTAAACAGCCAAGAAAAGTAACAAAGTTATCTCTAATGAGTTATATAACTTGACTTCAAACAAAAACAGTTTTAATTATCTAAATTCTGTGGTTTATGTACGCTATTGTTATTTATTATAATGGCTATTTATAAAATAATAGGATTTTTTTTAAATATTAAGCTATGACGAACTGATAAATTAAAGAAACTTGTTGGTAGCAAATGAACTTGTACTGCTCGAGATTGAGATATAGCATTTCATGGGGGACGCCTTCGTTCATTCGTTTCCTCCGATGAATTGCGTTAGGCTGATGATAATTCTACGTGCTGTTTATTACAGCTTACAGTTTCATGCAACAATTCTCTAAAAATAACTAAAACGCACCTTAAAATTATAGGTTAGGCTCGTTATAAATGCAAATTTATGGCAGCAGGTAAATACTCGTATTTACAAGTATAATATAGAATATTGATCTATGATAACGACTGCTGAAAACCTTTTAAAACTTGATATTAGTTCGGTGTTGAGACGAGCTTAATTAATGGTGTATAGGTCGTTAAAACAGTTTATGGGTGCTAGTAACGATCATCACTAGAAAATGAATATGATCATGTGGTGGATTTTAATATACTCGTACGTGCGTTATCAAGGGCACGTTATTAATGGTTTGTTATTAAGATTTTAATTAGTTTAATAATGCCCTGACACACCTTACACACAAGGTTAATCACAAAAGTAAGTCCATTGCAGAATTTTTAAACTGACTTTTGCTGGCGGCTACGCTCACGTGTTGTAGGATATCGCGGTAATTATTTTTCCGAATAATGTGTACTCTATGACATACCTACACAAATATAATAATTTACAGGCTTCCTATTGACATAATAATTTAAAGAGTCGGCTCACTAGATACAGAGATTACCCCCTACAAATATGTTAGATAATAATATACATATAACAGATAATAATAATATTAGAAATATATAGAAATAGTATAACACTACTTAAATATTTCTTAAATTTTATTTATTTGTTTATATATAGTATTAGATGACTTTGTATCACATCGGGCAATGGAATTTTGCCTATAATTTCAATATAACTTGAAATTAATTCAACTTAGATTTATTTAAGATTACATCGTTTTTTTTATATGTGAGCCTGCAAAAGTTATGCTACTCTGTATCTGATGGAAAACATCAGCAAAATTCAATCACCATAATCATTGCAAATACAGACAATGCAGCATGGTGCCCCACGGTGTTAGTATAGCGGTCTATTGAGTTACTTCTGCATCATTAGGCCTCTGGTCCCTCAGCCGCAAAGAAACAATGAAGTCGTTTTAGGTTGGTCCCCTGTAAGTCAGTCACGAACCGGTCGTATATATATGTAGATTATGTAGGAATGTATATGTATGTATATTATGTATGAATGTAAATATATGTAGATTAAGTGTATAGAATAGTAACATATTTATAATGGTAACTTATAGAATGTAAAAACACTGTATCCAAAATCTTTGTTTATCTAAAGTCGGTCCTTTAACAAAAGCTCTGTAACTTGAATAGCTCAGTTAAGTCGCCTCTCTTCGGGGAATCTTCTATAAAAGTTGTAGATAAATTGAATTGGTATTTCCAAGAACTAACAGTGAGAGTGTTACTCACATTGGATAAATTCTGTATTTCTGTTTATCACTTTCGGTTCTATTTCAAGGAAAATAAAGAAAAATTCGTATTTTTAGTTCAGAAACGAATATTGGTCACATGTATTTTTAGAAATGCATAATAAAATGTAATGTGAATTCACGTATACTTAAAATAAGTTTACTCCTATGCATAAAAGTACATTTTAACGAAACGGCATGGAAAAGGGCCCTATAAAACATAAGTAAGCGATAGTATAACTCTTTTGATTCGTTACGATTGAAATTATTTAATTAAAAAAATAATTAAATTAAATGTTGTCCCCTACCAGGTGTACATTATATTGTTGGGAGATTAAACCAAAGTCGCGAACTAAAAATATAATCAATTTAGGCCATGCATTAAATAAGATGGTTATTCATAATGGCACGTGCATTTCAAATAGTGTCTAATATCGCAGTAAATTGCTGGATATAGGCCTTTCCAGTTTGTTATGTTTATTTACTTATTATTTTGTTATTTTCGTACGAAGTTAAGTAGTTAAGCCTCCGTAACTCCGAACTAACAAACTATTTAAACCCTTATAGTTTTCCTTTAAGTTCATCATACTTACCATCATATTTTTTGCAGATTCTTCAAGTCAGTCGTTTAGCTTTTAGGCGGGGGGAGGGCCTGTTTTAACAAGAAAATGCCGTTTGAAATTGAATAACTCACAAATTGATACTTAAATCAATCATCTTAAATCATCTTAAATCATCAATCATCATATCCCACACGAGGGAGGATGAGGCGCGGGAAAAAAATAATCATCCCCACTTTACGTGCAGGGGAGGTATCCGAAATAAAAATATTTTTCATGATTTTATATTAACACTATATTAGCTCGTCCTTCTTATGCCCAACAGTCAAAAGCTGGAACTCACTGCCAGCTATGTTTCCTTCCCACTATGATCCCGGGTCCTTTAAGCGGGGCGTGAAAATGCATCTCACTAAGCCGCCATATTGTGGGCCGCCATACTTTACTGTCTGCATGTGCGGCAATGATGTGTGGTTTCCTCCACTCTTGGATTCTGCTCATGCTTTCCATCAGGCACGGTAGAGTCATTTTGGTAGACTAAATATTAAAAAAATAAAACCACGTGATAAAACACATATCCATGCAAAGTTTTAACTTTCTAGCATTAACCGTTTGTGCTCTTTTCATTTTCGATCGCTAGACCATTCGGCCGTCCGTCCTCAAATGGATATGAGGAAACTATGAGAGTTCCGAATCACGAACTACGGAACCCTAAAAGGTACTAAATATAAAATTAAATTTCACAGAAATTGCTATTGCTATTCAAATTATATTAAAGGAAGCAAACAATGAGAAGGTTCTATTCATGAATATTGAATACGAAAATAGCCTCAAAATGTAGGTACACAAAAGCAAATTCACAAATCTTGAATATTTTTTTGGTACTACGAATAGTCATGCGTACGTAGGTAATCGTTTCTAATGTCTGTAATGTTTATTTCTTTACCAATACAATACACTACTAGATATTATTAACTGTAATCAATCTTAAGGAGTAAATGCTTTTTATGAAAATGCCTAATATATATACATACTTAATAAAATATATACTTAATAACACAAATAATGTATAGCCAAGGAACAATAAGCATGTCACCTGAGGCTTACATAAAGGAACGTAATAATAGTACCAATACGGCTTTGATTGGTGTAATTTTCGTAATAACATTTGTTTGGAACTTTGTTTCCGAGAGAAGGTTTGATTTCTTTTTTCCGTGACTTGCTGACGTATCATCTTGGATGGAATTGTAATGAATATATCTCTCTCTATCAGATATGTTGTAGGTTATCATGATTCAGCAGTCTTAGTTATTACTAAGACTGCTATTGCATAATATGATAACAAGGTGTAGGAAACAAAACTAAATTATTAAGTCACAAAGGCCAAACATTTTTCTAAATAATAAAGTGAAATCTGTTTAGATAAGGAAGTAACATATAAATAGCACAGAAAGTTAAACATATTTTACACTAGGCTCTGAATGGAAGTGCTCCTTATCTGTAATAATGAAATTTTACCATAAAAAATAATAAAATTTAATTTACTGTACAAGTTTTTTTCCTTTGATTATGTCAAGAGCCTCGACCATCTAGTCATTTATTTTTTCTTCCATCATAAATTGAATTTGCACTCATTTTATTTTACGGAGGTAAGAAGAATCGAAGTGTCTCTTGAATCTCTTACGAATCCTATATTACATTGCCTTTGTACCTTTGAGTTACAGTTCACCCTTTTAAAATATTTTGGGGTCATTAAAGTGGTCGACGTGGTCTCTTAAGTTAGTGAGTTTATATTATCCAAAGTTAATAGTACTATAGTTATATTAACTATAATGGGACCAATTTAAACTTGATGTCAGGAACTCTTTTTCTTGCAACCCCTAGGTACTACCTACATACGCTTATGTATTACCGCTGGGCAAAGTCTAATTTTGACTTTTGTGCACATCAAGCCAGCCTTATATTGCTGGACAGCAAGTTATTAATGTTCGTTTAACAGTGTTAATAAAAATGATGTTCTTTTGTAAAGACTGAGAGGTACTGAGCCAATACTTATAATGTTGAGCTCATTGAAGTCGAATCTCTCACTGTATTATCTGACCGAGATAATTCAGACTTGAAGACTTGAATAAAATATTTTTTTATTTATTTCAGTTACATTACCCTCACTATCATTACAGGTAGACCCAATGTGATAGAAATACTAGCTTATAAATTTGTCTTATACTACTAATTTAAGTGTATAAATCAAATCAAATCAAATCAAACCATTTTATTTCAAATAAACCATACAACGGCACTTTTGAAACGTCAAGTAGTCAGTCAGTAGTCAGTCGTGAAGCTAATCGTCTGTTCCAATTCGTAGATCCTATGGAAAAGAACAGACAAGAAACTCCATGGACACTCTTTTCCAACATTGTTTTTACAATTTTTGGGTTACATTGTTTAAGACATTTTATTAAATGTGAGGACAATGTAACGATGGTGATATTTACACATGTAGTGTCCAAAAAAAATTAAACAATAAATAGAAGTTGTGAGATGACCAGCCCCGACTGGCGGCGCCCGTATCACGAGCATGACCCATGCACCGGCCATCGTCCAGTTCAACCATATCGTAGGGAGCCGAACGACCCGCTACACACGCCACCGCCAGCAGGACTTTTGAGCGAGCATGACATACTGACAACCGCCAGTCAACAAACAAACTTATATAAAAAACATACATCTCACTAACAATAACAAAAAGAAAAACAAAGACAATAATCCTTATTAAAAATAATAATAATAATACAAAGTAGTATACAAGTATACAAAGTAAACAAAACAAAAATGTTGCTCCTTGTAACATATTATATTTAAAAGACACTTTGCGAGCACACTCAATTGACTCGAAAAAATATCTAGTTCTTTGTGAACTTCGTTGACAAGATGTATAGTTCGTGTAAGGGGTGCTTTCTGTAGTAGGTTAGTCCTGGCTGCTGGTACCGCTAATAAGGGCGGGCGTCGGCGCCTCCTCATGTGCCATAAGATCAACAGTCAATCTAACACAGGTCACACTATATTTTTAAACTACACGAAGTATATTCTTAACTCAATAAAACTAAATATAAAAATAATCTATGAAGTACAAAAGTAAATAGTCAAGATATTTTTAAATTATATACGAGTAAAGCTGGAATAGAGTGATAAAAGAATGTAAATCACTTTAATAAGCAGTAACATTGCAGTTTTATGAGGTTGTCAAAGGTTATACTAACTTTTAAACTTTCGCGTTCCATGATAATTAATATTATTTTTACGGGAATTAACGCGATCACTTATTTAGGGTGTTACATACCTCTGATTTGCCTGACGTTTCGACCAGGTTACACCGGCCGTGGTCACAGGCTGCGCCGATGAACCAGTCAGCCTGTGATCGCGTTAATTCCCGTAAAAATAATATTAATTGTCAAAGGTTAGAAGTGACTTCTGGTTCAAAAACGTTTCAACATTATTATAAACCGCCTATAATTGTTTGCGGGTCTGATCCACGGTCCAGAGATACACATATTAAACTTTTAGTCACACGTTAGATAGATAGATAGAAAACTCTGTAGTTGTACACCGTGTTACAGATTCACTATACAGAATAGAAATGACTTACATTTCATGTACAAAGGGCGGCGTTTTGAAAAAAACTATTTCTTTCGGGCAACCTTAGGATGGATTACAATGATTCGGAAAAACAGTAGTTGACGGTGCAATGAGTTTTGAAAAATATAATTTACTAATGAATACAACTAGAAACTCGTATACATATATCTCCATACGTGTATACATACATACACCATACATACATACATAGATATATACATATCAATGATATACATACATTGTATATAATATCTAAATAACTATTAATTCTTATTATTATAATTCCTATTACTTATTATTCTTAGAGGTAGAAAGGGCTCTAGGATTAAACAAGATGTTATAAAGAAAAGTAAGGATATAAGTATTCCGGCGAGAGCGATTAAATTTTAAAAACGCGTGTTTACGATTTTCAAACTTGAATATATCTCTGTACACTGATAATCAGAGATCGGAATTGGGTGTGTGAAAATACCTAAAGTTTGCAGCGGGCCATAATATGGAGCTGTTACAACCACTTAAGTTAAACCGGGTTTGAATTTTACCGGTTTAGTTTTTTTTTTTTACACGTTCCTTACCTTTGAAACACCGAACTATAAACATTTACAAGCTGCTAATACAGTTACAGTAAATAAATTTTCTGCTAATACAGTTCTAAATAAATTTTTGTTTTGTACTTTTCCGGTTAAAATTCGGTCTTTTAGTCCCAATTGTTCTTTGTCGGTCAAACACAGAATTTTATATATCTGCAAAATGCTAATGCGGTTTTAATTTATTTTTTTGATCTGTATCTTAAGTTAAAAAGTTTTGCTACAGGTTGATGCAAGGAAAACGAACATTTTCGCGTCTTTACATAGTTTTGAAATCGGCTTTTTTTTTAAATTATTAAACCTGCACTGCATAAAAAAAAAAAAAAAAACATTTATTTCAATTGCAAGAACAGTGGTTGTAACAGCTCCATATTATTATTGCAAACTTTAGGTATTTTCACACACCCAATTCCGATCTCTGCTGATAATTGTGACCAGAGAATCCTGTTTCATACTTTTTCAAAACCATTTTTTTGTAGTGGTTGGGTTTTAGTTTTACTTATTTTGTTTTTTTTTTTTTTTTTTTTAATATATTTAAGCCTGCCAAAGTGACTCTACTCTGCCTGATGGAAAGCATGAGCAGAATCCAGGAGTAGGGGTCACCATGCTTACTGTGAGGGTAGGCAATGTAGCATGGTGACCCCTACCATGGCAGCCTGGTTAGATTATTCTGCATCATTCTTCCGGCCTTCGAAGGGCGGGAGAATGATGCAGAATGATTGGGCCTCCGGTCTCACACTCACCAACGAAATACGACATCAAGAATGCTGTCATTATTAGGATGGTCTTCTGTGTGAGGGTAGTACTGGCCGGGTCGAGCCGGCCCATTCGTGCTGAAATCAGCGTGGCTCTACTACCTCAAAATCATAATCCTCCTTTGACTTTGCCGTAGTCGGTTTAAAGTACAAAAATAGACTATCAAAACATACTCTTACTTTTGTTCCGTAGTCGAGTAAAATTAGTAATAGTTTTACCATCTATAGGATAGTTTTGCATCACAAGAAAGTCGTATTATTATAATATTTATAACAATGCTTAACAAGCCGAATCCCGCGGTGGCACATGCTGTTTTTGTTATAAATCGTCGCAGAGCGAAGCTAGTGTAAAAAATAGACTAAGTTATTCCTTATATCATCAGCCTTTATCAGTGAAACTCCCGAAAATCGGTCAAGGCTTTTTTATTTAAGATAAACCGAATCAAACAGACAGATACACAACAGATAAAATATTAAAAAACTGCTTTTTTGACGTGACATATAATATACTTTGATATGCATTTATTTAAAAAACCTGTTTATTTTATATTAGAAACAGGCACTCCAAATGTATTTATTTGTGTAGATTTACCGTTGGGAAAACATCAAGCAGGGCTTTACAAAGCAATTTGAACGTGGGTAAAAAGTGCGTTTCTGTAATGTGAATGAATGCCTCAGGGCAATTCAAACGTTACTATGTATAAATTTATAAAAAGAGTAAGGGGTCTCAAGGACTTAGTAAAAATCTTTTGTTATGAAAGTTACTCTGTCTGTCTGTCTTTCATAACGAAATAACTTAACCGATTTAAATGAAATTTGGTACACAGATAATCTAGAGTCTAGAGCCTGAGAAAGGACAGTGACTTTTTCCCGCGAAAACCGATATACACGCGGGTGGAGCGAATGTTAGTTTATAGTAATTGTAAATATTCTTCCATATTGATTTTAGAATATACTAGGTATTGCCCACATCTCCACCCCTTTATCTTTAGGATATCGCGGTAAAAAAAATACAGCCCATGACATTCACAAATAATATGGCTTTCGATTGATAAAATAATTTACAAAATCGTTTCAATACATCCAGAGGTAACCCCCACAACGTCACAAACTATAACTCTTTATAATATACGCCATAGTGAAGGTCACCATGCTGCATTGTCTGCATTCGCAATATGTGTGGTGAAAACTACTCTAAGATTTTAATGATTCCTTACAATTGGCTGAAGTGACTCTCACTTTGGTAGACTCATAAAAAAATGTACATTTGAAAGAAGACAAACATAATAATTTTGTTCTCCCAAAACCTTCATAAGTGTAAATTTGTACAACATATAGCGATGTGGAGGGCATAGAAATGGTGTAACTGAGTAATTTAATCCCTTAGGGAAGTTGCAAACTGGATCAATTCTATGGAGAACTAAGAAAAAAGTACATTTCCACCTTTTAAACTTTATTGTTGTATTACGGAAGCCAGAGAATTTCTTGTCTATCGTTATCCCTCAAGGGATAACTTATAATATATCGGATTTTCAAGAGGGTTACCAAATTAATGTTTATATGCTTTAGTAAATATAATCACTACCTACGAACATTAACTTATTACAATGTAAGCCACGAAGTCCTGTATTTTGCTATGTAATAAAACTTCAAAGCATTTTCAAAGATAATAATTTTGCTTAAGTGAATATATAAAGGCAGGCAATTGGCTTGAATGGAAAGCGCTAATAAGGCGTTTGTAGTGGTGGGTCTTTGAGAAAAGTAATTATTTTAATTTAGACATCTTTGCAAGATATAAAATGTAGTTAGATTTTTAGAAATGTGGTGATCTTTTGAAAGTTTTAAGTGTAAGAATAAAGCGCAAAATATAATGTTAATGAAACTATATTTTTTAATTAGTTAAATATATATAACAGTTTTAAAAAATTCTCGTAATACCTAACCATAATGAGAAAGATAACGAGATTGGAGAAGATAAACATTAGTGTAATATTAAAATCGTTTTTGCAAAATGAAATTGACAATAACAAAACTAGCGAAAAAATAAAGTTTTAACTAAAAATCTCCTAAACTAATAAAACTTACGTAAATACCGTAATGAAAAAACAAACGATTAAATAAAATTTAAATTATTTGCAAAATTTTGCAAATTATTCCAAAGCTTTTTAAATAAAATATTATTGTGATTTTATTTTAGCACTTGTCATAAGGAGACATATCCATGTAAGGTTTCTTCTTCCTATTACTAACCATTTGGACGGTAAGTCGAGGATAGACGGATGGACGGACATGAGGAGCTTGTAAGGGTTCAGAGTCATTAAAAAAAATGTACACATGTAGACTCTTCGACGTTGACATGATTAGAAACAATCATCGAGAGTAAGCAACGACGTCACATTAAACAGTCGATCCCGGTTGTCATCATAAGATAACGGTCGTGAATCTTAGTTGGATGTCTTTGAGCGGCTTAAAAGCATCTAACGGCAATATTACATAGCCAAAACGAGTCTTGCTATTCTCAAAACAACACTCCGTCATCGTGGGAACGTATGGCCTTAACCCTCTCCTAAGAAGAGGACTTAGCCCAGCAGTGGAACCTTATGGGTTGTTGATGAGACTTAAAGCCGAAGCTTGTTTTCGCTTATTTTCGCGATCGAGGTTTAATTTTGTGTATTTATGAACTTAAATGATCACCTTAATTGTACTCTTAAAAGTATAAAGTATAATTGAAGCTAATCAACTACTCAAAAGACTAAAATAAGGATAAGAGTAGTGAACTACACAATATCCACTGAAAACTGGAGATGCCTTTGTAATAGTCTACTGTAATAATGAAAAGCACGATTCATACAGATTACACTAAACATTTTCCTGGCAACTTATAAATTAGAATGTTATTTCAATTTGTGTAATTGTTTTATAATCTAGGAAAAGTTGTTATATCTAGTCAACGAGTACTTTTCATATTTGTTCGAGTTGTTGTTTTGGCTAAATGCATGTTAGTTGCAATTCGTGAGGTACCTTCTGTCATATGATTGCATCGATTTTAGAAACAAATGTAATGGACCAAGAGCCCAGAGCCGCCAGACCTACGTCATTAGTGCAAAGCTGAAATTTTCAGGATTATTAGTACAATGTCTTGTTAAGATGTATGTGTACCCATTAGCTTGAAAGCGGGGCCGTTTCTGAGATAGCGCGAAGTACAGATGGATAAAAATCTTACTTAACTACTTAAAGGTACAAAGCTAGTATTTACATATTTTTTCAAGAATATTATTTAAAATTAAAATTCATTACTGCCAGACACTTTCCGTGGGCCATTACTTTTGCCAGACGTCTTGAAAGTTGTGAAAAAATTAGGTAAACTACGTTATAGTAGCAAACCTAAATTTTATACCATTATCTAAGGTACTATTTTAAGACCCTTTGTATGACCAATCCAAAAAGCGTGTAAAAACCATTTAATATTTTACAATTATATTCTTGAAATAATACCAAAGATGATATACCTCAGCTTCCTAATTACTACAAATATATGTCTGGGGGGGTGTTAGGCCCTTCGGCCGCATACATTGATGCGTGGGATACTTTCTGAAAATATTTTAATGACGCCCCACGCTTTTTACATTTAAATTATTTTATACTTTTTAGTTTAAAAGCGTGTGTGTTTAATTTTTTTAACTATTTCTTTTAGACTAGGTTCCCTCCGCGGTGTTGTCTGCGGTTTATAACAACGGATGTGGGTAACCGCGGAGCTCAGTTAGTCGTATACAGCATAATATTAAGTCTATCTTTTAAGGTTGACATTCTATGGCCATTTTTAGGGTTCCGTTGCCAAATGGCAAAAAAGGAACCCTTATAGATTCGTCATGTCTGTCTGTCTGTCTGTCCGTCCGTATGCTACAGCCACTTTTTTCCGAAACTATAAGAGCTATACTGTTGAAACTTGGTCAGTAGATGTATTTTTTGAACTGCATTAATATTTTTACACAAAAATGCAAAAAAAAACAATAAATTTTGGGGTCCCCATACTTAGAACTGAAAGTCAAAAACATTTTTTTCATCAAAACCATACGTGTATCCATGGATAGGTCTTCAAAAATGGTATTATCATTTTTTTCTAAACTGAATAGTTTGCGCGAGAGACACTTCCAAAGTGGTAAAGTGTTGGTCCCCCCCCCCTGTAACTTCTAAAATAAGAGAATGATAAAACTAAAAAAAAATTATGATGTACATTACTATGCAAACTTCCAACGAAAATTAGTTTGAACGAGATCTAGTAATTAGTTTTTTTTTAATACGTCATAAATCATTTAAAGCAATTTACATTTATTTCAACTATACTATTATCAAAACATCGATGAAAGTTACTACGAACTACAAATAATTTTATATGATGTTACTTGCTGCTGCGGAACCCTTAATGGGCGAGTCCGACTAGCACTTGGCCGCTTTTAAATCTTGTTATTCGTAGGTCACGTTAAGCTGTCGATTCCGGTTGTTATCGTAAGATAACAGTCGTAAAGTTTAGTTGGAGGTCTTTGGGCGGCTTAAAAACATCCAAAGTGAAGATTACGTAGACACAACGTGTCTTGAAAGTCTCCAAACCGCATCCGGTCAGCGTGGGGCCGAATGGCCTTAACCCTGTCCTGAGAGAAGAACAGTGCCCATCAGTGGGACGTTATGAGTCATTGCTGTTGTTTGTATGAAATCACACTACATCTAATGGCTAGGTGGGTCAGCTAGTTTTAAATAATAGTAATAGGTACTACAACACACACACGTAAACTTAAACACTTATTTTTTTTATAAATAGTAGAGAAACATGGTCTAGCATTCCGAGAGTGATGCAACATGAAATTACGTAAACATTTTCAATCACCATTCTATTAAAACGCATGTATCAAAATATTTTGTGTACGTAATCAAATGCAATACCTAACTCAAACATTTGTTAACGACATTGTTAATATAAACGTCATAGTTTTATTGATTTCACTTAGAAAATGATACTGGTTATGGAGTTATTATTTCACGCCACTTCTAGTAATACAGAAACGAGATGATTATGTAATTTTTAGGATTCCGTAGCCAAATGGCAAAAAACAGAATCCTTATAAATTCGTCATGTCTGTCTGTCTCTTTGTCCGTCCGTATGTCACAGCCCCTTTTTTCCGAAACCATAAGAACTATACTTTAGAAACTTGGTAAGTACATTTAATCTGTGAACCGTATTAAGATTTTCACATAAAAATCGAAAAAAAAACAATACGTTTTAGGGGTCCCCATACTTGGAGCTGAAACTCAAAAAAATTTATTCATCAAACCCATACGTGTGGGTTATATCCCCAAACCCATGTCTATGGATAGGTGTTCAAAAATGATGTTGAGGTTTCTAATATCATTTTTTTCTGAACTGAATAGTTTGCGCGAGAGACACTTCCAGAGTGGAAAAATGTGTCCCCCCCCTGTATCTTCTAAAATAAGAGTGATAAAACTAAAAAAAATATGATGTACATTACCATGCAATCCACCAACGAAATTTGGTTTGAACGAGATCTAGTGAGTAGTTTTTTTGTACGTACGTCATAAATCGTAAACCGCAATTTACCTTTCATATAATCAATACACTATTATAAAAACATCGATCAAAGTTACAACAAACGACATGAACTTTTATAAGATGTTACTTGCTGATACGGAACCCTTCATGGGCGAGTCTAATTCGCACTTGGCCGCTTTTACTCTGTCATTTTGGAGTCTATCGCTATTCTTGTTATACGCTTAAGTCGGTCTCGCTTAGTGCCAGTGTCCATAGTGATTCTTCAATATTTATTTGTATTTGACTAAGTATTATTTTAGTTATCCCTAGAATCCATACTGTGTTACTTTGCAAGGCTTACAAAAGTTGCTTACACAGTAGTAGGCGTACTGGTATCTAATTAATTATAAAATAGTGCTAGGTAGCAGTCTTAAACCTTTGACAATAAAAAAAACAATCAAATACGAAATTAAAATTATCCCTAAGCTGGGGAGGAAAAGCCAACACTACGTAGGCGATATGACTATGATATACCTTAAACAACCATAGTTTACCATACCATAGCTGGTAAATCAATGTGCGTAAATAGATTCCTTATTAATGTATATGGAACAAATTATGTTAACAATATATGTATAAATCCCTGTCTAATCTCATGTCATGAACAAAATAATAATTTACACCATAGTAATAAATTTTTCCCAAAATTATAAAGTTTGAAAGCCTTCGATGGAGGTAGTGACGTGTATTGTGTCAACTACGTCATCACTGTGTCATGGAGTGCAATATTTGTATTAAGTACCATGTTTCTGACTTCCGAATTAAATGACGAGTGACGACCAAAACAAGTTTAGACACGAACTTCGGCAACTTCCAAGAGGTGGCGTGTCTTGCTAATACAGGACAACTTTCTTTATTGGTTGGGCGCATTTAGGCCGTAGTGTTCGCCGAAGTTTATGGGCGGACACTGAATTTCGGGCGGATTGGGAGTGAGAATTCCGCCCGAAGAGATACGCTAGTTACGTGAGACTGCTCGCCGAGCGATACCTTGGAGGCTCTCCAGTCGGTCACCCTCAAATAGATAGGGCGGCAGCATCTTTTCTTTTGTAAGTTTCTATTGCTTAACAAAAAAAAATGAAACAGAGTGTATAAGATACACCAAAGTCTTTAATTATTAACACCTCGAATTTACGTGGACGCCCATCTTTAGAATGACTACTCTTAGATAAATAAAACATGCTTATATCTTTGAAGTAATGCAGAGACAATGTTCGACTATAATAGTGTTAGTATTAAAGGTATATTTAGGTACCTACTCCGGTTGGCTGACCCTTGGCTCATTCATTGTGTTACTAACATGAATGAAGCACTAACGAACCTCGCTTTCATCGACCTTATAATATATTAATGCGGACTCATGTGTAACTTTTATTTTTAGACTTAGATTTTATGACAGTTGTATGATAAGTAGAATATAGAAAATGATGTTATACAAATGTTTTAAGAACAAAATGATTTCTTTGATTGGGCTTGATTGTAACTGTTACAAAATTTAGCTTTAACGTGATGAAATGTGTATTAATGTGTTTTGTGACGGAATTACAGAAAATGTTGAATATTGACTGCTACTGAAAAAGCTGTTTATTACAATGAAAATGATTTATTAAAGACCGAATGAATTAAATAGTTAAAACCATCACTGATGAGTTTTAGTTCTAATATTTTTGAAGTTCTGTAAAATGGTCGGAATGGGAGATAATAAGCTGTAAAGTCGCATACACCTTCATTTTGAAAAGTTTAATGGTCGTATCAATAATCTCATAAAATTTCCTGTCTGCGTCGCTAGTTAATCGAGGTCAAAGGTCATAGAAAATAGTTTTTTCGATGATGTTGGGATTTTGTATTTTTGCTAATCGGCGCGAGAATGTCTCTTTCGCGATTAAGGATTAGTAGTTACTCCGTATAGATCGTTACGTGTTTTATTCGTATTTAAATGTTTCTTCGGTAGATGGCGCTGTTGTATGTTATTCGCATGCGCTGTATGTGGAAGTCGCAGCAACGACAAAGTGACTGAACCGATTTAATTGCAATTTGGTACAAAGATAGTCTAGAGCCATAATATAGGCTACTTTTATCGCGATAACCGACATTCAACCGGGCGGGGCCGCAGGCAAAAGTAAGTCCATATTATTTAATAACATTTTGAATGGGAGTCTATTGCCTTGTAGAGCAGTTATACAAAAAAGGATAGCGCTTCTTACTAGTGATTTATAATGTTCCTAAATCTGAAGACATTATCGATTATTATGGTCGAATACGGTCAACAAAACTTGATAAAGCTGCTCAATTACTCAATCTTCCACTGATAAGTGCGGCAAAAAATCAGCATATGCTGCATATCATAGGCATGATTTAGAAGCCTAGACATCGAGTTTGGTGAAGCAAAATGAACTTCTAAAGTCAATAACAACAAAATTAACACCACGTAATGAATTGCTTAATTAACAATTTTTAGGGTTCCGAAGTTTATGGCTTGGAACACTTAAAGATTCGTCATGTCCGTCTGTCCGTCCGTCCGTCCGTCCTCGACTTACCTAGGTAAGTGCTAGAGAGATGAAAGTTTGCATGAATATGTATTGTAATTACGTCGACAAAGTGCTACAATAAAATTATGAAAAATATTTTTATTTGGGTTACCTCCACGTAAAGTGGGGATGTTTTTTTTTCTCGCGGCTAACGGTATTTTGAAAACAATAATCAGTTTCTAAGATAATTTTTTGATTTAGGTATCCGTTTGCGAGAAATTCCACTTTAAAGGCCACTTTTTTTGTAAAAACAGGGCGTCCCCCAATGCGTACTTATAATAATTTATTTATTTTTTATTCAAGCAGTATTTTTTTTCTTTGATATTAATTCAAGTTTAAAAAAAAAATACAATGTCTTTTAACTAACATACATTCTAACAATATTATTGCCAAACAATATAATCATCCTATTAACCTTTCGGTTAATAGGATCATTGTCTTTAGACAATGACAACTAAACAGAGAACATAATAGTAATATGAGCATATCTATGGAATAAAAAATGAAATAAAAAAAAAGAGGAAGAACTAGAATGACTGTGTTGTCAAGGCAACGGATAACGGCCGGTGGCGGCAGCACGCAAGCGCTAATCCGCCTCTAAAGCACATCCTTGTCGGACTGCAGTTACATCATATTCTCTATCCTTTTTAAGGGTGTTAGGTTTTTTCGTTACGAAATTTCTTGATTCGATCCCGGGCTAAAAGCTATACAATGTCTAAAAAGTAATAAATAGTCTATCATAATTATATACTATACTGATACACTTCTCAGACATTATATTTTTATTCCATTTTCGTTTTTAAAGGTAAGTAAGTTTAGGTAAATTACTGTTATCGAGGTTATTATTTATCAGACACAAATCTCCGAGCCGTGGAGGTATTCAATTACTGTAATGTAGTTTTGAGGTCGGTGTTTTATATATTCTATTATACATCATTTTCTGTACTTGATATTTAATATTACAAGAACTATTTTTCTGTGTTCAGTTATGGCCACAAGCTAAATGAACGTATCTTTCGATTTTTATGCATTAAGTCAGACCTCCTAAAAAATGTTACTGAATATGATTTGTTAATACTATTAACTTGACTCATAATCAAAGTACTCCTTCTAAATCCCGATTTATATATGTAAGCGACGTTACTTGCAAAGCTTAAAAATCAATATTTACTTTGAAATGTCAGAGGTAAGAAGTTCTCTGCCGTTGCGCTGAATATGAAGCCTTTGCAAATTAAGTGATATTTTTGAATAAACAAGACAAACTGAATACAGAACTGATGATTGTAGGGAGCCTTAGGGTAGCGCCCCTTTGCACAGTCTTCGGCATCTCGCATAGTGAGACCATTGGCACGCATTAGGGATTACGACGTCAAGCCAGCACATCTTGGGTCTACTACTCTTCCCGGGGTCCGGTACAGGAACCATAGCTAAGCATTTGTTCCCTGCATGGGTCGGTGGTTGCCACAACATGTGACCATACCACTCTTCAGTGGTGTGCCTTCGCGACACTCTTGCAACTTGTCCGCAATGACACGGACACGAAGGCTACCGCGGATGCGAGAACTCCTCAAACTATCTTTCTATTTGACTTTTTACATCTACAGACTAAATACTAAATATCATAGACTAAATATTAATCCGAAAAATGATTACCGCGATATTCAAAATATACTCTGGTGAAATCGCGAGTAGAGTAAAAGTTTGTAATTCGTAAAAAAATAACATAGTAAAGAACTATCACGAAGAGATTCCCCTATTTATCCGTAAATTTGTTGTCTCGTAAATTCAATCTGTGGGACAAATTGTAACCTGCGGTTTCTCTGGATCAATACGACCTTCAAGGAAAGAGCGTAGGTACTCAAATCAAAGGCGAGCAAAGCCCTTCCGACTCTTGTTGATGTTTTATGGGCGGTGGTGGTTACCTTGAAGTAGTTCTTACCAATACGTGGAACTACCGCTCTAGTTGGTAAATATGGTTGTCTAAAAGAATTATACTGAACTTTCTGCATAGATCCAATACCGGTATATTCGAAGTTATCAAGCTTAAAGGAAGACTGTGGTATCAGTTAGTTTGACACATAAGGGTTCGGTTTTATTATTTACTAGTCCTATGAACTGTCCTTTTCAACATAGACAATATATCAATAACCCATAATGTCCAGCTGCTGGGCTCGGGGCTCCTCTCAGGAGAGGGTTATTAGACAATTACTTATTGTTATTTCAAATGTTTATATACCTACTTCGAAACCAAAATAAACAAATGTAATAAAGCTCATGTATATTGATTAAGCCATATGAATAATTTACTCAGACAGTCTATGTGAAGTACACAGATTTTCTGTATATATGTGCTTTGAATTATATATTTTCATTTGGAGAAACACTATTGTCACAGCATACTGGGTTCTCTACGTCACATCATACCTATAAAAGTCCAGGGCTGGATATAAATATATCCTAAGAAAGTAGGTTTTTGCCTACAAAGCCACGATATCAAGACGGGTTGGTAAAAGTTCTCTAACTGTTCCTTGGAAATGTGTATTCTTAAGCCGTCATTACACAGACATTAGATTTTTAATCTATAATAGTCTTAAAATTTTAAGACACTACAAAATTTCAAGCTTGTTTATTACTTTTCATAATATTTCCTTTGACGAAAGTATAAAGGATATCACTAAAATGGGTTTGATTAAAAGAAATCAAACCAAAATCTGATCCTATTGATACCGTCTCTTATCGTTCTCTTGAATTGGATACTTTTAGGGAAGTCTGATAAGAGACTTCGTAGATGTTTGCTCTATTGGTGGAGATCGCACTTGTATATACATCGAAATCGACAGTTTTTAATCTGACACTGTCAGACATGTGTCCTTCCTTACAAAGTGTTTATATCAACACTAGCGTCCTAGGGGTATGAAACTTGACTCTCACTTGGCCGCTTTTTTAACATTAGCAGAAAGATAGTTTCTTCTTGGTACTTTGTAAATAACGCCTGAATATCCACAATCTACAATAGTCAATACCACCAATAACTTTAGTGAAGTACTGGATAGCAAATTGTTTCCTTAAATTTCACGATCCGAAACAAAAGATTTCATTGTTGTAAAAAAATAAACCGCCTGTTTAAAAATCTTGAATGACCTCCTATTATAAAATAAATATAAATAAATAAATATTTTGGACATCTTACACACAACATCATCTAGTCCCAAAGTAAGCAGAGCTTGTGTTATGGCCTTATGGGTACTAAACAACTGATATAAATAGATAAACATACTTTTTTTTTTGTAAATACATACATATTATAAATTAAGAATCATAAAAATAATTTAAATTGTCCAAATTATTTTTTTACATTTTCCTCAGTTAACCGCGGGAGCAAACGTGATCTGGAGTGGAGATCACGGCTTGGCAAATGTAGACGCATTCTGGCCAAATGGCAGACGACTTGCGTAAGAGGGCTGGCACTAACTAGTTGCAAAAAGCAACAGACCGGACTTTTAGATTTTCTTTGATAGATGCTTCCCTCAAAATTAATTAGAGTGAGATATTTTGTAAATAGGATTCCGACATATAATCACATAACTTTCACCTTTTTCGATACTCAAATAAAATTTAAATTTATGTATGTATTATATTCTCTTTCAATTTCCTTTTCTCTGAATATCTTATCCTAACTGAGCCACATATTATTTTATTATTTCTGAAATGAGCTCCTTCCTTGAAGCTTTTGCCCATTAAAACTGTTTGATTAAAAAAAAACAATTGAGTGTAGGCATTTAACGTAAGCCTAATATTTCGATATCATTAAATTTTCCTACAGCTCTCTGTATATGGATACCAGTTTCTAATATACCATTTAATAGTAATTAGACTATAAGATGAATGAAAACGTAAAACTATGAAACGGAATACGTAAATGAATGGAAGATTGGAAATGTGTAAATAAGCCATGAATGAAGGTAAACTAATATTCATTGAACAGGAAAACGGGTGTCACCGAATAATATTTGCCACTAAAATACCTTGTATTTTCTTACTACCTAAGCTTTATTTATAAACCGAAAATTGAGGCCGGATCTAAGATAAGCCTCATTAATGTTCTGCTTCAGCAGACAGCGATCTTATAAGTATACTACTGTATATATATGTACATTGTAATATTAAACCTATTGTATCTCATAGTTCAAGGCAAGGCGTGAAACGCACAATTTATTGTAATTAATCACTAAGAAGATTATTCACTTTGAAATGTCTATCTGCCCCAGAATATTTTGCTACTAAACTACTATTAAGGCGATTCACACACTGCACCGCGCTACGTCGCGTAGCGCGTAGTGGCAGATTTTAATATTGTATGCAAGTACATCGATTAGTATAGAAAACACGTCAGTTCCAACACACCGAACACGCGCCACGGCGCGTGAGCTCGTGCCACTAGCAGCCTCTGCTACCGCGCGCGTAGCCGGGGCGGGCCGCAGCAGTAAACACATTTATATACGAAATTGAACAATGCCCAGCAATTTGGGATGTGAAACGCAAAGAATACAGTCGACGACGACCAAATGGAAAGTAACCTTTAGTTTAGTGCAGGCCATGTACAAAGCCGTCAGGCGCGGAGGCGCGGTAAAATCTGCTCGAAGAGGCAGATCTGCTCCTCCGTCGCCGCGCGCGTGAGCTGCTGCACCGCGCATACGCGCCTGGGCGCGTGGCCAGTGTATGAATCGTCTTATGGTAACTATTTATAAAGCTAGTTACTAAACTAGCTTTCCGCCCACGGCCTCGCCCGCGTGGAATTCGTTTATATCGCGCGACACGGTAAGGGTAGATTAAACAATCTTACATGATTTTATGTTTGATATTAAGGAACTTTGACTCAAACTTTCGTCCCCTACTTCAAACCCTTCTTTCTACCTTTATTTTCGCGATAAAAAGTATCCTATGTCCTTTCCCAAGTTCAGTTCTATCTTCACACCAAATTTCATCAAAATCGGTTCAATGGTTTAGGCGTGAAAGCGTAACAGACAGACAGAGTTACTTTCGAATTTATAATATTATATTTAATATATATATTTAATATATATAATATAAATAGGGATGATACAATTTATTACTGTACGAAATACGAACCCATTTATTCGGATTTGTTATTATTGAATATCGAAACCTAGAACTACCAGAAGTATTTTTTATTGTTCGTATTTTTATATTACTTCATCGTAGCTTACCTCTTAATGATTTCATACTGGTTTTATACACGTGTATATACTTCGTTAGCAAAACATGCTAACAGTAATTGAGCGCTTGCCTTAGTATTATACCTGGTGTTATTTAGTAAATCCTGGCATTTCAAAGTGATATTAGTACAAAATTATTATTTTATTAGACCTTAAAACTGATCTTTTAAAATATATGTATAGTGAACTTAATATAATTTTTAATTTTAAGAAAACTCGAAAGAAACCCTATACCAACTATTTGGCTAAAACTGTCTTACTAAGAAGAGGCCTAACTCCAGTAGCGGACTGTTTAAGATTGTTCATGATGTAGGTCAATATGCTGAAAAGCAAGAAAAATTACCCAATAAACATTTTTAATCCCATCTGTTACACGCGTACATTAATTTCATCAATTGTTAAAAGCTTAGCCTTTGATTAACTGAATATAGAACTCCTTAGAAAGCAGGTGTGTTATATACTATACCACCCTTCTGCTGGGTTGGCTTAGGATTCGTTTCAAGTTTCGAGTGGGCGGGGCAGCAGCACGGGAGCCTTTTCTTCGGACTGACGGTTCTTTTCGGGCACGGTTGCTTCGGGAAGTACCTGCACTTGGTCGCTAAGAAAGAATAGAGTCCCGCCTGTCACCACTGCGACTGCAGTGAGGCTTCGGCTCGCATGGGCGACGCAGCCATCGCCTCACTGCAGTCATCGTAGGAGATCTCTCGCTACCGGCCATCGTACGGTCCATAGAACGAGTCCAGGGAACTACAATGGACTGATTCTAAAATTCAGGCGCACAGAGGATACACCGTGTGGTTTTGTCGGTTCGATTCCGACACACCACCTCACCGCATAGAAAACTCCGGCGGGGTTACGGCCGAAGGGGGGTTTCCACACGTAAAAAAAAGAAAAGGATTCGTTTTAAATTGTTCTTCTCTTTTTGCAGTACTGTTTTCATATTTTAATGTATCATGTGACGTGAAAATAGTATTATTCGCTAAGAATTAATGTATCTTTATGCTAAATTTCACTGAAATCGATTCAAAAGTTTAAACAGACGAACATATCGATTTATTAAAAATAAATTAAAATAAATGTATTAAACCCATATTACCCAATTAATTTTCAGCAATAAGTATAATTGCAACGAATTATTTCTATTTGTGGCTGAAATATGATTATCCTCTTATTTTAAACAGTTATATTTTTCATAAATATTTGAACAATAATATTTTATTAGCTTGTAAGTTCCACTAAACTGGATAAGCCTCCTTATGAGGGTACGTAGCGGTTGTAAATCCTTTAGGGGATTTATCTAGTAACTTCTATCGATATCAGCAAATCTGCTATATTTATGACGATTTTTTTTCTAAATATTTAAACTGTTTTTCATAAAAGATCAACTTCTCTATGTGTTCTATCTAATTAAAAGATAACAATTATTATCTTTTTAACGTCTTATTTTATATAATTACCTTTTTATTCATATTTATTTGACTTCACGGTTGGCCTAGGAGCATAAGCGGTACCCACGGCGCTTTCTACTGCACCACGTGAGGTGGTTCGAATCCCATATGGGAAAACACTGTGTAATGCACCAATTATTGCTGTGAGTCTGGGGTGTGCTTTATGTCCGTTTTAATATATATTTGTAAAGTACCCCGCTACAAAGGATGTATATAATGCTACTGCGGGAGTCATCTTTTTTAAAAAGAAATGAAGGAAAGATTTAATAAATTATAATACATATGTTATTTGATTGGCAGCTCGGATACAGCCGGATAATCCTCCACATAGGGGTACTTAGCTATTGCAAACCTTATAAGGGTTTTATCGACTAACTTCCATCGATGCAATAAAATTTGTCATACTTATGTATAAAACTTTTCTACCATATAGATGGAACTATTTTTCAAACAAGATCAACTTCTCAATCTGCCCTATCAAATTAAAAATAATGATAAAAAAATCTTGTAAAATCATCATCAACAACCCATAACATCCAACTACTGAGCTAGAGTCTTCTCTCAGGAGAGCGTTAAGGGCATACGTCCCCACGCTGGCTCAGTACGGGTTGGTGCATGGCAGAATAACGCTGTGGCTACGAAATTTTGCCATTGGATTGTAACTCCGAGCTTCACTATCAGATTATATACTACATGTTATTATCCTATGATAACAACAGGGACTGACTCCTTATTGTGACCTCCGAATCACGAAGACGTTAATTAGACGTTAGTTAACACTAAATGTTACCCAATCAAGTACCGTCGTCGTCGCTTCTTACCCTTGGTGATTGTTATTAACACCTTTTTTTTCTTTTTTTTTATCGTGTCGGAGATCGGATACTCATTGTGGACTGTCCGCCCGCCGGGGTTTTCTTCGGCGAGGCGGTGAGTCGGACTCAAACCGACTAAAAACTACACGGTGTGCCCTATCTGCGCTTCTCTTTTAGGGAGGAGGAGGAGTCCAGGGTGAGATCTCCTTCTGGACTCCTCCCAGCGCCTGATTGTTATTAACACCTAGACCAACTTGGCTGTAACTGCCTCGCCTTATAAAAACTTATTTGTTATCCCGAAAAATAACATATTTATAAGTTGACTATTTTATAATAATATAATGATAAATTATTTATTCAGACTACTTTGTGTCCATTTTTTGTTAATTACAATTAACTTAATACTGTGGTTAGTAAAAATATTAAAATAATCAGAATAAAAAACATAAATAGTGAAGTTAGTAGGAGGGTGTTTGCATCAGCGGGATCTCTACGAAGACTTCGCAACTTTTTAACTAAAGTTACTAAGGTTGCGTTAACTGAGTCACTGCTCCTTCCTATACTTGATTACGCTGATGTCAGTTATCTCAATATTACCGAGGAGCAGCTTGATAAACTTGAGCGCCTTCAAAACTTCTGCATTAGATTTATATTTGGATTACGCAAATATGATCATGTGACTGAATTTCGCAAATTGCTCAAGTGGCTCCCAATTCGACTTCGCCGGAATTCACATATCCTTTCTATGCTTTATAGCATCTTATTCAATCCATTCACCCCACCTTACTTAAAGGAACGTTTTGTGTTCCTCAGTGACACACATCTAAGATCCTTAAGGTCGTCGGTAACTTTAGAGCTTATGCTAGCCACACTACCACATTCTACGATAAATCGTTTACGGTACAGGCTGTTAGATTATGGAATGCCTTGCCGATTTCCATTAGACGTGCCCAAACACCGACAGTATATAAGAACATGGTCAAAGATCACTACTTGAATTCATAACACTCAGAATAGTTGTACATGATTTCATAGTTATTAATAGATTTGTATACTTATATTTATACTAGCTGATGCCCGCGGCTCCGCTCACGTCTTAGGGGTATGAAAAATAGATAGTAGCCGATTCTCAGACTTACTGAATATGCATAAAAAACTTGATAAGAATCGGTCAAGCCGTTTCGGAGGAGTATGAGAATTCGTTTATATCGCGCGACACGGTAAGGGTAGATTAAACAATCTTACATGATTTTATGTTTAATATTATGGAACTTCGACGCAAACTTTCGTCCCCTATTTCAAACCCTTTTACTTTTATTTTCGCGATAAAATTATCCTATGGCCTTTCCCAAGTTCAGTTCTATCTTCATACCAAATTTCATCAAAATCGGTTCAGTGGTTTAGGCGTGAAAGCGTAACAGACAGACAGACAAACAGAGTTACTTTCGCATTTATAATATTAATAGTAGGGATTACACCATCGGAAAGTAGAGATTTCATCAAACAGAAATTAGTAGATATTTTGACGGGTGAATTTTTGATATTAAATCAAAATGGTGAAAAATTAATATTTCAAATCAAATTAATTACAGTGTATTCGGGACATAAAAAAGGTAAGTTTTCACTAAACTTCGTTTAAATATAATTTTATTTGTAAAAGATAAAAATAAAAAACCAAAAACTTGGTTTTTTGAATATTTCACATATATTTTTAATTTTTTATTTAAACTTATTGCACATGTTGTACAGAGACGGACTTAATGCCTTGAGGCATTTTCTCTCAGTCAACCTTCAGGTGATGCAGAAATATGACATAGTAGGTGCACATATAAAAAAAGTACTGATATACATATATCTGATATATATATAATTTGAGGTTATGTGAAAAAAGTGTAAATAAAAAATCGGCCAAGTGCGTGTCAGGCCACGCACAGGAAAGGGTTCCTCAGTCACCCATAATGGTACGTGGATTAGAAATTGTATCCAATGGATAATTGTTATGTTTACGTATTAATACGTTAATTTTGTATGACGTTTTCCAAGTAAGCATATTGCAGAAGTTAAGCCTCTATAACTTCTGAACTAACAAAGTCATCGAATTCGTTATAGTTTTCATTTAAAGTTCATTATATGGACCTATTCAACAGTCTTTAACAGTCCATTGCTGGACATAGGCCTCTCCGCAGAAAGGAGGTTTTGGCCTACTATAGACCACTATCACGAATTTTTACAGATTTTTTGAGTCGGCCGTTTAGCTTTTAGAGGGGGGGGAAGCCCTGTTGTAATAAAAAGTGCCCTTTAAAGTGGAATATCTCGCAAACAGATATCTAAATCAAAAAATCGTCTTAACAACCCGTTACTGATTTTAAAATACCTATATAATGATATCCCACATGATGGGGTAGCCGCGAGAAAAAAAAAACATCCCCATTTTACGTGTAGGGGAGGTACCCTAAATAAAAATATTTTTTATAATTTATTGTAGCACTTTGTCCATGTAATTAAAATACATATTCATGCAAAGTTTCATCTGTCTAGCACTTACCGTTTGGACGGCAAGTCGAGGTCGGACGAACCGACAGACGGACATTACGAATCTATAAGAGTTCGAAGTCATAAACTTCGGAACCCTAAGAAGTTGTAGATCTTTTAATTACCTACAGCTTTGCCATTTAACTTTTTTCCATAGGACTTGTAGTTTTGCCGGAAATCGAGATAAAACGTATTTTACCCTTTGTTTTATATATTTAGCCATCCAAAGTGACTCTACCCTGCCTGATGGAAAGCATGAGCAGAATCCAAGAGTCGTGTCTACCACACTTGCTGCGAATGCAGACATTAATGTATGGCGGCTTAGTGAGATGCATTTTCACGCCCCGCTTAAAAGACCCGAAAACCTTTCCCCCCCTACCCCTTTCCGACCTCAGATCGTCCGTAAATTATTTTCCCTTTCATTTTTATAATATTCTCCTCTTTTCCAATGGGTTTCATCCTACTATAATTTTATTTGTTTTCAAAAATTATCTACCCTGGTCTACTGGTCTATAATGTCATTTACAAACTATCATTATGGTTGCTATGCAAGTGTGTTAAGCCTAGCAACCTGTGAAGTTTTGACAGGAGATAAACAGTGATACATTTTGACATCTACGATTTATGTATTTTTATAATCACCTAACTTTGGCCTTTGTATCTCGATTATTGCAGTAAAAAGTAGCCTATGTCCTTTCCCAAGTTTAGTTCTATCTTCATACCAAATTTCATCAAAATCGGTTACGTGGTTTAGGCGTGAAAGCGTAACAGACAGACAGACAGACAGAGTTACTTTCGCATTTATAATATTAGTAGGGAAGTAGGGATTATTTGTATATACACTCATTTGCAAAAAAAACGGGCGGTTTCGATTTTCTTCCTGGCTGAAAAAAATAAAATACCAAAAAGGTTTTAATCATTTGAACATGTTACTGGCCAGTTATAAAAGTGCCATAATGTTTATAAGAGTACCTTCCAAATTCAAATTTTTGACTGAGTCTGGTTTTCAAAGAAAACAACTTTTAACTACATTTTGTGGCACGAATTCCCTATAGTTAATATCGACTCTAATTAACTTTTTGTCAATTTTTATTAAATTATCTGATGTCCTTGACATTAAAAAGTATTGTTACAGACTACTTTGTGTCCATTTTTTGTTAATTACAATTAACTTAATACTGTGGTTAGTAAAAATATTAAAATAATCAGAATAAAAAACATAAATAGTGAAGTTAGTAGGAGGGTGTTTGCATCAGCGGGATCTCTACGAAGACTTCGCAACTTTTTACCTAAAGTTACTAAGGTTGCGTTAACTGAGTCACTGCTCCTTCCTATACTTGATTACGCTGATGTCAGTTATCTCAATATTACCGAGGAGCAGCTTGATAAACTTGAGCGCCTTCAAAACTTCTGCATTAGATTTATATTTGGATTACGCAAATATGATCATGTGACTGAATTTCGCAAATTGCTCAAGTGGCTCCCAATTCGACTTCGCCGGAATTCACATATCCTTTCTATGCTTTATAGCATCTTATTCAATCCATTCACCCCACCTTACTTAAAGGAACGTTTTGTGTTCCTCAGTGACACACATCTAAGATCCTTAAGGTCGTCGGTAACTTTAGAGCTTATGCTAGCCACACTACCACATTCTACGATAAATCGTTTACGGTACAGGCTGTTAGATTATGGAATGCCTTGCCGATTTCCATTAGACGTGCCCAAACACCGACAGTATATAAGAACATGGTCAAAGATCACTACTTGAATTCATAACACTCAGAATAGTTGTACATGATTTCATAGTTATTAATAGATTTGTATACTTATATTTATACTAGCTGATGCCCGCGGCTCCGCTCACGTCTTAGGGGTATGAAAAATAGATAGTAGCCGATTCTCAGACTTACTGAATATGCATAAAAAACTTGATAAGAATCGGTCAAGCCGTTTCGGAGGAGTATGAGAATTCGTTTATATCGCGCGACACGGTAAGGGTAGATTAAACAATCTTACATGATTTTATGTTTAATATTATGGAACTTCGACGCAAACTTTCGTCCCCTATTTCAAACCCTTTTACTTTTATTTTCGCGATAAAATTATCCTATGGCCTTTCCCAAGTTCAGTTCTATCTTCATACCAAATTTCATCAAAATCGGTTCAGTGGTTTAGGCGTGTGTTCAAGTCGATCATTTAATGCATTTGGTTACTTAATTTAATGTCTCTGTATTATTAGATAAGTTTATATTGTAATATTGTTTAAGTTGCATTTCCCTAGATGGCGCTGTTAGGATTTGTTGAATCGCGCTAGCCTTTGCATACCGGTGTTATTATAAGTACCTTGGAGATTTATTTTTTGTATGAGATTGGTAAAGGGTCAGTTCAGTACAATACATATTTGTTAGTAACAACAGTTGTGTTATTTATCACCTACGGACCCCTGATCTCGAACATTGGTCCTACGAGACGGATTGAGATTAGTCAGCCGTGACTGACTAGTTTTTGAGGAAAACGGCGCCGACACAGCGGTGGATTGCCGCTGATGGTGCTAGAGTGCTGGTGAGGAACCAGAGTGTTGAAGATCAAGCAGAGGTCAAGGTCGAGACAAGGTCAGGGTCGAGAGTCAAGTTCAAGGTGGAATCTAGAACACTCGAAAAAAGCTGAGAGGTTACAACCGGCAGCAGGAGCGGTTCCACAAGCGCAAGCGGATCTGAAACTTAGTGCAGACAAGTGTGAGTGCATTGGACAACTGTGAGTACTTTTACATTATTAAATTTGAGTTCACAAGTGATTGAAATTTTACAAGCATCTTGGACTTAGAAAAAATCAGAAGCATTTGGACTAAGAATATTTTATAGTTAGTTTGGACTTAGAATAATTTGTAGTTTAGTTTAGACTTAGAATAGTTTTAAGAAAAGTGTTCATACGGGGAACCTATGCCCGATTTTTTATCAATGTTTATATGTTCCAAACACTTAGAAAAATTTCGTAAGTAAACTTTAACTTAGAAAATATTTAGTAACTGTTAGACTTAGAATTAATTCAGTGGATTCGCACTTAGAATAATTTTCTAAGTGTTGTTTAATTTAAACTTAGATTTTGAGATCAAAAACGGGACTTAATATTCTGTTCGGTAATACATAAATATATAGGGCATTTAGGTATCTCTTTATTTAATTATTTAAAGTTTACAAGTGTAGTGTCATTAGTCATTACATAATAAACTTTTAGAAAAAATTGTGGTGTAATAAAGTTGTATTTCAGGTAGCATTTGTAACTTATATTCAATTGTTGCTTAGTGTAATATATTTAGTTTTATAGTTATAGTTAAACTTTTGTATACAAAATGGAGTCATTATTAAATTTGCAAACTGATACAAGAAATAGAATTGAAAGAGCTAAAACTAATTTCAAAAAATCACCAAAAGATAGAATTACACAAGGTTATATAGAAACTAGACTAGAGGCATTGGAAGAACATTGGGATAAGTTTAACAAAATACATAGCGAAATAGTTAAACAAGCCACATCACAGGATATGAAAAATGTATATTTTACTTCAGAGATTTACGAAAAAACAGAAGAAACGTATATCAGTTACAAGTCTGAATTGAAAGATATCAAATCAAGTATGGTAGTAGTACACGATACCCAGGAGCAGGTATCTCCCATTGTGAGTACATCACATAATGTTAAATTACCAAAGATCAATCTTCCAACTTTTTCGGGCAAGTATACAGAGTGGGTTAGTTTCAGAGATCTTTTTACTTCACTTGTACATAATAACAAGAACACAGATAAAGTACAAAAATTACATTATTTAAAGGCATCGTTAAGAGAGGAAGCTGAGCAATTATTACGTCAAATACCTATTACTGCATCTAATTATGATGTTTGTTGGGCTCAGTTAGAAAACAGGTACAATAATAAGCGTCATTTAGCAAATAGTATTTTACAGCGCCTGTTCAGCGAAAAACGTGTAAGTTCAGAGTCATCGGTTACTCTCAAACATTTATTAGATACCACAACAGATTGTATGAATGCATTAACTAATTTAGGAATTGATGTGACTACCTGGGATATTATTGTTATTCATATTATGTCATCTAAGCTCGATCTAGAAACTCGCAAGCAATGGGAGTTGCAGGTTGCAACTGATAGTTCGACCGAGTTACCTACCTTACATCAATTTAGGTCGTTTATAGAAAGTCGTTACAGAGCATTAGAATTTATAGAGCCTATAAAGGATTCAGGACAGTCACGTGGTAACTATTTTTCAAATCAAAGGGCTATGTTAGCGACTAATAAAACAGATTTTAATTCTACATTATGTTGTGAGTACTGTACAGAAAAACACAAAATGTGTTTTTGCAATAAGTTCAAAGAGTTAAATATAGATCAAAGATGGCAATTTGTGCTTGAGAATAAAGTCTGTTTTAATTGTCTAGGTGGTAATCATATGGTAGGTCAATGTAAAATTCAAGGGTCTTGTCGTGTGTGTGAGAAGAGGCACCACACTCTTCTTCATAAATTTACTACAAATAATACGTTACGTGAGCAATCTATTGACCCGGGTGACATCTCTGATAATTTTAAATCACCTGATAAGAGTTTACCTTTAGTTTCTTGTCTTTCTACAAAAAATACGAAGCTTCGTCAAGTTTTACTGGCCACCGCGCTAGTTAAAGCTCAGACAGCGTCGCACAATTTTCAAGTCGTACGAGCCTTATTGGATCAAGGCTCTCAGGCTTCTTTTGTGACAGAAGCGGCAGTTCAGTTCTTGCGGTTGAAGAAAAGGCCAATTCAAGGCATCATCTCTGGTATTGGCAATGAAAAAACTTCTGTTGCCAATTATAAGGTGACTATAGTACTGCAGTCTTTGATCGACTCTAGTTTTAAGATACATGTTGAAGCTTATGTTTTAAAAAGTGTAACCTCGTATCTTCCAGAGAGACAATTGGAACCATTGAAATGGCCAGATCTAGAACCATTATCATTGGCAGACCCACAGTTCTATAAGCCCAACAAAATTGATATTTTGTTGGGTGCTGAAGTTTTCAGTAAAGTGTTAATAGATGGGGTAAAAAAGTCTCCAACTGGATCTATGGTAGCTCAGTGCACTAGCTTAGGTTGGATTCTTTCTGGGGTAGTTTATGGAAAGGGTGACGTAAACAAGACAAGTAAGATCACGGCAAGGCATGTACAGATAAGTGATAACGAAGATTTGAAAGGGTTCTGGGAAATGGAAGAGCGGTTACCAGATCGGAGAAAGATGCTAAATGAAGAAGAAAAACAATGTGAAAGGTTGTGTGCATCTACAAGCAAAATAGCTGCAGATGGTCGATATATTCTAAAGTTCAAGGAACGTAACCCTTCGTGTAGTAATGGTAGGTAAATAGCAATATCAATTCAATTCTAGTTGAGTATACACAGATTAAAAAAAAAAAAAAAAAAAAAAAAAACAAGTTCAAAGGCAGTAAAATCAGGCCACTGACAATCCAGATGGTGTAGACTTGATAGCGGCGTTGGTTGGACAAATATCTTACCACGTTAGTTCGTAGATACAAGTGGTCTTTTCAAAATCCCGAACCAGACATCAGTGGTGCTGTTTTGATCAAGTAAAGAGATTTGCCTCCTGCTCGGTGGTTACACGGTCGAATAATTAAATACATCCAGAGCCTGACATTATAACCCACGTAGTCACATTAAGGGTTAAGGGGAATAATTACCTCAAGGTTATGTGTTTACCGATTAATGAATAATTATAGATATATAATTGTTACCTAGTTCTTAGTGTAATGTACTCACAATATAATTGATAGTTTAAGTTTTAGTCCAGGTTGATGAAAACCATAGTTCTAGTTCTTTTTAAGAAAAGGGATTTGTTAGTTCAATTATATGTATGTAACATGTTCTTTGGTTTTTAGTTACTTGATGTCATAACATGTTCATGATGTAAGCGAATGATATTTGTAAGCCTATTTTAATGTTCATACCCCATCAACTACACTTTCGCAATGCTTTAGTAAGTTCAGTCAATTGTTAAGGACATATTCTTCGATAATGTCCTTGGTGGGCGGTATGTTCAAGTCGATCATTTAATGCATTTGGTTACTTAATTTAATGTCTCTGTATTATTAGATAAGTTTATATTGTAATATTGTTTAAGTTGCATTTCCCTAGATGGCGCTGTTAGGATTTGTTGAATCGCGCTAGCCTTTGCATACCGGTGTTATTATAAGTACCTTGGAGATTTATTTTTTGTATGAGATTGGTAAAGGGTCAGTTCAGTACAATACATATTTGTTAGCAACAACAGTAGTGTTATTTATCACCTACGGACCCCTGATCTCGAACAGCGTGAAAGCGTAACAGACAGACAGACAAACAGAGTTACTTTCGCATTTATAATATTAATAGTAGGGATTACACCATCGGAAAGTAGAGATTTCATCAAACAGAAATTAGTAGATATTTTGACGGGTGAATTTTTGATATTAAATCAAAATGGTGAAAAATTAATATTTCAAATCAAATTAATTACAGTGTATTCGGGACATAAAAAAGGTAAGTTTTCACTAAACTTCGTTTAAATATAATTTTATTTGTAAAAGATAAAAATAAAAAACCAAAAACTTGGTTTTTTGAATATTTCACATATATTTTTAATTTTTTATTTAAACTTATTGCACATGTTGTACAGAGACGGACTTAATGCCTTGAGGCATTTTCTCTCAGTCAACCTTCAGGTGATGCAGAAATATGACATAGTAGGTGCACATATAAAAAAAGTACTGATATACATATATCTGATATATATAATTTGAGGTTATGTGAAAAAAGTGTAAATAAAAAATCGGCCAAGTGCGTGTCAGGCCACGCACAGGAAAGGGTTCCTCAGTCACCCATAATGGTACGTGGATTAGAAATTGTATCCAATGGATAATTGTTATGTTTACGTATTAATACGTTAATTTTGTATGACGTTTTCCAAGTAAGCATATTGCAGAAGTTAAGCCTCTATAACTTCTGAACTAACAAAGTCATCGAATTCGTTATAGTTTTCATTTAAAGTTCATTATATGGACCTATTCAACAGTCTTTAACAGTCCATTGCTGGACATAGGCCTCTCCGCAGAAAGGAGGTTTTGGCCTACTATAGACCACTATCACGCATTTTTACAGATTTTTTGAGTCGGCCGTTTAGCTTTTAGAGGGGGGGGAAGCCCTGTTGTAATAAAAAGTGCCCTTTAAAGTGGAATATCTCGCAAACAGATATCTAAATCAAAAAATCGTCTTAACAACCCGTTACTGATTTTAAAATACCTATATAATGATATCCCACATGATGGGGTAGCCGCGAGAAAAAAAAAACATCCCCATTTTACGTGTAGGGGAGGTACCCTAAATAAAAATATTTTTTATAATTTATTGTAGCACTTTGTCCATGTAATTAAAATACATATTCATGCAAAGTTTCATCTGTCTAGCACTTACCGTTTGGACGGCAAGTCGAGGTCGGACGAACCGACAGACGGACATTACGAATCTATAAGAGTTCGAAGTCATAAACTTCGGAACCCTAAGAAGTTGTAGATCTTTTAATTACCTACAGCTTTGCCATTTAACTTTTTTCCATAGGACTTGTAGTTTTGCCGGAAATCGAGATAAAACGTATTTTACCCTTTGTTTTATATATTTAGCCATCCAAAGTGACTCTACCCTGCCTGATGGAAAGCATGAGCAGAATCCAAGAGTCGTGTCTACCACACTTGCTGCGAATGCAGACAATAATGTATGGCGGCTTAGTGAGATGCATTTTCACGCCCCGCTTAAAAGACCCGAAAACCTTTCCCCCCCTACCCCTTTCCGACCTCAGATCGTCCGTAAATTATTTTCCCTTTCATTTTTATAATATTCTCCTCTTTTCCAATGGGTTTCATCCTACTATAATTTTATTTGTTTTCAAAAATTATCTACCCTGGTCTACTGGTCTATAATGTCATTTACAAACTATCATTATGGTTGCTATGCAAGTGTGTTAAGCCTAGCAACCTGTGAAGTTTTGACAGGAGATAAACAGTGATACATTTTGACATCTACGATTTATGTATTTTTATAATCACCTAACTTTGGCCTTTGTATCTCGATTATTGCAGTAAAAAGTAGCCTATGTCCTTTCCCAAGTTTAGTTCTATCTTCATACCAAATTTCATCAAAATCGGTTACGTGGTTTAGGCGTGAAAGCGTAACAGACAGACAGACAGACAGAGTTACTTTCGCATTTATAATATTAGTAGGGAAGTAGGGATTATTTGTATATACACTCATTTGCAAAAAAAACGGGCGGTTTCGATTTTCTTCCTGGCTGAAAAAAATAAAATACCAAAAAGGTTTTAATCATTTGAACATGTTACTGGCCAGTTATAAAAGTGCCATAATGTTTATAAGAGTACCTTCCAAATTCAAATTTTTGACTGAGTCTGGTTTTCAAAGAAAACAACTTTTAACTACATTTTGTGGCACGAATTCCCTATAGTTAATATCGACTCTAATTAACTTTTTGTCAATTTTTATTAAATTATCTGATGTCCTTGACATTAAAAAGTATTGTTATTGCTGTTTAGCAATCTCGAAAATGGTAGATAAAGTGATAAAAGCGAGCAAAATTATTGCGCTGCTTGAAGAAGGTTGCAGCCAATGCTTCGTGGCTCAAAGGCTAAATGTGAGTCGGTCGACAGTTCAAAGGACCTGGCAGCGCTATCAAGAGACCGGTTCCGTCAAGAGAAGGCCGGGTTCTAGCAGAAAGACATGTACCGAACCACGGGATGATAGTTTTCTAGTTAGTCAAGCGTTGAGAAATCGCAAATCTTCTTATGTGGACCTCAAGAACAGACTCGAAGAAGTAAGAAATGTGCATATTAGTCTATGGATGGTCAGGAGGAGGCTTCTCGCTGCTAATATACACAGTCATCGCCCGGCACGCGGCCCTAAATTACTCCGTGGACATCGAGTTGCCAGGCTTAGCTTCGCTCGAAATTGTGTGTCATGGACTCATGAAGACTAGGATAGGGTATTGTTCTCCGATGAAGCCAGGATATGTCTGCATGGTGAAGACCGACGTCGGCAAGTACTTCGTAGACGAGGAGAACGCTTTGCAGAGGCATGTTTTGAAGAAATCACACCTTATGGAGGGGGCTCTGTTATGTTTTGGGCAGGAATAAATTCTATGGATCGTACGGAGTTAGTCTTCATCGAAAACGGTACACTGACTGGACACCGATACATAACGGAAGTTCTAATTCCTTATGCACAACCCGCTTTAACCGCTCTTGGCGAAAACTCAATTTTTATGGACGACAACGCTCGCGCCCACCGGTCTGGCGATGTGGAAGCGTATATGCTAGAAGTCGGAATTCGTCGTTTGGACTGGCCAGCTAGAAGTCCGGACCTCAATCCCATAGAGCACGTCTGGGACGTTCTGAAGCGACGAGTGAGATCAGTGCAGCCGGCTCCGCAGACCATCAGAGAGCTAAAGAATGTGATTACCGCGGAGTGGGAACGTATTCCCCAAGAAACCATAAAAGATATACTCGCTAGCATGTCCAAACGAATGCAAGTCGTGATTTCAGCAAGAGGGGGTCACGCTCAATACTAAACTTTTATCTGTTTTTAATGTATTCAATAAAAACAAAGAAATTAACGCGTTTCATTTTTATTTAGCGAGCAGATACAATAATAGTGTTTTGAGCTTAAACATTATTTCTCAATAATTTAATCAAAATGTTATGTTAAAACTGATAAAAACTATTCCTTCCTAATTAATTTATAAAATTCTGAGGATTACAATACCTAAAATTGTCAAACAAACAAATAGTAACTATAAAATAGTTTTTTGCTTAAGTGCCCGTTTTTTTTGCAAAAGAGTTTATTTATGTGATACTATATAAATGGTATATATGTATATAGAGTATAATGTATCTGTGTGTATTTTATTAACCACCATAACTACGCAACACCGAAACTACCCTTTATTTATTTTTACCTCCTGTCAATTTGTCCATCCAAAGGTTGCCTGGTAGAGATTGCATTTAGCAATAAGGCCGCCCATTGTACATACATATCAACATGTAATTCTCAACAGCGACATTGTAATTGGTGTACAATAAAGTATATTCTATTCTATTCTAAATAAAAAAAATAATACCTACATACCGTCATACTAAGATGTCATTTACCTTCGAGAAATACGAAATACAAAAAAAATCGATTTATGAATTTGCAGCCTTTATAATTTAGTTCTGTTTTGTTCGTCTTTTATATAAAAATCTCTCAAGAGTAAGCCGCCAATACATGACGTCAGCCCTTTAGTAAAAACAAGGCTGTCGATATTATATATATATATATATATATATAATATCGACAGCCTTGTTGGTTTAGTGGTTAGCGTATGTGGCTGCTGATCAAGAGGTCTCGGGTTCGATTCCCAGGTCGGAAAATATTTGTGTGATCCACAAATATTTGTTTCGGAGTCTGGGTGTTTTCTATGTATAACATGTATCTATTTACAAAAAAAAAGTATGTTTATGTATTTATATCAGTTGTTTAGTACCCATAATACAAGCGCTGCTGAGTTTGGGAGTAGATGACGTTGTGTGTAAGATGTCCGAAATATTTATTTATTTATTTATATCATATTATATATATATATCATATTATTTCATATATATATATATATATATCAAACTTCAGTAAATTTTATTGTTATTCCATTTGTATTTTCGAGGATTTTTTCATCTGACTCTAAAGCAACAGGCCTTAGAGTGAAATTAAAACGCTTTTAAAAAAAGATGTGATTGGGACCTATTTTACTTTCATTCAAGCATTATTAGCCATTACACTTTATCTCTCTGTTTCCGTATAAGTTTAATATAAAACGGGACTTGATGACTTATGTAATGTTTTCTGTTAAAGGTCAAATTATATTCTCGTATGTGTTGTGTATCCTTATTTTGTCTACTGATTTTAGGACTTCAGTTACTAGTTTTGAAATGTAGTCATTGTAGGTTTATGACATTTAAGTTTTAAGAACCCATTCAAATACTTATTTACTCGACGTTATGAACTGTGCCTTTAATTATCGAAGCAGATTCTGGATTGATATTTGATTGTAGTATATAAAATGTATGTAGTGTAAATGAACCAGCAATACAATTTGTTAATTTTGTTTTAACACAATTAACAAAAACGAGAGAATTATGTATGAATAGAATAACACATAGATTAAAGTGTTTCCTTAGTTATCTATTAATGAAAAATGAAATTTTACTGATACCTAAACATAAACGAAGCAAAAATGAAGGTGTCTATCTTAAGAATTGAATATGCATATATTTAATATGAGCATATAAAACTGCACAAACTTACTTGTTTTGATTGTAGTCCTTCGATGTGTCCTCGCGATGTTACGATAAGAAGCACACAGTTAAATTTGAGCACGGAGCGAGTTTGTTGTGCCGGTGCGTGTGGTGTGAGTGACGCGGCGCGGCAGCGACGAGCCGAGCCTGAACCGGGGGCGAGCGCAGCGCACGAGGGGTTGCGGGTGGCTGTGTCGGCAAACGTGCGCCTGGCGCGAAGGCTAGCAGCTACTGAAGACGGCGCACCGCTGACAGGCCGCGCAGCCCGCCCGCCCACGGCTTCGTGCCTGCCATCACGGCACTTACCCCACAATCCTTACATCACATAATATCACACCAATTTTTTTTTATCAAATCGCAAATATACAATTATAATCTATTTCATGGCATTTTCAAGATGTATCAACATTTTTTTACAGATTTAATTCTGTAAAGCTTCTATAAGGTAATTAAATAAAAGTCGAAAACTTGATCAGCGTTTTTAGTTCTATAAAATGGGTTTTGTTTGGAACCATAGATTTAAATGCTTCCATACAAACTTAATATTATTAACTTATTTCCATTTCATACTCAATGTTATAAAAAACTGAGCTACATTAGTAGTTATAGCAACAGCTATCAGACAATTATAATCACTTTAGATACGGTCCAGCCGTTCTATAACTTAGCACATACAGACAAAAATATAGTAACTTTGTATGTTCGTTACACTTTTACGGTTAGATCATTGAATGAATTTAGATGAAATAAAAAAAATGGAGATTCTTTGACTCTTTAAGAAGGTAATAAGCTACTGCTCACCGCGATAACCGAGATACACACGGGCAGAGCCGTTGGCAAAAGTTAATATGTTATATTTAGGTGACCTTTGATGTATATGTTCACCTTAGGATATAATGCATAATAATTAATTATAACGATAAAATAGTACGTTAAAGTTAAAACTGGTATCTACTTATATTTTATATATATATATACTAGCTTTCGCCCGCAGCTCCGCCTGCGTTTATGTCGGTTATCGAAATAGTAGCCTATGTTATAGTAGCCTTTCTTAGGCTTTACTCTATCTGGGTACACAATTTCATTTAAATTGGAATAGTGGATTTTTAGGTTTATCGCGAACAGATAGACACGGCGGAGGACTTTATTTTATGTAGTGATACATACATCATCATCATCCTATTGCATTCCACTTCTGAACGTAAACCTCTCCTATATATATAATACATCATCTACAGCCTATCGCAGTACTCTCCTAGACATAGGTAGTCACTCCACCTGACCTGTGGGCGTCCTACACTACGTTTGCCAACACTATATATGTACATATACATACTTATACAAATTTGTATATACACATTTAGCATATTTTTGTATATTATATTAATTAACAGAACACCTTAATATTGAACGATTTCATATTTAAGAGTGAGTCATGTGTTTGTGAGTCAAACGAGTGGGATAGCGCAATTCAAAACCTCAGCTCTATTGATACACAACAATAAAATTTGCTTTTCATGGAGGTAGTGTGTGTGTTATTCAACCACCTCACTCACTCAGTCATTCGTTCGCTCACTCATTATACTATCTGTGGATGAAGGAGAAGGAAGCATTATTTACGGTATATATTTCTACTCATGCTTTCGATCAGGCAGAGTATCCAATGCATGTGCGGTCGTGACACATTTTAGTCGACTATTAACGACAATAGGGCTCGGACGATTCGTAGGCGATGGTGATTGACTGACCCTTGGACGGATGACTGATTTTGAGAAAATGATTCTTAAATTTGTAAATATGTAGTTTCTAGCATGCGCATCCGGATTACTGTCCCTTCGAGCTTCGGTTGTAATTCAGAGGTCTATTTCTAGCCTCTGCCGTTCCCCGGGATGGGTTTAGGTGTGTACTCTAGAGAATATCATTATGAGGGCTTTACACCTGCATTCTGAAATGGAAGTTGGGGAATGCATAGTTCGTCTTTGGGTGGAACGGTTGAACTATTTGTGTACATTGGAACCCTTTTGGTACTTGGCATGCAGTTGATTTTTGTCTCTGGCACCCTGTCTGTCCTGGTCTCCTGCTTTGTAGTATTTCTTCGAAACTTGAGAGTTGCTTTCGCTAAACTGGAGGGTTGCTCCCAATAACTGATCAGTGTGGATTGTATTAGGATCAGATTTATTGAATTATAGCGACTTCAGCATTCAGCAAATCATACAACAGCGATATCTAGCGACGAACCACGAAGAAAACACGGAATGAACTAAACGGAGAGTAAATCTATTATTATCGTATTAGGAGAGAAAATCTACGGAAAAGTGACGAAACAGACAAATATGTTGAAAATGCAATAAAAAAAAGATTTTGGGGGGCTAAGGAAAAGATGCACAAAGTGGCAATTTCTGTTTTGTTGAATGCCGTATAATTGTTCATCGCGACAAGCTGAGTTTATTTATTTTATTTTATTTATTTTACAACTTTATGCACAGTAAGTACAATGGCGGACTTAATGCCACAGGCATTCTCTTACAGTCTACCGTCGGGTGGTGTGGATATAATTGAGAAGGTGCACTATAATTTTTAGCGAAATAAAAGAGTAATATCTAAGATATATCTGGGTGCTCATGCGATAATCATACTCACAAATTACATATATTATATCTACATATACACCTATATACACAAACCTACATACATATAATAATATAAAGTGTCAATTTTGTGACGACTCTGCCAATTTCCGAGCAAGGAGTGCTTGTATCTTTGCTTTGAAGGTATCGCGATTGGGTGCCATTCTTATTTCCTTGGGAAGGGCTTTCCAGAGAAGGACAGATTGAACTAGAAAGGAAGAATGCACGCATGCAGAAGTGTGGGAGGGGCATGACAGAAGCAGACTGTTTGTGGAGTGGAGGGTTCTGTCGTGGTTAGATCCTAGGAGTTGGAAAGAAGAAGTCAGGTAGGTAGGCGTGTTAGGGGAGTTAAGAATAGAATAGAGAGTCGTTAGGGCGCGCAGGTGGCGACGCTGACGAATAGGGAGCCAGTTCAATTCAAGGCGAAAAGAGGAAATATGGTCAAATTTACGCAGATTAAAAACGAATCAAATGCAGTTGTTCAGAAGTCGGTCGTATTTGTTGAGTAGGTCTGCATTCAGGTAATAGCACACCTCACCATAATCGATGATGGGTAAAATCAAGGTTTGCACCAACATCGCTTTAATTTTGGACGGTAAAGAGTTTTTGAGACGGGATAACGCCCGCAGTGTGCCCGTAACTTTCTGACTTACGCTAGTGGCCTGTGATGCCAAGTAAGGTTGTTGTCAATAAACAGGCCTAGATCCTTTACCGTACAGCTTAGAGGAACAGTCAATCCATTGAATAATATAGATGGTAGTGTATTTGGGTCAAGGCTTCTGGTCATATACCGACTCCCCAAGATGATGGCCTGGCACTTTGTAGGGTTCACAGTCAAACCGAATCTTTCAGACCTTATTCAGACACCTCACTCAGTTATTCATTCACACGCTCATTGTATAATATGTGGTCATATAAGGTTCTATATATTCGTCAGTCTATATTAGTGACTTAAGACTAAACAATTATATTGTTAGTATTTTTATTTTATACTATCGGAACCCTGTGATAGGGTATAGGCCTCCTCCAATTCTTGTAGTTTTTTTGTTATGTTAAACCAAATGTATTAATAGACAATGTAATTATATTTCCAGCATAAGTCAACCCAATTATACACGTTGAAACTATAGGCTGTTTAAAGCACCACTTCAATCTTTTTTTGTTGAAACTTTCTAACATACCTAACATTTCATATTTTAACCCAAACCCTAACCACAGACTATGAATGTTGTCATAAATGCCAAAGAGAATCTTATTAAAAAAGTAATCAAAACTAATTTATGAATTCATAAACTTTCACTCCTATTAGGCAAAGGTGTAAATTAAAACATACTTATTTTGTTACTACAAAATTAACGTACATTTTTAGGCATTCAGAGACGGAGAAATATGTGTATCTTAGAAATTCGTGACAAAACCATTTTTATGGCAATTATATTGTGTTTTTGGTAATAAAAATGAATGCTGTAAAGTCAATTAAACACTACTGATTAAATAACAATTTAAAAAAGTTTCACTATGAAATAAAGCATCCCTAGTGAAGTTACACAATATTGAACATAATGTCACCCTGCTTATGTGCCTCGCTGTATTTAGGAAGCCTAGTAATTCGTCTAACAAGATATTTCTGGTTAGATACTAGTCCCTTACAAAGGTTCATTTAGTTTATATACGAGTATATGTGCCCCACGATGTTACCGGAATTTTGATTGTACCTTTAAAAAACGATGCAGGTAACACAAAATAAAAGTAGCTTATATTACTCGTTATAACACCAGCAATATGACAGTAAAAAGCCCGTTAAAATTGGTTCATTTGATCCAGAGATAAGACGAAACCAACAGAAAGATAAACAATAATTTTTAAATGTAAAATATTTGATGAACTACCGTATTTAAATTAAAAAGTTTAGTTAAAAGCAGTTACTTTGAAATTACACACAGCAGTTCGATTTTATTAATTTATACAGTTTAACGTTAAAAGAAAAAAGGTCCTTCAAAGAAAATAAAAACTATGAAATAGCCCGGTCAAAATAGACATTAACCTTTGCATAAATTCCCAACCAGCTAAATATTTACATGTACATCAGGGATATCAGTCTAAAATCCAGAAAAGTCCCCATTGATTTCGTGTTCAAGTTCAAAAAAGGTCGCAATAATAGATTTTCTGGATTTTTTGGCTGAACGTTAAATTTAACAATAAAAATAGTTTCAATAAAAATCCTAGATTATCTACAAAAAATGCTCCCACACTTTTTTCTCCAATAATTACCAGTGCTGGGAAAGCCGACTCATTCTATGTTATTTCTGACATAAATAGGTTGTCACCTTCCTGAACACTGCCGAGTAAAACCATATCCTCCTGACGAAATATTACTTGACAACTTCCAGAGGCGTGCCATGAATGGTTACTGGTTCCGGAGCGAGGAGATCATTATGCAGGTATTCATGTTTTTGCTGTTTTTGCTGTGTTATTCGCGATAAAATTAAAAAGTTTACGATACCTTTTACTTTCCAACGTTTCGAATGGGTAATATCGCTCGTGGTCACGGGTAGACTGATGTGACTATAGCGTTGCCGTTCTGATGTGCAAGTTGTATCTACTCGCACTTTTCTTAAAATACCCTACACCACACTAACAACATCTGCACGCCTTGCTTCATTTTTCCGATGGTGACTGCACCCGCTGATGACTGGATTCCACGATGTTCATAGTCGGTGTCCGTCGTCCCAGTTGAAATTTTCATGTTTCTTCATTTCAACCGCTTCACTTAGTATTCCTGAACGGAATACTGGCCATATTAGCCGCAGAACTGATGGCCGTTGGGGCAGAAGGGTTCTTGAGTGGAGACCGCGTCTCGGTAAACGTAGTGTAGGACGCCCACAGGCGAGGTGGAGTGACGACCTGCGTGAGATGGCTGGCAGGAGCTGGATGCGAGAAGCCCAAAATCGATCACAGTGGTGTGCAATGGGAGAGGCCTATGTCCAGCAGTGGACTGCGATAGGCTGATGATGACTTAGTATTCTGCGAAAATAGTTACGATCTGTGAGTAGCGTAGCGTAGTACCATCCTTTTCTCGAAGCAATTTAGGCCATTTCCGACACCCTAAAACTTAGTTGTGGATGAATTTAGAATCCTGAATTTTCATTAAACAAGTATAAACACAGTACCCGATAGGTCGCTTAAAGCCGAGTGGCCTTAGGTGATTGGAAACAATCACCGAGGGTAAGCAACGACGGCGCGGTCAGACCTAGATGGGTGACCGTTTGTGGAATGATATGTTATGACCGTGTTCGTGATTCGGAGGTCCCGGTTGTTATCATAAGATATCAGTTGGGAAGCTTAGTTGGAGGCCTTCGGGCGGCTTAAAAACATCCAACGCACGGAGGAGTATTTACTCAAAAAACCTGGCCAAAAGTCGTAAACGTAAAGTGAGATAAAACTTGTCGCAACCATCTCCTTCTGATACCTAAATAAACGGTTTATAACACTGTAGCCCTCTTGCGTCCTTTATTTCCCGGCACCCGGTTCACAGGTAGTCGGAACTTAGACGTCGTCTCGTGCGGTTGATTTCTTTCTTGACACTTTCGCTGTTACTACAAATTGCACACGCTGTTAAGATTATTTTGTGTTCAGTTGGTGAGGTAATTGATATGGACATAGAAGGAGATGGTATGTACCTTTATTATAACAATAATTTAATCTTATATAAAATATTTTTTAAGAATTTTTGAACATTGGTTTTTAAAGATAACATTTCTAAAAAAAAAGGCTTTTTTGTTTATGTTCCGAGCTTTTCCGAGCTGTTTTGTATTATTTTCAATATAGTTTAGGTCTTGCTCAGTAGGATCACACAAAAAAAAAGTACCGCTTTTTGCCGCCATTTTGTTTACAAGACATTTAAAGATGGTGATATTAAATTTGGTGTTTTATGTAATTTGTAATTAATGTTCTTTTATTTATAGGTTCTACTGCCTTCTAAAAGAATATCACTAGAAAGCAGTTATATGAGTTGAGTAAACAATGCCCGGATAAAAAAATGGACTTAAAACGTTTATTTGTGGAAAACAAGGTGGTCGAATTGACAAAGTGTCTCGGTAGTAAAGTTGACCAGTTTAGACATTCTTTAAGTTATTTTAAGAGTGAATTTAAGAAAAAATGGGCTGCTGTAAGTTATAATCATAAACGTTTTGTGATTTAAAATGAACAATGGCTCAGCAACTCTATAAAATTCGTCAATTGGTCGGTCGAGAAACCGGGCCGTTCAACACAGGAATTTGGCGAATCGAGTAATAGATCTAAGAGACGGAAAACAATCTTAATGCACGGGGCCACAGTGATTTCTCATTACATATTGCCAATTGGACAACTATCAGAGGAGGCTGCTGAAGCCCAGAACAAACACTTTGGACTTTACAGGCAAAAATGTGATGTAAATTTGATAGAATCAAATGCAATGGAGAACCGACTACTACTTACCTCCGACCCTTTCTTAAGAAGCAATCGAAAACCACTTCGAAAGAAAAGTAAGTCTTTTTTTCGGATACTATATTATTACGGATACTAAATAAATACTACGATCTAACAAATGACCTAAATAAAAATGGCCATGTCGTTAATTTATACGCGGTAGAAGTAGGAGCGAGAGGTATACTAGCAAAATCTCTCTATAACCTTTTGAAAGACCTTGGTCTGTCAAGAACTGCTGTAAGTTCTATATTAGAACGAGTACCTAAGGCTGCATTAACAGGCTAGGCAGGGCGGGCGACTCGAGCAGTGAAGGTGAGCGTTGATGCGCATCTCAAAGGGGGCCTCCTTAAACCTATGCCTAGGTCGCCAGTCCTGGGAACTGCTCTGGGTTTCTCCCTCTGCCACACGATGGACCCGGCACCCGCACGGTGAATCCATGGAATGCTAAGAAGTTCGTCTCTTCTTCTACCTGAAGTTGGCAACCACATAGAACAGAGCGATGAAAACGAAGAATCTGCCTAAAAATAATTTGTGATTATTATCATAATTCTGTTTTTTTATTAAAGCAATGGCTTAAACCGTCTCTGGTTGTTTAATTATGCATGTCCACATAATATGTTGTATATAATAATTTTGTCCAGGTTTTTTGAGTAAATACTCCTCTGTGCAGCGGTTAAATTACGTAGCCACAACGTGCCTTGCCAGTCCCCAACCCGCACTTTGAAAACGTGGGAACGTATGGCTTTAACCCTCTCCTGAGAAGAGACCCGAGCCCAGCACAACCCTGGCCGGCAAAGGAGGCCAATTCCTTTCAGGCTACCTTTGGATCTTAGTGTGATGTAGAAGGTATACATACACAAACCACAATTTATGGGATGTGATGGATGGAATGGAATTAAATGGAATGGAATGGACTGAATAAATTTATCGACTTGGTATTAAATGAATCTTACAACTTTTAACGGTAGATAAGCTGGGTGGCTCGACTTGGTTTTTTAACAAGTTATGTTTTTGAGGGCATATCGTTTTCACTTAGGGATAATAAAGGCTAGGAAGATGATGCAAGGAATGGACGAAAAATATATACCTCAAATAATTCTTATTGTTACGAAATGTCATGTCGTGTGACACTTTTAGTGATTTTTCGCTTGTGTGTGTCATGGTATTCACAATATTACTTGAAATATGCGGTGAGTTAACAGTGTGCAAACATTAGTTACTTAAATATTTAGCATTGTACATACATACGTCTTCTATGATGTACGATAAAAAAAGTCATAAGTTCTAAAATACCTGAGACAGAGCGTTAATAAGAATAAGACTAATGACAGAACTAAAAATGATTTTTTCGTTTTTGCGATGTTGAAATTTATTGAGCAAAGAATTAGCATTAAATTTTGTTTGCGGAATTAATTTTCTGCTGCGGATACGTTGAGGATGGTGCAGAGAGCCTTTGGTGATGAGGCTATATCTAAAAAAAATGTTTACAAATGGTATAGTGATTTTCAAGCCGGCCGTGAACGTGTCAAAGACGAAGAGCGTCCTGGGCGACCATCAACCTCAACTGACGAAGCTCACTCACTCATTCCAACAAATCAAAGATTTGGTGTTGAAAAACCGTTAATTAACGATTAGAGACCTTGCTGATGAAGTTGACATATCGAAAGGCTCAGTCAATACCATTTTAAAGGATGTTTTGGGCCTCAAGCGCGTCAAATCGCGACTGGTACCGAAAACATTGAATTCGTGACTCGTAATTCATGATCATTTCGCCAAAAACTCAACCCATAACGTTCCGCAACCACCGTATTCACCTGATCTAGCGCCGTGCGACTTCTGCCTGTTCAACAAGCACAAAAGACCGCTCCGAGGACCCCGTTTTGATACGATAGAGGAGATTCAAGCAGCAGCGAAGACGGAACTGAAGGCCATCTCGGAAAGTGACTACAACGAGTGTTTCGAAGATTGGAAAATCCGTTGGCATAAGTGCATTGCATCGGGAGGGGATTACTTTGAAGGGGATGAAATTCATTTGGATGAATGAATAAAGAATTTAAAAATAAATACAATGTCACCATATTTTTTGGACGCTTTAGTATAATGATATGCTAATGGGCAGGAGGGGAGCCTCAGTACCTGGTTCCCCGACTCATAGTACCCGAGACGGCGTGCGGTTTTAGTCGGTTCGAGTCCGACATAGCCACCAACGTGTGTGTGAAAAAAAAATATAGAAAATAAAAAATCGGCCAAGTGCGTGTCAGGCCACGCACAGGAAAGGGTTCCTCAGTTACCCATAATGGTACTTGGATTAGAAATCGTATCCAATGGATAATATATGTTTACGTACTAATGCGTTGATTTTGTATGACGTTTTCCAAGTAAGCGCATTGTAAAAGTTAAGCCTCTATAACTCCTGAACTAACAAAGTCATCGAATCCGTTATAGTTTTCCTTTAAAGTTCATTATATGGACCACTATCAGGATTTTTTCCAGATTTTTTGAGCCAGCCGTTTAGCTTTTAGAGGGGGGGGGACGCCCTGTTTTTACAAAAAAGTGGCCTTTAAAATGGAATTTCTCGCAAACGGATACCTAAATCAAAAAATCGTCTTAGTAACCCTTGTAATTGTTTTTAAGAGACCCATCTAATGATACCCCACATGATGGGGTAGCCCCAAGAAAAAAAAACATCCCCACTTTACGTGTGGGGGAGGTACCCCAAATAAAAATATATTTCATAATTTTATTGTAGCACTTTGTAGACGTAACTACAATACACATTCATGCAAATTTTCATCTCTCTAGCACTTACCGTTTGGACGGTAAGTCGAGGACGGACGGACGGACAGACGGACATGACGAATCTATAAGGGTTCGAAGTCATACACTTCGGAACCCTAAAAAGGGGAGCCTCAGTAGCTTCCTGTGGGATATATATTTAATGTTTTAGTAGTAACTTCACTACATTAGATTTTGAAGACTAAATTCTTGAAAACATGTCTACCAACATTATCCTTTATATTTCTTGTATCAAAATCAAAATAACATAAATTGAATATTTAGAAATCGGCCATGTTTTACTAATTTACAGCGAAATATGCTTTAAATTGCTTCATCTATAGTAATATAATTTCCTTAAATTTAATCCAGATTTAAAATATTTAATAATGGAACTTTTCTTTATTGTGTAAAATTAATGGTTTCGGAAAACATAAACAATTTTATTATTCTACGTTTATGGTTACCAAAATATGCTCGTTATTCTATAAGCATTTTGTTATTTACAAAAGAAATTGTAATGTATCACAAAAGGACTCACAGCGGTCGCTTTTTCGAAAACAAATGGAAACCTTATAAATCTATTCCGAGTAGGGAAAACAACTGTTAATTTCGCAAAAAATTGCGTCCATCAGAGAAACGTTGCCTTAGGCCTTTATTCTCTATGGCAGCAACCTTAAACCTCTGTTTGCAAACACGTGCCGCAATTAACATATTAAGGTTAAAGGTTACCACTGTACTTACATAAATCTAGATAAAAAAGCTTTTTAAACATTGTTTTTAGTCGACTTCTACTGCCAAAATATTTTTTATTTTCTGGCAAAGATTCGCCATGATTTCGTTGCCGACTTCAGTTATTTATATTTAATGGATTGGTTTTAATTAATGTTGATTGCATGTTAATTTAAAAAGAAAATAGTAGTAAGTCGTAAAGGCTGTGTACATATTGTAAGAAACTACGAGTACTTACTTGTTTAAGACAACGTTAAATGAACTGGCATTATGTAAATCAGTTGCTTTAGTATTGGACCAAGAGCCCAGAGCCGCCAGACCTACGTCATTAGTGCAAAGCTGAAATTTTCAGGATTATTAGTACAATGTCTTGTTAAGATGTATGCGTACCCATTAGCTTGAAAGCGGGGCCGTTTCTGAGGTAGCGCGAAGTAAAGATGGATAAAAACCTTACTTACCTACGTTAAAGGTGCAAAGCTAGTATTTAGATATTTTATCAAGAATATTATTTAAAATGAAAATTCATTATTGCCAGACACTTTCCGTGGGCCATTACTTCTGCCAGACGTCTTGAAAGTTGTGAAAAAAATAGGTAAACTACGTTACAGTAGCAAACCTAAATTTTATACATATTATCTAAGGTAGGTACTATTTTAAGACCCTTTGTATGCGGCCAGACCAATCCGAAGGGCCAATCATCCCCCCAGACACCTTAAAAATATTTGTAGTAATTAGGAAGCTGAGGTATATCATCTTTGGTATTATTTCAAGAATAGAATTGTAAAATATTTAATGGTTTTACACGCTTTTTATTAGCTTCACCTGTATGTTTGTTTGTTTGTACCAACTCCTTTGGGTGCGTATTTGACCCACTTTAAACGGCCAGATTTTGTTCAAACTTTGTAGATTTATCGGGGACCAATGACAATACACTAATATGAAAAAAAAAACAAAAAAAACTTTAAACAAATTAGTATTTTTCTAAAAGATTAGTTTTAAAAAATTAACAAATAGGCTTTTAACCTAAAAATAGAAAATAATTTCAATGTAAAAAGCGTAGGGCGACGTGACTGAAATATTATCAGAAAGCACCCCACGTTTTTGTGTGTGTGGGCCCAAGTGGGTCAAAATCGCACCCAAAGAAGTTGGTTACAAACAAACAAACATACAGGTGAAGCTAATAAAAAGCGTGTAAAAACCATTTAATATTTTACAATTCTATTCTTGAAATAATACCAAAGATGATATACCTCAGCTTCCTAATTACTACAAATATTTTTAAGGTGTCTGAGGGGATGATTGACCCTTCGGATTGGTCTGGCCGCATACAAAGGGTCTTAAAATAGTACCTACCTTAGATAATATGTATAAAATTATGGTTTGCTACTGTAACGTAGTTTACCTAATTTTTTCACAACTTTCAAAATGTCTGGCAGAAGTAATGGCCCACGGAAAGTGTCTGGCAGTAATGAATTTTAATTTTAAATAATATCCTTAATAAAATATCTAAATACTAGCTTTGCACTTTTAACGTAGGTAAGTAAGGTTTTTATCCATCTTTACTTCGCGCTACCTCAGAAAGGGCCCCGCTTTCAAGCTAATGGGTACGCATACATCTTAGCAAGACATTGTACTAATAATCCTGAAAATTTCAGCTTTGCACTAATGACGTAGGTCTGGCGGCTCTGGGCTCTTGCTCTATATATTTTGTTTAAGATCTAATATGTACAAGTATGTACTTAGATAGTATAATGTGCTAAATATAATCGTAATGATCACATAACTGCAAAATCTACTTACGTAAGAACTAAGAAACATACCACCACATACACAATGTAATCAGTTTAATAATTTACATTCAGACTTAAATTAGACGGGGTTATTAGGTAGGTATATTTGTACCGATAGAATTGGAATACCATCATCTACGTTGGTAAGCAGAGAAATAATTATCTAATTATACTTGTGATTTATTGTATTTCTAAAACAAACACTTTTCAGATTTCGATGCAAATGTTCGTTTCGCTACAGATATAGATAGCATAAAATTACTTTAAGTAAATATTTGTTTTAAAAAAAACAAATCATGGTCAGTGGGCGCTTGATAGTGAGTGCTATAGGCGTTATTTTGCACCAGATAACCCCCTCCAACGCGATTACCCGTTGGAAGCAGGTAGTGCGAAACGTACCTTTCTCTCTTTGCAGACAGTGACATAGTGACCGTGCTGGCGTCAGCGTCAGGGCTCATGCCATGTACTATTATAACGTTACAGTGCCGCTGATCGTCGTCGCATATTTAGTAGCCGCGTCACTTGCAGCTATGAAAACCCGTCGCACCGAGCCTGACCTTACCTTCGCCGAGTCGGTCTACGCGAGATTGTCCGGTGCATGTAAGTGGCTGTCCTTGACTTCCATAATATATACGATCGTTTTAAATTATATGTACAAATTATAATTATTACAACTTATAGGTTAATTATTAACTACTATTATGTTAATTCAGTTCATTTACTTTTTGCAGGTCGAGCATACATGGATTTAAGATATAATGCAATGGTTGGCCAAAGTGACCTTATAAAGACGATGAAGATTATACAATTAGATGACAATATTATTAGATCTTTTCCAATAAATGAGGCCTTTGTAAGTCTGACTAAGCCTGCCATATTCGACATAACGAAGCAAACAAAAGTTGTTATTCATGGATATAAGGACAATTCACAATCAGCGGTACCCTTGCAGATGGCGCGTGCCTACAATGATAAGAAAATGTTTAACGTGTTCCTGGTCGATGCTGAAGAAATGAATAAAGAAGGATACATTTTATCTGCACATAATACGCGTCTAATAGGCAAGAGGCTTGCAAATCTTTTAGCGAACCTTGAGAACTTTGGGGCTAATGCTGAAGATTTTCATCTGCTTGGAATCAGCCTTGGAGCACATATTGCCGGATGGGCTGGCAAATATTTTAAGCAGTATAAAAACCACAGCTTGGGGAGGATAACAGGTCTCGATCCTGCGGGTCCTTGTTTTTCATACACTTACAGTAGTCAGAGATTGGACAAAACAGACGCTTCATACGTAGATGTAATTCATTCCAACCGATTGGTTCAAGGGGTCATTGAACCTTTAGGCCATGCAGATTTTTACATTAACGGAGGAGGACCTAATCAACCGGGGTGTATTATGCCTTCCTGCAGTCACCTCCGAGCGGCCCAAGTGTACACAGAAAGTATATTAACACCAAAATCTTTTATGGCTATTCGCTGTCAAAGTTGGAAGCATTTTGAAGCTAATGCTTGTGAAAAAGGTCAGTACGCCGTGCTCGGGTATGGATCATCAGCAGCAACCCGCGGACTTTATTATTTGCGTACTACAGCAAACAGTCCATTCGGTCTCGGTATGGTTGGAGCTAAAGTTGAACCTGTAAAAGATACTTGGTTAAAAATGATTACGCTACCTGAGTTATGATTTTACAATTAATTCACTTTATAGCATAATTATTTTCATGAAATAACTTGTTGCCATAGGTACAGTAAGGACTTGGGAAGGTATCGTTAACTAAATCAGAGTAAGCGTCTAATTGAGCGTGTTTAAGTGAATATTCGAGTAACAGTGAAGTGTTTCGAAAGTGTTTCTACTGATCGATTTTAAATGTGTGATGTAAGTGTCAAATAAAACGAGTATGGATTACTTCACACTTTTGTAAGTACTGGCTATGATTTGTGGGATATATTACTAATTGTAGGGTGAATAAACACTAGATACTAGCGTGTAGTGCTAGTCGTGTTTATTCGCCCTACAATTAGTAATAATTAATAATAATTAAAAATAATTTAAGTATACAATTGTAGTATTGTCTTTTATTTTGTGGAGGAACGAGTGTGTTGTGTTCCTCCAACACTAAGGGATACTGTATCGACATACTGTAACCCTTTCAAGTGTTGTATGGCTTTTAATGTCATTGATATTTTTAGGACACACACTCAAAAGTTATTAAGCTGCGTTTCGTTTTTCTTTTTGATAAAAGTTCAAAATTATTTGAACAATATTCTCATTTACGACTATTATTCAAAGATTAAGAAACAAAAAATAATTGTGGTAAATTATTTTTATTAAATACTAGTTACATCCTGCTACAATGCGCTGTGATTAACTCTGGTTATATTAAAAGGTGATTAGGAAGAAAACTGAACCAAAAACCTAATTTGAATCGGCTATATCGTGTAAGTGTTTCAGTTCAGTAGATGCAGTGTTTTTGAAGTGTACACAACACAATTACACATTTGTTTTTGCATTTCCTTACCAATATTATAAATGCGAAGGTAGCTCTGTCACGCCTAAACTACATAACTGATGGACTGAACATATAGTTTAGAGTCTGAGGACATAGCCTACTTTTTACTGCGATAAACTACAACTCGCGGGCGGAGCCACGAGTGAAAGCTTAGAGTTATGAATATTTTTCATTTTTTTTCTTATTTTCTTGCAAATTTTAATGATCTAGTAATTTCATTTGTTACGCTGCTGAACAAAGTTGATTAATTTTGGTACCAAAGTGTACGATAATTTGTAAACATTTAGTTACTAAACTAACCATTGTTAATCTTTCAAACGCCATTTTGCAATATTTCTTACACAATAAAATAGTGTTGTTACATCTAACGTGATTGTATTAATAAAATTGCCACTTCATCAACGCAAATCTTACATAATATTTTTTGAACGACACAGTTACTGGCTGAAATTATTTATGAAATATTACTATTATTAAAATGAAATATTAGATATTAGTAAAATTATAAAAAGAACGCTTGTTTCATTGTCAATAGACTAAACACAATAAGAATAAAGAGAGTTTATGAATGAAATGCAACTGATTACCGAACTCGTAACAAATCATTAGATGCACTCATCAATACGATTTTGTAAACGGTATTACAAGCACGAGTTTACTAGTATCATGTTCAACTGTATGTTACGTTACATATTCAGATCGGAGTCTAATGAACGTACACATATACCACATAATCCATAATCAGAACATGACCATTCAGAAAAATAACTATTATTCGTGTGTGAATCAAACTAAATACACTTAACATAAAACTATTTCATTCACAGACCGAATTTTATACCCTACATGAAGAGAGCTTATTCTTTATCAAACTGATCACTTAAACCATTGCGCTAATCGAAGTAGAAACTCAAGCAATATCTAATTTGTTAAGTATTAAAATACCTAATCGTGAAATCTATAGACTACTGAGTTTCCTTTATTACTAACACCATTTTTCTCAACGGCCATTTATGCGATTGCAGAACCCTGACTGAATTTTACAGTTCTACCGCGATCGTGCTTAGGTAACTAATAAATCTATGATCTCCACTGAGATTTCGTTGTAAAAACTATCGATACACATAAATCCATGCACTTTGTACTTGACTTTTACACATTTAATGTATAGTGTTTGACAAATGGAATGAAATGTCTGTAAATTAATAAATCAATGTTACAACAAACTTAACTATATCTTAATTTTTTTATCCTATATGTTGTTTTTTTGTGTGTATGTCGCAAAATCCGCGATTTTCGCACGAAGTTCCTAATTTAAAATACAAAAATGGGCCAAGTGGGAGTCGGACTCGCCCAGGAAGGGAGTAGAAGCTAGTAACATCATTTAAAAGTTCTTGTAGTTTGTTGTAACTTTGATCGATGTTTTGATTGCGGTTTACGATTTATGACGTATTAAAAATACTACTTAATAGATCTCGTTCAAACCAATTTTCGCTGGTAGTTTGCATGATAATGTACATCAAATTTTTTTTTTAGTTTTATCATTCTCTTATTTTAGAAGTTACAGGGACACACATTTTACCACTTTGGAAGTGTCTCTCGCGCTAACTATTCAGTTTAGAAAAAATGTTATTAGAAACCTCAATATCATTTTTAAAGACCCATCCATAGATGGTAACACGAATGGGTTTTGAAGAAAAATTTTTTTTTGAGTTTCAAGTACCCCCAAAATGTATTGTTTTTTTTCTATTTTTGTGTGCGAGTCGGACTCGCCCATGAAGGGTTCCGTAGCAGCAAGTATCGTCATATAAAAGTTCTTGTAGTTCGTTGTAACTTGAAAGGGAAATTATGGTTTACGATTTATGACGTATTAAAAAAAAATGAGTACTTACTAGATCTCGTTCAAACCAATTTTCGGTGGAAGTTTGCGTGGTAATGTACATCATATTTTCTTTTAGTTTTATCATTCTCTTATTTTAAAAGTTACAGGGACACATATTTTTCCACTATGGAAGTGTCTCTAGCGCAAACTATTCAGTTTAGAAAAAAATGATATTAGAAACCTCAATATCATTTTTGAAGACCTATCAATAGGTCTGGTATGTCCATACGTACGTACGTATGGTTTTGATGAAAAAACATTTTTGAGTTTCAGTTCTAATTATGGTAAAGTTTAATGTGCTAAATAAAAAACCTTACTTCAAGGTTTTTTATTTAGCACATTAAACTTTCGGAGTTGACATAATGTCGTCTACTCCATTGGTTGTTACGTAAATAAAAGTGGAGCAATCAACTCTCAGCTTAAGTGGTTTCGTAAAAATATTGTTAAATTTTTGCTGGTGGACGCAACGTTCGATGCCTTTAACTTACTTATATTTAACAATAATATGTACATTAGTGTATTAATAACTGCACGAGGGGTACTATGTTTTCTTTCTGCACTGGGTATTGTGGTGGTGTAAGTCTATGTGGGTTCAAAACCCACAAAGGACAATACATTGTGTGAGCAACAAATTTTATATTGGACGTATCATACATATTTGTAAAGAATAGCCTGTATCGCGGACAGGAAATATTCTAAGTGCGGGAGTAGAAACATTCTTTCAAACGTGACAGGGAAATCCGATACATGAATTTATTTATTTATTTTTGTATGGAATTTAACGAGATGAAACTGATTTAGCCAGTGTATGGCGGTAACTATTTGGCGGTAAACAGCTGTTCTGAATTGCTCCCGTCTATTTTTTACTTTAAATTAATTTAAAATATCATTTAAATACCAATTTCTCACTAAACAAATAAATTCTGCTTGCCTAAATTCTATAAGAAGGGTTCTTAATTATTATTTTGGTCAGTAGACATACATTTGTAAGTGACAGTTAGGTTACCGGCAAGTTACGAATAACATAAAAAAGTGTTGAAAATTGTGCTTGGGATTTATTGTCATCGCTTTACAGGTATCACTATTTGATTTATTTATTATTTTGATCAATACGCTTTATGTGAAAGTGTAGTTAATTTAATTCTTAGTACGCTCATACTGACACTACACAACTTACCCTCCACTGTGTGATATCAACTCTCCTTGGTGATAATTTATTAATAGTTAGCCTTTCTTAAAGCAGTAGGTACATCATGGTTCAGACACGTAATACCTTGGCTCGTCAATTGGAGTCCAAGCTTCAACTGACTTTGAGCGAACTGAAGGTAACTAAGGAGAGGTGTGATCAACTCATTGGGGAAAGGGATGACAATGAAAGGGAACTCCTTGAAATATTGAACGAGAATGAGAAACTTAAAAAAGAAATGTCTCTGTTGCATAACCATTATACAGCTTCTGTTAATGCCCGGAACAAGCTCCAACTCCTTGTGGACAGCTTTGACACATGTAGGGATGAGTATGAGCAGGCACTGAAAAGGATTAGGAAGCTGGAATGCCAACTACAAAAAGCAGAGGAAAAAATTTCAAGAAACGACACTCTTCACCACAACAGCCTAGTAGCTTCTAACCAAAGTCTGTTCGAGGAGTTGGTTGCCCCGGGGTTGGATCGGGCTTTAGTTGACAGTCTCCATCCAGCTATGGTAATAGATCTCACAGCTGACGATGATACTACTTGTTGTACTTGTTGTACTTGTTGTATGTGTACTTGATACACTTTAGCGCAAACAAAATTCTACACAAGAAACAGTTTGGCTTCAGAAGAGGACGCTCGACAAGTGACGCTGGTGTTGAACTATTGGAAAATATATTTAGTGCCTGGGAGGATAAACAGGATGCGCTGGGTGTTTTTTGTGAATTATCCAAGGCATTCGATTGCGTTTCTCATGAAACATTGATCAGGAAATTGCATCACTATGGAATAAGGAATACTGCTTTGGATCTTCTTATCTCTTATTTGGGTAATAGGACCCAAAGAGTGGAAGTTAATGGACAGAGGTCCCTCGGGTCTCTGGTCACTATCGGGGTTCCGCAGGGCTCAATTCTCGGCCCATTTTTGTTTCTCGTTTATATAAATGACCTACCTAATCTGATAAAAGATAATCAGGAGATAGTGCTATTTGCGGATGACACCTCACTTTTATTTAGACTAAAACGACAGCAAGTAGTTACTGACGATGTGAATAACACTCTCTCCAAGGTCGTGAACTGGTTCAACGTTAATAACTTGCTCTTAAACGAGAAAAAAACTAAATGTATTCGATTTTTTACACCTAATGTTAAGCAAGTTAAAACTAATGTTCTGATAAATGGAAAGGAGTTGGATCTTGTGGACACCACTAAGTTTTTGGGTATAACTCTAGATTCTAAATTGCAGTGGGGCCCACACATTGATGGCTTGTCGAATAGACTCAGTTCTGCAGCATACGCGGTTTATAAAATTCGCCAATTAACTGATGTAGACACCGCAAGACTGGTGTATTTTAGCTATTTTCATAGTGTAATGTCATACGGTATTTTGTTGTGGGGAAATGCTGCTGACATTCAAAGTATCTTTGTGTTGCAAAAGAGAGCTATTCGCGCAATTTATAATCTCAGTTATAGGCAGTCACTGAGGGATAAGTTTAAAGAAATTGGTATTATGACAGTCGCATCTCAATATGTATATGAAAATCTAGTGTATGTTAAGAAAAATATACATTCATTCACAAAGTTTAGCGACATTCATAATATAAACACTAGAAATAAAGATAAACTCGTGTTGCCAACGACTAGACTACAAAAAGTAAGCAAGTCTTTTCGATGTCAGGGTGTGAGATTCTACAATAAGATTCCAAGCAAATTTCATGAATTAAGTATTAACAAATTTAAGTCCTTGGTTAAACAGAAACTGTGTGATAAAGCTTACTACACAGTTACTGATTTTTTAAATGATAAATTTGCTTGGGAGTGATGCTGCTCGCTCCCACAAGTGATGAACATTTAAATTTTGTTTTAATTTGTATTTCATTTATTCTAATTGAATTGTATAGTATTTTTTATTTATTTTTTGTTTTTTTGTAAGTTTGTAAATGTGAGTATAGTGTAGGCTTGTAATGTTAGTTTATATTTTAGTAATTTTCTGGTGGTTTTGGGTGTTTCCACGGCCTACTCAAGTGTCCTGCTGGAGGCAGTGTCGTGTTCCGGGTTGTGGATCCTGACTACATCGGTTAGGCTACACGATGGCTGTGGCCCGTGTGCCGTCTGTATGGACAGGTCGACTCAAAACTATGGTTCTTTCTTCAAAAGGCCAACCCAGACCCTATACTGCACTCACATAGTTCTCTTTAATATTGTACACGGACTTAAAAAAAAAAAGAAAAAAAGACACCTCTGTGGTTTGTTTCGGCGTTTCTTCCCAGAGTGAGTCGTAGGAAATGCCGGCGCCTTCTAGCTATAAGTCCGACTTGTAAAAATGTCTGAAAAGATTTACTTACAGAAATAAATATCATTTATCATCATTTATCATTTATGATCAATTCAAAGGCATGAAAAAACCGGGATCATCGTGAAAATTCCCACATACGTTGACCTATTTAAATATTGCTACTTTTGATGTAAAACAAGATTTTCACTTTAATTTTAGAAACAACTTATGTTACATGACCGAAGAGCTTACGATAAATCATCGAATCGATCATCCTGTGCAAATATATGTCTATAAATACGCCTACTCGTATTGATCTAGGTGTTTTATGTATAACTAGCTGACCCGACGAACTTCGTTTTGTTACGTTCTGTTATACGAAAAATAAAAATTCCAGAACTTGATCGCAGCGCTACCTACCGGATCCAATTGTGAATTTAAAGCATTCTCGAACCCACTTGTACACACATAAAAAAATTCATCAAAATCGGTTCATCCAGAAAATGGATGGCTGGCAGGACCTGGATGCGAGAAGCATAAAATCGATCAAAGTGGTGTGCAATGGGATAAGCCTATGTCCAGCAGATTACTGTGATGGAATGATGATGATCAACAGAAGATTTATATAATAAAGACATAGGGTAGGTATTAAGAAAAGAACATTTAAAGGCCGCTGCATACGTGACGGGATTTTACACGGACGGAACGGGACGGGAAGATTCGCAAACATCGTTACATACAAAATGTATAGGGAAATGCATACTTCTCGGAGACATGGACGGGGCGGGAACGTGGCAAGCACGCGACGAGCTAAATATCGTCGCCGACGATGTTTAGCACGTCAATAGCAATTAAAGCTAATTCTTGAAATGAAAAATACATATTTTCTTGTTCACAACACTAACACGCTAGTAGTCCAAGTCACAGTCACGGTGCGTATGCATTTACATCACGTCCCCGTTTATAACGAGGCAACCAGGTCCACGTCCCGTCCGTGTAAAATCCCGTCACGTATGCAGCGGCCTTAAATTCGTACAGCATACACTATTGCAGACTGGGTTTCAAACGCAAATTCTGTACTTTCATCAGCGTCACATTGACACACATGACTAAATGATTTCATTCTTTGTGAATAAATTTGAAACAATTGTAATTTTATATTCTTTGAAAAACCGCACAGGTGACAATATAAGTGCAAAACGAAAGGGTAATTATTTGTAATTTTAACTCAATTTATTTACACAATACACTTACATGAAACGCATAAAAGAAATACGTTAAATGAGAATATAATTAAATGAACTAGCTAATCTTACACTTTCTATTTTTGCGGCTCAGCAACAAACCAAATATGCTAGAAAATTCTAGAAGCGTATACTACAACATTTCTATAATACAAGAGTCAACATAATTGCCTTTTACATAAATATACATAATGGCGGCCTTATTGCTCACAACAATCTCTTCCTGGTAACGTTAGGATGGATTTACATGTTTTGGAGAGACAGTAGTTAACTAAAATAGATTACCGTTTAGAAAGTGTAATTTAGATATTGAGTAAAAGTAATTAAGAATTTGCAGACTCAGAATAATAATATGAATAACACAAATTATTGTCTAATGCTCAAATCAGTAGCAATACTCAGGGCAGTAGGAATGGCCACAGAGCAAAGTCTTAACCTGAATCTTATAATTTCGCTATCAAATCACTGTAACAAAAAGTATTACTGATGGCTACAAATTGCATTGAATAGAATTATTTGCCTTGAAATCCCAATTTTGCTATGACTGTAAGAAACAATAGACTTTTGACTATTATATTTGTCACTAACGTCAACGTTTCTGGTACACAATCTGTTAATATATAAAGTATACGTAAGTATAAGTCACAATTATATTGACCAAGTTTAGAGTAATACAGTTTTCGGTGTTTTTTGTACTACTTATAAAAGTGAGAAACCCATAATTTGTTTGTATATACTTGATATTATTCACAACTTTTCTATACAATTTCTGCTAATTTGCCTAATTTTATTTAATGTCGTAAATTCATGAAAGGAATGCGGAGTACTTACCTCCATTTACTAAAAATATATTAGGTTTCTGTATCGTAAGTCTGCAATATAAATTATTAGTATTATGTTCTTTTATTTGCGGCAACATTTGTTTTATTCCTACACTATAGTTTAATTTGAAATAATTTCACTGTTATACGTTTTTATGGTTAATTATAATTATAAACATATACATTCTGAATTAATATTTTTATTATACTTGAACCACATGAACTTGTAATATTTGTTGCTTAAGTTGGTTATTGCGCTAAATAGTGAAATACATCCTTAGAATAGAATAGAATAGAATAGAATAGAATAGAATAGAATAGAATAGAATAGAATAGAATAGAATAGAATAGAATAGAATAGAATAGAATAGAATAGAATAGAATAGAATAGAATAGAATAGAATAGAATAGAATAGAATAGAATAGAATAGAATAGAATAGAATAGAATAGAATAGAATAGAATAGAATAGAATAGAATAGAATAGAATAGAATAGAATAGAATAGAATAGAATAGAATAGAATAGAATAGAATAGAATAGAATAGAATAGAATAGAATAGAATAGAATAGAATAGAATAGAATAGAATAGAATAGAATAGAATAGAATAGAATAGAATAGAATAGAATAGAATAGAATAGAATAGAATAGAATAGAATAGAATAGAATAGAATAGAATAGAATAGAATAGAATAGAATAGAATAGAATAGAATAGAATAGAATAGAATAGAATAGAATAGAATAGAATAGAATAGAATAGAATAGAATAGAATAGAATAGAATAGAATAGAATAGAATAGAATAGAATAGAATAGAATAGAATAGAATAGAATAGAATAGAATAGAATAGAATAGAATAGAATAGAATAGAATAGAATAGAATAGAATAGAATAGAATAGAATAGAATAGAATAGAATAGAATAGAATAGAATAGAATAGAATAGAATAGAATAGAATAGAATAGAATAGAATAGAATAGAATAGAATAGAATAGAATAGAATAGAATAGAATAGAATAGAATAGAATAGAATAGAATAGAATAGAATAGAATAGAATAGAATAGAATAGAATAGAATAGAATAGAATAGAATAGAATAGAATAGAATAGAATAGAATAGAATAGAATAGAATAGAATAGAATAGAATAGAATAGAATAGAATAGAATAGAATAGAATAGAATAGAATAGAATAGAATAGAATAGAATAGAATAGAATAGAATAGAATAGAATAGAATAGAATAGAATAGAATAGAATAGAATAGAATAGAATAGAATAGAATAGAATAGAATAGAATAGAATAGAATAGAATAGAATAGAATAGAATAGAATAGAATAGAATAGAATAGAATAGAATAGAATAGAATAGAATAGAATAGAATAGAATAGAATAGAATAGAATAGAATAGAATAGAATAGAATAGAATAGAATAGAATAGAATAGAATAGAATAGAATAGAATAGAATAGAATAGAATAGAATAGAATAGAATAGAATAGAATAGAATAGAATAGAATAGAATAGAATAGAATAGAATAGAATAGAATAGAATAGAATAGAATAGAATAGAATAGAATAATCTTTATTGTACACCATTTCATTCAATTTACATTTAGAATTCCAACGAAAGTATGACCATATACAAATGGCGGCCTTATCGCTAAAAAGCAATTTCTTACAGGCAACCTTCCTCAAGAATCAAAGGATCTCCATTGTACATTTTAACCAAATCGGTTCAGTGGTTTCCCTGAAAGTGGTTTACCAGATAGGCAGACAGAGTTAATTTCGAATTTATAATATTAAGGATTGTAACCCCTAGCCCTCTCAAGGGGGAATCACTAGCAACCCCTTGCCCTCTCAAGGGGGAATTACACACCGGCGAGTCAGCAGCAGTGTGTAATTCGAGCATGAAATACCCAGGGCGCCTTTAAACAGAATTTAAATAACAAAAGAGAATAAAAACAAACAAGGAAATACAAGATAGAGGTGTGTGTGTGCATATGTTGATGGGCAGTCAGGGAACACTTCAAAGAAACACTGTTTCAGTCTCACACATATATATATCTTTATATATATAATTCTTGTGTGAGTGTGTATGTCACTGAACTTCTCTCAAACGACTGGACCGATTTTGATGAATTTTTTTGTGTGTGTTCAAGGGGATCTGGGAATGGTTTAGATTCGCAATTGGACTCGGTAGGTGGCGCTGCGATCAAGTTCTGGAATTTTAAAGTTGGGCGGTACGAAGTTCGCTGGGTCAACTAGTTTACTATAAATTTACATTATGGTCAATTCAATATCATCATATAATCATTCAGCATATTAAGATTAAATTATTATTCTCATTACACATAAAAGAACATAAAAAAAAGAAAGAGATAAGGCGGCGCGTTGGGAGACAAGCGAAACAAACGAGATCTTCGATAATACTCCGTTTATTATATTCTTATTATATAAGGTTACAATACAGAAGCGGGGCGTGAAGAAGCATCTGACTAGGCCGCCATAGTGTGGGTCACCGTGTTGCATCGTCCACATTGGTAATGAGGACGGTGGCCACCACTCGTGGATTCTGCTTGTGCTTTCCATCAGGCTGAGCAGAGTCATTTTGGCAGCATTAAATAAAAAATAAAAAAAAAAAAAAAAACATCGCTAAGATGTACATGAATACTACATACACTACACGCCCATTTCAAATGGAAAAAAAAAGAATACAAATATTATAATTTTTTTTTTTTATATAAACTTTTTCTATAATAATAAAACAAGTATACACCGTAAAATAAAAATGATTATATAAAGATTTAATAAAAAAATGTTAACAATAACATAGCATATAGATTTAAACTTATAACTATTTAGTGTAAATATGTTGGTATAATAGTTAACACATTAAAAAAACATAATTAACTCGACACATATAACTTGGTGCGATTTTTGTGGATAACATCTAGTTTTTCATAATTTGCACATTTGGAGATATGTCTTTAACAACAGTATAAGGACCAGAATAAATACTGTCTAATTTACTTACATTTTCATTTTTTATCAAAATTAAGTCATCCTTTTTATAAACAACTGGCTTTACATATTTGTCATATAAAGTTTTTCTACATAACTTGCTGCTAATTAAGTTTTCTCTAGCTTCTTTTTGAGAAAGTTGTATGCGATATTTTAATTCAGATGGATAGTTTTCGTGATTATATAAAGGTTCTACTAAATTATTCTTAAAATTACTGGGAAGGTTACAAATTTTGCCGAAAACTAGCTCGTATGGAGTAAATTTTGTTTCAGAATGTACTGACGTATTAAATGCAAATGACCAAAATGGTAGCCATTGGCTCCAGGCCTCTGAATGATTATCCGTTTGGATACGTAGATACGAACCTAAGTGTTTGTGCGAGTTCTCCAGTGCGCCGATACTTTGATGATGATAAGCAGTAGAAGATAGTTGTTTAATTTTTAATAAGTTACATACCTCTTTGAATACAGAAGACATAAACTCGGCACCTCTGTCTGTAGCGATTTCCTGTGGGATACCATATCGGAGTATAAAACTGTTTACGAAAGCATTACCTACTTCTTTTGCCTTTTTCGAAGTTAAGGGATGGGCTACTACATATTTACTTAATTCGCACTGCAAGGTTAAAATATAGCAGTTATCGTAGCAGTCTTTTTCCAGGGGTCCGACTAAATCCAAGAATACTTTTTCAAATGCTGAGGTTGCAGTTGACGTAATAGTCATCGGTTCTTTTGTATTAAGAGTATGTTTTTGTTTCTGACACTTGCTACATTCACGAACAAATTCCCTGACATCTTTATCTAACCCTGGCCAGTAAAAATATTTTTTGATATTATTTAACATCCTTCTCATACCCGCGTGGCCACTTGTGGGTAAGAGATGGAAGTCATTTAGAACCACTTTTCTGTCATCCCTATTATCTACTCTTTGAACATCATTTAAAATATATAATCGTATTCCTTGTAACAACTGTATTTCACTTAATAGTTTCTCAATAAAGTCTTTATTATTCTTATTTTTTATAAAATAAATCTCGTCGATGTTTATTCCGTTACAAAATTCCTTTAACTGCCTCACAAATGCGGCTCGCGTCAATTGTGATTGGAAGTCTGGATTAATAAAAATAGTTGATTGGCAACGTACATAGCAAAACGCGTTTCTTTCTTTACTTATTTTATTATTTTTCCTCATCATTTCTAAACACTTTTCGTCTGTACATCTTAGTTCTACTGCCTCTTTCGGTTTTATATGCGTCCCCAAGACGTCTGGTTGATCAGGCCGTACGTCTGAAAGATTCATATCAACCAAAGAGCTTTGTAGTCTCCAATGTCTGACCTCAACTGCTCGATGGAGGCTTGGTTAGTACCTCCAGCCGCGTTTTGTGCGAGCACGACCTCCTCTTTGGTGTTACTTCCACCCATTTTGTAGAAAAAACGCGATTTTTTTACGAGATAGTTCAAACTCAAACGACGAACGCAAGATTATTAAGGTGAGATGCGACATTGTACCTAATTACTTATATGGTCACGGAATGTAAAACAAATCACGGTAGCCCGCTGCTGCGCGTTCAGCAGGGTCGCCATATAAAGCGGCGCGTTGGGAGACAAGCGAAACAAACGAGATCTTCGATAATACTCCGTTTATTAATATAATATTCTTATTATATAAGGTTACAATACATCGCTAAGATGTACATGAATACTACACACACTACAGGTTGACAAACAAAAAGTTGATTGTTTGAGTTTTCCCTTGTTCTACCTAAGTCCTTGTCGTTCGGACCGGGACGTGTAGGCGTCGGACGGGAACACACAGCCACCTCGACGTATTTCCCCGGGGTCCCTGATCGCGTGTCCTTAGGGGACGCGTACCGGCGAACAAAAAGTAGGTACAAGTAAAATAAAAGAAAAGGAACCAATACGTGGTACCAGCAAAAAGCTTCATGATGAGCGGCCCGGTTCGGACTACTCCTTTCCTTTTCAGCAGAGAGGCCCGAGCAATAACCCGATATTGTCAGTAGAAGCTTCTTTAGCCGTAACTCTGAGGGTATTTCTACAGCAATATCTATGAAGAGGATTCTACAACCGTAGTTCTGAATGTAGTTATACAGCCGTAGCTCTAAAGAAAGTAATGCAGTAGTAGCTCTGAAGATAGTTATACAGCCGTAGCTCTGAACCCTAGGAAAGAGACACGATTCCTATATATGTTAATAAAAGAGACACTTTAAATAAATTTTAAAAATAATTAAAAAAACTTACTTCAAATGTGGGTTTCACGGTTTGGGTTCACAAGTATTATTTTTAACAAGTAGATATACGTCACAGATAGATATTCTGTAAACTGTAGTTCAAAAGAGCAGTAGAAAATGAATCCTTCAGAGAAGGACAATCCCTTTTATATGCAAAACTAGGATTATTCTGGAAAGAATCAACCCCACTTTCGAACAAAATATCACATGACAGATCATATGTTTCACAAGGACAAATAGAATATTACACAGATAATAAAACAACATCTGCAATATCGACTAATCTATACCAAAAATCAATCAAGTTTGATGTGAACGCCATCTAGCGCATCATTGGTACAACAACTTAAATTCGCATCTGCTAATACAGTTATGATGTGACACCTTTAGACCATAGAGAGATGGCGCTAATAACAAATGATTTTTAAGTATAGTAAGTTATTTTGTTAATTTTTAATTACATGAAAAAGAAGTGTTACAGGATTAGTGTTCTAATTTCTTCACATCGAGAAACTTCTTCACATTATTCTTTGTTAGTGTTGCCCATTTTGGTAGGCGTAGTGACAATTTTAGAGTAGTTTGTTCAAAATTAGTAATTTACAACTTCATTGTCGTTATTATCCTAACTCCCATACCTAAATAAACAAAGCAGAATTTTTGTATCCTTTTTCGTCTATTCCATACCACTATTACGAAGTCGAAAGTAACTCAATCTGTTTTTACGTTTTCACCGCTGCACCGGTTTCCATAATTTTTATATGAATACACTTTGATTCTTGATGAAGGACATTGGCTACTCTTTGTCGTGAATAACGACATACACGCAGGTGGAGGAGCTGGCAACAAGCAAGTCATTCACATAATAATTTATTCATTATAAAAGTAATGTAAGGCTTTTTATAAAATAATAATATATGTTAGTAGTAGGATCAGCAGAAATAGGCCGGCTCGCCTGAGTCCTACTTTAACATAGAAAACCAACCCAGAATGACAGCATTCGTACTGTCGTATTTTGTTGTTGAGTGTGAGACATAAGGTGCGCGTCCATTGGCCCGCGCCCGCGCGATTGAACGGATTTGCCTTGCTCAGAAATGCCGGCGTACGGTGCGGGCGGCGCGGATAGTGGATGCAGCACTAGGTCATACAAGTCATACAAGGCAAAATAAAATCCGTTGCGTGCCGTGCGTCCGGCGCGGGCCAATGGACGCGCACCTTTAATGATGCATTTCACTAGGCCGCCATATATGTGGGTCACGATGCTGCATTGTTTTTCACTTACAATGATAATGGTAAACCCTACTCTTGGATTCCACTCGTGCTTTATTAATACTTAATTTATTAAACACATAAAATACATGTCATGCTTATTTATACTACAAGGAAAAAAACGAGTATCAACTTAATGTGCTCTCCGAGGCGTAAAACACCACGAAAATACCTTACCAAGGGCTGTTATTAAGGATTCCTTGTGAGAAAAATCTCCAACAATTGATTTTAATAGCTCGTACTATAACTGAATTAATAGACGCCATTGATAATGTATTAAATTTTCTGTTAGCTTTAATTGGTTCTAATTTCAGTCATTTCATAATTAAATTTCGATACAATCCAATTTTGGTCTCTAGTGTTTCAAAATTACGAATTGGCCTACAGGTTTACAAAGGCAAAGGTAAGAACATTTCGAAAACAGTATTTATAAAACAGTTAATACATATGACGTCAATTTTTAAAGTTTATTGACCTTGGGATAATAAGCCTCGGCATGTGCCCATATCAGGTGTGCCATTTATTATTTTAGCTAAAAAGCCCCTTAACACCTTTACGACTTCTCATTACTTAATTATTTAATTTATAACACCCACTTCTAGCATATTCCACATATTTTGTGACTAGTTCCCCTACTGAGAACTGCCGGTTATTATAATAAAAACTTTTTTTGAAGAAGTTTCTCAACAGGTACTTTTTATCTTTAATTTAATTTAAATGTAATCCATTTTCTTTAAATTTTTTGCAGGAATCGATTCTCAAATGTGGTGTTGGTGTGTCCCGGGTGGAAGTGGGTGTGTCACAGGTAAGTTTATATAAAGGTGAACGTCGTTACAATAAATAACGTCCTGGAATATGAAAGCAACGTTTCCAATCCCAACCTAAACATATATCAGAAAGTATTTCTTGTTTAATAGCGTCATACTTGCAGCATCTGAGCGAACCAAAAATTGTAATCCTCCATTATAACTACGTTATTATGGCTGTAGATCACACACTTTACCCACACCCGTAGTTTTTGTTGAAGATATCACCAATAACGCGGCACAGCTAGTTTCAAATAAAAAATCAGTACTGCATTTTAAATTACTTAGACGGTGTGAATATTCAAATAATAAAAATACATAAAAAAATACTGAAGTTAAAACTGCCCCTACACGTGCCGGATTTGTATTTGTGACAATGATGAATGACGAAATTTCGGCTTCAGCAGCGCTTACGATCTTTTGAATCATCGCGTCACTCTGCGTCTGTAGTGCACGAAGCAATGGAAAGTTCCCTTCATTGTATTCTTTTTTTATAATTACGAAGATTAGCAATTGAAACACTTATGTAAAATAAGTCGTTAAAACTGAAGACGTCTGAACATTTGTAGCAGTTAAATTTTAAGAGACATATAAGCACTTAGGTTTCACCTGAAAGTTGATGAAAACTAAAATACTACTGAGGGTTACCTCTCTAAGCGGTTTCTTAAAATTAGGATACGTTTTTGGAAAGGCCAATAGTTCTGTGCTCCGGCTTCCACATACAGCACAAGCGTAAAAACATAATAATAGCGCCACATATATCGTAGATCTCATCATCAACTGTCGGAGCCGTGGCTCGATGTCAGAGGATCGCCCTACCTTTGTGTTGGAGGAACACGACTCGCGTTGTGACACAATACTTTTTGACATTTGGTCATTTCGAATCTGACAAACCATTCTACTGAATAGCCTCGGAGTCGTCAACAATCAGTGAGTCTCTCCATTAATCGTTTATATCACAAAAAAGCATCGTATCCTATAATCTCCTTTCGTTCCATAGAGACAATAATGAGCCCCTTATTAATAATTGTTGATAGCTCTTAATTGTGCTACAACTACTTAAATATCTGTAGCATTTAAAATATTTCCTCAATGTTTCAATCCTCAATTATTCTCAATCTATCTATTTATGGCTTGTGGTATTAAGGGCGTGACGGTTATGTAACTGTAAACCGTAAATAAAGTTGGTTTATCTGTCGACACCACATTATTACTACGAGTTTAAGTGAGATCTAAATATTGGAATAATGTTAGTAATTATTGTTATTGTTAAGTGGGAAGAAATGAATACAAAAATATTTGAAAATAATATTAATTTAACGGTTAACGTTTTTAAAGGTCTTACAAACTACAGGAACTTACATAATTTAGTGGACCGTAACTAATAGTCTTAATTTATTTAAATTTACGTACGTGTGTTTTAGAAGTATTGTCAGTGTTTACAGGAGGCTTATACCGCAAAAGGCGGTCTTTACATTGAAGAACACTTAGTTAAATAATATTAATTACACAAACCATAAATAAAAAATAGATAACATAAAATGTAATGAAGATATGTAAGCATAAAATCTTGTAAGGAAATTTAAGCTAATAAAAACGTGTTTTATAACTAAGCAATATTTAAGAATTGGTTTGTATGTCTATCGTACGTAATCGCATCTCACTAAGCCGCCATAGTGTAAGTCACCATGCTGCATTGTGTGCACTCACAATGAGGATAGTGACAACCACTCTTTGTTTCTGCTCATGCTTTCCATCAGGCAGAGTAGCGTCACTTTGGCAGGCTCATATTAAAATATTGAAAGCGCTTACACTTTAAATTACAATACCAGTTTACGATGCTAACTTTATATAATTCTCTATCCACAACAAAGACTTTCAAATAATTTTACAATACAAATTGTAATATTATTTGAGTTATTAAAGGTTATTTTAAATTAATATTCATATTTACTTCATCATTCCATTTCATATTGATATAACTGGAACATAAAACATCGCTATAATGCTAATTTTTAGGTTTTCGTAGTTCATCCGTTTGTCCGTCCATCCTCGACCTACCACCCAAACGGTTGGTGCTAGAAAGATGAAACTTTTCATGAACATGTGTTGTAATTACGTAGACAAATTGCTATAATAAAATTATGACAAATATTTTTATTTAGGGTAAACGGATGGCTTAAAAAGTCTGAAAAAATTCATGATAGTGGCCTATACTGTATACATTAAACTTTCAAGGAAAACTATAACGGTTTTGATAACTTTTTTATTTTAGGACTTAAAATGGTAAATTTGTAAAATGCACTCACTTTGAAAACTTCGTACAAAAATAAAGAAATAATAAGTTAACATAACAATTGTCTATTGGACGCGATTTTAAATCTACTTTACCAATATTGGTGACTACGGAACCCTATTCTATACGTGGCCTGACACGCATTTGGCCAATTTTTATTTCTCTTTCATCGTGTGTCCTAACCACGACAACTAACATGTAGCGACGTAATATTTAAAAGAAATGCGCCATTTTATCTACTGTAAAATTTCACAGGTACTCTTAATTTACAATTGAATGACAATATTAACAAACTGATTTGTAATGCTACTTTCATTAGCGTGATAAAATTGATGGTATTACAGATATTACACAGTATAAAAAGCATAAAAATTTGTATTAGTGTTATTGTAATTAATAATTTATAACAAAATTATATCCGGACACGCAACATCAATTATTATTTTGACTTCTAACATTGTGTTAATTGACCCAGGCTCTTATGTAATATGGTAAAAATAATGCCACCTAAGCGTTTTTTGGCATCTTCAAGAGTTCTTAGGAATCTATTAGAACCTGTATAGTTACGGATTAAGAATACGGAGTGTCACTCACCACGCATATTCAGTTAAGAATATTTATCAGAAATCAGAATACCCATATACCTATTAGAATCAGTTAAGCATATTATGGTCTTAAATGAGTAAAATAAGAAAAATTTGGTTATTTCATAAGGCATGGGAAAGTAAATAGTTGAAGTTATTTCTAAGGATATGGACAAATTTGATGTATGCAAGCATATCATTAGTATTTGCTTTGAAATTGCAGCTTTTAACAAATGACAAAGTTAAGCAACATAAGTAAAGATAACATCTCTTTAAAACCGATGAAAAAAGAAAAGAGATTCTCATTTGGACAGATATTTATTTCAATATTTGTATGGTCATACATAAATAAATACGCATAACTTTTTTCGAAATAGTCCGTATTCGATAATTATATTTTTGTTTCAAAGGTTTCAGGTTTCATCGAAATTGATCTTATAAAAAATTTAGAAAAAAAACAAACAAGTTTGTGAGTATGTATGTGTCGGGGCGTCAGGGAAAGCCTCACAGTGGTATTAGTTGATGCTATACATCGTGGGCGGTGCAATGGCAGGAATTTCAAAGTAAGTGTATATTTGTGGTATTCAATATCATATTAGTTAAACTTCTTACAGATTAACGCAAAATAATAAACTAATAACAAGATTGAAACGATTTAAGAGCCAATAGGTTAGCACATGAGCACCACGTGCGGTAGCCATCAGTAGAATGACCGACCGCCATCACTAGTGGCGCGATATCAACTACCCTATTTGTAAATAATCCGCTCTTATTTAAATAGATTCAACATCATTCAATATCGATTACAGAACCGACTAAAACTAAAACAAAACTAATACATTGTTTAACTGACTCGTATATATCAACAAATCACTTTTTACAGAGTTGTTCGATTTCGATAAATTGGAAAGGAAATTTTATTGTAAAGGGTACTCGAGGTTAAGCCCATATAAAAATCTAACCTAAGAGTAAGAAAATTAGAAATGATTGATAACTCACTGATCATACGGTATCTTTTGATTAGATGGTCTCATTATTATTTAGGTGTGCTTGCACTAGTTTAAGAAGTAATTTGTAGTATTAGTAGTGATTAATGAACTTTTCACGAACAAAATCTATCTATAAAATAGCAAAAAATATTCATTATTCTATCTTTTATCTGATACAGACACATGCGACAAAGGCTGATTCTGTAGGTCTTGTATAATAATCGTGGTTGAAATTTACAACGATTTATTATTATACACGATACAATTTATATTATGAATGGTATGAACGTAACTAGTGGTTACGTAATATAAGAATAGTAAATTAATTACATGCTACTAAATAATTTGATTCCAACAATACTCTAGGCGAGCAATCGACTAACACAATGACAAAATAATGCTGTAATTTCACGCCACATGCTACTTACAACTTCCGTACCATATTTAAGACAAGTATCATTAAATAGCTTTAGAAGTGTAATTTTTTTTACTTTAAGGTCATTGATTATAAACCCTAAAATGGGACAAGTGCGTGTCAGGCCATGAATAGGATAGGGTTCCGTAGTCATTCATAATGGCACATGGATTTAAAATTATGTCCAATAGATAATTGTTGTATTTACCTATTCTAGCCTCAAAAATCCTACAGAAAGGTCTAGACGAGACAACTAAATGGCTCCGAAATTGGAGGATTAAAGCCAATACCACGAAATCAGTGCAGGTTACTTATACCTTACGCAAAAAAAATGCCCTTCAGTGAAGTTAGAAAACGAAACCCTTCCGCACCAGAACTCTGTTAGATACCTTGGTCTTCATATTGATAGACGCTTGACTTGGAATGAGCACATCAAGAAGAAACGAGATGAACTGAACATTAAATACAAAAGCTTTCTGTGGTTGTTGGGCCTAAACAGCAAACTATCAGGAGACAACAAATTACTAGTGTACAAGACAATCCTGAAACCTGTATGGATGTACGGCCTGCAGCTATGGGGTAGTGCTAGTAACTCCTGTATAGTACGAATACAAAGAATGCAAAACATAATTCTCCGAACAATCAGTAATGTCCCATGGTATGTGACTATTGCTGAGATTCACGAACACCTGGAAATGCCCACAGTGAAGGAAGAAATTGCCAATGTGAAGACTACATACAGGAAACGGCTAGAGGCCCACCCCAATACTCTTGCACGACAGCTAACAGTATCCAGCTATATAAAACGGCTTAAAAGAAAAGAGATCCTATAGCGTGGAAAATTAATTAAGAGTAGATGTACTCGCTGGGGGACACACTCAGAATGTGAAAAGCATACAGCACATTTGCTAAAAGTGAATTCACTGATTGCAGATTAAAAATTAAAAAAAAAAAAAAAAACTATATTATTTCGTTATTTTGTACAAAGATTTTCAAGTAAGCGCATTATACAAGATATATACCTATATAACTCTATAATATACCTCTATAACTCTTGAAATAATAAAGTTATCTACGTCGTTAAAGTATTCCTTCAAAGTTCATCATATGTCCTAGCATCATGAATTTTTTAAGATTATTGGAGTCAGCCGTTCAGTTTTTGGAGGGGGGAGGACTCCCGGTTCCAACAAAAAAATGCCTTTTGAAGTACAATAACTCGCAAACGGATTCCCTCATCAATATTTGTTTTGGCAACCTCTCCATGTTTTTAAAATACTTATATAATTATACTCTATACAGACTGCAGGTGGGCAGACGCGAGAAAAAAAAACATCCCCACTTTTACTTGTTTCCTACAAGCTACCCCAAAAAAAATTTTTTCATGATTTTATTGTAGCATATCGTCGAGGTGATAAAACACTTATGCAAAGTTTCATCCTTCTAGCACTAACCGTTTGGGCGGTAAGTCGATGACGGACGGACGGCCGGAGATGACGAAGCCATAAGGTTCCAAGTCTTGAACTACGAAACTCTAAAAATAATTATTTGTTATTGTTTAAAACAATATTACATATCTCACACACATGAACTTAGAGCTTGATGACGAAAAATTTGGTATTAATTAAAAATAAATTAAACGACTTCTAAAAGGGAGCAACTGTTGTTCCGTAGCCAAATGGCTAAAAACAGAACCCTTATGGATTCGTCATGTCTGTATGTCTGTCCGTCCATATGTCACTTTTTCCGAAACTATAAGAACTCTACTTTTGAAACTTGGTAATTAGTATATGTATTCTGTGAATCGAATTAAGATTTTCACACAAAAATAGAAAGAAAACAATAAATTTTGGGGATCCCCATACTTGGAACTGAAAATCAAAAAAATTTTTTTCATCAACCCATACGAGGGGTATCAATGGATAGGTCTTCAAAAATGATATTGAGGTTTCTTATATCATTTTTTTCTAACTGAATAGTTTGCGCGAGAGACACTTCCATAGTGGTAAAATGTTTGCCCCCCTCCCCCTCTGTAACTTTTAAAATAAGAGAATGATAAAACTAAAAAATATATATAATGTACATTACTATGCAAACTTCCACCAAAAATTAGTTTGAATGAGATCTAGCAAGTATTTTCTTTTTAATACGTCATAAATCGTAAACCGTAATTTACATTTTATTCAATCAATACACTATTATTGAAACATCGATCAAAGTTACAACGAACTACAAGAACTTTTATATGATGTTACATGCTTCTACGGAACCCTTGATGGGCGAGTCCGACTCGCACTTGGCTGGTTTTCATTAGTAGCGTACATCAACGCCCGCCACATCGGTTAAGTACAGATAACATACATAATTATATTTTTGGATTGGCACCGATTTCAGGCACCTAATAAGTATAAATTTTACTATGTTTATAGATTATTAGGTATAGACAAGGAATGTCATATAGTAATTTAGCCTAGTGAAATTAAAGTCTGTGTGTTTTATTTTGTGTATTAAAGTTTGTTTTACGATTTTAAGTGTTTCCATTAAGAGAGTTTTTGTCTAATATGTTTTGGAAATCGGTATATTTTTTTCACTTTTTTGTACTTTTTGGTTTCCTTTAAATGGCTACTGTAGACGTGTAGTATTTGTGCTTGTTCTTGCGACTTGGATAAATAAAAACACATGCAAGTTGCGTCCATAAAAGATTTCTGTATTTCTTGTTAGATAGACCACAGATACATACATAGACCCGGAAGTCTATGGATTTTGTTGGGTTGCCAACATGCTGGGGGCGGCAGGTTGCAATAGAACATGAGATTTTATTTATATAAGTGAAAAAATTTGTACCTATAGCATCAGCTTTACATAAAATAACCCCATCCAGCATATTGGTATTACAATAAATTATGATACATTAGGTTAATTGTACGGAATTACAAAGTTTAAATTATTTAGGAATGAGACACATTTATTCTTAGGCTACCTTTGTAACCTAATACTTATCATATTTATTTTTTAACTTATATTATTACTTATTCTAAAGGCAAAATACATATACCACTTAGCGAACGTTTGTAGATCTTTCCGTTGGGTGTGATTACATCAACAACACGAATTTTATTATCTAAACCTGAATATGTTTTAACAACTCTGGCCATTGGCCATGTTAGTGGTGGGGAGTTAGGCTCCCGTAATATAACTAAGTTTCCAACTTTGACATTGGGTACACTGTCACGCCACTTAGGGCGGGACTGCAGCCCATTTAAATAATATTTATGCCAAATGTTCCAAAAATGTGATTTAACTTTATTACATAGTTCCCAAAACTGCAACCTATTTGTAGGGATATCTACAACATCTCTTTCAGGAAAGGAAGTTAAGGCAGTGCCTATTAACCAGTGACCTGGTGTAAGATAACTGAAATCGTTTACATCTTGAGCTACTACAGGTAACAAAGGTCTAGAGTTTAAGACAGCTTCTATCTGACATAAAATAGTATGTAATTGCTCATATGTGAGTATATAACTTTGTATTATGCGTTTCAGATGATACTTCATACTCTTTACCGCTGCCTCGGCAAGCCCAGCAAAAACAGGGCTGTAGCTTGGTACAAAATGATAAGTTATGCCTTGTTGTGCCACAAAGTTCAGCACTTGTGTTTGATGAGCTTGTGAAGCCTGAAGTGCATACAAGCGAACTAATTCGTTCCTTGCGCCCTTGAAGCAACTACCATTGTCGCAAAACACATCTGTGGGTAAACCACGCCGTGCTATGAATCGTTTAAAACACGCAAGGAAACCGTTTGTACTTATATCTGATGAAAGCTCTAGGTGGACTGCTTTTGTAACGAAACAGACGAATACGCAAATGTATCCCTTCGTCTGTATAGCCCGTCGTACTCGTGAATTTTTAACAGAAATGGGACCCGCGAAATCTATGCCTATCTTCTGAAACGGTCTACATGCCGTTACTCTTTCAGGCGGCAAGGAACCCATTAGTTGTTTTGCACAGTCGGCTTTCATTCTAAAACAAAGTATACATTTATGGATTAACTTTTTTACATATTTGTAGCCATTCACAATCCAGTATCTTTGATTTAGGCTAGATAACAATAACCTGGGAGCAGCATGTAACAACCGAACATGTTCGTGATTCACAATAAGCTCAGTGATGCGAGATTCTTTAGGTAGGATGATAGGGTGTTTTTGCGAGAATGATACTCTAAGAATACCATTTCCATCGAGAAATGGGTGTAATGGTTTCAGTGAACCTTTGACATTTTCACTAATATTCAAACTAGTTATCTCATCTTTGAAATGAATGCTCTGTTCATGTTGAATGATTTTGTGTAATGCGTTTTGTAACTCAAGAGAGGATAGCGAGGCACCAGAAATTCGGTTATATTTATTTTTTATATTATGACAAAACCTAAGTATGTATGCCATAACTCGTGTAATTTTATTAAGATCTGAAAATTTTTCGTGAAAGAGACAGGGATCATCTTTCGTTTGAGCAACTAGAGATACCTTAGCACGGGTGAGTGTCGGCTGCTCTTTCGTTTCGGGCAAGTCATCTGTTCGAAATGGAGGAGAGATGTTTTGAAAATCGTACTTACAGTTCTGTAGAAACTGTGGACCCATCCACCACAACTCACAGTGAGTCAGCTCATCTGGATCAGAACCTCGACTTACATAATCAGCAGGGTTCTCTTTGGAGTTCACATACAGCCAACGCCATTTAGGTGTTTGGTCTTGAATTAACTTTACTCTGTTCGAAACATAAGCATTGAGCCTCATAGGCTCCGTTTTAATCCATGCAAGCGAAATTTGTGAATCAGAGAAGAGATAGACATCATTGATGTTTATTTTAAGGCTCAGAGTGTCATAGACTCTGTTCATGAGCTTTGATAGCAGAAGCATTGCATTTAATTCCAATCTCGGTATGGTAAGTACCTTATTTCTGGGGTTGACTCGAGATTTAGAGCAAAGTAAGGAAATTGAAGCTTTATCCGAATCATCCACCATTCGGAGATAAATACAGCACCCATAACCTGTTGTGCTTGAAGCATCTGCAAAGCCGATGAGTTGCACAGCAAAAGCCCTTTTAGGAATGTGTATGTTTCTCTTTATAATAAAAGGTTGCATACTAGATAATTTTTTAGCAAAGGAAAGCCATTCACTTTGTAGTGCCTGAGGTAGAACTTCATTCCAATTAGTTTTTTCAGACCAAATTTTTTGCATGAAGGCCTTTGCTTTCATGATAACAGGCGACATGAAACCGAGAGGGTCATAAAACTTTGAGATATAGCTCAGTACCTGTCTCTTGGTAGGTGATTCAATTTCGAATGGTTCTGGACAGGAAAATACAAATTGATCTTTAGCAATGTTAAGTGTAAGTCCTAAAGTTTTTATGTAAAAGTTATTTTTTTGTAATTCTAGGTCATCAAATTGTTGTTTATCTAGGGGGATTCCATCTAAAATGTTTTGATAGTTGGATGCCCATTTATGTGTACAGAAACTACCTTTACCCAGTAATTCATTTAGTTGCCGCTTTGCCTCAAGAACAATATTGATGTCAGAGTGGGAGAAACAGGCATCATCAACATATGTACAATATTTTAATATATAAGAAGCTAATGGAAATTCTTTCTCATATTTTGAAGCAAGTTCATATAAGCAGCGTGTGGCAAGGAAGCTAGAACTTTTTTGACCGTAAGTCACAGTGTCTAAGCGAATGCATTTTATTTTTTCGTTTGTATTGTCTCGCCACAGTATGTTTTGTAAGCTAGCATGTTCTGGATTTATTTTTACACACCTAAACATGCGGCGTATATCAGTGGAAATAGTATATTCTCCAAAGCGAAATAAAAGCATGATATCAAATAGTTCATTTTGCATAAGTGGTCCATTCAGTAAGAGATTGTTAAGTGAAAGTTTCTTATCAGTTAGCATAGATGCATCGAAAACCACTCGCGTTTTAGTGCTTTTGCTATTTTCGTTTGTTACAGCATGGTGTGGCATGAAATACAAAGGCTCTGTTTCAAAATTCAATGAATCAAATTCAATAAAATGTGCATGACCTAAGTCAATATACTCATTGATAAACCTTTTATATTCAGAAAGCAAGTTAGGATTTTTTTGCAACTTCCTTTCAAGGCTAAGAAATCTATATAATGCAAATTCGAATGAGTTACCAAGAGAATTATTTATTTCACTCAATGATAACTTAAAGGGTAAATCAACTTGAAATTTGTTATTGTGAAGCATGGTTGTGCTTTGAAATATTTTTTCACATAAATCATGTTCTGATATGTTTTCAGTACATGTTTCAGGAACCTTTTCAGTTTCAAAAAACTGCTGCAAAGTATCATTAAGATCTGATTTACAATCAAGACATAAAAGTGAGACCTTACTTGAGTTCCCTCTTGTGGGCTGTGGCAGAGGCCCAGCGATTACATAACCAAACCTGGTGTTAACAAAGCATGGTTTTACATGTTGCTGCTCAGTAGATTGCAGAGAGGGCTGCCGTATAGCAGCTTGTTGCTCTGGGAGCAGTGCCTGGAAAAATATATCAGCGCCAATCAACATATTGATCTCTGACGGGATGTGAAAATCAACATCAGCTAAAGTTAATCCAGATGGAATGGCTAAAGACTTTGTATCTACCCTATATTGAGGGATTTTACATGTTATTTTGTCCAGAACATGACAATTTATGGTCACCCTATATGGTGTGGACATGGAAAAAACTTCTAAGGGAACAGAATATTTGGCAGCATTAATATTATCGCTGACCCCAACTATATTTGTATCATGTTTGTTCGGTGTGATGCCTAGAATATCTATTACCTTACTTGTTACTAATGATACCTGAGATGCAGAGTCCAAGATCGCCTTCATTTGTACTTCTTTGCCATTCTGAGAAAAAAGTTTAATTTTTACAGTAGGTAACAAAACTCTATCTGTTTGTGTGTTTGAAATTAGTGTTACCTGCTCTAGTGATGAGTCATCATCATGATGAAGCAATGTGTTGTGTGCCTGTTTGCAAACTTTGCACCTAAAATGAAACTTACATTTCCCATGATGTGCATTTACACACACAACGCACAGGTTGTTTTTATTTGCAAACTTTACTCTTTCCAAAGAAGGCAAGGTTATAAATTGATTACATGAAAATAATTTATGATTACTGGACTTACAGTATGCACAAGATTTAACTCCAGATGTCGTACTAATGTTCACTACTGCTCTAGATGGCTTGATTGATGTCTGCGACTCAGCATTCTCTAAAGCCAAGGCCCTCTTCTCCATGAACAGCAAAAACTCCAACACTGTAGGATCAGAGTCAGTGCTTCGCTCTAACTGATAGGCTCGGGATGTATAAGAATCTAATTTGCGAAACAAAATTGACAATATAATAGGATCCCATGTTTCAGTCTTTACCTGAAGATTTTTTAGACTGGCTAAACATTGCTTAACAAGAGACACAAATTCTCTCAAGTTACTCGGAGTAGATTTAATCAGAGCATTCATGTCAGGCAGTGAGTTTATGTGTTCATTTATGATTTTAAATTTATGATTGTACCTTTCATCAAGAAGTTTTAATGCTTCATCATAACTACCACATTCCAAGGGGAGATTTTTAATAATGTCATAAGGTTCTTTTTGTAAGAATGATCTGAGGTAATATAACTTTTGAATGTTGTCAATGGATCTATCTTTGTGAATGATTGCCCTAAAAAGATTTATAAAAGGAGTGTACTCACTATATTTACCATTGAAAGTTTGAATTTCGATTTTCGGCAACTTTGTACGAAAAACTTTGTTTCCCTCATCCGAACAAGAGTTCGAGTTGACCTTTATAGCCTCATTTATTACAGACAATATTGTAAAATATTTTGACTCGCAATCAGCAACGTCTTCGTTGTCATTTTCATCAAATGCCAAAATTTGCTTGTTGTACCCCTCGTACTCACTAAAGATCTCTGTAACTCGTGACCTTTTAGCTTGTAATGTAGTAATAGTACTCATTTGAACATCCTTTTCGTTGTGCACAAACTGATACAATCTCGTGAGAGACGCCTTTGCATAACCACGAGAAGCCCTTAATTGTTTTAAAGTTTTCTCGTCAGACATCTTGACAACACACTTAACTCACACTTAATACTATACAGTATACTTATTTTATACTTTTATAGCGAATTTACGCATAAAATACTTAAAGTTCAACAATATTACAACAAAGAGATTCTGACAAACAGGACAGAAACGTGTACAAACTAAAATGGCCGATTGTTCTTATTTTTCTTTTTTCTTGTCCTTGCCGCAGTACACCATAAAGTTTTGCTCTTCGCTGGTTGGTTATAATTTGACGGAAGTTTCGCGTCGTCCAATCGCGTTGCAGTGTCAGGATGTTGCGCCAACACCGTTAAAGACGACGATTTTGTACTCACGTCGATATCTTGCGTCTCGTTCGGTCTTTGCTTGTTCTTATTATTTGTCTCTGTCACACATACACGAGAAAACGGTTGCGTGGTATGACGTGACTTTTAATTTTAACTTTGAATAATATTCAACAAGAGATGACTTATGACTATTTGACGATAAATCGATGAAATCTTCTATGAATCCTATATTGCTTGCTTTTGCTCGCGTGCTTGTTATTGCTGGAGAACAGTAAAATAAAATGGCTTCTACTCACTTGCAGCACGTGTCAAACCTGAGCCTCGTCGCGTGTCTGTAGCATAAAATTCTTGCCGTGTTGCAGACACGTATAGCGGGAGACGTTTGCAGGTCGTATATCTGACCGCCGTCAGCAGTAACACTCGGAGACTTGTCGCAGGATTAACTTATAATTTTTAACCTGAGCCTCGCCGCGCCACCGCCTTGTTGCCGATGTAAAAACCTTGTCGCTGTTGTTAATTCGCTCCACCAAAACGTATCCAAATCGTATTGCCGACGCTGAAGGACCATATGTAGACGTGTAGTATTTGTGCTTGTTCTTGCGACTTGGATAAATAAAAACACATGCAAGTTGCGTCCATAAAAGATTTCTGTATTTCTTGTTAGATAGACCACAGATACATACATAGACCCGGAAGTCTATGGATTTTGTTGGGTTGCCAACAGCTACAATATCCTAACTGAAATTACTTTTTGTGCATCGTTTGTATTACTACACACCTACAGTCATAATCACATATTCTTAGACTCCTAATAAACTTTTTTTTCCTACTTCTTCACACCAAATCAACGATCGCCATCTGCTGAACAAAGATCTGACATGACACCAAAAGACTGACATGTATGTGTAGTTTTAAATGGAAATATAAAAATAGGTAAACATGATTCCAAATTTCATTCCATTCTTTAAAATTAGATTACCCGTGTTTAGGAAAAAAACGACTTTTTAATACATGCAACACTTACTGGAGCCTTGAAGCCAAGGTAACAATTTTATGTAGCCTGACTGTCGACAATTCGATTTTGAGTGTATTGTTACCTACTATAAGTGTCCTGATTCCTTCCTTCTGGCCCGTTACTTAAAAGTCTGATACCACGCAACATTTAACTGTTCCTTAAGTGATTTTTCAATCGACATGAGCTCACCTCACATTCTTTTCTTTACTCTTAATGTTCTCTCTTACCTTCCCTTGAGTTTTTTTCTATGTTGAGTAACATTGCTCTCGAATACTAATCTGGAGGAATCTAATTGCATAATAATATTATGGCATCGTTGCAATCTTCAAATGGTAAACATTTGACAGCTTACTGATCTCTAACATGACACAAGCGCGGAAGCTATACGTACAACATCGTCATGATCCTTTTCATTGTGCGATGCAATGTAAAAAAAACGAATGTTTTCAGATTTCTTTTTATTTCCGTTGTATGTATGTAACTATTACTTTTAGATACTTTCAAGATTGAAGCAAATTGCTTATTTACTGTGTTGTTGTTATACTTTTTATGTATATCTTCTTTTTTGTTTGTTTGTTTTAGTTCTCTTTTTAGTAATCGCTGTAATGCGTACGATTAAGTTGGAATATTAAGGGTGCCATTTGAAAACCGGCCCCGCACGGACAATCTCATGAAGTATCTTGCTGTGATGGTAGCCCGTTCTAGCTTACACCTCAGATGTTGATCCTTCTGTGTCAAACACAGTGTGTTAATATTAGTATTGTTTTTCTCTCTGTGTTATAGGAGTGGTAAGAGAAAGCATTCATGTCCTTCTAACATGAAAAAGGAGTTCTCTATCTCAGTTTTTGTGTTAAAGATTTTTTCGGAGAGGTAGGAGGATTAAGGTTTAACATATTCACTCTCTTTAATATCGTTAATCTTTAATATTCAGACTGAAATAATATCTTTAGACATTTTTGTTCAGATGGTTCATCTTTAGACTTTTTTATTACCTAACTCTTATTTTGCAAACAGTTTCAGTACCGCCAATATTATGGTCTCTCAAATACTTCAGTAATGGTAAGCCAGTAAAATTAGAATCGTCATGAAACACTTGCAACTTGACTTAGGGAGCTATCAAGATTCGCAATCGCCACATTGATATTATATTGACATTCATGAGAATTTAACTGTTGATCATTTGTTAGGTAAAGTTATTCGTTATCCATGTAAATACTGTTTTTACTATGCCTCTTCAAATTTAATTTTAAATTCTCTGAAAATTTTTTCAGGTAAATATTATTACCACAAATAGCAATAAGACCAACCGACAAAAACAGTGCAAACACCATAAAACATCTACTATTATTTGTCAACCACTGGAAAAGATTCCCTTTCCCTAAGACCCCGACGTACGTCAGGCCTAGTACAGTTTGTAGAGAGCCCACTACTGTCTCTGAACCCCGATGTTCCCCCTCTGCCAAACAAAAGACACTCTAGAAATAAAAATGTCCCCCTCCTATGTCGGAAGCATACTGTTCCTTTGCTGCCCAAGAGATAGGGCAATTTATAGAAGCATCTTGTAGCGCTCGCGCGCCACCCCAACCTGTTTCTGCTAGGGTGAGAGATGGCTTCGTCTATCACTCCCAGGCTTCCGCGAGGATGGAGATCGATTAACGATCGTCGACCGAGTCTTCCGGACCGGGAGAGTTCTGAACCGCTCCCGGTCTCGCTCCGCCATCTTTTTCGCAAGCATAACTTGTTCATTATTGGTATCCTCACTACTGAGCGTTGTGATTCCTGTTACAAGATGATCTTCAGTTGCTTTCCACTTGTTCCTCTCGATCTCGATTGAAATTGAAAAAGAACGATATAATAATAGTTCCTCGAATAGTCCCCGGACTTTACACACTAATTAGGTATTAATATCAAAGTTTTAATAAATATTTCAAAGCGTTAATGTCATCTAAAAGGCTGTTTTACTTCTATATAATTTTGGATCATAAAATAAACTCGTAAAGTTACGCTTAAATGTTATAGCTTTTCACTGGAGGGAAAATTAATATAGAATGATATAATAAACCACCTATTAAAGTGGTGGTTATTAGATTTACTCTCACACCTACTTGTTGTTTCAAGGTAACCGTCAAAGAGTATAAACTTAAACAGTATGTAGGAACTACATACCTATATTAGAAACTTCTAATCTTTTTGACAAGTTAATCGTGGTGGTAAAAGCCAGTAAATAACACATGATAGGACCTTGACTGTTTAACGCAGTATCGCGGTTTATATTCAAGTATAAATTTAAATAATACAAAATCTAAAGTTAATGTGTCAGTATTCAAAAGTCAATAATCATACCTACATTAAAGTTAACTTAAGCTAGTAAAGGGAATTTAGAAGTTCTTGAATTACATTCTAGTTCCATTTCACTACCTAATAAAATCTCAAGTTTATAAACACAAGTGATAGCTGTTAATTATAATTAAATTACCTACTAAAATAAACGGCAATACTAGAGCCCGCAATGATTGCTAATATCATGTTTCAAGGCGCCTTAGTGGGCGTGTTTCACGAGCTCCTTAATTTTGTCCACATAAATAGGTTAAATTGAAGGGGAACTAGGTTTAATCTTACAAATGAAAACTGCGGAGAAGTACGGCTATTATAATTTTGTAGGTTGTGCATACATACATAAGTATTTCATTAAAAAGTATGACAATTTTTTTATTCATATACCTATTCTATTCATATTAAGATGAATCTAAAAGAAGTTGAATGTCAAGTAAAGATAAAAAAATAGTGCTTTAAATGCCTGTTTTCTATATATGATGATGATATGATGATGATGATGATATGTATTGAGGCCACCAAAGTGACTGTGCCCCATGGAAAGCATGAATATGAGTCTAACAATGCGGCATGGTGACCCACACCATGGGAGCGTAGTGAAATGTTTCTGCATCATGCTTCCGGCCACCAGAGGCCGGTAGAATGATGCGAAATGAAACGACAGCATGAATGCTATTATTTTTAGGTTGGTCCTCTGTAAGAAGGTAACAGTGGTGAGGTCGAGCGTGGCTGTACCTACTATCTAAAATTATGTATATAAAATGTATTGTAATATTGTCGAAGTATCGGAAGAAGTAGACTACGGCGAACATTTACTGACCAAATAGGTTATGTTCTTAAAAAGAGCCTTGTGAAGGGCACTAATAATCAAAATTTCACTGCAATTCTGAATCCTAATTCTGAATGTTCTGTAAAAATTCTCAGAATTAGATGTAAGCATTTTTCTGTTTAACCTTTTATCGGTAAGACGCTGCAACCCCTAGATTGATTGATTTTACGATGTATAATATTGGACAAAACATGGATGAAACCATGACAAATGTTCATTAGGTGCAAAACTTTCAATTTAAAACGTTTGAACTTTCACTAATGATGCTGACATTTAAGCAACTAACTCATAAATTCAATTTCACTGATAAACACGCATGTGATAACAACGTATAAGTATGTGCATCAGTGCACGTGTCGCTATAACATTTTGTCATTAACGCCTACGTGAGCTTTGTCTATTAGAGCGCTCGAGATGATTGCAGGTATTATGTTTGCATTAGGAAAACTACTGCAAACGGTACGTTAAGAATAGTTGATTATACCGTAGGTACTTGGACAAACTTTTTTACTCTTATAAAATAATAACTAGAACCCATTTAAGTATAGTACCGATGGTACTGCAATATTTTAAAGTTCTAAACAAGTGGGGGCGGCTTCGTACAAAATGATTTTGTTTCTTTAAAAACTGTGGGAGTAGTTTACTTACTCGTACTAGGAATATTTCTTTGTTGCGTAGGCCCTCACTAGCATACAATAAAGTGAAACAAAGAACACCCAGACTTAGAACAACAATTTGTGGATTACATAAAGTTTGATTTAAAACCCATAACACTCAGCGAGAATCCCGCTTACATCGTTCAACATCAGTGCAGTTAGCCAGTGCGAGTGTGGGATAAATTCGTTATTTATTGGAAGTAGGCTCACCTTATTATAGGCTAGAGAACTGCCTCACGTAGGCGTCTAAACAAGAGTTTCTAGTCGATCTGTGCCCTCTAGCAATTTATATGTTATATTCAATTAATTTACTATTTTCCTTCTTTTTACTAAAGAATGGCAGAAATAAGCGTGTACCATCTTTTATCTACCCGTGGGTGCGACATTGGTGACTTATAATACATATGTCCAATTAAAAACCTACTTCAGGTCTATACAGTATTTCACATAGGTAAAGTTTAACAGAATGTCATAGATTACATGTTTAATTATAATACCGGAAAACACCTCCACCAGGATGATTTTCAGTGGAAGCACCACGTTCTAAAGGACCGAATAGCCAAAGGGATTTGTCATTCCGTCTCCAAAAAAAAAAATTCGTTAATATTTTAATAATACCCATTTTGGTATGAAAATGTCTAAGCATCAACAGATTGTGGCAGCTTTTTATACAGGTATAAATAAGCGTCACCCAATACATTATTTATCGACCTTAATATGTAGGAGATTCCTTTAACACATTTTTTATGTAAGTTTGTTAAATTCGATTCCTGCATCAATTTCGACTGATTCTCAAAATGGCCTTAACCCTTTTTTTGAGAGGAAACATCATAAGATTGTGCCTCTTTGTCGCTCGTTCCGCACTCTCGCTTGCACTTCAAGCCTTAAATGGATGTATAATGGATCCGCATGTGTCATGTTTTCGTGCAGCCGGCTCCATCGAATTAAAAGACGTTTTCACATCAAAAAATGATTTTGTATTGTACTCACTACATGCATGCACTTGTCTAGTGCCCATAATACTAGGTCTACGTAGTTTGGGACTAGATGGCGTTGTGTGTAAGATGTCTGAAATATATATTAAATATATAGAAAGACAAAAACCGGAACAAGTCACAGAGGTGTATTTTTTATTAAATTTATTACTATGCCTGTTAATAATGAGTTTAAATTTCCAGCGCAAAGATGTACTACTACGCCATTGCGTTGAAAGTTTAAATTCATTATTTACTTCAAATAACGTCAGTTTAATGAAAGCAAACTATCTTGCGTTGGAGTAAAGCTTTTTATATAGAATTTCTCTAACAGGTGTAGTTCACAAAGGTCTCTGAAAGGTCTTGTAAATGTTCTCAATATGAACTAAGATTAATTAAAATATACTCCCATTTACGAGTATCTTAATTCAAAGGATCATCTTCATCAATTAATTGGTAAAATTTCGAGTTGCAATTTAATTCAAGGCTCGTACTATTGCAGTCCTTTGAAATTGGAGGCTGCCCTGTTGTACGGCAAATAACGAACAGATTAATCAAGGGAATGCTTGCAACTTAATCGAGCCTGCATATATAGAAATAACAATGTAAACATCTATAACTTAATTTTATATTGTTTCTATTACATAAAGTCACTCTGTCTCCCCGAGGGGTAGGCAGAGACAATTGATCTCCACTTACTATAGTCCTGACACCACTCCTTTGCTTCGTCCGCATTTATCAATCGACGCATATATGCGTCGATTGATAAGTAATTGATAAATAAATCACATCATTGACTTATCGCCCATTCAGTCGCTTCTCAATGACACAGATTAGGATTCGAGGCACTAGAATTATCACACATAAAAGACCAATTAGATATGATCAGTCTACACCGTTGACGGAAGATATAAGGTTTCATGATATACCTATACAACTACATATCCACGTACGTAATCATCGGCATTATGATAATAGTTGGGATAATAGTAGCGTGGCGCGGACTACGATGCCAATTACGAGTCAGAGTATCAGCGAGGTCTAGAGCGCCTGCCGTCACATCGCCGCGGGGGAGGAACCTGCGGTTCTGCAGCCAGTCGTAATGAGTGCTCATGTGACAAGTGTTGTGAAAGGTTGAACTGACACTTAAACAAGTGTGAGATTCTGTAAACACCCATTACAAGTTACAAAAAGGACGAAGCTACATCTCTGGAGATATAGCTTCGTCCTTTTTGTAACTTGTTGCTCAAATCAACATTTATCATTACAGAAAAATAAGAACATTAAGATCTTCTATTTATCATTGTGCTTTATGAGTTTTGAAAATTGGCTGCTATTCACTTTATTGTTAAGTTGTATTTTTATTGTTAATTCTATAATGACATATTTCCTTTTATTATTATTATAACCCACTTTCATCTCATTTGCCATTTAATATTTAGTTTACTACGGTCACTGAACGCGCCGTGTGTTTTCAATATAATTTAGCAATTGGCCATATATTGTATCATCCAATCATAATTGTAATAAACTATTTAGGCTCCTAAACCTTAGTATGATTTCATAAGTAAAAGTTGTGTGGAAACATACCATTCAAATTCGAAAAATGTTAAAACAATCAATTGAAATAGGTAAAAACACTTTTTTTTATTGTAAATCGAAGTTTTATGTGTTCTATGTATGCGCTTGCCTGATGTTTACAGTAAAAGTGTACTGGTCCCAAAATCTCCAAATGTAAATCTTCGGATGACCACAGATTTTTTTTATGTGAGTCGCTAAGGAACTTGAATCGTTCTTTGAGAGAAGAAGTGCTTGTACAAACGCAGTCCTAGTTGCCGTCGGAGGCTGTTACGTAGACTTCGAAGAGACCTGGAAAGAGAAGCAAATATCTTACGACTGACGTTTGCATCTGTGAACCCCAAGACAAAGTACACTATTGATTTAATATGAATTTTATGTTTAAATTTATGGGTTTCAATTAAAATTATATTCATATCCTACAACAACCTTGAAGGTCCTTATTTATGTGTTGAAATTGTTGGAAACCTAATAAAGAGCAGACAATTGTTGAATTGTTTAATCACAATTGTCGGTGATCTCGGCGAAAAGTAGTCTCATTCGTAGTGAAAATGAAATAGACAGACACATAAAATTACTTTCGCATGAATGCAATTAGAAATGAATTATTTTCGTAAAAGTATTCACATCTTTTAAAAAAGTTCAAAGAAGCAGTAAAAGTTTTAATTATTGATTACACTAACACATATGTATAGTGATCAGAATCCAATCTCGAGATTGTACCCTCTCTAGTAGTACCCTCTGATGAGTGCAGAGAGGAAATTATTTTTGGTGGTTCGGCGCCTGGCAACGTTTCAATCTGCCGCGGATACATTTTCGTATTGTGTCGCCTACGCTACGGGTTCGATCCGGACTTCTCGCTACTGGCTACACTCTAGACGACACACTTACTCAAAATAATATTTGCGATTGTGAAACGACGGCGGTGAAATGTTTTGTTTATAGTAGGATAAACGTGTGAAGTATCTAACTAATTGGTACTCATACTTCCATATTAATATCATAAATTTGAAAGTAGCTCTATGTGTCAATTTGGATGCATCTCGGTACAGAGATTGGACCTTGGTACAGAGGAGGACATAGGTTAGCTTTTGTCACGATAACCGGCATTCACACAGGTGGAACCTCGGACAAAAACTAGTATTTGATATATATGCTTAGCTTACGTAAGAGCACCTGCGTCTCTAATTTAATTTGAGTCACAAGATTACATAACTTTATACTTGTTACAATTTACCTATTTCTATATAGTCTATTTCAAATCATGAATGAAATACGCAATATGTTTTATTTTCTGAAATCAAGCATTAAGAAAACATACTTTTAAATTCTTAAATAGATACAAATAATAGAATAAAACCAAAAGTGGGTGTCTAATATACCTCTGCCTAGCTTTGAAAGAAGGTGGGTGTAAATAATAGAGTTCATATTAAAACAGTACTTAAAATTTTGGCTAACTTTATTAATGCTAAGATAAGATATCCAAGTATAAAAATGTTAATACCGTTTTATAAATAAAAGACAAGTAAGGTCGTTACAAAAGTGGTTGCGGCAAAACAAAGCAACAGGCTTGTGATAAAATCAGTCAAATTACATTAAGGCACAGCAGTATAAAATACAGTAAGGTAAAAGCTCCTAATACGGCGGTAGTCGAAATCGCTTCCTATTACGGTGGTATTTCTAATTTCGAGTGTTATTCCTATTTTATTCAGTTTAAGTACACCAAAACGTAAACAATTTATTCTAAATCTATTACTTTATATTTTAACTGACGTTTGCAAGTATAGCACATAGACAACACAACAAGATCAATCAGTTTGTGTAACGGCATCGATGTGAGACGGGCTGCCATACAAACGCGGAACAACAAAATTAGAAACACTAATATTTATAAACTAAGTTTTTCGTATTAATAAGCCGTTCAAGTTTGTTTATGTCTTATTTATAGCATTTTCCTACTACTAAGCCCACTATTTAAATAGCTTCTTTCATATTTGTAGCTCATTTTAAACCCCAAAAATAAGAAATAAAATACCGCCGTGATACGATACGAATTTTATAAATTTATCTTAATACGGTGGTATAACTCCGAAATAGGAAAAATACAGGATATGTTTAATTGTTTATAACTTTCAATTTATTAACTTATTGAATTAGTTCCAAGTTTAGTTGAAATAATTATTAATCTCATAAATAGGACACCATATTCTGCGGTATGTGTTCTTAATTAGAAATCTAGTTATATATGAAAACTGTTGAGTACAAAATGTTGGTTTCTTAGAAGGGGTTAAAATAGAAAGGTGTATTTTAATTTATCACAAATCATTTATTTTCTTTAACTGTTGATTTAAGTTTTACACATCTGAGCCAAAAAACTGTTATCGTTTGATTAAGCCTGTACACTCTTTTGTTTATTAAAATTTTTATGGGTCAGAATTAGGATTATTCAAAACACTAGTAGTTTTCCTATTACGGTGGTAGTTATTTCCAGGTAACTCTGTATTAGGTTATATGATCTCCTAAAACGGCCCTATTCATAGAACATAAAATTACAAGTTTTAGGGTTCCGTAAATAAATAAAAAGAAACGCAAGTTATACTTAAGCCCAAGTTGCTACGTGGTGACAAGGTGTGAGTATTTACAAAGCTTCGAGACAATATATTATATAATGTACCAGAGACTACATTACTTTTAAACGAATTTCAAAGAAGATTCCAGCATCTGGCAACTAGAAATAACTAGTATCTCAGAGTTAGCTTCAGTTTTAATTTTTTATTATTCAGAGTTGTTCAATGAATTTATTGATTTCAAGCACGACACTAACGTAGAAGTTCTGTTTAGAGAAAAAAGAGAAAACAGGGAAATATAGAATTTTGGAGCATTATTCCCAAAAAATATAAAAGAGTCCAAAGAAATGCCCAAATCCTGTTAACATTCTTTGGGCCCACGTACGTGTGTGAATCGTCTTTTTCAAAAACGAAATACAGCAACAAACTTACTGATTCTCACCTGGATGATGTTATAAGGTTAGCATGCAGCGACAAGCCAGATCTTGACAAAGTTTTGAAAAAGCGGTCACAGTATCAAATATCTTATTAAGCATATTATTGTTTTAATATACTTAATGAGATTTTTGATTCTGTGAACGCTAATTCAGGAGGGAAATCCATTAGGATTAACATCTTAGTATTATAAAATTAAATCAAAATTTAAATTTGTGAAAACTCTTATATTTATATTATATATATTAAATAAATAATATTATATTATATAAAATTATATAGTTTAATTGTGTGTATCTTGTCTTTTTCCATTATTGAAGTATTATACATCGCTAATTTGGAATTATGTTTTTTGTGTACCCCTACCTACCCCTAACTAATTTTTACTTTTGGCCCGCAACACTGTGACTAAAACCTGTTTGTGGAAAGAAATACCGTATAGAAAAAAGTTGAGTTGAAAGCTCATTTTTTAAATTTTACCGAACGTAAAAAGAAAAATCAACCTTATTTTAATAACCTAAAACGTGTGTGTGAATGCACGGTTAAGCTATATTTGTAAATGTCATTAAAAGTCAATCTATATAATTAAATCAATGGTCAATGAATGAAAAACTTACAAATGATTTTACTAACACATTTATATTATTTATTCAATATTATTTGTGATTCAATAATATTATGAACTTCAATGAATATAATTTTTTACCCTCCATATTAGGAGCCGTCTACCGCAGTAATAGGCTCTGACCAAAATCATACCTCCGTATTAGGGAAAATCGACCCAACTATTTCAATATTTTTTTTAAATAAGAAATATCATGAAAAGCAACATAGACTCAACAGCAATACAAAATATAAATTCCACGTTTGACGAAAAATTTGTTTGGCGCCTTCAAAAATACTTACAAATTCTTATTTTTGTTTCTTACTTTCAAATGTTGTGAAATACCTCCGTAATAGGTGCTTTTACCTTAGTAATGGATTCGACATGCTTAAAGTTTCAGTCCGAACTAAGCATAACTTAGCTTCAGCTATGAAAACTGTTAATTTAGTCATGTCTACAATATTCACTATTATAAAATTTTGTAAACTAAAATTGCGCGCTACCACAGCGTGAAGACTTAGACTTACAGGAAAATAAATTAAAGTTATAAAGCAAATCCTGGAACTTCAGAGAAATTTTATATTGAGCTCGAAATTAACCCACAACCCTAGACTTGGCTGTCAAATGCAAAAACCTCAATATTCCAGTATACTTTATAAATGATGAACCTGACGTTAATATTTTTGTTTTTAGACTTTCGCGACTTTTACACATACTCATGTTTTTAGTGTACTGTATTTTTGATGTGTATAGTTCAGGAAGAACTGAGAAGATTCCTTGGAATCGATATGTGACAGTCATTAATATTTATATAGCATTATTAAGTGCCGGAGAGTCTCAATATTGCGTCAGGCATCGAGATCATGCACGTACAAAAATGTAATTACATATACAAACATAACTCTCTCTGATGTGGGTTTCTCTGAATTCATAGCCATTTATAGACTCTGAATGAGATATATTACAAATACTAATTCGTATCTAATGCCAATAGCCGTAACGGTTTCTAGTCGTTTTTTTAATGGCGTGAAGGACATAAATCTTTGATTTTTACTTGTTCGATAATCTACGTCTTGGTGCCTCTACCTTTTTTTCATTTTAACCGTTTCAGTCAGTGTTTAATTAGTAATGTCTTAACTCGAAATCGCTTTCAATAATAATCGATTTCAATTCGAGCTGGCATTGAAACTCTTCGGAGTTTATTACTAATTTTTAATTATAGTAAAAGTCTAAAATGTTTTTTTGTGATTACAATTTATTCCACAATCCATTTCACAAGTTTCAAGATTTACTAGAGAGATTGTCATTGTGATCAAGACATTTGTTACATACTATATTAGCTTATTACTTATATCAGTTATCACGGTAAAAAGTAGTCCATGTCCTTTTTCAGGCTCTAGATTATCTGTGTACCAAATGCGTTTCATTAAAATCGAATGAATAGTTTTTTTAGCGTTATAGCGCGACGGACAAACTTTCGTATTTATAAAATTAGCAATAATTATAAAATATATTAGATAATATTTGCTTATACTGCTCACGTTTTTCAGGTCTACAAATAACCACACCATTACAAACATAAAGGAAACCCTCTTGTGATTGCTAAACATCTATTGTAAAGGAGACATATTTAGGGTGACGTAGTTCATGACATATTTGTTTCACCTTATAGTTTCGTCAGGACAGACCGTACGTCCATTCATCCTTCCGCCCGTCCTCATTTTTCCTCCCAACCGGTTTTGTTTTATATTTAAGCCTACCAAAGTGACTGTACTCTGCCTAATGGAAAGCATGAGTAGAAGCAAGGAGTAGGGGTCACCATCTGCACTGTGAGGGTAAGCAATACAGCATGATGGTCGGATGTATCTGCACCATTCTTCCGGTCTCTGGAAGCCTGATGCAGAATGATTGGTTTACCGGTCTCACACTCACCAATTAAATACGACAGCAAGAGCGCTGTCATTATTATTATAGTCTTCTGTATGAGGGTAATACTGTCCCGATCGAGCCGGCCCATTCATGTTGAAATCAGCATGGCTCTACTACCTACTTTACTTCTAGAAAGATTAAAATTTGCATGGATATGTGTTTTTATTAGGTTGACAAAGTGCTAAAATAATATTACAAAAAAAAAAAATTGGGATACCTCTCCTACACGTAAGTTTTTGATGTTTTTTTCTCGTGGCTACCCTATCATGTGGGTTATCATTGGATAGGCCTTTTAAAAATATAAAGAGGTTTGAAAGACGATTTTATAATTTAGGTATCTGTTTGCGAGTTATTCAACTTTAATGCGTATTTATAGTTAAAAATTGTGAAGCTGTAGACAAAAGCTAGAAAAACGATTAAAGAGAATGCGTTGTCATTAACTTTAGAATGATGAAAATTCCATTATATAAATAAATTATGGCTAAAATACGCAAGTTAAAAAGTATTATATTTTAAAGAATTTAACCAACTCAAAAGACCTTTTGATCGGGATGATTACATAATAGAAACCTGTACTCCAGCTCCCCTTTCCCAGTTGCAGGTTTTCGTTTTCTAGTCTCCTAATTTTTTGGCTGACGCCACTCAGTCACGTGATCAAAACAAAACATTATATGTACAACCCGTACAACATATATTTTAAATAAAAATAAATAAAAAAATAAAAAAATAAATAAAAACTTAGCCAAGAGTTCAAGGCAGTCAATCGTTCTAATAGCGATGCTGGTCAAATAGCAAAAAATAATAATATTTATTTCATACATAATAATAATATTTATTTAATAATCATATATATGTAAGTAAGTAAGGCATTAAATAGACTAAATTACATTAGTGTAAACTTAACGAAATTTTATTAACATATTCATGCTTACACAGGTACGTTTAGTGATACCGTCTGCAAAAATGAAAGTAATCATGTGACCATTACTGTACTTTAAAGTCCAAATATCGGAAAAAAATATTTTGGATACTCTCGATACGAGACTTTTAAACTTTGTATTATAGGTTCCAGACTTGTGATGTGTATTTCCAGGAGGCTGCGCACAAAGGAACAGTAAAAACTTTATGGGTTTAGCTGTTCTCATGAAACCCAAGACTTTTGACGCTTTATTGAACATGCCATAAATATGTTGGTCATAATTAAATTATCCTGCAGTCCTGCATAACTCCTAGATTTCGGACACTATCAACCTTGTTGATTCTTTGCTGGATGGTGGGTAGATGCTTTCCTACAGAATGTAATCTGATAACATTTGGTTACATTAAGATGTAGTTTATTAGCTTCACAGTACACCCCAAATCTGTCAAGATCAGTCTGAAGGTTCTAAGTGTCATATTATATTTGTTTTTTAATTTTTTTATGTGTCATGTTGACTGCCTTCTTGGTGTGGTGGTTAGCTTAAGCGGCTGCTGATCAAGTGGTCTCGGGTTTGATTCCCGGGTCAGACTACATATTTATGTCACTCATAAATATTTGTTTCTGATTCTAGGTGTTTTCTATGTGTTGTATGTATTTATTTACAAAAAAAAAGTATGTTTATGTATGTTGTTTGTTAGTACCCATAAAACAAGCCCTGCTTAGTTTGGGACTAGATGATGTTGTGTGTAAGATGTCCGAATTATTATTACACATTAGAACATAGAAGGATGTAACAGTCCTCGAAGCATCTCTTGATGACAGCCACGAATAAATTAAATAACAATGGTCCTAACATTGATTCCTATGGGACCCCGGAAGGGATATCTTACCAGTCAAAAGTGTAACCCCTAAGCACCACTGCCTGCGTCCGATTATCTATGTAAGAAGTAAACCATCTATACAAATAACCATAAATTCCAGCGGCTAGTAACTTCTGCAAATGCAGCTCATGATCTTATTCTGTTGAAACATTTACTGTAGTCAGTGTATATGACATCTACCTGTGCACCCTCTTGCATTCCACTAGAGACAAATTCATGTGAAATTATCAAGTTGGAGGTTGTGGATCGGTTTTTAAAGAAAACCATGTTTTTTTCTGACCGATAATACTCTTAACCACCCTGTAGACGTTAAATAAACTGCCTCGTTGGTCTGGTGGTCAACGTATGCGACTGCTGATCAAGAGGTCTTGGGTTCGATTTCCGGGTAGGACCTAATGTTACTGTGATCCGAAGATATTTGTTTCGGAGTTTGGGTGTTTTCTATGTATGAAATGTACGTATGAATTTACGAAAACATAAATGTACGTAATCTGTTGTCTAGTACATGCTCTGCTTATTTTGTTACTAGATGGCGTGACGTGTTCGTTTGTTCAGGAAGTTCAAGTTTAATAGAAAATAAGGACATTTTAGAAATTGAGCGGTAGTCCTCAACATCGGATTTATTTCCCTTCTTGAAGACATGGGTAAAAAAGAGCAGATTTCAAGATAGTCAGAACTATGCCTTCAGATAAAGATCTTTTAAATAAAATACAAACGCGAACAACAATGCTATCAGTATCACATTAAGTCAGGACCCCTCAAACACCCCTATCATCCGACCATGACCTAAGAAAATTTTGACACACTAGACACCTTATTCAATGAAACAAAAATAACGATTATGATCAAAATAGATAAACCAAAAGAATGGATCTTGATGAATCTTTAAGTTTATACTTTAAATCCCAATTTTAAATCAGACAGTAACACAAAAAATAATTTTTAGAGGATAAAAATATAAACCAATATAGCACTCGCGTGACATAAATGGATCGATATAATAAGTGATTACTGATTCAATCATTCAAAAATAACCCCACACCTACCCGACATGAAATATCTTGTGTTAGGAATTATATTTATAATGGTTTAAATAAGTAACTGTGTATAGATTTAATAAACATATTAAGACATCCGCAATAAACTTACCAACCTCATGCGCTAGTATCCCACCTCTGACAAGGGTTGGAGAAGGCATTTAAAGAGCTCTTGAAGTAATTGTTGCCTATAATCTCGTCGTGAAAGTCGTACTAGTCAAATGAATATAAAATACCTATCGTGTAGCTTAAGATTTATCATACCTAATAAGAAGCGCCCAGTCATCAATCAGTACTCCCATTGGAGTCACATAATTGTTTTGTATGAGCGCCCTTTATTACATTTTTGACCTACTGAAACATAAAACTTAAATTCCTTTCAAATATTTATTTTTTAATTACCATAAAATCATGACACGGGCGCAGGTTCGTTGAAAGGCTGCGCCCGTGTGCATTGCATTGCACACCCTGCACTATATATAGGTAAAGACGCCTTTGACAATGTCGTTATTTAACTAAGATTATGTTATTATGTAACATCTTTAAATTATACGCGATACAGAAATTAACCATTTCTATTGTTACCATTAATTACTTAGACCTTAAGTACAATCACAATTGAATCGAAATTGAAAATCGCTATCGACGAAATGCCTGTTGGTCTTTACTCCCAAACTGTCAACCAAAACTCATTCAGTTGATTGCAGAGGTAACAGCAATTAACAAATTAATATTGCTTTCATTGGTTTGATAATGGTGCCTTATTTAAGTAGGTACTCAACTTAATACATAGTTCATTACAGTCCTTGTAACACTAACTGTTAACTTGAAAGATCTTCTAAAAGATTGGAGTGCTTACGAGTAGTGCAAGATTTTACTGTGTATGACATAAGCGCGCTTGACGTAGCTCGGATGGAAATAATGTCGAAGGCGACAATTAGGTAGATAACAATTATAATTTATAAATCGTGAAATTGAAAAACTTGTTCTATTTTATTAGTAAGATGAATGGATAAATTACCCGACCTTTTACTCGATTACTCGATACCGACACATTTTAAAGTAAACCTACAAAATTTCAACGAAATTGGTTCAGTACTTAAGCCACTATTTTAGGTTTTTAAAATTAACTACACAAAATTATTAAAAAACCGAAAGATTTGATTATTTGTTTGAAATTAATAAGCTCCAAAAGTACTGGAGTGTTTTAAAAAAATCTTTCACTATTAGAAGCGTACCTTATCTCTGATTAAAATAGGCTAGAGAATGTTTTCAAAAAAAGTTAAGGTCATGTATGAAAACTTCGATTATGTAACCTAAGGTGTAAAAAAAATCCCATTGCCAAGAGAGCAAAGTAATGTAGCACATTTTTGTAGAGGACATCAATATCAACAAAAAATTACGTTATGCCATATATCTAACTGTGCGTAAGATGGCGTGAGAGGGGTGTTATAACTTTGAAGTACCTATGTATACAGATAAACACATAATATATCTTTTATAACTCTCAATTGGATGACTTTGAACTATTGTTTTGTCAAAAATAGACTTAATCGATTATTCTAAGCATGGAAAGTCTGCAAAGGGTGTGTTATATTTTTTTTGATAAATACCTATATGAGGAGGGCGGACAACTCCTAGGAAATTCAAAATTCAAAATTCTTTATTCACTTAGGATGCAATACATCTCTTGTGACAGGTCAAAATTCTACATGTACATTTATGCCATGTTCGCAAACAATAGGTAAAAGAACATGGCAATAAAAACTCGCGGCAATAAAAACATTGGCGATATAAAGATGTTCTGAAGCGTCACATGGAAAGATGCAATATAGAGCTCTCTCGGTGGGAGAGTTTGGCTGCACAGCGACCAGAGTGGCGTGAGATTGTGAAGAAGGGAATCCTGGAATTTGAGGAACAGCGCTAAGCTGACCTCGACGCCAAGCGCGATGAGCTTAAAGCCCGTCCACTCGCCGCCATTCACTATAATTATGAGAGCGGTAAGCTCACTTGCCCACATTGTGCAAGGAAGTTTGCTGCAAAAATCGTCTATATATGAGCCATCTCCAGCGCCAGGCCCTATAAGGAGTTGAAGTGGTCGCCATGGCCGATATCAGTCAGATTATTGCTATTACTATATGATCCCATGCGGAGCTAGAGCGTTATTTAATAAAGCAATATGATCTACATGTCAACGAGTTTAAGTGCACCTACTCTAATAATAACCACTCTAAAACATAATTTATGTATGAGCAATAAGACTCCCACACATATAATCACATAACGCAAGACACAATTTCTTGTAGGAAACCCAATTTCACTTTATCTCGACCCGGGAACCAAACTCAAGACCTCTTGATCGGGACTCGCTTACACTAACTAACGAAGCAGTAACGAATCAAATGCCCGCTTGCTTAATACTACAGCAACATATAACGGAAATGGTAGACGCGAGTAACAGAGTGTCGTCTTTAATGTACTTGCAAAGGCATACAAAGTATATATGGTGATTATACCGACGAAAACCAGTGTCTCTGATATCCCGAATACAAAGTCGTAGGATTACATCTTCAAATCTAATTGCACCTCTATTCTACAGCCTTAATCTAGGTCCACCATACGCCACCGCCAACGACCCACAAGTAAATCTCGGGCTTAGTCCTGCATACCACCGTATTTGAATTTTAAATAAGCTCACTTCCCTTACTCTCTAGATGTCGATTCAATGAGATGAATATTCTATAGAAGTAATGCAAATAAGCGTTAAGAAAGTAATTTCAATGGAGAACACGATTTATAAGTTCCTTCTTTGTCTATCTAAATACTCATAATAATAATTTACTTATTGTTCTAAATAGATTTATAACAATTTGATAACTTTTTAGATCATTACAATTGCATGTTTAATATGTACCAAATTGTGCCTTAATACTAGCCTCCGTTACTGAACTAGGTTGCAAACCTGTGCTTCAGCGTATGGCGCCATTTATGTATGTTCAATTTTACTAACCGGCTAAAGGTGCATACATAATATGAAACATATATGTTTATATGTTCCACTGCAGCGCCTAAATTATTGAACTGATTCTAATGAGGTCTCAATAGGTTCCGAGTGATATGGGTTATAATGAGTTTTCTAAAAAGTTTTTACGTAGTCAGGTCATAAGTTTTTCAAACTTGTGATATGAGTCTAATGAGCAGATAGGTGTGTGTTGTGTTTGTTACCTATCTGCTCATTAGTATGTATTAGTGTAGGTAAATTAACATATTAGTAAATGATTTGCGCAAAAAGGGTGACAGGAGATGGATGCAAGACGCCCATGGATTGGAGAGGTCTATGTTTAGAAGTAAATTACGATTGATAGATCATGACGAGCAGATACAATATTCTGTTCTACTATTGGTAAGGGGTATCTGAAAGTTAATTCAAAAGTAAGTTGCGGCTTTCTAACTTCAGTTAATGTAGTGTCCGGTAACATCCTGACTGAGAGAACAGCAACAGAAGAATTCTTTATCGCCGCTCTTTTTCTATAATAACCTACCAAAATGACGAGCCGGCCTATTTGTGCCGATATCAAATACACTGAAACCTCCAATTTATATGACACAAAGACATAGTGCACGTAACTAATTAGTTTAAACTATACTGTGCAGACCATAGGGTTTATTTTAAGATTTCTATTGTTTTTGCAATTATTTTATCCGGCGTAGTTTGGTAGCTTAGTCGCCTTTTATGACGACTATGGGTTCCGTCTATTCCGTATTCTTAATTCATCACCACGCGGAGAACATAGAGTAACAGAATATTTTAATAAATACTCGCTTCATTTGTTCCATCTCGGTTCTATAAGAATGACCTACATAACGTTATACCTACGCAATAGGAATAAACGTTAATGTACAACAATTTCAATGAACACGTGAAAATCCCAAAAAAATATCTTTACAAACAGCGTCCTATTATCGCTAAATTTCTCTCAGGCAGTCTTGGCTTCAATTTAATTAAGCAATTATAAAGATAATTGATAAGTGTTTTGCTACGAATAAATTCGTAGGTGTTTTGGTTCAGTAATTCAAATAACTTCTAGAGTTATTAAAAGTACTTTCGCCCATCGATATAGTTTACCTTAGTAAACTGACACACAGACTGCACGGTTGGCCTAGTGGCTTAAGCGGTCGCCACGCCGCTTCCTACTACGCCAAGTGTCGTGGGTTCAAATCCCACGTAGGACAACACTTTGTGTGATTCACAATTTGTTGTTCTGAGTCAGGGTGTTCTTTGTGTCCGTTTCTTGTATGTTTGTAAAGTCCCCCGCGACACAGGAATTTATATTCCTAATGCGGGAGTTGTCTTTTAAATAACAGAATAACAGAATGAGCTGAAAGTGATATGATTTTTCCTTTACTAAATTATTATTCTCTTTTTTACGCGTATTTTACTTTAGGTACATATAAACCTACCAAAGTGACTAATCTGTCTTATGGAAAGTGGAGTGTGTGTAGTAGTGAAGTGTAGTAGAATCCGAGAGTAGTAGTCACTATACAGATTGCGAATGATAATAATAATAATGAATAAATATTTCGGACATCTTACACATCGTTGTGTAAGATGTAAAAGTATGTTTAAGTATTTATATCAGTTGTCTAGTACCCATAATACATACATAAAAAACACCCAAACCCCGAAACATGTTTGTGGATCCCACAAACCCGGGAATCGAACCCGAGACTTCTTGAATAGCAACCGCATGCGCTATCCGCTAGACCAACAAGGCAGGTACAACGCAGAAGAATGCGGACAATGCAATGATGCAGCATGGTGACCCATACTATAGCGACCTATTAGGGCTTCTACATGATTGAACCCTCGGTCTCGCATTTACCAACCATACACGACCACTATTCAAATGACTAAAAATAACTCACGAGCGTCAATAGCTCTATTTATGCTAAAACATAACGTAAAATCAAAATAAGGCTACACTCACTACGGAGTACAAAAACAGGAATACTTGAAACAAATCCTAAACTCTATCAGTGAAATTTAAAGAAAAAAACTTAAATTACTGATATTTATAAACTTTTTTTTTGGCAACCCATATGGGTTATGTTCAGAAACTTATTTAATATATAAAGTTCAAAAAATAATCCTAATATACCTATTTCCTTCCGTTTCACAACATGATATTTCATTAGCCTTCCATGATTCTGCATATTTTATGCTTAGAATTTATAATTTACCGATTGTATAATTTTCTTCAAAGAAAATTAGTTCAGTAATCAGTATGCAAGTTCGACAACTCTGTGAATTTTACATGAAGACTTGGTAATCTCTCCTTACTACCAGGTACACAAATGTCATTACACAATTTAATAATAATATGTATTTTCAAAGAGTATCTAGTGAAGCTATCATTAAATTTTTCAACCCTGACTTCATTTTTATTACATTACCATGTCGAATACCTGTCTAACGTGTAAACTTATACGAGTACATAACATATGTTTTTTTGTTTCTTTTCATTATATTATTGACAGAAACTGATGACAATTACTAATATTCGGTTTCGTTTTACATATTTAAAAACTTGTCAAAAACGTAACATCAATACGTCGACGTCAATAATATAATAAAAATAAATTTTATTATATATACTAAAATCTAAATATATAGATATATAATAAAAATATAATAAAGATATAATGAAAATAAATAGCTCTGAAGTATATAAATATATACTTCAGAGCTAATCAATTTTCAAATAAAACATGAATGTAACACCTCCATGTATGATAACAGTTCAACAGGATAAACCGGTTGAACTATTCAATCGGTTTTACCTGAATATCAGTTGTAGCACAGAGCTACAGCGAACTGAATTCGAAGGTGGAACTAGTTCTCAATATATTTGAGGGCAATGACTTCTCAAAAACGATTGCCAAAGATATTCACGTCAATGAACCGATTTACTCTGTGAGGCATGAATGTAAAACAACACTAAACTTTCACACTCAAGACTGTTAATAAAAAAATATTGTAAAATACTCAACAAGACTTACGGCCTGATCCGATAATCTAACACGAAAACTCTTAATCGGTAAAAGTATACGCTAACCGTCAGGCCAAGGAGGCAGTCACTCACGTTGATTTAGTGTAATAATAATTATATGAAATAATTATAAGTGAGTATTTAGTCGATCCACACATAATGCAGTTTATCTCGGTATTCCTATAAATAAATTAATAAAACTCTTATTTAGAAAATAAGAATATTTCGTCTTTGATAGTTTGTATTGTTTGTAATACTGCTGGTCACATCATCTTCAGCATCATTTTAGCCAGTGGTGCGAATGGCTCTGCTAACTGTGACTGTAACAGTGTAATGTTCGCATGACATTTTCACGAAAAATCTGCCACTTCCTTGTTCAGCCCATACAGAACTAGATTAGATTCAGAGAACACATAAAGCCGTCAGTCCCGGTTGTCATGAACATCTATGGCAATCTCTGTTGGGAAATCAGTGCCCTCAAACTTACTGATTAGTTCAACTTTCTATTTTCAGTTCTCCCTTAGGATTGCGGAGGTCCGATGCCAGTCACTCCGTGGAAAAACTGATATTCAGATAAAACCGGTTGTACTAGTACATATGTAATGCTTGTGTTAATATTAGTTAATGATGACAACGAGTGAAAACAAAAATAATCAAAGAGAGAAACCAACCTTTCAATAACTATTTAACATATACATATATACATTCACATCTAATCCCAAATATTATAGAACGTATTACGTTTATTGAACATATTTCACTATCTTCAAAGGGTGTAATAAACTTGCGAAGATATAGAATATGAAATTCAGCAGAGGCCCATGTTTACATCTCATCCTGCTATTTAAATGAGTGTTAGGCAAAAAAGAATATGACTGAAGCTGAATGTAATTCAAATGAAAATGAAAGATGAACGTGTGTGAAACTAGAATCAACAAGTGAGGAATGACTTGTGACATTAGAGGAAGATTGCAATAAGAGCCAGTGGATAAAGTATATAGATTGTAGGATTTGAGTATTTTAACAAAACTACAAATTTATATTTACAAATAATTTTAAAATTACAAGTACAATGCTCGTATTATATTTTTAAAATATATGGGTACATTTTAAAAATATATATAATCTATAAGTGCCGCAAATAGATTCTATTCAGAAATGGCACGTTTAATATATTGCACTTGTGGAGAGATTTTTTTACGTAGGTACGCGTTTTCTTTAAAGTGTGTATATAAAAGATTTTAAACACAAATACACAGCTGAGAGGAGATTTAATGTTTAGATGTTTGCCAAAAAACATTCCACCCTGGAGGATTGAGTAGGTATCTGATTTTACAATCTAGGCGAAAATGTAGTAATAAATAATAATGGTAGTGTGTTTAATTTTGGCACATGCGTGAATGCGCCGGCGCGGCTCGTTTCGCCGGCGCACAGTAAGAGATCGCGCCTGGCTCGCACCGCCCGCCCTGGTCGCTGGAGCGCATGCGCCCGTGCTGCAGTTCATAAGAGTGGATCACTCTGCATTTATATACGTTTTACAATTAAAGTACGTAAAGTAGAAATTCGAATATTAGTTTAACCTTTGGTTGTGTGTGTAGATATTTAATTAGTTTATTAAGAATGATACACGAGTTTCATGAAAAAGCCAAGCGATTTTATTCTACTAATATCAGTGGTTTGATATCCCTATAGACGTGCAATGTTATTTCAAAGAATATGCTCCACTTTAGGCTCTAGTACATACATATACTGGCTGAACCCCGCGTTGATACCTGCCGTAATTGTTGTACCGTTACATCAACAAACACGAGCAACGCCGCGGGGCAAAGGTAACTAAAAAATAGCCCAAGTTACTCCATATATCATTAGTTAGCTGCAAGTTCAAATTATGTCAAAATTAATCCAGTGGCTGTAGACATTAGCAAAAGCAAACAAACAGACAAACAAACAAACATTTAAAAAAAAAATTTTTGATGTAAGTACCGTACATACTTACACATTAAATTTTACACTTCTTAAATTTTAATTATTAATATAGATTTAAATAAATAATAGTAAATGTTTCGATATAACGTAACCGTAATATAAATACACTAGTTGACCGAGCGAACTTCGTACCGCCCAACTTTAAAATTACAGAACTTGATCGCAGCGCCACCTACCGGGTCCAATTGCGAATCTAAACCATTCCCAGATCCCCTTGAACAGACACAAAAAATTTCATCAAAATCGGTCCAGTCGTTTGAGAGAAGTTCAGTGACATACACACTCACAGAAGAATTATATATATAAAGATTACTTTTGAGTTCATTATACAGTCAGCTTTAAAAGTATATGAAAATCTTAAAAAACATTTTACAGTGCTTATGTAAAATCAGGGCCAGTACCCCTTAACAAATCAAGAATTGTATTGAAAGTAATGATTACTTTCAATACAAAAAGGGCAAAATGTTGCTCACACAATGGTTTCATATCAAAAGAAAAAAAAATATCGCCTTGACCTTAATTTGCTATACTGAAGTTCTCAATGTGTAAAAAGACTCAATCCTTTCATTTTTTTTCTTTTCTTCGAGTTCTTTTTACTCTTTGCCCATTATTAGATGTAAATTTCAATAGAGACGTAAAACAATTTTCTACTCACGACACTGGAACTTTAGTAACTTAATTCGGAATTTTGAGGTTTCCCTAATTTGTTTTTCAGAGTTTCCATTATTAGCTTTTAATGTTATTTTTTTAAGTTTATACTTACCTTAAGTTTATACTTACCTATAGTAAACCAGTAAACTTAGTACCTTACAATTTAATTAATATGGATAGCAGCGCTACTTAGAGGGTACCTACAATTATGTTCCCAAACCATCCGAGAACCAATTGAAATATACACACAAAATTTAATCCAAATCGGTTCAACTACTTAGAAGGTGTTAGGTGATCACATATACGGAGGAATTATATCAAGATAGCTGTTAATAACAGCTTCCAAATGACAAGGATTGAAGCTTAATGTTCCAAGCATACTCTTGAACACTTTCGTTGAAATTTCCCTGTGCCTTTTGCAATAAATGTACGTAATTTTAATTGTCAGTCAATTCTAACAGACATCTTCTATATATGTTACTACAATTAAGAAGATAGAAGGTTTTACAATTGGTAAAAAATATACAAGTCTATTTTAGTATAACCATGGTTTAGAATTTTTTATGCTGTTGAATCAAAGTATAAAATAATTCTATTTCCTTTTGGACCTTTACTTTAATCATTAGATACTTAGAACTCCCAACTAAATATTGTGCTTACAAAAATTTCCGGTGAAGAGCTTTAGATTAGGCCTTATTATTTGAGTCAGTAACATTCTTACAAATAAATTACCTTCGTTTACTATCGTAAGAAAAGACTATAAAATTATTTCTACATTCAAATTTTGTTTATTTTTTTTTAATTATATTGTAATAGAGCAAGAGCCCACAGCCGCCAGACCTACGTCATTAGTGCAAAGCTGAAATTTTCAGGATTATTAGTACAATGTCTTGTTAAGATGTGTGTGTACCCATTAGCTTAAAAGCGGGGCCGTTTCTGAGGTAGCGGGAAGTACAGATGGATAAAAACCTTACTTACCTACGTTAGAGGTGCAAAGGTGGTATTTACATATTTATCAAGAATATTATTTAAAATTAAAATTCATTACTGCCAGACACTTTCCGTGGGCCATTACTTAAACCCGTTACGTTACGTTACGTTGATTTTGTATGACGTTTTCCAAGTGAGCGCATTTTCAAAGTTAAGCCTCTAACTCCTGAACTAACAAAGTCTTAGAATCCATTATAGTTTTCCTTCAAAGTTCATTATATGGAACAATATCAGGAATTTTTCCAGATTTTTTGAGCCAGCCGTTTAGCTTTTAGGGGGGGGGGACGCCCTGTTTTTACAAAAAAGTGGCCTTTAAAGTGGAATTTCTCGCAAACGGATACTTAAATCAAAAAATTGTCTTAGAAACCCTATATTGTTTTTAAAAGACCTATCTAATGATACCCCACATGATGGGGTAGCCGCGAGAAAAAAAAACATCCCCACTTTACGTGTAGGGGAGGTACTCTTAATAAAAATATTTTTCATAATTTTATTGAAGCACTTTGTCGACGTAATTACAATACATATTCATGCAAAGTTTCATCTTTCTAGCACTTACCGTTTGGACGGTAAGTCGAGGACGGACGGACGGACAGACGGACATGACGAATCATATGGTTATCATTATTATGGGTTCGAAGTCATAAACTTCGGAACCCTAAAAAATCGGCCTCCAGCTAGCGAGATAGAGGCCAATTTTATACTAACGATATATATAATAACGAATATAGCGATATTTACTCATGTCTAACGTGTAAGTCAAATAAACATTGCCCCAGTTGACATTTAAATGACGGCGTGGGTTTTTTTCTCAAATAAAATTTGGAATTTACATATTGCATTCCTTTTTTAAATTGAAGCTGATGAAGGTAATGGACAAATTCAAAATGGCTTAAAAACAGTTTTGGTCAGTCATAGAAAGAGGCATTTCACTGTACTATAAACTGTTATTAAATAATAAATGCGGCTAAGTGCGAGTCGGACTCGCCCATGAATTGTTCCGTAGCAGCAAGTAACATCATATAAAAGTTCTTGTAGTTCGTTGTAACTTTTATCGATGTTTTAATAATAGTGTTTTGATTAAAAGAAATGTAAATTGCGGTTTATGATTTATGACGTATTAAAAAAAACTACTTACTAGATCTCATTCAAACCAATTTTCGTTGGAAGTTTGCATGGTAATGTACATCATATATTTTTTTAGTTTTATCATTCTCTTAGTTTAGAAGTTACAGGGGGGGACACACATTTTACCACTTCGGAAGTGTCTCGCGCAAACTATTCAATTTAGAAAAAAATTATATTAGACACCTCAATACCATTTTTGAAGACCTATCCATAGATACACGTATGGTTTTGATGAAAATATTTTTTTTGAGTTTCAGTTCTAAGTATGGGGACCCCCAAAATTGATTGCTTTTTTTCTATTTTTGTGTAAAAATGCTAATGCAGTTCACAGAATACATCTACTAACCAAGTTTCAACAGTATAGCTCATATAGTTTCGAAAAAAAGTGGCTGTGACATACGGACGGACAGACAGACAGACATGACGAATCTATAAGGGTTCCGTTTTTTGCCATTTGGCAACGGAACCCTAAAAATCGGTGGGTAGATAATTATTATGTTTACTTATGATTTCGTTATTTTTGTACGAAGTTTACCAAGTAAGCGTATTTCACAAGTAAGGCCTCTATAAATCCTAAACTAACAAAGCTATCTAAAGCGTTATAGTTCTCTTTTAAAGTTCAATATGTTGACGACTATCATGAATTTTTTCTGAATTTTTTAGCCAGCTTTTCAACTTTTAAAGGGGGGAAGCCCTGCCCCACAAAACAATGCGCTTTAAAGTTGAATAACTCGCAATCACACAGCAAGACCTATCCAATTACACGATGGGGTAGAAGCAAGAAAAAAAAACATCCCCACTTTACGTGTAGGAAAGGTACCCACATAAAAATATTTTTCATAATTTTATTGTATCATTTTGTTGACGTAATTACAACACATATTCATGCAAAGGTTCATCTTTCTAGCATCAACTTTTTAAGCATTAGGTCGAGGATGGACGGACGGACATGGCGAATTTATAAGGGTTCCGAGTCATGAACTACGAAACCCTAAAAAAACAGTTGAATCGAGAACCTTCTTTTCTTGAAGACGCAAAATAAGGCTTTGAACGTTATTTCTTAAGTCATTATGTTACCTTAACTTTGTAAAAGTATTGTGAAAGTTAGTAACGAAACTTTGAAGGACAATACCTTTGAAATATACAGTTGTGATTGTTCTCTTATACTATAGCTTCAGTTCTATTATAATCTTTCCTGTTCTTTCTTTTGATAACGATGCTAATGCTTAAAGGTTATTCAAATTAAATTGTAAATACATGTTTATCAAATACTTAATTTACAGTAAAAATATTCAGGCCTATTTCCAATACTGTCTCTGATTTGTTCACAATGGACAGTGATATAAGAAATGGGAAAAAAAATTTTTTTCAATAAGTAAGTTTATAAGTAAGTAATCTCTTATAAACTTACGCTATGCGTTGATTACAATATTCTCCTATTGATTTATTAGGAGACGAATCATAGAATAATATTATAATTTATTAACTAATTATCTTAAACTAGACAATGTTGGAGAAAGGAAAACTTTGCTTGATGATATGAAGATGATCCATAGATTACTATGGATCATCATCGTATCCATAAGCAACGTAAGGGTCATTTGAATTTGTTCGAGCTGATTTTTTTTAATCTTTGATACTCACATTCTTCTGAGTTTGTAAGCACTCCATTTTCCTTTCAACGTGGTCTCCGCGGCGTTACAAACAATAACGACGGGTAAAACAGCAGGACTCAGCTTGAATTTAAATAAATAAATGATTTTCGATATAAAAGATTTTCAAAGCGATCAACGACTTCAAACCCATTCCAAAAAAATGTTTACGATTTGGATGTTCGCCAATATTTTGAGTCAGTTATCCACATTATATTTATTTCGAGTTAATATTAGTTTGCAAAGTTTTTTTTATGGTTTTATGGCAAATGATACACATGCACTAGCGGTGTACAAGACTCATTCATGTAGCTGATTCTGTATATTGCTAATTGTAAAATATATAAGGCGTGAAAAGGGGGTATGTTTGTACACAAATCAGATGCATCAAAAAATTTACTTACTTTTACATAGTTACTTTTTACATACTTTAAGAAATGTGTTAGCATTTAGTTGAACAAAAGAAAAACCTTAAAAAATAAGTATTATATACTAATACATTTGTATTTAATTAATAACCTACCGGTTCCGTCATATAGCACTATCATGGTCCAATTATATGCATCTAAAACATGACGACTGTTGGTGCATTAAAATAATGATGTTGTTATTCAACAAGTTCTTCCAAGTGCTGGCAATTAGGAGTATAAATCTTTATGTTCTAAACTATGTACGCACATGTATGTATGTATACTATGTATTTACGTATCTATGTACTTGCTTTTTATTCTATTTTCCTCTTTGACTTATCAGTTTATTGGTTCCTCCTTTTCTAGTCACATCCTCCTTCACTTAATTTTTCTTCAGTCAACGTTTACTCTCATGCATGTCCACTTCTTTGCATAAAACTTTCTTCACATCTTCATTTTTGTCATCTCTACACACCACATGTTCATTGCAAGATAACATAATACTCCTCAACCTTTTATCCAATGACGCAGCTTATGCTTTCTCTAATACTTATATAATTGCTCACCTGGTCTGTCCCTGTGTTACGAGCGCAGTTTCTGACTCAGCTCAATTTACTTATTCTTGTAAAAGTAATTCAGTACTCAACCTGTATGATGTTGTTTCTTGCGCTAGTAACAAAGTCAAACGCTAACGCAAACTGTTTGTCCTTCCCTCATTTTTAGGGTTCCGTAGCCAAATGGCAAAAAACGGAACCCTTATAGATTCGTCAAGTCTGTCTGTCTGTCTGTCTGTCTGTCCGTCCGTATGTCACAGCCAATTATTTCCGAAACTATAAGAGCTATACTTTTGAAATTTGGTCAGTCGATGTATTCTGTGAACGGCATTAAGATTTTTACATAAAAATAGGAAAAAACAATACATTTTGGGGGTCCCCATACTTGGAACTGAAACTCAAAATTTTTTTTTCATCAAACCTATACGTGTGGGGTACCTATGGATAGGTATTCAAAAATGATGTTGAGGTTTCTAATATCATTTTTTTCTAAACTGAATAGTTTGCGTGAGAGACACTTCCAAAGTGGAAAAATGTGTGTCCCCCCCCCCTCTAACTTTTAAAATAAGAGAGTGATAAAACTAAAAAAAAATATATGTTGTACATTACCATGCAAACTACCAACGAAAATTGGTTTGAACGAGATCTAGTGAGTAGTTTTTTTTTAATACGTCATAAATCGTAACACGCAATTTACCTTACATCCAATCAATACACTAGTATAAAAACATCGATGAAAGTTACAACGAACTACAAGAACTTTTATATGATTTTTTATCGATTATAGGACTCCTCATCTCAAACATGCAATATTTCATATTGTTCATTCAGTAACTTAACATGACCATTAAAATCTCTTTTTATCAATTTTTTTCCACTATTCAAACCACCTGTCACAATCGATAAAAATCGTGCCAGTCCCCAACCCCAGCCTTGGCCAACGTGGGCCCTTAACCCTCTCCCGAGAGGAAACCCTAGGTTCGGGTTGGTCGGGACGACATGGTTTGTTGATGATCATTGATAAAATGACTGTTGCTTGTGTATAAAATAAAATACTAAAAGATCTAACCTGTTATGGATCCCATGACCATTGTTTTTCAAATATTAATAACTAGCTTTCCGCCCGCGGCTTCGCCCGCGTGAAATTCGTTTATATCCCTCGACACGGTAAGGGTAGATTAAACAATCTTACATGATTTTATGTTTGATATTAAGGAACTTCGCAACAAACTTTCGTCCCCTATTTCAAACCCTTCTACCTTTATTTTCGCAATAAAAAGTATCCTATGTCCTTTCTATGGAAGTTTAATTCTATCTTCATACCAAATTTCATCAAAATCAGTTCAGTGGTTTAGGCGTGAAAGCGTAACAGACAGACAGACAGAGTTACTTTCGCATTTATAATATTAGCAGGGATTACACCTTCGGAAAGTAGAGATTTCATCAAACAGAAAACACCCCAATTTTTTGATAGATATTTTGACGGGTGAATTTTCGATATGAAGTCAAAATAGGGTGAAAAAATAAACATTTCAAATCAAATAAATTACAGTGTATTCGGGGCATAAAAAGGTAAGTTTTCACTAAACTACAATAACGCCCTGTTTTTACAATAAAGTGGCCTTTAAAGTGGAATTTCACGCAAACGGATACCTAAATAAAAAAATCGTCTTAAGAATCCTTTAATGTTTTTAAAAGACCTATATAATGATACCCTACATGGTTGGGTAGCCGCGAGAAAAAAAAAAAATCCCCACTTTACGTGTAGGGGAGGTACCCTAAATAAAAATATTTTTCATAATTTTATTGTAGCACTTTGTCGACAAAATTACAATATATATTCATGCAAAGTTTCATCTTTCTAGCACTTACCGTTTGGACTTTAAGTATAGGACGGACGGACAGATGGACAGACGGACATGACGAATCTATTAGGGTTCGAAGTCATAAACTTCGGAACCCTAAAAAATTGTAAATCTTTTAATTACCTACAACTTTGCCATTTAACTTTTTTCCACAGGACTTGTAGTTTTGCCGGAAATCGAGATAAACCCTTTTTTACCCTTTATTTTGCCATCCAAAGTGACTCTACCCTGCCTGATGGAAAGCATGAGCTGAATCCAAGAGTCGGGGCTACCATACTTGCTACGAATGCAGACAATAATGTATGGCGGCCCACACTATGGCGGCTTAGTGAGATGTTTTTTCACGCCTCGCTTAAAGGACCCAAAAACCTACCCCCCTATCCCTTCCCGACCTCAAATCGCCCGTAAATTATTTTACCTTTCATTTTTATAATACTCTCCTCCTTTTCCAATAGGTTTCATCCTCCTATAATTTTATTTGTTTTCAAAAATTAGCTACTCTGGTCTACTGGTCTATACCTATGTCATTTACAAACTATCATTATTATGGTTGCCATGCAAGTGTGTTATGCCTAGCAACCTGTGAAGTTTTGACAGGAGATAAACAGTGATATATTTTGACATCTACGATTTATGCATTTTTATAATCACATAGCTTTGGCCTTTGTATCTCGATTATTGCAGTAAAAAGTAGCCTATGTCCTTTCCCAAGTTCTGTTCTATATTCATACCAAATTTCATCAAAATCGGTTTAGTGGTTAAGGCGTGAAAGCGTAACAGACAGACAGACAGACAGAGTTACTTTCGCATTTATAATATTAGTAGGGATGATATTCTTAAATTCGGTGTTGTTAGAAAATTTGTCACCACTAAGAACTTTACTTGGTTGTAATCAATATTAACTAAATGTATTTTGGAATCTATATGTGGGTGTGACCAATAGTTCTGACTTTCGTAAATAAAAACAAAAGTATTTTAACTAAATGAATTTACTGATACAGCAATTTTAGTTCGTGGCCTTATGGTGACGCATAAAAAAGATGGAGTGTCACCACTTCTATTCATTCTATTGGTGTAGTAAGTGGTTACTAAGGAAACAAACTACACAGAAAAAGATCACTGAAACGAGGAGGATGCCCTATGAAACAAGCCCTAGAAAAAACGGATTGGTCAGCGTTGTTTAGTACACCAAAAACTCCTTTCTATGCAGAAACATTTTTTTTCCATATTCAGACTATCAAAGTGACTCTACTCTGTCTGATAGAAAACATGAGTAGAATCCATGAGTAGAGGTCACCTTCTTCATTGTGAGTGCATATAATGCAGCATGGTGACCCACACTATGACTGCCTTGTAGGTCTAGTGGTTAGCGTATGCGGCTGCTGATCAAGAGGTCTCGGGTTCGATTCCCGGGTCAGACCAAATATTTGTGTGATCCACCAATATTTGTTTCGGAGTCTGGGTGTTTTTCTATGTATAATATGTATGTATTTACAAAAAAAAGTATGTTTATGTATTTATATCAGTTGATTAGTACCCATAACACAAGCTCTGCTTACTTTGGGACTAGATGATGTTGTGTGTAAGTTGTCCAAATATTTATTTATTTATTATTTATTTACTATGGCGGCTTAGAGAGATGTATCTGCATCATTCTTCCGGCCTCCGGAGGCCTATGTCTTGGAGTGAATCCTAATTACGTGATGGAAATATTAGATCACCCATTAAGGATCATTTTTTCCTAATTTAATTATCCTAAAAACTATATTTAACACAAGCCTATTTGGATTTCTAATGCTATTTATTTATTGATTTTTTTTTTTTTTTATCTAAACTATACTAAATTTTCTTCTTTTTCATCATGTCTACTAAGATATGATGAAAAAGAAGAAAATTTTAGAACTTTATATATAAACAAAAATAACTAAACACTACTTTTAAATAAATTTCTAGAAAAACTAATTTCATATAAAAATTACTACAAGTATTCCCAAGAGCTTTAAAATGTATATTATCATCATAAACACAGGTCCTACCTAGATCAGCAGATCTGATTTACCGTTACTAATTTATGGAAATGAATTTAGACCCTTCTTAATAATGAGTTTAAATCTATTATTATAATTTGGTAGTTAGATATAAATACTATGTTATATATTGTTGACTTCTGCTCATACATTTATTATGAAGTAAAGTTTTATTATGGAATGATGGCATATCTAGCTTTAACTCACGGCTTCACCCGTGTTTATATATGACCTATATTCTTATTCAGGCTCTAGAATTACCTGTGTACCGATTAATATTGAAATCGGCTCAGAAGTTTTGGCGTGAAAGCGCAACGGACAGATACAGTTACTTTCGCATTTATAATTCAGGACCAAAAGTTCGTTTACATTTCAAATGATGATTTAAAAGGCGGGAGAATGATACAGAATAATCTAACCAGGCTGCCATGGTAAGGGTCACCATGCTACATTGCCTACCCTCACAATAAGCATGGTGACCCCTACTCCTGGATCCTACTCATGCTTTCCATCAGGCAGAGTAGAGTCACTTTGGCAGGCTTAAATATAAAAAAAAAAAAAAAAAAAATTAGTTATGTGAGATAAGAACTGTTGATTTATTAAGTACACAAATGGGAATTTTATCTTTAAACTGACACTGTTACAACCTGGAGCGGAAAATTTCAATGACGGCCTCACAAGTACTTCTTGAAATGATTTGCATTTCCTCTCGAATATTTTCCTTTAATTCCTCTAGGGACTATGGGTTGCTGTTGAAAACTTTGCTTTTAAGGTATCCCCAAAGAAAGAAGTCAATTGATCATAAGTCTGGCCTATGATGAGGTGGCCAGTTAATGACAAATCTTTTGGATATCACATCTCTAGCATTTTATTTTTAGTAGAAATAAGGATTATGAGGAAACTAAAATGAGAAATAGTTTTGCAATAAAAAATATATATTCATAGTTTTGTAAATTAAAAATATAATATATATAAAAATGAATCCATATTTCCCTAGGTCGCGCCATCACGCGTAAACGGACCGACGATGGACTGATTTCGCTAATTATTCCTTGAAGTACAAGGACGGTACTTACAGAGAGAAAAAAATTAAAAATTATTTGAAAAAGTCTTAAACTACACTTCTCTATATTCCCATACAAAAGATTCGTAATAATACTTAAAAGTCAATTTGGACTTTAATACTATGCCATAAAGTTTAAGTTTTATTGGAGGTATTCCGAAAATGTAAAACAATTAAGTGGCGTTGAATCGACTATTAGGTACGAAGTTCGCGGGGTCAGCTAGTTAAAAATAAATACAATCACACCTGTAGGTTAGTGAGAGAAGAGAAAGATGATCACCAATTACAGGTTTTCAATCGGATTCTTAAATTGTAAAAAATGATAATTATTATTTAGCAAAATTAGTTTTGAATATACTCATTTGGAATCATAATTGCCATATAACAAGAAGTTATCCAAAGTAATAAATATATTTTGATTATAAAAAGGTACCCCTACAACATCAGAAGTATTAACTGGACCCTTAGAACCATACACCGTTGGAAAACGATAAACCGTTACGTGCGAGTTGGTACTTGGTATGCATTATATGGATCACATGTTATTGCTTCCATTCTATTAAGAATGAAATCACAAATAAAATCTTTAACAATTTCATTCAGCTACTTCCTGGCAGGGCCGTAATAATGAGAATTAGATTCGTTTCGTTTCGATCAGAGTTAAAATTAATGACGCCCACACGATGTCTATCAAAAATGATAATAAATCTTGCGCGGATGCGTTATATGTCGCTACAGTAACTATGGGTTTAAAAATAAACTGGTGTCCGGCAGCCCCGGCCGTCCGGTCAAACCGCACTCAAATGATCCGCTACATTTATATTGCCTGCACTTTCTATTTGTGAAACAGTAGCGGGGCTGCCTACCAATAGGTACCTGCGCAATCATAAAGGTCATATCATATTGATATCGTTATCAACAGTTTCTGCACGTCTAAGGTTTATCGAGTTCTTAAAGCAAACCTCTAAATAAATATCTTTACCTTATAGAGGGCCTTTATACCAAGCAATGGGCACAATCACAAAAATACGGTTCTCAATAACAAATGTGTTGTATGTTGACTATTCCTCAATGAACGTTTAATAGACACTAAGGTACATTTTCGAATGTTTCTAACGTACAGTGTTAACACATTGAATTCGTAGTTATTTTTAATTACCTTTGGGCGGTAAGCCGAGAACGTACGGAGGGGTGGACATGACGAATCTAAAAGGGTTCTGAGTCATGAACTACGAAAGCCTAGAAAAGAAAAGATAATGATACTGCATTAATAGATAAATAGATATAGGAGAAATACAACAATAATTAATGACAGTAAGATTTAAACACAATAATTTGATATTTTACTACTACTTAGATATTTAAGAAGTACATATTTACAATCAAACTATAAATTTTAATAGGCTATTCTTATTACAGGAGTGTTCATCTAATTGGTAACCATGGTTGCCGGCGATGTCACCCGCCGTGCCTCGATCACTGCGCCGTCAATGCATAGACGACCATCCGCAAGACGTGGATCACTCATTAAAGGAACACAGTCTACATCACAGGTAAATGTCGTTTAATACTAGTTAAGAAAAATCATAGGTGAAAATAGTAGGGAGTAGCCATACGCAGGCGGTCTTCTTACATGAACGAGTAATTTTATTTTTGTTTTTAATGCCTGCCAAAGTGACTTCACTCTGCCTGATGCAGGAAGTATGGCGGCTTATATTGCACTGTTATGAGACAAAAGGTGTATACGTGTGTCTTTAATATTGTAATATGTAAGTTCAGAGTGAAAGGCGTTTGTTTAATATTTGAGTCTAAAATGTTTATATGTGCAGATTTCCTCTCGCAAAACAAAACAGAATTTTTTGTGTCGGAAAAGACGCAATGCCTATACCCCGCCGATCCGCGGGCCTGTGTTGTTCAATGAGAAAAATACAATTGCGGGATGCAACTATACAAGTCTTCACGTCATTCAACTCTTGAGATTTGCAACCTCGTGCTTATCCGTGTGTTTATCCTACATATACATACACATGGTTATGAGTATTATGTGACAATATCTAACTTACACTATTTAGTAATTAAAAGTCAGTGCTAAAGTCTTAAAGTAAGTGATAAATTTCCTTTCCTTTTCAATTTAATTAAATTTTAATTCAGAAGAAATGTTCTCAAAACAAAAACAATTTATAAAAATATTATAAATGTAGGCACAAACAATTTGCGCACGTAGTCCAGAGAACTTTCGTTTGTTTTATTTACGGAGATCATAAACACGATCTCCGACAGAAGTACGCAAACAAAATTTGACACTTTTGACTCTTTAAACCAAAATAAAAGTCTGAAAAGTGGAAAGCAATTATACCGAACGACCTTTATACAGAGAATAATACATATCATATTCAAGACGTGGGTGGCACACGCGCATATGTCTTGTTTACTTAATTCACGATTTCATGTGGAAATCCATATTACAATTGTAGATAGGTACGTGATTTTAAGTGTGTATCAAATGAAAATACGATATAAAAGTATCTGTACTAAAAACATTGTTAGTGGGTAAACAATAGTGATGAATATAAAAAATATGAAAGTAATGCATAATATTCAACAACGTTTGTCAGCTCTACATTTTTCATATATGTCACCGAGCATTTAATTATTTTGATAGAAGTGTCAAGTGTGATACAACTCTAACCAGAAAAAAATTAATGAATTATAACTATCGTATCTCTCTATCCTATGGTTACTTGTAAGAGATTGCCTCCGGGCGATAAGGCCGCTAATTGTACCTACATACCTAGTTTTTAGTACTTTGTAATTACCCAGTGTACAATAAAGTTATTACTAGTGTTATAACCCGAATATTACGAATCTAATCTAACTCATTAAAATCGATTCCACCGGTCACAATAGTATAAATATAGCCTGGACCAAAAGTTCGTTTACATTTCAAATAATGATTTAAAAGAAATAAGTTATGTGAGATAAAACTATTTTTTTATTATTAAAGTACACAAATAGGGATTATAGTTCTTTAAATTTAATCATTCATATGTGATCCTTGAGTATTTTGACACTGCTGCAACCTGGGGCGAATTTTTTTAATGACGGCTTCACAAGTGTTTCGTGAAATGTTTTGCATTTCCTCTCGAATATTTTCCTATAATTCCTACAGGGACACTGGATAGGTATTGAAAACTTTACTTTGAGGTATCCTCAAAGAAAGAAATTTATTGGCGATAAATCCGAGCTACGAGGTGGCCAGTTAATGGCACCTCTTTTGGATGTTACTTTTGTTTAACTACCGGTTCAAACTTAAACGAACTTTTGGTCCACCTTGTAGTAAAAAATATTATAATTTTAAGAACTTTTAGTTACACGGACCAAAAAAACATGTCAAAGTAGGCAGAGTAGAGCACCCAAATAATTAGATGATACATACTTTATTAAACATCAATTGGGTCTTTATCGTATAAAGGCATTACTCGTAGGCCCATAATGTCCCTGCCCCTGCCCTGCTCATGGATGTCTACCTGGAAGTTAAGGCATGTAAGAAGTCCGATATAATTTATTGAGTTAACTTAACTCAAGACGTAGAAATGAGTCATTTCTGAAGAACATTGGAATGCTGCTGTCGGTTCTCTGAAATACAATAGCGGATTGCAGTAGTTTAGGATTGAATTGTTACTAATCTTGAAATTTTAATAAATAAATATATTTATTCAATAATTCAAAATATTTTTTTTTTCGCAGGAGGTGCCATGGGACATAATCGACCGATGTGCTCTACCGATCGTGCTCTGTCACGCAATAGCTGTGGTGTTGTCAACAGTTCTAAACGCCATGCACTTGAGCTCCATTTCAGTCTTCACGCTATTCCTTTGGTTTTCAATTTCTGTCACAGGATCGTTATGGTTCTACCATAATTTGCAGGTAAGATGTATATGTGGATTTACTTAAGCAAATTAATTTTATTATTTGAAAAGTTCTTTTTAAGACACATTTGAGTAGATGCCGTAGTATGATTAGGAAACTTAGTGCCTTCTAATCGGACAAAACGTCTTTCGTGTCTGTCTGTTTGTCTCTTATCATCATTATTACAATCAAATTTGTGATACTCAAAATTTTATCTACTTAATTTAAGAGCGTAAAATTTATATAAATTAATAATACTACATAGTTAATATTTAACTTCAGCGAAATTTAGAAGCTAATATTTGCTTCAAAGTTTATTATCTGCTAACTTGTGAAATTATCTGAAACTCTCAACAAGCGCCAAGAAACATATTTTTAGGTTCATTAATAAGTTTCACGATACTTTTAGCAGTCAGATTTCTATATAAGTAATAACTTGTAAATTTGTTACAATCATATATATAGATGACGAGTACAAAACAATCTTAAAGATCCGTTCACAGAGATCGGGTCGGCAAAATAAATGGTCAATTCATTTTAAAAATGTTAAGATATTTATCGAAGCGCTCGTTAATTTCTAAAACGTTCACGAAAAGTTAATAATGTTATTAACTTTTCGTGATCTTTATTAATGACCGTAGTTACTCCTTTAAATATGCCAACTTAGGAAGTTGGCATTCCTATGAGATGATACAAAGATTATTGTGAGTTTTTGTTAGCGAAAATACAATAAAACAAAAGGAAATAGTTTTAGATTAAATTCTAACATTAATCATGAAAAAAAGTAATGTTAGATACTTGTGTCATAATACTCTCGTATTTAACGTATATACAGCATATAGCAATACATAAAAAAACAAGCTTATACTGAGTGCAACTAAAGGTTAAAAGGTAAATCGCCTTTGTGAAGCGTCTGCTCCGGCTATGAGTGCTTCCATCTGCCTCCTATTTAGTCGGTTTATATGAAATGGCTTGTGTGTATGAAGTAGCTCGGTTTTAGGATGTAACTAGCGCTGGCCTGTAGATAAGAAGAACGCCGTTCGGTGCTCTACGAGTTGATTGACGTACTCTAATTCCAAGTATTTTCTGCAGCTTTTTATTGATTACCAAAATACACAAAAAACGCAACATTCTTAGTAAAAGAAGATGATACATACAGTTGTGATGTAAAAATATATTTCAAATTACGGTTTTCTTTGACAAACTTCGCTCTCGTCTCCTTAGTTGGCGTACGCATACATTTATGACAAATGCTACAATTGTGCACGAGTGCCTCAAGAAATAATTTGAATATTATCATAATTTAATTTCGTAAATTTGTCGTTTCTTACTGGTTGTTATTCTTGCTTCTGAGTAGAATATTATATTTATTTGGAAACGCTCGGATTGATATTACAACACCCAACAAATGTTCATTTTTACTATTACTTGCTAATTTTACGGTAGCAGATAAATAAAAACAGAAACTGAACACAAATCATTCAACGCCTACTTAATATTGGGCTATTCTCTAGGCAGTATAAATAAATATTTCAAAACCGTTTGTAAATATAAAGTGATAAACATAACACACCCTGGTCCAGGTAATTGAACTGAATATTTATTTGAACTAGTATAGTAACTAAATATTTTTGATATAATTTTTTAAGAATATTACAGTTATCCATTTCAAATAACCATTATACACCTATATTATAACAGTTAGGTAAATTGAATAATTTGAAACATAATTAATTTTTGTGCACAGTCTATATACATCTCATAAGCATTCAAGATCTTAGAGCAACGTTGATTTCAGCACGAATGGGCTGGCTCGACCAGGGCACTTGTCCGTAATTCAATTACTGGTCAAATATTAGCCCTCAGCATTTAATTCCAAGGTTTAGTCCTGTATACAAATTTCTCTCTCGTGCAGCGAATAAGATACAAGCAAGTTACCTGTTAAACGAATGAAATCTGCCGTTTTTGCCCTTTCATACGGTTATATGTTTAGTGAAAATGATTCCAAGAATTTCTTTGAACCAAAAGGTTAATTTAAATGCCAATAAGTTACATGCGTATTTTATAACTTTCATCGGTGATTGTATTTTAACATATAACATTGCTTAAAATTATATACTCTATAATAAATTTGTTGTAGTTTGAAGTATGGTAATAAAAAAATTAAATTTAATTCCAACAAAAGTATATTATTAAGATAACAATAAATCAATCTACCCATGCTAGGTATCTGCAGAAAAAAGCTTGTAACTACGAGCATGGCTAGAAATATCTACATAACACACTTAACCCAAAATATACACTTGAAGAAACATAAAAGAAATCTGCATCTCTGCATGTATGTACTGAAAGTCAAACTAGTGGTTAGTAGCATACTCAAAACCTTCAAATATCAAATCTTAATTTAAACATTTATTTTCAGGCAGAAAGTACGTATTAAATGTTATTCAAACCATATAAAATTCCAGAATTGGATAAGATTTCCCTTAAGAAAGTCATTTACACCCACACACACTTTTTGCTGGTAACTAAATCGTCAGACTACACCCACAGGAAAAAAGATTAAATGCCAAAACAACTTTAAGTTGATACCGTTTACTCAGAACTATGTGCGTCACCAATTTACTGAATCGGTGCTGAAAACGAGCATCTATGCACTCTATGTAAAATTAGCCTATGATTGTGTTGCCACTGACTGCGATTCGTTTCAAATCGGAACGTATTTGGCCTTCATTCAATTACAGAATATACGAAGACTTAATCTGAAGTGAACATTAAATTGCTGCGTCAGGAGTTGTGGGCCCGATTCTCGCTGAGTGCCAATATATGTGTTTATATAATATAATTGATTGTATTTTCAGACGTACAGATTTCGAAGATATTATCTTATCAAAAGATAATATCTTTGAAATTTATCTGTACGTCTCAGAATACAATCAATGGTTAATTCATGTTAAAACTGTTAAGATATTTATCGAAGCCCTCGTTAATTTTTAAGACGTTCACGAAAAGTTAATAATGTTATTAACTTTTCGTGATCCTTATTAATGACCGTAGTTACTTCTTTAAATATGCTCACTTCCTATCCTATGAGATGATGCAAAGATTATTGTGAGTTTTTGTGATCGAAAATACAATAAAACAACATGAAATATTTTTAGGTTAAATTCTAACATTAATATAGAATTTATCCATGTCCGATCCGCATACTGAATTCATTTTCTTTATAGACTAAAAGGTAGTTTACAATTAAATTATAAGGGCAACTAAACATGGTAAGATTTAAACCCCTTTAAATCTGATCCGTTGTTTACTAAGTCCTGGCATTTTAACTGTCCCTCGCCCAAACGTGGCTAGACTCACAAATTTCCTTTATCCGATTTCGGTTTACCTCATGGTTTACCTGCGCGGATATATTATCGACTTTGTTGTTCCTTACGAATTAAGTTCAAAGATACATTAAGATCGGATATAATTAATGAATAAGATAAATTGTGTAGTATATGAATACTAAATAAAATATGTTTTATTAAATTATCATTAACATATTTAGTTTTGTGAAAATAGAGTAATAGGTATATAAAAATATCAATCTTCTTTATTATACTAGGAAATCTTTTATTTCCGATGTTTTGAACCTTTTAGGGTCAATTATCAACTAATGCGGCGAAGGCTAAACTGAACCTAAATCTCAGTAGAATGTACACTTCGTACCGAGCTACGTTATAAAATTTTAACCTTTAACTTAAATATGTAATATGTCATTCAAAAAACTACAAACATCTTACGAAAGTCGGTTATGAACAATAATGCAGGTAAATCTATTAAACTATTAATTAGAACTGTGATACAGACGGCCATAATTTTGTCTCTTAGCTAATATTAAACCATGGTGTTTTTTAAATGTAAACGTTAAAATGTTACTATTTTATAGCTTTAAAGAAGTGCTGGAAGCTGCTAAAGTGAGAAATAATGAATTAATATCGAATATTCATGTCAGCTGATATGTGATCGGTAGCTTGCCGCAATATACTATATACATAATAATATAAATTCAGAACATACTACACTATTACAAAATCCAAGTACATTTTCATTTTTTAAATGAAAATATTGACCCGGGACCAGTAACTCATAACTGTGAGGTTGTAAAGTTTACTTAAAAAACCCTAAAATATCAGATTTTGTTTTGCGTGTCATAAAGTTGTGCATGAATTCTACTTAATGCTGAAATATTTAACATTCAGCTGAAAAAAACAGTGCATATTTAAAGTCTATAGGATAACTAGTGCTTTTTTAAAATTAACAGACGGCTCTTGTCCGTTTTTGGTATCCTGCACAGGCAGATTACCTAAGCTGACTTGAGATTTGCAATCAGACCGCTATTTCTCTTGGGAACTATACAAGAATCCAATTTGTAATAGAATAAATTAAATCAATTTCTTAAATAAATATGACTAAACTATGTCTTGTATCTAATAATATGTTAGTGAATTGTCATTACGACTATTTTAAAAACATTATATTTACATTCTAATGTCGATTTCATCCTTGCGTATTAGATTCTTTTACGTAATTACTGATCAAAATATTAGATTCTCCTGTACATTTATTTTTCTGCAAGTATTATATGTTAAGGTATAAGAAAAGGTAATGTATTATGTATACGTATTTATAAATATAAATCTATGATTGTTGAGAGATGTCTTTATGCGGTTCGGGACGTTGCCTGCAAGCGTTTAACACGTCACCGTCTCTACCTCAGGGGAAAAACTAAATATTAGGTACACATTGAGCTTTTATATAAAGAAAGAGTTGTAAACTATTCAGATAACGAGAGAGGTAGACTTCAATACGATTGACACCAGACAAGTCACACCGTTAGTAATAACAAGTTATGGGTGGTGATAAAATTTTACTATCAGGTGGGGTGCTTGTTTCAAAACTTAATGTTGTACTAAACCAACAAACTCTTGAAAGCCATTTCATTTATTTTATTAGCATGACCTGATTGACAGGTAATCTCACCACCAGTTTTATTGACTGCACGTATGGTTTTGTGATTCAAAACTACCACCACATCGCAATGGTTTCGGTTATGAAACAGTACCAAAATATTTTTTATTTATGCAATCTGAATGATCCCAATGATGCAGAGCATCTCAACAAACCGCCATTGTATCGATCACCATGCTGCATTCGCAATGAGTATGGTGTTCTCTTGAATTCTACTCATGCTTGCCATGGCACAGTAGGGTCACTTTGGGAGATTTATATATATACTAGCCGTGCTCCGCGGTTTCACCAGCATTTTTCTCGTTTCCGTGGAAAAAATAGGTTTTCGATTTTACACCTTGTGTTACAAAATAGCAATTTTATTACGGATCCCTAATTTTGAAAAAAAAATCCTATAGCCTTCCTCGATAAATGGACTACCCAACACTGAAAGAATCATTCAAATCGGACCAGTAGTGCCAGAGATTAGCGCGTTCAAACAAACAAACAAACAAACTCTGCAGCTTTATAATATTAGTATAGATAAACAATTATTATAAAATACTTTTCTTGGAAATATTCTTATCTCAGATAATTAATTGTTTTTATATACTTTAAAAAATACACATAACTCACCCGCAACTACGTTGTTGATCACATAAAAAAGGAAGAACAAAAGACAAATTCGGATTTGCATCGCTGTGATATAAAGAATACATTCGTGTTACAAAAGCAGATATTTACTTACCTTATAAAATAAATATTCTGTGCTAGTGTGTAATATTCCGCTTAACATGTCAGTGTGAATGTGTCGTATTATAAATTGCCAAGTAGATTGCAACAATTGTACTATTGTGCCAGGCTCCATAGTTGCGTCATCAATCCGATTTAAAATAGGTTAATGGTTGTATTTTTCTGAATAGACACTGCTAAATAAAATATTCATTATGTTTTCTTACTAACGTAATATTTTTGTGACGTCATTTACATGCGAACTTTCAATTTTACAAACTGCATTATTATATAGATTTAATTTGTAATGCCCCTTAAAACGTTAGATAAAAGGCATTTTCGTGTTTAATGCTAATTTACTCCCATCGAAACATTTTAACTGCAGATATTAACGGGTTCGATTCCCAGGTCGAACCAGATGTTTGTGAGATCCACAAATGTTTATTTCGGAGTTTGGGTGTTTTCTATGCATAAAAATATTATGTTTATGTATGAATATCAGTTGTCTAGTATCCATAATATAAGCTCTGCCTAGTTTAGGACTAGATGACATTGTATTTAAGATGTCTGAATATTTATTTACTTATTTAAGTACTTCAAACTAAAACGGCCTCCATTTTTAAAACATGCTAAATTAGATCTTTCGTTAATGCACCTACACTCCCTAAATCAAAATCTGTTATGCCCTATTTCTTTTATAATAATCTACGATGCACAATAAATGACGTTCAATCATCGTTAATTTAATCTCAGAATAACTCTTCTTAATCAATAAACAGCTACATTCTATTTAAAAAAAAACAAATGTTATACATCAATCAATGAAGTCAATTTGAATAAAATTATACAAAACATAAGTTTTATGTTTTGTATAGTTCAAGGAACTAAAAAAAAAGTTTTTCTCATAAAACGTAATTTTTATAAATATTAAGTATTTTAAAAAGTAACAACAATTGTAGTCTATTAAGTCTTAATTTAGTAATTATTTTGTACTAATAGTAGCTGAAATCGCCGGCTATATAAGAAACGAAGAAACTAGAACCACCATAAAAGATAAAGCTTAGGCAAAAGGCCTACAATTGTAAACAGTACTGAGATGGACACTTCATAAACTTGTTTAGTAACTGAGTTGTGAATTAATGAAGCTTGATCTTTCAGAAACGCAACTGTTTGATTTACTTTTATGTGTATGTGTGGAAGGAAACCTAAATCATAACCACAAAGAGAGCCTTTATAATATTAGTTCTCATTAGTCATTCAGTGTCATATTAATCGGATGCTAATTTATGAGTGTACTAGCTTTCGCCCGCGGCTCCGGCCCGCGATATTTCGGTTATCGCGGTAAAAAGTAGCCTAAGTCCTTACCCAAGTTCAGTTCTATCTCCATAGCAAATTTCACAAAATTCTGTTCAGTGGTTTAGGCGTGAAAGCGTAACAGACAGACAGACAGACAGAGTTACTTTCGCATTTATAATATTAGTAGGGATTAACCAGGAATTATTATAAAAATAGCTAGTAAATAGATAGCTACTAAATATATATTAAATAGTGGTAGTTAATATTTACTTAATAACTATCCAAAACACAGTATTTGAAATGTTTAGACGTATAAACCTTATAGCGCTCTTGAGGTTTATTATATTTTTTAAATAACTATCTTTCTTAGAAATTTTGCAAAGATCATAACTCAAATATTGTCGAAATTCAACACAGCTTTCATAAACATCAAACAAGATTAAATGTTAAACTCATTCCTTGAAACCAACATCCAAAACTAGAACATTACATTACCATGTCCTGAGGCAAAATACAATAAAATTGGGTTTGGATATCGATACATAATTTCATAAAGTCAATCGAAATATCAGCGCAGTTATATTTACGAGTATAGAGAGTAATCTTGTTCTTAGCTATTCAGCTACCCAACAACTATGACGTGTGTAATATATTACCAAATGTATGCAAACACAATACGCGATTGGTGCGTGACTTTGAATACTGAGAAGAGCACAAGATTAAGAATTAACGACACGACAACCCTGAAATAGTTAACCTCGAACGTCACAGCGTCACGCATAGGTAGAAATGCTTGAATAAAATATTCACTCAACTGTTATAATAACGGACATCAATCAAGCTGTCGGCATCTATTTTCGACGAAAACTTAATTTCGTCGCCCGCCTATTATGTCTGATATAGTAAAATGTTCGTAATTCACTGAGATATAATTATTTCAGAGATAAAAACAATACTAGCGTGATTAGAGGGGTTCACCGCGCCCTGATAACCCTAACTGTAAATGAAAGGCAAAGGAAACGTGACGTGACCTTTATTTTAATTTTTCTTCCATATTTATTGGGTAAGGGTAAGGGTAAGTACTCTGTACTTATGGTGTTTCTGTATAACAGTTTCACGGGCACGGTGACAGATATCCGTTACCGTTTGTTCACATGTTTAATGCAGCTATTTTGAAATATTAATACTATGACGGGTTAAGCGATCATTAATATCTGGAAATCGTTCTGGAAATTACGTGTGGGTTTAACTACATGTTTATAAGCTTTGGACAAGGTGATTAAAAGGAGATTATTTCAAATAAAAATTATTAGAAACGATATATCTACTATGTTTATTATCCAAGACGGCAATAAGTTTCTAATCATCATCAACAGCCTTTAACACTCCACTGCTGGACATAGGCCTCTGCTTAGAAAGGAGGTTTTGGCCTACTATACCACGCTGGCCAGACAGGTCGGTTTAGGGTTGGTTTCAAGTTTTCCTTCTCTTTGCATCGATGTTGTCTTGCGTAGTTTATCCCTTAGTCGCCTTTTACGACACCCGCGGGATGAATAGGGGTGGTGACACTCTGTATTCTTAATCCGTCACCACACGGACTAAGTTTCTAATATTTTCTGTAAAATGTACATAAGAAGTTAAAATATCGTGCCATCAAAAACTTAACTTGTAAAAAAATTCAAGTCGAGCACAACCCATTTCTTCTACCATAAAAAGTTATAAGATCCATATTTTACCAAGTTGATTAATTGATTCATTCCCTACTTAAGGAAACTTCTGTATTAAGTTATTAGATAATTAGCTAATCTAATATCTTTTAGTGACCGTTAATATATATATTTTTTTTAATTCAACATTAATAATCTATTATTTGTTAAATAAATATATTGACTTGATGATGAATCCTAACTAGTGGTTCAAATTAAATGAAATTATAAAACATAGTGTCTTTCTATACAGCTTGCTTGGTTACTGAAAATTCAAGCTTCTAGGTATACCCACAACAAAGTAAAATGGGGTCAAAATTGGTATGAATTACTTCAAAAAAAGGACGGTACGGCCGTGCCCTGCAATACCGTGCCCCCAGAGAACAATAATAATCTATAATTTTAAAGTACAATGATAGTTTGAATCAATACATTATAGAAAATATTTAATACTCTTAAAAGTTTCCTTTTATGAGTGGGCTGACTATTGTTACATAAAGACACATAAAAATGTCTTCTCTCAATGTGCACAGCAATTAAAAAGTGTAGATCACTTGGAGGTCTAATTCTGATCATTTGTTTTTTTTTAATTTAACACAATTTATTTTAATTATTTCAGTTTGTTTGTCAGTAGTTTTGTAACCCTACAACTACCACTGTCTAATTTGGGATCAGGTGGCCGTCTGTGTAGGGTGTCAAGTTATTATTAGTATTTCAATAATCAATCAACTAGTTCTGAATGGTTTCAATGTTTATTTCATACCCAATATAATTTTGAGCTATAATTATAAACTCGGTACTATGAAAAATATTTATATGTACGTGTAGACTACACACAGGTTCCACGCAGTTGCTATTAATGACCTTTCGTATCAATTGTTTAAAGACGAATTACAAATAATTATTATTTTCATATTTATGTTCTTGACTATTAATTCTTTAAAGTACGAAACTCAATCTTCGCTTTGATTAAACTTTGAAGCGCTTAAACGAATTGGCGGAATTGCAGTTTGACTGAACTTAATTGAGAAGAGATCTTCAAATTAGCAACTTAAAAATGATATATTTTTCAAGCAATAAAATTCATACATTTGATATCGTCCCCGTAGTGAGAAAATTAAATGACTCTGATTTTGTGATTCTGAGATAAACGCGACTTAGTGTTTTGTGAGAAAATTTGTAAGTTGAGGTAAAATTCAACAACTCATGTTATTTACATTATTAGACATTTAACTTATCATTGACCACAGTTATTGATTTATTTACTGAGCTATTTATTTTAGCCTTAAAAAAATAGTCTTAGTCTGAAGATATTTATTATTCCATCTGTCCGACAAAAATGGCTATATTTTTGAAACGGAATACGATACGAAAATGCCTGTAAGGCTCAAATATACTCCATGTTTTAAGTGTTTTGAAAATAGGGAAAAGTCCATTTCGCCAAAACCGGACTTATACGGACGGCTAATTTTCCAACTACGAGGACAATATACTCGTTCATGTTATGTTAATCGAATACGATTTAACGCTAACGGTTAAACGCAATGTTATTAGTTCTTTTAGCTCATAAACAGTATAATTTTACGATGATTTACAACAAGGTCTATTCAAGATAAACTAAAGAGAATTGTTGTCAATGTTTTTCAGGCTAGATATGTCATGTAGGCAGTAGATTCGAAGGTGAGCGAAGTAACTGTTGCGTTGTGTTACCGGATCAATAACAGCCTTGAATTCTATTTATAAGTGACTTGATGTTAAGATTTAAAGTTAGTTAGATATCTTAATAGGTATTTTGAGAATTAATTCAAGAGGATAATCACCCAAATTTTCAGGATTCAAAATGACAGTCTATGTAAGACTAGATTTCGTTTGCATTTAGCAGTGAAATATTTCGACATTTAGTATCAATCTTTACCTACAAAATAGTTTAGACCAATAATAGTAATGTATGCATCCACACCATTTATTTAACAGAAAATCAAGCAACTCCATTAGTAAAATGAATTTGGCTGAGATAATCTATTAAAGATTGTATATTTATGTCTAAGTAGGAGTAGGCATTCAATTACCGTTAGTGTGTTGAAAACTAAGTTTTCCAAGATTGTCATGTCATTGTCAATCTTTAGAGAATTGAAATAATTTGCGTGAAAATTTTAATCATAGTCCAGTCAAAAAAATCTTAACTTTGCCATTTTGGTTGAACACCTGCAACCAACGCCAAAACTTCCGTAAGTCTTCGTAAATTAATATACTAAAATTGCAGGGTGCTGCAATACCGGCAAAGGGTGCAAATACATTGCAAAAGGGTGCAAAAACAAGTTTTTCGTCTATATCTCGCGATTGGCTGGAAAAATAAAAAAAGATCCCACTACAAAATTGTAGGAAATTAAATTCCCTACAAAAACTTGGAAACGTATTTTCGCGTATCTCTCATACTGTTTGCACAAAATGCATATAAAGGTGCAAAATTGTAAAATATTATTATTAATCTTTTTTTTTCATTTTGAAGCGATCCTACATGTTTCCTTGGGATTTAATTAATATTTTTGTTTACTTATTTATACCTTTTTTGATATGATATTTTTATTTTATATTTTTTTTATTCCATCGGATTCAGCGCAAATTTTCAAATTTGAGAGGATGGTCATCTAATGAACGGGAGGCATGTAATATGCCTGATAGAAATGTTATATACGATGGTGATACAAGAGGTGAAACGCCTAAACATAGTTTACTAGGATCTGCATAGGTGATGTTTTTAATCCAGAAGGCAATCTCTCATCATACATCTCATCGGTGATATCTGTTGTAGATGCTAATTGCGCTGCAGATTTTTTTACATTTGATTGGAGTTCTTTTATATCAAACACTACTTGCTGGTGTGTACACTGCTATGCCTCCTAAACAATGATAAGTCTCCTGACTACCTGAAGTTCTTATACAAGGTGGGCCAAAAGAAGTCATCTGTTGTTTGGCTCTCAATTTTTTTTTAAACGAAAAACTTCGATTTTGTTTTTGATTATGTTTATTTGAACCTTTAGAATTTTATTAGTGAAGTCGAGAAAATGATATCGGCCAAATGGGCGCAGCCACAATCGATTGCTATACGGGCTCGTTTTATGGCATTTTTCATTACTTCGGGCGACAGATTCTCGCACTCGTGTTGAATGTTGTCCTTGAGGGCTTCCAGGGTCTCGGACTTGTTCACATAAATACGGGACTTCAAAAAACCCCACAAAAAAGTCTGGAACAGTTAAATCGGGCGATGAGGTGACCCGAGAACGTCGCCTTCAGAATATCAGTTGTGTCTCGCGCAGTATGTGCCGCTGCTCCGTCTTGTTGAAACCACATCTCCTCCGGTCCTAATTCATTCAATTGTGGCAATTTCTTTACTAGATAGAATGATTCAAGAGGAAGGTTTATATGTATAATGCATGCATAAAAGTAAAGAAACATTGATAATTTTAGAGGTTTTTAATGTGATGTCGTAAATAAACCCATTTTTTTGGCTGACATTGCAAACGCTAGCTGTACCCTACGAGATAGATCAAAATAATGTACTGCAGTATTGTACACTTTAAGAAGTTCTACAATACTTTCTGTCTTTTTACTAGAAATAATGGATTATTTACGAAACGATTATAAGCAATACAGTATTAATCCTTATCCAATTAAGTACCTTAAATACTTTGTGCATCTAGTATAGATTAAAATGACCCTTTACAGTATGTAATTTAAATTAATATTTTTGAAGATATTACAGATTTAAAATGCAGGAACAAAGCGATTGTGGCGGTACCGGCCGGGGCCCGTTAGGTGGCACTGCTGTCAATTTATCAGTATCAGTTAATAACTAAGCATAATATTTTAATGATTATTTTGAGGTGGTACGAAGTTTGCCGGGTCAGCTAGTCATATAATAAAATTTTTTTTTTTTTTTGCCAAGATTATTATGTAATTGAAAAAAGGTGTAAATAAATAAAAAAAACATATCATTTGAATCAAAATGAAACATGTAGTATCACTTCAATATGAAATAAAAAGATTAATAGTAACATTTTTTTCATTTTGCACCTTTAAATGCATTTTGTGCAAAAACTATGAGAGATACGCGAAAATACGTTTTTAAGTTGTTGTAGGGGATTTAATTTCCTAAAATTTGGTAGTAGGATCTTTTTTTATTTTTCCAGCCAATCGCGAGATATAGACGAAAAAGTTGTTTTTGCACCCTTTTGCAATGTATTTGCACCATTTGCCGGTATTGCAGCACCCTGCAATTTTAGTATATTAATCTACGAAGACTTACGGAAACTTTGGCGTTAGTTGCAGGTGTTCAACCAAAATGGCAAAGTTAAACTTTTATTGACTGGACTATCAGAAAAAGTTAATTTATCAAATAGTAAATATTTGCATAGTTTTGCAATCACTTGCAATCACTGATATGATATGATATAAACACACACACACACACACACATCTTTGTTATAATTCCTTAGTTAGTTTGTATCTAAACAATGGCTGGAGGTGGGCGATAATAACCACGACACTGTTTATAACTAATGTGGTTATTTTCGTACACAAGTGAATTTGTATACTGTTTCCTTGTTCTAATAAAGATTATTATTATTATGTTTACTCCATGTATCATATAGGTGGCTGCTTTGCTTTGTCTGTTTAATATTTTAGTTCCGCTTTCTCTTTCTTCTTGTTATATTTTGGTCAAATGAGGACAGTTTCAAGCTAAACATATTTTATTTTTACCAAAGGGTCACCATTATTAATTGTAATTAACTGTATTATTCCGTTTTCTTTTTCAAATCTAAGTGTGACCAAAAATGATACTCGTTTTGTTGAATTTAATGAAACACTTTTTGTGATGACTTAGTAAGCTTAGATCAAATAGACCACTGTTAAATTGATTTTAACAGTAGTCGATTCGATATAAGCTTTTTTATATTAGTTTTAATTTACAAACAACTTTTGAGGACTCAAATCGACTACATTCGTTCCTAAACCATAAATTAAAAATTATGAGCTCAAAATTCAATTATTTGTTGTACTTTTCTTGTCTCGTCAGTAAAAATTTAACGTATTTTAAATAATTATACAAATAATAATATTTATTATAGACAAATATAATTTAGTGCTAGGGAATAGAGTGACTTAGTGCCCAAGAGTGATATAAGGAAAACAAAACGTGAAAACGTTAAAATAAATGTGAATGTTTAAACAATAACGTTATTTATTTTAAAACAGGTAACGGCTGCTGGAAAGGCCGTTCTTGTTACGGGTTGCGACAACGTGTTGGGCAACGCTTTAGCAAGACGTTTAGATGACCTCGGCTATCATGTTTTTGCTGGATTCCAAAGTAAAGCGGGCAATATTGATGCTGATATGCTGAAAGAAGACTGCTCTGGAAGATTACACACCTTACAATTAGACATTACCTCCGAAACCCAGGTAATTAAAATTAAATGTTAGTTATAATACTTGCCTCTGTGGACTACATATAAACAAACTATTCTAAAACGTTTCTATATTGTATTAATTCAAACTAAATGCCACAAATATCATCATCATCAGCCCATACAAGCTCTGCTTAGTTTGGGATTAGATGACGTTGTGTGTAAGATGTCCGAAAAAAAAACTACTGCACATAGGCCTCTCCCATTGCGGGTTTTGGGCTTAATTTCCTTAAAATTGAAAAATAAAGTAAAATATATTGTATAATTTACGTATAAATTTATACATGTATATCATTATAAATAATTTTAAGATTGACTAGAAAACGGGCTTAAAATTTATTGCATTACTATTCAAAATTTTCGTATTTTTTATATATATGATTTATTTGGATTTGGAATACAAAAATATTTTAGGTTCATGCAAATCAGCTGCGGGCTGAAGGATATTTCTTATTAAGTGACCACAAAATTGTGGTTGTCATAGAATTTGTATGGGGATTTATTAGACTGAATCACAAACCTGAACTGACTGAACCTGAAGTATGTAATTATTCTTATCAAACTTTAAATATGAATTGAAAAATAAGTTTAACTTTAAATAAACTAAAAATACTCTAAATATTAATTGCCTTATACGAGTATGTGTGTCCACTTTTTGTCTAAACGTTACCGTTACTTAAGTATAAATATTAAATTATCGATTATCTCTATGGTAGCGTGGCAATAAAAGCTTATGACTTTATTATCATCGGCATAAACTCGTAGACAGGTGAGACAGAATATATGATGATATGCAGACTGAATATTCTGAGCGGAATTGATAAATATAGAGAATAACAGAGCATGGAAAATTGGAATATTTTTGGTGACAACTTCATCCACAACAAAAATATCTAACTGCTCTTAGTTAGGTAGCAAGCTGAAGTGGCAGTGGGCTAGCCATATTAGCCGCTGAACTGATGACCGTTGGAGCAAAAGAGTTCTGGAGTGGAGACGGCGGTAAACGTAGTGTAGGACGCCCACAGGCGAGGTGGAGTGTCGACCTGCGATAGGCTGATGATGATGATGATGATGCTCTTAGTTGTATTATATTTCGTTCTATTGTCATACTTTTCATAGTAACAAGCTATCAAAAAACTCGATCTAAAAACGTCAAAAGAATTCCTAGAATATAGCCTAAGTCTTTGTAAAATAATTTAGCCCGTGTACCGCTCCTAGCAAAATCCAGTTTAGGGATGTATCCGAATCTTTATTACCGAATTTATTTTGGCACAAAAAGGAAAATGTTAAAATCAGGAGGTCAAAGTCGGCCGCCCACGTTCCCCCAACATTACAAACAATGTTCTTTTCTAAACGCTGTACAAATTAGCCTAATTTTGTACACATTCGTTAAAAACGCTTTTATCTTTCCTTTGTATTCCACTAACTAAAGATGTCAGATATCGCACGACTTCAAAATATATTTACGATTCCAGCAACGTACGTAACTTTTCGTAAGATTAATTGCTAAAATTTTGGACTAAAACAAAGTTGCAATTTGTTGTGTCGGCTGTATTGTGTATCGAGCTAAACGCAGTTTAGCAAAATGTTTCATGGTATTTATAAATTTATTAGGTATTTCGTTTTATCAACCTATTTAACTTATAAGCTTCACAAATGTTTTATTACAAATAGTTATTACTTTTACTCCTATAATAATATGTTATGTGTTACGATGTAAAATCATTTATTATAAAATATTAAGACCGACATACTTTTTCTGAAACTTGTCGGTTATTCGTAAAACCGCTTTATAAATTACACGTAGTTTGATGTGTCCTATTTTAACCGTGTCTATTTTGAGCACCCAAACGAAATCTGGTGGTAAATCACTAGAACATCTCTACACTCAACATTTCTGTTTAGATACTCTCAGCTTCTTTGTACATCGTGGACCATTTACCAGAGGGCGCTCAAGGACTATGGGCTATTGTCAATTGTGAATCGTGGTGTGCGCTTGGAGAACTAGGATGGGTGCCTTTCTCCGTTATTAAGCGCGCGATGGAAGTGAACCTTCTAGGTGAGTAAAGCTACGGTGCTACGCTACGCTACGACAGCGCTACCTTTACATAATAATTGGTTAAAAAACCGCTAGATGGCTATAGTTGTTTCAAAATGTTAGGTTACAGTTTTATCAAATACTATTATAAAACAGTAGTCATTTATTTAAGAGGAAATTAAGGCAACTTCATTGACTGAATCGGATTTGACACAACTAAGTTTTCCAAGATTGTCACTGCAAATTATTAAAAAACAGGCTTATTTAAAAAAACCTGTTTCCTGATAATAAGAAATTGAATCGCTAGTATTTAGAGTAGTTTTATTATGAATAGAATAGTTGTTATTCATAATGAAGTTAAAACAAACCATCCAGAAGTTTAAACGAGAACTCACAGAGAAATCGATCAATAATTACCAGGTAGTAGAGCCACGCTGATTTCAGCACGAATGGGCCGGCTCGACCCGGCCAGTACTACCCTCACACAGAAGACCATCCTAATAATGACAGCATTCTTGCTGTCGTGTTTCGTTGGTGAGTGTGAGACCGGAGGCCCAATCATTCTGCATCATTCTCCCGCCCTTCGAAGGCCGGGAGAATGATGCAGAATAATCTAACCAGGCTGCCATGGTAGGGGTCACCATGCTACATTGCCTACCCTCACAATAAGCATGGTGACTCCTACTCCTGGATTCTACTCATGCTTTCCATCAGGCAGAGTAGAGTCACTTTGGCAGGCTTAAATATATAAAAAAAAAAAAAAAAAAATATAAATTTGCTATATATCCCCTTTTTTTAGGGTTCCGAAGTTCATAACTCGGAACCCTTATAGATTCGTCATGTCCGTCATGTCCGTCCGTCCGTCCGTCCGTCCTCGACTTACCGTCCAAACGGTAAGTGCTAGAAAGATGAAAGTTTGCATGAATACGTGTTGTAATTACGTCGACAAAGTGCTACAATAAAATTATGAAATATAATTTTATTTGGGGTACCTCCCATACACGTAAAGTGGGGATGATTTTTTTTTCTCAAGGCTACCCCATCGTGTGGGGTATCATTAGATAGGTCTTTTAAAAACAATAAAGGGTTTCCTAGACGATTTTTTGATTTAGTTATCCGTTTGCGAGATATTTCACTTTAAAGGGCACTTTTTTGTAAAAACAGGGCGTCCCCCCCCCTCTAAAAGCTAAACGGCTGGCTCAAAAATTTTGAAAAAAATCGTGATGCTGGTCCATTTAATGAACTTTGAAGGAAAACTATAACCGATTAGATGACTTTCTTAGTTCAGGAGTTATAAAGGCTTATATGGTAAAATGCGCTCACTTGGAAAACGTCATACAAAATTAACGTATTAATACGTAAACATAACAATTATCTATTGGATACGATTTTAAATCCACATACCATTATAGGTGACTGAGGAACCCTTTCCTGTGCGTGGCCTGACACGCACTTGGCCGATTTTTTCTTATACGGCTTTGTCGAATATTTTTTCATATCCCCTGCTAATCCTAAGATATTAAAAAACAGTGGAGCTACCGCAGTTAGTACTAGATATTATTTATTATCAATTATTATATTAGTTTCTTTCAGTAAACTAATTATAACTAAAATGTGTCCTTCGCAAAAAAATTGATGGTATTTTTTTTAATAACCTAGCAATAAAAAATATTTTAAACAATATATAGAGCAGTATTGCAATGTCAAGAGGAGCTAAAAATCAAATAGATCTGCCGCACTTAGTCTAATCTGAATGATGCAGAAACATCTGACCAGGCCGCCATGGTATGGGTCACAATGAGGATGGTGACTCATACTCCTGGATTCTACTTATACTTTCCATCAGGCAGAGTAGAATCCCTTTGGCAGGCTTAACTATTAAAAATAAACTGATGAGATATTAATCACCATGCTAAACTTTAAGAACGCTTTATAGAAGAACTAGCCTATTGAGATTCTTCTGCATCATTAGGCCTGCGGTCTTGCACTTACCAAAGAAATACAACAGCACGAGTGCTAGTGGGTAGTACCACCCTAGTCGAACCGACGCTCTCATGCTGAAAGAGCTTAAATGGGCTCTACTATGTTGATAATTAGACAGAAAAAGACATTAGAATTCAACCTCTGGAGTTGTCATTACAAGGAGATGTGATAATGTTCAAGATTTTCCTATTTCACGGAGGAAATATTTGTACAAAATGTCATGCTCCTAAACCTAGCGAGTTAGTTCTCCGTTGATTGATCAGTCGGTGCATCAGTCTATCAGTTTTTTCTTCAAGAGATAAATTAAATACTGTGAAATAAAATAAATGTTCTTGTACTATACTAGGCCCCGCCCGCCTAGTGCAGGTAATGTTGCCGCTGGTTCGTCGTGCCCGAGGTCGTGTGGTACTCGCTTCTTCCATCCTGACCCACGTTGCAGCGCCAGTGCGTGGAGTACATGCCGCTTCACTTGCCGCCCTTGACGCTCTTGCCGCCTGTCTCCGGAGGGAACTTAAGCCACGAGGTGTCGATGTCGTAAGTAATATTTATGCTAAAATTAACAATATTGATAGTATATTTCTACTGAGCTAAATAACGGAGTAAGAAAATAAATAAAGATTAGTCAAACAATCAATCAACACATCGCCGACTACTGTTAAACGAAGGTCCTTGGTTGGGATCCCAAGGAGCACTACCTATTCCGGTCTTGGGAAATCCCATGGATGGATGCGAAGTCGTATCTACGCATTCCTCTATAAAATCTAGTTTATAAGTTAATGAATTAAATACATTTTAAAGCTGACAAAAATTAAATTAATGCATGATTTTAACTGTAGAGTACCTGGGTGACCAAACTTTCCTCGGTAACTGCAATTTATTCTATAATAACGCCAACTATTTTCTCAAGTAGTTGTAGTGTTGCCACTAACCAACAAAATGTTTCGAAGGAGTAGTATAGATGTCACAAGCAATGCTAAGAGTAATACACAAGAAAACCGCGTGTTAACTCTAGAGTGATTTTTCACCCAAGAAAACCTCCAGATACCAAATTTCAACCAAATCGTTAGAGCCGTTTCTTATTTATTTATTTAACTAGAGGTAAGAGAGAGTCTTCAATAGACTTTGTTTCCATAACTTCATCTTGAAATAAACCTTCTTTGTTCAAACTTACACTAATGAATTACTGTAGAGAGATGATCGAGAACCTTTATAAAATATTAAAAAGAATTATAAAGGCAAAGAACATTACTTATGTCTCTGGAGAGTGGAGAAAGTTTGAGATAATGTAATGGTCTTGTGTATATCAGACTTACCAGCCACTATTGTTTATATATGAGCCTGTTAAAATGACTCCACTCTGCCTCTAACCACTACTCTTGGATTCCACTTATGCTTTCCATCAAAGCCTGAGTGGTATCCAATGTAGTGGTTACCATACTGATTGCTTACGTATGTACTTAATTAGTACGGCACTATATGAAATAATGGGCGAAATGAAATCTCCTTGGTTACCATCAGTTAGTAGTAATGTTGGATTCGAACCGACTAAAAACCTCAAGCTTGCTTGCTGCTACTACTGTAGCCGGGAAACCAAGTGTGTGAAGGATAGAAGTCCCTAAAACCCCAACGGGCCTCGGACCATCTACAGAATTTTTTTTACTCCTATCTTAATCGTCTTGATTAAAAAAAAATTAAGTGTAAAGTTGTGAAATTATCGCTCATCATTCATGCTCAGTTTATTAAACTTCCAACCCTAGTACTAAAAGATTTACTATGTTATTAACATAATACGTTTTATGTCAAAAGGTCAGAGCTACAATAGAGGTGTTTTAATATTTCAGTTCTCGCCTAGCGGTATCGCACGAACTACGTGTTGCATAATTTTCATTTCATTTGTTTTTCGTTTGAATTGTCTTTATCCTAGTATTATGTTTGTCTATTCTATACAAATGGAATATTGTCTGTCTTTATGTAATACATAAATAAAATTTAATAGTATAATTCTCGTGCCCGCGGCTTACCCTACGTGCTATGTCTTATGTATAACTTTGATTACCTATTTCACCCTTTTAGGAGTGGAAATTTTCCAAATTCTCAATGCTCGCCTACGCTCCTAACCACATGCCTAATTTCAGCTTCCTGCACCCAGTCGTTTCAGCTGTGCTTTGTCTGTCTGCGTTATGGTACAGTTTTATATATATTGATGAATGTGACAGCACTTGTGTTACTACAGCATCAAAGATATATAAATAAACGCCTTCATCTGAAAACAGAATTTTTGAAGGTCAAATAATGGTTTAGGATAGGATATGACAGTAACTGGAAAGGTCTTTCTTTCGACTTTTATTAAGTCTATTTTCATTTAAAAACACAACTCTCGCACTCCTGTGTCGCATACAACTTTACAAACATACATGAAACGGACACGAAAAGTACTGATTATGTACGTCCCTGTTTTTATGGTGATTTAATTTCGCTTATTCTTTTTATGACAACGTATATGAACATGAAAATTTTCGGACAGATAATATTCCATTTCGACGTAACTAAAACAGTCTTGACGTGCTTTTTATTCTAGAACTCTACCTACAAAATTTAATAAAGTCATATAAATTCATGCAATGTATTAAAAAATGGGGCTTCAATCAAACGCTTCACCAAAGTATCTTGGATACAGAAAGGAATCAAATTCAAATTTAATATTTATTTCAAAACAAATATGCTTTAACTAACAACCAACAGTTAGTATTATACTTTATTATTAGTTGTTTTTTTCTTCGAGGCTCACAATCACAATACCAAACTTTTTTATCGGGTGACTACATGACGTAATAATCCATCATGCAAAGACGCTCTAGGGAAAGGTCTTGTGTAGAGGGGGTTTACAATATGCGCCCTATGAAACACCCGAATCCAGTATAACAATTCACGAATAGCCTAATTTCTTTGCCGTATGAACGTTTGATTGGCACTTGGCAGGAGCTCGATAGATAAAATACGTATATTTAGAGAGGCCTATGTCCAGTACAAAGGCTGATGATGATGGTCCTCCGATAGCGGTAGTGTGCATAGCGGCGAGACTGAGGCGTCCGCTTTACGCATTACTCAACCCGGTCATTTAGTTATTCAGCAACTGTAAATGTCAATGTAACATAAATACAACGTTTATTTATGAGACATAACATAAAACATATAATAAAATTTTCAATTTAAAGCGTAATATCGACTCCACATAATCCAATGTTACCATTTCATACAAGCTTTATACAAACCACGTAGTTGTACTGATTTACATACCTTGGCAGATTTTGCAGTCGGCCTTCTTATTGCAAACTGGGTACAGCCTGTTATTTATTAATCAAACTACTTAAAAAATACCTAAATTACTCCAATACATGCTTTACAAAATATAAAATAAATATTGCATTCTTGTCCGCTTAGACCTTTCAAAATTATTTAGTACATTAGTTCACATTGACGACTAGAGTCCAGAGTAAAGACTGTGAACTGATTCTTAGACAAAATAACTTAGGCCATTATTGAACAAACAGATATGAAATATTCTCAACCTCAATCATCTTACATATAATAACATACAATTCTGATACATACAAGTAAAATACTTTCAATAGCTAAACATTCGAGAATGTTTCTTGGATACTGGAGCACTTAAATAAAAACTGATATCTCTGACGCACTGTACTTTTATGACGTCAAACGTAATATTTTATTTGTGAATGCATAGGTAACAGACGAATTTATATTCAAATAGCAAATTCTTAACAAGTTCTGAATATTTAGGTCTATTAATGTCTCGCTTTAGCTAAATATCTAAAAATCGAACTCTTTTAATTACATGGCACGTGTAAAACTAAGGACTGAAAAACTTATTTATATATCATCATTAGCCCGTTGCAGCCCACTGTTCGACATCTACCTTACCCAAGGCACATCACATAAATATTTTAAATATTTCTATGTGAGAATCGAACCCATGATTTAGCAATCTGTCACTAACCACTAGAACGTATACCCGTTAATACGAGTACATACATTCATACATACTTTAGCTAGAGTCTCTGCGAAGTCGAATCTAATAGGCACTCAGCACAAACAGTCTTTTCTCACCATAAATTATTTTAACCAGCATTATTTAAATAGAATTTGTGTTTAATGTAGAAGTACTGTTTATAAATTGTTTTAATGTCTAAAAATATGGCATTGCGGATTGACGTAAGTAATCGCCGGATACAGCTGGCTGTGTTAACCTGTATCATTATAGCCGTTGAGGTGTTTTTTTTTCACTACATTCCTTATTATTTAAGAATAGTCCAAAAGAAAAACTCGCAATGACTGTCTATTCCTAAAGAATTAGACTTTTATTTAATTAAGGCTGCTAATTTGATTCTACTTTGCCTTATAAAAAGCATAAGTAGAATTCAAGAGTTTTGGTCACCTTCCTCATTATAATAGGCCACCATATATGGGGGATTGAGATACAATGAAACTCGCCAACACGAATGCTGTCATTTGAGATTGAGGTACCGCACTGATCGAGTGTGCCCAATCACGTGCTGAAATCAGCTTGACTCTACCACCTTGAATGATATTATTGTAGAATGTTCCATGCACGTATGCAATGTATTTATAACCAGATACTGATATTTTTTTTCATCTTATTATAATCGTTCATTCAATTAATATTTAATGTAGTTTCAAATAAAGATAAAATAACGAGAGTGTCTCTAAGACGACTTCAGACAGACGAAATTTATTATTTATTCAAGGTAATTTTATAAATAAAAGAAATTACGAGTACCTTCTCAGAATAGTTTATACTCAAGTTCATGATAGATAAGTATCAGAATAAAGATTATACTTTTAAGTCTATATATAGGACTATAAAGTCTCTAACATTAAAAGCTTTGATTTTAGAAAAATAAGTCTTATATCTTTATTGCAAAGGCTCATTTTTACACGTTGTAATGTTCCAGTCAAGCTAGACGCTAAAAACTCATTAAAAGCAATATAAAGAGGATAACAAAGTTATATAGACCTTAAATTTCCATTAGCATGTACAAACACCCAAGGTACGGTCTCTGGATACGTAACTCACCTATTCCATATGTAACGGAGCTCATGATGCGGGGTCAATACGAGAACCAGATCAATACAGATCGGATAGTAACGTGATGTATTAAAGTTGAGTGCGCTACGTCAAATGTTCCACGTCGCCGCGTTGTGCAAATATATTTTGTTGTTTAGTACATGATCTAACGACATTAAGTATTACCATATAAGTGTATTTTGAGGCAAATTAGTATTACCTCGTATGCTGTGTGAAAATTTTAGAATTCTTATCATTTGACGATAAAATTCATAAGATTTAAAATAGATTTTGTGAAGTTTATTTAAAGTTATATTTCGATATGAGAACGTAAGTCCTATCATTCTGCATCATTCTTTTGGCCTCCGAAGGCTGGGAGAATGATGCAGAATCAACTGTCCAGGCTGCCATGATATGGGTCACCATGGTGCATTGCCTATCCTCACAACGAAGATGGTTACCTCTACTCCTGGATTCTACTCATGCTTTCATTCAAGCAGAGCAGAGTCACTTTGTTAGGCTTAAATATATGTATATAAAAAAGAAGTATTTCTAATAATAATATCTGACAACCATATATTTTTATACCATTCTTTCTACATGTGATGATCATCAAATAAAGTGTTTTACCGTATAGGGTTTGTTACCCGCAGCACTAAGCGCATTTGATAGCTACGTGGTGACCACTTTAACCAGTATGCTATCCGTGCAGTCAAATATTTGGACATCTTACACACAACATCATCTAGTCCCAAAGTAAGCAGAGCTTGTGTTATGGGTACTAAACAACTGATATAAATACATAAACATACTTTTTGTTCTGTAAATTCATACATATTATATATACATAGAAAAGCACCCAGACTCCGAAACAAATATTTGTGGATTACACAAATATTTGGTCTGACCCGGTAATCGAACCCGAGACCTCTTGATCAGCAGCATACACTAACCACTAGATCAACAAGGCAGTCTATTTAAGTTAAGTATATGAAACTTCATAAGTTGAGGGCTGATGATGATTAGACTACCATCATCATCAGCCCATCGAAGTACACTTCTGGACATAGACCTCTCCAATTGCACGCTACTTGGTTCTATGTGTCAAACTATAAGGATTTTGGTAAATGCGAAAATATTAAAGAGTACATCACTATTGTAAAACAAACAGAGGCCATGTTAATCTTCATTTCTATAAATATTAAAGTTGAAACCGTAGGAGTAAAGTTCATGTATTCATATCTGTATTCATATATATATGTATATTATGAAATTACATTAAATAAAGAATCCTAGACTATGTATACTTCTTAACTAACTTAAACCCGCGGATCCGCCCGCTTATATGTCGGTTTTCGCGAAAAAAAAGTAGCCTGTGTCCATCTCTAAGGTACAGTCTATTTCTATAGTTTAATATTAACAGTTCATGGGTTCAGTGGTTTAACCTTTAAAACTTAACAGAGTTACATATTATTCCTGCGTCATAAATTAATAACAATAAAATACGGAAATTATACTGAAACATTCTGATCAGCACATTTGAGATATGTGCCGATTATCGAGCACGTAGGATTCCGGCTGTCATTTCCTTGTTGATATTAAGACGTGTTTATTGTGCAATGTAACGATAGATTTAGAATATATAATGTAGCTATAAGATCATAACTAAGAGATTCCATGTACATACCTTAGTACGTAAGGTTAGATAATAGTACAGTGAGTAATTAATAAACATGACTCCAAAAGAATACACGATCATTGTTATTCGATATCCACCTATAAGTTGCCATAATCGTGGACCCCATAGACGGATCAAGCAAGAAGATATAAGATCGCTATAATTGGTGACCCCGACAAAAGAACAAAGAAGAAAGAACCCGACAACTGAACAAGAACGAAAACATGACGTCGCTATAATTGGTGACCCCGACAAACGAACAAAGAAGATGAACATGGACCCGAAAATTTAACTATGAAGAAACCGAAAATTTAACAATGAAGAAGCAAGTAATCGTACCTTCTGAAGGAGAATATATAGTGAACTTTTATAGTAGTATTGCTTAAAGGACCAGGCACGTTTATGGTTCATGCAGTGAGGATATCGTCACTCTCCGAAAGCAGCAATGATCATCATTCAAGTCTCAGCCAGCCAGCAACCTCGGCCTCAACAGGGATACCACACCCAGGACGCGACCGCTCCAAACTGGTTACCCCTTCGGCCTCATCAGCGCCCCGACACAATATGGACTTCACGCAGCACCATACACCGCTTGTAATTCCAACGCTCTGGAACCAGCGGACTTCAGCCCCGACTCAGGGGGACTAGCGGCATACATAAGTGTTCTCAAAATGAACTTCTGACGCCGTTTCACGAATAATAGAAGTAATCTCTATGCCGTCAACGCTAGATTACGACGAGAATTGTCGTGTGCAGCAGAAATGTCAGAATTAAAGAAGTTGCCTGGAGAGGCGTTAGAGCAGTACAACGACAAGACGTATTACGATGATTTCAGATCGCAGCTAAAGCATGATATCAATCGAATACTGTCGTGACCGAGGCTCGCTCTCCAACAATCAGGTAAATCTTTTTTTTTCGTTTATCCGCCGTCAAAGTGCTGTAGGCATGTATTCAAGTTGTCCTACATTCAGTATTACGATACTGAGAAGTACGTGTATATTGACCGAGTAAGGTTGATGTAAGTCGCTAAGCGATATTATAATAAAGTTGCTGACAATGTAAATCTTGAAATGTTATTATAAATATATTATTGTATACTTTGTTGATTTTGCTGACACGTGAAGGTCGCAACTCTCGATCATATGTTTGTTTTGTATTCATTCTAATGTTATGATTTTTATTGACCTAGATTATATTTATTATCTAGGAACTACTCCGCGATACTGACTTAATACGTAATGTTATAATTGTTAGTGAAATAGGTTATGTTTATAATTGTCAATTGTTGATGAAGTTTGTCTGAATTTACTACCGTAAATTTTTTTGGTGGGAAGTTATATTCCTGCGTCATAAATTAATAACAATAAAATACGGAAATTATACTGAAACATTCTGATCAGCACATTTGAGATATGTGCCGATTATCGAGCACGTAGGATTCCGGCTGTCATTTCCTTGTTGATATTAAGACGTGTTTATTGTGCAATGTAACGATAGATTTAGAATATATAATGTAGCTATAAGATCATAACTAAGAGATTCCATGTACATACCTTAGTACGTAAGGTTAGATAATAGTACAGTGAGTAATTAATAAACATGACTCCAAAAGAATACACGATCATTGTTATTCGATATCCACCTATAAGTTGCCATAATCGTGGACCCCATAGACGGATCAAGCAAGAAGAAATAAGTTCGCTATACATATGAATTCATGAATAATAGTATAGAGTAGATTAGTGCGGATTTAAACCCTATATTAATTTGGTATAGTAAAACTGTTTAATAAGTAATTTATTTCTGGCTGTGTTTTAATCAGTTTTAAATATTTTTATCAAATAAGAATAGATTTAAAAGCATTAGCGGTTTGTAAGCGACGTGTTCCGTTTCTTGATTGTTCGAGTTCAGGTTCTTCTTCTATATAATTATATCTAAATAAATATTTAAATAAATAAATATTTTCCCGACATCTTACATACAACGTCATCTAGTCCCAAACTAGGCAGAGCTTGTATTGTGGGTACTAGACAACTGATATAAATATATAAACATACTTTTTTTTGTAAATACATACATATTATACATAGAAAACAACCAAACTCCGAAACAAACATTTGTGGATCACACAAACATTTGGGAATCGAACCCGAGATTTCTTGATCGGCAGCCGCATACGCTTACCACTAGACCAACAAGAAAATTGTAAAAAGCTTAAAACAAGAAAATGGAAGAGTATTTTAACAAAAGTAGAACTTCATTCTTAGAAATCCGTCAAGTTTATTGATGAACAGGTCATTACAATATTTAAAACTATTACTAGATGTTTAACCTAATTTTAATTCCTAAATTCTCATTTTTAGATTCACGTGAAAATTATTTACATTTACATTCATTTGAATTCCAGTATTCGTGCGTCTAAGATATTTCTAATTCCAACTGCTATTTCAATTTAAATACATACTCGTATATATATATGTATGTCGATGATTTGAATAGTTGAGTAACTAATGTGTACATTCCCAGAATAATCCAGTGACGGCATTGCCTATGACTTTTATAATTCCTGTATTAACCTAAATTTCACATTAATAATTTAGTTTAATCTTAAAATTAGACTATAAGATGCTGAAATTCAATACGTAACGAAGAAAATAAATAATATCGAAAGAGTTAATCAATACATTTTGATTTTATTACATATGCTGTTATTTACAGCTCTGTGCTTTCGAACCTTTCTACAGAACTTAGTAAAGAAAACAACGTCCTTGATTTCTACTGTTCCTACGTACTGGAAAACCATTAACATTTAAATTTAGGAATAACGATACAAATGGTCACCTTGAAGTTTGAAAGATCTTATGACACGAGTTTAAAACTGATCTTTAGTAAAAGCTCAACAAGTGATGCTTTTTGCCGACCTTTCGTAACATTTTGTTTATTAAAAATCTGTCATTAGCACTTCTACTGTTTAACCTTTACGACTTTCACAGAATAAAAGAATTAAAACTGAAAAAATATTAATGTAAGTATGGTAAAATAATAAGACATCGTTATTTGCATTACTATTTGGGCCCAATTTAGCTACGCCCGACCTTCGACGCAGTTCATCGGAGTCGAGTACAAGCCTTGGGAACATTACATTGCGTAACAAGTATACCGCGTTGAAGTACTCTGAATGGAGTTGTGATCGTGAAAATATGCTGGGTACCTTTAAAATAAATAGAAGAAGAAATAAGGCCGATGTTATGTTATGTTGTATGTTGACAAATTAAACGAGCAAAATTAATTATAAAATGTTATATATTTTTAGAAGTAAATACGTTTCCATAATCATTTAAAAACATTGATTTAGATTGTCAGTTTTATAAACAGAAAGCTCTTGCGCTTTAATACACATTTATTTATAATGCCTACACTATTTATAATGATAACTAATACTTACAGAATTCAATGTTAATTTAAACACTATATTCTAAATGTGGATTGTTAACTTTGGCAGGTGGTTGTGGCAGCTGGTGAGTACACAACTGGAAGCGCTTGGCTCTCGGAGGAGAAGCTTCTGGAACAAGCTCGCGATATGTGGAAAAGACTTAGCGACGAACAAAAAGGTGCATATGGAGAAGACTACTTCGAAACAGCTCTGCGAAGCCTCGAAAAATATACAAAAAGCGCAGTAAGTATCAACAATATAATTTAATAATTTCAGAAACATAACAGCTTTAGTCCGCGGTTCCGTCCGCGTGTGTGTCGTTTATATAAGAATGAAAATAACTCAATCCACATTCCATTGTAATCAGTGAACCGTTATTTTCTAATTTGTAAGTTAAGTAGTTATACTATGATTCTTTTATTCATTTATTTATATTTTGAGTTGTCTAAATAAATAGTAATAATAGTGACAGTACTTACTAATTAAAGAGTATTTTATCAAAACAAATAAGCCAAGTGTTGATGTAACAACCAAGCTATTTATAACATAAAATAAAATGACTCGGCATTCATCAACTGTTATTTACTTTATCCGTGAAATTCTAAGTGCCGCCGAAGAAAATTGGAGCCCATTAAAGTTTCAACACGAAACAGTGTTAAGACAAATAGCTTTCTACAGAAAAAGATTCAGTGTATATATAACTAAAGCGGTTGAAGTAAAAGTGATACAAAATTACGTAAGTAAAGACGTGACTACGCCTAATTTGTGCTCCTTCATTGCTAGTCTTAAAAGTACACGACGATGTTGTCGCATCGCTTCAATATTTTACACTTAACTTAATGTAGGGGCATATATTCCATTAGACGACCTTGAGTTTCCATCGATAGATCTATACAAATTAATTAAATTAAAGTGTGTGTTTGTAATATAAAATAACAGTTTTTTTTCCTAAATGCAGTTTTAATATTTTCATCTGTCTCTCTGCCGGCGTTTTCGGTTAATTTCTCCATCGGCATGACCGATTTTAATGGAACTTTCACTCACAGATGGCTGATGATATACCGCGGAAAACACTGCAGGACTTAGCTAGCTTTGAATATACCAATACATGTTCAACAAACTATATCAATAAGCTAATTATTTCATTTCAAAATATGAAAAAAATCTATAAGCGTCTCACACTTTATAAAATCTAGTAGAGTTGGAGTGAAGTGTTAACATTTAACTTTGACTAAATGCTGTGATTTAAACGGGTCCTACTTTTAAATTGACCGCCTGTTTCATTAACCCTACTCAGACTCTGTTTATATCTATATGTCATTGGTAAGAATATAGAATGGTTTTTTAATTTTTGTTGACAGTTCAATCTACGCATTGCCAGATTTTCTTTTAAATTTAATTGGATTTTATGTGAATTAAGTTTGGCTTTAATTTAAATGTTATTCATGACCTAAGGTAATATTCGTAATTCAAATAACCAATGAAACTAGAAATGTTACTTTAGTCGAAGTCTAGACTTTTACACAACAAAAATAAAGCGTATTAAACATGATATCCCACCAAAAACATAAATGTGAAATGAGTGAGAGCCAAATTTGTGGCAAGCCTAGCCAGTGCTGAAATGTGTTTATTTAATCTTAAAAATTGATTACAAGTTTAACCTTAACGATGGTTTCTGCACTAAGGTCGTGGCTTGTGTCGCGGTAACCAGGCGAGATGTTGTGGAAATACGACAACACTTTGTGTGATCCACAAATAGTTGTTCTGAGTCTGACTGTTCTTTGTGTCCGTTTCATGTATTTTTGGAAAAATCCCACGTTACACAAGATATATATTCCTAATGGAAAAGTTGTATTTTTATTACAAGCTTATATTTAACTTTCAATTTATGTATTTATGATTGTTCGAGTCAAATTTTGTAACTCAATTTTCAAGCAGATGTCTTCAATTAAGGCAATAATGAGATCCAAATGGCTCCACATGGTGTGTTCTGTTAGCTTAAACTTGGCCTGACACGCTACCGACTGTACAGATCCCGTTCCTTTTTTTGTATAAAACAGTCAATCTCAATAGAATTCCAATGCTCCTAACTCAAAAGCTCCAAAACTTCATAGGCCTGTCTGCTGAACATAGGTCTCTCCTTTGAAAGGAGGTTTTGGCTACTATACTATACTACTACTATACTACTATACTACGTTGGCCAGACGGGTTGGTAAAGGGTTTGTTACAAGTTTTCCTTCTCTTGGCAGTGATGTTAGCTGCTTATTTTGTTCTTTTAGTCCCCTTTTACGACACCCATGGAATGAATAGGGGTGGTGACACCTTGTATTCTTAATCCGTCACCACACGGACAAGGTTTTGCTATTAGACTATGAAACATTTTCTAATTATCATTTTCAAGAGAGTATAAAAGTTCGACACCGACCTCTCTTTAAAGAGATTCATCAATCATCAACAACCCAAAATATCCTACTGCTGGTTTCGGTTCTCCTTTCAAGAAACGATTAAGGTAACGAACGTTGCAGCGGTGATTGTTTCTAATCACCTAGAGCACTGTGATTGTTTCTTATCAAAATGTGTATGATATTAATTGTCTCTCTATTTACACGTGATTTCAAATTTAAACGCTGACGGAGCCGCGGGCTAACCTTATAAAAATAAGCAAGATACAAACAACTTTTTCATAGCAAGAAGCACTGTCAGTTACACTTTTTGAACTTTAAAGATTTCTTTTAGTATTGTGGTATACATTTTTTCAATTTTTTTAAACAATTCTCTCCACCATTTGACTTTTATTTTCTTTGTACATGAATAAATCTATCTATCGTGGGCGTAGAAATGAAAAGCTTCAATAATTACGCTTGTTTTAACAATTTCAAAAGCCAACATTTCAATAGCCAAAACAACATCCAATAAAGCTACCTCTTAAGTAAGGTCAGCAAGTATAATGAAACAAAAAAATTACATTATAAACATATTATATATATTTTATGTTCAAAACGTACTTTAGTAGTACTGACTTTGTACCCGCCCACATGTATATTGGTTATCGGTCTCGGTAAAGAGTAGCCTATGTCCGTCTTCAAGATTCAAAGTATGTTCATGCCTAATTTTATTGAAATCGGTGCAGTGGCTTAGCCATGAAAGCGTAATATACAAACAAACTGAGTTACTTTATTCTATTTGAGACTATACACGACACGTTCAAAAGTATATTTAGAACACTCATCCTGTAAACACAAACATGATTAAAATTAGCATAAACCAACAAGAAACACTGTATTTATAGACATCTTTTCCATATTACGCAACATCACTAACGAAGCTATTTTCATATATCTGAAATGATTCCATTACTCATTTAGTCTGTAGTGTCTTGTATATATATAACACCATAGCCAAGTGATTTTGTACCACAATGCTGTTATATGAACGTTCTCGTTAAACTGGTAGAACTAAATGCCGACCGCACATTCTTCGTAGGCTAGGAAGATATACTTGAACTTATTATCGAAATCGAAGATCAACTTGTATATTATATTATGCAACAAGACACCTATATATGTATATATAGTAGAAATATTAGGGAATCATAATTTACACACAAAACAAATTACAATGATAAGCCTTCAATTTATTTTCATTAAAGGTCTTAGAATATAACCTTTTCATCAATATAACCTTGTCAACTTTTTGTTTCCAATAAATTCAGTCCTTAGACTTTTAAATTTCAAAACGAAAAACGATATTCTTTTAACCTTAAAACCAGACCGTTGAAACTATAGTCGTCACAAAATAAGAAGCCCGTTTTGACATTTGTCATCGTGGCGTAACTAATACGATTAATTCGTGTTTTTGAGTGCAATTTTTCAATATCAAGTTAAACTTGATCCTTATTTAAGATATGCGTTGTGATAGTGTATGGGTAACATAGTAATTAAATAGGATTATGAATTTGATTTTTCAATTTCTTACATGCGGCATGTCAAATGACAAATGTCAAAACGGGCTTCTTATTTTGTGACGACTTTATTGCATTAATTAAGATACACCGTATGCAGTCACATATTTACTATACATATATTTTACTATAAATTTTACATGATATCAATTAATATGTCAAATTCTCTGAGATTTTAATAAATTAATTTATTTTTATGATATTTTTTATATTTAGGACATCTAACACACCATGCCATATAGCTTCCAAAAGATTTTTAAAATACTTACATATACTTTTGTATATACATACTTGATACACATAGGAAATACAGCAGTCGCCTAAACTCTGAACTAACGAGGCACTGAATGCTGTTTAAATTTTCATTTTTTTTATTTTACATTACAAAGGTGTACTTTGAGAATCTAGTGTGTTATGTTATAGACCGCAACTTTTGTAATGTCCCTTAGAGAAATAGCACGTTAGAGATAACTGATATCATATGTTATTTTCCACCAGGACGCCGACCTCACCGCTGTTACACGTGCGCTGAGTGATGGAGTGACACGTACGTTCCCGCTCGCCCGCTACACCCCCGTGTCCCCGAGGGAGAAGCTCAAGTCCCTCCTGGCTGAACACATGCCCCGTTCGCTCTACGAAGGACTCTACACTGATTAAAGTCATAATGTGCTCCACATATCACCTAAGGATTACGTTCTCTAATGCGGCAATAATGAATTTATGTTGAGTAAACACAAAGAACGCCTTAAAATTAGATAGGGATTGATTTTAATTCATTTTATTTCTGTATTTGTAGATGTTGCTAAATACAATTTTGAATGAAAAAGTTAGTACAATTACGTATAAGCATTATATTGCAATACATTATTAAAAATTCTTTAGGATGAGTAAATTCGAAATATTAGCAAACCAAACCGTATGTACCGTTGTCCTACAAAAGACAGTGTACTGCGAGCTTTAAAAATAACTTATAATTGTAAATAGAAGCGGCATCGTGTGTTAAGGCTACAGAGAGAATAGAAATGGATAGCCCATTTCTAGTCTCTCTGTTCTCTCTGAACAGAAATTAAATACAAAGTAATTAATTTCGGTTAAGATAGCCCATTTCTATTTACCTTGATATTACAACTGTTTTGATAGTACAGTATATTATGCTAACGATATTGTAAGAACAACATCAGTAGAAAAGTCGTCATACTTTACTTCTTACTAATGACTTTTTTATTCGTTTTATCAGCAAAATGTGTTGTGTTCCGGAGCCGTTTTCACAACATGATAAATTAACGACATTTTAGTTTTCGGCGGACAGCAACCAACGCACAATATTTTCCATTAATCAAACAAAGTGTGTGTTGCTGATGGTACCTACCATGAAAGTGCGATTTAATTGAACTTTGTTAACGACCGAATTGTTCTACAAAGAAATGGTTGCTTCCATTCATGGTGGGTGAATATTTCACCAAAATTATCTTATTAAAAAACATTTCAGTAGGCGGGTTAATATAAGAAAACAAACGCTGAAAGAAAAGTATCGACCTTTATAATACTCACGTAGTTTTACACAAAGTATTAAACATTATTGTTAAGTTTACAAAATTCATATATGTAGTATTTATTAGTGACTTTTAAAACTTTGTAAAATGAAAATGATGTTATATTTATTCAGTCAAAATTCATGAAACGATTAATAACTTCGAACTTCGATATAGTAGCCATTTAATACTTAAATGGAATAAATTTGTAAACGATTATGCAAAATTAATTGTATTCTTATTTCAATATTTATTGTAAAACTATACAAACAGTTAGACACTAGATATTTACGGTTTCTAAATGCAACTGGGTCAAGCAGACTGTACTTCAGAAGCACTCTAGTCGAAAATTGGTTTTGTATACCTCTAATAACAAAGATACAGTGGCTTCAGTCTCGATTGTCATATGTAAATAAATATCTGTCTGTACGGTTATTGAATAACCATTTTTTCTGAAATAAGTACTTAATATAGAGAACTCATTTCAGAAAAAATGTTTAGTACTGAACTGTACTAGTGAACTGAACAAAAAATATTTTGTTATCTTAACCAAAAAACTATTTTACAATACTGGGACCCCAAGTAGACATAAATATGTATTAAAGAAGTCATAAGACAACGTCACTGAGTGCACATGGGAAATATTTTGTTATCATAACCAAAAAATTTTACAATACTGGGATTCCAAGTAAACATAAATGTTGAAGGAGTCAAAGGACAACGTAACTGAGTGCACATGGGAAATATTGTTAAAACTTCCTTGGTACATACATTCACTAAATGCAGCTTTGATTACGTTTCTTGATTTTATTTTTCCTCAGATATTTTCTATATAATTATGTAGTTCCAACCGAGAACGACTTAAGTATTTCGTTTAAATAAATATAATAACAATTTAAATTTGAAAACATAATCTTCTGCTACTGCACCACTGCTGTCAAGATGACTTCGAATGATGACTGGCGTCTCTTGGATTTCACGTAAGTATTGAGTCTGTAAAAGAGAGAAACGTGAAATATATAGCAAGTGTCTCGCTTATGTATTCGTTACTATGAGCTACAACATTAATCATTCTGAGAGAATGCCAATGTATTTTTAAAACTTGATGAATAGAAAAAGTGTCTACATATATATCTTAGTGCTGCGGTCAGCTTGGCCTGATTATTTGTTGGCTCTCTATCAAATCTATTAATCGCCTATGTTGGCGGCCCGTTCAAGAATTTAATGTGTTGTTCATACTAAAAACTTTTTTATAAACATAAGAACAGATCTTGAAGGGCCTTTTTCGAAAACTTATTTCTAATTTAACTCTTTACTAGTCGTGTATATTCTTAAGTGTAAATAGTTCGTAAGATAATTATGCCATTTGTAGCGTATTTTAATTGTACTCATGTGTTGATTCATCTACATCAATTTCAAAACTTAAAACCCCTAGTGATTGGTTGTAGTTACACTTTATGTATTTGAAGTAGTTAATTGAGTCTACCAATAGGGATGACCTGGTTTTGACAGCTCATAGCGGCCATGTTTGATGATATTGACGCAGACGACCTTTATTTTCAACAAGACGGTGCACCACCTCACATTACTCGAGTGAACGTGGAATTATTGCGTGGAAAGTTTGGTGAGTAGTTAATTTCGAGAAATTAACCGATGGCTACCAAGATCGTGTGATTTAACACCTTTAGACTATTTTCTTTGGGGTTACGTCAAATCTTAAGTGTATAGCAATAATCCAACTACAATCTGTGACCTAAAAACCAACATTCGACAAGTCATAGCCGACATACCGGCCGAAATGGTGCACCGCGTCAACGAAAATTGGATGACCGTCTGCAAAAAGAGCCACGGCGGTCATTAGGCCGATATATTATTTAAAACATAAATGGCATAAAATTATCTATCAAATAAATCAATCGGATGCATTTTTCATAAAAAAAATTTTTGTTTTATTCAATTTTTAAACCAGGACGTTCTTATTGGTAGACCCCATATATAAATATTACTTTAGATGTGTGTGTGTATTTTAAAAAAATGCAGCCAGTCTAAGAAGCAGCCAGTACGTGAACTCATATATATTACATACTTTCACTAACCACTTGCTGCATTTTTGAAGTGCATTTAAGTGCCACATACATAATAATCAGTTAATAGTTAGTTTATTATACATAGTTTGATCTTGTGTGAGATAATTTTATAAAATGTCTTCTTATTAAACTTAAAAATAAATATAAAGTGGTTTTATTTGTAGTAACGAAATCTTTTGCAATCGCAAAAATAAATTTATCAGGAATCTCTAAATAATAGAGTTCCAATTTCTTGAAACCTGAGACCGGAGCAATAAATTATTAATTTAAACCGTCTAGTTGTCTAAAGCAAGAATGTGTACTTATAAAAGTACTTATTTATTTATAGCAGTAAATTATATTTACTTTGTACAATAAAACCGAATATGTTTTGTTGGAATAGAAACTAGAAATATACACGTGAGTGACACCCAAAATCTATTCAACATCAAATATTAAATAAAAATTATATGTTTATCTTAACTATATATTAATTGACCCTCGAATTCTCGTCTGCGTATTTTTTCAATCATGCCTGACTGATTTAGTCTAATGATTCTAGTCATGTTAACTATGGTATCTTATGCAAACCATATGTTTAAAAAACGGGAAAATCAGTTATATAGTTAAAAATAGTTTCGTTTTTAGGGTTCCGAAGTTTATGACTCGGAACAGTCGGAACCCTTATAGATTCGTCATGTCCGTCCGTCCGTCCGTCCTTACTCGACTTACCGTCCAAACGGTAAGTGCTAGAAAGATGAAACTTTCACACAAGAATAATTATTGTAAGTACTTAGACAAAGTGCTACAATAAGATGATGAAAAATATTTTTGTTTGGGGTACCTCCCCTACACGTAAAGTGGGGATGATATATTTTCTCGCCGCTACCCCATCGTGTGGTATATCATTCGATAGGTCTTTTAAAAGCAATAAAGGGTTTCTAAGACGATTTTTTGATTTAGGTATCCTTTTGGGAGATATTCCACTTTAAAGGGCACTTTTTTGTAAAAACAGGGCGTCCTCCCCCCCGTCTAAAAGCTAAACGACTGGCTCAAAAAATCTGGATAAATTCGTGACGGTGGTCCATATAATGAACTTTGAAGGAAAACTATAACGGATTAGATGACTTTGTTAGTTCAGGAGTTATAGAGGCTTATCTTGTAAAAGGCGCTCACTTGGAAAACGTCATACAAAATTAACGCATTAATACGTAAACATAACAATCATTTTATTTATTTATTTTTATTTTATTTAAAACTTATTGCACATGTTGTACAGAGGCGGACTTAATGCCTTGAGGCATTTTCTCCCAGTCAACCTTCAGGTGATGCAGAAATATGATGTAGTAAAAGTAAGCTAGTATAAAAAAATGTACTGAATTTATCAAAGTATCAAAACAATCATCTATTGGATACGATTTTAAATCCATTATGGGTGACTGAGGAACCCTTTCTGTGCGTGGCATGACACGCATTTGACCGATTTTTCATCGTAAGGAGCAAGGTGATACGAGAATTATATATAGAAGATAATACACCTAAACACCTATAAAAATTTAAAATAAATCATTTTTTTTTAAATCATGTTTTTTGTCCTGGATTGTGTTGAATGATTCGAATGAATCAGAAATCAGTGAATCAGCCAACAATATAGAAAATAGCTTATATTCATCTATCACACAAAAAACAGTAAGAATAATTAATTTAACTAATTAGTATATTAGTAACTGTTACATATTATTATTTATTGCTGATTCTAAAACGAAGTTTGCCAAATAAAGTTAATTTTTGCCTACATTTCTGGTTAATTAACAAAACAGACTTTAAGGAATGTAATATCGTTATGTCGGGAGGTAGGCTATGCTTATTAAAAGAGTTTTGCTAATTTTACTTATGGTAAAAATAATGAGTTGGCCACAAAAAAAATTTCAAAGGGGTTTCAAAATTTAAAATCTCTTGGCAAATACTTGACGTAAAAATGTAGATAAATGTAAAAGGTCAAGTATTTTAAATGTGTATTTTAAACTCTTCAAAGTTACTCACCATCTAAGACGGTGGATTTAATTAAAAGAAAAGTGATAAATTACTGGGAGTATTATCTTTTTGACCTTTAATTTATGACAGAATTCATTACTTGTATTAAACGACTCAGAGAAGTTTCCTTTTAATTTATGCCTTCTTTTCGCTGGTGTGCGTGTTCATTGAATTTCAGTCTATTTCTTTATAATTGTTAATTAATGAACCCATATAGTATCTAGAAATGCAAATTACGAAAGTGGTAATAATTTGGGACATCTAGAATCTCATGACAGAACTTGTACTGTGGTAATCTGAATGCTGAGAAACATCATTATCCTCAACAACCTTCAACAGTCCACTGCTGAACATGGGTCTCTCCTTAAAAAATATGGACATATGGCCTGATATATGGACAGGGCATTATTAAACAAAACCCACTACTTTCATGTTACAGTAGATAGTGTATAAACATACATAGTATACTTAACGAGAAAGTAAATATAGGTAATATTTTTGTAGCCAAAATCACATACAGTGCTTTTTGCATTCGAATATTTAAATTCTATTTCGTTAGTTCACTTCAATAACTTTGAATTCTGTTTAGGAATATTTAGTAAAATATTATTTTTATATTATTATTATTAAAAGCGTGACTTGTAGTTTTATTTATTTCGGCAATTATTTATTTTTAGCATCTTTTTTTTGATTCCAAGTCAATGGTGTGTAAATAATGCGCTAGATGCTTTCCTCAGAGCAGGTAACCGTTCCTTTTCTACCTCAGTGTTCCTTTCCCGAAATAAACCGATAAGTTTGACGAACCTGTTCAGAATAGTTGAGCAAATTTATCGAGTGCTGTGTGATTAAAACTCGATCCTTTATAGTCGTATTTACGCTGAATTTTGATTTAATCAACAGCTTTGAAGTGTTTCACACTCCTTGAAGTTGTTTTTGAGAGACCTATCTAATTACAATTTCCTGTTACTTATAGTTCCTAAGCTGAGCTATGAACGGATAGATCTTAAACGGTTTTGTGTTTGTATATTTAAGTCTATCAAAGTGACTTTACTCTGCTTGATGAAAGCATAGGTCCAAGCATCCAAGTAGCATCCAAGAGCAGAAGTCACCAAAGTGAGACGCTTTGGATCATTGAGCCCCCGGTCTCACACTCGCTAATGAAATATGACAACACAAATGTTGTCATTTTTAGGTTGTGGTCTGTGTGAGGGTAGTAACGCCCCGGTCGAACTTACCCATTAGTACTGAAATCAGCGTGGCTGTACTACCTATAGTATATGTAGGAATAATTTTAGTAAACGTCAACATTGGTTTGATTAATTTTAAAGTTGTTTAAGATATTAATTTTGGTCTGAACTAAGGTAATAAACTTTTAAAGTTTAGTTTTCCACGTCTTACATATTTAAACGAACCACTTAAGTGTACCGGTATCAAGTGCATTTATAAGAAGGCTAAACTTGCGGTCAAAGTAACATCGTAACATGAAATAAGGTTTTATGAAACTATATAGTCAAAGTTTCCGAAGCGCAACATCGCAAAATTTGGGTTTGTCGTGTCTGCCTGTTGACCCAGTTTGCTGTAATTTAATCAAAATATACTTTCACGGTGGCTTCCACAGATATTTGAAAAAATCCTACTGCCTATTCTTTTGTGGAACTCATTTGACTGTATTATTTCTACTCTTACTTTTTCTTCTTTCTTATCAAATCCTACAAGGATTTCAAGTAGCTTTTGTTCGTGGCTTCGTCTGTGAATATGTTTGTGATGTATAAGCTACATAATTTTAAAGTTTAAGTATTAATTTCGTAGTAGTAGTACTATTAAGTATTCTGTGGTAGTAGTAGTAAGTTAGTAGAAGTAAGTTTTGGAGTAGGTCTAGCTTCCCGCTCTTCCAGCTCTCAGAGAAGCGTCCGGACGCCAGGTTAGCGTCTAACACCTCCCTGAGGCGGTTCGACATTTGGTCGAGGGCTCTGGCAGGTACCCCGTCCGGCTGGGGGCGGTTTTCTTGGACCGGATCCGTACTCCTATTGCAGATAATTTCCTATACCAAACAAATAGCAAAAATAATTTATAGAATTCGTGATTTGAATAATAGAATTTTATAACAGGATATAGTATTCAGAAATACCAATAGACTGCGCCGTCTCATGTCACTGACGAGCTCACCTGTATTCTAAAAAGTTGTGATGTCATGCCTTATGTGTTTCCACACTAACTAAATTAACAATAGATAATACCGAGAATACCTAGTTTCTCCTTATAATCCACATCTATAAAAGCGACTAACAACAACGTACCTACCTTACAATATCATGAATTACTGGTAGTTATATGTAGCTACGTAATACATACGATAGGTAATAATTTAGTCTTCCTATTACTGAGTCCCGCGTTGTTGACCGCGGTTGTTCTTGTACCTATCTTTTCAACTGCGACCGCGGGTAAGAACGCGGGGCAAGGCTAGTGTTAAAAAACAGTACTCATAGTTACTTCTTATAACATCTTCTATTTGTCATTGAAAATCCCGTCAAAATTGATGTAGCCATTCCAAAGGTTATCTTACAGGTTAATTAAACCAAGCAGGCAGACAGATAAAAACTTTTTTGTTATGAGTAGAGTAACGTAAATACTTTCATTTAGATTTAGTATCTAGCTCGTTGGTCTAGTGGTTAGCGTATGCGACTGCTAATCAAGAGGTCTCGGGTTCAAATCCCGGGTCGGGCCAAAAAGTGTTTTTGGGATTTTCTTAGGAAATCGCTGCCCGGAGTTTGGAAGTTTGGCCGTGATTCACGCCCGTGCCTCGGAGAGCACGTAAAGCCGTCGGTCCTGGTTGTCATGAACATCTGTGGCAATCGTTATTGGGAAGTCAGTGCCCTCAAATATACTGACAACTATTTCAATCTTCGAATTTCAGTTCTCCCTTAGGGTTGCGGAGGTCCGATGCCACTCGCTCTGTGGAAAAACTGAAACTCAGGTAAAACCGGTTGAACTAGTAGCCGACCCCAAATAAAATTGGGAATAAGGCTAGGAAAATGATGATATTTAGTATCTAGCTGTTCATTTTAAATTATACATAGACACTTCAATTTTATTATTTATTCGTATAGATTTACCTGCTATTCCATATTTTAGTCCAAACTTACACATACCAATGCTATAAATGTGAAAGTAAAGTCCATTTGTTACACTTTCACGACTAAACTACTTTACCGATTTCAATTAAATTTGCATTAGAGATTCTTCAATTCTTAAGGAATGACACAGGCTACTTTTTACAGCGATAACCGACATACACGCGGTCAAAATCGCGCTTTTGCGCCAGTTATTAATGAATACACAAAAAAGATTAGCAAAAAATATTGTAAATTTTGTTATAGATACATACGTACTATTTTATACATAAAACGATACAACGTCAATATTATTTCTATAAATACTTTCTATTAACAGGATCTAATTTCGAGGAAAACTATAAAATACAAGAATACATAGAAATAGCTTAAATTAATCTTCGACAGTAGCAACCTGTTTACTTAAATATTCCGTGTACGACACGTACACGGAATATTTGGGTACACGTATTACGTACTGTCAAAACGGTTTTCGTGGCAATTCGTCGAGCGCCGTAGTTAGATTGATTTATTTGTGGCTTATTTTGCGTATGCATATTATAAACATTAACGTAGTTTCAACAGAAAACTACACATTTAATTATATTTATATTTAGCCCTAATTTATAAGTTTACTGCATTAAATGTTGGTTGTTGTTCCCCGAGTTAGCAACATCAGTTAGGTGTCAAAACCTTATTAAACTACAACCTGATGATTTGATCTAAATATCGGATGTACTTATTTTCTGCTCTTTCATTGATTTAGCGTGTGTGGGAGTAAAATTTAACCACATCGGAGCTCATGGTTAAGGTACTTGGAACCACTGGATTAGAACAGACTATAAATCCAGTTTTTTGCTACATCTGAGTTAATTACAACGGCTCGTGAATAATCTAAGAAATCTGGGCAGCAAATTGTAAATTAAATTATTGTACTAGGTAGAATAGGTATATCATTATCATTATTATCAGCCTATCGCAGTCCACTGCTGGACATAGGACTCTCGCATTAAACACCACTGTGAAATAGCTATGTATATTTTTCGAATTTTTGTTGTATAGGGAAAAGAAGCATGCTGATCATATTATGTATACTTAATCCAGTGAACTGAGGTAAGGATGTCTCAAGAAGATTAAGGTATATTGCCACACTTTCAATGCTCCCTGTTTCCTCCTCCCCCTCCTTGTCCCACCTCAAAATAAAAAGTGTGTTAAGCCCTATTCAGTTAGCAAAGAACCAACGAAACGATCAATCGAAAGACCTTTATGGTCCTTTTCTGAGAAACATGTCATTGGAATCGCTTCGATCGAGCCGTGCTGAATATGGCAAGCTATGTTAGAATGCCGTATTGCAAAAAGTAAAATGCGATAATATGTCAGTTACCAAAATTAAAACTGTACAATATACAGCACCCTTTAATTTTAATCAGCACAAAGCTGAGTGAAGCGGCACTAGTGTCCCTACAAAGCTCTTTTATTAAAAAATTTATAAAGTCACGGTCAGCGAGCGTTGTTAACTAGTTTTTGTTTAGAATCATATCAATTTCAATTTGTACGTTACGTGGGTAACAAATACATTTACTTTAAAATGTAATTCGAATACCTACCGAATCTGGATGCACGGCAGTGTCCTGCCAAGTATAGCAAACAAGCAGCCCGGCGCGGCTGTCCCATCCTCTTCCTTACAGTTTCAAATAACATGTGTACACGAGACTGAACCTGCGTGTAGGACTTTTGGTGTGTTCTATGTACTTATAATATTTATTTACAAAATATATATATATATATATATATATATATATATATATATATATATATATATTATTATATATATATTATTATATCCCTACTAATATTATAAATGCGAAAGTAACTCTGTCTGTCTGTCTGTTACGCTTTCACGCCTAAACCACTGAACCGATGTTGATGAAATTAGGTATGAAGATAGAACTATGTCCTTTCCCAAGTTCATTGGGAAAGGACATAGGCTACTTTTTACCGCGATAACCGACATACACGCGGGCGGAGCCGCGGGCGAAAGCTAGTGTATATAACTAATATATACACACTATATAATCTATATATATACACTATATAATATATATATATATATATACACTATATATATATATATATAGCAAGCACAGCTGAAACAACTGGGTGGAGGAAGCTCAAATTTAGCATTTGTATTTCTTGAGAAGCGTAGACAATCACTAAGAGTTCACGAATTTTGGTAAATTGCACTCCCAAGAGGGTGAAAAGGCAATCAAGGTTATACATCAGAATAATACCTAGGCGAAGCCGTGGGCAAAAGCTAGATTAAACTACATTAGTGGTATTTCCCATAATACAGTGAGATAATATCTTATATAACATAGTACAAGCTCAATTTCCAAATAAATTATTAATTTATCTTAATTTACTGATTTGATTCGAATCGTTTTCCGATGTCAGTTTTCGCGGTATGCTGGAACAAATTATGCCAAGGTGCTGTTTCATGCGCCCGTGGAAATCAATGAGGTCAGATGTTCGACCTCGACCTGAATGAAAAGCTACAAAGGTCATATGAGCTGCAGCCAAAAGCAAGTGCATGCATACAAAAAGTACCAGTAGCGTTTTGACGCTACTCTTACTTTTAATAATGAGCTATTGAGCTTTACATAAAATATGAATAAAGTATTATTGCATGGATAGTAATATATTCTGGCACCATTTTTTGTGGTTGGTTAATTAAGGCCAGTGACTTAGAATCCTGCCCATCAGGCAGAGTAGAATCACCTTGGTAGGCGATATAAAAAACTATAAAATAATCATGCCCCTTGTGCGATGCTACTAAATCGTATTAAAAAAAACAATACAACATGTATTCGTTTGAATAATTTACATATGTACGTAGACCCTTTACGTTTACATATTTTATGCTTACCAGATATTGGCCGTGTTTTTGTTTGTGAAATAAATAAGAGCAACAAACACGGGAAGGAATTCATGTGTGACGTGTAATGTTTGCGTGTGGGCGAATCAATTTCCGATATGGAGTCTCGCGCGGGCCGTTGTCTCGAGCGTACGTTTGACTTTTACTGCGTCATAACGTTTACGTTTATATAAACTACCCACAACGAGATTTATTAATAAAAATGAGTGAAAAGGATGAGGACGACAACCTTCTACCTAATAGTGATAAAAGTGATTCTGAAGTACTTAGAATGTGTGAAGAAACTATGAAACAGTTGGAAAATGATACGCAAAATATACCTATTACAAAAACCATACCCGAGAAGAGGAAAGAAAGAGAAGAAAATAGCAGTGAAGAAGAATTTATTACAGTAACGAGAAGAAAACCTAAACGATTGCTTAGGAGCAACTCAACTAATTCAAACCAGGTAAATAATGAGAAAAAGAGGGTAGAAATACAAAATAATGAAGACCATTACAATGAAGTTTGTTTATCATATACAGAAGCTTTACCTAAGCAAATGGCTTTAGCCAGATTATTACGCGATGAAAACATTGAAAATATAATAAGAATTAAATATAAAAGCCCATTTAAGGTACTTATTCGATTTAATTCTAAAGAAAATGCACAATCACTATTGAAGTGTAAGAAATTTCAAGATTTAGGATATAAAGTGGCTATGACGTATGAATCAACCCTATCATTTGGTGTTATAAAAGGTGTAGATATGGAGTTAAACGAAACAGAGATAATAGCAATTCTAACGTCTGATACAAGAATTGCTTCTGTAAAAAGACTGAAGAGGATAAGCTCTAGTGGTATATGGGTTGACAGCGAAACGATTAGAATATGTTTTGAAGGATGTATGTGCCTTATGTATATGCCTATGGCTGCCGATTTCCAGTAGACCCATTTGTATTCCCAGTGACCCAGTGTTCGAGATGCTGGCAGTTTGGTCATTTTATAAAGTTCTGCCCAATTAAGAGGATAGTATGTCCAAAGTGTGGGGGCAATCACGACAATTGTGACGTAAGTGATTTCAAATGCTTAAACTGTAATGGTCCACATTTCGTTTTGGATAAACAATGTCCTAAATTTCTTAAAGAAAAAATGATTCGAGAAACTATGGCCGAGAATAACGTCACATATAGAAAAGCCCTACAAATGTATATATGTAATAAAAAAGAGGAAACCCAGCGATTAGAAAAGCGAAACATGGAATTTGAACAAAGTATAAATGAAATTATAACAGAACGCTCTGGAATACTTCAAGAAACATATAGTTCTGTGGTGGGGAAGAATAACTTAGAACGAAAAATACCAGATAGAGGGAGAAACATTAATCAAAACACAACTGGGAAAGATACCAGTTCTACACAGAAGACAGAGACTAAAAAGAAAACAAAGAAAAAGAACATGTTATTGGAAGATGAATCATTATCTTCTACTGAAGAATCGAGAAATAGCAACTACGACCAAACTAGAGGCGGTGACAGGAAAGAAGTTGAGTACAAATTTGATTTAAAAAAGTTACTTTTAAAATTACAAAATATCTTTTTATCGGAAATAAGTTTTGAGGAAATAATTTCTAGGTGCCTAAAAACAATCTATGAGGAAATTAGAAAAATTGTTTGTAATGTTTTATTTAATGGAAAGATGCTACAAAAAATATCTTCATTCTTTAATGGATAATAATCTTGTATCTAAATCTGTTGTTAATATATTGCAGTGGAACTCTCAGAGTATTAAGCCTAAACTGTTAAATTTTAGGGAAATTTTGAGTACTGAAAAAATCCATATTGCGATAATCTGTGAGACCTGGTTAAAAAGCGAACAAATTGTAAACATAAATTCCTACAAAATATTTAGAAATGATAGACAGGATGGGTTTGGTGGAGTAGCTGTTATTTTACACAAATCAATCCAAGCCTATGTGTGCTCTGTTAATGTTTCAAATCCAGGAATAGAAATATTACACGTAAAGGTAGTCAACTGTAGTAATTTGGAGAACATTGTCGCAATATACTGTCCATCTTCAAGTCCTACACAACTTTCAGATTGGGAACATATATTCGAAAAATTTCAGAGAAAGTCCCTGGTGGCGGGAGATTTTAATGGTCACCACACGAACTGGTCATACAAGACAGACAGTAGAGGAACACAACTTTTTGATGCCTCCTTAGAATACGGACTCTTGCCTCTTAACAATAGATCTGCTACTCGTATTAAGTTAGTGGATGGTGTGTTGAGACAAACTTCTCCAGACATTTCCTTTGTATCATCAGATATATGTTCCAGTTTTACTTGGCAAACACTTCAGGATAACTTAGGTAGTGACCATCTAATGATTAAGCTGTCTATGAACCACCAAAATTATATACGGCCTACTACAAAACGTAATTTTAAAAATGTAGACTGGACAAAGTATAGGAATAAACTTAAAATATCATTTAGAGATAATGAACTACTATTTAATCATGATTCGCAGAATATACAGGAAATGTATGACTATTTTATAAGAGAAATCAACCAGGCAGCAGATATAAGTATTCCCCTATATAAAATTAATAGAAATCCCACAAGTAAATTCAAACCAAAACCATACTGGAATGCTGACTTATCCCTAGCGGTAGCGCGTCGTAGACTGGCATTACGAAACTTTAGGAAAAACCCTTCCCCTGATAATTTAAACATATTTGAAAATCAATTAAAAAAGTGTACTACAGCAATATCACAAGCTCGCAATCGAAATTGGGAAATATTTTGTAGCTCCGTCGGTACAGAAACATCACCGTCAGAACTGTGGAATAAAATGTGTTGGATAAAAGGACATATAAAAACAAAAAACTTGATCCCGATCGAAAAACAAATTGATCTGTTGTGCTCAATTACCCCTGATCAAACCCTAGATCAAGGTCCCTGTATAATATCCCAAAATCATCTCCTGGAAAAAGATTTTACTATTAACGAGTTCGAGCGCTGCTTAAAAACTAAAGATACTTCACCAGGTGATGATTGCGTTGCGTATTCTATGATCTGTAATTTACCAGAGGAAGCCAAAACATTTTTATTAAAATTATATAATCATATTTTCCATTCGGGATATATTCCATATCAGTGGCGAGAAATCAAGATTATAGCTATACAGAAACCGACTTATAACCATAACGCTGAACAAAAACTCCGTCCTCTATCTTTGATGTCCTGTGTTTGCAAAATATTTCACCTGATGTTGAGTAAGCGTATAGAGTGGTATGTAGAACAAAAACAAATTATCTCGAGGTACACTGTAGGCTTCAGAAAATCATTATCATGCATAGATAGTTTGGCACGTTTAATTTCGCAAATACAAATAGGTTGTACAGAAAATATACCCACTCTTGCCTGTTTTCTGGACATAGAAAGTGCTTACAACAATGTCTCTATCGTAGCACTAATAAAAACTCTAGATGAGATTACAGTAGGACAGAAAATCTGTAAGTATTTATGGAATTTCCTAAGTGAACGACACCTCACAATTAAAGATGCAGATAGTCAGCGAGTTATAACAAGATGGACGAGTAATGGGTTGGCACAAGGTGATCCTATTTCGCCGCTGCTATTTAATATAGTAACATATAAAATATGTCATCAAATTAAGAATGTGATGATATCACAATACGCAGACGATTTTGTAGTGTACGTAAGTAACAAAAATCTAGTTCAGTGTAAAATAGAAATTGAGTCAGCATTACAAATTATTAAAAAATTATTGGAAGAGATAGGATTAGAATTGTCTCTAACAAAATCTAAATATTGTGTATTTAGTCGAGGATGTAGAAGGGTAGTTCCTACTATAGTTATAGATAATTATTCTTTGCCAAGATCTAACTGTATAAAATACCTAGGAATGTGGTTGGATCAAAGTCTCACATGGAGTAAACATATCAACGAAATTATTGAAAGAACTTCAAAAGCGTTAAATTTATTAAAAGTTTTGGTTGGGTCAACTTGGGGGGTACATCAGAAACACGTAAGAAGACTTTACATATCATTGATACGAAGTAGAATGGATTTCGCAAGCTTCTTATATGACAACAGCTCCACAACTCAAGTATCCAAGTTAGATAAGATACAGAACCAGGCCCTACGGATTATCGGAGGATTTATTAAAAGTACTCCAATTCACGTAATGGAAAGTGAGCTCAGTTTACCACCACTTTTCATAAGGAGACAATACTTAGCATACAAATTTTGCTTAAAAAGTCAATCGAGGGACAGCAATGTAAATATTCAGCTATTAAGTAAACTTAACTCCTTGTGTCATACTGTGTATTGGCAAAGAAAGAAAAAGCCCTTGCTAGCGTCTACATATGAAGAAACTAAAACTTATAAAATACATTGTACTTATCCTTTATTAATGTTCTCATTAAACACTTGGATAAGTTACTTAAACTTTAAAGATGTAATAAATATAGGCCTCGATAGTATATCAAAAGGTAAAGCAGAGTATGAATGCAACCTTTTACATTATAATGTAATCGATGAGCTAAATAAAAAATATGTAAACTGGCACAAAATCTTTACAGATGGCTCAAAGAAGGATAATACTCTGGGGGCAGCCTATTACGCGGTGTCTGTACAACACAAAGCTAATTTTAACATTAAGACTGAACTAACTATAATGTCAGCGGAACTCGTTGCGATTTCAGAGGCACTATCATTTGTGATGGATAAAAATTGGAATAACACTGTAATTATATCAGACAGTAAGAGTGCCTTGCAACATTTGGCTCGATGCGCCTCTGGTGTCAGAGGTGTTTCGATAGCCTACGTGATAATTGAAAAGATTTTACAACTGCAAAGAAATGATAAGTCTTTGAAGTTGCAATGGGTTCCGTCTCATGTTGGCATACATGGTAACGAAGTGGCAGACAAATTGGCTAAAGAAGGTTACTTACACGGAGTTGAAATTGACGTACCACCGGATCACACGGAAATATTACATAAATTTAAGATACTCACTTTTATCAAATGGAAAGAACATTTTAATAAAATATCAAAAGACAAAGGAATTTGGTATAAATCCATTCAATCTGAACCACTTCGCTTACCATGGTTCACTGGATGTAGCTTCAACAGAGATTTGGTAAAGATATTGCTAAGATTAAGATCAGGACATATTCCATCAAACAAATTTGCCTATATGATGCACAAAACTGAATCACCAAATTGTAACGTGTGCGGGGTAGAGGAAGACGTACAACATGTTCTGATGGAGTGTGTCAAGAACCGTAGAGCTAGGAAAACTTTAATGGAAGCGCTGGGGATAAACCCATGTGATATAGGAATCCCCCAAGTGATTTTGTCGGCGCCTACATCTAATGAAGCAGAGATACTGTATCACATGGCTAAGCCCGCAGTGACTCGTCTGTAATATAAGTTTAACTGTTTTAGATGTAATTTTAGATGTATTCTGTATTAGATGTAAGTTAAAATGGTTACAATGGGGTTGGCATATCCGAAAGGATAAAAACCCCTAAATAATAAATAGAAAAAAAAAAAAAAAAAAAAAAAAAAATTCCGATATTGCCCGCGAAAATAATGGGGCATGCAATGGTGTGGTTCTGATTTAATTGAATGTATTTATTTGATGCTTACGATACTATTCTGTATATTAAGTTTTATTAATATTTTTATAATGGGCGTTGATATGATATCTGTGTATTACGAACTGCTTATTACTTATATTAAAGTTTTTGGGTCTAATCTATAAAATCTGTACGACCAGCAACGTGCTGTACTTCTATATAAATAGTATCTTGACAATTGATAACATGAATTAAGCTATTCCAAATTGTAAATAAATAATAAAATAATCATTTTAATCTATAACTACCAACAGTTAAGCAACGAGATTATAAGTCAAAAAAATAGCTCCTTCTCTCTCCTAATACATAGTCCCATGTCAGGGTTTATAACTATTACCTATATTTAACCCTACCAACTGTACTATAATGTACAGCGCATTATTGCATGCAATAAATTAGGTAAATTGAAGTTGACATTGAATGGCCGTGAGCACGAGTACACGGGTCTTCGAAGGCTAAAGTGAACTTAATTCAATGACATCGTCAAGAAAAATATTGGCGTGGTCTTTGTAAAAGTAGTTGGTAGTTACTTAATTAAATTCATCTAAAAAGTGGGTCATAATATCATAACATATTATAAAATCCACCGCGTCTGTCTCTCTGTTGCGATAAACTCAAAAACTACTGCACTGATTTAAATGAAATGTTGTATCCAGATAGCCTAAAACCTCAGAATGGATATAAGCTACTTTTTATTACAATAACCGACATAGAAGCAGGCGGAGCCGAGGGCGAAAGCTAGTACTTTAATTAAAAAAAGGTTAATAAAGTAATATATTATTCTTCATTATTCAGATTAAAAATTCAGGTATAATTCAGTTTTTAGATTCCATGTGAATTTCAAAGTTTCCACAGGCAAATTACGTCACCCAGGGCGTGAGTGTGATGTTCTTCTGATGCAGGTATCGTGTTGACGAGACTTTACATTATACCGCCGAGACCACCCACCTCCCTCCGTATGCCCACGCTACACATTGTCACTGAAAAATATGACTCCGTTAAAGTTTAAGCCCCACTGAATAAAACGTACTCGCTTACATTTCACAGGAACAACTTTGGCGTTAGCATCATGTATGTAGTAAGTATGTGCTTTACACTTTCTCTAAAATATTTATAATGTTACAGAGACGGTTAATTAACTCTAAGCAAATTGTGCCTATAACTAATCAATCACAATTTACTAAAAACAGTATGTAATTATTCTGCTCAGAACAATGAGTATTCTGTCATGCAATTTAACGTTCATCAGATGTTTTTATTCTGTTTTTATTCTGAATATCTGAATGTTTTTAATGTGTTTATTATAATTACATTTCATTGCGATAACGGTTACACGTTATCATGAATAATAAATAGCAGTTTTTTAATAAAGATATAAATGTGCAGAGTTCTATCGTTCAAAATCGTAGTAACAGTCTACTGTCCTCATTTTTCAAAAAATTAAGATAGTAAGTTCATTTTCATTCTTCAATTTTCAATACTGTTTTCACCAACACATGCGATATATATAGTTGAAATTTAAATTTTTTACCAAATGTTTCAAGAAGAGCCCAACCCAGCTTCGCTTTAGTCTCTCTACATAAATTATCAGAAAACTGTCCATTTCCAAATTTACAATTTATTAGAAATGCCGGATTTTTTCAGGCAGTAGAGCCACGCTGATTTCAACACGAATGGGCCGGCTCGTTCGGGGCACTACTACTCTCACACAGAAGACCAACCTAAAATGACAGTATTCGTGCTGTCGTCTTTCGTTGGTGAGTGTGAGACCGGAGGCCCAATCATTCTACATCATTCTCACGGCCTTCCTTCTCGCACTCACCAATTAAACACAACAGCACGCTTGCTATCATTTTAAGTTTGTATGCTGTGTGAGTCCAGTACCGCCCCGGTGGAACTGGCCCATTTATTCTGAAATCAGAATGACTCATGAGTTGTATTTTTGTACATAACATTCTATAAAAATATGAAGTATGACATTCATAATAAATCAGTTTGCAAACTTTGACGTCAATAACGCGAGTCTTAATTTAGAACTAGATCCGGATACAGCTAGAATAGTTTACTTCAGTTACTTTCATAGCATAATGACTTATGGTATCCTACTCTGGGGTAACTGTGCAGATATTAATGCCATATTTGTCTTACAAAAACGTGCCGTACGAGCCATTTATAAATTAGGCCCTCGAGTTCCTCTCCGCTCCAAATTTAAAGAGATAAATATTCTGACTGTATCTTCACAATATATATACGAAAATTTAATTTATGTTCAAAGAAATTTAGCAAAGTTTCCTAAACTCAGTGATGTTCATTCGGTAAATACCAGAAACAAACATAATCTTTGTGTTCACGTCACTCGTCTCCACAGAGTAGGCAACTCGTTCATGGGACAATGTATACGCTTCTACAACAAACTCCCTATTGCTATTAGAAATTTGCCATTACGGAAATTTAAGAATACCATTAAATCTAAGTTATCCGCAAAGGGGTATTATACCATAGCAGAATATTTTGATGATCAAACCGCCTGGGATTGAGCTGCCCATTCTGCACATGCTGTTTATTTTGAATGTTTAAATTTATGTTGATGTGACGATAATTTATAGTTAAATTTACATTACATATTTAAAAAAAAAAATTAATTTGTTGCTATTGTTGACATTTTCTAAATTATTATAGTTGTGACATAATTGTAATTATCGCTTTTATATATGTCTTTTGCATTTAAGAATATTGTCTGGACTTTAAAAGAGACTGTGATCCCTGAGTTTGTTTCGTCCTTTCTTCTCAGGGCTAGTCCAGTTAGGAAAGGCCGAACTCATCTGCTCAAAAAAAGTTTTACTTGCAAAAGTGTTCATGTAACCTAATTGCAGAATAAATGATTTGATTTGATTTGATTGATGCATGCATGCATGCATTGCACGTATAGCAGTTTAAATAACTTTTATCATTCGTCGCCATTGCTATATCATCAACCATTTCTCTTCTGTATTTAAGCCCCATACAAAAAAAACAAGGGAAATCCAAGTCTATTACTATTTTTTATTTATAATGTGTCCTAGCATCCTTTGCTACACCGTTTGATCATGACTATTTATAAAATTAAAAAATAAATTGGTGATCGATTTGCCCACATGTGTTATTTTTGTGGTCATTATTTTCTTTGTATTCTATTTTACCTTTGTTATCGTCCTAGATACCGTCGTCATACAATCCAGCATGTATTTATTATATAACTTTTTCTATAAACGCCCTTTAGCTAGTATTTTATTACGTCACTCAAATGAGCTGGGAGAGTTTATAATCAAATTCCCACAACTCCTTTGGAATGTGATCTACAGCGTCGATCCAAACCTCTGATGGGGATTGTCATATTACTTACATAACCATATTGATTCTGATTGATGACTTTTACTTTAAAAAAGAAAGGCTTACGATATTACCATCTAAGTACATTGCAAGTGAAAACTCGATATTTGTGTAGACGTATTTACGTGTTCATCATAGTTCCCACTGGAACAATAACAGTAAACATTTCAATTAGCTTTTCCATGAGCAAGTAATTTCTATTTCTCAAAATTCACAAAGTTACCTTATTCCTTAAAGGTTACATTACCTATATTATCATTATCGTGTCAATGTTTGGTCCGAGTAGAACTCCAAAACTATCTAACCGATTTTCATGTACTTTATTAAAATGTATTTTTTGCAGGCGTGCCTTAGTTATCATTCTTAGCCATCACGCCCGGACTAATAAGAGCAGAGCATGACTGAAAAGAGACTTCAGACAAGGTTGGGTCGGTCAGCTTGAAACTATATAAATCAATTTATAGAGATCATGTGATGCATGGTTTAAATATTACAAATATTTCACCAAGTAAGTACTTAATCATAGTAACGAGTACATTACCGTACTCAATGTGATAGAACATGAAAAGCAACTTTTGAAAGAAAGTGAGCCTTCTGTAGCTTCTGTTATTTCCAGAGAAAAAAAAACTGGTATTCCTTTAATCTTTACTAACATTATAAATGCGAAAGTAACTCTGTCTGTGACGTCTTTCATGCCAAATCTACTGAACCGATGAAATTTGGTAAGTTAGGAGTGAGTGTCCTGAGTAAGGACATTGGCTACTTTTGCCCTGATCCTCGGGCAAAAGCTTGTATGATATATTTCTTCAATTTACAGACTTCATAAGATTCAGAGAAGTCATGCATAACTGACATGTACCCCCGAGTCCCGTACCCGTAAATGGCTCTGCTATCTGCTAGGTTGTGCAAAAATACATCTACCTTGGCCAAATCATCCAACTCGGCCGGCATAACTTTGATCTGGAAGCCGACAGCGAGAGATGAAGCGTGCGATGCTGGGTGTCTCTCTGTCTGATAAAAGACGTAATGAAATTAATCGACAGAGAACAAGAGTTACCGAAATCGCATGGAAAATCAGTAGCTGAAGTGGAAGTGGGCCGGACAAGTCTCCAGACGGACTGATGGACGCTGGAACCGAAAGGTGCTAGAGTGGAGACCGCGATTAGGCAAACGTAGTGTGGGGCGCCCTGCGGCACGATCGGCCGACGATTTGCTTGCGGCGAATGGATGCGGACTGCCCAAGACCGGGATGATTGGCGTTCCTTGGGGGAGACCTTCGTCCAGCAGTGGTCAGCGATAGGTTGACACTATATGCATTTATCACGTCGTCAAAGTTCTAAAATAAAAAAGAAACAAAAAGATTTTTTTTTATTTCTATGTTTGGACATAAAGTTGTATTATATGTTTAGGTTTCCGTGGTCCATGACTCGGAACGGAACCCTCATAGTTTCTTCATGTACGTCCGTCCTCGACTTACCTTAGTAGTGCTTGAAAAACAAAACTTTGCCTGAATATGTGTTTCTATTACGTCTACAAAAAAGTGCTACAATAAAATCACGAAAATTTTTTTTATTTATTGCGACTCCCCTACACGTAAAGTGAGGTTGATTTTTTACTGGCGTCTATCCTATTGTGTGGGGTATGATAAGATAGGTCTTTTAAAAACATTGAAAGGTTGTCGAGACGATTTTTTGAATTAGGTATCCGTTTGCGAGTTACCCTATTTTGAAGGGCAATTTTAGTTAAAACTAGGTGTCCCCCTCCTCACCCTGTTTAAGTTAAACGGTTGACTCATAAAATATGAAAAAAAAAAGATGACGTTAGTCGACATAGATAACTTTGTTAATTAAAGAGTTATAAAGGCCTAACTTGTAAAATACGCTTATTTGGACAACTTCGTCCAAAAATATCGAAATAATAAGTTATCTAAACAATTATCTATTGGACACCACAGACATTATGGATGACTATTTTACGCGTGGCCTGCCACGCACTTGGTCGAGGTTTTTTACTTAGATTAGTCTTCATGTAAAACTTCTAAAAACTACTTTATCTATCAAAATTAGTGTATCATATATAATTTTGAAAAACGTAAAATTCTTAATTGAGAATTGTAAATTGCATACTAGGATGATGACTATTGAGGAGGATGAGTAGTGGGGGAGATTATATCGATCCTCGCCCGTCGCGTCGCTCTATGACCGAACGTGACCCCCGGGCCACGACCGCCCTTGTATACCTGTCCTTCCACTCCTCCGATCGCTCGTTTGCATTTTTATATCTATTATAAAAGCCATTATAAGATTAGGCATGAATATTTATTACTTATGTAAACCTACTTTCTTTATGAAAGGTTATAATGCTCAAAAACGTATTAAATTTCATTTTGGAAACAGAAACCAAGTCCTGTTAAAGTTCCTATCATATTAAAACAAATTATGAAAGTAAATAATGAATAATATGCAATTAATAACTATAAATATTAAATGGAGTATCTGTAGTTTTACAAAATTTTGTACACGTGGGGGTGGAATTTAAAAATATTCATTCTTAATCTTAAATCTGTTTTAAACAATCTATGTCATAGAAAGTACTATATATCCATTTATGTAGGTACATGAGCTATGTACCTAGATATTATACATATTGTTCCAGTGGGAATAACTTTTATTAAATTCTCAGGATTATGGTTTTCGAAACGGTTTTTCAAAACTCCCAAAATATAGCTATTACCTAATTTAATAAATACCTGTATCCTCTATTTATATGAGAAACAAAATATTTACTTAAAAAATAATATCGTTTACTTTTAATACTTTACTTATATTTGATTATGAGGTATAACCTCATAATCAAATATAAGTAAAGTAATTTTCGAACACAACAACATTCTAGAAACATGAAGGTTGGACTTTAAACTGATGTTACTTTCCATTAATAAGTTCTCCATCTGTAAAAGTTGGATGACTATAAGCAATCTTCTGCATTTATCATAACTTAGAATGTAGTAGACACCTATATGTTGGGATGATACTATAGAATTTGTAGTTAGTTATGTACCGACTGGCATTCGCCGCGCGCCTTGAATCTAGGCGGGACGGGAGTTGTATTCAGAACCTTGACTAAAACAGTCTTTCATAGAAAACAAGTGTAGTTAGCGTGAAATTCAATTCAAACTTAAAGTTGACTACAGATTTATAACATCATTATAAAAAACGTGATTTAATTTAACTTTTTTCATCTGGCAATTTATTAAATGTCAAATCGACCACTTTGTTGTACAGTTGTACACTCACATTACCCTGAAGTCTGAAGTAGTCTGAAAATCTGAACACTCTGAACTGAACACTCAGTCTGACTGACTCAGTCAGGCGACAGACACGACACCGACAATCGAAGGTTTTTGGAAGTTACTGTGAATAAAGAATGAACAAAAACTACTTACTTACAATCAATTAAAAACCGTGCGTTTATCTTGAGGTCATAGATCGGTTAATAAATAAACACTTTATAATGGAGCAAGACATTGTTAGACCGTATAAAATTTGTGATGTGAATCGAGATAAAAAGAAAGGAATAGTTGCATCGTCACTTGAAGATTTACTCACAAAAGTGCCGGATAAATTAGGGATGCCTTCGGAGAATTTAACAGTCGTTTTGGAGTCCGATGGCACCGAAGTCGATGATGAAGAATATTTTTCGACTTTAGATCCTGATACGTCTCTTATGATTTTACATGGAAATGAGAAATGGGCTCCAAATATGCCTAAGTGTCAAGTGTCTTTGGACCAAACTGATGACATAGCCTTAGGAGATAAAGGTCAAGTAGCCAGTTTGGTTGGTCGTCTCCAACACAATCTATGTCACATCTCACTGTTAGGTGGCCAAGACTTGGAACTACTATCAGACATGGATCCAGATAGTCTTGCAGATATTGTAACTGACAGAGACAATAGAATAATTTTGGAGCACATCAAGGAAGCTTCAGGAAGGTAATCTTAATTTTGAACATGTTTTTTAAAAAAATCTATAGTTTACCACAAAAATAAAACTTTGAAAAATTAAAACATTCTTAGTAAATGTGTCTTGTGACTGAGAACTTATTAAAGAAAAACTGAATTTTTACTAATAACTTTTGGTATGACTCATTACAGAATACTGCTAGAAAAACGACAAGCACAAGATGCAATGGAATTGTTGAAATTGTACCATCAGAGTGTTGCTAACGGAACTGAAGATATGTCACCACCAAAGCAAGAGAGAGTAAATGAACCTGTGTAAATGGCTTATATCATCGCACATCATAACTTGATTCAAAATATTTGTTTATTAGTTATTGTTTTGGTTTACTAAAGATTCAGTCTTCCTAACTCTCACCAGGGTTACACTGGAAAATCTTAAATTATTACACATATTTTAAATACACACTCATTTCCCATGAATCGAGCTATGATGCATATAATTGAAACTCAACCCTTGATTTATTTTCAAGGAATGGTTTACCTCAAAAGTTTACAAATAAAAATTAGTATTCCATGCATTCCTGCTATGTATTAAATAAGTTTTTAATACCACTGAAGATGTATGACTAAAAAAAATAGTTATCCATGGTAAACTAAGTATATAGGCCTTTTTTATAGAATTTAGTTATTAAAATTTCATTTAATAACATTTTATACAAGCTTAGTCAAGTCTTAGGAATGTTTAGCATGCCATTTCTTACTGGATTCATTGTCCGTTTGAATTGTGCAAATATTGTATACTGCAATCTCCTGTTATAAAATTATATTAAAAATTTAGGGTAAGATGGTAAATGGTAGAAGTTAGTGATAACACAACACTAATCTTATGAATATGAGCTGTATTTGAATGTTATGGTAATGTCTTATGAAGCATGTAAGTAAATGTAGTTAAATGTTTATGTGCATAATTAGCATTACACTATTGTGGTACATTACAAGTCAACTATGATGACCAGGAAAAATTGTTTGTATTAATCAGAGGAATTTTGTATTTAATTAAATTATCTAAAAATTTTGGCAATCAATCAATTACTGTTTTAACAGATCTGACGATAGGCATGATAGTACTAAGCATTTACAATCACATTTAATTTCTATCATAAAATTTAATTCTCATTTTGTAAACTTTTGAGAAACTCTTTGCCACATGGTTGATAATCAACATCAATGTAAAAGACTGATAGTTGGTAATTTTTTTTATATAGTTTTACCTACCCCCTAGTGTAAGATGAATTCATTTGATTCCAAAGTTGCTCAAATATTTTACAAGATAATGTTTTCCTGTTTAATTCCACTGCCATATATTATACTAACTAGTTGTTTAATTTCCACAAATCATAGCTGGACACAGTTATTAGTGTAACTGCACAGATGTTGCAATGATAAAAGTGTGCTACTATGCTATGTTGCAATGTGTGTTTCATTCCTATGTGGAATAAAAAAGCATTTTATTTGTTAATATCTAGTTGTCTTAAGTCTGGATGTACTTTGAGCCCATTAATTAAATGTTAAATAAATGGAATTCATTTCATGGAGTTGTCTTAAAAAGGAAAAAACAATTTTTTTGTATGTTGTAAAGTGATAAAAATTTACTTCAGTTACTGTTATGGAATTGTTACATGACTATGTCAATAATTGATGAGGGAGTGTATTAGAAAGACGTTATATGTCTAAATGTTTGTGATTTTAGGAAAGTGAGGCCTTTAACTTTTTTTTAGATTTTTGGTACTACAAATTATTTATGCATGCTATATTCGGCTATAAAGCCACGGCCTCGAAATCAGTGAAAGCAGGGCAGCATTTGAGGTTTGTTCTATATTATTGATGCATTTTGATGTTGGACTTGTTTGTGCATGCATCTTCGCTTCTGACAACCAAAAGTGATCATTGTTCTGTTGTTTAGTGATAACTATTGCTTGATTTTGTCTACCTTGATTGTTGTTGTGTGATGATATGTACTGTCTCTGTTTACATTGATATACTAATTCTACATGTGTAAACTTTCTATCTACCTTCATTTTTGTTCTAAGTTACATACTGCAATGATCCAATGACCATTCCTGCTGACTTAAATGTCACCCTAAAGCTCCAATAATTAATATTATTTGTACTAGACAATGATCTATTTTTGAACCTCATTGAATTGTCCCAGCATGGGCAATTTTTATGTATTGCTAATAACTTCTAAGTCCTATATTAATAGTTAGATACATTTATGTAAGCATTAATTAATATTTTGAATATTTTAATATATATGTTAGAATACTAAATTGCTGTGCTAGTATATATATGTAATATAAATTATGATAATGTAGTCCAGTGTACCATTGTCATTAAAATTTTGCTGGCAAGTATGTTCTTGATTCCTGCATGTTTGTAATTTATACCACTGCTTTTGTTTGGTAACTGGTCATTGATTATTATTTAAAAACAATTCTAGAGGGTATTTAGTAATTACATTATAAATATATATCCAATGCTACTACTGTATACAACTAAAATGTATATGATAACCTAATAATTAATTACTCAAATATGAAATTGACATTTATATTTGAGGAACTTAGCCTTAGAAGTATTGTGTGCATAATATCTTCATACTCATAATACATTTTTTTGTTTTGCTTTAATAATGTGACAAGTACAAAATTTCATAGGAGCTTTTGAACTTGACACATTATTGAAGCAAAGGAGTAATTTCATAGTTAACACAATGAAAAACCCTAACTTTATTTATGAAATTTTTGTATGTAATGTAGTTAAACAATATTCTAGGAGTAGTCTGTCATAACTTGTGATATTTCATTACAATAACTGTATAGTTATTTATTATGATACAACTGGAGTTATAATTTAGTGGCTTGTGTGATATCATCTTCAGTAATAAAAGCAAAGCTAGGCACTAATTAGACCTCTGTTATATAATAATTATAAAATTGCAAGTGTCAGATACTTTCTATAACATTTGTGGAATTGGTAGCATTCAATAAAATTGTCTAATAGAGGAATTGGAATTCAGTTTTACTGTGCACGAATAAAACAATTGAAAAAGCATATGTTTGTTTTATTTAGTATTCTTTATACCAAAATGATTATAATAAACAATAATTGAAATAAATACATTTACTTTGAGATTTATTTTGTCTACATTCCTTATTACACCTTCGATACAAATAGACATACTGTAGTAATTAGAAAAAGGATAAATACCCATTCAAGCATTTTTTATTGCTTATCAAAGAAACCATTACAGAACGGTGCAGGAACTTTTTTCGCGGAATGGGTTCACTTTTTGACTAGAGAAGCCAACTAGGAGACAATCTTCTTGTTCGTGTTCATTAATAAATTTTATAATGTCAGTGACGGCTACAGAAACAGGAATACGTTTTATAGACGCCTCGCGTCGAAGTTGTTCTGTAACAGCTCGCTGCTGTTGTAATGTTGACACCATCATATCCATAACGGCAGTATCTGATAGGCCTATGTTGAAAACAAAATTAAACGCTTTGAAATATAAAACAGGGCGTAGCCGCACTCCGAGGATTTGCCTGAAAAACAAAAACTTATTCAGGTCGCGCTTTAATATATGGAAATAATTAGAATAAAACCAATATCGGACACAAAACACTCACAGCAAGTAATGGATGACGTTTTTATAATTTGAGAATTAGGAAAATTCGTAAAATTGTTGAACAATAATGTACTTTGACAAAATAAGTCTAATTCTGAATCATTCATTCCTACTTCTGAGTCATTCACATCGTTCATTCACGTCACGTAACTTTTCTTTGATTAATCTGGCTTAGTAGTTTCTGAATACTTGTCTTTTGTAATTTTCAGTAGTAAGCTTCCGTGTGTGGAAAATCATTGTGAAATTTCTTTACCATGCAAGAGCCATACCATATCACTATCAGAAGTCAATTTAACTTCTTAGTTAAACGCGACCTCACAGGAAACAGCAGTAGTATGTGGAAAATCATTGAAGAATTTATTTACACGCCCGCGTTGTTGTTGGTTATCGCGGTAAAAAGTACCCTATGTCCTTTCCCAAGTTCAGTTCTATCTTCATACCAAATTTCATCAAAATTGGTTCAGTGGTTTAGGCAGACAGACAGAGTTACTTTCGCATTTATAATATTAAGTAGGGATGAAGTACACTCATACAAGTGAATATTCAGATAGCAAAAAAAATGCTGGTTTTTACTAGCAGTTACAAAAATAATCATTATTGTAGCCAAACTGTGTTTAAAACTAGGATTTCTGATTAGATTAGGCTAAACTTAGGTACTTTTGTTTTTTTTTAACTTAATTTATCTAAATGAATTTACCAATGATTAATATTCTATATCTATGGAATTTACTCACATTTCATTAGTTAATCATCTTTTGACAAAAAATATTATTTGCCGTTGGTAGCACACGCCACACTTCATAAAATTAGACTATTTTAGATTTGTTGTGCTGTGTTGTGCCTTATGTGAAAAGAAGTCGTAATTTGTACGTATAATTTGATGATTTTCATTCATGGTTGCTTTGCATACGTTTTAACTGGTATAAAAAATATTGTTTTATTCATAATTCCAGCCCTGAAATCCTTTTCGTATCTACAACCCAAAAATGGATGGCGATGGAACCGATACTTCAACCCCTAAGTCATATTCTGGAATACCGGAGGCCGTATTTGTAGTAAGTATAAAATTGATAGGATTATAATATAAGTCATCACTTATTTTATTCGACACACTTGACTCGAACATATCAAATTATCGTTATTATTAGTAATAACCAAGATCAAAAAGCTGAAAATAATCTGTCAAGTTAAATTGTGTAACAATGAGGTTCGGCATTTTACTGTTTTTTTAAGTTTATATGAGGAATTGTTTAAGTAATTATTGTTAATAGTAGTAGTTATTATTACACGAGTCTCAGTTAACCTTAACCGAGTTTTGCCAATTCTATTCTAACCTTTTAGTTTATGTTATTGCTTGTTTAAGTTTTTAGTACTTATTAGTGAACTTATTCGATAAAATTTTCATTTTACTCTTTACATCGTAATATAAATTCCATCTATCTTTAACTAGGATAATGTTGATGAATTTATGAGCAAACCTGAAAACTCTGGTGGTGTTGATAAAGTTCTGAGGAACCTGGATGAACAACATGCCAAATACAAACATATGGAGTTATCACTGGCTACTAAACGCAGACGGTTACGACAACAAATACCTGACTTAGCACGCTCTTTGGAAATGATTGAAAAGTTAAAGATACAAAAGGAAGAAATGGAAACAAAGTTTCTGCTAAGTGATCAAGTATTTGTAAAGGTAATTATATTTGTAAAGTACCAAATCACTGGGTTATTAACCTTGAACATAGCCTGAAATACCACTTACGCTCTGTTAGTCAGATACATAAGCCTACTTTTTCTTGTAAATTTACATCTATAGAAGTTTTTAAAAGAAGTGTACAGAAAAACCCCAGAGATACATACAAAATCATGTATAATGTCAGGAAACTGCTACTGGTGGACATAAGCGTCACCTTGGAATACCAGTTTAGAATTTCAATATTTGCAATTTAGATATTTTCCTTAATTTAAAAAGTTAATTAAAATAATGTATTTTACAGGCAAATATACCACCTACAGAAAAAGTATATCTGTGGCTTGGAGCAAATGTAATGCTAGAATATATATTAGAAGATGCTGAAAGTCTGCTATCATCAAATATGGTGACTGCTAAGAAAAATTTAACTCATGTGGAACATGACTTAGATTTCTTAAGGTAAAAGTCAGGATGTTGTCAGCATCTTGTTATATTATTAGTATAGTACCAATAGTTTTACAATATTTTAGAAACAAAAATGAACTTGATTGATGTTAATAAGGCTCATGAAACAACACACACTAATTTGCCCACCCTCACAATGAGCATGGTGGCCCCTACTCCTGGATTCTACTTATGTATCCATCAGGCAAAGTAGAGTTACTTTGGTAGGCTAAAATTATAAAAAAAAAACAGCAGCCTTTGATATTCGTCTGCTGGACACAGGTCTCTTTTGGAGAGGTCTGGCCCTACTATACCATATTCGTATGGGGTTTTGCTTCAAGTTTCCTTCTCTTTTCAGTATGAGTAGGATGACACTCCAAACCTGTTCTTTATTTGTAACAACCACAGATCATAGAAACACAGGAGATTAGCTTTGTACACAAATTTATTCGTGTTTAGATGTCTCCGCGTTTCCCCCACTTACTTCACTAACACAAAATCAAAAATTGTAAGCACGGCACACACGCTCGTATTTCTCCCGCACACAAAGAAACTTACAGAGACACCAATAAACCCACTAATTAAACACATGCGAAAAGAGGGCGGCGCTTCTAACTGTAGCTACGGATTTCGAAAAACCACACATGTGCAATTTATGCAACTAGTGATGCGAAGTGATAATCATATAAAAATATCGAATGAAATTCAGTTAGCTGTATTATCTGCTCTTTCTCCTAAAGTTTTTATTGACTGTGAAAAGAAAAATAAACACGAGTTTCCCTCGAATATACTCTATACAAGCGATGTTTTATCATAATTGGAATATGTATTTACTAATTAACTACCAAAAACCGGATATCATCTTCTCGAATCTAGACTAGAACACAGGTAAAACTGCAATAATTTTATTGTTAAGAATTTTATTGACCTGTAAATATTTATTTAAAACTTGCCGCTTAGACAGTTTAAATGTTGCGTTCTTAAAGTAGTGTAATCTTACGGTTGCATATTTTTCCATTACGACCTTTATTAGTATTATTAAATGGTTATTCATTGGCGATTGATCGTGTTAGTGAAAATTTATTAGGACCAGCATATTGTGCTATTTTTGTTGGGAACCAGCTTGGACCCCTTCCTGTCGCATTTATCGACATTTCTTTAATTTTTGGAACCTTCGGATAGCTAAAATTTTGAAATAAAATCAAGGTATAAATGATGCTTGAGTACCACAATAAATTAAAAATCATAACTTTATCTACACTTTTTTTACGTTTACATAATTATAATATTACAATTTATTTATATCTTTAATAATCATTCGCACTTAATAGGATCGTATAAAATATCGACAATCATAAACATCACATCACATCTCTAACACAAAGGCCGACAGCGGCCGCTTCCCGAAACTATCGTGTGAGTGAGAGTATCAATAAAATACTTATCCATTGCGCTATTAGACCAGCCGATTCATTGACCGATTTGTACTAAGCAAGCAATGGTTTTAGTTCCTAATTAAAAGGATTAATTTGGTATTTCATCATTTTTCTAAAATATTTTAATTAATTCAGTATGAAAAACTATAATATTATAATATTTAGATATGTAATGAGATGCCATCTTTCTTCTAATTCACAATACAGCTGCTATTTTTGCAAAAAATCACTGAACAACGCGACATTTTGTCGAAAATCAAGAGCAGTGAAGACGTCGCAAGTTGACATGCGACTAATGTCCGAAAATGGCATCAAGCCGCTTTGATATCTCCTGTATTTCTATGATCTGTGGTAACAACAATGATAATTTCTTCTGAAATTACCTCATTCCATATCTTAATGCATAATTGTATTACCCAAGAAGACTTTGCTGAAACCTGTCACCTCCATATACTTCAAATGTTTTTTTTTTAATATTTACTATGTGAGAATTATATTACTTAAAATGATCTTGTACTAATTAATTATAATCACTTAAAGGTTGCCTTTAAAGGCAATATGCCTATAAAACATAACCTAGTTTTAAAATTGCTTTGCCATTGTTTTATTATTCTATCTACTTAATCTTATAATCCTACCTAAAACTAAAAAACTATTTAATATTTACAAATGGGTGCAATGATAAGTAAAATTAATATTAAAATCTGACATATCCCTTGATATTCAGTGCCATTCAAAATGCTATTAAACTATTTTATAGAAAAAAGAAATAAGTCAGTCTGATATAAATTAACTTTTCTATTTGCAGAGATCAATGGACAACTACAGAAGTAAATATGGCTAGAGTTTATAACTGGGATGTGAAGAGACGTCAAGCCGCTAAAGCATCTAGTTAATAATATTTACAAATTTTATGCAAACAAGTAATTTATAGAAAAATTGCATCTGATTTTGTTTATGTCAACTTATCTTTTTACTAAAACCTTTTAGTAATTGCAGATGAAACTGTTTTAAGGCTTTATTTACCTCATAATAATCATCAACAATTTTAGACAGAGTATTCTGTAGCATTACTTACTGTTAACGACAACTGTAGGTACTACAGTAGTCGTTAACATTTTATTTTTAGAAAAATATGGATTGCCTTTGACTTGGCATGCTTATTATAGATTTCGGGAACCAAACACACCTACCAAGAAACTAGTTTTCTGGATGAGTAAAAGCTGATATCCACAATGAACAGTTTCTTGACAATATTTTGAGAACTCTTGTCTGTTCAATTTACAATGAAGTTGAAATATGTTTTTTTTTTTGTTTTTCTGCAATTGTTCTAAAAGGATACTAATATTGTTTATAAAAGAGCTCTATTCTAGAAACTGTTGCCTTTTTACACACATGTTCATAATAAGATTAATTTACTTGTATCCAACATTTTGCAGTCTGACAAAGCAATAAAATTATCATAAATATTTACGCATTAACAGACTGTAAAAAAGTAAATAAAACAATAGGAATAGCAATATTTCTAAACTATTAAAACACAAGTTGCTTATTAAAAATGTATTATTTTTTATTTGATCCATTAGTTCCCACAGACCAAAACGTAGTTCACTTTACTATCTTCTATTAAAATAACAATTTGTAGTAGAGCCACACGGATTTCAGCACGAATGGGCTGTCTCAACCTGGGCAGTACCAACCGCACACAGAACCCAAAAATGACAGCATTCGTATTGTCTTTCGTTGGTGAATATGAGTGTCTCACTTAACTTCAATGAGAATGTTGGTACTCCTTGATTTCACTCATGTTTTCTATCAGGCAGACTAGAGTTGCTTTGGTATGCAATTTTAACAAATCGGCCAAGTGCGTGTCAGGCCACGCACAGGAAAGGGTTCCTCAGTCACCCATAATGGTACGTGGATTTAAAATCGTATCCAATAGAAACGTTTACGTATTATTGCGTTAATTTTGAATAACGTTTTCCAAGTAAGCATTGTATAAGTTAAGCCTCTATAACTCCTGAACTAACAAAGTAATCTAGTCCGTTATAGTTTTCCTTTAAAGTTTATTTTTGGAACCATCATGACGTGACATGACCATAAGATAATATATATATAAAATTTAGGTTTGCTACTATAACGTAGTTTACCTAATTTTTTCACAACTTTCAAGACGTCCGGCAGAAGTAATTGCCCACGGAAAGTGTCTGGCAATAATGAATTTTAAATAATATTAGCTTTTCTACTATAACGTAGGTAAGTAAGGTTTTTACTACCTGTACTTCACGCTACCTAAGAAACGGCCCCGCTTTCAAGCTAATGGGTACGCATACATCTTAACATTGTACTAATAATCCAAAAAATGTCAGCTTTGCAGAAATGACGTAGATCTGGAGGCTCTGGGATCTTGGACTATATGTAATGATTATATGACCCCTTTTCTTTTCATTCTATTGTCAAACTTCATGGTCAGTTTAGTTTCATCATCATGTTATAACCAAAACACTACCATAGTTGGACTTGGTTTAAAAAAAGTAAAGTCTCCTTGTTTGTTTATGGTGACAAGTGAGGTGACATTGACAAGACACGTGTTTGACAGTTGTGATGTGATGTCTCTATATAAAAACATCGTGAAAGTTGTACGACTAAAGTGTTTGTGATACATTCTATTTTTATAGTTTCCAACCATTCTACGCAATTTTTTAATAAGAGGTTGCCAATAGAAATCATTACATGGTTTGTCAGGATTATCTTTGATTTACATTAAACAATATGGCTCCATCATCTGACTGGGACGAGATAAAAAGATTAGCTGCGGATTTTCAAAAGGCGCAGCTTACTTCCACGTCACAGAGGTAGGTAGTCACTCTTCACACTGATTCTTTTTAAATGGTAGGTTTCCAGTTTGTTAAAGATAAGACATTATCCGTGGAAAAGATGGTTTCAAAGAATGTTGCTCACAATACCCCATCATGGTACTACTGATAGTTTGCCAGTCTAGCGTACATGTATACCACTAACGACCTTCTGTTATGTATCTATCTAGTGGAGCAAGTCAAATTCGAGACTAAAGAAGATTCAGCATTGCGTATTTTAGCCTCCAAAATATACAGGGTGAATTTTTGATCATCTCAAAAATTCACCTGTATATAAATATATATACTAGTTGACCCAGCGAACTTCGTACCGCCCAACTTTAAAATTCCAGTTCTTGATCGCAGCGCCACCTACCGGGTCCAATTGCGAATCTAAAATATTCCCAGATCCCCTTGAAGACACACAAAAAATTTCATCAAAATTGGTCCAGTTGTTTGAGAGAAGTTCAGTGACATACACACTCACACAAGAATTATATATATAAAGATATATATATGTATATGTTTGAAAATATATATATATGAATATTTGTATTACTTATACAAAAAAGGTCTAGGTTTTATTTTTTCTATGAAATATCATCCCTGTAGTGGGAAAATTAAATAAGTCCGGTTTTGGCGAAATTGACTTTTCCTTATTTTCAAACCACCTAAGACATGCTGCATATTTGAGCCTTATAGGCATTTTCGTATCATATTCCATTCCAATAATATAGCCATTTTTGTCGGACAGATGAAATAATAAATACCTTCAGACTAACACTATTTTTTGAAGAAAAAATAAATAACTCAGTAAATAAATCAATAACTGTGGTCAATGATAAGTTAAATGTCTAATAATGTAAATAACACGAGCTGTTATATTTTACCTCAACTTAAAAAAATTCTCACTAAACACTAAATCGCGTTTATCTCTAAATTATAATAAATCTTCATTCTTTTCTATTTTCAGATTGTCCGAGAGAAACTGCATAGAAATTGTTACTAAATTGCTTGAGTTGAAGTTGATTGATGTTATATTTACAAATGATGGCAAAGAATATTTGACTCCTCAACAACTTACTAAGGAAGTGAAAGATGAGTTATATGTCCATGGAGGACGTATTAATACTGTTGATCTTGCTAAAGAGCTTAATGTTGACCTCACTCAAATTAACCATTGTGTAGCAGACATTATCAAAGGAAAAGAGGTGCAACTAGTTTCAGGATACTTAATAGCTCATTATTATTTGGAAAAAGTTGCAAGAGAGGTAAACGAGAAATTGCAACTTCAAGGTCAAATATCTGTGGGTGAGTTGACACTGCAATATGATTTGCCAGCTGAATTACTGCAGCATAATGTTTTAGAAAAATATTTAGGAAAAATCATTATTGGGAAACAAGATCCATCAGAACCGAGAACTTTCTATACTGAAGAATACATTACAAGGACAAAGGCAAAGATTAGAGGTGCACTAATGGGTCTTCTGAAGCCTACTCCTATAGCTGTCATAGTGAATCATTGTAATTTGACAGATCGTCTCTTTTTGTCTCTATTTGATCAAATAAATGCACCAGGGGTATTGACTGGGCGTCAAGCAGGAGCTTTGTATGTGCCATCATGTTATACTAAAACTCAAAACGATTGGGTAATGAGTTTCTTTAAACAAAATAATTATTTAGAATATGATGCATTATCCAGATTGGGATTGTCTGATCCCAAAGGATATGTTAAAAAAACTTTGACAAATGAAGATTTAACTTTTCTTAGTAGCTGTGTGATAGGTTCTCAAATAAAGGAACAATTGGAAACGGCTCTTGAAGAATGTATTGCATCTAAGAGTTATTTGGATGTTGTTTCTTTGTTGCCATCAGTTTTAACTGATGTTGATATAGAAAATGTGCTTGATGACCTATTGAAGAAAACGAAATCAATAATATTGTTTGAAAATACAGGTTAGTTTATACTCAATTTTTTTAAAATCGAATTCTATGCATAACATCATTTACATAAACCATTAGAGTTGATAATTTATAAAGAGTCTACCAATAGGGATGACCTGGTTTTGACAGCTCATAGCGGCCATATTTGATGATGGATCTTTGACGTCTCTTGACATTTGTGTTCAGTAAAGTTTGCCATTTTATCATGTCATGTTTCACTTTAAACAAACGCTTTAAAATTGTCCAAAATTATTACGCAAGTTCGCGTTCTCCTACAGTACCGCTACAGTAATAGCGCTTCGCGACCAATGACCACCTGGCGTATTTTGCGGTTGGATTTGGGCCTTTTTTTTTCTGACGAGGTGGGAAATCCCTTCGGATCCCCGTCTCCTCGGGGATAGAGAAGCCAGGAGTATGTGGTGTTTTGCCTAAAACCCACCCCGATCGCCGGACTCAGGCACCCTGGTCTAGGGAGGACCCTAGACTCAATTGGTGTGTTTTTATGCCTGATCGCGTTTGCGAGTAGGTCGCCATCCTACTGTTAACCGCAACAGTTAATCTGCTACCAAAGATCCCCACTCTCTGGTAGCTTGCGATGCCCTCGATGGCTGGTATTGTCGCCGACGTCCTCTACGCTCAGGATCGCCCTTCTCCCGATCCCGTTCAGCGGTCTCTTTCTGAAGCATTACAGCTTTACAGAAATAGATCACTGCGCCCTATCCCTCCTCACCCGCCAGCATGGCAGCAATGATTGCTGGCGGGGACAGGTCTCGTCCGATTTGGCCAACTAGGACTTCGCGTTCAGACGCCCAGGTGGGGCAGTCCTCCAGCGTGTGCTGGGCGGAGTCCCAATCGGCTGCGCGGTGGTGCCATTGTGCCGTCTCCTCGCGTCCTATCCTATTCAGATACTCACCGAAGCAGCCATGCCCGGTGAGTATTTTCCTGCATGTCCAGTTTAGGCAGAATGGCACCAACAGCGCGTTGACGCTTGATCTGCGGCTGTTCCAGCCTCGCACGCCACTGGGCCAGTGACTGTTGGTGAGCATTCCGCCGCATTTCGAGCACGTCCTGGTCTTCCCCGCTCTCATCCCGGCGAATGGCACGAATTTGGTCATAGATCTTTGCGTCCATATCCGCCAGGATATCAAAAGGCGGGAAACGTGCCCAGAGAGTCGCCGCCTCAGACGAGATGGTGCTATGATGGTGCAGGTGGAGGAGAACTAACATTTGACTGCACAGTTGCTCTTGTGCTTTAAGTGGCTGCCTCACAACATTCCACTTTGTCAAATGTGGGTCCCAATCAAAATTTTTGTTTTCCTAATATAGATTGAATTATATATATTTTTAAAATATTCATAAAAACTAAAAAAATACAGTAGTAAAAAAATTTGTTTCAGTTTTTAGTAATCATTATATAGAAAATTTAAAGCAAAGTTGTATGCCCATGACCCAAGAAATGGCAGAAAAAATGGTTAAATCTGGCAAATACCAACAGTTCTACACGGAGAAACAATTACAGAAGTCAGTTGATATACCGCTAAGTCATCTCGACCATAAAGCTGAAAGGCGGGAAGAACGTAGAAGGAAAGCTGCATCTGGTAAAGGAGGTGGGGGTACTCAAGGTCGAGAGACGAAAACAAAAGCAGTTAAGAAACATGCAAGATCCAAACAAGCTGCCCACGATTCTGATTCTGATGATGGTGTGGGTATAAATAAGAAGGTACAGGCACATTTAGAGATTATATCTGTTGAAGAGATTGAGAATATCATCAAAGATGTCTTGGAAAATGAGGGTCTTGATTATTTAACTACTAAGGTGGCAGAGCATCTTCAATTGTAAGTAGAAAAGTTTGGAAAAAATACAATAATATAAATAATAAATAAATTATTTATATACATACAATATAATTCTACATAGATTATTTTAAGAAAGGGGTCCAAGAATTTAAAGCAATGATCTTTATCAGAGAGATTTATTTACTAAAGGCTCAAATTAACTACATATTTGCTTTTCTTAAATCAATTAGAACTTTCACTAAAGTAGCAAAATAAAAACTTAATTTACAGCAAATGACAAATGAAATAAAATCTAAGTAACCAAGTGATATTTACAAAGCCTTAGGTCATTGGAAACAATCAGCGACGGTAAGCAATGACTTCGGGGTCAGCATCTAGAGGAGTGACTGTTTGTGGCAAATGTTATGAGCGTTTCCGTGATCACGTTAAGTAGTTGGTCCCGGTTGTTATCATTAGATTACAGTTGTAAAGCTTCTTGGAGGCCTTAAAAAAATCCAATGGCAAGATTACGTAGCCACAACATGTCTTGCTAATTCCCAGTCTGCATTCTGGCATGTGTGGAAATGTATGGCTGTAACCCTCTCCTGACAGGAGTCCCGAGCCATGCAGTGTAAAGATAAGGGTTGAATGAATTGATGAAAAAATGTCAAAGGAATAAAGACATTATACCATTAGTTACATTTAGTTAAAAATTGATTTTGGCATTTTCAGGGGCTTAAACCAGATTGGCTTAACAATAGCCAAAGAAACTGCAGACAAATTGCTTCAGGATGCCAGTCAGAATAAGAAACTTAGTCACACATCTGCTCAAGATAAGATTAATGTTTTAGTCAATGATATTAAACTGTATGAAAAGGGTCTGAAGTCCTTATCCTCTGATCAGCAATCCCAGTTTATTAAGTATCTTCTAAAATCACTGGGTGGTGACGTACTTGGGGAATTTTGCAAATATGCAGCAAATCAGTGTAATTTAACTGTACCTAGTGATGTTCTGTCTGTTGAACAAAGAAATAAAATTATAAAAGATTTATCTGATGAATTTACAAAGCCAATAGTGTCACTTAATGCTACATTGTCGGAGCAAAATATGGAAGCATTCTACCACGCTGTTGATGTATGTTTAGCAGAATTTGGTATGATTTTAAAGAAAGTTGACAAGAAGAAAGATAAGTACGTATGAGCTACAGAATGTTTTTAGAGTTGACATACTATTATAGTTATATTCATAATAGAGCAGCCTGGAGTATAGAGCTTGGTGGTGGGTCACGCCCCTGCCTTAGAGCACTTTAAGCCGTCGGTCTCGGTTGTCATGAACATTTTCGTGGCAATCGTAATTGAGAAGACAGTGCCCTCAAATATACTGTTAACTATTTCAACCTTCGAATATCAGTTCTCCCTCAGGGTTGCGGAGATCCAATGCCAGTCGCTCTGTGAAAAAACTAATTCAAGTAAATCTCGTTCAACTAGTAGCCAGTCCCAAATAATCTTGTGAATAGAGGCTAGAAAGAAGAAGATGTTGTATCGACACTATGATTTCTTGTCTTTTTGCCAGGCTTCTTATACAAAATCACAGAGAGAAACTAATTTCTGAACTGGAAAGCTGTGATGATCCAGCATTGAGTTTACACATAGCTGTATTGGCAATTTTCACAATCGTCACTCAAAACATGCTTCATGCCTCTGGCAGACAAGTACCAATAATAGTATCTTATTTAAAAACTCAACTTAAAGAAGATGACTATGAGCGTCTCCAGCTGACCCATGGTAAGTATTTTTTTCCTCTGTTGTATCACAATAAAACAAAATTAAAAGTAATTTAATTTGAGAGTGAAGTGGTAACTGAACAGGTTAACATGTTGTAAAGTTAAGCAATTCTAGGCCGTGGATGGGTGATCAATTATTAACATATTGAGACTTTTCCGCGTCTCCGAGTACACATTAAGGCGTCTTTCTCGGTTACCATACGAACATCTTTAGTAATTGTTTCGGGTAGCTCATAAAAAGTTTGACAACGGTTTTTCTATAGAACTTCGATATCAACGCCGGCAAAATGCCCAACTGGCGACTTCCACAGCCGCCAGATCCCTCTGCCGCTATTAAACCGTCGGAGTCAATACAGCGCTCGGTATGTAGACAGAATTAGCAAACGGGTAATTCTGACGTTTTTTGTATTCAATTTGACAATGACAATTTGAATTCTGATAACGCCAAAATACCCCACCGTGATCTCAACATCGTTGAGTCAACAAGAACTCAGAATATACCTAACCCACCCTTATTGAAATTGGAAAAATTTTGAATAGGCTGGTAATATCTATTAGGGTTGACTGACATAGAGGTCAATCAGATAGTTACTGTATTTATAAGGGTACTAAAAACTAGCGTATATCTAACTATTGATCGATATTTTTTTTTGTTTACAGATCTGGTTTCAAAATATTTAACGTGCAATGAAGATGAAAAAAGCGCAATTGAAGAAAAACTTAATCAAGAATTACCCGCTCTGAAAAATATGGTTCAAGAAATAAAAAAGTACAAGTGAAAGAAATTTTAAATTGGGTTCTCAAATGAATAAATAAATTAGATAACGCACTTAAAATACAAAAATACTTTCGACATTTTTAGGCTATTAGAAATACGAACTCCTAGCAACACTCTCCCAATACATCAATGATATTGACGATATCTGTGTTGAAAAAAATCAAAATTGTGTTTTATATTATAAACAAAGGTAGGTTTGTAAGTACTCACGTCTGAAAAGTTACTCGTTCAGATCTTTTTTTTTACTTTTGTGTCATTTTTAGGGTTCCTTAGTTCATGACTCGGAACCCTTATAAATTCGCCATGTCCGTCCATCCTCAACCTACCGCCCAAATCTTAACATGAATATGTGATGTAATTACGTTGAAAAAGTGCTATATTAAAATTATGAACCCCTACACGTAAAGTGGGGATGACTTTTTTTTCGCGTCTGTTGTTAGGTTTTTAAACCTATGTTTCGATTTAGCTATTCGTTTGCGAGTAATTCAACTCAACTTTAAAGCTATTTTTTTGTCCGTCCCCCCTAGCTAAACGGCTAGTTCAAAAAATCTAAAAAAAAATCAATATAGTTGCCCATATATTTAACTTTCAAGGAAAACTATAGCGGTTTTGATAACTTTTTTAATTTGGGAGTTATAGGGGCCTAACTTGTGAAATGCACTTACTTGGAAAACTTCATACAAAAATAAAGAAATGATAAGTTAACATAACAATTGTCTATTGGACACGATTTAAAATCTACTACGTACTATGTATATATCTACTACGTGTGCGTGAGCGCGTGTTTTTACTCGAACGATCTGAGTGTTGTAGCTTCACTGGTAACATAGGCCGTGCGTTATCTACCTTTCTTATTCATCTGAGATTGGGTTGTATAAAGTGTTCAAATTAATGTAATATAAGTAAATAATATAAAATAAAAGTATAGTACTTTTTTGTCCCTTCTTTTTTGGAGCCACGGTAATCCTCAAAAGTTATTTTTTTTTTGTACAAAATCGAATGATTTTCAAAACCATTTAATTACAATTAAAAACTAATGAGTACACAAATTATGGTCTATCGTTGGTATTTTATTCCAAACGTATGCGTTCAGCAAGTTCTAGGCAAGTCCAAAACATAACCCCAGCAAAACTAACCCCAGCAAAATTAACAATAACCTTCATTAACCACAACACACAAATTTTTCTGCTGTAATATATATATATACGTATATTATACGTACCAAAAGCTATCTACTAAAAAATAACTTCAAACGTTACTCCAGCAAAATCTGTTTTTGCCGAATAACTTTTATTACTATAGTCGTCACAAAATGAGTAGCCCGTTTTGACATAAGTCCTCGTGTTTTATAATCAACGATTAATTCGTGTTTTTGAGTGTATTTTTTCAATATAAAGTTAAATGCAATGCTTATTTATGATACTCGTTGTGATAGTGTATGGGTAACACGTTGATTATAAACATGTCTAGATAGAGAGTTCGAGCGTCTAAACGTCCAAAAAAATAGTCTCTAACTTTTAGAGACTAAGCTCGTCGCGGCCGATCAGTGGCATTAGGCTAAGTACACACGAAGCGTTTTTCTCCCGTGCCCGCTGCGGTGGTGGAACTGCGGTTTTTTTTCTATACTCACGAAACCGGTTATTTGCGCGGTTACGCGGCCGTCGCGGTTGCCATCTTCGCCCGCCACTTTTGCGGGCAATGATCGCAAGACAGACGGTTGCAAGATGCGGTAATGTTCAGTTGAGGTGCAGACCGCCATGGACACACACCAGAAACGAGCTGTTGCATTATATTTACTTCACAGAAGAATTAAAAAAAGAAAGACCAGAAGGATTTGGGTGCATAAACTAATTCAAATATATAAACATGCCGAGGTATACAAACATGTCACGATGCGGTCGACCGCCAAGCGAACGAAGAGCGCGCGACCGCGACCTTTCTACAGGTTGCCCGCCGGTGCAGCGGGAGCCGCAAACAACCGCGCACTCCGCGGGCGTAAAACGCGTCGTGAGTTGTGCTTTGTTTTTTTTTATATAAATCTGCATTCTACGGAAGCTGCGGGCCCGCAACCGCAGCGGGCACGGGAGTAAAACGCTTCGTGTTTACTTAGCCTTACTGTCATTGTACGATATAAAAATATAAAAATTACGTTTCGCATTATAGAAGTGTGCAGGAATTACTTAGGACGATTGAAATCAACTAAAAAAAATACCTTTCATCGGTAAGTAAACTTGAAATAAGTATATTGTAAAGAAACAATTAAATTATCTCAGTGAAATTTTATCAAAAGTTCGACCACCATTTTGACGGGATGTTTACAGTGTAGTCTGTTAATTCAATTTAAATTTCCCATGTGAGTGTTAGCCAATTTACAAATTGTTCAATGATTAACGATAAAGTATATTTCGAGAATTCAAGCCAATTCAATTTAACTATAGTTCTGGATAATACATATCATATCACCTTCCGAGCCTTATTCCCAATTTTATTTGGGGTCGGCTACTAGTTCAACCGGTTTTACCTGAATTTCAGTTTTTCCACGGAGCGAGTGGCATCAGACCTCCGCAACCCTAAGGGAGAACTGAAATTCGAAGATTGAACTAGGTGTCAGTATATTTGAGGGCACTGACTTCCCAATAACGATTGCCATAGATGTTCATGACAACCGGGACCGACGGCTTTACGTGCTCTCCGAGGCACGGGCGTGAATCACCGCCATACTTCCAAACTCCGGGCAGCTATTAGGAATTTCAGAAAATCCCAAAAACACTTTTTGGCCCGACCCGGGATTTGATCCCGAGACCTCTTGATTAGCAGTCGCATACGCTAACCACTAGACCAACGAGGCAGTAATACATATCATATATTATGTATTTAATTATAATATATTTTTAAATCTAAGGTGGTAGATATTGTTTATTTTATTTAAAATCTGATATGCGTGTCGATTTCGCCGCTCCATGGTTGCTGATAATGAAAGTAGTATGTAAGACGTAAAGCTGAAGTGATTGTTTGTTTGTTTAAACGCGCTAATCTCCGGAATTTCTGAACCGATTCTGAAAATTCTTTCACTAATCGGAAGCTACACCTTCTCTGTCTTAACGAGAACGATATAAAAACATGACTTACGAGAAATTGAACATCTAGTTAAAATATAGTAATTAAATTAAATATAATTATGTTGTATATTAACTAAATTAAAGGCCTCTGTGATTTGGCTTTCCTTCGTCCGCCTTTCAAAGTACCGGAACCTCAGAATTCTTTCTAAGGCACAGGGTATATTTTTACCAAACTGTTGTTAAGTATTAACAATAGATAAGCTTTAATAGCAATTCCCTTTTTCACCAACATATATTTTACCTAGTAACTTAAAAACTTTAATACACATAGACTGACCTTAAATTTAATATAAATTACTTCATCTTCATCATCAACAGCCTTTAACAGTCCACTGCTGGACATAGGCCTCTCCTTGAAAAGGAGGTATATTACTTATAAATCTCAAAATTAAAACACAATTATTTTCCCTCCTTTTAGGGAAAACATTCAAGGGCTGGTATCACTCAGAACGCTCCCACGCCATGCGCGCGCCCGTAGGCTACGTTTGCATGTGTGTGTAACACGCACGTGACAAGCCCTGCAAATCTGGCCTGTTGTTTTTATTGCGAATGCAACGCAACACTCCATCTAGACATGTAGGTATAATATAATCAAAGGGGTAACATAGTAATTAAATAGGATTATAAATTTGATTTTTCAATGTCAAAAATCTAATTCATAATCCTATTTAATTATTTATATAATTTATTATTATTACATAAATAAGCATCAAGTTAACTTTTTTGAAAAAATACACTTAAAAACACGAATTAATCGTTGACTAAAGACACGATGACAAATGTCAAAACGGGCTTCTTATTTTGTGACGACAAGTACTACACGCACAAATTTTGCTGGGGTAAATGTGTACTACACGGGGTAGCATGGTATGACGCATGTAGTTAATCCATGTGCCTACTGCTTAAAATGATTAATTTCTCTGATTTTCTTGACCCTTTTATTTATTCCAAACGATGATTATTTATTAGCCAGCGTCACACGTCACAATATTTTTACTCCACATATACCTAGTGCACATCAAATACTCATCACTCACTCGCCGTTCACTCTCCGGGCCATCTGATTTGACTTGACTTGTAAAATTGCAGTGAACGTCGAGTGCATCGGCAATTTACTTTTAAAGCTGGATACATCCAAAGCGCCAGGACCAGATACAGTAGAACCTCGATAAGTTAAAGTCCAAGGGAAACACAAAAAACTCCTTGTGCACTGTGCGTCGTCCCTTGCCCAGCCTGTTTCCATACTTTTTAAGAAGTCCTTGTCCTCTTGTTTTGTTCCTAAAATTTGGAAATCATCTTTCATTGTTATGAAAGATGATTTCCAAATCCTTTTTTATAGACAGGTGTTCCTGTCTATAAAAATGGACCCAAAACGGAAAAATAACAAATTAAAGGTCTATATCCAAACTCTGTGAAATAGCAAAAGTTTTCGAAAAAGTAATCTATGACCAAGAATACTCGGCCCTAAAAAAATCTTTCAGCCCTCGTCAGCATGGTTTTCTAAAGGGGACATCTACTGTCACGAATCTTACCTTGCTAAATGATTTGATGAAATCACAGACACTATCGACAATGGTAAACAAGTTGATGTGGTCTATACTGACTACAGAAAGGCCTTCGATCGTATAGATCATTATACTCTATTATCGAAATTAAACAGTATGGGTATTTACAACGACTTACTGAGGTGGTTCTCTTCGTACTTGGAGGACGGGACTCAAGCTGTAGTCCTTAATAACTATATTTCTAGCTGGGTTCCTGTTTCCAGCGGTTGTCCGCAAGGTTCTCTGCTTGGGCCTCTGTTATTCACTGTATACGTGAATGACATCGAATCATGTTTTCGATCATCGAGACTACTATGTTTTGCTGATGATATGAAGATATTTGCAGCAATCTCATCACTTGAGGATATGATTGCGCTTCAAGCTGATTTATCTCGTTTGGAGGAGTACTGCGGAAATAACAAACTCGATCTGAATGCCACAAAATGCTCGGTGGTAACATATTTACGTAAACGTTCTGCTCTTACCACAACTTACACGTTAAAGGGCGAGTCACTGCCTAGGCGTGCCTCGGTTCGCGATTTGGGTGTCACGCACGATACGAAGCTGATCTATGAAGCACACATAGACGCAATTGTCGCCAAAGCTTCAAAAGCACTAGGGTTCGTAATGCGACTGTCTAAGGGCTTCAAACAGGCAAAAACTCTAAAAATTCTTTATTGCACTTTTGTTAGAAGCCATTTAGAGTATGCGTGTGAAGTATGGAACCCTTGCTACCAAAAAATGTGGACCGAATAGAAAATATTCAGAGAAGGTTCATAAAGTATATAATTATGCTTTCAAAAAAAGGTAACGTATCACTCGGAACTTTACACTAGTCTCTGAAAGAAGTACTATTTACTACCGCTCACAATTCGGCATGAGATCGCTGATTGTACCCTATTAGTGAAAATTTTTGAGGGTGAAGTCGACTGCTGCGAGCTGTTGAGTAGGTTTAATTATAATATTCCGTCCAGAATTCGCTATGCTAAATGTATGCTCAGCAGTGGCTGAGCATACATTTTGCATCGACGAACTACAGAAAGAATAGCTTTATTATCCGTGCAAGTAGAAGCATTAATGGTGTGTGTGAACAATTCAATATTCTTAATGATAGTGTATCGAGAGTGAGTAGGTGTTTATACCTTAAATTCTTTGGTGGCAATGATAAGCGGTCCGAGTGACTGATGTTTGTGATCAATATAAATGTCTAGTAGGTGTATCAGTGTCTGTGGAGTGCTCTAATATTGTATCTCTTTGTATTGTCTTGTACACCGGGTATGTCCCGGCCTGCAAAAATGAAAATTTCGATATATAAAAAATATATATTGATAGATCTTAATTAGCCCTTTCGAACTACGTTCATTAATTTAAGAGGCCCTCTTTCGTATTCCCAGGAATGCTTGATGTGTGATTGTGTGTGTGTTTGTGGGTGTGGGTGTGTGTGTGTGTGTGTGTGTGTGTGTGTGTGTGTGTGTGTGTGTGTGGGGGGGGGTGGTTGTGTATGTGTGTGTGTGTGTTTGAGTATTTATATAAATTTGATTGCGAGAAAGGGCAATTGTGTAGGAATATGTGCACATAACCAAACCGACATTACCATCATCAACAATTTACATTTACATCCATTTATTTTTACGACAAAACGGTGAGTAAATTTTCAGTTTTATAGTAGTCGAGAATTTTTAACCATTCACATATTTTGTGCTTACACCTTGTTTTTTACAGTGATTCGCAAATACAATACAAATAAATATTACTATTACTTATACCGGTCGATTTGAGTGGAGTGAAGGAGTTTAAAGTTCACGATGGCAGACTTACGTAAGTCGGTTGCGCACGTTGTTTGCTGTTCACGATGTAAAACCAGCCCAGTGGCCTAAGTATTTGGTGGCTGTTGTAGGCACAGAACCACTGGATTTGATCATCGATTTATGCTACCCAGAGGAACCGGAGAAGGTCAGTTTTGAGAAGATCGTTCAACTAGTTGATGAACACCTGAATCCGAAGCGATCAATCATGGCCGAAAGAATGATTTACAGAGCGTACAAGCAAAAGGCAGATCAGTCAGCCAATACCTCATCGAATTATAGAAATTGTGCAAACCATGCAAGTTTAAGGATAACGAGTCCTTAAAAGAAAACTTACGTGACCAGGCCGAGCCTGTGCACCCGGTGCGCGGCTCCGCGGCGATGCGGCCGCCGCGCCGTCGCAGCAGCAGCAGCAGCAGCAGTGCTACCGGTGTGGCCGGCGGGGTCACCGACCGGATGACTGCTCTTTCCGTAACAGCGAGTGTTATGTGTGCGGTCGCAAAGGTCACGTAGAAAAAATGTGTCGGCAGCAGAAACAAATGTCGGGCGTGCATCGAGTGAGTGATAATTCGGATTTATCGCGATTTATCTGTTGAGTGATGATAGTAATGAAGAATCTCGTGATGACCGTTGGATGGTCTCAGTGAAAATTAATAATGTTCCGCTAGTGATGGAGGGTGATACCGGTTCTGCCGTGAGTGTAATTTCAGTGTTAACTTATAAGAAACATTATAAGAATTGTGATATATTCAAGTGTCGTCAAGCTTAAAAATGTATAATGGCCACTTGGTGAAACCAAAGGGTAAGTTCGCCTTGCCTCAAAATTGTCTTGTAGAAGTTACCAGCAACGTTAGACGTCTTTCTTTGATTGTAATTGATAACAAACACACTCCGTCCTTGTTCGGTCAAGATTTGATGAAGGCTTTCGGTATAAATCATATTAACAGAGAGCTAATTAAGCGATTTCCCAATGTGTTTGCGAAAGGTATAGGGACTTCCAACAAGGCCTCATATCGCTGGAAGTGGCCCTGGGAACTGTGCCCATATGGCGCCGCCCGCGGCCCGTGCTTTGAATGTTTTTGTTAAAATAGGTTGCCTTTTGTTATTAAATGTGCGTCAAGTAAATTTCAACTCAATTTGATGGATAAACTGTTCCGTATGCGATTTAATAACTGTTATTTGGATGATTTGACAGTAAGCGGGATAAAACAAGGGACCACTGGGATAGGCTCCTAACGGTTTTTAAAATCATGTCTGATAGCGGGCTCAGGGTTGCGGTAGAAAAATGCAGCTTCTTCCAAAAATCTATATCGTACCTAGAATACGTCATAGACGCGGAAGGGCTACACACGGAAATACCGAAAGTGGATGCGATTCTTAACACACCAGCGCCAAACAATACAAAAGAGCTTAGAGCGTTTTTAGGCCTGGTCAATTATTACGGGAAGTTTCTAAACAATTTACCTAAGCGGTATTTTAACCCCCCTTTATAGTCTCCTAAAAAAAGAGACCAATTTTAAATGGACAGGAGAGTGTGATACGGCTTTTGAGAGCGTTATAAGGGCTTTAAAAAAAGCATCCATACTAGTGCACTTCGACCCCGCACCAAAGAGTATGTAACACTATGCCCTGCAGTATCGACGACCGTGACGTGCGATGCGTCCCCGCGCGGCCCGTGCCGCACGCTGTCGCAGCCTGAGCGGGACTACGCACAGATCTGTCGTGAGGGCCTAGCCATCATTTTTGCAGTCACCAAATTTCATGACTAGATTGTACGGGCGGCAATTTACTCTCGAAACAGATTGTAAACCGCTTGTGGCAATTTTTAGCGAGCAAAAGGGAATACCGCTCCGGTGTGGAGTGTTCGGTCGCTGTATTTCGCTCCTTTAAAGCCACTAGTCACCGAATGTCGCTGCTAAAAGTAGCTAGTGTACTGTGGCCCTTAGTAGATTAAAAACAGTAGTAGTAGAGATTTAAAACAGCATTTTGTTTTGTTCATAAGTGACAATAGGTCTAGTTTACTCCCGTCAATGTTTTCTACGCCATACCTTAGACAAAAAAATACTATAGACCTGACATAAGCGTGCGCCCATAAGGGATAGAAACTTACAAAGTCCATCAAATATTAATGTTGCCAGGTTGAAATAATTCCCCTTTAATAAGGGAGAATTGTTATTCCGTTTACTGTTCCAAACGCATAACAAATCTGTCAAATTTGATTAGATTAGAATAGTAGACCCTCAAAACGAAAGCTGAGGATTTAACCGGGATCGGGATTGATTAAATGAAAAAAATCTGTTGTCTGTAAAGTCTGTTTACTGAAGATAGTTGAACATGACAACGTCATAAGAAAATACTGATTGTGCCTTTTGGCGCTTGTTCCGCGCTCTCGCTTGCACTTCAAGCTTTAAATAGAACTCCTCAGAGCGAGGTAACGCCGCATGAGTCATGTTTTTTGTGCGTGCAGCCGGCTCCATCGAATTATAAGACGTTGTCACGTCAAAAAAAAATTTAGAAGCTTAGAGTAGTTATTGGCTCTCAAATAAAAAAAGTTTGTTAAAGGAATTAGTTGATTTTCTTTAACAAACTCATACGTTATCCCTAAAATGCTGGTGACCTTGCAAAATTACCTTAACACATTATTGGTCGTACAAACAATAGCTGTGACAACCTACGCAATTTGGTCGGTTAATTACAAAATTTTCAATTTAAGAAACTATTTTTATTACATTATTTTATCCACACACTAATAAACAAAAATTGATGTAATGAATCGTAGTTAATATTAAAAATAATATCATGACCATAAAACGCTATTTATTATTATTTTATACTTACGTGTGAAAGGTTATATTTTCAAATTTACGTTCACGGCACGATGGACCGATGATTTGAGGAAGGTGGCTGGCGCCGGATGGATGCGGACTGCCCAAGACCGGGATGGTTGGCGTTCCTTGCGGGAAACCTTCGTCCAGCAGTGGACGGCGATAGGTTGACACACACACACACGTTCACTGCGGCTTTTGCAGCCGACAACACAACAGTAGTTTTGAAAGTATCTGGGTTAAAAACAATTAAATACACTTGAAATTGTTGAATGAGTAATCTCAGATAAGCAACCTATTTGTATTGTGTTACTGGTAGGTTTAATTTTTAAAGTTTGGATTATTTTTTAAGAACGAGTTTTATTTTAAATTGAAAAATTGTGTTGTATAAATTATTCATTCCGTACATTGTTCCAGAACAATCAGCATGTCTTTGTAATTTAATTTTATTTTCTATAATGCAATGTACTTATTTTAAAATTTATTCTAAAATGTTAAAAACAATTTATCAGTTTATGATTTTCTGAAGTGACCTTATGGTTTTTTAAAAATTATTCTTTAGCTACATCCACCGTTCAAGAGAAATCACAATCACGCAGTAATTCCACCAAAACGCCTTATTTACACTCCTGATATAATTCGAGCTTTGAACAATGTTTGACACATACGTTTTATGCCAAGCTATACGGCGATAAGGACAAAAAATACGTATCTCTATTTTTTTCTAACACAGGAAAATGGTATCTGTATCTCACTCGCTCGTGGTAACGCTGTTGGCGTGTCAAGTCTATAGTAATTATTTGTCTAAGACGCAATACGCATTCCTATTATTTACTATTTTGACAAGTTTGACGTTTGTCATTTGTAACATGCTTCACATGCTTGCTTGGTGTATGTGCTGTGCATATGGATTTGGGTATTCAGATTCAGTTTCAGTTTGTCTGTATCAGTCAGTGCCTCATAGAGATGGGTTGGACTAGGTAAAACAGATACTAGGTGCACCTAGTCCTATTCTTTTAAAATACTTGATGCAAATACCTGTTCCACCTAGTCCACCTAGTATCTTACCTCAGTAGTCTCACCTAATTGGTAAGCGTATTGCCGGTGATTGGGAGTATTGGTACTAGGTGGACTTCGTGAATATGATACAATTGGATACAATATAATATTTAGATAGTACGTAGGACTAGGTATCTTAGAACTATATGGATGAAATCATTAGGTATTTAATGTACTTAATAATGTATGTTATGTTTACGTTTTTTTTACTAATTATTGATTTTGCCTACTTGTTCGAATATTTGGTGCGTTTCGGAAAAAAGATTTTGGGCACAGTTTCGATAGCAAAGTCATCTGAAAGTATTAATTTCGTGATTTTTTTTTGTTTTGTATGTGAATTATGTTCAGTTGAACAGAATAATGTATGGGTTTGATAAAAGAAAAACTATTAAAATCACAGGGAAATGTAATCTTTCCTTCATACTTCTTTTACAGGCTTAGGACTGTCAACTTACAAATTATAAAAATATATTGTGTGTTGGTTAGGTTACACAAAAAATGATAAGCGTATTTAAAAGATTTTAATTCATGTATGACTATTTACAAAATCAACTAAGTATTTGCTTAAAAAAAAAAATTTTTGTTTAAGTTTTTGAATTTGTTATTGTTTTTTTAGTTTTTTTTCTTAGTTTTTTTTAAATGCTATGAAATGGTCTATCTGTCTCGTTTTAATCAATAGAAAATATGAATATCCATCCTGTTCCAATCATGAATTTAATGTCATAATCTATAAATTCCTTTAAACTATTGTCACTAGATATCGAGGTTTATTTCACTCACACATAGTATTCGTCGATCGCGTCTTGCCGTGATAGAGTATTACGAGTTTAGTGAATTTAAAAAGTGTCCTAAATTTCGCTGCATAAGGTTGATTTTCATTTGGCTTTTGTAAGCACCTCACTCACACATGTTTGTTGAACACGTCTCGGCATGTAGAAGTGTGTACCTATTACAACTTGCAAGGTTAGTGAATTTAAAAAGTGTCCTAACTTTCACATCATAAGACTGATTTTCATTTGACTTTTGCAAGCACCTCACTCACACTGCTGTACATCGAACGCGTCTTGGTTTGGTGGTCTTGTATATACTTATTGGTACTTCTAAATACTCGAAACACATTTATACGCAAACTAGGAACTCGGTCCTGGGAAAAACCTGTTGTAGAATATACGACTCATCGCTATTATGAATGAGCAAGATAGAAAGATACGTTTTTAAGTATGAGTAAGTGAAACGGAACGTCCCGCGAATGTTTTATAGCGAGATTATACGTACGCGGAATACTGTGTGGTGTGTGCGTGTGTGTGTGTGTGTGTGGTACTTTACTCTGATACTTCATGGACTTCATATACTAGTCTCTTGAGACTTTATGGACTAAGTGCCGCCTAGTACCGGAAAATACGTGATCTTCGCACCTGTTCCAGTATATACGTCTCAAGCCTAGTGCCTCAGTAGATCACTCACGGTAGGAGTGATCTTGTAAACTTCTGTCTTGTTATTGTTCGAAAACTGTAGTTAATGCATAACAGAAACTTTAGTTAAATTTAAATAATTAAGTCCTTATTATATCTGTATTCAAACTATCTTAGAAGAGTAAATACTGTGATAGTACAAGCTTAATACAATTTATTTAAGAGCACCATGTGCTTTTGAAGCAAAATTTTAAATACAACTTGGTCAATTTATATAACTATAAGATGGATATAGAACCTAAGGAAAATTCCGATTTACTTAAGAAAAAACATACTACTGAAACAAATGGAAATTTAAATCATGAAGAGCAAAGAGGTCCTCCAGATGGAGGATTGAGAGCATATGCAGTTTTGGTTGGATCTTTTTTGACAAACGGTCTTGTATTTGGAGTGATTAATTCATATAGTGTCATATTTCCGGTTGTGGAGAGCTATGTAATAAGTCAAAAGATCCCGAATGCTTCAAGTCGCGCATGTAAGTTATTAATTTTGTTTTACGTATTATTTCAAATTAGGTATGGTAGGTAGTATAATATGCTTCATTATCTTGAAATCTGATATGAAAAACTTTTTTATTTAAACTGACTTTCCATGTATTGGATCCAGGTAATGGATTGTTTAGTTTTTGTCATATTTCAAATTGGGATCTCATCATAAACAAAACCCATTTCTAATGCAGTCGTCATATTTATGATACAATTAACTATCTGTTATTGAAGTAAATTATTGTCATACCATTACTAGACTACTTCTAGACATGGACCTCATAGTCCATAACACCTAAAGTCTATTGATGTCAATGTGCTAATAATTAATTATTTTATCTTATCTTTAAAAAACTTGGAACACTGGCCTACTTAATTTTTAATATCCTCAGACTGAAGTTATGTTGGTTTATAAAAAATTTAGAAACCAGATTTTAAATGATCAACCGAAAACATATTGGACGTTAAACTACTTCAACCTGTTATTATTTGAACAATTTTCCTTAAGCTTTAATTTCCTTTTCAAATTATCTGTGATTTATGATAGAAAAAAAAACTAAATGTACTTATCTTCATTTAGAATAGTAATTGTTTTTCTGTAATTTATTATTCTTTAATATATATTTATCAGTAAATTATTATCATTAAACTTATCACATTGGATTTGAGGGAAACAACAATAATTAAAACTTAAATATAAAATTGTATTAAGTACACATCATGTGGAATATGGAGTACTCAAGCAATCAATTAATTGGAAAAAAATATTTTAATTTTACCTTATCTCCTGTGTATGTAAAATAAGTTATTGAAAATAAATATGTAGATAAAAATTAATTAAATTATATTGTAATAGGTGAAATAATTTATTTATTTATACTTTAATTATTTTATTAATACTATACTTCATAACATCAGCATATAGTGAAGCTAAACAAATACATACACTGGACTTATTCAAATCATATAATACTGCTTTGGTATAGGATATGGTGTAGGTAAAAAGAATTGATATCAGATAACTAGTGCCCATAGTACAAACACTGCTTGTGGTAACATAATAAGAATATTACATTTTTCATGCAAGGAATGGTATGAGCTGACAGTGATTTACAAAATTTGAGTAACAACATTGGTTTCTGATATTTGATACAAAGTACATAATAAAGCAGAATACTGTTGTTTGAACCACATGTTCATTGTAATTATCTGTCCCCTTATCACAATAATTATGTTTGTTTATGGACTGAGAGCTTCAGAGGTTATCAATATAATTATGTATATAAACCTTTACATATAATATGTGTTCCTTGTTCTAGTGTTAACAACACAATACATATGATTTCCCCTTACAACTTTTCTATTGTATGATATAGAATATTATCTATTTTATTTATTTCTATGATGCTCTTCAGCATAAGTACAGCTTTTTTCCTTTTCCTAACCATTATTATTTTTACCTGTTTATGAGACTTTCAACGGAGCAACCTCTGGCCTCTGCAACCATGTGGTGGAGTTGAATTCCGAGATTGAACAAGTTATCAGTATATTAAGGGGACTAACTTCTCAATAACGATTGTAATAGATTTTGATGATAATCGGAACCTACGGTTCTCCAAGGCACGGGCGTAACACTCTGCCACACCTCCATACTCCTTGCTGTTATCTAGAATGCCTTGTCTTAACCCAAATAACAATTTCGAACCAATCCGGAAATCGAACGAACACTTGTGAAATGATAAATTCTCCGCAAACCCGAGGTTTCCCTTAGTAGATCATATTAGTAGAGGTAGACGTATTTTGTAAAAACTCTTTTGTTGTAATCTATTTAACCAAAACAAGCGTCTTGAAAATCCCTCAGAAAAAAATATCTAGCGATATGACTAAGGTTTTATTTCTAGCAGTGTATCACCTCCCTCGTGAGTATACTGACAACTAGTTTTCAACTTTCGAATTAAGTTCGCCTTAAGGGTTGCAGAGTCCGATGTCAGTACTTGTGTGGAAAAACTGATATTCAAGTATAATCGAAACCAGTTACTAGTAGTCGACCCCAAATAATCTTGAGAATGATAAACTAACAAGTAAGCATGTTTAGTACATAATTCGAATATCAGGAATGCGAAAGCTTAGGACGCATAAACGATTATGTAATGCTGTTACAGGTTCCAGATTGTCTCCGTGCCATTTTATTTAATATACATATCCGCATATTATTGTGCTTGTAATTATTATGTAAACACAATGTTTACGAAGGAAATCACTAATACAATAAGACAGAAATATATTACTTAAATTAAAGTTATACAACAATACTATAATGTTATAGATATGTTATCTTGACCTGTTTTAAGTGTTTATTGTGACTTTATCGAAAATAATTAATAGGAACAAATAGTAGCACAACGGTCAAAAGTTTATTAGACGTAGATAAGGGTTCAATTGCGTCATTCTCGATTCCGCGGAAATAGGCGGCGGATTATGTTAAGTAATGTAATAAGTGTGGCATGTGTTCTCGGCTAACGATTTGGTTAGCAAGCTACAGAAATCCGTCCAGATTTTATTTCATCGTCATCATCTTCAACAACCACTGCGGGACATAGGCCTGCCCTCTCTATAATATCTGTCTCTCTGGGCTCTGACTGCGTTTCCGTTAATTAGTTCATTTACCACCCACTGTTTCTTGGTTCTGGATTTCTCAATTGTAACCACAAATAAGATGCTAGAAATTACCTACTATATATTTATCTCATATTATTACCTCTTTATATAAGTTATGATTTAATAGCTGCCCGGAGTTTGGAAGTTTGGCGGTGATTCACGCCCGTGCCTCGGAGAGCACGTAAAGTCGTCGGTCCCGGTTGTCATGAACATCTATGGCAATCGTTATTGGGAAGTCAGTGCCCTCAAATATACTGACAACTAGTTCAATCTTCGAATTTCAGTTCTCCCTTAGGGTTGCGGAGGTCCGATGTCAGTCGCTCCGTGGAAAAACTGAAATTCAGGTAAAACTGGTTGAACTAGTAGCCAACCACAAATAAACTTGGGAATAATGGCTAGAAGGATATAAGTTATGATTTGGGGGCAACGAGCAGACGGGTGACCTGATAGAAAGTTACTACGACTGCCCAAGAACGGCTGCATCTCAGCCTTTTATAACCAAGTTGACATTCTATCAATTGTATGGGTCTGACAATTGTATGGAAATAACATTAGGTATCTCATCGCTAAGTCACGTCAATACAAAATTTTAGTCAGTTATCAAGAGAATAGTGACGTTAGCAATTGTAGAAAGGGATACGACACAAAAACTAGCATTTTGCCTAAAATGGCAAGAAGCACAAGCGCGTTGCCGGCCATTGGGGTCGGAGTTGACTCCTTTATATATTTATAAGTACTATTTTTGTGTTCATATGTATAATTCATTTTCTAAATCTAATCATTTTCCAACTGTGATGGCTATGTGAGCGCGCGCCGTCAGCCCCCTACACTTAGTCTTCGGGTTGCGCGAACAAATCTGCCACTATGTCACGCGCCATTACGCTTATTAATTTTATTTCAAAATAAGTTGATATCTATAACTGTACCCTTCTGAACTTCAGAGAAGCTGCCCAAAGATATATCACATCAAATGATATTGTATTATAAATTAATTATTGCATTTTACTTACAATGTCCTATTGGAATAATAATTCTATAAAGACACCGTAAATGTTTAAATTAAAATTTCTATTGGTAAAGGGAGTTTTTTCTAACTCTACCTTAATTAGCCGTACCCGATGTACTAACAACGGCAAATTATGGTAGAGTTCAATCAAAGTGAGTATAGGCTAGCGTGGGGAATATGGCCTTTGGGCGTCTTTTGCCAAATTTGGGCTAAAGCCAGTGTAGCGACGAGGCAGATGTACACGGGGGTTGTCCGATCTATGGCACTCTACGGTGCACCGGTGTGGGCGGCGGTTCTGACCGACCAGACATAGAACTTTGGCGGTTAGAGCCATACGGGGTTACCGCACCGTGTCGACGGAGGCGGAAGTGCTTGCCGAAGTTTATCGGCGAGTGGCTGACTACCGGTCGGAGAGCGGTTTTCAACTTCCGCCCGAGGACGTGCGCGTGTGGCGCGAAGCCGCTCGCCGAGCCACGATGGTTCGTTGGTCGATCCGACTGGAGAAACTCCACGTGCTGGCGACAGCGCCGGGCCCTTACTGAAGTCATCGGAGGAGACCTCTCGCTACCGGCCGTCGTTCGTTCCATGGCCGGTAGCGAGAGCTGTTTTACCGCGGTCGCAACCTTCTGCGAAGACGTCATCTCGCAGAAGGAGGCGGCGGAGAAGGCCCGGGATGACGATCTCCACTCGGACCAGATCTGCGCCTCATGCCGCCTTGAGTGTGGCCGCGGTGGGACGGAACGCGATTTCCCTCCACCCGCATTAGTTGGCCAGTCGCGAGGGGGCGCGCCACTTGAGAGAGGGTCGTCGAACAAAGACGGTGCCCGCATCAGGAGCGGGCAGGCTCTGGAGAAATCCAGAAGGAGATCTCACCCTGGACTCCTCCGGTCGGTCGACGGTCCATGATGTTTTTTTTTTGGGGACGTATGGCCTTAAAGCTCTCCTGAGAGGAGACCAGTGTCTAGAAGTGGGAGGTTATGGGTTGTTATTGATGTATGTGTTTACCTTATAATCACACAGAACACAGTCATCTTCCTAGCCTTTATTCCCAAGTTTATTTTGGGGTCGGTTCTTAGTCTAGTTCAATCGGTTTCACCTAGTCACAAATATAACATAATTAATCTAAAAATAAGTTAATGTAATATTTCAGAGTTATCTGAATTAATATATACCAAACGAGTATATCTCTATAGACCTAAATATCTATGGCAGACATAATATGATGTTACAATTTGATCATATTATAATATTTTATAAATATCCGTCGGGTCATACATAGAAATGTGTACACATTTTATGTGATACTAGCGAAAAACAGAAACCCTGACGTGAAATACGTAGAATTAAAAAAATAATAAAATAAAAGGCAATAAATACCTCTAAAGAACCGCGCTAATTATAGTTACTAATGAACCTAGATTACATTTTCAGACTTCATTTTTGACTCTTCAATCCAACAAAAGTGTTGCTGATATTACGAAGTTTGTAGACGTCGATAGCCGCTGACTATCAGAGTTTGATAGTTTGAAGATACCCCAGTTTATGAACTTGCTTCTTGTAAAATTGTAACTATCTACCTATAAGTCTAACGTTCTCTAAAAAAAGATAACACTATCGGTTCAAGTCGACCGATACGGTAGGTTTTCAGAAGTCATTGTGCCGAGCCTCTGCGACTGTGTTATTTGCAATATATTCAATTTTTATTTTTTTTTAAATTATATCTTCCCACGACATTGAAAACGAATATTTTTAATAAATTTGTTGTTGTCAGCGTAAATATTTTTTCCTGTTCTTCAATGTTCTAAATGTCTTGTTGACTACCTCGTTGTTAGAGTATGCGACTTCCGATTCGATGATGGGCCAAAAGTGTTGTTGGGTTTTTCCACAATAACTTCTAAACAAGTTTGGAATATTGAAGATTGGCACTGTTTCACGCTCTTTTCTTAATGAGCACGTTAAGCTGTCGCTCACGACTCTTATAAACTTCTATGGCAATAGATTAGTGAGAAGTCAGAGCTCTCAAAATAAAATAATAACCTTCGAATTCAGTTCACCCTCAGGGTTGCGGAGGTCCGATGCCTCTTATATATTGCCTGTTATTTAGATATAACCAGTTAAATTTAGTAGCCGACCGAATAATAAAGCTGACGCTAGAGCGAAGATGATAAATATTATTTTCAGCAGTAAGAATACCCAATAGATGAGCCAAAAAGTATGATGTATGAATAAGAGAGTATGGTGCATGAGAGTACGGATTAAATGTACCTAATAGCGTAATGTATTTCGTTTCCATTGGTATGTAAATAAGAAGAGAACAGATTAAATTTGATCTGGATGAGAACCTTTGCACATAGTGGTTTTAGTAGGCGGTTACTTATTGCGGAAGCAGCGTATCATGATGTTGGGTCGGTCGGGCTAACCACGAAAGTGAAATTGATTTCAAACATAAGTAAGAAACAAGTGGCATTGCAGATTAGTGACAAATCTAGGTCAAACTTAAGTGAAAGAAAATGAGAACACCCTATTTTAATTATTTAATTGTTAAATCAGCCGTGTTTTCTCGTTATAGAAAGCCATGTTTTACCTGAAAAGGATGTTCTAAAATAGATGGGTGTGTGTACTATTAATAGGACATATGGTCAAGTGGCGCCAATGCGCTAACATTCGTGGCGGCAGACTATCAGTGCGACGGCGGCGCCCGCAACGAAGGCCATCACTTCATTGCGTCCAATTTTATTTCATCATGTATCTGAGGCACCGACAATGCGATAGCTATTGTCATTAGACTAAATCAATAGATACTGCGTATGACATTAAGTTTGTGTAAGATGGATCATGCAATATTTTTATATCTGTCAACTTAAAAGTTTCACATGGACCATAGACCAAACACAATAGTAATTAAATACTATTCACTTATTATACTTTGTCCATTCGTTTATTGTTTTTGACAGGTCACACCTACAAATTACCGGATTTTTTTTCGTAAAAATGTACTACAGTAATGTCGTACTTTATAGACCGGTAGGGAAGTGGGCAGTGTGCATAGCTAAAAACAGCATATAAAACAGTTCTTGAAATACGATAAATCGATTAAACGATTAAAATAATCTATCATATTATTATGATCAAAATAATTTGACTTCATGTAAGTATTGTTTCTGTAAATTTAATAAAATAAAAAGGAAATTAAAATAGTATGACTTCAAGATTGATTATTTGCAAGGAATTAAGTCGAAATTTTGGAATTTAAGTTCAAACTTAGGACAAAGAACAATAACTCTGTGCATTAATTAATTTATTTTTGGACCACTGACTTAAAATGTAACTTTGCACGTGTTAGTAAAATTTAACTTTGAAACGCGTGGTTAGTAACGTTTAAATCCAAAGTTATGAGAAAATACATTTGAAAAATCACATAATACTTACTAAAGTGACTGTGTTAGGAAGTGTTCTTTGTTCTGGGCCAATTATGTATCATAATAGTGCATTTTATTTATTTACAATACTGACTTAAAAAATATTATATTCGATTGATTTTGATTTCAAATCGAATCGGTGACGTGTGAGAGCGTCACTAATTTCGAAATTTGTTGAACTGTCAAAAAGATAATACAGGAATGGACAGAGTCATTGGACAGAGTATAATTTAATTTCCTACAGTTTATATTGTTTTTAGGTTTCGTCATCTCCATAATAATCATCCCCACTTCACGTGTAGGGGAGACACGTAAAGTGGATATTTATTTTCTCGCCCTACCCCATTGTGTGGGATATTTTAGGTATATAGGTCTTTTAAAAACACTAAGAGCTTGTTTAGAAGATTTTTTTTATTTAGGTACTCGTATGCGAGTTATTCAGCCTCAAATGTCATTTTTCTTATATCAATTTTTTTTCCCTTATACATAGATTCGTCATGTCCCTTGAACCCTTATACATAGATTCGTCATGTCCGTCCGTCTGGCTGTCCTCGACTTTCCGTCCAAACGGTAAGTGCTAGAAAGATGAAACTTTGCATGAATATGTGTTGTAAGTACGTCGCCAAAGTGCTACATTAAAATTATGAAAAATATTTTTAATTGGGGTAGGGGACTTACGTGTAGGGGAGGTCCCTACACGTATGTGAGCAAGTTATGCTTGCAAAGGAGATGGCGGAGCGGGACCGGGAGAGGTTCAGAACCCTCCCGGTCCGCCAGGCCCGGCAACGGGCTAGGTACCGCAGGCGACTCAGGCGCCGGAGATCGCAAAACGATCTCCGTCCTCCATAAGCGCAGGCCTGGGGGTGACAGGTGAGGGCACCTGCCACCCTAGCAGAAGCAGGCCGGGGTGGCAAGTTGATTTGATTCATTCTCGCACAGTAGGAGGCCATCTGAAAACAAAGATGGCCCGAGGTACGTTGGGGTCCCAGGGTTTTTCCTTCCGAGGGTGCACCTGGTTTCCCGACTTCTAGTGCCCGAGAAGGCGTGCGGTTTTGGTCGGTTCGAGTCCGACATAGCCACAATTATGTGGCATCCGGGGGGATTTCCGCACGAAAAAAAAAAGGGGAGGTTCCTACACGTAAAGTGGGGATTATATATTTCTTCTCGCGGCTACCCCATCGTGTGGGGTATCATTAGATAGGTCTTTTAAAAACAATAAAGAGTTTCAAAGACGATTTTTTGATTTATGTATCTGTTTGCGAGATATTCCACTTTAAAGGGCACTTTTTTGTAAAAACAGGGCGTCCCCCCCCCCCCCTCTAAAAGTTAAACGGCTGGCTCAAAAAATCTGGAATAATTCGTGATGGTGGTCCATATAATGAACTTTGAAGGAAACTATAACGGATTAGATGACTTTGTTAGTTCAGGAGTTATAGAGGCTTAACTTGTAAAAGGCGCTTACTTGGAAAACGTCATACAAAATTAACGCATTAATACGTAAACATAACAATTATCTATTGGATACGATTTAAAATCCATTAAGGGTGACTGAGGAATCCTTTCTGTGCATGGCCTGACACGCACTTGGCCGATTTTTTATTCATTCTCAACCAGTCAACCTCAGGGTGGTCTAGAAATCTTGATACGCCGATAGGGGTGCACTCAAGACTCAAGTTACAATATAGCCTTGGCTACTAAACATTGCACACAATATTTTTCGAGCGTATGTATGACGGATTTTGACATCTTTGATTATATACATGTCTAGATAGAGTGTTGCGCTGCATTCGCAATAAAAACAACAGGCCAGATTTGAAGGAGCGTGTGTGCATGTTACACACACATGCAAGCGTAGACTATGGGCGCGCGCATGACTTGGGAGCGTTCTGAGTGATACCAGCCCTTGAATGTTTTCCATAAAAGGAGGGAAAATAATTGTGTATTGATTTTGAGATTTACAAGTAATTTGTATTAAATTTAAAGTCAGACAATATGTATTAGAGTTTTTGCTTTTGAGTTACTAGGTAAAATATATGTTGGTGAAAAAGGGAATTGCTATTAGAGCTTATTTATTCTTAATACTTAACAACAATTTGGTAAAAATATACCCTGTGCCTTAGAAAGTAGTCTGAGGTTCCGGTACTTTGAGAGGCGGACGAAGGAAAGCCAACTCACAGAGGCCTTTAATTAAGTTAATATACAACATAGTTATATTTAATTTAATTGCTATATTTTTAACTAGATGTTCCCCGAAATTTCTCGTAAATCTTGATTTTATATCGTTCTCGTTAAGAACTTACAGAAGGTGTAGCTTCCGATTAGTGAAAGAATTTTCAGAATCGGTTCAGAAATTCCGGAGATTAGCGCATTTAAACAAACAAACAATCTCTTAAGCTTAACTTCGTACATACTACTTCCATTATTAGTATTATTAGCATCCATGGACCGGCGAAATCGACACGCATACCAGATTTTAAATAAAATGAACAATATCTACCATCACAAAAATATATTATTTATACATAATATATGATATGTATTATCCAGCACTATGGTTAAATTGAATTGACTTGAATCCTCGAAATATACTTTTTCGATCATGATTGAACATTTTGTAAATTGACTAACACTCACATGGGAAATTTAAATTTAATTACCAGGCTACCCTGTAAACATTCCGTCAAAATGGTGGTCGAACTTTTGATAAAATTTCACTGAGTTAATTTAATTGTTTCTTTACAATATAGTTATTTAAAGTTTACTAACCGATGATAGGTAATTTTTTTAGTTGATTTCAATCGTCCTAAGTAATTCCTGCACACTTTTATCATGCAAAACGTAATTTTTATACGCCACTCGATACGTGTTTATCGTACAATGACAGTAACGCCACTGATCGGCCGCGACGAGCTTAGTCTTTAATAGTTCATCATCATCATCATCATCATCAGCCTATCTCAGTCCACTGATGGACATAGGCCTCTCCCATTGCACACCACTTTGATCGATTTTGTGCTTCTCGCATCCAGCTCCTGCCAGCCATCTTGCGCAAATCATCACTCCACCTGGCCTGTGGGCGTCCTACACTACGTTTGCCGAGACGCGGTCTCCACTCCAGAACTCTTCTACCCCAACGGTCATCAGTTCTGCGGCTAATATGGCCAGCCCACTGCCACTTCAGCTTGCTAATCCGGTGGGCTATGTCGATGACTTTAGTTCTCTGACGGATAACTTCATTCCTGATACGATCCCTCAGAGAAACGCCGAGCATAGCCCTTTCCATTGCACGCTGAGCAACTTTGAGCTTGTGGACCAACCGCACCGTAAGTGTCCACGTTTCGGCTCCGTATGTCATGACAGGTAGGACGCACTGGTTAAAAACTTTCGTTTTTAGGCACTGTGGGATCGACGATGAGAAGACTCGACGTAACTTTCCAAACGCCGCCCAACCCAGCTGAATTCTTCTATTCACCTCGTCCTCGAGGTTATTTCTACCCAACTGCAATGTCTGCCCAAGGTAGACATATTTTTGAACAACCTCGAGAGCGGTACCGTCGTGTATTGCAATCGGTTCCGGTAGTACATGTTGATTGAACATGACCTTGGTTTTATCCAAGTTCATCCGTAGGCCGATGCGCATAGAAGAATCAGCTAGGTCGTTCACCATCTGTTGCAGGTCCTGCAGTGTCTCTGCCATTATGACGATGTCGTCCGCAAATCGCAAGTGAGAGATGTATTCGCCATTGATGTTAATGCCACGTCCTTTCCAGTTCAGCGTCTTAAACATATCCTCCATTGCATTAGTGAACAATTTCGGGGAAATAATATCCCCTTGTCTCACTCCTCGATGCAATGGTATGGGCTTTGTTTGCTGGTTCTTTACTTGGACGGACATGGTGGCGTTATCGTAGAGACATCTCATCACTTGGATGTATCGCCAATCTACTTGGCAACGTTGCAGGGACTCCAGAACAGACCAGATCTCAACCGAGTCAAAGGCCTTCTCGTAGTCCACGAATGCTAGACACAGCGGCTGATTATACTCTTCGGTCTTCTGTATAATCTGCGGCACTGTGTGGATGTGGTCTACGGTGCCATATCCGCTCCGATTTTTCTTTAATAGTTAAATACTATTTTTTTGGACGTATAGACGCTCGAACTCTCTATCTAGACATGTTTATAATCAAAGTTTGACATATATGAGGGGTCTTTGAATGTGTTACATTTGTGGTACCTAGTGATTTTTATATAAATATAAATTTAGGTTATATAAATTTTATATACTAATTTTTTATAATTGTTTCAACATAAATTGACAAAAACATTGAAAATATATCGGGATGACCACGTATTTTTACCTCTTCAAATTTATATTTAAATAAAAGCGGCCCAGTGCGAGTCGGACTCGCCCATGAAGGGTTCCGTATCAGCAAGTAACATCATATTAAAGTTTTTGTAGCTCGTTGTAACTTTAATCGATGTTTTTATAATAGTGTATTGATTGAATGAAAGGTAAATAGCGGTTTACGATTTATGACGTATTAAAAAAAACTACTTTCTAGATCTCGTTTTTTTCATTGGTAGTTTGCATGGTAATGTACAACATATATTTTTTTTAGTTTCATCACTCTCTTATTTTAGAAGTTACAGGGACACACACACACACACATTTTTCCACTTTGAAAGTATCTCTCGCGCAAACTATTCAGTTTAGAAAAAAATGATATTAGAAACCTCAACATCATTTTTGAACATCCATCCATCCATAGATAACCCCACCCCACACGTATGGGTTTAATGAAAAAAAAAATTTTGAGTTTCAGTTCCAAGTATGGGGACCCCCCCAAAAGGTATTGTTTTTTTTTCTATTTTTATGTGAAAATCTTAATGCGGTTCACAAATTACATCTACTTACCAAGTTTCAAAATTGTAGTTTTTATGGTTTCGGAAAAAAGTGGCTGTGACATACCGACGGACAGATAGACAGACATGACGAATCTAAAAGGGTTCCGTTTGTTGCCATTTGGCTACGGAAGCTTAAAAAGAACTTGTCGGTTTATACTAAAAATTTAAAATAAATAATGAATTTGCGCCGGACATAAAAAAATCTATCTGGTAATACAAAGTTCGTAACTTTGGGGGCTTTCATGAATTACTCAGTATTTTATTTTCACGTAAATATACCTATACTATTTTCTGCTATAAGATAGCAGCTACCTTTATGAATGAAACGTTAAAGCGAGTTTGATGCCCCCCTTCGTGTTCCATATAGTATCTGATAGTGCCTGATAGTGGATTATTTGTACCTACCTATATCATAAAAATGGTGATACGAGATAAAATCCAGTCATTCTGATTTATTAAACATATCTTTAAATTTTGTACCTAATATTTAAGTAGTAACAAGTCTAAACAAGTGCGTGTCAGGCCACCACAGGAAAAGGTTCCTCAGTCACCCATAATGGTACGTGGATTAAAAATCGTATCCAATGGATAATTGTTATGTTTACGTATTAATGCGTTAATTTTGTATGACGTTTTTCAAAGAAGCGCATTGTAAAAGTTAAGCCTCTATAACTCCTGAAATAAAGTCACCTTAACTTTCACGAATTTTTCCAGATTTTTTGAGGCAGCCGTTTAGCTTTTAGAGGGGGAGGGGACGCCCTGTTTTAAAAAAAAGTGACCTTTAAAGTGAAATTTCTCGCAAACGAATACCTAAATCAAAAAATCGTCTTAGAAACCCTTTATTATTTTTAAATACCTATCTAATGATACCCCACACGATGGGGTAGCCGCGAGAAAAAAATAACAACCCCACTTTACGTGTAGAGGAGGTACCCCAAATAAAAATATTATTCATAATTTTATTGTAGCACTATGTCGACGTAATTACAATATATATTCATGCAAAGTTTCATCTTTCTAGCCGAGCCGTCCTCGACTTACCGTTTAGACGGTAAGTCGAGGACGGACGGACGGACAGACGGACATGACGAATCTATAAGGGTTCGAAGTCATAAACTTCGGAACCCTAAAAAAAATATTAAAATTAAAAACGATTACACCTAGAACGAGTAATACTACGCAGTTGCTTTAACGATGTAAATGTTCACCTTGTCATTGACTAAAGAGCGGCGTCCATTCGGGCAAGAATTCTTCGAGTATGATTTGTACGAGTTTGTGGTGTCTACGAACGAATTAAAATCTATTTTACATTTAGTGTAATTTTATTTTATTAAATCCCCTGGATTTTAATGATAAATTATAATATATTTATTTAATTTATACTCTAGATTTCTTGGATCGGAATATTTTATCTCTTTGCGTTAGAGGAACATGACACCAGATGCCTTTTACGCCATGACAATAGGGACTGTTAGATTGTCAATGATTGTCAGTGAATCCTAACTAATATTGTAAGTAATCGGAACTGATAGAAAATGCTAGAAAAATTTCGCTTAGTCTTTTAATTTTGGATTAGAATGAAGGCTACAGAATGTAAAAATCACGACCAATATATTATTATAAAGTTATTATATAAAATACCAATAGTAGTCGAGCATCAATGAAAGGGAAGTTTACTTCTTTAATTTATACATATTACTATTTTTTATAATTTTTATTTCAAACTGTAGACGTTTGTAGTTAAGCGCATTTATTCATTCTGTAATGAATACAAAAATTTCGTCATCGCCGCCATTAAAATTAAATTCTTATGCAATTGATTTTGTGGCCCAGTTTGCATTGTTGAAGATGAGACTATGACACGTATTAGGTACTCTCGATTTGTCCTGAGTCTGGTTGAGAGTTGACACGATTAGATTACGAGACATTGTGTGTCACTTATCAACTTAAACTGCTTGTGACAAATTTAGATTTTTCCATCACAATGATTGACGAACACTAGTGAGGAACACGATGTCTGCGATTATAGAACTTTTGATATATTAGGTCTTTACCTATGAAATTGCCTTTTTGTATGTATAATCAATGTTCATTGTAAAGGCTACGAGCCCATACGCAAAAATCTGTCCGTATTATGTTTTAGTACCCATTCACCCCGTGAAACATGAAAAATATGTTTAGTACCTACATATTGATATCTGTACATTTAAAAAATAATACAGTAATAATTTGCATTCTGATTTACCGTAAAGTTGTTTAGATTTTCTTGTTTAAATCCTAAAGTGTAATTAATATATGTATAATTCAAACCTAACAATTAAACTTCAAAAAATAAATTTAATTTCTCTGACAATCTCACATTATATAAAATTGTAGGGGGGCGAACTTTGGGCACGCCGTTATTGCGACGATAAGACCCGTTATGGTGGATTGCGGATCGAGAGAATCCCCACTTCGATGGCCCACTCGGTATGAGAGGCTGCCGTGGAACTCCGCTGTCTCCTACTGTGAGAAAGTAATACTTGCGAATGAGATGGCTGAGCGCCAAGCAGTCAAACGATCTTCGTCCTCCATAAGCGCAAGTCTGGGGGTGATAGATGAGGCCATCTGTTACCCTAGCAGAAGCGAGCCAGGGTGTCGGCGCGAGTGATATTTCGATACAGCAGCAGTAAGGCAACTTGGAGGTTCCCAAAGTCATCTAGGAAGTCTCTCCAGAGACTTACTTTCGAGGGTACGCCTGGTTCCTCCTCTTATAGTACCCTAGACGGCGTGCGGTTTTAGTCGGTTCGAGTCCGACATAGCCATCAACTGGTGGTTTCCGGTGGACTTCCGCACTAAAAAAGGAGGCGATGCGTTGTGAACCAGTCACTATCATAAACAGTCATTCATTATAGTAAAGGTCGCGGGAAACCGTTGGATGCCCAGCCCAGTATCGGTTGTGGAGAGCATTAGGGGAGGCCTACGTTCAGCAGTGGATGTTTTTTGACTGTCATGATGATGATAGAACTGATTGAAGAAACAGTCGGCACAGTCGTTATTATGAGATTGATAAAAGACGTATTTCTTAAAGATTTATGATTGAATTAGAATTATACTGCTGAAATTTTAATTAATAAAAATAATTATTCTGCAATTAACGGTTTTATGAATAATTTTAATATTTTATTTTCAAAGAACAATGCCCATACTGCCTCCGGTCTGGAAGTGACAGTCAAAAATCGTACTACCTGTTTCTGCATTAGATAAAAGAGCGTTTAACTAGAAATCTGAGATTGATTAGAGGTCTGCCACATTCATACTTTTTTAAATTACTATTATACCCTCAAAAAAAAACTCTGTTATGCTTTTAGGGCCACCGCAGACTAGCTACTTTTAGCATCGGCGATCGGCAACTAGTCGCTTTTTAGAAGCTAAATACGGCGACCAAACGCTCCACACCGCACACTTAAAAACGCCAAACGCGGCGATCGAGTCGCTTTTTAGAAGCGCGACACAGCAGCTGAACGCTACTCTCCGCACTATTTCGGATGCCGGTAGCAGCGACTTGGCATCTGAGCAGCCGCTAAAACGCGCGTTTCCGATACAGCGATTGAACGCAGGAAGTCGCTAAAACGCGATGCAGCATCGATGCAGTCGCCAAATCGCCGATCGCCGATGCTAAAAGTAGCTAGTCTGCGGTGGCCCTTACTTATGTATTTTAGTTATAGTTGTTGATTTGAGTAAAAAATTGCTGAAGTAAAGTGAGAATCTCCTCGGATTCCACAGAATGCCTTTGCATCATGGATACATTTAAGCTACAGTTACTACACTCCGTGTTAGACAAACTGTACAAGCTTGGGTAATCGTTTCACTTGGGTAAAGGAGTCCGTAAGAAAAGCCAAAAGTCGTTATAGAAACCCAAAGACAGAAAATCATTCACAATGCACGCGAGCGAAAAATGACATAGTTTGACAGTTGATTAACCTTTAATCTATTAGGGCCACAGCACACTAGCTACTTTTAGCATCGACAATCGGCGACTAGTCGCTTTTTAGAAGCTAATTACAGCGACCGAACGCTCCACACCGCACATTTAAAAACACCAAACGCGGAAATTGAGCCTGTTCACGCGTATAACCAACCCCGTAAACACCACGTTTCTTGTAACCAATCAGACCAACAGGGGATGACGCGATACAGCGTCGTTCCCATTGATAACGCGATCGAACGTAAAAAGCCGCTAAAACGCGATGCAGCATCGATGCAGTCGCAAAATCGCCAATAATCGATGCTAAAAGTAGCTAGTGTGCTGTGGCCCTTACATGTTTATAGTTCAGGACATAGGACATTAGAACATCTTTTTAAACATATGTTTTGAATAAGTTTCTTGACACACTTTAGTATTATCTATAAACTATGTTTTAATATACAATAATTATCTAAGAACAATATTCCATTGTCCGTGTGGTGACGGATTAAGACGGATTAAGACAGTGTCACCACCCCTATTCATCCCACGTGGGTGTCGTAAAAGGCGACTAAGGGATAAACTATGCAAGACAACATCAATGCAAAGAGAAGGAAAACTTGAAACCAACCCGTCTGGTCAGCGTGGTATAGTAGGCCAATACCTCTTTTTTCAACGAGAGGCCTATGTCCAGCAGTGGACTGTTAAAGGCTATTGATGATGATGATGATTATGATCTAAAGACTAATTAATACTCTATTGCGCTGTCCACGAGTTCCAAAATTAGGCCGATAATTTTCGAATCTATAAGAGATTCGTCATGTCTGTCTGTCTGTCTATCCGTATGTCACAGCCACTTTTTTCCGAAACTATAAGAGCTATACTGTTGAAACTTGGTCAGTATATGTATTCTGTGAACCGCATTAATATTTTTACACAAAAATAGAAAAAAAAACAATAAATTGGGGGTCCCCATACTTAGACATGAAACTCAAATATTTTTTTCACCAAAACCATTTGTATCTATCCTATATCTATCGGGTATCTATGGATAGTTCCTCAAAAATGATATTGAGGTAGAAACCTCAATATCAGTTTTGAGGAACTATTGTTTTTTTCTAAATTCAATAGTTTGCGCGAGAGACACTTCCAAAGTGGTAAAATGTCCCCCCCCCCTGTAACTTCTAAAATAAGAAAATTATAAAACTAAAAATATATATTATGATGTACATTACCATGTAAACTTCCACCGAAAATTAGTTTAAACGATATCTAGTTAGTAGTTTTTTTTAATACGTCATAAATCGTAAAACGCAATTTACCTATTATAAAAACATTGTTATAAGTTACAACGAACTAGAAGAACTTTTATATGATGTTACTTGCTCGCCCATGATCCGACTCGCACTTGGCCGCTTCTTTTATTGATTGACAAACTTTTAGCCATAAACGATTAAAATTCAAGTAATCCTCGTTTCAGTCGGCAAACGATGATGAATGTATTTAATTTATAAATCTTTGATCGTTATTAAATTCAAGGCTAGATTCAATTTATAAAGAACTAATAATATCGTAACCAGATACTTTGGTATTGTTGTCACATATAAAATTATATAACAAGAGGTCTTGATTCTACGTATCATATTCTTGAATGCCATAGATACATTTCACGGAAATGTGGTGACACAAACCATTTCAAATTTTCTGTTATGATGAAATAATTGCAGAAATTGCGAATAGTCGACAATTGAGTTAGTGCGTTAATCCAAACGAGATCAAATAGGATAATTTTGGAGTCATTTATGTTTAAGTGGCTGAAGTCACTTAACCCAAATTGATTGTAGTTACAAACTAGGCTTACGATATCTAACGTTAATTTGGGACTGTTAGGTTACTCACCCTTAAAATTGCCTTCTAAATATTTCCGTTGCTCGTATTAAACTTCAAACTAAAGTTTAAAATCAAATCAATTCCATGACCGAGACTGCTGCTTTTGTTGATATCACAAAATCTAAATATCACTTTAATGACGATTAATAATTGACTAAATTAGTCACTAAATCAGTTAGTATATAAAACACGGTTGGAATTGAGCTGGAATTTGCAGGAAGCTGAATCGAGTTCTACGGTTTTAGTAAACATAACGTCATTAGAAAGGGCTTTAATCATTTTTTTACATTTTGGTTTAGAGAGTTAGTACAACAGAATTAGCACACACCACATTATCTTGAGTTTCCCGAAATTAAATCCTAACGTATAATTTTTTTTGAGATAGTACAGTGGATATCTTTTAATATGTAAAAATGGTAGCCGTGATCTAAATCCTTTGTAAAAGAGATCTGTTACAGTTTAGTGATATTAATGTGTGAAATTTTTACTATTGTATTATTAAGAAATAAGCATCGCAAAAATAACACTATTGTATGTCTTAATACAATAAATAAATAAATATTTTGGACATCTGACACACAACATCAATCTAGTCCCAAGCTAAGCAGAGCTTGTGTTATGGGTACTAGATAACTGATATAAATACATAAGCATACTTTTTTTTTTTAAATACGTACATATTATGCAATGGTCTATGTCACCAGATTTCCGTGAAATGGATCTATGGAATGCAAGAATATAAAACGTAGAATCAAAACCTCTTGTTGTGTAATTTTATATGAGTAAAAATAGTAGCCGTGATGGAAATTCTTTGAAAAAACAAATGGTTACAGTTTATTGATGTTAATGTGTGAAATTTTCACTATTGTTTTATTGAGAAATAAGCATCGCAAAACTGACACTATTGTATTTCTTAATAATACAATAGTGTAAATTTTCCGATGTTGAACTAATTATCTATTTTAATAAATAAAATAAGACAGAGTAATCTTTACTTATACTTTAGTTTTGTAACATGTGTGTGTGTAAGTTTAAATGAATTCGCATTTTTTTGTGTTTCAGCTCTGGTTGGCAGTCTAGCAATGGGGGCCACGTTCTTTATGGCGCCACTGTCAGGTGTATTGGCCGGAATTTTGGGACTGCGAATGACTGCTGTACTTGGCGGCAGTATCGCAGCTATGGGCATGTTTTTATCCTCCTTTGTTGTCGATAATGTATCGGCTCTCTATTTTACTTATGGCATTATGTACGGAATTGGAGCGTCGCTTGCTTATATTCCGTCTCTTGCTATTCTCGGCCATTATTTCAAAAAACATTTAGGTAAAGTAAATGGTTTGGTAACTATTGGAAGTTCTATATTTACTGTTATTTTGCCTGAAATAATGAAATATATGCTTAAAAAACATGGTCTAGCATGGTTGTTCCGTCTGTTAGCAGTCTTCACCTTAGGTATGGCATTTTGTGGTTTATTATTTAAACCATTGCTGATAATTGAAAAACCACTTAAAGAAAAAGGTTTTACTGGTTTTTTGAAAACAGTAATTAATATCCAAATATGGAAAATTAGAAAATATGTAATTTGGGCTTTATCAATGCCTATCGCTCTTTTTGGATATTTTGTTCCCTATGTCCTTATTTCGAAGTTCAGCAAGGCTAACTTCCCGCACTCTAATGACATCCTACTCTTGCAGTGTATAGCTGTAACGTCGGGCCTCGGCAGATTGATCTTTGGCTTCTTAGCCGATAGACCGGGCATTGATAGAATTCTTTTGCAACAGATTTCTTTTTATGCGATCGGTACTCTGACAATTATTCTGCCGTTTATGAACGTGTTTGGTTTGGTAATTGCCATAGCCCTAGGAATGGGTCTATTTGACGGGGCATTTATTTCCTTAATCGGACCCATAGCATTTCAGCTATGTGGCGGTGCTTATGCGGCACAAGCGATTGGCTGCATGTTGGGCTTGGCAGCCACTCCGTTATCAGTAGGCCCACCAATAGCTGCCTATATTTTCGACATCTATAAATCTTACACACTGCCCTTTGCTCTTGCTGGTGTATCTCCAATAGTAGGCGCAACTTTAATGTTTGCTGTCCATTACAAAGGGTCTTTTTCGAATCGGCACACTTCTACATCAAACGGTGTTCCCGTACAGCCAAATGCTATATCTATAGGTAAGTAATGTATGTATGTATATTAAATACGATAAATATTTTTAGTTAGAGTACCTTCCCAATACGTGTCGGGATGTTTTTTCTCACGTCGTATTTCAATTTAGAATACTTTTTAGAATTTTAATTTCAACTGTATTTTTCGGCAAATATCCTTTTTCAAGAATCAAAGTACCTATCTCCATGCCAGATTTAATTGAGATCAGTGTAGCGATTTAGTCGTGGAAGCGTAACATACAGAAGATGTACATAACATATAGAAGATATTAGCCCACGATATTGACTAAGTTTTTTATTGTGTTGCAGCATAAAGCTTTTTATCACTGAACTCTGTACAATAGTGTGTTACTCCACAATAAAAGAAGAGAATCGATTGATGAGCATTTTACAAATGGTTTTGCCTTTGTTTATAAATAGGTAAATTGTAGAACGTCATTTAATAAATTAGAACCTCATCGTAGTAACTATGCATATCATTAGATACATCTCTAATTTACAATTGCCGTAGTTAGAATTATATAAAACATGAAACTTTACATTTAAAAACCTTATAAAAGTAAATCTACTTAATACTAATTTTTGAAAGCCCTTCAGAATAATTTTATTTAATTACAGAAAGATCACCATCGGACTCGTTACTTAGGAAAGAAGACGTTTATGATCAGTCGACGTTATAACCCCGCTAGCTGACCATCAAGAAACCGTCATATGATTGAAGAAAAATTAATTGAAAAGACTTTTAAATAAGAAACGCACAATAAGTTTATGGTCATGTAATATTGTAATTTAAATTGTGATTGGAAATGGTAAGTTAAATTATATTTTACTAGACGCTGACTTTAGAATCTGTTGATTTTTAATTTGTTTGAGAGTAATGATTTACAATAATAGTAATTTCACTCCAGGTACTTGTAAATAAATTTCTGTTTTAATTAGTAGGACGCTATCCGAGGCCCACTTTAGATCTGTTTTGTATAACGGTGTCAATGGTTTAAGTACGCAAATTATCCTAAGAATAATAATACATCAAACACTTCATGAATATAGAATGAAACCATTTTCAAATGCGATTTACATTGAAATTCATTTATACACTATGTACAATATTACCTAACGCTGTGTGTATTATTATAAAAAGAGTTTATTATTTTTAAAACTTAACGTGGTCTATGTGATATTAGTAATACATGATGTCAGTGATTGGGAAACACTTTGAAGACAAATATTCGCTATATCATATTTCGAAGACTAATTAATGTAGATCGAAAATTGTCATTTGCCTATTCATTTACCTATATATGTTATTGTACATAAAGATTCTTGTCTGTCTGATAAAGGTATAATAAGAACTTTTACCTTTTCCTGTTTGATAACGGGATTTAACGAATTTAATCCTGTCCCCCAGGAACTTAACAGACATGAATGGACCGAATACCAAACCTTATTGCAACACGTTGAAACAAAACCGAGTATATAGAAATCGGTTGATATTAAATGTCAAATGACGTTGGAGTACAACAGGATTCTTTTTTACTAATATATCATAAAAATATTTCATAAAATAATTTAAGAAAAGTATAATTTCAAATTGAATCGTGCCTTGTTCATTCCTTTTTTATTTTCGGGTCTAACACTTTTCTAAAGAGTGACCAATGGTGAATTATTTTAAACTAAAGTTTTCGAAATTACGAATTGTGAAAATACGTATTGCGAGAAGTACAACACTATTGAGGTACAACTTACCCAATTTACTAGTATTATAAGGGTAAAGTATTTACGAGTTGTAATGTACGTTGAAATGATTTTTAAAATTATTGCTTTTTTTTAAATGTTTACTGCCCAACAAAGTAAACGCCGGTTAGATAGTAGTACCTTGTAACTACATCTATAGTTATCAACGATTTCATAATAAATAAGAGTATTGTAGATATTATAACCAACACAAATGTTATAAATATTTGTGTGAATGATTTTATCTATTATTTCACTATTAACTAATTAATAGGCAAATGTTCCACAGATAAATTTGTTGGATATTTAAGTTTTGTTTTTTTTTTTATGAAATTTGTGCGTCAATATCAAAATAGTGACCTTGCTTTGCAAGTTTATACAACCAACATAGTTTCCTTATAGCTTAGTTTTATTAGAATTGTTCTTGATTTCTATAGACGTCATACATGCGACTTATAATACAAATACAGCGCAGTTTTTGAGGTAAATATTGGCTTATATTGTAAAGTGAATAAATATTCAAATTTTGTTAAGTTTGTTCAAATATGATTAAGTGATTTATCCATTCTGAGTCCGAAGCAGTCCGTAGTTTGTCAATATCTGACAAGTCTAAATACGGAAATCCGCTCATTTTAAAAATCGTGCCTGATCTGATAGCAGTTAGTGGTATCAAGAACTTATTGCAAAAATTAGGACTAACCGTACTACGTAAACCAAAAATTTGACACTAAGTTAAGTGTAGCTGCAGTAGATACTTTTGTTAGTTTAACTCGAAAGTCGTGTTAATATTCCATCATAAAAGTTTAAGTGCTTTAATAAAATTAGTAGAACTTAGTTCTAAATTTCACTATGCAAATATTATATTATTGAGTGAGAGTTAATAGGATCAGTTTTAATTTCCTAGGCCCCTAGTCACTTTGGCAGGCTGGAATATAAAAAACTTCTATATATAAACTACTTCTGTAACCTTATATTTTCTGTATAAAGTTTTCTGTTGTGGACTCATCGTCTAAGTGACATCAAGCCACTAAAGTGTTTAAATGTTTTGAAGGGGTTCTTCACGTAGTTTTTTTACAGAAACATTCATTGTTTTACTGTATCTATTGTATAATATTTACAAAGGTCAAATCGAGATTGCTAAGACTTCTCTCGTAGAGTCGGTCGTATCGAAATTTATTTTATTGCAGTGATGTATTGCATTCATTTAGTAATTCCATTTAAGTTTCTATTTAATACTTGTCCATCGATCTATTGTGGTAATTGATCGATGTACTTGCTGCTGAATGAAAATCATGAAGTACTGTTTCATGAGCTATATTGTTTAATAGTGATGTTATTTGTCATTAGTGGTTGTAGTAGTTTTAAAGTGTGTTTTATTGTAGTTTTGGTTAATGGTTTAGGTATTTCAAAGTTATACAGTTCTTGAATATTTTGTTGCCGCGTTCCTTCTTTTATTATGGTAACCTATCTATAATTATTATTTAATATTTTGGTGTCGCTTAATTCATCGTGGTACTGTACATTTTATGTATTGTAGATTTTATGTCGCTTTTTCAGTCCTCGTTGATTTGAATTTCTGTGTTCATTCAGTGATTTTTGTTATTTGTAATTTGCGCTCAAGTCAGTGTTTTAACAACTCCAATAGATTTTCATTAACAAGGTTTAGGATTTCAATAATGCTAAGATACCATTTTATTGTGCATAAATTGTTATGAAAATAGCTTAAAACATGATACCGTTAATTATCATCGACTTTCTTTTCAAGACGTAGGTTTACCAATAAGTGTTTATATAATATAATTATATTTTATAGTTTCTACAGACTTCCAAAAATGTAAAAGAAGAAAACTAAAAAATCGGGTGCATATATTTAGAGAATATGTCAATTGAATGACTGACGATTTGAAATTAGCACAAGCACCGAAAATACTTCACGGAATCCAAGAAACAAAAAGAATTTGAAATACTCGAGCATATTAGATTTTTATACAGACACTTTAATTTGATGTTCTCGTCATACTAGCCTCAATTTTTTCGAGCATTTAAGTGACTACTAGATATTTTAATTTTATATTTAATTACAAAATATACCAAAAAAGCCCGTAGACCTTTAGAGAAGATGTCTTACATTATTTCCTACAACGAAAAAAAACGCTCGAGTGTATTTATTTGAAAGTTTGAGAGACCAAATTTTTAGATTATTGTATTATACCTAACTTACCTTAATCTTACACTCTCGAGTATTTTGGACCATCGATTGTTTATTTTCTAATTTGAGGTGCTGCATTAGCCATTGAGCCTTTTATGTCAGGTATGGTGAAGGTACTCAACAAAGTGCGAGGTACATACTTAATAAGCCGCCCTGGAATAAATCGCGAAGTCACTTCTGATAGTGTAAATTGTTATTTAGAACGAAACCTGGTCAGTTTAGATTTGAGGCTTTACAAAATCACAGATCATTAAGCAAATTATTTACGAATAAGATTTATAATTAAAATATCAAGTACAAAGTATTCAGGAAACATAAAATTTGTTTTTCATTAAATATTAGGCGACCGTGATCCATATGGTTAAAACCCGTAATAAAGGAGAGTTATGTGAAATGTTTTATTGTTGTTCTGATATTGACTTCTTTAAATGCTTAATAAATCAGAACGTCATCTAGTCTGTGCGAATTTATTATTGCCATATTTTAGATGAAATAAAAAAATACTGTTTTTTTCCAAAAGATATTTAATTTGGTAAAAGATTAAATAAAAGTACAAATAGTACGGCCAACGAGAAGCGATACAAAAAGTAAAAAAAACAGGGGTGCGTAACTTTCTGAAAGTTGGGTGTCATATTTCAAGTAGACAATATCTGGCAAACCAAAAAACAGACTTTTATTATGATTCAAATTATTGTATAATGTAAATTGCAAATATATATAGCGAATAATAATATTTTTTCCAAATATCGCTTGCCTTAAAACCTCATGCCAAGTGTATGGCAATAGGCTTGACCTCTGTTACATAGGTACTAAAGTATTTTTTTTATTTACATAAATTAATATAATTCTTGTTTCTTTATTACAAAACTGGCCGTCCAAATGTTGTGGCGATCTCGTCTTGAGCCTAACATTTTTTTCCGGGAAAACGAGACATCGCGACAACTACAATAGATGAAAACAGATATATATATATATATATGTGGCGACAATATGATGACAATCTATTACCTATATATGTAATAGATTGTCATCTCCACACTCGATTTTAAGATAAATGAACTTTCGTATCGCTTCTCGGCCATACTTTACATTAAACTACTGAATAATTTTACTTGATTTTGGAGAAACAGATATTTACCTACAGTTTATTAAGTTATTGTTCATAATGTTCTTTTTAAAAGTTCCTAATTAAATTAAAACAAGATGCAATCAAGCTTCAAACTAAGCACAGATTGTACTATGAAAGCTAAATTCACTGACAGAATACTTATCTTTTTTTACAAATACATACATATTATATATGTATAGAAAACACCAAAACAAATATATATAAGTAAATAGAATCATACAAACCCTTCTTTCGACTTGATACCTCAAACACAACAGACGCATACATACACTACCATTGTGCCACCGAGGCAATCAACTAATGACAAGTTGGTAGAAAGTTATACTTCGATCATTAATATAATTATAGTAGTACTATTTTTGTGATCGTTGAAGTTATATTAAAATTTTAATAATTAATATTGAAATAGATTTGAAACTCAATTTATTTAACTTATAAGAATGTTAGTGTGATGCGTTTTAGACAATACTATGTTAATATAATAAATTTGACTATGTATATTATTTGTTACATTTAATAAGGCTGAAATCTCTATAAACTACCCATATTAATATTATTTATTTATCTCTGTTTACATAGCAATAGGTACTTATTTACGGACAAGCGTTATTAGTGCAAAAATAAAATATACAAAGTTAAACAAATTTCTGGAATATAGTACACATTACATTTATCAATTTAACCAAAGCGTATTAATAATTTATAGTATATTACTATATTCATCAATGATTGAACTGGATTTTCAATACAGTTTTACGCAAGTATTGAAAACTCAAGAGGTAGTTTAAAAAGTAAACAAGGAATGAGTAATTATTGTGGCAAGGGGTTATCCGAAAGTAATGATTTCAGAAAACTCGAAACTAAATTTCTTAATATTTGTTTTATTTTATTACGTTATAACAGTTGTACGGGATTTATTGGTTCTTTGAGGAGGAAGCTCATTATCTCAATTATAAAAAAACCTAAAATTATTTTCATCTCGTTCCTTGGAAAAATAGACGGCAGCGTTGTAACCTAAGGCGAATCACACACTGGCGACGCGAACACGCGCGGGGCAGCCAATCCCGATTCTGCAAGCGGCACGCGCTCACGCGTCGTAGTGCGTTTTTGGTGTGTTGGACCTGGCGTGTTTTCTATACTAATCGATGTACTTGCATGCAATAAAGGGTATGGACTGGTAACCTTTTAAAATAACTTTATCGCAAATAAGTCCAGCTGTACAATATCTGTAAAAGTCTAGGAACAACTATATGAATTTATTCTATGGGTACTTGGAACCTGTACCTAAGGTCAAAAGAAACGGTACTCTAGCGTTGACTATCATTTAGTTCAGGTGTTAGATTATACTATTTATCCAAATAGGATAAAAAATGGTGATAAAATTTAACCTTACGAAAAATTTAGTGAAAAAACGAATGATGAATAAATGCTCTTCATTGAAGGATATAAATCTCTTTGAATTGTTCGTGTCTATATATTAGTGAAATAAAACAAGTTAACAACATCATTTTCTTTTAAATATCTTCAAAAAAAGCTCAGTTCAGAAGAACTTATTAACTGAAATTATTATCATTGAATGGCGTCAAATACAAACTGTGATATAAAATCATAATCCTCTATAGGTAGGAAAATACTATGTATATTATTAATACTGTTAAATTATATTTATAGAATATTAATTTTAAGGTATTATACCAATCCTTAGGTTCAATAGGCGACACGCGAAGGTTTATTTAACTAACGCCTCTTGTATCACTAGGTATTGATATATTGGTACTTATATTTTAATATTTTGTTATTATCGTAAGTTCTGTTTAAGAAAATATATGTAATGTACCTATGTCGTATTAACGCCAGGTTACCTGGCGTTGATAACTTGATTGATCCATATAGCACACATATGACACAGGTCCGCGGACCGGGGCGGTTTAACAAAAAAGTATGTTATATTTGCGGGGGGTAATCTTTAAACATACACTCACACACTATGTCACATAACAATTAAAACAATAAAATAAATTTTACATAAACATTGTTTCATGACAATGTAATTCATATGCCTATTTGGGCTTATACCTTGACAGAGAAACGTCAGCTTATGACTATTCCCTACCGTTTTACTGTATAGGTAAATCTGTTTTTTAAAACTACCTACCTACCTCATTACATCATTTAATTTTATTAATAAAAAATTTCATCAACGTTGCACTTTTTATTTAAGATTACATATAACGCCAAATAAGTGCAAAAATATGCATGATGATACTTTCATTGTCTTCTTAAATGGGGTTAAAAGTAAACTTAAGTACACTTTACACTAAGGCTTTACCATTACAATAAGTCTATAATAAGTGTGTGACGTTTAAAAATTGTGCCTGATAGTATGTGTATTTAAAAAAAATATGTAAATTTATGTATTCTAGGCACTGATTAGCTGAAAAATAGAATGAAATATAGTCTTCCATCAGTGATAAATTCATGTGCAATATTAAAAGTATTATATGTATTGATCTAGTAAATTTAGAGATAAGACACAAACTATAAACAGTCAGCATTTTTGTCTTTGCCAATTATTAAAATTTTGTAGATTGTAATATAACAATATACAGTGCAACCTCAATATAACAAATCCGATGGGAACTCGTAAATATTCGTTTTATCAAGTAATTCGTTAAACTGAGGTTTGTTATTTTGAGGTAAGGTTGGTCTAAAATTTGTTATAAAGAGGTGAAAAACAATTTTTTATTCTACTGTTTACATTCAACTTTCATTCAATGTACTTGCAGGAATCCTGAACTTATTAGCTATGTCTAATTTTTTCGTTGTAGGATTTTTGTCAACATAGTTGTTGATGTTTCGCTGTTCTGCGACTGATAAGGAACACCTTTTACGTTTCTGAGTCATTGCTACTAGAATCTTCAACAACAGTGCCGAGCAGCACTGTTAACACTACTTTCCATCAAACGACTTAGATTGTTTTACGAAAAAAATGTATTAAAAAAAAACCTGTTGCGACTGAATCGCATACAATGGTATTATGGGTCATATTGATGGAAACGTTATATAGAGGTTTTGAGATGACAAAATGCGTTAATTAGAGGTATTTACACTTTTTTTGTTAGTTGAAAATTCGTTACAAAGAGGTTGTTCGTAAAAAAAATCGTAATATAAAGGTATTATTTACATTGACTCTTATGGACCATTCAAGGGGATTGCGAAAAATTTGTTAAATCGAGGAATTTGTTAAATTGAGGTTCGCTATATTATGGTTGCACTGTATTTTTAATGTGTAGGGGTTAAACCGGATGTTTGGGTAGCAGCGCGTCGCCACAATTTTATATGGGTACATGCGTGTGACATGTGGTGACGCGTCGCCATGAAAGTGAGACTGCCTCCTTACTTGTTTGACGATCTATTTCCTTTCATAAAATATCCTTTTAATTCTAAATAATTTCGATGTTTGACATCCGCCAGACGACCCAGTACAACTAAATTTTTTATCACATCAATAAATCTTTAACCCTTTTAAATATTCATTTATATCATATTTATTCTAAGACTCCATAATCTCAGATAAAAGCTAGGTTAGGTAATGTGCCTCAATGACAATATTGTTATTTGCATTTTTTAGTGACAAATTAAATTTTATATTTTTTAGAATAGCTTAGGTATTTATGTTGAATGCTTGTTAAGCATTTGAAATTGTGTTCTATACGTAGGTACAAACGTATATTTTTAATGTTAATTAGTTTCAATAAGTGAGGGCGTTTGAGAGTATTACCTGTCTCTCTGTATTGTAAAGAAATTGCAACTCTTCGTGTTATGTCATCAAATGTTTGAATTACTTTTCTTTACCCGTAACGAAAATAAAACATAATTATGTTATATGAAGTTACATGTAAAATATTTTCCTATAAAAATATATTGTTTTAAGAAATTTTATCTTAGTTTAGATATAAAATAGTCCATGGAGTGGTAATTATATTTTTTCGATAAAAAATTATCCAATTGGACCACACATTCTGCCTCGCCTTAAAAATAATATTTACTTAATTATTTACATAATTTAATGCATTTATCTTTATGTATACAAAACTAATTCACTTGTTGTTGTTAAGTACATCATATATTGATTTAGTTATTTGTTAATTTAACATTATTTCTAGGATAGTTTTATCTCATGGCTGAGATAGATTAAAATTTGTTAAGAAATACAAAATATATATACCAATGGCGTTGAAGACATTTTTATATTCTGCTGTTGTTCAAATAAAATTTATAAAAAAATAATTTGACAAAATAATGCGTTTTATTTTCTACCTACACATTGAATTTTTTCTAACTTTTTTTAACTATCTTTTCTAACCATCTTCAGGGACGCCAGCAGTGTGTTCGTGTACAAAACTCAAGTTCGAGTTGGTGTGACCTCTGCACTGGTGTCCCTCAAGGCGGTATTCTATCTCCTCTATTGTTCTCCCTATTTATTAACCTCATTACTAAACACCTTCAGTGTGCGTATCACCTATATGCCGATGATCTGCAGATCTATTCACAGGAAAGGGTGGAAAACAAAGCACGAGCCATGGACAACATCAAGGATCTAGACTGCATAAGATCGTGATCGCTGAAGTTCGGTTTGTCAATAAACCCCACTAAATGTCACTCAATAGTGGTAGGTAGTAAAAATATGATTCGCAGAGTCGACACAACTTCACTTTCTCCAATCGTCCTCAACGGCACAATTATACCTTGGAGCCCTATAGTCAAAGACCTATACTTTGTCCATTCATTTATTGTCTTTTTGACGGGTCACTCCTATAAATTACGGTATTTTTTTTCGTAATAATGTACTACAGTAATGTCGTACTTTATAGACGGATAGAGAAGTGGCTTCTGCATAGCTAAAAACAAAAACTATAAAACAGTTTTTGAAATACTATAAATCGATTATACGATAAAAAAAATCTACCATATTATTATGATCAAAATTTTTTGACTTGATTTATGTATTGTTTCTGTAAATTTAATAAAATAAAAAGGAAATACAAATTGTATGATTTCAAGATTGATTATTTGCAAGGAATTAGGTCGAAATTTTGGAATTTAAGTTCAAACTTAGAATATAAAACAATAACTCTGTGCATTAATTAATTTATTTTTGGACCACTGACTTAAAATGTAACTATGCACGCGTTAGTAAAATTTTACTTTGAAACGCGGGGTTATAACGTTAAATCTAGAGTTATGAGAAAAAAAATTGAAAAATCACACAATACTAAACCGATCTTCAAGTGACTCTGTTAAGAAGTTTTCTTTGTTATGAGCCAATTAAATATCATAATAGGGCACATATTATTTATTTACAATACTGACTTAAAGAATATTATATCGATTGATTTTGATTTTAAATCGAATCGGTGACGTGTGAGGGCGTCGCTAATTTCGAAATTTGTTGAACTGTCAAAAAGATAATAAAGGAATAGACAGAGTATGATTAGCGAGCTCAAGTTACCCAGGTGAGCCAAAAAGTAACTGGTATCCTACGAACACTATACCTACCGTTTAAAAACTTTCCTGACTCCTAAAACGAAAATCTCATGGAATCCCTTATCATTCCTATAGGTAATTGACTATGGTGATGTGTGTTACTTCAACCTGAATGCAGACCTCCTTAATAAACTTGACCGTCTTCTCAATAACTGCATTCGATTCATATTTAATCTTCGCAAGTATGATCATGAATCTAATTTACGTTCCCAATTAAAATGGTAACCAATTCGTTTGCGCCGTGATCAGCGAGCGCTGACCACTCTCTTTTCTGCCTTAACTCCCCATTCTCACCCACTTATTTTGACCCCGACTTGCGCTTCCTGTCCTCCAACCACGACAGAAATCTTCGTTCAACGAATAATCTGCTCCTCCTGTGCCCTTCCCACCACTCTGATTTCGTAAATGCCTCATTCTTTGTGCAAGCGGTGCTGCTATGGAATGCCCTCCCACTCGAAATCAGGATGTCTACCAGCCGTTACACATTTAAAAAGAACGTACATGATTACCTTCTTGAGAGGGCGGAATAACTTAATCATGAGTACACCTCAAAGTCTATTTTTTACAGCGAACGATTATAAGTATATATATTTTTGTGTGTTTGTATGTATGTACTTATAAGTATGTCTTGTATACTTTATTTATTTATTTATAATTATGTGTATATTTGAGTGTTTTATATTATGTTGAGTTTGAGTGTATTAACTGTATCCGTAGGTATTAGTTGTTGTTAACGACTGTAACCTCGTTGCACCTACCGTAGTAAATGTCTACACACTCCAACGGTTGGCTGGTAGCAGTACTGGATTTACACATTTGCCGCCCCAAATCTTTAAAATTTTTGCCGCCCCTACTGACTCCTAAAATTTGATACACTGTTTACAACAAAGTTAATTCCTTTCTTTAGGAAATAATCTAGTTACTAGATTACTTTTTTTAAAGAAAAGCAAAGCTTGGATTTTACTGCACTACTTATAATGTTAGTCCAATAATAATTAATCTACAATGGCAATTAGAACCCTTATTTTATAACCTTTTTTTAATTAATTGTATTTTAACAAGCTTGGATTTTACTGCACTACTTATAAGGTTTGGTTTGGTAGGCTAAGGAAGATAGGAAAGTAAGGCACGATACTGCTAATTTTTTTGCACCTTTTTTTCCCGGGGAATGCTTTTCGCACCATACCCTTCGTGGCGGAGACGGAGGCCGTGTGTGTGCCTCCCGGCAATCCGGTCTACCCACTAAACCCCGCGGCGGCCTACCTCGGCAGTCGGAAGGAGCTCCAGACGCGCAGCAACAACTTCTAGAGTCCCCCCTGCCTTACCCCATGACCCACTCAGGTACATCTCAGGGTAATCAATAAATTACCATTGGGACGGGTCGATATTGTGCCTCTCGCTGTTTTACACCGTTAAAGGCGGGACACCGACCCACCTCAGACGACACCCCCCAGCCGCACCAAGGTATCGCTCGCATCGCTTGCAGTGGTCACATTTCCCCAAGATGTGGCCGCAACAACACTTAGACAACGATTGGGGACTAGCTGCCTCAACTGCTCCCCCTTCGCCGCCTCCTTCGAGCGGGATCGGCCCTTTCCCGATCCCGCTCTGCGGACTCATTCTGGAACATTACGTTCTGGTCTGGTCTGACCAGAACGTAATGCTCCACTAGTACGTACTAGTATGTTTGTAAAGTCTCCCTTTATAAGATGTACTCCTAATGTTACTGAAAAGATTAATGAAGATACATATATTCACTATAATAGTTATGAAGGTAAAGCAATATTGTAGCTAATTTTCATTGTTGACAAATCTTTCGTATCAGAATCATGTTTCTATGTGGTCCACCCAAATTATAACGTGTAGCAGAATATTACCATTTGTGACATGCTGACAACCCCTCTTATCGGGTTGATTGAAAATCGATGGTTGCATACTGTGAATGTTACGGTCTTACCCGACTGCTATTTATGTTGATAAGTAATATAAGACGTGAATTGGCCGCCTAGAGGTTATTTACAAAGAAGGTTAGGTATGTCAAGTGAGAGTCCCGTGATCGCATAGATCAATTGAATTGCCAATCACCAGGTTTTTATTGGAAGTGCCACTTACCTACGTCACTTACTAGATGACGTTAAGGTCTGGTCTCCTACTGTGAGAACACAGTAGGAGATCAGAACTCGACGCTCGGTCTCCCACGCAGGGCAGACCTCTAGCGTGTGCTGGGCTGAGTCCCGGTCGGACCCGCAGTGGTGGCGTTGTGCCGTAACCTTACGTCCGATTCTATAAAGATTCTCACCGAAACAACCATGTGAGTATCTGAGTCAATCGGTAAGTGACACAGTAGGTCCTCTCTATCCAAGCTTCAACGCTTGGCAGAACGGCTACAACAGTGCCTATGTTTCGAGCTGTGCCCTCCAAACCCGTAGGGCTTGCGTGTGTGCGTTTTGCCGTAGCATTTCAGGCTCATGATCCGGCACTGTCCCTTCGCTAAATGGCCATCAGTCGCTGCAGTCTCCTAAGTTGAGCCTTACAGTGGGAGGAACCCACCAGGTCCTTAGACCAGCCGGGACCCCATTGAGGACCATGGATCGCACGACGCCCATGTAGTAGTAGGCAGCGAACTTCCCCTCTCTCCTCCTCGAGATTGGGTAGCAGACGATGTAACGCCCCTGCTACCAGTCGAACCCGGGAACTAATCGCCCGAAATGATCTTCGAAGCTCCACCGACTGTCCAGGATGAGGCTAGGAACTTCATGTACTGGCCCACCCGGACTTCAGTGTCACCCACTCTGAGGCGCGAGCTGGGTGGTTTCTGGCGCTTACGTAGGCCATGGAACCAAATCGCCTCAGTTTTCTGAGGCGCCACCCTTAGGCCCAGCTCACGAATCTTTTCCACAACACAAGCCACTCCCTCCTCGGCAAGCAGAAGCACTTCCTCGAAGCGTCACCCTCTGGTGAGTATTAGGATATCGTCCTCATAGCAGATGACACTTAGGCCAGAGGGCAGACTGGTGCGAAGGACCGCATCGTATGCAAGGTTCCACAATAATGGGCCCAATACAGAGCCTTGAGGAACCCCGCAACACACTTCCCTTCGATTCTCCACTCCAAAGTTTTCTGGTCAGGTCAGGCTTCAGAGGAGGCGACGTCCGCTTGTGCCTTATGTCGTCATGGAGAGATAAGCAATTGAGGGCGCCCGCTTTAGTAAGAGGAGGCACTGGGAATGGTTCAGAAGGCGTATTAACAGGTTCCTTGGACCCCTGCTCTTTCAGGTGCAGAGTGGTGCATGTGGTTTTAGTCTGTTCAATGCCGACATACAACCCCATTACACCATAGCAGAATATATTGATGATAAAACCGCCTGGGATTGAGCTGCCCATCCTGCACATGCTGTTTATTTTGAATATTTAAATTTATGTTGATGTGACGATAATTTATAGTTAAATTAACATTATATATTTAACAAATTTGTTTTAAATTGTTGCTATTTTTAAAATTATTATCTTTAATCATTATAGTTGTGACTCATATTGTAATTATCGCTTTTATATATGTCTTTTGCATTTATGAATATTGTCTGGACTTTAAAGAGACTGTGATCCATGAGTTTGTTTCGTCCTTTCTTCTCAGGGCTAGTCCAGTTAGGAAAGGCCGAACTCATCTGCTCAAAAAAAAAGTATAACTTACAAAAGTGTTCATGTAACCAAATTGCAGAATAAATTATTTGATTTGATTTGATTACAAACTCCGGTAGGGTGACGGCCCGAGGGGGTTTCCACACGTCAAAAAAAATGTTCTAAGTGGTCACCACGTTGCATTCTACTGTGTCGTGGGTTCATACATGGGAAAACACTTTGTACGATTCACAAATTGTTGTCCTAAGTTTGGGTGTTCTCTGTGTTAGTTTTATGTATGTTTGTAAAGCCCCCCTTGACATGGGATTTATACTCATAATGCGAGTATGGTCTTTTAAAAAATAAAACATTTGTGTGTCCGCAACCTTACTTTTTTGATCCCATTTTTTTTAATGGGCCATTTTGCCGCCCCCCCTAATTCTGCCGCCCCAAGCGTCAGCTTTTTCAGCTTCTATGGTATATCCGGCCCTGGCTGGTAGAGAATGCCACAGGCATTAAGTCCACCGATGTACACAAGTGCATGAAGTTATAAATGAAAAAATAAATCGTAATAAACCAAATAATATTTGCGGCTGAGTTTTATCTAAGTGTATCTAAGTGACTTTTACTTTAAAGAAATAAAATGTACCTACAGAAAAGAAGCATTCCATATATGAGCAGCATACCGAAAGTATACGAAAAAAATAGGCCAAGTGCGTATCAGGCTACGTATAGAATAGGGTTCCGTAGTCACCCACAATGGTAGGTAAATTTAAAACCGTGTTCAATAGATTAACTGTTAAGTTTACTTATTAATTATTTATTAATGTATGAATTTTTCCAAGTAAGTGTATTGTTTAGGTTAGGCCTCTTTAACTCCTGAAATAAATAAAGTCATCAAAATCGTTATAGTTTTTCTGGGAAATTCAATAAATATGGACTACTACCATATATTTTTTCAGATTTTTGAGCCAGCTCTTCAGCTTTTAGAACGCCCTGTTTTTAGAAAAAAATGCGCTATGAAGTTGAATAACTCACAAACGGATACCTTTTTTTTTTTGAGCGGAATTCCCCACGGATACCACATGTTGGTGGCTATGTCGGAATCGAACCGACTAAAACCGTACGCCGTCTCGGGTACTATCGAGTCGGGGTACCTGGTATAACCTCAAAAAGAAGTCCCTGTAATACAGTCCCCGCAAACGGATACCTAAATAGAAAAATAGTCTTAGCATCCTCGCTATGTTGAAATGATACCCCATACGATGGGGCAGACGCGAGAAAAAAAATATCCGATATTTTTATCTACACGTGAAGTAAGGAGGTTCCATCTTTCTCAGCTTCGCCAGCCAGGACGTCAGCGCTTCGGCTCTTACTTTCTGTGCCAAGCAGTCAAAAACTGAAACTTCCTGCCAACTTGTGTGTTTCCTTCCTACTATGATCCCGGGTATTTCAAGCGGAACGGCACGGCATTCTACATTGGCAATGAGGACGGGGACCACCACTCTTGGATTCTGCTCCTGCTTTTCCTCAGGCTGAGATAATAAAAAAAACGTATGGCCTTAGCCATCTCCTAAGAGGAGACCCGAGTCCAGCAATGGGACATTATGAGTTGATGTGATGAATGTCGTGCGCAACAATCAGGGTATTAAAACAAAATACATATATAGGTACTTTTTGCATATAATCATTATACTTACAAAGTAGCTAATGTGACAATAAGGAGTTAATTGAATCATCTGTTTTTGAATATATCTAAGTCGTTAACTCCGAAGCTTTTTTCTGATGCAGTTTGTGAATAATTGCCAGATTCTTATAAAACCTATTCGTCGTGCTGGTAATCTATCGTCAGAGTGATTGTGAGATAAACTTTGGCGAGCGCTGTTGAATGAGTATACCCTTATTTGGATCTCTTCATGTGACGGTGAACGGGTTTTCTGCGTAACCCAGCGGAGAGGTTTTGACAATCTGAATAATGAGAACATATTATAGTTTAGCTATATATAGATTTTTAGGTATGATATTTCAGTAGCTGCCCGAACCATTTAAATAGTACAAGTTTCGGTTTTAAGAAATATGACAGCATCTTTAGCAATATTTCCACTGCTGGACATAGGTTTAGGGTAATTAAAAATAAATTAGGGAAATAGAGTATAAGTATAGGCAAATATGTATAGGTACCTGTAACCAAATGTTCTGACCTAAATTTGGTGATGTTAACTTGATATTAATCACTACTATTGTATTGTTTTATTATTTATTACCACACTAAAAATATAAAAGCAAGTGTTAAGCATAAAGGAGAGCTAACCCAAAATTGAGTTCTTTTCTCAAATTTGGGTTAATTGGAACTTACTCAGAAAAATAATCCATATCCTTTAAAAGATCAGGCAGTTCTCTTCGGTCGACATCAGGTATTATTAAGCACAATCCGGCTAGGATTATAGTTACAACCAATTCCAGTGTCATTAATGTTATTTTATCCATGGGATAAAAGAAGAACAAAAGGTAGCTCACTATTGAGCCCAGTTGACCAGTGGCATGACAGCAACCGAAAACCGTAGCACGAATATTGATGGCAAAAAGCCGTGGTGTAATATTAAGAATTAAAGCGTGTCCTAAAAGACCTGAAGCTAATGCAACTGAAGACATTAATGCATGTGTAGTTCCCTGAAACAACAACAAATAAGAGTTATCTAACACCGCGTTACGGAGATTCTACGCTAATTAGCAGATACACAATTGCTCAACATAAACCCTTGGGCTTGGGCTGTGGCCCGCCCGGCATGATCACATGCTGGCAGAATGCCTAGCGTGGTCAGAGCGAATACTTTATCTCGTGGCAGCCATTGAAGCGGGGTTCTCTCGCTCGGTGGCATGATTGCGATCATGTTACGGAGCGAGAGCGCGTGGAACTCCGCCTTCTCTTGCGAGTAAGTTATACTTACAAAAGAGATGGCGGAGCGGGACCAGGAGAAGTTCAGAACTCCCGGTAGGTCTCAGGGCTTTCCTTTCTAGGGTACACCTAGTTACTCAACTACTGGTACTTTGAGATGACATGCGGTTATTAATCAGTTTAAGTTTAACACAACCACCACCTGGCGGTATCTGAAGGAATTTCCGGTGAGAAAAAGAAAGAAAAGGTTATCCACAGATACCAATGGTTTTTAATTTTGAATCGTATAGAGTATTTTTAAAATTATTTTGAGGAGCTAATGGATGTCGCCGTATAAAAAAATATAAATTAGAAATAAAAGCTACAACAGAATTTATTTTTTTCTTATGTTCGCCGTTATACACACATGTCTCGAGAATGACATTTACTGAGAAAAACCTTTTTCATATCTTGTTGAAATTTAATGTAACTAGCACCACACGGAATAAAAATGATCAGATTTCAGCATGTTAGAATGCTAACCTTTCGTAAAAACCTAACACCAGCAGTGAAAACGCCTGTAATCACAATATGAGCTAAAAGTAAATATCTTAATGTCAACTTCAACGATGAAAATATTGTGAGGCACGCGAGCACAGCGAAGCAACAGAATACTTTAAATAGTAAATAATGAACATTCTCATCGCTAAACATTCTAACGTATAATGAGCTCCACAAAAAATAATATAAATTCCAAAATATCGTTCCCAATAAAAATATAACCCGGATATTATGTGTCGATATAATACTGAGACACGTCGTTGTTTCATCGAGAGAATTATAGGCCTGGAACAAAATAATATATTATGAGATAATCGCACTAATCCTGTAATATTTAAAAACAATACCTACTCTTAAGTACACATACTTTATGATTAATTGGTCTTATCTTGAAATTACTGCAAAGTGTGATACCGTTTCTTTTTGCAGCATTAGCTAAAATTTTCTCGGCTACACCTATCTTCCTGTTATACATTAACCATTGTGGAGACTCTGGACACCATCTGCAACAAACGTAATCCTCTTTGGAGACCGGGGAGGTTATGGGGTATACTTATAGTAAAAAAAACTAAAGTATTTAAGTTTTAGAATAGGTAGAAGGTAGAAGTACCTTAGCAAAATTAAACAAATACAACTGTATAGGCATGAAATAAAACTAAAAGTTTCAGAGTTCGGCGAACTATTCGTGAGTGGTATCATGCAGATCATTCTAAGAAGTCTGGGGGACATAACGATTACACATAACCAGGATCGCCATTGATTACTTGCAATTTCGCACACTGAAAAAAGACGCATAATATTTAGCTTGAATTTTGTAAACTAATAAGAAAATTACTTTGTCGGCTTAATTCATAATATTTGTTGTATATAAATTCATTCTTAAAACGATGAAGTTTAAAGTAATATCGGTATTTCTGATAAATGTGAAATGTCATGTAATTTGGTAAGTTACTCAACACGAAAAATAATTGTTTTGATTAAACCCTTGTATTAATTTGTCTTGTGCAGTACTCATAGACAAGACATCTGGCACGAAACGTTGTCTAAAGGTTTCCCTCTTGTGCCTTCCAAAAAAACGCGCCACTAAATCACTTTTTCTTTACAGTCAAAAGCATCAGATCATCCGAGTCTTCGGAATGTTTTATTACCGCCAAAAATACCATTTATCTTATTAATATCATCATCATCATCTAGCTTTCAAGCAATAGTACAGTCAATTTGCAAGAATAGTCTGTGGTAGTAAGAACATCTTACTACCACAGACTATTCTTTTTGATAGACACACAACAAAGAACAAAGCTTAAAGCTTCTTTATATCACAACATCACCACATCACAGTCTCATATTTGATAATAAGTCTGTACAAAAATTCCAGAGGCATTAGATATTGTTAGTCGGATTTCGCCGCCAGAAATACGACACCGCTTCGTATTACGGTCCGCTGCAGAGATATTGTTAGTGGTACTTTAGTATGCCAATTATAACTGCAATAACAGTACCTAGATTGTGAGGGGTCCAAGGAAGACATCCATTTCATTCACAAATTGGCAGAAACAATCTTGAAAAATATCGATTAGAGAAAAAAAATGATTGGTATACGTAGGTATACATGATATAGTTATTTCAATATTTTAATATATGGGTAGTTCTACAAACTAAGGATTTTTTGGCGGCTCAGCCAAAATATGACAGAAAAATTGTTAGTAACAATTTTTTTTGGATGGAAAACTATTAATTACAATAGCTTCTAGATGGTCACCAAAAAAATAATTAAGATTCACAATTTTTTTCTGAACAAAATTACTGTTCAAAGTGCCGAATTCTCAGTATCCTGCAGTGTCCCTCGTACAAAATTTAGTTCAAAGTGAGTCGTGATACATTTTCTTCTACATTACGGTCTTAAAAGAATCCCAAATTAATAAGTTTACTATTTTTTCTGGCTATGTAGATCAATTACTATAGTATTTCCTTAAGAGATATTGAATAAATCTGGTTTACATTTTGTCCCCACGATTTCCTATCAGTATCCTGTTCGTTGTTGCAAATATTCACTAAACTATTTGCCGTGAGTTTTCACCGTTCCGCTGCGTCGATAGTACCAACGCCCGAGACAAAGAATATCATCTATCTATTCTCACCTAGCACGTACCAACCCAGTGCCTTCAGTGAGTGAAATGGTGTCGTAATCAGTGAAGTTCACAGAATCCTGGTACGATTTTTATTTATGAAATCAATAATGAATATGACTAATTTTAGCATATTGATATGTAATATGTTAGCGTGAGGCCTAATTTAGGTTATTTTTTGTTGAAAGTTATAAATTGGTGTGTTTTATAAATTTTATTTTTAGACAGAAATTATCAGGAACCTGGCCTCAGAGTCCTGTCCAATTGGTACTTACACACTTACGAAAGAAAGCAAAAAGCTGCAAAAAACACTAGTTTCTGAAATGTCAGCTCGTGAATAAAGGCAACTTGCCAAAGTTGGAGGGAATAATCAGATAAATCCGACGGAAAGAATAAGTTACCAACGAATATGATGAACTAATTTGTTACTTCAAGCATTATCGCTAAAGCTAAATTCTAAATTGAAATCAGCACTAGAAATCAGAAGACAAAACAAAAACTGTGCTAATAGTAAAATTGAAACAAAAACTTAGCAAATACAAAAAGAGATGCCAGAGATTGAAAAAACAAAAGGTACAATTGGAGCTTACCATTAAAACCGCAATGACTAAGCTTGCTAAAGATCCAACGACACGGGTACACCGACGTGTACCCGTGTCATTGGATCTTTGACGACTTATAAGGGCTTTATTTGGTGATGTGTTGGAAAAGCAAATATCAGATAATATGCCTAATCTGAAGACTCGTCAAGAGAAGAAAGTTGCAAACAAATTGCTTTTGGGCCAGATTGTTAACGGAAATAAGGCTTGGATGTTAAAAAACAAGGTTACAACTTATAAAATGATTGATTTCGATTGATTTTTGTTGTTTTCCTCAACTTCCTGGTGACACTCTCAGTTTCCTGTGACTCGATGTTTTTTATATGGCCATAAGTCAAAAAATATTAAATATTTTGACTGTTCCCTTTAGGACAAGCTAAAAGACACCGTACTGTAGTTATTAGGCTGAATACCGTCACTAGAATGTACAAAAAATTTCAGGCCGAAATCAGACTCGAATTCTTCCTTAGTTTGTAGAACTACCCATATCACTGAAAGTTTCGTAATTCGAGCACCGTTGAGTTGTGTTGTGACAGCGAAAATGTCCAACTAAACAATCTAAACATACTAATCACCTAATTCATGTTTATATTTATAGCGAAGGAAGTTTATAAAAAGTATACTTACCTAAAATTATGCCCATGTAAAAATTGGCGCTGCCCAATAACGATTTCAAAAACGCCACTAATCTAAACCAAGCATCCGAATCACAGAATGTGATTATTAAGCCACACACGAGTTCTGCAAAAATATCTAGAATAATTGCATTCCTTCTTCCAAAACTGAAATACAATAGAAACAAAAAAACTGTAAAAAAGAATCGATTGACTCTTACCGGAACTACGATGAGACAAACAGATACACTAAACAGACGTTTAACTTATAACAACCTGTCATCTTTGCGTCAGGGGTTAAAAATGCTTCAATAGGGGGCCGTCTGCAAACCATAGATGGCCCGACTTACGTCGGGGTCACAAGGTTTTCCTTGCGAAGGTGCACCCGGGAGATTTACGCACGGGGAAAAAAAAAGAAAAGGCGTTCAAAATGCTAGTTAACAGTGCAGTGAATCAACTGTCGCTTAGGTAAAGATATTTTCGGACATGGGACACACAACATTATCTAGTCCCAAACTGAGCAGAGCTTGTAATATGGATACTAGACAACTGATATAAATACATGACCTACTTTTTTTGTAAATCTTTACGTATTTTACATAGAAAACAGCCAAACTCCGAAACAAATATTTGCCGATCATACAAATATTTGGCCCGATCCTGGAATCGAACCCGAGACCTCTTGATCAGCCACATACTCTAACTAGTAGACCAACAAGGCAGTCAAAAGCTTAAGAGTAATTTATCTACTTACCGTGGTATGTATGTAATATACCCAATTAGGCAGGTAATAGTATTCATGGTATACTCTGCCTGATAAAAAACATGAGTAGAATCCAAAAGAAGTGATTACTATTCTCATTTTGAATACAGTATGGTGACCCACACTATGGCTGCCTAGTGAGATGCTTTTGCATCATTGGGTCTCCGATCTCACACTCATATGTGAAGTATGACAGCACGAATGCTGTCATTTAAAGCAACCACTTCGCTATGCGCTATTCGTTATGCGGGTTATTCGCGCGCATACGTTTACGGCGAAGTGTGGAGAGTATATTCGTTTCGTTCACCATAAAAATGAGAATGACACATCTCTACAACACACATATTTGCCTTATTTGATGCTTATTTGGCATACCAGTTCGAAGTGTGGATGGCATGTTTGTTGTTTGCGCGCATAACTAATATTTGGGCGAATACGGCGTAGACACATAACGAATAGCGCATAACGAAGTGTGGTGCCTGCATTAGGTTCGTCATGGTATGTACTCGTATCTAGTATACTCTATTGATAGTGACAATGGGTTTCGTCGATTTCTTTTTTTTATTGACCAAAAATATTTTTGCTTGTAATTAGTAAAACTAAGATAAATTCTTCGGATAATGTGTGTTTAAACTAGTATCAAAATAGTAAATAATAAAATGAAACATACTTGTCAGCCAATAAGCCAAAAATTATACAACCGAACACTAAACCAAATCTGCTTATAATTGCTGTTGAAAACAATTTCAGTTCACCACCGCAGAATACCAACCACTGAAAAAATATCACTAAATATTAGTTAATTTTGTGAATAATTAGTCCAAATAATGCTCAAGCACTTATTTATTAAGTATTTGTAATGTTTTCGGTTTTACTTATATAATAGCAACTAATATTAAAAAGTAAATTTGAAGCAGATTTATTCTCTCGTAATGTTACTTTTATACAGAGAATAAACAAAGGATTTGCACGCGTCACGTGATTTGATAATTTATTTGTGGTAGCGAGTTAGATTACTTATAGAATTGCAGGTCTATTCCCTGCATTTTTTATTACTATAAAAAATTTTGAAAGCAAGAAACAAGCATTTAGTAGTATCATGGTACATTGATATCTTTTTTGCAAAACTTGTAGCAGTAAATTGATTTTTTTTTCCTACCTAATAACTGGTGTAGCCGATGTACGTTTTTATCAAGTCAGTTCCTAATACGTAAGTTGAGAACGAAAAAATATTAGTATTGTGATAGTATTGCCTATTTTTGGTATAAAATACATATCTTGAGACAGAAGATTTTATATTTTTAAATATAGAATCTGCTATAAACGCAAGTGATAAAATGCATCTAGAAACCCCTAGCTGCATCTTCTAATGATTCTGCCGATAGTCATGGGGAAGTCGAGGCTTCTCCCAGGATTTAGTGCGGCGTCGATTCTGGGGAGGACCTGAAATAACATGGTCCGGGTCCTCTTCAGAGTGGGACGCCTGAGTAGGCCGTCGGGTTGCTTTTAGTGGAAACACCGAGTACTCTTGGCTCCTGAGTCCCCGAGGAGCTGGAGAATTAAAGAGATTTAAAAAAAAAATGTATGTTCTCCTAGCCGGTTATGCACGTCAGCTTGTCTCGACAGAGACTCTCTTTTCTCTCACTCTTACAATCCGATACCTATTCGGCAGGATTGTATAAATCCACCACAAGCTCTGGCTTAGCTGTCGAGATCACTAACCACTAAGACCAATAAGCACGTTACAATGATCGCATCTAAAATATTAAAATAAGACAATCATAATAAAGTCCTCAATTTCTTCGCACGATATAAGTTAATAATTTTTAGTTTCTAATAAAAAAAATATGAGTAAAATTTTTACGATTCTCATTCATTTTTTATAATTTTATGCATTAGATACGCTAAAAGACCGGTTTCGGTAATCAAGTAGACCGACTTTATTTTGTCTCTTATTTGCATAAACTCGTTACGTTACGTTATTAATTAAAACAATTATTTTAATTACCTTCTTTCTCAACCAAATGAACCACAATAGTTTTAAATTCCATTTGTTACATATTGTAACTTGAGATGAGTGGTCACCAATCGTTGTATTGTGTACACATAAACTGGCATTTATTGTTTCAAATTCGCGTGGTGATACGCAGATTACGTTCGACGCTTGAAGAAGGAACATGTCTTCGTACTGATTGAACATCGTGGACATCATAAGGGTTGCCGACACGAATGTGATTAGCCACTGCCAGGATCCTATCTTGCCCAAAACATCTGAGGTTACATCTTCATACACCGTACCAATTCTAAAAACACAACCAATATTTTTGATTAACAATTGAAAATTATTTTCATTTAATTGTTGAAATATAGAAGACATACGTACACCGACATAATTTCAAGCACTTCAAACGTCACACTTGTCTAATATATAAGCTTCATAGATTTTTGTATTGATATTTTCAAAACTGTAATAACTATTGATATGACTACTGCGTTTCAGATCTGAGTTCCATTTACATTTTATTTTTAGGAAGACATTCAAAGATTTACTGATTTGTATTTTAAATAATTGGTTTTGTAGAAAATATTTTAAATACATGAATGACAGAGATAATTGATCTCCACCTACTGGACCTGACACATCTCTTTTGTTTTGTCCACATTCAACGTTTCCTGGTGCTTTTCATTCATCTTCTATCATCCATCCTATCTTTCTCTCAGAAAGTAGAGTAAAAGAAGAGAATCAACTTAGTTGCTTATGTGAAAAATACATGTCGACATTACTTTAAATAAACAACTTTTAACGCCATACTGCACTATCCCCAATATATCGTTCATCGTCCTGTGTTCGGGTTCCAGAGTTAAGACGCGCTCGTAATTTAGAGATTCAGATTTAAATTAACAAAATATGACTAATATAATTTAACGACTACATTTAACATAGCCGTGACTTATCCATAGGCGGAGTTACATATTTAAATTCGGTTTGATTAAAATTTGATCTTATCAAAATGTACCTAATTAAGCTACATGTGTTTTCATAGTTGCATTGTTTGCCAAGCATTATCACAAAATCGTTCTTTTTGTTGTATTTTTCAACGCTTACAACAAGTAAATTGACTATGTTAAATAATATTGTAATGTGTGCCATTGAAATGAACAATGATATATGTTATGTCTCTAATACTCTATTTGATACAAATATGTTATAATGGACATGCCATTGGTTATACTTATACTTAATGAAACTCATGTACTTAACTTATATAGTTTGTGCGTATAGGGTAAATTGACAGACTTCCTAGAAATGACCACTACATTAACCACATTACATACCTACATATTTGTATTTAAATGAAATATATAATTAATATTTAATGAATTAAAGGCCAAATGTGGCCTTAGCATCAGGATTTTACGAAACAATAAACCAGCTGTTCCTAATGTTTCGTAACATTACATATATAATTGAGTTTTATGTCCAGAAATCCATGCTATATAATCTTTCAAATACTCAATTTCTGATACTTTTATGCATGTATCCTTACTTCCTTACTAATGTTATAAATGTGAAAGGAACTCTGTCGTCTGTTGCTCTTTGCCGCGAAAACTACACCAGCAAATTAAATGAAATTGGTTCACATACACACGCAAATTTTTACTACAAAAACCGATATACACACGGGCGGAGTCGGGGGTGAAAGCTAGTTAAATACATTTCAGCTGTGTGTCTGCCAGATGCAGTTATTACAATAAAAAAACTGCAGCCCAAAAGGCCATAAAAATAAATGATTCGTTACCACACGACGCTAAATCACAAGATTCCAGTTTTCCTTGTTTTGTGTTTTTTCGTTCATATTGGTTTATTGTAATAAGGTATGTCCATATTAAAACTTTTTAAAAGATGCTCTTCAAATATTAATTTCGTTTTTTCAAATATTTTTTGCCTGATAAAAATGAGCAAATGGGTTTACAGATACCTATAGGTAGCAAATATATTACTTCGATTGCTATTGACTGCGATTTTGATTGCTTTTGAATAAATAACTATGAAGTTAACTATTTTATTGGGTTATTTTGTTTCTAAAATAATAGTAGATTAAGTTACTACTTTTAACATCAGTTATGTGCTACAGTAAATTCCGTCAATATCATTGTAACCGTTCCAGACAGACAGACAAAAAAAAAATTAGAATTTCGATGTAAGTAAGTAGTGTGTTTACCGATGACTTGAGAGTTTTTTTGAATTGTTTATGTATTTAAGCCTATAAAGTGACTGTACTCTGGCTGATGAAAATCGTGAATAGATTCCAGGAGTAGGGGTCACCATCCTCATTGTTAGTACAGACAATGCAGCATGGCAGCTTAGTTAGTGCTTCTGTATCATTGGGCCTTCGGTCACACACTCACCAACGTAATACAACAACACGAATGCTGTTATTTTAGGTCTTCTGTGTGAGGGTCCTACTGCTCCGGTCTATTCTTGATGAAATTAGCGTGGCTGTACTCTGACAATAATCTGTTTTAGTTTAATAATCTGATGAGGCAATAGTTCAGTGCTAGCATATGTGACAGCTGTACTTGATGTCTCAGATTCGTTTCCCAAGATGGACCAAATATTTGTATGGGTATCCATATCATTCATGTACAAATCATACGTACGGGTACGTATTTACAAATATATATATGTATCAATTAATATGAACACTCATTTGCAAAAAAAACGGGCGGTTTCGATTTTCTTGATAGATAAAGTCATAAAAGCGAGCTAAATTATTGCGCTGCTTAAAGAAGGTTGCAGCCAATGCTTCGTGGCTCCAAGGCTAAATGTGAGTCGGTCGACAGTTCAAAGGACCTGGCAGCGCTATCAAGAGACCGGTTCCGTCAAGAGAAGGCCTGGTTCTGGCAGAAAGACATGTACCGAACCACGGGATGACCGTTTTCTAGTTAGTCAAGCGTTAAGAAATCGCAAATCTTCTTATGTGGACCTCAAGGACAGACTCGAAGAAGTAAGAAATGTGCAAATTAGTCTATGGACGGTCAGGAGGAGGCTTCTCGCTGCTAATATACACAGTCATCGCCCGGCACGCGGCCCTAAATTACTCCGTGGACATCGAGTTGCCAGACTGGGATAGGGTATTGTTCTCCAATGAAGCCAGGATATCTCTGCATGGTGAAGACCGACGTCGGCGAGTGCTACGTAGACGAGGAGAATGCTTTGCAGAGGCATGTTTTGAAGAAATCACACCTTATGGAGGGGGCTCTGTTATGTTTTGGGCAGGAATAAGTTCTATGGATCGTACGGAGTTAGTCTTCATCGAAAACGGTACACTGACTGGACACCGATACATAACGGAAGTTCTAATTCCTTATGCACAACCCGCTTTAACTGCTCTTGGCGAAAACTCAATTTTTATGGGCGACAACGCCCTCGCCCACCGGTCTGGCGATGTGGAAGCGTATATGCTAGAAGTCGGAATTCGTCGTTTGGACTGGCCAGCTAGAAGTCCGGACGGACTGATTAGTTTGGGACTAGATGGCGTTGTGTCAGATTTCCGACATTTATCTGAAATGTAATCATTCATTTACCTAGTTTGAAAAGAGCTTTATTTAGTATTGTAACCAAAGTTAATGTGAATTAACTCAAATGCATGTTATTTCTTCTGGATTATTATTATTACATCATTATATATCTTCGTTTATTATTACAGGTTTTTCGGTCGACAGTATCGACAAACAGCAAAATACCGTTATTTAGCTGCGTCATCTTAAAGGTTAATCAGTACACAGTATGGTCTGCAGAATAATAATATAGAAATTGAAGTTCAATATAAGCCTTTGCTCTTTCAATTTTTATATTATAGAGGGGGTCATCTGCAAGCCATAGGTTAGGTCTAGGGATTTCCTTTCTAGGGTACACCTAGGCGCGTGGTTTTGGTCGGTTCGAGTCCGAATAAACCTTAAGACAATTTTTTCATTATTTTTCGAATGTATTTATCTGAAATTGCAGTTAAAAAAGTTGTCTAATTTAGCTAAATACTAAATTTTGCACAGGATTACCAAATTTATGTTGTTGTGGGCGGGCCTCGTTTCTCGTAGAAATAATAATTGATGATGAGGTAAAGGTACTCGATTGATGACCGCGTACTAGATGATGTAGTCTGAATAGGGGCCATAGGCTGATTTTTTTATATATTTTAAGCCTATCAAAGTGACTCTACTCTGCCTGATAGAAAGCATGAGTAGAACCCAGAGGTAAGGGTTCACCATACTTATTGTTAGTACATAACTGCAGCATGGAGATCCACACCCACACATTGGCGGTTCAGTGCAAGCAAATAAGTAAGCAAATTTCCCAACATTTGCTTTACTTTCCTTCGAACAAAATGTATGATTGTTCTTATTCGCTTTATTTCACTATCTTTGTCCAACATGCATACTCTTTTGGTCCATTAATCGAGTCAGTTCTATCAAGAATAAAATATCTTGCCATTACATCTTATATATAAAATTATCGTGTCACAATGTTCGTTCCCATACTCCTCCGAAACGGCTTGACCGACTCTTATAAAAAAAATATGCATATTCAGTAAGTCTGAGAATCGGCTACTATATATTTTTCATACCCTTAGGACGCGAGCGGAGCCGCGGGCATCAGCTAGTATTTATATAATACCCTTTTCGGTAGGTGACATTGCCATACTCGCTTTTTAAGTAGTTCTGAGTAGAAAACAGATTTAAAGTAGGTAAGTATAAAGATCATGTTACTGATTTAGCCTATAGCTGATTATTGTCATATTGTGCTGAATGTAATGAGATAAAAATAACATAGTTAAATTCTGCGAGCTTAGAAAAACGTAATAAATTGCTTGTATGCCTGCGAAAGCTGCGTTTATTAACGTGTTGTCAGTGGCGACTATCACTAAACTGGCAGGTATGGCTAATAAAGATAAGAGGTTAGGTTTTTTCGTGCGATTGCTGTAACCGACTCGCGGACGGCGCCTCGGTACGACGGTTGCCATCCATTCGCTCGTCCGCCGGCACGCACGCCTGGCGTTCTGCACTTCACACGCTGCCGCGCGTTACACATCGCACAACTATCAATGGTGCTAGTGAATTTCGTTATAGAATCTACATAATATAAACCCAGGGTAAACAACCTATCAACAACCATGGACAAGGATCATGCTCTAGAAGAAATGATGGGGAAGCTAGGTGAGTGTTAATTATATTGTCTAGTTAAAACATATGGACAGTTCAACATATATTATATTTTAAACCCTTAAAAAAATCATTTACATATTGTTTTAATTATTTCACACGAGCAGCGAAAGTACGTTTATTAGCCTAGATTTCGTTGCAACTGGTCAATCTTGAATTTACTGAGAAATGTGATTGGTGTTGTAATTTGTAAGCATATACCTCATGTCACAGAGACGTTAAGTTCTATCGGTGTCGCGCTTTCCTTTCTAATTGCTGATATTTCCAATGTTTAGATTTTTGTCGATGCAGAAATTTAAGTTTAAAGTCCCCTAACAAAATTAAAAGAAATTTACTGCAATGGCTTTTACGCTTAAATAAACTATAATTATCAGCACCGTAGCTAAATATTAAAATAGATGTTTTAAAGTAGATACATACTTATCGCATTGTTTTAATTCTGATGGAAGTTTTTGGAACGTAGAATTGATAAATGAGATAATTAATGTACCTACCATATGAGCTGTTGAAACTTCAAATAATAATTAATCGAAAATACTTATGTACTTTTATCCTACAACATAAGTAAAAGTCATCTTCATTCATTAAAAATAGTACAGAAAATTAGAATGATATAAAATTAATAGTGTATCTAACTTTTCTTATAATACCTACTGGCAGATGTCTGAAATATTTTCCCGCTCATTCAATAATGACCGACCCAAAGATAATACTCTTATAATATATTCCATTTATATTCCACTATTAAATGTAAATGAGTTACAAACTCATTTATATCTAAACACTTTACTGAAATAGAAAAGTTTCGTATTTTTGTAGCGTCAGTTGCTGACGTTTAGGAATAAGACATTTTCTGCTACAAAACGAAAGGCCAGTGCAGTGTTTGCATATTTTACATGACAACATATTGTCGGAGTATTTATAGGGTTCGTGATGACTAGTACCTACCACCGCCTAACTAAATATGTATAAGGACGTTTGAAACAAACAATTCAAAGCAGGAATTTGTGAATGAAGTTCATTGATCTTAAGGTCTAGCCACAAGTATAGTAATAACTTGGATCCAATTAAAAAATATAGCTTTTCAACAGGAGGCTTCTGCGCTAAAAATATTAAGAGATAGAGCCATATTATCTTTCAGAGCACCTTTTGTCAAGAGATAGGGGAAAGCTATTTGTTGGAGAAATAAGTTTGAGATGTTCTTTTTCTAGAATATCTAGAACCTAAAGAAGATTTTCCATATGGCTCATCAGTTTGTAGAATATAAATTTATTTGTATGTTATTTAAAAAAAGAGACAGCTTCCTCATTAGGAGTATTAGCACAGAATACTTAATAGTACCAGTACAGAAGACTCACTCCGAAAAGTAAATTAAAGTTATAGATACCCTCGGTGTCAAAAGATTAAGTTCCATTCAGATCGCACGGCGCCGAATCACTACGATTATATTTACCTACAATTGCGTCTCTTTCTATCGCGTAACTCTTAACTGTTCTGACGATGTCTGTTCGACCGGCGTGTCTGACCCGGCAGGCAGCCGGCCGACTATACCTAAACTGCGGAGTGACACCCCCCTGGTATTAGTCCTGTGTCGTGAAGAACTTTAGGAATGTACATGGATTACAAGCACAAAGAACACTCAGACTCAGAACTACAATAATTAGTAGACCAGAAAGCGGCAGCGGCATGGCGACCGCCTGAGCCACTGGGCCAACCGTGCAGTCGTTACCACCTTTTGACACGCTGTTTGACTCAACTACATTCACTGGAGTGAATATGTTCCACAATTCGAATCTCCGATTGTGTTGCGGCGCGAAAGAGTGAAGAAAAGAAATGTCATTCAAGTACCTACTTAAACTTTTTCCTCGTGATCATAATATATATAAGATAAAAAATAGGAATGAAAAAATATATTGAAGACAAAATTTCTAAAAATATAAATATCTGTCTGAAAGTCATCGTAGACATAAATTTCCTGTTTTGATTCTAATATGGTTGCCAGATGTTACTTCATTCCCTTGTTGCATATTTTTTGCCCTTCATAAAAACACAATCGGTGACTTTACCTTTTGTTTAAATGTCATTAAGATGATTGCTATTCAATACAAATAAAATATTATCTATTGTTTACCGTTTCAACTGGACATGTTGTCAATTATCTCTGACAATACGAATAGATAAAAGATAGACTTTCACAAATTAATGACGTATGAATACGGATACGTAGGGATGTTCTATTCCTCAATAATTCTTAATACCTCCTCTATTGGAACCTTATAAATAGGAATAGGCGTCTTTGCGTTATACAATTTGGTACGGAGTTCATAACTAACACTCATCTAACAATGCCATTACATCTTACAAGCTATAAATTTTTACTGTCTTATCAATGTTTATTCTTTTGCTCAACAGTTTTAATTTTTTCTGCTTTAGGGACAAATAAATAGTCGTGTTGCTAAAAGCAAATTTGCTTTCTTTTTAGTTTAGGGCCCAACAGTTGAGTGTTTTAAAATATTTTTTTATACATACAAGAAATAACAGTTTCAAAAAGACGAGATTTACATAAATTATGTTCTAATCAAATATTGAAGGACGTTCATTTTTTGTAAGTGTACACCGGATTTGAAAAAGAATATATAAAATTCTGTGAACGTCTATTATTGACGACTAATAATCAATATTTGGTTTTGTACTTTACATTTTGATTAGATCTTTTGAACAGATTTTTATTTCATATATTTTTTATTTGTGTTTGGTATTTAGTCGTAATATATATATACAGGGTGAATTTTTGAGACGGGACAGTAAGGGCAGGTACCTTAACCGTTATAGTTACAGGAAAACGCTTTTAGGAGACTATCCATAATTTTATATTTTTTTTTGTATATATGTATATTTAGGACTACCAAAATGACTTTACGCTGACTGATGGAAAGTATAAGTAGAATCCAGGAGCAGGGGTCAAGGTGGTGACCCACATTATGGGAGCCTAGTGAGATGGCCGTTATTGGGTCTCCAGTATCACACTCACCAACGAACTACAACAGCACGAATGTCCTCATTTTTAGGTTAGTCTTCAGCCTGAGGGTAATACTCCACCGGTCGAGCCGGTCAATTCTTGCTGAAATCAACGAGGCTCTACTACTAATTAACTAGACTAAGAACGAAACTTTATAAATTAAATTATAATTACGGGTAAAATTATTATGGTACAACGGGTATCTCGCGAAACTAAAAGCTGACTAAATAATTTTATCGCGAATAAGTCCTGTTTAAAACAAAATATTAGAATGGTTTTTTAAATCTCCAAGATGTAATCGATAAAATATATTTAGCAAACATCTGTGCTGCCAGAACAGAATTATAACAATACTTAAACAATTTTGGCAGATGTCTCGGAGTAAAATGAAGTTTAAATATTCTTTGTTTATATAGGTCATATTGAAATAAAGATTCGCAGTTGAAACGAAATCTCGTGACATAACTTTAAAATTTGTTAGGTCTATTAGAAAATAAACATGTTAACGACTTATCAAGGTACATAATTGAAGGTTTTACAAGCATTATTGCAGATGAAACTAAATTATGATAAGATTCTGATTTGATAGTAATCGGGCCAAAAAGGTTTTTTGGGTTTCTCTAAGGAAATTCCTAATAGCAGCCCGTAATTTGGAAGTTTGGCTGTGATACACGCCCGTACCGTACCGTTAGTCCCGGTTGTCATGAAAATCTATGGCAATAATTATTGGGAAGTCACTACACTCAAATTTACTGACGACTTTTTTTTAACGTGTGGAAATCCCCGCGGACCGTCACCCCGTCGGGGGTTACGGCGGGGTGGTATGTCGGACTCGAACCGACTAAAACCACACGGTGTGACCTTCTCTGCGCCTGTATATTGGAAGGAGTCCAGGGAGGGGATTTCCTTCTGGACTCCTCCCAGCGCCTGCCCGCACAGTTGAGGGCACCATCTCAAATCTCGACTCTATAATTGGGCAACGTCCGGTCACACGCGGACGCCGCCCCCTCGCGGTTTGTCAGTGGCGGCATGAGACGCAGGTAAATTTACTGACAACTAGTTCAATCTTCGAATTTCAGTAAGGAACCCATCCTTAGGGTTGCTTACTCTAGGTTGGAGGTCCGATGCTAGTCGCTCCGTGGAAAACCCGATATTCAGGTAAAACCGGTGGAACTAGTAGCCGACCTCAAATAATATTGGGAATAAGGCTAGGAAGAAAAAGAAGAACTATTCATACTGAGCAAATGGCGCCCACATTAAGTAAGATTAGTGATTTCTAGTGTTAGTTGTCAACGATGATCTACATTACGTTAGTTAAATTATACTAAACTATATATGGTGATTATGCAAAATGCGTAATGTCGCATGACACAGTTCGACCCTTTGGAGCAAAGTATGTCGCTACTGCATTTTAATGTATAGAATAAGATAACAAAACTGAAAAGTTTCATGACAATTGATAGATGTTTGAAAGAAACAAAAAGAAATACGATTACTTGTCCAACATCAACAATCAGGTCAACAGTTTAGTTCTTTTTTGCAATCCGTTTCATGCTGTAAAAATAGTGTTAAGACGTCCAACAAAGACGATTAGAAAATTATGCGCTACTTAAAATATAAGCTAATATAATAATTGGTAAATGAATTACAGGAGTGATTACTTTGCCCTATAGTTGACGATTGCCAAACACTTAATAAATTTTACTAAAATAACGGTTTAAAGTAAAACTAACAATTTATTCTTAGTACTAATACTGATACATATTGCACGTATATCAAGCTAAATGTGTCAAAGAAGTAGGACATGGCTTACTAAATGGGATAAAGTCTTTGTCTTTAGGTTACGTAGCTGTTCTTAAAATATTACTATATTTAAAAAAAAATGTTTTGTTTTTTGCGCATTTAATAAAGAATAGAAACCATCGTGAGTAGTACCCAAGTAATAAAAAACGAATATCAGTACTCACTTCTTCTGTATAATGTTTTAAGACAGACTAAGATTTTGAAATATCAGGCAATGTAAAGTAATACTCGTAATAGTTTAAATTCTAATATCGCGTCTAAAATTAACATTCTATAGGAACATAATAATAGCAGTGAGGAAATAGTATCTTAAAATATAGTGTAGTTATATATACTTTAATAATAGGCAAATGTGTACAACAAATATTTCCTTTTTACGTTCCAGTTTCACATTTGCATTTTTGTAAAAGTAATGTTAAAAATTAATAAGTGTTTAATAATAATAATAATAATAATCTAATATAACTGCAAACTAAATGTTTCCGTATTTCAATTAAATGTGCCAAATGACCTCGCGTTTTTCCGAATTACACAATTCTAAGCCGACTAGGCTTGGAATTGTTTATTGTTTGATTTAGTTGCGAGTGTCGAAGTATGCAAATATCAGTGAATTTTACCATTAAAAGAGAGCATTAAAGTAAGCTTGATACTTCCGAGCCTCTTATAAAATTGCTTTTCATAGTCTGACATACTGATTTGTTTTTTAGGGTCTACTCCTTCAAGCATGATAGAAAGTTTTTGAGCAATTTCACTACAATGACTTGGATACTCATCGTATTTATACCCTTTCCGATGTTTCCATTCACTTGAATCGACGATCGTGGGAAAGTGGTATGTGATTGTTTTTACATTGTTACCCATAGTTGTGTACCCACGTTGAATACTTATAATGTCAATGTCGTCTCTAAAATAATGTATATGTACATCAAAATGATATAAATAGATTACTTAATTATGGTTCCTATTAGTTATTTGAAGGTAGGTAGGTAGTATTTTGAAATGGCATAAATATTATGTTGAAATCTGTCAGCTCAGTTAAAGAGTAGATGTAACCACCAAGTGTTTTAAGTTCGATTTAGATAGAAGAAGTTAACAATGACTCTGTGTTTATAAGTCTGTGTATTAGTTGTATCTTTATCAGTTCTTAGTAAGCCTGATATGAATTTCCGGTCCAGCTACATAGCATAGCACAGAGACGAGTGGAAAGCCTTAGAGGAGACCTTTGTCGAAAGACAAGCTGGAAAGGAAAAGGGAACCCGAGCGCCGAATCAATAAATAGGATGGAGCTTAAATATAAGTTGGGTGTTTTTTTAGATATTTTAAACTATGTTAACCAGCAATAAAGGCTTATTTTATAAGCATTTATACCATAATCTTTTCTCTTTACTTAATTAACACTATTCTAATCCATGTAACGGCGATAATTCAATATAAATAACGTAAAATGAGTTATGTCTTTGCAAACTTGACATATCTTAAATATACTTAATGATAACCTACATATCAGGTGAAAGATTAGGTACGCCGACGAGTCATAAATACCTGTAAGTTAGTTTTTGCCACATCTTCTTGGATGACACCAATTTGTAGGTATAACATGACTGACAGACCTGACACACAGACCAATCTAAGACTAATCTATGCAACTGCAGAGTGAACGAAAACTTGAAAGAAATCTTATACCAACTCATCTGACCAGCGTTCTAAAGAGAAGGCCACATGTTCTAAAGAGAAGGCTGTGTCCAGCAGTGGACTACTTAATGCTGTTGATGATGATTCTAGACCGCGTTTTGCAAACGAAATTTTTTGAAAATAAATTAGAGTGAATATAAATGTATATTTATATAAACTGGAATAGTTCTCGTCATTCCAAGATGTTCTCTTGAATTTGATATCTCCTAAACCTAACGGAGAGTCGCTGGTAATCTAAACTATAGATAGTAGCCAGTGAAAGTACCGTTCTAGAGATTATCCGGAACAAACAGCCAGAAAAAAAGGTGAAAATTTAAAATTGTAAACAGTCAATTCAAGAGTATTTATTTGTTAGAACAGTTGTATGCAATGTATTAGTAAATTTGCTTTCGACGAAGTATTAGGTGTATTAAAGGCTACAATACAAACAGTGGGGTTCCTGACATCTATTTAATGTATGTTCATAAACGAATATTGTGTATTTGTATAGGCTATCTACATAATTAAATAGTGATAGCGAGTAACATATATTTTATCTGTATTTAACTAACACATATATCAATAACGCTACCGCGTTTTTATTAGCTTATAAAGTAGATCATTAAAATAACTAATGTCGCTTTGATATCTTCTGTATAAAAAATATAAGCAAGAAACTGATACAAAATGTAGATTGAATATCAAAGTTCTGACCAAGGGCTTCATATTTTGTTCTTTCCTTATGAAATAATTATCGAAAGTCTATACAAACAAATATAATTAAATTGTGTCTATGTCCCGGCTAATCATTGGAACGGCTGGACTGGTTTTGATGGGAATTTTACTGTTAGATAGCTGATGTTAGACGGAGTAATTTAGGCTACTTTGTTAGGGTTCCATAGCTCATGACTTGGTGATAGATAGATTCGTCATGTCCGTCCATCCGTCTTCGACTTACCGTCCAAACGGTTAGTGCTAAAAATATGAAACATAACATGAATATGTGTTTCTATCTCGTCGACAAAGTGCTAAACAAAATCATGAAAAATATTTTTATTTGGCGTATCACCCCTCCGATACTTCTGGGGATTATTTTTTGATTACAAGTGGGGATGATTGTTTTTCTCATGTCTACCCCATTGTGATTACGAATACAAAATGTCACCACCCCTATTCATTCCATGGGTGTCGTAAGAGGCGACTAAGGGAAAATAAGCAGCTAACATCACTGCCAAGAGAAGGAAAACTTGAAACAAACCCTTTACCAACCCGTCTGGCCACCGTGGTAACTATACCACGGTGGCCACGGTGGCAAGGGGGTTTTGGCCTACTAAGGCCAAAACCCCCTTTCAAAGGAGAGGCCTATGTCCAGTAGTGGACTGTTAAAGGCTGTTGATGACCCCATTGTGTGTAGGTGTTATCTATTGGACACGATTTTAAATCTAGCTACCATTATGGATGACTACAGAACCCTATTCTATGCGTGGCCTGATACGCACTTGGCCAATTTTATAAAACATTTCCTTTAAAGTAACTCGCAAACGGATACCTAATAAAAATCCCCTTAGCATCCTTTTAATGTTTTTAAAAAAACTATCTAATGATACCCCACACAATGGGATAGACGCGAAAAAATATACATACATCCCCACTTTACGTGTAGGGGAGGTACCCCAAATAAAATATTTTTTTGTGTCCCCATACCCCCTCCAAATGCCACTCCGAGACCTCTAATTTGGCAGCCGCATACACTAACCACTAGACAGAGAAGGCAGTCAGCATAAATCGAAGTTAATGTAGGTATGTGTTCTGTACTTTCTACTAGTCCAGATAATGATCATGTTGAAGTCTCAATGCCACAGAATGCAAACAGAGGTAAATTGTCAACATGGCGATGATTGATGGCATACGTAAACAATCCACTGTATGTTAGTAAGTAATGTCAATTTTGGTTCACTTCTAAACCCCTGACGATAAAATAAAGTCGTTGATATATTTATAATTTAAACACGAAAAGATAGATTAAGCTAGTATGCCCTCAATAATTATTTCTCTTACGTCACCAATACAGTTTGATCATCAATCACAGATATAAAACAATTGCCTCCGTGCCGCAGTAGTAGTATAATTATGCGACTGATGTACTTGAGGTTTCGGGTTCGATTCCCAGGTCGGACTAAATGTTTGTGTGAACCACAAGTATTTGTTTCGGAGTTTGGGTGTTTTCTATGTACCCATAATACAAGCTCTGCTTAGTTTGAGACTAGATGTTGGGTGTTAAAAAAAAACTATGATGAGCACGATCATTCCTGCTATGTTTGGATTAATTTATCCAAATCTAGAAACAGGTATTTATTAGAAGGGAGGAAAGAAAAAGTTTAATAAGCACATTTTACACAGCTTTTATATAATATTATAATAAAATGCTTTCAGATTACATTTGTACTTATAATGGCCACAGCTCGGAATAATGCACTAACGGCCTGGCCACGAGTTTTGGTCTTAGCGAAAAGCGGAGCGGCGCCGGTGAGCGGTGCGTTTTGCACGCCACGAACCCTAGTAGCGAATAGTTGCAGCGGCGACGGTGGACGTATTTAGGTAGTCGAAACGTGTTAAAAATCATGGCGTTATAAAAATTATCCCCTGTCTGTTTAGAAACATTTTTTTTTTTAAATATGATAGAATGAGTGCACGAACTAAATAAAGATCGGTATTTAGATGGTGGATTTAGAAACCTATACGAAGGTCCTACCTATAAGAAGTAACTGATGTTTCCAAGTGTTTTGCTAAGTAGGTACTTACAGAGAGAAAAAACTTTAAAAACTTGTCAACTACTTACATTGCGTATAAGACATACTAGTAGTTTCGTGTGTAGTTATATCTACAGACAAAACTACTGATATGTAAACTGTTTTGCTAATTAGGTACCTACTGACAGAGAAAAAAAATTAACTTTTAAAACTTGTCAACTATCCACCTACATTACATAAACATACCAGTAGTTTGGTCAACATATCAGTGGCTTCGTTTGGTAGGTACCTAGGTTCTATGTTTTTGTGTTATCAATTTAAATTAAACGTAAGTACCATTATATTCCGGAAAACATTGTTTAATTTCTTCCCACAACCTTTTTATATTTATGTTGGGGATATTTTGACATCCATATAGGCGGTCTATTTAAATTTCTGTTATAAAAGCCTCGGTATCCATTACCGCCATAAAATCGTCTAAAATTTTTTGTTTTTATTTAACGCCGCTGAGTCCGTCACTCCTGCACCGCTGTCTACGCCGCTCTGTTTCGTGGCGTCGCACATACGAACTTGTGCCTTTGTTCCCGCCGCTCTCCATACCGCCCGCCACTGTAGCAATTCGCTCGGCAAAAACCGCTAGCTTTTTCGCTATGAGCGGCGACTCGTGGCGTGCCTCGTACATTTCTATACTTTTGATATGACCGCTCGGCGTTTCGCTTTTCGCTGCCGCTCACAGCGGAAAGGTCGTGAATGGGCCGTAAGCGCTGATTTTCAGCTACAGCCGCAGGGTGTTGTCCTTGTGCCTGTTCAATCATGTAAATTAACATGAAAGTTAAGTGTGATAGATTAGAGAGGAATGTGAAATTGAGAACATTAAAAATAATAAATATCTATCACTGTAATTGTACGATAAACATTATGATTAAGGTCTAGGAATAAAGAGAATCATCCGGTACTAACATTTTAAAGCCGAAAGTGACTCTATCTATCTGTTACGCTTTCACTGCACCGATTTTAATGAAATATAGGATGGAGATAGTCTAATTCTTGAGAAAGGACATAGGCTACTCTTTACTGTAATTTTCAATGTATGTATATGCCGGCGGAGCCGCAGACAAAAGCTAGTGTGTTTATTAGCAGCTAGATTACCATAGGCTTAGAACCAGTGGTAACCAAACTGCTTTTAATACATTACATGAAATTATACATACATATACGATGTAACAATAAGTAACGTATTAAAAGACCTTCACTGCTGATAAGACGCAACATTACTCAATTCGATACAGAACTTTTGGCCCTCATTGTAAAGACCATACTCTTCACCTCCTCCGATGAACTCCTCAAAACTTGGCCATTATGTTCATATCAAGTCCATTAAAATTTATCGATAGCTTTTTTAATATTCTTACGGAGACTTGTTTCTTGTCATGCATTAAATAATAATGATTTTTCATATAATTCGTTACACAGTATGGAAATAGACGTAATTTAAAATACAAGTTTGAGGTGGAACTAAACAATTTAGAAACACATTATCATGTTAAAATTAAACAACTTAACATTTAATTTATATTCATTTTAATCACAGAACAACACTATTTCAATGACTACATGTTATCCTACTCGTTGTACCGAAACAATATGAGTATTTATTTAAAAAAAATGTATTCCATTCTTAGATATCATTCATATGATAATAAGCCTAGTATTGTCTAGTTCAGAGCAGTTACAAGTGTAACAACGTAAATGGTGACCCTGATTTAAAATTCTGTTTTCACGCGATTAGTCACGTTACGCAGATACAAGTATGTATGCATATAAGATCGATCATCAACATAAAAACAGTAACCAATGGATTTGTAACGTCTGTGAATAGATTGTCTTCTTCTTCTTTCAAATAATCATGCTGTGTACATGCCTCTAATAATGTCTATGGCCGGCATCCATCAAGTTTAAAAAGACCGTTACCGAAAATTGTACAGTTATAGTTTATAACTTCAAAATACGTGTAATTATATTTTATTTTGACGAAGCTTTTAAAATAGACATGTGGCTCATACTTTCATCCTTTGCCAAAAATGTACGAAGGCAAGTGCGTAATGTACTTGAAATGTCAAAGACGACATTGGTATTTTTAAGAATAGGTCTTGCACGCTGAAAGTAAATATTTTTGTCGCCCGCGCGGCCGCGGCTGATGGTAGTCAGCTGATCTGACGTAGTATCTCGGCATTATCTTAAATAAAGGAGGTGTGTCGACTTACGCAAACAGTGTTTTGTCAGAAATTCACAAGAAACAGTTAATTTTAGCTGTAAAATATGCACTTATTTGATTATTATTACAATAGACGCAACAGCTATTCCGACACAAATTCTTTTGAAAACATTATTTATTATTTAAGGTAAAATAATAAAGTATAAAAATAAATTTAGTATTTTAAAACAAGCCATTGTAAAAATGTAAGAAAACAATGTATTTTCGATAATATTAACTCTTAAGTTTTATTTGTTTCTACAATATTGTTTTTTTTAATGAACGGGCACCTTATTCAGTGCTTTGAACTTACACGTTTGCAAACTCAAACAGGCTTCATTATCAAATTGGTATCTTTAAATAGTACTAATTATACCTTTCACTTTCAGTTCATAATTAGATATTATACTTGTAGCCTGCTGGATATAAAAAACCATATAATTCATCTTTAAAATTTCTTCTTATCTTATAGCGAAATGTATCGTAACCACATGGCATCGTGTCGCTAATAAAAAGTACGCGTACGGTTGGAATGCAAGCATATAAAACTACACTTGTGTCACTGACACCAAACCTACTGTCATAAGAGGTGTTTGCCATCAGCTTGACCTATCACATTTCGATATTATAACATATTCATTGTGACAATGTTCTTACGGCAGATTTTTTTTGAATCAACCTTATAAATGGACATACACAAACATTTCAAAGCCTTATTTAAATAATTTGGTAATCTATAATGAGCAATGATATAATAAGATATTTCATGGCCCTAATGTTCAACATTACTTCAAACGTTATTGACATTGACTTTCTGTGATAATCTACTAGAAATCTCTGTACATATTATTTGAGAGATCAAAATACTCTTCATCGTTTGACAACCAGCTGCCCCCCTATCTAAGTTGCAAGTTGCAAACGTTTTCCTCTCTATTCTCAATTCTATTTATCTATTCTCTTGTTTCACTGCTAATATTTTGTTTTGATCACGTTACTGACTGGCCTTTGACAATGAAACAAAAGAATAGTAAATAGAATGGAAAACGAAAAAGGTTCCGATCTCAGTAGTGCAGACTCGCCAACAATATAGGTACATATCTGTAACTCATCCAGCTGAAATTCACTTATTTCGTATTGTTACCATGTTAGCAAGGCGGTGATGATTAAATTACATGTACAGTATAATATGTTCTTTCATCATAATTATTCCAATTTATCACAATTGTCATTATTACTGAACTTCTTAGTAACTTAGATAATTTTTTTATATATTTTAAGACTACGCGAGACAACACCAGTGCAAAGAGAAGGAAAACTTTAAACCTCTTTTTCAAGGAGAGGCCTATGTCCAGCAGTGGACTATTAAAGGCTGTTGATGATGATGATGATATTTTTTTTATGAATATGTATTATAAATAATATGTATTATATATTAATAGATAAATATAGTTACACTAATCAAGAATTTAAATTTAAGAAAGATAATATAAGATGAGTATCTACAGGTGCTCATTCTTAAATTAGTTGTTTAACAATTTACAAAAACTAATATTATAAATTATGAAGATGCAAAGTTTGTAGTGTTGTGAGTTCCTGACGTTATGAGGGGTTATCTCCGGATCAACCGATTTAGTCATTTATTTTATCAGAAAGCAATAAGCTATAAAAAAAATGTTATATTCGTATACATAGTTGTTATATTCGGAGTCGCAGCGAAAACCTAGTTACAAGCATTTTGGTGGTATCTGTTCTTTCAATCTTTCAAGCTTTCTATCAATATAATTTTCCAAATAAACACAGATACTAACCTATTTTTTTAAGATATTTTAAACAAAATATTTTGGATAAAAGAAATGCTCAGAAAATAGAGGACTATTTTTCATAACTTTGCTTGTTTATAACAGGGCCTACTCATGTAAGCCAGCAGAATCCCATTTGTGTTATATGAACTTGAGTGCAATTCTAGCTAACTAGAGTTATAGCTCTGCTAATTTAAAAACGTTTGATAAACAATGTAAAACTATGTTTCAAACAATACTCTGAACATGTGTTAATATATTGATATGTACTGCTTGTGTCTGTCTTTAAATTCATGTAAAAAAATGAGTGTGTGTAAAAATAGCGAAAGTCAAATAACAGTTGATTGTCTTTTGGTTCAACAGTAGTCGTCTAATTACCCACACACGCAATTCTAAACCGTTGTTTACGGACATTTTAATGAATTGTCTATCGTTGTTCAATGCTAATAAGGGCTAAAGAGGTAATCTAGATGATAATAACTGGTAATACTAAACCACTAAATTAGTATATAGGAATGGCATTTTAATTGAACCTGTAAAATACACTAATTGCAGATTATATGTCTCAAGATCACTAATTTAGAAATGTTGACAATGAAAGATAAGATAACAATAAACCTTATCCTATTGACGTTTCTGTAAAAATTGAATGTCTATGCAAGAAAAAAATATCTTATCCTGTTTCCGCAAAATAGACAAGTCAAGGTCAAGAATTTATAGACAGTGAATTATCATAATAATCAATTTTCATGATAAGATAAAGAAATGGTTATATTTTTATGATCATGACGAATTCCCTAAGGCTATAATAGTTTGTCCAGTATTTATGCTAATAATCTTTTTCTGGCCTCAATTGTTTTGTTCTTGCTTTTCATATTTTTCTGTTAATATTTAATTTGATGTTTAATACAAGTAGTGCCTTCCTGGGTGACTAAATACATTTTTTTTTTTTAAGGTGTCAGACGTTTTGAGAAACCTGATATGGTCATATGATAAGGTATCATCATCTTCATCAATAGCCTTTAACTGACCACACCGGAAATAAAGAGTGAGCTAAAGAGAGTCATAAGTAGACTCCTTAGACTCCTTAGAAGGTTTTGGCCTCCTGATAAGTGATGCCTATCTTTTGGTGTTATCCCGTATGACTAACGAGACAAATATATATTTTTATCAGAGTGGGATGTTTTGTGTAGATTTAAATAAAAAAACTTTCTTATTATTTTGCTATCCTTTTATTACAAGAAGTATTATATATATATTGCAATATTACATACTTAAAAGTGTGAAATTATCAACATACAAGTGCCGTAACTTTTATGAAATGACAGCTACTTAACAGGTACAGTTTGGTATATTTATTCCATCGTTGGGTTCAGCAGAATGAACAGCCTGTAAACGGGACTGTCCCAAAGTAAGATGTATGTGTATATATGGCGTGATAATTTTATAATGTCTATTCGGGAAATCAGACTTGCTCTTATTTTTTGATTAACATTAACATTAACCTAATAGCTGACGAGGTGGATATATTTTATTGTACTCCGAGTGAATTCACAAATATAGCACTTCGCAAAATTTGTTACCAATAGATGTAACTAGTTTTTAGAAAAATGTAACTACAATATTGCAATATCGCATTACAATATCCTTACAGACTAATCTGTAAGGATATTGTAAGAAAGATATAAATAAATAAATATTTTTTATAATGAGTGATTTGAGAGACTCCGTTGTTCTATTAAATATTTTCACAAGAACAATGAATACATATTTCTCTGCATTATAGGTCTGCAATCTTTTGCCAGAAACAAAATCATATAACGAGTTTTCTTAATACTCATTAAATATTTTCGTCTTTGCTCTACATAAACCTACGACACAACACAAATACATCTTCAATGTGTTCCAATTTTAACTGTTCCACTTTTTATTTTCATAGCTTAGAGAACGTATCATTTATGCATTCAAATTAATTTTTTATTTAATTAGACTATCAAATATTTAATTTAAACAATTAAGTCGTCTAATAATGACATAGCTTCAAGTAGGTTCTTATAACGGTTTAAAATTTATTTTTCGAAATTGTTTTCTGCCAAAAAAACTTCATTTTTTTAAAAAAATATCAGGGTTATGACGAATAATATAAAGAGTCACCACCTCTATTCATAGAATGAATGTTGTAAGAGGTGCTTATGTAGCAAATAAGAAGAAAAGCACCATTGCAAAGAGAAGGAAGACTTGATAAAGCATCTCATTAAGCCACCATAGTGTGGGCCGCCATACATTCGCAGTAAGTGTGATGGCCTCGACTCTTGGATTCTACTCATGCTTACCATCAGACAGGGTAGAATCACTTTGGTAGGCTAAACATTTTTTTTACAAAACCCTGTAATCAGAAATAAAATAAATCCAATCAAATATGGCAAGAGTGCTGTCAAAATATCCTCTCTAAGGAGATTCCTGGATTGTTATAACTATGAATAACCATCAATATAAAATAGACTATTAATGTAGAATCGTGCAAAAAGCTACATTCTACGAGTATAATATTGGATTTGTAATGAAAGGTCACAATCGTGCGTTTCAATGTAAAGACTAAACATGTATCACCTGCTCTAATTGTGATTTACAATCATAGACTGAGTCGTTTAACCTTGTTATTGCCGTTTCATATCACATATTGAAGACATTATCCACATTCTGAATAGATGCATTCTCGAGCGATGTATAGTTTATTGCATGACTTGTTTATAGATACATAAGCCAAATCTCAATATCTGTAGATATCATTCATTAAATTATGATTAGATAAATGACACGAAAGACCAAACAAACTATATAATACATATTAATGTCTGTCAACACAGAACAATATCTATTTTAAGTCTATTCTTTGAGTTGTTTGTCTTCAGAAGGAGTCTATAGTTTACACGAAGTAAATACACACATTGTAAATATATTACCTTTGTGTGTTATTATGCATTAACATCAGTCATGACTTGGAACGTTTAAATGATTTCTAGGCCTTCCAGTAATTTGACAATAATGTTCATGGTACTTTTATTATTACTTAAAATTATGCTTATTTCGCTGAAGGGAAAGACAGAGACATTTTATACGTTCACTTTTCGTCAGCTGTTTAGTCCCATGTCGTAGGTGGAGAGCCTATTGCCTTCTACCGGGATGTTTTTTTCCCAGTTTATGTTGCATTGTATTTTAATAAATTTCAAAATATCAAATCTGTTGTGAAATCTCTAAGAGCTTTCTTACTGGTACTAGACTAATCACCTTCTATTAATTCTAATCAATGTTAATTATATTAATTATACATTCTGTAACAGACAGCTGTTATTACTTTGGGCTCACATTTCATTTAAAATTAATTTCTTTATCAACCATCATAAATATAACCTATAAATATAAAATGAAACGAGGACATACCATATTATGTCAGAATAATTACTTGGTAACAAGTTGTTTTATGTATATTAAGCTGCTTGTCAATTACTGCTCGCAAGTTCGTGTACCGGTAACCGAAGGTCTGCATGTTGTTTTCTTCGTATTATGGTAAATATAATTATTTAAATGTCTTTAACTCTCATGACTTTTTTGGAGATAAAAAACAAAAGTTGAGATTTTTGTACAAGTATAAGTAAAAGTATAGTCGGTGGAAACGGGCATTAAATGCCCGTTTCCACCGACTATACTTTTACTTAAACCGTCTACTTACTAGAAGCCCCATAGCGTAGGTGGGCCCTAAATTTAAAAAAGCTTCTAAGTACTCAGGCATCATCTAAAGGTTGGTGAATTCGAAAATATCACAAAGGGTTACCTAATTTTCTCTAAGAGCCCCTTAAATTTAGGGAACGTTGGTGAAAATGTCATAAGTATCAACAACCTTTATTAGCCTACTGCTATTTAAGACTAGACATTTCCTCTCTTTTGAAACTAGATTTTGTCTTAAAAAAAGACTAAGTATAAAGCGAAATGTCAAAACGTCACACAATTTTGGTTCTCGTATAATTTTTTAAACAATAGAAACTATAAATTACGTAAACTTGTTTTACCCTCTGTGCCAATTTATTATTTCTTGTTAGAAAACGATGGATGGTTATTCTTCGTCAATGCGTTCATAATTCTTTTTTATTTGCAATAAAAGTCACATTGGCACGTACAATAAATCGTTACTTGTTTTATTGTATGTACCTAAGGTAGTGATGTGAAATAGTTACTAATGCATATTTAAAACATTGTTCAATCTATAACTAAATTAGTTTAATTAAATTATTTCGATTACGCTACAACGTAGGTCTAGAGGTTAGTATCGATTAACGCCGAGTAGTAGGTAAACCGTTTTAAAATGTATTTCTTTTTGTAACATTTAAATTCCCCGAATCCGTTTGTCCCTTAGCATCTCTAAAGGTGTTTTCCATTATTTACAGGCTAGGATCACTCCCTATTATAGGCCTAAATTACTAAATAGTTTCTACCCATTAGATCTAGCATGTAGGAAGTGCCTACGCACCGAAAAGTGCGTTACATTTCGGTGCGCAATTCGTAAAAAAAACTTATATTTACCTATTCTTTTTGGGCTCCAACCGCTAAGTCTCTGAAAGAGAATCATAGTAATAGACAATGATATTATAAAAATATCATTGGTAATAGAGGACGTAAGTGAGTGTTATGTTACCACTCTTGATGTAATATTCAAATTAATTTACATTTTGCCGAATTTCACAAACAGTGAAAAACGTACTTCACTGTATGTGAACGTAGTAATTCTGAACCATTACAACACTAGTTTTAAACATCAAAGGCTTTACTTAGGTCTGTAAAGGTTAATCACGTTCCCTGGTCGAAGGATTTCTCCACCGTGTTGGGAACATAATTATTTTCTTTAATAATTACTTATTCATTATTTAATTTTTTTTTTTTTTTTGTGTATATTGTTTGATTTTTTGTAGATTTATTAGTTCCTTTTTTTACACTTTTCTGTTTTGAATTGTAGAGAAGTGGTGTGAAACCACTTTCGAGTGACCAACCTTATCCAAACAATATTGCCATTAGCTACATAGGATGCGACATTTCACGTTCTCTCATTGTGTTATTAGCATAAACGATATTCTGCCGGTAGCCGCCAATTTGCAAGTTATTAGTTAGTCTTTTATCTGTAGTGCAATTAAGAAGTCAAGTACCTTGATGCAGTTATTAACTTTCGTCAGATATTAATTTTGTTTTATTAAACTACATAAACAAAAAGTGGTTTAAGAACTTTGTGAAAGACAGACAAAAATTGATAAATTTGGTAAGTTTGCTATTAAGGAATAATTGTACATTTTCGAAGATTTTGCGTACTGAAAACTTTTCATGTAAATTGGGTAGGATAATCTATCTTTTCTCGATCTTGATATTTTCTATTGAAAAGTGGATAATTTTATAGAATGTGCCTTTTAAGATAAAACTAATAGTTGGGATCAGGTATATATCTTGATATTGAATTCTCAATACTTTCCTCTTTACTAGCCTTTATTATTACCAAGATTATAAACGTTAACAGCCAGTGTGGGCACGTATGGCCTTAGGCCTCTCCTGAGAGGAAATCTGAGTCCAGCAGTAAGACGTTGTGGGTTGCTGTTGTTGTCTATCTTGATATTCAGGTTTTGTTTGCAAACTAATATCTTTAGTATGTTTCCGATTTCTAAGGACCTTATTACCTTTATATGGTTTTATAGTAACACTAGCTTTCGCCCGCGGCTCCGCCCGCGTGTATGTCGGTTATCGCGATATAAAGTAGCCTATGTCCTTTCCCAAGTTCAGTTCTATCTTCATACCAAATTTCATCAAAATCGGTTCAGTGGTTTAGGCGTGAAAGTGTAACAGACAGACAGAGTTACTTTCGCATTTATAATATTAAGTAGGGATAATCTAACTTGGTGAAAAATCATTGATCGAATTTTATTATCAGTAATATAAATTATAAAAATTACTAGTCATTGAGAAGTCAGTGTCTACAAAACTGACAACAAGTTTAAACTTCGGAACGATCTCAGGGTTGCAGGTCTGATGCCAGTTGCTTCATGAAAAAACAGATATTTAAGTAAAATTGGTTGGAAAGGTATCTGACCCCAAATATTCTTGGAAATAATAAAGGCTAGGAAGGAGGAAGGCAGTAGGCATTACATGCCTATAAATAGAAAATATAACGTCTAATCCATAATTATTAACCACACTTCATTGTTCAATACGCCAACAAAATTTACCACTAAAAACATTACATTCAAAAGTTTCATCATTCTCAATTGCTCGATATTTATAAACTTCTCAGGTTGAACGTCAATTTTGCCTCATAATCGTTGCATCATCAGTAACTACTATTAATTTCAAAACCACGTTACTTTCTTAATAGTTTTTGGATTACATAACTGAAGCTGTTAACTACCAAAACGTAAAATATTACTAGTTCCACATTACTCTTGAATATATAACCATAATTATCCGTTGAACCGTTACTTAATTGTAAGGAAATATTTTATATTATACCGTCAGCGTGATAAAACTGTATGTGCATGCGTTATCGGTCACAGTAATACCGAAATACATCTGTGTCAACACTCAATTCATGTTACACGCTTTTCACATACTGTCATGTATAATATTACAATGTATTAGATAAAGACAGTTGTTTGTAATCATTTTCAGCCTGTCGTATTACGAAAAATCGGCCAAGTCAAGCTATGAACAGAATAGGGTTCCATAGTTATCAATAATAGCACATGTATTTAAAATAGTGTCTAATGGATAATTGTTATGTCTTCTTATTATTTTGCTAATTTTGTATGAAGACTTCCAAGTAAGCGTATTTTACAAGTTAGGGCTCTATGACTCCTGAATTAATTAAGTCAGCCCAACCGTTATAGTTTTCTTTCAAAGACTACCATCATCATTTTTTGATCAAGCCTTTTAGCTTTTTGAGTGATGGAGACGTCCTGTTTTAACAAAAAAGTTAATTGAAAAATAGTCTGAGCAATCTCTCAATGTTTTAAAAAGACCCATCTATAGATATTCAATACGATGGGGTAGACGCGAAGAAAAGAAAGTAAAATCATGAAACGTATCTAAATACGTTTCATGATTTTACTTTAGTACTTTGTCGACTGACATAAAATCCATCTAAAGTTTCAGCTGCCTAGCCCTAACCCTTTGGAAGGTAAATCGAGAACGGATGGACGGACTATAACGAATCATGTACTACGGAACCCCTATAATGTGTTTTCTAATGAGGAACATCCTGGTTTGAAGGAGACGAGAAATTGTATTTTTCTTCATAAACTAAATGGATTAAACTGCAATGACTGATAACGATGTGTTTATTGTCACAATATCTGTGTTCTATTTATGACGAGAGATAAACCGATAGAATTTCCTCATATATTTTATAAGTTCCGTATTTATCATTTGACTACTGATCAATTTAAATTATTAAAGAATGATGAATTACGGAACTAGTTTTTTTTTCAGATTTTAGGCTGGACCTACCATATTTTATATACTTTTAATTTTTGTGCATAAATAATGAATGGTAACCTATTATTTAACTTGTCTGAGAACTTATAAGAGTGTTGGGATTTAATTATTATGGAGACGACAAACAAACACAGAAGGATCTTATAAAGAATGCAGATCAATGCCGGCTGCTACTAATTTGTCTTCTTGAAATCTGTTTAGAGTGACTTAAGTTTAGCAATGTGTTTACCAGCTGGTGGCTGATTTGGTATTACGATATTTTTCTTTTGTAAATCAAGTTGGACAACAAGTAAATGATGATAAGTAGTGCTTTTGTAATGGTGTTGTGCAAAAGGAGTCAAAGACTGATAGGAGTGAGATGTTAGAACAACGACCTCGATTTGTAATGCAGGACACAAATGACATTCATAAATTCGCACCAAGTGTTTTACTAATTTTAATGGAGTTTATTATTATGACAGCTGTTCGCTCGGCCTTGATTTTTTTACTATAAAACTTGTATGCCCACACATCGGATCTACATTAAAACTTAGTAGAAATTATGATGGTTAGCAGATAAAAAAATATTTGGTCTTGTCGAACTTGTTCTCTCTGTCTTATGGCATCATTCAATTGCAAAACTGTGAGAAAAAGAGAACTTTTATTGAGATAGAGTACAGCGTTTCATGTCGTGGACTTTTTCAATGATTTCCTCAGTAACCAATTCTGCCGGGCATTCTGGTCGCTCCTCATCAAATACGAATATTCACCCACGTTTAAATTCGTTGAAACAATATACTAACCACTATATCTTAGTTTTTTCTCGCAATTTTTCCGCAAAATCTCGCTTTTTTCCTATCCGTATTTACTGAACGATACTGCTTTTTTTCCATATTAGCTAAAATCACGATACACGTCTTACTCGAATGTCTGCAAAGTATTTTGATACATGGCAGCACATGATGATAACACGAACTTCTCTCAGGAACGTGGTCTGTTCAAACACGGGTACTTATAGAACAATTTTAAAATGTGTCAATTCCAAATAAGCTATGGTAATAGATCTGCGACAAATCCTGTTATTGTATAACAGTGGGTGACCTCTAACGCTGGTGACATTATATAATTCACAGGCGATAATCGGATTGTGTGCCCTTAGTTCGCAATTGCTCGGTATTTATATTATGTAAATGATACAACTTATTTATATAAAATCGATACTTTCCATATGAAGTGTAATTTTCGCTACTTGCCGCTATAGGCGGATTAAAATATTTAACTGATATTATAAAGGTGAAAGTCTGGAAGTGTATGAGTTTGTTTGTTTGTTCTTGTATATCTCGATAATATAGTCCCCTTATAGATAAGATAATCCCCTTTTGGTATATTACTTATACATAAATTAACATCACGGGGTGAATTCTAAGTGTCTAGTAATTACCTAAAGAATACGGTGACTTAAATATATAAACAGTACAAGTTACACAAGTGGTATTGATAATATTTGTAGATGCCGATAATAGTTCCTTGTATTTATCTACTGAGAACAAAGAACTTATCAAAGATTCTCACTTATTTTCCTCATATAGAATTCCCGACACCTTAATACCCATAGCGCACATCACTCCTGTCCTCAATGAGGTTTTAACATGCATCTTTACTCACATTATTTTATTGACACCTCAATTAACTTCTAGCATATATATTTTTAGTTAGTTAATCAAAGTAGGTGGATAGAATTCTTTACACTTTAATCTAGGACCCTTCTTAGCGTAGGTAATTAAAAAGTATAAAAGATATCAACAATATTCTAGTTACGTTAGATATAAAAGCGTAATTTCTGTATTTTCACTGTATCATGGTTTATTCCTGTGACAGGATGTAGCCATAGGCGCTTATCTTTAAATCTACACGTTCAGTAACGAATGCCTGCTCAAATAAGCTTTGCAATAATAACATTAGGTAGTTTTCCTTACATTAAATACTACCGGCTAAAATATTCATACCTTATTTATAGGTTTACGATCATTCCATTGCGGTCAACGTACCAACCAAATGATTATAACATTTAATTAAAAGCATAGACTAGAATAAATTAATATTACTAAACTTAGTTGTACTGCTGTTGGGTTTAAATAAACATAATAATTTTCATTACATTATCATGGGTACCTATTGTTAGAAACATTTCAGGACTCATGTAAATACACACTTCATGTAATTAGACAGACAATAGCTAGGGAAAATTTCATTAAAATCAGTCGAAGTTAATTTTTTAATGACAAACAGACATTTGAATATTATTTATTTGTATAGATGAAATCATACAGATAGAGTTACCCGGACGGATTGTTGCTTTAAACTTTTCTCTTGTTATAGTGTTAATTACATCCAGATATTATGTATATCTCGATGGTTAATTATATTTAAACTAATGAATCTTGAGATTTGTACAAGTACTTGAAAGTGTTGCATAACTGTTTCTACTTTTACCTGTGAACTATTACGGCGGCTCCACATTAGTGCCGCGAAGCTCCGTGAATAGGTGTGAACGTGAATGTGGTGTGTGTGTGATGGTTTTCGCGTGTTCACGCGTATATATCCACATTCACAGCCATTCACGGTCCAAAGAATTAAAGAAGACAAAAGACTTTGCTGTCCAGTTATCGTTTATATCGTAAAAGGGTTTGTTATTTTGTATAAATGATTTTAGTATTTTTTGTTGTTGTTTTGGACGTCTACATAGTGATATGTTGCCACAGCAAACAAAGTTATTGCAGCAGCAGCTTCTACGTATATTTCGAGGCGGGTTTCACGAACGACTGTGAACATCCCGTGAATGTGGAGGTCACAACTTGCGCCGCGAATTCACGGCGAGAATTTTTATAACTTGAGTCACTACGGTATCGCCAAATACACTCAAGGTCTCGGGAAACGTAACGAAGAAAGTGTTACATAATCACCAAGTCATTTTGATGTGAATTTTAACATGCAAAGCATATCATATATATACAGCTCCACGATATGTTATCGAATTAACTGGTAGAACTGGAAATATGACTTTAAAGTTTTTATTTGCATATTTTACAGTAATATGTGTCTTCTTTTTAAACTATACTTGTCGTGACTTCGTGGTAACTGAGTAGGAAAACATAGTAAAGCTAACCATTTCTATCCAGGCCCGCTAAAACATACCTACTATTTTTCTCTATGCTCTTGTTTTATTGGCTAATGTCACTCAGTCACGTGATCTTTGACTGCTCGGCATAGGAAAGAAGAGCCGAACCGTTTTGCTCTGGTGCGTATTTCTTCCACTCTAAAGCGGTGACTTCTGAGTCCAGCACATGTTGTCCTGTAAAGGAAGGGAGAAGGAGGGATCAGTTAGAAGAGCTCTTCAGAACACTCTCCATGGTAAAGGCGATAGAGGACCGCCATAGAGGCGATATCTCTCCGTAACTGAAGAGGCTCAAAGAACTCGATGGTTTCGGGACTATTTATAATGCGGACTGCTCGCCGCTGCAACCGGTCGAGAGCGTCAAGCAAGTACTGCGCAGATCCATCGCAGAGGTGAGAACAATACTCCAAGCAGGTACGAACTTGGGTCTTGTAGAGAAGACACAGATGCTCCGGCGGGAAGAACCGTCTCGCCCTGTTGAGCACACCTAGCTTCCGCGAGGCCGCCTTGGTGACGCTCTCAATCTACTCCCGTCAGTTGAGATCCCGGCAGATATCCATGCCCAGGATACCTAGCTTGTCCTGTAGTGGCAGTTGAGTGTTCTGAAAAGTGGGGAGAGGAAGGAATGGAGACTTTTTTGTAGTGAGCGCGCACACCTGTGTTTTCTTGGCGTTGAACTCGACCAAATTCTCTTCCCCCCATTGAGAAATACGCCTCAGAACCAGGTCGAGCTCAGCGACAAGCTTATTCAAGTATATATTTTTTGTAAATCAGTTATTGACTTATTCAAGCATATATTTTTTGTAAACCAAATATTATCTTTATGTGAAGATCCATCGTAAAAATAAACGTGTTTGTCGATTTAATTATATACTTTACATGTGATAAGATATGGTGTTGGGGCACAAGTCATGTCGATGAATTACAGGACGTCCAGTTTATCGTGGGTCAACACCGATAGCGGCGCAATATAACCGTAGTGTACACAATGACCCTTATAATATGGCTGTAACATAATAGCAACACTAATGTTATATTAAATAAATTATAGTTTTGAAATAAATCTTTAAAATGTACTCCTTTTTTGTAATATTTGTTGTCATTTAAAGAATACATTTTGTATTAGCTAGGTTTGTCCGCAGGTAAGCCCGCGTGTATGTCGGATATCACACACAGTCAAAAGAAGTCTATGTATTATTGCTATTATTACTGCAAATTTTCATATAAATCCTTATAGTAGTTATATGTATAATAGTAAAAACAGTAACATATATCAGTACACAGTTACAAAATTTCGTATTCGTAATATATGTAGGATCAAATTACATTACGTCTAATAATCTAATAAATCGTTTAAACCTTCAAGAAAAAAAACGAAGTAACAATGTTCAAGTCACAATTCATGATCTTTATTTGATTGCGAGTTACAGGTACGCGACCCTGACCTGCTTAGCTTCCGATTACACACCCAAACCTATATGAGCAATATTCATTTCTTCAATAATTCTCGCTTTACTTTTTCAATCTTTAATTATCAAATTTCTAGATTCAGGACCAGGTAAAAACGTCAGCCAATATTAAGATGATGTAAAGTTCAATCACGAAATCAATTATACAACTGACCTCCGCTAGTAGTTTCGTAAGCATTGACAAGTGCAAAAACGAATTGAATGTAAATTTAAACAAGAAAAAGTATTTAATCTGTAGTGTTATAGTCTCACTATAGACTGGTGTCATTATAAACTTTAAAGCCACGAACACCTACTCCTACAGCCTACAACTAAGCGCTAATCTTCAAATAAATCCTCTGCAGCTTTGGAATATGGATATACTATTAATGCTGTTAGAATTAATGAGCTTAAAAAATGTTTACTCGCGAAAACAGAGTAACTTGACTGTGTGAGAGAGATAGTAATATTATACTACTTCAGTCTTCAAATGTCAAGTGTGTATACAAATGTGTAAGTAATATTTTTTTTTAGTTTCGGACATCTTACACTCAATGCCATCTAGTCCCAAAATAAGTAGAGTTTGTATTATGGGTACTAGACAACTGATATAAATGCATAAACATTTTTTTTTTGTAAATACATACATATTATTACTCTTTTTAAATATTTGCGGATCACACACACATTTAGTCCGAACCGGAAATCGAATCCGAGGCCACCAGCACAGCAATCGCTTACGTTCCCACTGCGCCACTGAGGCAGTCAAAAATTGTTAGTAGACAGTGTCCATAAAGGATTAATGTATTCCGTCAATCCAGTAGGAGTTTAATTTGCAGTTCTTTCTTCTTAATTTGTGTTTTCAATGCTAATCTATAAACAGTTCTAAGACCATTCATTTCTGTTGATCAAACAGTTTTATCCTAGAAGTAAAGTAACGATGTTTAATGTAACTTGTTTGGTAGAGTTACCTATCAATTTGTCATCAAAGAAGTTGAGTTGAACGACCTATACATGCTATATTTATTTAAAAATATTCATTAGCTTGATTGCTTTTCAAGGAATACAATTGAAATAATTGCTTACAAAATTGTAATCTACTTAATTACCTTACAATACATTTATGTAATGTCATACAAATACCCTTTTTAGATACTGAGATATACCTATACGAATTTGTTTCGGGAGTTTGGGTGTTTTTTATGTAAAATATGTCAGTGTAAAACATATCAGTTGTTAACAGCAAAAGTACAAGCTGTGCTTAGGTTAGAAATAGATAGCGTTGTATGTAGATGCACACACACACATTACATTAAAACTTACAAATGGAAGTACTTCAAATACACTTGGATAGCAACAGATAGGTATGTTACAATGAATTTTAATACAATTTTAAGCACAGTAGTATATGTAGCAAATTATGTACATATATTACGCATATTTAGATACGCTCAATAAAGTAGTCATTCATCAAAGATTCATAGCTAGATACGCCTGAGAAATTTAACATCATTATTAATAATAATTATATGTATTATATTAAAAGGATAATCTAATAGCTGTGGTTCAAAGAGAAACCACCTGTACCATGGTGCGCTATCACCTGCAATCAATATAGATATATAAAACAATCAGTTACTGACTGACAGACAACGCACAGCCGAAACTATTTACTGGGCGCAGAAAACTGAAATTTTGCATGTGGTTTCTTTCACGAGCGTAGGGGATCATTAAGAGAAGATCTTGGAAAATTCCACTCTCAAAGGAGTGAAAAAAGCAATCAAAGTTATGATCACTATTACCTGTAATCAATATCTTATATATAAAATTCTCGTGTCACAATGTTCCTTCCCATACTCCTCCGAAACGGCTTGACCGATGTTTATGAAACTTTATATGCATATTCAGTAGGTCTGAGAATCGGCCAACATCTGTTTTTCATACCCCTAGGACGCGAGCAGAGCCGCGGGCATTAGCTAGTACATATATAAAACTGGTGCGTTACTGACTGACGCTCAGCCAAAGCTACTTACTGGGCGCAGGAAACTGAAATTTGGCATGCATTTTCTATGAGGAGCGTATGCGAGCGAGGGTGAAAACGGCAATCAAAGTTGTATAACTCGACAAACCTAAGCGAAGCTTTGGGCAAACGCTAGACATTAACATGTTTTATTGCCATATAAATTTTATCAAACGTTTGTAAGTGATGGATTATGGGTTATGGACATTTTTTGCTACTAAAAGAAAACCCGTTTTTGTTAAAACTGTGTAAGAGATTTTAAATATTACATAAGTTAAATATGCAATAACAATAACATTTTTATCTATTGAGAAAATAAATGTAAACTAGCGAATATCATTGAGATAACATCTCAATCATTCACAACTTGTTTTGTTACTGCTTATTATACCTAAGTAGGAATAGGAATATCTATAAATGTTTATGAGTTTATTTATATTAAGGCAAGTCAAGTGAGATTCAGATACTGGCGTCGGAAGAAAATATATTATTATATTTATTATTTTGATTAAAATATATCATATATTATTAGCTTTTACGCCGGGGTGTATGTCGGTTGTCGGGGTAAAGAGTAGATTATGTCCTGCCTCAGGAATCAGAATATCTCCATGCAGAATTTTATTAAAATGGGTGTAGTGGTTCAGCCATGAAAACGTAACTGGCAGACTGACAGAATTACCTTCGAGTCCTACTAACATTATAAACGCGAAAGTTTCTGAGTATGTATGTATGTTTATTATTCTTTCACGCACAAACTACTGAATGGATTTTGATGAAACTTCAGATTAATATAACATACATTTCAGAATAACACATAGCTACTATTTACTGCGAAAACTGACATAAGCGCTGGCAGAGCCGCAGGTGAAAGTTGTTTATAATATAAGTATGAATATGTGGATTGAATAAAAGCTATACGACAAAACATTAATTTGCTTAAATGTCGTTTTTAATATTTTAGTTTTTCTTGCTTGTCTCAATTGGGTATAAAAATATTGTTTTTCATACAACATGAACTAAGTTCACAATGGCAACTTATGACGACCTTGCGATATCATAATATGTATGTCAAAAAATTCTCGTTTTCTTTTGAAATTACAAATTGCTGAAAGTCCATGATATATTACAAAACGACATGTGGTTTATTTGTTCCGACTAGGGATCCTTAAAAATCAAAGTGTCACGGTCGTATTATGTAAAAAAGTATCAGGTGCAAATTAAATAAATTATGTAGATGACCACGACATCTAGGTTGTTTACCTTATGCTCTAATTGATTCAAGTTCAATATCGATATAGTTTTAAATTCTCGATGTTTGTTCCTATCTGTATAAGGTCTGCAGAGGTCTTAAAAGAGGAGGTATTTAGACACACAAAGCAGATTTGACTGCACGTAGGGTGTAGTCACCTCGTCTCTTTATGCCACTATATGCTGTGGCTTTAAACCTCTCATTGAAAGTCGAGTCAAAACACAGGTATACTCTCTACTAAAATCTCACTTCCTTCCCGTCCTCACTTTTCAAAACACTCAACGGCTACTGTAGGAGAAGCTCGGTATACTGGGTATGGATATTTGCATACATTCTCGAATTTAACGTTTTGTTTAACTTTACTTAAAATAGACACATAAAACAAAACCTTAATAATGTTGTCATTCATGTATTAAGTACTACTTTCAATGAAAAAGTAGTCCAGTATTCTGACAATGTCACGCTAAGCTGTCACGTTGGCAAAGTGCAAACTATGTAAGTATGTAGGTCAAGGACATTACGCATGTACGAGTACATATTTCTTACTTATGATTTCCAATCGTGCTGAGCTATTAATATAGTAACACAATCTTAAATTGTAATCTAGTCTTTATGATGGCAATTGTTACAAAACGATAAATAACTTTTATATATTTCGATTGCGACATTCTTGTTGCCAACTACGAAACGACCGTTCCGTCTAATCATGTAATACAACCTATTTTTAGGGTTCCATAGTTCATGACTTAGAACCCTTATAGATTCGACATGTCCGTCTGTCTGTCCGTCCTCGACCTACCGCCGAAACGGTTGCTGCAAGAAAGATGAAACCAGGTAGATTAGAGTCACTTTGATAGGCTTAAATAAATAAAAAAACTAAGTAGAATTCAAGAGTAGTGTTCACCATCCTCACCGTGAATGCCGACACTGCAGCATGGTGACCAACACTATGGTGGCGAGTGTATATTGAGATGCTTCTGTATCATTGGGCCTCCGGTCTCGAACTTATCAATCGGCTCAAATGCTCTCATTTTTGGGTTGCTCTATTATGGTAGTACCGCCGCGGTCCAGCCAACCGGTTCGTGCTGAAGTCAGTGTGGCTCTACTACCGTTAAGATAGTAAGATAGCTGATAGTACTTTGAATCAAAAAGGTTTTACTAGAGGGTTAGCTATGTATGTTTATCAAGAGAAGTCTTATGTAAAATATCTATAGTATAAAAATCTCTTGGAAAGTGATGTACATAAGTATTTTAAGTGATATTTACGTTCATGCAGAGAATACAATTACACTAACTATTGAATAACAATTCAAATATGGTTTTATGCACTCCTTCAGTAATATGATAAATGTAATATATCTTCCAAAAGCAAAATATATACTTTCAGTAAGGTTTTTCAAGTATATTAAAATGAATTGTTAACAAAATTATAGATGATTATTAAGCAATACACACGTATTGCTTAATAATCAACTATAATTTTGCTCAACGCTTTATTTTAGAAAGGAGGTTTTGGCCTACTGTACCACGCTGGCCAGACCTATGTCCAGCAGTGGACTGTTGAAGGTTTTTGATGATGATGATGACTTTATTTTAATATTCTATCTAATATTAACTTATCTGCTTTATAATAAACTGGAGTATAAGGTAATTAAAATAAGACTTTTACTTTATGTCATATAAATTTCGTTTTCAGGTGATTTCGGGCGGTACCAATGTTTCCAGTTCATCCTTCACGTCCTCGGCGCCATGACAGCAGGCATGCATATGCTTTCCCTTGTGACAGTTGCAGCAGTACCTGATCATAGGTTGGTTAATTTGTATTTGTTCATTGCATTGTTTACGTGCGGGCTATGGAATACGGTTAAGTCTGAGAAGATATTTGATTTTATTTACTTGTAATTTTTGATATTAAAAGTTGAAAAATAATTTAAATAGCATCAGGTAGAATTTCCTATACTTTTTGAATTTAATTAAAATCAAGTATCATCACTATACATATTTATATATGTACTTAAGCCAAAAGGAATCAAGAATGTGGTGTTCTGGGGCACTCTTAAAACAAAAATCTTATACAGATTTTAATATACATATATAGAAATTATTTAAAGTCTTATCCATTTCCACCACCGTCCACCAATTACCGATATACACGAAGGTAATCTGAAAAGTTTCGAACCTAACGATAATACAAAACATTTTTTTTTACATACTCTCCTTGAACTCTACACTCATCTATCAGCTGCGCATAGTCCACATGCAAAAATGCACAACTAGGTACATTCACTTGTTTCTATTATCGAGAATTGCAATCTTCATGATGAGGTCGGAAATTTTTCAGTAATATAAATAGGTTATGTATATTTGATACAACTTCAGATTCATCTGAGCATACAACATACTTTTCTATCAAAATCTACATTTATGTATTCCATTGAAGGAAATAAGTTTGCTCCCTACCATGTACTTGGGGATCATACGTTAGTATATATAATTATAAGTATGTACATGTATATATAGTAGATAAAGACAATAGGTATTTATGTGTGTCTATATATAAGGTTTTACGATTTACTTTAATCCTGTAGATAACGTAATGATAGTAAAAAGTAGAGTGCACAAAGTGTAATGGACTTAAGTACTTACATTTTAGATCGTTACCACAGTGCCCGATACTAGAGAATAGGTTTTTTCATAAAAGAAAAGATTAAAAAAAAATGGATCATTTTTACCCGATCCAAGGAAAGAACTTTTTTAACAAGTTTCAGGAATGTGACTATATTAAAGAAAAAAAACTTAATTTCCTTATTTCAAAAATACATATTTATTGAATGAACAAGGAAAATATTCTGAATACTTGTTCAAAAATACATATTTATTGAATGAACAAGGAAAATATTCTGAATACTTGTGATGAAAACCTTTATTATTTATTTAACTATAGGATACTCCTTACCACAGATACTAAAACCCCGTACAGATACTAATGCGACTGAAAAGTTTTTATTTTTATAAAGTGATATCAACTGTCAAACCCACTAAAGATTCCGTGACCAGATTAAACGAGTACAAATTGATCACTTCATGATGTATTCGTCGAGCACTTGATGAAATGATTGTGTGTGGTTTTTTTTTATTTGAAAGAGATTTGAAGATTTAATTTGAAAAGAAGGAACTTTTATAATGCTATCACAGCTTGCCGTTAAACTGTTTTTGAATTTTAATGTTCTGTTCTAATTTTATTTACACACGATTGTGATGATTACTATTGACAAATCCATAGTAGCGTCTCTAACAAAGCATAACATAATCACTTTACAACACAATCACTAATGATTAACCTTTAAAAATCGCACCACTACAGAGACTTTTGTAGTTCAAGACCACTGATCATATGTTATAATGGAACGTGATCATGAATGCAATGCTCGAAGTGATCAATTATAAGATTTGGTATGGACATAGTATTCGTTGTTTGTATGTATTTTATACATATACATACAACAAATTACTTTATGAACATAAAATATGGTGTGGATCGTCACACACTTTACTTGTGACAGTTAACACTTATTTACGGTCTGAGTTTTGCCTACTCTAATAATTTGGCTTAAGTACAGTTATTAGACTAATAAACAAGAACATTAAGGTTTACATTGCATGAGCATGGGTGGCGTCTCAAACAAATAATGGTATTGCCTACGAATAAATATAGAGTATTGCACATCCTGGGACACTACTTGGGCTCCCAATAAACAAAATAATAAAACTTTGAGTTACCTTGTACCTCCTTTTAGATGTTTCTCAATAGACACCTGGTGAATATAGTCTGTTCGGTTTTGGTCTGTCGGGTTGCTTTTGGTTATACAGCGTTTATTGTAAGGTTTTGCTTGCCTGGCCAGGGCGGACGGGAACAGCTCAATAGCTTTGGTGTCCTTTATTGTACAACAACAGTGATGTTTTCGGTGCAGATACATATTTGTTTATATTATATGAACGTAAGTACATTATTTTGTACCATACATGTCTTTTGGTTATGGTTTGCTATGTGTGGTGCTTCTTACATGTATAGTATTAAGTGTACGAAATTGATTATTATTATAGGTATGTATAAAATAAAATTATAAAGTCAATAAGAAAGGAAAGATATATTTGAAGTAAGTAAATAGTTAACGTCAGTAGTTAACAGAACAATATGTACAGTATCTTTATAATCTTGAATTTAAAACATTATTGAAGTTAGTGTAAAATAAAATATATTATTTTAACTGTACATGGATTATATAATACTATTTGCTTTAATACTACTCAGTGCTCACTGCTTATATCAATAATGTAGTATAATCTTTATTTAGTTTGGTTCAATAATATTTAACAGCTATAATGAAGCTATGCTGCAACTAATATGCATCTTGGCCTGCCATGACAAGATAAAATATACGTTCTAATAAAAATGATATTTTCGCATTTTCAGATGTTTGCTGCCAGGAGTGGATAATGCAAGTCATACGGAACCATGGAACTCGTCACTTGTGTTAGCCTCTATTCCTTTAAATGAGCACGGCAAGTTAGATAATTGTAGAAAGTATGGTGTTGATAATGATACCCTGTATTGTCAAAGATGGGTGTACGACACTCGCTTCTATACTTCCTCCCGGGCTATAGAGTGGGATTTCGTGTGTGAACGTCGATGGATGGGCGCTGCTGCCCAGACAGCTTACATGCTCGGCGTTGTTTTTGGCTCTTTACTATTTGGACGCTTATCTGACAAGTTGGGAAGAAGGAAAGCTTTCCTTTGGTCTGGTGTTTTGCAGCTTATCTTAGGCACATCTGTTGCCTTTACAGCTGATTACTACAGCTTCATGGCTCTTCGGTTTCTTTATGGTATCTTTGGATCAGGTTCATATATAGCTGGGTTTGTGTTAACAATGGAAATAGCTGGACCGAGCAAGCGCACAATATGTGGTGTTGCGTTTCAAATAATGTTTGCAGTTGGAATAATGTTATTGCCCGCTTGGGGATACCTTGTGGATAATAGATTCTATTTGCAAATAATTTATGCATTACATGCAGTTGTGTTGCTTCCTCACTGGTTCCTTATGGATGAATCCCCCAGGTGGCTGTGGTCACAAGGTCGCGCTCGTGAGTCTGTTGCTATTATAGAGAAGGCCTTAAAATTCAATAGATCCTCTGAAGTTATTGATACTCCTGCTTTAGTTTCCCACTGCAAAGCAACATGCGCAAAATATACTGATGAGCACACAGCAGCAACAACAGATCTTTTCAAAACTCCAAAAATGCTTAAGAAAACTTTAATCATTTGCGGTTGCTGGTTTGTTAACGCCGTAGTATACTATGGTCTGTCTCTTAACACTGGCAAACTAAACGGTAATCCTTACTTTCTTATGTTTTTAATGGGTGTAGTTGAATTGCCAGCTTATGTTATAATATTTTACTTTTTGGATCGCGTCGGTCATAGAGCGCTTATTAGTACCATGATGGTGCTTGGTGGCATTGCTTGTTTAGTTATTGTTGCTCTACCTCATGGCTCCACACCGACGACCGTGTTTGTGATGATAGGTAAACTATTCATATCTGGTTCTTATTCAATTATATACAAGTATTCCGCGGAATTATTCCCAACTGTCGTGCGGAGTTCTGGAGTTGGGCTGGGAAGTATGTGTGCCAGTGTTTCAGGTGCTTTCACACCTCTAATAAATTTGCTCGATACTTTAAATCCAAAGATACCTACGATTCTTTTCGGATTGTTAGCTTTGTTGTCTGGATTCTCGACCTTCTTTTTACCTGAAACTTTAGGTAGAAGCCTACCTCAGTCATTAGAAGACGGCGAAAAGTTTGGTGTAGGAGACACATGCTTCACGAATTGCAGCGGTCGACGAATGAGCACAGAATCTATCGAGCTTCCAGAAACGATGGTGCCACTTGACAATATGGAAAAGAAATAATATAATACAATGCCATTTATCGAAAGTCATATCATAGTTACGTAAATATATTTATTAACCAGCTTATTTAGTATAATATTTCAGACAAGTAATATTTAAAGAACTAACGATTTTATGATAAGATAATTTTGTATAAAAGGAGAATGCGTAATCTTGCTTTAGCCTCATGCGGAAAAGAATCTATCTCGAATTTTTGAAATACAATTCTGTTTTAAAAACAAGTTTGTCTTATCCCAATTCTGATTTATTGTAATAAATTGTAATTTCTCGCTGGTCCAACGGTTAGTATATGCGATGGCCTATACGTAGGATGCAAGTCTTCATTGACTTCCAGTAATAGCAAAAATTTTCAACGCCAAGTATGGGCTCATTTTTTTAGGTAATATGCGCATTCTCCTTTCATGTCTAGAAACTTAATTCTCTTGAACGAATTTCTATTTACTGTACTTTAATTAATTTTTTGATACAATTTGTATACAAACGTTTACTTATATGCCATCTCCGAATTAGCATTTTTGTTTTTATATTGTTACGGTTTTACAAAATAAAAATAGATTTAAGCGTTTGCGTACACAAATATTATGTACAGGTACTATTTTTAAGTTGTCTAGTCAAAAGTACACACAATATTTGTGTTCCTTTAGCAGATTCGGACTGGATAATTAGACATATAAGAATTGTTGTTATAATTTTAGCCGTGCGTAGCTAGTCCAATAATAATTTTGCAGTTGGCCAATGAGTGTGAATCTTTTATTATAATATGGATTACATTTAAAACGATTTTTTCTCTATCAACACCTAGACATAGAAAGACTTATAAATATATTCGTCACTCTTTGCAATTATAAGACAATAAACAAGGCACAATGCTTGGAACGGGTCATAATAACGATCAATAGAATCTATGTTTTATCATGTAGTATAAGTTTTTTAACTATTGAATAGGGCTGTTACAGGTTTTTAAGACTATTTGAAAAGGCTATGAATAGATTATTTTTACAAGCAATAACTAGTTTGTATAAGAATAGTGCCAACCTTTTAATTGTCGGTAGGTATGTGTGTTAAAATTCGACGAAAGCATTTTGAAGAATTCTGCCTAGTCATTGAGGCTAACACAAATCTGCTTGCAAATGATTATAATATAAATAAAAATATTAGCAAACTTAAAATATAATTGTTACTCGAAGGATAATACGTTGAAATCTATTAAGTTAAGTTTAGTTATCTTTGCCCATTTTATTTTGCCCTTATGAAGTAACTACTAACAACAGCTTCATAGCATTTGATTAATTCAGATTTTAAATAAAAGTAGTTAATGGAACATTGGTTTGTAAAAGAAGTATCAACATATTATATAACAAGTATTTGGTTTTCAGTTTGCATTGGGACACGTGGGATATCGGTGGTATTCCCAGAAGCTTAAATAAAAAATTATAAATATAAATAGCTAGATTCAAATAGCTTTAGTGAGTTCCATTCCATGTCGCAAGTTACTTATTTATGAAATAGGAGACTTATTTGTAACAGACTGATGGTATAATAATATCATATTTAGTTACATACATTGTAACACATACTAGTATTGCAGTACAATACAATCTAAATTGAGTTAAGCAAAACAAGAAAAACCCAAAAATTTGGTCTCTGGTAAGAATAAAATATTTTTAGAAAGGATTTACACTATATATTTTTAATCTGTATGCACTCCAAGATTTATATAACTGAATTTATATGATATGTGTACACTACGAAATTAATTACTAAACTCGTGGTGCTCTGGTTAAGTCGAGTTTGTACACAAAAATGGGAGCATAATATAGTAATTCGTTTAATTACGTTTTGAAACGATCAAGTTTGAATACTTCATTTAATGTTTAATATAACATTTCTGTTTGATCATAAAGAAACTTAGTATAAGTAATTATAAAATGCTCCTTATTCGCTCGATCGCTTACAAAAACCTGTAAAATCTAGATATATCTTACGTATTTTTAAAAATCATCGCTGTGGCGGATGTTTAAATAACGTTTAATGCAATAAAAATATATGTAAGTTATACGTTTTACATTTGTGTTTTTTATTTCTTTAAAATTAGCTATAAGAATCGTCTTTAGCAGTTCAGCTTCAGATATTATGCAAGGTCAGTAAACAAAACGACCCGTGGGTGCTAATAAGATACTAAGGTTGCCAAAAGTGACGTTATTTGTTAGGTAAAATGCGAACAAGTGCAAGTGAGTTATTGGTTCGATTTATTTTTTTATTTTTTATTCCGTCAATGTTGCTCTTGCAGCTCTAGTAGTGGGTATGTGTCCATTACCATCCCCCTCCTACCCAAGTTGCAAAACTTTTTCGTTTCATATTTCACTTATTCTATTCCTCTATTCTCTTGTTTCGTTGACTAACGGCCATCGCAAACTGGGCGACATGTCGCCGCGTCTTGTCACCGTGACAAGACGCGGCGTCGTTGTTTCTTCGGGCGTCTCTGATGCCTACTGTGCGGAGCTTAGAGCAAATTATATGAAATTTGTCGGCCGCAGCCTGTCATCGCGTCAAGTCGTCGTGTGTGGCCTAATGTGCGCGTAGTGTTAAATACTTGGTTTTGACTGAGTGTCTGAGTGACATTAGCCAATCAAACAAGAGAATAGAGATATAGTATAGAGAATAGAACAGAAAACGAAAAACTTTTGCAACTTGGCTAGGGAGCTGGCCATACTGCGTGAATAATGACTTAGACTTGAAGAATTTTTCAACCCAACTGGTTAATATCTAGTTTAGTATACAAACCACCCACGCACTGAGTAGCGTTATTTGATATATATAATTTAACTATATAAAAGCAAACATCGTATTTGGATGCCTAAATAAAAACAAGGATTTAAAAATAAAGTTTTTCACCTTTCAAGACACCGAATGGTAAAAACTTTAACACTAGATGACTAGAGCATATAAGCACTTCACGTTAAGATTATATTGTAGATTGAGATTGTAGAAATATAATTATAGCTGATTAGCGCTATGCAATCCTAATTGAATAGATTTAGGTTATGAGTAAATAAATTAAATTAATATTATCTGTAAATTCATAGGGTTTTCTTAGAAAGGAAAATTTGACACATAATTGGAAGTTGTGTATATACATGCTAATCACCGCGAGAACTTCTATATCGAGATACAGGAATAGTATTTACTTAGTAAAAGTAAAATTAGTGTATCTTCGATAGACTGTACCTGTAGTGTGTTTTTGAAGCGGTGTAGGTGGTAGATGTCGCCACAACCTCCTTATATAGAAAATGCCTACATATGTCAAGCTGTGAGTAGTTTTTGATGATAATGTGTGTAAAGCATCTGTTACACAAGGAGAGTTTCTCGCACGAGAGTGGCGAATAAATCGTATGCGATTATCCCTTGGCAAAACTCGCTATTCGATTCTTGCTTGCGGTTGTTCACACTTTAACAAAAACTCGTATAAATCAAGCGATTCTCGAATGCGAGTAATACAGGCGAGACTCGCTTCTCTTAATATGTTTACACTACAGGCGAGTAATCGAGGATCTATAGACGCATACGTGTCTCGACTTGTACAAACAATCCTCGAGCGAGAATCGCAAGCTTCGATGCGAGACTCGCACAAATCACTCCGTACTGATTTTGATACGAGACTCGCCATTCGTGACCTAATTTTTTCAAAGGTAGGACGTCTTCAAAAATGACAAAAAGTATTGTTAAGTTTAGTACGCAAGACAATGTTAAATTGGTCGAAATTGGTTTGTCGAAATTTATAGAAATTATGAGTGTCTCTGGAACACTCAAAATCCGCAATACAAAAATAGGGATGCTAGGGATTCATCCCTAGCATCCCTATTCTTGTATATTTAGTTTCTAGTATCTAGTATCTCTATATTTAGTTTTTCTGCAAATAATTTAAGAGCTTCAGCTAGCTGTCGCTTCAAAACTAGCTATCGATAACTTTAGGCCGAAGAAAATAGTAGTGAAAATTAAAAATATGCGAAGTCAGTATATGCAGGAAGTGAAAAATAAAAATATATCCATCGGGATAGGAGTTGGTACCGAAGAAGTATACATATACAGTAAAACTGTATTGGTTCCAGTTGATGGACTCCAGTTATAGAAACTAGACCTACCATTTCGACTGAACAAAAAAACGTGTTTTCGAATGGCGAGACTCGCAGGAGAAACTCGTATTGTTTGTTTACACAGACTAGCGGCCCAGGTGAGTCTACATAGCGAGAATCGTATTCGAGAGGCGGAAAAACTAAATATAGAGATACTAGAATACTAGAAACTAAATATACAAGAATAGGGATGCTAGGGATGAATCCCTATTTTTGTATTGCGGATTTTGAGTGTTCCAGAGACACTCATAATTTCTATAAATTTCGACAAACCAATTTCGACCAAATTAACATTGTCTTGCGTACTAAACTTAACAATACTTTTTGACATTTTTGAAAACGTCCTTCCTACCTTTGAAAAAATTAGGTCACGAATGGCGAGTCTCGTATCAAAATCAGTACGGAGTGATTTGTGCGAGTCTCGCATCGAAGCTTGCGATTCTCGCTCGAGCATTGTTTATACAAGTCGAGAAACGTATGCGTCTATAGATCCTCGATTACTCGCCTGTAGTGTAAACATATTAAGAGAAGCGAGTCTCGCCTGTATTACTCGCATTCGAGAATCGCTTGATTTATACGAGTTTTTGTTAAAGTGTGAACAACCGCAAGCAAGAATCGAATAGCGAGTTTTGCCAAGGGATAATCGCATACGATTTATTCGCCACTCTCGTGCGAGAAACTCTCCTTGTGTAACAGATGCTTAACAGACGCTTAACGCAATGACTAGTTATCTAAATAACTAGACATTACGTTAATGCTCATAGTCACTAAATTCATTGTAGCGTGAACTTTTAAAACTATTATAATAAAAATTATCGAATAAAGATAAAGATATCTTGGTTCGTATTTCTTAGTTAAACCTTACTAATATTAATAAAAGTTAATGAAATTCTTCTTGAATGGTAGATGTTGCTAAAAGGAACATTTTGGAACCAAAAGGTCACTTAAGGAAAGATCAGGAAACTATTTCCATGTTTTAAACATTTTTTAAATTTATTTCCACATAAAATTAATCCTATCCTTAACTCCTTTCCACATCTTCTCTCATTGTTACTTATTACATAGTTAATATATATATATATTTTATAAGAACTTACCAAGGTGACTTTATTTCGTCTGATGGAAAGTATCCAAGAGTAGAGTAGAAACCAAGATGATCGTGATCACCACGGTCACGGTCATCATTATGAGTGCACACAATGCAAAATGGGGACAGACTTATGCTTAGCATGACAGCTTACCGAGATGATTCTGCATTGTTGAGCCTGCGGTCTCAAAACACAACAGTGTGAATGCTATAATTTTAAGATTGGTCTTCTATGCGACGGTAGTACCAGCCGGCTCATCGGTGCTGAAATCAGCGGGTCTCTACTCCCTATAAAACTTTATTTGGCTCACATATAGCTGGATGGCTGGAGCAATCAAACTTGTGTATTTCTGGAACGATTATATAAAACAATACTACCAAAGATTATGTTTAGGAAGTTCGAAGACAAAATATATGTATGACAAAAGAATTCTGGCGGCGTCTATAGCTCTACAGATTTTCTTCTGTAATAATGCATTATATGAATTTACTGTAGGTTATTTACTTTAATAAAATAAATAAATAATCGAAATCAAAATGTCATTGCATATCCTACTAATATTATATACGCGAAAGTTTGTGAGTATGTATGCATGTTCGTTGCTTATTCTTGCAAATACTACTGAACGGATTAAGATGAACTTTACAGTAATATAGCTTATATATCAGAATAACACATAGGCTACTTTTTATTGCAATAATCAAGATACACGTGGACGGAGCCGCGGGCGATAGCTAGTACTAATATACTTTTGTCGCCTGTTCTTAATCAGTACATTACATATAATGAAGGAACTGCATACTTTTGTGTTATTTATATCTCGCTCTTACACTTAAAAACGGCCTTAAAGAAAATCATTCTTCTTTTTTATGAAAAGGGCGTTAAGGATTGCCAAACTAACATAACAATCCCCTTCCACTATTACAATGCCCGGAATTCTGACAGAATTAACTATGAATAATTGCCAGTATTCTTTTCGAATTTCTTGCCAAGTTTCAAATCATGTTATAACTCGATTACCGAAGTAAACAAGAACATACAGGTACAAAAACCGACATAATATATAAAATATAAACAAGACAAACAGCATATGTAGACAAACAACATTGCCTTTTGCGATTTGATAGAATATTGTTTAATATTGTTATATGCTAAAACTACTTATTATAGGTTTTTACCACTGTATTGATTTACATGAAAATTCAAATTATTTCTAATATGTATTTAGTATTAAGAAACTAAAATCATCATCTTCCTAGATTTATTATTCAAAAGATTATTTTGGGGCCGGCCATTAATTCTACTGGTTTTACCTGAATATTAGTTTTTTAAACGAAGCGGCAGGCATCGGACCTTAGCAAACCCTGAGGGTGAACTGAATTCGAAGGTCGAAGAAGTTGTCAGTATATTTGAGAACGTTGACTTCCCAATAACGATTGCGATAGATGTTCATGACAACCGGGATAAATGGCACACCATGCTCTCCGAGGCATTGGCTTTAATCACCGCCATTATCCATATTCCGGGCTGCCATTAAGATTTTATTCTAAGAAACACCCAACAATAGACAATAATAGACCCAAGATTTGAATCCGAGAACTCTTAATTGGCTGTCATATATATGCTAACCACAAGACCAATAATTTGATTTTTTAAATTACAATAAAAAAACTAAATCAATTTAAAAAAAAAAATTAGAAACTGTAACCTGACCACGTAAAAAAAAATCGAAATAGGATAATTATAATATTATCAATAAAAATCGGCCAAGTGCGTGTCAGACTACGCACAGGAAAGGGTTCCTCAGTCACTCATAATGGTACATGGATTTAAAATCGTGTCCATTATAATTGTTTTATTTACTTATTATTTCGTTATTTTTGTACGAAGTTTTCCAAGTAAGCGTATTTTACGAGTTATGCTATCGGCCTAATTCCTGAACTAACAAAGCTACGTAATCCGCTATAGTTTTCCTTTAAAGTTCATCATATGGACTATCACCATGATTTTTTTCAGATTTTTCGAGCTAGCGGTTTAACTTTTAGAGGGGGACACCCTATTTTTGCAAAAAAATGTCCTTTAAAGTTAAATAACTCGCAAACGGATACCTAAATTAAAAAATCATGTTATCTTGCCATACTCCACACAGTAGGGTAGCTGCGAAAAAAAAACAAACATCCCCACTTTAAGTGTAAGGGAGGTACCCTAAATAAAAAATAAATTCATGATTTTATTGTAGCACTTTGTCGACGTAATAGAAACACATATCCACTTTGTCGACGTAATAGAAACACATATCCATGAAAATTTCATTCTAGCACCAGCCGTTTAGACGGTAAGTCGAGAATGGACGGAAGAACTGGGACATGACGAATCTACCTATAAGGTTTCCGAGTCATGAACTAGGGAACCCTAAAAAATGGTCATAGTGCAGCCATGGTCTTTTTCACTTTATTGGCAGTAATCATGCAATAAAATGTAAATAAAAACAATATGTAAATTTGTGATTTCTATTATCGTTTTCACCAATGTCCCATAAATTTAAGGGGCCACTTAGAGAGTTAGTTAACCCTTAGTGACTCTTTACGTTGTTTAACAAGAAAGCTACACACGGTCAGTCACATACGTAGAAGACATCACAAAGGCTGCCAGGAAGAGCTATTTGGGATAAACAGACAGGTGGTAGGTGCAGTGTCCTGTGCCTAGACGCTGTTGAGGCTGTAGGGGCTATGTTGATGGAGGTTGCGCGCACCATGGAGGTTGCGTTCGCCACAGCTAGTTACCTATTTACTGGTAGGGTACTATAGGTATAAATTCTACTACTTGTATACCGTGAAATACTACTTTGTACACCTATTGGACACCATTCTTATCGATTTTGGAAGTCTCGCAACCAGTTCCTGCCAGCCAACCTGCGCAAGTCATCTCTCCACCTAGCTTGTGGGCGTCCTACACAACGTTTGCCGAGACGCGGCTCCACTCCAGTACTCTTGTACTGGAATGGTTTTTAGTTCTGCGGCTAATATGGCCAGTCCACTGCCACTTCAACTTGCTTAATTTGTGGGCTATGTCGATGACTTTAGTTCACTGACGGATAACTTCATTCCTGATACGTTTTCTGAGAGAAAGGCCAAACATAGCCCGTTCCATACACTTATGTTAGGCAAATGAAACATTTGAAATGTTTAAAACCCGCAATAAATCAGCGAAAACCTGTGCTCAGCATTGTAACAGATTCTACTTTTTAATTAATATTTTTTATTTAAGATACTATCAGATTTACTAACGTACAAATACATTATTTGAATTTGACACCAAACTCATGGTTGTATTCTTTTATTTTCAGGTGCTGGGTTGATGGTGTGGATACAAATGAGTCTATAGCGGATTGGAATTCTACTGGAATTTTAGACGCTATACCCAAGACAGAAGTGGGTGAACTACATACTTGCTTTATTTACGATAGCAATAAAACAATCGCCTCCTGCTCTAAATGGGTGTACGATACAACATATAGATCATCTTCTCGAGGCATGGAATGGGATTTAATTTGTGATCAGAGATGGATGGGAGCATTAGCACAGTCCTCTTACATGTTTGGAGTCTTTACTGGGGCTGTTATTCTCGGTGGCATGGCGGATAAATACGGAAGAAAAACTATATTTTGTTGGTCGGGAGTTTTACAGTTAGCTTTTGGTGTAGCAGTTGCATTTATGCCTGAATATTGGTCATTTATAGTAATTCAATTCTTATATGGCATTTTTGGATCCGCCGGTGCGTATATAACCGGTTTCGTTTTAACAATGGAAATGGTAGGAGCTAGTAAAAGAACTATTTGTGGTGTTGCTTTTCAAGCAGCATTTGCTTGTGGTATAATGTTAGTAGCGGGATGGGGAGCACTTATAGATAATAGGCAAATTCTTCAAGTAGTATATGGCCTTCATGGCCTTTTACTTGTACCGCATATTTGGATTATGGATGAATCCCCACGCTGGTTGTGGGCTCAAGGTAGGTCTAAAGAATCGGTTGAAATTATTGAAAAGGCCTTAAAATGCAATAAATCTGAAGACGTATTAGATAAAGCTCATTTAGTATCTATTGGAAGAGCTAAAGCATCCAAGGGTTCTGATGAACCGTCAGCTGGAACCACAGATTTATTTAAGACCCCGAATTTAAGATTAAAAACATTAAACGTTTGTTTTAGTTGGTTTGCTAATTCCATAGCATATTATGGACTTACATTAAGTACTGGTAAACTTGAAGGTAACCCTTATTTAATAACTGCTATCTTAGGGTTCGTGGAGATACCGAGCTACGGGACTGTGGTTTATTTTCTTGATATTTGGGGTAGAAGGTCTCTCATGTGTTCTTTAATGCTTGTGGGTGGTGCGGCATGTGTAATTGCTACTTTACTTCCAGCAGGGAGTATAATATCAACGGCAATAGTAATTGCCGGCAAACTCTTTATAGCTGGATCTTTTGCTATAATATATAATTACTCAGCGGAACTGTTTCCTACGGTTGTACGCAACTCAGCTCTCGGATTGGGTTCTATGTGTGCCAGGCTTTCTGGTGCTTTAACACCATTCATTTCCTTACTTGACAAGTTCGATCCTAAAATTCCAGCTGTAACATTTGGGATCATTGCTATTGTGTCAGGATTTTTATGTATGTTCCTACCCGAAACAATGAACCAACCCATGCCACAAACTTTGGCCGACGGTGAAAGATTCGGCAAAGGGGACACTCTGTTTACTAGTTGTTTAGGAAAGAAACGTAATAGAACTTATTCCGAAGACAATAAAGTACCTGAAGCTATGATACCATTGGACGATACGAGTAGGAAAGTCTAAATGGTTCGTTACTGGCTTAACTGGCTGAAGATATTAGAACCCGATACAATTCGAACAAAATGGAGTCCAATTTGTTTTAACTAGAAGTAAATATTTTTAAAGAAATAAAATAGGTAATAAAATGATCTTTACATGTTAAATGATCGATGACCATTGATTTGATAGATCACTGGTTTTAAATATAAGTTGTACCTACACTTCGTGCCATGAGTTGGTGTAATGTACGATTAGAGATTTATTGTCATAATTAATATTTTGACCTTTATTCTTACACCTATGAATTTTAATTACAGGTAGTAATGTACCTATCCATTTTTCTAATAATTAATTTATGAAGCGAGTCTTCCTTGTATACTAAAATATGCGCATTAAATTATAACTTGTTATTCATAAAGAAAATTTGTAAATGTACACCATTTCGTACAAAATTTCCGTCCAGTATTAGAATATTCGACCTTATCCAGACGGATTTTAATAATGGCCATGTGTAAATAAATATTTTACTATTAGATATATGTACTTGTGTGGATATTTTGTGCCGGAAATCGCAGAGTTCCTATGGGTTCCTTACCTACCAATTTTATTTTTAAAAACAAGTTAAATAATAATTTTGAACATGAAATATGATAGTAGTAGATAGGTACTTAGGGATAAATGGATTATTTAGATTCCCTCGATCTTTTTAATTAAGAAGTTATAGTGATTAGTTTTAGTGCACAATTTTGTCCTAATGTTTTTATTATTAATGAAATTATGTGAAGGCATTTGTATTTTACAAAAATACACAATACAAAAATGTGAATTTGTTTTATTGCTTGAATGAAAAAGACGAATTTAAAACTCAATATAATTTTATATTTACACCAAAACAATAGTGAAAATCACAGTGAGATTTAACATATTAAATACGTCGATGTACGAACAATTAACATATAGAATATAGTAGAATAAGCTTGGCAAGTATCGAAAATTTACAATTTGGTGAAAGCTAATTTACATCGAATTTGTCTGTATAGTGAAAGATATAGGATACACTTAGAATATACGACACAATCTTGACACGTTGACATTAAGAAAGATTTAAAAACCCTGGCGGCCAGGTTAATAAATACTTAGGTATATCATTAATTCGAATGTAATTGCATAACAAATTGTTTCAGTGTGTTCTATGAAATTTAATATCAATTTATGATTTCAAGTTTGGTAATTCATCAAATTATACAAGACATGAACAGTTCATTGTTCACACCTGTTTATCAAACAGGTAGTTTATTCACTTTGAAGAATTTAACTATATTAATCACCCAAATTGATAAAAATACAAAAAAAAAAAAACTACGTTTACTTAAATTAATCTGATTTACTTTTTGATAATAAATTACGTATATAAATTCGTCTGATAAAGAACAACTACTAAAAATTTATGGGTTTAAGCTTGATATTCTAATAAGTTATCATCTACCGGCACGATTACAGAATAAAAATCATTATAAAGAGAAAAGAAGATCAGTTTGTATTTCGTGGGTAAAAACAGAAAAAACCCTGCATCTTAAATAAAATTTATCAAATATGGTAAACTTGAGTCACAAACGAGCAGGTTTCTAGGAATTATAACTTATACAGTAAATATTTCTTGTTTATAAAGATTCATGCTACATCGGGTGCTTGAATGATTTATTTTCTTGCTCTATTTGAAGTACACCTTCTTAATATATGAAGTGTTATGTGACATTGGGTGGATGTTGAAACAGCGCATTCAAATATTGGTGGGTATTTTTGCCCATCTCGGTTGCAAATCATAAAGGTGTTTCATTTTACACACATAGTACTGAAGTGGTTAGCTATACCTAATGGTATTTGATCATATATACGTATACAATTAAAAAAGAAAATTTACTTGCGGACTTCAATGAGATGAAAACTTGAGGTTAAAGATCGCTAAACAGGTAAGTTTATCTGTTTCCTTTACAGCATTATAGAACATTTAACAAAGAAAATAGTTACTTCATATTATCATCGACAAAATAGTTAAGTAGTCGTTATTGAAACTGCCCATGGATCTACCAATATTCAGGATTTTAACATAACTAAAGACTATCGGTCGAAATTCGATGGATCGAGACATTGCGAGAACTCAGTTATGGTAAAACAACATCGCAGTTTTATTGAAAGGGCTCTGAGGAGTGCCTTTGGAAGACAAATGTATAGCAGTGGACTGCAATGGATTGATAATGATAAAAAAAGTGGTTGTCATGTTATTGAATCAGTTAGATAGCATTCTTTGACGAGGCCTGCGTTTCCATGACTGTAATACTCGTATATAAGATAAAAGTTAAGTAACAAACAATATTTCAACCTAAATTTTTGTATTTACACTCATTATCTAATACCACTATTTATTAAGAGCTTCGTGCCGGTATTTTCTATTAATAAAACAATACAGTATTGCAACTAACAACGGGCAGTTTTTACTATTTATTTAATTTATAAAAAAAATTGCATATGCCTGTGAAACAATAAGCTTATTAACCGACATTAGGAATTCTCATCACAATATTTTCCATACCAACAATTGTACAATACAATAGGTACTATAAATTAAATATTTCTATCCTAATCCATGCAATTTTCGCTTATGTGCACGTGATTATAAACCCTCCCGCTTATTTACCTACTTACACAATTCTAATATGGAGTTCGACACTATAAGTATTTCTATAATAGTAACCTAAATATGTCTATTAAGGTTCCATTTAATTAGGCATGAAGCGTTGTAGATGTAATTATATAAAAACATTTTAATCTCTCACATAAAATGAACCAATCACCTATAAACTTAAGATTATTATTGTTTGTAAATAACCAGTAATGTGTTTTGACATTTTATTTAGATATGAGTAATTTTGTTATATAAAGAAAATGACCAACGTTTCTCTACGGATACAGATTCAGAGTTCCAAAACTGAGCCTTTACTAATGTCATAGGTACATTTTATGAAGAGTTTTGATTATAGAGTCCAGGTCAACTGTGAAGAGTTAAGGTATAACATTAGGTACAAGTTTAGACAATAATGGGGCGCTTAACCGCTATTGAAATTACTGTTATATTATAATTTCTGCAGATAAAAATTTCAAAAGACTTCCGCTAAGTATAAATTTCTAGCAATTTTAACTTTCGGTATCAGTCAGACTGGTATGACTATTATTTCAAAACAAAACTTTTATTTAATTTTTTTTAAAATAAATGATACATATTTTATGCGTCTATGGTATTTGTCTTACACATTATTACAAAATGCTCCATTGTTCATTTAAATTCATCTTTAATATCATGTGGCTCATGCAAATAGTGCCGCTGCGGTGCTGTTTATATTAAATAAATAGATCTAAAAATAATAAAGGAACTTTCACAATAGTATCTCATTAGATACAATTTAATGTTGCCGAGTTTCTACATATGTAAATGTTTATAAAAACTACAACAATTTTAACTCTACTATAATATAATATTAAGTAGTTTATGAATGGTTCAATACGAAATAAAGACGAAAGACATTTTACACTGCAACATTCGGCATTAACCACAAATTATGTAGGCATTACTACTAAAAGAATAATTTGACAATCTAACTAGCTTCTAGTGCCAACACATTATTATTATCACAACGCGGACATTATTGTTTTAGTTCATTAATTAAAAATTACAATTCAATATTGATACATGTGTACCTACTTTATAAATACATTCTAAAATTAAACTGACGCACCGATTCAACATTCGTTTTAAAGTTGGCCGATTTCGTCCTATGTCCTATGGCATTATATGGCGAACTGGTGGTATTAATGCCACAGGACAAAACTAGTTAGTATTTATGGTAATTAATAATAAGAGCAAGTCAGTTTAATTCTAGAATTTATCTTATCAAGTTCCACCAAGTGCCGACAATCGAGTTGGTATAAATTTTACTTTTATGAAGTTCATGCGGTATCTTAGCGAATAACGTATCAGCACTTAAAAAAATCATTATGTTTACGAAAATATTTTTTTTAGGTTCTATTCCTACCCAGGCCACATATTGGGTGATGAGCATGATTATTTGTTCTGTCTGGATGTAATTTATATATAATACGTATGTATTTAGAAATATATATTTATCGGCAGCCTGGTTGCAATATTACAGGCTCGGCCTAGTTAGGTTTCAGATGCGTAAGATTTATTCAGTTATTATTAAATAGCTTGAATTTGTATAAGTTAGCACTTGCCATTTTACTGAAGCATTTTTTTGTTTCAATAAGTGTACTAAATTAAGGAATAACCACATTTACAGTATGTAAGATATTCCATCTATTGATTTTTAAATAAATATCTATCTTGCTTAAAACCTGCGTCTCAAGGTGTAATGCTGATTTGTTGACATCTTAGTGAATTACCACATTATTCCTAAAAAATCTTTAAGCAAATGGTTTTGTGTAATGTCTATGTTAGTTTCAACTTAAAGGCTGTAGTTTAAAGTTGAAAATAACTTGACTTTTGGTTGATGGCTTTGTGGTAGAGTGTGGACACAACTTTGCCAATGTCATGTAGTTGAAAATAACATTCATTGCTTATAGTTAAATGACAGCTTATGTAGTAGACTACACATAATTTCTAACAACATTCAGAAAAAGAGAATAATTCATGAAACATCAAGTAGTTACAAGTTAGTTACATAAGTCGAGATTAATTGTCTATGTCTACCCCTTTGAGAAAAAGGTGTGACTATGGGTACATCAAGAAGCCATAAAATATTTTATTAAATTATTAATTATTAAAGTTAAATCAAGGACGATCAAGATTCTAAATATAATGTAGCTAATTTTCCAAGTATTTTTTTAACTTGAGCAGTCAAGTTAAATATAGATATATATATATTCCATATATATAATAATAGCAGTATTATTATATATATGGAACCTCATTTTACGACATTAAAAAGATCTAATATACAATAGATCGGTAGTGCTTATTTCTTTGCATTGAACCATCCAATAAATTGCTTATGGTATACCTATGCACCCACTATAACAATAAATATAACATTTATTAAATATATTATCACAAAATTCTATCTCTACAAACTTTCTTTTATAATTTAAATTGAACAAATACAATCAAGCTATTAAACGAAACAAAAGACGAGTTAAGACTCTTTACATGATTATTTTAATTTGAAATAGTATTAGATTGTTAAAAAATTTAAACACAAAAAAAAAAAAAACATTTTTTTTTTTCATTTTCCATTGCAAACTAAACAGCATGATAATTTGATAAATAATAATGTCCTAAACAATTACTTAACAAATAATCAAACTTACTTTAGTACACAACTGTACAGGTATGTGCCAGAGTAGGTAGTGCTGAGTAGACTCAGCTCAAGTTTACATTACAGGTGTAAATTTAAATATCTAAATAACTGCAAATTTTTGAAAGGGAAGGTATGTGTGATAGGTTTGACTGTACAGTTGAACAGGTAAACCGGAGTGTGTATGTTGCACAACTGTACAGTATGAGCTCTACTCAGCTCAAGCTTACCTGGCAGGTGTTAAATGTCAAAATAACTGCAAATGCTCTGGGTAGGGTATACCTGACATGTTTGTCTGTATTGTTGAACTTACCAGGTAAACCAGTGTGTGTATGCTGCACAAGTGTACAGATATGTATGTGCTTATCTCAAGCTTTCCTGACAGGTGTTGAATTAATTGTTAAATTAATATAACAAATAGATACATTTCATTAACAAGTAAATTGTAGAGAGACATTCTTAAACACACAATTTTAACTGTGTGCAGAACTTTATTTCCAAATAACTAATAATAATTATCACTGTAATCCATATAAAGGTTGTCTGTAAGATATTGCCATGAGTGTTAACAGACAATTGTCACATTTATATATTGTAACTCTTTTAAAACAATCTTTTGTACAATTAACATAAAATAAATAATAAATAACAATGTTTATCAGACATTGGTTAGCATATTACAGGCTCTGCATAGTTTGAAATAAGACTGCCGTGAGTAAGATGTATAACATTATTATTGGTATAACATAATATCAGTTAGATAGCCAACACATCTAAAACTAAAAATCTTGAATAAATTATACAAATTTCATCATAAGTTACTAGATTTCCATATAATTCCTTGGAGTACCAGGAAAATAGGTTGAAAGTATATTAACAATACAGTTGTGTTAATTATAGGTAAACATAGAGCGACACGGTACTTATGGAGGCATTCCACTGTCAAAGCATAAGCCCAAATATGCATTACACTGTTATGAGACATAATGTGTGTAAAATTATTGTTTTAATTGTTATGTTTGTATGCGAGTCTAAAATAGATATGAGTAAAGATTTTCCAGTGCAAAAAACGACAAACTGTTGTGTTTCAAGCAAAACGCTACGGTGACTCGCCTCCAATCTGCAGGCCTGTGTTACTCTATGTACACAGCAAAAAACAACAACCACAATGAACACCAATGGGTGTCTAACGGCCAAGTTACTCCTAACATCATCAGCTATCTGCTAGGTAAAGTCCAGTCAAAATCGATCCAGCCCTTAGAGATTAGAGGGTACAAAGAGAAAGACAGACAAATTAAAATAAACGATTTATAAATAATGACCATGCACCAAGCATGCATATTTAAGTATATATTATATGCATGCCAATGCCAGTCGCTCCGTGGAAAAACTGAAATTCAGGTAAAACCGGTTGAACTAGTAGCCAACCCCAAATAAACTTGGGAATAATGGCTAGAGGGTATATATATGTATAGATAAAGACTTGTATCTGATATGTTTCCCAAAATATTGTCCACAAATAACTTGTATCTAATTACAAAATGTATTATTAATTAGTGCAAAATGACAACAATGTACACTATTATTTGTTGATTGTAAATATAGCTAATTGGTACTGTATTTAGCATTAATTTAAGCATGGTTATAATTATGCCTTTATTAAAACATAGCACCAATTCAATTATGTGTAATTTATGCTAAAATAAATATCCTTTTTAACAAGCAAAACCAATATTGTTAATGAATTCCACAAGCCCAACCTTCTAGAGCTTAATAATGTTAGCCAACACTTAGACACAAAATGTCACTGGTCAGCTATGTCAAAAAAATGACACAATTTATTTAAAAGCATTCATATTCACTACTTCTAAGTTAATAAAGTCACTAGATTAATCAAAAAAGGCATTTGTATCAATAATCTGGACAGCGAGTATGACCAATCTTGCCAACAAGAGCAGTTTTGGTGTCCGGTGCCAAAGCAGTATGTACTACTATAGCTGGCTGTGTCGGAGTTGGAGCATGTAATTCATGACTCTCTCCAGGTGATAAAGTAGCCAATGCCGCTAAGAGATCGTGGTTAACTAATGGTTCATTTTCTTCACGAGGCTCCCAGCCAATTGGTGGACTAGACGGCGGCGAAATCAGAAATTGCTTGACAGGTGCAGGCGGCCGAAGATTTTTAAATGACACCGGTGTCACTGGTTGTGCAAAATAACAATTGATGCACGAATTATGAAATTGGTATTGATGAAGTTGTACGCGAGCATTTGCTGCAGCTAATGGACTGTCGTAATTAACGCGTAAACGTTTGAAACTGCGTAGCCATTGAAAAGTAATATTATCTGAAAAAGTGCGAAACAAATCTTCCATTCCTTTCTTTAATTTCTCATCGCCGAAAATGTCACTATGGATATTTGTGACGATCACTGATTTCGGCAAATCGTCTAAATCATCTTCTTCATTTAGAACGTCGTTTTCTTGCTCTAAATTAGCAATATTGGGGTGAACATTAGGCATGCCATCTTCGGCATTGATGTAAACGTCGTCTTCTCGAAATGAATCTTCGTCCTCCTTATGTGCCATTATGCAGTACGACTAAATATATAAAGCACTACTGCACTTATCGTTTTTTAGACACTGCACTGCAATTTATTAATTCAAAAAAACATAATAACAATACGCAACGTCCAGAATATTTTTATTTTTAATAATCGATTACAGCAAATCTTTTAACTGTCAAAAAATGACAATATGACACCACAGAGAATAATCTTCTATTATTTAAAAAATCGGCCAAGTGCATGTCAGGCCACGCACAGGAAAGGGTTCCTCAGTTACTTATTGATACGTGGATTTAAAATAGTATCAAATAGATAATATACTTGTTATGTTTATTTAATAATATGATAACTTTGTATGACATTTTCAAAGGAAGCTCATTTAACAAGTTATGCCTCTATAACCTGTACTAACAAAGCCATCTAAGTTTTCCTTTAAAGTTATATGGACCACCATCACGAATTTCTCTAGATTTTGTGAGCCATCCGTTTAGCTTTTAGAGGGGGTAGACGGGAGACGTCCTGTTTTACAAAAAAGTGCCCTTGAAAGTAGAATTTCTCGCACACGGATTCTTTACTTTATGGTTATTTATTTGAATCGGACGTAATGCAGTCAATAGTACCAAAGATTTTTGAAGGTTAATTTCGTAAGGTTGGCCAACTCGTTCCTGTTCGAACGTGAACAAGAACCGTACAGTAGAAATGGTAGATTTCGCGGGATAGACCTTATTTCAAGGTGACTTTTTTTTGGCCCCTCAGGGACAAACACTGATACGCGCTTGACTTTTTTTGGCCCCTGAGGGACAAACACTGGTGAGTGGTTAGGTTACAATCAAAACTTAGATAAGTACATTAAGTTAAAAAAAATACTGGCCGTCTACGGAATCCCTCGTTTCAAGATTTCATTCACTTTGCAATCCTGTGGTCCTGCGAAGTTTGGTCAGGTCATATCATATCCATTTGATAATTTTAGCAGAGATCATATTTCACAGGAAGAAAATAGCTGTTTCAAATAGGCCGTTTTTTTTTATTTGTTTGTTATCTGTGGGTGTCTGTTTGTATTCTCTTCGCTTTTTGCTTAGACTAATGGGCCCGATAAACGATCAAATTTGTTTGACAAATTTACTTGTTTGTCAAATTATTTGATCGTGTGTTGCTGTGTTTGACGCGTTTGTCAAACAAATTTGATCGATTATAGGGCTCTTTTGACGTAAACGTTAAACGTGATGATTGACCAACAAATTTGTCAAACAAACAAATTCGATCGTTTCTGGGCCCATAAGAATCACGGCTTTTGGCACTCTTCTCTTTGGTTTCATTTTCCTCACTTGTCAACAAACGTCTATGTTCAATTCAATGTTGTCAATTGTTGTCGTTTGTCGTTGACTTTTACGTCTATTCCTAATTCTTAATAATAAAATAATTTATTGTTTGATGCGTTGTACTGTTGTAACATTTTGTACTAATTGTGTTGAAAAGGGACATTGATCACTGAATTGTATAATTTGACTATGAAAATGGCGGGAGTGGAGTCCATGGTTGTTGAGGAGGTTAAGCCCACAGAGAAGCCGGTCGATAGAGAGAAGGTGAGGAACATTTTTTTCCATTATATTCTGTAACCTTCAAAAAACTTAGAATCATTTAAATTGTGTAAAATATTAGTTAACTTGGCGTGTAGTACGCATAAGGTGCCTAATATTATTCTTGACTATTCATATACTATATATACTTAGACTAACACAAAGTCAAATGTGTTCAATGTTTAACATACTTTGATCAGTGTTGAACTTAACCCATTTAGCGCCGCCGTACTCGATTGAGTACAGTTAAATGTAGCATCTTATGCTTAACAGTAATAAGTTAACTAAGATTGTTGTGGATCTTGAACGGTGGCTTGAATGTGGCTAAATCATTATTTGGTTACTAAAAGGATACTTCAAGAAATGATAAACTTTGATGAATAGAATCCATATTTTCAGAATTTTAATTCGATATTATAATTTACAGATACATGTTTTTGCTTCTAGAACTATCAACGGAATCATATATTTCACTACACAATTTTCTAATTTAAAATACATATCGTTCTTAAAAAATAATTCAAACTTTATAAAAACCTGCCAGTAACCTAATACAAAAAGGTTACTTATCTGAGATTAATAATCAACACACCCCCTTAATCTCAGATAAGTACCGAAAAGCATTTTCACACATTCTTACACATTCTTACTTCCACAACTACAAACACCTATATCCTGACAACAACAATTTAGAAATTATAACAACAAACTCCTACAACACTACAACACCAACTCCTACAACACTACAACACCAACTCCTACAACACTACAACACCAACTCCTACAACACTACAACACCAACTCCTACAACACTACAACACCAACTCCTACAACACTACAACACCAACTCCTACAACACTACAACACCAACTCCTACAAAACTACAACACCAACTCCAACAAAACTACAACACCAACTCCAACAAAACTACAACACCAACTCCAACAAAACTACAACACCAACTCCAACAAAACTACAACACCAACTCCAACAAAACTACAACACCAACTCCAACAAAACTACAACACCAACTCCAACAAAACTACAACACCAACTCCAACAAAACTACAACACCAACTCCAACAAAACTACAACACCAACTCCAACAAAACTACAACACCAACTCCAATAACTCCTACAACAATAACTCCAATAACTCCTACAACAATAACTCCAATAACTCCTACAACAATAACTCCAATAACTCCAACAATAACTCCAATAACTCCTACAACAATAACTCCAATAACTCCTACAACAATAACTCCAATAACTCCTACAACAATAACTCCAATAACTCCTACAACAATAACTCCAATAACTCCTACAACAATAACTCCAATAACTCCTACAACAATAACTCCAATAACTCCTACAACAATAACTCCAATAACTCCTACAACAATAACTCCAATAACTCCTACAACAATAACTCCAATAACTCCTACAACAATAACTCCAACACCAACTTCGACATCAGCTCCAACACCTACTTCAACACCAGCTCCAACACCTACTTCAACAACAGCTTCAACACCAGCTTCAAATCAAATCAACCATTTATAACATTAACATTCATCATATCATCTCAACTCTTTCAACAAACAAACCAAAAGTTTTAATAATAACCAACCACAATTAAAATTATTAAACACCAATCAAAACCATGACATTCTCTTTCAACAGATTTACCTTTTATGATTATAACAACCTTTTATAATCTCCAACCACAATTTAGAATTTATTAAACACCAAACAGTAATATACTCTTTCAGCTGAAACCAAAACCTTTTAATATAATAAACCTTAAAATACAGAAAAAACAAATACACTATAAAGGAAAAAATTAGCTGTCAAAAAATTATGTGAAAAATTTATCTAAAATATTCCGTATTTTAAATTAATTGAATAACAAAATTAAATTATTTTTCCCTTTACAACAATTTCACACACACGCTTCCACTGCGCGACTCTTATTATCTCACACCCCCTTAAACTAGCATACTTACACAAAGGTTTCGAATTCAAATACCTAAAAAGACCTAATAACATACATATATATTATGACGAGAGAATAACACCAAACGCTTTAAAAAAACCTAGTCACTAACTTAATCTTCATCATGACCAACAACATCACAGTCTACATCTCATCTTCATCTTTATCTCCATCGTGACCTCCAACAACATCCATCTACATCTCATCTTCTTTATCTACTACACCATTACCTTCGTGACATCCATCATCACCACTTCTACAACTTCATGATCACCTCCATCATGATCATTAAAAAACATCAGCTTTACCAAAGCATCAACAAACTCCGTCCTCCTCCTCATTTATCTCATGAGCTTCACCAAAAACAACAACCTCCGTCTCCTTCTCATTTCTCATCAGCTTCACGAAGAACATCAACCTCCGTCTCCTCCTCTTGGTCTCATTTTTCAATTGTTTTTATTTTTTTAAAATAATTCGTCCTTTCTTTTCTATATCTTCAATAAAAATTCTCATTACTCACATTAGTTTCTTCACTTTGTTTATTTTTCAATTTCGTAATTTCATTTTACAATTTTCTTCCGGGGGCTTTTCACTTTTCTACATCCTCAATAAAAATTCTTTTTCCTGGTATCGTGCTGATATCGTGCTGGGCCCATAACCTCTTGAACGGTGGCTTGAATGTGGCTAAATCATTATTTGGTTACTAAAAGGATACTTCAAGAAATGATAAACTTTGATGAATAGAATCCATATTTTCAGAATTTTAATTCGATATTATAATTTACAGATACATGTTTTTGCTTCTAGAACTATCAACGGAATCATATATTTCACTACACAATTTTCTAATTTAAAATACATATCGTTCTTAAAAAATAATTCAAACTTTATAAAAACCTGCCAGTAACCTAATACAAAAAGGTTACTTATCTGAGATTAATAATCAACAGTGGATATTTTAAATTTTATGTAAAATAATTTATTCAAATATTAAAGTTTTGTGGGGTTAGATCTTTTGTAATTGTTATTGAGAGAGCCACAAATATAGTGAACAGAACGTCATCACAGGTAAGTGTACATAATTGTCATGTAAACCAAAATTTTTAGACTAAAAATTGTTTTTACTAAATATCTCAATAAAGCACTTAGCGTTGCATATAATCATATATATTTTATAAGTCAAACGTTAGCGTAAGTGAAAATATGGCCTTGCCAATATTGGCGTACTCGTCCGAGTACAGCGGCAACTAACATAATCATTTTTTTTGCAGTTTACTAACAATGTCTTCCAAGGGTTTTGAGCATATTACCAACTCCAAGGGGCTAGAAAAAGCTATCGAAGCTTTTTGAAATGAAAGTAATGATAAGGCTAACTAGAATTTACCCATCGTACCACCACCACCAAGTGTTGTGACAGATGAAGAGGAAGGAGCTGATGAGGATATGGTTCCTTCAACACTGCCTTTAGATGTTTTTGTGCATTCACATGATAGTGATGAAGATAGTAGTGATGAAAAACCATTAGCCACAAAGCGTGTTCGACAACACCAGCAGGAAAGAATTCCAAATTGGAATAAGTGTGAACCAATTATTCCTCACAGCCGGAAGTAGTGTCGGAAGTAGATCAAAGAAAAGTGGCTGTCAAAGATGCTCTCAAACATCAGAATTTTTGAAAAGCTGTTTGATGAAGAGGTTTTTGAAGTAATTGTTTCAAATACTAATTCATATGCGCGACAAAATTACAGACATTTATTTCAGTTAGATTCAAATGAATTGAAAAAGTTCATTGGTGGCTTGATTATTTCGGGATACCATAAACTACTTAGGGAGAGCTTATATATTGGTCTTTAGACGAAGATCTACGTGTTTCATTTATTCCCAAAACTATAACAAGACAGAAATTCCGTGATATAAAAAGAACTTCTATTTGGCGAATAATGACCAGGCGAAATCTATATGCGATAAAATGTTCAAAGTAAGACCGCTATGCGATATTCTCATGACTAAATTCAAACAATGGGGAGTAATAGAGGAAGACATTTCCATTGATGAGTCAATTGTAAAATATTATGGCCACCACCCCACAAAACAATTTATACAGGACAAGCTGGTAAGATTCGGTTACAAAAACTGGGTAGCAGCTAGTTCTGCCAGGTATTGCGATACTTTGGTATTTGACAGGCATTAGATATGATCATATCTAATGCCTGGCGTTTATATAATCTCAGTCACAATGATCATATCGACCAGCCGTTGTTCAGACGTAATTTGGCACGCTATTATTTACGGCAAATCAGAGAAATAAATAGTCGACCTTCTTCATCAACAGTACAAGGTTTGGCGCAAGGTGTGGGACACTACCCTCAAAACTTAGAAAAATAATTACGCTATGCAGTTTGTCATGCAAGAGTTCGGTGGCAATGCCAAATTTGCTTGAAAACTATGTATGTAGAAAGAGTGTTTTTATCATTATCACCGCTAAGTGGCCGCTGTACTCGTCCGAGTACACCCCTCTAAAATCTCCAAAAATTTATAAACTTTTATTTTTTATTTTTAATATGTTTATTTGTGTTACCAATTATTAGAAAATATATGATTAATAGCTAAAACATTGGTAGTTTTACTTTGGCGCTTAATGGGTTAAGCTAATTAAGCAATACGTTTCTTTTCTTTGAGGCAGTGTAAATTTCTTAACAACTTACATATTTGTCTTCAAAATTTTTGATGTACCTAATTTAATCATTTTTGTACACAAAATTATTAATGTACTTAAATACTGTTTTACAGACGTGCCCATTACTGCTTCGTGTATTCTGTTCAACTGGACGACATAATTCGCCTGGTGACTATGCAAGGGGCAATGTACCTCAGAATGAACTTCAAATATATACATGGATGGATGCAACACTGCGTGAACTTACTGGTTTAGTAAAAGAAGTGAATCCTGAAACGAGGCGCAAAGGGACATACTTTGACTTTGCAATTGTTTATCCAGATATGAGATCACCTACGTACCGTATGAGGGAGATAGGTGTCACATGTTCAGGACAGCGAGGAGGTGATGATAACAAAACTCTAGGTCAAGTTAAATTCCAGATTGGAAACTATTTGGATATTTCTATAACTCCACCTAACAGAATGCCTCCGCCAATGAGACGACCACAAGGTTATATTAATAATCGACCTTATTAGATTTAAAATATATTAAAACTGTAAGAACATTATGTAAGTAATAAAGTCATCAATTATTTGATTTTATGTAAGAAGTTTCTTTTCATTTGACAACAAGTTAAAATGTGTTAGACAAATATACTGAACATAATATATATATATAAAGGAATGGTGTATTAAAATGATCTGTTTCACTTAAGTTGTTCCTGAGCTAAAATTAGTAGTTAATTATACTGTTTAGAAATAGTTAAACCTTACTAATATTATAAATGCGATAGTATCTGTCTGTTGTGCTTTGACAACAAAACTACTGAACCAATTTAAATGAAATTTGTTTCACAGATAGTTTGTCTTTCTGTTTACCAAACATCATTAATTTCAAAATGTATCAGAAATGAATGTCACATTTACAGCATTAGGTAAAGAGACGAACTATATAAACTATATTCTTCTAACAGTGACTACATAGATGGGGTGGTGGTACCAACAGAGATATTCTATACTATGTGGCTGTGAATGTACTAATTTGTCCTTATAGCTTAACACCTAGATATGCTTTTAATATCAAAAATTTTATATGGAGCAACTAGGTACAGTAAGCATGCATGTATCATTGAATGTTTATAGCTCGAGCTGCATACATTTCTAGTGTATCTTAATTGTTCTATTATATAGCATCAGTAAAAAGGACATTGTTTCAAAACAAAGCTTACACATCCTACCAGCATGCATATTACATGGTTGATCTGGTTAAAAGGTACTCTTAAGTGGTGATCTTGTAGCTTCATAGTGTTCTCACTATTACACTACTGTATGGTGGGTTCATTCCCGCATTACCCCAATCCCCATGTGGGACAAGACTGTGTGATCTACAAATTGTTCTAAGTCTGGGTGTATTTTGTGAATGTTTGTAAAGTACACAGTAATAGAAAACATATTCCTAGTGCAGTAATTTTGCCCTTGTTTTAAAGAGGTGTCAAAGCAAAATATTTATGTATTCCTTCAGAAAAATTAAGTAGTATATCTTTGCAATTATGTGTGAAAATAATTATTATTTATTAATAATAATATTCAAAAAAATAAACTACACTATAGGTGCCGGTTATTTATTAACTAGCAACAACATTTTACTAGTGTAAACAGAAAGAGTGTAATTTCTTTACCGCAACACGTTAGCAAGTGTTAGTTGAAAAAAGGGAATTTGCTGTGCATTATTTTGAAAAAGCGTGTACTTTCAAATTATAAAAAAAACGACAAATATGTTTTATAAAACTTAAAATAAATACTGTTTGTAAGAAAATGTTTTTGCTCTTCGTGATTCAAGGTATAGGAAAAAAGAAATTGTTTAAAGAAATAAAAACATTTCCATAAAAGTATTCACATTTATTTCCATCTCTTACTATTCAAACCACAAGTGTAATACCTGGGCCACATGTTACGTCAAAGATAACATATGACGAGTCTACAAAAATATCCTTATATTTAGATTGTTTCCTACAATAAATATAGTTAAACTGTATACTTATTCCTAATAATTTGTGGGTGATCTGAATGGCCTCTTAGATTTTTTTCCCATAGCATTGAGATCAATTGTAATACCATTAGGTAGAACAGCCTTATTTTCTTGGTAGTCTATGAAACCTTTTTCACTTTGATTTTCCTTTGTTTTATCGCAAGGAATACCGGTTTCATAGTTGTATTCACGCTTAAGACCATCAGGGTCGATATATCCATACCTGCCTCGTGTCACACAATCTATGCCGATAGTTTCGTCTTTAAAAGATCCGTCATCGTTTTCGAAGCCCCAAGTAATGGTACCATCTTCATTTTCTTCCCTGTATTTGCTGATAATTTGAGCAACTGGTTTCTTTTCGCGATTTTGAGATGGTGTGTACTTTTGTTGCGGCGCTGGTCTAACGGGTGAGCGGTTAATAGGTTCTTGTGGTCGTGAGTACTGTCTAATGGGTGCCTCGTCATCTTCATCAAATGGTTTCGGTTCTGGTCTGAAAACGGGTCTTTGGGGTCTGCTAGAAAGTGGCTGAAGCCTAGCTGGTTGTGGTTTATTTTGAGGTTCGTTTCTTATAGGAGCATAAGCCTGCGGTGGCAGCAGAGGTCTGTACTGAGTCGGCTTAATGTTGTCTTGTTTAGGGGCTGATTGTGTTGACGATGGGTATGGAGAGGGGTTGAAAGCGCTTGGAGGCTTTGGTTGTGAAGTAGTTGTAATATCGTAAAAATCATTCTGCGGCTCGGGCGTAGAGTATATGTTCGGGGAGAAAGGAGTCTGAGTATTGATATCAAAGTCATCTTCTGGTTCTTCGGTCACTGGTTTAGATGTTTCATCGAGTGATTGGAGGTTTGGACGCGGGGAGGCATCTACAGACTTGAATGAAGGCCTGGATAGTCCGGGCCTTCTAATCCTTGTAGGTCCTCCTGCCTGCACTGGCGCTTGGAACCTCCCTTGTCTGAAACCGCTTTGCCTAGGATTGCCTACCGGAATTGCACCCGGAATTTGTAGTCTTGGTGGTGCTGGCCCGTCGTATTGAGCATAAACTGTGATAACACACAGCATACATATCTGAAAAGAAGAAAATACATATTTGAATAAATATTATAAAAAATAGAGTAGGTATATGTAATATAAACCTATATAAAAATACAAAATTTATAATTTATATAAGAACAACTCTTTACAAAAGGTACAAATAAATAATAAATAAATATTTTGGACATTTTACACACAACGCCATCTAGTCCCCAAACTAAGCAGAGCTTGTATTATGGGTAATTAGAGTTGTCTAAAAAAAAAGTATGTTTATGTATTTATATCAGTTGTGATATAAATACATAAACATACTTTTTTTTTTGTAAACACATACATATTATACATAGAAAACACCCAGACTCCGAAACAAATATTTGTGGATCACACAAATATTTAGTCCGACCCGGGATACGAACCCGAGACCTCTTGATCAGCAGCCGCATACACTAACCACTCACAAGGCAGACTTACACAAGGCAGTCAAAATATCTACTATTTGTTTGTTTGTTAACCTATTTTGACCTCGATGGCGCAGTAGTAAGTGTTTGGGATGCTGTGCTTAAGTTCTCAGGTTCGGCTCTCAAGTCGGACCAAGTGTTCGTTTGTTGTGCTAAAATTTGTTTCTGAGTTGAGTGTTTTTTTATGTATAATATAAGTATTTACAAAAAAAATGTCAAGTAAATTATCAATGGTTACCTTTAAAAAGAACCGTTATCTCTTACACCGAATAAATGTATAACACTATTAATATAATGTACTGCGTAATACTAAACGGCATACTTTCCCGTGGTATAGACCTTCGCAATTGATATCGCATGTGCTACACTTGACTCCGCTTAGCCGATCTATGCAGATAGAATCGCTTGCCTTAAAGTTATTCCATTGTGTTTTGTACAAACGCCTATCTATGAATTTGATTAGATTGCATAATTTGGAGTAGAATTTCTAAACATGCTTTGTACGAGTACCAGCGGATTGCTATGAATATTTTAGCATTGGTATGTGCACACAACTTAATGTTATGTTATGCTTGCATACATATTATTAGTATAGTATACATATCTCCCCCCCCTCTAATGTAACCTTTTTGTAGATAATTGTAAAATATTAAGCTGTTTTGGGATTTTATCCTATTAAGGGTAGCGTAGCCAAAATGGCGAATGAAAACCCTCGCAGTGAGGTCATTTCTGTCTATCCGTATATATTTTCACAGGTAATGCCCTCGTCTGTATTACCCATTACATATGTTTCAGAGTGTCAATGATATTCATTACAATCGCATTGGCACTTTGGTACGATTACGACAACAAGTCTATGACGAGTCTTTACATTTGCTGCTCAAAACACGTCACGTGCCAATTCCACTTCAAAAGGACTAAGGTTAAACTCACCATGCAACAATTATAAAGAAAACACCTAATGAAGTTATTCGGTAAATAGATTGCAAATATTGTTGCCAATTGCAAATGGTAAGCTTTGCAAGATACTATTTTCAAATTATTTACGAACAGAGTAAGAGAAAAATCGTTTTCATTTGTGTTCTACGTATGCACTAATGAAAAGGTATGTAGTAGAGTTTTTAAGTTTAAGAAGATTAGTTTGCCGGCAGTCAGAAAATTTACATACTGGTTCCATTAAAGGGTATAAATGAAAAATAAATATTTCGGAACTTTTACACAACGCCATCTAGTTCCAAACCAAACAGAGCTTGTATTATGGGTACTAGACAACTTATATAAATACATAAACATACTTTTTTTTTTAAATACATACATAGTTATACAAAAAAACAATACAAGTATTTGCGAATCACACAAACATTTGGTCCCACCCGAGACTTAAAGCACAGCAGTCGTATACGCTACCAGTGGGCCTCCGAGGCAGCGGGGTAAGGTACATGTTTCACTGTTCTACATCATGTCAAGATTTTAGTGAGTAATCACTCTCTTTAATACAGTAAAAAAATATTCTTGAGAGTAACAACAAGAACTCTAAAGAAACCTTTTTATTGCAAAACGTACACCGCTTTGGGAAAGTTCAATGAGTAGGTGTCCAGTGATTTATATATTGCGACAATGTTCACAACTCAACGACTTAGTCTACAACGTACTCTGACAATTTCACAATAACGTTAAGATTGTACATGATTGACAAACATAAAAATAAATATCAGGAACGACCGGATAATTCCAAATTAATGGTCAATAAAATTCTTTACGTAACGTACATATGTTTTAAAGACTGAGATATTAATGTCAATGTTATCTGTTTCAATTAACTTTGTGCAATCAATGAGTATGAAGATTGAGAGTTGTTTTGTGTGCATGAAAGATGTGTTGACTGTCAACCCTTGGTTGAAGAGGTCTATACTACCATTAGGAATCCGATTACGGTAAAATAAGAAAGCTATAAAAATGAGGATGTTTAAAGTGATGTGTCAATTGTATTTTATGGTTTCAATTTAAAGGTAAGGTATGGTACTCGTTTAATGAAAACCTCGAAAATCGCTTAACCTTTTTACATCAACATCATATAAACATAATTAAGGTATGTAATAACAAACTTTCATTGTAATACAATGAACCTTGGTTCGCGGTCAGCTGGTTTATATAGAGCTAGGGGTATATAGAGCTTGCTATGATAACCAGACTGCTGACAATTGTGCTGCGTTGAAATTGAACTTATGAAGTTTTACTACTACTTTAGCAGACAGAATAACCAACTATCACATCAATATCCCTAATCATTTTGTTTATTTATTTTATAAAGACAATATCCGCATAAGGAATATACATTCTATGTCGTTGGGGACTTTAAAAACTTACATGAAACGAACATAAAAGAACCCAGACTCAGAACTATTATTCTGAGTCTGAGGTTCTGTCTTGTTTTATTGTCCTGCGTGGAATTTAAACCGATAATAATTCGAACAGTAAAAAGTGAAGTGGCGATCTCTTAGACTATCAAGTCAACCGTGCAATTAATTTGATGTACAAAGTCGTTTGTCTAAAGAGTTATGCTTATAAAAAAAAAATCCTTTTAAAAACAATAACAATTCATTTTTTAAATTGCAGTTGATGAGGGTGTAAGCAGACAGATCTGAAAGTAGTAAGGACGCCCGGCGGCGCCGTGCTTCCGCCACTCAAGGTGAAACATTGGAATGGCGCACAATTTATTAAATACCTAATAATTATTAAGCTGTCTATGAAATGTCAGGTTGCTCAAGACAATTCATATCGGATTCAAATGTTACAAGACTTATTAACCATTTTACTTAAATAGTGGAGTGATATTTATGGTTTCATTGTGATTTCATGATGACATTTAAGTTTCTTTCCAAGGCTTTTGCGGAGTTAAAATACACACTGCTTCATCGTGAAATCTTCATCTGGTAATGTGTTCTGGCAATATCTAAGTAAATTTGGACCACTGTTATTGAACATGAATATTTATATTTTTGTTAAATAAATAAATAAATATTTCGGACATCTTACCCACAACGTCATCTAGTCCTAAACTAAGCAGAGCTTATATTATGGGTACTAAACAACTGATATAAATACATAAATATACTTCCATTTTTTGTAAATATATACTTACATATCATACATAGAAAACACCCTGACTATACTATATATACTTATAGCTGAAAACCAGATTTATTATTTTCATTTAATTCAACGATCTAAATATGTATTATTATTCAAACCGTTGAATTTATAAAACTAAATTGCTGTAATAGATTTCGTGTACGACAAAAATGCAAGCGTTAATTAAATACTTTTTAAATTCCTGTCTTATGAAGAAATATGTATTGTGGCATATCAACCTTTGTGATATGCATGACGAAAATTATTACGCTAAACCTATGTTTAGTAAGTTTTTATTTTTAAATGTGAAACGTCAAGTATGGCATGAAAAGAATTGGATGAGATCAAGTTTGGGTATCAAACAAGTAGTAGTAGTTGCTTATTTCAGTATGGTGATGGTATGAGAATATGGAGTGCCTCCACAATCCACCCCTATTCTTCTCATGGGTGTCGTAAAAGGTGAGTTAGAGAGCAAAATGCGCAGAACAATATTAAGAAAAACAATGTTTGTACCAACCCGTCTAACTAGCGTGGTATAGTAGGCTAAAACTTCCTTTATAAGTAGAGGCTTATGTTCAGCAAAGGACTATTAAAGGCTGTTGATGAAAAATATTTATAAAGGTAAGCAATTGCATTAATATCATAAATATACGAGTATATGAATAAGAATACCGTTCATAGGAGCAATTAAGAACCATGATTAAGCACAAGAAAAGACACAACTCAGGACATAAAATTACAACTGACGGTATTTCAATTAATGTTATGCATATGTGTATTTATAAACAGTATTTCATGCTTGGTAACTAAGTCAAGTAAGTAGCACACCCTTTTGATACTTAAAAGTTACATGTGTCTGTAAAAACACTCATAATTAGTATTACATTCTGCTTATAGTATCTCTACTTTATTTTAGAACACAAAGCATTTTTTTTATTATAAACCAGCCAACTAATCTATTAGAATATGTAAAATACAATCTGATTTTATCAAAATTATTTAAAATGAAATAAATATAATATTAAATAGCATTAAACAAAGTACAGTGAACCTAAACAAGAGAGGTTCAAGCGAACGCACGCGTTGATGTCTTTTGTAAGAGACCAGTTCGCATCAATTAAAATCAGCTTTATAATCCAATTGGTATTGGATAATAACCTGTTGATTACCTGCAACTTGATTTTAATTATCTCATAACAATATTACCCTATAATATGCATCGTAACCGTCATGCTTTTATTCATAACATTTCAAACGAATTGTAAAACAATTGCTGTCAGTTCGTCGATATTAAAGTGAACTATAACAATCCCATTCATGATCATAAGTAATTCAGAAATAAGGGTTATATTTTTTTTCTGCTGACCTCAGGGTCAGGGCTTACATATTACGGTAACTGCTATCGTTAGGTATTGTTATTAGTTAAGGATTTAGAGTTTAATGATATATTTTTCAGAAGTAAGAAAGTTTATGTACATTTTTTGAAAACAGGAAAACCTTGAAAAATAACTATTAAAAAAATTAGTATATTTTAATAATTTTGAGAACAAAATGTATAAAAGATAAAAAATCGTTATCAAGGTTTATTATTTTAGTTCATGTTCCTATGTGTATTGTTTATTGTATTAAACTTCCTGACTTTCTTAGATTGTGTACACATACTCCTTATAAATAACAATAGCTCATAGCACCACACGTCATAGAATAAGTAAAGGTTCCTAATATTCAAAACTTTCTAATAGGCAATGTACCGCTTATTTAGTTAAAGTTTAGTAGGATCATAAACATCACGTCATATACACACGAAGTTGGTAGAATCTTAAGGTCATGTTTAAGGTAATTATTAATTTGCCATATTTAATACTATATGTGTCAATTATCATTTAATTTGAAAACTTCGTTAATTACAATTATGGTTTGTTTACTTGATGGCCTTCCTGTTTCATCCCTACTAATATTATAAATGCGAAAGTAACTCTGTCTGTCTGTCTGTTACGCTTTCACGTAACCTAACCTAACCTAAACCACTGAACCGATTTTGATGAAATTTGGCAGAAGATAGAACTGAACTTGGGAAAGGACATAGGATACTTTTTACCGCGATAACCGACATACACGCGGGCGGAGCCGCGGGTGTAAGCTAGTTTTAAATAAATACAACAATTCTGATCTGTTGTCAAATCGAACTAAATTTTATGCTAACATTGCGTACTGTCATAGCATTCGTTTTGATCTGACACCACTAAGGTTACAGGTATAATAGGTTAGATTAATATGATAATATAATTCATCGTTATTTATGACACCAATATGTCACTATATAAATTGAATTGACAAAAATTCAAAAGTAACTGCTCGTTTGGCCTAAAGATTTAAGTGGTCACCATGGCACTTCTTACTGCGCCAAGTGTTGTGGGTTCAAATCCTACACAGGATAACACTTTGTCTGATTCCCAAATTGTTGTATTGAGTCTGGGTGTTCTTTGTGTCAGTTTCTTGCATATTTGAAAAGTTCCCCGTGACAAACGTATATACTCCTAATGCGGGAATTGTTTTTTTAAACTTAAACAAAATATATATTAATAAGAGTTTATTCTTTAAAGTTAAAGGCTTTAAAATAATTCTCACTAGGCCGCCATAATATAGGATAATAGAAATATGGCATTGTGCTTGAAAATGAGATAATATTTTTAAACTCATGTGATGTTTATCAACCATAGCAACTATAAATTCTTCTACTGACCTTCAGTATTTCTTTAAAATATTGTGTCTGTGGCTGCAATAAAAGTAAAAAAGAAAAAAAAATGCAACTGAATAGGTGAACCTCACTGGTTTTAGAATTTCTAAAACGATTTATACCCTGATGTGTGAATATTCACTCTTTTCACGTCATAAATAAAGGTATTTTTTTTATCTTAGTCTGATTTTCTACTTAATTTACTATTTAATAATAAATCAGTCCGCTTTCTGTCTATAGATTGAAATAGATGTAATCCAAAGAAACTGGGATATGTACGCAGGTGGTGTCCTATTGTAGTACCCTGTCAGCATAGTTAATGAACGTTTTTGATGTCACACATGAATTGCGACTCTAAAAGTAGTTAGGAATAGGTATATGTCTATATTTCTAGTAGTTGTTATTGAGTAAAATGAAAAGAAGGTGTTATTTTGAAAACGACGAATGCTCGACGTTATACGACAAAATATCGTAGACACATTTTTATATTTATTTCACATAATTATGAGTTACTTTTAATGTATCCTTAAATGGGTGGTTTAAAATAAAAATAGAAATGTTAGGTAAAAATAAATAATTAAATTTGATATGTTACTCGAAATTTAAAACATAACTCCGACTGAAGTGAACTACATTATGTTATGGTGTTTTGTAATTGTTCAGTTTTACCGCTGGTAGTCATGAGTGGTCAGTGCTTTTAACGACATGTATGTAATAGTAATATAAAATTATGTTTCCCGCGGAAATGTCTGATGTGAAATTTCGCAATCAATGTTTCACTGACAATGAGACAAATGACAAATGCGTAAGGCCGGGGCACTGAGCGAGTTTACAAATATTACTTTTTATAGTGAACGATAATTTAGTTTTACTATTGAAACAGAACAAGTTATGCGTATCAAAGCCCGTACCTACGTCCAGTGGCCAAGCCTGCTGCCAGTGAGGCAACGTAAGGCATTTTGTCCGTAAAAGTGCTTTACGTAATTCATCTATTAATATGACAAGGTACTTGCCAAATTGTATGTAATTTGCACCGACTTACTTCCACCTGTCTTATTAAGGATGTTGTTACGTATTGTGAGGTAAAACGAGCAATGAGACCTAGGCATTAGATTTACGATAGTTCTCAATACTGAACTGTCAGCTTACGCTCGCTTTCAAGGTTGGCATGCGAAATTGATACTTGGAATGCTTGTATATGATCGACCTGGATTCGATCACTTGAGTATTAATTTACTTATATACTATTGGTTGGAATGTAATCAAGAACTTGTTGTAAGTATACATAATAGTGTAGTTAGATAATGATAACCGTTTGCACGTATATTCAAATCAGTTCACTTTCACAAAGCTGTGTCCTTACATTATCTACGTACGGAGATATTTATTTAAGCCTAGTACTCTTTTTGTACTCTTTGTTGACATTGATCGACTCAAGGTAAAGGAATTGAATATTTTACATCTATATAGTGACATATTGTTATGGATATCTGTAACAGTTACATTTTTTCACACTTTTCCTATTATACAGAAAAGAAATAAGGCGTTTAAAAAGATTGAAACTTATTAAGCCATAGTGTATTAAAGTCATAGTTAAGTTTCACAGAATTTTCAGTATTATTAGAATACTAATCACTTTTTCAATAGGTATTGGAGTTAAAAAAAAGTAACTTTATTAAAAAAAAAGCACTTTCCGAAATATTTTTTAGGACAATGGGGAAATTAATGTAGAGTTTAGTATGTAAATGATGTAACCGCCCTTGGTAAGGGCACGCCACTGAAACTTACCAGCAAGGTACGCATGATGTCTCCTGCACGTGGGCTCACGTCACTATCACGCAGCGAACAACCAACAAATAAAGGAAACGCCTCCCGCGCAGGCTATATGAGGTCGCCCACTCTCGCCCTGCGACCGACGCGACCACCATACCTTATTGCAAGGTGACCGACTGTGAACGCATACCGCGACCAAACACTCCCAATGAAATGCATCACTTTATAAATTGGTAACACTTGCCGCGACTATACCGCTAAACGATCTAATTAATTAAAAAACGATTCTTTTGTTTTTGTATTCGAGACGCGAACTTATTTTATTTAAATTCTTCATTATTTCTGATGTAACGTTATTTTATTACTTTATATACTTGAATATTTAAACTAGTATTTAGTACTTACTGTAAAGTTTCTAAGAACCGGATCAGAACTTTATAGGCAAAGTCATTGAATAGCACAAACATAATATTTTACTACCTTTACATATCTTATTTATGCACCTAACGCAAATTATATATGATTGAATCTCACTGATTATTGACTTGCTGATTAAGCTAATATATAAGGTCCTAGTTTGATATGTAGTCATTTAGTCTATTGTTGCTCGAAATTCATTTTTTCGAAGGTAAAATAATAACCTTTGTATTTTGAAAATGGCCCCGTATGATAAAGAAGGTTCCACTTACTCTACAGTAATTCTTCTTATGGATATATTTGTGAATAATCTAACAGTCACGTGTAGACACTTCATTTAAAAAAGAGACCTGTGATTTTCCACATTTTAGGAGCAAAGTAAATTTGATTTATGTATCATTTCTTCCTAATTTACAATGAATACGTTATTATGTGACCGATTTGAAAATAAAAAGAGATAGAAGGCGAATTACTATTGTTACTTGTTTTTGACAAAGTACCGTCTTATTCTACATTCAACTTAGGAATTGACTTGTCGAATAACGTAGGTGTAATCATTACACTAAACTTAGTAAAGTTGTTTAGTGTTGTTACTAGTGTAACACCTACAGCGGTGTAATTAGATCAAGTTTAGTGCTCGTCCGAGGTGCTTTATTATTATATTTACTTTACTTTACCCACAAACCTTATCAAATAAGGCTGATTTTGATATTATTGTTAGTTTTTACCCTTTTAAAATAACATATCAACTTCTTTCTCCGATTATATCATGAAGAGTTAACGCAAAATACCCTTTTAATGAAAACAGAACTTTAATGATAATTTATGAGCGGAAATGGCCTTTGTAAAAATGTACAGTAGGCGTAATTATATGTATTTATAGATCTCTGACTACGGTATTTATTTATTTACGTCCAACAGTGGACGATAGGTTGACACTACTACTACTAGAATGTAAAATAAAACTTGGTATGTAACTTACACGTATACAAATATAGTTTGGTATATTTATTAATACATTTCAGTTAGGCCTATTTAGTATGAAATTTATCTTCCTGTTTTCACCGTTGCCACACCGTAATGTGCACAATCTCGTAGAATTACTCACAGTTATAAATACACTCGTATTTATTTATATTGAAGTGATTTACTTTTGACCTTGTTGTGTCTCCAACTCTAAAAATATTATAAACGAATAAGTATTACGAATTTCCATTATGTAGAATCTTTTGTAGTTCTTTTCTATAAACTTCTTAGTTGATACAAAACGAGTAAACCGTTTTGTCACTTTATATAATAATATATTGTCTTTGTTTTGTCCATATCCAGCACTGGACTGCAATAGGCTGATGATAAAGATGACTTAATTTAGCCAAAAGTTATTAAAATATATATTGGGTAGTGATAACAGATGACAAGTATCCGAATTAACACAAAAATAAAAAATATTATCACATTTCACAAAATATATTAGTGTTATTTTTTATTATTTAATGATATAAAACTTTTAGTACCTACGTGTAATACTTAGTAAGTTTTTTTCAATACCAGAATCTCACAGATTATCAGACATAACGAAACTCGTGTGAAGCTTTGATTGAAAGATGTTATTGTATTTGTGTGGCTCTACGTATGTATATGGTTTAAGTAAAAAATATACCGCAGATAAATGAAAGTGACTTCGTGTCAACAGCTCTTAGCTTCTAACATCTAGTATCGTCTAAACAGACTTAGCACGACCATATTCAAACTTTAGTAATTTGTCCCTAAAAAGGATGTAAGTACATACACTACTGCGATCCTCTATGGAAATAAATTGAGAATTAAGCTCAAGTTCTATAATTTCATCTTAATTCAAAATAAAAAATCGGCCAATTGCGAGTCGGACTCGCCCTCATGGGCGAGTCCGACTCGCACTTGGCCGATTTTTCCTTCCTTCCTGCTTCTTCCTTCCTCCTTCCTCCTTCATAGGGTTCCGTAGCAGCAAGTAACATCATATAAAAGTTTTTGTAGTTCTTTGTAACTTTCATCGATGTTTTAATAATAGTGTTTTGATTGAAAGAAATGTAAATTGCGGTTTATGATTTAAGACGTGTTAAAAAAAAACTACTAACTGGATCTCGTTCAAACCAATTTTCGTTGGAAGTTTGCATGGTAATGTACATCATATTTTTTTTTTAGTTTTATCATTCTCTTATTTTAGAAGTTACAGGGGGGACACACATTTTACCACTTTGGAAGTGTCTCTCATGCAAACTATTCAGTTTAGATAAAAATGATATTAGAAATCTCAATATCATTTTTGAATACCTATCTATAGATACCTCACACGTATGGTTTTGATGAAAAAAAAATTTTTCAGTTTCAGTTCTAAGTATGGGGACCCCCAAAATTTATTGCTTTTCAATACGGTTCACAGAATACATCTACTGACCAATTTTCAACAGTATAGCTCTTATAGTTTCGGAAAAAAGTGGCTGTGACATACGGACGGACAGACAGACAGACAGACTTGACGAATCTATAAGGGTTCCGTTTTTTGCCATTTGGCAACGGAACCCTAAAAAGTACATCTATTTGTACTTTTTTATTTTGTGAGTAAACGAGTACACCTGATGGTTATTATTCACCTTCGCCTAAAAGTTACAAGTGCGTTGGCGTCCTTATGATTAATTCCCCCATAATTTAGAAGGGAGGGGGAGTAAGGAATTGATTACCGGGGATTTTGCTCACTCTGTTATGATTAAAGAAAATAGTGACCACTAGTTTTCTGTGAGACCGTCTTTCATTAAATTTGAAGTAGAATTTTATGACCTGCACTAATTTACTACAGATTATTTTAAAAGACCATGTGGTTGCCAATCTGATATAAAACCTATCAGGTCTCTTTAGCATATTTGCAATGTGTGTTGAAATAAATGATTTACTAATTTTGAAATATACTGACCTGGTTAATATTCATACCTACATTAAAAATGTTGTGATGTCGTACTGGCTACCAGTTAGCCAAACATTAAATTTGATGAGCAATTTAGTTTTTGTTTTTGAAATCCATATTATGACTATTTATAATAATCATTTACGCTAAAACCTTCTTTCTAAGGAGAGCTTATCAAGTGACGATGAAAGGCTGTTCATGTGTGATTTGATTGATCGGTAAAAAATTTAATCACTCCAAAAGGAATAAACCAAGAAAAGTATATTTGAGGACTGAGTCTTATCTTATCTATCTTATTAAGTAATAAATAAATTTATGATGGTATGTTCATGACACAATTCAACAGGTAAAATAAATTAACTTCAATATACATACCACCTATATTTCGAAAAACACCACCTCCCTATTAGCTCTTTCACTCAATATCAGGAAGTCATAGTCATAGTCACTCAATTTGTTAACAAATTTTTATTTTAAATGAACAATTTTTTTTCTAAAACAAATGTTCATAATGACTGCAAAACACATTAAAACGATGAACAGTATGTTGAGTAATGTCGAACACGCAGTCTTTACTTCGAACTGGCAATGCGCCTAACAATTGGTAAATTCTGTACTCTTTAACGTAATAGTGACCTAAGATATTCGATTAGTCTCATCGATGTTTGTAGAAGTAGGTATTGTGTTTCTGTAATCGAATCAAAATGCTCGCGGCATGCTATTTGTCAGGTGTTGAAATAAGCCGCAGCTTTTACTTTTAATTTTATTATTTCTAAGCGTTGGGCTACGCTCTAACTGGTAGATTTATATACGACTTTTTTTACAAAATAAACATAAACACAATCTCAACTCCATCCATATAATATGTTGGTGAGAAGTATCAGTACACATTATAAATTCTACAGTAACTCTATCTCTTACGTTTTCACGGTTGAAGCGTTGCACTGATTACAAAAAAAGCGGCCAAGTGCGAGTCAGACTCGCCCATGAAGGGTTCCGTACCAGCAAGTAACATCATATAAAAGTTCTTGTAGTTCGTTGTAACTTTCATCGATGTTTTTATACTAGTGTATTGATTGGATGAAAGGTATATTGCGTGTTACGATTTATGACGTATTAAAAAAAAACTACTCACTAGATCTCGTTCAAACCAATTTTCGTTGGTAGTTTACATGGTAATGTAAAACATATTTTTTTTTTAGTTTTATCACTCTCTTATTTTAGAAGTTAGAGGGGGGGGGGGGACACAGATTTTTCCACTTTGGAAGTGTTTCATTAAAATGATATTAGAAACCTCAACATTATTTTTGAAGACCTATCCATAGATACCCCACACGTATAGGTTTGATGAAAAAAAAAAATTTGAGTTTCAGTTCCGAGTATGGGGACCCCCAAAATGTATTGTTTTTTTTTCTATTTTTATGTAAAAATCTTAATGCGGTTCACAGAATACATCGACTGACCAAATTTCAAACAGTATAGCTCTTATAGTTAGAAATAATTGGCTGTGACATACGGACGGACAGACAGACAGACAGACACAGACAGACTTGACGAATCTATAAGGGTTCCGTTTTTTGCCATTTGGCTACGGAACCCTAAAAACCTTGGCACGGAGATACTTTGATTCTTGAGGAAGTATATAGGCTACTCTTTACCGCGATAAACATGACACGATAAGTCAGGGGATCCCTGAACTTTTTGTAATATTGATTTTAGTAAGTTTTCAAATTATAATAATACCGGTTGTTACTATTCTATAAAATTTAATTATATAAAATTTCGTCTGTATTCAATCAAAATATTGATCTACATAGTCTGTAAAAACTCACGGTTAGCTATAGTAGCAGGACTAACACGTTCTGAACTTCTCTTAGTGTTAATAACCATTGGAAGTTTTGTGAATAAAATATTCATTTTCATTTTCAAACACAAGTAACACTTTTATCGCATTCCAGTTATATGTATGTAGCAGGATAATGCATTTAGGGTATTACATCAGTGATATGTTTCACTGCACGCACAGCCGCATCATAGTCGAGTCACGTAGTAGCACAGGAAAGTGTATCGGCAGCATCACAACATAAACGAGTGAGAGTTACAAATGGCCATAATAGTTCATTACCCGCGCCGATAGCATCACACTATAGCAAATTCGATTTGTTTTCCTAATGATGGTAGTTCATGTGAGGATAACATTAATTTGTTATGTCCTGTTTCATTAACACGCTTTTATTAGCTTTAGCTAATGTTTTTTTTTATGATATTTCGGATATCTGCATACAATGCCAACTAGTTCCAAACTAAGCAGGGCTTGTACTATGAATACTACATAACTGAAATGAATATATATTGATATATACACTTAGGAACACTCGCTCTTGGATGGACCCTTGCATCGAACACGAGACCACAACACAGCAGTCGCATCGCTACCACGTTTGTTTGCTTGTAACCGACTTTTGTGAGCGTACTTTACGTATACCGCTCTCATTTTTTTTACCTTGTGACTTACTTAGAATTTATATTGAATTTGTAACTACATCTAGGTTTGCGACATTTAATATCGTATGACTTTTCAATTGTCATTTGGTATTCGTTCCTTAAGAAACTGTTTTTCTAACAAATATAGTTAGCTGTGAAAACTTAAATAGTGTATAAAAATAATACAATACTTTCCAGATAACTGATATATATTGTAAGTTCTTATAAACAGTCATGAAACGCAATGTCCTTGTTTATCCCTGCATGTCATAACTGTAACTTTTTCATTAAGTAATATATCATTTACCTCCACGCTTTCCTTTTACTTATCTGATTTTATTTTTCCTGAAGTATTTCTCGCCTTTACTTATTTTATTATTTCAAGGTAACCTATCTCTCATGTAGAAAAACAAAAAAGAGAACGACTTAAGCATCCCATTTCTTTCTATCTCTGGAAATCATATATCAAGTTTTGCATTTCCTATGTATATAGATAGAATATTCATTGTCATATTAAGTACGTGTAAATGTTAGTCCTATAACAATGAAGTGCTCATAGGTAAGCTGCTAAGTGGCCTAAGGTGTTTGGGAACAATCACCGAGGGTAAATAACGACGGCGCGGTCAGTGCCTTGATGGTTGACCTTTTATGGCATGATATTTTATGATCGTTTCCGTGTTTCGGAGGTCACGTTAAGCAGTCGGTCCCGGTTGTTATCATAACAGTAGTGAAGCTTCATCAACAGCCTTTAACAGTCCACTGCTGGACATAGGCCTCTCCTTAGAAGGAGGTTTTGGCCTACTATACCACGCTGGCCAGACGGGTTGGCTTGGTGAACTACAACGGCAGGTTTCTATTCTATTCTTTTTCACAGAAAAAGTGTATAAGGAGTATTGACTATCTAATAAGTGCGACTTGCACTTGTTTGAAATGGGTTCCAAACAATTACTTATAGACATGTGTAAGTTCCAACATTATATTAAAAAATATTTTTGAGACTTAAAAGGAAATTTTATGTTTTGTAGATCTCTTACGTGACATTTTTAATAATTTCTTGCTAATATGTTTCTAGCTCTTCGAATTAAAAAGTAGAAACGGTGTGCACCAGATCTCAAAAGTGTTTCCCTATTTTTGATTCCACTGTAAAAAGTCTTAAAAATAAGATTTTTTATAATTACATGTATTGTAATATTTAAACTACTATTATTGAGGTTTCTTTGCGTGTCTAAGAATATGTACCTACTTCTAACCAGGATGGACGAAGAAGATTAGCCTAAACATGCATTAAATCAATGTTGAAAATAGCACGGTTTCCTTTAATTTACTTAAAAACGATATTAAGTCTACCTCTAACCTTATAGTAAACATCGGAGTTTCTAAACGTATTATCTGGCTACAATCTTTTGATAAAGCGGTTCATGATTTAATTTTGCCTCATTTCTTAGTTGATTTTGTTGTAACCACGTTATGTTATTGCCATCATAAGAGCTTTAGATTAAACGTGTTTAATAGATTGACATAATTTCGCTGGCAGTCCTAAGCTCCACTGACTGAGTTACCTGTCGTTCAATGGGTGCTCCGTTACCTGTCCTGTATCGCCTTTTACAACGGCTTCTTTCTGATTCGACACGTATTGAATTTGTCGCGACAATAGGACTTTTACGGAGTCATATTCATATCGGTTATAAGGTATGTATTTGTGTCAGTGTCTAACGGGTGAACGACCGGAAAAATTATTGGTCGATTAAGGATTTTACTGTGAGGCATAATTAAATATATATATATATATATGAAGTACCAATATTATAAGACACAAGCTTGAGCAAATACTTCACCAAAGGAGTTTAAATTAAAGGTACTCGACAACTAAGAGTCTAGAAAATAAAGATATTTGTTTTAATGTTGCGTAATCTGCTATTTATAATAGTTTTGAAAGTAATAAACTACAGGAAAATTTCATATTTAGACTCACTTAGACTAAGGAGCACTTAGTGTAAAGTAAATTCTTAGATGTCTCTAGAAATTTAAGTTCTACCTACGTTAGGGAGCTAGTAGTTTGAAGACTGTTTAAGTATAGTTCGTGAATAGCTTTACTTTTGTTCTATTTAAAACAATCTTTTAAAATCTATCACAAGAACATAGTTCCTACAACAATAGCTTTAACTATTACACTGGGTTATGTTTAATTTATTTTAAAACTGAATAATCTCTTTGAATCTAAGTAGACAAGATTTTTTCAAAAGAAACGCGTAAGTCGTTAAGTAAGGCATTTAAAGTCAGTTATTGAAATGTTAGGTAGACGGTCCGGCACATTAGCATACTGCGAGTAAGTACGCGAGTCACGTCCTATGTGACGGTTCGGGCACGTCACCGTTACTGACATTTTGTAATGGCGATCAAGGGACCGCCCTAGACACAGAAGTCAATGTCCTGATTAAACTATACAAATGTAAAATATAAAATCGAAGTGTTTCGTATGTAATTTCAAATGAACAGTTTTTCATTACATGCATGTGAAAGTATTTACGGTACTTACACCAAAAATGCAATTTTTTTTTTGTCAGTCTATTTGTTCTGGGTAATCTCTGGAACGCGGCCGACCGATCTCTGGACGATTTTGAGGGGATTTTCACAAGCAGAAAGCTGATATAAGGAGTCACTAAGGTTAATTTTTTAGACTAGTTAATCTCTGCGGCGTTACTCATGATTTACAACAATAACCGCTGGTAACACCGCGGAACTCAGCTAGTGCATAATAAAACACTTCATCATCATCATCAGCCTATCTCAGTCCACTGCTGGACGTGGTCTCTCCCATCGCACACCACTTTGATCGATTTTGGGCTAAAAAAACACTTGATAATTAATTAAAGTGTATGAAGTTCAATGACCGCATGGAAACCTATTCGTCCTTGCTGATAAATGTGGTAGATAAGTTTATGTTTATATGACAATTAAGTGGAAAACGAAGAGTAAATAAATAAATATTGCCGGACATCTTACACACAATGTCAGTTAATCTTAAACTAAGCACAGCTTGGATTATGGGTACTAGACAACTGATATAGAAAACATCAAGACTCCGAAACAAATATTTGTGGATCACACAAACATTTGGACCAACCCACTAATCGAACCCGAGACCTCTTGATCAGCAGCCGCATATGCTCACCACTAGATCAACAAGGCAGTCAAGTGATGTGGTTACGGTATACTTTTGGCATAGATACGAGTACAATAATTTTGCAATACGTATCCAAGCGAACAACTGCAAATTTTGCCGTTGGTAAATGAGTAACATATTAATAGATATTTTATTTATATATTTAACTAAATTTTAATAAAATAGTTTATGTAATACCTTTTACTTTCACATTTGCGAATTGTTTAATGTCAAAATGTGTATGTATATTACTTTGTAGAGTTATTGTTTTATTAATAATTGTTTGAACTTGGCGTGTATCTAAATGAAAACAGAGTATTTAACTAAATTACTCATCTAAAATTTATTTACATTGAAAGAAAATTACTAAAGAAAAAAGAAATTTACCTTTTTCCATTTATTTATTTAAAAGCATTATAGCATTAAAAAACAAACTTTGCTTAGTATGGGTCAGATGGTGCGGTGTGTAAATATCTATTTATTTATTATTTATTTATAAAATCGACATCATAATTTGTAATTAACTGTATTTATATTCCTTAATTTTTACCATAGAGATGGTACATTTTCTTTTCAGTTTCAAATTTGAATGCATGAATACACTTAAGTCCCTCTAAAATAAAAAAGATTTTTTTCATCATCAGCCTATCGCAGTTTACCGGTGGATATAGGCGTCTGCAATTGCACACTAAGTAGTTTGAGTCTCGGCTTATCGCATCCAGCTCCTAGTAGCTATCTTGCGGAAATGAATGAATCTAATTTTTCATATCCATACCAATATTAAAAGTGTGAAAGTAGCTCTGTCTATCGGTCTGCCCATCTGCTATGGTTTCAAGGCTAAACAGCTACATTGATTTTAATAAAATTTGGTGTCGAGATACTTTGATTCCTAAGGCGATAACAGACATACACGCAGGTCATAGGCAAAAGCTAGCAGCTTCGCAAATTGTGGAGTTCAGGGATAACCAACATAAAAAAGCATACCTGAATTGAATTGAGAATCTTCCTTCTGGAGTTAGTTTGAAAGTCAAACTACTTATTTATTTTTGTACGAAGTTAAATAAATGAGTGCATTTAACAAGTAAGGCCCCTGTAACTCCTGAAATAGAAAAGTTATCATAACCGCTCTAGTTTTCCTTTAAATTTCACTACTACCATGAATTTTTCAGATTTTTCGAGGTAGCCGTTTGGCATTGAGAGGGAAGGGGTGGTGGACACACACACACACGCCCATTTTTTTACTCACTTTACGTGTAAGGGAGGTACAGCAAATAAAAAATAAATTAGTACTTTGTCAACATAATTACTACACACATTCTTGCAAAGTTTCATCTTTCCAGCACTAATTGTTTGGGCGGCAGGTCAGGACAGACGGACGGACGGACATGACGACTCTATAAGGGTTCCGAGTCATGAAGTACGAAACCCTAAAAAGACAAATCACGCGCATACACGCACAATCAATTCCTGTGTCGCGGGGGACTTTACCATCATGTATGAAACTGACACAAAGATGACCAAGACTTAGAACAACAATTTGTGGAACGTGTATCCTATGTGAGGTTTAAATTCGTAAAACTCAGCGTATTAAAGATCAGCAAGGTGACTGTTTTAACCATGATGTAATCTGCGCAGATTAATTTCATTCTCTGTCAAAATATAAATAATAATAAAGGACACAAGTATTAAGAGAATAAGTTTATTTTCGAAAAGTTAGGTACAATGTCATTTCTTCTTAAAATTAGAGTGAATAAAATAATGATTTCTTTGTTTAGTAAATCCTACAGAATCTTAACATGTAATATTGAATGCAAATATAAGTACAGATGCCTAAAACTAATGAAACATAATTGTGTATTTACATGTAAGTGTTATTTATATTACATTTTTTCTTTTAATTTCTCACAGGCGCTGAAAATAAAATTTATATACTACAACTAGCCGCATGCCTCGGCTTTGCACGAGAAGGTATAGGGTATAAATTTAAAATTTCACAATTTGTCCATTGCTGGAAACGTCATGAAAATCGGTGTAGTAGCTTATAAGTTAATCGCAAAAACAGACAGGCACGTCAGAGGACTTTTGTGTCGATAGGGATTATAGAGAAAGTAGTAAGAGAATTGTGTACTATTCTTAACTATTTCAACTTCTTTCGAATACCTTTCTCTAATTTATCATCAGCTCATTGATAATAGTATAAATGTAAATGATATTTTTACAAATATGCTACAAAATTGTGTTTCGTAATTATTAGCCGACTGTCAAAATATTTACTTGAAATAAATAACTGTTGACCTATTGCTGTGATTGTAAATGTTTTTTTTTCTTTGCAGATAATCATTACAAGCAAAAACTATGAAAACTTTGTAATTAGAGAACAGCGGAAAGCTCTTAATACTAGTTGTGATTTTATTACCTCACATTCAATTATGTTTAATATCTTATTGCATTCATTGTTGTAGTATATTATAGCAAGACGTCATTATTAATTAACACACTAGTTACTTAAATCACTTAATTAAAGTAAAATAAATAAACAGTAAAAAAATACAGGTACAAATGAAACAAAATACATTTGCTCCTTACTTAATTATTAGTATCTTAGAATAAAAATTATATACATAATTATTATCAGTGTAACTTAAACTAACTATATTATCATCATACATTAAACATATTCATGAAACTCTAAATATATTACAAAGTTGACCACTATACTAAACTATTATTGATTTGCATGAAGGAATTGAGTTATCAAGCCAGATTTATATTAACCCTTATGAATTTATGTATCCTGTGAAGAAAATTGCGAAATACAACATTGCATTGAGTCACGAAATAATCACCGTCGTTGATAAGCTTTATATGTCATCGTAGATCCGACAAACAGAAATAGTAGCCTGTCAATGGAGTGTTTCCAACCCAGACGAGATTTCTGAGTGACGAAAAAGGGGTTCTTTATTTGTCTAAGAACTAAGCATTGATGACAATTATTTTAATAATTAGACAAACTACATTTGAAAATTAAATATTTTTGACCTTTAGATATGTACTTATATTATGTAGTATGATATGAATTAATCAGCTAATTCGATGTGTCTACGGAGAGATCAACAGAAGGTTAGAATATCCTTGTTTCATCAAGGTTCAACTAGTTGCTTCTAAGACATGCTACTGCATATGCAGGTTAGTGATGACCCACACATACAGAAAATGTCTAAACTATGATGTAACATGCAGATTGTGTGTTACAATAACGCGTGATTACACAAAATTAACCATTTACTATTTAACATTTTCATATAAAAGTACGTAATGCGCATATAAATAATGATTACAAAATAATTCGTTATAACACTGCGATCGTTAGCAAGTTACATTACCTAGAGACATTTTTAAGCAATTATTTTTAAGTAAACAAATGATAATCACTGTTATATAACATAATGAGTAGTGACATATTCTATAGAACAAAGTACGTGTGTGGAGGGTATAACAAAGTTGAATATAGTTAGTCATAGTTAGGTTCTTATTATAGAAATAACTAATACTAGTTTTCGCCCGCGGCTCCGCCCGCGTGTATGTCGGTTATCGCGGTAAAAAGTACCCTATGTCCTTTCCCAAGTTCAGTTCTATCTTCATACCAAATTTGATCAAAATCGGTTCAGTGGTTTAGGCGTGAAAGCGTAACAGACAGACAGAGTTACTTTCGCATTTATAATATTAGTAGGGATTATGTACATTAGTTACAATTGCAGTAGGAAGTTACATAAAATTTTAGTGTATAATAGAATTGCGTCGTAAATTTCAATAACTATATCCGTTTCACAAATAATGAACTTTTCCTCTTATCGTCAACTAAATAAAACTGTTCTGACGATAAAAATAAAAATTTCAGGAGATTTTGACCAAGTTACAGGGATCATAAACAAAAAAATATATATCAATTTTATGTAGAACATCAACGACTGGTACTTGTGTGTAGTCGAGTGAAATTACTATCCCGGTGTCCAACAACTATGATATTTTGTGTAATTGTGGTTTTATGTCATTTAGTAGCAAGAGAGACTCAACATGTACTGAGAGTCTAGTGCTCTCAGTACTTGTTGAGTCTCTCTTGAGTCTTGTCTCGGTTACTTAAATCTTCTCAATCGCAACGCCTAACTAACTGGCCGACAAGAGCGAGTTGTTGTAAAATAAACTGAAACTAGAACCTAAGGGGCTAAGTGTGAGTTGATTTCACAATCGCATTCGGCGTTGCCATTGACAGCCATTGACCCGCGCTTAAGTCTACACTAATCACAGTCAAGAATGAGTTGATGTAAAATAAATTTTAGGTAATCCCTCAGTCAAATACTCCTCTAATTTTATGATTCCTTTCATAGACTTGATGCACCATATCTAAGTGTGTATTAATTTACAGTCTTAACTTTAAACAATGTCATTTTTTAAGTGTATAAGTAGTCTACTTTAAAATTAATAAGCAACAATAGTTTAAAAAAGTTTGGGGTTACTTACAATAATAAAGCAATAATATTAATAAATACAAATTTTTTCAAATATAATAAATATTTAAAAATAGCGCATCCTTTTGAGATATGTGTGGTAAATTACTTTGCTAGTTTAATTACAACAATTTAGTTAAGAATTTAATCTAGACCTATTTCGATACCTTATATAAGTAACTTAACGTTGTATCTACCAGTAAACCTAAGTATCATTGAGAGTAATATGAACGACAAGGAATGGTAACTTCAGTTAAATAGGTAATTGATTATTCTAACGACATTTGTTTTTCTTACTCCATCTGCAATTTTATACATTATAGTTAAATAAAAATAAATTATCTATACAATCTAGAACTACTTGAAACGAGTCTAAGCAGAGTAACTTCATACAACTATGCCTCCTGAAGGCTTACAAAAGTTTAGCAAATTAGCCACTACCAGTCTACATTGACAGTTCATTATTGTTTTATGTTTGTTTGTCTCGTATTCAACAACGAAGTATAGCTTTAGTACCATATTTAACTTGGTAATCGTTCATGACTTCAACACTGTTGTATGGATTTTTTGCCAAATTGTGTATTTTCATGTTCTTGTTGTTTGTTGAGGACTGAACCATCGAATGACAGTTCAGTTACAGGTGTGCGACACTGTTTAATATTGCTCAATAGTTGTATTATTTTCCTTTTAAATTTCTATCAGTGTTTCCCTCAATCGTAATAGATCAAAAAGAATTTGCTGCAGTGCAGACTTCAATTTATCTTTGATCGGGTGACGCAAGTAGTCTTAGACACGCATGTCATCTTTGTGAGATTGTTTCTAGGAACCGTATTTTATGAATTGATGCAGTTGTAGTCGGGGAACGATAGAATACAGGCAAATACTTAATAAATTACAGTTTGTGACGCGACACGCAACAGCGTAAGCGGTGCAATTAATAGGCGTGTTGGATACGAGTTTAGATTCTAAAGTTGAGTTGCTAATAAACTTTCAGCAGGCAACCCGTAATGGTTCTCGGTTACACTTTACCGAGAACCATTACGGGTTGCCATATGAGGTTGATTTAGATTATTCTCCTCAATGGTAACACACACTAAAGCTTTGATATGAGTATGTTACCAGTAACTACTACACATACATACACAACTACAATATTAGGCAAAAATGCTGCACTGCTAGTTGTAAGAAGTCACACCACTTAGTAAGCGTACGTCCTATAAAATACCAGAGACAGAAGTAGAAAACATGGTTTACACTCCTATGATATGTACTTATTCTCACATAACATGCAGACGTCTACTTATAAATAAAGTTAAATTCGAAAAAATCTCACTATTCCCTTCGAGTCCATTAGGTACAAAGTTATTTAAATTGAAAAGGTTTGTTTCACTTCTTTAGGTGTTACTAGTGTCCTCTATCGTCTGTGATTGTGAAAGTGCCGTGCCGCGCAGAACTGTCGATAGTTTGCCTGTAAACAAAGTATTAAATTAGTTTGTAACAAGGTGGTAGATGGCGCTAAAAATAAGGCCCTGTAAAGTATTTGCATATGAGTTATGTCTTATCTCTAACATTGTAAAGGCTATTTTACATTCTACTTCCTACTTAGCCCTTTCTTTTTGAGGGGAATATTAGCGCATGTGGAATTAATATTCCTGCCATCTTTGTTTTTACATTAGCCCATGATTGATTTAATACAGAAAGCAACAGAAAATACATACTGACGTCACACATATCATTAATCGTAATAACCTTGGAAAGTACCATCGACGAAATATTAGTAATTTGTCGATAATAAGAGATATGACATAGGCCTCTCCTTAGAAAAGAGATTTTGGTCTACTATACCTCGCAGGTTAGTTGTGTTAATAAAGAGTTTGTTTTAAGTTTTTCTTCTTTTTGTGTTGCTGTTCTGTTGAGAAGGGGAACTAACTTATCACATGCTTCAGCCATCAACACACAAATAAACGCGGTTTTATATGTGGTCAAGAAAACTAGTCTACCTGCAAGTTCAGGAGTACTATGATCAAACTATGTGCTGATTTTTGAGGAATTTAGGTATAAAGAAAAACAAGATCTTGGAAAAGGCATGCATAATTTATGTTTGTTACGAAAATACAACGTTACGCCTGAAATAAAAGTTTAAGCAACCTACTCAATACTGTGTGCCGACGTATTAAGAATACAGCATGTCACCGCCTCTATTTATCTCGCGGGTGTCGTAAAAGGCGACTAAGGGATAAACTACGCAAGACAACATCAATGCAAATAGAAGGAAAACTTAAAACCAACCCTATACCAACCGTGGTATAGTAGGCCAAAACCTCCTTTCTAAGGAGAGGCCTATGTCCAGCAGTGGACTGTTGAAGGCTGTTGATGATGATAATGATGACCCAATATTGATATAAGCGATTAATGTGTTTGTTTCCCTTTAATCTTTCTATTAAATTGAGTCAATGTCAGGGAAACGTCTTTCGCTTTAGAAAATTACGTTAGATTTTTAACGGGTTATAAGTTTTTATTTTACCATATTTAGAGGCATGAAAACAAGTATATTATGTCTACTGCTATAATTTAATTACTCAAATCCCTTTGATACTTCTCGAATTATCAGTTGTCTTAGTTAAAGTCAGAATAAGAATAAGATCACAGCGCCTGGTCTCAAAATAAACACTTAGATTAAATGATATCACCACTCTTGCACGAGGTTGCAACACCTTAGCTTGAAACTGTGAAGTTATAAACTTTTAATGAGTTCTACAAATGTTGATATAAATAACTGCAAGGATCTTACTGGTGTGTAATATCACTTGCGGAAACCTCAAACAGACCGCAAGGGAACATAGATTATTCACACCTTGACACAGTTATGGTCCCAGCAAAATTATATCCAGTATAATGACGACAAGTGGCAAACTTGAACACTTAAAAGTTATTGCGGGAAAAAGTACGGCTTACTTTTATTATTCTTTTAAACGCATCGTTATCCGTGATAGACGGAGGTTTCTAAAAGATTGGTGTGGCTAATGTCTTTCCGAAGCATCATAAAATACAATGTTTCTTAGACAAAGCAATGTAAAGTTATGTGTTTTCAGTGTTAATGGAATACTAAACCATTATTTTCTTACTTGAACAGATTCTAAATAACAATTTTGTAAAACTTTCGAGAAAATTAAATTACGATATAGAAACAAAAGAAAACCACCGAATCGACTTTACAACAACTTAAAATAAATATTATGTTAATTACATCTATTATTTATTTATCATTGTGAACATATGTTATCAATAATAATAATATTTGTTATATTAGGTTTACAATAGGAGAAATGCTGAAGTAAAATCTTGATAATCAGAAAATAAGAAAGAGATGTCTCAATAGTGTGGCGACTTCTACAATGCGAGTGAAAAAATACAAGAGCACCATCTACCGAAGAAACACTGAACCATGGAGTAACGAACTATACGGAGTAAAATACTAAGCCTGAATCGCGATAGAGAAATTATCGCGCCGATCAGCATAAATACAACATCCCAACATTAACCGGTGGGCTGTGGCCCACCAAGCGTGATCACCTCGGTCGGAGGATCCTCTATTAATGTTGAAGAGACACTACACCTGTTCCTCCACAATAGTTTCAAATGTATTTGTTTTCTTTTTTGAAAATTGAGCATCTTTTGTTGCAGATCCCTACTAATCGAACATTTGAAAATTAGTAATTGTTTTATTTTAAAGAAGACAACTTCCTCATTAGAAATATGCATTCTGGACTTTAAAAAAATACGTGAAACGGACACAACGAACATCTCAGAACAACAATTTCTTGATCACACAAAGTCTAACAATAGAAAGTAGTAGTAATAAACCACTAGGTTAACCGTGCAGTCAATTTTCCATATTAAATTTAACATCTAGTTTTTACTCAAATTTTCTGTAATGTAAGAATTTAAAATCGAAGATATCAGAGAGTGTAAGTTGTCTCGATATACTGTAACATACAGACTGTTACAGACAGCTGTACAAACGTAACATTGTGGCACAAATACAAATCAAAGTTAATTTCTACTATTTATTTTATGGTTGCAATAAAATAAAATGCAAATGTTTTAAGGTAGTCTGTTTACATATGAGTTATACAGTCATATTTACATGCATATTTTATGATTATTGGTTAATAACCGTTACTTGTTTAAACTTGTACGCTTTTTGCTTTATATTTGAGCCTATCAATTTAAATTCAACCAATTTATTATTAAGATATAAGGCACTACGACTTAGTTTATATAACTATTGATGAATTGCACTTATTTTACTAGGCAATTAAATTGTGGTTCTTATACATACTTTCTGTTTCTTGTTACTTGTGATTCTTGCGGCTTTGCAGTTTCTGGTAGTATGAGTACGATAGTGCCACCGAAGACTGCCAACCCTGCTAGCATCATCATGGGTACGTGTTTGTTGAAAACCGCCTAAAATTTAATTTAATCAATTAATTATCTATTTAAGCCTCTACATTTAGTACCTACAAATTTTAATAATATAGGCTCAAGAAGTTATGTTATGATACAAAATTTCTCATGAAATACGAACATTGTTAATTGACAATGTTGGAATATCATTAACTACATTAAAAATAAATAAAATGTGGTGTAATTTAGACAGAAATTATAGTTTATAGTTTGAAAAACAGAACTTTAGTAAAGAAATAGTTTTACTTACCAGTTTCCATAAATATGGTATAATTGCAAGAGCGAGACCTGCAGCTAATTGACTTGCTCCAACGCCTAAGTTTCTCACCACTGTAGGATACAATTCTACAGTGAATATTGGCAACATCATGTTAGTAGAACCAATCGCGAACTTCCCCAACATAAGGCAAGCGATCGTGATCCATTCTTCATCAAATACCATCGACAATAATTCACTAGCAACACACGCCGATCCACACATCAACATACTGATAAATATAGGAATTCGCCTTCCCGCTTTCAAGAGTATTGGAATACTGATAGCAATAGCTGGTAATTCAACTGAAGCTAAAATGATGGAAGTGACGTGTAAATTGCCCAAACCAAAGTTGCCAATATTCAGCAATAGTCCGTAGTACGCAATAGTCATCGAAAACCACGTGATGAATAAACATATAGTTCTCTTTCTAAGAGCTCCTTGCAAAATCATTGTAACACTGGGTCCTTCCTCTTGACCTTCAGTTTTACACAACATTAGAAGCTTATCTATATCTGCTGGTAGTTCCTGTTTATTAAATTTGGCAGCCTTTTCTAATATAACCTTTGCTTCTTGGGTTTTTCCCATGCTCATGAGCCACCTTGGTGATTCTGGCAAAACAAACCTGTAATAAAAATATAATGTAGTCATGTGTGCTAAATAGAAATGTAGTACCACTAACCATTTAACAACTCTACGACAAACCATTTTATGATTCAGGTTTAATTTAACGATTTCTTATGAAAGTAAGTAAGTAAGTAAGTTATGACGTTTCAGTTGATAATCAGTTCTACAAATTACATTCTTCAGTGGAATGAATAAGGCCTGACTAAAATCCTTAAAAAGTCTCTCGTAATATGTATGTGTCAAATATCAATCTAATTTGTGTTGAACCATAGTTCACTATTGGACATCATCATGTCATCATTCTAAGATAATGGTAGTTATATCAGAGCAGTAACTATATTTCTTTTTATAGAAGTTAAAAATAACAAATTAAAATTGATAATTACCATAACACCAATAGCACACATCCAGGTACAGATAGACTTAGCTGTAGATCACGCCAGTTGGGTAAAAGGAGCGACAGCAAAGAAACTACAATGTACGCTAAAGGTAACCAAAAGAAGTTGCACACTCCAGCAATTGTCACCCACTTCCCTCCAACCAGTTCCACAGATAATACGAATGCTGCGTATACCACTGAGACAGAAACAAAGCCCATAACCAGTCTCACTAGTAGATACTGAATGAACGATCGAACCAAAAGAGACAGGATGGCTAGTGAGCTTTGTGCAATCATCATGCTCATCAATACCTTCTTGCGGCCAAACCTGCAAAGAGACAAATGATCATTGAAAATTGAGTATTTTTTTAATAGGTTGAGGTTATATTTAGCGGTATTTATTAAAATCCGAAGAGCTGTAAAAGAAGTCTTACATAAATATATTACATTTTTAAAAATGCAATAAAATTACTATAACTAAGAAAAGTGTATATTAGGTATTACAAAATGCAAAAGATCGTATAAATTAAATTCGTACATCGAAGTACGATAGCCGATTTGAATGATGTTTTGAAAATTGAGAATGATTACATTGTAACTCACTTGTCTGAAATCCATCCTCCTACAACTCCTCCCGCACCAACTCCGATCAAGAACATGGAGTCGGTCAAACTAGTGAGATACTCTCTATCACAAACTAAATTCCATTCCGATATTATGGTGTACCCTACTTCGGACATATCATACTCCCATTCGGTACATTTTTGGAACGCATCAATGATAGCTGAAGTCCCATTCATTATAGTCTCTGCCGTAATATTTTCGGGGAGCTGGCGTACGGTACAAGCATCGGACGGCTGACTGTATTTGATCCAAACATCTACTGGCAAACTTGATAAATTATCCGGCCTCTTACACCAAAATTTTTTTACTGCTGCCTGTAACAACAATTTAGAATTATATTTTCTCACTACATATTATCTTTACCTACCACTATTTATCACCATCTAGACAAAATCGCTTCAATACCTACGATTGCCTAGGTAATATATCACTTTACTAATATAATATATACTTGGTTTTTTTTTGTTTCGTCGCTTATTACAACTTTTTATTAATAAAGCTAATAAAATACCTACATATAATTTGTAATTTAAATTAATAAAATTTAAGAAAGGTTTTATTTATTTTACGTCTAAGCCTGCCAGTGTGTCTCTACTCTGCCTGATAGAAATCATGAGTAGAGTAGTAGTAGTCACAATCCTCGTTACCCATACTCATCTTAAGATACTTCTTCTTCTTCTACCATTCTTATTGCCATTACCAGTAAGTAATTTAACTACTTGCCGGACGAATCTAGCACTAAACACAATCCAACGTTAAAATACGATTTCTTAATTAAGTTTAGTTTCTTTAAGTTTGTCAAGAAAAGAAAAGTGTGAAACAAAAACTACTAGGTTTTAGCTTCATCATTTAACAAGCCCTTGAAGCAAACTTAACTCAAGGAATTGCGTGTTTAAAAGATAAACTTACGGTAAAGGTGGGCAGATAAATATGAAAGGTGCACGGCAACGAAAATAGCGACAGTAGGAAGGTCATCATCAACTGCCAACGTCCATAGTTGCCAATCACGGCAGTCACCACATCTGGCTCCTCGGTTTCTGAAGGTGTCACCGCCTGACTTTTATCTTTGACTCCTTGACTTGGGATAACTGGAAAGAAGGAAACGTTACAGTTTAAAAATGACACCCTCTAATTGTTCACATACTACTTTAATTGCGTACCAAACAATCTATGGAATATATTCAAGAAATCGCAACGAGTAATTACATAAAATAATGGGATGATAAACAAGTAAAATAATTAGTTTAAGACAAATTAAAGATAAATTACATAGGTAGTTAAAATGAAGTAGGTAAATGATGCTGTCTGTGATCATAGACACAGATTACTGAATAGTTACTACGTAACAGATACTTCACTCAGTAGAAAATTTCCAATACCTATTACGATAATTGCCTACTCCCTCGCGTCAACAACCACTGTACGCTAAAATGCGCCTAAATGCTCAAGCGTACAGCAGTGATTGCTTCGCACCGCGCTATTCCACAGTAATCGCAGGGCTGCCTCTTCGATAAAATTAAATTAACAAACTTTTTATATATGTTATTAAGAACTGTGAATATGTTCTGACTTTTATGTGGCAGTAAAAAAATTTATCATTTATAAAATATTTAACCAACTTAAAAAAAAGGAGGTGATCAGACATACAGGCCAAACTGAGATGTTTGACTTGTATGGTTTGTAGGTATGTATGTTTGTGCGCGATAATCTCGCGTTTGGCTAAACCGATATCAATGCGGTTTTCAGAAAAGGATTTGTTACATTTAGGAGAAAGTTTTAAAATAAGTATAATACTTCTTAGTTTGATGATGATCTTCGGAGATGTTCACTAGAAATGAAAAAAAAAAGCCTTAAAAAAAGAGAACCGACTTCAAATAAAGCACTAAGCCGTAAGAAATAATTTGTTTTTTTTATGTTAGTGCTAACAGCTGGTAATTACGAATCGAAAAAGCACCGACATCAAAGAAGAAATTATTTCTTACGGTTTAGTGTTTTGAAGTCGGTTCTCTTTTTTAAAGTTTGTTTTATTATATTTGTAAGTTTGTTTTGTTTATTGGTGCTGACTGTGGAAGAAACCTAGATAAAACATAATAATAGACATCAGTGTGTAGGTAAAATAAAAGAATCTTTAAAGTTACACGTGTTTTATTTTTATATAATTTTTTATAAATTTCTTACCTTTTCTAAATTCTCGATTATTAAATTTTAGTCGTTTATATTCGAATGTTTTCTTTTGAAGAGTGCATCTTCTGTACCTTGTCCTATTAATTATTCTGTGGTATAACGTTTCTATGTAACAAAATTATGTAAATCTGTGTCTGAAAGGCAAGCTAATGCTTCATCATCAGCCTATCGCAGTCCACTGCTGGACATAGGCCTCTCCAATTGCACGCCACTTAGTTCGATCCTCGGCTACTCGCATCCAGCTCCTGCCAGCCGTCTTGCGCAAATCATCACTCCACCTGGCCTGTGGACGTCCTACACTACGTTTGCCGAGACGCGGTCTCCACTCAAGAACACGTTTACCCCAACGGTTGTCGGTCCTGCGGCTAATATGGCCAGCCCATTGCCACTTCAGCTTGCTAATCCTGTGGGCTATGTCGATAACTTTGGTTCTCTGCCGGATTACCTCGTTTCTAACACGATCTCTTAGAGAAACTCCGAGCATAGCCCTCTCCATAGCTCGCTGCGTGACTTTGAATTTGTGGACCAGCCGTGCCGTGAGTGTCCACGTTTCGGCTCCGTATGTCATGACGGGTAGGACGCACTGGTTGAAGACTTTCGTCTTTAGGCACTGTGGGATCGATGATGAAAAGACCTGACGAAGCTTCCCAAACGCCGCCCGACCCAGCTGAATTCTCCTGTTCACCTCGTCCTCGAAGTTGTTTCCACCCAACTGCAAAGTCTGCCCGAGGTACACATATTTTTGAACAACTTCGAGAACGGCACCGTGTATCGCAACCGGTTCCGGTAGTACATGTTTGTTGAACATGACCTTGGTTTTGTCCAAGTTCATCCGTAGGCCGATGCGTACAGAAGAGTCAGCTAGGTCATTTAGCATCTGTTGTAGGTCCTGCAGCGTCTCCGCCATGATGACGATGTCGTCTGCAAATCGCAAGTGAGAGATGTGTTCACCATTGATGTTTATGCCACGTCCTTTCCAGTGCAGCGTCTTGAACAAGTCCTCCATTGCATTTGTGAACAATTTCGGGGAAATAACATCCCCTTGTCTCACTCCTCGATGCAATGGTATGGGCCTTGTTTGCTGATTCTGTACTTGGACGGACATGGTGGCGGCCTCGTAGAGACATCTTAACACTTGGATGTATCGCCAGTCTACTTGGCAACGCTGCAGGGACTCCAGAACAGACCAGATCTCGATCGAGTCAAAGGCCTTCTCATAGTCCACAAATGCTAGACACAGGGGCTGATTATATTCTTCGGTCTTTTGAATAATCTGCCGCACTGTGTGGATGTGGTCTATGGTGCCATATCCGCTCCGAAACCCAGCCTGCTCCGGTGGTTGGAATTCGTCGAGTCTTCTCGCAAGACGGTTCGTGATGACTCTTGAAAACAGCTTATAGACGTGGCTTAAGAGGGAAATGGGTCGATAGTTCTTCAACCTGGTCTTGTCACCCTTTTTGAAGAACAAAATGACCACACTTCTACTCCACGCCTCTGGAGTTCTCCCTTCGAACAGGACAGCGTTGAAAAGCTTTTGGAGCTCCCTCAGTACGGGCTTACCTCCAGCTTTTAACAACTCTGTTGTAATGCCGTCCTCTCCCGGGGCTTTTCCATTTTTCAGCTGTCCAAGAGCCATCTCGATTTCGTCAATACTGACTTCTGGCAGATCTTCGGTGTAGTGGCGTGTTAATTTGGCTCTAGGATCCTCATTTTCGGGATCAGGTCGAGATGCATGCGAAGCGTACAAACCGCTATAGAAGCCTTCCACTTCCGAGAGGATGGCCGGCTTGGAAGTAACGACTACTCCACTTGCTGTGGTCAACTTCGTCAGGTGGCTTCTTCCGAGAGATTGCATGAACACTTTTGACCCCCGATTCAGCTCGATCGCTCTTTCAATAAAAAGAGTATTGGAGCATCGGAGGTCATGTCTAACACGCTTGCTGATCTCTCGGTTCAGAGTTCGTTTTCCCAACGAAGTGACAGGTGGGTTCTCACGTCGTTCCTTCATTAACCTAAGAGTCCCCTCTGAAAGCTTTGACTTCCCGCTCTTACGCTGCATTTTACAGAATCTCGAACCTTCTTCCCTGATGATCCGAACCATATTATGGAGTTTCTGGTCAACGTCTCTTGTGGTTTCCATGGCAGCAAATCGGTTCTGCAGATTTGACTGGAATATTTCAGATCCAATCGTGGCTTGGAGCAGAGTTGGTCGGAGCCTAGATCTCATCAAGCGGACACGTTCAGCCTTGAAGTCGATATTCAGAGAGCCTCGGACAAGTCGGTGATCACTGCCGGTATTAAACCTGTTGAGCACTGAGACGTCTCTGAATATATGCTTTTTGTCCGTCATGATGAAATCGATCTCATTTTTGGTCATAGCGTCGGGGCTCCGCCACGTCCACTTCCTTTGGGGCCGTTTTTGAAAGAATGAGTTCATCAAGAACAACCCCTCTCGTTCGAGGAAGTTGACGAGCATTTGCCCCCTATGATTCCTGCTTCCAAATCCATGGGATCCTATTACCGATTCACTGCAATTTTGTACTCCCACTTTGGCGTTGAAATCTCCCATAACAACGCTGTAGTGGGTTTTGGCAGTGGAGTGGAGGGCCTTCGATATATCATCAAACATCTCCTCCATCTCATCATCCGAGTGCGACGAGGTCGGTGCGTACACTTGCACAACCTTGAGGCTATACCTCTTGGTGAGCTTAACAATGAGGTACGCTACCCTGTTCGACACACTGGATATTTCCACAACGTTGTCAGATAATGTCTTGTGAACCAGAAACCCAACGCCACCTTGGGATTGTTGGTCTCCCTCGCGGAAGTACATAAGGTGGCCTGAGTCGAGGGTTATGGTGTCCTCCCCCTCTCTTCGGACTTCACATAGCCCTAATATGTGCCACCTAATCTTCCCAAGTTCCACCTCGAGTTGTGCCAGATGCGAGTCTAGCCGTAACGTGCGGCCGTTATACGTTGCCAGGGTCAGTCTGTTGTGGTGGCCTTCCGTAACCCGGGGATTCTTAGCACCCCCTGTCCCGCCGTTACCTTGGTCGCCACCATGACCAGGAATAGCGGGACTACCGGGAACTGGGGGCCGTGGCTTTTGTTGCTTGCTCATGGAGGGTTTACCCATAATCACCACGCTGGGCAGGCGGGTTGGTGATCGCAGAGCATAGCTTTTTGCACTGGTGACGCTGCTGCCCGTCACCAGCCTATTGAATTTAGCCACGCCTTTTGGGATGGATATACCGCCATCGGTCGGTCGCCAGAGCCTCGTTTGTTGTTCAGCAGGATGTACCGCGTGCAGGTGAGGCTGACTTGGGGCGAAAGTTCTTGTTTTGTCCCCTTACATCCCTAGCTAATGCTTAGTATATACCTATTAAACTGTCAAATTCTAAGTGGATACCGGTGTCAGCACACCTACTGTCTTTTAATTATGTCTCTAATGACGGTATGTGAATGGAAAAAAATGTAAACGACAAAAACTAGTAATAATTTATCACTTACCTTTCTTCATTGACAGGTGGAAAAATGATAGGTGTTTATCCCTTCTTTTGCTTGATTTACACCCATCTACAGCACATAAGGTACCACTCGGCATCCTAATACGCGTACGAACGAACAGCACTATTAAAATTGAACGGCGTGCGCGCGCTTCGCTTGTGAAAACCGCACTGAATTTGAGCCGTCGGCGGCCCGAGACCGCTCGGCTGGGCGGTAGGCACTTATAGCGCGCAAGTACATGGAGTGACGGAGGCCTGTCATAGACCTTTTAAATTACTCATGGGATTTTGATGTAGTTTTTAGCAATAGAAAGAGTGATTAAAGGGAAAGTTTTATATGTGTAAAACATACATATTGCAGTGGGGGAAATAGGATATTTGAAAAACTCTGTTTAAGTATACATTCACACACAAATAACGAGGCTGTTTATTGGTACAAGAATGTTCTAAATCAGTCCAGTAGATCCAGCGATTACCCGCTACAACATCACAAAGTGTCATCTCCAACTCATAAACTCTGCTAGTATAATTAATAACATATAAACTGAACTAACATAACTAAATTTACTTCAATCATTTTGATCAGTTTGGAGGAACCTATTGACATTTCACGGTCGATATGCTAATCTTTAATTTTAATATTTAAGACTTCTCGTCGCCTTTATTTATTAACAATGAGATATATCTCTATCACACATTAATAAATATGTTTTCATTCATGGTTTAAAAAAACGTGTTATATATTTGTATGTATTGTAAATGGTTAATTTTTATTAATAATTAGCTTTCGCCCGCGGCTGCCGCCTCGTCTATATCGGTTATTGCGGTTAAAAGTAGCCTATGTCCTTTATATATACACATATATATATATATATATATATATAAGTACTATTATAATGTAAATTTAAGTTAAATATAAGTTGTTTTTAGAATTTGTTTACTAGTAAAGATCGTTTTTTAAAGTACTTTTTATATGGTATCATGATCTTAAATTCTTTAGAAAAATCAAATACCAAGAATAATATTAGGTGGTATGATGATAACAATATCAAAAAATAAGAATTGATTAGAACTTATTATATCTATCACCTTACTACTTCTATTTATTTGTTGGAAAGCATGAGTAGAATCCAAGAGTAGGAGTCACCATCCTCATTGTGAGTGTAGGCAATGCAGCATGGTGATCCACTGTATGGCGGTCTAGTGAGATGATTTCGTGTTTTGGCCTTTGATCACCAACGAAATATGACGACAGGAATGCTGTTATTTTTGTTTAACCTTTCTTATGTGTGAGGGTAGTGCTGCCCCGGTCGAGCTGGCTTATTCGTGTTGAAATCAGCGTCGCTTCAAAAATCTAGTAGTGAAAATCTCGTGGTGCCGATTATCTTTATAGTTTTTAGTATATTTTATTTTTTTAATGTAGGAGGAAGTTATGACGAAATACATAGGGGTGAGTAGATAACGAGTACTAAATAAGCCACCCGTCTTTAATGTATCGACGAAAATCCTAAACTATAAGTATACATTTGTACACTTATCTAAGAAAGAGTTTGATTATGAAGATTTCAAAGGTCTTACGATACAAATATTACGCAGTGTTACGATGTTGCGCGCCAAGCAACTTGCCTAGTAGAATTGGTACACAACAACACTAAAACTTTATCATATAATGTTGCTAGAAAGAAATCTATTTGCACAATATTTAGAAGCTGACTACCAAAATCCAATTTCCGATCCGAAGGAAATCGGATCAATCGGTATCGATCCGTAAACATGATACTGTTCAAAACTTTGATTTATGTTTCAATACATATTGGGTTACTTGACAACAATGATTATTGATTATAAAAACTAGAGATTACTAAACAAAGGTCACCTCTAAATAGTAAGGATTCAACATTACAATAAGTAATGCCATGTATTTGTGCATGTGTTTAGTTATTTGTATGTATTCAAGTATTTAATATTAATTTGTACAACAAACAAGTTTAAATTTCACCTTCGATTATTTCTCTTAGTGACCTTTGATTGATCATATTATGATGCTACTAGGAAAAATGTTAGTCGAGATCTATTAATACGTGGATAAATGTTTTACTGTTTATAAATGTGAAAAAAAAGTGATAATTGTAGTAATATTGGTTTTAAAGTGAGCTAAAATCATGCTTAATATGCACATTATCTCTTAGTCCGTAGTCGTTAACAAATAAATATTTGACCAGTAGTGGATCTCAGCTCAGTAGTGGATGAAGCGCTCATAGCCGAGTGGCCTTAGGTGATTGGAAACAATCACCAAGGGTAAGCAACGACGGCGCGGTCGGACCTAGATGGGTGACCGTTTGTGGCATGATATATATGAGCGTTTCCGTGATTCGGAGGTCACGTTAAGCAGTCGGTCCCGGTTGTTATCATAAGATAGCAGTCGTGAAGCTTAGTTGGAGGCCTTCGGGCGGCTTAAAAACATCCAACAGCAAGATTACGTTGCCACAACGTGTCTTGCCAGTCCCCAACCCGCACTCGGCCAGCGTGGGGACGTATGGCCTTAACCCTCCCTTGAGAGGAGACCTGAGCCCAGCAGTGGGACGTTATGGGTTGTTGATGATGATGATGAGTGGATCTCAGGAGGCTGAATTGCATTGAAAGAATCAACATCTGTCAGCATGCTCATGGTGGACATTTTTCAGATATCATTTTTCCCTCATAATTGGCAATCTTTTCTCTTGGCAATACAATAAAAACTTACATCATATTTTAAATTCTTTGTTTTATTTTGTTTCAGAAAACTAAGTTCTTGTTGAAAACCCCGTTATAATCCCATAGTCCGAGATTGTCTGACTGCACGGATGTTGGAGTTTTCAACTCGGTCTCTACTGCACTGAGTGGTGTGGATTCAAAGTAGCTGAAACGCCAGATGGGAATGACACTGTGTGATCCAGAGATTGTTGTTTTGTGTCTGACCATTCTTTATGTAAATTCCATTAGTGTTTGTAAAGTCCCTCGAGTTAAAGGAATATTTTTTGTCTTGTAATTTTTGAAAAAGAGAAAATTAAATGCAAATTCATTGTGTCAAAACGATTTTCCGGTTAAATTTTTCTACGAACTAAAATAAATGTAATATAAATAAGAATATCACCTTGGTTCTCAGACAGAGTATCAAAAACCGAAATCGATATTTAGAATTGATTGAAGGTATATGTATGACCACTGTAAGCGTATAGATCTGTCATGAAGGCGTGTTACCTTATGAATTAACACTGACACTTGAAGCGTGTCATGTGAAACTGGAGAATATAATACATATATTTAATATGACAATAGAATCTTGATACTGTAATATTAACAAGGGTATTAAAAACATGCTAGATTCAATAACAAGATAATTTGTAGTGGTATTAGAGAAACTATACAACTTCCGACGAGTCAAGGTTTGGTTTAGTAATAGTGGTACGAGTAGTATGATCCGGGTTACGAACGAGATCCATAACAAGCATGTTGTATATTTGATTATGCACATATCATTATACCTTTGCAGTAAAACATTTAAAAATAATACATTATTTAGGAAAATATGACGCTTCAATAAACAAGTTAGATTACAACTTATTTAAGCTCTTTACTGAATATATAATGTTATATAGTAGTAGCATGTGTGACATTGGGCTGTACCTTTTTTCAGACTTTTAGATTTTTAATCCCACATTTAGATGCATATAATATCAGTGTTTTTTTTTAGTGTGATTTTTACTTTATAGTGCACTTATTTGTAAAAACAGGGCGTCTCCCCCCTCTCATAGCGGATTTGATAACTTGTTATTTCACCAGTTAAAGGGGCTTAAGTTGTAAAATGCACTTATGTACTTAGAAAACTTCGTACAAAAATAAAGCAATACATAATAAGTATACAAGAAAAGAAGTATAAACATAACAATTATTGTCTATTGGACACGATTTGAAATCTACCTACTATTATGGGTGACCACGGAACCCTAATTCTATGCGTGGCCTGACACGTACTTGACCATTTTTTTTTGTAAAATTATTGTTGTTACGAATTCTATCATTCTATCATCTGAAAAGAAAGAATCATGAAGCGAAAACGTATAAACGTTTTCGCTTCATAATTCTTGTCCTCAATAGAATATCAGGCCTAAAACAAAAAGAAACATCGTTCCTAAGATGATTACATATAAGTATCATTAATTAATTCAAGTAGGACAATGATAAGAGGCGTGCAGTGGTAGCGCAGTCCACGTGTTCCTTGTTCACAAGTCGCAAGCATTTTGCGCGCGCTTCACAATTATTAGCGAACAACATGTGCGTTTCACGGTGGCGCCTTGACAATGATCTTCACATCATTACAACTGTAACGAATGACCTACGGTAAATACAATGATAGTGTTTTTATTGTTGTACATCGTCATATTATAAGTTGTTCCTAACTTCTAAAATACGTTTATAGAAATTTTATGACATAATTGACAGTAATAATCCTCCTACATATTATAGGCGACATGTTTCATATTATGTAGGTATTAGGCCAATTTATGCGAAGTATTTGCTACCGTGTTATTTATTCCTATATATAATATAATTATGTACTCGATATTTAATATGTACACAATTATATTATGAAAGAACCACTAGACTTTTGACTATCTACAGATAGCAATTTGTGTATAAATATATTTATTTTCAAACAAGATATTTATTTTCTATGAACGGTTATTTAAAAATAACAACATAACATAAAATACGTAAGCTAATTCACACCGTTTGCGGTTAACAGACTAGTTCAAGGCGTATTTCTAAGGTTAATGCTCTTGAGCTGAAAGGATAAATCGGTTTCAGTCATAAGTGAACGTAACGTAAGATTACGCACGTAGTTTTACCAACTATAAAGGAGTCATCCGCTTGGAGTGCTTGGACATTATTCTTCATCTTGTAGACAGCGAGTTGCATTCGGGGCCAAGGCCGGAGGGCATATCGATTACGTTTCGAGCGATTTGCATGGCTGATTTAGCGTAAAGACAAAATTAATTGTTTTTCATGCAATGGTTACATTAAATAAACAGTTATTGCATAGAATGACATTTGTGATTAGTGTCTTACATGTTATCTACCAATGACCTCGCGTAAATGCGTGCAGATTACGAAAATTAATCGTGCCTAGTTCGTACAATCACATGAAAACTGCAGATTTTATATTAATTTTTTATATTACCTTCACTATGCATATGAAACAAGGCCATTATTATATTTCGATTTGGCATAAACGGTAGAATAGCACTTGAGTATTACATGCCAAATTAGCTTTTGGAGTCTTGTTTTCGTCTTGTTTACGTGTAATTTTGTTTATTGATTAGAGAGTGCGTAGATCAAACTAAACAATAAAAAGGTTTTTAAAACGGTACCATTTCTAAACTTTGTTTCGTTTAGACTTTCCATCTCCGTAATCGAAGTAATGGTGTAGAACTATTAGTAAGTTTTTTTATTGGATTGGATGTTTATAATGAAAATATAATGTCTTCTTTTAAAGATGATGAAGTAGGCTAAAATTTATTTCAATAATTTTAAACAAGATCTTTTATTTCCGAGATTAACCGAATACCTCCGTTTATTTATTATGTACGGTACTTGTAATTATGTTAACTATGTAAGCAAATCTTCAAGATTAATCTATAGTTCTAATTGTCATATCTAAAATAGACTTTGTTTGTTCATGGTGATTTTGATGAGAGCAATGATATCGTGATGAAAATAATATTTATTCGCACCAGGTGTATACAAGAACTTTCTTTTTGAATTTGTTTTAATAAGGTTAAATAATTGGAGAGGCCTATGTCTAGCAGTGGACTGCGATAGGCTGATGATGATGATAATGAAGATTAAATATATTAGTACCCGTCCAAGAAGATATGGTGTAGTACACTTGAATTCTATGTAATTTATTAAATTCTGGCGACTTGGCCCGGTTTCGCACGAAAGTCTTTGAAGGACTCGCATTAGTTTATTTATACGTATACGGAAAGAAATACACACACGGATGTCAGTAATTATTTTTATTGTTTACAAGAAATGATAAAGTTAACATTTCTTTTAAGATAGGATAGATAATGACAATAGAGATAGGTGATGATCTAGGTTAATTTCTCATGAAAATTATTTTATTCAAATGCATAAAACTTATAATATTCCTCTCTCTAAAAATATACTAAGTATTTTTTGTAGCTAGTTATTTCAATTGCATTGGGGTTGGGTACTATAATTTTGTGTGGCGGCGGCATGTAGGATATCACTGTTGATTTGTGCACAACGAGTCCAAATTGTTTTTAATCATTGTACGTAGTTGGTAAAAGAAACAAATTAAATCTTCAATTTGATGGGTAAGTTTCCTGGTGAAGTCTGAAAAAAATCGTTGTTATCTGTGACGGTTCCAGTCTGTTCGCCGTTTCAATCGTAATGTCGTAACCCAGCTAGTGACCTGTTAAATTAAATTTACTGCTTCATGTAGGAGCAGTTAGATGATTTCATAGGTAATGCGATAGTACGATTCGTCATGCATGTCTATTTTATAGTGCTTACTCTGTTGATACTTTTACATATGTTCAAACTGCGAAGTGATTGTGTACTTCAATATTTGTATAATTCTAAGAATAATTGAATTTAACAGTCAGTTTATTAGGTTTTAGGTATTTAACAATAACACGAAACGTCCGTTTACAAGCAGAGCAAATATATTTTTTCCTGTACAATTACGTGTCACTACATAAACAAGGTATTTAGAAGGATGATAATAACTTTAGTATCAAACGTTACTTAAATTGTGGGGATTAGGATCTACGACATTGAATGAAATAAACATGAAATGAATTTATGATAACAAATAGTAATGCTAATGATTTGCAAACTTTAGAATTATCACATAGCTACGAGCAGGCGACACGGTCGCGTCTGCGTTAGGGGACTACTCCGGAAGCAAATGTACTCAATGAAACTGATTCGACGTGATCCTGCCACTCGGTCACTGTTCTGGTTATTCAAAGATATTTACACTCACTACACTGGCTATACTTATATTATACTATTACGAATTGCTATTCTCCGAATAGGGGACCTATTCCTCTACTTTGATTAGTATTAAGATGTTCAAGCGACATGATATTTTCCCCAATAATTATTAGTCATAACTTTAATTCAAAGTGAACTGATATGTAGGCCTCAAGTCAGTGCTCGTAACGTCTTTAGTATAGGGATATCTATATGTACCTTTATTTATTTATTGTCTTTATGTTACAAAAGAAACAAAGGTGTTACAAACTATGTACAACAATAGGCGGTCGTATCGCTCATGGCGATTTCTTCCAGACAACCAATACGGACATCTTATTTCAATAAAACTTAGGGCAATTTACTAATATAGCTAGGTTTATAGTGTCTGTATATAATATCAATATGTTTCAAGTACACTTACATCAAAAATGATTTCTTTAAAATTATAGTCTCAGTCTGTCTGTATGTTCCGGGTTATCTCTGGAACGGCTAAACAGGTTTTGACAAGACTTTTACTGGCCGATGACTGATGATATAAGCAGTAACTAAGCTAATTTTTACACTAACTTCACGATTCACACGACTTCACAATAATAATCGCGGATAACACCACGGGACTCTGCTAGTTTAAAATAAATTTGAGAACCCTGAATCACCATATGCAAGGTTTCAAATTTTATGCATTGCAATAAACTTTGTAATAAAGGTTCTTTATCTGCGCAAAACTGGTCGGGCTGTCGGTCTTTAGCCAAAAAACACTTTATAAAAAAAGCTAATTTCGGACTGCACTTTTTTTACACGGTGTTAGCACTGACCATGTCCCTTATTGATTCAGAACCGCGAACATTATTTTGAAACAGTTTGACCACTTAATTTTGATCTTTTTTTGGCGATTTATAATAAGAGGGGTTCTCATTATAACTCGCTAACTTAGCATTGAATAAAAAATTAAAGGATTAAAGATTGTTTTCATTCTAAGTTGCTATCAATTTTTGACTTCAGAACTAACTTGTTATCACTAATAGTGTCTAGACTTTCTAGTAACTGCACTGCACTAACGGCCCGTTTACGACCTTACCGCTGTGAGCGGCAGCTAAGAGCGAAACGCCGAGCGGTAATATCAAAAGTATAAAAATGTACGAGGCACGCCACGAGTCGCCGCTCATAGCGAAAAATGTATGTGCGACGCCACGAAACAGAGCGGCGTGGACAGCGGTGCAGGAGTGACGGACTCAGCGGCGTTAATAAAAACAAAACATTTTAGATGATTTTATGACGGTAATGGGTACCGAGGCTTTTATAACAGAAATTTAAATAGACCGCCTATAGGTATGGATGTCAAAATATCACCAACATAAATGTAAAAAGGTTGTGGGAAGAAATTAAACAATGTTTTCCGGAATATAATGGTACTTACGTTTAATTTAAATTGATAACACAAAAACATAGATCCTAGGTACCTACCAAACGAAGCTACTTATATGTTGACAAAACTACTGGTATGTTTACTTAATGTAGGTGGATAGTTGACAAGTTTTAAAAGTTAATTTTTTTTCTCTGTCAGTAAGTAGGTACCTAATTTGCAAAACAGTAAACATATCAGTAGTTTCGTCTATAGATATAACTACACACGAAACTACTAGTATGTTTTATTCGCAATGTAAGTAGTTGACAAGTTTTTAAAGTTTTTTTCTATCCGTAAGAACTTAGTAAAACACTTGGAAACATCAGTTACTTCTTATAGGTAGGAGCTTCGTCTAGTTCACTAAATCGCCATTTAAGTACCTATCTTTATTTTTAAAAATGTTTTAAATTTTTAAAAATGTTTTAAAATGTTTGTAAATATTTAACACGTTTTGACTACCTAAATACGTCAACCGTGGCCGCTGCAACTAACCGCTACTAAGGGTTCGTGGCGTGCAAATCGCACCGCTCACCGACGCCGCCGGCATGCCGCTCCGCTTTTCGCTAAGACCAAACTCGTGGCCAGGCCGTAAGTGGTGCGTATTAAAACTCAACATGGGACAACTCTTTGTGCCATCCACAAATTTTTGTTCTAAATCTGGGTATTCCCAGTGTCCGTGTCCTGTATGTTTGTAAAGTTCCTTGAGAGACCGCAGTGATTCCTAAGTATTGAAAACATTCGGGTATTACGGTGCTTCCGATTACCGAAGCGTTGCGAAGGTTTTATTGCGTTGCAACCGTTTATCCGCTGCAGCGGCTTACCCGTGAAAGCATAATAGATAGATGAGTTACTTATGAATTTACAAAACAAAATATTGTCGATGAATGGATGGATGAACCGTTTCACAGACTGTGTCAGGCTTAAGTCTTTCTTAATTTCATAGTTTGAACACAATATTTTATACTAAATTCATGTATGTCATATATGTACAAACCATAGAGGTGTCTCTTTCTTTTAAAAGTACGAGGACAATGATTAAATAATAAACTATGTGAGTACAATATAAGGTCTGGGTGGTCTGGGTTGACGTTTTGAGAAAGGACCATAATGTTGAGTTAGCATTTTCTGGAGCCGGTATATGAGCCCAAGCGTTCGTCTTACCTAGGTAACTGGTATTTATTCTACTGGTATGGTATTAGTCAAGATTAACGACCCGAACCAGAAGAATTTAAGGTTTTAACTTTATTCACTATTGGGTGAAAATTGAATCTTGAAGTATTCTTGAAGGATGGTAAAAACCTATCTTTGTTTTTTTTTACGTTAAATGAACAATTTTCTAAACAACACATTGTTACAATACACTTAACAGTTATTTTACAAGTTATCAAACACAACAATAATTTTATTGTAAAATTAAAGATTCTCATACAATATTTTAACATTTAAAACAACATTATTTAACTGTCGCGTTTTTGTGTGTCTGTGATCATAAAATCTAATTGCCCATATTTTAAAGTACGTACATACATATAATATTTTAATCCTCCACCATCTCCTTCTCAAGCATAACTTAGTTGCAGAGACAGACGGCAGGTTAACTTCCCCCTTTTTTTTCTGTGCGGAAATCCCCCCGGATACCACCAATTGGCGGCTATGTCGCAATCGAACCAACTTAAACCGCACGTCTTCTTGGGTATATAAGCCGAGGAACCATCGAAAGGAAATCCCTGGAACCCCGATGTACCTCGGGCCACCTATGGTTTGTAGATGGCCCTCTCCTGTGTGGGAACCTCCATGTTCCCTTGCTCTCTCCAATAGCCGCGTGCGTTCCTTAGCAATTGTGCTGCCATCCCGGATTGCTTCTGCTAGAGTGACAAGTGGCCTCACATGTCAGCCCCAGGCCTCCGCTAATGGCGGAAGGAGATGGTTTAACGATCTCCAGCGCTGAGTTGACGGCAGAACCTGGCCCGTTCTCGGGCCTGGCGGACCGGCAAAGTTCTAATCCTTTCCCGGTCCTGCTCAGCCATCTTCTTCGTAAGCATAAGTTCCTCACAGAAATAGACAGAGGTAAAAGTTAAGTTAAGAGTTAACGTTATTTTATCTATATGTATACAAGTAAATAAAACTGATGTGTCTGTTTGTAATATCAAATGAACAGTTATTTTTTGTTGATTGCATTCAAAAGTATATACCGTATAGGTACTTACATAAAAAGTTTTGTCTGTGTCTATTCCGGCTTACCTCCGGAATGGCTGGAACTATCAGTAGAACATTGTTCCGCGGCGTTACTTGCGATTTATAACAAAATCGTGGTTAACACTGAGGGACTCAGCTAGTTTACGATTAATATCCAAGCACATAATATCCTAAATAAAAGAATTTACTGAAGATTATGTAACTCATAGAAATCATTTGCAGGTGTCGAATTCCATTACAAATTCTAACATTTTAATATTATTTATTTAAAACAAATTTATTGATTAAATATTTAACTTATTAACCTTACTTTCTGATTAGCCACATATCATGGATATCAGAAAAATTATGTGATTAAATCAAATACGATGAATGACTATTTATTGCATAGCTGACTCTGAGGTTTTCAAATCAGATGTATTTTATTGAATTGAGACATTTAGTAAAGATATAATTCGCATAAGGACTAAATTTCATATTCTAGGAGTTGATAAATTATGTTTAAATAAATAAGATACACAATATATCAATAGAATCAAATCAAATCAAAGATACACAATATTCATATTTATCTTTATTTACAGTTCTATTTACATGTTATAATCCGGGTAGGTGAAATTTGGTTTTGTTTATACATCTAACTTTTACTTATTTTTATTTCGATAACGTCAAATTGTGTGTGACGTGACATCTGTCAAATTATCGTTCCACCGCCCCTTTATCATTCAACTGCTAGTGCGTTCCGTTCCTCGCAACTTTAGAAAGATCACAATGTAATATTTTATGAATTTAACTCCTGGTATCTACTTTTTTTTTTTTTTTGGTTTCTTTCTTCTTATATTATATAAGTTATTAATATTGTAGATAGACGATTTGTCTGTTCATATTCAAGTTACTTAAATTTTTCCGTTTATTATGTGTAAATTTTTTCTATGTAAGCTGGTGGGTGATGTAGTGATGTGCTGCAATCAAGGTAATAACTTATTTAATTAATTATATCGTTTAAATATTTATATATTTATATTTTTATATACAATTTCTATTTTTATTTTTAACTACTATATTTAATTTTGTATTTTTTTATTGTAATGTTTACACGGCTCTGCTATGATTCATGATAATGATGATATAGATAACGAAGTATACTTCTCTGCCAACGATTCTTCCGATGACGAGAGCTTTAGTTCTCTACCAGACACCTTGGGTGATCGACTACGGTACTCATTTAATAACCAATCACAATCTCTACTGAATATATGTCACATTAATGCTCAGAGTGTCCCCAGCCACTTTAGCGAACTGACTGAAACTTTCAGGGATAATAATGTGCACGCCATTCTGATTTCGGAAACGTGGCTTAAGCCGCATCTACCTTCCACTTCATATCCCCTCACTGGCTTCGTTCTCATTCGCAATGATCGACCGGAGTCGAGGAGGGGTGGAGGAGTAGCCATCTATCTCCGTGGTTGCTTATCCTTTAAAATCCTTGCCACTTCCTCTTCTGACTCTTCTTCTACTACTGAATACCTTTTCCTAGAAGTTGGTGTTAAGGGATCCAAGGTTTTACTAGGGGTAGTATATTGTCCCCCTGCTGTCAACTACTTCTCCAGTCTGGAAACAGTTCTGGAATCTTTAGGGTCTGAATACGCACATCACATCATAATGGGTGATTTCAACACCGACCTTTTGGCCTCTAACTCCTCCCGTACTCGTAATCTCCTCCACATTACCCAATCCTCTAGCCTCCATGTTCTCCCCCTACAAGCAACTCATCACAACACCGAGCACCAGGATACTTGGCTTGACCTAATGCTCACCTCTGCTCCAAGTTTTATTCATTCCCATGGTCAACACCCTGCTCCTGGATTTTCCCATCATGACCTGATCTACCTCACCTACATCCTAAAACCTCCTAAACCCCCACCGAAATTTCTGCACGTGCGTGGCTTTGGACGAATGGACATAAATAAACTGTGCGCGGATGCTTCTGCACTGGATTGGTCTAACTTGAGAGCTACTACTGACATCAACCATAAAGTCAACATTTTCAATGAGACCGTTACTAATTTATATGATATACACGCACCTGTGAAAAAAATTAAAGTAAAGCGCGACCCTGCTCCTTGGATGACGGAAGAAATTCGAACCGCTATGCGACGGAGAGACCGCTGTTTTAACAAATACAAGAAAAACCGCACTGAGGAGAAATGGAATTTTTTCAAGAGTGCTAGGAATCGGTGTAACCAGGTGATACGAAACGCCAAGCGCCGCCATATAATTCAAAGTATAGAATCCTGTCCAACTTCTAGCATGTGGAAATTTCTTAGAACACTAGGCATTGGCAAAAAACAACGCCCTGAGTTAAAGACGACGGTTGGCTTAGATGACATAAACCGTCATTTCACAACTACACCACAGATGGATCATCAAACTAAGACTCAAACATTGAGTTACTTAGCTAGTCTAACCCATGCTCATACTGTATCCTTCAACTTTTCTCCGGTGTCTTCTGAGGACATCAAAAAGATTATCCTATCCATTCGTTCCAATGCTGTGGGATGCGACGGCATCAGCCGCCGCATGATTGTTGCTATCCTCGATCACATTCTTCCAGCTATATGCCACATCATTAACTTTTCACTCGATTCAGGAACCTTTCCTTCACTCTGGCGTAAGGCCTTCATCATCCCATTACCCAAAATACCCAACCCTTCACTTCCTGAACACTTTCGCCCTATCTCTATACTTCCCTTTCTTTCAAAAGTACTGGAGGTTTGTGTTCACAGGCAGCTCTCACAGTATGTTTATCAGCAGAATCTCCTCAGTCCTTTACAATCTGGGTTCAGACCCGGTCACAGCACAACCACCGCACTCCTCAAGGTGACTGGCGATATGAGGCAGGGTATGGAGGACACCAAAGTCACAGTCCTGGCTTTGATTGACTTCTCGAATGCTTTTAATACCGTTTGTCACGACGTCCTATTAGCTATCCTCTCCTATCTCATGGTCTCCTCAGAAGCTCTGGAATGGTTCTCCTCCTATCTTCAGGGACGTCAACAGTGTATTCACATTGACGACCGGTCATCTGGTTGGAGTGATCTTCGCAGTGGCGTCCCTCAAGGCGGTATATTATCTCCCTTATTATTCTCAATATTTATTAATCTCGTAACCCAATACCTTCAGTGTTCGTATCACCTGTACGCCGACGATTTACAATTGTACACGCAGTCAAGGGTAGAAGACATCGCCAACGCAGTTAACAAAATCAACAAAGATTTAGACGTAATTAAGAGCTGGTCAACAAGCTTTGGGTTGTCAGTAAACCCAACCAAATGCCAAGTGATTGTCGTGGGGAGTAAGCAAATGGTGAGTAGGTTGGAAATGGCTGTCATTCCACCAGTCGTGTATAACAGCGTCAATATACCTCTGAGCGCAGTTGTGAAGAACCTGGGACTACATATAGACTCAACACTTGATTGGCGGGCACAAGTTACCCACGTCAGTCAAAAGGTTACATCATGTCTCCGAGCTCTATATCGCCTTAAGAACTTTCTTCCCATTAAAACCAAGGCCACGCTCGTGCAATCCTTGATAATTCCTTTGATCGATTATGGTGATATGTGTTATTTCGACCTGAATGCAGACCTCCTCAATAAACTAGACCGCCTTCTCAATAACTGCATTCGATTCGTTTTCAATCTTCGCAAGTATGATCATGTGTCTACTTTACGTTCCCAGCTGCAATGGCTCCCTATTCGTCAGCGCCGCAATTTACGGGCTCTGACTACACTCTTTTCTCTCCTCAACTCCCCATCTTTACCTGAATACCTTGAACTTCATTTCCGTTTCTTATGCTCCAATCACGACCGAAGCCTCCGGTCGTCCAACAACTTACTTCTTCTGTGCCCCTCTCACACCTCCAACTTTATCAACTCCTCCTTTTTTGTGCAATCGGTCCTACTATGGAACACGCTCCCTACCGAAATCAGAATGTCCACAAATCGCATTAGTTTTAAAAGGAAAGTGCGCGAATTGCTTCAAAGCGAATTGGCAGTACAGCTACAACGATAGTACCCGTGTATATATTTATTATATTGTATGTACGTATGTATATGTAGTTTTATATATTTAGAGTAGTAGTGTATATGTATGTGTATTTAGGTATATCTCGTATATGTATATATGTATGTATTTTAAAAAAATATTTAAGTAGGGTAATCTTATTTACATACCTATGCCTATTAATGGTATTTTTTTTTTTCTCTCTGCACCTACCGCATCACATTTTTGCAACACCTGAAGGTTGACTGGCAGAGAATGCCTTATGGCATTAAGTCCGCCTTTGTACAACATGTGCAATAAGTATAAAATAAAAATAAAAATAAATAATATAACACTATAGTCGTCACAAAATAAGAAGCCCGGTTTGACATTTGTCATCGTGGCGTAACTAATACGATTAATTCGTGTTTTTGAGTGCAATTTTTCAATATCAAGTTAAACTTGATGCTTATTTATGATACTCGTTGTGATAGTGTATGGGTAACATAGTAATTAAATAGGATTATGAATTTGATTTTTCAATTTCTTACATGCGGCATGTCAAATGACAAATGTCAAAACGGGCTTCTTATTTTGTGACGACTATAGTGACAATTTTCATCTACGTAAACGAGTTAGGTACAGGGGCTACCTACATTAGGGAGCTCTCAGTAAGAATACTGTATGAATATAGTTAATTAAAACGGGCATCACAAGAATATAATGACTAAATCGACGTTGAAGTTTGGCCATGCTATCTTGATGGCGCAATGGTGGCGTATGCGACTGCTGTGCTTGATTATTCCCGGATCGGACCATTTGTTTCGGAGTTTGGGTCTTTTCTATGTATTATTGATACTAAAAAAGTATGTTTATGTGTTTATATTAGTTGTCTAGTACTCATAATACAAGATCTGCTTAGTTTGATATAGACGTGTATATATACTGGTACGTACTAGCCGATGCCCGCGGCTCCGCTCGCGTCCTAGGGTCATGAAAAATAGACGTTGACCGATTCGCAAACCTAATCGATATGCACACAAAATTTCATAAGAATCGGTCGAGCCATTTCGGAGGAGTTTATTTACAAACACCGTGACACGAGAATTTTATATATTACATATATTAGTCATGATTATAAGATAAATGTTCTTAATTAAGACAAAAGGTTATAGAATGATGTGTTATTTTTTAAATCGTAAAGTCATTACGAGATTAAAATAATTCATATTTATTTTATACTCATTAAAGTAATAACTATATAATGTGTAATCGTTTCAAAATTGCTTATGCGCTCATGTGAACACGTAAATACATAGATTGACGACATGCCATGGACATTGTGTACTTAATGTTAGGTGATTGTTTGTAGTCTTAGCTTAAGGTAAATAATAGTTTAACCGGTGAAATAATTCTTGTCATTTTATTCTTAAACGATGATAAATGAGGTTTCTGTTTAAGAGGGTTTGTGGATAATGAACAACAACCCATAAGGTCCCACTACTTCTCTCAGTAGAAGATTATGACCATACGTTTATACCCTGGCGGATTGCGGATTGGGGACTGGTAAGACACAAGTTATCTTACCGTTGGATGTTTTTAAGCCGCCTCTTACTAAACTGCACGACTGTCTTATGATAACAACTAGGACCGACTGCTTAACGTGACTTCCGAATCACGAAATTACAATGTTTTTAATTTTTAAAGTTAAATTATGTTCGTTTGCAATAATATTAGAACATGAATATGTAGATAAATAATGACAATTAAAGTTTTATTAATAATTATCCTACTAATATTAAAAACGTGAAAGTTTGTGAGTATGTATGTATGTGTATATGTATGCTTGTTGCTCTTTCACGCAAAAACTGAACGGATTTAGATGAAACTTTACAGTAATATAGCTTATATATCAGAATAACACATAGGCTACTTTTTACTGCAATATTCGAGATACACGGGCGAAAGCTAGGTGATTATAAAAATACATAAATCGTACATGTCAAAATGTATCACTGTATAACTCCGGTCAAAACTTCAAAGGTTGCTAGTTGCTATGCATAACACATTTGCATAGCGACCATAATGATAGTTTGTAGAGGGCTAATTTAAAAATGAGTTCTGGATAATCACATATGTAGGCTACTTTTATCCCGAAAATAAGCGGGTTACACAGCGGGGCGTACCTAGTTATGTTATAGTTATAAATACAACCAGCTGAGTCTGTAAAAAAATGTAGTCTATAAAAATAGCCTGCTACTCCCTATGTCATCAGTCATCTGTATCAGCAAGTCGGTCGAGGTACCGTCTAAATCGGTCCAGCTGTGCCAGATATTAACCGAAAAACTTTTGTCTATCAGTCACAAAAGTTTTAATACTTGCATTTTGAATGTCAGTACCGTATTTACTTATTTATGCCTTGAGTAAAAAACAGTCATTACACACAGACACTGCAATATTATACACTTATTTACTTGTACTGTATATATTAGATATAGTTTAGTTTGTGTAACTCTCATAATTGTAATATTTCTCTGCCCGACAACTCTCAACATGGTTTTGAGTTTATTAATTATAATTATGAGATATATAATTGCGTCATTCACGATGCTCAATTCATCATGAATATTTTAGTAGTGTATTTCGACCAACGTCCAAAATAAATAGGCGTACTCAGGCTGCCATACTCAAACCATATACTTGGAACAAGTTCAAATGCACATGCTGGACTTTTAACTGGTCATTCGTTACGCAAGCAATACAATGAGGTGAATGCAAGCAGAGGTAGTTAATTGTGTCACATACATCTATTTCTATTTTTTCAGGAAACTCTTGCATTGTGTGCGTGAGACTTTTCAAACCTACATGTAATGGAAACAAAGAACATTCGAACTTGGAAAAACTTTAAATTTATGAATAAAGTGTTGTCCCAGGAACCCACAACAATCGGCACCGTAGTAAACAACGTGGCAACAGCTAAAATAATACGATATCCGACCTGAAAATCTGTTAAAAACTATCAAACTTAAATAACAAATTGTGATCGCTCATTGATCGAAAATCGATCATTAATTTTATTTTTTAGCTTTCCGGACTTCTCATCCACTCCCTACAAACTTTAAATATTAAGCTAAATTTTAGACTCCTTCGTCCGTGCAATTTTTGAAACAAGGGATACAAAGCTTTTGCTTCACGTATTAGAATATAAATATCTAGTGGATGGATGAACATAATAAGTGGTAAATACTGTGATTGTATAATTTATCTTAGATATTAAATTCTCGTGTCACAATGCTCGTTCCCATACTCCTCCGATACGGTCGGACCGATTTGTATGAAATTTTGTGTGCATATCGGGTAGGTCTGAGACGATTCTCAGACCTACCCGATATGCACACAAAATTAGCCGATGCTAACATCTATTTTTGATACCCCTCAGACGCGAGCGGAGCCACGAGCATCAGCTAGTGCTATATTTAAAATTCTCGTGTCACAATGTTCGTTCCCATACTCCTCCGAAATGACTTGACCGATTCTTATGAAAATTTTAATGTATATTCAGTATGTATGAGAATCGGCTACTATCTATTTTTCATAACCCTCGCATGCGAGCGGAGACGCGGGCATCAGCTAGTACTCTATATACTTGACGCAGCTTGTTTAAAGACGTTGTGATTGTGATACATACGCTTTTAAAGTATAAGATTATTAGGCACTACACAACCCAGGACTATTTATGTTAAAATAATTGCGTTTGTAATACTTACATATTGATCTTATTCATTAATTTGCAAGTGGGTTAAAGTACTTGAGATCGAAGTTAAGCGTTAAATACACTTTATGTAAATAAGATACAGTAATCATTGAATACGTATAATAGATTCCATATTATATTAAAATGAAAAATATTTATTATTATTTTTTCTGTGCACACTATTTTTTTTTTCTATATTTGGCTCTGCATCGCCCTAAGTTCGACTGGCAGAAAATGCCTACCACATTAAGTTCGCCTTCGCAAAATCTGGCAGTTTAAACAAAATAAAATAAATCAAATAATATTAGGACTATTTTAATAGACCTAAAAACATTTGTTTTTTTTTTAATGATGAACATGTTTATTGGTCACATATAACAAAAATAAAACAAGACATAATAGGTACAACTACCATTATTATATAGAAGAAAAAGAGAATAACATAAAAACAAATTAAGAAAAAAGGGCTAAAAGGTGACACTCACTGCGGTCCCGAAAGTAACGACAGGTTTTTCAGGTGAAAATAAGATAAATAAAATGATGAGCTAATCTTGGACATTTTTAGTCAGATTTTGAAGTTTTTATTTGTATTAGACAGAACATTCATTGACGAAGATACATAACTCCACAAAGATTAAATACCCTTGTGTGATTGTGCCCCCGGCCATATTTGAAACGAATCATTTCAAACCTGTCTGCGAAACTTTTCTCTTTTTTCATTTTTGAAACCTGGTTTCCAATATAGTCGTTGGGAATTAATATAGACTACGGTTTGTATGTTAACATACTTCCAAATCCACTAAACAAGTCCCGTGATAAAATGTATATCTAAGTTTCATCTTTTCGGTAACTTACGGATTAGCTAAAGAGTAAAATGAAAAAAGTAATAAAAGTACGAGTAGAAGAGGATAATAAATTATAATTAACATTATATTCAAATAAATTATTAATGATCGAGCTAAATAAAACGAAGTTCTAATGATCTAAGCTGGTTAAGTGGCGCAGTGTAAAGAAGCAAGTCTCATTAGAAGGCTAAAAACAAAAAAGTAATGTATAGACAGTAGAGACATTGAGAACTGTCAAGATCATAAAAGAAATGTTTACGAGGAAGCCGTTGTGTTCGTGACATTTATCAGATCAATGTCAAGGGTCGCCGTCGTGCGCCTAGTAGGGACTTACGACCTTCCTATGTATGTATATATGATATCGTGTAGTACAGTCGATTCGTAAACTACTTGCACCACTATTCACAATGTTAATTAAAGGACGACAAGGTCACGATTGTAACCTAGACACAATACTTGGGACAAAACGACCTCAATTAGTGCGCTAACAGATATAATATTTGCACCCAAGAATCGATTAAAACAGTCTACATTCGAGTAAATTATATTTTCCTGTTATTTTCATCAATATAACGACTAAGTTATTTATTTTTATTATACGAGGTCAGTAGTCACATAGTATCGATTAAGAATTAGAACAATTAACTCCTTAATTTTAGTAGAGGTCAATAATTTGACCTTCAGTCTAGACTAAAAATAAAAATATCTACTTTTTCAATGAAGTAAAGGTTGTGCTCTGAATGAGAAGAATAAACTGCTAAGCCTGCGAAACGAGAAAACCCCTATATTTTATTTTAATTATTCTATTGCGTTCGTTTATGTTGGTTATTGCGGTAAAGTGTCCTGTCAACACCCAGTATCTAGTTGGCAAATATCATTGAAATCGGTACAGTGGTTAAAGTCGCGAAAGCGTAATAAATAGATAGATGTCGATTATGTGACTACGTATGTAAATAGTGAATCAGAAGTGCATTGGTTCATACAAAATATAGCAAAATATAATCTAAACCCTGGCAATTCCGTAACTACCGAATGGTTATATCTAGCTATAATGCGTATATGCTGCATAGCTAATATTTAACATTGACAAACTACACAATCCTTTAATCAAATTTGAAATTTAGGTCAGTCGAGTAGTAGATAACAACTGTCGTTTGAGGAACCAAAACCTTGTAATGATAATATTCGTAATTAATATTTCTACCTTATAGGAAAGAAGAACATTAATCTAACAATAAACGAACAGAAATCTAATCCAATAATTTCAGTTTGCAGCAACAGAGAGTAATTTATCTACCTATGTTGAAACTTCCTCTTGAAGATACTGTTCAATTAAATTAGAGTTGCCAACCGTCCTGTTTTCCCAAGACATGTCCTATTTTTTAAAGTGTCCTGGGATGTCCTGAATAGTTTTTAAGGAGCGTCCTGGGTTTTCAAAATTAAAATAATTTGCGCTCCTCTTTTAAAATTTTATTGTTACGTTACGACCTCGCAGTCGCAAGTTATGCAACACTGCAGTGCCGTGGAAAAACTGAAATTCAGGTAAAACCGGTTGAACTAGTAGCCGACGCCAAATAAACTTGGGAATAAAGGCTAGGAAGATGAAGATGATGAATTACTTAAGTTTTATTTCTCCTATATTCACTACTATAGTTAAATTAATTTAATTTAACTATTGCAAACTCTGGTGCGTCCTGTTTTTAAAGTGAACTGTCCTGGTTTTTCCAACTTCGAGTCCTAGTAATTTATATGTTCAGACTGTTTTTAAACTACATAAAAGTAGTATAGGTATAGGTATAGGCAAGGTAGTTGCTTCGTGCACACGTACTCTGCCTAGGCCTCTCTGAATATCTAAGCAGTCTTTGAAAGAAGACGTGGAGCAACCTCATCATTTATTCACATCTGTCTCTCGGGACGATGTCAAAGCCTAAACGACATACTGGATAGAAAGTGAATGAAATATTAAAAGTTCCAAGTGTTGATTGCATTGTAAATTCCATCTGAAATTATTGTTGCTATTTTGTAAGTCTTCTAGAAAACATTTAAATAAAGTTTCAGAGAATTTAAATCATTCATATCACGTTTGAAGATCGTATCGAAGGCTTTCAACATTCGCATTGTGAAGTAATCTGATATTATCTTATTTATTATATAATTACCATACCATATATTTATATATATTACGAGCCTTGCGGTGTTACCCGCTGTTGCTGTTGTACCTTTACTTCCGCAGGTAATGCCGCAGAGCGAAGCTAGTCTTAAAAAAGTAGACTAAGTTACTCATTATGTCATCAGTTATCTAAAATCTAAAGCCTGTGAAAGTTCTGGCAGAATCAGTCAAACCGGTCTAGAGATTAGCCCGAACAGACAGACATACATATGCATTTTGTAAAAAACTGTTAATAAGAAGTAACAAACAGAATATTCAATTTCACTTAGTAGTGTAGAGAATATATTATACCAAAAGTATTTATGATATATATTATTTACTGTTTTATATTACCCCTATAAGTTTTTAAAATTTTCAATGACTTACAATAACTGTAAATGAATGGAACTATACTTTAATTTATATAAATTTGATTTTTAAAAATAACCTTACCAAAAGATGATTAATGGGTGTCAAGATTTTGTATTTTTAACGATATCTGTATGTTCTCAAGGGATTTTTATTTATTTTTAAGTTTGTATAATTAATTACACTTCCGCGGAACTCACATACAAATGATAAATACTGATGTCAGCTTATAGATACATCTTTTTAAATTAATTGTTGTTATTTGATTGTTATGTGAGAAACATGAATATTATAATGCTAAGCCCTTTATTTTTTTATAAAAACATAGTCTCTAATTAAGGTTACAAAATCAGTGTCATTGTCATGGTAATGAAGGCAATAAATAAAAGAGTTATGGTAGCAGTAAGCTAAACCTAAAAAAAATAATTGGCCACGTGTGTGTCAGGCCACGCATAGAATAAGGGTCCGTAGTCACTCATAATGGTAGGTGGATTGAAAATAATAGATAATTGTTATGTTTACATATTATTTCTTTTTTTGTACGAAGTTTTCCAAGCGAGTGCATTTTGCAACTTAGGCCCCTATAACTCCTGAAACAAAACGTTACCTAAACCGTTATAGTTTTCCTTTAAAGTTTAGTATATGGACTACTATCATGATTTTTTTCAGAATTTTCGAGCCAGCCGTTTAGCTTTTAGAGGGGGCGGGGGACGCCCTGTTTTTACAAAAAATGCGCTTTAAAGTTGAATAATTCACAGATACCTAAATCGAAAATGGTTTTAGTAACCTTACATCGTTTTTAAGATATGATCAATGGCCATAACCTGCGGCTCACTAAGGAGAGGACACCTAAATTTGCTTAAGTATTTGTGAAAATCTTTTTCTTTTATCTTTATTTATGAATTAATGTGATAATTTTTCATATTTATAAGTTATCACACAATATTTTATGGCCTCAATAAATGTGATAATTAATTACGGAAATGTAAAGGCATCATCACTTTTATCGAAGTTTTAAAAATAGTTTTTTGATTGCAAGAAATATAAATTACGGTTTATGATTTATGGCGTATAAAAAAAAACTACTAACTAGATCTCGTTTAAACCAATTTTCGTTGGAAGTTTGCATGGTAATGTACATCATATATTTTTTTTAGTTTTATCATTCTCATAATTTAGAAGTGACAGGGGGGGGGGGGACACATTTTAAAACCTTGGAAGTGTCTCTCGCGCACGCTATTCAGTTTAAAAAACTTCAATATCATTTTTGAAGACCTATCCATATGGTATGGTTTTGATGAAAAAAAATTTTTCGAGTTTCAGTTCTAAGTATGGGGATTTTTGTTTAAAAATATTAATGCGGTTCACAGAATACATCTACTGACCAAGTTTCAACAGTATAGCTCTTATAGTTTTGGAAAAAGTGGCTGTGTCATACGGACGGACAGACAGACATGAAGAATCTTGTGTTCCGTTTTTTGCCATTTGGCAACGGAACCCTAAACATCGTGCATTCTAAGCAAATAAAATAGATTTTATTATTAACAGAGATTCTTACTAAATGCATGTGGTATTTAAAATTTATGTATTTTTTTTATCCCCTAATAAAAAAAAAGACTGCTCCGCCAAATTTTTTGAACAGCTAGACCGATTTTCACGGGATATTCACTTGCAGATAGCTGATATTATAAGACATAGACTACTTCAAGTAACGTAAATTACTTTTGTTTTGGGCTAGCTTCGCCCCGTGGTGTTACACGTGGTAATTGTTAAAAAAGATAATAACTGCGGGTAACACTGCTGAGAAAAGCTGATATCTATCTATACAAATGATTGATACACGTATTTCTTTCTAAGGTATTTGAAGGAAAAAATATTTTTAAGTTTTAATTATTTTTGTTAAGCACGAGAGTTAAATCCCTACTATAATATTATAAATGCGAAAGTAACTCTGTCTGTCTGTCTGTTACGCTTTCACGCCTAAACCACTGAACCGATTTTGATGAAATCTGGTATGAAGATAGAACTGAACTTGGGAAAGGACATAGGCTACTTTTTACCGCGATAACCAACATTCACGCGGGCGGAGCCGCGGGCGAAAGTTAGTGTTTAATAAGTCTTGTTTTGAACAATACGGTATTGTTTACCAGTAAAACACTAAAACAAATTAGTACTCGATTATAATTATTATATACCTTCATGATTTGTACCTTCATGAATGATCTTGATAGTAAGTAATCTGTTGATTTTATTACTGTCATCGAGATAATAATATTTAGTTCTAAGGTTAATGTACTACGTTCTATATTCACCTATGTTTGTAAACTAGACAAATACCGTTACTTACTTGATAATTGCTAGTTATAAAATAAAGACAGAAGTAATTTAAATATCGAATGTTGTCATCGTTTATCTATACTATAGTTCGGTCAACGAGAAGCGATACAGATGTTCATTAACCTTAAAAGCGACTGACGAGTTGACAATATTATCTATATCTTTCCATCTTTTGTATTTGTTGTAATGTCTCGTTTTCCCGGAAAAAAATTGCTAGAATCTGCAAATACTTTTTCTAATAGAAAGCTACATTATTTGTAGGTATCACAGCCTTTAAATTAACCTGGAAAATCATACCGCGACAAATAAGTACGACATATTAAAAGCAGACGGAACTGTGGGCAAGAGCTAGTGAAGGATACTGGGCGTATGTTACAATGTACTTATCTTTTCGCAAAAGTAATAAATAAATTATATTATATAGGACAGTCGAATTACATAATATGTGACCGTGGATGAATCACATATGTGTACCGCGTTATTTTAAATTAAAACATTTTAATTTTAAACATTAAACGCATATGGAAGTATCTTCCTAGGTTAGGTGCTAATTTAAAAAAAACATCTTAAAATTGCTGACTTTCACTGACAGATAGCTCATATTTTAAAGTTATTTTTATTTTAGAAAAAAAACAATAAAGCGCATTTAGAATGTTCCTTACTTCTTGTCATTTTTCCCATGTTTCATTCAATTTTTTTTTAAACATAATAATGTGACATCACATTAAGCATGTATATTGATAGGTTCTATTTTTTAATTCTTTTAATAATTAATAAATTTTAACTTATCTAATAATAATACAATTTATCTCTTTTATTAAAGGGTTGTTTTTTAGTGTTTTTAGTGTTTGGCTTTTATCTGTGGAGTCTTGTTAATGGTGTAATGCTACTTTTATAATCCATACTAGTACTAAAAAGCTAAAGCTGCTGATTTGAAAAAGTATTTCCGTGTTAGTCACAGTGATGGTGACAGTCTAGTTATCGATGAAGGATATATATCATCACGCTATCAAATGGAGTGGACTATCAAGAAAAACGATTGAAAAATTGAGGAAAAATTCCTTTTGAGTAATAGAGTAAGAGCCCAGAGCGATCAGACATAACTTATTTTCACATGGGTGAAACCTTAACTACTCAGTAGCGTCTAGTGTACTTTTAAATACCTGCATGTTTGTGGAACTAGATCTGTGACACCTGGGCAGATATCAGGTGAGAAAGGTAACTAAAAATAAGAGTTATCTAACTTAAATTAGTATGGCTGATCTTTATATATATTTTGTAGAATATTATTCTAAACTAGTTTCATAAAGTGTCAGACACTTTTCATGGACCAGAGCTTGTGTCAGACGCTTTAAAGATCGACAAAAAATTAATGAACTTTACTTATTTTTACATGTCTGATTTTTTAATATGTTATTAAAGTAACTATTACAAAGTTACATTTCATCTTTCATCAGTCAGACAAATTCGAGTGACCAAACATCCCTTAAACACAAAAATTATTCAGCCGGGAGTGCGATCATCATGCTATTTCAGAGCGAGTGAGACGTCCACAGCAACTTGGATCCCGTTTTTAGGGTTCCATAGCCAAATGGCAAAAAACTGAACCCTTATAGATTCGTCATGTCTGTCTGTCTGTCTGTCCGTCCGTATGTCACAGCCACTTTTTTCGGAAACCATAAGAGCAATACTTTTGAAACTTGGTAAGTAGATGTAATCTGTGAACCGCATTAAGATTTTTACATAAAAATAGAATAAAAACAATACATTTTGGGGGTCCCCATACTTGGAACTGAAACTCAAAAAAATTTTTTTCATCGTAAAAACATGTAAAAATAAGTAAATTTCATTAATTTTTTGTCGATCTTTAAAGCGTCTGACACAAGCTCTGGTCCATGAAAAGTGTCTGACACTATTTGAAACTAGTTTAGAATAATATTCTACAAAATATATATAAAGATCAGCCATACTAATTTAAGTTAGATAACTCTTATTTTTAGTTACCTTTCTCACCTGATATCTGCCCATGTGTCACAGGGCTAGTTCCACAAACACGCAGGTATTTAAAAGTACACTAGACGCTACTGAGTAGTTAAGGTTTCATCCCTGTGAAAATAAGTTATGTCTGATCGCTCTGGGCTCTTGGACCATAATCCTAGTCTACGATAATTGTATTGTAGTTACTATTTTTTCTTTTTTTACAAAAAAAACTTACATGTAATCCAAAGAAGTTATAAGTTAGCATTCTGTGTAAACATGTATAAGTATGTTTTCATAATATATTATTAAAATAACATTGCATTAAAATAACATATATTACGAGTATTGTCATTAAGATCTTATCATCCGTTTTAAGGTTAATGGGCTTTGTTTAATATGTGTTCATATGTAGATGTCATTTGTTGGTTTTTCGATAAAGAGAAACACTTAAGCTTTCAAATTATTTTTTTATATTCATGTAACTTTCCTTGTGTTATAATATATTTGAAAATCTTTTTGTAATCCTAAAATATTTAAAATAATACACACAGTTGCTCAAGTAGTTTCATCATCAACAGCCTATAATAATTCGCTTCGCTTGTCTCTCTTTAGCTGACATGTGAAGCCATTATCGTCGTCGCTGCGACAGAAGCAGGCCAAAATGACGTCGAAAGTGCTATCGAGAACGCGCGCCCCTTTTGAGGTCAATAAGGAACATGGGGGTTCCCACATAGGAGAGGGTCATCTACAAGCCATAGATGGCCCGAGATGCGGCAGAGTTCCAAGGACTTCATTTTGAGGGTATACCTGGTACCTCGGCTTTTAGTACCCGAGACGGCGTGCGGTTGAAGTCAGATCTAGTCCGACAAAGCCAATAACTGGTGGTAGGTTTTCATTTAATTATGTCACATACAGTGGATACGTAATACAGTAGAAGATTTATTTCTGCCTACGTAAAACGTATAATGAACTCAAACTTAAGGGTTTTAGTGATCGTTATTGCATTCACCTGGATCGAATTTAAGCTTTCAACTCTACTGAAGTGAAATTTCGAAAATATTTAAGAAATCGATTTGTTAAAAAGTGAAGGGATTTTTGAGGTCGGAATTAAAAATGTCTGTTATATAATAGCATTATTTCGTTTATTTTAATTTAACAAAGGAGAAATCTTCGTTTGTTAAAGACTTCAAGGTTTGTTCCAGATGTTTCACTCATTAAAAAGTTCAACTGGTATTGACAATTCATATACAGTTAAAGTTAGTTTATGATTAGATATAAAATGAGACTGAGAAAGAGATATATAATCAGGTAGTGTAGTGTGAGTTTATATATAAAATCTATTTGCGATTTTTAGGCTAATCGCAAATTCGCAACAAATATAAAATTAACTCATATAAGGCTCTCAACTCCTAACTGCTGCCTAACAAAAGCTAAACCATGGTGTCCGATGCAATGTTATATTTTGATTAATTGAAGACGAATCGAATGCAATTGTCGAGAAGACAGTCAAGTTTATTGAGCAGATTCAGAGATTCAGCTCAAAGTAGCACATCTCACCATAGTCAATCATTGGGGATATTAAGATCTGAACAAGCATTGTCTTAGTTTTCGATGGCAGAAAGCTTCTTTAGTTTCATCTTCATAAGCAAAATACAGATGCAACTTGATTTTCCCAGACATGAGTTACATTGGTAGTTAATACTTTTTATAGTTATGTTATTCTTAGTAACAAATGTATTCACGGTACTTAACTGTTGTAATTTAACATTAAGAAAAACACAACTTTAGGATTTTATATAGAGCATTTTATAAATTTACATTTTTATGAGTTTGAATTAATTACTCCTTAATTTTTTTTAATTCTATAGAACAGAAATAAATGAAGTAAAAAAATATTCTGAGTTACATCCGTTTCAAGTAAGTACTTTGTTTTTAAATTTATTTTAGTTTTGAAGCTCAATAGTCTTTTATAAAACCATCATCATCTAGGTATTTATTATTATTACCACGTGGAAATATTCATCATCATCTGCATCATTAGCCTGTTGCTGATTCCACTGCTGGACATAGGCATTTCCCAAGACAAGTCCAATTTTATGTCATACGTTTTAAATTATTCAACACAAAATTGGCTAAGATTTTAGATATCGAAAAATGGACTGTAAGAAAATTAGATTAAAGTATACAATCCAACAACAAATTTTAGTGAATATTAGTTTAGTGATGTAAACAATAGAATCACCACCAGTGTTGATGATATTACACTCAGTCTACAATCCTTTATCATGACTAGATTTATTACTAAAATATTATGGTTAATTAGATTATTAAGTGTTGCATAATTATTATAATTAAACCAAAAAATTATAACATTTGCTTGACCTTGTGTTAGAAATAGAGGAACTAATTTATTATATTTATTAGGACACGGTGCATGCATTTGATGCCAATAAATCATTTTGATTTTAATCCATCGCATACCAGCATTAAATTTGTGTTTCCTATCAATGAATAAAAATTAATTGTAATAAGGACAAACAATAAAAGAAACGATTTTTGGTTTGTTTGTCAGATTTTTTACTTTAGATAGGTTAAATTTGTCATTCAACTTCATTGACGAAGTAATCCATCACCGCTGAGCATAATTTACATATTTTTTTTACACAAATTCTACTACTTCTTCTACATATTTTAAAGGTTGCACCGAAAAGGTTTCTAAAGAATACAGAATATTTATACTGAAAGCCAGTGGAAATAGAGGAACTATCCTATAAAACTTATTAAGACACGGTATTTGCGTTTGACTATAATAAATAATCTTTATTATGATCTATTGCTTTCAGCTATTGTATTCCAACTATAATTTTGTGCGTCCGTTTAAAAAGTAATAAACATTGAGTATTGAAATAAATCCTTTCTCCTCCTTCCTTCCTCCTTTCAAAGGAGAGGCCTATGTCCAGCAGTGGACTGTTAAAGGCTGTTGATGATGATGATTGAAATAAATAAAAAACAGAAACAGAGTTCGTTAATTTCATTCGTTTGTCACACATTTGACCTCAAATCGCCTGCATTTGCTGTTCAATGTCATGGATGAGTAAAGCCGTCGCTGTGGTACATAACTGCATAATTTTTTGATTATTCTTTCACACACTGTGACAGGTTAACTATTTTGTTTATGTGATATTTGTTGTGCATTTACTTCTTATGGCCACAAATTCAACGTGCCTTTAATTTAAGGGGCTACTTAGAGGAACTTAGGTAACTCTTGTTAAAAACAAATATTAGTGTCTCATCCTGTGGATACGTATAACGAATGCAAATTGTCACCATTCCTATTCATCCCATGGGTGTCGTAAGAAGCGAGAAAACTACGCTGGAAAAATCATTGTAAAATGAAGGAAAACTGGAAAAAAGTTTATACAAACTTGTTGGCTGGCATAGTCATGTAGTCTAAAATCTCATTTTTTTAAGAGGCCTATAAATAAATAACAATTTCGCACATATTACACAGTGCCATCTAGACGCTGAGCTGAGCATCACACTAAGCAGAGCTTCTATTATGGGTACTAGACAACTGACATAAATACATAAACATACTTTTTTTTGTAAATACATACATACATATTAAAGATAGAAAACACCCAAACTCCAAAACAATTAATTGCGGATGACACAAACACTTGGTCTGACCCCAGAAACGAACCCGAGACCTCTTGATCAGCAGCCGTATGCGCTATAACCACTAGACCAACAAGGCAGTCAGTTATTTTTTCTAATATTTTGGACATCTTACACACAACGTCATTTAGTCCCAAAATAAGCAGAGCTTGTGTCATGGGTACTCAACAACTGATTTAAATACATAAACATACTTTTTTTTTTGTAAATACATATTATACATAGAAAAACACCCAGACTCCGAAACAAATATTTGTGGAACACACAAATATTTGGTCTGACCCGGGAATCGAACCCTTCGAGGAATTCCCCTGGGAATCGAGACCTTTTGATCAGCAATCGCATTCGCTAGCCACTAGACCAATAAGGCAGTCAATATTAATATTAGATATGCCTAGCAATAGAGTTTCAAGGCCGTTGATGATGAGAATTAACTCGATGGAGTACAAAAACGGTAAGTAAGTTTCATCTGGAAAAGTCTAACTACTATCCCTGAAATAATAGAGAAGAATATTGAATATTAGAATGGTTGTAAACTAGAAGTTTCTAAAGGTTAGTGATTAATTTTACAAATGTAACATTTCACAATGTTTCCATTTAAAATTAAAAGGATATTATAGATTATATTTGTCTGTGCAATACTTGACCCGAATAATTTTTTAATTTATTACTAAGTGATATTATTCGTTATAAATTGTATTAAGTACTTTTTAATGCACTTAATGTCTACTTTTGTATCAACATTTGAATCTCTATTCAAGAAAAGAGCTTAAATCTATTTAAACTCATATTATAAATGTGGATATCCCCTCGGACCGTCACCCCACCGGGTCCAAATCCAAGGAGTCCAAGGTGATATCTCCTTCTGGAAGAGATACATTGGACCCTACCCAACCCTCTCCTGTGAGGAGCTCCTAGCCCAACCGTGGGACGTTATGGGTTGATGATGATGAAGGGTTGAGGACCTTGGAGAAGAATAGACTACTTTTTGTCGTTATAACTGATATACACGCGGGAATAGCCACGGAAAATTAATGTTAGCTAAATACAATTCCTGTGTCACTTTGTTACTCACGATAAACCCCGAAACAATCGAACCTATTTTCAAGTTTTATTTAATTGTGAGTTTTTTTGGCTTACTGATATGATTGTTAACATACACATACAACTAACAGCAGCCTAATATAATTGAAAAACATCGGCCAAGTGCGTGTCAGGCCAAGCACTGGAAAGTGTTCCTCCTTCACCCATAATGGTACGTGGATTTAAAATCATATCCAATAGATAAATTGTTATGTTTACGTATTATTGCGTTAATTTTGTATAACTTCTTCATAGTGAGCGCATTTTACAAGTTAAGCCTCTATAACTCCTGAACTAACAAAGTCATCGAATCCGTTATAGTTTTACTTTCAAGTTCATTATATGGACCACCATCACAAATTTTTCCAGATTTTTGAGCCAGCCGTTTAGCTTTTAGAGGGGGGGAGCACCCTGTTTTTACAAAAAAGTGGCCTTTAAAGTGGAATTTCGATACCCCAAATAATAATTTTTTCATGATTTTATTGTAACACTTTGTCGATGTAATTACAACACATATTCATGCAAAGTTTGATCTTTCAAGCACTTGCCGTTTGGAGGGTAAGTCGAGGACGGACGGACAGACGGACATGACGAATCTATAAGGGTTCCGAGTCATGAACTTCGGAACCCTAAAAAGACGCAGACTAGCACAAATAAATATTTGACTAACACAAATAATTTTGTGTTAGTGTTGACTAACCATACTACCTACCATACATAGTAGTTTACAAGTATGGGTTAGCTGTAACAGTAATGAAAGTTAATAATTTCATGTAGCGGTTAAGTGTTTTACAGATACTCACATAATTGTAAGTAGATAAATAGATTGTAAGAGATTGACATAATGTAATAAAAAAATAAACCTCAATGCGTGATGAGATAAATGAAGTAACCTTGAACAAAATTATTTTCTAAGGATTACGTTTAGAAAATGACGCCTTTAAACATTATCTGATGTGCGCTAATCATTTATACTGTGAAATGGTATACTTACAAACTCTATCTATTTAGTTTATAAATATAAGGTCAATCTTATCCATCTCATATCTGATACGACCTTACAGAATTTTATCGAATACTGTATCATATATTTAATATAAGTACCAACTTTAACAGGTATTTTTGCAGATATTTATCGTCATCAATAAATCTAAAATATAATATAATATGAAATTGAATATAATAAGGACTAAAGAATGTTTAAAGTCATTGATACTTTCACTATTTTTTTAAATGTAATCACGGATTGTAAATGTACAAATCAAATAAATATAATATCTGTCGCCGTTATATGTATTAATTTAGGAAGCACTAATATAGTACAAGGACGATAATAAGTATTCAGATAATAAATGTGTAATTTGGGCAAAGTGGTCGGATAGTGAGTCTATTATGCGAAGTTGCATCAACAATCTTGGAGTGAAGGGCGACACTTAGAAATTGCATGTTGCACTGCCACAGGTGAACGGATCTTGCCACACAATTGCAATTACAGACAATAGTATCTAACTACACACAGTAACGAACCTGAACAAAAAGAAAAATATAAACCCTTCATTAAATTTTCGTCAATCATTATATTATGTACATTCATTGTAAATACTAGTTTTAGAATTAAATATCATTTCTAATTGAAATATACATGCGAAGGTTTATACAAGTTAAACTAAATGAATGGAGAATTTTAGTCATTTATAATATGCATAATAAGATCTGAAGGACCAACAAGAAAAAGTTCAATGATTTTAACAAAAAGGAACCGACTTCATAGAAAAACTATTCTGAGTACCCAAATCGCGACAATTGTGCCTGATATTTGAGGAGTTCCCTCGATGTCCTTGGGATCCCATCATCAGATTGATTCCAATGCAAAAAGAAGTTTTGAAATCGGTTCATAAACGACGAAATTATCGCTGAACATACATAAATAATAAAAAAATATTCCGACGAATTGAGAACGTCCTCCTTTTTTTTGAAGTCGGTTAAAAACTTTAAATCGATGACATAACAGAAATGTATAATTTATATATTATAGTAATATAAATCACCTGGGTCATTGTTATTGCATTCATTAAAATTAGTTCAGTAGTTGAGGCGCTGAACCGCAAATGCTATTAACCTTCCTATTGGCTTCATCATCGTAAAATAGTATAATAGGTACAATTATATTTTAGGGAACATATATTGTCACGCTAAAATATCTGATATGTTCCTCGTAAGTACACAACTTTATAGTGATATTGACATAACAAAATACATCAAACTAATAAATGAACCATATGTATACATTTTTATAGAGAAAAATCTTATTACCTATTGTATACTACCGGTATAGTTATTGAAGCTAGATACAGCTAATAAGTTGGATGATTAAAATAATATAATGACCGTTTTTATTTAACTTTATGCCTGTTGGATCGAAACAATATTATAAAAAATAACAATTCGCCTTTTTGCCACATTATATGTTTAAAGTAGAGATAACGTTAAGTTTCGAAGGTGGATCGTTTTGTTAATTAAATTTATATTTACGGAAGGAAACTATTTGAAACTAGAGGCAAATTGTAAATTCCATGACATAAATACAAAGAATTCTGCAGTATGTTAAGGGCACCACACTTGTTATTATCAATAAAATTATTAATTCAGAAGGAATAAATATATTTGACCATCCTAAACAATTATTGATCAATGTTTGGTAAAAAATTTTAGAAAGATGAAATTTATCCATTCTTATAGTAATATCTGATCTGGATGATTAGATTAGATTAGATCTTCGATGATTATTTTAGTATCACTTTGTGTTACACTTTGTAATACATGTGCGTGGCAAAGTGACTACTCTTCTCTGCCTGTTGAAAGCGTGGGCAGATTCCAAAATTAGTAGTCACCATACTCATCGATAAAGCAGACAAGCAGCAAGCTACTTGCTTTTCTATTACTGTATGGAAAATTCACGGATCACCGTATTCACCGTATTTGTTTTTTAAACTGATTATCTTTAAATTCGAAACTGTTGTAAAATCATTCATGAGCGACGTCCCCTCTTCATGAATTTGGTACCTTCCTGTCGAATTAATTTAGTATTTATACCTCGGGTGGTTTCTGCTGTTCAAGAAAGAGGTTTGATTTCCGGGTCGGACCAAATGTTTGTATGATCTGCGAATATTTGTTTCGGAGTTTGGGTGTTTTATTTGTATAAAATTTATGTATTTACAAAAAAAGTAAATATCTCTTTATATCAGTTAGTAGTACCCATAATATTACCTCTGCTTAATTAGCGACTAGATAACTTGTGTGTCAGATGTTCGAAATACATATTTATTTATTTATTATTATTGACTTATTACATGGATATATATTTGCATACAGAGATTGTTTTGATCTTTGGGGAGTAAACAAACTTAGTTTTGACGATTACGAGTATTTAAAGATTATTTAAGGAAGCGGAAGGACATTGATTTATAATAACCTGTTATAAGTGACTAACATTTAATTTGAAACTACACAATCATCTTACCGAAGATTTTGAATTTTGATATAATGTTTTTAAAAGCTGTTAATTTATATTTTACAGAGTCCGAAAGTTAACGATTGTTGACTTCTGGAAGACCAGAATTATTAAAATTTAAGTAGTCCTTAAGGAAACTTAAAATTAAATTATCGAATTTGTAAATTAAATTGGAAAACTTCAACCAAAACTTGTAAAAAGAACTAAAAGCTAACAATCAGGGTTCTGTTTGTGTTTTTATATCAAGAAAGTATATATCAAAAGAGAGAGAGAGAGAGTATTTTATATATATTATATAATATACTCTCTTGATACAAAACCACAAACAGAAACCTGATTGTTAGCTTTTTGTTCTTTTATATATAGAGAGGATTCAGCTGCCTCATTTTTAAAGATTATGTTGAACATAGAGGAAACATGAGAGAGGACGAATATTCTCCCATCCTGCAGAGGACACTAGAAGTAGCCTCGGTCAGGTGACAAAGACACAAAAGACTGTGCGAACAATTAGGTGTTTTGTAATCTAGAATTCTGGTTCCACACATTTACATTATAATAAAGAGCTAATGTATAACCTTGCAGCGATATGACTAAATGTAAACTTAGACATATACCTAGTAGTTACCTGGGTTGTTATCTTAATATGTATTTTAGGATGGTTAAGAATATGAAAATTTATAAGATATTTCTATGATCTAGCTTGGAGAGATACTTTAATGTTGAGGAAGGAAATAGTCTTCTCAGGAATCCATAATCGACATACGGGCAGGTTGAGCCGGTACAAAAGTTAGTCAGTCATGAAACCATTTTGTATTTTTACGCAAATATTATTCTTCTAATCATACACCTTCCATCATCTTGGGAATAATAAAGACTAGGAAAATAATGACAATGCTTTTATGACATAAGATTATACTCGTAAAACAGATTTTTACTTAAGATTTAGAATTGTTTTTGTCTGAGATTCTTAGACATGTAATGCACCTAGTGTGACTTTTTATATATAAATAAATTATTACAATTTTATTGTAAAAATTTAAATAACATTTTAGAATAAGAACTTGTATAAACACAAGTTACTTAATGTTAAATGTAAATGTATGTCAATATCGACTGAAACGTTAAACTAGACCTTACTGGTTAAGTAATCAAAAGTTGACCTTGAATTTAAAAAAATCTCTTCGGAAGTGAGTGCGGAAGTCGTATGCTTCCGTCGCCTTTGTCACTTATTTGTTTGTGTAGTGTTGCGGTAATTGAGACCGGTATATCGGCTACCTGCTGTCATTGAAGACTCTTGTTGTACTACAAATGATACGTGCTTTGAAACTGTGATCGGCTTAACAGAAAACAGTAAAATGTGTACAAACCGCTTCAAATGTTATTTTTAGTATATTGTAGTATAATTAAATAAAATTTGTGTGTCTGTATACAATGGCAATTAACAGCTTTTTACTATATGTATTTTAAAGTTTTTACGGTACTAAAACCAAAACAGAAATTTAAAAAAATGTCTGTGTGTCTGTATGTTCCGTCTTATCTCTGGAACGGCTGTACCGCTTATGACGGAACTTTCTCAGGCAGATAGCTGATGAAGTGATGACACAAAGAATATCTTGCAGGAGCACAGCTCACCGATGCGAGCGCCTCCGTACTCCGAACAGTCGGCCCCTCAGACTTGCTACGATACGGACATTTCTTTATTGTACCTTGTTATCGTTGAAATTGTTTAAAACAGATTATTTAAAGTCCCGCAAAGACCTTCACAGTGGTCCTTCGAGCCGGATGATGAAATATCTTTAAAAAAAAGTGAGCGTCTCTATTGTCAAATTCGTATGAGTAGATACATTTTATTAACATCTTTTGGGTTAAACTAATCAATATTGGAATTGGAAGGTGTATATTATAAAAATAAATAAAAAATACCCAATTCTTATTACTTAATATCAGGTCTAATAGAAACCATAAACACATAAATAAATATGATTATCGTCACTATTTATGAATGTTTATCCAGTGTTAACTTACGTTATCACTAATTGGGAAAATTAAAGCAACTACCATCTACATTCATACTCCAAAACAATTTGGTTTTATTGCCACGAATATGGAACTTATATTACCTTAAATATACAATTCATGTTCCATTTATACAATGCAACTTTTATATTGCTATTATTACATTTGACCTTCCGTGTTTTTTTTTTTATTTTCTTCTATACTAATATTATAAACAGGTAAGGTTTATGAATTTTTAGAGAGTAATCTATGAATTTATAGAACCGATTTTTATATTCTTCATCTCACATATCTCAAAAAATTATTTCAAAGAAGAAGCAAAAAATCTGGACGCAGGTCTAAACGTTAGAAAAACATATGACTATCTTTTTAAATATTAAATAACTAGAAATACTAAAAATGTATAAGAGCTGATCAAAATGACACTCAAAATATGTATAACAACTAAATTGAAAATTTTTTTCTTTCTCCAACTCGTCGTCAACTTTAATTATATCTAGCGAAAAAAATACGAAAACAGATGTTGTTAATATCTTTCTACTTTTTCAGTTTCTGATACGTGTCGCAGCCCGTGTTATAAGGTTGTATCATTGTAAATTTAATAGAATTTGAATTTGTCGTTTTTGTTTTGAAGAAAATATAACAGAAAGTAAAAAAAATAAAACTTAGAGGCTACAAGTTATTACCTGTAGTAGTTGATTTACAAAGCCTTAGCTGTTTGCGAAAAAATGAGCAGTAAGAAAACATGATCACTAGATATAGTAGTATTGTAATATAGTCAAGTGGTTTCCTACTACAATTACTGATGCATGTATATATGTGGAAAGTACTTATAGAAGCTATGAATGAAAGAGTACCTGATTGTAAATATCGTCCAAGGACAGTGAGCGACGAGGTCGATATGACTCGGTGATCGTTTTGTTTTAAAGTGCTAAGATATCATGATAACATTAACCCAACAGACTAGTTTAATGATGATATTTCTGGAGCATAGAAACAATTAGCTATCATGTTTGGTCAGTATTTCGCCACAGGTATAAACTTTTTTAAAATATGTAAAGTATTTAATTACTTTAACCTATACCACATCAAGCCTGTATTTTACTAAGTACAGTCGCTAATTGTATTACGGTTGATAGAAACGAAAGAAACGATTATGATTATCTTATAATACTCCGGCAATATTAAGCTATTGTGATTTAGACGTAATGTTTCCTATATTAGGTAATAAGTTTATGTCGCTGTCGAAACAACGCAATTCATAATACAGAATACGCAGACACCGCTGCACTACGGGTTTATTATTATATTATGTGTATCACTATAGAAATATTAGAGATCATTAAAATTTATTACATGTCTAGAGTAGTATAAGTCTTGTATTTATTTAGATGAAGCGTGAAATATGCAATCTAAAGTACCTACATTTGTGTATTTGACTACAGCACAATTTTCCAGACAGCATTATTAATTTAAAGCGTCAGTTATTGTAACAAAGCAGTTTTTACGTATGATACTAAAATTTTGTGACGTGGAAGTTAATATAAGATATGAGCTTGTAGAGTTGTTCACTCTGATATATAGATACTCGTATGAGGTTGTAGACTCTGATCTAATCACGAATGGGCCGTCTCAACAGGGACGGACGGTACTACCCTCTCATAGAAAACCAAACTGACAGCATTCGTGATGTCGTGGTTCATTAGTGAATGTGAGACCGGAGGTCTTATGATGTAGAAGCATCCCAATAAACTGGCATAGTGACGTTCACCGTACTACATTGTCTGCATTCGCAATGAATATGATGATCACTGCTTTTGGAGCTGCCCATTTTGCACATGCTGTTTATTTTGAATGTTTAAATTAATGTCGATGTGACGATAATTTAAAGTTAAATTTACATTATATATTTAACAAATGTATCTTGAATTGTTGCTATTGTTGACATTTTTTAAATTATAATCTTTAATCATTATAGTTGTGAATCAAATTGTAATTATCGCTTTTGTATTGAAATAATGTCTTTTGCACTTAAGTGCAAAAGACATTCTTAAGAATATTATTGTCTGGACTTTAAAAGAGACTGATCAGTGAGTTTGTTTCGTCCTTTCTTCTCAGGGCAAGTCCATTTAGAAAAGGCCGAACTCACGTGTTCAAAAAATAAATGCAGAATAAATGATTTGATTTGATTTGGATCCTATTTTTGTTTTAATCAGGCCGAGTAGAATTACTTCGCTAGGCTAATATTAAAAGGGATGATAAACAACATTAAAATACACTTACCCAACTGACTTCGTAGGTATGCTATTATATTACATTTATTTATAATAATTAAATGATAGTGAATAGACACAAAACAAACAAAAGTCATTAATTCAACCTACTAAAATAATTACTTGAGTGTTTTAAATTATTGATTTTTAACGAGATTTGAGGTTTAGCACATTTATTTTAACATAATGTTAAATATCAATTCCTCACGTTGTAAATAAATTGTTTATTTATTTCCCAATTTTATGTACTTGTGTGTATCGGTGGGCTTAACGTTTCAGGCATTCTCTACTAGTCAATCTTTAGGTGGTGTGTCAATCTAGAAAGGGAGATGCACATGGGTTACTATTTCAATTCTGTTAAACTAACATGTACAATTATATAAATACAAACCTCCTAAGATTCATGAAAATAGTGTAGGTACCGATTTAAATTAGATTTATTTGAACAGATAGTCTAGAGTCCAAGAAAGGATATGTGCTACTTTTTACTGCGATAACCGACATACGCAAGCGGGTGGAGCCGCGGACGAAAGCTAGCAAGATAAAGATAAACAACTTGATTCATTTCGTAAATTAAACTCACACATGATACGTTTAATTAGTTCTTATCTGTTCATAAAAAATCATATTTATTGAAGTGAAAATTTCTATAGAATGTTTTGGATGAGGACTAAGTACATGTAAGTCATCATTGTCATGGCCACGTAACGTGTTAATACTTTATCTGTTACTGTAAGTATAAATCATTACGCTTAGCCAGCTATGCATTTATAGATATTAATCAACAACCCATGATGTCCATACGTCCCCACGCTGGCCGTGCTCGAGTGCGGGTTGGGAACTGGCAAGACACGTTGAGGCTACGTAATCTTGCCGTTGAATGTTTTCAGTCGCCCTAAGGCGTCTAACTAAGACTTTTATTATATGAAAACAAGCGGGACGGACTGCTTCACGTTACCTCCAAAGCACGGAAACGCTCATGACATATCACGCCATAAACGCTCATCCACATAGTTGCTGACCGCATGGTTGTTGCTTACATTCGGTGATTGTTTCCGATCACCTAAGGCAACTTGGCTATGAGCGTATAGATATATATATACTAATTTAATAAATAAATAATAACTAAATAAAAAATTCAAATGTTTCATTCGACAATTCAAAAATAACCAGTGCTATGTTTGCATTTCTGCAAGGACTCCTCAAGAATGCTTTGTATTTTCAAAGTACTGTAAGGATTTCGTTACACTTACATAACCTATTATATACCTTAATCCTGTACTTCAAAATGATCTTAGCTGTAGGGTAGATATCATATAACATGTATTAGGTAGTGGAAAGCGAAAAGGAACCATTGACCTTTATGAACGTACTCTCATTTGCTTATATATAGTTCAAGGCCATTTTTAGGGTTCCGTAGTCCATGACTCGGAATCCTTATAGATTCGTCATGTCCGTCCGTCCTCGATCTACCGCCCAAAGGGTTGGTGCGCCAAGATGAAACTTTGCATGAATATGTGTTGTAATTATAATTTTACAACACATAATGTTGTAAGAATATTTTGATTACCTACACCTAAAGTATAGTTTTTTTTTCTCGAGTCTACACCATCGTGTGGGGTATCATAAAATAGGACTTCAACTTTAAAGTACAGTATTTTGTAAAAACAGGGCGTCCCTCACCTCTAAAGGCTAAACTGCTGACTCAAAAAATCTGAAATATTCATGATAGTGTACCATATATTGAACTTTCAAGAAAAACTATAGCGATTTTGATAACTTTTTTATTTCAGTAGTTATAGGGGCCTAACTTGTAAAATGCACTTAATTGCAAAACTTCGTACAAAAATAAAATTTTAACATAACATTTATCCACTGGACACGATTTTAAGTCACCTACCAATATAGGTGACTACGGAACCTTATTCTATGCGTGGCCCGACATGCACTTGGACAATATTTTTGCTGAAATCAGCGTGGCTCTACTACATTGTTACAAATTATGTTTTTCAATAAATACACTTAAGGATTTATTTTTATTACATACAAAAGCCACCGTTAGAGCAAGGGAACATTTGTAAACAGAAAATAAAATGGTAATGACCATCATTTTATTGTCATATTGAAATCTTAAGAACAGATTCCATTTTTCAGTTCTTACGCTTTGCTGGAAGTGATAAGTGTATATACATATTAAAGAATATTAATGTTTCGCTGTTTTGTCATTTAAAACAAAAGACGACAATTCACAAGCATAAAATGAGTGTTCATTGTCACAATATTACGAAATTTTTACACGTTTATGTAGACGCTCAGGCAGGTTCTGACTTGACAATTGCCGATTGCATTGCGAAACTTGCGAAACTGACTTTTGTTGCAAAAACTTAAAAAGTTGATCAAAGTAGTTCAAATGCCGATATCTCCAAATCGATTAAGAAACATGGTAATTTTTGTCACCTAGTTTTATTATAAAGAAGTTCCTATTAGTAAAATGAATTTTAAGAGCCAAATCTTTTTAAACAAAGGTCAAATGGCAAATGATTATCTAGACTATCTGAAGACTATCTACTTACATTTCAATATAACCCTAACATTATTTAGTTTAAAACTTAGAAGACAACAGACATGTACGTATTTTACAGTTGAAAAACTTTTTGAGGACTATCACCATAACTTTATAATTATTGATTATTATGTTCTGTTTCAATTCAACTCTAAACATTTTTAAAAATTAAATAGTGTTAGCGCAGCATGTGTGTACCTACAACTAATCACGTCTAAAGGAGAGACATAGACATATACATTTATTGCATATAACTGTGTAGCATGTGATGGTGTTGCTTAAATTATACTCAACTGTAGTCTATTTAGAGGTATTATAGTCTATATATTAAAAAAAGCCATAAGAAATAGGCAAACTAATTAAAGAATCAAAATAGTATAAAAAAATATAATTTACAATATTTTAGCTGTTAGCCAGTTAATTAGCATTAGTTTATAATTCCTAAAGTGTGTTTTTTCCTTTTTGCAAGGTTGCCTTTAAGATTTATGGATTAACCAACTTTAGGTGTTTTTCAGTATTATACGAGTATATACCCGCCTGTCTATTTTAAATTCCTGATTTTTACTTATATACAAAATGATTATTACTGAAAACAAATACAATGCATTCATTGTTTATTAATGTGTACATGTTCATTGCTATTTAGTGTTTTACAGAAGGATTAAAAGAATCTCGAATCTACTAAAGGAAGACGAAGTAATGAGTATGTGTGAACTTACCATCTTTTCAAAACTTCATGTGGTAACGGAAGATTGCGGATTGAAAGAAACTTTATATTAAAAATATGCATTCAAATAGTCAATGTGTGTGAAAGTGTTTCGAAGCCACGATTTTTTTCTACGGCCTACTCGACGTTTCCCCGCAATTTTGCACATCATAATGAGTTGCAGTAAATTGTATCTCTCGTGTCTGAAGACATGACCGAGGTAGGAAACTTTTCTTGTTTTGATGGTCTTCATCAACTTGCGAGTTTGACCGACACGTGTTAGAACCTCAACATATGAGATTTTCTGAGTCCAGCTGATCGAGAGCATGCAGTAAGTCCACATTTCAAAAGCCTCAATAAGTTAACGAAGGTCTTATTTAATAGTCCAAGGGTCCAATAAAGGGCTATGGGACAAATATAGCACTGAAGTAGACGAGTGCGCAGGGGAATACTGAGGTTGCGACTGGAAAGTATTGATCTCATTTGTTAAACGCATTCCGGGAGATCTCTATGCGCCAGTGGACCGGAGTCAAAAGCGCCTTTCTCTTTCACCTCGCCAGGGACAAAGCGAGGTTTTCAGGGCTGATGTCCAACCTCCAGTAGTTGGAGAGGAACAAGAAGAGGAAGAAGAGTTGAAAGTGTTTAAAGAGTTCGTTCAATGAGTACATTCAGCGACCTAATTGGTTTTGTTTTAAAAAAGTTGTTTAAAATGTCTAAACTTGTGTTTTTGAGTGATCTCTTTTAAAAAATCTTTGTGAAAACATTGAAATAGTCTAATAACTCATCAACAATGTGATACGTACACATAACGTGTTGATTCAACTCTAATTATAGTGTCACAATAAATATTGCAATTAAAAACATCATTGTTCATAGACAGTGGCTTTCAACAATTTGTATGTATACAACATGTTACATCGTAGTCTAAAAACTGCTTTAGAATTATAAAATATTCTTCTCGCTTTTTATTACAAATCTTCGAGGCACTTCATTCCAAAAATCCACACGCAAGAATTTATGATATTTTATGTACTAATAGGTAGCTGAAGAAAATCATACTATTATATGTTTAATGAAAATATATAACTCAAAGTTCGTTTCTTTTAACATATTATTCATAGATATTGACTTTCTTGTTGGTCTAGTGGTTAGCGTATGCTGCTGACCTGGACGTCTTCCGACGTCGACGCATTCCCGGGTCAGTCCAAATGTTTGTATTATCTGGAAATAGTTGTTTCGGAGTTTGGGTGTTTTCGATGTATACTATGAATGTACTTACAAAAAAGTATAATCTGTATTTATGTCAGTTGTCTAGTACCAATTACACAGCTCTGCTTAGTTTGGGACTATATCATATATTGTGTCGGATATCCAAAATATTTATTTATTTGTTATTTTATGTTAGGCATGATATATTTTAGATTAGGTACATTAATGGCAAAATCGTAATAATAAGTTAAAAAGCTGTTTTAAAATTAGAACACTTTATACCAATTACACCTAATTAATTTATACGTACCATATAATAACGTATTTTTAGCAAAACAAGACAATTAACGTTTTTATTGCTAACACCATTTAAATTAGAGCTTATCGCTAACATTTTGTTCACGGTAACTCACAGAATAATTTGATAATATACTATGAGGTACATTTAACTAATACTTCCCTCTAATTTAATCCATATCTCATTGTTCGCAATATTATATACATAAGTTGGCCCACAGCACTTCATCTGCGTCCCTTTTAATTTGTATCGGTTCGAGCGTGATATCGCGTGTGATGATATTTATATATTATTATATTATATATAGATTATATTTGGGGTTTTGATTTTCTTAAGTGGAGATCGCGACTCGTGAAATGCAATGTAGGACATCTACATGCCATTTATACAAGCAAGACGACTCGCAGGAACTGGATGCGAGAAATCGAGGATGGAACCAAGTTGTGTGCAATTGAAGAGGTATAATTATGTAAAGTTAACTGCAATAAGCTGACGATATATTTTCATAGTATGTATTAATAAATAATTTATTCTTCTCATGAATAAGGCGTAATATTTAACTCAACAATTTTCTTTCAACATTTTGAGTGTTATATTGCAGTCCGCCCTTGTGTTTTATTTTAATACCTAATTAAATTGCATAACGGATTTGGAAAAGGCTAATAATGTATACAGAACATCTATTTGATTATTTTAGTGTTTCTCTATCATCATTGATGAAGAAAGAGACTGCATTATATAATAAGAGAAGATTATCAAATTGCTTGTTTAACAGTGACACGAATTTTGTAAGGAATGTAACAACACGACATTTAAAATATTTTTTAAACCATACTAATATTCCTAAGCAGAATTGTTCGTTTGTTTTTAGTAAGATTGTTTGGTTGAACACACAAATGTCAGGAACAACTAGATTGGAAAAATTACTTCAGTGTTCCAAAGCTCAGTTATAGAGAAAGACTAACTATATAGCCAATGATTATATAATCGTTATGACTAAAAGGAGCGAAATATCAAAAAAATATTTTGAAACGGAGGAAAATGACTTCTCTTGAGAGCTGTCATGGCATGTCGTGCATAAAGTTGATGTTTCTCAAATAATGTATGAAAGAATTGGTTCCCTTTAAAATTAGTTAGTCTATTTGTTAAGGTTGAACCTCTTTTATTGTAAATTTGTTCACGCAAAAATTGACCGTATCAATAGAAAATGCTGACGAAGTTGAGGGGTTTAGCTACTATATAAGTAAAAAAAGCAGCCAAGTGCGAGTCGGAATCGCCCATGAAGTGTTCCGTAGAAGCAAGTAACATCATATGAAAGTTCGTTGTAACTTTCATCGATGTTTTAATAATAGTGTATTGATCGTATGAAAGGTAAATTGCGGTTTTGGATTTATGACGTTTAAAAAGAAACTACTTACTAGATCTCGTACAAAACAATTTTCGCAGAAAGTTTGCATGGTAATGTACATCATGTATTTTTTTAGTTTTATCACTCTTTTATTTTAGAAGTTACAGGGGGGGACACATTTTACCACTTTGGACGTGTCTCTCGCGCAAACTATTCAGTTAAGAAAAAAAAAATTTTAAAAACCTCAATATCATTTTTGAAGACCTATCTATAAACTACTCACACGTATTGGTCTGGTGAAAAAAAAAAATTGAGTTTCAGTTCCATGTATGGGGAACCCCAAAATTTATTGTATTTTTTTCTATTTTTGTGTGACAATCATAATGCAGTTCACAGAATACATCTACTTATAAAGTTTCAACAGTACAGTTCTTACAGTTTCGGAAAAAAGTGGCTGTGACATACAGACGGACAGACAGACATGACGAATCTATAAAGGTTCCGTTTTTTGCCATTGGGCTACGGGACCCTAACAATGAATCACCTAAATGTATATACGCATCAGACCACCACTGATCCGAATGCACCAAATTGGATAATTCCTTGTTTCAAATGTATGATTTTGACAGGACAAGGTTTGTATATTATATAATATTTAACGGTAGATTTTCCCGGTACAAGAGAGTCGCCACACAATTAATTTCACATTGTTCGTAGTATGTGTTTTTTTATTTGTAATTAAACTTCTTTTTTTTCTTTCTAGTTTAATATAAAGAAAGTGTTATTTATAGTAATTTTATTTTATGTGTTTTATCTTTACTCGTGTATGCTAAATTTGGACCACTGTCTAGACATAAATGTATCAATCAACTAATATGTTAACATGTGCAGTGATCTGTAAGCGTACCTGTCATAAATAAATAAATAAATATAGAAAACAATTATAAGAAAATCGGAAGTGTTGTTTTTTCTTACCCCATGACTGTACACTACCCGTGTGAATCTGAGGCGAATATAAATACTGAACACAAGCTTAAAAAATTAATTAAAATTTATAACATGTTCACGAAACAATATGGTTATACAAAGTTCCCCGGATCAGCTGATATGTCATTTAATATATGCCGAAATATAAAAAGTTAAATTTAAATATATTTTTAACACGATTTGGTTCGGTGGAGTAATAAAAAAATGACTAGTTTAGATTCGCATTAAAGTATTTTGAAAAAAAGAATGTATTTCGTGACCTTTCTGTCGATGTTTACAAACAAAACTTTGTAAGAGTGCAAGAGGTCGTTTATAGAGGTACTGGACTCGTATTGTGGAATTGCGACGATGCATAAGAGCCGCTCTGATTGCCCCGAGAGCTGTGATCAACGAACCCGCTCGACCGAATAGATTGAAATGCCTAACAACTACGTGGGGTACGTTCCTGTTTCAAATGGAAGCATATTTTGCCGAAACATACTACATAGATACAAAAATGTCCGGGCTATTTTTTAGTATTTCTATTATCAGAAAAACTAAATAACACTTTTTTGACCCGATACGGGATTCGACCACGATACCTCTTGATCGGCAGTGGCATACGCTAACTATTTAGTTTTATTATCCAACTGTAAACTCTATCTGTTTAGCTATTTAATCATGATTCCCTTTTCAGATATGTTAATTGAATTGATCATAATTTCTAATCTAATCTAATCAATCAATCAAAAAATCAATAAGCTCACATCAGTCTACCCGTGACCACGAGCGGTATAACCCGTTCGAAACGTCGGAAAATAGAAGGTATCGTAACCTTTAATATTATCGCGAATAAGTCCCGTTTACAGTAAAAACATGAGTATGTGTAAAAGTCGCGAAAGTTTAAAAACAGTTAATCTAATCAAGTTCATGTCTTAAATATTTTCCGATGGTTCCGTATGTATAAAAAATATAATTAATAAAAGTTGAGATTTTCTGATTAATTATCGATTTCGAATTGTAATATAAAGATTTAATTTCCAAAAAACTGGTATAAACATGAACTTTCGCTTTATTCACTTTACTTTACAAAATAGGCACACAAACAAATATAGTGGTCACCGCTACTTCTGGATTCTGTTCATGCTTTCCATCAGGCAAGGGAGGGTCATTTTGGCAGCTAATATAAAAAAAAATGTATGTGCCTACATATGCATTAAATAAATATCTGTTTATTTGTTTGTGTAAATATACACTTTAATGTTATTCATTTGTATAATTAAAAACTTTATTTTTCATGAAAACATAACAAAAATGATCTTATCTCGGACTTTCAACTAGGGATTCAATTAATCGCAACATAAATACGTGTGGTCAAATCCACAAGACAATACGATAATTTTAATGATATATGCGACAGGTTTTATTATGTAACAAATTAATATCTTATATATCTCTTATATATCTTATATAACAATAATATATCTTCGTAATAGAAAACTATTTATATGATAGTTATTTAATATGAACATTAGTGTCAGTACACTTTAAGTTATTCGTAAAGTAAAAAATGTTATAGATTGACGTTTCTTTATAACGAATATACTTATATGAACATAAATACTCTTATTATTTATTACACTAATTGTCGTTCAGACTATTGTATTTCATAGAGCATATTATTATCTATCACAGAGTCTTATATGAACTGGGAGCCACACTCCATGTGATCTTTTTATGAGCTGGTTTGTGTTTGTATTGCCGTATTGGTTAGGATTTGAACTTTTCGATTAAGAGGTCGACCCTTGCGTGTGAATGTTCAATTATATCCTTTACTGGATTAAGTTCCGCTTCCGTTAAAATATTGTTAGAAAATATTTTGTTAATTTAAAAATAAAACATGATATACTTAGGTTATATACAGGCCAATTTATCGGGATAGTCCAAATTTCGTTCCATCAGAAAGGGAAAGTACCGTTCAATCATGGATTAAAAAATAATTTTCAGTACAGTTAATTTTCACTATGTTTGTTTTTTATAACCCGTTTACGGCGTTCAAATTTTCATTTGACTAAGCTATGTCCTTGAAGGGGCGTTCTACGTATGTTTGTATTCAACTTTTTTTTTAATTTAATGAAGTCTCAATTGATTCTTTACTATTTTCTTTCAAAAGTTTATAAGTAGTCGGCTATAGTATACATTTAGAGAATACCACGAAATAAACTGATATTTTCAATAAAATGACATTCTAGGTTTGTGGATAGATAAACATATTTGTATATAATGTAAACTTATACACATAAGAATAGTTCTGAATGGAACACAAATAGATTGATAAATAATATCAGAAACGTATATGTATTTACAAACGCACCGCAGTAATATAATTTTAGTTTGTGCGTTTTCTTTCCCCTTAAGGGCATTTATTGCTGACGTTGCGGATATTTATAGACGTTGTCAATAAACTTAATTGTAAAATTAACAGTTTACAAATAGCATTTCGATTTTATTATTGTTTATGTATTAGTAAATTTTAATTTTTATATCATTATTAATTATTTGGAGTTTTTTATAGTTTGGTTTAAATCCCCATCGGTTAGGATGAGTGGTTTTAACAATTATTTATTAATATAATTATTAATGTAATTATTTCATCTCATAAGTGTATAATTTTTTTTTTCTATATTTATTTATTGGAAATTAAAATCGAATTTTGAGCTGTAATTATCAAGTTTTAAAGTATGCTATTTCAAGAAACCATTTCGTAAATAATATAATATACATAATACTTACTTTTGAACAACCCCATTTTGAAGCACTTTCTCATAATTTCAGGTAGTGTGTTAAACTTGTTTATATCGCCCATATAATTTATATTGAACACTTATAATTAACGGCGACAGAAAATTTTCAAATTCTATATTTAAGTGAAGAAAACTCGTGAAAACATAAATAAGGGATTGAACGCGACCGTAGCCGGCTCGTTACGAACTGATACTTTATCAGACTGAGGAGTGTAATGACGCGGACGGAGCTACCGAGCGACCGGCGGCGGCTGCGCCCGCGCCACCCGGTCTCATTGCCACGGTCCGTATTCAATCACGCACGAGAATTTATTAGTCTCCGTATTGATACTATCATATAATTCCGTCATCTGGACATAAACAAACAATATTTACGTTTAATTTGTTAATCCATTTACATCACAACTTATTAATACATAATTATTGTCATATCATTTTGATATTATGTGTTTTATCTATTAAACATCCAATAAAGATTTTATCCATTTAAATATTATTATGATCTTTGAAAATAGTAATTGCTGTAATCCTCAATGAACTTTTATCAGTAACGAGAACATGTGTATCACAAGGTACATAAACTATATGCTTAAACATAGAGGATAACTCAAAAAATAAACATGGTGTTCTGAATATCAAAAGAAATAATTCTTATGTAACTGATCTTACCTTTTCACGTGAAAACTAAACGGTTAACCACATTAGAAAGGTCAGTTCATTTCCTGGCCTTTTTAGGGCGTGTCGGAAGTGATTAGGTTTGTGTACGATCGAAACCGAGGCCACGTTGATTGATATATAAGTATCTTGAAGATAAACTCACTAAGCTTTAACTAATACTGACCACGAAAAGGGGCATAGTGTTTAAAATTAGAATACTGCCACCCACACCCCAGGACTGCACTTGACAATGACGCTCCATTTTTTATGAGCAAATAATCAAATAATCAACTGCACGGTTATCCTAGCTGTTTAAATGGTTGCAACTTTGCTTTCTACTGCTTTAAGGGTTCTGAGTCTGGGTGTTCTTTGTTTCTGTTTCTTGTATATTTATAAAGTCCCCCGTGACACAGGAGTATATTCCTAATGCGGGTGTCTTTCTAAAGAAAAAAAAACCCTGCCGTAGTTAGTGCCTTTCAATTAGTGCAGTTTTTAATTGAGATTTATTATTTTTAATCGACTATGGTAAAGCCAAAAGGAAAGCTAATAGTTGTTGCAGTCTATGTATGTTTGCATGTTCCACCGCAGCGCCTATACTACTGAACCGATTTGAGTAGATGTTGCAGTAGGCAATATTAATTGCCCGATTAACATAGGCTATATACTTGTAGCTAGTGCTCATTCAGTAGATAAAATTCAAACAAAACTATTTTTTGTTATCTTTCTGCACTTCTCCTCCATGTAAAATTCCATCATCATCATCATTAGCCCATTAGGTCCACTGCTGGACATAAAAATTAAATTAACTAAAAAAAATAACTTATAAAATTTTGTTGTGCCAAAAATCATACTGCTGCGACCGCATTTTTTTTCGAAAAAAGGTCACAAAGTTTTGATTCACATCTTAATATTTAGACTTCATGAAATGGTGTCACGACTCGGGGCTAATATTAAATGCAGAAAAGACACAATTATTGCATATCAAGTCTCCATACCTGAAACACTCCTCATTTATCAACTTAATTGCTCATACCCATATCTGCCTACATATACCGGTAAAACAAAAATGTGATTGTCCCACCATCAAAAATGTCGATCAACAACAATACCTTGGTGTAATTATCGACAGCAAAATGAACTGGAGCCTCCTCATTAATTATGTGTGTAATAAACTAAGACAGTTCCTTGCTAATATAGTATTATTAAAAAACTGCATACCATTTAAAATCAAGATGATGTTATATAATTCTCTAGCTGAATCATATATTCAATATGGTTTGAGCAGCTATGGTCGTACATATGACACATATCTACAAAACACATACAATCTTCAACGAAGAATTCTCCGCAATATTGTGTCAACAAAAATTAAACAAAAATTCTACGACGATGATAGTGGATTTGACTACTTTAAAGCTTTGCCAGTAAAAATCCAAGTAAAGTATGTGCTTCTCAAAGAAAATTTCTTTAATCAAAAACTACACAACGAGATAAAACACTCTATATACCCGAGCAGTGGCGCGGCATCAGCTGTACACACCAACCTCTGTCAATAATACCTACGGCGAACGGACCACCGCTTACCTAGTTCCTCGACTTATTAACGCACTACCCTCAGAATTGCGTAATGTCAAACCTCACAATATAAAATATAAATTGAAATCCTACTTTTTAAAAAACTACAGAGCAAAATAACAAATTTACTACCTGTTTAGCGACATAGACCAACAACGAGCATTGTCTACAAACCGTAGGTATAGGTTTTCTCTAATGTTTATGTATCTATTAACTTTTTTATGTAATATTTTATTATGAGAAATAAATAAAAAAAAAACTTAAAAAAAATAACGTCGTCATTTTTTTATTTTTGTAACCCTTTAAGAATTGCATACTTACATAATTCTTTTACTTAAATTCCACATTTAACTACGTTTAAATTAAAAATAAAATTATAGAGTATAATTTTTTTACTCGATCTATTACACAAATAGCAATGAATATAGAATACAGTATCAAAAGCAGAAAAAACACCAATATGAAAAAGTAAAAAAATATATTTAAAGGTATGAGACCTTTGTTCGATTTATTTCATTTAAAGACTATATAAAATATTTTCTTCATATAGCCAAGGTCAACGCCGGCCTTCATTGTAAGTTTATTTAATAATCAGGGCTCTGGTGGAGAAAATACAACCTCAGTATATCTATTACAACAGATGCAATTTATAATGCATCCTTTAGTCATAACTAAAAGTGCAAAAACAAAATGTTGACTGCCTTGTTGGTCTAGTGGTTAGCGTATGCGGCTGCTGATTAAGAGGTCTCGGGTTCGATTCCCGGGTCGGACCAAATATTATTTGTGTGATTCACAAATATTTGTTTCGGAGTCTTGGTGTTTTCTATGTATAATATATATGTATATACAAAAAAAAAGTATGTTTATGTATTTATATCAGTTTTCTAGTACCCATAACACAAGCTCTGCTTAGCTTGGGACTAGATGATGTTGTGTACCAGATGTGCAAAATATTAAAAAAAAAAATGTAGATTGAAATAGAACTAGGGAATGCTTAAAGAATGAAAATATATAAGTCATATCTATACTAATAAATATAATTTTAACAAAAAGGAACCGACTTCAATGAAAAACTATTCCGAGTACCCAAATCGCGACATTGTGACTATGATATTTGAGGAGTTCCCTCGATTTCCTTGGGATCCCATGATCAGATCCCGATATGGTGACGATGGGACCACCTATAAGCTACGCCCATTCCAATGCAAAAATAATTTATGAAATCGGTTCATAAACGACAAAATTATCGCTTAACATACATAAAAAAAAAAAAAAGATTCCAACGAATTGATAACCTCCTCCTTTTTTTGAAGTCGGTTAAAAATTAAAGTGTATGTTTGTAATATCTAATGAACAGTTTTTTAATAAGTGCATTCATATGCACTTATTAAAAAACTTATTAATTAATAATTAATAATATATAATAATAATTAATAATTAATAATAAATAACACTTATTAATTAATAATTATATCAATTACCGTAAACGCTTTCATAAGCGTTTACGGTAATTGATATAATTATTAATTTGAAGCCCGGGTCGGGTTAAAAGTGTTGTTGAGTTTTTCCTTACAGGAAACTCTTAATAGCAGCGGAGTATCAAAGTTTTTTTATTTAATTACAAATAGATATTTTATTGCATATCACATCACCATTCCACCACTTCCTAAAATTGTATGTGCACTTATCATTTTTCCTTGGTGGTAATATAACAGATGGGATTCCAAATGATAAGCATGATTATCATTTTATATGTATTCATTTTACAATATGAGAGGATAATATATTTGATTTGGCATTTCTTAATATGCATATAGAAACATTTTAATTCTAATTGTTGCAAAATATAATGATGCAAACTTTTCTGTAGTAAATATATTATTATAATAATAGAAGAAAAATAACTTTTTAAAACCTTCAAATTTATTTCTCACTGGATCAAAATGAAACAAAAACGCAAAATAATCCCCATCAAATGTAAGAACTTCGTAAGTTTCGAAATAGGTTGTCTACTAGTACTGTTCCATTTACTTATATAAGGGTCTTACAAAAGTATCTATATAAGCATAGCGGTCTCATAATTACGTCAAACACTGAAATGGTTAGAACGTTAAAATACTCTTAGTTATCGGTTTTAGTTGGGTAAGAATTCAATTTACGTCAAATTCAGTCAAGCGTCTTAAGATGTAAAATCAAGTTAAGGTATACTTACATTAATATCGTAGTAAGTAGATCTAGTTTAGTGATAACGATCGTAGAGATTTATCATAATGCACGTGAAAGTAATGAATGATATTATAGTTAGTAATATTACAAAACAAATACATAGTAGAAATACGCACTAGAACTAAACGGTTTAGCTCCTCTTTCCGTCTAAGCAAGCAAAAAAAGCAAGTAAAATGTTTGATTTTTTTTAAGCCTGTCAAGATGACTCTACTCTGCCTAGAGATTGCAAATCCCGGACGATTTTTCAATCCCAGGATTTCGGGATTGTATCGGAGCGATCCCGGGATCCCGGTACTGGTACCGGGATTATACGAAAATTTGAAATAGTTTAATAATAAACACAATTTAATAAAGAAAACTAACTTTTAATAAATAACAAAAGGAAAAACAAAGAAACAAATATGAATTATAACAAAATGAACAAAATTGTTAACAAAAGTAAATATGTATATAAAAGTAAAGAGTATCGAGTTATAAAGGTATATGTCTCTTTTGTTATCTTTACTACTATTGTCAAAAATTTCAATGCCTAATTAGTCAGCCAAAGAAAAAACGTCGGATCACGTTCGAGTTATAAAGCCGTATATGTCTCTTTTGTTATGTTTACTACTATTGTCAAAAATTTCAATGCCTAATTAGTCAGCCAAAGAAAAAGCGTCGAATCACGTTCGAGTTATAAAGCCGTATATGTCTCTTTTGTTATGTTTACTACTATTGTCAAAAATTTCAATGCCTAATTAAGCGTGAATTAATTTTTAGAACAATGAAATTAACTTTGTCGTGTTTAAAAAAATTTGCGGTTAAGATTTGAGTGGAACAAAAAAGGTTTTATTAGCCAAGGTTTTTCTTTTTCAGTCCCGGGAAATTTCGGGATTGTGGGTCAATCCCGGGACTGTAATCCCGAAAAAAAACGGGATCCCGGTATTCAATCTCTAACTCTGCCTCATAGAAAGTATGAGAAGAATCCAAGGTGACCCACACTATGCAGGCCTAGTGAGATACTGGTAGAACAACCCAGGTTGAAACGGCCCGTTCTTGCTGAAATCAGCACTGCTCTACTAACTTGAGAATATGTATGTATTCTCAAATTACAAAAAAATATGTTAATATTCAAAACTTTAATCATAGTTGTAAGGAAGTACATACATACATTACACATACAGCTATGTAGTTAAAGGGCTGGACAAAGTTTGTCAACTGTAATTTTAGTATCCTTTACGGAACTTACAGATACTTACAGGATTGAACTTAAAAATAATAAGAAAAGTTTAGATAAAACTGTTTTTTTTAATGTTTTTATAGTGTATGTCGCCGGGGATAACAATTGATTCATAGTAATAACTATGAATCAATTGTTATCTCATTCAATAAAATCAATTCAGTAGTTTACATGCACATACATAGATTAACAAAACTATAATATTACTTTTCCTGTTGGCTTTACCGTTGTCGGATAAAAAGAAAGGTAACACTGATTGCAAGTGGATCATTGTAGAATGCAACCGCTGATCAATCTCACAGATCGTATACAACGGCGTAGTCGTACCCTTTAGCCCCGCTGTCAAGGATCTGAGTTTGTGACACATTGACTAAACTCTCAATTGGTAACTCACGTGAGTCAGAAGGTTACTACAAATCCACGAACATTATATCGCCTCAAGAACTTTCCTAGCCTCCTAAAACTAAAATTACGCTTATGCACCGCCCCTCCCACAACTCTGACTTCGTGAACTCCACCATAATAAGTCTGAGTCATCAAATATAATGCGATGACAAAATTTCTGAAATCAGTATTGTACGAGTATGAATATAATGTAAATATATATTATGTAAGTTCAGTACAATGTATAGGTACATATTTGTACATAAATTTATGTATGTAATGTTCGACACTACCGTAAGGTTGACTGCTAGAGAATGCCCTGGGTATTAAGTTCTCCGATGTACAAGAATGTATAAAGTTATAAACAAATAAAAAGAAGAAAAAGTACTAGAATAAAACATTTGTATGACTTCGAAAACATAAAGAAATGATGGTGACTGTAGAGTCAAGGTACTACTAAACAACTCTAATAAAATTGTAAAGCAACGATATAAGTTCCCAGTATCGCCGTTGGTGAGTATCTAATTTAATTATTTTTATAGAATTAGGATTGCTATTCAACGTGGCAACGCTGCGCGTCTTATGTGAACGCTACCAATAAGCGATGAAGGGGAAATTTTTTGATGGTTGCCTGTAAATATTGAAAATAGTCAGACAAAAACAAAATCTATAAGGTAATATTCAAAAGAGACACTTCTAGGGCGTAATTACATCGATATTTCTTTTGCTCTTCTATGCAATCTTCTTGATTCTAATTTTACTTTGGTTACCGAGAAAACATACCGCCTACCATACCATCATTATCATCACTAAAAATCACTGTTGATATATATTTGTAGCAGTGACACGAATATTTTGTCAGTAGGCCAAAACCTCTAAGAAGAGGCGGATATTCAGAAGTGGGCTTTCAAAGACTGTTGATGAATTATGCTTAGCTTGTGAAGTGCCAAGAGTAGCCAAAGTCACAGCTCTCGCACTATCTACATATTTAGAATAGACGCATTTCGAGATGTTTTATACAGCCATGGGCGTACACAGCATCTGGCCTAGGGGGGGGCAAGTAAAATTTTTTAGGTCGTATCGTCCGCGGCTGTTTTGTCATACACACTACTCAAACACACCTACATGAAACATTAGGTATATGTAGTGTGCCTTCCAAAAGACCGTACCACGGCGTCCAATGCGACGACCAACAGTTGCACGCCACTATGTTATGTTACTGGCGCCACTATTTGATGTTGCACGACATTATGTTACTGGCGCGGCCAATGTGGTCCTTGGCAAAAGGAGTGCAGTCTAAGGGGGGCGACGGAACTGCTGTCAGCTGTTCCTAAACTACTCGGTAGCGGTCAACGCCGAAAACCGGCAACCAGTCGGCCAGACCCGCAGACGTCAACGATCTAGAGCAGGGGCCTTCTCCTAGTTTGGAAAGTGGCCAAGAGAAGAAACCTCCATAAAAATCATAGGAGCAATGGTGGCCTAGGTCACATGCAAAGAGCTACCTCTCCACGTGGCCTTCTGTTACGCAGAGGGCAGGTGCAAGAGTTACGTCGGAAGACGACACTTTATGGGGGCGACGAGCAAAACCGTTATGGACGTGACTCAAGAGAATATATTACCCCAGGAGGGTACCGGCCGCGCCGCAGACGTAGAATCCCTCGGCACTCCAGCGTCAGCCTCTGACACTGCAGTGTTCTGCCCACCGTATTCTGGGGGGGGGGGGCACAGTTATGTACACAAGGGTGTCCGAGTCCGGGCACATCAACCAGGGCGCACAAGTCCAGTTTTGTGCGTCCCAGGACGCCGAGCCCGGCATCTTCTCGTGCCCAATCAAGGGAGCGCTTAAGTGGAAGAGGTAGCGCAGGCGTCAGCCTCTGGAATTCCTTAATTAAGGTCCAGGGTTGCAGGAAGGAGATTCAGAAGAGAGCGATGCTTGGCTCTCTGCTCTGTTTCTTCGTGGTCACCACAAACCCGTAAGCCAAAACCGAAGGGCACATCAGATAACAAAAAAAACAGACCCAAGAAACTTGCACTGCAAAAGGGCACAACAAGGGGTGGAAAGAGCGGTGAAAGTGGAATAGGGACCGAGACGAAGCGTGATGCCGCACCGGGTCCATCTTGGTTGCGACGGAGCTGAGGAGCCAACCCGTCGCCGATATCGACTCTAGTATCCAGGAGTCCCTTTCGGCAATCGAGAAGGCCTTCCAAGGGACGAACGGAGTCAAAGGCGGCAACAGGGCTTCCGTCACAGCTTTGACGACCATCAGGGCCGGAGTGTCGGAACTCTATAAAAGAGCTGATGAGTCGGCACTGACAGACGCAGTGGAGTGGCTACGGAAAGAGAACAAGGCGCTACGCTCTGAAATGGCCTCCATCCGAGAGGAGGTGGAAAAGCTACGCCGCGGGGGACCCAAAACCCCATCAAAACACCCAGGCGAGCTCCAATACTGCCCGAGGTAAGACCAGCAAAGCAGCGTTCTCAAAATAGAGCAGCTTACCGGACCGAGACCAATTTGCGGCCATGCTAGATCGTGTTCTTGCTGAGGTCCGAAAAAAGATGATAGGAGGTCAGTGCCCAGGTACGAAGAACTTGCTGCTTCCAGCGGCATTAAATCCGGGGACGGAAGTGGCCACTGGCGTGGAGTCGCTCAAAGCCAAAAAGAAGAGTAGGAAGAAGAAGGGTCAGTGGGCTACACAGATGTCGCAAGCGCCAGTATCGCTATCCCCTGTGCAGAAGAGGCAACAGCCGACAGCGGCCCCATTATCGAGCGAGACGTGGGTCCCTTGGTCGAAAGGCCAAGGTCAGGTAAATAGTAGAGACGGCCCAGTCATGGGCGACGGGCTGCTGCTCACCGCCATCGACTATGAAAAGGTTTATGCCGCGACTTCCAACAACAGCGGCTGTCACAGTCTCCGTACCTCCTGGCTCGGAGACGACAATAGCCAAGCTGATGGAGAACGCGAGGTTCAACATCAGATGGGGTAATTTTGCATAACAGGTGGTCTCCGCACCAAGCGAGCTATGACCGGCGCCCTGATCCCCGGGAAGGAAGCGCCGCTTCAGCAGACAAACTGGCAGCACGCCTGCAACATGTTCTGTCTGACACGGATGCTATTATTGCATGTCCGTGTAGGGCAGGAGACATACGGGTGATGAACCTGGAGGAGTCAATCACCCAAGCTAAAGTCACCAGGGCTGTAGCAGCGGCGGGGGAAAGTCCAATCTCCGATGTCAAAGCCGCAGACATACGTGTCTCCCCGTCACGACTGGGCCTGAGTTCGTTGTCCACTTGTCTCTGTTCGCAAAATAGTGAACTCTAAACGGTTACAGGTTATAGGCGGGCTGGGTTTTGTCCAGGACAGAGGCACTGCTAGCACTCCCGTTACAGTGCTACCGGTGCCTTGAAATGAGACACGTGAGAGCTAAGTGTCCCAACGAGACAGACCGGGGTGCGAGATGTTACGTGTGCGGTGACACAGGTCACGTGACACGAACATGCACCGCGAAAACGCCGAAATGCTTGGTCCGATCGGACCTGGGCCGTCCCGCGAATCATCGGCTAGGGAGCAAGAAGTGCTCCCCGCCGAAAAAAAAAGAAAAGGGGGCCGCAGACGGCAACCGCCCAAGCCTGTGCTGACACCAGTCAAAACTCATCGGCTACAGGAGGGAATCAGTCACACAGCCGGAAATCAGTCCGTTACGGAAGGCAATGGAAGCTTAAAAAACCTGCTTATGCAGACGATCGCTGAGCAGTCGGTTGCCTTAGCGGTGGTGGCGGAGCCATATTACGTCTAGAATCATCCCCGGTGATTTGGTTCGGATGATGGAACTGCCGTTTAAGAGCGTAGAACACTCTTAAACGCTCGGTTATGTTCGGTATTTTTCGTCCGCCGTCGTCGTGCGGTTTATTGAAAAGTTAGAGCATAAGGCCCCGTTTACACTTTGATTAGTAATTAAGCGAGTCCATACATGTTCTGCGAGATTTCCAGGGGGGGGCAGCTGCCCCTCCCTGCCCCCCCCCCCCCTGGGTACGCCCATGTATACAGCTATGGTATTTCTTTCACATAAAATTGTTGTTTCATTAATTAAATATTAGTAGAAGGTCTAACATTCAATCCTACCAAATAACAAGACTTAATCACAAGCTATATCTTTCCTCAATTCGATCTGCTTCGCTTATATTGAGTGGCGCCTGTTGCTTAATGTTTAGCAAAGTGTATATTTGTATTTATTGAGGCAAATTATTTACCGATTTCTTTTACGTCGTACTGGTAAATGACATCTATATAGATAAATGAATAGCTGTTCGTTTGTCTCGCTACTATCTCAAGAATAGCCTTGACAGGAGCAGACTGGAAGTACAGGGAAGGTTGAGAAATCTAAATACTATGGAAAATAAAAAAGCGACATTTTTTAAAGAAAGAGAGATTAGACAGACAGGCATGATGAATTCACAAGAGTTCCGTTTTTTGCCATTTGGCTACGGAACCCTAAAAAGTGCTAAAATGTCTGTTGGGTATCAAAAAAATATGTAGGCAATACGAAATGCAGCGTCAACGATCTTTCTATGTATAAATATCGTGTCACGTTGTTGCCCAAAATTAACTCCGAAAGTCCGAACTCCGAATAGATCCAAACGATTTTCACATTTTCCTTTCTTAAATAAGTGTTATGCTTACATGTCTAAGTCAGCAAATAATAAATAATAAAACCTACACTTATTTTAATGAAATTTGACGATTGTAACCATTTATGTGAAGGTTTAATTTTTTTAACACCTGAAAAAGTTATTTGTTGGAGTAAGTACTTGGTAGTCTCAATGTTTTTATTAGTTATAATATAAATTCTTATCTTAACAGTAAGTAATAGTAGCAAAGAATTGTACATCGAAATCTCGTGAAAATTACGAATATAAAACTACTTTTTAGGGTTCCGTAGCCAAATGGCAAGAAACGGAACCCTTATAGATTCGTCATGTCTGTCTGTCTGTCCGTATGTCTCAGTCACTTTTTTAGTTTTGGGGGTCCCCATATTTAGAACTAAAACTCAAAATCATTTTTTTCATCAAAACCATACTATCTATAGGTCTTCAAAAATGATATTGAGATTTCCAATATATTTTTTTTCTAAACTGAATAGTTTGCGCGGGAGACACTTCCAATGTGTGTCCCCCCCCCCTGTAACTTCTAAAATAAGAGAATGATAAAACTAAAAATAATAATATGATGTACATTACCATGCAAACTTCCACCGAAAATTGGTTTGAACGACATCTAGTTAGTAGTTTTTTTATAATACGTCGTAAATCGTAAATTTTCCTTTCATTCAATCAATACACTATTAATTAAACATCGATCAAAGTTACAATGACGTTACTTGCTGCCACGGAACCCTTCATGGGCGAGTCCGACTCGCACTTGGCCGTTTTTCTAGTCTAGCTCCGACCGTTACTTGCAGGCACAACTTCCACGGGGCTCAATCGGTTTAGGAAAGATCTGTAGATATATCTAGTAAAAGTATAGGTATACTTATATACCTAATTATATCAGAAACCTTAAGACAACGTTATTCAGCACTTTCTCTAGGAGTTTTAGGAATTGTACTGGTCTTTCAGTCTACTAACTGCAGAAAATGCAGAAAATATTAGTAGCATTATACATACTTGCATATAGTTTAAATGAATATATTTCAATAATATACGCACTTAAAACTGAAGTAGATAATATGAATAATTGATTTTAAAGCACAAGGATGAATCAGTCGCTTAAAGTGCAATGAACATTATTAGTTGTTAGTTAATGAGCCCGATTATACCTTATTATGTAATAGATTAATAGAAAAAAATGGAATATAAGGAGTATAAATATCAAGGCTTGGTACATTATTTGCACAACCGACGACAAGTAAATACATACTACGAGTACGTACCTAAAATATATCCACTTCGTGTTACGTGAAACACATCAATATGGGCAATGTAAGTACTTGAAGATTTATTTTAACCGGTGAAAGCTTGACATGATCACTTTTTATTTAAAATTTGAAATGTAACAATTTATGCTATTTATTACTATATTAATATTATTTTATATTCATTCAGCATTTCCATTTCATATTTTATATTTTTTTGTTATTTCTCCATTTTGCAATTATTATCAAGTAGATTGTTATTGTAAGTAGAAAAATATTGAGTTGATCTAGTATGAGATATGCAAAGGGTCAGGTTATTCTATTGCTCACTTTTTATTAGATGCTAACGTTTATTTGATTGATTCGGTGCTAATTGAACTGATTCGGTTCTGCAGTGTTGCGTGGTAGCGTGTGCAACTGCTGTGCTTAAAGGTCTGGGGTTTCATTCCGGGTCTGACCAAATGTTTGTATGATCTGCAAATATTGGTTTCGAAGTTCAGGTGTTTTTCAAAAATTAATATCATGTGTCTTTACAAAAAGTACCTACAAGCTCTGCTTAGTTTAGACCTAGATTACGTTATGATTCAAGTGTCCGAAATATTAGTATTTAGAATTTGAGCAAATTTGTTGTTATTAATAAAATATCATTGCTTTACAGGTACGGGTGGGAATTATTTTTTCTATGATAATGGTCCTATCACTAAGCACTACATCATCGGAAGCCGCTGCTGTAAAAAGGCTAACCTTGGATAGCAGCACATACGATGATATAAACCCAGCTTTAACATCACAGTATGCGAACGGAGACATAATCAAACGTCGCCCAAGAGACATAGAACAACTACTATCCGCTCTTAAAAATAAATTTAAGAGTAAAATAATGGATATCCTTGGAGAAAAATACTATTTCAACAGAAGTTTAAATCCTGGTCTTACGTACAATCCATATATAATCAACACTTATCCAGAATCACCGTCATATGAACTTCATTCTTGGCAAGCGGGAGATTTTGGAAATCCATGTTAAACTTCTCAATTTTATTAGATGAGTTATGATAGTTAGAAAGTTATTTATTATTATATAGTAAGTCAAAAATATGAATAAGAAGTATAAACATATTCTGTTATAATCTTCGACATTATGTACTTTGTGTGTAATATTATATAATGTTAACTAATCTCAAACCAGTATTTTTATATAGAGAGATATTATATGTTACAAAAACTCATTGTCGTTAACACTTTTTCGTTCTGGTAAAAGTTGTCAATTGTTTGCCTATAACACGGATACCTAAATCGAAAAATGGTTTTAGCAAATCTCATAATGTTTTTAAAAGACCCATTTAATTGAACCCCTCATGATCCCCATCATACATTAGACGCGAGAAAAAAAAAACATCCCCACTTTAATCACCAAATAAAAATATTTTTCATAAATTTATTGTAGCATCATGTCGACGTTATTACAGCATATATTCCTGCAAAGTTTCATCTTTCAAGCACCAACCGTTTGGGCGGTAGGTCGAGGACGGTCGGACGGTCATGACGAATCTATTAGGGCTTCTAGTCATGAACTATGGAAACCTAAAACCCCAAAGCAGTCATGAAGGCTGCCGACATTAGTGAAAATTAAGTAAATAAAGATTATTTTAAATATTCAAATTATTTGTTTGATCTTCAATTAAAAGTCGACCTGTGCTGTAGCGTGCGCAACGCACAAGTTAATTTTTATCCATACTAATATTCTGTCTGTCTGTTACTCTTTCACGGTACAACCGCTGAACCGATTTGGATCACATTCTATATATAGAGATAGATTTGACATATGCAATCTCTACGGCATAGGTTACTTTTTGTCTCGATAATTTACATACTCACGGGTGAAGCCGAAAACAAAAGTTAGTATTTATTAATACATTTGCAGCTGACTCGAGTGGGAATAGACCATGTTGCTGAAGACTTGCATATATTTATTAACCAACAAAACCTGCCTTTAGTAATTTTCACTTCAAAAAATGTTATCACTGTGTCTGAAATGCTAAAGACCATTAAGCATCAGGCGTTTCATATTTTCTTAAATTTTCTAAAAATGCCTTTCGACATTGACCTAATAAAAAGTATAAGTTTTGTTATACACATCAGTTGGTATGAATCCTCATTAAAAAATGAGTATCCCCATGTTTAATCTAAATTGATTAATAAAGTATTGTTATTTGTTTAGAATCTAATAGTGTTTATAAATAGTTTGAAACTCAGCTTTCCGAGTCAACGATGATAAGATAAGAATCTATCCCGCCTAAATAGAGTCCTGATGAACACGTCTTATCAATTAACTATCGTTGATTTTTTGTGTGTTTGATATCTGTCAATAGTAATCATACAAGATGTTAGAATCCAATTATCCAAGTCCTCTAAATACAGTGCTGGATTTAGGGGAGAGCAACCAGGGCAACAGCCCCGGGCCTCCACAAAAGAGAAGCTCCCACAATAGACTTTGGAAAATGTTATTTCAAATTGAGACTAGTAAACAACTTTTCCTTTCATATTTTTTTTCGCGTTCTACCTTTACCTACAGTACTTTGTACAACCATGATTACATTCTCTCAGCTAGAAAAGTTCCATTCGTTGACGCTAAAATTTAATATTAGATGATTCTTGTTTCTGATCATATTTATATGTTCGTTAAATAGTAAAATAGTCTTGGTTTTGGTTTCACAATAAATTATTGATTGGAAAACTAGATTGAAAAAAAAAAGATCATTTTCTGTCTAAATGTAATAATTTTAACAAAAAGGAACCGACTTTAAAGAAAAACTATTCCGAGTACCCAAATCGCGACAATTTTGCCTATGATATTTGAGGAATTCCCTAGATTTCCTTGGGATCCCATGATCAGATCCCGATATGGTGACGATGGGACCACCTGCAAAAATAATTTTTGAAATCACTTTATAAACGACGAAGTTATCGCTGAACACACATAAACAAAAAAAGATTCTGACGAATTGAGAACCTCCTCCTTCTTTTTTAAAGTCGGTCAAAAACAAAACCGCGACTCCTTGACTTGTGTGTAGATATTGGTTTAATAATAGACTATATCCTTCCTAAATCTAGTAAATTTTAAGGTTTTGGTTAACCGGCTTAGTGTAAGAAATAAACAGACAGTGTTACTTTCGCATTTATCATATTTATTAATCGACTATTTTATTATGAATTTTTTAATTATTTTAAGAAACGCAAATGTATTAGTTGTTATACGTAAAGAGACAGGCGCTACTCAACATAATCTAACCAAATTTCTTTTATCTTAGAGTGTATAGTACCTACGTAACTAAAAATTATATTCCTTTTTTCAATTTCTGAGCCCCACGGGTAGCACCGCTGGGCTCACCTATATTTGTATATTTTTCCACATATTAATAAAAGCATTTTTTTTTATTCGCATTAATGTTTTGCTAATGAAAGCTTTTGGCGTTGGACCCGAAATCATAGTACCTGCGTACTATTACTACTCTGAATGTATAAGCCTATAAAGCTCACACAACCAATATTAAATCACTATGAGCAGAAGACCATAAGCTGTAAGAATTTTTATAATTGAAATGGTAAAATATCAAACAGCGCATCCAGTGTCAGACAGATCACTTGTGTTGTAGAGACACGAAACCCGTCCGTCGCATAGACGACTGATGCCCGCACATACGTTTTAACAAAACGTTCCAACTTATCTGTGCAGATTTATTCTATTATAGGGATGGAAGCCTATTATAGGAATGAGTAGAATCCAACAATAGGGGTCACGATCCTCATTGTGAGTACAGACAATACAGCCGGCAGGTGATTCAAAGCCCTTCTACGTCGTTGTATCATCCTATACAGGGCCATTGCCATGAATAACACCCGAGTATAGCTGTCTTGTAGCGACGCTTACCCCGCCAAAATTGGGCAAAAACTGTCCAATACAACGGCGACCAGCTTTGGACTAAGGTGTCAGAACTGCTTGTCATTCGATCAATCTGGTCGAGACACTTCATCTGGGCCTGAATCGAATCAAAATGATTGCACGATTTGCCTAGTGGTTTAAGCAGTCGCCACGACGCTTTATACTACGCCAAGTATCGTGGGTTCAAATCTCACATGGGACAACACTTTGTGTGTTCCACAAATTATTGTTCTGTCTGGGTTTTTTCTTTGTATACGTTCTGTTTTAAGTTTGTAAAGTCTCCCTCGACACATGGTGTTTGCGAGAGTTGGTTATAAAAAATATTGATCACGAAAGAGGCGACTCACGATGGGGCCCATGGAACAAGAAGGAATCTTATCCAGGGCCACTCCGAAGCCCAGCAACTCAATTCTAGGCTCAGAGAGACTACGCTGGTGGTCAAGCGCCCCGCTTTTAGTTTAGTTTAGGAGAGTCACGAACAGCAGAATAACACCATTGTTTTTTAGCCAAGTTAATGTTATTTAAATGAGAACTTTAACACGCATATACTGATGAAGCACGATTAAATCTGAACAGTTTGTACTCTAGTCACGATGGTATATGCAGAAAGACTTATTTTTATGCGTTTAGCATTCAAAGTTGAGTACGCTTTGAAAAAAAACTGCTTTAATAAAAACGGAAGTACATTGATTGTTGTTTTGAAACGGAAAACCTCAAAAATGACAACGGTCATCTTTTACCAATAACAAATTACGACCAATTAAATCACTATCTCGAATTGTCAAGTAGACTTGAGGCTTGTTGATAGCTTTTAGATACAGATACAAAAATGAGAACAAAACAAGATCGGAATTATAGCTAAAAATATTCAAAGCAACTCAGTTTTGTTTGGTTGTATTGATTATGTTTTACTTACCTACTTAAAAGTGCAAAAATGTTTCTAAAGGCCTTTTTTTCGAATAATAAAAGTGTCAAAAAAACGAAAGTAGCATTTTTTAGGGTTCCCAAGTTTATGACTTGGAATCCTTACAGTTTCGTCATGTCCGTCCGTCCTCGACCTACCGTCCAAACGGCAAGTGCCTGAAAAATGAAACTTTGTATAAATATGTGTTGTAATTACGTCGACAAAGTGCTCTCATAAAATTATGAAAAATATTTTTATTTAGGGTACCTCCCCTACACGTATAGTGGGGATGTTTGTTTTCTCGCGACTACCCCATGGTGTGGGATATCATTTGATAGGTCTTTTAAAAACAATAAAGGGTTTCTAAGACAAATTTTTGATTTAGGTATCCGTTTGCGAGAAATTCCACTTTAAAGGGCACTTTTTTGTAAAAACAGGGCGTCCCCCCCCCTCTAAAAGCTAAACGGCTGCCTCGAAAAATCTGGAAAAATTCGTGATGATAGTCCATACAATGAACTTTAAAGGAAAGCTATAACGGATTAGATGACATTTTTAGTTCAGGAGTTATAGAGACTTAACTTGTACAATGCTCTTACTTGGAAAACATCATACAAAATTAACGCATTAATACGTAAACATAGCAATTATCCATTGGATACGATTTTAAATCCACGTACCATTATGGTTGACTGAGATACCCTTTTCTGTGCGTGGCCTGACACGCACTTGGCCGTAGTACTTATAAAATTTTTCAATTAATAAATAATAACAATTTATTCGCTGAAAAGAATTTTAATTACATGTTGTCTAATTATCTTTATATATATAATTCTTCTGTGAGTGTGTATGTCACTGAACTTCTCTCAAACGACTGGACCGATTTTGATGAAATTTTTGTGTGTGTTCAAGGGGATCTGGGAATGGTTTAGATTCGCAATTGGACCCGGTAGGTGGCGCTGCGATCAAGTTCTGGAATTTTAAAGTTGGGCGGTAGGAAGTTCGCTGGGTCAACTAGTACTTATATAATATTCGTATATTTTACTTATAGGTTAAATAAAATAAATATAACTCTTTATTTAATATTTACTCATAGGTCTAAAAAAACTTCATCACTGTGTTCATATTGAAACAATAATAATAATAATTTATTGTTTCCTTAAAACAAAGTTTACAATTATAATATACACTAGACCCCACACTAGGATTCCCTGTGTCGAGATCGGTTGGCGTCGTGGACGACGGTAGACAGTAGGCGTCGGAGCGCGTATGTGGGCTTCGGTGGGCGTCTTTGGGCGCCTGTGGGCTTCGTTTGGCGTCGGTGGGTGTCGGAGGGCGTCTGTGGGCGTCTCTGAGCGTCGGTTAGAGCCATACGCGGCCAGCACACGCTGGCGGTTTGCCCCGCATGGGCGACGCAGCATCGGGCCCTCACTACACTCTATGGCCGGTAGCGACAGTTGTTTTATCTTACCCTACCTTCTGCGAAGACGTCATCTCGCAGAAGGCGGCGGCGGAAAAGGCCCGGGAGGACGACCTCCACTCGGACCTGATCCACCGCTTGCGAATTGGACTGCGGAGGCGCGCTCATCAGCGCCTCATGCCGCCCTGAGTGTGGCCGCGCATGCAAGTAAATAAAATTGAAGTTTCTGTATGTAATATCAAATTAACAGCTTTTAATTAAAAGCACATGATAGTGTATACGTTACTTACCCAAAAAAACATTTTTTGAAATTATTGTCTGTCTTTCTTTCTGTTTGTTTTGTGTAATCTCTGGAACAGCTCGACCAATTTTGACGGAACTTTCATTCTCAGAAAGCTTATAACCTAAAGAGTATCTTATTTTTTTAGACTAGCTTGTATTTTAACAAGTTCTATGAAGTCCCGACAATCGAGAGTATACACTTTGGTAGACTAATATATACAAAAATAAATCTTAATTCTTATCTAGGTTGTATGCTGCTGACCTATTAGACTTTAGTGTCGGAATGATTTATAAGTATGTATGTATGTTATACACCCAGTTGTTTTGTTATTGACTTGTGGGACCTTTCGCTAACGAAAAATCAATAAGTTCAATGTCACGAGCTTCTTTAGCCTTTCGAAGACGCAAATCTTGCAATCACCAGGGTAGGAATATATGCCATAACGCGATAAAAATAGCTTTTTAAGATGACAATCAATGAATATAGATATACGTCTGCACTTGCCCATGATACGCTCCATTTTGAATATTATTTTTATTCAATAACCTTATGCCGGAAAGGACAATGGCGGACAGACATTTACTATCAATCCACCGTAAGGTGGTTAGGAAATGAATGAACACGTACACCACACTTTGTTTAACAATTTTAAAGTGAAAATATATATATATATAATAAAAATATATTATTATTATTACTTGGACTTTTATGAAAAAAGTCCTGTGTCGCGTCTGCCTGTTCGCGATAAACTCAAAAACCACTGCACTGATTTAATTTTTATACCTCGATAGTCTAAAGCTTATTTGTCCGTGCGGTGACGGATTAAGAATACAGAGTGTCACCACCCCTAAGGAAAACTTGAAACCAACCCTATACCGGTCTGGCCAGCGTGGTATAGTAGGCCAAAACCTCCTCTCTAAAGAGAGGCCTATGTCCAGCAGTGGACTGTTAAAGGCTGTTGATGATGATGAGTCTAAAGCCTAAGAAAGGACATAGGCTACTTTCTACAGCGATAACGGAAATAGTTTGTTAGGCCAAACGGCAGCAAAGGTAACAAAAATGATCTAGTTACGTCAAACTAATATTCTTTATTTTCTTACTTATATGGGCAAACAAAAAATCGCAAATAGGTGACGTGGCTTGCACTGTACTGTACAGGCACACAAACGACGGAATTTTGAATCACATTGTAACATGCCACGAAAAATGGACTCTGTGTGACAATCGCTCAATAAATTTGTTTGATCCTGGTCCTAAAGAAGTCGGCACCTAAAGAAGCCCCAAAGACGCTATGGCTACAGAAAAGTGTTGCTTACTGTATGATAGTCTAGCTTTTGGCCAAACGGGATGAGTGTTACTTAAATGTGTACTGTGAAGAACTGAACGTAATTTCGGCCGTCTTTTACCAATTTTGCTCAATCACTTGCTGCTACTCGTACAAGATATACATGACCTGACTCAGGGGTCGATCTCCGACTACACAGAGCGGATGGATATAGTGGCATTGGAAATAATCCTTGTGCCTATAAGCCTAACCTTTTGCCAGCATTTGACTAACTTCATGGCGAGAAATTTTTAGGTAATTCAATTGTCTCCGATATACCATGCGCTTTCAAGCCAAAACTACTGAGTCGATTTAAATGAAATTTCAATGGGTACCAAATTACATTAAAAAGGTTCAGTAGTTTTTCGTATTTTAACATTAGTAAGGATTTCAATTTAACTTCAACCTTTAAGTTACTACGAAGATATATTAGTATACGCCTACTCACGTCTCCTCAAACCTGTTGAGAATGTTGTTTGCTGTTCTAATAATCTTAATAAATGTCTAGTTATAAGAAGTAATTTTGGAACACAAGCCCTAAACTTTATTTTGTACTATTGGACTCAGTATTAGTTATAGTTGAAATGTAATAGGCGTTTGTCTTCCATCTCACCTGATGGAAAATGTAGATGAAGACGAAGGTGGTACACGCCCATCCAAAGTAATTAATAATAATTATTATATATACTATAACTTTAAAATTTAAAAACTAAAATTCAACACCAGCTTAATTTCGTGATTGTGTATGACAATACTTTATGCGAGTCATAAAGTTGAGTGGTATGCTACAATAATATACGACATTATGGGGTAGACGACATTATGGGGTAGACGCAAAAAAAAAACACCCCCACTATCCGTCTCCCAAAAGAAAATGACATGACGAAACTATAAGTGTTCCGAAACGTGATCTACGGAACCCTAAAAAGGCGGGAAGCAATATTTTTTTGAACAATATCTGCATTATAATGGATTCTTCTTATACTGTATTGACACCATAATTTATTATTTTTTGACATTAGCTGACTCCACTGGTTTTTAATTAAATCTAAAGATAACAACCTTGAATTATTATATTCCAGGATTTAGAACTGCTAAGCTTATATTATTTATTTATAAGTCTCGAACCAACTAATAACTTGCACACAGACTTTTCTTTTTAAACTAATAAGTTACCTATTTGGACTTATAAAATTAGAAAAGTTAAGAAATCAGAAGTAAAAATAAGAAATGCTCAAGAGATTTCGTTTTTTATTAAAAAGAAACAACACAATTAGGTAAATTCCTAAGTATTCCGTTTTATAAGACAGTTTCCAAATTTAATTTCAAAATATTTTCTTTTTGACAAAATTAAACTTAGTAATTATAAAAGGATTTTAACGGAAGACATTTAGTTCTTATTTAGGAATTTCATTAAGTACTTTTAATCTACATTAGGAAATAAGTTAGCTGGTGGTTATTGAAATCATTTATAAAATACTTAACTTAAATTTAGAGACCTGTTTGGTTCACCGTATTATATAAAAATACGGAACTCACAATAAGGTAAATGTGAGATAAGTTACTTAACAAGTTCTAGGTATCTCGTGTTAAATAATAAATAGGTACATAACGTATTCATATAAAATCGCTATCGTGAAGTGATAAAAAATAGATTCAGCGGCATATTGCATTAATAACATAAAAAAAATAGGTTACCTATGAAATTTTCGTTCTGCAGTAACTGTTTGTAAAAAATAAGTAATATCGGTATAAATATATAAAAAAATACTGTATATGTCTATATCGAATATTTATAAATGAGCAATTCTTGTGATTTTTTTTTATTTATTCGTATTTATTTAATTTGTGATCTCAGGAACGGCTCTAACGATTCGCTGAAATTTAATATTTGTGAGATTGCGAGGGTGAAAAATCGATCTAGATTAGTCCTAAGGTTTAATAAACGAAATTTTTTGAGTTTCTATACGTTTTTCTTTCTCTTTAACTATTACTCTTAGCATTGCTCTAGATCTCTTAACATCTATTACTTGCGATTTCTCTTTCAGTAACACTTAGTTGCGGTTAGTGCTCCAACAAAACAATACTACAGCTACTGGAGAGAAAATATAACATACAACTTAAATAAAACTATACCTCTATGAGCGACTATTAAACCTATTTAAAATTAGCTATTTATGACTTATTTTAAGTTAAAGAATAAGAATACCTATTCTTAATCTTGTCGAATTATCAAATGTGAGCCTGTTATTGTTTTAGTATAAGTTTGAATAACTTAAACTCTATTCAAAAAGTTTATTTGTTAGGCTTATTAAAATCATTTCATGAACTGCATATAAATATAATTTAAATATAAATTGCTCGTTAATTGCTATATTGAATAAAAATATGGAAATATAATATTGGAAATATTACTTATTAATGTCATCTTAAGCCCAATTCATTACTTACTCACTTATTAAAACTAAATTCATTAATTAACATGTGTAGGTACCCGAAAAACGCGTTCTAAAATCACATTTTACATACGTGTAAATTACTATAACAATAAAAGTTCACCATATTCATGTATAATTATTTATGAAGTGGATACACTTTTTACGAGGTACATGACATGCATACTGTACATGCCACGTGCCATGCATAAGACGTCATGTATAAAGGCCATACCTTGCAAAGAACGTGCTTGCCTTAACGCATAGATGTGTATGCAATGCTTGCACGGTGAAGCTTTACGTAGAACGTTTTCGCATCATCTCCCCACAAATGCGTAGCACATGCTTCATCAAGGTTATGCAGATACGCACCAAAATGTGTTTCGTAAGGTTCACGTTAGGTACGTACATCGTTCCATTTATCGACTTTTATATTTATATCGCTAGTGTACCACTTATTCCACTGCTCATGTTAGTTTTGTTATATGTTTATTACGGTAATTTGGCATTAAAAATGTTTTCTAAAATATAAATTCAAATCACATTTATCTTCTTTCAAATAATTAAAAATCTCTGCAGTCTTATCTAAAGTAAAATATAGTAAATTTAATACAGCCATAGTAACACAGCAATAGTAACACAGCCATAGAAAATCAGCCTCAGTTGTGAAATCAAACTAAAAATTTTAATAGAATGACCTAGTGGGGACCTTAGATATTAATTTATTGCAATGTTATCAAACAATCTACATAATTATATCATATCGAAATGAGAAATCTTATCCACATTAACGGAATATAATTACGTCCAAATTTCTGCGTCTAATATACATATAAATGTATTTAAGATAATAAATAAATAAATGATTCGGATAATCGCCATCCTGTCCTAAAAGTCCTAAATTGGTTTGAAGTACTGATGAAAAAATAAAACTTATTTATTTCTGAAATTCACTGAAATTCAGTCAGATATTACGGGTCTGACAAATAAATCGAATAGCTCCGCAGTTTGTTTGGTAGAATTAAGTGACAAAAATATTAATGGAGGAATCGTTTCTAGCATGGAACATTTCATATTGAGGAATATCAAAATCTTAAATTTATCCTCACTGTATGTATATGTATGTCGCCGCCAACTAGTTCAATTAGCCGTTCAATGAACAGCCTAGCCTCTACTGAGGTGTCTATTCATATACATAAAAATACTTTTTTTTTTTTTTTTTTTTTTTTTTAACGTGTGGAAATCCCCGCGGACCGTCACCCCGTCGGGGGTTACGGCGGGGTGGTGTGTCGGACTCGAACCGACTAAAACCACACGGTGTGACCCTCTCTGCGCCTTTGTATTGGAAGGAGTCCAGGGAGGGGATTTCCTTCTGGACTCCAACCGGCGCCTGCCCGCACTGTTGCGGGCACCATCTCTACATTCGACTCTCTATTGGGCAACGTCCGGTCACACGCGGACGTCGCCCCCTCGCGGTTGGCCACTACTGCGGACGGACGGGAAACCCGTCCCGCCCATCCGCGATACATAAAAATACTAACCTAACCTAAAAGCCAAATCTTAGTCAATGTATAGGTACGAACTGATTGCATTGCAAAGCGCTGTCGCTAGTCGACTGTGACATATATAGGATATTTGAAATAGTAATTTTAAACTCTTTCAGACATTGTTATATGAAGTAGAAGGATGTATTTACACTCGATAGACTTCGCATACATAAAGCTAATACAACTTTATTGCTTAGAATAATCTACTGCATGGTGCTAGTAATATTTAACTAGATAATTCAAGAACAAAAAAATATATATTAATATTTTTAGAAGCACCTACATGACTTTTTGATGACAAAGACATAAAGAGATTTTTTCTCAGTAGAAAAGAAATTTCTGTATTAGTTCAAAATATTTTTTTTATTATTATAAATGTTATGTTTTGATCTCTTAATGTTTAAATTGACATTTTGGTATTTTTTATCGACATTGATAACTATTTTTGTAATTTTTTTATCTAATGGTAAGTGTAATTTATGCTTTTCGATTAAAGGCAGCTACATAGGTGACGGGATTTAACACGGACGGAACGTGGACGTAGTTGCCTCGTTATAAACGGGAACGTGATTTAAATGCATACGCATCGTCACTGTGACTCGAATCTAACGTGTTAGTGTTGTGAACAAGGAAAGATGTACTTTTCATTTCAAGAATTGGCTTTAATTGCTATTGACGTGCTAAAAATCGTCGGCGACGATATTTAGCACGTCCCGTGCGTGCCACGTTCCGCCCCGTCCATGATGATGAAGTATGCATTTCCCTATACATTTTGTATGTAACGGTGTTTGCAAAACTTCCCGTCTCGTCACGTCCGTGTAAAATCCCGTCACGTATGCAGCGGCCTTAAGTAAAATATTTTGCATGCAGTTATGGTAGACCAAAGAAGATTTGTTTATATAAAAATGTAACACCATTGCACACCTTTGATCAGTAAATAAATAAATTTGATTAGTACGACTCTCTTAATTTAATTAATATAGTCATGATAGGACAAAAACATCTACCGTAAGTTAGTTTCAATGATTCAAATTTAGTCGCCACTAACAATAAACATACCTTCGAATAAATACGTTCACAACCTTCGTAGCAGGTAATTAACGTTCAATGAGAATGCACTATTTTTGTTCATTCCGGAATACTGACTATGTATGCAATAATACACAACAGATGACCAATCTATCTACATCTAAACAAGTAAATAAAATTGAAGTCTATTCATAATTTTAAAATTCGCAGTTTTTCATTAAATGCGTATTATATTAGGTATAGGGTAAACCTACAGTATCCCTGACACCCCACCAATCATTGGCGCATAGTTATAACTAAAAAATTAAAATCCCGAACTATAAATGTGTCTCAAAAATTTTAAAAAAGTCATAAAAATCGTGGTTAGCTAATATAATTCTATATGTGATGAATCTACACCCCTCTGAAAATATTCTTGACCCAAGGACATACAAATGTGTTACCACACTTTGTATCCTAACTAAAATTGCCAGTCCCTAATTAAGTGCCGATGCTTGCATTGCCACCCTTAGACCGTGATGAGTTTTTGTAGAGTTCGGAGTACTTATTAGGCTTAATTCATCATAGAACTAACATTATCATCGTAAATTAGTTACAAACATTTCTAAATATAGCTATAACTGCTTCATTCATTAAGACGAGATACTAATTGACTGAAAAAAGCTTGAACTTTGATTAGATAATGATGAAAGGTAATCATGGCGTAATTAACACCTTTATTAAATTGAAAGAGTTTCAAACAAATTAAGGTACTGCGATTTAAACAATATATAACAACTATTCGTAATTATTAATTGTGTAGCTTAGACCTTGTTTTCTATTGCTTGTAGCGTATGCGATTGCTGTAATGAGATCTCGGGTTCGATTCTCGGGTCGGACCAAATGTTTGTGTGATCCGCAAATATTTGTTTCGTAGTTTAGGTGTTTTATATATATTATGTATTTACAAAAAAAGTATGTTTATGTATTTATATCAGTTGTCTAGTATCCATAATACAAGCTCTGCTTAGTTGTAAATATTTATTATTAGTTATTATTAACTTCTGCACTTATTTTAATAAATGCAAAAAGCATTGGAACTTGTAACATTGTATAGACTTTAATCTATACATTTTCATGCAAATTGGCGAGATAATGCTGTACTATATTCGAGACTATTTTATTTATTACTACTACATTCTGATTCCTTTTTTATTATGTTTGCTAACTAGCTGAGTTACGCGGTGCTACTCGCGATTGATGTAACGACTTGGAGCGTCATGCCGTTCCAGAAAATAGCCGTGGTGTGCGACAGGGTGGGTTGTCTTCGCCGACACTATTCAACCTGTACATGAACGACCTGATTGTCAATCTCAGTAGTACTCATGTCGACTGTCATGTGGATGGAGTTAGCGTAAACAATATCAGCTACGCTGACGATATGGTGTTGCTGAGCGCCTCTGTCTGTGGGTTGAAGAAGCTTGTGGCGATATGTGAGGCATACGCTGCGAGGCATAGCTTGCTATACAACGCCACAAAAAGTGAAGTCATGGTCTTTGGGGTCAGTGACTCGAGTGACTTTCCGAAACTTGAGCTTAGTGGAACAACCTTGAGGAGAGTTAAAAAATTCAAGTACCTAGGACATATATTGACTTCTGACCTCAGGGACGATGATGACATAGAGCGGGAACGAAGGGCGCTGGCTGTGAGAGCGAACATGATAGCTCGCAGGTTTGCACGTTGTTCTTCAGAAGTAAAAACAACACTATTTCGTTCGTACTGCACATCATTCTACACGTGTAGCCTGTGGGCTGTGTATACTCGGAAGTCCTATACTGCCCTCCGGGTCCAGTATAATAATGCGTTCAGGGTGTTGATGGGGCTGCCACGATTCTGTAGTGCCTCAGGAATGTTCGCACAGTCTTACGTTGATTGTTTTTACGCGACAATGCGTAAGAGGTGCGGCGCTCCTTATTGCGCGGGGTTCGTGGCAGCAACAATATTTTCCTGGGAATGATAGCAGATCGTCTGGACTGCTTGTATATAAATCGTCCAGACGATCGTGTCGTCGAATGGAATGGCGTGTTAATATTAATTATTATTACATTTTATTTAATGAAATATCAGTCTTTTTTTATCAAATTTTTATTTTATTTATTTATCAATACAATTTGAATTATTTTAGTTATTATTATTTGATTTTAGAATTTGTTATAGGAATTGTTTTTAAATGTTTTTATTTTGTATTAGTTAATTTTATTAATTATTTTTATTCTGATTATTTTAACAATTTTTCTAACCATATTATTAAGATAATTGTAATTAACAAAAAAAGCGTCCAAGTGCGAGTCGGACTCGCCCATGAAGGGTTCCGTATCAGCAAGTAACATCATATAAAAGTTCTTGTAGTTTGTTGTAACTTTCATCGATGTTTTTATACTAGTGTATTGTATGAATGAAAGGTAAATTGCGATTTACGATTTATGTCGTATTAAAAAAAAACTACTTACTAGATCTCGTTCAAACTAATTTTCGTTGGTAGTTTTCATAGTAATTTACAACATATATTTTTTTTAGTTTTATCACTCTCTTTTTAGAAGTTAGAGGGGACACACACACATTTTTCCACTTTGGAAGCGTCTCTCGCGCAAACTATTCAGTTTAAAAAAAAAATGATACTAGAAACTTCAACATCATTTTTGAACACCTATCCATAGATACATACATATATATACATACACACACACTATACACGTATAGGTTTGATGAAAAAAAAAATTTTGAGTTTCAGTTCCAAGTATGGGGACCCCCAAAATGTATTGTTTTTTTTTTCTATTTTTATGTAAAAATCTTAATGCGGTTCACAGAATACATCGACTGACCAAATTTCAACAGTATAGCTCTTATAGTTTCGGAAATAATTGGCTGTGACATACGGACGGACAGACAGACAGACAGACAGACTTGACGAATCTATAAGGGTTCCGTTTTTTGTCATTTGGCTACGGAACCCTAAAAATGGACACAAAGTGGTCTGAATAAATGATTATTATTATTATTATTATTACAAATTTTAAAAATGCTTTTTCGATGCAAGTACCTGATATACTTTCATATGCGTTTAGTAAAAAAAATGAGTTCATGTTACAAAAAGACACTTCAATTTTATTTATTTGTATGGATTTAAAACTGAACGCGCACGTTGACTTAATGGGACCTCATGAGTCAATCAGGTTTATGACACTAAAAAAAACATTTTAAGCTTTGTTCTCGACGTTAGAAAAAAAACCCAGAGATTGTTTCTGCTAAGTATAATATTTGATGATAATGGATGTGGTTTTGTATAATTTATTAAAGTTAATAATACATTTGTTTAATTAAGTGCTAGTGGGTTATTTTTCTATTAGTATTGCATGAATCATATTCATCTACTATGTAGGAAGTAAGTATGGCAAAGTGTATTAAAACAGAAAAATCGCCAATTGAAAATTTTCGTTTGTGGGACTTCCTCTATTATTCCTATATCTTATTTCTTTTTTGTTTTAGCAATCGTTTACATCACCATTTCATGTATGTGTGTGTGTGTGTGTGTGTATGTACATATATAATATATGAATGTGTGTTATTATTTGTGTGTATGATGTTAGGTCTGTACTTACACACCTGTTTATTTATTGTTGAGACAGTTGTCTACAGAGTGCCTACATTCAGAAACTCGTAATAAGTAATAAAATTATTTACAACATATGTCTGTAAATTTTTCATAGAAGAAATAAATAAAAATAAAATAAATATATAACAAACGTAATCAATCAAAATTCGTAAAGGGAATGTCTAAATACATATATTTATCTTCAATTGACTACATTACATACTACATATTTCATGCAACACTATAAATATAGTTTACAATAGTTTAGTATATTTACTGGCTAATTGTATTAATCTCCATTAATAAAATTATAATAATCGGTAACAGTAAATAAATTATGTAGGTATAGATAAGATAATAAGACTTCAATATTACTTTGAATGTTAATTGCCACCAATTAAATAATAATTAAATGTTAAAAAAATTAATAATATCAAATGACGATCTAATTAATAAATGCAAGCAATAAAATTATGTTGAAATAGAACGGTATTGAAATAGTCTTAGGGGTCGTTTATTAAAAGCTTTAAAATATACGTTTAAAAGTCAAATGTAAACGCGAACTTAGATAAAACTATTACCATCGTTTAAATAATTTCAGTGTACAATAACCTATTTCATTACTCTCTGTTTGACGCCAGATTAATATAACCTCCCCTGTTTATTTCGGTGATGTCATAAAAGCCGACTGTGGGAGGAAACTGAAAGGAGACAGGAATAAGAAGGAAAACTTGTGACGAATCTTAAACAAGCCTTCATTTCTAAGGAGAATCCTATCTATAGCAAGCAGTGGTGTATGAGCTACTGTGTGATGAACTGATTTTAATGTTTAAAAACAGTCTACTCAGTGACGGTCCTATTCTTATTATTTCAATTTATAAAGAAGCCAATCCAACTCTACGGATGCAAAGTAAGAGATAAATAGTATTATATACTCTCCTCAATTTCTATACCACAGCGTAAAGATTTCTTTTATAGAAATTTCAGCAATTGCTTTAGTGTTAATTTATTAAGTTTATGTTCTTATAACTTGTCAAGCAATGACCAAGAATATTGTTAAAGAACTACACTGTCCCCGTACAGATACTTTAAATACGAGCCATTAAAGTTTTTCTACTTTTGTTAACCTGTATTTGCTGCTTGCAGGTTTATTCAATTGTTTCTAGAAACAAGCAAAACAAATGATAACAACTTTACATCATAATCATTGTATATTTCATTAAATATTTATTACACGTGTTCTTAAAAGTATAGTTACAATATAGTGCATTGTCTTGTAAGATAATTAAAAAAGCAATAAAAGAGATTGTAAGTGTATCTGTGTGCAGGATAATTTAATATATTTAGCATTACCTATTTCTACATCGTAAGAGACCTGTATAAAATAAAATATAAGATATAAAGCTACATATCAAATTAATTGCTCTGGTAGATGGAAAACAGAGCACAAAGTTACTATGTACCTACTACTAATTTTATAGTAATGCGCTAATAATTTTTGTACCGGCAACTCCACTGAGAAAGGATGCAATAATAAATGATGATGAATTAATGGGGTAAAGTGGGGGATGAATTTGAAACTTATTAAATAACAAGTTGAATTCCGTGATGTTACTCGCGGTTATAGTTGTAAAACCTGAGTAACGCCGCGGAGTGAAGCTAGTTTAAAAATATTAGCCTAAGTTACTGCTTGAATCAAAAGCAATTTGCCAGTGAAAGTCCCGTCGAAAGCGGTATAGCCGTTCCAGAGATTAGCCGGAACGAACAGACAGACAATTTTTTTTATATACTATCATATACATTCAGTATAAAACTATTCATTTATTACAGGCACATTTAACAACCGGTTTATCGTCTAATAATTTCAACATTTTTAAAATTAGGAATACAAAATATGAAATATAGCCGCAAACGATGTCGAGAGCGATAGTTATAAATGAATATTTGTTTCATTACAGGTGCTCAAGTCATAGTCAAGTTCTTTAGGTGATTAGAAACTATTACCGAGAGTAAGCAACGACAGCGCGGTTAATACCTAAATGGGTGACCGTTAGTGTCATGATACCATGAACGTTACCTTGATTCGGAGGTCACATTAAGCCGTCGGCCACGATCGGCCCCATAAAACCATTCAACGGCAAGATTACAGAGCCAAAAAGTTGACTTGACAGTCTCCAACCTGTACTCGACGTAGTGCCTTAACCCTCTCCTGACAGGGCTCCGAGCCCAGCAGCTAGACATTATGGGTTGTTAATGATCGTTTTGTTGTCATATCATATGAACACTATTGTATGTCACTACTCAACATCTTATGTTAATTAATAGTCTAAGTAATCTCTTTTTTTTATTTCTGTTATACGATATACTAATTCAACATGGCATTTCCAACTAATTCTTATTTCATTTCATTGCCTCCTAAAAAAACTGTCACCTTCATACTTGATATATGAAGTGGTTGTTAATTTTTAAATTAACATATTTTCTATTTATGTGTTTTTGAAAATGTTAAAGTGGTCACTTCACTTCTTCGTTGATCATGGGACGTACATACGTAAATTGACGTAACACAAATTACGTAAACAACTAACTTATTGTCTTCGTTCATGTTTTTGTACGTAACACATTACAAAAGATATAGAAGTATGGCGTTTATTTAGGAATAATTTATACTGGAGTATTGTACGACAATTTTTGGAGCGAATATATTAATTTACCATGGTAACTTAAGTCTGAATGGTAACGATATAAAAATACGAAGTGTACTACACCTATTAGTTCCACAGCCGTTGTTAAAACCGACTGGAAGTAAACTATATAACAAGAGCACGAAAATTTTAAACACACTCCATACCAGCACTTTTAACAGCCCAAAACGCACTAAGCTAAGCTTATAATATACAGCAGTAGTAGATAGAAAAAACCCAAAGTCCGTAACAAATATTTGCAGATCATACAAATATTTGGTCGGTCACTAGACCAACAAGGCAGTCGAAGCAGGAAAATCTTTGAAATTTTCGGATATCTTCTACTATAATATTCAGCATATGATGACGTCCTCCTAGATAATAAGCCCTCGCATACGCTAACCAACGACCAAAATGCATGTATTACACATGTGTATAAACTTTCCTCTTGATTCTTGAATATCTATCTCATCCTCCTAGCCATTATTCCCAAGTTTATTTGGGGTCGGCTACTAGTTCTACAGGTTTTACCTGAATTTCAGTTTTTCCACGGAGCGACTGGCATCGGACCTCCGCAACCCAAAGGGAGAACTGAAATTCGAAGATTGAACTATCTATCTAATTTTGTCTAATTTCTCAAATCTACATTAAAACCATTATGTCATCATCATCATCATCATCATCATCATATCAGCCGTAAGAAGTCCACTGCTGAACGTAGGCCTCCCCCATTGATTTCCATTTCGACCGGTCGGTAGCGGCCTGTATCCAACGAGTCCCTGCGATCTTAATCAGGTCATCCGTCCACCTTGCGGGAGGTCTTCCTAGCCATTATGTAGTTTAAAATATTTACAGAACGAAAAAACAACGGAAGAGACTTTATTTTATAAATACTATTAAAAAAATCCGCTAGATTTAAAACCGTTGGGGTCAATTCTGTGATAGGTACTATTTTACTATTTGTAATTAATAGTTTATACCGAAAAAATAGAATCGTAATATTTCTGTAAACTTGGTAACTGAGTAAACCCAAACTGCATCCAAGCTTCGCCTGCACAAATAAAGTTTTCTAGATTTCTAGCCTTCAGTAAATTTTGTGTCAAGAAGATTTGATAAGTTTCAAATTACATATACAGCTGATCAAAAATTAATAATGAGTTTAATACACTGAAAAAGTACAAGTCTGACTTTGTTGATAAACGTTGTCGAATACAAGTGTCTGAATAGAAAACGGCTAAACCCTGAACCGTTTTTTTTTTAATTCAGACACTGCAGTTTACCATAGAAACCACACTACGGCGGCCTACAGAGATTTTTCGACATCACTCACTTACCTATCAACGAAACCCGACAGCACGAATGCTGACATTACTATCCCGGTCGAGCGGAACCGTTAGTGCTGAAACAGCGTGGCCTTACTGCCCTGAAGATAATTTAGATACATTTTGGAATGTAAATGGATTGAACCTTGGAGAAGGACATAAGCTACCTTATGTTACGATGATTGACGTATACGTGAGCGGAGCCGCTGGCAAAAGTTTGTATTTAATAATATAAAAACATTTGCAGCACTCTAGTATTTATAAACACCGGCTGTTCTTATTTGTCACGGCGATTCTAGGATATGTGTTGCAAGGAATCTAATATGACCTTAGCCCCCTTACACGTGCATGTATGTACATGGATTGTTAAATAGTTACCTACTACCATCTCGAAACTCCATCAGACAATCTAATTTAATAAACGAAAAAAGACACCTTGTAGGATCAATCACATCATTTTCAAAGAGAAAAAAGCATTAAATCAGAAGTTTCCAGTCCCTTGAAGCTTTTAAAAAAAAAAGAACGTTGTAGCAGTTGGGTTTGTAACAGCAAGGACGGGTCGTCTCGACCGAGGTGCTACTTACTACCTTCAATAGACGCTCAACCTAAACTTGCAGCATTCGTGCTGTCATATTTCGTTGACGAGTGCGAGATTAGCCCCCCCTAGCCAGGTTGCAACACGTTTATCGTTTTGTATTCCATATTCATGCAACAGCATGCATATTATAGAATATGCAAAAGCTTCTCACTAGGCCGCTATCTTGTAAGTCAATAAAGTATTTCATTGTCTGCATTTACAATGAGGAAAGTGATCACTACTCTTGGATTCAACTCATGTTTTCAGAGTAAATAGAATAAAAATGCAAGAATAGTTCTTAAGTATTAATATTTTGGTGAAAAAATAAAAGTTATATAAAGATCTTTTTATGTATTTATGAAGTCAGTATAAAATTCTACTTCTAGAAACTTATTAATAAAAAACAAAAAAATGACCAATTAAGACTAATTTTAAACTTTTTGGAATGACAAATATGAGATCTTTAACAAAATATATGTAAAAAAATATATTAAAAAGAATCTTACGGCCTGGCCACGAGTTTTGGTCTTAGCGAAAAGCGGAGCGGCGTCGGTGAGCGGTGCGTTTTGCACGCCACGCCCTCAGTAGCGGTTACTTGCAGCGGCGACGGTGGACGTATTTAGGTAGTCGAAACGTGTTAAAAATCATGGCGTTTTAAAAATTATCCCCTGTCTGTTTAGAAACAACTTTTTTTTTTTAATATGATAGAATGAGTGCACGAACTAAATAAAGATCGGTATTTAGATGGTGGATTTAGTGACCTATACGAAGGTCCTACCTATAAGAAGTAACTGATGTTTCCAAGTGTTTTGCTAAGTAGGTACTTACAGAGAGAAAAAACTTTAAAAACTTGTCAACTACTTACATTGCGTATAAGACATACTAGTAGTTTCGTGTGTAGTTATATCTACAGACAAAACTACTGATACGTAAACTGTTTTGCTAATTAGGTACCTACTGACAGAGAAAAAAATTAACTTTTAAAACTTGTCAACTATCCACCTACATTACGTAAACATACCAGTAGTTTTGTCAACACATCAGTAGCTTCGTTTGGTAGGTACCTAGGTTCTATGTTTTTGTGTTATCAATTTAAATTAAACGTAAGTAAGAACCATTATATTCCGGAAAACATTGTTTAATTTCTTCCCACAACCTTTTTATATTTATGTTGGGGATATTTTGACATCCATATAGGCGGTCTATTAAAAATTTCTGTTAAATAAGCCTCGGTATCCATTACCGCCATAAAATCGTCTAAAATTTTATGTTTTTATTAACGCCGCTGAGTCCGTCACTCCTGCACCGCTGTCCACGCCGCTCTGTTTCGTGGCGTCGCACATACTAACTTGTGCCTTTGTTCCTGCCGCTCTCCATACCGCTCGCCGCTGTAGCAATTCGCTCGGCAAAAACCGCTAGCTTTTTCGCTATGAGCGGCGACTCGTGGCGTGCCCCGTACATTTTTATACTTTTGATATTACCGCTCGGCGTTTCGCTCTTAGCCGCCGCTCAGAGCGGTGAGGTCGTGAATGGGCCGTTAGGGTTACTCACAATTAGCCTCGTCATCTACGCAAAATATAGAAAGAAATTATATGTTCAGGGCAGATGAATTTGTTGCATCTTTGAAAGGTATGGGTAGTCTTCCTGTCTTTTTTAGCGGGCCATATCTGGCATCGTTTACGAACACAATGAACTTTAGCAGGGGGCTCCTCTGATGTTTCCCCTCTTTCCCCTGTAAAATCTCTTATTCTTTTGCGCATCGAACTACGCTAAATGAACTACGTCTTTGCGAGCGCTCAAATGATCATTTATAAGAGCAAGACCTAAGTTTATACCGTTACGCCTAAAACTAACAAAATATAATGTAATATACGTAGTCGGTACAAATAAATAAACGAAATAATCAATTAATGAACTCGACGTAATTGGCACGAAATGGTATCATTGAATGTATGGTTGGGTCTTATTTACCTTTTCGCTGTTTGACCGCGCCTATCTTACTGTGCAGGCGCGTAGAAACGAGGGAGGCGGGGTACTAACTGCAGCTACCGAGAAGCGTGGTAACGTTATACTATTAATTTCTTAAATACCCGCATTTAAAAACATCACGAGTCGTTATGACCCAACCTATCAGACGCCGGGTTAAAAAAAAATACTCGTAATAAATTTTAGACAACCAAAAGTATTGTCTTGTTATCTAACAGGTCAAAGTATAAATGTATTTCCTATGACTTGCTTTTTTGCGTTGAAGATAAATTATTTAAATTTCATCATATACAAGCCGAGTCCCGCAGTGTTACCCGCGGTTATTGTTGTCAATCTCGGGTAACACCGCGGAGTGAAGATAGTCTAAAAAAATTTGCTTAAGTTACTCCATATGTCATCAGCCATCTGCCAGTGGAAGTCTTAAATTTAGTTCTTTAACTTAAATTTTCCAACTTATTTTTTTATTTTTTTCAACCCCAATTCTTACTCCAAACCACATCCAAACATATTTCCTTAATCGGTGGCTATAGACGATGTACCTATCGCCACATATTAATTCGCGAGTTCTTCGACATCACGTTTAACTTATTAAGTAGTTATAACAAATCCAATCTTTCTTTCCATTTTATAAGTAGTTTGTACGTTAAAGTAAAGCAAATAACTATAAACAAGAACAATTTCCGAATGATTCTAATATTTATATAAAAAGAAATTTGACACTTTCTTTTTGTTTCCTTCTTTTCTTCTTTGACTTTTCTGTGTGATTTTTCATTCAGGAAGGTTATTACATAGACGCTACTACGGAAAGTGTTGCGTAACTAAGACACAACAATGACCCAAAACGAGGGTGCGGGGCACGGGTCTCCTCTCAGGAGAAGGTTGTGGTCATACGGCGCTACGCTGCAGCTGGCCGAGTTCCTAAGACTAAAAACAGTATACAGCAAAAATATACAGAGTGATCTCTTTAAAAATTGCACGGTAGACGCTTAGCGGTTTCTAAATGAAATCTCTTTAAAGGAAAAAGGTTTAAAGTTCAAATTACCTATAACAAAATCGGAAGATCTAAAACTTAAAAAATGTTAATACAATTCTTAAAATACAGCTTCATCTTAGTGAAAAAAGGCTATGAAACCGACGACGTAACTTTTAAAAAAGGTAATTTTAATTCTTAAGTGGCGCCACCCTCCTTCTCCTTTACCTTACATAGGGGTAATAAAGGATGAAAGGGAAGCGAGCAGAACCGCGGGCATCGGTAAGCTATATATTAATAAAAATTTACACTTAAAAAGTTTTAAAATGATACTAGTGGCAACTGCCACAGAGTCCAAGCTGTATTTTTAAGGACTTTAGCAATGAGCCCTTTTCAAACTGTTGAAAACAAACAATTCAGAATATTGTAAAATGCTCTCAGTCCATTATTACTATCATAGCATATAATTACATTGTTACTTAATCGTGACCAATTCATTCTCATTACTTTTTAAACAATAGATTTTTTCTTATTATAAAAATAATTCCATGGTTAAAAATATTTTAACAAATATTAATAAATAACAAATGCTCCATTGTCTTAATAAATGTAGGTACCAACAGAACTTGTTGTCATTGTAAAACGTACCTATCCACTCCAGTGAACTCAGCATATTCCACACCTTAGCGCCTTGTAACCACAAGTAAACAACTAATCAATTACTTATTCAATTACAATGTCTAGTCATTGCGGTAGAACTAAGAATCTACGAACTGTTACTATCATAGTTATGTATTTAATATGCAAGTTTACGAAACGAAATAACAAGACTACATAAAACTCATGATAAAATTTACATACTTCATCTATTTCACCAGGGTCCTTATTACGAATCTATTGACATATGAATCATTAAAATTAGTTTATCGGTAAAAAAATCATTCATCGTGCATTCTGTTACCTCCATTTGCATATATTAACAACCGACTAACCTACTTGCCCCGTCCCTCCCTATTTAATATATTCCTCGTACGACCTTACGATAGTATAGTGTATAATTTGTTCTGTATAAGTCCTTTATTAGTAGTAGTAATCTTTAGCCAAGGTTCTGGCACTCTAACTAACTCTAACTTAACTCTACTTCTTGGAACTATTTCTGATACCAGCCGTATGTACACAGTAGCGAATAAAGCAGTAGCAACAGGAACTCACCAGAACAACCATTAGAAGTTGTATAATATATATGTCATCCTAGCCTTTACTATTCCTAAGATTATTTTGGGGTCGGTTACTAGTTCAACCGGTATTACCTGAATATCAGTTTTTAAAGCTACTGCCTTCGCGGCTCAATCCGGGAACTAGAAACAGCTTGACAATTTTTATGTTCCAAACTAATATTAAAAACGCGAAAGTATGTATGTATGTTGCTCTTTCATGGAAAAACTACTGAACGGATTTGGATGAAACTTTACAGTATTATAGCTTATATATCAGAATAACGCATAGGCTACTTTTTACTGCAATAATCGGGATACACGCCGGCGGAGCTGTGGGCGAAAGCTAGTCTTCCATAAATATGATTAAAGACGTTTTATTTCGTACCGTTAGAAATCCATCTGTTTTTTTAATCCTTTGCGTTATTTATATGTATGACTAGCTGAGTCTCGTGGTGTTAACCGCTATGCTAGTCTAAAACACTTGACCTGAGTTACTTCTTATATCATCACCTATCTTTCTGACAAAAATAAAAAAAATGTTTTGTTGAAATAAGTGTCTTGTCTACTTTTATATACATTTATTGAGAAACTGTTTATTTGATATAACAAAGAGACACTCCAATTAAATTTATTTGTATAGATAGATCATGACTAGCCGCCCCGCGCATCTTCCACTCCTCTCAAAAGAAATAAATTTAAAACGTTTTTTTATCATTTTCCACTTGCACTCGGCAAAAAAAATGGCGAAATTGATCCGTCCGTATGCGACACGTGATGCCGGGACTAGACAGTATTATTATAGAAATGTAATATATCAAGTTATAGAATTATTACATTACAAAATATTATTATCAATAAAATATATAAATATTTTGAACATCTTTCACACAACACCATCTAGTCCCAAACTAAGCAGAACTTATATCATAATAATATCTAATAAAATAATATCATTTGCATCAACTGATATAATATAAAACATAAACATAATTTTTTTGGAAATATATACCTATTATATGTACATAGGAAACAGCCAAACTCCGTAACAAATATTGATTAAAACTAATATTGCTATTAAAATTAAATCATTTTACTTTTATAAAGTGGGATATGTTTCCTTACGTTTACGGAAGTCAGAATTGGAATATTGACTTGTCAGAGATAAAGCTTGAACAATAACCTCATAAATAATAGTGATATGCAATAAAGTTTTGCATAAGAATAGCATCAAGTATTTAAGTAAATACTAACTTATACATAACTAGCGGCCTGCCCCGGCTTTGCAGGGTAAATATAGGTATTTAAAAATATTTTAAACTTGAGAAATTCTATAACCTTCCTCGAGAATCAATATATCCATTGCTGAAAGTAGCATGAAAATCGGTGCAGTAGTTTTTAAGTTTATCACGAACAGACAGACATACGCAGCAGAGGACTTTGATTTTATAATATGTAGTGATTAAATTTAAATGAAATATTACCACAGATTTCAACTTTTTGTAATTGCGTAAGAGTTTTTTGATTGTTGTAGTTTTATGAAAATTATTTCAGTTTATGTCGTTTTCAAATAGTTCCAAAATATGAGACTATTTTACACGAATCATTTCGAATTAGCTTTTAATGCTAATCGGGGTGTGCATGTGTGGGTATCACTCGGTTTATGACAGTGTTTTATTATTTCTCGCATTTTTTGCTCCTGCTTTTTAGGCTTCCGCACCCAAAGTGTTTACGGTTTACGGTTTTATTACCTATTACTGAGCCTATATTACTTTTATAACAATTACCTGTCGTAATTTTAAGGACCTACTGTATTAATATACATGGGTTTTTATCAAGTTTTCCCTATATTTGAATTGCTGTTATCCTGAATAATTCGCTCCCTAATCGCCTACGACACTCGTGGGATGAATACCACACGGTAACAAGTCTTTAGATATGTACTAAATTCATTATTCATATGAAAATTATGTTACTAATACAACTATTTAAATGTAAGTATTTCGTTTCGGAATCACGGCTCTGTTAACTTCACGAAGTGATTGACCATTCCACGAAATCTTTGTATTTTATCAAAATGTAGAAAATAACTTTCTTACGGAGTTAAATTAATGGATACCCCAATATCTCATTTCCGTGTGACGATGAATTATGAATACAGAGTGTCAACACCCTTTACTTATACGACTTATATGTGTCGTAAGAGACGATTGAAGAATCAAACCGTGCAAGACAACAGAACTGCAGGGAGAAGGAAAACTTGAAACCAATTCTATACCAACTCGTCTGGCCAGCGTGGTATAGTAAGCCAAAATCTCCTAAGAGAGGAGAGGCCTATGTCCTGCAGTCGACTGTTAAAGGATGTTGATGATATATCATGGGATCAATTATCGAATCATGTATTATAATTAGGTATTATGACGTCACCTGTGGCATGAATAGGAGTGGTGACACTGTAAGGGACAAACCACACAGAAGAATATCACTTCTGAGAAGGGAATTTTGAAACAATATTATTTCTAAGAAGAGACCTATGTCCAGCAGTGGACTGTTGAAGGATGTTGATAATTATGTGTGTAACTGTGAGTAGTTTGAAAGTTTACAATTGGAAAGTTATTATTGAACATTCGTATTTTTAAACTAAGAAAGTAGGTTTGACGACAGTCTGACATAAATTATATGTTTATAGTTGTTAGATAAAAGAATTTCTAGTTCAACGTAATACATTGTTGTAGTATGAAATTCTTTTAGAAATCGACATCCAATACTGACAAGAAAGTTTTAGATATTACGATCAATTTTACTTTTGAATTTACTTTTATCTTGTTTCACATTCTTTATTTACATTGTTCTCGCACCTAAATTGCTCATGAATTTTTTAATAAATTAAGATTGCCTGAAAGAAATTGGTTTTTAGCGATTAGCATGCAATTTGTACATGGTCATTTAATTGATGTATTAACTATATTATCTGATGCACAATAAACTTTATTCTGTTCAATAAAGAGTCAAAATTATTTGTCAATTTGTAATTTGTCAAATATCTTCGCAATAACAAATATATACAGTAAAGGATGCAAAACAGATTCAAGTGTCAGATGATTTAGATGGTTATGTACTTAGATGGTTAGTTTTGAAAATGTTGAATCGGTACATTAATTATAATTTTAATTACTGTTATATGCCTTTGATGAGTTTCTGACTTCGCCTTTGTTCGTTTATCTTAATCTTTTAATTCTTATATAATGCTTATAATATAATAAAGCTTCTTATATAATGCTTATAATATGCTTTATTAAACCTTTTACTGAGTAGAATTGCTAATATGACCATTGCAAATTTAAAAAAAAGAACGGCCAAGTGCGAGTCGGACTCGCCCATGAAGGATTCCGTAGCAGAAAGTAACATCAAATACCTAAAAGTTCTTGTAGTTCGTTGTAACTTTGATAGATGTTTAAATAATAGTGTATTGATTGAATGAAAGGTAAATTGCGGTTTACAATTTATGACGTTTTAAAAAAAAACTACTTACTAGATCTCGTTCAAAACAATTTTCGCTGGTAGTTTGCATGGTAATATACATCATATATTTTTTTTAGTTTTAACATTCTCTTATTTTAGAAGATACAGGGGACACACACACACACATTTTACCACTTTGGAAGTGTCTCTAGCGCAAACTATTCAGTTTAGAAAAAAAATATGTTAGAAACCTCAATATCATTTTTGAAGACCTATCCATAGATTATTACCACACGTAAGAGTTTGATGAAAAAAAATTATTGAGTTTCAGTTCTAAGTATTTATTGTTTTTTTTTTCTATTTTTATGTTAAAATATTAATGCGGTTCACAGAATACATCTACTTACCAAGTTTCAACAGTATAGTTCTTATAGTTTCGGAAAAAAGTGGCTGTGACATACGGACAGACAGACAGACAGACATGACGAATCTTGTTAGGGTTCCGTTTTTTGCCATTTGGCTACGGAACCCTAAAAAATAGTTACGTATAGTGACCGAATTTTGTTGAAGTTCTTTAGAAAAATATGTATGTTTAAAACATGTCTTTGCAGTATTGCTGTTCAATGATTTTTACGAGAGGTGCTTTAGTGCGGTAAATATCCATAAACCTACAAAACTGCTTTTAGATGTCAATGGCCAAATGTATTAAAAGTTTATATACAAATAAATAACATTAAAGTGTTTGTTTGTAATTTGAAATTAACAGTTTTACACTAAATATTTTATTTTTTGTCTGACTCTTTGTTTGTTCCGACTAATGTTTGGAATGCCCCGTTTTGACGGGAATTTCACTCGCAAATAGCTGATTGATATAAGAAGTAATTTATGCTACCTTATATAGCCTAGCTTCGCTCCGCGACGTTGCCCTCGGCTTACAACAACAAACGCGGGTAACTCCGCGGGGCTCATCTAGCAATCAGTAGTAAATGTAATTCTAGCGTTGCCAGTATATCAAATCAAATATATATTTTATTCACAAGAAGTTAAAAAAATACTATAACCCCACTACTTACTATAAAACTTTTGTGATAAAATTTATATAGTCTATGTCACACGAGCCATTATTAGATAAGAATTTATTGCCACCTTATTCATTAAAGTCGGTTCAGTAGTTGTTCAGTAATTCGGGGTGCTATCTAAAGACCGGCGCCACACAGACACCGTGTAGCATTTTGCTGAAACGGTAACCCGTTCTGGCCAACACATTGTTGATAAACATACGTAAATATTATTATTGTTATTTCGGTTTATTTCTCTATGGTTTATTTCGGTATTTCTTCCCAGAGTAGGTAAGTCTCAGAAAATGAGGGTGCCTTCTAGAAAGTAAAGCAAAAATACCTGTAAAAGTTTTAATTTGTTTATACTGTATATATATATGTATGTTAGCTGCTAAAATAAATATCATTTACCATTTTTTCACTTCATCTGTAGCAAAAAGCACCTTATCTAAATTTAAATGTAAAGTGATACAACTAATGCCGATCACTTGGTATAATAACTTAGTACAATATAATCTTGTTAAACAAGATTCCTAACGTTGTTTATTATTAGTTTTTAATGTTAAACACAATTGCGCTTGTTTGTTGAAACACTGTTGTACGTTATTTAATCCTTATTTATCATTTTATAGGTTCTTATGATTTCATTTGTCAGACAGTGAAGTCTTCCATTTTACATTTAAATGTTGAATTAATGGCAGTTGATATCGAATCATAATTGATGTGAAAATTATAATAGAAATGCTTCTCTGAAGTATGACCATACCTATTATTTTTATTACACACATCACGCATTATTGACAAGTTAATGTTTTAATAATTGTGATCTTCCGGAAATATCAGATAAAATGTGACGCAAAAATTATTCATATTATAACAGAATAACTAAAAACGGTGTGAATATTTTAAAGTCAATGTAAATTATTTTGATTTAAAGAAGGACATGCAAATATTTAATCCGCATTAAAATTAATATAAATTATACTTTATGTTTATGTACGGAATACCACGCTGTATTAATTTACATTTTTAATCAGTCAATATCTTTTTTCTTGTATTTCTTTACATATGACGGAGGTATTAAAAGGTCCCTACAATAGTGTTGTCCTAAGTACCTGTATTAATTATAACACCTACACATACACACACCTAAAGTTGTTCAAGTGCAATGTTAACCAACTCGATAAACCACACGTTTCAACTTTTGCTTTTATATTTACAAGGTCCGGTTTGTTTACTTCCTCCGATAATATATTATTGTTAAACGGTTTTAGTAGATGCGACATAATTATACAAATGATAGCAGAAAACTAATCATTGGTACTAATTTTGTTTCCCTAAAATTATCTATTATTGTCTAACTTTAGTGAAACGATTTGTAAAATTATATTTTAACTTGTACCTATGTATTTAGTTACCTCTATTTTAAGTGTGACATACCTAGCTAATTTTAGTCAATTTTGTACATTTAGAATGTCATTTACAGGACAATACTTTTTTTTTGTGATTTTAAGTTCAGTTTAGAGAGTTCTCTAACAAAAAGAATTAGCACCGTTGTCATGTATTGAAGGATATGGCAGCTATTTTGAATAACACTTCACGTTTAATTTTTCAACAGTTTGTCACGCAGGATTAACGACAACCATTCACCGCAATGAATATTTAGATGGCTTTATTTTCTTTTAAAACACAAACAGATATAAAAGACGTACTTGTCACTAGCTTACTGTCTGTCATCAGCGACAGGCTGCGCGGCTTATGCAGCAGTTCCTGCAACTCCGCCTGCATCTCAGTGGATCCACTTTTCGATTTCATTGTAATGTTTTCACTTGCACTAGTGTGTAACTTTAAAAAAAGTGTTTAATCAAAACCACTACGAAGTGTTCTGACAAATAAAAAAATAAGTTCTATTGTTCGTCCGTTTGAAAACGCATTGCTTTGAAAAGCACGTTTAATTAGGCCTCGCGTGTTGTGCTCGTCAGGTTGTGGTATGGTGTCGGTGAGCTGTCCGCTTCTGTGGGACGCGAGGATACAAGCACAGAGTCGCGCCGCGACTGAGCTGAACGCGGTCGGCCTCCGGTCAAGGGTACCTAAACAGTAACACCTTGCAGAGTCGGTCATTCTGACTCAATGGCTACAACAGTTATCAAAGAACAACACAATTTTAATAACCCTTTGTATACTTTGGTTGCATATTAAGTAAATTTTAATGAAAAAAAAAATAAAAAAAATATGGGTATTTTTTAACTTCGAAGCATTAATTAGTACATAAGTTTATAAATATAGTTATGTACTCTTTAAAAATAAACAAAAAAATGAATTGTCTGTTTGTACATATTTTCTAATTATGTAATAGCTTTTCACTAAATGCTTAGGAAAGTATATAGATGCGGCACTCACATAAAAAATATTTTAAATTTTTTGTCTGTCTGTCTGTTCTTTCCTGCTAATCTCTAGAACAGTTTGTCCGATTTTGATGGGACTTTCATTGGCCGATAGCTGATGACATAGGGAGTTATTTAGGCTTTTTAGACTAACTTCATCTCGGGGCGTTACCCGTGATTACTGATGTAAAGGTAAGTACAAATAATTTAGTACGCTACCGGCTTTCATTTACTTTGTAAATAATTTCATTTGTTGTTCCGAATTCAAGTAGGTAATTGGAGTTCAGTAAATCTAGACTTTCAACATATCAAGGTGGTCTGGACCACTTAATTGTTTCAAATAAGTAAGTATATATAGGTAAGTCACAGCGTCTCTCCGGTCAATGACCTGAAAAGTAAAGGGCTTGAGGAAGTGACAGTATATCGCAATAAATTATATCAAATAATATAACTTAATGCGAAATACTAAAACAATTTACTTTATATCGTATTGTGTCGTAACAATTTACTTTCCTTAATATCGTATTGTGTCGTTGTGTTTATATATTTTTTCTTAAAATAATTATAAAATACCGTTGTGAGTGCACACAGTGCACTATGGCGGCCTAGTGAAATGCTTAGTGCTGCATCCATCCTCTGTGATCCACTATAAAGCTAATCCTAACCAGGGATACAAATGAATAAGTCTACAGAGGAAGATGATATAAGTACATATTATATGTATGTTGTACTAATAAAACAGTAAATAAAAATTAAACAATTGTGGTGCAGCAATAACCAAAGCTTTTTGAATTCTTTTCTGACAATCAAACTAAAACGCCATATCCTATCATTTATGGTTCCAAGTCCTAGAAAGTACCTTTAAATTAATGTAAAGCTTTATAGTTTGCCTTTTGATTGCATGATTTTTTTAAATTTGTTCTACAGTTTTAAGAGACAACAAATGGTTTCGATATTACAATCTATCGACATGGATTGCATCCACATTTCTGAAAAGTCCTTTTACTGACATACATAGAACCACCTCTGTTGACACTCGCATTTTGCGAATAACAATTTGGAAGATTGGGAGTAAACTATGAATAATAGTCCCGAGTTCACCAAAAATGCTGAGTAGGCAATCTTTGTAGTCTGGATTTTTAAAATACTTTAGTACTAAAATGTAAATTAGTAATCTTATCGAACAAACACATGCAGGCGTGATTCAACTTACTACGAGTGGGACCTACGTCATAAAAAGACCTACATTTTTTCAAAATCCTGTGCTTCAATGCACCCAACCACTAGAGAGATATCCCTGATTATTGGGCACGGAGCCTATCGGGATGTAACGTGGAAGACGTGGGTAGAACCCTATGTTCCACAGAAAGGTACTACAAACAGACTCCTGTGGAACATTCCACAGCATAATAATATTTAACTGTCGTATTTCTAATAAATCTGCTACTAGCCGCCTCGGTCACTCCAACATGCTACGTTAGTGATAGTAGTGGTGATTCTTGATGTAATTCAATATCATGTTACTTAATAATTAGTTTGGTCAATGATGTTACCGTGCTTGTTGTGTTTAAACAGACTAACCGTTGCAGTGAAAGGTCTTATAACTTTCTGTTAACTGGTCGGACATTTTCTATAAGAGGTTTGACTATCGCAACTTTTGTCGATATGTGCAAAGGGCGGATGAGACACAATTTCCAACATTCTTCAAAATCCGGGAAGGATGACGTCTCGAAGGTGTTTATACACATAAAAAAGGTATGGAATTGCAGGGATTCGTACAGGCAGATAAAATATAATAGCCTATTGGCGACAAATAATCAAAAACCTACTGGCGGCAAGACATCAATAGCCTACTGGCGGCAAATATGTAAATCCGCCACTGAGCCCCGGTATGACAACGTTATCTTTCCATTTCGGTTGTTGTCCTTCGGGTGTATACAGATATTATAGGCGTACCCAAATACGTATTAGCAATTACAGTTTATTTAAATAACTATTATCAACAAAGAATTATCTAACCCACCAACTCTAATGTATCGGCATATTCTGCCGAAATATTACAAATAAATATAAGAAACAAATTTGTTTGTCATTAAACATAAGTTTTAATTAGGAAGGTTAACTCAAAACTGCAGATTCTCAATCAAAAGAATACAACTTAATCTTCAAAGTTACCCGATTCATATCCTCAGTGTATCAAGGAAATTAATTACGTTAAACCGTTTAGTTTTCCTCAACCACTGGTTTTACGTTTCGGGGGGTATTAATAACTTTCATGTGAATCATTATTTAAAATCACCGTGTTTAAAACGATAAAACTACGACTGGAAAGTACCTAGCCCAACGCCTCCTACGCAATTCGCAGTTTTCCGTGAAACAGGTACGTATATTATCTGAGAAGATCGCAAAATATATTTATTATTTTCACAAAAGTGACTCATACATAAGGTATAATGTATTTAATGAATATCAATATTCATAACCTGTCGTGTTTAATAATAATTAAAAGTGTTTGTTTAAATGCCCCATAGTGCTTGTAAACTCCATTAAGTAATAAGTGAGTTTAATATCTAGTAAATGTACTACCTCTAGAAGTAAAATATTCAAATGAATTTATTGATAGCTGTGTACTAGTTGTATATTGAATCATCTCAGAAGTCTGACAAACAAGATGACACTTTACTTTACAATCACACAATTTATTTTAGTTCTTTTTCAAATTATCTAGTCTAGAGCCGTATTTTGTTAACCGCAATTGTTTTGTACCCACGACTAATGCCGGGATACGAATTTACTTGAAAAAAAATCGGCCAAGTGCGTGTCAGGCCACGCACAGGAAAGGGTTCCTCAGTCACCTATAATGGTATGTGGATTTAAAATCGTATCCAATAGATAATTGTTATGTTTACGTATTAATACGTTAATTTTGTATGACGTTTTCCAAGTGAGCGCATTTTACCATATAAGCCTTTATAACTCCTGAACTAAGAAAGTCATCTAATCGGTTATAGTTTTCCTTCAAAGTTCATTATATGGACCACCATCACGATTTTTTTCAGATTTTTTGAGCCAGCCGTTTAGCTTTTAGAGGGGGGGGGACGCCCTGTTTTTACAAAAAAGTGCCCTTTAAAGTGAAATATCTCGCAAACGAATACCTAAATCAAAAAATCGTCTAGGAAACCCTTTATTGTTTTTAAAAGACCTATCTAATGATACCCCACACGATGGGGTAGCCTCGAGAAAAAAAAATCATCCCCACTTTACGTGTAGGGGAGGTACCCCAAATAAAATTATTTTTCATAATTTTATTGTAGCACTTTGTCGACGTAATTACAACACGTATTCATGCAAACTTTCATCTTTCTAGCACTTACCGTTTGGACGATAAGTCGAGGACGGACGGACGGACGGACGGACGGACGGACGGACGGACAGACGGACATGACGAATCTATAAGGGTTCCGAGTTATGAACTTCGGAACCCTAAAAATGGGCCGTCAAAGTGCGTGTCAGGCCAAACAAAGAATAGGGTTGTAATGGACCGTGGCTTTAAATTGTGTCCAATAGATATTTGTTTTGTTCACTTATTATTTCCTTATTTTTCTAAGAAGCTTTCCAAGTAAGTAAAATCGTTTTGGCAACCTCTCAATTTTTTTTATATATTCAACGATACCCCACTCGATGAGGTAGGCGCGAGAAAAAAAAATCCCCACACACACAAGGGTTCAATTTATTATCTACGGAACCCTCAAAAGTAACTCAAGCTACTCCCTATATCATTAGATGGAACTAACAAACAAACAGTCAAAACGGCAGACAAACTAAAATTTTATAAATAGATTTGGTTTTAGTGCTCTATATTTGCATTTAGTAAATATAATAACTGTTAAATTGAAATTACAAACCATCAATCTATTACCAATAATCGATGTTACAAACAAACACTTTGAACAGAACTTTATTTTATTTATAAAATAGACTAGAGAGTAGTAGTAGTAGTAGACTAAAATTAACAGCAATATTGCCTTATGTAATAAAAATACATTGCCTGATGTTTCCAAGGGGCTTCCACACGTAAAAAAGGTAATCAGAGGTTGACAACGTAATTGTTAAAAAATCCGAAATAAATAATTTTAAACATTAAGTTACGTTAATGAGTAACGTATAAAAATACGTTACTAATTACTTAATGTGTGCAAAAAGGAAAATAAGACTTTAAGAAGGAAATAATTGTTTTAACTCTTTGGAAATATGAATTGAACAATGACTACTTTCCTTCTTCGTAGCCTTAATTCCCAAGATTATTTTGGGGTCGGCCACTAGTTCAACCGGTTTTACCAGAATATCAGTTTTTTCACGAAGCGACTGGCATCGGACCTCCGCAACCATGAGGGACTGAACTGAAATTCGAAGGTTAAACTAGTTGTCAGTAAAATTGGGGGCGCTGACTTCCGATCGATTGCCACAGATGTTCATGACAACCGTGACCGACGGCTTAACATGCTCTCCTGATCACGGCCAAACTTCAATATTCCGGGCTGTTATTGAGAATTTTCTGTAAGAAAAACCCAACAACACTTTTGGCCCAACCCGGGATTTCAACCCGCGGCCTCTTGATCAGCAGTCGCTAACCACTAAACCAACGAGGCAGTCATTGAACAACAATTGAACAATGACTAATGTTACTTTAAAATTTATCGAACTTACTAGTATCTCTAAAAAATATTTAGACAATGACCAGTTCAAGATAACAAAAACAAAATGATCGATGCACTAATATTCAATGACATAAAAGTTATTGACGATCAACACATCAGTGAATAAGGCAATGCTGATTTTGTGACTAGCAATTCACTATGATTTTTGAAATATTGATTTTGGTACCAGAATGTTTTAATCAAAATGATGAACTTGAAACGAAAATGCTGATATATGAAATCTAATTGCTAAGCACATTATATTATTGCTCAAATTTTACTTACACGTCCTTATATTATATTATAATATACATAAATTAGTTTTAAAGCTATCTGCTTGCCTTATTTTCTTAAATAAAAATAAAACTAAACACTAAAAAACCCGTTTTGTGAGCAAAAAATGAGCAATTATTTAACAATATCGCAAACAAAACTAATATTGGTTAAATATATGCCACGTCTATTATCCCTTCACAAAATTCAATTTTACCCATATATGACTACCCTATGACATCAACGTCAACTTTGTATTATACACTATCTGAGTGCCGCGGTGTTACCCGGGGCACTTATTGTAAATCGCGAGTAACGCCGCCGAAGTTAGTCTAAATAGAAATAGCTTAAGTTAGTCCTTATGTTATCAGCTTTCTGCCAGTAAAGGTCCCGTCAAAATCAGGCCAGCCGTTTCAGAAATTATTCGAAGCAAAGGACAGACAAGTTTAAAAATTCCTCCTTAGACATTACAATTTTACATAAATAGATAACGCCCACGGGCTCCTTAATCTTCTTATTAAAGTAATACGTTACGTTCGTCGTTCTTGATCGTTAAACGTTACGGACAAGGCTATTAATAAATCTAGTTAAAATTTAATTTATCACGACCGTTTACTTTGAATAATGACCTATTGAAATTGGTAATAATAAGTAGGTATTTTAATGATTAGTTAATGCCTTTCAATAAATGTTCTGATCATTAATGAATGCCAGATATTTAACCCTCTTCCGTGATGTGATCCATCAATATATGACATATAAACCTGTTCCGTTATTAAATGACTGACTGACAACGCACAGCCGAAACTACTGGGCACAGTCAACTGGCGAGTCAACGTATCTCTGCTGAGTACCTGTACTGTATGTTACCCTTGTTCTACTATTCTGTTATACTTCACTATAGTAATAACAGATATTTCTGAACTCTTACACACAACATCATCTTGTCCCAAACTCACCAGAGCTTGTATTAAGGGTACTAAACAACAACGGACATAAACATGCTGTTTTTGTAAATACTTACATATACATAGAAAACACCCAGACTCCGAAACAAATATTTGTGGATCACATAAATATTTGGTCCAACCCGAGATTCGATACCCGACGCCTCTTAACCAGCAGCCGCATACGCTGACCACTTTTTTTTTTTACGTGTGGAAATCCCCGCGGACCGTCACCCCGCCGGGGCTCTCGACGGGGCGGTGTGTCGGACTCGAACCGACTAAAACCACACGGTGTGACCTCTCTGCGCCTGTATTTGGAAGGGATCCAGGTATCTGTTTTCCTTCTGGACCCCTCCAAGCGCCTGCCCGCACTATTGCGGGCACCGTCTCTACGTCCTCTCCAAATTGGGCGACGTCCGGTCACACACGGACGCCGCCCCCTCGCGGCTGGCCACTACAGCGGGTGGACGGGGAAGCCCGTCCCGTCCACCCGCGGCCACACTCAGGGCGGCATGAGGCGCAGATGGTCGCGCCTTCGCCGCCCGGTTCGCCGGCGGCGGATCGGGTCCGAGTGGAGGTCATCCTCCCGGGCCTTCTCCGCCGCCTCCTTCTGCGAGATTACGTCCTCGCAGAAGCCGCATACGCTGACCACTGGACCAACAAGGCAGTCAAGTGGTTAGCGAATGCGACTACCGATCAAGAGGTTTCGGTTTCGATTCCCGGGTCAGGCTAAGAAGTGTAACTGAGTTTTTCTGATTATAGAAAGGTTTAATAGCAGTACAGAGTATGGAAATTGAGTCCTTATCTATCCCCGGTCGTATTGGATAATTGGATAGCAGTCCCATTGGGTTATGGTTGGTTATGAGTGTAAGGGAACAGAGTGTGTACCTGTGTTTGCTCACACGCTTGTGCAGTATAATATGTCCTCCGTAGTTTATCAGTCTCGGTTGAGGGTATCGCCATATCATACTTTAATAAAGCTGGATAGACCTATGCTACTTTTTAATACGTAGCCGATATACAGGCGGGCGTAATCAGGAGCAGAAATTAGTGTTCTAATCTAATATAGTTAGTTGCACAAATCACTAAATTTTCTTAATTAAAAAGCATAATTATTTCATTGTACTCATGGAGGAACAGGAGGATCCTCCTACCAACCGAGATGATCATGCCTGGCGAGCTGCAGTACAATCTTGATATTGTAAATATGATTCGGCATGATAACTTCCATAACGCGATATAGTATTAGAAGTTATACCAAAGTTTAGTGTGTGTTCGATAGATGGCACCTTAAGTAGGTTTTGTTGTCGTATATGGAGGTTACCAAATACTGAATCAGAAGAGAACATATTCTTATAAATATGCCTTTTGCAATTGAGCAATAATAATAATTATAAGAGCATGTGTATTTTGAGAAACGTGCTCAGAGGTGTAGGTGGGCCAAGTAGATAGGTACTTAATCTTTATGTAGCCCGGGGCGATCTGGTGTGTTGTAATTACTTTGAGTATGCTAAAATTATAAATATAGGTGTATACCACTACATAAAATTGAAGTGACTGTTTTTAATTTCAAATTAACAGTTTTCCACTAAATACTTATAAGAAAGTGTATAAAAAAAGTAAGTCAGTACTTTCATAAAAACTGTTTTTAAAAATTTTTGTCAGTCTGTCAGTCTGTTTGTTCCACCTAATCTCTGGAACTGCTCATCCGATTTTGATGGAACTTTCATTGTTAGACTTTAGCTACTCCTCACGGCGTTACAGATTTTTTACCATAATTGATGTAATTGAGTGTCAAATATGATCAAAATTTTATAAATGATCCACGTGTATTGATTGATGAAATCGAATAAAGGATTGGAATGTAGCATTAAGTATTCACGTTGCATCCTTTGACATCAATAACCTAATCCTTATACGTAATATAGGCATATAAAAGGGGATTTTTTACGACATAACCAACCGCTTTATAATTTATTGACATTGGAATTGGTGACTGTGAAAAACGGTGAAAAAATAGTTCCTTGTAAAATACTTAGATACATCATAAATAAATACCTTTGCCTTCTTATGGAGAGGCCTACGTGTGTGGACTGTTAGAGTGGAGTGGAGTAGTTAAAGTGGACTGTTAAAGGCTGTTGATGATGATGAAATACCTCAATTTTTAACCAGTAAACGACAGAAAAGTAGATTAGTTGGGATGGTATAAGAATCACTCAATCATGACGAATATGATCATGATGAATAGTGGTGTCAACAGCCTTCGACTGTCCACCTCTGGACATTGGAGGACATTGGAGGAGGTATTGGCATACTGTACTTCGTTGTCCAGACGAGTTAATACAGGGTTTGTTTCAAGTTTTACTTCTCTAAGTGATTTTGTCCTTCGAAACAAACTACAACAGCAAATTACACTGCGTGGAAACGAATTTAAACGGCTAACACAAACATCAATTTGAATATAAAATATCTCACTAGCACATCATCAATATCCAGCTTTATTTATTTGTTTTGAAAGGTCATCTTCATTTTGTTGAGGAACGTCATATGGTCTATCATTAATTAACGTCAACTTTTAATATCAACTCTCTGATCATGATTGTTAACAGTACCTATATTATACTACTTATTTCTCACCAGTAACGTTTACTAGGTTACGGGTGAGAAACAACTCGAATAACTCGTATAGTTGACATTTTTTACATGATTAAAGTACTTATAGCTAACTATGTAATTGGTGTGGATGACTTTATTCTATTTATAGTAAAGTTTTATGAATCAATTCTTTTGTGCCATAATTAAAATCTTTATTTTATTACTTTGTTTTTTACAACAGGTACTCATATGTTTATTAAGGCATCTAGGACAAGGTTCATCACTAGAAGTAGTTCTCTTCCAACAACCTCAGTCATGGGGACGGCAGAGAGGACTAAAGAAGCCACCGTAGATACGTTTTTGTCGCTTCTCCCGACAGCCAAAGTAGGCCGCTTCTAGGCTTACAGGCGAAACTAGTTCTCCGGGACTCAAACATATCTCTTTCGTGACCCCAATAAAGGATTGTGAATAGAATTACCCGCTTAGAAAAGGTCTCAATCAATTATTTCTATTTCTTCGGGTTGTTGCTTTTATCATTAGGTCTGCGTCAGGTTCGTCATGATTTCATCGAAAATTTGACTGTCATGTTACTTAAGTTATAAGCGGCTGCTGTTCAAGAATCCTCGAGTTCAATTCCCGGGTCGGACCAAATGTTTGTATGATCTGCAGATTAGCATCAACCAATTATGTCCCACTGCTGGGTGACCCTCTCAGAAAAGGGTTATGGCCATACGTCCCCACGCTGGTGGAATGCGGGTTGATCTGCAGATATTTGTTTCGTAGTTTGGGCGTTTTCTGTATTATGTATGATATGTAGTTATTTGTATTATGTATTTACGAAAAAAGTATACATGTATGTACAGTCAGCGTCATAATGATATTGGCGTTCAAAGTGGTCAAAATGATGTGAAAAACATTAATTCAATTTCATGTTGGCACGCAAGGTGCTCAAATTGTTGTACGCATTCAAAGTGGTCAAAAGATCTAAGCAAGCAGTTGTCAATAATATGTTAGCTAACAGAGTGTTCATATTGATGTTATCAAATAGGTTGTTCATTGGTTTCTAAGCATGCAAACTAGTCAAAAATATCTTAGCAATAAACAGAAACCAACGTTATCGCCCACAGATAGAGTATACTTTGCAGATTCATTAATACTTTTTAATGTTTGTCCTTTTTTGTCTTCAATACCTTTCTCTTTCATTTCTTGCATGACGTAATTGACATGTCTTTTGTTTCGAATGTTATTAAAAAACATAGTCCAATATTCTATTGAATCTGTAATACTACTTATGACTGTCTCGTTGGTTGACTCTGTGATTTGCGACTGCTAATCAGAGGGTCACGGGTTCCAATATCAAGTCGGATCAAAAAGCGTTGTTGTGTTTTCTTGCAGGAAAGTAATCTACAATATTATACTGAGAAAAGGAGTATGGATGTAGGTATTTAAATGAGATAAAACCAATTGAAATTTCTTTGTTAAAAAGTAGAATTAATGATACGATTATTTATTTTCGAGTAAAAATTCTCATTTGATTCGTCTTCTTGACGAGTACTTTGACACTCTAATATGGTAACCAGGGTCTGATGATGGAGCTGGAAGGTGGTCATAGGAACTTCAGCAAATGAGTCGATGTGGTTGCGTTTTTGGTTTTTTGTATAAGTTACATATTCATCAACTGTTCGGCTTTGTAGAACGTATTTTAATGTCCTACAATGTACGCAATGTATCTTGTCATATCGTAAAGCTCGTAGGATTCATTCAAGCTACACGCCGGGTACAGAAAGTACCTATTATAATCGAACGGTCAAATAATATTAATTTTTTACGCAGTTCATTATAAAGTCGCTCGCATTGTCTGTCCGCTCTGATCATTTAAATTACGCAAGGTATTTAAACTCGGTTTTCATCATAATTAAAGTTATCTTTTAGGGAAGATTTATTATTGTGATTATATTATTGTACTAGATGCGCCCCGCGGCGTTACCCGCGTATCATTATGGTTGCTATGCAAATGTGTTATGCCTAACAACCTGTGAAGTTTTGACAGGAGATAAACAGTGACACATTTTGACATCTACGATTTAATGTATTTTTATAATCACCTAGCTTTCTCCCGTTTATCTCGATTATTGCAGTAAAAAGTAGCCTGTGTTATTCTGATATATAATCTATATTACTGTAAAGTTTCATCCAAATCCGTTCAGTAGTTTTTGCGTGAAAGAGCAACAAACATACACACATACATACATACATACATACTCACAAACCTTCACGTTTATAATATTATTAGGATTATATAGTAGGATTATTTTAATGGAACACATATAAAGTCAATGTTTCTTAAAAACAAATTATTTTTTATATTAAAGCCAATACTGACAAAATTTTACGAGTAACATAAACTTCAAATAACCTACAGTAATGATTTAGAAATTTTTAATATATTTTTTTTAATAATTTATTTGTGGATTATACCAATACATATTTTGAATAGGTGATTCATTTCTGCATTCTAATTCCAACAATAAGCTGCTCAAGTAAATGGCTTATTTACTTGCCTTACAAATATTATAGTCATAATATATATTCAGCTTCTGTGCTAGATTAAGCTAATGTTAGTTGTTTTTTACACTTAAAAGACATGACACTACCACACTTCTTAAATATGTATCCAGTACAAGACTTACGGTCCACACAATATGATGCCCATTCAGCATTGACATAACCCATAAACGAAAAAACCAAAATGCTTGATTTTTTTCAAGTATTTTAAAATATGTTTTACATGTTTCCAATGTGTTTCATTATAATTATTATTAAACTGGTTCTAGTAACAAACAGCATAAAATATATCTGGGCGGATTAACATAGATAAATAAACTAAAGTTCCTATTAATTGCTGGTAAGGATACTGAGTACAATGAGTGTCTCTCTTCTCTAGCTTCAAATTTACTTCCATTGGTGTACTGACTGGGTTACAATTTTTCATGATAATCCTAGCTAATAAATGATCTACAAATTGTTCCTAATCTACAAAAATCTCATTATTGTTTCATCTGACTCTCATTCCTAAGCATTGTCTAATATTTCCCAAGGCTTTTAATTTAAATTTAGATTTTAACTTAGTCTTAAGGTATTCAGTTTACAATTACAAAAAATAAATAAAATTATCCACATACAAGGCTATATATCATCCTGACATTATCAATATGTATAACAAATAAACAAGGTTCATTCTGACATTCTGACTTCCTATACCCCAAGGTTTGTAAAAAATCATCCACACGCTTATACCATGCCCTAACTGATTCTTTCAATCCGTAGATTGCCTTTTAGGGGTCCGATGTTTATGACTCGGAACCCATAAAGATTCGTCATGTCCGTCTCTCCGTCCGTCCGTCCGTCTGTCCTCGACTTAGCGTCCAAACGTTAAGTGCTAGAAAGATGAAACTTTGTATGAATAGGTATGTATTGTTAATAAAATTATGAAAAATATTTTTACTTGGGGTACCTCCCCTACACGTAAAGTGGGGATGATTTTTTTTCTAGCGGCTACCCCATCTTGTAGGGTATTATTAGATAGGTGTTTTGAAAACAATAATTGATTTTTAAGAGGATTTTTTTGATTTAGGTGTCCGTTTACGAGAAACTCCACTTTAAAGGGCACGTTTTTGTAAAAACAGGGCGTCCCCCCACCCCTGTTAAAGCTAAACGGCTAAAAAAATCTGGAAAAATTCGTGATGGTGGTCTAAATAATGAACTTTAAAGGAAAACTGTAGCAGATTAGATGACTTTATTAATTCAGGAGTTATAGAGGCTTAAGTTGTAAAAGGCGCTTCCTTGGTAAACGTCATAAATTAACACATTATTACGTAAAAATAGCACCTATCTATTGGATACGATTTTAAATCCACGTATCATTATGGGTGACTGAGGAACCCTTTTATGTGCGTGGGGGTTTTTTTCATTTAACATATTTATTTAATCAAAATATCTACCATTATTACATATACATTGCTGCCATCTAATAGGAAGGTAATTTATGTCTTTGCGATAGAATTCAAGTGATCTAGATTCTACAAACTGTGTGAAAGCATTTTGTACTGCCTCCTGTGAAGAAAACTTTTTATCACGTAGAAAATTGTCTAAATTACGAAAAAAATGGTAGTCCGTTGAAGCAAGGTCTGGCGAATACGGAGGGTGTCGAATGTTTTCTAATGAAATGGTTTCTGTCTGACACGCACTTGGCCGATTTTTAGAGTTCAGTTGGCAAATGGCAAACAACGGAACCCTTATAGATTCATCATGACTGTCTGTCTGTCCGTCCGTATGTCACAGCCACCTTTTTTTAGTTTGAATACTTTCTTTTTATGACATTCCAAATTGTATAGTAAACTCATATACACATCTTCAAATGCCCATTCAAAAAAGCTGTGGTTACATCAAGGTGAGTTATGTCTAGATTATATTTAACACTCAATACAAGCAATAGTCTTATTGTAGTGACGGTCCACTGGTGAGAATGTTTCTATATAGTCTGTGCCTGGTCTTTGTGTAAAACACTTGGCGACTTACTGACCGTAATATCGCACATTATCACAACTGTCCACTTTTTTCTTGAACACACTTACACCTAACCTCTGTTGTTTGTTTTGGGTTGTCCACTACTGACCATAATATCGCACATTATCACAACTGTCCACTTTTTTCTTGAACACACTTACACTTAACCTCTGTCGTTTGTTTTGGGTTGTCCACTACTTCCAAGATTCGTTTTCTTCAAATGATTTTAATTCCTCCTGTAAAGCTTTACACCATTCTCTTGATTCTAGCCCATTTAAAGCCTCTTTATATGTTATATTGGCTGGTCTACACATGGATTTGCACCGGTTTCAACACACACATTACTATAACTAAACCTCTTTCTTCCTCTAACATCTTAAGCGGGGTTAGTACTCTGTATTTTTTTAACTCTTTTATTGATACACTGCCAAATGTTTCTCCTGAAAGACTAATGTCTGTGTTTGGTTCTTCCTATGTACTGTCCTCATTGTTACTTTTCTTAGTTGATGGTTCAGAGTCCGAATTATCAGAAGATGACTTAGGTTCTATGCTAATCCCTATAATCAGAAGATGAGTTATTGTTATCAATTATTACAGCTTGCATATTATCCCGTAACGATTCCCAAATCGCATTTACGTTAGGATATACGTTATAGGATAGGATTTACGTTAGACTCTTTAAGGTATATAATAATGTAGTACATTATTTTGATCTATCTCGTAGGGTACAGCCAGCGTTTACAATGTAAACGTTAAAAATGGGTTTATTTACGACATCACATTAGAAACCTCTAAAATTGTCAATGTTTCTCCACTATAATATTATGCATGAATTATACATAAAAACCTTCCTCTTGAATCACTCTATATATTAAAGAAAACGGAATTAAAATCCGTTGCATAGTTTCAAAGATCTAAGTATTTATAGGGACTGACAGAGAGCGGAAGCGACTTTGTTTTATACTATGTAGTGAAACTGCAAAGTATACTCTATCTGTGGGTGATAAGGTTGGTTTCTCTTTAATGCTAAGATATTTTTGACTAGTTTGCATGCTTAGATACCAATGAACAACCTATTTGATAACATCAATATGAACACTCTGTTAGCTAACATATTATTGACAACTGCTTGCTAAGATCTTTTGACCACTTTGAATGCGTACAACAATTTGAGCACCTTGCGTGCCAACATAAAATTGAATTAGTGTTTTTCACATCATTTTGACCACTTTGAACGCCAATATCATTATGACGCTGACTGTACATCAGTTGTGTCGATGGCGTTGTGTGCCAGATGTCCGAAACATTTATTTATTGTTATTATTATCATCGTCATCAGCCGAAGAACACTGCCTATGGTCTTAATAATTGTAATTCGTTTACAATTATGTATCGTATTATTGTTCCTTTTTTTTTAATTTTTGATGATTTAATTTGAATTTGTACATAATCTTATGCAATAATGACAATCGGAAGACTGACAGCCACTTCAATCAAGTTCGAAAAGGCTTGGCTTTGAATGCGGTAGCGTAGAGAAAACATTCAAATATGATTTTTAAGGATATTAAATTAATAGAAAAGAAATTGTGTTTTTATTTAACTCTTTTAGTCTCACCTTGAATTCCATTCCAAAATAAAAAAACTTACCAAATTTGTTCTATCTATTATTATTTTCAGAAGCTCAGTACCTTAAAATTATCACAACTTGACTTAGACTCTTTCAAAATAGAACGACATTTCTAATAATTATTACGATCTTCGTTCAAGCGTGTATAATTATTATGATGATTCAATGTTAGTTAAGTTACACTATAAGAACAAAGTGCCCGTGACCCGACACGGGATTTAGACCTAAACATTGAAGGCTGTGCCGTGAGCTAGGTCATTGACATTTAATATTACGATTCGCAGATTAATTTTTAACTGGCGTTAATTTGCCTACAATCGTTTGTTTTTAATTTCAACACTGACACTGTTGATAACTTTTTGTTGTTATTGTTCATTTGCACTTCGATAAAGCAGACAATGAAAAAAAACCGTAAAACTTTAGGACATTAAAGGCCGATGCATACGTGACGGGATTTTACACGGACGGGACGGGACGGGAATTTTTGCAAACATGGTTGCATACAAAATATAATAATAATAATAAATAAATAAAATGTTTAAGGAAATGCATACTTCACGGAGACACGGACGGGACGGGAACGTGGCACGCACGGGACGAGCTAAATATCGTCGCCGACGATGTTTAGCACGTCAATAGCAATTAAAGCCAATTCTTGAAATGAAAAATCCATCTTTCCTTGTTCACAACACTAGCACGTTAGATCCGAGTCACAGTCACGGTGCGTATGCATTTACATCACGTCCCCGTTTATAACGAGGCAATCACGTCCACGTCCCGTCCGAGGTAATATCTCGTTACGTATGCAGGGGCCTTAAGTATAAATTACTTCAGCAGTCATCACAAGTGAAAAGACAAAATTCAGTTTTGAAAGCAGGTCAAAAAAACAAAGGTTAAAAGCTGTGTATTGTTGTGTGCTAAAATCAACGTGGAACTACTGTTCCACGTTGATTTTAGCACAAATGGGCGGGCTCGACCGGAGGCAGACTACCCTTAAACAAACTTGGTAGTCTAAAATATAGAATAAGATCTGATTGAGATAATTAACAAACTAAAACTATCTATGACATGGTAGTGCAAAATTATCTTGAGAAAACATGTTAATTGTCTGTACTATAAGCAATAAACTATTTGAATTTGAAATATTTTAGTTGTAAAACTAGTCTCACTATCGACTTTATCGCCGAGAGACACACGCTTATTTATTAGTTAAAAAGCTTTGACAAACATCTATCGAAGATTACACCTTTTTAACAAAAAAATTTTCGCTATAGGTGATTTTGATTGAGCTACAGAAATTAAAGTTAAGGCTTTAGCTTGGTATAGTCGGCATGTGTTTATATAACGTCTAATTTTAGTGCTATTTGAGATATCGACAAATGAGCTGTAAACCAGTGAGGATAACAAAAGAATCACGGTCATTTTGATCTTTTGAAGTCTGGTACCCAAAACCCAAGATTTGTTTTCTTTGCTCTTGCTGTGTCATTTTATTTCTCAATTACAATTTAAAACAACTGAGAATTCTCTCCTGGTATCAAAATCGTCACAATGAAAAACAATGTAATTTAAATTTATATTGCTGTATTTTTGTCTTAAATTATAATTTTTGGCTCTTCAATTTTGCTGCTTACTTTTTAAGTACAAAGTTTTAAAACCGAGGAGGCAGTGAGCTGCGGCGGAGTGGTGTTGGAGGTGTCTGGACATCGCCAACGCCTTCAATACTCTGCCATTCAGCCGCATCAGGGAAGCGCTCCATTATCACGGAGTGCCAGAGTACCTGAGGCGGCTGGTGCCCGACTATTTAGAGGAGCGTACCGTCGTGTACGAGGACCGAGATGGTGCCTTGAGACGCAGGGCCATGTGCGGTGTTCCGCAGGGGTCTGTCGTAGGACCACTCCTGTGGAACATGGGATACGACTGGGCCCTACGAGGGCGAGGGCAAACTCGGTCCTCGTACCGGTCCGGGCCCAGATGAGGTATCTGGGCCCGGCTGCTGCTGGTGGACACTGCCTCCGCCCTAGGGCGACTTACAACAACAACCGCGGGTAACACCGTGGGACTCAGCTAGTCATCATAAAACCCAAATGAATTATTGTTTTTTCAAAAACAGACTTCATGGACTGTGCTAAGCAGAGAAATTCTGCCACGAGGAGTGCTACAATTTATAAATTTTAAACTTTTTTTTATATAACTATATTTGCCCCGTGAGGAGCCGGGGCGTGTGGCTAGTTGATGACTACGAGTATTAATTAACTCAGTAACTGTCATATTTGTGGATTGTTTACAAATTCCGATGCGGTGAAAATTCCCTTTTGTTTACCTATTCATAATAATTATTATACATACAGTAGGTAGGTAGGTACATTCTAAATTAATATAATGAATTAACAAACAACAAATCGCAAACTTCTTTACTAATTACACCGCATTGTGAATCAATTTTGTTGACTGACAATATTAGCTATATACCTACCTAGATGAACCGGCAAGTTCCTTTAACCACAATATACTTATGTTATATAGTAGTTTATTCATCACCCGCATATTTGTGGTTATATGTAAATAACATTGATATTACTACTTACAGAGTTTCCTTAAATGCTATCGTGTTAAACCCTATTAAAGGAAATTCTACGAATGCAGAAAGATAATTTTATTATCTCTAAGAAAAGATTAAACAAAACGTTCCTAAGTGCTTAGATAGATGTCTTTTTAGGGGCTAGGTAGAAATTGTTTCCTTGCTGGAAGCCCCCTAATGTAGATACATTAGGGGGCTTCCAGCAAGGAAACAATTTCAGTAAAGTTGACGATTTCAGTTTAGTAAAGTTAATGGTTTAATATCTATTTTAAAATAGTTGGTAACATTTTTTATGAACAGAACTTTAAATTTTTAAATATTAATATTCAGATTAATAAAACATTCAAAATTGGCAAGTCATCAAAATTAACACTTAAAGAGTAGATTGAATAAAAAGGTAGTTAACACGTTCACTGCGGCTTGAGGTTGATTCAGCCTCATGGTAGACTTTACGCTGGTGCGGCGCGTAAAACTGTGTTTTCTCTCTAGTGCGGCGGCTGTTTACACTCAACCGTATGAGGTATGACAAAGACAAATATAGCTTTCTTTATGTCTGCGAAGCATTGACTCAATATTGTAAAAAAAATATTTGAGGTCGAAATACGCCTCAAACGCACTGATCACAAAATTATTGAATAAGGTGCGGGTTGAGGCCGATTTCGACCTCCAGCGTCGGGACGCGCGGGCGGCGTGAGAGCAGGTAAGTCGACTTTAGTGACGCTACCATAGTCGATACTGGAGCACGTGTCTTTGCGCAATCCTGTTAATTGTTTGTTTTTTATTTTTGTTAAATTCTTTTGTTTAATGTTTTTTTGTGTGTGTTCAGTTATATATTTATAGAGTGAGAGCCCGTGACACCCATACCTTAGTTTTATTATAAAAGCTGAAAATTCTTCTATATATTTATTTATTTACACTTTCTGCAAAACATAACATAACCATTCAGAGTCTCAGCACATCCTTGCAAAGGGTCAAATAAGGAAACGTTGCGTCATTTGCTATGCAAAATTACGACTTACATTAGGTGCCATGCAGGCTGCAAAGAAAGTAAAAAAAAATATGACTAATTGTTCACAATGTAAGAAAGCTATGTGCTTGCATTGTTTTAACGAACAGCATGCAAAGTAATATAGAATAAATTAGATGAACGAATAGTTTGTATTTTATTTAACAACACCCCATACTTTTATTCACAATACTAGAGTCTGGCCACGCTAACTCTGCAGTGGAATAAATGGGCAACCCCAAAAAGTTTTTTATATGGTATACTTTTTCTGATGTCACTTTTGTGGTACGTGAGCTGTCACATTGCATATGCAGTTTGTTGTTTTTCATATATTTTAAAGAAAAATAGTTAAACCTATTAAAAGTTGAGTGCGGAAGTTATTTTATAACATGTTAAGTAAATTCCAAGATGTGAAGGCACAGCATGATGTCGTCCTTAGCCAAAAACGACAATGTTTACAAGATATCGAAAAGTTGACGTGTAAGTAAATCTACTGATTTTGATACTTCGCCGTTTTATTTTACCATTATATGTATCTAAGAACATTTTTTCAAATACTCATAGCCTGTTCATGATGCTGATAAGAAGCTCGTGTCAAATTAACGTCCAATTTCAATAACATATCTACCTATAGATTTGCTTCCTACAGATAGGATTTAGGTCTTAAGCAACTATTACATAAATTATAGATACTCAACTCTTAACAAGTATTTATTTTTAGACATTCCAGGTAGTATAAGTGATGAATTTAAACCTCATATTCAAGTTGCCCTACGGATGCTGAAGGCTCTTGAAGAGTTTACCATCAATAGTGAGAACCAGTATATTAAAAAGATCGCTTCAATTACTGGTAAGAATCTGTTACTTACGTATTTATTTTCTAAAAATTTCGTTAGATTATTATAGTAGGTACAACGTACATCCAATACATATTGCATTGAATACAAGTTCAAAATAAAGTTTATATTTATTTCTACAGGATTTAGCGATCTGGAGGGTTCCTGGCAAAAAGCGTGCAGCACGGGCAACGAAAGTTAATATTGATCATTTTGACCAATGCGCCAAACGAAATACAATATATCAGTATTATTTGACCCGAAAAAAAGTTCCTACTCTGCGTAAATTACTACTTCAATTGAGGCAATCAATTGATTTTACTGGCTGCAGAGAAACCTTACGCAAATTATTATTGACGAACGGACAGTTCTTATGGAAAAACATGATGTGGCGGCATGGAGCCATAGATACATAATAAAAATTTTGTTAAGAAACGAGCCTGTAGAAACAAAAAAAACTAATGTATATCTTGATGAAACCTAAAAATAAATTATGTTTATCATTCAAAAATCTATCGTTATTTTTATACTGTCCTTGAGTTGTTTCATAGATCTTAAAGTAAAGTTACCTTTTATTATTATTTATGTGTAGATAAACCATAGCCTCAGTAGATTTTTAAAAGTTAGGAATCAGAATTATTACAACCTGTATTGTACCTACTTATGGCCTACCTCAAAAACTGTATCAAATCGACAATGCATCGTGCTGAAGTCATGACTATTCTTAACCAAGAAAAAATCAGAATATAAACAAAATAACTTGGCTAAAATAAAAAAAACAACTAGTATCAAATTAGTTTTTCGTAGTCTAGGCGGTGTTACCATCTATAGATTTTCAAATTCTATAATTTTTTTCGTTCTGCAGAGTTAGCGTGGCCAGACTATATAACAATATAAAAAAGTAATAGAAATATAACATAGACATGGACATTCATCGATATAAATTCATTCCCATCACTAATGCCGCCCCGATTTAGTGCGATGTGTGGTCTAAAACGACCTCAAATATATTTTAGGTGTTTTCTCTAAAACTGAAAATCAGAACCCGGGGCGAAGCTAGGTGTACATAAAACAATACCATGCAAGTAATTTTAGCATAAAATTAAACATCGAATCACGCTCCTGATCAAGTTACAACACATTTACCAAATGATTGAAACATGAGGCAGAAAAGGCCCCAACCGCATTACAAGGAAGTTTAGCTTGGGGCTGATTCGACCTCAGCCGCACCAGCTGAAAGTTCTTCAAAATGTGGCCCGCAGTGAACGTGTTAATAAAACTGTTTTTTTTTTTTTTTTTTTTTTTTATCTTAAAAAGACAACTCCCGCATTAGGAATATGAATTCCTGTGTCGCGGGGGACTTTACAAACATACATGAAACGGACACAAAGAACACCCAGACTCAGAACAACAATTTGTGAATCACACAAAGTGTTATCCCACGTGGGATTCGAACCCACGACACTTGGCGCAGTAGAGAGCGGCGTGGCGACCGCTTAAACCACTAGGCCAACCGTGCAGTCAAAGTCAAAGTTTAAATGTATTCCATTCCTATCTTTTATTATTCCCAAGACTTTCAAGAATTTCAGTTTTACAAATAGCGACTGGCGTCAGATCGCAACCCTGAGGACGAACTGGAATTCGAATTTACCTCTGTCGTGCCTATTTTAAAACTTTGTACTAAAAGGTAAGCAGCAAAATATGGGGTTTATTAATTAATTTACGCAGCAAATTGAAGAGCCACAAAAATAAAGCAATATAAATTTAAATTATACTGTTTTTCATTGTGACATCTGCTAAGAACGGATTTTACGAAACTCCAATATTAAAGGGGTAAAACAGGGCTTTGAAGTATGTGTGCAAGCCCTGTTGCATGTTTTTGAACTATGAATTGTAATTTAAAATGTATCTATCTCTATAGACATTAGGGAGGTTTACTAATAATGTATCTCAGTAATGTAGTTAGAAATCAAGCCCTCTTTGGGGTTAAAACGGGGGATAGTAGTTTGTATAAAAGTTCAATGTTATTGAAGTTAAAGTAATTATGGCACACAGTGCTGGATTAAGCCAGCTGGGGGCCTGTAGCAAATTCTAGCGCGGGGCCTTTGGATAGTTTCAGTATATTGTGTTTCTAAAAATCGGCCAAGTGCGTGTCAGGTCATGCATAGAATAGGGTTCCGCAATCACCCATAATGGTACGTAACTTTTAAACCGTGTCCAATAGATAATTGTTGTTTATTATTTTTTTTTAGTTATTTTTGTACGACAATTTCTAAGGAAGCGTATTTTACAAGTTAGGCCTCTATAACTGCTAAACTAAAAAAGTTATCTAAGTCGTTACAGTTTTCCTTTATAGTTCAGCATATGGACTACCATTATAATTCTTCTAAGTTTTTTCAAGGCATCCGTTTACCATTTGGGGAGGCAGGAACGCCCTGTTTTATGAAAAAAATACCCTTTTAAGTTAAATAACTCGTAATTTAAACAAAAACTCAAATCAAATAATCGTCACGATTATTTGATTTGGGTTTTTGATTACGTAGGTTGCTAAGGTAACCTCTAAATCTCTGTCTGCTAAAGCTATCTCTCAAGCAATCAAAAGCCAAAAAAATTTATGAGAGAAAGAGAGAGACACGATTTGGTACATGCGAAAAAAATACATCAGCACATTCCCCACTTTACGTGTTGGGGAGGTACTCTTAATAAAAAATATTTGTCATGATTTTATTTTAGCACTTTTTTGGCGTCATAAAAGCACAAAAGCACATGCAAAGTTTCATCTTTCCAGCACTAGCCGTTTGGATGATACATAATTCGAGGATGGACGGACATGACGAATCCATATGGGTTCGGAGTCATGAGCTACGGCACTCTAAAAACGGTACTTACAGCTGCTACAAGCAACCTCATCTTGAAACAATGAAGGCTTTTATATTAATACTATATAAATCAACCTCTCCGAGTAAATCATTTTTCTTTTGAAAAATGCCAAGTTGCCTGGAGGAAAGCACGAGTAAAATTCAAGAGTGTGGGCCACCGTAGGTATGCGTACTGCTCGCTGGTGCAAGTGATCCAGAGCATCAAGCAAATACTGCGCATATCATAAATTCATCAGTGATGAGAACCATCTTACGTTATTCGACCAAATATCCATTTGATTATACCGAGCCCAGGCATTACAGTTTAATCAAATTCAATATTCGTCAAAGTGAGAAGATTCAGGTGTTTGGGGTTCATCTTGTTTCTGAGTTCATTTTCACTGTCCAAGATCATTAACAACTGTAGTTGCTGATCATCTGCAATAATTCATCCCATAGGCTATCCTCCAATGGTCCCCTATGGGGCGCCCATCTGGTCTGAAAACCTGACGGGTTCCACCCGCTGTCAGGTTTAACTCAGGATTCTACAGCGGCTGATGGCCATACGGGTCGTACGAGGCTACCGCACAATTCCGTACGAGGAGGCGGCGACGGTCTTGGCACGATTTCCACCCTTTGACATTTTGGCCGACATGAACACGATGAAATATTAATAGTGTTATTTCCTTTACTGTGTCCCTGAGCTTTTGTCAACTTTCATCCACGTTCAGATTTGTTTCCACGGATAACTCGATAAAACGATTTGATGCTCAGTTCTACTTGAAATTGATGTTCACGTTCTTTCATAAGCTCATCTGTGTGAATCTGCTCCTGTGTGCCTGTGTGTTATTGCTTTTTTGGATTGATTCCAATTGTGATCTTAATTTTAATACCAGGCAAATAGTGGTTGCAGTCGAAGTCATCTACTCTATAAGTTCAGACTTCTTGAACATGACATACAAATCACAGAGTAAATTAAAGCATCTGTCCGATTTTGTCGGGATTTTCATAAAATGAATAACTTAAGGCACTTTTTGTTTGGACTAACTTCGTCCCACGTATTACCGGCGATTGTTGTTGTTTTAAAGTTATGACTAAAATCGCGGAAAATACCACGGCGCACAGCAGTAATTGATAAAAAAATCTGGAGGTCCTACAAGGTGGTCCGACGACCTCTTGAAAGTCGTGGATGCGTGCAGTAGGTACAGGTCTGTGTCCAGTAGTCACAGATAACTGGCATTAGCTGAATGCGAGAAGCCCAAAGTCGATCAGAGTGTCGTGAGTTCGTGGAGGCCCTATGTCCAGAAGTAGGCTGAGATAGGCTGACAATGGATTCAGAGTGATGCGAGTGACATTGAAATACCTACGAGGATAATAAATATTAACAATTATATGACCCATTGATAACAAATCATTAGATATTTCTTTCGACTTACCTTGTTGGACACTTGGACCAAGTACCTTTATTTTACATATCTTAATATGTTTGGATGTTTGGATGTGTGTGTGTGTGTGTGTGTGTGTTTGTGCGATAACAGTAATATAGGCAGATAAGGGTAAACCTCTTTTTTTACGCATGCCATTTTAAATTCATCTTCTTTTTCTTAAAGTTCCATTCCTATCCGAGGTTAAACAATTTTGAGGACAATTTTTACTTTAGAGGTTGCTACTCTAAAGAGCAAGGTTCTGTTCCCATAATCTTCCCTTGGATGACGCGCTGGAGCATTAAAATTTTGTTGCTTCACATTACGTGGCAGAAGTATGACAATTTCCGGCACTCGATGGTGTTAATATCTAAGCTCTTATTTCTTCGTAAGCCTGTTAAGAACTTCGATATTAATTACTCGATCACTCCATGAGATCTTCAGGATACGCGGCGGTACGCCCACATCTTAAAAATCTATTTCCTTTTCCTCATCAGTTTCCTCACGAGTCCGCGTTTCTACGCCATATAACATCACTGAGAACATATACTGACTTGACTGCCTCGTTGGTCTAGTGGTTAGCGTATGCGGCCGCTGATCAAGAGGTCTCGGGTTCGATTCCCGGGTCGGACCAAATATTATTTGTGTGATTCACAAATATTTGTTTCGGAGTCTGGGTGTTTTCTATGTATAATATGTATGTATTTACAAAAAAAAATTATGTTTATGTATTTGTATCAGTTGTCTAGTACCCATAACACAAGCTCTGCTTAGCTTGGGACTAGATGAAAAAACAAAAAAAATATATATCTTAATACTGACGTGGGAGTGTATCGCAAAGTAGTTATTTATTTATTTATTTATAGCAACGTACTATACATACTCACATTAAGACTTAGGTCTCTGAACACAGAACTCAATTCATCTTCAAGAAAGTCGAACGTGCCATTACGATGTGGACCTTGGTTTCTTGGGCATGGTCTCCGTTTTCGTTTATCTAACTTCCCAGATATTTGAACTTATCGACTTTTTCCACTATTTAGGTACCAACAAAGAACTTAGAGGGCTGACGTATTTAAAGAGAATCAGTTAAGAAAGTACAGTGCTGTGTTAGCGGAATGTAAGTGTAGCTAAACCGGAAATAATGTAAGAGTAAGTTATTCTATAAGGTACCTTGAAAACCCCCGGCAGAATTATATTGCCGTACGCTGATTCAATTTAAATAGATATCCGGGGTTTACCCGCTATACTGAGTGGTGTGTATTGAATATTAACGTAAATAATCAACTAGATAGATAGGTATACTTACTACATCTTAGTATACCTAATCATATCTAAAGGTGGCAGGCCCGTCATCAAATATCAAATCGAGTACCTAGGTAAACAGAAATGTAAAGTGGCACACTAAACGTATCAGATCTATATCAATAGCAATGAAAGTACCTAATAAGTATTTAGTAGTCATCAAAACCGACATCCATAATCAGAAGATAACCAATAGCTTCGTCTCATTTTACTCAGGATAACGAGATATTTTGGAAGTCTTACGCAACTTGAACGTTTTTATCAAACGATTGTCTATCGACAAACTTTAATATTTGTCTGTTGCTTTCTCTCTTTTCTTGTCTTTGTTTTTTCCGTTAAATTGTTTGAACGTTGACGTTTTATTTAATAAGCAAGCTACTCCAATACTTGTCGGTGATCTATAGGAGATGGGGACTTTTGGGCCCAAATGTAATAAGTTGAGGTATGGCTCAAAAAAAGGTTATATTTTTTTTATATCAAAATGTGATAAATCTCCTCAATTGACAATCTGGAAAATGAGAAATCCAATAATTAAATTAAGGTTACGAATTAATCGAATAGCGATTCAATTATAATCGATTAACGTTACAGAGATTACGAAAGTGCTTTAGTATTTACATAAATGCTTTCACCAGATGATTAATTCATTTAAAATAGTTAAATCTATTAAGATTAAAGTATTAAGAGTTTAAACTAATTAAATATCTACGTAATTAAAATAAATCTATTCACGTTTACTAATCGATTATTATATTTTTAATCTGTGCTAACTCTGACTTGACTGCGTCATGAGTGACATGACATCGACACTCGTTTCGTATCGAATTGTCGATCGACACAGAGAACCCCGCCTGAATATTGAACTTGACTGACTTGTTATTTTGGATTCTACGAACGGCGTACCGATAGGATATTGATTAACATCATGGATCGTTGTGTAAATTGTGACATAGCGACTAGTCGCTGTAATACACTGGGTCGTCGAGTTTTGGATGATGAAACCTACTAGCAGTGTAAGGGGTCATCCATAAATTACGTCACACGAATTTCATGATTTTTTTGCCCCTCCCCCCCCCCTTGTCACAGCTGGTCACATTTGTAAGACTCCCCCCCTCCCTAGTGTGACGTCACATAATTTGCAAATTTACATTTAGAAATCATTGAATGAAAATAGGTTCATTTCCGTTTCAATTATTTTTTAATAAAATTAACATCAAATCAAACAATTAATAAAACAAAAATTGATTAATTATATATAAATTAGAAAAAATAATAAATCAAAAAATTTTCAGTGCGTGTCAGGTTGCGCATAGAATTCGGTTCTGTGGTCACCAATAATGATAGGTATATTTAAAATCGTGTCCAATAGATAATTGTTGTTTACTTATTATTTCTTAATTTTTGTAGGAAGTTTTCCAAGACAGTGCATTTTACAAGTTAGACCTGTACAACTCCTGACAAAAATATATCAAAACCGCAATAGCTTTCCTTTAAGTTTTAATATATGGACTACTATCATGATTTTTTTCAGATTTTTTGAGCCATCTGTTTAGCTTTTAGAGGGGGGGATTTTTACAAAAAAATGCGTTTGAAAGTTGAATAACTCGCAAACGGATAACTAAATCGAAAAATCGTTTTAACAACCTCGCAATGTTTTTAAAAGACGTATCCAATGATACCCCACACGATTGGTAGCCTCGAGAAAATGAAAACATAACCACTTTACGAATAGGGGTACTTTACGTACCCCAAATAAAAATAATTTTCATATGTTTATTGTAGCACTTTATAGACACACCAACTGTTTGGGCGGTAGGTATAGGACGGACGGAAGGATTTGACGAATGGATAAGCGTTCCAAGTCAAGAATTACGGAACCCTGAATACGATTATATTAATTAAAGAAATTAACAAAATAAAAAAACGAATCCAAGTTTTATTGTTATTAATATCCAGTTCTCAACGTGACTCAGAGATTAGTCGGTATAGGCTGCCTGGGAGTCCCCTCACACACCCTTCGATGTCCCCAAGAAGGGTATGGTGCGAAAAGTATTCCCCGCGTAAAAAAAAAGTGTAAATATATAAAATATCTTAAAATAAAATTCAAATTTGTCACAAATATTTAATAATATTTTCGACTATATTATATTAGAATATACTTTATTGTACATCAAATACAGTTTTTGCAGTTGAAAGTTTCTGTAAGATATTTACAATGGGCGGCCTTATTGCTAAAAGCAACTTCTTCCAGGCAACCTTTGGATGGACTATTCGACAGAAGAAAAAGGTGATTTAATCACAAAATAGTAGAACTAAGAACGACGTTGTTTCATCCGCGAAAGACAGTGGTCAAATGAAATAGAAACAAAGAAACAAATCACCGCTAGGTCCGCTAGGCACAATCAAAGGGTGCCTAGGTGGTCGGCGCGTAATACTAGTAGAGCGAGTGCTCACCAAAGCAATTGGTATCTTATATTTGCACAGATATAGTTGTATATGTTTTTTAGGTTTTCGTAAAGTAATAGTTTAAAGTTCGTGTTTTAAGACTTAGACTACAATAGATTTTAAAATGTGACGTCACATTATTTAGGACCCCTCCCACCCCCTTGTCACACAATGTCACACTTCGTCGACCCCCTCCCTCCCCCTTAAGGTGTGACGTAATTTATGGATGGCCCCTAATTCGACAATGGCTTGCACCACAATCTGTAAGTACTAACTCAATTCCTGTTTATTAGCTCAGCAGCGTCTACCACACTGGCTTACAATCTTTAGTTTTATATATGTATGTTTTCCTTCGCCTAGTTTCTATGTGTAATTATTCTAAGATAATAAGTATAGATAGGTCAACATTCAAAAGCCACTTAGATATACATTACATTGAACTAACTATCGGGCAGAGTAAATTAAATCAAATCATTTTGTTCACATAGAACATAGGTATTGTACAATAAAGTTGTTACAAAAATATAGTGAGCCGGGTACATTTTGCCTAAGTAAAAGAATATAAAAAGTAATCATGTTATCCATTATTAAAAACCTTTTGGATCTTATAACAATAAACATACATTTATACCTATGGATATGGATGTTTTCCTTTACCATAACACAAACAAAATAATTAGTATCGATAGGTCAACATTCAAAAGCCACTTAGATATACATTACATTGAACTAAGTATCTATCGGGCAGAGTAAATTGAATCAAATCATTTATTCACATAGAATGTAGGTATTGGAAAATAAAGTTGTTATAAAAATATTGTGAGCCGGGTACATTCTGCCTAAGTAAAAGAATATAATAAGTAATCATGTTATCAGTTATTAAAAATATTTTGGATCTTATAACAATAAACATTCATATGTATGGATAGGTATGTTTATTGTTATAAGTAGATATATATAAATAGGTCAACATCGGTCAGAGTAAATTAAATCAAATCATTTATTCACATAGAATGTAGGTATTGGAAAATAAAGTTGTTATAAAAATATAGTGAGCCGGGTACATTCTGCCTAAGTAAAAGAATATAAAAAGTAATCATGTTATCGGTTATTAAAAATATTTTGGATCATGGAACAATAAACATACATATGTATGGATAGGTATGTTTATTGTTATAAGTAGATATATATAAATAGGTCAACATCGGTCAGAGTAAATTAAATCAAATCATTTATTCACATAGAACATAGGTATTGTAAAATAAAGTTGTTATAAAAATATAGTGAGCCGGGTACATTCTGCCCAAGTTACAGAATATAAAAAGTAATCATGTTATCTGTTATTAAAAACCTTTTGGATCTTTCAGGTAAACAGCGGTGACCATGTTTACCAAGCTTGCTGGGATTTGGCTCAAAGTTCACCTCATAATAAACATAGACATCCTAGCCACCGTAGTGTTTGTCTCCGATGTGGACGTTCTCTTACATCTAAAGTCAGCCATTTACTTCACACAGGCTCACCTCGTGAATTGAGAATTTATAATGATATTCAAGAGTGGATTATGCCTAAAGCTGTAAGTTGAATTACACACCGAGTTTACATTGTGTTTTATAAATGCTTTTGTTCTAATTCAAATTATTTTTTTAAATTCGAAATGATCATGTATTGTTTGTTGCAGATAGAAGTAACCAGTCGCATATGCCATACTTGTTGGGTAGCTGCGGACAGAGCTGTTGTCAAGGCAAGGCTGTAGGTAAATGGACTAATATGGTATCTTAGTTGGGCTAAGTGCCAAGAAACTATAGTACCACAACTACAATTCCTAGATGACGTTCTTGTTATAATTAAAGATGAATAATACTCATAAATATTAATAAAAACGATTTTCATTTTTAAACATCATCTCCTTCCCACTCTACAAAATATATAGGTAATATTTCATACTATCTAAATTATATTAAAAGAAAATCCCGATAGCTAAGCGTATTAAAACAACCTATTTCTTCTTGTTTACGTTGGTAAACAAGAACAAATAGGTACATGCTGTGCAGTCGAAGGATACATATGGTTTATAATTGTTTTTATTTTTGAAATCAATTCATAAAACACTTTATATTGATACCCCACACGATCAGTTTGGAGGAAAAAGATATGGGTTGCCCATAACTTTAAGGCGCCCAAAATCCGCCATTTTTTCAATTTTAATGTAGCCAGTGACACTCGCAAAGTTAAGACGAATGGATTGACGTAAGAATTATTAAAATCGGCTTACGCGTTTGGTCTACACAACGCCAAGAAATACATACAAATATACATACGTATACTGATAAACCCATTATCTTTCGGCAGTCGGGTAAAAAATGACAATCGCACTTCAAAAATAGGCTGTTACGTACCTAACCTCACTTTTCCTAAACACCTTTTACCTCTGCTCTCAGATTGCCAAAATCTGAAAAATTGTTAGTGATTGTTTGTTAATATAGTAGCTATCGATCGACACCAATTTTATCTTTTTACATCTGGGCCCAAAATTGTATGAAAGCGTATCCATCTCCTTTAACCTTGAGGTACCATCACTGCAGTAAATACGTATATATTAGATAAAACAGTACATAATAATCAATCAATCAATAAATCTAAACCTACCTATATATAACTTTTATTCATTTATTTGATAGCCTGCCAAAGTGACTCTTCTCTACTACTCTACTTTAACTTTTCGCAACTGGAAATAATAATTATATTTATTGTTTCTCTCACATAGTACAACTTTACATTAAGCTTTATAAAATAAACTTACATTTGACATATTACCATGCTCCTCCTACGTGAGAGACTGGTATCCGTACCAGGACAGGCCTGTGTGACGGATTACCAGCATCTCCTAACTCTGAATTTGTGCAGTCTTAGATGTCAGGTAAGTGTTATTATTGGGAGTGTTTTTAAAACGCTACTACTGAGAGTCAGTGTGTAAATCTATGAAAGTTGAGAGAGTGTGAGCGCGTGTGTTCGTGTGAGTGTATATGTATGTGAGCGTGTCTGTTTGTATGTGATTGTGTATTTTGCATGTACGTGCGTATGTGTGTGCGCGATCGTGTGAGTGATATTGAAAGAACAGAAAAAAAAGTAGGAACATACTTAATGGAGTTTAAATATGTCTGCGTTTATCTATTATTATGAACTAAAAACGCGTTGCATTATGAAGGAATAAGTAAAAAACTTTCTGTTTCATCGTAATTGAGCTTCTTAAGCCAGGAAGTCACAACTTTATGTTATGTACTGTATTCAGTCTGTATGTTGATCTTATTATAAAGAAAGCCTCCCAGAAAACCAAAGAATCTCCTGGAGAAGGCTGTAGTCCTTTGAGTGGTCATTGTGTCACAGACTTGATCATGGGCGTAGCCAGGGGGGGGCAGGAAATCTCGCAAAACATGTATGAACTCGCCTAATTACTAATCAAAGTGTAAAGGGGCCTTATTTATGCTCTAACTTTTAAATAAACCGCGCAGTAGGCACTGGCAAAATGCACGGTGCAATCACCAAAAAACCGCGCGCGAAGATGGCGGACGAAAAATAGCCAAGTTAGCCGAGCGTTAGAACGCTCGGCTCTATTCGGTAATCTGCGGTAGGGAGTTGCGAGTTGAGGTTGCATTATAATTGATACTAGCTGGGTCCCGCAGTGTTACCCGCAGTTATAGTTGTCAATCTCGAGTAACGCCGCGAAGTGAAGCAAGTCTAAAAATGTTTGCCTAAGTTACTCCTTATGTCATCGGCCATCTGAAAGGGAAAGTCCCGTTAAAATCAGTCCAGCCGTTCCAGAGATTACCCGGAACAAACAGACAGATAGACGGACAGACAGACAAAAAAAAACAATTTTGGATGTCAGTACCGTAAATACTTAGATGTGCGTGTATTAATTGAATGAAAGGCAAATTGCGGATGACGATTGATGACCTAAACATAAAAACTATTGACTAGATCTCGTTCAAACCAATTTTCAGTGGAAATTTGCATGGTAATGTACATCATATATTTTTTTAGTTTTATCAAGCTCTTATTTTAGAAGTTACAGGGGAGGGGGGGCACACATTTTTGAAGACCTATCCTACCTACCCATACCCCACACGTATGGGTTTGATGAAAAAACTATTTTTGAGTTTTAGTTTTAAGTTGGAACTCCCAAAATTTATTGTTGTTTTTTCTATTTTTATGTGAAAATATTAATGCGGTTCGCAGAATTATACATCTACTTACCAAGTTTCAAAAGTATAGTTCTTATGGTTAGCAAACCATTGCGGTCCTTCTGTTGTTATCAGTATTTAAATGTCTCCTTTCATGGTTAACCATTAATAGGACTTCCTCGTTGGTTTTTTTCTTTGTCCAACTGATGTTCATCATCCGCCTCCAGAAACACATTTCAAATGCTGTTAACCTGTCTCTGTCCCTTAGAGTCAGCATCCACGTTTCGCAGCCATAAAGCGCAATGCTCCAAATATAAGTTTTGTGGTGCTGTTTTTTATGTTTATGTTAATCTTAGCGTTAAATATACGTTTTTTTCGGTTGTAGGCTTGTTTCGCAATTGCTATTCACTCTATTATGTCCAGAGAACATCTCAAATCGATACTAGAAAACTGATCTAAATACATCACTTTTTTTGTAAAAACATACATGCTATACATAGAAAACACCCTAACTCCGCAGCAAATATTTGTAGATCATACAAACATTTGGTCCGACCCGGGAATTGAACCCGAGAGCTTTTGATCAGCAGCCGCATACGCCCACCATTAGACCAATAAGGCAGTCATGATTCAAATTTGTCGATAGTACAATGAAAGGTAAGTAGATAATAGGACCTAAGCCCTAACTAATATCGTAAACATATAATATAGGTAGCACGTAAAGGGGCCGTCCATTAATCACGTGATCTTTTTTTGTCATGTTTTAACCCCCTCCCCCTTGGTGATACATGGTGAGGTTTAAGACAACTCCCCCCCCGCCTCCCCCTCCATATCACTTGTATTTTTTTGTACCTATAAAGAATCTTATCTTTTTTAAATATTTATTAAATACACCATTAAGTAGGTATTATCTAATTTTATTATAGAAAATAAGACTACAATAATCACGTTCAGAGGTAGATAGAAAGCAGAGGTTGCAAGTGTTTTTGACTAACATAAAAATAATGAAAGAAATGTGAAAAACTTTTTTGTTCTAATACATGTACATAATTTAATATCAGTATCCTCGGACCAAGGATTAGCAAGACTTTCTTCAACACCATTATCTATATGAGCATCTTGCGAGTCAGTTGTTAGCACAGTGCTTTGTTGAAGTTCAACATCGGTTTCATCAAGCCACTCGGCGTCATCATTTTCGCGCAGTACGCAGAGAATCCCTCTCGATCTACCGTTCAACCGTCGCGCCAGGATGCGGGAAGGACGAACATTGTGCATCTATAGACTATGTTATGGAATATGCATGTTTTTTTTTATTCTTTAAATCGATTATTTAAGTCTATTTAACATCGAAAAATAAGTATATAAATAGTCTTGAAAAGAGTCAAATTATTTTTTAAAATGAAATAAAAAACATTGATTATATTTGAGACATTCAAACGTCCATTTTGCGAGCGGTTTTGATGACGTCAGTTTTCGCGCCGATCGTGTTTTTATACCTCTAGATACTTACTAAAGGATGAAACGGACGGAGCCGCGAGCATCAACACACCAGTTTTGGTTTAAAATACAACAACAACAACAAAAGTATATATATATATTATTATGTAAAACCAATGTTGTGCGGCTAAAATTAAAACAGCAAAACCAAATTATCGAGTACTCTACAAAGTTTGGGAGTGGTTTTAAGGGTTCCGTAGTTTCTAGGAATGACTAGGAACCCTTATAGATTCGTCATGTCCGTCCCGCCGTTCTCGGCCTACCGCCCAAACGGTTGGTGCTAGAAAGATGAAACTTTGCATGAATATGAGTTGTAATTGAGTTTTGAAAAATATTTTTATTTGGGGCACCTCCCTACATGTAAAGTACGGATGATTTAAGAGTTATTAACAGGGGGGTGTCACTCCGCACTTTAGGTATAGTCGGCCGCCTGCCTGCCGCGCAGGCCAGGGTTGTCACTTACGCGCGATACGCGTCGCCGCGTCGTCGCTCTCGCGCATTATATAAATTTTTGTTTATACTTTCGATGCCCACAATGGCAACTAACCACAAACCTCGATATTCTAATCCATATAAAAGATATTGCTCTGTTTACGGATGTTTGAATAAAAGGCAAAACAAGGAATAAGAATTATCATTTTTTTAAATTCCTGACGATATTGAAAGGTAAGTCATTTTGTTGTAATAAAACCATAACAAGTGTAATGACGGTAGTTTGTATTTTATTATTTTATTTTGTACTGTGGAGAAAGACTACACTTTTGAACGAATTTGCACTCACTCCCTCTCGTGTAACATACACCATATATATTTATAATAAAACAAAAGTTTAAACAAAAAAGTACCTATAATAACATGGTCAAGTAGGTTAACGATTGATATTTTTACACGCTTTATATTAGCTTCACTTGTATGTTTGTAACCGACTCCTTTGGGCGCGATTTTGACCCACTTTAAACGGCAGGATTTCTTTCAAACTTTGTAGACTTATCGAGGACCGATGACAATACACTTATTCAAAAAAAAAGTTTTTTTTTAAATTGTATTTTTTAGTCTACAAAAAATATAGTTTTAAAAAACTAAACAAACACGCTTTTAAACTAAAAAGTAGAAAATAATTCATAATGTGACAAAGCTTGGGGTGCTTGCTTTCTTGAAATATTTCAATAACGTCGTCCCACGCTTTGTTACATTAAAAATTATTTTCTACTTTTTAGTTTAAAAGCGTGTTTGTTTAGTTTTTAAAACTATATTTTTTTGTTACTCTAAGAGCTATAGTGACATTTCTATAAATAGACAGACCAAGAGATTATCTATAGAAATAAATAAAATTGGAGTGTCTATTTGTAATACTAAAATAACCGCCTTTCACTAAATGCATATGTATGTATACAAGGTACATATGCCAAAATTTTTTTTTTACAATTTTTGTGTACGTCTGTTTGTTCCGGGTACTCTCTGTAACGGCTAGACAATTTCGACGGGACTTGTGCAATGGGAGAGGCCTATGTCCAGCAGTGGACTGCGATAGGCTGATGATGATGATGATGATGAATATTTTATTACCTTAATCTGATTATAAACTAGACTACGCTATGTTTCAGACGACAAAAATGGCTAACAGCAATCCACAGAGAAGAATTACTTGATGAAGAAACGCCCAAGAGGGCTAAAAATAACTTCATCTGTGATGTACAAAAATATAAAATAACAATATTAAAAATATAGTTTGAACCAATATTAAGTCTTTAGGTATTGCCTCCCGAACTACTATTTTTGCGTCCTACGTATGTCGTTCCGATTATTTAAACCGTAATTTATTAAAAAAAGTACCTAGATTAGTTAAACATAGTACGACGTTAGTCAACATCAGGCTATCTCACTTCTCGCAACAGTATCGAAAACGTATGGAGGTATTCGCGAATAAATTATAAGTGCTACGAACAACGTTCGTTTTATTTGAAAAGTAATTTGTTCACTAAAGTAATAGAAAAAAGAAATTAATTATGCTTAAATTATTTTTAAAAGAAGACGACCCTATTATCGTTAGAACAGATAAGAGTTACAAGATAGAAAGAGATAGCTATTGTAGGTAAATATAATCGTAGGTGCTTCGGCGCTGTGCAATCTGAATTGAATTTAATGTAATGACACCAAGGGTCCCTATTTCTTTAATTTACTTTTCGGAGTGAAGCTTCTGTACTGGTACTATTATGTATTCTGTGTTATTACGGGTGTCACCCACCCACCCCAAACTAAACGGCTGGCTCAAAAAAATCTGAATATTCATGATATGCCCTTATATTTGAACTTTCGAGGAAAACTATAGCGGTTTTGATAACATTTTTATTTTAGGAGTTATAGGGGCTTAATTTGTAAAGTGCACTCAGTTGGAAAACTTCATACAAAAATAAAGAAATAATAAGTTAACCTAACAATATATTAGCCAATTTTTATATTTGGGAATAGAATTCAAAAAATGCAAAGAAAAATAAAATAGTGATTTATTTTCATTCTGCAACTGCATTCTGTGCTTGTTTTGCAGCTTGCTTTTCTTTTTTTTTTTTCATGAGCATTTGTTTCTTCTCCTCTGGCGTCTTTTTCAGACCCTTCATCTTTCGTGTTTGCAGTCGGTTGATATCCTGCTTGCCCATGTGGATGCGACCCAACTTTGATCCAAATGCATCTCTGGAAATATTTTTCTTTGTCCCTGATTTAAGTTCTTGAGGAACTCTGCAAGCTTCTTTATACAGATCAGCTGACGCTAATCTCGTTCTTCGTAGTTTGAAGTCTATTGAGGGTCCTAAACATTTGAAAAGAATTTATTACAATACACCTGTAACATTTTATTTTTAGTGTTCATATTATAATAATAATAGTTTATTTGTTTTTCTCATTCACAAGGTAAGTACAATTCTTAGTATAGGTACAATACAGGTTCAATTTACAATATTATTTGTCATTCGAAATAGTGTGTGACTTTATTACTTACAACAGAATTGTGGCACCTCAAGGTGTTTAGTGAAAATGGTTATAGAAAGCTGTCATTTTCTAGAGAAATCATCTATCAAGCAAAATAAAATAAAAATATATCGAACTAAAAGACCTACATTTATAGAAAAGTTCCTTGATATAATATAAAGGTCTCGGTATGAATGTCCTTAACTTAGTAAACTGCAGTGAGCAAATTGACAACAATAGCAACTAAATCAAAAAGTTTGGAGCATGCCAGGTTAATGTGACCTATGACTCTATGACACCAAAAAAATCTTAACTACAATATTCTAAATTCTACTTAATTTTTATATCATTACCTATTTCCTCCAATTCAATTCTAGGTGTCCGCTGGCCACTTTTTTTCAACAATATTTTGTATGACCGAAAATATATATTTCCAGTCTCTGTAGCTGTAAAGCTTAGAACATGTTCTAATCCTTGAAGTCGGATAGTTTCTACCTGAAATCAAGTCAATACAATTTTTTTATTAGATACAACTGAGATAGGAAAATCAATTCTTAATTTCAAATTACATCTTTTAGTCTATTGCAGGCTGTTTACCTGTATACAGAAATAAGATCAAGTTATCTAAATATATAAACTACAACTGTCCTACTGAGCAAACAACACTGATCAATTTTTTTCCGACCTGGGAATCGAACCCAAAACCTCTTGATTAGCATCCGCATACGCTAACCACTAGACATACAAGGCAGTCATATACTGATTTTATTACCCACATTTAACTTTGAACCATATAAAACACCCAAACTCTGAAACAAATACATATATGCTGATCATCTAACACTTAACGCCATCTAGTCCCAAACTAAGCTTCTAGTACAGATACTAGACAACTGATATAAATACAAATGAACTTTTTTCTAAATACATACATGTTATACCGTAAATTGGGGGGAATAGGGTCTAGGGGGTCTAGGAATTGAGACAAACCTCAAGTTTTATTTGCGACCTTATTCACACATTTATGTTACGTGTTACACTTTGTCGTAGGATTTAAATTTGAAGCTTGGAATATTTTTTCTATAATCTGGCAACACTTAATCATCCTGCCATAAGTATTTTTTTTTAAAAGTTCTTCAAAACATTGGGTCAAATTTTCTCTGGTGTTTACTAGATTTGTACTAGAAATGAAGTTTTCACAAATATTTTCAGTTGTTTGGGAATGGATTAAGCTATAATGCAAGTGATATAATCTTATTGTTTTTCTTTTATTTTAACAAATTCTTACTATAGTAGACTTGAACAATAATTGGGGGGATAAGGGTCGAACTATAGGGTGTATCCCTATACACCCTATAGTTCGTAGATGAGGGGAATCGGGTCAGGAATGGGTTTAATAGGTACCCGATTAGGGTTGATTGGGACGGCTATGGGTGAATTGGGTTTTTGGTTCTAGGGTTGTCATAATCTCTAAATTGCATAAAACGTAACTTAATAAAAGTATTGGTAGGTAAGTACCTAATACATACTTAACTGACTAGTATCTCTACCTACCTACACATTTATTTAAATTAGTTTGCTAGTAATGATTGATTAGTTGATTAATATTATTTGAAAATTGATACCTACGTAATATAGGCGATATTAAATTTAAATTGTTTGATATTAGCAGGTGGCGCTCTTTAGTTTCTGCCTATGCCCTTGGGGAATACGCGTGAATTTATTTATACATATAAGTATACATATATACATTTTTGGTGTGTTAAATGGTTTTTTTACCTCATGTTTTTTTGTTGTTTTAGTAAACTAATACATAATGCCACAATTATATAAGGCAGGACCTGTTTGAAAACAATATAAAAAAATACGACGAGATGTAATGAAACAGGCGCTCGATGAACTTTAAATCGTCATAGAACAATCAGATCTATAGCAGAAAAATATAGTATATATATTATTAATAATTAATTATCAGACAAATATATAGTTTTTTTAACAATTAATTATTAAAAAAATATCTACGCATTCATTAAAAAAGAATACTGTCTATTTTTAATATTTTTAAAGTTTGCCTGTCAGAAATTTTAATTAAGTTTGATTTGAGAGGACTTGATTTTAACATGTTGCACGCATTAGGGCCCACCGGTGAGCCTAGTCTACTATTCTGTTGGGGCCAAGGTAAAATCATAATGTTAGTATTTTTTGTCAACTTGAAATTTTCATTATGTTTATAATATGCGTTGGTTTGCACAGAAAATTAAAATTAGCAATTTTTACCGTCTAGTTTTAGAGGTATAGCCAAAGGCTCACGGGTGGGTCGCGTGGCCTCCTACAAAGGAATATAGATTTTCTGTTGGCGGGGACCACGGGGTCACGCTACGGCTCACCCTGCGCGTACGCCACGCGCCCGCGAAACTCCACATATCGCGCAATGCGTTGTCTAGTGAGGTTATTATGTTACGCTTCAAGGGATGTAAAGAGGCAAACCACCAACTTTCGCCCCAAGCTAATCTCACCTGCATGCGGTACGTCCTGCTAGTCGATGAACGATGGGGCAGGAGGTGCTAAGAATCTCCGGGTTACGGGAGGCCACCACAACAACAACAACACAACGAACAATGTACAACGAACGCAAGCTACGGCTAGACTCGCTAGTCTCTGGCATCTGGCACAACTAGAAAGTAGATCTAGGGAAAATTAGGTGGCACATCCTCGGGTTATGTCCGAAGAGAGGAGGACACTATAACCCTCGAGTCAGGCTATTTAATGTACTTCCGCGAGGCCAATAATCCCAAGGTAGCGTGGGGTTTCTGGTAAACAAGTCGATATCTAACAACGTTTTAGAAATTTCCACTTCCAGTGTGTCGAACAGGGTAGCGTACCTCAATATCAAGCTCACTGAGAGGTATAGCCTCAAGATTGTGCAAATGTACACACCAACCACGGCGCACACGGATGACGAGGTGGACTCCACTTTACCACTAAGACCTAATACAGCGTTATTATGGGTGACTTCAACGCTAATATGGGAGTACAGAATTGCAGCGAATCAGAAGTAGGATCCCATGGACTTGGAGTCAAGAACTGAATCATAGAGAGCAAATACTAGTCAACTTCCTCGAACGCGAGGGGTTCTTTTTGATGAATTCATTCTTTAAGATAAAGCCCCAAAGGAGATGGACATGGTAAAGCCCCGACGCTGTGACAAAAAATGAGACCGACTTCATCATGACGAATAAGAGGCACATATTCAGAGACGTCTTAGTGTTCAATAGGTTTAATGCCGGCAATGATCACCGAATTGTCCGGGGTTCTATGAATATCGACTTTAAGGATGAACGTGCCAATTTGATGAAGTCCAGGCTCCAGACCATGATAGGATCTGAAAAGTGCCAGTTAAATATGGAAAACCGATTCGCTGCCTTAGAAACCATAACAGACGTAAACCAGAACCTCGAAAATGTGGCCCATAAAAACAAAATCCTCAGGGAAGAAGGCCCCAGATTCTACGAATTACAGCGTCAAGGCAAGAAGTCGATACTTTCAGAGGGGACGTTAGGGTCAATGAGGAAACAGCGTGAAAACCCACCCGTCACTTCGTCTGCAAAGAGGATGCTGAACAGAGAGGTTAATAAGCTCGTACGATACGACCTCCGGTGCTTCAATACTCTCACTATCGAAAGAGCAATCAAGCCGAAATGGGAGTCAAAAGCCACCTAACAAACTTCACCACAACAAGTGGAGAAGTTGTTGCCTCAAAACTGGCAGTGCTTTCTGAAGTGGAAAACTTCTACAGCCGATTATACGCTTCGCATGCTTCGCGACCTGATCCCGAAAATTAGACACTAGAGGCGCATTAACGCGCCACTATACCGTAGACCTGCCAGAAGTCAGCACTGACGAAATCGAGATGGCTCTTATACAGCTAAAAGTGGTTAATTATGTTCCTGTATTTTAAATAGTATATATTTTTTAATAATATTGAATATTTTTCACTATTTAAAAAATACTTGGTATATGTCAAGTACGTAACCTAAAAAGACACTACCTACCAGGTAACTAAAGTATGAAAGTGTCAGCCCTAGCGAAAAACTATATTAACCCCTTAAACGGCCCGATTCACCCCAACGCCTAGGTGAATAGGGACAAGTAAGTTTTTGTAACTTTTTATGATTATTCTTTAATAAACTATATCATAATGCATTACAAATGAAAATTTAAACTACCGGAACCATTATGATCTCCGTTTCATTACTATAACTACAAAAAACGATAAAAATCAATGTCGAACTTAAAAAGTGTCCTGATTTCCCCCATTTTACGTTACATATAAAAACACAAAAACTCTGAAACAAAAATTTCGCTGTTCAATTAACAATGGGTCTGACCCAAGAATAAAACGGTCAGCAGCCGCATATGCAAACTGAATTAGTAAATATTGATGTGCTATGTACTGAACACTAAATACAATCAGCATTCTCATGGGCGTAGATAGGATGATGAACTTAGGCCCAAATTAGGGAGGAACCAAAGTAGTTGCTAGAGGCACGTGCCAAGAGGTAATTAGGACTCTTTTACTATACTCTTACTCAACTAGCACAGGAACTAATTGAGATGCTAATGAATAAATATGATACTAACCTTTTCTCTATTGAAAAAATCTGTAAATAATGATTTTAATCGCTTCAAATCTTCATTTAAATCCCATGCTGGACCATTAAATACAAGGCATGGCTTCAGACCTGATAAGACCTTAGCGTTGTGAAATTCTTTCATTCCTTTATAGCTATCTGCTCCAAGTTCAATCATGTCTAGTATGCCATAGTCAAATGTACGTCCAAGGATTACATTATGTGGTCTTTTCTTTGAATTTGAACCAACAGCAAACAAGGCAGCTTCCTTTTTATAGCACAATCTGGAATTCAATATATTATTTATCATTGATTAGATCACATGATGTTTGTATGAAGTTTTCCAAATAAGCATACTCTACAATTCCTGAACTAAGAAAGTAATGTAAGCTGTTAAAGTTTTCCTTCAAAGTACATTACATGGACTACCAATACGATTTTTCTTAGAATTAATGAGCCACCGTTTAGCTTTTAGAGGAGGGGACGCCCTGCTTTTACAAAAAAAATGGCCTCTAAGGTTGAATAACTCGCAAAGAAATACCTAAATCAAAAAATCGTGATGTGAACACACACAGGCAGACATGACGAAACTATAAGGGTTCTGAGGCATAAACTATGGGACCCTAAAAAATAATACTCCGAAGTAAACTAAAACATTACTTAATATCTTGTCATTACATGTTATTTCACTTGCCTATAGTCTTTAAATATAAACTGTACAAGAGGTGAATTACACAAAAAACTCAGAATTATAAAAACGTTTATAGCTGGTTATTGTGATTGTTCAAAGCAGTTTCAACTTAATGTAATCGATAATATGGCTGTGAACACTATTATCATTTCAGGTAAACAAAGAACCTTCATACTGTTTCAACTTATTGAGTAATTAACAGGTCTATATAAGCAGTAAACTTTTAAAGGTAATGAGCACATGCTAACAGGGACTTTAATAATAGCAATATTATGTTATGTAAATAAATAACACGTGGACTTACTTCTCGATAAGACTTGCATCCTCGAAAGGAACAAAATCATTCTTGCGGCTTAAATAAGCTCCATCAGGTTTCTTCAAGTCATAAATATCTTTTAATAATTTCCGAGTTCGGTCTGAAGGGTTTCGGCCCTGAAGAAACAGACATTGCTTGGGTCCTTCAATGGGTTTAGGTTCCTTTGATTGTAACACCTTTTTACCTTTTCTTGTAGTTGGTTTTCTGAAAAATACAAGATATTATAGAACAGCCATGAGGTGAAATAGATTGTTACTGTTTTAGAAGAATTATTCTTACTTTACTCTCTGTATTACACCCATCTTGCTAAATTATTTTGAGTAAGAAACACGTGCGTTAGTCATGTAGAACTTGACAGATAACAGAAGAACGTAACAAATGACAACACAGAACAGGATTGCCAGTGTCATAAATTTTTATCGTTCTTATGCAACTGTAAACGATGAAACACTATGAAATAAACGTGTTTACCTCCGAAATAACATTTAAGCAAGGTGTTCACTGCTAATTTTGTAAATTTTGGTTAGTTGCAAAAATTGTTTACTCTTTTTTTTTAACCCACGTATCTCCATCGTACATTGACAGAATTGTTGAAAACGGTACAGTTTTCCATAACGCCTTCTACACGATCAGAACCGACCGCCAACCATCCTGACCATGGTCGGGTCGGATATAAAAATGGATCGTGTAGAAATCGGTTTACCGACCAACGGGTTGGTTGCTGGTAATTGCCTTGGTCGGAAGCGCATCTCTCGCGACAAGTTGCGTCCGTGGTCGGCCCCGATCGTATGGAACGTTTTCGGCCGACGCGATCGCTTCTAGACATGCGCTAATCATGTTCTGAAGAGGATTAAACATGATAGAGTTCTTTTGAGTGCCAGAACTAGTTCCAGAAAACATGTTCGCGGAACTGTTTAGTTCCGCTTTACGACTGCATTGTTGGTCTAGTGGTTCGCGTATGCGGATGCTGTTAAGAGGTATTTACAAAAAAAGTATGTTTATGTATTTATATCAGTTGTTTAGTACCCATAATACAAGCTCTGCTTAATTTGGGACTAGATGACGATTATTGATGATTCTTTACGTACTCTCTCTCCGACACCGCTTTCTGATTATAGACTGCTGTTATATTTTTTTAAACCGACTAAACTAATATTAGCATAATCCGGGATTCGACCGCGAGACCTCATGGACAACAATTTCACTTGCGACCATTAGACTAACGAGGCAACTAGGATTTTATTCATTCTGACATTAATTTATTCTTGCGTACACAATATTAACAATATAATGCTTTTTTTTACTAAAATCAATTGATTTACCTTCATTTTTTTTTTTTTTTTTTTTTAATCTTTTTTATTTAGAGACTTTTATTACAGAGTAATATGTTAGTCTCATCGTAACTTATCCTATGTTAGACTATATTACTAGGTTAAAGTTTGTGATACGTAAATATTTCAAATAAGTCAAGTGCAGCATTTGAGGTTGGGTCTGCTAAAATGTTGGCAAACATACCAGTGTCATAACTATTTAAATTATATTTACGTATCAACGCCTCCCTTTGTCTTCGATACTTGACACACTCCGTCAGCAAGTGTTGGACATCATCAAGAGTCCCACACATCTCACAGTTCGGTGAATCGACTTTCTTCATTAGATGTCCAAACTTCCTAGACGGATAGTGTCCTGATCGAAGTCTATGAGCTACAGTTATAATATTTTTGCTTACTCTAGTATTCATGAACCAGGGTACACGAGAAGGCTGATGCTGAATTGTTTTGAACCAAATACCTTTTTCTCTACTTCTTTCGTTAAAATATTCTTTAAATTTGTCATAACATATTTTTTTAACACTACCAAGGTGATCAGAATACAATAATTTAATGTTACAATTAATACCTTCTCTAGCTGCTTGTTTAGCCAATTCATCAGCCTTCTCGTTACCCTGAAGCCCTATATGCGATGGGACCCATTGCAGTCTCAAAGTTTTCCCGATGTTGGACAAAAAAAATATTTGCTTTAAAACTTCATACGCTATCGGTGCACCTCTGTAACCAGAGGCGCATCGAGCTATATGTTGTAAAGCACTTCTGCTATCCGTGAATATGACTATTCTCTCGCAATTTCTACATATAGCTTGGTCGAGAGCTTTTGAGACTGCAAGGAGTTCCAATGACATTATTGTTGTATTACAATTAACTTTAAACATAGCCGATGTCTTATGGTAGGCATCAAAGTATGCAGCCCCACAAGCACAATCGCTTTTTGATCCATCGGTAAAAAACAGGTGCCAGCCACTATATTTTGTGTAAATCTCGTTAACAACTTCAGATTTAAGCAATGTTGGATCTATATTCTTTTTAGCTTTTTTATGAGTAACGTCCAAATCAAATTTAACGATATCTTCTATATCTATATAGTTAGTCCATATGTCAAGACTAAACATCTCTAAAAGGTTCGATGATTGTAGGTTAAATAATTTGCAAGAATCGTAGACAATAGTCAGCAAAGGCACTTTCTTATGTTGCCAATATGAATTTGATACTAGAACACTAAGACTTTCTAAAAGCTTTATTGTTGTGTTGTTTGTCCACGACATACTCTTTAAGCAATATTTATAGGCGAGATATAATCGTCTTATGTATAGTGGAGGTATACTAAGCTCCGACTCCATCACGTGTATAGGCGTACTCTTAATGAACCCTCCTACTATTCTTAAGGCCTGGTTCTGGATCCTGTCTAGCTTCAATAAATGCGTTTTTGCGCCATTGTCATATAGAAAACTACCGTAATCGATTCTACTCCTAATGAGAGATATGTAGAGAATTCGCAAATGTTTAGGATGAACGCCCCAAGCTGGTCCTGACAATATTTTAAGCATATTTAGTAGTTTTGAAATTTTGCATGATAATTCGTTAATATGTTTTGCCCACAGCAAAGCCCGATCAAACCAAAATCCCAAAAACTTATAACTGTCAACACACTTAAGGGTTATATTGTTGATTTTAATATTGACATTTAGTTTTTTTCGACCTCTGCTAAAAATACACACTTTTGATTTATTTGGAGAGATAGAAAGTCCAATACAATTTAAATTATCGACTGCTGTGTTTAGAACGCTTTGTAATCTGGTTTGACAGATAGTTAGACTGCTGTGGCTCATATAAAAAACAAAATCATCGGCGTATTGTGAAACTACGACATCTCTATCATTAATAAGTTGACATATATTATAGGTAGTTAAGTTAAACAGTAGAGGTGAAAGAGGATCACCCTGTGCTAAACCCATACCGGTCCATCTAGCATCAATTGACTGAGTTTCAGAGTGATTTTTAATGATAAGGCATCTTGAACTCAAAAAGGACCATAAATAATTACAAATGTTACGCCCCAGCCCTAGCTGGTCTAGTAAACAAATCATTTTGTCAATTAATATGTTATTGTACGCGTTTTCTAAATCAATAAAACAAGATACTGTAGGCAATTTATTGGAAAACCCGATCTGAATATGAGACACAAGTCTAGCTAAATTATCCGAAGTAGATTGTCCTTTTCTAAATCCTGTCATATAAGAAGGTAATATGTTTCTTTTTTCTATGTACCACTCTATTCTTTTTATTAATATATTATGAAATATTTTACAAAGACATGACATTAAGGATATAGGCCTCAACTTTAATTCGCTATTATTCATTCGAGTACTACTAGCTTTAGGTATTGGAACGATTAAAATTGTGCGCCACTGAATAGGTACTTCACCGTTACTAAAGATTAGGCTATATAAATTGAGTAGATATTTTTTGACAATAGTAGGGGTGTTGTACACCATAGAATACGTAACCCCATCGCTACCAGGAGCAGTATCTTTTTTCTTTATACACGATTTTAGTTCTTGTAAGGTAAATGGCGATTCTAATAATTCGTTACTGGACTCGATTATAGGTTGACAATTTAAGACCATATCTGGGGTTAGAGAGCTTAGTAAGTCCTTTTGTTCAGTCTCTGACACATAAAAGTAAGGTTTACGTCGATGTTTTACCCATTGCATCTTACTCCACATCTCTGAGGCAGAAGTCTTCTCATTAATATTATCACAGAATTGATGCCAACTTTCTAACTTAGCTTTAAAAATTAATTTATGCGTTTCTTTAGTCTTTTTGTTAAGTTTAACGAGATTGTCAGGAGTAGGGTTCCTTCTAAATTCTTTCAGTGCTAAACGTCGTTTAGCTACTGCTTCAGATAGCGTGGGGCTCCAATATTCTTTGGGCTTAAAATTGTTTAATGGATTGGAACATATCTTAATTTTTGGGATATTTTTACTAGCGCTTAATTTTATTTGTTGCTCCAAATAGTCATACAATTGCTGAACATTACTACTATCCAAATAACTTACGTCAGCGAATGAATCTTCTAGATCTGTTCTATACTTCTTCCAGTTAGCATTTTTAAAATTAAATTTTTCAGAACTTCGCATATATTGTTGGTATTTGTAGTTTATTGTCATCTTAATTATCAAGTGATCGCTACCTAGATTTTCATTAAAAACCTGCCAATCAACATTGGTAGACATATCTGATGACACAAATGCAATATCTGGAGCAGTACTTTGTATTAATCCGTTTACTAGCTTGACTCGAGTGGAATCACCATTGTTTAGAGAAATAAAATCATGGTCCAGTGATGAATCCAACAACTGTGTTCCTCTTTGATCTGTTTTGTAGGACCAGTTGGTGTGGTGTCCGTTAAAATCACCAGCGATCAAGGTTTTTTTAGAAGCTACAGAAAAGAGGCTATCCCAATCAGTCTGTCTAGTTTGCACACTAGAGGGACAGTACACCGATATTATATTATGGATATCATTGCAGTTGAAAATTTGAACATTAATTGCTTCAATACCACGATTACTTAGCAAAACAGGACTTAGCTTAGATTGCAATAATTTATGTACACATATAGCTACCCCTCCGTAACTATCAAACCTATCTCGCCTATAAATATTGTATCCCCTGATAAACAACTCACGGTCAGTATTCAGCCATGTTTCACTGATTATCGCTACATGTATTTTTTCTCGAATCAACAAAGAATCAAAACATAACAATTTGGGCATTAAACTTTGCGCGTTCCATTGCAATATATTTATCACATTTTTTTTACTTAACCTAGCCATTAAATAAATTAAACATAGCTTTTAAAAAATCATTGCCACAAAATAAATTCAAAATAATAGACTTACATTCTTCATAAATTAGTTTCACAATTTCTATAATTTTCTCAACGATTGTCTTATTTTTTTCAAGAAATATGTGCTTAATTTTTATGATAAAGTTCTGCAACTTCATTCTCCATCCTTTTCTATTGTCAGAGTCTTCGCGAATATCTTTATTTGTTATCTTCTCTCTGTTCTGTTGTTCCTCTTCGTTGTATTCGGTTTCCATCAGCCAAATTTTTGATTTATTTTTAGGTTTCCTATTGGATTTCTTTACAGCCTCACTATAACTACAAGAAGACAGAGATGTTTCATTTTTTTTTTCTTGGTTAATCAATTCGCCGACTTCCTCTTGATATGATGATTTTTTCTTTTCTGTAATCTCTCTAGTGCTTATTTCATAGTAAGATTTTCTTGCCCTCTGCGAGTTCAAAATACGCTCTAATGCCACTTTATATGTAACATTATTTTCACTCATTACATTACGTATCTTTTTTTCTTTTAAGTAAAATGGGCAAGACTTATCTAGTGCCATGTGTGGACCTTTACAATTAGGACAAGCATAAGTCTCGATTTCACAGTTAGAATGATGTTTACCACATTTCGGGCAGATTATATTTTTAGTCGGGCAATATCTTTTGATGTGTCCAAATTTCCAACAGTTAGAACATTGACTGACTGGAAAAATATAACGTTCTACCGGTAATCTGCATCCAAAGGCGTATACAAAATCGGGGCAAAGCGTATTCTTGAAACCAACCCTCACACTTTCACTGTCAATCCACGCGCCGTCAGAATCTATACGTTTTAATCGTTTTACAGAAATTATATCTGATGAGCTCTGTAGGCAATCAAATATTTCTTGTTCGGACATATCTAAATCAATTCTTTTTATAACACCAAAAGAAAGCATAGGTTCATTTGTAAATCGCATCTGAAAATTAAGTTCCTTAAATTTTTGACATTCAAAAAGTCTCTCGGCCTGTATTTTCTCACCAAATTGAATTAAAGTTTTGTAAGGGGATTTATATTTAATTTTTGTGATTCCTAGTATACCTTCTTTCTGCAACATCTTCGCTAAAGCCATTTGTTTAGGTAACATTTCGGATGAAGTTAAGCTAATTTCATTTTTTTCAAAACTACCCTCAAATTGATTGTTTTCCACTGTGTTACAAATAGTTTGAGAGTTATTTACCTCGGTAGAATCACTCCTTATTAATCTTTTTGGCTTCCTTCTATTTCTCAATACCGTTATGTAACCTTCTTCACTGCTTTCTTCACTTTTATTCCTTATTCTTTTTCCATCGTGCCACAAATCCTCATCATTTTTATTACTTGCATTCCGATTCATTTCCTCTATTACTTTTTCACACTCCTTAACTATTTCCGAATCACTTTTTTCCGCATCCTCACCACTAGTTTCCATGATAATAAATAATAAGTACTATGTATTTAAGCGAAAAGTGTCAATAGCCAACAATACGCGTACGCACGTCACCGCGTCTCGCTAGACACGATTTACCTTCATACTTTTCATAAAAAGAGGAGAAAGTTATCAATTCAGTTTTTTTTTATGTTTGTTACCTCATGTAGCGTAGAATGGAATGCATTCCTTAATAGAACTCTCGTGTGTGTGTTTCTTTCTTTCTTTTTCTTACTAATAGGTCTTCTACACGATGAGAACCGACCGCCGACCAACCAACCGCTCGCGTCGGCCGAGAGCTTAACGCCTTCTACACGATCGGAACCGACCGGCTCCGCCCACTCGTATGTTCGTCTGTCCCACAATAATTGTATTACTCCTAAACTTCTTAAATATGAGTATAACTACGCTACATGAGGTTACAAACATAAAAAAAAAAATTGAATTGATAACTTTCTCCTCTTTTTATGAAAAGTATGCATAATCGTTCTTACTAGATCTCGGTCTTTTTTAGCGAGATTGATCTCGGCCGAAAAAGGGGCGAAATCTCGCGAGTTTAACGAGATCGCACTCTAGCATAAAATCTATTACAGTTCGTGAATAACTGCCTGAGATTTGTGGTTCAAACTAGCATTGAATGTTCTTCTCTGCTTCAAACTAGATAACCAGTATCTGGTCAACAGAATAAGAAGCCGTATAGATGATGATTCTTTAGACATTTTGTGCTTCATAAGGAGCTACTTTAAAAATAACGATGGCTTGTGATTTGAACTCAACAAATCTTTCATTTGATTGGCATATTTTGTTATATATCTGTAATTTCTAATAGTCTGACTAATTAGTATACTTTGTTAATTACCTAATCTGTTAAATCTAATGGATTTACTGAGTATTATTATTCACTAGCGGCCCGTCCCGGTTTCGCACGGGTGTACAATTGTTGTAAACGTTTGGGTTAAACATATATGGATTGGTTAAAACTGATCTTAGTCTTGAAAATCTTGGACCACGATCCAATCCAAAATCGAAAATCTTACAGATAGAAATGTCTTCTATTCGAGGGTAGATGAGTGTACTAACCTAACAAAATGATAAGATAGAAAAAATACCCTGTGAATTTATTTGTTTTGGTCCGTGATAGCTTAATGGGAACTACACTTTACTGTATCTGCAAAATTAAATCACAGTTAAGATAAACACGATCATAGGCACGATGTAATTCATACACTCGTTTTAGCTGCCCGTCTCTACCATGCAGTACTATATCCCTGGGTCCTTTTTCTTCATCGACCAAGAGAACGGTCATTTGTAGAGGAAGCAGTATATCTGCCCCCTTTGTTCTGTCTGAGGTCTACGATCAGAGTGAATAATTAATTTTAAACTTAACAGGGTGTTGAGGTCGATACTATGTTTAAAACTTCGAATGTACACGTTGTCACTATTCGAGATGATTTGTAATTCATTAATCAAATCTAGATTTAGCATTGGGGCCATGTTTGATCGCAATGACAGTTGCTCAGCATCTGAAATAAAATATATCTGCAAAAATTGAGGCGTTTGTCCTGATAAAGGTAGAAGGCTACCTATGTGATGATAAATTTGCCCTTCTACCTTAAAAGTAGGCATAAAATTTCCATCTCTAATTTCTTTTGCTCCAAACGAAGTCATCTGAAAAAGACTATTGTATCTACGTACGTTTTTCAAAAAATACGCGGATAAACTGTGATTATTTGCCAAAAGGCTTTATATTGGTACTGGTGGTTTTTCGATATTAAGAAGAAGTACTTTTCCAGATGCGCAGCACATACCATTTGCTTCAACACTCCATTTTTTAGCATAACATTTAGTACAAATCTTATTCATTGCCCCAATTTGGATGTTGTTCTGATGAGCATAATCAATTTGTGGATTGTAACTGAATATGTTGTAATGTGGCATACGCATCCAGCCGAATCTGGATGGCTTTAACACCACACTGGGACAATACGTATTCCTGTAATTTCGATGTTCAATAACTCGACATAACCCGTCGCAAAGTATAATGCAAGCACTTACCTTGGACTGCCACGGGTATTCGTTGAGCTTCCACCTTCGCTTGTTCAGGAGTCGACAATTCAGGGGTTTTCGATCTTGTGTACGTCACACGCGAGGGGAAATGAAAGAAGATTCGATATTCCAACTGATATCGACCGATACAAGTCGCGTGCGCGTCGGAGGTTTTTTCACACAACCGTTAGTGGCTCCATGTTTGTTACGAGTCAGTGTTGCCATTGCAACCATTTAAGGCTGCCCCTTGCGACGATTAATACCAGCATTGAAAATCGAAACACTGAATCATGAATCACGATATATATACTTTACGGTAACGGAACATCCCGCCCACCAAAATGCCCATGGCATTTTCTGGTTAAACGATAAAGGTTTGGAGGACAAGGATCGATATTGTGAGTACGAGATATGTTTAGATAATGCTAAAACGATACATAAAGATACTTAAATAAGATGAATTAAATACTAAATGAGATGTTTTGATACGATAGAACTTGAAACGATTTAAGCTAGTCCTCGATAGGGAGAGGGCATAACTTAACCAACGGTCTTTGAATGATGTGATTATTTGCTGTTTTGATTACTGCAATCCGAGCTATACCATCAGCACCAGGCAAAAGATTCACGACTCTAGCGAGAGGCCAGTGAAGCGGAGCGCGGTTATCGTCCTTGATAATCACCAGCGAACCCACTTGCATCGGTTTCAAATCTTTGGTCCATTTGGCACGTTGCGTTAAAGAGTTAAAGAGATATTCGTGTTTCCATCTGGACCAGAAATTCCGCTGAAAAGCTTGTATGAGCTGCCACCGATTAAGCCGATTTACGTTTACATTTGATAGATCTTGATCGGGAACAGCCGTTAGAGGCTCCAAAGTGAGAAAGTGTCCTGGCGTTAAAGCTGACAGATCGTTAGGATCAGTACTGATCGGGCAAAGAGGTCGTGAATTCAAAATAGCTTCGATTTGCACGAAGAGTGTCGTAAGCTCTTCAAACGTTAAAACTTGATTGCCTACTGCATGAAGCAGGAAAGATTTTGAAGCTCGAATCTGGATTTCCCAAACGCCACCAAAGTGCGGAGCTGATGGAGGGTTGAATTTGAAATCTATCCGCTCCGCGCCAGAAGCCTGTTGCATGAGAGATGATAGCTGATTTTTACAACCGATAAAATTGGTACCACAATCGGCGTGTATCTCATTGCAACGACCGCGACGTGCTACGAAGCGCCGTAGAGCTGCGATGAATCCGTCTGTCGATAACGTTGAAACTACCTCTAGGTGGACCGCTTTGGTCGCGAGACAGACGAATAAGCATAGGTACGCTTTGTCGATCTTAGCGCCCCGATGCGGGCCGAGTTTGATACGAAAGGGACCACCGTAATCCACGCCTACGATTGAGAAAGGCTTGATTTGATTGACGCGGTACGACGGAAGATCGCTCATAAACGGCTGCAAAGGTTGGGGATTAGTCCGATAGCACCGAACGCATTTGGCGAGACGACGACGAATAGCGCGCTTAGCAGAAACGATCCAGAACTGCTGCAAAAGCAGAAAGTGAGTAGTGTTAATGCCCGGATGCAAGTAGCTTCGATGAATATAGTCAATGATTAAGACTGTAAGTGAGTGATCAGACGGCAAGAAAGCTGGATGCTTTTGTTCGTATTCTAAACCTGATCGTGAGATCCTGCCGCCCACCCTGAGAATACCCAGAGCGTCGATAAACGGGTTAAGCTTGCGAAACGGTTTCGATAATGGTTTGTTCGTTTTCAAGTTATGAAGTTCCTCTGCAAAGGCGCCACTCTGTACGTGTTTGACGAGTTGCATTAATGAATTGTGACGCTCGACGTTATTGAGATACTTATTTCGATTAGCCTGATTCCGATTGCGACAATTGCCAATGAAACGATAAACGTAAGTCAGTACATTGATTAGTTTCGGCAAAGACGAACAACGATTCAGCAGAGTTTCGAAAATTGTAGGTTCGGTTTTGTGACTGTCATTGGTAGTTAAAACGATTGATTTTCGTATTTCAGCGTCAACGATTACCTCCTCTTCGCGCGATAGTTGATTTGATCCTATAGGCCAAGATTCACGATCTTCAGATAGCCATTGTGGCCCCGCCCACCATAGCCTATTGTTAAGTATGTCACTCGGATACAGACCACGACTGCACATATCGGAAGGATTATCGCCTGAAGCAACATGCTGCCAGCATTCTGTAGAGACAATGTCTTGTATGTAGCTGACACGATTGGCGACAAATGTAGCCCAACGGGAAGAATGTGATCGCAGCCACGAGAGCACAACGGTGGAGTCTGACCACAGGTAAACAGCATCGATTTTGATACGAGAGAGGTAAGTGTCACGAACGAATTTGAATAGATCCGCGAGAAGAACTGCGGCACAGAGTTCGAGTCGAGGCAGAGAGATACGTTTAAAAGGAACTACTCGAGCCTTAGAACAGACTAGAAATACGTGGATTTTATCATCTGCTTCTATAACGCGTAGGTAAATAGCTGCTCCAAATGCCATTTCCGAACTGTCACAAAATCCGTGAATTTCGTATGATTTAGCATCGGTGCAAGTAAGTTGCCGACGTAGTTTTAGTTGTGATAACAACGATAACTGGTCCTGATATGTGTTCCATGTACAAATGACGTCGTTAGGGGGAGTTTGATCCCAGCCAACACCGAGAATCCAGAGCTTTTGGATTAAGCATTTAGCTTGAATTGTGATGGGGGATAAAAAGCCTAACGGGTCGAAGATCCTAGCGATCTCGCTGAGAATGGAACGTTTAGTACATGGCCGATCTGAAGGTTTGATTTTGAAAAGGAACGCATCCGAGGAGGGATCCCACTTGAGACCCAGAACCTTCACAGTTTGTGTTTCTGAATTGTCAAGCGACACAGAACCAGTAATTGTGCAAACAGTGCTCGCTGGGAATGTCAGACAGCAGTTCGGGCTTATTACTAGCCCATTTCCTGAGTTCAAAGCATCCGCGCTTGAAGAGAGCAATAGTTTGCGATTTGGCCTCTTGAGCGATCTCCAAAGAAGGAAATCCGGTGGTGACGTCATCAATGTATACATCCGACAAAAGAATTTGTTTCGCGAGTGGGAAAGAAGAGCCCTCGTCCTTCACAAGCTGTAGCAGGGTACGGCAAGAAAGATAAGGACTAGAAGCAAGTCCATATGTGACGGTGTTCAAACGGTACTCTTTAAGCTCCTCGCTGGGCGAAATCCTCCAGAACACACGCTGATAGTCACGGTGCTCAGGCGATATCAGTATTTGTCGGTACATTTGACGAGCGTCTGCCATGAAGACAACATTGTGTTCTCGAAAACGCAAGAGAATTTCCAAAATGTTTGGTTGCAATTTTGGACCGATAAGTTGCGTATCGTTCAAAGATAGAGAGTGCAAATCCTTCGCGGATCCATCAAAGACAACGCGAAGGCGTGTTGTAACAGAGTCTGGACGTGTAACACAGTGATGCGGAATATAATATTTGCCCAACTTCATTTCGTCTGCGGGAACTAGCGACATGTGACCGCTTTCGATGTAATCAGACATAAAGTCTACGTATTGAGATTGTAAGTCTGGGTCACGTGATAGTCTTCGTTCGGTTGCATGAAACCTACGTAAAGCGATTTCACGAGAGCCTTCGAAAGTGGGTTCTGAATCGTCTTTGAAAGGGATGCGGACTACGTATCGTCCAGACGCTTTGCGAGTATGCTCGTTAACAAACTTTCACTCGCATAGCAATTCATCTGGAGTCAACATCGATGGGGACGGTAGAGAATCGAGTTCCCAGAAGCGTTGAACCAAATAATTCAATTCGCTATCGACATCAGGCAACGTATGCAGCAGAGTACTAGATGAAAGGCTAGTTTTGCCTAAGAGAAGCCAACCGAATACTGAATTGAAAGCGGTGGGTTGGTTGACACCTCCTTTGATGTGTTGATTAAGGACAGAATCCGCGAAAACGTCTGCAGCGAATAAAATATCTATAGGTCCTGGAATATCAAATCCAGGATCAGCCAATGGCAGCGATTTAATATGTGACAATCCCGATGTGTTCAAATGCGCGATAGGTTGATCGCCACATATTTTTGATATGACGTGCATATTTAGTTTGAATAAAACATGATTGTTTGTACCGACGGAACAAGTGACGTCACCGATAATCGGCGCAGCCGCATCTCCCAGTCCGCTAACGTTCGCATTTGTTTTAGTCGGTGTTAAGTTTAAACGATTTACTGCAGAAGCACTTATGAAAGTACTTTGACTTCCTGTATCAAATAAAGCACGAAAAGATTGCATCTTGCCTGAAGCATCCTGAACTTGTACGATGGCAGTAGCCAGCAACACGGTTATGTTCGGTTGTGACCTTGAAACCAAAGACGATAGGATTTGATTTGATTCGATACTAGATTTATCGCGATGGAGTAAGGTGTGATGTTTTCGTTTACATGTGCGGCACGAGAATACTGAATTGCAATTCTTTAGTTGATGTGATGGCTTCAGGCAGTTAAAGCACCAATTTCTATCTTTTGCTATCGTCATACGTTCGTCAACCGAATTCTTAAGAAAATCTTGACACGATAATATAGGATGTGACTCGTTACAATAAGAACACTTACTTGAATAAGAAACGGTTTTGTTATTACTAGCACTAGTTGAAATATTATTATCAGTCGCCGCCACAAGAGTGTGCTGTGAGCTGACTCGCTTTGATTGAGGCTGGGTAGGTAAATACTTGAGCACAGGCTTATTCGGTTTTAACGAGTCGGAAAAATGAGTATCTCGCAATAAAGCTTCGCATCTAGATCTCAAAAAATCTTTAAGTTGCTCATAAGACGGTAATTCGACGTTTGAATAACTTTCTTCAAACTTACGGCGTAATTCTTTGTCAAGTTTCGATAAAATATGATATACTAAAACAAAGTCCCAATGTACAATCGGTAATTCGAGAGTTTTCAGAATACTCAAGTTCTCCTCGAAAAGGTCAAGCGACTTTTGAAACTCATGCGCATTATTGCTTTTAAATTCGATATTTAAAATATCCCTCCAACATGTGAAAGCTAGGGTACGTTTACTTTTATAGCGAGCGACAAGCGCTTGGTACGCATCGTGATAATGTTCGTGTGTCTTGGAAAACGCTTTGACTACCGACAACGCATCGCCACTGAGAGAAGAAATCAAGTAATGAAATTTCTCCGTATCGCTAATAGAGGTGCAGTTGTGAATCAACGCGTTAAAAGTGTCGAAATACTCCGGCCACGATTTGATATTTCCGGAAAAGGACGGAAGTACGATTTTCGGAAGACGAATATTCGATGACGAACCACTGGGCGATTGAGGCGATTCACCTCTTGATAAACTACGATGTATCGATAATATTTGATAGTACATTTCATCAAAACGTTCTTGGATTTGACTATCCTCATTTTCGGGGTCATCCAAAAGTTCTAAAATCGCGAAGTGCGATTCTTCAAACGTTGAAGCAATTTGTTCCACTTCTTGGTGATAAGACAAAAATAAGTCGCGCTGAGAGGCATCACTCGCAGTCAAAACGCCTATTTCCAAAGCCTTAGATAATCGTTTATATACAATAGTCCGCTTTCTACGTAAAGAAGATAAGTCCTGAATTGTATACTCAACTTCTACGGAATTCGATTTCGTTTTCTTTATAGAAGGTCTTTTGCGAGTGGAATATTTACCTATTAACGGCATTGTTGTTTAATAGACAAATTTGTATAGTGTAAAACTTATTAAAATACTATAAAGGTTCTAACAAGTGAAGCGGAACGCAAACAATAACAAAGATTTACACTACGAGTGAAGTAAAATGATCCACAATAAAATAATTTGAATTTGAAATGCACTGAACATTTACAACCTTATTACACAGTAATAAGCGCTATTCAACGCAAATTGTTAGTTGAACGATAAATGTATGAATTAATGATAAATAGAATATGTTCATTCACGATAACCAGACGTTAGACGGTAGGTAAGGAACAAGTTTTTTCCTTCCACCTCACACGTTTGAGAAACGAAATGCACTAAGAAATATTTTACAATATTAATTTTATACTGATTATTTTACTGTTGTATGTTAGTTATTTAGTTACTAGAAACGATTGTGAATGCGATTAATGATTTTAATGATAGAATTATCGTAGGCCGATAGAATTAAGCACCGATAAATGTTAGTGGCCCTTGAGAGTTAACTTGGGCCCTTTAGAGTTTATTTTGATGGTCAACGATCTGCCTGGTGTAATAGAGGACGCCAAGTGTTTGTTATTCGCGGATGACCTAAAATTATACCTTACTTTTGGAAGCACGGCAAACTGTGAAAAACTACAGGGGAACATAGACAGAGTGGTAACCTGGAGCAGGCAAAACAAGTTGCAAATCAAATCAAATTAAATCATTTATTCTGCAATTAGGTTACATGAACACTTTTGCAAGTTATACTTTTTTTTGAGCAGATGAGTTCGGCCTTTCCTAACTGGACTAGCCCTGAGAAGAAAGGACAAAACAAACTCAGGGATCACAGTCTCTTTTAAAGTCCAGACAATATTCTTAAATGCAAAAAACATATATAAAAGCGATAATTACAATTTGAGTCACAACTATAATAATTAAAGATAATAATTTAAAAAATAGCTACACTTTAAAATAAATTTGTTAAGTATATAATGTAAATTTAACTATAAATTATCGTCACATCAACATAAATTTAAACATTCAAAATAAACAGCATGTGCAGAATGGGCAGCTCAATCTAGGTTTTATCATCAATATATTCTGCTATGGTCTAATACCCCCTTTGCGGATAACTTAGATTTAATGGTATTCTTAAATTTCCGTAATGGCAAATTCCTAATAGCAATAGGGAGTTTATTGTAAAATCGTATACATTGTCCCATGAACGAGTTGCCTACTCTGTGGAGACGAGTGACGTGAACACAAAGATTTTGTTTGTTTCTGGTATTTACCGAATAAACATCACTGAGTTTAGGAAACCGCTAAATTTCTTTGAACATAAATTAAATTTTCGTTTATATGTTGTGAAGATACAGTCAGAATATTTATCTCTTTAAATTTGGAGCGGAGAGAAGCTCGAGGGCCTAATTTATAAATGGCTCGTACGGCACGTTTTTGTAAAACAAATATGGCATTAATATCTGCACAGTTACCCCAGAGTAGGATACCGTAAGTCATTATGCTATGCAAGTAACTGAAGTAAACTATTTTAGCTGTATCAACATCAGTTAAATGTCGAATCTTTTTTACAGCAAAAGCCGCTGTGCTTAGCCTACCGGATAGTTTTTCTATTTTAGGGCCCCATTGTAACTTAGCGTCAATAGTTATACCTAAAAATACAGTAGATTCCACAGGATCCAACTCCAGTCCATTCAGTCGAACATTGGTTGTGACATGTAGAACGTTTGGTGTAGAGAATTTAATGAATTTAGTCTTCTTCTCATTAAGGAGAAGGTTATTTGTATTAAAAAAATGTGCCACTTTCGAGAGTGCACTGTTGACTTCATTAAAACTATCAAGTTGACGCCTAACTTTAAAAATTAAGGATGTGTCATCCGCGAACAGTACAATCTCATGATTGTCACTTACATAATAAGCTAGACCGTTTATGTATATGAGAAACAGAAATGGACCTAGAATAGAACCCTGTGGGACGCCTATTGTTACCGGGGATCCTGAAGATGTTTTGCCATTAATATCAACTTTTTGAACTCTTTTATTCAAAAACGACGTTAGAATATTTAGAGCATTATTTCTTATTCCGTAGTGTTGTAACTTCCTGATGAGTGTATGATGATGGACACAATCCAAACCCTTAGACAAGTCACAGAAAATACCAAACGCATCCTGTGAATCCTCCCAGGCGCCATATATATGTTTAAGCAATTCCACGCCCGCGTCCGTAGTTAAACAACCTTTAGTAAAATCAAATTGCTTTTGATGAAGCAAGTTGTTCTTTATAAAATGTTGTAACATTTGGTTTAAAAGCAATTTTACTCAATGTTGGAAGTATTGAGATAGGTCGGAAGTTAGATGGATCTGAGCTGCTACCAGATTTGAACAATGGAATCACTTTACTTTCATCAGATCAGGAAACACTGTTTTGAACTGTTCAACTATCAATTATAGATATCATATCAATTATTGCAGATATAGTAGGTATGTACTGAAAGTCCCCATAAATCAGTTGTATTCTTTACATTTATGCTTTTAAAAGCCTTGTTAACATCATTTACACTAACAACTGAAAATTCCAAACCTGCATCACACCGGTTTACACTAATTTTTAATAAACAACAAGCAGAGACAGAGGATGACGAGAGAGTCTTAGTTGTTCTAATCGGAATGTTGGTAAAAAAATGTTCAAACTCGGTCGCAACCTCCACATTCGCTTTTATATCTACATTATTAATTTTTAAATGGAAGTCACGATTTTGTACAATGGAACTTCCGGTTTCAGCGTTTATAATATCCCATGTGGTTTTTATTTTATTTCCAGATGATTTTATTTTGTTTTTTAAATATAGAGATTTGGCAACATAGCAGGCTCGTTTAAACGTCTTTGAATAATTTTTGACATATTCTATAAAATCTAAGTTATGATTATATTTTGTTTCATAATACAGCTCATATAGCCGTTGTCGACTTTTATAGATACCCACAGTAGCACAGTCACTGAATACTACACGATCACTAATCGTTAATGTTTTTGATGTAAAAATTAATTTAAATTAGTTATTAAGCATATTAAATAATAAAGCGAAAGCTTGATTTGGGTCTCTATCATAGGGCAATCTTAACAACTTATCCGCCATATTATTCCTGAACAGGCTCATGCGGTTCTCCGTAATCGGAATGTAACTAATGCGCTTCCTTTGAACCTCTGGTTTTGTTCGCGTAAAGGTAACGAACTGCCCGCAATGATCTGAATCTAGCTCACTTACAATACGCATATTAATTGGTTTCATATTTGTAAAAATATTATCAATACAAGTGGCACTACTGGCTGTAATACGTGTGGGTTCAAAGAAAACGTTACATAGATTATATGACTTCAATAAACTTAAAAACTTTACAGTTATATTCTAATTTTCGAGAATATTTATATTATAGTCACCACAGGCAACAACCGTTTTATTACATTGTGTAGCCCTAAATAATGCATCTTCAAGGATTTTATCAAATATATCATATAAACTACATGGGGGCCTGTACACACTCATTTCAATGAACCGCTCAAATTCTACACAAGCTATTTCTATAGTTCGCTCAACAGACAGACTGACAATATCTAATCGTTCCTTTACTTTAATACTCTTTTTTGTGATTATTAATGAGCCACCACGTATCATGTTTGTTCTGTTAAACAAGCTAGTAACTTGGTGATTATTGAAATTAAACAAGAATTGATGACTACTAAGCCAATGTTCAGTTAAACATAAAATATCAATATTATTACAGTTTAGGTATAGCTCTAATGTACCAGGTTTAAACAATTTTTGTTACTGCTCATACAGTTTTTGTAAAAAGTTTTAGAGGATACAGTGTTGCTAGAGGTACACTCTATTGTCGAAATCTTTGGTTTAAATGACTAGAAATAGATGGAGGGTTATGTACACTATAACTACTATCTTTCTGCTCAATAGAAGCAGATGTCGGAGTCAAGACTTTATTACTACTACTACTAGTATTATTCTGCTCAATAGGAGCAGATGTTAAAGGCAAGAATACACTACTACAACTAGTATTGTTCTGCTCAATAGAAGCAAAAGTCACAGCCAACATCTTGGCGGATTTAAAAATAAAATAAGATAGCGAAGAAGCTATCTGTCGCCTCTAATATCCAGAAAGATAATAATTATCTTTTGTCGTAAAATAATTACTATTGATTACAGCATTACTGTCAATTAATTCAAATTTGTCATTATAATATGTCATTGTTTGTAATTTAATAATGTATTAAAATCTAATATTATTTTCCATCTGTGGCAAGCCCTTACAGTAAGGAAAGGCAAATAAAATTATTATTTTTACATTTAAATAAGAAAGTTTTTTAAATAAATATTTAAGTTTGTTTATGTTTGCATTTCCCCTTCTCCCAGTAAGTATAATTAAGGTCGTATTTGTATTAAACAATTTTTGTTTTCTATTACTTTAGATAATATTTGAGAGTAGTTCGCATTAGGGCTACAGTAGTTTGTCACTGGTTGCCCCAAAGTTTCACACAAAACATGGCCCATGTTTTTACCAATTTCATCGCTAAACATTACTAAATTATTATTGCTACAGTATAATTGATGTTGAATATTTTTGTTGCTATTTGTATATTAATTACATTATTGTTATTAGTTGTCAATATACTTACTAGTATCACATGTTAGGTTACACGGCACCGCGCACCGCCGCGGTAGGCGGTGAAGCGGATCTCATGTCATATTGCGATCTACTGAATCCGTTGATGCTTAACACACGTACACCGACCGACCGCGCGGTCGAGCGGTGTTCTCACCGACTCTCGCCGACCTTACCGCGGCGGTGCGCGGTGCCGTGTGTTAATCGCCTTACAGGCAAACTGTCTAAAGAACTAGTGCTTTCATTTTGATCATCAAGAAACAATGAATCATTCCTGTAATTGCACGAATTAACTAATTTACCTATTGCCTATAATATATAGTTCTCAGTTGCTCTTCAAGTTTCTCTAAGAAGAGCTCGTGTGTCATCAAAATATTGTGAAGACATGTTATCTACCTCTATGGAGTACATATTAACCTGATCAATTAATTGAAACCTCTGCCTATTTAGTTCAATGTGTCGAAGTGTGTGACCATCTCATTCACACGTGGACGCACACCTATCCACTACAAGTACACGATGGACGGGACTGCGATGAACCGGGTAGTGGAAGTGAGAGACTTGGGAGTACATTTTACCACTGAGCTGACGTTTCGTGATCACATACTCAAGATTTGTAAAAAAGCTTACAGAAATTGGGGATTGGTACTTCGTACAGCTAAAGACTTCTCAAATATAAACGCTATTACAGCTTTATACAATGCACTAGTTTCATCATAGTTACATTCTAATTGACTCCTAGTCAATTAGAATGTAACGCAGTTATCTGGGCTCCACATGAAACTAAATATAGTGTCATGTGAGCGCGTACAAAATAAATTTATCAGGTTTATTTACATGAAGCAGTATGGTGTGTATTCTTTTTATCCATCTCTCTCATACCCTTAGTTCATTATATCCCACCCTGTTTATTTTAGGAATGGTAGGATATACCTAATGAACTGAGGGTCAGGAGAGAACTCACACTCGTAACATATATTTTCCGGGTAGTAAGGGGTGGGATACATAATGCAGATGTGTTGGAGAGGGTGGGTCTGTGCGTTCCAGATGGCTACGCGGGTAGAGATGGGTTGGACTAGGTAAAACAGATACTCGCATGGGCGGCGCAGCGCCGGGCCCTCACTGCAGTAATCGGAGAGGAACTCTCGCTGCCGGTCGTAGTACGCTCCATGGCCGGTAGCGACAGTTGTTTTACCGCGGTCGCAACCTTCTGCGAGGACGTAATCTCGCAGAAGGAGGCGGCGGAGAAGGTTCGGGAGGACGACTTCCACTCGGACCAGATCCGCCGCCGGCGAACGGGGCGGCGAAGGCGCGCTCACCTGCGCCTCATGCCGCCCTGATTCTGGCCGCGGGTGGACGGGACGGGTTTCCCCGTTCATCCGCTGTAGAGGCCAGCCGCGAGGGGGTGGCGTCCGCGTGTGACCGGACGTCGCCCAAATTTTGAGAGGATAAGGAGATGGCGCCCGCAACTGTGCGGGCAGGCGCCGGGGGGGGTCCAGAAGGCGATAACAACCTGGCCCCCTTCCCAAGACACAGGCGCAGAGAGGTCACACCGTGTGGTTTTAGTCGGTTCGAGTCCGACATACCACCCCGTCGAGAGCCCCGGCGGGGTGACGATCCGAGGGGATTTCCACACGTAAAAAAAAAAAAAAAAAAAAAAAAAAGGTAAAACAGATACTAGGTGCACCTAGTCCTATTCTTTTAAAATACTTGATGCAAATACCTGTTCCACCTAGTCCACCTAGTATCAATTGGTAAGCGTATTGCCGGTGATTGGGAGTATTGGTACTAGGTGAACTTCGTGAATATGATACAATTGGATACAATATAATATTTAGATAGTACGTAGGACTAGGTATCTTAGAACTATATGGATGAAATCATTAGGTATTTAATGTACTTAATAATGTATGTTATGTTTACGTTTTTTTTACTAATGATTGATTTTGCCTACTTGTTCGAATATTTGGTGCGTTTCGGAAAAAAGATTTTGGGCACAGTTTCGATAGCAAAGTCATCTGAAAGTATTAATTTCGTGATTTTTTTTTGTTTTGTATGTGAATTATGTTCAGTTGAACAGAATAATGTATGGGTTTGATAAAAGAAAAACTATTAAAATCACAGGGAAATGTAATCTTTCCTTCATACTTCTTTTACAGGCTTAGGACTGTCAACTTACAAATTATAAAAATATATTGTGTGTAGGTTAGGTTTTTTTTTTTTTTTTTTTATGTTTAAGCATGCCAAAGTGACTCTACTCTGCCTGATGGAAAGCATGAGTAGAATCCAGGAGTAGGGGTCACCATGCTTATTGTGAGGGTAGGCAATGTAGCATGGTGACCCCTACCATGGCAGCCTGGTTAGATTATTCTGCATCATTCTCCCGGCCTTCGAAGGGCGGGAGAATGATGCAGAATGATTGGGCCTCCGGTCTCACACTCACCAATGAAATACGACAGCAAGAATGATAAGCGTATTTAAAAGATTTTAATTAATGTATGACTATTTACAAAATCAACTAAGTATTTGCTTATAAAAAAAATTTTTGTTTGAGTTTTTGAATTTGTTATTGTTTTTTTAGTTTTTTTTCTTAGTTTTTTTAAATGCTATGAAATGGTCTATCTGTCTCGTTTTAATCAATAGAAAATATGACTATCCATCCTGTTCCAATCATGAATTTAATGTCATAATCAATAAATTCCTTTAAACTATTGTCATTAGATATCGAGATTTATTTCACTCACACATAGTATTCGTCGATCGCGTCTTGCCGTGATAGAGTATTACGAGTTTAGTGAATTTAAAAAGTGTCCTAAATTTCGCTGCAGGGGTTGATTTTCATTTGGCTTTTGTAAGCACCTCACGCGTCTCGGCATGTAGAAGTGTGTACCTCTTACAACTTGCAAGGTTAGTGAATTTAAAAAGTGTCCTAACTTTCACATCTTAAGACTGATTTTCATTTGACTTTTGCAAGCACCTCACTCACACTGCTGTACATCAAATGCGTATGTGAACGCGTCTTGGTTTGGTGGTCTTGTATATACTTATTGGTACTTCTAAATACTCGAAACGCATTTATACGCGAACTAGGAACTCGGTCCTCATACGTCTTTAGTGAAACCTAATATTAAAACCTGTTGTAGAATATACGACTCATCGCTATTATGAATGAGCAAGATAGAAAGATACGTTTTTAAGCATGAGTAAGTGAAACGGAACGTCCCGCGAATGTTGTATAGCGAGATTATACGTACGCGGAATACTGTGTGGTGTGTGCGTGTGTGTGTGTGTGTGGTACTTTACTCTGATACTTCATGGACTTCATATACTAGTCTCTTGAGACTTTATGGACTAAGTGCCGCCTAGTACCGGAAAATACGTGATCTTCGCACCTGTTCCAGTATATACGTCTCAAGCCTATACGCGGGACGCCGGCGGCGGCCGCGCCTTCTGGCCGTGCTGCGCGCTCGCACGAACACTGCGCGAGGCACCTCTGACGCGAGCTCTGCGCAGCGCACACTCAACTTCATAGCTGACGTGGTGGATATATTTTATTGTACTCTGAGTGAATTCACAAATATAGCACTTCGCAAATTACCAATAGATGTAATTAATTAGTTTTTAGAAAAATGTAACTACAATATCGCATTGAATTAGTCTGTAAGGATATTGTAAGAAAGATATAAATAAAAAAATAAATAAAAAAGAGGACTTATCCAGGGCCACAAGTAAGCCCAACGCCTCAATGCACCCAACCTGGTGGTTCATACACAGGAGTCTCCCTAGCGGGAGAATCCTGTGACAGACACGCCAACAGCACGCTGCCACTACTGCCTCTTCGGTCACGGCCGTCAGGTGCAATATGGCATTGACCGTCGAACGCCCCTCCCAAAAACCGAATTGGGCGTCCGACAGATCTGGGCACACCTCGCATAGGTGCTGGACGATGCAGAGAGCACCCTCTCAAAGATTTACCCCACCTCGTGTAGCAACACGATGGACCTATAGGCCGTGACCGAATCGGCAGACCATCCCGACTTCTGGAGTAGGATCAGCTTTTCGCTCTTCCAGCTCTCAGGGAAGCGTCCGGACGGCTTGCTAGCGTCCAACACATCCCTGAGGTGGTCCGACACATGGTCGAGGGCTCGGGTCAGTACTCGAGCTGGTACCCCGTCCGGCCCGGAGGCGGTGTTCTTGTACCGGATCCGTAGAACAGCCGCCCCGTTTCCGTGGCGGCCGGAAGATATTCCTTATCTTTCTCTAAAAGGCTTGACCGCTTTTGACAGGTATTTCACTGGCAGTTAGGTAATAGCATAAGGTACTCCTCTCCTTATGTATGTATCAGTTATCCTTAGTTACTACTTAGGATATCTGTTATCAAAAAAACTTACTCGCGATTTAGTACAATAACCACGGGTAGCACCGAGGGACTAATAATAATAATATAATAATATTTATTAACGCTAAAATAAAGTACCTACAGATTTTCACATACATTTTCTTTGATTAATTACACAGTAATAGTCAGGCTCTGGTATCCACGGTAAGATTAAACTTATGTTGTGGATACCAGTCCCACAATCGGGAAAAAAAATATTAAGTTACACATTTTATACAATTTGCTTCATTATATCGTGTGAGCGTGCGTGCATGTGTGAGTTAGTGTTAGTTTGTATGAATGAGTTGATGTAAGTTGGTATAAGTTTATGTGTGTGTGTGTGAGTGAGTGTTAGTTTGCATATGTTAATGTTAGAGAACAGTTAATTAAAGGAGCATTTCCGTCTGCTCGTAGTCCTGATCCAGTAACCAGTCAGTGACTCTAATTTTAATTGCGAATTTCGAAAGACCATAAATACCACAGTACTTGTTAAGGGTGTTGTAAAGATTGCTATATCACCAAAATGTCGCTAAGCAAGTGCTGTTCTATAAGTGACACTCGGGCAGACTCTGTGCGATCTGCAAGTGTTTCGGTTTTCAGGATTATACTGTATGGTGTTGTGTTTACGTAGTACCGTCTGGAGCACAAAGATTTTACGTACGGTGAGGAGTTTACATTCATTGTATAACAGAGTGGTAGGGTATCTAAAAGGTTTACAGTAAATGACTTTTAGTACTGCTCTTTGTGCGCGTTCAAGTGGCAGTAGGATCGTTTTTGCAGCACCTCCCCAAACAGATATACAGTATGCCACAATAGTCTGGCAGAGTGAGCAATAGACCAATTTGAGGACGTCAAGTCCAGCCGAGTGACGAAGTTTCTTGAACACGCATTTAAGCTTACGAACACGGGACGTCAAACTATTTACGTGTCCATGCCAATTTAAATGCTTGTCAATTATAACGCCGAGGTATTTAATGCAATCAGTTCCGACTAGTGCTGGGCAATTACAATTTCCATCATTTAAATTGACAGCTGTGAGCTTTCAATTTAAATGTTTCCGGATTAGGTTGCGTACAGGCAGTGAGAGTAAAGGCCAGATACATGGTTTTATTTATGTTAAGAGTTAGGCGATTACTTGATAGCCATACCATAACACTCTTTAAAGCAGACTCAGCTTAAAAGAATGTCTCATTCCAGTTATAGCCGTGGATAAGTAAGGCTGTGTCATCGGTGCATTTGGTATGCATAGATTGCAAAGTGAGTTAATTTAATTAAAAAGAGTGTTGGATCAAGGATTGAGACTTGAGGAACGCCGTAACTTACGGAAGTAAAGTCACTAGTTAGTGTACCTATATTAACACACTGGATTGTCATTGAGATAACTTTCGAATATTTTCAGAGAGTGTCCTCGCATACCCACCCCATCCATCCTAGAAATTAGTTTGGAAACCGAGACAGTGTCAAATGCTTTGGCTAGGTCAAGGAAGATACCAATACACCTCTGCTTATTATCCATCCTGTACGTTATATTATCTATAAAAGATGCTACGGCATCCTCAGTAGATTTCCTGTTTCTAAATCAAAACTGGTTGTTTGCTAAAATGTTGTGTTTTGTCAAAAAGTCCGTCAGTCTTAGATTCAAATTATTTTCTAGTATCTTCGATAACGCGGGCAGGAAAGATATAGGTCGGTAGTTGTTGACACTGCCTCTGTCTCCATTCTTATAAATTGGATGCACGATAGCCTTCTTAAAAATTGTAGGAAACACACCTGTCTCAATTGCAATGTTGCATATATGGTTTATAGGCGGAATTAAACTGTGAGAGCACCTTTGTATCAGATGAGAGGCAATCCCATCAAAACCCACCGCTGAGTCCCCACGTAGACCACGAATAATGCTTTCCACCTCAGTTTCATCTGTCGGTAATAGCACAATTTAGGTAAGTGGACAAATATCTCGTGCTGATGTATTGAAGATTAAGGGGTCGTTAGTGTGTTGAGCGGCTAAATCACGTCCTATACTCGCAAAGAAATCGTTTACCTTTTTAATTGAAACTTCCGGATCTGATTCACTTTTGAGTAGCTCTGTGGCGGGGCTAGCTTTAATTTTGGTATTAATGACGTTTAATAATAATCCCATTAATGGAGAGGGGCCATCCATAAATTACGTCACACCTTAAGGGGGAGGGAGGGGGTCGACGAAGTGTGACATTGTGTGACAAGGGGGTGGGAGGGGTCCTAAATTATGTGACGTCACACTTCAAAATCTTTTATAGTCTAAGTCTTAAAACACGAACTTTAAACTATTGCTTTACTAAAACCTCAAAAACATATACAACTATATCTGTGTAAATATAAGATACCAATTGTTTTTGTGACCACTCGCTCTACTAGTATTACGCGCCGACCACCTAGGCGCCCTTTGATTGCGCCTAGCGGTGATTTGTTTCTTTGTTTCTATTTCATCTGACCACTGTCTTTCGAAACAACGTCGTTCTTAGTTCTACTATTTTGTGATTAAATCACCTTTTTCTTATGTCGAATAGTCCATCCAAAGGTTGCCTGGAAGAGGTTGCTTTTAGCAATAAGGCCGCCCATTGTACATATTTTATAGAAACTTTCAATTGTAAAAATTGTATTTGGTGTACATTCTAATCTAATATAGTCGAACAAATCATTACTTAAATATTTGTGACAAATTTGAAATTGATTTCAAGAAGATAGGGCCAATACATTTACTTTTCTCGAGTATATATATATTTATACTTTTACCACCATACCTACCCTCTTGGGGACAACGAAGGGTGTGTGTGGGACTCCCGGACAACCTATACCGACTAATCTCTGAGTCACATTGAGAACTGGATAGTAAATAACAATAAAACTTGGATTCGTTTTTTATTTTGTTAATTTCTTTAATAAATATAATCGTTTTCAGGGTTCCGTAGTTCTTGACTCGGAACCCTTATACATTCGTCATATCCTTCCGTCCGTCCTAGACCTACCGCCCAAACGGTTGGTGCTAGAAAGATGAAATTTTGCTTGAATATGTGTTGTAATTACGTCGATAAAGTGCTTCAATAAAAATATGAAAATTATTTTTATTTGGGGTACGTCCCCTATTCGTAAAGTGGTGATGTTTTCTTTTTCTTGAGGCTACCAATCGTGTGGGGTATCATTGGATAGGTCTTTTAAAAACATTGCGAGGTTTTTAAAACGATTTTTCGATTTAGTTATCCGTTTGCTAGTTATTCAACTTTAAAACGCATTTTTTTGTAAAAATAGGACATCATCCCCCCTCTAAAAGCTAAACATATGGCTCAAAAAATCTGAAAAAATTCATGATAGTAGTCCATATATTAAAACTTAAAGGAAAACTGCGGTTTTGATATTTTTTTATTTCAGGACTTGTACAGGTCTAACTTGTAAAATGCACTCACTTGGAAAACTTCGTACAAAAATTAAGAAATATTATGTGAACATAACAATTATCTATTGGACACGATTTTAAATCTACCTATCATTATAGGGCCGGTATGGCTAAGAGTGCTATGACCAATCTCGATAAAATCTGGAAGAACCGCGGAATTCGCCGTACAACTAAGGTGCGATTGGTTCGAGCTCTGGTGTTCTCTATATTTATGTACGGTGCCGAAACATGGAGCTTGAAAAGCCGCGATAGCAACAAGATCGATGCTTTCGAGATGTGGTGTTGCCGTAGGTTGCTACGCATTCCCTGGACTGCGATGCGAACTAACGAGTCTATATTAAAAGAGCTCAACATCACGACGCGGCTGTCCTCACTTTGCCGGAAACGAGCCATAAGCTTCTTCGGGCATATTATGCGGTCCTCAAAGCACAGTCTGGAGAAGCAGATCATTCTTGGGCAAATGGACGGCAGACGTGCTCGAGGCAGGGCACCTACACGTTGGAGTGATACTGTAAAGGAGGCGGTGGGCGGCAGCATGCACCGTGCGGTCCACTCTGCGTATAACCGCACGAAGTGGAAGCTAATAACTTGTGATCGCGAGCCTCAGCATTGAGGGAACGACGAAGAAGAAGAATCATTATGGGTGACCACAGAACCCAATTCTATACGCAACCTGACACGCATTTTGAAAAAAAAATGATTTATTATTTTCTTTAATTTATATAATTAATCAATTTTTGTTTTATTAATTGTTTGATTTCATGTTAATTTTATTAAAAAATAATTTAAATGGAAATAAAACTGATTTCGGAACCTGTTTTCATTCAATGATTTCTAAATTTAAATTTTCAAATTATGTGACGTCACACTAGGGAGGGGGGGGGTCTCACAAATGTGACCAGCTGTGACAAGGGGGGGGGGGAGGGGCAAAAAAATCATGAAATTCGTGTGACGTAATTTATGGATGACCCCAGACAAGACGTTTCGCGGCAAGATCAGCATCTCTTTCATTTACAACGGAACCAAAGTCCGACTCAGCAAAAGATAATGAAACTTGTTTATAATCAATTTTAGTTCGCGTTGTTTTCGATTTACTAGGCGGTTGCATAGATTTAATATTAAAAAGTACGGGGGCATGTTCAGTTATAAAGGTGTCAAGTTTCAATGTTGTACAACGCTTGTCTGATTTTAACAATACATGATCCAGTCAGCTTTTGTCTCGCGTTGGCATAGTATGAGTTGGTAGAAGACCGTGTGATGTGATAAGGTTTAAATATTCGTGAGCGTTCTGAGCTAAATTGATCGGCGCAATATTAATGTTTAAATCACCCACTACAACCACGTTCTTAACATTCGAAACAGATGTTAGGACATTATTGAGGCTATGGAAAAAAGGATCCATTTGTCTACTGGATGGCAATCTATAGAGTGAGATGATGGCCAGGTCACTGTGACTCTTATAATGGTTGGTTCAAATTAACGGCTTACAAAATATAATTGACGCATGTTACTAGGCAGATGGTCCGCCACATAGACAGGTCTACGATCCCCTTTAATGCCAATAATCTTTGTATTAAGTTTTTCCTCTTGGGGACGCGCTCGATTAAACTCACGATTAGCGACCAGAACTCGCTTCTTCAAACAGACACTCATTGTCTCAGCCACTATAGGTCTATTAGACTCCCATTTGCCTGGCAAGCAGTAGACGTCTCTTAAATCAGTGTTCATGATTGGCAGCTGAAGAGTCTCACATGTCTGTAATACCACTGATTTCAAATCCTCTATGGTTTTTTTCTCAGTGTATAATATATTTTTATCTCAAAAGACGAGGAGCGTGAGTACTGCTGTAGATCTATGACCATACTTACCAGCTCAGCGCGGACTCGATAGTCATCTCAAAGTCTTGGGTTTTGGTGCATCTTCTTAAACCCTGCAGGAATTGTCACACCACAATATTCTGTTTACACTAGGAAATATTCATAAAATTCCAATAACTATAAATGCCAGAAGCGGCATATTGCCTACTCCGTTGACAGTCAGCACTATCATCTGCTTTCTTTGAAGAATAGACGTATCATGTTAGATATGTTGTTTTTTTTCAACATTTTCGCGGTGGGCTGATGAACAGTTAAATCAAAAATTGTGTTATGACACGACCGTTTTGTACCTACACTGAAATTGTTTGGAGATATTGGCATATTTTACTTGGCGAAGAAATCCTTAAGGGATGAAATTGTAAGGAAACTCACCGTGCTCACCATGTGTGATGAATGACACCAATGAATAATTATGATTTCTTTTTCTTTCACTTCGGTTCACTTCGGTTCACTTCGGTCAATCTTATTCGTGATAACTTTTAAACTATTTGCCAAATTATTTAGTGTAAAAGGCGGAGATTATTCAAATAAGATACTGAACGCTGCAAATGTACTGTATCAATTACGATAAAACTTTGATAAGTACTTGCTTTAGAAGGAAAATGCGAAGTAAATACCTTCGCATTTTCCTTCATAATAAATAACTTGTAGTACTTTCCGTCTAAATGTAATATACCGTGAAAAACCTGTATACAGCGTAAATAAGTGACATTCCATGATATGGAATATAATTATGAGGCGAAAACCAATGATTTCTACTCAGCGTAAATAAGACCACTTTGGGTTTTTAGGGTTTCGTAGTTCATGACTTGGAACCCTTATAGATTAGCTATGTCCGTCCATCCGTCCTCGACCTATCGCTCGAACCTCCTTTATATGTAGAGGAGGTATCCTAAAGTTTTTTTTCACGTCTACTCTATCGTGTGGGTTATCATAGATAGGTCTTTATAAATATTGTGAGGTTTCTAAGATCATTTTTCCATGTAGGTATCCGTTTACGAGTTATTCAACTTTAAATCGCAATTTTTTTGCATAAACAGCCCTTCCCCCCCCCCTTCTAAAAGCCAAACATCTGAAAAAAATCATGATAGTTGCCCATATATTGAACTTGAAGGAAAACTATAGCGGGTTTGATAACTTTTATATATAAGGAGTTTTAGGGGCCTAACTTGTAAAATGCGCTCACTTGGAAAATTATCTACAAAAATAAAGAAATAATAAGTTAACATAACAATTGTCTATTGGACACCGTTATGGGTGACTACGGAATCCTATTACATATATGCATGGCCTAACACACACACACACACACACTTGGCCAATTTTTTAAGTACATCGATCTATTAAAATCAGTTTCATATGGCCTGGCCGCTAGCCAAGTTGCAAAACTTTCGTCGTTTTCTGTTCTATTCCCTGATAAATTTCTTTCTTCTCTTGACTTGTTTATATTTTCTGATATTAGATCGCATAAATAAAATTAATTATTATAGTTTCCATTTGTGTATTCAGTGGAATGAACTAAATTAAACTAGCCATCTGGACTGCCTGAATGGCTCTAGCTAGAAGATAATATGTGGCGCTTCCTTATCCTTTTGAAGAAAACTTTAAGGTAACGAAACTGATATTTATTTATTTTTTCTCGTTTTAAAATACAAATATTATCACACATAAAGTTATGTCATAAGGTCGTCAGACAAAAGAGGCACCGCTTAAATATGGCGGTAGTCCCCAAGCGTGAGAATTTGATTGAACACCTACATTATAAAATATGTATATTTTACATGCACGCGTACGCGTACATTACCCTGGCAAGCAATCACCGACTTTCGGGTTTTTGTATACGTCAGATACTCATCAACTGTTCGCCAACCAATATTTTATTAACTAGGGGCAAAGGATTATCAACCAAAACTACATTTGTCACCGCAAGCGGCACCATAGAGTGTTTGGAAAGTTACTAAACAATGCATTAGTCAGTCGCTTTTCAGTTTAGTACTTTTAGGCAGACCGTTTTTAGGGTTCCGAAGTTTATGTCTTCGAACTCTTATAGATTCGTCACGTCCGTCTGTCCGTTCGTCCGTCCTCGACTTACCATCCAAACGGTAAGTGCTAGAAAGATGAAACTTTGCATGAATATGTATTGTAATTAGTTAATTACGTCGACAAAGTGCTACAATAAAGTTATGAAAATTATTTTTATTTAGGGTACCTCCCCTACACGTAAAGTGGGGACTTTTTTTTTTCTCGCGGCTACCCCATCATGTTGGGTATCATTAGATAGGTCTTTTCAAGACAATAAAGGGTTTCTAAGACATTTTTTTGATTTAGATATCCGTTCGCGAGAAATTCCACTTTAAAGGCCACTTTATTGTAAAAACAGGGCGTCCCTCCCCCCTCTAAAAGCTAAACTGCTGGCTCAACAACCTGGAAAAATTCATGATAGTGGTTCATATAATGAACTTTAAAGGAAAACTATAACGGATTAGATGACTTAGTTAGTTCAGGAGTTATAAAGGTTTTATTTTTACAATACGCTTACTTGGAAAACGTCATACAAAATTAACGCAAATACGTAAACATAACAATTATCCATTGGATACCTACGATTTCTAATCCACGTACCATTATGGGTGACTGAGGAACCCTTTCCTGTGCGTGACCTGACACGCACTTGGCCGATTTTTTGTTTTAATAATAATAATTGTATTTTTATACAGGTAATCTTGAAACAAAAAGTTATTTTATCTCTTAATAAAAATATTTCACTAATATGTACCTTGAAGTTTTTTATAACATCGATTCCTTTTCTTGGATAAGGGGTGGAAAATTCATTTTAGATTACCGGTTCTTTGAGGACACAGGAGGTAAGCGTATGCATTTTAGTAGTCTGGGCGACGCAGCGTCGGGTCCTCACTGCAGTCATCGGAGAGGATCTCTCGCTACCGGCCGTCATAAGCTCGATGGCCGGTAGCGACAGTTATTTTACCGCGTTCGCAACCTTTTGCGAGGACGTAGTCTCGCAGAAGGAGGCGGCGGAGAAGGCCCGGGAGGACGACCTCCACTCGGACCCGATCCGCCGCCCGGTTCGCACGCCCACCTGCGCCTCATGCCGCCCTGAGTGTGGCCGTGGGTGGACGGGACGGGTTTACCCGTCCATCCGCTGTAGTGAGGGGCGGCGTCCGCGTGTGTTCGGACGTCGTCGATATAGAGTTTTATAGGGGATGGTGCCCGCAACAGTGCGGGCAGGCGCTGGAAGGGGTCCAGAAGGAAATCCCTTCCCGGGACTCCTCCCAAAATACAGGCGCAGAGAGGTCACACCGTGTGGTTTTAGTCGGTTCAAGTCCGACACACCGCCCCGCCGTAATATACAAAACGTTATTTTAAAAAAAAGGAATTCTAGTGGTCTAACTTGTAAAATGGGACTGGTATGGACACTCACTTGAAAAACTTCGTACAAAAATAAAGAAATAATGAGTTAAATTAACAATTGTTCATTGGACACGTTTTTAAATCCACCTACCATTATGGGTGACCTCCTTCCTACCTAGGAACCCTATTCTATGCGTGGTCTGACACGCACTTGGTCAATTTTTGACTCACCGATTGCCGGTCACAGTCTAGGGGAAGGGAAGGAATAGGTACTACTAAAATGATATTTATAAATCTTTAATCTGTTCCAATTTACAGTCATTCCAAACTTTTATTTAATCATAAAGTTAGGCAAAATTGTTAAGAACTTTAATGTACCCACCAATACTTTTTATTTTAGCTTGCTCTTTATCTAAAAGAATGCGTTTATTGAGTTAAAATTACGGGTTCAAATTACGGGTGTTACCAAGCAGATTTTTATTATAAAAAAAAGGTTACTAATTATACTAATTATTTAAATAAGGAAGTATAAAACTTGAATTTTAAGTTAGTATTAAAAAAATACATTTTCAAAATATGAATTTCAGCGTTTGAGCTAATGAGAATTTCCCATTATTAAGAGTTAATTTGTGTTGAGAATAAAGTCTGGCCATCAAACCAAAACAAGATAAGGCAAGAGAGGTTTTTTCATGTAAAGAGTTAAGTACATCTACATAATGTTAGTTGTATCACATTGATATTGGGTCTGGAGGTGAATCCTATAAAGAGTGAGAGTCCCATGTTGTAGTGAGGCTTGCACGCACTTTATCCACCTTATCGAAACACTCCTTCCTGGCGTCAACGAGCTCACAACCAACTCTTTTAACCTGTTGGGTTCACCTATTTTTCTTGAGGCAGTTCCCGAGGCTGGCCATAACTGCGCGTCAAAATCTCCTCCTCACATCTCGGGAACGTTTGGGGCATCTCTCAGCCCATGTTGCGGTTCTACTGCTTCGCAAATGGAAACTGAGGCGATTTGGTTCAATGGTGTACGTAAGGAACCACGTCTACGCCTCCGATTGGATGATACTGAAGTCAGACGGAGGACAGACGGTGGAGCTTCGAAAATATTTCGGGCAATTAGTCCCCCGAGTACGAGGGGTAGAAGGGGTATAACATCGTCTGCTGCCCAATCTCGGGGGATCAAGGAAATTAGTTCGCTGCCTCTACATGGGCTTCGTAAGATTTGTGGCGTCTATGGGTCACCTGCCTGGTCTGAGGCCCTGGCGGGTTCCTACCGCTGTAAGGCTCAGGACCTTAGGAGTCTGCAGCGGCTGATAGCCATTTGGATCGTAGGGGGCTACCGCACACGCTGGACTCCACAACCTTAAAAAACTGGAGGACTGTCCTGCGTGGGAATCCGAGCATCATTGATAGCATTGACTGCCTTGTTGGTCTAGTGGTTAGCGTATGCGGCTGCTGATCAATAAATATAATAAACAAATAAATATTTTGGACATCTTTAACACACAACATCATCTAGTCCCAAAGTAAGCAGAGCTGGTGTTATGGGTACTAAACAACTGATATAAATACATAAACATACTTTTTTTTGTAAATACATACATATTATACATAGAAAAACACCCAGACTCCGAAACGAATATTTGTGGATCATACAAATACTTGGTCTGACCCGGAAATCGGCAGGGGAGATTCCAGAAGCCGCTGATGCGTTCTTGGTATTTCTCCCGTCCGTCTGCCGAGGCAGGCCGCTGATGGGTTTAGTGGGTAGACTGTTTTCCAGGAGTACCACACATGCCCTTCGTCTGGATACCCTGCTATAGGCTGCAGGGTTTGAAGCTCATCGGTGCATATGCGGCTCCATGGTAGAGGCCTATGGCGATCACGCACTGAGTTGCCGTCGATGCACATGTAGATATTTGTGACATCATGCCCTCAATGTCATTGTGCGTCACCCAAAACAACTACTCTAGTGTGACCCAATGTACCCTGTATTCTTGAGCCGCCGGGAATTAACAGACGGAAAGCGGCCGGATGCTACGAGGTGGCCAGTTAATAGCACTTTTATTAGATACCACATCTTTGTGAAGTAGTAGGCGTAAGACCGCTTCCAAGTTGAGTGTCCAGGATTTTCAAAAATAGACACTCTTACTCACTCGACGTTTTCGGGATGTCATGATGTTCTAGGTCGGCCGGATTTATTGTTGAACTGTTGTCTTTTTGAACTTCTGTACCCATTTTCTAATCAATTGAAACGATGGAGCTTCATTTTAACCCCGTATGTTGTAATGAGCGCAAAATTTTCGTTGCACCAGAGTAAAAGAATCGTTGTTGCGGTGGTACTCGCGTATACAGATCGCATGTTATTTGTCACTAAACGACGCCATGGTACTGAATGAATTCTCATTGGCCCCTATTGCGCTTTGTAGCATCTCCGCCCCACCCCGCTGTTGCTGCTCGACATTCAACTTTAAACGAACTTTTGGTCCTACCTGTATACAGAAGAATTTTTGAGATGGGACAGTAAGGGTAGGTACCTTAACCGTTATAGTTACAAGAAAACGCTTTTAGGAGACTATCCATAACTTTTTAAGATATTCTGAACTGAATTTACAGATTTTGGAAAAAATGTACAGCCAGCAAGAAAACGGTCATTTTAAACAAAAACTTTTTTTTGTTGCCAATCGATCCTGTTTTTTAAAAGGATCAAATGTCTCTACTGGACCGACTGAGGTTTGAGTACTAGAAATGTCAGAAATCGCAAAAAACTTTTCCCATACATTTGTACGGAAATAAATCATTTTAATATGTATTTTAGACACAGACTTACTTATTTGTATTAAGCGTATTTTGTAAATAATAGAAACACGGAATCTGCATTGGTGTGGTACGTAAATAAGTATCCACTGCGACTAGTATCGTGTGGTAATGTTGGAGTTTTATGAAGGTTCTCTTAATTTGACGTCATTTTAGAGAATCTCCAAAACCAGTTGGATGCATGATGAAGCTCTTGTCAGAATAGCGAAAAGTTTATTTTCAGCAAGATGGCACTCGGCCCCACAACATCCGAGTATTCTAGTTTGAATGCCTGTGCGGGTCACAGTGGATAGGTACACATGGTCCAACCAAGTGGCCACCACGTAGTCCCGATCTAACGCCTCTCGATATTTTTCCGTGGGGCTATCTAAAAACTAAGACTACAAAAAAAATACAACAGTATTCAGAAGCTGAAAGATGCATTAACAAGGATTTTAAATGATATCTATCCAAGAAAATTATCAGCTGCTGCTAGCTCAGTACAAAAATTAGTGAACTTATTTATTATTCGTGAAAACGGCAGTCGTTTTGAGCAATTTATTTCGTAGAATATTTAAATGTAAGTTATCTAAATGTAAGTTATCTGTTTTCTGTGTCTAAAATACATATTAAAATGATTTATTTCCGTACAAATGTATGAGAAAAGTTTTTTGCGATTTCTGACATTTCTAGTACTCAAACCTAAATCGGTCCAGTACCCCCAAGCCAAGTTGCAACCGTTTTTCACTCAGTCACGTGATGAAAACAAAATATTAGCCAGTCAAACAAGAGAATATAGAGCGATTGCAGAACAAAAACGCTTGGGGGCAGCATCTTCACCTCACCACGTATTAAGTCGTATACTGAAACATATGTTACTTACTTGTTAGATTTTTTAACTTTCAATGGTAAAATAATCATCATTACAAACCTACACAAGTGAAGTGAAAAAATAATGTCTGCCATATTTTAAAAAGAATTAACTGAATTAAAAAGCGTGGAATGCTGATTATGCTGAATGTAAATGCTATACATTTTTGTTGGTAAATATTTATTATATATATTCATTAAATACAGTCATTATGATCTTTGTATGAGAATTAAAAAGAGATAAACCACAGACGGACCACGATCTAAAACGTTAAACCTGTCTCTCCTTCAATAACCCTACCCCGCGCCATGCCAATTTGTAGATATATATGTAGATATGTATCAAAAACTAGCTTACACCATCGAGATATTAAGTGGCTCGATGGCTTACACATATTCATGTAGTCACTGTAGTTAGTGAACAAGAATGGGGGCTGTAAATAGATAAATAGTAAATACAATTCAGATATGGAGATATAAACAATGTCTTTAATAGAGGTTACTTTGGATTACGTTTACGACGAAAAAATGTTTTACATAAGCTTCGAAAACAATGGTTCATCAACAACCTATAACTTCCCACGGCTCGGCTCGGTGAATCTTCTTAGGCTGGCCGAGTGCGGGTTGGGGACTGGCAAGACACGTTGTGGCTACAGGCTACGTAATCTTGCCATTGGATGTTTTTTTTTAAGCCGCCCGAAGGCCTCCAACTAAACTTCACGACTGCTATCTTATGACAACAACCAGGACCGACTGCTTAACGTGATCTCTGAATCACGGCAACGCTCATATTATCATATCATGCCACATACGGTCACCCATCTAGGTCTGACCGCGCCGTCATAGCTTACCCTCGGTGATTATTTCCAATCATCTAAGGCCACTCGGCTCACAGTCGGCTATGAGCGCTTCACGGGATCTCGCTTAATGGAAGGAAAACAATGGTTGCAAAAGTAATTTAGGTTTTAAGTAATGACATTTTATCATTATCTACTTCATTTCATGACTGCATCGTTGGTCGAGTCATTAACATATGTGCATCTCAAGGGGTCTCGGGGTTCTTTTAGAAGAATTTCTCAATAAGAATTCGGAGTTTAGAAAATTGGCAATGTTACAAGCTCACGGGCTTGTCGCTTGAGCACGTAAGTTAAGTCGTCGGTCCCCGTTGACATGAACATCTATGAAGTTTTCGAATTCAGTTTACCATTAGGGCTGCAGATGTCAGTCGCTCCGCTTACAAAATGATATTTACGTAAAACCCGCTGAACTAGTATCCAAACCCAAATAATCTTGTGAATAAAAATATCTAAGAAGATGATGAAATACTTAATAGCATTACACGATATATGTAACCAAAATATAATATATTATTTACCACACTACTTCAACTAAATAAATTATCTAGCTTATCATGACTAGGAATTCCCTACATTCACAAATCTCGCGAGATTGGGGGTTTAAGCGAGATCCCGCTGGTTTATGAATACTGCGAGATCTCGCATAATTCGAGATCTCGCGAAATTTGCAGTTTCGTTGTGTTTCTGCAAATAATCACAGCCCTATGGATTTTTATGAAACTTCACAATAATATAGCTTACATATCGTAATAGCATATAGGCTAATATTTAAGCCAAGACGGATCTACATGCAGGCTACGCGCAGACTTCAAAAACAACAATGGATAAACTAAAACTAGTAATTGCAAACTTAACTATTGAGACCAAATACGTCGCAGAATTTAAATAAAACATTATCCTTAACAATCTTAAAAGAAGATTTTGTATTTGATTTTTATATACACATACTTATAAAATGTATGATGATACCAATTTTCATGATTGCTTCAAACATTTCCAAGGAGATTTTAGCAAACAATGCAATAAATATTACTCGTTAAAAGACTAGCCTAGTAGATAAAACATCTTTTCCTCATCAATTTATCAATCAAAAAGTTTGTTTCATTTAAAACAAATAATACAACAGTTATCTACTTAACTTTTGTGCGACTGAACACTTGTTCCCAAAATACAGGGTCCCATCCAATCCCATCCAACCTAGTTTGGGTTTCAATACATAGTTATTATGTTAATGGATTCTGTGTACAACTGTAATATACCATTGCAAAAAAGTTATGTGTAAATAAACTATTTTTATTAATTTTTTTATTCATCTCATTTTATTTGGTAAATTGACTACGTCGACATAACCGCATACGTTGACCAGACCAACAACTGGTTTTGTCTAAAGACTAAAACCCACCCATAGCTTTGTTGCGTCATATTATATCGTCATAATATTTAGATATATTATGATAGAACTAGTTCTAAAATTCATAGAAAAATTTTTTTTCAAACGACAATAAAAAGGAAAATTATGGACTTTGAATGAATGAGAACACTAATTTTCAACTTCCTGTATACGTATGTTTTAACGTCATGTCATATGAGACAGCTGTATATTCCATCCTTTTGTTATCTCACGTGTGATAGAGATATGAAGAAGACATATTTTGTTGTAGTATATATATATATTTAATGTATAACTCATGACATAAAAACGTCCAAATTCCATCAGACTTATTTGGTAGAGATCTTGAAGTTATCCGACGCAATTATATCGTTAAATAAAATCCTTTGACACTTGTAAAGTCACAAAATTATCGTATTAAACAATGAAAATGGCTACTTTCAAAAATATTTTAAATTGTACGTTTTATTTACTATTCATCTTGCAGTCTAGCTCATTATACTCTAAAAACATAAAACCCAAAAAAAAAAAATACCAGTCTATGCCAAGTAAATTGTAAATGTTGGACCAAGCACACTGTAAGGCTTTTTTAATATGAGCCTGCTAATGTGTCTCTACTGTAGCTGATGGAAAGCATCAGTACAATGAAAGAGAAGTGGTCATTACACTCATTGCTAATGCAGACAGTACAGTGTGGTGACTCTTACCATAGCGGCTTATTGAGATGCTTCTGCACCATTGAGCCTCCTCTCGCTCTCGCCAACGAAACATGACAACACAAATGATGTCATGTTGGTTCAGACTTTTGTGAGGGACCTACATATATATTCTTCCCAAACTATTACCCTTTTGGCTTCACCCTAGTCAGGTAATAATATAACTTACTGCTAAACAACTTGAAAAAATATTTTTACCTGTTAAGTATACCGGGAGTTTTAAAAACTTTTGTTAAAGAGTGTAGAGGGAACGGGTATCGTGTCCCTCTGACCTGGCGATGTGATTGTGTGGCCACGATCTAACGGATGTCGTTGGGTTGGTGCATATATTAAATGACAGTAAGCTCGAGAACTTCTATATCGCTTATCAGAAATAGTAGTTACTGCGTGTAATCAGTTACTGCGTAGTTCAGTCTATCTTCAATAGACGGTGCCATTGTTTCATTCCTTGACATCAATAGACTGCTCTTGACGACTGAACGCTTTTCTATTTTGACCAATGCGAGTCTAAAATAAATCATCTATGAGCTGTCGGGCTTTCACACCTTAAATATGACGATAGCCTTTAATAAATCCATAAAAGGAAAGTTGCTATAATAATTACGTAATTGGTTACCAAACATTAAACTCATACCTATCATTCATAAATTTTCAAAAATGGTCACATTGATGTTAACAGATTGTTGTTGACTTTATTCGTTTTTAAATTTTATGATTTTCTAAAACGAGAAGTCATAATAACAAAATGATTTTGATTTCTTGAATTCAATTAAAATTTAACACATTATATCTCAGCAGCATGATCCATGTTCCTTATATACTGCTCAAGACAGGAACTAATGACGAATTGCCACTCGCAGAATACTCGCAAATAGGGATAACGACCCTCAGAATTGAGGATAGCGACGCAAGAAGGACCTACCTATTAGAATTTTATTCTATTCTAATATTATAGAGCTGAAGAATTTGTTAGATTGTTTGGTAAGCCGCATTAATATCAGGAACGATTGTTCCGGTTTCAAAAATTATTTCAGAGTTAGAAATTTCAGTTATCAAAAAAGTCTATATGTTATCCTGTTACGACCAAAAGCTGTATCAATGAACATTATTCTCCTTTAAAAGTTCTAAAACACTACAATATGTTTTATGTCAAACAAATGTAATAATTTTATGAAGGAAATAATTTCTACTTAATTGACTGCATTAAGTCGACTTCTGAATTCATCTAACTGCAGCACTGCACATGAGTACAACGATAAATAATTACTCAATTATCGTAACATCAAAGATCGTTGAGGTACTTGAACCGAAGTCTTACAGCAGTTGCCTCTTCAACAGTAACTTACAGTAAAATATTTTTAGCACCATACTTAAATTGTGCAAAAACTAATGTTAAATGTAGATTTATTTTTGGAACACAGAAAATTAGAATTAGATGTGTGTGTGTTTGTATACTTACACTATGCACACTTTGTACAACTAATATGTAATCATCTTTAGACGAGACACATTGCAATAATGTACATTCCCTCTAAACCAGTTTGCTGTAGGGTTTTCCTCTTAGTTTTACATTAGCAATTTAAGTGAACACTCGCATTTTATACAAGAATTTGAAGCACTTGTGCGTCAGGGTTTGGTCAGCGTTGTGTTTGGTGAATATATACGCCTTAACATATGGGTCTGTTTGTCAATACGCGTCGCAACGCGGCACTGAAAGCAAGTAGTGCAATCGCTTGCTATAAGATTTGAGTAATTTTATATTGATCGCGTCTCGTCCACAGCATATTCCAACATAAAGAATCCACTACAAGTAAGATTATTTTAATTATTTTTTAGTAACCGACAATGATTGTCTTAAATTTTTCTATTGACAAAAAGTTGTAGTTTCTACTTTTTAAAATCAAATGAAAGTAATCTATGTGCAATAAAGTTTATAATTCTTTGAATGTCACATACCTATGCAAAAATAGTTTAATTTAGTGGTGTGATATTTTATAAGTTTTTTGCATTAGTTTTATCTATATATGCTCTATAACTTCTTGTCATTAGCTACCTATTTATTATTAACACGATGGAAACAAGTTTTCTAAAAATAAAATATTTAAATATTAAATTTAAATATTTCTCTCGGTATATCTAGGTATGTTGTAAATATTTTATAAGACGTTAGTGAAAAGTATTTTATTTTTAATAAAATGTATTTTAGAATACAATTTGGAGCCACAGTGCCTCTATTTATTCTAGTTTTGCTGACATAAATAAGATGAAAATACCTAGCGAGAGACATTCCATAAACGGTAACGATTATAGACAGTTAACTAATATATGGGATCGACGTCGTCTCGACAACTAGTCGTGGACAAGATATTAACTAATAATACAAAAGAATCGTCGTGAAACACTTGCATATTCGCTAAGGGGGCTGGTTCGATCTTAGTGATACAACTGTGTTACTAACGTGTCACGTACGTAAAAAAACCTAAAAGCTGAAGGAAGATACCATCAGATACCTCGTGAGTCGTGTGCTTGTTTGACACCCTATTCTTAAAATCAGTAGGTAGTAGATCCACGCTGATTTCAGCACGAATGGGACGGCTCGACTGGGGCATTACTACCCTCACACAGAAGACCAGCCTAATAAGGACAGCACTCTTGCTGTCGTACTTTTGCATCATTCTCTCGGTTTTCAGCGACCAGGAGAATGATACAGAAACATCCGACCAGGCTGCCATGAAATGGTTCGCTATGCTGCATTGCTTAACCTCACAATGTGGATGGTGACCTCCACTCCTAGATTCTACTCATGCTTGCAATTAGTCAGAGTAGACTTACTTTGGTATGCTTAAATATATAAAAAAAAAAAAATATTATTAACAATAGTACTATTAAAAACTAGTAACATATAAAGTAGTAAAATTTCATCCTGACAATCCTGACGCATTCGTGTAAAAACGGAGATCTATTTAGTTCCTAAGATTGTTCTCAGTATAAAAGATTTATACGATAACTTAATATGAAATCTCAAACCATGAGTAATATCTTAAATTAATTTGCACGCACTGTAAACATTGATTGAACGAAGTGTTTCGCAGTGACGATAAACTCTGATGGATTGTTTAATTATTTGAAGTTTTGAAGAAAACTGTTTTGACGGAAATTTTAATATTTTTCATTTAATATGTGTATGATACAGGAGGATGATAGATAAGATAAATAATTTATTCAATATCGTGATTCATTTGTATGTTCGTTTATAACAATATCCGCTATTTAAAATGTGTAGAAAGTAAAGATAACGCTACTTTATGACTGATCTGTCAGAACAGAATGAACCGATTCATAAATTAATACTTTCCAAGCTATCAGAGGTAGGAGCTATTCAAAATGTGTTGACCTCTCGGGGAGATACTCACACTTGCAAGATTATCGGTAAATTACATCACTCTAGTTATATGCGACAGGATTGTAGTAGGTACATTAATCATTCATTAATTACATTTAAATTTCTTATAAACACGGAAAACGACAAAAATATTATTAATGATCATAATAGCATTAGATAAAATCTTAATAAATTCTTAGCAATAACCGCAATGAGCTTGACTTTGTTCATTCTTTTATTTTATTCAAAGTCAGTTCTCATGATATTCTGTTGGCTTTTTTGTTGACGTTCAAAATGCATAAATATCATGGCCGTGTACATTTCAATAGATGTACATAAATATTTACAAGGTTCAGAAACATTACATCTATCCAATGATTATTAGGTTTCATGTAAAGCGTCGGTAGTATGTGAATGGTTATTACATTTAATAAAAAATCGGCCAAGTGCATGTCAGGCCACGCACAGGATAGGGTTCCTCAGTAACCCATAATGGTGCGTGGATTTAAAATCGTATCCAATAGATAATTGTTATGTTTACTTAATAATGCGTTAATTTTGTATGACGTTTTCCAAGTGAGCGCATTTTACCAGTTAAGCCTCTATAACTCCTGAACTAATAAAGTCATCTAATCCGGTATAGTTTTTCTTCAAAGTTCATTATATGGACCACCATCACGAATTTTTCCAGATTTTTTGAGCCAGCCGTTTAGCTTTTAGAGAGGGGAGGAACCCCTGCTTATACAAAAAAGTGCCTTTTAAAGTGGAATTTCTCGCAAACGGATACCTAAATCAAAAAATCGTCTTAGAAACCCTTTATTGTTTTGAAAAGACCTATCTAAGACGGACGGACGGACGGACAGACGGACATGACGAATCCATAAGGGTTCCGAGTCATAAACTTCGGAACCCTAAAAACTGCACTTAGACTAAGGTAATTGACTTCCTAAGGAACTTCTCAGGCGAGTCGTTTTTAAACGTAAAAAATTAAAAAGATTATTTTCAATTGGCAGTTATTTCCAAAAAAAAGTAATTTGGAGAGAGATTACACTTAATGATGCCAACCTCCTTTGGGTGAATGCCCTCTTTGTAGTTTTCCAACCCAACAGACGATCACGTTTAAGTACAGCCACGCGACGATATAGGTACCTGCCTACTCAATACTACCATTGATTATAACAAGTAGATAGGAGCAATTAATACATTATTAATACACAACGGTGTCCACAGTTTACTATCATTTCATCGTGATTCGATTCCATCATTTAACATTAAACTTTTATGATTATTATAACGTGCATATCGGTAATTTCATTGATTTTAGTCAATATTTTTTGACAAGATACATACAATAGATAACGTAACAAGAAATTGTAATGGTATAAATTATAAAATCAATTTTTTAGATGACAACGAATCTGTTTTGGTAGCCGTAGATTGCCAAAGTAACTATTCAGTAATCTGTGGCCAAAGGTACGTCGGGCTTCTCGGATACTATACCCGAGTCGGGTGATGTGAGGTTTTTGGTCGGTTCAAGCCCGGCAACCATAACTTAGTGATGTCCGAGGGGTTATCCAAAAAAGAAGGGCCAGAATATGTCTGTTAATATATATACTATTTTACTTGACCGTCTTTAGTAAAGTAAAATAATGTAAAAGCCAATAAAAAAAGTATATTAAAAATTTGACTGTCAGGAAATATCTGGTACTTAATAATAAAGCAGTGGGACCTAAAGCACCTTAGAAAACTTCTATATAATTACTCTTCCTATAAATTTCAAACAATGTGCTGAAACAGTTTTAGTGTATGCTTTCACTCTATATGATGATTTGATGATACAGACTTTAATTTAAAAATTCTTGTAAAAAATTATACCGTTATATGTAAGAAAGATTGATGGATTGTTTTACCAACATGATCATTTAGTAATAATGATGTAATACAATAAATAGGCTATGTAGTATGTATCTTGTGTAGCTATGCGGCGAAAAATAATAATAATGCCTCGATCATTTTCCATCATTAACGACACGCGACCGTCAGATTCTAACCCAGCCTAGAACGTAATATACTGCACTATTACCATGATAATTTGAATGTTGATAAGTATGTTTCATAAACGAAATAAATGGTGCTTGTAAAAAGTTTCATTACAGTAAAACCTAAAAACTCATCAGTCACGTGTTTGAGTGAGTACAAGCTTGAAAAATGTGACTCTTACACGAGAATTGTACCTACATGAAATATTAATTGACATTGAAAATGCGGAACGTAGGAGCCAGTGTATATTAATTACAATTAGCTTAAGCGATATCGTGATGTTTTACAATCATTTCATTAAAGAAATAGTAGGTATGCAGAGTGGCTCTTCATTACTAGCAATCATCTTATATTTATGCAGTTTAAAGATGATTCATTCGCTATCTGACACAAGTCACAAGAAGTAATTTAAATTAAATTAAATTAAATTTAAATTAAATTAATTTAATTTTTTAATTTAAATTACTTCGTGTATATTACAAAAACATAAAAGCTCAAATTGACAATACAAACCGATTTAAATATTGTATTTATTTTTCGCGTCAATTATATTATCAACTAACAATATCGGTTATTCGAATACAGAGAGAGCTCATGAAAAAATTAGATGAAATGTACCTATTTCAATAAATTTTTTCATGAGCTCTCCCTCTCTCTCTCTCTGTATAGCAGTGAAAGCGTAACAGACAGAGTTGCTTTCGAATTTATAATATTAGTAAGGATGTAATCACAATTCTACCATAGCAAAGTCTAGCAGGTTTCAGCTAGTTTTCTATAAAACCGGCTCTAATGGTTACTAGGTCACTTAGAAGTCTAATAGCATACTTTCTTTTTTAATTAATTAGAACTTTCTGATATATACCGATGATATAGTACGATTTCAAATGCTTTTGAAACCGTAAGAATCACTGAATGGATTTAAAATTATTGTCTGCTGAGAAGTAGCCTTTAGAAAGCAGGATCATTAACGAATTACGTACTTATAATGAGATTTTGTATATTTTTCACAGATCCTGCAGATGGTTGCAGATCTAGTATAAAATGTTTCCCATAGTTATTTATTCTAAAATATAGAACAAAAAATAGGTCTGTTGTTGTTTTAAGATTCACCATATTTACAGCATTTACCACGTAGGTATGTTATTTATATCGTGTGGGGGCTTGGCTCTGTTCTCTGATAATGAAGATTGACGTCTGCAGACTAACGCGTCTCAGAGCCTCTTTTACTATTGATAACGCAGACAGTTAAAGGTCAATCGGATACTGAAATAAACACAAAGTCTACAACTTATCGTTCTTTTTTTTTTTTCTTTTTTTTTATATATTTAAGCCTGCCAAAGTGACTCTACTCTGCCTGATGGAAAGCATATTTTTTAGCGTTTTTTAGCATTTTAGCATTATATATTTTGATTTTAAGAGAAGCAATAGCTACATTACTGCCAATTAAATCATAAGTAAATCCCTTTCATCAAAAAGATCAACTGTTTTGTATAAAAACAAAACTAAGTACAAGATTATCATACTTCTTCCTAGACTTTATTATTCCCAATATTATTTAGGGTCGGCTTCGAGTACAACCGCTTTTATGTTCATATCAGTTTTTTATCGGAGTGATTGCTAAATATTATATTAAATATTATTATCGGTTAAACAAGATATTACTGACTTCCCAATAATTGTCGTAGATGTTTTGACAACTGGGACCGACGGCATTTTCTTATAAGAATTTTCTTTTAGCCCGATCTAGATTGTATCTCTTGATAGTTTCTAGTAATCTCGCATTCGCTAACCGCTAGACCAAGCAGTCAGTCTACATGATTATAATACTAATTTAATATAAAGCTTAATAAATTATCACCAATTTTTTTTACTTATTTACTCATTTCACTTGGATTTATTATAATTTATTAAATTAAACGCAATTGCATTCAAGTTACGAGACGCTTTTAAATATAGGCTTATCAAACTCTCAAGGCTTGTGTAAAAATATTCAGAGCAAAAAAATACCTGTCTAAACAGGTAAGTCCAATTTTTAACTAAAGAAACTGAAGAGATTCTCAATTCCACGCGTAACTTTTTACAGAATAACCCGATTTTGATCATTCTTTTTGTGTTTAGAAGGGCTGCTCCTAACATATGGTCGAAGTCACATATACTTATATACCTATTATATCTAAAAAAATATTACAAACCTAAGGATAGGATATAAGGATGATTCATTGATTGATAACTTTTTTCAGATTAGCCTGATTTCAATAATCACTCACTGATGATACGGTATCTTTAAAAATAGACTAAAAAATAGAACTTTTCCAAAAGCTAAAGTAGGGACAGTAGCTTTTTAAAAATGTAAAAAATATACATGTATCGATTAATATTTAGCTAATGATAAGCTATTAATTGATACATGTATATTTTTTGTAATCAAAAAATTATTTATATAATTAATCCGTAATTTATTTTACGCTTTCCCTTTTTACTATGTCCGCAACATGATAAAATAAACATGAACTACAATACCTAGTACGTATTATAAACGATCAAAGTACAACTTGACCCGTAGTACGATAAGATTGTATCGCATGCGCTTTCAATCGTTCATTTCCTCTGCATATGGTAGTTTTTTTTTGTTATTTTTTTGTATGCTCCTCTCGTCACTGCACCATCGTAAGAAGCCTTAATTTGAATTACTAAAGTTTTAGCAAACCTTAAAGTGTTATTATTTTAACATAGTCCAAAAAATAAGTTTAGTTTATTTTCTGAATAAGAACAAATCAAGAAAAAATATCAATGATGCTATTGGACTAATGACTTTTAAATCGCTTAAGTTATTGGTTTTATTTTGTGGGTTCCTTAGACAATTGTGTCGTGTGTTAGCAATTAGTAGTAGATAAAATAAACAATAGACAAGTTCAGTTTGTTTGGCGCCGACTCAAAATTATTTAGGTATGCCTACATTACTTTAAGAAGTTAGTTATTATGATTATGCTATAACTTTTTATTATTTTCTACTTTTCTGTTTTTTCGGCGGTTTAATTTTTTGCTAAAAGTCTTAGTTTATATCTTTTCGTAATAGCGCGATATAAATTTATAATATTTTTTTGTTAATATAAATTTGAGGAGGTTTCAACTTTCAACTAACAAAGTTATCTTAAAAAAGTATTTTATTTATTGCCAAAATAAAGCCTTGAGACAAATGAAGAATTCGAACACGCCAAACAAAGATCGCGATCATAAGTCGAGAACTAACCACATATATAGATATGAATCTTTTATTAATGTAGGTATGGAAAACTACACTACATATGGAAGACTGGTTACGTTGAACTTTTACATTGTAAACAACTCGATACCTATAAATAAAATTAATGTTTTTTAACCGACTTCAAAAAAAGGAGGAGGTTCTCAATTCGTCGGAATCCTTTTTTTTATATGTATGTTCAGCGATAGTTTCGTCGTTTATGAACCGATTTCAAAATTATTTTTGCATTGGAATGGGTATAGCTTACAGGTGGTCCCATCATCACCATATCGGGATCTGATGATGGGATCCCAAGGAAATCGAGGGAACTTCTCAAATATCATAGGAACAATTGTCGCGATTTGGGTACTCGGAATAGTTTTTCATTGAAGTCGGTTCCTTTTAGTTAAAATTATTACTACATGTATTTGTACCAAACACGTATGTACTTAAATACGGTACGGTATGGTAAATTTTCAAAACAGCCATTTTTTTCTATCTGCCTGTTCATTCTGGGTAATCTCTGAAACGGTTGCACCGATTTGGACGCGACTTGGCAGATTGCTGATGATATAAGGAGTAACTTAGGTTACTCTTTTTAGACAAAATTCGTTTTAGTGGCGAGTACAAAAGAACCGCCCGTAACACCGTCGTACTCAGCTAGTATTAAAAAAAACCTTAACCAACACATCATCAAATGACTTCCAACGACTGGTTAAAACAAAGAGATCGTTTACAATATTATTTCCCTCCGGATTAGAAACATTTTATTTCAATTGCTGCAATTGTAATCCGTCAGTGCCAGTGAAATAAAAAATATAGTCTTCTTTATCCAAGTACCATAACCTTAAGCTGAAAGAAAACTTATACTGCAAATTTTTGTGATGTAGGTGACTAATTCTCGATTAGTTTTAAGCTTAAGCTACCAAGTTGGCTTGATATTATTTGACTTTTAAAATTAGTCAACCAAGGAATCAAAAATTGTTTAGAGTATCGTATCAGTACTGTATTGCAATAAGTGTGAATGCGTTACAGATATACAGATTAACTTTTGATTTTATAAGATTAAAATTAATTTGAAATCCTAATTACAACACCTAAAGTATTTCGATCCTTAAGATTTCTAACATTTTGAGGATTTTTTTTTTACAAAACTGATTGATTGATACCCCATTAACAATTTTTTTTGTTTACAGTGATGGGCACCGAACAAAAAGTTGCAAAAAAGCAAGAAGAAATCCAAGAAGACACTGATCCCATAACCAAAGCAATAGGAGCTTTTGGCAAGTGGCAATTTTGGATATGTGTCATAGTATTTCTGGTTAAATTCCCTGTGGCCTGGCATCAGATGAGCATCATATTTCTTTCTCCACCAATGAACTTTACATGCTCGGACAACGAAACCGGAGAATTTGATAATGTGTGCAACGCTAACTGTTCTAACTATGTATACGACCATTCGGTTTTTAAAGAAACCATTCTATCTCAATGGAATCTCGTTTGCGATAGACACTGGCTGAAAAATCTTACACAGACTATCTTCATGCTGGGGATCCTTATTGGCAATATGATGTTTGGTCATCTATCTGACAGGTGCGTATTTTCATTTATATTATTAAAAGCTATATGATTAGCAGTCTTTTGTAAAAGAATTTAAGCACAAGTACTGATGAAAGAGTCACAGTGATTTAAGCAGGAATGAGCCGGTTAGACCGGGTCAATACTACCCTCACATAGACGACCAACCTAAAAATGGCAGGATTCGTGTTGTCGCATTTCGTTGGCGATAGACCGGAGACCCAATAATGCAGAAGTATCTCACTAAGCCACCATATTGGGGATCACCATGCTGCATTGTCACAATGAGGATGATGACCCCTACTCTTGGATTCTACTCATGCTTACCATCAGGTATTATAGAGTAGAAGGCTATAAATAAATAAAAAAATACCGTAAAAAAAGACATATGATTATGCGTCAGTTTATTGTCTAAGCACTACGTGTATTTTTTTGTCAGCCAAACCTCCGGTTCGCCAATCACATTTCAAACACGTCGGGATAAACGTATCATGGATAAATAATCTGTTTGAAAATGTACGAGTATGCTGGTAGACTCAACCTATTGACATACCTCTTGTATTTCTGTTTATAAGAACAGACCTCAGAGCTCAGCTTAAGAAAAAGGAGGCCTTTTCTTATGTATTATCGTAATATACGACCACGTGGGAATTGTGATCTCAAAATTGACGTTTCCTGCAATTGATGCTGCAGGGCCGTTGTAACAATCATCAAATTAGGCACGGATGCCGGATGGAATTACTTAACGCGAAATGTTTATATGTGACAATGTGTATATATAATTCAGCAGTTTATTTTTTTTTTTATAATTCAGCACTTATAAATTGCACTAGAAATTGTTAGTACTCAACTCAACTCTTTAAAACTATGGTCAATAACCTGTTAATCCTTACTAATATTTATAAATGCGAAAGAAACTCTATCTGTCCGGCTTCACGGCAAAACTACTGAACCGGTTTGAATGAAATTTAGTTCACAGATAGTCTCGTCTCATTAAGGACATAGGCTATTTCTTACCACGATAACCGTTATATACGCAGGCGTATACGCAGGCGGCAGCTAGTACTTAACAATAATGATGTAACTTATATAAAAACCTTGACTCGTGTTACTTCCTGAATGTAAATCGTCTTGTGTAAATTATTTGCGTATTTCTTAACATACTGTAGCGAGATTAGTAGACGACTATTTACGATTCTTGATAACATAACGTTAAATATAATGTGAGAATGTTGAACGTCATATAAACTTAGCGAATATAAAAAAGAAGGAGGATAACATATAATTTGACATTATAACAAACATTTAATTTAAAGACTGCCGAATAATAAGATGCTAATTTCGCACGTTATTCTAAAGCAACAAGTAACTTATTTTATGAAGTCAAATAGACACAACATCAGGTGTATTTAAACCTGTTCATCGCATAACTTGTTCAATATCTTTTATTTTCTGCGCTTGAAATGTTATGCGAATAACGAATCTAGTGAAAGTTATCTTTCATAATTAGTTCATCAGTCTAAATTTAGCCTTGAACGTATAATCAGAGTTATATCTAATACATAAAATTCTCGTGTCACAGTTTTCGTTGCCATACTCCTCCGAAACGGCTGGACCGATTTGTATGAAATTTTGTCTCCATATCGGGTAGGTCTGAGAATCGGCCACTATCTATTTTTCATACTCCTAGGACGCGAGCGGAGCCGCGGACATCAGCTAGTTTTTTATAATTTTTCCACAAACAAGTTCATTGAAATGCAATTAGATTGTTTAGATTTTTCTGCATTACTAGATACATTTCTCATTAAGTAATGTAATGTAATAAACTCAAGTGGGTTTTGACGATGATTGGAATGTGTGCTAATATAGTGACCTCTAGTATGTATCATGGTCGTAACAGTCAATTTATGTATATGTCTAATGCATAATATACATAATGTTTATTGGTTAGGTAGAATCTATATCGAGCTCTTGAATAAAATATAGTTATTCAAATATTTGAGTATTAATCACAACAAACTTAAAAGGTTCAAAAACATCTAACGGCAAGATTACATAGCCCCAACGTGTCTTGCCAGTCCCCATCCCGCACTCGGTCAGAGTGGATACGTAAGGCTTTAAGCCTCTTCTGAGAGAAGACCCCAGCTCATTAGTGGGAGGTTATGGGTGGTTGATGACAATAAATTACTATTTAATTATTGTTACTGACGTAAATACAATTGAATCATAATTGTTCATATAATTAATTATATCTTTGGATAATCTTAGGTAATGTTGACTTTTCAATGTATGGAAATTAACTGGTATCAAAATAATTCGTGTTAACTTTAAATTGATAGAGATCTAATGGCTAACTTTTATATTAATACAATTTTGTTTATTGTTATAGATATGGACGTCGTCTTCCATTCCTTGCGGCAGTGTTCCTCCAACTCATTTCGGGAGTAGCAACTGCTTATTCCGTAGACTGGTACATGTTCACGGCCCTTCGATTCTTCCTTGCGGTTGCTACTGGAGGAACCATGGTAACCAGCTTCGTCCTCATCATGGAACTTATCGGCACCAAGTACAGGGACACTGTTGGCATTCTCTACCAGATACCATTTAACCTGGGACATCTTACTTTACCGCTGTTCGGCTACTTTCTTCGAGATTGGAGTACATTCCAACTAGCAATATCATTACCTTCAGTTCTCTTTTTGAGCTACTTCTTTTTGTTACCTGAATCACCAAGGTGGCTTCTAACGTCAGGCAAACCTGACGAAGCGGTGAAAATAATGACTACTGCGGCTGGAATGTAAGTACATTTTTATCAAGTTATTATGTTTGTTAATGTTTTATCTGTTCCTCTTGCTTGTGTCTTTGTCCTCAATTCTGAGGATCGTGACCTCTATTTGGAGCCATTCTGCGATGATACCTGGCCCGCTATATCCTTCCTGAGTAGTATGTATGTATGTATGTATGGTATCTGTAAATATTGGTTGATAAAAAGGTTTTTCAGATTTGAAATAGGCCTTCCAATAAAAATTACAGTCAAAAATATAGATCGACCTATTTTATGCAGCATAGTCAAAACACGTTTCCAACACTAATCTGTACATATACTTATGAATGTAATATCAAATAAAAGTTTTTACTAGATCTATATAAATGGAAGTGTACATACAAATGCAAATATAAAAAAAATGTTTATCTGTCTGTCTGTTTGTTCCGACTGAGTAATCTATGGAATAGCTGGACCAATTTTGGCGGGACTTTCATTAGCAGATGGCTGATGACACTAGGAGTAACTTGGTTAATTTTTTAGACTCCGCGATGTTCCTCGCGATTTGCAACACACACTGTAACGGTGTTACCGTAAACACACACAGAGTATGTAACACCACCGCGTAACACTAACGGTAACACCGCGGGACTCCGCTCACTCAGCTAGTAATAAAGTAAAATAGATATTAATAACATTTGTAACAATGTTTCATGAATAACAGATGTTCCATCTATTTATCAATCAGTGAAAGAGATAAAGTTCATTGTTTAAGTTCTTGCAGCGGTTGCTGCTATCCGGTAAAAAGATAAAGAGAATAAATACCCTTTGTTACGATTTTTATGTTGTTTTCTGTTAAGTAAATATTTCAAGAAAACTTTTGTATGATCTCTAGGACACATAATAAATAAGTTACCCGCCGTTTATTTTGTATCTTTACAGCAATCACGGGTAACGCCGAAGTGCGAAGTTAGTCTGCGAAAAGAGCCTAAGTTACTCTTTATACAATTAGCTATCTGCTAGTGAAAGTCCCATCAAATCCGTTCCCGGGAAAACACAGACATAAAAGATATGAAGTAACACAAACAGACAAACATTTTAACCTTTCATATACATTTAGTGAAAAGTTGTTTATTTTAATTAGTTTTTATAATAGTGTATTGATTGAATGAAAGGTAAATTGCGTGTTACGATTTATGACGTATAAAAAAAAACTACTCACTAGATCTCGTTCAAACCAATTTTCGTTGGTAGTTTGCATGGAATATATGTACAACATATATTTTTTTTAGTTTGATCACTATCTTATTTTAGAAGTTAGAGGGGGGGGGGGGACACACATTTTTCCACTTTGGAAGTGTCTCTCGCGTAAACTATTCATTTTAGAAAAAAATGATTTTAGAAACCTCAACATCATTTTTGAATACCTATCCATAGATGACACGTATAGGTTTGATGAAAAAAAAATTTTTGAGTTTCAGTTCCAAGAATGGGGACCCCCAAAATGTATTATTTTTTCTCTATTTTTATGTAAAAATCTTAATGCGGTTCACAGAATACATCGACTGACCAAATTTCAACAGTATAGCTCTTACAGTTTCGGAAATAATTGGCTGTGACATACGGACGGACAGACAGACAGACAGACTTGACGAATCTATAAGGGTTCCGTTTTTTGCCATTTGGCTACGGAACCCTAAAAAGTGAACGCGATATCCGAACCGCGACCAAAAGCTAGTGTACAATAATTTAAATATTAACGAATATTTATTCTGTTCTAGGAATGGTCGTCCCAAGGACGATATAGCCCAACTGGCTCAAAAGATGAATGTTGAAATGAGTGGAAAGCACGAGAAGCATGCGTCTTTCATTGCTCTTTTCCGGACACCAAAACTGCGTATGCGCACAATCGCCATCATGTACAACTGGTTTGTGTGTGGATTATGCTTCTTCGGAGTTTCGCAGTACATAGGACATGTCTCCGGCAATATATTCACTAATGTTGCTATTTCTGCATCTATATTGGTAATTATTTCATTGATATATTACTTTTATATTAGTTGATAATGACACAGAATAATGAAATATGAACATTTTATTTGTTCTACATATGAAAAATATGAGAAGATAAAACAGAAAAATAAACTTAATACTTTGTAGAAATACTTTTTTCCTTTTGAAAAATGAATATTTTACAACCAGTATTAATATTTGTTCTAACGCTAGAACGCTAACATGACATGAATATGATAATTACAAATTATGCTCAATAGTTTTCTGTATCTAATCTATCTTTGTCTCTGTATATCTACATCTATAATGTCTTCTTTAAATTAAAATGTGCCTCAATTGTCATTTTATGACTTTATATGTAATAGAAATTTATTATAGGTATTATCACAAGCATTTGCACCCGAAAACCGTATCTTAGCTTGCCGTCTTTAGTATTACATATGTATGCATTCATGTAATCTTATAAAGCTGAGCTATAAAGTGGTAATAGATAATCATTAATTTTCATGTCTTACATTGTAAACAGTATGTACGCTAAATCCTTGCTAATAATAATAATATGTATAAATGCGAAAGTAACTCTGCCTGTATGTCTATCGCACTTTTACGCCAAAACAGATACAGTTTACTGAAATTAATCACTACGTACTTGGTCATCATAACAATAACGTTTACTTTTAATTATTTCCAGGTTCCCGGCACCGTCATATCAATCTATACAAACAGAAGTCTTGGTCGAAAAGTCACTTTGATCTGTTCCAACTGCATTACTGGATTCAGTTGTCTCCTCATAATCTTTGTACCACAATCAGGAGCCGGTCACCTTACGCTTGGTTGCATTGGGTTGTTTGGATTGAGCATTTCATTTGCTACTGTATATTTATATGCAGGAGAACTTTTTCCAACGGTGGTAAGAAACGCGGGCGTCGGACTTTCATCCACAGCTGCCCGAATAGGATCAATGGTAGCCCCATTCGTAGCTACTTTATCCAACACTATTGCTTGGCTACCACCCTTAGCCTTTGGGATAGTTCCTCTAATAGGTGCTGTTCTCTGCATTTTACTTCCAGACACTCGTGGCAGAAAACTGCCTGATACTTTAGCAGAAGGCGAAGTATAAAATGCTTATTGACAGGCTAGGAGTAAAAATTTTAGAGTATCTTCTTAAAGTATGTTCTCTAGAAGAAATCGAGACACGTTTAGGAGAATAAAAGTATTTTAATTGCACATGAATATATGTAGTGTAATACTGTAATCCAAGTGATTGAAGAGCCATCATTGATGATGTAAATGATGTAGGAGCTGATTAAAAGCACGTTAATATGTAATAAATAAATTAATTATAGATAATTTGTATGAGACATCAATTAAATTATTGTACATATAATATACATATTAGACTATTATCGTGTAAGTAGTTTCTAAAAACTTAATTTAATATTTACTAAATTGGCACTGTATTTTTTTAACATATACCATAGACATAGTACTAACATAGTAATTCTAACTAATATTATATATGCGAAAGTAATTCTGTTTGTCTGTCCTTGTGTGTAACGCATTCACACCAAAACTATTGATCCGATTTAAATGAAATTTGGTACACAGTCTGGGAAAAGTAAGTAGGCTACCTTTTACTGCGACAACCGACAAACACGCGACATAACTCCTGGTATACAAAAACATAATTATGCAACATTTCATGATGATTCAGAAATTATTATCCATGGATACGTCCATGGATTTCTGTAACGGATGGACGGACGGAATTAAAGATATTATTGAAATTTTTTATCCAATATTATTGTAAGAGTTACCAATAAATTGTTTGAATCTCTGATACACAAATTTTGTCGAAATTTTGTAACAAATAGATGAAAGAGAACTATTGATATTATAAGCTATGTGCATATTGTGTATGTATATTATTTTATGTATAATTAATTATTGTGATTCTTTTAATTTTAATACGAATATTTTAATTAGGACAAAAAGCTTTTATTATAATATGTATTCTAACTAAATGATTAAACAAATGATTAAAAATTGTAGATGACAACTGATTAATCTTCTACAAGTTGCTTTTAACGCAAACCGTCGAATATTCAGAAATTGTTATGTGCCTTATTTACTATCTTAGGCTGTGATATAAATAAATTATTTAAAACCTTAACAGAAGATTTTTGTTTTATTAACACTACATCAAAATATCATGCTATATTCATAAACTTACATCAGGTCCTTCCACGTTCAATATCCTCAAATAATCTAAAATTAATTAGAATTAAAATAGAAAAAAAAATCCTTCAGAAAACAGAAATATTGATGCCATCTAAAACATAACTGTGAAAAGAATCAGAGTCCGCACAACATCCAGTTCTTCTACCGTAAAAATTTGTAAGATCCATTTAATACCAAATACCATCGAAACTTAAAAAGTATGTTTATGTATTTAAATAGGTTGTCTAGTACCTATAATATGTACAAGCTATACCGACTTTAGGACTAGATGGCGTTGTGTGTAAGATCGGACATCTTTTTTAGGGTTCCGAAGTTCATAACTCGGAACCCTTAAAGATTCGTCATGTCCGTCTGTCCGTCCGTCCGTCCGTCCGTCCGTCCTCGACTTACCGTCTAAACGGTAAGTGCTAGAAAGATGAAAGTTTGCATGAATACGTGTTGTAATTACGTCGACAAAGTGCTACAATAAAATTATGAAAAATAATTTTATTTGGGGTACCTCCCCTACACGTAAAGTGGGGATGTTTTTTTTTCTCGAGGCTACCCCATCGTGTGGGGTATCATTAGATAGGTCTTTTAAAAACAATAAAGGGTTTCCTAGACGATTTTTTGATTTAGGTATCCGTTTGCGAGATATTTCACTTTAAAGGGCACTTTTTTGTAAAAACAGGGCGTCCCCCCCCCCCTCTAAAAGCTAAACGGCTGGCTCAAAAAATCTGAAAAAAATCGTGATGGTGGTCCATTTAATGAACTTTGAAGGAAAACTATAACCGATTAGATGACTTTCTTAGTTCAGGAGTTATAAAGGCTTATATGGTAAAATGTGCTCACTTGGAAAACGTCATACAAAATTAACGTATTAATACGTAAACATAACAATTATCTATTGGATACGATTTTAAATCCACATACCATTATAGGTGACTGAGGAACCCTTTCCTGTGCGTGGCCTGACACGCACTTGGCCGATTTTATTATAATGCAATGAATTTACATAACATCTTAGTTTAAAAAATCTATTAAGTGTTAAATTAATAGAATGACTTGGGAATCTCATGAAAACACAATGGATCGCAACACAAGTTATGCATATATTATTCAAAAGGATTATTTAGTGTCATTGTCATTGCCAAGTCAATCTATTAATTTACTTCCATTCGTTTCTATCCTATTCCATTCCGTACCACTCCATTCCATTATCGCATTCCATGCCATCTTTTGTAAGTAGTATTCCCCTTTTTCGGTACTACTTGAGCTTAACATAAGTTAAATAAAACGTGGTTTGTGTGTATATCTTTATCGCAGTAAGATCTAAAGGTTACTTGAAGAAAGTGACTGCCTCTCTCAAACACACCACCGCCAGCCGCAATTCTTGTATTATTGATGTTAGATATGTTATTATAGATATAGTTATGTAACAGTATGTCGATTTCGGACAATTTCGAAGAGCCCTAGCATTTTGATGATCGGTCAGTGAGTTACAAAACTGTGAAACTGATTATAATTCTTAAACTACTGGGCCAAATTGAATGGAATTTGAAATAAAATGAGTTCATATATAGTTTGCTTGGTTAGTGAAAATTCAAGCTTCTAGGTATATAAACAAAGAAGTTATAGGGGGTGGAAAATGGCCTAAATTACTTCGAGAAAAGACGGTATGGTACGGCCGTGCCGCTGTTTTGCTTGACTGTGTAATTCATCTTTGATGTTTTATCGTAATCTAATTTAAACAAGAATGTAAACAATGATTTAAGTTTAAAATTATTCACCATACCATTTCAATTGATTGTATAACTCGTGCGACCTAAGATGGCACCTGACTCAAATGTCAGTCGTTTAAAGTACTGAGTGCAAGAAAAATATAATTTATTCTAGTTTCTTTAAATTTCAACATTTATTTTGCTTCAATTAGTTTCTCATAACATACTACTTTATCTTAAGTGGTACTTTACTACCTGAGTTAAGAAAATACATATGCATACCAATAGGAAGCAGGCCTCATTCATTATTTACTCGAATGCATTCTTCGTGCAGTGATTTAAATAATATTAGGTAATACCTAATATCATTTTAAATGTAATTAGGAACTGAAATATGATGAAATATGGTTATAAAATACAATTTAAAATCGTCATGTTAAGCCTTTTAATCGTAGTCTCTGAAAATCATATGTATTTGGATATTCTTTATTTTAAACTATTGCGTCTCATAGTCGTCATGCTGGTTTTTTTCGTGTGACCTTTCTTAAACAATTGGGTTATCCAGACGAATCTAATGATATATTTATAAAATAAATTCGAGGAGTGATTTATATGACATTAGGTAATACCTAATAAACCAAAATTATTATTAAAAGATTCTTGCAACGGTAATAGTGTTGCTAGCGCTACTCGCAGGACGACAGAGGGGTATCACGCGGGGGAACGGTGTCATGTTTCGTTTTGAGCCAGGTGCCATCTTAGCTCGCACGAGTTATAAGATATTGAATAAAGATAGTCAAAAAATAAACATTAATAAGACCGCAATGATTCCTAAAGTCCTGCATTACATGTGATTTAAAAAAAAATGGGAAATGGACGGTAGCAAATAATAACACACTTCTCAGTAATAGAACGTTTGACCCACTAACTACTAAAATAGAAAACCTTTGATTATATACATGTCTAGATGGAGTGTTGCGCTGCATTTGCAATAAAAACAACAGGCCAGATTTGCAGGGCTTGTGTGCATGTTACACACACATGCAAGCGTAGTCTACGGGCGCGCGCATGACGTGGCAGCGTTCTGAGTGATACCAGCCCTTGAATGTTTTCCATAAAAGGAGGGAAAATAATTGTGTATTGATTTTGAGTTTTATAAGTATGTAATTTGTATTAAATTTAAAGTCAGTCAATATGTATTAGAGTTTTTGCTTTTGAGTTACTAGGTAAAATATATGTTGGCGAAAAAGGGAATTGCTATTAAAGCTTATTTATTCTTAATACTTAACAACAATTTGGTAGAAATATACCCTGTGCCCTAGAAAGTAGTCTGAGGTTCCGGTACTTTAAAAGGCGGACGAAGGAAAGCCAACTCACAGAGGCCTTTAATTAAGTTAATATACAACATAGTTATATTTAATTTAAATACTATATTTTTAACTAGATGTTCCTCGCAATTACTCGTAAATCTTGTTTTTATATCGTTCTCGTTAAAAACTCAAAGAAGGTATAGATTCCGATTAGTGAAAGAATTTTCAGAATCGGTCTGGAGATTAGTGCGTTTAAACAAACAAACAATCTCTTCAGCTTTACGTCGTACATACTACTTTCATTAATAGCATCCATGGAGCGGCAAAATTGACACCCATATCAGATTAACAATATCTATCACCTTAGATTTAAAAATTTATGATATATACATATATAATATGTATTATCCAGCACTATAGTTATGATTCAACATTTTGTAAATTGGCTAACACTCACATGGGAAATTTAAATTCAATTAACAGGCAACCCTGTAAAAATGCCGTCAAAATGGTGGTCGAACTTTGATAAAATTTCACTGAGTTAATTTAATTATTTCTTTACAATATAGTTATTTAAAGTTTACTTACCGATGATAACAAATTTTTTTAGTTGATTTCAATCGTCCAAAGTAATTCCTGCACACTTTTATCATGCAAAACGTCATTTTTATACGCCACTCAATACGTGTTTACCGTACAATGACAGTAACGCCACTGATCGGCCGCGACGAGCTTAGTCTCTTACAATTAAATACTATTTTTTTGGACGTTTAGACGCTCGAACTCTCTATCTAGACATGTTTATAATCAAAGTAGAAAACATAACAATGTTTACTTTTTTTAGTAGTTTTTATTACTTAAACTTCAATCTTTATAACACGAGCGTATCACTTTGATAAATATTTTACAGTAATATTACCTACCTACTGATTCAGTCGTACGTAATGCTCGGTTCACTTAGTTATGTCGCCGTGTACCTGCTACTCTTAAGTTATAACATAAAAATTGTTTATGAAGAACATATTGTTATGTAGCAACAAAACAGTTATTTAATTTTGATAACACGTACCTACGTGACAAAGACTGAAAAAATAATCTGTGTGAGTGACTGTAAATTTCAAATTATATTAAGGTATGTACTGCAGAATGCGAAATCAAGGTAAAAATGTAATTTATTATTTTAGGTCAGTGAATAAATAAATGTTTCAACATATAAATACAATGGCTTGACCTTACGAGAAGCCTTAAAGAAGCTAAAGTTCGCAATTCAATTTGAAGATTTCTTTAGAATGTTTAGCAATAAAATACTTTTTGTGTTCTTTTTTAGGGTTCCGTTGTTTTTGTTTGATTGCAACGTGAGAACGTGTTACGCAAATATCATAGCTCAAGTTATTTTAACTATTGTTGTCTAGAATTAATAGTCGCGTCGTATGTACTACAAGTGATACATACATATTATTTGCGAATAAAACATAACACACAGATGATAAAATATGGTAATCGCCATTATTTAATTACCAAAAAATTCTTGTTTGGCAATAGTTTAAGATACAATTTACTGTAATGTTTAATTTTTAACTTACAAATTATTTTTAATCATCATCATCAACAGCCTTTAACAGTCCACAGCTGGACAAAGGCTCTTCATTATTTTTAATCACTGTAGTAAAAAAAGATGATTTTGACCGTAGATTAAGACCATAGTTTTAGACTACTCGTATTTTCCCAAAAGAAAAGATTTGTATAAATGAATTTCAAAATTCAACTTATCTTACAAATCTACCAATTCTCTAATCAGTGTTTGTAGCTAAAGTCAAAATTATCTGAATCGAATTCTTTGGTTTTACTAATTATCCTAAAAATACCTAGCCTAAAAATACCTATAATAATAAATCCTTGTTTCTGTTGGTGACGGGATCTTTTAGTATTAGATAGTCCACTTGTCAAAGTAGGTTTTACGTTACTAAAGCATTATGAAGCCGAGCATTAATGAATAATGTTATTAAAACCGCAAAAAAAAATCTTCATCATCTCTTGAGCACGGGTTAGCAACGTTGTTCTTTAAAATCTTATTAAATTAATTTTTAAAAACCACAGTAACTACTGCATTAATTAAATAAGGTTCTCTTACTTCTAGATGCTTAGATTAAATAGGCCAACAATCTCTCCTATTCCAGTAGATAATGGTCAACAAGTATGTTTTGTAATTCAAACAAAAGAGACATATCGTGAGCAAACAGTACGTCTATAGATACCGCTGTTATCTTATCAGTTAATAAAATGAGACAAATCAATGATATAGCAACATTTATTTAATAATTTAATATAGGACATTCAAGTATAAAGTATGAATTTAAATTTAAGTACATAAACATAAGTTTTGTTATTCATAGACGAATTTCGAATCTTTCTGCATACATGCAAAAAATATGTTTACTAATAACCAAATTTTAATTGTATATGTGAAATTATGTAACTTTAATCATGTAATGTGCACCGTATTTAAGAGCACAATATATAATATAATATTTAATCCTAATAAAGATAACTGCACGGTTGGCCTAGTGACTTAAGCGGTCGCCACACCGCTTCTTACTGCGCCAAGTGTCGTGGGTTCTAATCCCACGTAGAATAACACTTTGTGTGATTCACAATTTGTTGTTCTGAGTCTGAGTGTTCTTTGTGTCCATTTCATGTATGTTTGTAAAGTCCCCGCGACACAGGCATTTATATTCCTAATGCGGAAGTTGTCTTCTAAAAGAAAAAAATAACTTTTTCTGTTTCTTACTGAAACTATTATGATGCATCTTAAAATTATCTATTTTTATTGATTTTATTTTTAAACAATAAACTTTTATCATATTACAGGCGATGAAAATGGATGAAGATCCTATAGAAACTGCAATCGGCCGCTTTGGGAAATACCAAACATGGATTTTATTTTTAATAATATTGGGTAGATTTCCTACAGAGTTTCAGCTCATGAATGTTGTATTTGTTCTACCCAGTGTTGAGTATCAGTGCCTTGACAACAATAGAACCAACTACTGTCCATGTGATAATCCAGAATATGACACCAGCGCTATAGTTACTTCGGTGACAAGTGAATGGAATCTTATATGTGATAGAACATCGTTAGCAAGTTTGGCGCAATCAATCCTACAAGTTGGAATTTTAGTTGGTAGTTTTATTCTTGGACAAATGTCAGATAGGTGAGTGAATATTTAAGATATTAATGTGTTCTGCACACAGCACAGGACACATTTGCTTGCTTAAAATTGTATGTTGATAATTCGTAAGAACAAATAATTATTTTTTCTCTGTCTGATATTTCTGACTTCAGCTTATTATATAACTACATAATAAAAGTACAAAGATCAATTGAAACATCGATCAGTAATTTTCTATTTTAGTAATCCATTACATTAATAGATCGTTTGATTTCTATAATTTACACTTAGCCCCAAGAATTTAAAATAAAATATTTTACACTATCCGTCATCTGTTTTATAAACACGTAGATGGAAATCATGATTAATAGGGTTTTATTACCTATTACAGATACGGCCGCAAGCTCGTTGTGTTGATATCATTATTCTTCGAAGTAGTCTTCGTAGCCATTTCAGCAGCAGTAACAGAATTTTGGATGTTCATTGTGTGTCGATTTTTAATTGGCACTATGGTAGGGGGCACCATGCTCTCTTGCTATGTACTAGTCATTGAACTGTGTGGAAAGTCCTTTCGACCTTACATGAGTGGTCTCTCGGAAGTTTCATTAATTCTGAGCTACATTTCACTTCCTATTATAGCATATTTTGTAAGAGAATGGAGAACATTGCAGTTAGTAACTTCGCTACCATGGGTCATAGTTGCTGCATATTATTGGTTAATACCAGAATCACCCAGATGGCTCATAAGTGTTGGAAAAAGGAAAGAAGCTATTGATGTGTTGACGAAAATAGCAAGAAAGTAAGATTTCTGTTCTTTAAATTTGTATTCTCCTTGTGATGTCAACGTTTACTTTATATTATAACAAATAGGTTGCCTCTTTGATAATACATAATATTTATATAACTATTATAGGTATTAATTATGTTTCTATCATATAACACAGAGCAAGACTTATTTGTATTTGGCCGAATGTACTCGAGACATAGATCGCAAGACCTTCTAGAATGGTATTTTCTAATTAAATAAATTTCTTTCTTTTACAGGAATAATCGAGCAACAGATAACATTGAAAATATCGTCACCAAAGTTGAGCTATCAATTAAAAATCAGCAGATGACTGGCACATATGCAGATTTATTTAAAACGCCGAAGATACGAATGTACACCATTATTGCTGCATTAATATGGATGTGCTGTTCACACACATTCTTCGGGCTGAACCAATACATTGGTCGCCTTCAAGGAAATATATATTTAAACGTGATGCTTTCTGCAGCATTCCTCGTCCCTGGACTTATAGCTATCGTTATTGCTTCACTGTATTTAAAGAGAAAATTAACAATCATAACTACGTTTCTTACAGCAGGAGTCTCATTGATAGTATTTATGTTTATCCCAAGTGATTTAAGAGCTGCTACTTTAACGTTTGCTATTGTAGGTTTAATAGGAGCCTATACGGCTTTTGTTCAAACGTATTTATTTACATCTGAAGTATTCCCAACTGTGATTAGGAATACTGCTATAGGTTTTGCTTCGACATTTGCTAGAGTTGGAGGATTTATTGCACCTTTTGTTGTAAATATAGGAACAGAATGGGTGTCAATTTTAATTTTTAGTGTCATTGCGTTTAGTGCTGCTATACTCTGTTATTTTCTACCTGAAACTAAAAATACTACATTACCTAATACCATAGCAGAAAGAGAAAAATCACCCATTAACCTCTTAAGATAACTATCATATAATAATGTTTGTCTTATTTGATAAAATTTATAATTTGATTATAATGGCTATCTGATTGAATATGTTTGTACCTACCTAAAGTTAAACTTTTTAATGAAAACCCATGTCCATTTCTAATAATTTAAATTGTTTAAGCTTTAATATAAAATTAACTTATAATGTAACCTAAATAAATTAGTATACATAACCAATTTAATGATAGTATTATTTACATAAAACTGCCAAAAATTCCAGTAATTTTCAATCGATGCCTACGAGCAGCATTCCAAAGAGACTGACAATACTATCGAATAAGTTTATTACTTGGTGCAAAAAGTAAGTACCTACCATAAATAGCGCCATACTAAAATTAATTATTAAGTCTATTATAATTATGAATATATATTTGTTTACGTCTACTACTTTATAAATTAGAAAAAGTAATTTGGCTATAATGAGAATTCACATGTACATATTCGACATTATAAGCTATACTTACTGTATTAATATTACTTATTATTATTTAATGTACAAACTGTTTTCTTCGTAAAATTTTAACTTATCTTCATCTTACATCACAGGTTTGAGTAGAAGCTTATACTGTATAATATGGAAACCTCCAAAGTACCAGGTTATAAAGATGAAAAATATACAATGGTAGATAACCCAAAATTGAAACAAAATACTGTTCAATAACGAATAAATAAATATTATATCAATGACAGTCCAAAATAGGAATGCTATTTTGGCGGCAGCCAGCGGCCTTGGTGAACGATATGGAGGTCGTCTCTTGGATTCCGGGTCGATGAAATAGCCTGAAAATATCAACAATTCAACTCTTCAATCAAGAAGAATAATCTCTAGTAATATTGTATCGTTGAAAAGTCTGAATTTGAAAAAATAATCAGTGTTAGATTCCCAGTTATCGAGGCTATTGACTACATATTTATTTATTTATTTATTCATTTACACATGGAAAAGTAGTCATATTTTTCTTAAGATTACATTTTTTTTATGATTGTTTTTTTGCTGTTTTTCATCACTTTCTTCATTTAATACTTTGTATTGCCTCCACGTGATGAAGCCTCCAGTGATGAAAAACAGCAAAAAAACAATCATAAAAAAAATGTAATCTTAAGAAAAATATGACTACTTTAGTTTTTTTTTAATTTTAGATTAATATTGTGGGTGTAACTAAATTTTATTTTATTTTTTATCTGTATAATTAAATTCTCAATTGAACAGTCTTCGTTTCATTAGGATGGCATACGTAGTTCGGGAGATATTCGGGTTTATGTGACTGACCCGTTATTTTTGGAACCGAGTGTAGTAACATTTAAATTTAAAAAGCAGATAAAAAATAAAAATATTTGTGAAATTTACAAGTCAGGCTACAAACGATGTAGGTGATTTTTCAATACAAGTATGTCCGTTTTAAGTTACGCAATCCAACACTTTTACCAAAAAGAAAATGTGATTTGAATTACATCTCACACTAGTAATATTGCAAGTAGGTGGGCGGTTTTCAAAATTTTGCTCAGGACTATTTTGCGCTGTCCTACGAGTTTGACCATTGATTAAAAGGCAAAAATGTAGGAAGTGAGTATCAAATTATTTTACGTTAGGGTAAAATGTTTAACTAACTGTAAAAAAAAAAAGAAACATAAGACTTAAACGGAAAACATATTTTAATATTAAATAAAATACCAAATATTATCCTACTTTTTTATGTGTCCTTCATCATATCCTGGATTTTGATTACGTATTTTGGAGAATATATAAGCTATATTTGGATATCTTTAGCATTACTCGAATGAAATAACTCATTTTATTTGTTTTTAAATAAAATATAATAAGGTTGTAGTATCTTTTTCTAATATAAATACTGAAATTATCGGATTTAAAAAACTGGCCACAGCGGACAGTCCTGTACGTATCGGTATGATTTTATAAAGAATAACAATAACATTGTCTTTGGCTCTAACTATTTTTAAGCAATGCCATATTGACGATGTTTTTATCATTCCTTCGTTCTTTTCCTTTGAATTAAAACTGAAGAAATTCAATCGTCAACACTTGCGGTCCGTGACGTGCGTGACGGGTCTGTTTTGTTTGTCCGGTACGAACATTGATTTTGAAAGGTAAGATCCACAAATTTTATATACTACTCGTGTTAAATTATAAGTAAATATGTTGTAGATAATGAATGTGTACTAGTAAACTACTTTAATCAACTTTTTTTATACCAAAAAAACATGTGATGACAAGTGCGCGTTATACGTAACGTCCAGGACGTGACGTGATGTATAACGTAGACTAAAAACGTTACGTACTGGACTCGTAAAGATGCGTTCATACTGTCTTGTGCAATTTTTATATAAATTAAAAATATAATCCACCCAGAGAGGTCAACTCATTTCCTTTATAGGATCTAGTCACCTCATGGTGAGCAGGTTTCCTTATTATGTTATAAATATCCTATTTAGACTAGCGATAAAGAGGGTGAACCCTAACATTCCTCACATCCTCGGCACTTCCTTACAAATTAATTTATTCCTACTCAGGTAAATTATGCCGTTGACTGGTGCCGAGAGAGACAAAAACAAAGAAAATGAAGAAAAATACAACAAATATAAAAAGAAAGAAGTCAAAAGACTGAAGAACATAAACCCAAGGTAAGTGAACTAAATAAGGAAGAAAAGGAAAAAAGACGGAAAATTTGGAGATAACAAAAAGGAATAAAAGGGAAAATAAAAAAGTAAATAATACTAAGCCAGCTGTTTCACTGACAGTGCCAGAGATGGAAGATAATACAAAATTGAAGAAAAAACAGAGATTGAATTACCGAAATTATAAAAGATATCAAAGGACATTAAACACTTGTGAAAGGTTAAAGAAAGTTATTAATAGTTTAAGTAAAAATAGATTTCGCCTAGAGACTAAACACAAAAAGATGATTGAGCTATTGGAAAATGATAAAGTTACTCTAAAAGAAGACCAAACAATCACGCAGAATTACCTACTTATTGGTTCCCTATTTTATTTTTGTTACTACTTAATTGACATTTTTTTGTATCTGTTGGATTTTTTTGTAAGTTAAGACTGTAGTTACTGAGATAGACTTGAATCCCCTAAGTTTTTTGTAAAATATATTTTTACTAAATAGTTAGATAAATGCTCAAATCAAAACAGTCTGTGATATTGACTAATTTTATAGAAATAAGTACAGTAAGTGATGTGACTTAAATAATATGTCACATCACGACGTTTTTTAAGTGTTGAATAATATTGTAGTTTCTAAAATGACTAAAAATTGTGCTCGTTGTAAACATAGCTTTAGAGTTCCTAAACGTAACGACTGTTGTCTACATACGTAACTGTCCTGTTTTGGCTGTTATAGTTTTTATTTTTTTATGAAAAAACCTTTGGAAGTTATGTTGTTGTTAATATATAATATATGTCTTTTTGTTATTTTTTGTATTTAAAAAAACTTACCCATACTGTTAGTCTTTCAGAATAGTTATTTATTCACAAAGTTTGATAGTCCAGAGTGCCATTTAGTTACGTACAAGACATATTTTATATTTAAAACAGCACTAAGAGGCAAGATTCCACAAAGTGGTATTACATTTTAGAAGATTTTTATGTTGTTGATTAATTATAAATAAAGCTGATTAACTTTGATATGATTGAGTTATTATTTACTTTGAATGAAAATGTGACGTACAAGACCCCTGTATTGGCAACCCTCACTATAATAATACATTATATAGAAATTATACTCATTTAACATTGTTTGATTATGGTTTTTCTTAAACCTTAGTTCATTGTCAATGTCTACATTTCATCGTTTATTTAAAATTTTGTTATGAAAATAAATGGACATCCTGTACGTAACGGAGCAAAATTTTGAAAAACGCCCAGGTACGCGCACTACTCTTTGTTAGGGTTCCGTAGTTCATGACTCGGACCCCTGTAGATTCGTCATGTCCGTCCGTCCATCCTCGATTTACCGCCCAAACGGTTGGTGCTAGAAAAATGAAATTTTGCATGATTATGTGTTGTAATTACGTCGAAACAGTGCAACAATAAATTACGAATAATATTTTTATTTGGGATACCTCCCTAACACTTGATGTTTTTTTTTTGCGTCGACCCAATCTTGTTTGGTATCAATGGATTGGATTTTTAAAAACATTATAAGGTTCCTACAACTATTTTTTGATTTAGGTATCCGTTTGCGAGTTATTCAACTTTAAAGCACATAACAGGGCGTCCCCCTCTAAAAGCTGGCCCAGAAAATCTGAAGGAATCATGATTGTAGTCCATATAACAACTTTAGAGGAAAACTATAGCGGTTTACACAATGGGTTTACATAACTTTATTTCAAGAGCTATAGGAGTCTTACTTGTTCTCACTTGGAAAACTTTGTACAAAAATAAAGAAATAAAACAAGTCTTAGATTGAAGAAACAGTCTTAAATTGAAAATAATTTATTTGGATAAGGATTAATATAAAAACATGAATAACATGGTATTCTAGGCATAGTATGGTTTTTGTTAAGATTTATTTAAAAAATGTAGTTATAGTGACATATTGAAAATAGCTGGACTTTTGGTATCGAGAGGTTTTTCATAGATATCAATGTGTTCTTTAATATTGTAGAACACATTTTTGTTCTATCATTCATAGTTTCCGCAGCGCATGCGATGAATGTCATTTTATGGCAATTTTTTTCATACCTTGGATTACATTATTGAAATTTTAGGATCGATGCCTATTTTTCTCGTTTCCCCTTTATAATATTAGTGTGGACGACAAAAATAGGCACTGATTAAAAATATATTTAAAAGTACTTGAATAAATTTACCGGTACATACAAAAAAACTGAGAGAGGTCGATGTGGTCTTTAGAAAAATAACAAAACTTAAAACATTTGCGATAAAATTTATAGTCGATTGATTTTACTTATATGTATTTAAAATTCAAATTTAACATTGAGTGTTTGTTTTATTTCATTCGGTTAACAAATTAAATAAATTATAATAGTAATAATCGACATTATCAACACATAAACTGCAATAGTACCTATAGTATTACTAACCTTCGTCGTGAAAATTTCGAAGACTATCCTCTTTTTCTTTCCAGCGATCATTTAACCAGGTACGTAATGCTGAATCTTCGTGAGGTATGTTCATAATAGGATATCTGAAATTTCAAATAATATGTGAGTAATTGAATCTATATCTAATCTAACATCTAATCGATTGAATTAACATCTGTTTGTGGCCGTAATCTTGATTTCATAGAAATCTTAATTATCTCTTGTAAATCCTTAAGAAGAAATCTTTTAAAATAAAGAAATTTTCTCATAACCTAATTCTGAAATATATAATCCTTCATCCCAATCCATTCATTTATCATTTAATATAATTATCGCCAGCTTGTAACAATTAACAGTTAGATACTCAGTTGCCCTATTTTGCACCTGTGTACCTTTTACTACTAATCATATTATGGTCTTAAAGTAGACAGAATTAATAAAAAAAAACGGTGTAATGCCGACGTTGGTTATACCTAACGTATGTACCTTTTACAATGAAAATAGACTTTCATGGGTCTTCGTCCTGTTAACAACTCCATTTCCGATTGGGCTGGAGTGTCGTAGGCAATTGTGACGTCATAAACAGAAGCTAGACCAGACTCTCGCAGATGAGAACATAGGGCTGCCCAACCCGTTGTACGTGGATGTAACACGAAATTATAATGCTGGAACAACACCAGTGACATTAAAATGAGTGACAGGCGTGAGCTTATTCATTTCTCCTATGATGATGATATGGGATGGGCTATCCCACAATACAATATTTCTGGATGTGTTTAATTTGAAAGAAATGATAACAACGATCTCAGTTAGCAACTAAAATCAGAGACTCAAAGTCAATCAGATGTTGAAAAAGTAAAGCTATAGGGTTGCTCGTTATATTTAAAGTAGACCAAATATAGCCCCTTAGCGAACTTGCAAATGTTTCTCTTTCTAAAATTGCTCATATCACAGCACATCGACAACCCTTTATAGTCCACGGCTGGATATATTTCTAGGGAGAGAATAATGTTCAGGAGGTTTTGGGCCTACGCCTGGGTTTTTGTTCTCTTATATTGTTGGCTAATATTTTTCCTGTATTATTGTTTCAAACAGGTGACAGCGTTCGGAGACATCATTTTCAAGCATTTGTTAGTTTTATACTGCCTTGTTGGTCTAGTGGTTGGCGTATGCGGCTGCTGATCAGGAGGTCTCGGGTTCGATTCCCGGGTCAGACCAAATATTTGTGTAATCCACAAATGTATAATATGTATGTATTTACAAAAAAAAATGTATATTTATGTATTTATAATAATAATAATAATAATTCGATACTTTCCGTGTTTCAGAATGGATGTAGAAGTGGGACCCGTGGCACTAAAGAGCTCCTTATCATAGACATGACCATTAGCCAACAGGTACGTCGTAATCATAAGAGTTTGGCGACATGTTGGATAGATTACAAGAAGGCATATGACTCGGTCCCACATTCATGGCTTTTGAAAGTGCTGGAGTTGTATAAAATTGATGCAACTCTATGCACTTTCTTGAAGTCATGTATGGGGCAATGGAGGACAGTCCTTCGCTATCCTGGATGTCGCCAAACTGCGGTAAACGACGTACTTATAAAGATCGAGAGGGGCATCTTTCAAGGTGACAGTTTGAGTCCCTTATGGTTTTGTCTGGCCTTGAACCCTCTTAGCACTCTCTTAGAGGGTTCAGGGTTAGGCTATAGGTTGCAGAAAGATGATCGAGTTATATCTCACCTTCTTTACATGGATGATTTGAAACTTCTGGCTTCCACTAAATTACAATTGACAGCGTTACTAAAGGTCACTGAAAACTTTAGTAATTCCATCAAGATGGAATTTGGTGTAGACAAGTGTGCAGTCATGTATGTGAAGAAAGGTGTGATTGTAGAATCTGAAGGAATAGAACTTTCAGATTCAACAAATCTCTTTCTGCCACCGAAACCTACAAGTATCTAGGTTTTTCGCAGTCCTTAGGAATACCAGAATCTGATATGAAACAAACGTTGCGGGAACGCTTCTTTGGCCGCCTGAAAAAAGTCTTCAAAAGCCTTTTGTCGGGGGGTAACAAGGTGCGAGCCTACAATGGTTGGGTCATGCCGGTTCTGATGTATTCCTTTGGTATACTTAGATGGACTCAGACCGAATTAGATGCCCTTGACAGGAGAGTCCGTACCTTATTGACTGCATTTCGAATGCACCACCCACGTTCGTCGGTTATGAGATTGTACATCCCGCGAAAGTTTGGGGGTCGTGGATTTTTAAATATCAAGACCCTACATAATCGCGAGATATACAATCTCAGAGAATATTTTCTTAATACTGATGTGGGAGTGCATCGCAATGTGGTTGCAGTGGATAACGGATTCACTCCGATCGCTCTGGCTAAAGAGAATTGGCGCAAACCTGTAGTACTTAGTGCTGATGATTGCAAGGAGGTATGGAAGGGTAAAGAGCTTCATGGACGGTTTTATCGGGCTTTAAACGGGCCCGATATAGATTTTAAAGCATCAACTTCCTGGCTACGGTATGGTGATCTCTTTGGAGAAACCGAAGGTTTTGTTTGTGCAATTATGGACGAAGTTATCATGACAAATAATTTTCGAAAATATATCCTGAAGGATGGTACGGTTGACATATGTTGGGCATGTCACCGTCCCGGGGAATCTATCAGGCATATAGTTTCTGGTTGTTCTCGTCTTGCTAACGGTGAATATTTGCACAGACACAACCAAGTAGCCAGGATCGTACATCAACAACTTGCCCTTAAATACAAACTTGTGAATTTGGAGGTGCCATAATACAGGTATGAGCCCGACCCAGTTCTCGAGAATGGTCGTGCCACATTATATTGGGATCGATCTGTTATCACAGACAGGACTATTGTTGCCAATAAGCCTGATATTGTGGTGATAGATCGATTAGAGCGCCGCGCAATGATTGTCGATATCGCTGTTCCTCATGACGAGAATCTCGTGAAGGTTTGGAAAAGAAAAACAAATAAAATATTTGGACTTATCTCACGAGATTGTCGATATGTGGAATGTCGATTCGGCGATCATTGTTCCGATAGTCGTTTCTGTTCATGGTTTGATAGCCAAGAGCCTCGACCAACACCTTAAGAGGCTCACGTAAGATGGCTGGATCAAGGGTCTGATGCAGAAGGCAGTTCTTCTTAGCACGGCACGTATAGTGAGGAGGTTCCTGTCTTTGGAGCCCTAACCACCGGTTTCTTGGTCCCTGTACCCGAAGTCGGTGGTCTACTATTTTTTATATTTTTGAATGTATTTTTTATATTTATATTTAAAAATGTAATTTATATGTAAATATTATGAAATAAAGAGAATAATAATAATAAATAAATATTTCGGACACTTACACACAACGTCATCTAGTCCCAAACTAAGCAGAGCTTGTATTATGGGTACTAAACAACTGTTATAAATACATAGACATACTTTTTTTTTGTAAATACATACATATTATACATAGAAAACACCCAGACTCCGAAACAAATATTTGTGGATTACACAAATATTTAGTCCGACCCGGGAATCGAACCCGAGACCTCTTGATCAGCAGCCGCATACGCTAACCACTAGACCAACAAGGCAGTCAGTTGTTTACTACCCATTTTTTTTTTTTTTTTTTTTTTACGTGTGGAAATCCCCGCGGACCGTCACCCCGTCGGGGGTTACGGCGGGGTGGTGTGTCGGACTCGAACCGACTAAAACCACACGGTGTGACCCTCTCTGCGCCTTTGTATTGGAAGGAATCCAGGGAGGGGATTTCCTTCTGGACTCCAACCGGCGCCTGCCCGCACTGTTGCGGGCACCTACTCCAGTTTCGACTCTCTAATTGGGCAACGTCCGGTCACACGCGGACGCCGCCCCCTCGCGGTTGGCCTCTACTGCGGACGGACGGGAAACCCGTCCCGCCCATCCACGGCCTCTCTCAGGGCGGCATGAGACGCAGGTATGCGCGCCTCCGCCGCCCGGGGCGCCGGCGGCGGATCGGGTCCGATTGGATGGAATCCTCCCGGGCCTTCTCCGCCACCTCCTTCTGCAAGATTACGTCCTCGCAGAAGGTTGCGACCGCGGTAAAACAACTGTCGCTGCCGGCCATCGATCTTATGACGGCCGGCAGCGAGAGATCCCCTCCGATGACTGCAGTGAGAACCCGGCGCTGCGCCGCCCAAGCGGGGCAGACCGCCAGCGTGTGCTGGGCCGTGTCCTCACTGCAGTCGCAGTGGTGGCAGGCGGGACTCGGTTCCCTCCTAGCGACCGAGTGCAGGTACTTTCCGAAGCAACCGTGCCCGGAAAGTACCTGTGTCAGCCGGAAGGAAAGGGTCCCGTGCTGCCGCCCTGCCCACTCCTCGATGACCGGCTGAAGAGCCTCCACGGCGGCGAAGCCAGCGCGTGGGGTCTCCAGCCGGAGCGACCATCTCATCATGGTGGCTCGGCGAGCGGCATCGCGCCACTCGCGCACGTCCTCGGGCGGAGGGCGAAATCCGCTCTCCGCCCGGAAGTCAGCCACTCGCCGATAAACTTCGGCGAGCACTTCCGCCTCCAGTTGTTTACTACCCATAACACAAGCTCTGCTTACTTTGGGACTAGATGATGACTAGACCATGTTGAGACCAACCTGCAATTTGTTCGTAGCTGCAAATTTTTCACTACGGCAGCGGTTTGCGTAACTTAGGTCAGTTCCTTCGGGAAATAGCACCAGCCGATAGTCATAGTTAAGTTTCTGATAATATTCTGCAAACTGAGCCAGGTTTACTTGATCTTCCTGCCAATTTCTTTTAACATAGAGAAAATAATTTAATTGCATTATCCAACCTGCGGAATGAAAAAAAGTTCGGTTTAAATGTATAATGCCGCCTATGTATTATCATGTTTTTTAACTTTGCAATTTTTTTTTTGCACTACCAAAATTGCAAGGCATGCTGATTTTGCCAAACATTATTACAAGTTATATTTTTTTTATATATATTTAGCCTACCAAAGTGAATCTACCCTGCCTAATGGAAAGCACGAGCAGAATTCAAGAGTGGTAGAAACCACACACCATTGCCGCGAATGTAGGCAATAAAGCATGAAGGTTCACACTATGGCGGCTTAGTGAGATGCTTTTTCACGCCTTCCTTAAAGGACCCGGGATCAAAGTGGGAAGGAAACACGTGATCTGGTAGTGAGTTCCAGTTTTTGATTGCTCGGCATATGCAGGAAGAGCCGAACCGATTCGTTCTAGTGTGTATTTCCTCTACCCTGAGGCTGTGACTTCCAAGTCCGGCACGTGTTGTCCTGTAAAGGAAGGGAGTAGGAGGAACCAGGTGGAAGAGCTCTTCAGAACACTCTCCATGGCAAAGGCGATAGAGGACCGCCATAGAAGCGATGTCTCTCCGCAACTGCAGAGGCTCCAGGAACTCAGTAGTTTCGGGACAACCGGTCGAGAGCTTCAAGTAAGTATTGCGCGGTTCCATCGCAGAGGTGAGAACAATATGCAGGAACGAACCTGGGTCTTGTAGAGAAGACACAGATGTCCCGGCGAGAAGAACCGTCTCACCATGTTCAGCACACCGAGCTTCCGCGAGGCGGTCTTGGTGACGCTCTCTATGCATTCCCGGAACGGAGATTGAAATATGAGAATTGAGCCAAAGATTACTTGCAGAACATATGTACTAACAATGATAATAGCAGGTATACTTAGAACGGCTTGACCGCTTTTGACGGGACTTTCACGGGCAGAAAGCTGATGACATAAGGAATAATTTAGGTTATGTTTTTTAGACTAGCCTCGCTGGTCAGATAGCAGATAATATGCATTCCCATAATATTTTATTTACGCACATATGAGTTTGTCCAACATTCTGTGCTGGTTCGTATACGAGTAATATCTATATTTATTGTTGTATTCTCGAGATTTGTAGAGACATTTAAGTGACGGGTTTGACATCTTTTCTGATATAATAATTTATGTAGGAATGTACCCGAGTATAATAATATGCAGATTTGTGTTTGTTTATATTATTTGCATCTGTTTCTCTTGCTGTCTACAACTGTAACCTTATTGCACCTACCTTACTGGATCTCTACACCCAAAAGACGAGACGTCGAAAATTTCCTTAGTGACGTTTTTATGAGTTTCAGCAAAAGAAAGCGTTTTACTGTAGTCATCTATCTGTATAATCCGCTATTAAAGTAATAGACTACAGGCCCATGTCAAAAATGGATGGGTCATATGAACCACCAGGTGACGTATATGGGACGATATAAGAGCATAAAATAATAAGATTTAGCACTATGCCGTCACTTGTAAGCTGTCCAACTGAGTGCTGGTGAGAATTCAAAAGTGCAGGTAGAGTGAGTACATTTTGGTCATATATTTTTGTACGGCATTTTTACCATCGATAGATCCATGAAAAATAATAAGAAAGCGCACAGTGCCGTAAAAAAATGGTGGTCCACAAAGTCGGTATTTTTTGTTGATTTTCTTACAATTTTCAGGGTAAATTTGGTCATTTCATTCTGTACGGCATCAGTTTCATACTGTTTCAATACAGCTTCTAATCCATTATTCTGCAATGCCGTACAAAAATCATGCGACAAGGGGAAAAAATCGAAGGTTACAACCCCCTCTCTTTCCGTGGTCCGGGGGGTGATTTGAAAAAGTACGGCTTTGGTTCCAAAACATTATCTAGCACTCAAAAGTACTATTAAAAATAATGCCGTCAAAAAATTCTTGTTCATTTGAATGTATATTTATAATATCTTAATTTCATGGTATACTTGATTTCTAAAGCTGTAAAATCATTTGACTCTGTACGGCAACTTTTTTTTTAACATGATATTGTAAAATACAATTGTTATATAGTATTGCCGTTCAAAAGAAACTGTTCTAAAAAAATATAGAGAACTACAAAAACTGCATTTTATTAAATTATTGCAAAACTTTAAATATTCATAGATTAATAAAATATAGCAATTTTCTACATATTTCCCTTGTTTTAAATAGTATTAAGATAAATAAATTAGGAAAAAATGATGCCGTACATTATAATGCAGACCATATCTTTAAGCTGATGAAAATGACGCTACCATTTTAAGGGTGTAAGTACTTTATGACCATCTGATACTGTACGGTATTATCATATTTTTGAAGAGAACAATTGATATTATGATAAATTCATTATGACGTCTAACCGAAGTGAACGGGTGTGTATATAATATAATATCCAAGAATTGAAACTGTAAATCCCAGTATCAACAGTTTTGTATACTTTTTGGTTTAATATATACTCCAAACATTATTGATACATTACATGTATATAATTGATTTGTTTAATTGTAATAATGTGAATAAATAAGACAACTATTTTTAGAAAAAATCGATAGGTATATTTAAAAATGCTAATACAAAATAAGGTTTTTATTTAAATTATTCAGTATCAGAATCAGCTGCTGAGTTGTTATCGGAATCAACGTCTTCATCGACGTCCGAATTATCTTCTCTATCATTGTCTGAAACATGAATAAGTTTTTGTCAAAATCAAAGTCGTACGTACAGGTTAAAGATGTAAAGATTAATTTATTTACCTATGACGTCATCGATTTCTTCGCCTGATTCCTCATCCGCTTCCGATATGTCACTGACTTTTTGGGGGCATTCCTCGCCGTGGAAACAGTCGAAATCGTACCGGCCGTCATTTAAAATCCATCCAAAGCTTATTGGTAACAAGGTCGACGGTATTTGTTTAATTTCGAGAAATGGACCGATCAGTTGGCCACCAAGATCGTGTGATTTAACACCTTTATGGATTTGGATTTTTCCTTGAGTTTTTTTCCCTACAAACCTTTGGACCAACGAAAATGTACGGCACGTAAAAAAATATTATCTATGCATAAAATACTTTCAAAATAAATTAATTTTATGTTGTGTCAAATCATCCCCCGGACCACGGAAAAAGAGGGGGTTGCAACCCTCGATTTTTTCCCCTTGTTGCATGATTTTTGTACGGCGTTGCGGAATAATGGATTAGAAGCTGTATTGAAACAGAATGAAACTGATGCCGTACAGAATGAAATGACCAAATTTACCCTGAAAATTGTAAGAAAATCAACAAAAAATACCGACTTTGTGGACCACCATTTTTTTACGGCACTGTGCGCTTTCTTATTATTTTTCATGGATCTATCGATGGTAAAAATGCCGTACAAAAATATATGACCAAAATGTACTCACTCTACCTGCACTTTTGAATTCTCACCAGCACTCAGTTGGACAGCTTACAAGTGACGGCATAGTGCTAAATCTTATTATTTTATGCTCTTATATCGTCCCATATACGTCACCTGGTGGTTCATATGACCCATCCATTTTTGACATGGGCCTGTAGTCTATAACTAACTTACCCATTCCAGGAATGTTTTTAATTTCATCTTTTAACACGAATTTTGTTTTTGCTTTTCCACCAATATCTAAAACACTGGTATCTTCTACACCGGTTGTATCAACCGGCTGTTTGCACGTACATAGGTCACGGACAGGATTTTGTGTTGCGTGGTACAATGCTATCCAAACGTAGTTCCAGTCAACTCGTGTACGGTGGTTCATAACTATTATAGTCTTTTCGTCAGCATTCACATAATCACCAAAATGATGCAATTCTGTATTACAGCAACATTGAAACAAAGCCTACAATTTTAGTTTATTTTATTAGTCTCAAATGCCGTATTAATGTAATAATTAATTTTAAAAGATTGATAGTAAGCCCGCTTACCACTGGGTACAATTCCCACAATGCAAATAATAAATCAACAATTTTTCTGTATAAGTTTTGACTAAAAAAAATCAGGTACATAACAGGACAGTACAGAACAAAGAAGCCTGAAAGCAATTGAAACTAATTAACACATTAAATTAACATTATCAATAGTGAAAAGGTTGACTTCATGTAGGATTATCTAATTACTAAGTCATTTGGTAGTAAAGTTTCTTGTTATAATAATAAAAATACATTAGTTTAGTTGACAAAAATTATACATTTTTGAAGAGTCTGTTCTGAACATGCACGATTATCCACGTGGTAAAACATGTCAAAAGAATCACCGCACCTTCAGTTTTCTTGACTAAGACGAATTAACTTTTTTATATTTAAGTTAAAACCGTTAATTGTCCAGTGCTGGACATAGGTCACGCCCTATGAAGGAGGTTTTGGCCTACTATATCACGCTAGCCAGACGGGTTTGTATAACGTTTGTGTCAAATTTGTCTTCTCTTTGCTGTGGTGTAGTTTGTTCTCTTCATCGTCCCTTACGACACCCACGTGATGCATAGTGCTGATGCAATCCGCATTCTTAATCCGTCATCACATGTTAGCTAGTAAAACCACGCTGATTACTGATAGCCGGTCAATCGGGGCAGTACTACCCTCACACAGAAGATCAACCAAAAATGACAGAATGTGTGTGCTGTCCTCTTTCTTTGGTGAGTGAAACCGGAGGTGACACGACTGCGAACTCTAACCCACACGATAATACATCTATACAATAAATATTATATTAATTAATATATAACTGTCATTAAAAAATAAATGTTGGTCTTAAACTGATCAATACTCAGTACTCCTTGCACAATTTATTAAAGTCGCTGCTCGCTCAATCACGTATTAGTTTATCTGTATGACTTCACCGTAATTAGAGGAAGAAAAACAGAAATGGGTGAATTAAATCTAACCGACCTACGGGGGACATTTAATTTTCATTTTCACTCAAGGCCAGAATAAGCAATCTCATTAGAAATATGGTTCAAAGAAATAATAATATTTTGTTAAAACTCATAAGCATGAAAATATTTGAATGAAAAATATCTTATAACGTACCAGAGAGTATGGTGTAATACCACGCAGAACAAATCAAGAGACCTGCCACCATAGCGCCGATGCCGTGGACTAACACTGGAGCTGCCAGGAAGCCATGCCGGTGTTATACGAACGTTGTCATTAGATTAGAACCCCTGCATACTTCACTAAGCCCTATTACGTGACACTTTGACTCGTAACTAAATTCATTTATCTATTTAATAGACTGCTCACTACACTTACCTACAAATTGCCCAATACGTACAGAGAGATGATACGATATTACAAATACGGTAATAAATACTTTTATACGTAACTTATTAAAACCTAATACTTAGGAAAAGTATATAAAAACTTTCAAAATGTACTCCATTTGATAAGACATTTACTTTCTATGTAACTACATTATTCTACCTAAATATAACGAATTCATTCATTTAAAATTTCCCTGTTATTATCCGAAAAGTATTATACCTTAAAGGCTATATATTTATACGCAGAGAACAAGAAAGCAAAGGTATAATAAAACAACAAAGAATAATTTTAAAAATCTTTTATTTAGACAATTTGAGCTCTTCATTCTAACAAAGTAACAGTTAATCAGTGTTTGTAAGTACCTCATTTTCTGGCGATCTTAAGTTTGTTGTTTCATTCGGATTCCGTCCTCTACCAGTAAAATTTTCACCTTCTTCAATAGTCATCAACAACTCACAGTCTTTAGTTTCTGGTAACATTAAACAAAACAAAGCAGCCACGATCGGAAATATAGCGAAAGCGACGGGAGCACACCATTTACCATACTGTTTCAAGTTGGCTACAAACGGCGCTAGCATGGCTCCTACTCGAGCCATCATTGAGCAAATTCCTAGAGCAGCATTTCGAACAACCGTAGGAAACATTTCTGAACAAAATAAGTAAATAATAATGAAAACAACATAGCAGCACATGACGCCGATGCATCCAAGAACAACTGACGCTTCCCCTTCAGGTACTAGCGCTACAATAAATATACATAAACTGCATACAACATTAGTAGTGATCACAACAGTTCTTCGATTTGTAAATTTAATTAACGGTATAGCTATGATGCAGCCACATAAACATACGCAGCCGCTGGCAACAACATTAATGAAAATGTCCCCAGATAGAAAACTGATGTATTGGGCCATTCCATAAAAACAGTAACTACACGCGAGCCAAGTAAAAGACATTACCAAAATATTTCTTCTCAAATTCGGTGTCCGAAATAAGTCTAACACACTACTCTTCTGTTTAATGATTCTATGCTCTAATTGATACTCTTCTATTTTCTGCCTTATGTCTTCTGTCGGTAGTTTGTTTCTAAAAATGAAGTACATGTATGTTTAAACGGATTTTAACTATTCATTACGCCTGTCGCTATGAACTTAAACATTATTAGTAATTTAAAAAAATCTAAATGTCACATACAGAGAAACACATTGTGTCATAAAAGTTTAATGCATTTGCCCATTTGGGTTTATGCTTTGACAAAGGAGAACGATGGCGTATGGCTACTCTCTGCCATTTAATTACCTTAACATTATGAGAGATAGGTAAAGGATATGTATGTCTTTCAGTAGCTGCACCCCTAGCTAGCCAAGTTGCAAAAATTTTTCGTTTTCTATTCTATTCTCTTGTTTCATTGACTAACATTTTGTTTTGATAACGTGACTGAGTGACATTAGCCAATCAAACAAGAGATAAGAGAAATAGAATAGAAAACGAAAAACGTTTGCAACTCGGCTAAGGCCCCAGATTCTATGGTATTCTTTAGAGAAACACGCCAGAAGTGCGTTTAGACCAAGATTCGATTTGCAGGTAAGAATGAATGTGATTATAGATCTTTATATCCTCAAAAGAAATTAACAATAACAATTTACTGATTTTTTTGATGCAATCATTATAGACATAATTACTTAATAATTAAATTAAATTAAACCTAAGTACTAACATTTTTGCAACTCGTTCCAATAAATTGACAGCTTCGTTTGTTTTGTTCATTACTAATAACCATCTTGGCGTTTCTGGTAGAGCGTAAATATATATCAACAAAACAACATTTGTGAGTGATATACTTAGTTGAAAGTACACATAATCTCTAATGTAGTAGCCAAATACTGCTAACAAAGCATGGCCGATAGTAAATGGTACATGAAACAATGCCGACACGATGTCTCTTTTATCACTCCCAACGTACTCCATAATAATCACAAATGTAATGACCATGACTCCTCCGACTGCTACACCGAGTATGGTCCTCACTATGGTGAAACTCCAATAGTCTGGAAGAAACGAAGCAAGGATACCAGCAAAAATTTCTATTACGACTGCTATTAATAGCATTGGCCTTCTTCCATATCTGAAATTAACAGCTCGGACAATAATTCAAGAATGAAAAAAATGTTTACAGCATTTTTATAAAATATAATACTGCGTATCAATGATACTAACTTATCTGATGCTATCCCAAAAAACAAGCTTCCTGTGAGAACTCCAAATTGGAAAGCAGTTTGAGTCAAATCTTTCAACCACGAATTTCCACATATTAAATTCCATTCAGTAATTATGGTTTTTTTAAAAATTGATGTATCGTATCTTGGATTAGCACAACATTGAGTTTTCACGCCTGGACAATCAAATTGAGTTGGTGGAGCCAGAAATATTATAGCCATTTGATGGAATGCAACTCCAAATCTGCTAGAAAACACTAATAGACATAACCACGCGTGATACAATCCAAACCCTCCCATTATTTCACTAATTACCACCATCCTTGTCAAGCCATTCCCAATATCCTTGTTAGAAAATATTTATAAAAATGTACCTACGTCACCGTAGGTACTACTAACTGTAATTCTTGAAAAGCTTAAATTGTAAACAATTACGTTTACCGTCAACCAAATGAAAACGAGTCGGTCGTGCTTAGCACTATAACATCCTTAGTCTATTAGTATTTACGTATTATATAGAGTAGAATATTATATGCCACTTTTATTAGGCCGTGTGGCATCGACTTATCATCCATTGCTTGTAAAGAAATCAAGGGTTATTAAACAGGTCATTGTCTTCAAGATATTCGATTTTCTTGAAGCCAAGGTAATTAGCCTAGTGGCTAATTCCACATACAGCGGATATCGAAGTATATATAACTATTTATCTATGTCACATCAGCGTACTTATTTTACTTGACTACGTTTTTATAAGACATTTAATAACCTTTTTAGTCTTTGTTTGGTGGTGGTTCAAGTCATATGTTTGTGTGACAAAGTTGTAAATATCTAAATGTGTTTTATATGTAGCTGTAATGTAATTTCATTTAAACTCATTTCGTAAATTGATGTGTTGGAGTTTGATTGAATTCCAGTACATTTGGTCGAATCAAATGTTTGCATTTCTTACAACGCAAATAACTACCTATATTATAGGTATAAATATAAAAACACAAATTAACTGTATCATGATATTATAGTCATTTGTGTTTTTCGTGACAGCGATCCGTTACATTTTTATATGTATAGAAGAAGATAGTTATAAATAACCAAAAGCTATTGCGGTGCGACGACAACGACGTCAGCACCTGCGCAAAAGGACATGGCAGACAGATTATGTACCATGGGCCTGTCCGCACAGCGGTATTTCACCGCGAGGTTGTTATTCACGCGTATTAAATTCCGTGATCGGAATTGCACCTAGTACGTATTGCGAATAAAATTTCGTAGTATTTTGTCAGTTTAATTTAGTTCTCGGTTGAGTGAGACGCACGTGTTAAATGGACAACCGAAATAAAATTTTAATTTATCCAATACTAAGACGGTATAACACATAGATTTGGAATATAGTATTCTATATCTATTGTATAACAGACGTAATAAAAGATGTCATGAACATTTTATTCACCCACTTACTGACGTTGCAAGACTGAGCGAAACCATGCGAAACGCGCGAATTTTATTCTGCAGTGCGAACATAGCCATAGTTACTTACTTTATCGCCTTTAGTACACCTAGGCGTTCGTATGCGGCAGCGAATCACTGCGGAACTACTGCGGTAGCGAAATATATGCGGAACGTTAGTACATAGCAGTTATTTCGCAAAGAAATGTCATTGTAATTTACGTGGACTGCGGGTGCAGACGTTATTTCAGAATGTCGTCCGGGTCGTCCCAATCATCGCTTTCAGATTCTGAAGACTAAAAACTGTTGTTGCTTACGTCAGTATTAAAGAGAAAGCGTAGAATTTGGGTGCATTCATTCATTCTAGGTGTACTAACGGAGTAAAGGCGTATACGGTACAAAATATTCACAATATTCGTCACAGATTTTTTTTCCCGCCCATTTTTTTTACCACCAGTGCGGTTACTCCTATAGGATTATATGTGTTATAGAATTACCAGAAAAAAAAACTTGCGGTGAAATATCGCAGTGCGGACAAGGCCTAAATCGGCGTTGTCATCGCGTTGTTAGTGATGTTCCGATAAAGGTGGCTGTGGACAAATGGCCTATTGGTTTAAGTGATCGCCACGCCGTTGTCTACTGTACTGAGTTTTGTAGGTTCAAACCCATCATGGGACAACACATATTGAGCCGAGTTGAGGTGTTCTCAGTGCTATGACTGCATGTTTAACCTAGCAGTTTAAGTGGTCGCCAGGTCGCCACGCCTCTTTCTACCTCGCCAAGTGCCACGCATTTAAATCCCACTAGAGATAACACTCTATGTCATCCCATAATTTTATTGTTGTTATCGTTAATACGTCATCATTTGATTGGAAGCTGTGTTATGTTATTACTTATAATGCACGGACGTAGTAACAAGAATATTGTGGATATATAATCCCTACTAATATTATAAATGCGAAAGTAAATGTCTGTTACGCTTTCACGTCTAAACCACTGAACCGATTTTGATGAAATTTGGTATGAAGATAAAACTGAACTCGGGAAAGGACATAGGCTACTTTTTACCGCGATAGCCGAAATACACGCGGGCGGAGCCGCGGGCGAAAGCTAGTGGCAAATATGTCAGTTTCATGTATGTTTATAAAGTCCCCCGCGACACAGGATGTATGATCCTAATGCGAGAGATGTCTTAGTAAAGAAAAAAAAGTGTCCACAGAAATATATACCATTTCTGATATATTTTATTTTTCCGTTTCACTTATTTTTGAAGTCCCCGGCGAAAAAGCAGTAATTCCTAATGAAACAATTAGGAAGTTGCAGTTGGAGAAGCTGAAGTGACTTGAAGGTATACCTAAGGTTCCAGTATTTTTATATCTGATTTATTTATAAATAATAGATATAAATTACCAATTTTCATAATGGACCACTTTTTAGTGTAAACAGAATTTAAAATCATTTTTGTATTCTTTTTCTTCCGTCCGTGTGGTGACGGATTAAGAATACAGAGTGTCACCACTCCTATTCATCCCGCGGGTGTCGTAAAAGGCGACTAAGGGATAAACTACGCAAGGCAACATCAATGCAAAGAGAAGGAAAACTTGAAACCAACCCTATACCAACCCGTCTGGCCAGCGTGGTATAGTAGGCCAATACTGTTACTGTGATTGTTAAGGGATGATGATTCTTTTTCTTGTGATAACACAAAATATTTGGTAATTATTAAAAGGGCGGTGGCTCGCCAGGCACGATCACCTCACCTAATCGGAGGAAAGGAGAAGTGACACTACACATCCGCTTCCTACACAACTGTAAACGGAAGGAAACAAACCCAGGTAGGCCAAAACCTCCTTTTTAAGAAGGGCCTATAACAGCAATGGACTATTAAAAGTTATCGATTGATAAGATGGTTAATTAAATTAAAAAAAAAACATTCTGCACTGAATTTAATATTTTTTCTTTTTTTTAAAAAAAGACACCTCCCGCATTAAGAATATAAATTCCTGTGTCGCAGGGGACTTTACAAACATACATGAAACGGACACAAAGAACACAAAGAACCCTTGGTAATTCCATCAGAAAACCGAAACAGACTTTGTAGGACTATTTTAAATATCAAACAAAATCAAAGTTAAGCACGTGTATAATTTCTTATAATAATATATTATAGTAGCGTACATAATTTAAAAAAAAAAGAAAACCATAATTCTAAGAGATAAGACGTCTCAATAATTTCCGATCATGTCTTAAAATATTCCTTGCACTTCAAGCATTAGTAGTTGATTTTTTCTTACCAAATTCTTCGCCTTCTTCCAGTGTGGTCATTAATGCACAATCCTTGGTTTCCGGTAAAAGAAGCGTGATTAAGCAGGCGATTGTTGGCGGTATCGCAAAAACAATAGGTGGTAAAAATTCTCCCGAGTCTTTCAACCCTACCACAAATGGGGCTATCATAGATCCAATTCGAGCAGCCATTGAAGAAAATCCGATGGCAGCGTTTCGTACGACGGTGGGAAATAGCTCAGAACAATATAAGTACACGAGTATGAAGACCACAAATGCAGCTAAATTACCAATGCATGCACAACCTATAGTTGCCAAACCTGGAGGTAGAACCGCTAACAAATATAAACAAAGAGCGCAGATACCTTGGAACACAATAAGCATGATTCTCCGTTTCATCACACTTATGAGCGGTATTGATAGAAGTGTTCCAAATAAAGCGAAGGCTGCACTTACGGCAACGTTAATGAAAATATCACCAGTCAAGAAACTTATATACTGAGAAACGCCGTAAAAACAATAACTGCAAGATAACCAGTTAAAAGCCATACATAAATTATTTTTTCTTAGATTTGGAGTTCTAAAGAGATCCAATAAAGTTCCTTTCTTCAATTTTTTTCTTTCTAATTCTTTTTCATATGTTAACAAATCAGATCTAATACTGGTGGTTGGCAGCTTATTTCTGGAACAAAATGGCAAGTGCTTAGACCAAAACAATGTAAGACAATTCGTTGAAATAATTTAACAAATGGTTGTTGCAGGCCTACAAAGAGGGTCACACCGTGTGGTTTTAGTCGGTTCGTGTCCGACACACCACCCCGCCGTAACCCCCGACGGGGTGACGGTCCGCGGGGATTTCCACACGTAAAAAAAAAAAAAAAAAAAAAAAAGGCCTACAAAGATAGTAGTCCAGAAGGAAATCTCCTCCCTGGACTCCTTCCAATACAAAGGCGCAGATAGGGTCACACCGTGTGGTTTTAGTCGGTTCGATTCCGACACACCACCCCGTCGTAACCCCCGACGGGGTGACGGTCCGCGGGGATTTCCACACGTAAAAAAAAAAAAAAAAAAAGGCCTACAAAGATAGTGAACTGCGTCTACAGGTGTGTACCCACAGTAGAGCCGAGCGGGGCGATACCCCATCCTTTACTTTGACATTCATTTTAATTGACTATTATTAATTCAAAAAAACTAATAAATACAGGCGCCACCTGTGTAATTCTACGGTTTATACCTATATCAGAAGATAGACTTAATTCGAGATTACTAAATTTTACACCAGATTAATTACAACGATATCTTTAAAATAGAAAGAAGTAGCGACGAACGCAGTTTTTCTAAAAAAGAAAGAAATGCTGGTTTGGTTTTCATTAATTAATTCTTTGCAATGGTATTCCAATCACTTATGAAGTATTTTGTGTAAAACCTGTAAAACTACATAAATACTATGATTAGTGTTTATATGTAGTTTTAGAGGCTTTACACTAAATGCTTCAAATTATGATCCTAGTGATTATAAACATTGTTTATACTGTTTTCACTGTATACTCCTGGTTAATCACTAACTTGCTTAAAAAACTACTTGAACTACGAGTACGATATCCATATTGTCATTGTAGAGCCGTCATTGAAATGGTACATATCGGTGACGGCAGAAAGCAGAAATGTATCTCGAAATATTCAATTTTACAATAAAGCCAAAAACCCATTTCGAAAATTCATAACTTATAGATTAATAAAGACAAAAATGTGAACTTTTAAAATTATTTTTCTGTCTCATAGAAACATCAAAACTATACCAAAAGCAATTTTGACAAATTTTTGAGATACGATTTTTCCGCTTCCTACCGTCAATATACATACTTTTTGGTTTGATTATTATACGGCTAGAGTTCCGTTTGATTATTAGAAGAAGATAACGGATTTGTTTTGTAATAAGTATAATTAAAAATAAAAGATGAGACCTAAGATAAGAATTGATAGTAAATATATTTTTGTAATACTTACACTTTAGCAACGCGTTCACATATTTTAACAGCGTCGTCTGTTTTTTTCATAGCCATTAACCACCTTGGCGTTTCAGGTAATATGCAAATATATGTCAGCAAGATTGCCACTGGCGCAGATATTGAAATTTGAAAATGACTATAATTTCTGAAGAAATATCCAAAGCCAGATAAAGTCAGATGACCCAAATTGAATGGAACTTGATACAGAGCTGAAATGGGTGGCCGGTACTTAGTACCACAAAATTCCATAACGCAAACAAAGCCAACAACCATTGAACCTCCCACTGATATACCAATTAAAAGTCTGAATATATTAAATGCTACAAAGGAATTCACAAAAGCAGCTCCAATGCCGGAGGCAACTTGAATCACAACTGCCAATATGAGCGTAGGTCTTCTTCCCCACCTGGAAAGTGATCATTAATATTTAACTATAGACATAAAATTATGATACAAACTGCTCATTAAAGTTTCATAATTATCTACTATTACACCATAGGGGTAAAAAGTAGCCTACGTCCTTCCTCAAGAATCGAACTCTATTGTAATCCTTCCATTATTCCATTCAAATAATTTACTAAAGTATCTGTATCCAAAATAACATTGAAATCGGCGCAGCGGTATAGTCGTTAAAAGCATGACGGACAGACAGATAAAGTTATTTTTGGATTAAATATATTAGTATGGATTCGAAAACAACAATTAAAACAAAGTAGGTATTATTAATACATATGTGTGAGACGTAATGTTGTAAATGAAAAATAATTTAATAAAAATAGCACATTGTCGTATTCGTAGTTACGTCCGTATGTGTGTTTGTGGATGATCTATACAAAAAGTGTATATTTCAGGTTCACTGGAGTTCTGTGTTACCTTTTCAAGGGAAAAAAATGCTACTAGAAACCTATAAACCCCCCAGGAGTCTTCTGAGATCCTAGAAGCTTGGTTGGCTCACTTGACAATCTACTGTTCTTGGGACTGAAGACAAATAAACAAACACACTTATGACAGAAAGAATATGTGAAATGAATTCTGTTCCTACAAATTTGGCATGTAACTTCCACACCAAGATCGAAATTCCATGACACATACTCGTAACAAATGTATGTAACCACATCACATCATCAGCCTATCGCAGTCCACTGCTGGACATAGGCCTCTCCCATTGCACACCACTGTGATCGATTTTGGGCTTCATGTATGTAACCATTTAAATAAAAATATACTTCTTTTCTTTAGATACTAAGCTAAAGTACAAAGGTGATTATAGAACTTACTACAAACATTAACACATAAATCACCTGTCCGAAGCCATGCCGAATAGTATACTACCAACCAGTGTACCGAGTTGAAATATCATCTGTACCATACTGCTTAGATATTTTCTATCGCAAATTAAGTTCCACTTCATGTTTACGGTCATAGGGAATATTGACGTATCATATACTGGATTTGGACAAGGACATTTATTAGGCACTCCATCACATGTAAATTTTTCTTTCGGTGCCAGAAATATAATCGCCATTTGATGCCAAGCAATTGGAAATTTAGATAAAAAGACTATGAAACAGAGGAAAAGCTGATATCTTCCAAAATCACCAATCGATCTTTGTACATAATCGATGGGCGGACCACTCCCTGAAAAACAAACAAAGTATTCATTAGTTTTTTATTTATTTTTTATTTTAAAAGATTATTAACCTACCTCTGAAGAAGTTCATTTTTAAATATTAAAATATTATGCAGAAAATATTTATGAACTGACACTAAAAAACATACAATGTCACCATAAAGCATTAAGTTATTAATCATCGATCCTCATCATTATGAGCAGATGGTCAATCTATTCTTGGTTCTTTGACCAAACTTATTTTCATGTATTTAGTTGGAATAATTTTAACAAAAAGGAACCGACTTCAATGAAAAACTATTCCGAGTACCCAAATCGCGACAATTGTGTCTATAATATTTGAGGAGTTCCCTCGATTTCCTTGGGATCCCATCATCAGATCCCGATATGGTGACGATGGGACCACCTGTAAGCTACGCCCATTCCAATTCAAAAATAATTCTTGAAATCGGTTCATAAACGACAAAATTATCGCTGAACAAACATAAAAAAAAAAAAAAAAAAAACGATTCCGACGAATTGAGAACCCCCTCCTTTTTTTGAAGTCGGTTAAAAACATGTCCACTTACATTAATTTACTCATGTACTTATAAGGTACATTTACATCAAGGGTGACATATTATGTAGTAGCGAATTAAGCAAATGCTACGGACCCCGCGCACCAAAGCTGTTGGGAAAAAATCTGCCAAATGCGTGTCAGGCCACGCATAAAATAGGGTTCCGTAGTCATCCATAATTGCACGTGGATTATTATGTTTACCTATTCCTTTCTTATTTTTGTATCATAACTGTTTAACAAAAAAAAACCCTTTTAAGTGGAATAACTCGAAAACGGATACCCTAAATTATCGGATCAACCTGTAAATACTTAAAAAAAAACATCTATTGTTACCCCGCATGATGGGGTAGACGCGAAAATAAACATCTTCACTTTACGTCCAAGGCTATCTTACACGTGCCTAATAAAGATATTTTTCGTGATTTTACTGTAGCGCTTTGTCAACGCGAATATTAAAGTGATGAAGTTTAAGGAATTCTATTGACTATCTCACTGATTTCGAAACAGTTCTTGAATTCCTGCAGTGTTTCTGGGTTATACTATGTACCATATCATTGCCATAATCATGTTATGGAGCGAGAGAATCCCCACCCCGATAAACGCCACGAGGTCACATCTTGGCTCTTCGTACGCCAATATCCATTTTACTAGCGTGTGAAGCGCCGTGTCCACGGTCCGATCATCGCAGTGGTATCACTCAGGCGTTGGCTCTTTGCTGATCTGATACATATGATTCAGCGCTCTATTGGATGGAGTAGGGATTTCTGATCTTCGATTTCTCGAGTCTCGGGAATCGTGCCTGAATCCTGCGCCTCCTTGCACCATAAATATAAAGCCGCAAAGGCTCTCACTTTCAGGTCCCATGGTGGAGTTCCGGCCTAGAGACTCACCGCCTAAGAGGAGATCGTGCGATACCCTCTAATAATCCTGATGGTCAGCACCTGCAGCGGTTGGCGCAATAACACGATATTGCTGACCTTCAGGGCCTCCGCCTATACTGTGGCCACATAAAGGGCCATGGACCGCATATCCCACGCTACGCGTCTCCTGAAAGAGTCATCGGGTACCTTCATATTTAGCAGCAACCGCGACAACGCAAGCGCTGTGCCAAGCAGTCAACTTCGGAAGTACTATGAAGCTGTTTCAATCAGGTGGGTTCCTCCAAGGCCCATGAAATAATAAGGTTTAGGATTTGTGTAAACAAAAATAAGAATACCTCTGTAAATGGAGACCATTTTCGCTACCACCATACAACGACCTTTAACCTTATATTGAGATCGTTTGTATTGCCATCAAGTCAAAAAGTGAAAAGTGAGAAGTATATTGAGATGATACTGATACCTACTGTAAAATATTAAAGACCAAGAATAAAGGCTTTTATTAGCTAAATGACAATTAACAATTTTAAAATATGAATACATTGTCAAATTCAATCTATGGTATATTGGTATATAAAAACTCCTTTTTACCACATTCTTCCAGCCTTCAAAGTTCTGACTCTAAATGAGAATATAATCATCAAGATGTCGAGGTAGACGATGCTCCCTTGCTGTTCTCCGAGGCTGTTCTTCCGGGGTAGGTAGTTGTACATCATTTTCAGTCTCAACTCTTTGTTGGCTGTTTGTAGAGTCAAAAGACTCATTTGTATCGAAGAAATCATCATCGCTCATTGATAATCTTGTTTCATTTAGTATCTCAGGTATCTCTTGGACTATTTGGCCTTCTCCGTCTTGTCCTAAAGGCGCTAAATGGCGATTCGACACAGTTGATTCACGTCCATCAGCCAGCCGAACATATGAGTACTCTGGATTAACGTGAATTAATTCCACCTCTTCCACAATAGGTTGATATTTATTAGTCCTGTTAAATTTCCGCATAAGTACTCGCTCTGACTCGGTTAACCAAGTAGGAATGGATACTCCGTTTGCCGATCTCCTTACGTGAGTAAACATTCGTTCGTGTGGCGTACAATGTGTTGCCGTACATAATAATGATCTTATTGAATTTAAAGCTTGTGGAAGGACTTCTTCCCAATGTTCTATTGGTTTATTAGCAGACCGAAGAGCTAATTGTATCGCTCTCCACAATGTTCCATTTAGGCGTTCTACCTGACCGTTACCTCTGGGATTATAAGGGGTAGTTCTACTTGAGGCTATTCCAAAAGAATTCAAAAAGTTTTTGACTTCCGCCGACATAAAAGATGTTCCACGATCTGTGTGCAAGTAAGATGGTAAGCCGAATAACATAAATATTTCATTTAATTGCTTTATTACTGTTGAAGCACTCATGTCTGGACATGGGAACGCAAATGGAAAGCGTGAATATTCGTCTATCACAGTCATAATATACTTATTCCTTGTATTCGAAGGGACAGGGCCTTTAAAATCAATGCTTAGTCTTTCCATTGCTGACGTAGCTTTTATCAAAATTGGATCATTTTCATTCCTAAAGAATCTAGGTTTGATTTCAGAGCATATTCTGCATGAATTTGTCATCTCTTCAATTTCTTTGACAGAAAATGGCAAATTTTTGGATTTTACCCAATGACACATACGTCTTATTCCAGGATGACACAGTGCTTCATGTAAAGATTTTAATGTTTCATTCCGTTTAGGCATTGAAGCACATACGCGTGATAATGCATCAGCAACATCATTCTGTTTACCTGGGCGATATATAATATCATATTTAAATGATGCCAACTCCAGACGCCATCTTTGTATCTTTTCGTTCTTTATTTTGCTTGTCACTTTATTGTCGAACATAAACGAGACAGATCTCTGATCAGTGATAAGCCGAAATGGTTTACCAATGAGATAATGGCGCCACTTCTTTAAGGATTCCACAATAGCGTAAGCTTCCTTTTCTATTGCTGAGTGATTAAGTTCGCAATTATTCAACATCCTTGCAAAAAATGCCACCGGCCGACCAGCCTGTGATAATGTAGCAGCAATTGAATGTTGAGAAGCATCTGTTTCCACTGTAAATAGTGCATTATGATCAATAGAATGAATGGTAGCCTTTGCAATGTCAGTTTTAAGTTCTTCAAAAGCTTTAATTATGTCGGCTTTCAGGGGAAACACTTGAGTATGAGCAAGGGCATAGATCTTCTCTGAAAATCTTGGAATCCATTTGCTGTAATGTGCAAACATTCCAATTACTCTCCTCAAGGAAGGTACATCAGTTGGTGGCGGTAGACTCAAGAGAGGACGTAAACGTCTACCATCCGGTCGTATAATACGATCTTTTATGTTATATCCCAATATGTTTATAGAATGCTGAGAAAATTTACTTTTTTCTTTATTCATTGTCAGACCGTATTTCTTAACGGCGGCCATAAATTTCCTCAAATTTTCATCATGTTCGCTCTGGTTCTTACCACATACAGTTATATCATCAAGGTAAGCATAGGTCCCTTTAAGATCTTCTTTACGAATTACCCAATCGATGGTTCTTTGAAAACTTGCGACCCCATTTGTAACTCCAAATGGAATTCTTCGAAATTGATACAAATTTCCCAAAGCTTCGAAAGCGGTAAAATGGCGTTCTTTAGGTAGGATTGGGACTTGATGATATGCACTTTGTAAATCGATAGCACTGAATATATTGTATTTAGAAATTTGTGATACCATTTCTTCCATATTCGGTAATGGATAAGCATCAAGTTGTGTATATCTGTTTATTGTTCTTGAATAATCTATAACGAGTCGTTTCTTATGATTAGCAGTTTTCGAAATCAGAACTTGTGCTCGCCAAGGAGATCTGCTCTCTTCAATTACTCCATCATTCAAAAGTTTTCTTATCTCTTCCTCGATAAACTTCTTGTCCTCTTCACTGTATCGCCTCGACTTTATAGCAATTGGTTTGCAGTCAGGAGTTAACCGGAACAGCGGTACTGCTGGAACGGAAGCGGCAGCCACACTGCAAACTTTGAATGGCTCTTTCAATCCACCAAATGTAAGCTCGAGGGAGGAATGTTCATTCAAAACATCATGACCAATGATAAGATCAGCGCATAAATTATTAACAATAAGTAGATTGAGATTTTTGTATGTATGACCTCCAATTTCAGCTTCAACAGAGGTTTGACCATCTACTTCTGACGTCAATGAAGTCGATGCCATTAATATTGTTTGCTTGCAAGGTTTCTTCTTTAAATTGCAAAGTTCAAAAAAATGTTTGTCGATAAAGCTAACAGAACTTCCAGTATCAATTAGTGCTTGTGCACGAATTCCTTTAATGTAAGCTGTAACCGTTGCTTTCTTTAAAGATTCCGGAGAAGCAGCTACAACTATAATACAAGCTGAGTTGCTTTTATTCTTGCTTATGTAGTCAGATGCCACAGTCTTGATATGTTGTTTACTGCGACATACCTTTGCGAAGTGTCCCTTCTTGTTGCAAAATTGACAGGTAGCTTCGAATGCAGGACAGTATTTTCTTGTATGTATAGAGCCTCCACAGAAAAAACACTTTTTATTTGATGAAGCAGCTGCAACCATCTCTTGTTGTGATTCTTGTTGACTTTGGACAGCATTCAAATTAGGATTAGTAAAGCTATGTGAACTAACTTCAGCCATTTCCTGAGTTAATGCTTGATTATATGCTTCCTCAAGAGAAAGTGTCAAATTTTCTAACAAACGTTGTCTAATTTTGTTTGATTTGATACCAGAAATAAAGGAGTCTCTAATACAGTCATTTTGATTTGTCTTTGCGTCTACCTTCTGAAATTGACAGTCTTTCGCAAGTAATTTTAATACTCGAATATATGTGTTAACATCCTCACCATCATTTTGTTTCCTTGTCGCAAGCAGATGTCTAGCATGAACGATATTCTTTGGTTTGATATATATATTCTGAAGACATTCGATAGCAGCTGAATATGAAGTACAGTCACTGATAAATGCATAAATATTCGACGATAAATGGTTTGTTAATAAATTTAGCTTTATTTTTTCATCTTTGGCAGATTGTTTTATTTCGTCACTGCTTGTAAGAAAATTATCAAATGTCTTCTTCCAATGTTCCCACGTTTTCGAAGCGGAACTATCTGCTGGATCAATGTCCAGTTTTTCTGGTCGGAGATATTTGTCCATATTTATAAGTAATATTTAGCTAATAAAATTGTAAAATATTAAAGACCAAGAATAAAGGCTTTTATTAGCTAAATGACAATTAACAATTTTAAAATATGAATACATTGTCAAATTCAATCTATGGTATATTGGTATATAAAAACTCCTTTTTACCACACCTACTGAATTCTATTATTGCGTAATTTCTATTTTCTATCCTTGTATAATTCAGCCTCGAAACTATCTCATTCCGGTCCGTAATGTTTTAAAATTACGAGGATTGGCCTTCAGAAACCCTTTTACGTTGTTAACGAGGTGGAAAATCGCTCCGAAGCTCCAGCTCCTTAAGGATGTAGGATAATTTACATCAAGATAATATATACGATCATCATGGTGAGCGCGTTCGGCACTGCGATTGGCTCCCACTGAAACCTTCACCTATCAGAAAGACAAACACACATGCTATGGATATCGATTTGATATGAACCAAACATGCCTTGTCTCTTTCAGACTCTCTCTGATGTAAACTTAGTACCTACCTACTATGGTCATGCAATTATAAATTCTCTTACCGATTACGCAACTTACGGCTTGCTTGCAATATGAGGATTATAAGTACCTAAGCATATTATTTACGAAGTTCAGGATTAAATGGCAAAACTCTGTTTGATGAAACAGTTATGACATTACTAACATGAAACACGTTGCTGATTGTTTTGTTCCATATCTTTTGCACAAGGTATTAATTTAATGACCTTCAATGTAATTTTTTCATTTTGTTACAAAAGAGATTGATAAATCTCTCAGAAAATACAGAATAATAATGTTCTGTACATTAAAAACAATGTATTAGGTAGGTACATTATCTCTTATTGTTAACATTGGTACTTTACACGTAGATGACATTGATTATTTATGTTGTCTAATAATCGAGTAGGCCAACGAATAAAACTTTTGAGCAAAAAAAGTTGAATCGCCGATTGGATTGGATTGGATCCTGATCCTGTCCTGTCTTATCCTTTAGCGCGTCTTAATTTCTTCGCATTCCGGGCCCGACTTCTACTGTCAATCTCTTCTTTGGTTTCCTAACTCTTCCGTCTATTTCTTTTTCTGAAGTTTCAGGAACATCTAGTCCCTCTTGCAAAATATCTTCCAAATCTGATGAAGAATGTTTTTCTGAGGGACAATATTAAGACCCCGAATCTTTATTATCAGAACCGAAAAGTGCTGAAACGTAACGGCCTGGCCACGAGTTTTGGTCTTAGCGAAAAGCGGAGCGGCGTCGGTGAGCGGTGCGTTTTGCACGCCACGAACCTTAGTAGCGGTTAGTTGCAGCGGCGACGGTGGACGTATTTAGGTAGTCGAAATGTGTTAAAAATCATGGCGTTATAAAAATTATCCCCTGTCTGTTTAGAAACAACATTTTTTTTTTTAAATATGATAGAATGAGCGCACGAACTAAATAAAGATTGGTATTTAGATGGTGGATTTAGTGACCTATACGAAGGTCCTACCTATAAGAAGTAACTGATGTTTCCAAGTGTTTTGCTAAGTAGGTACTTACAGAGAGAAAAAACTTTGAAAACTTGTCAACTACTTACATTGCGTATAAGACATACTAGTAGTTTCGTGTGTAGTTATATCTACAGACAAAACTACTGATATGTAAACTGTTTTGCTAATTAGGTACCTACTGACAGAGAAAAAAAATAACTTTTAAAACTTGTCAACTATCCACCTACATTACGTAAACATACCAGTAGTTTTGTCAACATATCAGTAGCTTCGTTTGGTAGGTACCTAGGTTCTATGTTTTTGTGTTATCAATTTAAATTAAACGTAAGTACCATTATATTCCCGAAAACATTGTTTAATTTCTTCCCACAACCTTTTTATATTTATGTTGGGGATATTTTGACATCCATATAGGCGGTCTATTTAAATTTCTGTTATAAAAGCCTCGGTATCCATTACCGCCATAAAATCGTCTAAAATTTTTTGTTTTTATTTAACGCCGCTGAGTCCGTCACTCCTGCACCGCTGTCCACGCCTCTCTGTTTCGTGGCGTCGCACATACTAACTTGTGCCTTTGTTTCTGCCGCTCTCGGTTTCTGCCGGTTTTTGCCGAGCAATTCGCTCGGCAAAAACCGCTAGCTTTTTCGCTATGAGCGGCGACTCGTGGCGTGCCTCATACATTTTTATACTTTTGATATTACCGCTCGGCGTTTCGCTCTTAGCTGCCGCTCACAGCGGAAAGGTCGTGAATGGGCCGTTACATTGTTTGTAAAATGTTTAAGACCAAAAAGAACGCTTGTAATATTGCTTCACTTTTTCTAGGTACTTACGTCGCATGTTATCCTCCACAACATTCCATTTTATACAGTTTAAAATGGTCAAAAAATAAATTAGACGGAAAACAGTAAATTTGATGAAGAAATGCAAAAGGAGAAGGAATTTTTCCTTAAGCTCTACTAAAAGAATGCCCCTCTCAAAAGTATTAGATTCTGCTATTGTTTCTATCAGGACTAGTGAGAACATCAAAAACGTGGACAGCGCGCCACAAGTCATCCTCAAAAACCTTGGCCTCAATATCCTATAAAAAAGTGATCCAAAGCTTGCCTTCATATCACCTAATTATTTATTACTCCAGGATCTAGATGACCTAATGTTCCCTGTTACAATTGATCGAGGGCGTCCGGCAAACATTGCGCGGAACCATTCCAAAGATGATACCAGTCGATACTCCTCTAAAAGCGAACCTGTGTGTGTCTTAAATGATTCTTGAGCGAGAATCACTATTTCACTTCGTTCAGTACACCCAGCTGCCGCGGTCGAGATCCCGACAAATGTCTAAGCCCACGATACCGAATCACGATAGTGGCCGTTGGTTGTAGTACGGTATTCTAAAAAGTTGGGAGGGGAACAAGCAGACTTTTCAATAGAGAACGCACAGTGTGTGCGTTCCTGGCACCAAACTCCAATATATTCTCATATGCCCATTTAGAAACCAGGTTGAGCTGGACAACAAGCTCCTGTTGTTTTTACAGGTTACGGGTTCATTATCATAGAGGGCGCTAGGGTAATTTATCCACACGGGCGCTGCATAGGCTAGAGACGCCTCTGATATGACGATCACGCGAGGCAGTCTTCCAGCGTATGCTGGACGGATTAGTGTCCCCGTAATATTAGAATGTTACTAAAATCAGCCTGTTAAATTGTAATATCTTTAGTGAATATCACGCCTTAGACTTAATATACCTACTTACATATCGCATCTTAATCCGTTGCGGATTGTGATAAAACTAAGCGTGCAAAGCGATTTCATTTAGTACTACGAAACGATGTACACTCGATCGGAGACTTTAGGTGTTGTACGGAGCGCAATTTCGACTGTGTGTGTGTGTGTCTTCTCTCTTATTATGTCGACATTCCTTCGCTCTCGCGCGTACTATACCATGTTGATTCATTAAATTAAACCAATCATTCATTTTTTACTTTTATTTAATTTATACACTTTGTTTCCAATTATTCAGCTATGTACATAGATATTACTATTAAAATATTTTTATGTTGTGAAAATGTTATTTCACGATAATTTTGTCAATCCGAAGAACTAAATGATAAATACTCATAATAATGTAAACTTATACATTCAGAGCATTACAATAAAGTAATATATTAGACGGACTGATTATGTTGATTATTGTATAATCGTAAAACAAACTAATATAGATTTCACTCAAAGCCAATGGTAAGTCAAAATAAAATAAAAATTCTAATATTTAGCCATTAAACTTATGCCATTGGATTATTTCCTGTTCAAATAAAAATATTTATTATTAATTATTTATTTACACCAACAAAATAGGCAAAATTAAATAACTACTTATTTATTACTTCATGTCATGTGAAAACTTAAATATACACCACGTAAATTATTATAGCAACACATTAAATATTTTAATATTATTATTACATATTATATTCATTTAACAGATAACATAGAAATATCACATGATGAAATGTTTAAACATCACTATAACACTTGAAAATGGCAAAATTAAAATTAAATACCATAGCTTTACAAATAAAATACTTTGCCATCGACAAATTGGACAAAATAACTAATTATTCTTATAAGGAACAATGGATAAAATGTATATTGAAAACAACATTGCAGCTAGGGAAGATACGCTTCAATGTGTGTTTCGAGGAAGACGATATATAATAACACTATCGTCATTTAAATCACAGCTACTGTTGGTGTCCTTGAGCGCTACTTTATAAATCATGTTGTAAGGGAAACTCTCCTTAAGTACACCTAATATTGAAAGGCACTAAGACCCTAATCTACAATAGAATCTCTGTACACGTTATTGGATCTGAATATTTGTAGATAAAACTTATGTACTTATAGCATTCAGGCAACAGTTTGACGCACGACTAGCCGATGTTTATTTACATGTCAATTAATTTAAAACCTAATTAGTACAGCCTGTTAATAACAATTTTAAAGATTTTATTGGAATAATATACTATGTGAGCACTTACTACATTAAATGCAATTTTACTCAATGAGATACTAGGTATATATACATGACTACACAATTGTTTATTATTACAAAAGTTATTTATAGTAAGAAATATAAAATATTTCCATGGACAAAATGAGACCTTTAAATTTGGCGCGTAACAAATTTGAATAGTAAATTTAAAAAAATATCACATACTGAGATTAGGGTAAAAAGGTTGCAAGAAACTGCAGTTGTGTTTTTAGTTTTTATTACAAATAAGTATTACGACGGATATCTAGCCAATCTCGCGCATTTTTTTGTAATTGTTTAGAGGTTCGTATTTCTAAAGTTTTGCAGAATGGCTTTTTCCTCCAATTTAATGGATGTAATTTTAAGACGTAAGTCTAGCTGAGTCCCGCGGTGCTACCCACCGTTATAGTTGTAAAATGCGAGTAGCGCCGCGAAGCGAAGCTAGTCTAAAAAACAGTCTAAGTTACTCTTTATGTCGTCAACTTTGTTAGTGAAAGTTCCGTCAAATACGGTCCAGCCGTTCCAGAGATTAGCCTGCACAAACAGACATACAGACCGACAAAAATTTGAATAATGCTTTTTGATGTAAATATATAAAATAAAAAGTTTATTTGATATTACATGCAGATACTTTAGCTTTATTTATTTGTATAGATTACTTGAATGTCACATGATTTGTCTGAGTTATTTTAGTACTAAATTAGGTGATTGTTACCCGCAGTTCTTGTTACAATAGCAACCGCGAGATATTAAGTGAAATAAGTAGACAAACGAATTTTAAATATTGATTTTATGATGTAAGTCGGTACTTCCATTTTCTCAACAAACTCAAATTTTAATTATTTATTTAATAATTTATTTTAAACAGACTCAATTTCACTCATTTGTATAGATTTATATATGATGAATCATGATATTATCGTCATTAGCCGTGGCAGTCCACTGCTGGAAGGCCTCTACATTTGCACATCACTTAGTTCTAACTGATTTCAATGGTCGATCTACAATTGGTAAGTGATTATTTAATAACTATTACTCCCACTACCCTAATACCCGTTCAGCCCCAAATTAAAATGTCCTGCGAACGCGAATACACAACACCGTTTGTACGATTGAGAATAATAAATAATCCCTCAAATGAGAAGACACACAAAATTAAGAAAAACGTAAATATTCTGCAAAACAATAGCTAACACGTGAACTAAACCATTTGCTATGTACATGTTTTGTGAGATTCCGAACAAAATAAAACAAAATATTTAATTGAACGAAAAACAAATTATCTTCCATTGAAATGCAGAAATAACTCTTATATTAATACAACTTAAGAAACTTACAGTTTCCAACTCTAAGAGAAATATATTGTTAATTATAAAAATATCTACTTATGTGCTATAATGTCGACGACTCTTTATTTTAGATACCAAATTACATATTTTCAGAGCAGGGCCCAGTTTCAAACCCATATATTTCATCATCATATCGGAGTTGAGCAGCAGTAAAGCCTTTCCGTCTATCTCCTGTAATAATAAACATATAATAATACAAAAATCTTAAATTAGAAGGCCAAGAAAAATAAATTCATGAATGCGATGATAGGTGTAGAAAGTCTTGATATTGACTACTACTGTCTGACTTTCGAGTCGGTAACCAAAACCTATATTATGGAGACAAATTATACTAGGTCTTATAAAAAAACTACAGGATTAGAAGCCAATAAATATAATAACCTCACGTAATTCACAGAGTGGCATCTGGTCCCAAACAAGACAGAACCTCTATGGAACCAAACTCCTGATTAACATAAAGACAATTTACAGCCAAACACAGTACAAATCCACAATCTCTTGCATAGCAGGATAAATGGCACTCAAGTTAACTAGCCATTAGGACAATATTCCATTTGACAATTTCATGAACAACTATTTAGGACACACATGCATTTAGCTTCAAACCCAGCTTGAACTATAATGGCTAGATTGACTGGTCGAATACTTTTTTACCTTGACATTTCTTTAATCATATAAACATTGAGTCGGACCCCAAGTCAAGTACAAGTTGGGAAAGCAAAGCCGGGAATCGAACCGTGAGTCTTTAACACAAAAATCATATAAGCGACTACTGTGCAACCGAAAAAGTCAGATATCAATTTAAATGTAGTTATATGAAAGGAACAAAATACTAACATGTTTCCTAAACAAGTCGGCGTGTGCGGCGAGCGCCTGATCGGCCGCAGCGATGAACCCGATGACATCCTCGACGGACCAGTCGGCGGGCGGAGCGCCGGGAGCGGGCGGCGGAGGCGCGCCCGTCGTCGACGACGCGGGCTCCGGCCGCTCCGGTGACACTCGCGCCATCTTACCGCCCGAGCACGACTCCGAACCGTTCACGCTGCTACCGGCTAATTCCTCCTATTCGTCACAAATACAATATTCGGCATTTCTCCTAAAGTACGGCCAACGAGAACATATACAAAAGTTCATTTACCTTAAAAGTAACTGTGGAGTTGACAATCTATTATCTATCTCTTTCAATTTTATATACTTGTAGTGTAAGTAATGTCTGATCTCCCGGCAAAAAAATGTTAGGATCAAGACTTACGTTAGGAGAAGATCGCCAACATTCGGGCGGCCAGTTTAGTAATAATAGTGATTCCGTTTCAGAAAGTGCTCGAGGTGATACTAGTTAGTTGGTAAAATTTTTGTTAGTGTTTGTTGTTTATTTAATTATTGTTATTTTTTGTTGTTGATCATTATTTTCTATTAAAAGAAGTTAATGATGGAGCCACAACCAAGTATGTCGAGTAATAAATCAACAAATTTTACTTCTCCAAATAAGAAACATCTAAAGGTTACGCACCCCTTTTTTTTTTTTTTTTTTTTTTTTCCGTGCGGAAATCCCCCCGGATACCACCAGTTGATGGTTATGTCGGACTCGAACCGACTAAAACCGCACGCCGCCTCGGGTACTATAAGCCGAGGAACCAGGTGTACCCTCGAAAGGAAGTCCCTGGAACCCCGACGTACCTCGGGCCATCCACGGCTTGCAGATGACCCTCTCTTATGTGGAAACCCCAAGTTCCAGAAGTCTGAAAGGAGGCGCGGGCGCTTCGTAGCACTCGCGCCGCCACCCTGGCCTGCTTCTGCTAGGGTAACAGGTGGCCTCACCTGTCACCCCCAGGCTTGCGCTTATGGAGGACGGAGATCGTTTGACGATCTCCGGCGCCTGAGTCGTCTGCGGTACCTGGCCCGTTCCCGGGCCTGGCGGACCGGGAGGGTTCTAAGCCTCTCCCGGTCCCGCTCCGCCATCTCCTTCGCAAGCATGACTTGCTCACAGAAGGAGACAGCGGAGTTCCACGCACTCTCGCTCCGTATCATGGCAGCAATCATGTTACGGAGCGAGAGAATCCCCACTCCGATGGCCGCCACGAGGTCACGCCTCTGCTCCACCCACGCTGGACATTCGGCTAACGTGTGGAGCGCCGTATCCACGGTTTGGCCACCGCAATGGTGGCACTCAGGCGTTGGCTCTTTTCCGATTAGACACAGGTAATCTCCGAAGCACCCCTTTCCAGTGATCACCTGTGTCAGTCGGTATGAGAGGCTGCCGTGATGCCTCTCGAGCCAATCCTCCATAACCGGTCTTACCGCCGCAATAACGGCGTGCCCAGCGCTTGGTTGCCCAAGTCGTTCTCTCCACTCCTCCACGAGGACCTGGTGGAGTTGGGATCTCTGATCCTCGATTTCTCGAGGTTCAGGACCCCCACCCAACTCCCGCACCTCCTTGCGCCACTGATAAAGAGCTGCAAGGGCTCTCGCCTCCAGGTCCCATGGTGGAGTTCCGGCCAGGAGACTTGCTGCCTCAAAGGAGATCGTGCGGTACCCTCTTATGATTCTGATAGCCAGCACCCGCTGCGGTCGTCGCAGCAGCGCAACGTTGCTGGCCTTCAGAGCCTCCGCCCATACTGGAGCCCCATAAAGGGCCATCGACCGCACAATCCCCGCGTAGAGTCTCCTGCAGGAGTCATCGGGCCCCCTCATGTTTGGCAGCAACCGTGCCAATGCACGCGCTGTGCCAACCAGCTTGGGGACCAGACTTCGAAAGTGAGATTCGAAGTCCCATCGGCCGTCGAGTACGAGCCCTAAATACCTCATAGAGGGCTCGATGCCGATGCGAGTGCCTCCTACTATGAGACTGAGTCCATTAGGTGGCTTCTTCCGAGGCCCATGGAAGAACAAGGCCTCGGATTTGTGCAAGGCCACCTCAAGACCCAGCCGCCGGATTCGCTCCACAACTTGGGCAACCCCGGCCGTGGCCCTCAGGGTCGCCTCACGATGCGTCTCCCCCCACGCCATCACAAGCGTGTCGTCCGCATAACATGTGATGGCGACACCTTCTGAGAATGCACCGCGAAGCACCCAATCGTAGCCAATATTCCACAGGAGCGGTCCTAAGACCGACCCCTGCGGAACACCGCACGACATCTCACGCCGACCGAGACCGGTTCTACTTGGGTAAACAACGGCTCTCTCTGACAAATATGCCCCGACTATGCGGCGGAGGTATGAAGGCACTCTGTGATAAACTAGTGCCTCCCTGATACAGCTCCAGGGCAAAGTGTTGAACGCGTTGGCGATGTCTAAAGACACCGCCAACACCACTTCACCCCGGGAAACTGCGTCCTCCGCCAGAGCCCTCACGCGCATGATCGCATCCACGGTGGAGCGCCCCTGACGGAAACCGTACTGGTTGTCCGCCAGATCCGGCCCCACCCTGTAGAGATGCCTAACGAGGCGGTGTGCAATTACTCTTTCAAAGAGTTTGCACACCTCGTCAAGCAGCACTATGGGCCGGTAGGCGGATGGTGAGTCCGCCGGGCGCCCCTCCTTTCGGATGAGAACCAGTTTCCCCGTCTTCCACAGTTTCGGAAACTGGCCCTGCTCGAAGCATGCGCTAAAGAGCCCTCTCAGACGGGGCTCGAGAGCCGGCGCCTCATTATCAAGAGCCAGGACCCACGCTCGGCCCGGAATGCCATCGGGTCCTGGGGCGGTGTTCTTGGCTTTGAGCCTTTTCACCGCCAGCGCTAGTTCTACCCAAGTGACCTCAGGGACGTCGTCGTCGTCCACGCTAGGCGTCTCAGGCGTCGAAAGCGGAGCCATCTGTGGTGGAGTGTGCTCCACCACTCGCGATGGAAACAGGGAGTCAACGACCCCCTCAAGCAGCTCTGGCTGAAGACACTGGGTCAGCGGTGGAGCCCATGGGCGCATCTTGCCCCTAACCATACGGTAAGGGCGCCCCCATGGATCTCGCTCCAGTGTCTCCAGTAACTCGCGGCGAGCCTCGGTCTTTGACCGCTTTATCGCTGCTTGAAGGGTCCTTTTGGCAACCCTGTATTCCACCAGTAGCTCCGCCTCTCGGACTGCCGCATCCTCGGCGCGGCGACGCCTTCTGCGGAACCTGGACCACTGACGGCGCGCGGTGACGCAGGCTTGCCGCAACCTTGCAATCTCCGGCGACCACCAGTAGACCTGGCGCCTCGCAGTATTGGGCTTAACCCTAGGCATCGCCGCATCGCAGACGCGCGTCATCGCCTCCCGGAACCATTCTGCCTCGGCATCCACATCGACAGGTCTATCCGGCGTAGGAGCCCAGGCCTGTACGATGGTGGCTTCCAGGAGGAGCTCCTTATCTAAACGCTTGAGCGCCCAACGTGGCTCGGGTGGAGCCGGTCTAGCCGGCACGCCATTGGTGGGAGTGGAGACATCAAATCGAATGTATCGATGATCCGAACCTGTCTCCTCACCCACAGCGACGTGCCAGTCCCGAACACAACGTGCCAGCGAGGGGCAGGCGAACGAAATATCCACGATCGAACTGCCCCTCGCCGTCACGAACGTGGGTACGGATCCCCGATTCAGGACAACTAGACCGAATCTTGCAGCCCAGTTCTCCAGTGCCCTTCCCCTCGGGTTTGTGCGGCGGGAACCCCAGGCCTCCGACCAGGCATTAAAGTCCCCGAGCACAAGAACCGGGTGGGGGCGACAGGCATCGACGACGACAGTCAGCTGAGCGAGCCATTGCTCATACTCAGTTATGTCTCGATTCGGCGTGAAATAAGCGGCCACGACCGCTATATCCCCAACCACCGCCGCTATGCATCCTCGTTCCCTTGCAACCACGGCAAAGGGAGGGGTGCCAGCAGCGGTACCGTGCACCAGTGCCGCCGAGCCATCCAAGTCGGTCTCCCAGGCAGCCCCGAGAAACCGGTGTACGTATGGCTCAGCTACAGCGGCAATGTGGATGGACCACTGTGCCATGCTCTGGAGCAGAAGATCCTGAGCAACGGCACCGTGGCCCACGTTCGCCTGGAGAATGCGGAGATGTGAGTCCATTATTGGATTTCCATCTCCGCATTCCGCTGCGAATCTTGCCGCTCTCTGGCGGCACCCCCTGTACCCTCCAGCGAATGGCCTCCCGTTTTCGGCACAGAAAAGGCACAGACCTTACTGCCAACCCGGTGATCCGCAGGCCTGCTTCCCGCTGCGCACCTAAAGCAGCGTAGCGGATTGTTGCAGTCACCCGCTTTGTGACCGGGCTGGCCACAGCGGAAGCAGAGATCACCTATGGTCACCTCCGCCGTGCATCTAACCCCCACGTGACCCACCGACAGGCAACGGAAGCACCTTGCCGGCCGGGCCTGCAGAAGTCGAGCCTGCGCCCTCAGGAAACCTCCGACTAGGAGGGTACGCGCATCAGCGACCTTTTGAGCCGCCGCGACAGGACAGCTGACAACCGTTGCCCCCTGTCCACTGAAGCCGAAGCGTATTGCTCCGACCTTCACATTTTCCAGAGGGCAGCCCCCAGCCTCCATCACGGCGAGCCTAAGCTCATCTGCCGTAACAGAGTCATCCAGGCCCGTGATGCGTACCGCGGCGCATTTTATGGGCCTAGACACTCGGACGTCAGCTGCATCCAGCGAATCTCTAAGTTTAGCCGCTAGGGCATCGGCTTTAGGACCACTGGTGGCGCCGGGGATCTCGAGGAGCCGGGCGCCCGTACGTGTATTTTTACACCGGACACCCGGTATTTCGAGAGCCTTAAGGTCGACATTGGCCTTAACTTTGGCTAAGACCTCAGCATATCCCAGGCCCCTCTCCGCTGCCTCCGTCGTCAGGGTAACGACGACGGCAGCAGACCGAGGGACGCGAAGTCTCCTCGGCGCTCCCACCGCAGCGGTGACGGCTGCCTTTTTTGCCTTTTTGGCAGCTTTCCGCCTCTTCTTTTTGTCCCCGGCTACCATCCAGTCCCCTTCTAATGGGTGCTGTTTGGCATTAGCCGGCGTCAATTCTTGGGTAGAGGTTAGGGTTTGGGTTGGTTTCACCTTCCTCTTTCCCTTTTCTTTCCCCTGGGTGGCCTTCTCTGATGCTGTAGATGAAGTTGGCCTAGATACGCTAGCCACTGGTTGGGCAGTTGAGCCCACCTTCACAGCAGTCGCGTATGACGTCGATGGCGGAGTTAGCGGTGGGCGGCAATGGGCGCTCTCTATGGCAGAGATGCGCTTCATAAGCCGCTCCTCCATCGCCGTCATGAGTCGGACCATGTCGGGTTCTACTCGGCAGGACGATGCGTTGCCACCAGCATTGGTACAAGTGGAACCCAACTCCTTCTCTCTCGCTTCGACGAGCTTCGCTTCGAGAATGGCTTTCTCCCTTTCGTGGGCCCTATTATCGGCCACGAGGAGTTTGCCAACCTCGACGATGCTGCGCATGACCGCTAACAAAGCCTCCTGTTCGGGGGACCCGGAGCTCCGAGACACCTGGAGTAAGCGATCGGCTACGCCGATTGCCTCTTCCATGCGATCTACGGGATTCCCCACTCTTTTTCGTAGCTCCTCCACGTCCGTATCGCTGCACTTCGTCCCGGTGGTGCTTGTCCTGTCGGCTTCAATCTTCTCAAAGAGAGCCTGAAGCAAGAGTTCACCTTCAGCCCTCTTTGCTGCCGAACATCCAGCAGCCTGTCTCGCCACGGTGACTCGGCCAGCCTTTGGAGGCCGGCCTCCGCTGCGAGCCCCTCGACGGCTTGTACCCACCTTGGGTAACGTTCCTTCGTCACTAGACGGTGATTCCAGTGGGCTTTCCTCCAATGAGTGAGTTTGGCGTCTTTTCCTCTTTTGTGAGCCCCGTCGATATCTCTCTGCAGCTGAGAGCATCGGTATGTCAGCACCGTTGTTTTCCGAGGCAGTGTCAGAATCCAACACTGCCTGTCTTGTCGCGTCCTCCGCGTTGAGTAGGTCACCGGATTTACCGCTCGGCAACGGGCGGGTTTGGCAGTGGTTGCTCCCCCCAGAATACGATTGGGAGCTGCCGGAGCCGTTTGGCTCCGGGAGGGACTCCCCAGGCGCAGTGCGTCCGGGACCCTCCTGGGTAGGTTTTCCCTTTTGTTTACCCATGCCATTATTTTTTGAGTTTACCGTCCTCCGACATGACACCCTTGGCACTGGACTCCCTCCAGCGACTCAGCCCATGGCCAGGCGTCAAAGCGTGGGCTTGGGGTTTTTTATAGAGGTTTACATCCTCGCGGGTCCGAGAACCCACCGGTCCTGTCAAATCAGGATTACGGCTGGGCCGGACGGGGTCTGCACCAGACTGAGTCCGTCCGCCCCGTGGTTTTTTATAGAGGTATCCTTCCTCGTAGCCCTCGAAGAGCCGTCGTTCCTGATTGTTGCCAATCAGGCTTACGACTTGGCCGGACGGTGGCCTGCATCAGACCATTGTCCAATACCTCTGGATAATGCCAGCGGTAGAGGACTCGTCCGCCCACTAGCGCACTCTCCACTGTGCTCTCCGCTTAACGGAGGGACACGCGGAAAGCCTCGGAATAACCCTCAGGAGGGTCATTCTCACCTCGGCCGGAATTGGCCGTAGGCAGCAGCGTCTGTCCCATGTGGCGAGACAGGCGCTGCCGTCTCCGTTGCCCAGGGTGCACCACGAGGAGGTTCCGGACCCCGCACCTGTTACGCACCCCTGCTGTTCTGTTTACATAGTATCGCTTCTCGTTGGCCATACTTTAATTAAAAATACTGATGGTATTTACGCATTAGGGTGTTATACTTGTCTATGGAATCACATGGCATAAAAAGATAAACCGATTTGGATGCAGCTTATTAGTGGTTTTTTTTATTTGAAAACAGGTTTCCTAGCGATGCTTCTTAGCTCAGATTGGGCAATTTAAATTTACATATTACCATAGTAAAATTTCTATAATATTTTGTGTAGGTTTCTAAGTTATCTAAACTGCTAGTTTTCCTTTAAATTTCAATATATGGACTACTATCATGAATTTTTACAGAAAAAATCCGCTTTAAAGTTGAATAACGCGCAAACGGATAAAAAAAATGGTATTACAGTAAGATTTTAAAAGGGCTATTTAATAAACAAAAACATCCCCTCTTTACGTGTAGGGGAGGTCTCCAAATAAAAATGATTTTCGGAATTTTCTTGTAGCACTGTCGTAATCACAATTCATTTTCGTGCGGTTTCATCTTTCTAGCACCAACTATTTAGACAGTATGTCAAGGACGGACAGATGGACATGACGAATCTATAAGGGTTCCATGTCATGAATTACAAGAACCCTAAAAACTATTCATTTCATATTAAAAATAGATGTTTCAATTTAATTTATTTGTATAGTTATAGATTTTGAGTCATCTCAAAATCTGTATCTACATCAGATTTACACCATATCTACTTACAGTATTGGGCCTTTTCACTCCAGTTGATTCATTATTAGATGATACATTGTTTGATGTAGATTCTCCACAAAGAGTACAAGGCCGGCCTGCAACTTCTCCAGTGTCAATTTCTATCATGCCAACACAACAGCCTACACCAGTGCACACTGCTTTTAACCAATTCTTAAGGTCATCTATTGTTAACTCTGTTGGGACTTTCACTGTATAATTTTTACTTCCAGATGTTACCTGCAATAACACAAATATAGAAAATAACAATACATACATTATTATTAGAAAATCTTGAGTACAAAAAAATATTAACCCTGACACTGACAGTGCAATATTTATATTATAGCCTAAAATAATTTCTCTTTTTTTCAAATAAGTTTAAGTAAATTTTTATAAGATTATATTTCTGTCATGGCAGATTTCTTATTGGTTTAATAATAAAATTGTATTATTGTCTATAATTTGATGTTATAGTTTTATAATATGACCTGTAAGAACTTAATATCCACTAGGAAAGTTAGTAGTAGGCCTCATATTTATAATTGAGGGTAGATGTGAGTTTGCGGCGAGGAGAATATTCTCGTACAATTACTTTATTGTAACTCTCGATCACAAAATACAGTAAGGACATTGAACAGAAGCCCATTTAAATAAGACACTCCACCGAACACATGGTGCTCACATGAGATGATCCACAATAATTCTGCTCGTCAACGACCACATTCCATTTTTAAAGGAACTCAAGAATGAATGAACGAACAATAATCATCTAGGGATGAGATAAAATCATTGTCACCTGTGATCCTTGTCTATGACTTATGACATGAAGTAATCGACTAAAATCAATCATTCAATCGCATTTTTATTATATTAAAGTGTCAATGATTCCCCTCCCTGCGGTCACCAGTCGCAAGGGTGTTGCTGTTGCGTCAGTATCTTACCTTCAGACACTTAACCATGTTGCCAGCTAAAATAACTGATATGCCTACATACCCCTAATATTGTCTCGTAATAATAATACCATTCAAAAAACAACCCAGTACTGTAAAAAATTGGTAAAAAAGTATGCATAATACATATTATGATAATTATGTTACTAAACTGTTTAAACTAAGTAAGGAAAGTTAAGTGCAGACACAAAACTTTTTTCATTAAATTATAAAGCATTATTTTAAATTTTACATGCCAAATAACAAGTCAATCTCTCAGGTTAGGCATAAGTCCACAGATGCATGTATTTTTGCCTAGAGTATATAAATAAATAAATAAAATAAATAAATTGTTTGGTTGTGATATTGTTTTTACAGATTTGATTTTTAATGCAAAAATACGTTATATATTTTTTTTTAATCATCTACTGTTGTCGTGCCAGTGGCTAATAAAAAATTACATTACCTGGACATTAGTTACATTAGAATAACTACTAGATGCAGTGAGTATTGCTCTTGTCAACCTTTGTGGATCTGGATGGACACTAAGTAGCTCTTTTACAAGTGCTTCCGCAACACCTGAGGGCCCGGTGGCTGCAACAGCACTCGGTAAAGAACTACTCCCACCAGAACAACTACTGCGGATACGAAGACAAACTATGGGCACAGGGGTAGATGTAGCAGAACTATTAGAGTTGTTAGTCCCAGTTGATCCCCCTTCTGGAAGTGCAGGATTAGGTATCCCACTTGGTCTTAATTTAAATCTGTAATAACATTTTAATGACCTCAGTATTGACATTCATATTCAGTAATTAAATTGTATATGAATGTAAGAAAAAGTTTACCTTGATGGAGTAACAGCACTTTTTTGACCTGGAGGTTGCAGGTTGTGTCCTGCCCTGGCACACCAACCTACAGGGAATATATCCCTGGAATCATATCTACACCAATAATCAAAAGCACCCCTCCAACCATCAAATGTGACATGAATCTGATCATTCTTCACTGCTCCGACTGTAGCGCAACATATAAGTTGAGAGTTTTTCTTGTCAACAGCTTCTAATTTTTGACCGACAAGAAACAGATTAGATTTTGGAGTAGGAGGTTCAGGCTGAAATATTTTGGGTGGAGCCATTTCAGCCCCATTAAGAGTTTTGAGCAAGAACATAGGCCAGCTACTTGCATTCATACGAAAACCTAGTGGCGGCTGCAACATTCCTTCATTTTTTTCACAGTGACCAATAGGATGTATGTCACCTGCATCAACTAGACGCCAGAAATCATTTTTATTATCACTTCCATCAAGTCTTAGCCTCAAACGTGGTCCAAGCACTCCAACAACAGTAGCAATACATGTTGATGTTAAATTTCGAGGGTCCAAAGCTTCTAATTTCATTCCTACTTTAAAATCATTTACAGGTGGTACAGGAGCCTGTTTAAAACATTCTTGAGGTGCTGCCGTGCTATTCGTGTCTTTCATATATTCATTCCAATCGAAAGCTTGATATATATCATAAAATGAAGCTGTAGAATTATTATTAGAATGATTCTCAGATCCATTTGCTCCATTGCCAGATTGAGGTGAAGTAGTCCGTTTCTCGTTCTTCTTTTGATATTTATTAAGGCAGTACGTAGAACAGAAGTTCTTACTACCGGAAGGTGCATTTCCTCTAATAACATTGTCACAATGAAGACAGGCGCCTTTACTGTAAGCCTGTCTGAACTCTGACAAACACGTTTCAGAACAGAACTCTTTTTTCCCATTCTCTGTAGGTAATATATACTTAAGAGGTGTTTTACTTTCAGCACACCAAGTGCAAGTACGTTTCGGAGGTCTTCCAGGTCCACGTATTTTGCCGGGAGCAGGCCCCGACGAGCCGACTGTGTTGTTTGACATTGTTCAGTGTGGGAACATTAACACATTATAGTAAACTCAAATCAACTTTAAAGAACTTTGTACCAACATTATAGACAATGAAAGCAAAACAATTTCGCACTATGATAAATTTAAAATGATGTACTTTTACGCAAATCAAATATAAACAACGTCAGTACTTATTTATGACGCGCATCCAACGGCCATATTTATTCTTTTGTTTATTTTGAAACTGGTAATATATTTTTCCTTTCAATCAACTAAGCAGGGGTAACATTGGCCTATAATTTTCTTTGAAAATTTTGTGGACCCTTGTCAGTTTGAATAAAAAATAAAAGACCAGGCCAACTAATTTATTTATTAAACTTACAATTGTACAAAAAAGCAAATGTTATGAGGTACTACTACGCTACAAATTAATTGGTGTTACGAATTTTCAACTACGGAAGGTTATGAGCCAGATCTCTTTATTGATCTATTTCTATAAATGCATGATGTAAAAATAAATAAATAATTTCCTTGCGTGGCCAATGAATGCTCTTACAATTTATAAAAAAAAAACATTCATTTGGATTTGGAACATTTCAGTCTTATACGAATTTATGTAAAATAAGTAATTCAAATAAAAAAAGTAAAAACTAAAACCCAACTACGACAAAAAAACGGCACTGAAAAAGTTTGAAACAAGATTCTCAGGAAACAATTATCAGTGTACAGAGATTCACCTTTTCAAGTTTAAAAGCCGTAGTCACACGTTTTTAAAGTATAACCAAGACAATCAAAACGTTTCTAACGAAACCTCATTTGTTCAGTTCGAATAAGAAGTTAAGGAGCTATTAGGGAACAAATGAACAAACATACGTACATAGTACATACATAGCCTGTCAAAGTCATAACCCTCCTTTGGCTTTGCCGTAGTCGGGTAAAAAAAGACTTCAATCTTCATGAGTGCAAGTCAGATGGTAACGGTTGGTGTTAACCATAACCAGCACCCCTACAGTAGCAGACGTGACACAGTGGCACAATGTATACTTCCAATGAATAAAAGATTCTAGCTTATAATAAAAAATAAAAAAAACTAGAGAGTAAATTCAAATGATTAAATGAATTCCATTCAGCGTGTTTGTAAGCGTTTCTAAAACATAAAACTTTTTTAAAAAGATACATCAAAACCAGCAAAAGGTACCTATATTTATTTTTTTGCTTTAAATTCTGTCGTAATAAATATTAAACATGGGAGAGGGGCCCACTTTTTTTACTTTTTCTTATTTAGGCAAATTGAAAACTACTAAAAATCGTCTTACGTACGTAATTATGAATGGCCCCTGAGCTCATCACAGGACTCCAGCAAGAGACTCACATAAGACCGTGTGTTTTTGATGCATTCAATCCGACAAATCATACCACATTATTATTAACATTGATGAAGCAATGACCTGTTTAAATGGAAAAAAGTTAGAAAAAGTAATTTTTTCTAACTTTTTTCCGGAATGTGAAAGTGCAGTCAAAGTTGGCCTAAAAGTTTTGGGTTAAGCCTGCCCAAACATTCAAATTAATGCTATCATCCAACTTCTTAGTTTCTGATCAAATTCTGAGTATAGCTGAAATCTAGGGTGTAGTGTAACTGCGTGATTCGTTGTGCCTTTTTAAAAGGAATCAAGAGTAAAGACAGTCTAAAAAAGTCAGCTTTCTGTCAGTGAAAGTCCCGTCAAAATCAGTCCAGCTGTTCTAGAGATTCCAGGGAACATACAGAAACACAGACAGATAAATGTTTTAAAAATTGATTTTAACACTTTCCGAAGTAAAGTTGGGAATTAGTCATAGTTATTCACTATTTAAGTATTTATCTATGCATACCAGGGGCGCCCATTAATAACAATGATTAATAATTGACTCTTATGACATCGATTTGTGAATGATATCAAAGTGAACACTTTGATGTTTAATGTTCGATGTTTTCCAGCTAAATATCGATTTTTATTCACAATCGATTAATATCCACCATGGGCCAGTTCATGATCCAGTTGTCAGTTGTCAGTACTTGTCAGTCAAGTGTAAATTGATTGAGATTTGAGGTTATGAAAGACGAAATCATAACCTAACTTAATTCTGCATTGATATGTTAAATTGTTTATTGAAAAGAAATATGTCTCACATTCAAAGAATGATAAGCAATGCTGAAATTGCAGAAAAACGTTTAATAGAATTAAAAACTCAGGTTAGTCATAGTGATAAAAAAATACTTAAAACTCAAATTCTATGGTCTATTTATCTTTAAAAAATTCGCATAAAGTAAATAAATATTGACACGAATTTATTTTAGACTGTAAAGCAGACAGCCTTTTTAAATGTCGTACCAAATATAAAAATAAGTTGAATTAAAATCGAGTCCAATACATATCTGTTAAGTTTACTTATTATTTTGTTATTTTGGTAGGACATTTTCCAATAAAGCGTATATTACAAGTTAGGCCCTTTATAACTCCTAAACTAACAAAGCTACGTAAGCCGTTTATTTTTGCTTTAAAGTTAATTTTATGGACTACCATCACTTTATTTACACTTTACAACACTTTATTTATTGAGATGGTACTAAACATAGCTATAGGGAAGTAGCAAAATAAACATTTTTTTTTTATATGAAATAAAATTGAAGTGTCCTTTTGTAATTTAACAGGTTTTCACTAAATGCGTATGAAATTAGATAATTATGTTACTTACATATTTATTTACTTAAATACTCATATAACTAATGAATTACATCTTTTATATAAAATTAAAAATTTATATAATTTTGACTTTCTATCTGCGTGTTTCGGTTAATCTTTGGAAGATATTATGTTTTCAACTGTAAATGTATTTTATCTTCCAGGTACGAGAATTAAAGACCGCAAAAATTGAAGAAAAGATTAAAAATCTGACAGAGGAAAACAAGATACTTGAGTCTAAAATTGATTATACTAAGGCTGAACTAATAAAATTAGAAACAGCCAATGGAAAGAAACAGTACCCAATTCCTGGCAAATGCAGCCCACTAACTGAGGCAATAGTCCAGGCATCTGTAGGACCTTGTAAAGATAAAAAAGAAAGAAAAGCAGCTGATGCTTCTTCTGATGTCTCATCAAAAAAGAAAGAAAAGGGAGCTGGAGCTGTCACCGATGCTGTCATTGACGTACGAATGTTAGATTTCAGAATCGGTAAAATAATTGATATCAAAAAACACCCTGATGCAGACTCCTTGTATGTAGAACAAGTTGACTGTGGTGAAGAAAAACCTCGAACAGTGGTGTCTGGTCTTGTAAAATATATACCAATAGAAGATTTAAGAAACAAAATGGTGATGATTCTCTGTAACTTGAAGCCTGTCAAGGTATGGATACAAACACATATTTGTGTAATTTAAATCTGCGCAGGTGATGCAGTTTCTTTTTAATTGTAGTACTCTTACTGCATATACATTAACAATTTTATTAAAGACCCTACAATACAGGGATCAGTTTCTAGTAAGATAGATGGCCTGCTGAAAAATCACTGTAATTCCAGGTTAACAGCTTTTCACTAAATTGATATGAAATCTCTAATCTCTGGAATGACTGAGCCGATTTTAACAGAACTTTGATACTGATGATTTAACAAGTGATTAAGGAAATTTTTTAAACCAGTTTCGTCCCACTTCGTTACTGGTGGTTGTTGTAGAGATGCAACAACAACCAATTCAAATCTACATGCTACTACAATTTATAAACAGGTAGTGTCAGAAATATAAGGCAATTTTAGCAATATCATCAGAAATTAAATATTATACTAAAAATGCAATAAGCTACTTAGTAATAGCGATAACTAGTTTCATTAATTCTAAACATTATTTTATAAAATCCAAATTTCCAGATGAGGGGAATAACCTCAGAGGCGATGGTTATGTGTGCTTCATCTCCTGAGAAAGTAGAAGTTTTAGAACCGCCTGCTGCCGTTGTTCCTGGTGATTTGGTTCACTGTGAAGGCTTCCCACGAGAACCGGAACCTGTACATAATCCAAAAAAAAAGATATTTGAAACATGCGCCCCTGATCTCTTGACAAATAGTGATAAAGTTGCATGTTATAAAGGAAGTCCATTAGTAGTGCCGGGTAAAGGACCTCTTTTAGCTCCCACATTGAAAGGAGTTGCTGTAAAATAAATTCGAAGATTATAACGTTAAAAACAGTCCATGGCATGTGTTGTCAGAATCGGAAAGATATTATTTTTTTTAAAACGTAAAAATAAGTACCTACCAATCTTGTGAGTGTATTTATTATAGTTTTAACAATAAAGCAGAATGAACAAGTCGTTTTAGTTATTTTTCTGATGAAGGAGGTTCTGTGCTGCAATAAATCCTAATGTAAAATTTATTCAATCCATGCAGTCGAAATAAAAAGTGGCCTGTAGTTCTCAGGGATAATATTTATTTCTAAGAGTAGATCAAAGATTTTCGAAATCAGATACATAATTAGTACTGGAGATACCACGAATATACTAACTCACAATCTTTACCCCTTTACAAGAAAAGCTGATCGTATTTATCACGCAAAGATTTGTATTTGATAAGTATTTGTAAGGGAGGGTATCGAACTCACGATCTCCGTGTTATGGTCATTAATCACTAGACAGATTAATGGCAGCAGAACAACAGGTATAAATTTTATCAGCTCGTGACAGACAGCATCCGCACCGCAATGCGGAGTAGAGATAGGGCTTTTCGGCGTTATAAGAGAACACGAAGTGATGATACCTGGCTTGCCTACAAAACCACTAGAAACAAGTGCAATCAGGTGATATGAAACGCTAAACGTCGTTATATTCTCGATAACATCTTTGCATCGTCTTCAGCCGATATCTAGAAGTTTTTAAGTTTTTAAGACTCTCGGCATAGGTAGAGGGGGCCACGTGGATCTTCCATCGAACATCGCTGTTGATGATGTCAATCGTTTTTTCACCACTCCCACTATCTAGGATCTTCAAAGTAGGGCTCAAACAATCGATTACGTGGCCCGCCTGCCTAGAACTAAAATAAAAGACCTTCGATTTTTCTCCAGTTACATCAGAGGAGGTTGAGCAATTTGTCATCTTCATCAAATCCAAAGCAGTCGGTAACGACAACATTTGCCGTTTTATGGTGACCGCTATCTTAGATCAGCTCTTACCTGCCTGTACGAACTGATGAATCATCATCGCTATGGGCCGAACTTGACTCTGGTGTTCCACAAGGTGGCATTCTTTCCCCACTTCTTTTTTCGCTATTTATCGACTTCATTACGCACAACCTTCAGTGTTCGTATCGTTCGTATCTACAGATCTACTCACATGCAAGAGTAGAAAATCTTAACGAGGCGATAACCAAGATCAACCACGATCTAGACACCATTAAAGAGTGGTCCAACAGTTTCGGGTTAAATGTAAAGCCCCGTCTAAATGTCAAGCGATCTTAATAAGGAGTCCTAGAACGACGGGTAGAATTCCATCACTACCACTGATATTATTTTCGATGGTACTGTATTGCCCGTCAGTTAAGGACCTCGGCCTGCACATAGACGCTACCCTAAATTGGCAAACCCAGGTAAATAGTGTCAGTCAAAAGGTCACGAATACTTTGCGTGGCCTCTATCGACGAAGAAATTTTCTCCCGATAAAAACTAAAACCATACTAGTTCAAACTTTAATTTTCCCAGTCATCGATGCCACAGAAGCCAGTGATGTGTGTAACCTCGACCTGAATGCAGATCTCCTCGACAAATTAGGCCGACCTCTCAACAATTGCATTCGGTTCATTTCAACTTACGAAAGTATGATCATGTATCCGCTTATCGGACTCAACTGTCATGGCTACCTATTAGGCAGCGCCGAAGTTTACGAGCTTTAACTACGCTGCACTCTCTTCTTCACTCTCCTAACTCATCCACCTATCTAACATCCCACCTACAATATCTCTGCTCTAACCATGACGGAAATCTTCGACTATGGTGATGTGCGTTACCTCGACCTGAATGCAGACCTCCTCGACAAATTAGACCGACTTCTCAACAATTGCATTGGGTTCATTTTCAACTTACGAAGTATGATCATGTATCCGCTTATCGGACTCAACTGTCATGGCTACCTATTAGGCAGCGCCGAAGTTTACGAGCGTTAACTACGCTGCACTCCCTTCTTCACTCTCTTATTTCACCCACCGAAGAATACCCCAAGAAATATTCGTTCCTCCTATAATCTCCTCCTTTATCCTTCACATAGGTCTAGCATTGTTCATTCGTCCTTCACCGTACAAGCTGTAAATCTCTGGAACGCTCTCCATCTGGATGTTAGGTCGACCACGAACCAATTAGCCTTCAAATCGAAAGTACGCAAGCACTACGGAGACTCACTGACGGGAACCTCAGATTAATTACTCACCTATAAACCATTATACAAGTATGTATGTATATGTTTCCATATTTACATATGTATACATGTATGTGTATTTCTAAATATTTACCTATGTATGAAAGTGTATGTTTAAGTAAATGTATTGTATTCATGTTACTATAGTACGTAATAATATCTTTAAGTAATACAAATTGAACAATCTTATCCTCCTGAATTCGTATGATACGCCTGCTACCACAGAATACATAATAGTACCAGTACAGAAGCTTCACTCCGAAAAGTAAATTAAAGAAATAGGGACCTTTGGTGTCATTACATTAAGTTCAATTCAGATTGCACAGCGCCGAAGCACCTACGATTATATTTACCTACAATTGCTATCTCTTTCTATCTTGTAACTCTTATCTGTTCTAACGATAATAGGGTCGTCTTCTTTTAAAAATAATTTAAACATAATTAATTTCTTTTTTCTATTACTTTAGTGAACAAATTACTTTTCAAATAAAACTAACGTTGTTAGTAGCATTTATAATTTATTCGCGAATACCTCCATACGTTTTCGATACTGTTGCGAGATGTGAGACAGCCTGATATTACATAAAGATGTTGACTAACGTCGTACTATAACTACTCTAGGTACTTTTTTCAATAAATTACGGTTTAAATAATCGGAACAACATACGTAGGACGCAAAAATAGTAGTTCAGGAGGCAATACCTAAAGACTTAAGGGGATCGTTTCCATAACTGCTCGAAAAAGCACTTACGGTTATGACAAGAGAAACAAATTCATTCATTATTTGACAGTAAAAAAAATATTTCAGTTCCATAATAAAGCAATCTATAGAGAAACCGAGTAAAATTACTAATACGATTATTTATTTTCGAGAAAAAAATCATCAACAGTGACTAAAATCACCGAAATCGACCTTTTCTGTTTGGAATCAATCTAGTATTATGTTGCTTTATTTGAAATAAATATTTTATTAGTTGCAAGAAAAAAGTACAAAAAAGAGATTAACCATTTAAGGTTTCTATTAATTCTCACCAGAAAGTCATAATTTAATCTTAAACATCATTAATTTTTAGCGGCAAAAGTTCCATACATTTTAGTATGGAGAAATAATTTGCAATAAAACAGAGTTCACGCGATCCAAAAATTCAGTGTTCTCCGAATAATCAAGGCGAGCGCACGCTCGTTTTTAGCTCCACACGCACTGTCACGCACACAGAGATTTGATTGTTTACATACGACGACGTGACTGTGTGTAACTTTTGATAATATTTGGTAGGTCTGAGAATAGACACACCAATCTTTATATTTTAAATTATTATTAACCAACTTTAAAAAAGGAGTATTATTTATGTTTAACTAAATGATTTTTTTTATTGTACATTCATTGATTACTCTGTCAATTGTGGACCGATTATTAAAATTCATTTTATATGACTGCCTCGGTGGCGCTGTGGTAGCATATGCGATTGAGGCCTCGGGTTCGATTCACGGGTCGGACCAAATGTTTATGAGATCCACAAAATTTTTTTTTTTAGGTGTTGGCTGTTTTCAGTGTTAGTTCATAGGGAAACCCTAAAATTTTATAAGCACGTTATAAATAGTTATTATATATTTTTTTATTTTGTAATGCTATTCCAGACGCAATATCTGAGCTGGTAGCCATCATTTCATAATGATGAGGGCAGTAGTAGCGCATGCGACTACTTTGCTTGAGTAAGGATTCAGGTTCGATTCCCGTGTAGGACCAAATATTTGTGTGATCCGCAAATATTTATTTCGGGGTCTGGGTGTATTCTATAGGTATATCAGTTGTCGAATCAATAATATAAGCTCTGCTTAGTTTGGGACTGGATGATGTCGTGTGTAAGATGTTCGAAATAGTTGTTTATTTATTATTGTAATATATCATACTGCCTTGTTGGTCTTGTGGTCAGCGTATGCAACTGCTAACCAAGAGGTCTAGGGTTCGATTCCCGGGTCGGACCAAATGTTTGTATGATCTGCACATATTTGTTTCGGAGTTTGGGTGTTTTCTATGTATAATATGTATGTATTTGTAACAAAAAAGTATGTTTATGTATTATAAACTGCGAAATAAATATTTGCGGATCACACGAATATTTGGTAGATGATATTCTGTGATATTCGTCTGAAATATTTATTTATTGTTATTTATTATAAACTAGCTTTCTGCCCGCGGCTTCGCCCGCGTGGAATTCGTTTATATCACACGACGTGGTAAGGGTAGATTAAACAATCTTACCTGATTTTATGTTTGATAATAAGGAACTTCGACACAAACTTTCGTCCCCTATTTCAAACCCTTCTACCTTTATTTTCGCGATAAAAAGTACCCTATGTCCTTTCCCAAGTTCAGTTCTATCTTCATACCAAATTTCATCAAAATCGGTTCAGTGGTTTAGGCGTGAAAGCGTAACAGACAGACAGACAGACAGAGTTACTTTCGTATTATGTGTGTTACCTTTAGTCGTATCATTCAAGATGTTCAGCTGATGATGGAAAGTAATACTACTCAATGGTTTGGTCTTGGATGATTAGTATTTCACTTTTATACGTATGTATAAACCGCTAGTCGTATTTATGTTTTACTAGCTTTTGCCCATGGCTCCGCCCGCGAGTGTGTCGATTTTTGTGGTAAAAAGTAGCCATGTCCTTTCTAGAGGTCCCATATATCTCTATACTGAAATTGATCAAAATCGGTTCAGCGTTTTAGGCGTGAAAAGGTAACAGACAAACAGACAGACAGAGTTACTTTCACATTTATTTTAGTAACATTATTGCGTAAATAAGCCGTTTGCATTAAATATATTAAAAAAAAACACAGTCCTCTGCCTCTTCAACTTGTCTATTAAACTCAAAACATAACGTAACTTAAAAACTACTGCACCGATTTTTATGATGTTTGCAACAATTAATAGATTGGTTTGGTTTTAAAGGAGGGTATAATTTGTCAAATTTTAAATGTTTTTTAAATGCCTATAAGACCACGTATCGTTAAACACACATTATTGACATAATAAAATCTTACACTGAGAGTCACTAGTGTAAGATTACGGCCAATTACGGGTGCGACCTGGATGAACGCTCTGACGTATTATAAAATATTTATTTAAATAATATTGTGTAATAAACAATTTTATTCTACATATTTCATGTAGAATAAAATTGTTTTAAATGTCTACAGTATTTATTATGATAAGGATTAATATTACATTGTTCCAAATTACTTTGAAATTATTATTCAAAAATAAAATAATAAAGAAATATTAAACAAGTATAATTAAAAAAGTATTACTGTAGGTTATTCCTAATTTATGTAACTCGTAAACTTTTGTCAATATTGGCTTTATTTATGTGTTCCTTTAAAATAATAAAATAACATTAATAAATCTTCTTTAAAAGGTAACCTGAATTATGATGAAAACCGTATTTAAATACCTTGCGTATTTAAAAGGATCTGAGTTGACAGACAATGCACGCGAGCGAATTTATTTTATACTGTGTAAAATTATTTTATAATCTTTGACCATTCGATTGGTATACAGAAAGTATTATGACTTTCTGTACTGAATGAATCCTACGGGCTTTACGTTATGGCAAGATACATTGCGTGCGTTGTAAGACATTAAAATACGTTCAACAAAAGGCGAACAGTTGATGGATATTTAACATAAGCAAAAAACCGAAAGTCGGTGATTGCTTGCTACGGTATGTATGCGACAGTGCGCGATGCGTCTGTGTGCATGTAAAATATGTATGTGGGTGTTCAATCACAAATTCTCACGCTTGGTGTCGCGGGCCTTAATATTGGTTCAAACTATATTTTTAATATTGTTATTTTATATATTGGTAGCAGGTCATAAAATTATAAAAATGTCCCTTCCACCTCGCACGCGCACACCACTTCTTGATCTTTTAAAACAATACATGTTCATTGCTCCTATACTATAAATATACAAAAAAAATACTTCTTAAATATGCGTTAATAATAATAGAATATAAATATAAGCGTATTCGTTTTCATTATCGGTACTTTTTAATATATTCTTAGACTAGCTGAGCCCCGCGGTGTTACCCGCGGTTATTGTTTTAACCACGGGCAACGCCGCGGGGCGAAGCTAGCTTAAAAAAAGTACCCTTAGTTACTCCTTATATCATCAGCTACCTGCCACTGAAAGTCCCGTCGAAATGGTGTAGCCGTTACAGAGAGTACCCGGAACAAACAGACGTACACAAAAATTGTAAAAAAATATATTTTGGCATATGTACCTTGTATACATTTAGTGAAAAGCGGTTATTTTAGTATTACAAATAGACACTCCAATTTTATTTATTTCTATAGATAATCTCTTGGTATGTCCATTTTAAGAAATGTCACTATAGCTCTCAGACTAAAAATATCAATCGTTAACCTACTTGACCACGTTATCATAGGTACTTTTTTGTTTTGTTTTTGTTTTATTATAAATACTAGCTTTCGTCCGCGGCTCCGCTCGCATGTATGGCGGTTATCGCCGTAAAAAGTAGCCTATGTCCGATTTCCCAAGTTCAGTTCTATCTTTATGAAGATAGAACCAAATTTCATCAAAATCGGTTCAGTGGTTTAGGCGTGAAAGCGTAACAGACAGACAGACAGAGTTACTTTCGCATTTATAATATTAGTACGGATAAATGGTGTATGTTACACGAGAGGGAGTGAGTGCAAATTCGTTCAAAAGTGTAGTCTTTCTTCACAGTACATAATAAAATACAAACTACCGTCATTACACTTGTTATGGTTTTAATACAACAAAATCACTTACCTTTCAATATCGTCAGGAATTTTAAAAAATGATAATTCTGATTCCTTGTTTTGCCTTTTATTCAAACATCCGTAAACAGAGCAATATCTTTTAAATGGATTAGAATATCGAGGTTTGTGATAAGTTGCCATTGTGGGTATCGAAAGTATAAACAAAAATGTATATAATGCGCGAGAGCGACGACGCGGCGACGCGTATCGCGCGTAAGTGACAACCCTGGCCTGCGCGGCAGGCAGGCGGCCGACTATACCTAAAGTGCGGAGTGACACCCCCCTGCTGCTACACACAGCTCTGCACTACCCAAAGGTCGACTGGAAGAGAATGCTCATGGCTTTGTGCAATTTTTTGCAGGAATCTTAAATAAACAAATAGGCAAACATACTATGTAATCAAAACAGAAAATTCATAACCAAGTTGCCCTAGGTGATTAGAAACAATCACCGAAGGTAAGCAAATCGGGTTTGGATCGTTAAATCGATAATTTTATAAAGATATCTTTGTTTATGCATTCTTTTTTAGGGTTCCGTAGTTCATGACTCGGAACTCTTATAGATTCGTCATGTCAATCCGTCCGTCCGTCCTCGACCTACCGCACAAACAGTTGATGCTAGGCAGATGAAACTTTGCAGGAATATGTGTTGTAATGTGTTGTAAACGTCGATAGTGCTACAATAAAATTATGAAAAATATTTTTAAGCAGGGATGATTTTTTTTTGGCGTTTACCCCATCGTGTGGGTTATCACTAGATAGGTCTTTTAAAAGCATTGTGAGGTTTCTAAAACTATTTTTCGATTTAGATAACTGTTTGAGTTATTCAACTTTAAAGCGATTTTTTTGTAAGAACAGGGCGTCCCCCCCCTCTAAAAGCCAAACGGCTGGCTCAATAAATCTGGAAAAATACATGATAGTAGTCTATATATATTGATCTTTCACGGAAAATTATAGCGGTTTTGATTACTTTTATATTTCAGGAGTTATAGTATAGGGGCCTAACTTGTAAAATGCTCTCACTTGGAAAACTTGTTACTGAATGCTTATGAAAGTATTTACAATACTTACACAAAATATCAATTTTGTCAGTCAATGTTTGTTCCGGCTAATCTTAAGAATGCCTGGGCCGATTTTGACGGGATTTTCACTGCTATTTTTTTTAACCACAGGTTGGTTTAACCACAGTAATTACTCGCGATTGATTCGGCTAGTACATATTATAATTCAACTAGCTGATGCCCGCGGCTCCGCTGGCGTCCTAGGGGTATGAAAAATAGATGTTGGAGGATCCTCAGACCTACTTGACATGCTCACAAAATTTCATGCAAATCCGTCCAGCCGTTTCGGAGGCGTATGGGAACGAACATTGTGATACAAGAATTTTATACATAAGATTATTATGTATTTAATAAATTTTACTGAATTTTGACCAAACACAAAATAAAACAACAATTTAAGCAATATCAACAGTATTTATATTAAATTTCTAATATGTGATCCTATACAACAATTTGCCATCATAACTAACGATGTAGAAATTTTATTTCCCACTAAGATAGAAAAATAGACGTGACATAATATAAACATTAAGACCACAAACAGAATCATGACTATGCTAATGGGGCAAATGGAAACTTCTTTAAATCTTATAAGTTCTAAATAATTCCTTTAGTTGTGGTCTTAATTTTACTTTGTGTAATCTGTATCAGTTTAAAATTTAACATGTGACATTTAGGTAAAGAGAAACTATCTACTTTAACATCAACGTTTTACGAGCCATTAGACGAATATGTCTTTAAAATTAATTAACAAACGTGCAGGCAAGCTCGGTTCAATGTGAAAGATAATAATATTGTAGACCAGTCACCAGAGACAAACCTAAAATGGCTAATTTTGTGCTTATCTAGTATCTGTTAAATACTATTATCAATCAAATTGTTTTTAGACTTTTGCGACTCTTAGACATAGCTTTTGTTCTTTAGCGGAACTTGCATAATTATTTAAAAGCATTCACTCACTGCCACAAACATTGAGCTCCTACGAGTGAGGCCAGGTCTTTAAAAGCATATCTCGTATGGCTCAAGAAAGAATGGCAAAAGTTATCTTTTAATCTGAAGTTGAGGAAGGCAAGAGGCAACTCAGCCGTCAATCCCTCCGATTTAAAGATGTTTAGTAATGTCATATGATAAATGTAATTTTGACCACCACTCTCGTAAGATTGATTTGCAGCAAAGCGATCAGAGACGTAGGTGTGTAAAGAAGCAAGTACGCGAGCTCGAAGAGCAGAGACAATAAAAAAAAAGCGGCCAAGTGCGAGTCGAACTCGCCCATGAAGGGTTCCGTATCAGCAAGTAACACCATATAAAAGTTCTTGTAGTTCGTTGTAACTTTCATCGATGTTTTTATACTAGTGTATTGATTGGATGAAAGGAAAATTGCGTGTTACGATTTATGACGTATTAAAAAAAAACTACTCACTAGATCTCGTTCAAACCAATTTTCGTTGGTAGTTTGCATGGTAATGTACAACATATATTTTTTTTAGTTTTATCACTCTCTTATTTTAGAAGTTAGAGGGGGGGGGGACACACATTTTTCCACTTTGGAAGTGTCTCTCGCGCAAACTATTCAGTTTAGAAAAAAATGATATTAGAAACCTCAACATTATTTTTGAACACCTATCCATAGATACCCCACACGTATAGGTTTGATGAAAAAAAATTTTTTGAGTTTCAGTTCCAAGTATGGGGACTCCCAAAATGTATTGTTTTTTTTCCATTTTTATGTAAAAATCTCAATGCGGTTCACATAATACATCGACTGACCAAATTTCATCAGTATAGCTCTTATAGTTTCGGAAATAATTGGCTGTGACATACGGACGGACAGACGACAGACAGACAGACAGACTTGACGAATCTATAAGGGTTCCGTTTTTTGCCATTTGGCCACGGAACCCTAAAAACATTTTCACATTCGCATCAGCCCAGGTTTGATTAGGAACCGAAAAAATCGCAATGTCCAAAATAGGTCAAAGCCAATATCTTGCATTGAGTACGGACATAAACATTTTACTTACATCCTCGTTTGCCATTATTTATTCTTGAGTATTTTACAATTTTAAGTAAAAACCCAATTATTTACGGCTATCGGTGGCCCCCTTATTATACTGTGTAAATATCAATTATTATTTTTCTGTGGACTGGCCTAAATATATTCTTAATTTTAAATTACCGTAGTATCTACAATAAAATAACACATATTAAGTAAGTACTTATAAGTATTATATAATGCCTTGCTTGGTTAGTTTAAAATGTTCTAGAAATAAAAAAAGTTACTTTTACCAAAAAAATACGTTTTTAGATATTTTTAAATTTAAGGTTCACTTGAGACGTAAAGGTTTGTCTTTTTATTAAAAAATAAAATATGGGTACATACTTGTTCGGATACAATTCCGTTGTCTATAAAACCATTAATCCTTAAGTTAATATCTTTTAAAACAAATTGGACAAGTGCTTTATATATTTAAATCCATTGTGATCAAAGTTATAATGTGCTTGCTTTTCGCAAAAAAATAGATATGCTCACTAAAAGTACCCTACGTATTTATTATTATTAATTAATGTAAACTTTGCAATCTCATTAAAACATACTTACTGAGGCTTTTAATTATGTAGATATTATTATTAACAATTTCTTACCTATTATGTAATTTAGTTATTATGAATAGTCGTTATGGGAAGATGTTTGTACTTTGAATGTTTTTTTTAGAATTACAACGCATTTTAAATATTTTTTATACATTTCAAATTTGAGTGACGTTGGGTTAATGTAAATTATATTCTTTAAGGACTTTATTAAGTTCTATGGTCTTAAGAAAACTGCAATGTTAAAAGCTCGTAATCATACGGATCTTATCGAAATATTTAACGATAGATCTTTGAGACATATTTAATTATAATGATGTGTTTAACTATAGTAAAATAATTACTTTAAACATACATAATGTCTCTCTAAGACCACAATTTGTTTATCTTTCTGGGGCTTAGCCTCAAATTGTCCATACAATACAATTAATAATGGCATGTTCTATCAAACCAATTATTGGCAAATTCAAGTAAAGAACCTAAATAATTTTAACACTCAATAACTTCCTACTTGCATAGAGAATGTGCAATTCGTTAATACATATTTATTTTTGTCACAAAAGCTTTCTAATATACATTCCACATTGATTGCCCAAGTCTAAAAGCTTTCTACATAACAGGTTAGTAGTCATTCATTTTAGTTAGTAGTAGTCATATTTTTTTTTCAATTGAATCATGTCAATTATTTTGTGACTAAATGAATGTATATAATACCTTACATGAAATTACCTACTAATTGATCTTCAGGTAACATATAAATAACATTCCTGCTAATTAAATACTATATAAATATATGTAATAAATCATTTTCTTGTGCGGATATGTCTGATGGCGCATGTGTAAAAATATTCCTTATTATCTTATGCCCGTGTGTACTATGTAACTTAATCTAATCGTACACCATTCTACTTTCGAAACTAAAGAACATTTAAAAAAAATTGTAACATATTTTAAATAGTTAAAATCAAGGATCAGATGGTATGGGCACAAAAGTAAATAAATTAATATTATTTTAGTTTAGTCCTGGCCGTACGTATAACCAATTATAAATAGTACAACTAAGATTGAAAGGTCTTTTTGTAAATTAAATATTGCATGCACCTTATTATACAACAAAGATAAAACTAGAAATCTACGTATATTTTTACCTTGTTACAGTAAAATATTATAATTATCTATTCTTTGGTATAATACCATTCACCACAACATGCGTGTTCCACGGTAGGTATTATTTTATAATGCGAATCTACTATTTGCTATAAACCAAGAGAAAGAAGATTTAAAACTTGTAGTTTCGTATGAAATCAATTTAGATATCGCGATGAAGTTATGGTACTGCTATACCTTCATCGCGATTTCTAAATGATCTTATTACGTGATGTTTAAAACAACTCTGGTTTAAATAATTTAAATTATAAACTTTTACTATAATATATAGGTCATATGATATTGTTATTCTAATTCTAGAGCACTGTTCATCATCGCAAAGGCAAGAAAAATGCTGATTGAATAATAACCTATTTCATATTAAGTATATTACAAGTATATACTTGAGAATAAGGAAGGCTGTTAGATATTTTTTATTGTTAATTATATGTATATATTATATTTTACAGGTTGACTGAAGCATTTGATTCTAAAAAGTTTTCTTCAACAGATATAGATAGTATGCGGTACGGAAAATTGCCACATAACACATAAGGCCCTGCGCGCACGGGAAACTTTTGTCACTGTGACTGTTTTGTCACTTTCATTATGGCTGTAGAATTATATGGAGATGCGCGCACGTTGCGACGTGACAATCGGATGACAAAACTGTTTTGTGCCTGCGAACAAGCGTGCGACAAAACTGTCACCGCGCCGCTAGAGTTTGATAGAAGCGCGCGCACGAGTGACGAAACAGTTTCTGCCTGTGCCCTAAGCCAAAAGCAGAAAGCGGAAAGGATAAATTTTTATTTATATTTTCAGACAACTTGAAATAGCATTGTAATCAAAACAAAAGTGTCTCCTAGCGTTCAATCACCACATTATCATAAAGGGTCTAAGCAGTATGCATTGAAGTTGTTCTAATAAAATATTCAAGGTTTTCTTCGAAATTACTAGAGCTTGAATTGTTTTAGAGAAAATGAAATATGATATAATTTGTTTAAGTTAACACTGGTTGAAAGATTACAAGATGTTATTTAATTTTGAGAATAACACAATGATCGAAGATTCTATGTTTCGGCCCAAAAAATTGAATTTTGTACTGAATCGATTTTTACCCTTGAAAATCGACTGTCGATTTTTTGTGTTGGTATAAAAAATATTTACAATAGTTACAATTAGCTGAATGTATTAATTTGATAGGTAATAAAAATAATTCTTATAATCGAATTCCTTGAACTAAAAAATCGATGATTTTACTGATAAGAGATCCCACAGATTGTTTAATGAATATTTTTGTTTTTCATAAAATGGATTTATATTTATATTGTAAATACAGAAAAGATATAGAATCGATCCTTTAGAAATCGTTTTTTTCAATAATCGATTCTTCATGTACTGATTCGAATCGAATCAAAAATCCCTACAAAATCGTTTATCCTAACGCCATTTTCCGTGCCCCGCTCTCCGCTTACTTTTGATGCCCGCTGGCGATAAGCAAATATATATAGTATATAGAAGAAGTGGAAAGAAGACCAGCACTTTACGAGAAAAGATTAAAAGAATATTCTGACATATGATAAATACTAGGCATGCCTTTTAAGTTCTGTCGTTTCCATATTTAACGGCAGTTTTGAATTTGGAACAGTTCTATATTCGAATGTGTCTCAAAACATTGAATATTTATTGAATAAATATTGAATCTCAAAACATTTTAAATACCCCTTCTTTAAAGTGGAATAAATGTTATAATTAGTGGTTTGAGCGAAGGGAAAAGTGTACTAAACTATGTGGTGAATACTTTGAAAATATGCAGTAATTCATTAAAACTTTCTACACTCATTCGAAAACTTTTACGCCGTATGAATTCGCAAATAATGACTGTCTCCTCCAAATGCATATCGTTAAATGAACCATGGATTTACAAAAATGTTTCGTGACTGTCACTCGCCGTGTGCGCACTCAGATTTTAAGACGCGACGCGACATGACAAAAACTTTTTTGTCGCAGCGACAAAAGTCACCCGTCAGCGCACTGCTTTAGTTTACACATTTACATCGACTAGTTTTCGGTAGTATTTTAAGAAGAAATTAAGAAAATAAAAGAATTGCACATAGAAGTTACGACCTATACTACGGCTTCATATATAGACTGATGATCCTTGTTCATACAAAACAATATAATTTGTACTTATTGTATGTATTTTAGTATCATTCAATTCAGATTTAAAAATAGAACATATAAAAAATTAAGAATAAATCTCATTGCACTGATTCAGACTAAATTTGGGAAAAGGGTAATAAGATTATAAAGAGTCTCTATCAAGATAGAAACCCTACCCTATATCAAAGTACCTCGTACATAGAATAGTATTTATACATCGAAATGGCTAAACATTATTTTCAGTCTCGTCTAAGTGCACAGCATAACAGCTAAGTGATCCCTCCTAAAGATTGTTGCTTTAAAAAAAATGGGTATCGTTATATAAATAATATAAATATAAATTATTTATATGTGATTATAAAATACAGCATGATGATCGTATACAATTAAGATTTAAATTTAGTTTAAAATAAATACAGATTATGCTTATAGTAGAGATGATTACTAAAAACACGTAAAGCACAAGGAATGGCACAGTAAAGTTACGATTAACTAATTGTTAGACTTAGATCTTCTATTCTCTATAGTGAATAACAAATATAAAGAAATATATTAGCCTAATCTAAGTAATTTAATATAATAGATTAAATTACAATATTTAAAAAAAATGTGGGTAATTGCAAATGTTGATTTATGAGCAATTTAGGCCTCATTGATATGAAGATGATTAAGAATAATCTACTACTATTAAGTGTTCGCGTTGTCTGAACTGACAAACTCCTCAGAATATCTGTTATCATTTATGTGGCGAATATAATACCATAATCAACTTTGTATAATTATAATCATATTTATATCTGTTTTATTACGTCTATATTGATTATACTGATAATTAAGTAATGAATAATTGCAAAAATAGAATCCTTATACTTTATAACATGTCAATAGATCGTTAAGATGAATGTATCTGTCTTTTAAATTTATTGATCAAGTATAACTTATTTCTTACACACTATACTTATGTCTAATGATACTGTCTTACAAAAATATAAACAATACTTTATTACACGAATAACATCAAAAACTCAGGGAACTAGAAGAATTGTTGAGTATCTACAAGTATAATTTATTTAGCAATACTTACGAGACAATACTGTATAAAAATAACCATACTATAATTTCGATAGGATGTACAATTGAAAAATATTGTACTTAATACAAGCTTTTATAGAGCAATATACAGAGTATAATAAATAAGGTAATGGCACAGGAAGAGAATAGTATCAGAACTAAAATAGGTGGGACAGAATGATTTTAATTTTTAACAATATTATATATTGCAATATAACGGTAAACATTTCATAGGAAGACGACGTTAAATCATTTTGTACTGCTATATTTTCAATTATTAAAATATATTTTCAAATTTATTGTGGTTACAATAGCTTAAATATTCAATGCGAATGCGAAATACAACTTTTTGACACCAAACTTAGATCAATTAAAAAGGTAGATAACGCACGGCCTTTGTTATTACTGAACCCACACAACTCAGCTACTTCAAGTAAATACACGTGCTCACGTACACACGTGCATTAAACTATGCTACTTTTTTTTTACAGTGTCGGAGAGGTCATGCAGTAAGTTTGCCTAAAAAATGTCGTTCTGTAACTAACTAAATGGTGTAAAAATTATATAAACGTGAACAAAAAGTCTGAAGGAATAACGTTTAACACGTTAGGACACACAAAACTATATTTGTTTATGATATTAAAATATAATTTTAAGGTTATTTGACTTAAATAATGTCTGCCACGAATAACGTACTAGGAGAGTTGCCAGGAGTTCATATTCATAATATATTAAAAATGTGGGTAATTAGTAGGCAAATTCATAGCCAAAACTAAAGTAGAGAGACATTTTTATCACGTATTTTTATTTATACTGTCATTTTCACTACTATTGATCTAGTTTGCCTTGGGATAGGCCTATATCCAGCAGTAAGCTGCAACGGCTTGATGATAATGATGTTACTTTCAGGAGGTTACATATTATAGTGGGTTATCACCAGTTTACCTAGATATACATTTCTATTATAACATTTGCATAAAAATGTATAATCTGTTGTAATTTATAAGTTTACACATATCACATAGTTTCAAATTATGTCCAAGGACATTTTTTTAAAAAGGAGCAACATTTTACCGACACACATGTTTAAAAAAGTGGCTTCACTTTCTTATTAAAAGTGCGGTATCTACCTTTTTATTTGATCTGATATTCCGAAGTCATAAAAACATTATGCCATTGTGACACGTGGAATGTATCGATAATTTGTCATAGACGAAAAAAAATAGTCAATTAAGACATTCATGTACATAACTTCTTGTATAAATAATAAAACATTACTATTCAAAAACTAAATTGTATCGGACAGGATAGTAATACTTTGATGATGTCTATATTTTGACAGTAAATGTAAAAACATGCAAATAGATAATCACCTTCTTTTTGAATCTGTAAGATGTAGAAGTGGCGGCAAGGCCCGTTTCTTTAAATACAATCGCTTTACATACTTCTGTGGCCACTGAGATACTAAACATGATATCAGATGCTATCTCTTAGAAAGTTAGTGTTGGCTTAGAGTTGGGTCGGTGGAAAGCGTCGCTGGGGTTTACTGCGGCGCTGTGCTAATGTCGACTGCGATACCGGACCCAGCACTTGAGGTGTCAAAGGCGACGCTGTCATCGCCTACGAATGGAAACTTCATTTAATAATGATAAACATAACGATTTAATCCCCGAATCTATATAAGACATTGCAAATCACTTATTGTTTTGAATACATTCGAATGAAATTATTATATTGAAATTTTTAATTACTGTTTTTAAAGTTCTGTACTATTTCATAAATATGTCTGGGTGTTTGCTATGTATAATATGTATGTGTTTACAAAAAAAAAGTATGTCAATGTATTTGTATCAGTTGTTTAGTACCCATAATACAAGCTCTGCTTAGTTTGGGACTAGATGATGTTGTGTGTGTGTGTGTATGTGTGTGCAAGATTTCTTAAATAGGTCAAGCCCTAACACGTTAATATACGAGGAGGAGCAATTCTGTCACGGGTTTACTTACCGTGGGGCTGTAGGTAATAATTCTGTTCAGCTAACATTACCATTATATTTTTAATGCCAGATTTACACTTCAACTAGTACAGTGGTGAGTTAGGTAATCAAGTTGATAATGTAGTTTGAACTGCGAGTTAAGTATTAAGTTGACTTAAATAGAATATGATTCTACTTATCGGCCATTTAAGATCGAAGTGGCCCTCTCTGTCGCATGTCCTGCACCCCGCAAAAAAGTAAAGATAAAAAAGGGTGGTGAATAAGTATGGAACAAGATTTTCAGGACACGTTACTGAAGATAATCAACACAATTATTGGTGTACATGTACACATATTCAAGTTTGAAAAGACGTCATGTAATAAAGAAATCATAAAACCTTAATAGTCTAAAAACGCGTTACCATACTGACCGCGCCGTCGTTGTTAACCCCGGTGATTGTGAAGAGAGCTACTGTACTTGTTGAAGTATAAATATGTCTGTGTGGGTGTGGTGGAGTGGTGGTGGTACCTGGAAGGTGAGGTCGACCGCGCGGCGCAGGTCGGCGGGGGGCGGCGCGGCGTGGAGCGGTGCTTGGGGCGGGTGCGGGTGTGGGGGCGGTGGCGGCGCGCTGAGCCACGCCTCGCGCGCCAGCTCCGCCGCGCGGGGCCGCGCCGCTGGCTCCAGCTGCAGCATGCGCCGGATGCAGCCGCGCGCCTCCGCCGACACGCCGCGCCACACGCCGCTCGACAGGTCCACCTGCACACGACACCACACTTCATTATAACAACCCCTTTTTTTACGCAGGGAATGCTTTTCGCACCATACCCTTCTTCGGGGACAAGGAAGGGGGTGTGTGGACAAACCCCGCGGCGGCCTACCTCGGCAGTCCGTAGGAACACCAGAATCGCAACAGCGGCTTCGGGTGTCCCCATTGCCATACCCCTCAACTGGAGTACATCCCGGGGTGACGTCATTATAACTACACCTATCTATACGCGGTACCTACCCCTCCCCCCCTACATTCTATATTCCATTCCAAATCTCTATTCTCTTTTTTGATTAGCTAATATTTTATTCTGACCACGTGACTGAGTGGAATTTTCACAGAGTCTACCCCACTATTCCTATGACAGCGACCTAGTAGTCCTATGGGATAATGACACTAATAATTTAGCCCCAAAAATTCCATTACCATCTTCACAATAAATCTAATAAGAATTGGCAGTGTTTACCTTAAACCGTGTCGTGCCACCTTGATATTAAAAAATCATTTATACCTATTCATTTATGTAGTGTTATACCTTACATGATTCAAGTAAAACTTGAGTTGAATATAGCATATATCGGCACAGTTGTGAAACATATCCGTCCATGTTTACCTGTAAAGTTCAACTGTACTGGCAAACCTGTCATTTATTATACCCTAACATGTATGGCTAACTTTATCAAGCATCACCATCGAAAAAAAAACGTGAGCCGTCACGGGACGCCTGGCAGATGTGAAACATCGCCATTATTTTGTAAAAGTAATATGCAGAAAAGAACATATTGTAATAGGAACTAAATATGTCATAATGATAAAATAAAATATTACTAATTATTAAAATAGTAGTCTATATATTATATACATCGTACACACTACTGCATATAGACTGTATATATATACCATCGTATAGCGTGCCGCGGCGACGCGTCGCCAGTCGCCAGGCCAGAAATCTATTTTACGTGCGCCTATAGATGTTTCACATCAAAATACCATTAAAACGACAGTGGCAAGCAGTTATTCTATCTGACTTCAATATCTACGATGGAAAGAATACCTAAAAAGCTTCAACCCAGTTTAGAAATATTAAAAATTTCTCAACATTCTTTACACCTGTTTCAAGAAGCAACTTTAATAAACACCACAAAACTCCCACAACTATAGTTTCACCTGTATATAACAACACTCACTTGGTTATGGTCATGACCTATGGTAGAATCAAAAAATTTCTCTGTCTTACCTTCCCTGATTCGATTCTCGCCAGAATGACTTCTGGTGTGTCGTCCCCGGTCGATGCGAATGGCGTCCTTCCGGAGAGCATAATGTAGGCCAGCACGCCTGTCGATTAATTGTTCATTGCGATTAATAATATTAATCACTTTGGTCTATTCATGAAGGAAGATAACAATTTTCTATTTTTGTTTGAATGTTTTTTAGTACATGAAAAGCTCTTTTCACTATGAGCAGATCAAAAAATGGCGACTCATTTCCTATATTTGCAGTTGGAGATTTCTTGTTTGACTGATACAGACTTCAATAAGCACTGGACAGTCTGGACACGAAACATTTATTTGAAAAATCTGAGTAAATCTTTAAGAAAGGCAAATGAGCGTTGTTTTTACTTTATAAAAATTGATCCGTCTATGAAACGAAGTATTATTTTTTAGATGAAAATTGCTAATGACACTATTAAAGGTTTTTAGTCTGAGTTGAAAAAAGATTTCAAAAGCTGCTAAGCAAGAATAAGTTACAAAATTGTTTAAACCATTGCCTAAGCCTGACGATAATAAGGGGTCCATGTGGTCTAAAACTTCAATTAAAAGTCTTTTTTATATATTTGTTATTTATCTTCTTTTTGTTTTTTTTTAAAGACAAGAAATCAGGAATATAAATTCCTATGTCGCGGGGGACTTTACAAACATACATGAAACCGACACAAAGAACACACTCATATTCAGAATAACAAATTGTGAATCACGAAAAGTGTTATCAACGACACTTAGCGCAGTAGGAAGCGGTGCGTCGTGACCGCTTAAATCCTTGCAGAGATGTTGCTCCCTTAGACACCGAGGGGATGATGAAAAATTATTGACACAAAAATAAATGATTTTGATATGATTTCATTCTTAAAATATTCCTATTTTTTTTTTTAAAAGGTATTTAAAATATTTATGACGTGAAGTGTTTTGAAGGCACACCTTAATTTATACTATACCTAAACTCCAAATATCACAGGCGGCATCGTAACCAGCTCTTTTCAGCACCTCAGGAGCTACAAAATTGGCAGTGTAGCAAGGCGTCATCAGAAGACCGTTCTCAGCGCGGAGCTGTTTGGCTAAGCCGAAGTCTACCAGACGAATGTCTTCAGGTCTCTTTTCTGATGTCGCGAACAGAATGTTTGATGGTTTTATATCTCTGTGAAGAAAATCGTATTAAAATACTATTAAAACACGGGCAAACAACCGCTCTGTAATTATTACTTTTGTTTTTTTTTAACGAGATTTCCTGATGGAAAGCATGAGTAGATCTAAGAGAACTAGTCACAATAGTCATTGCAAATGCAGTATGATGATGAATTAATGCTGTCATTGTAGGATGGTCGTCTATGACAGGGTAGTACCGCCCGGGCCGAGCCGGCTTATTCATACTGATATGCGCGTGCCTCTACTACCTAATAATTTTTTTATATTTTGTATTGTGTTATTATTGTGTGTACATACATATCATCATCATCAGCCTATTACAGTCCACTGCTGGACATAAGCCTCTCCTATTGCACACTTCTCTGATCGATTTTGTTACAAATATTGCTTGTGTATTTTTTATTATTTCTTATACAACTGACTTTCTTTGCTATCTTCGAAATTCAATTTATTATTGTCGTAAAGAAATGATGACTGAGAAATTATATTATTTGAGTTAAAAAATGCTCACTTATACTTAAACAAAGATATAATTTGTCAACATTTTGAGAACCTCATATGATTAAACAAGGAATCGTTTGAGGTCTCATTTCGGGCACGACAGACCTATTGTTATAAAAATAATAATTGAAGTGGAATTAATCTAGTTAATCTAATAAAATAAATATGTATTTTGCTAAGACATGCTTACCTATGCACGACGGTATGTCTATGTAAGTAATGCACTGCGTGAAGAACATTTCTGAGCATGGGGGCAGCCTCGTGCTCGGGCAGGTAGCGACGTTGCGTGATGTGCTCCAGTAGCTCTCCGCCCCGACACAGCTCCGTCACTGCGAGGATGCGACCTCCTTCTTCGTACACACCACGTAATGTAATTATATGAGGGTGTTGGCTGTATCTACATAAAAAAAAACATATTTTAGATGATTTACTCTTGCGGTGACAATTACGTTACTTACGTATACTAATAATATTATGCCTTACTAATATTATAAACGCGAAAGTTTGTATGTATGTTTGTTGCTCTTTTACGCAAAAACTACTGAACGAATTTGGATGAAACTTTACAGTAATATAGCTTATATATCAGAATAACACAAAGGCTACTTTTTACTGCAATAATCGAGATACACGGGCGAAAGCTAGGTGATTATAAACATACATAAATCGTAGATGTCAAAATGTATCACTGTTCATCTCCTGTCAAAACTTCACAGGTTACTATGCATAACACAGTTGCATAGCAACCTTAATGATAGTTTGTAAATGGCTAATTTAAAAATGAGTTCTGGATATTACATATGTAGGCTACTTTTATCACGAAAATACGTGGGTGACACCGCGGGGCGCAGCTAGTAGACTATATTATCGCACTAGGTCAATGTCTCTTAAGCAAGTGTAATACTGCACTCTACAGCAGTTTGTTTGAATTTAAAGTATATTTAATGTAAAAATGAAAAGTATAATTAGCAAAAGTAAACTGTTTTGAAAAATCTTTTGAAAAGCCGTCATGTAAGTAAATAAAGAATACACTTTTTTTTTATATGATTTATGTCTTAAGATTGTTGGCCTCTGATGGTCTCTACAGTCTAACGCGGGCTTTCAATGAACGCCGAGGGCTATTAACTGGTCATTTATTAAGTAACATCACCCAAGGGCACCCCCTGTGGGGTACGAACCTCGGCTTGGGACGTTACTGGCAAACTAGGGCGACCTAGATCCACATTTAGAAATTTAAAGTGACGTGTATATCGACGCCGGCGGCGGGAGTCAAACCGCGGACCATTTGTGGTAACTGCACGAGTAAGAATACAGGGTGGATACCACACAACGTTTATTTTGAACTAGACATATCTACACATGTTAGAAGTTTAAATTCATGATTTCAATGAAACCGGTTCAGTACTTTAGCCACAAAATACTATATTACGTTTTTGAAATTTACTACGTGATGTATTTAATAAAACAGTATGATCAACGGGTTAACGACCGTAAGTTCACCTACTTTAATATTTACCAATCTAAAATATGCCTTATGTTTGAGCAATAAAACTCTCACACATTTATTTACATAATATTGCGAGAAGACGAAAAAGGACAATCGGAGCTATTTTTTCTATCTATCTAATTACAACGTAATTGGACTAGGCATGAATATGAGATGAAATACTGGACGCATAATCGCAGTGGACGCACCCGTGACATGATTTACATATTTTGGAAACTGTGTTATCATTTCCTCTGTATACTATATAGATTTGATACCTAACCGATTTTACCGGAATTTCGAATCTCCCTCATCGTTGCGGAAGTCTGATGCCAGTCGCTCCGTGGAAAACCTGATACTAGGTAAAACCTAGTTGTAGTAAAGGTTAGCAATTTTTAAAATTTGTGTCTGTCTGTTTGTTCGGCTAATCTCTAGTATGGCTTGACCGATTTTGACGGGACTTTTACTGGCAGAAAGCTAATGAGAGGGACTGTCGCTAGCACAGATCATAGAAATACAGGAAGATATGCAATTGAGGCGTGACGCTTGTGAACGCATCTGGCCTCAAAGCGGCTTGATGCCATTTTCGGACATTAGTTGAATGTCAACTTGCGACGTCTTCACTGCTCCTGATTTTTGACATAATGCCGCGTTGTTCACTGCTTGTTTGCAAAAATAACAGCTGTGTTGTGAATTAAAAGAAAGATGGCATCTCATTTCATATCTAAGTACTATAATATTATAGTTTTTCATACTGAATTCATTAAAACATTTTAGAAACATGATGAAATACGAAGATAATCCTTTTCATTAGAAACTAAACCCATTGCTTGCTTAGTACAAATCGATCAATGAATCGGCTGGTCTAATTGCGCAATGGAAAAGTGTTTTATTGATACTCTCACTCACACGATAGTTTCGGGAAGCGGCCGCTGCCGGCTTTTGTGTTAGAGATGTGATGTGATGTTTATGATTGTCGATATTTTATACGATCCTATTAAGTACGAATGATTATTAAAGATATAAATAAATTATAATATTATAATTGTGTAAACGTAAAGAGAGTGTAGATAAAGTTTAATTTTTAATTTATTATGGTACTCATGCATAATTTATACCTTGATTTTATTTCAAAATTTTAGCTATCCGTAGGATCCAAAAATTAAAGAAATGTGGATAAATGCGACAGGAAGGGGTCCAAGCTGGTTCCCAACAAAAGTAGCACAATATGCTCGTCCCAATAAATTTTCATCAATACGATCAATCGCCAATGAATAACCATTTAATAATACTAATAAAAGCCGTAATGGAAAAATATGCAACCGTAAGATTACACTACTTAACTAAGAACGCAACACCTAAACTGTCTAAGCGGCAAGTTTTAAAAAAATATTTACATTTTACTGGTCAATAAAATCCTTAAAAATAAAATTCTTGCAGTTTTACCTATGTTCTAGTCTAGATTCGAGAAGATGATATCCAGTTTTTTGGTAGTTAATTAGTAAATATTCCAATTAAGATAAAACATCGCTTGTATAGAGTACATTCGAGGGAAACTCCTGTTTAGTTTTCTTTTCACACTCAATAAAATCTTTAGGAGAAAAGGCAGATAATACAGCTAACTGAATTTCATTCGATATTTTTCTATGATTATCAATTCACATCACTAGTTGCAGAACTTGCACATGTGTGTTTATTCGGAATCCGTAGCTACAGATAGAAGCGCCGCCCTTTTTTCGCATGTGTTATATTAGTAGGTTTATTGGTGTCTCTGTAAGTTTCTTTGTGTGCGGGAGAAATACGAGCGTGTGTGCCGTGCTTACAATTTTTGGTTTTGTGTTAGTGAAGTAAGTGGGAGAAACGCGGAGACATCTGAACACGAATAAATTTGTGTACAAAGCTAATCTCCTGTTTCTATGATCTGTGGTCGCTAGAGACATTGTCATGGAGACCAAGTCGCACATCGGCGAGGCGGTGAAGGGACAAATGCCCGAGAGCCTCCCGGACCCGATCCCCATGACCTACGCCAGAGCCGCAGCAACCGGACCCGGGCGCCTAGTAGATGACCTCAAATTATCTTGGTAATAAAGGCTAGGGAGATGATGATGATACTACCTATATAGGTTTGATTTTTGTTGTCATAATTATAATTAAATTAACGGTAAACACGTGTTGTACCTGAGCAAAATCTCAATTTCTTCCCGAGGGTCATATTGCAATTTATCCATGATTTTAACAGCAAACTGCACTTTAGAGGTTTTGTGTTCACAAAGCCGTACGACTGAAAATGAGCCAGTGCCTAATTCACCCATTAATCTGTAAAACAAAATTTCATTATTATCACTGGATTTTTACCCAAATGCTCAGGAAGGGTTATTTTTCAGACTCAGTCTCACCGTGATGTTTATTCTCGCAGGCCAGTTGTCTATTCCTATATTTTCCTATATCTGTAATGTTTTAATGCCCATGTTCTAAATCTTGTTTTATGTGTGTGTGTGTGTGTGTGTGTGTATATTAAAACATTACACATACAATATTTATCAGAGCATAAGCATAGAAATGTGAATGTTACGGTTAGACGGCACTTAAGATCCATAACTTTAGAATAAAGGTTAAAACCAGTGACACCACTGGTCACCAACTGGCATATATCAGCCTCAGACAGCACAAAATAATCTGCGCCTATTTATGTATTTCGTTTATAGTTCCTAATATATATATTAAAGGACTATTTGGTGGGCCTTGCTATTTTAAATTACCTAACTCTCTATTTTAGAAAATTAAAATGGTTCTAATATGTTAATAAATCACGGGTGGTATAGAAGAACTTGATTACTGGATAGCCAAAAATTACCTGAAATTACCTGTATTCATCAAAGAAATTATTTCTATTTACGAATCCAGACCAGAACTCCTCCGTGGATGTTTTGTTATTTTGTTGTTCATGTTTTTGTTCTTCATTTGTAACGGTTTTATTATTGTCATCGTCCAATAAACAAGGCGCCACAAAACTGAAACCACTGAAATAATAAAAATGCTTTTTGAACTATACATCTTAACTGTGTTAGTATGAATTTTATTATTATATGGTCAATTCAATAACATCTGGCACACAACGAATCTGAGCTAGATTGAGTTCCAAACTAAGCAGAGCTTGTACTATGGGTACTAGAGAACTAATATAAATGCGTTTACATTTTTTTTAAATGACTAAATAAATATCATACATAGAACCGACACCGAAACTCCGAAACACATATTTCCAGATACAGAATGGAATAGAATAGAATTCCGGAATGGAACGCGAGTCCTCAAGCACGGCAGTCGCATACGCTACCCAGACGGTCTATTATCTATTTTGAAATGATGTATTTTTTTTCCCAATTTTATTACCCGATTTCTGAAGCATTTAATTACCTTCTATCTTTTTTGATATTTTGTAAAGTATGTCTTTGTCTTGTCTCATACATCTTACCAACAGATGTCAAGTTAATAATATTACCTAAATTTCTAAATGATTAATTTTAGTCAAGGACTAATCATATAATGTAGAAGTGGATATATTTATACATTCCTTTAACTTAATTTAAAATTATAGTTAATAACAAATACATGGAGCGACATTTATCTTATCGCTTTAGGCATCTAGTGTTATGGTTATGACACCTTTACTTTGCAATCATAATTATGAATTACTACATACATTATGATATGTCGACATAGACGTTTATGATAAGATATGTAGTCTTCAGTCAAACAATCTGTTTTTCTTAGCAATGACGCGCTTCCATGTTGCAAAACAGACGCCTTTAAAGTTTCCATTGAATTATTATTATTAGCAAGAGTAACCAATAACAAAATCTTTATTGAAACGTACTTACCGAAATAGTTCATGTGCATTGGCTGATGCTGGCACCCCTGGTGAGTCCCGAGGAGTGCGACACGTGAACTCTGAATCGAAATAAAATGCGTCGTCGGCTCTAGAAACAGCGGGTCGGAATGGAGGGATAACCTACGGATGAAATTGATAAATTGTAACAAAAACTTGTAAAATAGTAAAATAAAGCAGTAGCAAGCTCCTCTTCTTCCTCGAAAAAGGCCCCTATCAGACCCCTAGCCAAGTTGCAAACGTTTTTCGGTGTCCATTCCCTTCTCTATTCTCTTTTTTCATTGGCTAATGTCACCTAGTGACGTGATCAAAACAAAATATTAGCTAATGAAACAAAAGAATAGAATGGAAAACGAAAAACGTTTGCAACTTGGCAAGGGTGGCAGGTTCGAAATAGACGAAAGATAATCGCAGCCGGATCGAAACAATAAAAGCCGAATATCAATGAAAAATGTTGTAAAGTTAGTTTTAGAGTTTCGCAAAAATAATGTATGAAGAAATTGTTCCCCTTTCTAAGAAAAGTTCTAAAAAAGTCTGCCACAGCATATATTTTTCTCTTATGCAGGCACCACACTTCGTTATGCGCTATTCGTTATGTGTCTACGTCGTATTCGCCCAAATATAAGTTATGCGAGCAAACAACAAACATGCCATCCACACTTCGAACTGGTATGCCAAATAAGCATCAAATAAGGCAAATATGTGTGTTGTAGAGATGTGTCATTGTCATTTTTATGGTGAACGAAACGAATATACTCTCCACACTTCGCCGTATGCGCGTGATTAACCCGCATAACGAATAGCGCATAGCGAAGTGTGGTGCCTGCTTAAAGGTTGGCTAACTATAGTCTTTTTTACGGTAAATATATTCTCGCTAACGGGAATAGAATACGCAATCGAGGTTGCATGGGTCAGCTAGTGATTTATATTTCCAGATGGAGTATTTAGTAAAAGAAACGAAACAACTATTTATTTTGCTCGCGATATACGTCCTGATATTTACTAGAGTATTTACTAAAGTAGTTGGTTACCTCTTTTCTGAAAAGCGCATCCCAGTCTATGCTCGCAAAGAACTCGTGTTTTTTGATATCCTCGATTCCATTTGGTCCAGCACCAAGTCTACAAGAGATTACACAGATAATAAACAGATAATGCCGGGAGAATGATGTAGAATAATCTAACCAGGCTGCCATGGTAAGGGTCACCATGCTACATTGCCTATCCTCACAATAAGCATGGTGACCCCTACTCCTGGATTCTACTCATGCTTTCCATCAGGCAGAGTAGAGTCACTTTGGCAGGCTTAAATATATAAAAAAAAAAAAAAAAAAAAGATAATTACATTACAAGAGATTAAACAGATAATTTCTTTATGTGTACATTATTACCTAAGGCAATCTATTATCAAGATTATATTATACTGCATGCATAGTCTTATGAATTTTTGTTTATGAGGTAAAGTTCTTACCTATTCTGTGGGTTTCTCTTAAATAATGCTCTGAGTAAGGATTGGGCTTCCTCACTTAAGTTTGATGGCATACCAAGTTTCGCTTTTAATATTTGGGTCATTGTTTCATGTCTAGTAGAGCCATGAAAAGGCAGATTTCCTGTTAGCATTTCAAACTAAAAAGGAAGATTGTATATTTGTAACACATGTAGGTTATACCTTAAATCAATTCTGACTCATAACTATGATCTATTGCAATGGAACTTACCATAAGTACTCCAAAAGACCACCAATCAGCTGCAAATGTATGTCCTTTTCTGTTAACTACTTCTGGTGCCATGTATTCTACAGTACCACAGAAACTGTAAGCTTTATCACTGCTTGGAGGTAGTTTCGATAGTCCAAAATCAGTCAGTGCAATGTGGCCATCAGCATCTAATAAAATATTCTCTGGTTTGAGGTCCCTGTATATAATCCCGAGTTTATGTACATGTTCTAATGCTAATGCTAATTCAGCCAGATAAAATTTTACATCCTCCTCAGTAAACATCACCTAGAAATAAAATAATATACTTTTCAAATGCATAATTAAGTATAATTTGTATTAATTTTGGAGAGAATTACATAAGTTTCAAAATTAAACTTTATGGCGTAGGTGGTAAACTAGCAGGAGGGACACATTATCCTAACTCCGCCTGTGGTCATTTGTAACTAAAGTTAAGAGTGAGTTGTTAAGAGGGTCTTTTTTTTTTCTGCTGTAAGGATTGAAGGTGGTGTCTGGAAATAATGCAGGCACCTTATTTCACAAGTTGATAGTGTATCCACAAGCGCACTGTTTAAGTGCCAAATATACAATGTATAGAATGAATATGAAAAATTTGTCATGTTACATATATAATTATTATATATATTTACATGACAGACTTTATTGAAGTAGGCGTCAGCTAGTGCTAAGACTCATTCTGGGAAGAAATAGAAAAGTCCATGAATATAGATTAAATTAAACATATGAAAGTACAGTTAATTTTATAGTACAAATATTTGCATAAACAATTAACAATACTTACTTCTTTACTGAGACGTGAGAACAAGTCCCCACCACGTAGGAAGTCTAATATTAAGTAAAGTTTACCGGCCGTTTGAAATGCATAATGTAATTTAACAATAAATGGATGACCCATTTCCACTAGAATGTTTCTCTCCATTTTTGTACGTTCTCTGTCTCTTACTTTTAATGTAGCTTTTTTAAGTACCTAAAAGAGAAAAAGAAAAGAAAGGATTTATTAAATTAGATACTGAGTAACCTGTTTTTATACTGCATTTACAAATACATAAAATATCATATCAAAATGACATATGAAAAAGTACAGTACTCAGTTCAAAACACAATGTTTTTTTTAATGTTTTGTCTGTATTTATTCTGGGTAATGTTTGAAATGGTTGGACTGATTTAGACTGATCTGGGCTGGTTTTATTATGGCAAGAGTTAGTTATTACAGAAGAATACATGTTATATTTACATGGAGAGCCTAGCCTGGCCCTCAAAGAGTACTGGGCATATATTCCCTGAGCTCTATGTATGTAATATGCTTACTATTATGTATCTAATTGGTTTAATATTACATACACCTTAAACAGCGATTAAAGTTAAAATTTCAGTATTTCCTCTTTTATACTATTTTTTTATAAGGAATATTCACATCATTACCTTCATTGCATAAAGAATGCCTGCATCAGCGCCAACAACTTTTCTTACTAAAAATACTTTTCCAAAGGAACCTTCACCAAGAACTTTGAGCAATTCAAACTGGGATGGATCAGCTTTATCATGCCCCTCTTTAACAACATCTTGGATTTCCACCTCTCTTTCATCACTGACATCACTGGCAGTGTCTAAGCTTTCAGCTGTGGATGCTTGACGGGACTCTGCTGCATTTTCAACCACAATGGGAAGACTATTTGTTGATTGGATTGAAGATCCCTACAAAATAAATTATTTTAGTGGGCTACATTATGACATTCTCAAAGTATCAAAGTGCCCTAAGTAGCTTTTAAAGTTAATCCTAATTAAAGAAGGAAATGAACAACTTGAGCTAATTCAAAGTTGGATAGATTTAAGAGCTAATCTACTCACTAAAACATGGATCAGAGTTTATGATTTCAAGTTTTTTTTTTTACAAAAAATACAAGGAACAGACCATATTTTTTTGATAACAACAACACAATAATACTATTGTTCACATAAGGTGAATGCTTGAATTCAAGGAATGTAATACATGTCTTATTTTCCTTAATAGTACAACTCAGTTATTTTCCTTGTCTCTTCACCTACAAATTTGTTAGAAGATAATTGACAAATTTAAATATGCATCATGGCGCAAATACGAAATGTAAAGTTAATTAAAGTTAATGCCATTCTCGTGTTCAATCAGTGGTGGGCGTTTATCATGTTTATCTCTACAAATAAGGTAGAAATTAATTTCATAAACATGATACAGCGTCAACTTTTGAGATCAATGAATTTAAGTGAATTATTCTAAAGGAAAATTACTGTAATGAAAGCAATTCGATTGAAATAATACCGAATACGCTTTACCGTGTTTTCTCCATTCTGCATTCGCCAAGGATCTGAAGTGGAAGTAGCCAAAGGCATTGTTTACAAATTTTAGACTCGAACATTCACCGTAAATAATATAAAGAATAATTAGAACCAATTATAAATAAATCACTTCACATTTCATAATTATATCTCATTCACATATCACGATATAACTATACAATACTCTACGGACATTGGACAATGACAGCAGCAGAAGACATGTTCTCAAATTTTGACAACTTTGAATCAATTCAGAACATAGACCACTTCAGTGATTCAGTCAGAAAGTCAGAACTGTTTTTTTTTAAAGAAAAGCATATTATCTTGCCTTGCTAAAATGTTATATAAAAAAACACAAATTTGATTAAACATTTTATGAATAATATTACTCTAGGCGATGAACTTTTTAATTCGACGACAATAAACCGCACATAAAATCTAGTATTATAAATCCATATTATTAATAAAAGTGCGAAGTTCACTGTATTCATGAAGAGACAGTGAACTAAATGAACGATGTACTATTTAGCTTTAAGGAATAATTCAGTCTAGTACCTTGACTGTTTTATATATTTTTAGCTTAGTGTTTTTTCGTAGAAGCCTGAACGCCTGCACCATGCGCAGAGCTGCACTTCATCGTAGGCAGCCCAGCCACTGTACTGCCAACCCCAAAAATTAAAAAGCGGCCAAGTGCGAGTCGGACTCGCCCATGAAGGGTTCCGTCATCAGCAAGTAACATCATAATCATAAAAGTTCTTATAGTTCCATTGATATATTAATACATCAATGTAACTTTGATCGATGTTTTTAATCGACTTCAAAAAAAAGGACGAGGCTCTCAATTCGTCGAAATCTTTTTTTTTTTCTTTTTTTTATGTATGTTCAGCGATAATTTCGTCGTTTAGCGTGTAGCTTACAGGTGGTCCCATAGTCACCATATCGGGATCTGATGATGGGATCCCAAGGAAATCGAGAGAACTCCTCAAATATCATAGGCACAATTGTCGCGATTTGGGTATTCGGAATAGTTTTTCATTGAAGTCGGTTCCTTTTTGTTAAAATTATTATAACAGTGTATTGATTGAACGAAAGGTAAATTGCGCTTACGATTTATGACGTATTACAAAAAAACTACTAACTAGATCTTGTTCAAACCAATTTTCGTTGGTACATTGCATGGTAATGTACAACATATTTTTTTTTAGTTTTATCACTCTCTTATTTTAGAAGTTACAGGGGACACACACACACATTTTTCCACTTTGGAAGTATCTCTCGCGCAAACTATTCAGTTAAGAAAAAAATGTTATTAGAAACCTCAACATCATTTTTGAACACCTATCCATTGATACCCACGTATGGGTTTGATGAAAACATTTTTTTGAGTTTCAGTTTCAGTTTCAGTATGGGGACCACCAAAATTTATTGTTTTTTTCTATTTTTATGTGAAAATCTTAATGCGGTTCACAGAATACATCTACTGACCAAATTTCAACAGTATAGCTCTTATAGTTACAGAAAAAAGTGGCTGTGACATACGGACGGACAGACAGACAGACATGACGAATCTATAAGGGTTCCGTTTTTTGCCATTTGGCTACGGAACCCTAAAAAACAACAAATTTTCAATATAAAACAAGAGAAAACAGTAGTAAAAACCCCTTTAATTAAAATAATTGGTCAGTTTTTTTGTCTTTTCGTATTTCGGAATTTACGAATAAACATGCATTCTACGTCTACTCCAGCAGACTAATCCGTCATTCTTCCAGCAGTCCTTATTATTACAATACTTGTAGTGTAATAAAAGTTTTTCCATTAAATAATTATTATTATGAGTGTTATCAAAAGATTTAGGACCGGAGGTGGCCATGAACACGTAAGAGGCATTCTGAATACAATTAGCCTTATAAAATCAACTTTTAGACCTACTCCCCATTATATGGAATCGGGAACTGGAACTTCGAAACCAGTTCACCATCCTGGAAACTGTGCAGAACGAAAACAAAGTTATTGACAGCCTGAGAATCCTGCCCGTAATTTTGGACCGAAGAGAATAGAACGCAAATACATACTCACAAGTGGACTCTTAGAGCTGATGAGGAAAACAACGATGACCAACAAAGTCACACTGTCTTAGTGTCAATCAGTCTTAGTGCATGAAATGTACGTATGTTTGTTGCTCTTTCACGCAAATACTACTGAATGGATTGGGATAAAACTTTACAGTAGTGTAGCTTATATATCAGAATAACATATACGCTACTTTTTACTGCAATAATCGTCATACACGCGGGCGGAGCAGTGGGTTTATTTTTGTTAACACTACTTTAGAATTCATTATGCGCCTTCTTTTAAATGAGTTGTCTATTACTTATATAAATCACTATTTGATGTACTTGATAGCAGGATCACTCTGTAATAACAACACAATTAACCTAAAAGTGAAATACACCCAAGTAGCTTACTCCTTATTTATTTAATCAATTTTGTTTATTTATTATATGAATACCGCTATAAATATTTTATTGTAGTTAAATAAACTATAAACTAAACTATGAAGTCATCAAGCAGTTACCTTGGGACATCCAGTTCCTATATTTGGAATTCGACCAGTGAGATTAGAACATCAAGCAGCGAGTCTAGGACATCAAGCAGTGAAATCAGTGCTATAAGCAATGAGTCCAAATCACCAATAAACAGTGAACTCAAAGCTGCTTCCAAAGATATTCAGGATCCAACTGCAAAGGCAGTCGGAAATTTTGGCAAGTGGCAATTGTGTGTCAGTGTAATTATGTCTCTTTTAAAATTGCCGACTGCTTGGTATCAATTAAATATAATTTTTATGGCTCCTCCTCAAGATTTTTGGTGTAAAAAACCTACTTCTTTCAGTAAATATTCAGAATCAGAGTGGAGGAAAATATGCGCACCTGTAAGTTTTAACTATGTTATTAGTTTCAATTTTGTCTTATCCCTACTATCCCTACTATAATATTATAAATGCGAAAGTAACTCTGTCTATCTGTCTGTTACGCTTTCACGCCTAAACGACTGAACCGATTTTTATGAAATTTGGTATGAAGATAGAACTGAACTTGGGAAAGGACATAGGATACTTTTTATCGCGAAAATAAAGGTAGAAAGAAGGGTTTGAAATAGGGGACGAAAGTTTGTGTCGAAGTTCCTTATTATCAAACATAAAATCATGTAAGATTGTTTAATCTACCCTTACCGTGTCGCGCGATATAAACGAATTCCACGCGGGCGAAGCCGCGGGCGGAAAGCTAGTAATATTATAAATGCGAAAGTAACTCTGTCTGTCTGTTACGCTTTCACGCCTAAACCACTGAACCGATTTTGATGAAATTTGGAATGAAGATAGAACTGAACTTGCGAAAGGACATAAGCTACTTTTTACCGCGATAACCGACATACACGCGGGCGGAGCCGCGGGCAAAAGCTAGTCATAAATAAAACTCTCGTGTCACAATGTTCGTTCTCACACTCCTCCGATACGGCTGGACCGATTTGTATGAAATTTTGTGAGCATATCGGGTATGTCTGAGAATCGGCCAACATCTATTTTTCATACCCATAAGACGCGAGCGGAGCCGCAGGCATCAGCTAGTATATTATAAATATATCATTATCATCATCATCATCAGCCCATAGTTGTGTACGTCTGGCTGCGTCTAGTTGTATACCTCTCCAATTGCACGCTACTTAGTTCGATCCCCGGCTACTCGCATACAGTGCATAGAGAGCATAGTCCTCTCCATAGCTCGCTAAAAATATAAACAATGAAAAATTTACAATCATCATTATCCGAGCACTAATCTTGGTTGCAACAGACGACACCCGGGGAGCGTTGTCCGACTTATTTTTCCTTCACTACGTACACATGGCCTTCGGTGAGACAATTAGCACGGGTAACATCCGTTACGACGTCAAGCCAACACTTCTTAAGTCTTACATTACTAATTGAGAAGGCGGCACGATCAAACGTTGATTCACTAAACAGCTCAACGTCTGCCGCAAAACGTGACAACCGCCACCAGGGGCTCCAGCCACTTATTTGGAATATCACGCGCCAACTATTTAAACTGGGAGAACTGAAATTAGAAGGTTGAACTAGTTGTCAGTAAATTTGAGGGTACTGACTTCCCAATAACGATTGCCATAGATGTTCATGACAACCGGGACCGACGGCTTTCCGAGGCACCCCCAAACTTCCAAACTCCGGGCTGCTATTAGGAATTTCCTAAGAAAAACCCAAAAAAACACTGGCCCGATCCGAGATTTGATACCGAGACCTCTTGATTGGCAGTCGCATACGTTATCCACTAGACCAACGAGGCGGTTCGACTAACTAATTAACACTAATAATAAAATAATATGAAGTATGTACCTACTGTTTCAGAAAATGGAAGAATATCCGTGCTTAATATTTGACACAGACTTACTTTTGTTTGATCCCAATCTCGACAAGACTTTGATACCACTGGTACCATGTAAAGAATTTATCTATGACACGAGTATGTTTCCTCGTACAATTGTTTCTGAATGGAATTTAGTATGTGATCGTCGCTGGCTGGTTCACGTATGTATCACCTTACAAAGACTTTTTAGTTTTTAGTTCATTAAATTAATTACCACAATGTGTTTACTTTATTCATAATCAAAATTTATTAGAATTAATCCTGGACTCCTTATCTCGTGCATTCTTATCCATTTATTTTATAGCATACTTATCTATTTTTTATGGTTCTGTAGTTCATAACTCACTCGGAACCCTTATAGATTCGTCATGTCTGTCCGCCTGTCCTCGGCCTACCGCCCAAACAGTTGGTGCTAGAAAGATGAAACTTTGCATGAATATGTGTTGTAATTACGTCGATAAAGTGCTACAATAAAATTGTGAAAAATATTATTATTTGGGGTACCTCCACTACAAGTAAAGTGGTGATGTTTTGTTTTTCTTGCGGCTACCCCATCGTGTGGGGTATCTTTAGATAGGTCTTTTGAAAGCATTATGAAGTTGCTAAGGTATCCGTTTGTGAGTTATTTAACTTTAAAGTGCATTTTTCTGTAAAAATAGGGCGTCCCTCTCCTCTAAAATCTAAACAGTTGCCTCAAAAAATCTGAAAAAAATAATCTAGGTAGTCAATATATTTAACTTTAAAGGAACACTATATTGGCTTAGATACCTAACAGGCTTAACTTATGAAATACGCTTACTTGGAAAACTTTGCAAAACCAGGGCGTGCCCTCCCCTCCCCTCTAAAAGCCAAACGACTGGCTCATGAAATCTGTAATAAAATCTTGATGATAGTTAAATTATTGAATTTTCAAGGAAAACTATAGCGGTTTTGATCATTCTTTAATTTCAGGAGTTAAAGGGGCCTAACTTGTAGAATGTACTCACTTGGAAAACTTCGTACAAAAATAAAGAAATACTATAACAATTATCTACTGAAACGATTTTAAAGCTACCTAATATTATGGATAACTACGGAACCCCATTCTATGCGTGGCCTGATACGCATTTGGCTAATTTTTACTTTGTGAAGACGCATGCCTATGTCTTCGTTCATCTTGATTTTACTACAACAACTGCCCGGCTCTGGAACTGACCTTTACTTTGTTCATATATAATATAGGATCTTCAAGATAGTCACAGCCATGTTCATTTTAGCACGAATAGCGAAACTACCCTCTCACAGAAGACCAACCTTAAAATGATTCGTGATGGTGACTAAGGGAGCAGAATCCAATAATGCAGAAGCATCTGTGACAGGTCACCATAGTGTGGGTCACATACTACATTGGTTGCAGTCCCAATTACTCTGGTGATCACTATTCTTTGATCCTACTCATGCTTTATAAAGCCAGCCAAAGTATATAAGATACTTTGACTGGCTCATACATTCAACATTAAATATAACTGTATTGTTTTTTCAGGCATGTCAAGTTATTATGATGTGGGGAATACTCGTTGGTGGAATATTTTTCGGTGTTGTGGCTGATAAATATGGAAGACGAACACCGCTCCTCGTCGCAATTGTTGTTGAGGGCGTAGGCGGTTTATTAGCTAGTGTTATACCTTGGTTCTGGGTTTTCCTACTTAATTGGTTTATTCTAGCAATGGCAAATGGTGGTATCAGTCTTATAGCCTTTGTACTATGTATGGAGGTAAAGTTAAAAAAAAAATAAGTCAAGTATGATAGTTTTAAATATCTAACATGTAACAAGGTTAAAAAAACACAAGTCATGAAATATCGATTACTACTAGAAGTATAGATCAAATCAATTCGAGTCTGATCTAATAGTAACCCATACCTAATTCGTGGCTTTGGAAATATTTGTCCTAAATACATCCCAAAGATCGGCGTTGGAGATCACTTAATGAGTACATATTAGTAGATTGATTTAAAAAGAAACGAAATAATATTTAAAACTTTCTTTTGTGTCAATCACACTGTCCGTGTGGTGATGGATTAAGAATACAAAGTGTCACCACCCCTATTTATTCCATGGGTGTCGTAAGAGGCAACTAATGGAACAAAATAAGCAGCCAACATCACTGCCAAGAGAAGGAAAACTTGAAACAAACCCCTTACCAACCCGTCTGGCCAGCGTGGTATAGTAGGCCAAAACCTCCTTTCAAAGGAGAGGCCTACGTCCAGCAGTGGACTGTTAAAGGCTGTTGATGATTGATGATGATGACACTATTTAATCAAAATTTGTCTGATTTAACTTTAGCAAGTTCTACTCTTAGTGGGAATTTTCAATGTTACTCTCTGCAACAGAAGCAGTGATCTCGAGCTTACAATTAGGTACTTTGTAGGTGGTGAGTGGAAAATGGAGAACAATTATTCCAGTTCTACATCAACTTCCTTTTGGTCTTGGTAACGCAGTGATGGCAGGATTGGCGAATTGGCTTAGAGATTGGAGGAAGTTAGAACTTGCTTTAGGATGTTTCACTTCGTCATTTATATTGTTTTGGTTTTGGATACCTGAATCTCCGAGGTGGTTGATAGCATCAGGCCAAATGGATAAAGCATTAGGTAACATTTTATAAGCTACTTACTCTTAGCATCAATTAATTTATTTTAAAAATTCTTTCTCAGTTGGCCACCTTTCTTTTTTTTTGTCTGTGCGGAAATCCCCTCGGATACCACCAGTTGGTGGTTATGTCGGACTCGAACCGACCAAAATCGCCGTCACTGGTATTAGAAGCCGAGTAACCAGGTGTACCCTCGCAAGGAAATCCCTGGGACCCCGACGTACCTCGGGTCACCTACAGCTTGTAGATAGCCCCCTCCTGTGAGAGAGACCTACTGTTCCTTTCCCGATCAACAGAAAGGGCGCGCGCTTCTTATAGCGCTTGCACCGCCGCCCCGGCCTGCTGCTGCTACGGTGAAAGATGGCCTCATTCGTCACCCCCAGGCGTGCGCTTATGTTAACGATCTCCGGCGCCTGAGTCGTCTGCGGTACCTAGCCCGTTCCCGGGCCTGGCGGACCGGGAGAGTTCTGAATCTCTCCCGGACTCTCTACGCCATCTCTTTCGCAAGCATAGCTCGCTCACAGAAAGAGACGGCGGAAGATCTCAGTTGGCCACCTAAAAGCGTTGACAATTTAGCAGATTTACAATATTTTGACGTATGACGTAATTATAAGTAAGGTAGCTCTAGCGGAGCTTTAATCATACTTGAGCCTGAAATCGAAGCTTCCTAAAAAAAAAAACTTTACACGTGTTGACTTATTTGGTCCAAATTAACCTTCAGTTTCTGTTTTGCATTCACTGTACATAGCAGTCTCGAGCGAAATGCAATGCAGGAAGTGGTTAGCTTAAAACCAGTCGATGAACTATGAGAAGGCCTGTCCTGTAGTTGACGTCTTTTAGCTAAGATGATGATAATGAAAGTTAATATCAGGAACGTTAAATCATATTGTCAGTAGTAAAAAGTAGTCAGTCAGTCAGTCAGTAAGTCTGCCGTGAAGCTATCTTCAGGTATCAGGCATCTTTTGTTTAAAATATATAAAACCTCTGGACAAGAACAGGTAAGAAACATTAAGGAAACTCTTTTCTCAGAAACTTATAAATTAAGTATTTAACTTCATTTATAATTTTTGGCTTTCGTATACCTACAATTTAAAACTCTATTCCCGCGAATGAACAGTCTCCGTTTCTCTAAATCAACAGGTGTACCACAACTAATAATTCATTCAAACCCATTCAAAGGACACAACTATTTACAGGACTGAGACGAGTATGACATACTATGTAGCTATCATTTAATCGAAGGAGGGATAATTGATTCACTGACTTGTTAGAACTTGGATGAACAATTTGAGGTTTTCTTTAAAAGACTAAACTCATATTGGACAAACGTTTAATATGAGCGAGAGATAATATATTATATTTATATAGATACAATGATACCAAGCATACATCATCGTTATCAGCCTTAACAGTCCACTGCTGGACATGGGCCTCTCTTCAAAAAGGAGATTTAGACCTATTTAACCACAAAGCACAATACACCATTTGTTCAAAAAGGAAGTTGATTATAGCTTTTACTTCACCGTTATTTTTTTTACAGAAGTTCTCATACAAGCTGCTAAAATGAATAATAGAGAGATAAATCGCAAGGAAATAAGTCGATTATTAAGTGAACATGTTAATCCAATGGCCAATAAAACTATTCCAACATTTTCAGCGTTCCTCAAGTCTAAAAACATGAGAATGAAAACAATTTTACTATCAATGAACTGGTAAATGGTTTTTGGGTACCTTACTATCTTTGCAGAAACAACGGCTTAGGTATGCTAAAAAGACCAAAAACATTAAAACACCTTATGAAATCTAAATAGGTACAACAAATTTAAGCAACTAATAAGCTGACCTTAAACTTCTCAGGAGTTTCGTTTACTTCGTGTCTAATAAACGAAGTGAGCTCCCTGAGTAGATACGTGTTATTTTGAAGTTATCGCTGTGCGCAAGAATGAGACAGGTTTCAAAGTCATTATTGCTGTGCACGCTGTTTTTATTTCCTTTAAAAAGACTTCAGCACTAGGAAAGTAAACTACGAGGGGCTCTCATGACACGGACACAAAAATACCCATTATTAAGACAACAATTTGTGTTTACAATATTTTTTCCCGGGTGGGGACTGAACCCTTACTACTGAGGTCAGAGCGGTGACCGTTTAAACTACACTGCTGAGAAAAGTTCCAAATTCTAGAAAGTAACTTTAATTTCTATTAGGTGTACAAACGAATGGTAGAATCTCGACGCTTTAAGTTTTTATCAATACGTAAGTAAATTACTATAGCACAAATAGGTGCAATTTATTCATTTACATAAAATCAATTACTTTCAGGTTTTGTACAGGATTAGCGTTTTACACCTTCGCTCAATATTTGGGTTCAATAGGAGGAGACATTTTTATAGCTGTGGCCGTTACTGGGATCATTTCTTCCTTAGGGGGATTAACTTGCGTTTATGTAGTTACTAAAGTTGGACGGAAAACTGCTTTGGGGCTATATCAAGGGATCACTGGAATTTGCTTCATTTTACTATTACTACAACCTGAAAGCAAGATAAAAGCCAACTGGGCGAGATTACTGTTTGCCGGTATTGGTTTTGGAGGAATGGCGGTAGGTCGATGTACCTATATATTGTTATACTTAATAAAATATACTTTTCAAATAATTTCTGTTTCCAGGGCACTGTTCCAGTGTTATATTTATATTCAGGAGAGATCTTTCCAACCTTAGGGCGAAACAGCGGGTTGGTTGGAGTGTCAACATTCGCTCGAGTAGGTTCTATGATTGCTCCATTGATGCTCCTATTGGAGGGATTCTTAGCAGGATTTCCTCTTATTATTTTGACAGTTATTTCAATATGTCAAATGTTAATGATACTGCCATTGCCTGAAACAAAAAATGTTAATTTACCTGATACATTAGAAGAGGCAGAAAAGATATAGAAAGTTATCATAATTGAATATAAATTGTAAAAACAAAATACTAATCGAAGGGAAGTGTAGTCAAAAACTTGCAATCGAAAGAGTTTTTTGTTTGAATTATTTCTCACGTTATTTTAAGTTCAAAGGTAGTAACATAATGTTAGATAATATACATATCTACAACAGATTCTATAGTATTTGAATTCATATTAAGACAGGCATATCTATCAATGTGAGTATAGACCTTGTTCAATCTACTATATAAAAATAAGTCGGGTTTTCCTTCCTGACGCTATAACTCCAGAACGCACGAACCGATTTCCACGGTTTTGCATTCGTTGGAAAGGTCTTGGGCTCCGTGAGGTTTATAGCCAAGAAAATTCAGAAAAATTTCAACAGAAAAGCGAGAAAATCTTTTTTTACATACAGCGCCATCTCTGATACATAGCATGTACTACAAACCAATATTTTAAGTAGATGGCGCCGGTGCGTGATACATTGTTTGATAGCTACTCATTGTTCTCTGCTCAGTTAATTTCATGTGACATCCCGGTATTGTGTTCACTGTGAAATTGTGAAAAAAAAGTAAAAAAAAATGGAAACCATCAAATCAATCACGTGTATTGTGCAAATTTTTATTCAATTTCAACAGCAGGCATTTGTCTTTGAGGTGGTAAGTTGAACTATGTAAATTATGTGGATCGTGCATTTGAATTTAAATTCACCACTCCGTCCATAGTCCAAAATGCCTAGAGGACGACGTGCGAACATCGGCCGCCGCACAATACATGCAAGCCAGCAACAAGTGTATTCACAGAACTTAAGCGAAGAAAGACAAAATATAATAAGAGAAAATGCCCGATTGAGACAACGCGTGAGCACTGGAAGATCATTGGCATCATACAATCGCTTGGCATTCCAATATGATCCCACTGCGAACTACAGTGATAATGAAAATTTAGATATTGGACCAATGACGACTATATGCCGATATTGCGATGCGTTATAGTTCAAAAGAGAAACGGCTGGATTGTGCTGCGCAAGTGGAAAAGTCAAACTGGATCCATTACATACACCACCACAGCCACTGGAATCGGTATCACTTCCATCGAACAATGGTTTATTGTTCGATGGAAGTGATCCCGATTCCAGCCATTTTCTTCAACACATCCTTGAATACAATAACTGCTTTCGCATGACTTCTTTTGGAGCTAATATCATTCGAGAAGGCGGCTTCATGCCGACTTGCAAGGTAAAAGATACAACACACATCCAATCATTCACACCAACAACTACATATACACCACACACTACACCATCACACGATCAGAAGTTACACCGTATTCTTCAACAAATGATTGTTTGCAATTACAGATAAAAGGACAAATATATTATTTTGCATGGTTCAATGGTGCCAACACCAGCTGAACCGCATCAATTTCTGCAAATATATTTCATTTCGTCGATGGTGGATCATCTGAATGTGCGGTGCAATATACAGGGAACACAACAGTTAAAGAGACGAATTATTGAACAGTTGCAAGCATTCTTTCATGCTAATAATGCTGTGATTAATATGTTCAAAACAGCATTGGAACAAATGCCAACGGATACGCACAAATTTGTCATAAGAGCGGATTGTACCCCAACAGGTGAACATGTGCGAAGATTCAATGCACCCACCGTTAATTGTTGTTGCTGCAATTATTGTTGGCGATCCAACTAAATCGCGAGACATTGTCGTTCAGCGAAGAAGCAATATCATGCATCGTGTAAACGAGACACATCGTTTGTACGATGCGTTACAATATCCAATCATTTATTGGTAAGGGCAAGACGGATACGACATCACGTTGAAGATGGTCGATCCAATTACAGGTACAATATTCACACACTAATTATTGCTATTATTGGTTTCCATTAAAAAACCATTTAATTTTGCATTTTCAGGCGTATCAACGAATAAAAATCTAAGCGCAATGAATTACTATGGGTATCGTATGATGATTCGTACACATGAGGAGAATGTCATTCTGAAGTGCCGTCGGCTATTCCAGCAATTCGCTGTCGACATGTATGTCAACAGCGAATCCGAACGTTTAGCTTTCATCCGATTCAATCAGGCAAAGCTACGATTTGAGGACTATATACACTTGCGTGATGCTATTCATTCAGATTGTGATGTTCAGAATATTGGACGTCTGACGATTCTCCCATCATCTTATATCGGAAGCCCACGCCACATGCACGAATACGCTCAAGACGCTATAACGTGCGTGCGAAATTATGGAACTCCGGATTTATTTATTACGTTCACATGCAATCCGAAGTGGACGGAAATTGAACGTGAGTTGGGACCGGGCCAAAAACCGCAAGATCGCCATGACATAATCGCCAGAGTGTTTCAGCAAAAACTCAAGGTTATGATGGATGTGCTTTATAAGTATCGAGTTTTTGGTGACACACGTTGTTATATGTACTCGGTGGAATGGCAGAAGCGTGGACTACCGCATGCTCATATCCTAATTTGGTTGCTGAACAAATTACATTCAAATGAAGTGGATGACATCATATCAGCTGAAATTCCTGATCCAGTCACTGATCCCCATCTACACGACATTGTGACGACACAGATGGTGCATGGACGGTGCGGTGCATTAAATCCATTATCGCCTTGCATGGCTGATGGAAAGTGCACAAAAAGATATCCGCGACCGTTAGTTGCTGAAACAGTCACAGGGAACGATGGATATCCAGTTTATCGTCGGCGTTCAAAAGAAGATAATGGTCGAACTATCAAAGTTAAAGTTAAAAGTCAAGAGATTGAGATCGGAAATGAATTCATTGTACCATATTGCCCGCCGCTACCACGAATTTTCGAAACACATGCAAACGTTGAGAGTTGTCATTCGGCCAAATCAATCAAATATTTGTGCAAGTACGTCACAAAAGGCAGCGACATGGCTGTGTGAAAATGCGAATGACGAAATCAGCAACTTCCGAATGGGCAGATACGTTAGTACTAATGAAGCATTGTGGCGATTATTGTCATTTCTAATTCATGAAAGATATCCCGCAGTTGTACATTTAGCAGTGCATTTGGAAAATGACCAAAGAGTTTACTTCGCTGAGGCTAATGCGGCACAACGAGCTGAGAGACCACCATCGACAACATTGACTAGCTTCTTTGTAATGTGTGAAGCAGATCCATTCGCAGCGATACCGATATACGTTGAAATGCCAAAGTATTACACTTGGAATCAATCAACAAAGAAATTCCAAAGTCGCAAACAAGGAACATCAGTTCCAGATTGGCCACAGGTGTTTTCCACTGATGCACTAGGTCGCATGTATACTGTTCATCCTAGAAATGATGAATGTTTTTATTTGCGACTGCTGTTGGTAAATGTACGTGGACCAAAACTGTTTGTGTGATCTTAGAAGAAGATTGGTTTTTGTAGCCAAATTACAAGTCAAAGGGGGTGAAATAGGGGATGACTTTTTTATGGGAATCTTTTAAGGGCAGGACGACGTCTGCCGGGACAGCTAGTTAGATTCATAAATAATATAATTCACACTACATTAATAGCAATTACATTATGTAATCTGATAAAATATTTGTTTTTTAGCTACGACAAAGTAGGGTTGACTACGTTGAACAGTTTATGTATTAGTTAACACATTGTTTTTGTATGTTTAATGCGATTGTGAAATTTTAAATCAATTAAATAGTATTTTGTTTCCTTGACTGTGCCTTATCATATCCGTTTACGAATCCATATTCGATAAATGTTTCTACAAAGTGGCCCAAAATTCAACGATAAGCCCGACACCAGAGGGTGGTACACGAGTATTAAGGGAAAAAATATTTAGATCAAATTACTTTTTAGGGTTCCGTAGCCAATGGCAAAAAACGGAACCCTTATAGATTTTCACATAAAAATAGAAAAAAAACAATACATTTTAGGGGTCCCCATACTTGGAACTGAAACTCAAAAATTTTTTTTTCATCAAACCTATACGTGTGGGGTATCTATGGATAGGTGTTCAAAAATGATATTGAAGTTTTTAATATCATTTTTTTCTAAACTGAATAGTTTGCGCGAGAGACACTTCCAAAGTGGAAAAATGTGTGTCCCCCCCCTGTAACTTCTGAAATAAGAGTGATAAAACTAAAAAAAATATATGTTGTATATCACCATCATTTATGCCTTTGCGTTTGAATGGAATGTGTCAAGATTTTTATTAATTTCGGTAGCCACTAGCCAGAAAAGTATTGTAGCCAGCAAATATTTCGCGAGCCATTCCCGTAATCTTTGAATACTTACGTACGCGTAGGCTTTGCTAACGCCTACTAGGGCAAGTAGATAGTAAGTTAATAGTAGGTATCTACTACTGAAGTATGAAGGCCTATGGTATCTACTCTACTTACCTAATTCCGCTGTAGCCTCGGTAGAACCAGAAATGGTTAAAACTGAACAACTCTTCGTCCAGCTGAGCTTGTTTGATTGTAGGCCGATGAACACAATGTGAAAATGATAGGTCATCAACACTTCAGATCTGAAATTACAGATGTGATACGTTATATGCTTCTCATTTCTTTGAGACGTAATTCCAGTCAAAGACGCGTTTCTTGCCGTGACTCATGGAAAAATCCAACGGAATCAAGTCAGGTGACCGAGGAGGCCATACACAAGGTACAAATCGTTCAATCCACCAGTTTGGGAATTTTTGGTCATTCTCATCTTCCCTGGGAAGATCTGCTTCGCTTTCTCCCGCTGTCTTGGGGCGTAATTCAAACATTATTCAAACAAAAAATTACTGTAGATACTGTTAATACTGTAGATAGTGAAGATACTGCATATATTGTAATAAACAATAAATCTAACCGACTCGGGAACTTCCCGGTTAGCTAACTACTGATAAACAGGAACGGGGCTTACCCTATCACATGCGACGGTATTACCCTTTCACAGAAGATCAACTTAAAATGACAGCATTCACGCTATCGTGTTTCGTTGGTGTCTGCGAGACCTCATGCCAAATAATGCAGATTAATAAAATGTGAATGTAATAAAAAACAGACTATGTCATGTAAAAATATTTATTAAAAGAAGTACTTATGACAGACATACATACCTAATAAGACGTAGATATTCTTAGACATTGATTACAGACAATTACTACTCTAGCGCCCTTTAGTAAGCGCAAAAGAGCCATGGCCAGCGCTGCTGTGCCCCTAAACACCACTGTGCCCGTGTGCTTCGCACACCCTGCACTACAGGCAAAAAAGACGCCCCGAAGTACAGTACCAGTTGAATGTAGAGACTATACTAGACAATACTATCAATATAAATGCTTGGTGTTTTGTTTTAAGTTTATTCTTACAACTTAAAACTATTTTCACACTATTTATGGATATTTTTTGCAATCATAATATTATAAGACTGACTTAAAAATAGTAAGATTGCAAAAAATATATGTACATAATATTCAGCTTAAATATTGGACTTAGCCTGGAATTCTTTTAAAGATGAGTTGTTTATTATTTTTGTCCTGTAACTATCTTACACTGATCATGCAGCACTGAATTATTTTAAATATAGTCTCTAAATCCTAGCTTCATTCTAACCTGAGACAAAAATAATGTAATATTAAAAGACTAGAATACCTACAAACAGCAATTATTAATATTATGAAAAAGTATGTTACTTGTACTGTTAAAACATATTACAAATTGTACATAAATTACGTAAAACATTATTCCTGCTTTAGGTTCTTGACTTGTTCTTTTATGTTCTCGATTCTATGCAACAATGTTGGGTGAGAATGATACCAGGCTGAATATAATTTATCATATATAGGATAGTCCAAATTATCCTTACCAAGTTTAATGAGAGCAGATCTCAATTCATTGGGGTAAGATAAGGAGAGAGCAAAGTTGTCTGCCTCAAATTCAAATTTCCTAGAAAGTGCTGTAGCAAAGAAAGATAAAATTGAATTATAAGGTGCCAAAATCATTTGCAGTACCACAATTAGGCCAATGATTATGGGCTCTTGGCCAGCGGGGAAACCGAGTGATGTGTACAACATCGAGTATTTGAATAATAATCCAAATGCAGTAAACAACAGTAGCAAATTCACTTCAGTTAAAGCAATTGACTTATAAATATGACTGCATTTCCAGTGACCCAGTTCATGGGCCAAGACACCTAGTATTTCACTTTCTGTGCATCCTGTTGTAACCTTCTTCTCTTCATCATATTTCTCTAATAATGTATCGAATAAAACTATTCTCTTAGCACCAAATAATCCACTAAAGTATGCATTACTATGCGCTGAACGTTTTGAACCCTCTACAATATAAATTTGAGAAAGAGGAAAATGGAGCCTTGAAGCTAAACTTTCAATTCCTTTTCTAAGAGAACCATCTGGAAGTGGTACAAACTTGTCAAAGAGTGGAGCAATAACAGTTGGGTATAGTGTTAATAAGAGAAGTGTTGCTACTGTTGTGAACATCCATAGCCAAACAACAAACATATTGCCTCCAAGCATTATAATGTAAATGGCTATTGATATAATAGGAAGTGTAATCACAAGGCTGAGTACTAAAGATTTTATTTGATCTTTGATAAAGAATCCTACAGTCTGCTTATTGAATCCATGTTTTTGTTCCAGGACAAAAGTACCATAGATTGTAAATGGCATGTTTATAACAAAATTAAACAAAGTCACACATGTCATAAATATACAACTTATTATAATTTCTCTATCAGTAGATATATTGAAAGTAGTTGCAATATCTTCTGATTTCTGCCAGACCACATACATCCAGCGATTATATAAAATAATAGATGTTAATAATATGCTATAAAATTCCTTTACAATCCTGAAGCGGGACTTATCAATTCCATAGACACGTGCTTTTTTAAATGATTCTTCATTTAGCATTTCCTTCAAGTCTTCTGGTATTTTATTGTTTGTTTTGTATATATTTAACTGAAACGAATAAAAAGCCATGTATTACATTCAATGATTTATTAGGCACATCATATGAGCATTACAGGAAAAAACGGGCTTATATGACTTAGATACATCACTAATTATATTTTGAATTCAAGGTATGGGAAATACCTATTACATATAAAGTACTATTTTAGATGTTCAGAATCTTACTGTTTTAGTGCACCTATTAAATATATTTTCATAAGGTCACAATGTCAATCGCTTTTTATACTATTCACTCTAGTCAATTCACAAACGTCAACAGAAGCTTTGTAACCTAGCTTAGCTCTGCAGCTGAGCTAAGTTAAATAACTTTAAGGCACCTGTGTTCCTTATAATTATATATCAAGAATGTATGCAAGAAATGTATGTAACTATTATTAATACTGATAAGCAAATTAAAAACTTGTCTACGCGTAGACCTCACGAATACATTACCTGTCGCAATGATAGATATAACTCCCAGGAATATTCTACCCACGAGAAGATTAAAATCAAGGCTACGATTGAATCTTCATTGAAATTCATTTTAATTGGATTTATCAGCAATATAAAATACTTTCGGATTCTGCGCTGCCGATGCCGACTCGACTTGACTGACAATCTTGACATACCTTTTTTTATTACTTTGACATTACATTAATCTGCTGGCAATCTCCGCCATGGATAGTTGCCATTTAGCACTCAGCAATTTTGATATAACACTTTTAGACGTAGTCATTTCATAAAAATTCTAATTATACAACTATAAATCTAATTTGATACGACTGAACTTCGAATTTACGTGGAGTGGATTAACAAGGCGATACTTGAACTTTTTATGGTTCCAACTTACATGATGTGGTAAATGCATGGGTTGCATTTACCACGTCAACAAAGTGTTAAAATAAAGTTTTTTCTTTTTGGGGGTGGCTCCCCTTATATTTAATATATCTATAGCTCCCTTTAAACAAAAGTGTTTTTTTTATCACGTATGTCCCCATCGTGTGGGGTATCATTGTATAAATCTTTCAAGAACGTTGAGAGGTTGCCAAGACGATTAATTAAATTAGGTATCCATTTGCGAGTTATTCAACTTTAAAGTGCATTTTTGTAAAAACGTGGCGTCCCTGTAAGAGCTAACCGGTAGACCGAAAAATCTGAAAAATTCATGATGGTAATGCATTTAATACTTTCAAGGAGTTTTTCTATAACGGCTCAGCTAACTTTGTTAGTTCAGGTTATAAAGAGGTCTTGGGCACGCCTTTATTGTGGCGAATTGCCCCTTATGCAGAATTGGCTCGAGAGGCGACACGGAACCTTCTTATCTCAAAACGAGTAGTAGTAAGGAGCCAACGGCTGAGTGCCACTGCGATGGCCAGGCGAGGCGTGATTTCGTGGTGGCCATCGGAGTGCGGATTCTCTCACTCAGTAACATGTTAGCAGCCGTAATACTGAACGAGAGCGAATGGAACTCTCTTTCTGCTAGATAGTTACTCTTACGAAGAAAGATGGCGGAACGGGACCAGGAGAGAACACTTAGAACTGTTTCGGTCCGCCAAGCCAGGGAACGAGCCAGGTACTGCCAGTGACTCGAGTGCTGAAGTTCTCTAAAAACGCATGTCTGCGGGTGACAGGTGAGGTGACCTGTCATCCTAGCCGGTGGCGGTGCGAGTGGTACGGAACTTGCGCGCCTCCCTTTTGGTTCCCTTAAAGAGGAACGCGTATCGTGTTCCTCCATCACAAAGGGAGGATCGGCCGACCAGGCGAGGTGATCGTGCCTGGCGGGATACTACGGTCCTCGTAAGCTGCTCTGGATAGTCTGTCACACGCCGCCTCAGGTACTCTGGCACTCCGTGGAGTAGTTCCCTGATGCAGCTAAAGGGCAGACTATTGACTAAATGCGTTGGCGATGTCCAAAGATATCGCCAACAGCACGCCGCCACTAAATATACTGACAACACTAGTTCAACCGGTTTTACCTGTTTTTTACGGCTACTAAGCCGACCTCAAATAATGATGATCAAAGATGACTACTTGTCAGTGTAGCGGCAGCGTAAAGATCTTTCTGTACGTTACGAAAAATCAAATCCTGATTAACAGCTTCAATGGAAGAACGTCTAACCGAACTAGCACTTCTCCACGTCCATAAAAATGTATCCATAAAGGTAAATGAATTGATAACACGTTTCGGTGGAAGACTTAAAAATAAAAATATCGGTATTGAGTACAATATTGTAGTAGTGTAAGTGGCCCCAACACCGCTTTCTACTGCGCCGAGTGTTGTGGATTCAAATCTCACATGGAACATTACTTTCTGTAATTTACAAATTGTTGTTTTGAGTCTGGGTGTTGTTTGTGTCCGTTTCATGTATGTTTGTTAACTCGGTAAGAATTTTATTCTTAATGCGAGTTATATTAAAAAAAAATGATAAAGTACGTACTTTTTACCTGTATCTATTAATATCAAAATAAAATTGAAACGTTTTGTGACTTAACCAAGGGTTGCCAACATTTCATAGGTGAAAAACAATATTTTTCTATAAAGCCATAAAGAAATATGGCACACTTCTAAAATATCTACTCGTAGTAAGTAGGTACTTTAAGGTAAAATAAAACAATAGTCAGATATGTGTTTGTTACCTATTTATTTTTATAAAAAATATTTTTTTTGTACTTCTTGCATTTTTAAAAATGTATTTTCTAAAGTTCAGAGCCAAAGACATAGGATTGATCCTTCGGAGATTTATTTGTTAAATTTTCGTTATAATATAGTACTTTTGCGTACTATATATTTTTCAATAATATATAACATAGTACGCCGACCCGAAATATAGTACAATATTTTAAATTACAGTACGGTTAGCAAACCTAACCCTAATATTGAACACAGCTATGTGACTCCCCCCCCTTGGCGCCAAAGCTGGATCCGCTCTTGCTTGAATATTAGAAGTTATAGAGGCCTAGTAAAAACAACTTCAAACATAAAATATGAATTAATAAGTAATCTATTGGACACGATTTTAAATCACTGTTTTAAATACACGTGCTACTATGGTTGACTACGGAACACTATTGAATGCGGGCCCCGCATGTACAGTGTACTCGCACTTGACTGATTTTTATATTTATGCAATGATATAGTACAATTAACTATTAACTTTTATGATAAATTCTGTATCAAGTGGTTTATGTAACTAATATCTAATATTTTTTTATAGGTATACATAATATTCCCAAAAATATACAAAATAAGTAAGCAATCAAATAAGTAAGTAATTAGGTTTTTCATATGTATGAAATATATGTATTTACAAAAAAAAGTATACATTTGTCGGCAAAAGGGGGTGTTTGTCAGGGCCGTTGCCTTCTCCGGAATACGTAATGTGTGGGCTGCGTGGAGTTTCTCGAGCAGAAAACGAAAGTAGTTAATTTAAATAATCTTTTATCAACACGTAGGTAACTTAAAGTGAGAACAAGAGCCGTAAGGTAATAGAGACTTGTGATCCGAGCTTCGCTCGGCCCGCACGAACACTTAGGCGATTCACACACTGCCACGCGCTCCGTCGCCTAGCGCGGAGCGGCAGATTTTAATATTGTATGCAAGTACATCGATTAGTATAGAAAACACGCTAGGTCCAACACACTGAACACGCGCTACGACGCGGGAGCGCGTGCCGCTTGCAGATTTTGGATTGGCTGTCGGCGCCTACGCGCGTGTGCGCGTCGCCAGTGTGTGAATCGCCATAAATTGACTCTACCGAAGCGATGACGTTTCACCGCTTGCGCCTCGGTGTCAAAATCCGCTCCCATTTAATTGAATATTCCGACATATAGGTATTTAGATTTATATCAGTTGTCTAGTACCCATAGCACAAGCTCTGCTTGGTTTGGGACTATGTATATGTATGTATTTATATGTCGGTTATCGCGGTAAAAAGTCACCTATTTCCTTCCTCAGACTCTAGACTATCTGTGTACCAAATTTCATCAAAATCAGTTTAGCATTTTAGGCGTGAAAACGTAACAGACAGACAGAGTTACTTACGCATTTATAATATTTTTCGGTGTTTCTTTCGGTGAAATCACTTTAAACCCAGTCAAAAAAAAATAGTTTTGAAAAACTAAACAAACACTCTTTTAAACTAAAGAGTAGAAAATAATTTTAATGTAACGACGTTAATAAAATATTTTCAGAAAACACCCCACGCTTTGTTACATTAAAATTATTTTTTACTTTTCAGTTTTACATAAAAGCGTGTTTGTTTAGTTTTTTAAAACTATTACTTTTTTTGACTAGATAGACGTTTAAATATTTTTTTTTAATGTTTTTTTTTTCAAATTAGTGTATTGTCATCGGTCCTCGATAAATCTACAAAGTTTGAACGAAATCTGGCCGTTTAAAGTGGGTGAAAATCGTACCCAAAGGAGTCGGTTACAAACATACAGGTGAAGCTAATTTTAAGCGTGTAAAAAGAGCGTACTCCTTTCTTATAGGCTGGTAACGCTCTTGTGACTTTATCTTGTTACAGGCATTCATAGGCGGCTGCAATCACTCACCCTGATGGTTTTACCAAAACTTACTTCTCATGAGTTTCTAAGAAAATTGAGCGATAGCTACTATTAAAAACTTAATCTAATAGATATATTCTAAGACATACAAAAAATTAGACTCCCTACTTTTATAACATGAAACTGCAATTTATGCTCTCGATGACCCGCTGGTAACTGGCTGCTATAATACACCCCATCCCCTCGTACAATAACAAACCCGTCACATATAAAAGGGAGTCTTAGATGAAGAAATAATCATAACAGCTCCAATCTCAGTATTGGAAGTACCTAAGTGTAATACATACAAAGAAATTAACATGTCATTTAAAACTTCAAAGTTATTGTCACTGTACACAGTTAAGTTATTTCTAGTTTTAATTTACTACTGCGCTGCAGAAGAAAATTGTGTAACGATTCCTACAGAAATACATGTCACAAAAGGTTAGTAATCTAATGATACAAGTTTGATTTTAACCGAAATAAGGCAAGTATTAAATGTGTATTTAAAACTTAACTTAAAAAGGACATCGTGCAAGAAAATATTATCATCATCATCAGCCATATTACCGTCCATTTCCGAACACTTGTGTTTGTTCCAATCTTGTGTTCTTTATAAGTAAGTTCTTTACAGTCATGATGATGAACATTTAAAGTTATATTTAATATAAGTTCAGTAATAATAAAATAATAATAAATGAATATTATTACAAGTATCTGTATCTTTAAAAGAAATAGGCAAATCAAAATTTAGTTAATACTAAATTTTGATTTGCTGAACTAATGTTCAACACAGTAATATTTAGAGATTTTAGGTTTATTTTACTGTGGGTATCAAAACGTTTTTCATGTTTCTAAAAGTTGTATAGCAAAACAGGGTTATAATGATCGTTAAATCAGCAAATAATTATTACGACTTTCCTGCGTTCTTCTTTTTACTATTTAATAGTTTAAAAATTGAACGTGATGACTACAAGTGCATCCAATGTACGTAAATTATTACGGGTCTGGAAATTTTTTACATAAGAAAGCGATTAGTTTGTTTTTACACATTCATAGGTATTTAGAAGACATTATTATATTACTTATTAATAAAATCTACTTAAAAATAAAATTTAACTTACAGAGGAATATGACGATATGGGTGCACTAATAAGATCCTGTAGCGGTGAAGTTGAAGTTAACAAATGTGAGGGAATGTGTAGCAGTCAAGTGAGACCATCAATTTCAGCCTCAACAGGATTTTCAAAGGTACTTTTCTAAAAATATTCATAACTTTGTACTAGTTTGTTATTGAACGATGAGAATTTATGGATGTTTTTTATAACCAAACTCTTAAATTTAATTTTTTAAATTCAGGAATGCTATTGCTGCCGAGAAAATTTCTTGCGTGAGCGATTGGTTACACTTACACATTGCTACGATCCTGATGGCGTAAGGCTTGAAGATGAAGACAGCGCTATCATGGAAGTTCGCCTTCGTGAACCAGATGACTGCAAGTGTTACAAATGTGGAGACTTCAGCCGTTAATATTTTCGTTACGAATGTTATGAATGTAATTGCTATTCCAATCACTACGACTCACCATTCGAAATTATAATTGCAATGAAAATGTTTGGTCAAGGGTTTTTTTTTTTATAAAATTAACATTTGTTTTAATAAATATAAAATATGAGTAATAACTTAATCGTGTTAGGAAATTGTTGAAAATATACAAATTTTACTACAGTTTAACAAGTCGTTTCAATTTTACTCATTACTAAAGATCAGTCCTGGTTTCGCGTAGGTAAATTGTAGATAGGCGTAGCCAGCATTTATTTGTAGGGTGGGGCAAAATTAAGTCAACTAAATAAATTCTTAATATCATGTAATACCATGATATGTTATTATGATGTATATATTCATCATCATCATCAGCCTATCGCAGTCCACTGCGGACATAGGATTCTCAAATTGGACGCCACTTAGTTCGATCTTCGGCTGTACTTCTGGTCTTCTACTCCATGTATAATATATTATAATTATAAAATTAAGCCAGTGAGATTATCAGCGCACAAAATTTCTTTATGTAAACTTAAAAAATCAGAGGATTGTGCGCGGAGTTATGGCGGCCACATACGTAGCGGTATACCTGAACGGTATACCGGAACTGAAGGCTTGTGCAAGTATACCGGAGCGTGTGTGTGACAAAACTTGCACAAGTCTGGTAGGCAGATCAAAACTACGATCTGTATACCTGCGCAAACCAGTTTGTGCAAGTATGCATGAGCGTGTGTGTCGGAACGCTTCAGTCGCACGCGCGCCAGCCCTTCGGTCGGTTTGTGTGTTTATTTGCCAAAATGTCTGTCAATTCACGCCGCAGTAATAGAGAGAAATTAGAAGAGTTTATAGATTTATACAGGAAGTTACCATGTCTATGGCAAATAAAAAGTAAAATAGCTAGCACCAAACCAACAATAGCCAAAACGTCATCATTTGTGGGTGTCACTTTAGATAGAACCGGTGGCATATTTCACAAAATACTTATTGCACAACACGACTTCTTCGGTTTGTCACAGGCGCAGAACTGGGCATACTTGAATCGTGTGTGGTCACTATGGACGTTAGGTATACTTGCACAAGCCTTCAGTTCCGGTATACCGTTCAGGTATACCGCTACGTATGTGGCCGCCATTACTGAACGATTGGCAATAGCAATTGGTAATGGCAACTCATTCAAACTACATGAGTAGGTACGCGGACAAGTCTATTTTCTGTCATTGAATCGTATGAATCAGGATTTAACTAGAACTTTCTTTACTTTAACTATTTTTGTTACGTTCGTTTTAAAGCAGGCACCACACTTCGTTATTCGCTATTCGCTATGTGTCTACGCCGTATTCGCCCGAATAATTGTTATGCGCGCAAACAACAAACACGCCACCACACTTCGAACTGGTATGTCAAATAAGGCAAATATGTGTGTTGTAGAGATGTGTCATTGTCATTTTTATGGTGAACGAAACGAATCCATACGAACGAGCGAAACATATTATTTTATTTTCCTTTTTATTTTATTAAATTATCAGAAACAATACTTAAATGAAGTTTAATTAATTTGATCATATGATGGATTATTTTAATCGTTTAATCGATTTATTCTATTTCAAAAACTGTTTTATAGTCTATGGTTGTTAGATGAGCACAGGACATTGTCATTTTTATTGGTCAACGAACGAACGAAACATATTATTTTAATTCCCTTTTTATTTTATTAAATTGACAGAAACAATACTTAAATGAAGTCTAATTATTTTGATCATATGATAGATTATTTTAATCGTTAATTTGATTTATCTATTTAGAAAACTGTTTTATAGTCTATGGTTGTTAGTTATGCACACTATGCACAGGGCACTTCACTAGCCCTCCGAAGTGTGGGCAGTCGATGCGCGTATTCGCGTTATTCGTGTCCTTTGAAGTGTGTCAAAAAACCGACAAGTCGACGGATATGCGTATTCGCTATTCGGCTTAACGAATAAAGCGAATATTGGCGAATATACTCTCCACACTTTGCCGTATGCGCGCGAATAACCCGCATAACGAATAGCGAATAGCGAAGTGTGGTGCCTGCTTAAAAGACAACTCCCGCATTAGGAATATATAGTCGGATTTTTAATTAGACGATATCCACTGACGTTTACTGTGTTGTTAGTTTTTGATGAAATAAAAATAGTGTTGTGACAAAGTGAATGATTGAAAAAACTCCTGAATGAATAAAATTAATGAAATTAAAATTAATTAATAAAATTTAAAAACAATCCTAAACACAAGTACACAACTAATTCTGTGCCATTACAACCAGTGGACTCCCAAAGAGACCTCGGAGTTATCATCACACATAACCTGAAGTGGGATGAGCATATTACAATGATAACAAAGAAGGCAAACTCATTGTTGTATATAATTAGAAAGACATTCTATGTTATCAATAAAGAATTATTTCTCAGCAGCTATTTAACGTACATGAGATCCTTGCTGGGATTCGCCTTTCAAACATGGAATCCATATTTAAAAAAAGATATTGTAATGTTGGAAAGAGTACAAAAAAAGGTAACTAAAATGGTCTTCTCTTTGAAAAACATGTCCTATGAAGAACGTCTGCTATAACTCAATCTACCAACACTAGAACCTCTGTTCTAAAAACATAAACAGTTCTGTTCATAAACAACAAAAAATACTTTTTTTTTATAATTATAAATAAAATAGTATTTTTTGTTGTTTATTAACTCTTTTGTATTTTCTATTAATACAAACTTATATGTCATGTGTTCATTGACATAACTCAAAGCCGGAATTTTACAATAAAAGAATAAATGTGGTATGGGGAAGGGTCCCGCCCTCGTAAGACTTTGGTTAAAACCTCATACCTAAACATTTCTTTTGGAGGAACGGGGGTGAAGCACCATGGAGCCGTCAAAGACCCATGTTGCCACTTTGCCTCAACAGGAATTAACCCAACCTGTTGAGGGATGTCAGTCTGGGCTCCGACCAGCTGACTTAATGCAAGGAGGACAAGAGGGTGCCAACCTTCTTTTTGGTATGTGAGTGGCAAATTATGAAGCTGTGCAATCTGTGCATCTCAGCCATCAGATACGTAACAGAATATCCTTGGTATCCGGTGACAGTAACTCTAAATAAAATATTGGTTTAAGGTAAAGAGATCATAAGAAATTCGGCGCTTCCAATAGGCATGCTATCCGGACAGGCTGGTGAATCTAGAAATAAATTTTAGAGGTATGACCGGGAACACCATGCCAGAAAGTCAGGCCGCGAAAAACACATGACAGATCTATTTAACAGGGTACTTGTGTCGTCTGACCCCTACATTTCTGATGTAAGAATGAAGAAGAGGCTACAAAAATTAGACCGTAAACCACTACCAATGAGGGCTTTAGAACTGATCCAACCAAATCAAATACCAACATCAGATTTAAATGCACCAGATGATGTAAATGATCTCTTTGAAGATTGTGAGGATTTCATTTTTACATCCGTCTTTCACAATTGATTCTTTTTAAAAATTTGTATAAATAGGCAAAATTTTCTGTCTGTCTGTCACTAATTGAGTGACAGACAGACAGAAACGATTCGTGACAGAGACGATTCGTTTATTTTTAACACAAATGCAAGAAAGTACAACAAACAAACAAACCAAAACAATAGAGCAAATCTATTGATGTTCAGTAATTTAAACACTAAAGTGAAATTTATTGACATGTATACTGCCAATACCCTTCCTGTTTGCTTTGCCTTTGCCCACAGACGAGTAATATCTTTATTAACAACCCTAAAACCAAAGAAAAAAATTCAAAACTCGAGAAGCTTGTAACTTAAAGATCCTGGATGATTAGGATTTGTTTTTTTTTTGTATTGCTGGTACTATTGCAGGCTAGTTAATTATCAAGGTTTTGAATCCAACTAAGACAAGATATAGCTGTAAAAAAATAAATCCTGAAATAAGATTGTTGTTACATACTACTAGTATCTTATATCAGAGCACTTTTATACAATTTCATTCTTAAATAGATATAATATTCTTTTATAGTTTGAAATGATTAACTGTTGTATATAACTATAGTTTGAATTGATTAACACTCATTGTTCATTCATCTGATTGAATGAGAACTGAACGCATCACTATTACTTTAAATATGGCAGCATTACTTTACTAAGTGACATTAGCTACTGTCAGGTAGCTTCGTATAATTAAAAATACGACTATAGTCCTGTGTCGCACTCGCAGGGGACAAACATACAAGAAATGAAGAACACAAAGAGCACGCATACTTAGAATATCAATATGTGGATCATACAAAATGTTATCCCGTATAGGATTTGAAACCACAACAACACCCACAACACTTGACGCAAATTATATCAAATAAACTTTTCAACAAGTTCAGCCTAAAACTTAAACAAAATGCTGAAAATAATGCGTTAAGTTGGTACTCAAAATTGAATTTCAGCAATTTATATTTCCTTGCTAAGACTGTCTCATAAAAAAGTATACGTGTTTGATTTGAATACTACTAATACTACATTTGAGATCAAAAATGAGAATTTTATCGATTTGTCCAAATCCTTTTTAGGGTTCCGTAGTTTAAGATTCGCCATGTCCGTCCGTCCTCGACATACCGCCCAAACGGTTGGTGCTTTAAAGATGAAACTTTGCATGAATATTTTTTGTAAGTACGTGGACAAAGTGCTACAATAAAATTATGAAACATATTTTTATTTGGGGTACCTCTCTTACATGTAAAGTAGAGTTTTTTTTTTTCTTGCCTCTATCCCATCGTGTGGCGTATTATTAGATAGATGCTTTAAAAACATTGTGAGGTTTCCAACACCATTTTTAGGGTTCCGTTGCCAAATGGCAAAAAACGGAACCCTTATAGATTCGTCATGTCTGTCTGTCTGTCTGTCTGTCTGTCTGTCCGTCCGTATGTCACAGTCACTTTTTTCCGAAACTATAAGAGCTATACTGTTGAAACTTGGTAAGTAGATGTATCCTGTGAACCGCTTTAATATTTTTACACGGAAATTGATGATTTTTTCATCAAAACCATACGTGTGGGGTATCTATGTATAGGTCTTCAAAAATGATATTGAGGTTTCTAATATCATTTTTTTATAAACTGAATAGTTTGCGCGAGAGACACTTCCAAAGTGGTAAAATGTTGGTCCCCCCCCCCTGTAACTTCTAAAATAAGAGAGTGATAAAACCAAAAAAATAAATATGATGTACATTACCATGCAAACTTCCAACGAAAATTGGTTTGAACGAGATCTAGTAGGTAGTTTTTTTTTAATACCACATAAATCATAAACCGCAATTTACATTTCTTTCAATGTAAACACTATTATTAAAACATTGATGAAAGTTACAACGAACTACAAAAACTTTTATATGATGCTACGGAACCCTTCATGGGCGAGTCCGACTCGCACTTGGCCGCTTTTTTGGTTGAGGTATCCGTTTATGAGTTATTCAACTTGAAAGCACAAAAAAAAGATAAAAAGCTAAACAGCTGGCTCAAAAAATCTAAAAAAAAAACACGATAGTAGTCCATATTTTGAACTTTCAAGGAAAACTATATTGATTTTGATAACTTTTATATTTTAGGCCTAACTTGTAAAATGCACTCCCTTCCCACTTTATTTTTGTACTAGCCTAGTACAAAAATAAAGAAATAATGTTAACATAACAATTGCCTATTGGACACTACTCCGTCTTTACCATAAGGGCACACGGGGCCTGTGCCCAGGGCCTCCGTCTTATGGGGCCCCCTCAAAGAAACGACAATTTCTCAAAAACACATTTACTTACAAGCATATATACATTTTAAAAGCATGATATAATTAAGAAAGAAAAAAAGCGGCCAAGTGCGAGTCGGACTCGCCCATGAAGGGTTCCGTATCAGCAAGTAACACCATATAAAAGTTCTTGTAGTTCGTTGTAACTTTCATCGATGTTTTTATACTAGTGTATTGATTGGATGAAAGGTAAATTGCGTGTTACGATTTATGACGTATTAAAAAAAACTACTCACTAGATCTCGTTCAAACCAATTCTCGTTGGTAGTTTGCATGGTAATGTACAACATATATTTTTTTTAGTTTTATCATTCTCTTATTTTAGAAGTTAGAGGGGGGGGGGGGGACACATTTTTCTCTCGCGCAAACTATTCAGTTTAGAAAAAAATTATATTAGAAACCTCAACATCATTTTTTCATATTTTTTCATAAGGAGTCAAAGAATACTTTATGATGTCGATGTAATGACTATATTAGTATTCCGTAAGAAAGAAAAAAACAAGCACACTTAAGGTTTTGATTAGGAACCCAAAACTATATATCTAGCTTGTCAGTAACGCATCCATTCAAATTATTCAAATACTCATTAGTGTTGTCTTTCGCTTCGTTCGTAACGCTTTCTTTTCATGCAGTTTCTTAGGCAATTTGTTGGGTTCAAAAAAGCAACACAATCCCTGGAGTTTACGCTACTAAGAGCAGCATTTTTTTTTATAAATTAATCACGGATTTGATTCCTTACTACTTATGTACAATAATTTGCTAAAAAAAATAGAAAAATTAAAACTTTAAAAAAATACTAAAAAGACGTAGCGCCAGGCCCTCACTGCATTCAACGGAGGAGACCTCTCACTACAGACCGCCGTTCGTTCCGTGGCCGGTAGCGAGAGTTGTTTTACCGCGGTCGTGGCCTTCTGCGAAACGTCATCTCGCAGAAGGAGGCGGCGGAGAAGGCCCGGAAGGACGATCTCCTCTCGGACCAGATCCGCCGCCGACGAACCGAGTGGTGGAGGCGCGAGCATCACAGGCGCTGGAGGAGTCCAGAAGGAGATCTCACCCTGGACTCCTCCTCAGAAGGCACACCGTGTAGTTTTTAGTCGGTTCGAGTCCGACACACCACCCCGCCGCAACCACCCTCGGTGGGGTGACGGTCCATGATGATTTTCCACTCTATAAAAAATGAGATGTCAGCACGGGACCTTTTCCTTTCGACTGATGCAGGTCCTTTTCGGACACAAGTGCTTCATGAAGTACCTGCACTCGGTCGCTAGGAAATAGGATGGAGATGAGAGAGAGAGAAAGGAGATAGGGGAAGGTAGGAGATTGAGCGAGAGATGAAAGAGTATTTTCCCAGATGGTGGTGACCGCATCAATGCGGACAGGCGCTGGTAGGACTCCAGATGTTGTAACAACAGCAGTACCGGGACCTCTCCTACCTCAGGTGCAGAGTGGCACACTGGATGGTTTCAGTCGGTTCGATTTCGATACACCTCCGCCGCAAACCCCGTTGGGGTGACGGCCCGTGGGGGTTCCACACGTTTAAAAAAAATGGGATGCCCCTGTCTACTTATCTCTCGTCTCATCTCTTATCTATATATGAGAGAAGTGTTCTACTTGCGCATTTAATAACAATGTACAGAAAACAGTAGGCACGTAATTTTAAGCTGCATTTTTAGGGTTCTGTAGTTCATGACTCGAAACCCTTATAGTTTTGTCATGTCCGTCCGTCCTCGATTACCGTCCAAACAATTAGTGGTGGAAAATAAAATATCTTACGTTGAGTTTCTTTAAACATGTGCAATGATAAGTGTCCACATCACGGCTATGTATGTGATTATAGGTAGGACGCACTGATTAAACCTCTTGGTGTTTAATCATTCAGGTATTGGCGACGATGTGACTTAGCTTTACATACGCTGTCCAGCACAGACGAACCCTTTCATCGAGTTACCGATGTGTCGAAAGAGTTGGATAGCTTAACTTGCACAACCCCTATTATAACACCATTCACGAATACACGGCTCTAAGATACATGACTATTGTGCATTATTTTTGTTAAAAAACCAACTCTATTATATTCCAAAATAAATACTTACGGAGTATATTTAAAAATATGTATTTACTGGTCTCAACTATACCGATGACGACGTAGCTGCGTAGTGGTTTAAACGGTCATCTCGTCGTTTTATATACTACTAAGGGTTCAAACCACATGGGACAATACAAAGATTCATTACACCCAGACACAGAACACATGATCGTGCTCATTCCACAATATTTGTCCTCAGTGAGAATCGAACCTACGAACTCCAGCTAGCAGTCAGGGTCAGTAATCACTAGAAAATCATGGTAGTTAGTCACTAACCACTAGACCAACAAGCCACTGTCATCAAGTAGGGATCTGGTGATAGGAGCTGAACACTGTTTATATACTTGATACTGTTGATGTACTTGCCTAATATTATAAATAATATCATAACCACGTATTCATTTCCTTTCTCATTTCGTATTTCTGTTTGCGTGTCTTCATGACATTTAGTGGTTAGGGATTAATTTTTTCAATAAAGTTAGCACAAATTTACCTTTACTTTTATTCTTTCAATATATTTCATAATGCAAATTACACACACAATTCCACACATATGACCACTCCTCCTTTCTGGCAAATACACACGTTTATTTACTGATTTCTTTATTAATTGTGAGGTAAATTCTTAATCTTATTCCACATTTCTTATTATTTTATAACTGGATCAAGTTACCTTCTTACCGGAAGAGGGACGCTAATGACCGTAATGACCGCGATATAGTTTTATATCTGTTATCATTATGCTATTATCATCGTTTCAAAGTGATTGACTGCCTAGGTAGTGCAGTGATAGCATATGCGACTGCTGTGTTTGATGTCTTGGGTTCGATTTGATCGGAGCTAATATTTGTATAATCTGAAAATTTTGCTTTCGAAGTTTGTGTGTTTTTATGTACAATATGTATGTATTTAAAAAAGTATTTATTTATTAACATCAATTCTCTAGTACCCATAGTACAAGCTCTGCTTAGTTTGACACTAGATGGCTTTGTGTGTCAGATGTTCAAAATATTATTATTATTTATTTTTTAAGTGTTTGTTGGTTAAAGACATGTATCTACGTTAACGTAAAAAGTAGATAATAAATAAGTTAACAAAACATTTTCACAAATGAAATAAATGTGTGTTTATTACAAAACAATTTTAAATTAGGTACATAATTATTAAATTTCTAAGACATGGCAAATTATTAATTAGTAAACAGATTAGACTTCCGATTAGAATTAGTCTTAGAATTAATAAATATTGTGCATACTACTCCAATGGCGGAGTGATTAAGACGACACATACTTAATTATTTTCATCATATATTTGATATTAAATGACTACGAATATTTCCTAGCTTCGTCTCCTACTGCGAGTCCATTTAAAGATCGATTAAAACATGTCAGCGCCGCTGGATTGCTTGTAGCTCTACGAGACATATTCTGCTAAAATGCCTTTAGTGTTATGTGAACAGTTTTTTTTGTAGTCATACAGCACCCCTTAAATAGCGCCGCTCGACGAAGATTTAGCACAAGAGCTTCATCCTCCCAAGGATACAGTACAATTACATCTAATCTCGAAATCTCTTTTAAAAATGTTTCAAGTAGACATGCTTATTTTATATATTATGATTATGTCTGCATGCCATGTACAAGAGAAACCAGTAACTGCACATTCAGTTGAAGTACCTTTATCTCCAAGTAAGTTTTCTTTTTTATAATCGTTTGGTGGCAAACAAGTGTATCAATAACTATATTGTATTATTACGGACAACTGACACACAACGCCATATAGTATCAAACTAAGCAGATCTTGTAATATAGTTATCTAGAAGTTTCTTTTTTTTTTATTTATATATGATTTTGATTGATTTGATTCAATATTCTAAACATTTCATTCATAGTAGTCTGATCCCAAGCCAGGTAGGGCCCGCGCCATGGTGACCAGACCACTGATAAATACACTTCCAAACAAACAAAGATAACTGTTATAAATAGATAACAACTTCTATTTTGTAAACACATACATATCATCATCATCATCAACAGCCTTTAACAGTCCACTGCTGGACATAGGCCTCCCCTTAGAAAGGAGGTTTTGGCCTACTATACCACGCTGGCCAGACGGGTTGGTATAAGGTTGGTTACAAGTTTTCCTTCTCTTTGCATCGATGTTGTCTTGCATAGTTTACATACATATAATACACACAAACTCCAAAACAAACATATCTAGATGATACAAATAATTGGGCTGTCCTGAGAATCGAACCCGAGATCTCAAGCACGGTGTCGCATACACTGCCATTACGCTACAGAGAGGCAGGCAATATCGGGATGCTGTAGGAGTTACCATAACGGGTTAACAACCGCGGTATCTAATACCTACGCTCAGATTTTGCGCCCTTTATGGGTTAATTGTATGTGTCAAGAATAAAGATACAGTAATAAAGTGTGGTTTTAGGTCAAGAATGTCAGATGACACCGGTTATACACGTCCTCAAACATCCAGGTTGTATACCCAAAGCCATACCTTCTTTTGCGTGTATCGGGAAATGTACCAGCTATGTTCAGGTAACGAGAAAAATATTTAAAAATGATTAGTGATTGCCTATGAGTTATACTTTTTGTAATGCATAAAGTTTACTGTTTTTCAGGTCTCTGGCAGTAAAATCTGGCAAATGGAACGTACCTGCAATTGCTGCCAGGAGTCTGGGGAGCGGGAGGCCACAGTGGTTCTAATTTGCCCGAAAGCCAAAAGCGATGACAAGAGGTTGAGAAAAGTCAGTATGCTTTGAGTATTATTTTGTAATTTCCATCTGAACCCCCTTTTGTTACCAGTCCGTAACCATTTTAGTTGTAGTAAAGGTACACCCATGACAGCGGCTGATGCCTTTTTACTCCTTATAACATAAACTGTCAGTGAGTGAAAGTCATGGCAAAATCAATTCAGCCGTTCCCAAATACAAATAAAAAAAAATGGTTTAAGTAACGTATAAACCTACTTTCATAAGCATTTTGTAAAAAGCTGTTATTTTTAAATTACAAACAGATACGTCAATTTTATTTATTGTAAGTATGGATTGCATCTGCAACTCAACAAAAAGAAAAATAAGTTTATTGATCCTTGTGGAATTGGAATCTCTTGTTGACATTATATCGTACTTATATATATTCGTATTACCACTTTGTAATTTCTCGATCTTTTTGTTTTAGATAACTACTAAAGCTCCCTTAGAATGCATGTGTCGTCCTTGCGGCAGTATTGAAGAAAGTGCTATTGTTCCTCAAGATGTAGCTGGGTATGCTGAAGAAGGTCCCCTATACAATCACTTTAGAAAAAGCCTATAAGATCATAAAATTCTCAAATGAAGTGTTCGTGATTATTGTACTATGCTAGTAGACTGGAAACTTGTAATTTTGTTGTTAAAAATAAAAACCTTTGACCAATAACAGAATTCTGATGTTTATTAATGCATGAAAATATTTTGAACTTTAACCATACGTCTTATAAATAACTAGGTAGTTAAAATGTATATAACCTGTTACTATGCATTTGTGAATATTTTGTGACATCATGTATATTTTATTAAATCTAATGTTCAGAATGTGGTAGGCATGCTGTGTTTAGTGACCGGTTCGCTTACTGGAATCCAAGCTCCGGGACGTGACGTGCACAAAATGAGACAAAACCCTCCAAATTCATGATGCTAGTTCTCGGTTATTTTGATAACTGAAAAGTCAAAAGAGCTTCAAAGGACATGTGTTTGGCACAAAAAAACTACCACGAAAGCATTGGAAACCCGAATTGAAATGAATTATTTACATTTAATTCCTTAAATTTCCATTGACTGAGTATCTTAAAAAAACTGTCTCAGTTTTGCATAAATTTCATTGATGTTAGATAATTCGATAAATACAAATTCATCAAGAAAGACTGTAGACTGACTGTACTAGAGCCACGCTGCTTTCAGCACGTATAGGCCGGCACGACCAGAGCAGTACTACTCTCACACAAGACGATCCTAATGGTGACAGCATTCTTGCTGTCGTATTTCGTTGGTACGTGTGAGGACCAGCTCGCCATGGTATGGTTCACCATGCTGCATTGCCTACCCTCACAATAAATGATAAATGATATTTATTTCTGTAAGTAAATCTTTTCAGACATTTTTACAAGTCGGACTTTATAACTAGAAGGCGCCGGCATTTCCTACGACTCACTCTGGGAAGAAGCGCCGAAACAAACCACAGAGATGTCTTTTTTTTTTATTAAGTCCGTGTCCAATATTATAGAGAACTTAAAGGGTCTGGGTTGGCCTTTTGAAGAAAGGAAAAAAAAACCCTGTTCTTGTATTATTTTTCATTGCGACTCTGCTCATAAATTTCATTGATGTTAGATAGCCACTTTCGATAAATGAGTTATTCAACACTAGAACTTTTTTACAATTAGAATCGTTAGTTTCCGAGAAGCTATTCTTTGTTTTGTCGAATGAACTACCATATAACCAAACAAAGAATAGCCTACCAGTTTAGATTTACAGACACGTTTAGTGGTTGCACTTACTAAATTATCTCTTCTTTCTGTGGTCACATCGGGCAGTCTGCACTTGCAGTCAGTGTCAAACTGTCAACTTGCCTAGTCAAGTGGTATAAAGGTCTATGTTATTATATTTTATACTGTGCCGATTAATGTCACTTTGTCAGTTGTCACTGTTGTCAGTTTGTTTTGTTTGTGTTAAAACATAACATTGAACTCTGCATTAATTCGGGCCTTATTATTCTATTACTAGTCCGTGTATATTTCACTATGAGCCGTCGCAAGCGTGCAAGGGTATGTTCTCACCGAGATAACCATTTGACGTTTCCAATATGAAAATTTGATTTGTTTTGATGTGTAGGTTATGTTTATTGATCGCAGATTGAGACTAAGGAGTTAGATGAAAAATTGAAACAACAAGATGATTCTGAGTCTGATCAGTCAGAGAAGAGTAAGATTACATCCTCTAGTCCGACTTCAGTTGGCGGTAGACGAGAGTCGTCATCAAGTCGCACTGTCGAAGGTAGAGATGCTAAAAAAGAAGAAAAAGTTGATATTGAGACTAAGAACGACGATTTGGAAGAAATTAACTATAAGGAAATGCTTAACAGGTTTGATTATTTTTATTACTGGAAGATGTAATAGTAGATATAATTATGTTAAATACTTTATTGTTGTGTTTAGTTTTCTATGTACCAGAAGCCTTTAAAAGTCTATTGCTGGACATAGGCCTCTCAGTAAAAAATATGTATTGGCCTATTATACCACACTGGCCAGACAAGGCTTTGTTTCAAGTTTTCCTTCTCTATGTAGCAATTTCACACACACACATAGTTTGTACTTAGTCACTTAGTGAGACTATTCTTTTCTCATCACCAAGTGCTGAAATTAGATTTACTTAATTGATAAAAAGCATAATATTCTTTGCATGGGACAGTAGTACTGCCCCGGTCAAGTTGGTTCATTTGTGCTGAAAACAGAGTGGCTCTACTACCTATAATATAAAAATAAGTTATTCAACAAATAAAACTATCTGTGTACCAAATTTCATTTAAATTGGTCCAGTAGTTTTGCTGTGAAGTAAGGATTTATTCAAGCATTGAGTTTAGAGACTTATTCTCTAAACTATATACTTGAATAAATCCTACTCAATTAAATGTCAAATTATTTACATTTCAGCCTAGAAGGAGCTGCCTTCCAATCCCGATTACCATTTGACAAGATGTCTTCACTAGAGGTTGAGTGTTTCTCAGATCTTCAAGGTGCATCTAGTCATGCATTTATTCAAGTCAGGAACCGCATTTTAAAGTTATGGTTTGAAGATCCAAAGAAACAACTAACACAAGAGTATTCTGTTCAGAAAATGGAAGTAAGTAATTTAACTTACATGAACAGCTTTTAACAGTTCTCTTCTTAGAAAGGAGGATTAGACCTACTATACCATGCATGTCAGAAGAGTTTTATGGGGAATGTTTCTAAGTTTCCCTTTCCTTTGCAGTGATATTGTCCTACAAAGTTTGATTTTCAGTCACTTCTTACTACAACGATGGGATAAACAGTCTGTTTTCTTAGTCTGTCTACCCATATACTCCATGACATGACTGCTTACCCTATTTTACTTGATTCCAATCCTATTTTATTTAGCCAATTTTCATTTTAAAGGGAGCTTGGCAGCTTTCAAATCGAAACTAATCAAATTAATATGTAATCTGTCATTTTGTAAATTAATAAATATTGTGTCAGCTCCAAATAAATGATTCCATCACATTGAGATGCTGATTTGCTTTATAGTGTTATAAAAGTAATATGTACATATTTTTCATCTAAATGTAAGCTCTTTGTAATGCATATACATTTTTTATAAAATTTTCAGCCTCCCTACAATGGAGATCCTGCACTGGTTCTGAGAACTCATGCATTCTTAGAAAGACATGGCTTCATAAACTATGGTATCTATGAGCGTACTACTCCTATACCAACACCACCTAAAGGAAAGCAGAGGCCAAAAGTCATCATTATTGGAGCTGGTGAGTCTTTTTATTTTTGTAAACAACTTCATCACACCAAATTTAGTCTTTACATAGTATAAAATTAAGTTGCTCCGCTATCTATTCTCATCAATCTTTTAAAATACACAACTAATTTTGATGCAGTTTTCAATATTATTTTAGAGTGATTCAAGAGATAAGTTTATATGTATTATATGTATAATAAACATGCATATTATGGTAAAGGAAATTTGAGAATATCAAATAATTCCTTGAGAAACCGGGCCGGGTAATCTATACCTTTAAATATCTCCTATCACAGACTATGATAAACTTACACAAAACGACTTTGTCTATTATTTTGTGATTGTTTTCGTATTTATTTGGTAGGTCTGACATTAATTCATTTGGTATTTATGATACACTTACATAATAAGTTTTGGCCCTCTACAGAATTAAATATATTTTTTGATATTTTTTATGATTTGAAATATTTTTGCTACTGTCCTGTCCTGTGTTGCAGGCATCCAACTACCAATAAAAATATTGATATTTCAGGCGTATCGGGTCTAGCTGCTGCTCGCCAACTCCAGTCATTTGGTTGTGAAGTTGTGATATTAGAAGGTAGAGACAGGGTTGGAGGAAGAATTGTAACATACAGAAAAGGCCCTTATGTTGCTGACTTAGGTAATCAAACATTTGTTGTATGAAGGAGGTTATTAATATACAATTATATATATATTTTTAATGGGGATATTAAAAAATATAAATCAATCGATTCAGGAAAGCTAGTTCCCAATAGGAAACTTTGTGCTTTACTGTGTGTTCAATACTTAACATAATATCTTTTTGAAGAAGCTAAAAAATCAAGTTATTTATTTATTTTAATTTTAAATAGTAGATTCATATGACACTTGTTCTTATTCACTTAAGTTCGGTTTTTACAAAACATCAATTCATATAAAAAGTAACGAAAAACTTAATTCTAATGAAATAAGTAAATCAAAAAGACGCCCTACGTAATTAATGATTATTTTTTGTTTGGCGCCAACTCATAATAATTTAGGTATGCTTACACTAGTTTAAGAAGTTATTTGCACAATTAGGTAATGTCATTTGATATGTAGAACAAGAACAAAAGGTTAAAAGATTTTCTAATAAGATTATGAAAAACCAGAATGTAAGCACAACCAAAGACGTGTTTCATATGTGGTGACATTTTGTTCTGTGGCTTGTGTAAAATATCTACTGTATTTTGCAGGTGCCATGGTGGTAACCGGATTGGGTGGAAACCCTGTGACTACATTATCGGTTCAAATGAATATGGAATTGCACAAAATCAAGCAGAAGTGTCCCCTTTACGAAGCAAATGGTAATCAAGTACCAAAGCATAAAGATGAAATGGTGAGCATTTATAATGTGTATTGAAAAATATTTTGCCCTGTCTTAAAGCATTTTATTGCTATTATTCGTTTTGTTATTTCAAATAATATACTTTTTAAAAGTTTTTAAAAAAAGTCAGCGATAGCATATATCTTATCTTTAAGGTTGGCTGATTATAAGTTTTTTTATGAGAAACAAATTTGCTAACGCTGTAAAACATCACGCTATGTGCAATAGAAGACGCAGATAGGGCTGTGTAGGTCAGCTAGTTATCTAATATTACATTCATCATCATCATCATCAGCCTATCTCAGTCCACTGCTGGACATAGGCCTCTCCCATTTATGTCTTTCTCTTGTGGGTGAGCTAGTGTAAAATATACGTTTTGTAGACTTAGACCTCAAAGTACTAATGGATAGTATTGTTGTCATTTCATTTTGTTTAGGTTGAACGAGAATTCAACAGACTCCTGGACGCTACTTCCTATTTGTCACATCAGGTGGATTTTAACTACTACAATGACACTCCTGTTTCTTTGGGCCAAGCTTTAGAGTGGGTCATTAAACTGCAGCAGAAAAATGTGAAACATAAGCAGGTACTTGTTTTAAACATACTTTTATGTTTGCATTATTACTGTTATACCTCTGTGGCGCAGTAAACGTGTGTGCGACTGCTGTGCTTGAAGTCTCGGTTTCGATTCCCAGGTTGGACAAATATTTTTAAAATAATTAAATCAGCTTATCATTCGTCCCAGATTTAGAACGCTACCTAGAGTGCGGTATATAGTATAAGTATCGAACTTACCGGCTTTCTATAGGGAAAGGCTGTATTCAACAATTTTGATTGCACGGTTGGCCTAGTGGTTTAAGCAGTCGTAATGTGCCAAGTGTTATGGGTTCAAATCCTACACGAGATAACACTTTATGTGATCCATAAACTGTTATTATGAGTCTGAGTATTCTTTGCGTCCTTTTCTTGTATGTTGGTAATGTCCCCGCATACAGGATTTATATTCCTAATGCGAGAGCTATATTTGTGACTTTCGACTTGGACTGGGATACTAGACTAATACAAAAGAAGAACTAGTTTCAAATGTTATTACAAAAAACTGGTGACAGCAAGCTACATAATTAATATAAATGAAAAGCATAAGAAATATACGATATGCTATAAATGTAAGTATGTAAATAAAATTTCGTCTGTTTTTAGATACAACACTTAAGGGCTCTAATATCATTGCAAGAAAAACTTAAATTGAATTTAAACAAGTAAGTCCTTATAAAACAGTTTGTAGTTACTAATTGATATCTTTCAGTAAACGTAGGTATACAATATCCAAGTAACTATTTCAGAATGTCCGACCTGAAGGAGCTCTTGAATTCGATGAAAGCCGAAAAGGATGCCTTGTTAGAAGAGAAAGACAAAGGATTGACAGGAGATGCAGGAGTTCTAAACGAGTTTAATTTGCGTCGCTTAAATAGAGAAATGAAGTTGCTATGTAATGAGTATGAAGACTTGGTTGCTCTTAATACATCGGTTGAAGAAAAAGTGGCCCAGTTAGAAACTAATCCTCCAAGGTATTATTTGTTTTTGTTTTGTTATCTTTTTTAATAATTGTTGTTGTCAGACTCTCAGACAACAGCCGGTTCGAACTACTAGCATTCGGCTCTGGCCTGTTTGAGCTACGCCTATCAACAGCCTCTAACAGTGCACTGCTGGATATAGGACTCTCTTTGGAAAATAAGTTTTTGCCTATTATAGCTGAAAAGACGCGTTGTTATAGTTTTTGTACTTTTGGTCTCAATGTGTCTTGTTAGCGATACGAAAATGAAGTAGCGAAAATTTTAGCCAAAAAAAAGTGGTGTGGCACTCGGGGACTGCCGCAGTGAAGCTATTAACATAGCATAGCATTTTTTATCAACTTATGCAATTATTTATTTATTTTTTATTTATGCAGTTTTTTTTTTATTTTATATTAATTCAAGTTTACAAAACAATATACACTGTCTTTTTACTAACATAATTCTAACAATATTATTGCCAAACAATATAATCCTATTAAAAGAAAGACAATGGCAACTAAACAGAGAACATAATAGTAATATGAGTTTATCTATATAATAAAAAAACGAAATAAAAAAAAGAAGAAGAATCTAGAATGACCGTGTTGTCAAGGCAACGGATAACGGCCGGTGGCGGCAGCACGCATGCGCTAATCTGCCTATGCGATTGAGCACGGAGCCGCCACATCCTTGTCGCACTGCAGTTACGATCATATTATATATCCTTTTTTAGAGTGTTAGGTTTTTTCGTTACGGAATTCCTTGATTCGGTCGCCGCGCTCAAAACCCGCGATAAAAGCTATACAATATTTAAAAAAAAATCAAGCAAGATGTTGAATTCAACTTTTTAGTCACCTAACAATAGTATGACGCAGATGGTTAAGAAATCTGTAATTTTTATGACAAAAAGTTTCTGACTAATATTGTTTTTTGAGTTAAACCTTTAATTTCATTTGTAAAGAAATGAGGAAGATTGATTGACCGTCATGTCAAATCAATATTTTTATAGTAAATGTCACAGCGAAGGGTTCTTCAATGAATACAGCTACAGGGAAGCGCAGTTCTCAAGGATTTCGTGTGCTGATTCCAAGGGGTCTGCCCCCAGGTTTTAGTTCGTAGTTGGTGGCGCTGTCGTCGTTCTCGGTTCACTTTGCAATGCGTATGAGAGAGATATCTGTCGTAGCGCTCCGCCTCGCCGTCAAGCTCAATTTTGGTCTCAGAAGTTTGTCTTGTGAGCGTCCTTATGAACTGCGCTTTTATGTAGCTACATATTAATTGATTTCGGTACATTTTTTGTAACAAAAATCGGCCAAGTGCGAGTCGGACTCGCCCATGAAGGGTTCCGTATCAACAAGTAACATTATATAAAAAATCTTGTAGTTCGTTGATTAAATGAAAGGTAAATTGCTGTTTACGCTTTATGACATATTAAAAAAAAACTACTTACTAGATCTAGTTCAAAACAATTTTCGTTGGTAGTTTACATGGTAATGTACAACATATATTTTTTTTAGTTTTATCACTCTCTTAGTTTAGAAGTTAGAGGGGGGGGGACACACATTTTTCCACTTTGGAAGTGTCTCTCGCGCAAACTATTCAGTTTAGGAAAACATGATGTTAGAAACCTCAACATCATTTTTAAACACCTGTCCATAGACACGTATGAGTTTGATGAAAAAATTTGTTTTGAGTTTCAGTTCCAAGTATGGGGACCCCCAAAATGTATTGTTTTTTGTCCATGTTCATGTGAAAATCTTAATGCGGTTCACAGATTACATCTACTTACCAAATTTCAACAGTATAGCTCTTGTAGTTTCGGAAAAAAGTGGCTGTGACATACGGACGGACGGACAGACAGACAGACAGACAGACAGACAGACTTGACGAATCTATAAGGGTTCCGTTTTTTGCCATTTGGCACCGGAACCCTAAAAACCTATTATAGTCAAACAACCTTTAATTATCAGGCAACGATTACAGGGAAAAGTGTAAATCGTGAAATTAATACTAGACGAAAGTTTTAACACTGTTTTAATTTATTTCTTGCCGATTTAGCGAAATGATTACTTTTGAGCGTAGGTAATTTACTCAGTTTTACGGAATATACATAAATAACATTTGTAAAGAATAAGGTAATAAAGATATATCGTTATTGGGAAGTCAGTGCCCTCAAATATACTGACAACTAGTTCAATCTTCGAATTTCAGTTCTCCCTTAGGGTTGCGGAGGTCCGATGCCAGTCGCTCCGTGGAAAAACTGAAATTCAGGTAAATCCGGTTGAACTAGTAGCCGACCCCAAATAAAATTGGGAATAATGGCTAGGAGGATGAAGGTAATAAAGATATACGACCGCGAAACTTAGTTAAGTGGAACCTGAATAAGTGAGAAATTCCCATAACTGGAACTTATGCTGAGGTTCACTTTAGCACTGAATTACCTCTGCTAGTAGGACGAAGCAAACCTCTTTATCTAAATTTCGCTCTTTCGTTTTTAGCGTCATAGTTACCTCTATAACTGGAACAGCGAGTGATGTGTATATGCATTTACATCTGTAACTGCGATACCATCGTTCTGTTTGTTTACTTACTTAGATTTTTAGACTAGTTTTCGCCTGCGGTTCCGCCCGCGTGTATCTCGGTTATCACAGTAAATATATATTAGGTCCTTACATATTAAAATGGCCCTTTTTACGGGAGGAATATAAAGTCAATTTCTTTTGTTAGGGTTCCGGTGCCAAATGGCAAAAAACGGAACCCTTATAGATTCGTCAAGTCTGTCTGTCTGTGTCTGTCCGTCCGTATGTCACAGCCAATTATTTCCGAAACTATAAGAGCTATACTGTTGAAATTTTGTCAGTCGATGTATTCTGTGAACCGCATTAAGATTTTTACAAAAAATAGAAAAAAAAACAATACATTTTGGGGGTCCCCATACATGGAATTGAAACTCAAAAAATTTTTTTTCATCAAACCTATCCGTGTCGGGTATCTATGGATAGGTGTTCAAAAATGATGTTGATTTCTAAAATCATTTTTTTCTAAACTGAATAGTTTGCGCGAGAAACACTTCCAAAGTGGAAAAATGTGTGTTCCCCCCCCTCTAACTTCTAAAATAAGAGAGTGATAAAACTAAAAAAAATATATGTTGTACATTACCATGTAAACTACCAACGAAAATTGGTTTGAACGAGATCTAGTAAGTAGTTTTTTTTAATATGTCATAAAGCGTAAACAGCAATTTACCTTCCATTTAATCAACGAACTACAAGAACTTTTATATAATGTTACTTGTTGATACGGAACCCTTCATGGGCGAGTCCGACTCGCACTTGGCCGATTTTTTTTAAATATACTTAATTAATCAAAGTATGTGCCGTTGTTATCTATGCAATTTTGCCATTTCATAGTTAGTTCATTGATCCCTTGACTAAAAAAAAACAAGGGGGCTAGAATCAATAAACTCTTTGAAGGTGGTTTGGACTGCCGCATCGGAGTTGAATTTTTTTCCTTATAAGAAGTTGTCCGAATTCCGAAAAAAATGCTTTAGTGAACGACACCGGTGCTAGTCCACCAAACACTCACAAGTAACTATTTAACTACGAGTATTCTCAGACAATTTTTGTTTGGATTGGTTTTGGCAAAATTTGGCTGGGTCTCCAGGGTTCAGTCATTGCGACGAGAACTTCCGGTTATCGTACAGTATCTATCCACTTTTCATCACAAGTAGTGATTCAATTAATAATAAATAATAATAATGAGCAAAGTAACACAGCAGTCGACGCGTGTTTGCAAGTTCGATTCACTCAATTCATGATTATCCATCGTTCAAGGTTTTTATTTTCCAGATTTGCTTCAAGTGGTTAACCCACTTGAAGCAAATACAGTTTTATCACTTACCCCGAAGCCTGCAGCTATCTCTGAAGTGCTTTGTGGAAGATCCGCTTCCACAATACCCTTTAATTCTTCATTTTCCACTTTTCTCCGGCCTTCCACGGGGTTGGTTCTGAAGGTCGAAATTTATAGAACGACAACTTTGAAACCAAAAAAGTGGAATATTCTTTTTGCTATCCATTTCTCTTATAAATGAATGACTCGTCAATACAACTTATACGACGCCTTAAAAGTCTTATTATTGTTATAGTAATAAAATAAAAAATCGTATCTAATCTACTTCTTCACATCGTTTATATTTTTCGAAGGAAAATGGACGCCCTTATTAGACGGGCTGTTGCCCAAACAGCTCATAGGTAGATCCACGTCTGCTAAAATGAATTTAATAAAAAAACCGTTTGTTATAGTTCCGTGTACTTGTCGGTGCGGGACCGACAAATACTCGATTGGCACTTCGCTAATTTGGAGTTCGCGAATGCTACACCGCTGGGCAACCTGTCGTTGAAGCACTGGGATCAAGATGACGACTTCGAGTTTACTGGGAACCATTTAACAGGTATGTTATTTAAAACACCATAAAATTTATCAATACTTATTTAGACGTTTAATCATTATTATGAAACACTCAGACCCATTAAAACGTAGATAACGCACGGCCTTTGTTATTACTGAAGCAACAAAACTCAGCTACTTCAGGTAAATACATGTGTTCACTCACATACATTTTACTTTCCATGCTATTCTACTCTGGTGTGCCTTGGGTGAGACCTTTAACTAGCAGTAGACTGCAACGTGCTGATGATAAATGTCACTTCCGGAATATCTATCGTGATAACTCATTGTTCCAATTACAACCATTTATATATTACATATTACAATGGATTATCATAGGATAGGACTTAAATACACATATATATGTATATATGCCTCCTGCGATAACATAAATATGTAAATGTTATTGTAATGTAGGTATAAAAAAAACAGATCTATTTACGCGTATCACTTATTTTTACGCAATTTCCACTGCATTTTTTTTCTAAAAGTGATAATACTTCAGTAACTCACACATATCTACTTAAAAAACTGGCTTAAGTTTTATAATCTAAGTGCGGTATCTACCTTTTTATTTGATCTGAGATAAACCTTGTGAGTAGAAAAAAATATTTCCATTCTTGTGCTTGTTTACATAAAGTTCACTTTGATATACAGACGAGAGTGTTCTACCATTTTAGAATAACAAATTTTAATTTTAGAATATACTGGATCAAGTGAATAAAGTAAAGAAATCACTTTATAAATTATTCTTTCTATAAATAATTCTGCCGTTTTTGGTGCAAGCAGTTAGGTGCGAAATTACATAGTCGAGTTAGTCGTCTAAATCAAATATTCAATAAAAAAAGCGACCAAGTGCGAGTCGGACTCGCCCATGAAGGGTTCCGTACCAGCAAGTAACATCATATAAAAGTTCTTGTAGTTCGTTGTAACTTTCATCGATGTTTTTATACTAGTGTATTGATTGGATGAAAGGTATATTACGTGTTACGATTTATGACGTATTAAAAAAAAACCCCAACCCGCACTCGGCCAGCGTGGGGACGTATGGCCTTAACCCTCTCTTGAGAGGAGACCTGAGCCCAGCAGTGGGACATTATGGGTTGTTGATGTAAAAAAAAACTACTCACTAGATCTCGTTCAAACCAATTTTCGTTGGTAGTTTACATGGTAATGTACAACATATATTTTTTTTAGTTTTATCACTCTCTTATTTTAGAAGTTAGAGGGGGGGGGGACACCCTTTTTTCCACTTTGGAAGTGTCTCTCGCGCAAACTATTCAGTTTAGAAAAAAATGATATTAGAAACCTCAACATCATTTTTGAAGACCTATCCATAGATACCTCTTACGTATAGGTTTGATGAAAAAAAAAATTTTGAGTTTCAGTTCCAAGTATGGGGACCCCCAAAATGTATTGTTTTTTTTTTTATTTTTATGTAAAAATCTGAATGCGGTTCACAGAATACATCGACTGACCAAATTTCAACAGTATAGCTCTTATAGTTTCGGAAATAATTGGCTGTGACATACGGACGGACAGACAGACAGACAGACAGACTTGACGAATCTATAAGGGTTCCGTTTTTTGCCATTTGGCTACGGAACCCTAAAAAACTACTGTCGAAACTCAAACTCACAATAACAATTTGTGAATCAAACAAAGTAATAATAAATTAGTAAATCAATATTATGTCGGTACTGTAGCTAATCACCTTTGTATTCGAAGCTTCGGGAATCAGGCTTACGATGGCAATAAGTTCAATTAGCCGATGCCGCGGCACTCGTTAGCGTTTTCCGAACGTTTCCGTCCAATCCAGCACGATCGATGCGCCATTGTACCACACACAAAAGATGCTACCGAATAGCAATATCAGTCCCTATAAGGATACTTTTACCTCCGTGTGTTATTTGTTTCCACTTAAGTCTTGCTATTTGAACAACGGTGAATATACTCTTATATGGTCTGTATCTAAATGTCGAAATGTTATTTGCTTTGCTCGTAAATCAACAAGTACATTAAAGAAAAATAAAGTAATTTGCTCATTATTTTGGTTCAAATGGCACACTGTGAAGCAATTTCGTGTTAGTTTTCATTTTATTCATAATGTAATTTCACTGTGCACATTAACTACCCGCAAGTATAGTTGTGCAGTGACTCTGTGCCCAAGGGCGTGCTCCGTTATGTGGAATTTTCGAATTATTAGCCAGTTGTGATCTTTAGCAGTGGACGGTGGACTTTTGCCCGGAGCGTCGTTTCGTGTCAATAATTACTATCATTTTTGCCCCGAGTTTCCCTCTCCTACAGCCGATAAATTGCTAACCGACTTCTGTGAATGGCTATAATGAACGTGCAGAACGTTACTTGGCATACATGCACATCAAAATTGTTTACTTTAGCTGATGACTCACATGTGTTTGATTATATTACAGTTTTCTTTTGTGACAATATTCTTTTAAAATAATATGTTGCTTTATATAGGCTATATTATGTATGCAAAGAGGTTTTAAATATGGCAAATGTGATCTTCGTAATGAGTGTGAAGCTTTCTGTGTTTGTCAAGTTCGTATTCTCACGCATTTAGTTTTATGTATATTGATACTTGAAATGTGAAAACCTCGTTTTTCAGGGTTCCGTAGTTCATGACTAGGAACCCTAATAGGTTTGTCATGTCAATTCGTCTATCCTCGACTTACCAAAATTACGAACCTCCTCTACAAGTAACGTAGGGATGTTTTTTTTGTCTCGCGTCTACTCCATTGCGTTGGATATCATTGGATAGGCTTTTAAAAAGATTGTGAGGTTACTAAGATGTTTTTTTCATTTAGCTATTCGTTTGTAAGTTATTGGACTTTAAAGCGCAGTTTTTTGTTAAAACAGGGCGTCCCCCTCCTCAAAGTTAAACCGCTGGCTCTCTCTGGTTAATCTTAAAAAAATCGTGATATTATGTTAGACAATTTTATTGGTTCAAAAGTTATAGAGGCCTAAATTATAAAATACGCTTATTTGAAAACTTCGTACGAAAATAACAAAATAATAAGTAAACATAAAAAATATCTATTGGATAGGATTTTAAACCCGCGTGTCATTATTAATGACTATGGAACCCTATTCTACGCGTGGTCTGACACGCACTTGGCCAATTTTTCTCATTTATAAATGTAACTGGTCAGCCATGTTTTTGTATCACGCACGCTTCTAGAGAGCTGGTTTGCTTTGCTTGAAGTAGACAGGAAGCCATAAATGGTAGACTGGAGCTTCTAATCTAAAATTATCACTTCGTCTAAAAACGATGAGATGGAATTAAAATTACTTTTAATTTGCATACAATAATTTATTAGTACTTATTTCTATAAGTTATAGTAAAAGTATGTCTTAGATCATTTAGGGGACCCAGATACTATATAAAATATGTGTGTATTTTTTAATATATTCGTATATTAATTTTATTTTAAAACAAAAAATATTTTAACTGATGTTTTCGAAATAAAGTTTTGTATTTATTCATATTTAATTTATGTCCGTCGATTACACGTAAATATAAAAAGGTAAGGAGTGAAACTGTTGCGCCTGTTGTTCAGTCAGAGATATGTATCGCGACATCCCCCAGACGCCTCTTTTGTAAGTTGGCTGTGCGTGTGTTGTCGGCCATATTTCTCGCTGTTCGCTCGCTCCGGTGTTCGCAGCGTGGGTAGTTGAAAAATGACATCTTGATTGTTGTGCGTTATTCTACTCATGAGAATGCTGACTCGAAGTGGTCGCGTGTATCGCCATTGTCAAGCTTTTCGGTTCCGAGCCCTACAAATTGAACGATTGTTAACTTTCCTTAGAAACTTTTGCCTTCTTATCGTGACTTGTCACGGCATTGTAACATTTGTTAGATAACATAATTATTTGATAAAGATATGACATTCCTGCTTCAAACTGAAATGCAATATTTTATGATAAATATAACTTCCCAATTTCCAATACGCTGCTGACGAGGAAACAGTAAATAAGCCTTTCATCATCATTATTACAGTCTGCGGCTTGTCTTAGTCCTCTCCAATTAAACGCGATTTGAATCAATACTCTTTTTGCATCCGATTCCACGAGTCATCTTGCGTTAGATCGTCACTCCACCTAACCTGTGGATGTCCTACACTACGTCATTGGTTCTACGTCTAATATGTCCAGCCCACTGCCACAACCTTCCTAATTCTCTCGGTTATGTTGATACTGATGGTGGATACTCGTTTATGTAGATGCAGTAAGTTATTACGATACTTTTCGGTTTTCAATACCATATATTTTATACGAAAAGTAAAGGCCTTTTAGCGGTACCTATCTACAAAAAAACAAAAAAATTAATTCCACTTTCAGTCCAATATTAAAATTTAATTTTTAACACTGGTTATAAGATTACCTAGACCTTTTTTTTGTTTTCGCAGGGTATGCTTTTCGTACCATACCCTTACCGGTACCTTTCTTGTTATAAGTATTTATAGTAATGCAAGAATGTAGTAACACTAAAAAAAATGACGTAAAGAATAAAACTCTATTATACAAGTATACAACAACAACAACAGTATACAACATAGGTACAAAATCATCACCTTAATGCGACTTAAGCTTTTAAGAAAGTTGTTGGGAAATATTAATGCCCGTTTCGGTATTGACCAATGGCCATTGGTATAAGATTTAATGTGTAGAAGCGACATATGATTGCGGCGTGGACGAACACAGTAACAAGTTGTAATAAAACTCCTTGGCGAGAAACAAGGTGGTAATGAATGTGATACTAGCTCAGCCTTCCTCATTTATCACTTGCTCTTTTTTTTTTTTTTTTTTTTTTTTAAAAGACAACTTCCGCATTAGGAATATAAACTCCTGTGTCGCGGGGGACTTTACAAACTCTATGAATAAAATATCTCGAAGTTGCCTTTCGGATAGCGGCTGGTCGTGCCGGGACGCTTACGGCTCATAGCTGCGCGGTGATCACAATCTTCAACGTGGTACCTGATAGTCTTGAGGTCTCTGGAGAAATTCACACATCTTGTTCTGATTTTGTCGCTATATTTGATGAAAATTTACCAATAGGGAATCTTTTGTTTTCAAGTTTAGCTTACGGTTTTCTAATATCACTGGTATGTCAAAACCCGAGGTTTTATTGCTTTTATTGCATTCAGACTTTATTGTAAGCCTGGGTAAGATGAAAATACTTCGCGTTGTTATAATTTAGCACTTTAGGAATTTTGGTGTTCAAGTCGTACACCATTTCTACATTTAATATATTTCAGACACTCTTGATCACAAAAATGTTTTTGTTGCTTCAATCAAATAAAAAAAAACAGTGTTTTTGTAATAAATGTAAATTCGCTTTAACTAGTTGGCAGTGGTAGGTAGGCAGAAATAAACGTAGAAAGGGGGGTACCGGTATTTTACGTTTGTGGAGCTCTGTTTCTTTATTGAATTAATGTAATTAGAAAACATTGCCGTGTCAATCAGTCTCCGGCAAATATATCATAATATGTAGCACCCTGAAGTTGATATGATTTAATTTTAGTGTAAATAAGGACAATTTATTGTTAAAAAATTAGAAAAATACATTTTGCTTCCAGGTTCTCGAAATGCAAGCTCGTATAGACATCACTGTAGGTAGAAAATATTTAATTGAAATATAATTTTTTGTTGCGGTATTAGGAGGTCCGACAAACAGACATAAATACTATTTAATATATACACTCGAATATTTTCAGCTATCAGCAGTTCAGATACATGATACAACGGTTTAAGACGGTTAATTCTATTTAACTTTATTTTTAGTAATAATTGCAGAACTACAGCATGGATTTTGGTATAGATTTAGTGCAGCACGAGGATATCAATCGTGATGCTAGCGCTGCCTGCGGAGGCGTTAGGGGCGTAGATGAATAAGCAATGAACCGACGAATGGCTCTATTAGTACGCCATTGTTGAGTTGTGATCGTTCTGAGTTGCGTAAGCGACATGTATTGTTCGCGGCTCGGGGCTTTCACTACGAGCTGGTGACGTCATAGATCTGGCGACCTAAATTCCTATAGTGTTAGATATAGTGCAATTTTCATTTATCGAACCATATTGAGCGCGGCATGCTCCTAATACGGCACTGCCTTGTTATTAAAACGACGATGTATTGAATGCTACTTGTTGGAATTCTAAAGAAAATACTTAACAAACGTATTTGGATTGCCGTGATGCCCTATCGCCTTTTATATGCCGCCTGTAAATCTTTATAGTGAATCAGTGTGCCGCAAATAACAATAAATGCCGTCGCTGGATATGTAGTCCATTGCGGTGATTCTATATGACATGTTATTCTGTGGTGGACGTCAGCTTAAAGGATTTATATGGTACAATGTTGGTTGGTTTATATCGGCACATTCTGTGTCTAATTGACAAGTGTCCGGAAGCGAATGCGTCACACCTGTCTAACGAGCAGCAGTACCCAGTATACTTGATTGCACCTCTTCGACCGCTAGACTAACGAGCTGCTCATCTTTGAATCGAATTCTTGTTTCTGACACTTCTGTCGACAAACATGAGTTACATCGATTCATTGCACAAAAGTTACATCAAAACTACATTTATGATAAAAGAAATGGAAGTTGAAGTTTTTCTTCTTGAAAGTGTTGGTATTATCAAATGACAAGTTGTTTACTAAATGCATATGAAAGTATAAACGGTTCTTAGATCCTAAAAGCAATTTATACCCTTTTTGTCTGTCTAGCGTTAGCGTTTATAGCGTTTGAAATGACCTGGATCTTATATAGTAACTAAGGCTTTTTCTAAACTAGTTTTGCTTCGCGATATAACAATAACCGCGAGTAACACCGCGGAACTCAGTTAGTTTGTAACATAATTGCTTGACATTCGAGGCATTTTATCGATTGCTTATGTCATGAACAAACTTCAGTAATTTTTCTAAATACAACTAAGAAATACATAAAAAGCATGCTTTTACAGAGAACTCGTTTTTGATAATTGTGCTAATCTGGATGAATGCAGTAGAGAGCCGAGCCCTCAAGGCGACAGCGGCCTGTAATATAATTTGCATCGTGCACAGTAGTAGATAGTTATATACCCAACAATTGACCATTATCTTGGAGCATTTGCGCGCTTGGCTGTCAAACACTAATATATTGTTTCTTGGTTCAATTTACCTCTCTGAATTTTATTACAGAAATGTGTATAATATTTTACGAAAGTAATATTAATGTGCAAATGACTGCTCTTCAGAAAAAGAACAGTAGAGTCGTTTGGTTTAGCAATAGAAAAAACGTAGGTTTTTTGGAATTTCTAAACATCTTTCGTTTCACTAACATTCCGTATCCTTATTTAGATTAGTATTAATATCATATATTTTATATATTTATGTATTTTATATAAATTTATATATTTTATATATTTATATATTTTATATATTATATTTTTTCCATAAGAAAACATGAATTATTTAATTTATAATAAGTATTATTTTAAAAAGTACTTCAATCCAAACCTTAAATCTTAGTTTCAATTTTTTTTTTTTTTTTTTTTACTAAATTAAGTATAAATTATGTATGTATGTTAGCATAAAGTCTCTTTAAATAAGTTATGTAATTACTTTCTCCTTTTTGTTACTTTTAGATAAAATATAATGAACAAATTTAATTTGAATTTAATCGGTGCTCCTTCAAATTTTGATTATTTCACGTTAGTTTTAAACGGGTTTCCGCTTCAACTTTCCTCTCATTGTAAAAGTTGTAATCCTCTTTGTGAACCCTAATTGAATTCACTGTTATGCTAATACTCTGATTTCCTATCTTATTTCGTTAATAGAGGTCTGTGGTAAACCAATTAAAGGGTACGTTTGTGGATTACTCAACATTCACAAACTATACGAATAATATAGTATAATACCTGCCAGATGCACAAGAAATTAAATGCTTTTCTAAACCTGTGTCTATCTACATAAATTATGAATTTCTCGATTTGCTGGATTTTAGTCGCGGAGTTTCGTGGTTTTATAAAATTATATTATACTCGTATTAGCTGTTCTATTCGTCGTCGTTGTGATTTCTCGATTGTCACTAACGAGAAGAACGCAATGTCCGAACCCCTTGACGGTAATTGTCTTTCATAATACATATATACTTCTCGCATTTGTTGTCTTGTAGTGTTTAGTGAGATCTATATTTTCAATCATCATGTCCATATAGACCAGTGCTTTTAATGTTTGAAAACAAAATAAATTATAGTAGGATGAAACCCATTGTAAAAGGAGGAGAATAGTACAAAAATTAAAGGAAAAATAAATTACGGGCGATCTGAGGTCGGGAAGGGGGAGAGGGGGGGTTTTAAGGGAAAAAAATGGCTTATCTCATTTTCCTGCAAAACTACAAGTCCTATGGAAAAAAGTTAAATGGCAAAGTTGTACTTTTTTCACATAACCTCAAATTTTATGTGAAAAATTCAAAAAACCAAGTTTTTGGTTTTTTATTTTTATCCTTTACAAATAAAATTATTTTTTAACGAAATTTTGTGAAAACTTAGCTTTTCATGTCCTGAATACACCGTAATTTATTTGATTTGAAATATCTAATTTTTCACCTCATTTTGAATATCAACGTTTTTCACAAAAATTGGGTGTTTTCTATTCGATGAAATCTCTACTTTCCGATGGTATAAAAATTTATATTTATTACCCTAGTAAATCTTCTCAGAAAATGCAAAAAATGAAAAAACTCGAATTTGTTTTTTTTTTATCGTTATTGAGATATTTATTAAAATTTACACTTTAATCACTCGAAAAACGTAAGATTGCATGTTACAGTGATAAACAAAAATATTGCAAATTGAAATATACTACTATAATTAACAAACAAATAAATAATAAAGTGCAACATCGCGTAGCTAAGCTAGATTAAAAAATAGCTTTAGTTACTATTAATGTTTCTTTACTATTAAGCTTTCTGCTAATGTAACTTCTGCCATAATCGGTCCAGCCGATCCAGAGATTACCCGGAACAAATAGACAGCCAAATTTTTTTTTATGTATTAAAGTACCGCATATACTTTCATATGTATATAATAGTAAAAAGTGCTAATTTGATATTACAAACAGACAATACAAATTTATTTATACTACACCTGATCGGAACAGTAGTCAATATTCCCTGAAAATGAAAAGAGAAAGTTAGTCTTTTCCTTGACCTAAATAAGCGGGAGGAAAAAATGTATGAAAATCCATTTCTAACGTGTTTTAGCGGGAGAGAAAGTTGTATGAATTTTCATTTCTCATGTGTTATCTGATCTATGGCGCGCGCCTGCCCAAAGAGTTTTCATATAATTTAAATATGGAATCTCCGTGCCACTGATATCCTTTTGTGAAGAATAAAAAAAAACAAAAGAAGCGCGAAATATTTATAAATATTATGTCAAATTCTAAGCTAAATTGTGTCTTACATGGTGTCTTACGTTTTGATTTTATTTTATAAATACTTTAAATGTTCCTCACAGGTGTAGTATAAAGCACTGTTTAGCACTCGGGTGAAAGTCCCATTCCTACCTCGGGAGTATTGTGGCCCTAGGCTGCGCCTTCGGGCCACAAACTGCTCCCTCGCTAGTAATCGGTTCCTTTCCTCCCTCGGTGAACAATGTACTATTATTTGCATAGATTATATGAATAGTCAAATTAAACAACGTGTGTTCAAAAATAAAAAGTGACAATTAAAAAGCCTAGCTTTAAAACCTTTTGTAAATAATTCGGAAGTAACTTTGTTCAGTAGAAATTTTATACCGTTTAGCATGCTGTAATTTTTTAATCGAATGTTTACATATCACCTACGTTCGATGTAGTGAGTATAGATCATGCAGTTAGCAGTCAATCGGTGTTCAAAATGGTCCAGATGTCGTCTGAAAGCGTTAAATGAAACACGTTAGCTACTGACGCCAGTTCCCTTTTTTGTCGCACCGCCTGTGAAACGCCATTTATCAACTTTTTGTGGAAATGTTTGTTTAAATTTACGCTCTCACTAAGTTAAAAGTTTGTATTCCGAGCAGATTGTAGTCTTTAATTTTTATTAATGTTAGCTATTTGACTATAAATTGTTGCGAATATCACAGATTTTGTTTAACTTAGATAGAATTCTGCGCTCTGCTCATTGTTTTAGCTTCCAATACTTGGCAAATCTGGACTGCCTCTACTTTAGAAACCTTAATCTCATTCTGATAGCTCATAAGAATATTACCTATATTTGATGCTGTTGGTTAGAAGTAAAATAAATAGACTATAATTGTCCTTCTTGTATAATTTTATTCACATGTAAATTCTACGAAAGTTGTTCAACCTTTACTTAATAGTCCTTTGTGTATCGGTGTTGATTGATTCTGTCATAAGGTACCCAGTGTTTATCTCAAATAAACTTTATTTTTGAGGTTGTTAATTGTTTAAATATTTTGAAGTAAATATTATAGTTTTAAAAATAGTAGGAGTTGTATAGTGTCTTTATTTTAGCATTTATATTAATAAAAACCAATAAGTTACAAGTTAAATATAAATGTGGAACATGGAATTTAAATTGACTTAGGTATATATTAAACCCCTTTTCTGAACATGAAATCGTATGCAAAAGTTCCTTTCAAATAATCTGTATCACTGGTCGCAGATGACGGCCGCGTAATAATGTCCATTCGGCGGCATATTTTAAAGCTCTCCTCGTTGCAATTACATCTGATGGTTGTCTGAACGAGCATCTGATAACACGTCTAAAACGCCTTTTGAAGTTACTTTAATTAAATACACCACTTTTTTACTTATATGATCTTCTGATAAAGTTAAATATGAACATGAAAAGAACTGGAACGTTTTATTATAATTAGAAGTCATTTGAATTAAACTTGTTCTTTTAAAGAATGATCAACTTTGTAAAACATGTTTTTTTATGTATTTAATTCACGACGAAAGAACGAAGAAACTTGTAAGGTGCAAAAACGAATCTACTAGCAGGTGTCAGCTTGTACTAAAAGTTAGTTCAGTGAGGATCTCAAACTTGCTATGGGCAGCCCACAAAACGCTCGCCACAGGACAAATTTCGCTTATATTAACTTTTGCTTGGAGTAAATTTCTCTTCAACTGTGCGACCACTGCACTTTCAAGTAGGAAAGTTTTAATCTCATCGCCGGGTTGTGGCTGTACTTTCTGTGTCTCATTGAGATAGGTTTCTCTTTTAAAGTTTTTTTTAAAGCATCTTATCTAGAATAAATCTTAAAGCCTACATTTTTTCGAAATAAATAATGGGGTTACTATCACAGATTTCATATTAGGGGTTTCATATAATGCGAGACCTCATACAGCACGAGAAACCGTTTTAACTCTACAGGAACCATTTTTTTGTGATTTGGACAATTTTGTACGTGATAAAAAGTTTTCTTTCATGGAGGTAGGTAGCACAAAATGCTTTCACACAGTTTGTAGAATCTAGATCACTAGAGTTCTATCGCAAATGCATAAATGACCTTCTTATTAGATGGCAGCAATGTATAGATAATAATGGTAGATATTTTGATTAAATAAATATGTTAAATGAAAAAAAAACAAATTTCAATTTTTCAGTACAAATCGGCAATTTCATACTTTAACCCCTATTATTTTAGTTCAAGGACTTAAACAAAATTTTTCAAAAGTAGTTCTGCAACGGCTGTCCAGTGTGATTTTATAAAAGCGTCCATTTAACCATCTTAATTAAAGGTAAAAGGTTGTGCGAATGCGTCGTCAGTTTTTCTTTTGATACTTATTTATATAAGCGTAAAATTTCGAAGCTCATTAACTGGGTTGGCGGTCAATAAAACTTAGAATATACATCGCGATATTGATAACATCCAATAATAACACACATTATTTTCACATCTCATTGCAAGGCGACCTTTTTATTAACCCGTTTTTCTGGTTGAGGTGTTAAAGATGGTGGAGTCGATAAACTTGAAGTTTTATTAGGTGGGCGAATGCGAGGCAGATAGGGTTTAAAATAATAATAATTATTGATGTTGAACTGAGTCAAAAAGTGAGTACTTACAATAGTACATAAGAATATATATATATAGGAAATACTTATTAACTGAAGGTTGAAAAATAACTTTTCGCTGCCCGCGTACGCCTTCTTTTTTTTAATAAATTCAGAACGAACGGGTCGGCTCGAACGGGGAGCTCACCTACCACAGAAACCCAACTTAAAATGACATCATTGTTAAGTTTCGTTGGTTAGTATTAGTAGTTAGTGCGAGCCGGGAATGCGCAATGATGACATCTCAATAAGCTGCCATGGTGTGGGTCACCATGCTGCATTGTATGCACTCAAAATAAGGATGTGGCCCCTACTCCTAGGTTTTACTTATGTTTTCCTTCAGGTAGAGTAGGGCCACTTTGTTCAGTTTATTAAGTCTTAAAAAATTAAAAATAGCCTTATTGATGAACGAGTTATCCACAACTAAAATAATTTTTAAATTCAATCCTATCGAGAAGCTCCCTCTCGCCAACTAATGATCAACTCCCTCTCGCCTGAAAACCTGGTTGGTGCGAAAGAATTTGTGCAAGTAAATTTATGTAGCTAATGTTTGAACAATAAATTAAAAAAAAAAACTCCTGAGATAGGCGCTGTTACCAATTATTTTGGAGACTAGATGGCGTTGTGTTTAAGATGTCCGATTATTTATTATTAGTTATTATAATGTCACTATTTCGGGATATAGAGGGGTGGACGAAAATATCGTTTACATTTCAAATGATGGTTTGAAAGAAATTAGTTAGGTGAGATAACAACTGTTAATTTTTTATATTCTTTTTAAATTATCATCCATATGTCATCCTTGACTATTTTGACACTGCTGCAACCTGGAGCGAAAATGTTCAATGACGACCTCACAAGTGTTTTGTGAAATGTTTTGCATTTCCTCTCGCATATTTTCCTTTAATAAATCTAGGGACTCTGGCTTGCTGTTAAAAATTTTGCTCTTAAGGTATCCCCAAAGAAAAAAATCCATTGGGGATAAGTCCGGGCTACGAGGTATATGATTAATGAAGGCAACTCTTTTGTACGGATATAAATATATATTTTTTGTGTAGAACACGAATCAAAGATGTGTACACGCCTATGGCGTTAGACCGATTCCAAGTAGAGAGTCTAGGATTTTCACGAATAGACACTCTTTCACGGTCGGCGTTTTCGGTATCTCTTGATGTTCTGGGACGGCCGGATCTTGGTTGATTCATTGTTAAACCTATCTCCTCCTCGAACTTCTGTACCAATTTTCTTATCAATTGAATCGATGGAGCTTATTTTTTACGCCGTATTTTGTTATGAGCACAAAATTTTCGTTACGCTAGAGTGAAAGAATCGTACTCGCCCATGGTACTGAATTGACACTAGCCACTTTTGCGCTTTGTAGCCCCTCCGCCCTACCCCGATTCAAATTTAGACGAACTTTTATCACTTTTGTCACCATGTATGTGGCAATTAAATGTAAATTAAGTATACCTTCTACACCTATTTGAAAACTATTATTAACCATATCTATGAAAATTAAAAAAAGGTAAAATGTAGTGTGAAACCTTAATATTATGCTGATTACTTTGTATAGGCGAAAATTAAACAAAATAAAGCACAAATATAATGAGCGCACTCATTAAGGGTCTTTTTCACTCCATCTTTGCTCGGTGCGGTTTTCCTGCGCTATTGAATTGTGCTGCAGCCGGCGACTTCCGCGGCCGACGCGATGCGCCACCCTCAGGGCTCTTAACGTTTTAGCATTTTAACACCTCAGATAATGAGGTCTTTAGGCTCGTACGTTGCAGCCTGTTTTATGAATATATATGATAATTAATTATTCCTATTTTACATGACATATTTAGGCAGAAAATATGATTTACCAATAACTGTTCCTATTCTGGTCCTCTGAATTACTATACAGACATACGTACGTCATGCTCTTTAAACAATTTAGTTACTACCTACTTACAAACTCTAAGTCCCTCTTAACCTACACAGATCCTGGTAAAATAGCATAAAGATGATGTATATGTTATTTAAAATTCTTTATGGGCCTATTATTCTAAACTATCTTAGATAGACCCTTGCCGGTCAAAGTTTCGATAAGGGCTGAACAGTGAATTGTGTTTTATAATAGAAAATATCAACGCTTCAAACCCTGTTATGGTTATAAGAGCGTTGATAACATTTTCTTTGCAATTACATTTGTACAGCTTGTAAGAAATGTTTTCGACGTATGAATGATCCATTTCTCTGGATCATCGTCAATTACTTTTGCAGTTTATACTCAATTTTAAAATCTTGTGCCTAATGTCTTAACTTGTCCTTTCAATTAAGACTTAAAAAGAGGAATAAAAGGCGTAGGGGTTTGAAGGAACGTGTAACCCATTTGTACTTGTTTATCAAGGAGATAAGTGTCTGGGAGCGGCTTCGTCCGCTAGCCGTCTCAACTCATTAGTACGGAGAATAGACAGCGGACCGGTTGAATTCCTCCTTTAATTGCTAAACTATCCTTACTGGAAACTGATTTACTGACTTTATTGAACTTCAACTGATAGTTGTAAGTAATGCAATTTGCATATTTATAAAATAAGATTTTGATGCTCGTTTTCACAAACTTCACTTAAAGCATCTCCTAACAAGGAGCCTCCTAACGTTTATGTAGTTAGCCCTTAAATGTCCTCAATCTAAGCACGGGTGTCCCCTAAAGATTGTTGGAAACGAAAATATCACTTAAGGCTACCTAACCCTCTTTAGTAGCCTATTATATATAGGGGACGATGGTTATCAGCCATCAGAGTCTAAAAACAATTTCATCCACGGAGAAAAAAATCCACTGAGGTGGCTTTTGTAGTTTAGCAGTCAAGTGGTTTATTGCCAAATTGAAGTGCAGAGGACTCAGAACCTAACACTGGATGACGTCGACCTTCACTCCGAACTCGTCCCTAACTGGAGCTGGGCAGTAGACTCACAACAATCTTTTACTGACAGCAATTTAGTAATTTTCTTACAAATAAAAATTAAACGCCAAATGTGTTGCTTAGTGCAAAGAGAACCCCTCTACTAATTCGGCTATTTTTTTATTTTAATGTTTTTAAGGTACAAAGAAGATTGTTATGAAAAGAAAAACGTAATAATTGTGAGGAAAATAATAAAAACAACACTTTTCTTTTCTCATAAAAAACTATAGAGTAAATTAAAACACGTAGACTATTGATTTTTGTTGTTATTATTTGTCCTTTGAATGGGATTAACTAGCCCTTATCTGTAAAAGGTATTTGCGCTTCTTTTTCCCCACTATTATACTTCTTTCTTTTCCTATACTACGGAAAATATCTTAAAAAGGTTATGTAAAATACACAATTTACTAAAATATCAAGGTAAAGACTTTTCCATTCGTGGTGAGATATTTTTCAAAGCGTATCTTGCTAATATTTTCAACCTTCTAATCTTATTAGGAGAGATAGGAAACAACACGAGTTTCGACTTAGACTATACGTCAAAGTATACAAAGAAATATATTATGGGAATACCTAACCATAGAGAGACAGTAAGCGCATTACTACCAAGCGTTGGTTGGGCGGTGCACGACAGTGGTGGGTGGTTGGTAGTGAGGCAACGTTACCCGAATGTACAATGTGGCCTAAGCTCTCGAGTGGACGTATACACCGAATAAGCTTTGCTAGTCAAAGTGTACATTTCTCAAAGCTCATAAAGGAAAGTGACGCAGATTTCCTGTAACGAAATACGAGTATATACAAAGTTATTTGAATACGACATTTCTCTTTCGTTACTCTTTTTCTGAGGTATACTCATTCGGCATTCTTTATTAAATGTAAAAATAAAAAAAATAAAAAAATGTGATAGTTGTCCTGTTTGTTAGGCGGATACCCTTTTTTATTTATTTTTGTTTATGTGGATCCCTTTGGATACTACCTACTGATTAAATTTGATAGTATACAAATATTATAAAAAATTTAGTACTTCTTGTCTAAAAAGCCTTCATAATTTACTTTTCTTTCGTACCTAATGACGACTTTTTAGACCCGGGGCGAAAATTTGTAAAATACGAATCCGTATGTTGTGGTTATAGTTTTACTGTATCCTTTTCTTCCTTACGGCCTGGCCACGAGTTTTGGTCTTAGCGAAAAGCGGAGCGGCGCCGGTGAGCGGTGCGTTTTGCACGCCACGAACCCTAGTAGCGAATAGTTGCAGCGGCGACGGTGGACGTATTTAGGTAGTCGAAACGTGTTAAAAATCATGGCGTTATAAAAATTATCCCCTGTCTGTTTAGAAACAATTTTTTTTTTTTAAATATGATAGAATGAGTGCACGAACTAAATAAAGATCGGTATTTAGATGGTGGATTTAGTGACCTATACGAAGGTCCTACCTATAAGAAGTAACTGATGTTTCCAAGTGTTTTGCTAAGTAGGTACTTACAGAGAGAAAAAACTTTAAAAACTTGTCAACTACTTACATTGCGTATAAGACATACTAGTAGTTTCGTGTGTAGTTATATCTACAGACAAAACTACTGATATGTAAACTGTTTTGCTAATTAGGTACCTACTGACAGAGAAAAAAATTAACTTTTAAAACTTGTCAACTATCCACCTACATTACGTAAACATACCAGTAGTTTTGTCAACATATCAGTGGCTTCGTTTGGTAGGTACCTAGGTTCTATGTTTTTGTGTTATCAATTTAAATTAAACGTAAGTACCATTATATTCCGGAAAACATTGTTTAATTTCTTCCCACAACCTTTTTATATTTATGTTGGGGATATTTTGACATCCATATAGGCGGTCTATTTAAATTTCTGTTATAAAAGCCTCGGTATCCATTACCGCCATAAAATCGTCTAAAATTTTTTGTTTTTATTTAACGCCGCTGAGTCCGTCACTCCTGCACCGCTGTCCACGCCGCTCTGTTTCGTGGCGTCGCACATACGAACTTGTGCCTTTGTTCCCGCCGCTCTCCATACCGCCCGCCACTGTAGCAATTCGCTCGGCAAAAACCGCTAGCTTTTTCGCTATGAGCGGCGACTCGTGGCGTGCCTCGTACATTTCTATACTTTTGATATGACCGCTCGGCGTTTCGCTTTTCGCTGCCGCTCACAGCAGAAAGGTCGTGAATGGGCCGTTACATTTCATCTATTTCATACAGATGAGTGATTTTTTAGAATGTTTCTTTGAATTAATTGTATAAACGATGAACATATCATCAAATTATTTCGCATTCATTATTATCATTCTTCGGATAACCAAATGTGAATGTTCTCGTTGACAGTTAGAAACGCCCAACCATGCAAATGTCATTGTCTCTAATGCGTGTCCGACCGCGCCCTGGAGTATAGAGCTGCCTACGCAGTGCACAAACTACGACAATGGGATCCAATGAATATTAACACCCTGACATAATATGATACCTATTGCTCACCGATAAAATACTAAATTATATTGCTTTGAAATGTTCTGTTTGAAAGTTTTTTTACGACGCAGAAGAATGTCGTATTTGATTTTAGAATTCTATTTGAATGTTAAATGGTACTTCATATATAGGCCAGATACGGAGTTCTGATATCTGTAGGGGTAGATAAAATCACACACTTTCTAAAACTTCAGTGTACCACTAGATTTTTATTACATAAGATGTGAAAGACGATTCCTGCTACATTAAACTGGAGGTTAATAGGCGCTGCATAGAAATGCCTAGTTTATTCATGTGAATAGGCAGATGTTAATCGTATGTGACGTTTTATTGGCTTCGTTCAGGATGAAATTAACATGGTAAATATGTGTCTCAGCCAACGTTGACGCAAAAGATTTAGACAGTAGTAGGTTAGTGTAATAATTTTAAAATTATCGCGTGATCACGTTCGTTACGAAAACTCGGGATGAATGAATCGATTTGACTAATTCTGCTCTTAGAATATTTGTAAAGATTCAGAGAAAGTTTAAACAGTTACAAAATATAGAAAGAACCATGAACAAAAACATCATCACTTAAAAATATCATACACAGTATGCGAATTATTATGTCTCTTGAATCTAGGCTATTATTGATTTAAGCAATTAACTATACTTTCTTAGACACGCTAGATAATGGCAGATTTAAAAAAATGTGAAAATAGATTGACATATTAGTTGATTCTCAAATATTAAATTGTCAATTTACGACTGCACGGTTGGCCTAGTGGTTTAAGCGGTCTTCCGCCTGTCAGGGAATCAGAGGTAGGGGCGGCTGTTCTACGGATCCGGTCCAAGAACACCGCCCCCGGGCCGGACGGGGTTCCAGCCCGAGTGATGGCCCGTGCCCTCGACTACATGTCGGACCACCTCAGGGGAGTGTTGGACGCTAGCCTGGCGTCCGGACGCTTCCCTGAGCGTTGGAAGTGCGGGAAGCTGGTATTGATCCAGAAACATGGACGGCCTGCCGATTCGGTCGCGGCCTACAGGCCCATCGTGTTGCTGGACGAGGCGGGCAAGTTGTTTGAGAGGGTTCTCTCTGTCCGCATCGTCCGGCACCTCAGCGAGGTGGGGCCCGACCTGTCGGACGCCCAATTCGGCTTCCGGGAAGGGCGTTCGACGGTCGACGCGATCCTGCGCCTGAGGGCCGTGACCGAAGAGGCGGTGAGAGGCGGTGGAGTGCTGTTGGCGGTGTCATTGGACATCGCCAACGCCTTCAATAGTCTGCCATTCGGCTGCATCAGGGCCGCACTCCAATACCACGGAGTGCCAGGGTACCTGAGGCGGCTGGTGGCAGACTACTTTGAGGAGCGTACCGTCGAGTACGAGGACCGAGGTGGCGCCTTGAGACGCAGGGCCATGTCGTGCGGTGTTCCACAGGGGTCTGTCCTAGGACCACTCCTGTGGAACATGGGATACGACTGGGCCCTACGAGGGCGTCTCCCCCCCGGGCTGGGTGTAATCTGTTACGCAGACGACACCCTGGTCACGGCCCGGGGGGCAAACTTTGAGGAGGCGGCGCGCCTGGCCACCACAGGAGTCTCCCGGGTGGTCGGGCGCATCGAGGCGCTGGGTCTGCGGGTGGCCCTGGACAAGACGGAGGCCCTATTATTTCATGGGCCCCGTCGCGGTCCGCCCGCCGGCGCCTCGATCGAGGTCAACTCGGTCCTCGTACCGGTCCGGGCCCAGATGAGGTACCTGGGTCTGGTCCTCGACGGTAGGTGGCTCTTCGACGAGCACTTCCGACAGCTTGGTCCTAAGCTGGTGGGCACTGCCTCCGCCCTAGGGCGACTTCTGCCCAATTTGGGCGGGGCCAGTGTCCCCACTAGGCAGCTGTACACGGGGGTTGTCCGGTCGATGGCACTTTACGGTGCACCGGTGTGGGCGGCGGCTCTGTCCGCCCAGAACAGGGCGCGCCTCTGGCGCCCCCAGCGGATACTGGCGGTCAGAGCCATACGCGGATACCGCACCGTGTCCACAGAGGCAGCGTGTGCCTTGGCCGGAACACCCCCGTGGGATTTGGAGGCGGAAGTGCTCGCCGAAGTTTATCGGCGAGTGGCTGACTTCCGGGCGGAGAGCGGATTTCGCCCTCCGCCCGAGGACGTGCGCGAGTGGCGCGAAGCCGCTCGCCGAGCCACCATGGTGAGATGGTCGCTCCGGCTGGAGACCCCACGCGTCGATCTTCCGACTGTGCCAAGTGTCGTGGGTTGAAATCCCACGTGGGAGAGCACTTTGTGTGATACACAATTTGTTGTTCTGAGTCTGGGTGTTCTTTGTGTCCGTTTCATGTATGTTTGTAAAGTCTCCCGCGACACAGGAATTTATATTCTTAATGCGGGAGTTGTCTTAAAAAAAAATCTCTTGGTTGTCAATTAAGTTGGTTATGGAGAGCCACGTTAATTTCAGCGCCAACGGGCCGGCTCGATCAGAATGATAGTATTCCTATATATATGATAGTGTTCTTATATACCAACCTAAAATGACAACATTCGTGCTGTTGTATTCCGTTGGTGAGTACTAATGTTAGGCAGCATCTCTTTAGGCTGCAACATCGTGGGTGTGGGTCATGATAACCACTACTTTCGGATTCTACTCATGCTTGTCATCACACAGAGTAAAGTCATATCTGCAGTCTTAAATATATAATACTTAAAAAAATATATATACTTTTGTAATATAACATTAACATTATATCATTTTGTCAATTAAACTCTCATCTGTTGATCGTCGATCGATCTGATCCTTAAAATTGCTATAAGGTTTTGTTTCGTTTTTATTCTCGTGTTTACGTTCGCTATAAATATTCATTGATAGTCTCTTGATATTTTTTGCTAATGCCAATCCCATTTCCTTTACTTCAGTATTCTGCTATTAGTAATTAAAAATGACCGTCTATGGTACAATTCTATAGTACAACATTCGCCGCTTATCTCATTTATAAATAACTCAGTTTTAACCAATTTCATCTGGTTGTGCTTTCTTGATGAAGTGGGCAAGATATGAAGCGTCAGCACATAATTTTGTTACGTCCTTTTCTCAAACGAATAATACAACCGACGTGACATTTATAGTGCACGCGGAGCTTTCTCTATTATGTAAGTTGTGATTGGCACGTAGTGCACTCTGGCGCAAGCCTAGCATTGCCCTACCACTGTCAATAGACTTTTCTTATTACAAGATTACGGGATAAAGACCTCGCTTGATACTTGTGACACATTCTTAGATCTCATAGTTACTGTATGCCGGATGTGATTAGATAACTTAGCACTTCGTTTTCCGTGAATAATTATTTAATAAGTACCTATCGACTTAAAAAAGATGAAGTACTACTGATTTACTTGAATGGAACATATCCACCACTAGTATTCACTTTATATGCAAACTTATTTGTATGTACATAAATACATATATAGAGAGAGAATACTATTACCATTATCACATTTATTTTATAACAGTAGTAGTCTTTATTTATTTTCGAAAAAGCAACAACTGGGCAGAAATATGTTAAATTGCTATCATTTGTATATCGATACACACGTCTTGTAGAGGTACCTAAAGTTACAGCAATATTCAAACAAATTGTATAGCAAAATAAAACGAAGCTAATGTGTATGTATGACATTCACAATTCACAGCTACATTTTTATAGGTTACTAGATTTTCCTATATTAACTTGCTCATTATCATATTCGATGAATTCTGACTAACAAAATGTGGTTTATTATATATTGGTATAATAAGTTGTAATAATTTATTATTCAGTCGCATCGTTATTATACTATTCCCACATAATATATTGGTATTGCGAGAACCAAATCAACTTCATTAGTTTGCTGCAATTGGGTGTCATAAGTATTAAAAATTATAATGATAAATTATCGCTATCAATAATTTGTGTAGTTATGTAAATATCATTTCCATGTTAATTGAAAGACATTTGTAGGCAACAATCTGTCTGTTTTATAGAATCAAAACGTGACTATAAAAATACTTGGTTATAGACATTGTAAAAGGTGAGTGATATATGTATATGTATTATGTTTACATATTAATCCTCTTAATATTGATACATATATTAAAAAAAATATCGTGGGAGATTTTATAAACATATATGAAATAGACTTAAAGGCCATCCGTTCTTCTAAGGATTTTTTATATGCCTTTTAAAAATCATTATAATTGATTAGAATAAAAACTTACGTTCACACTATCACACTTCATGCAAGCTCTATGTGGAAAGTCCTGAACCTTCACTAACGAACCTTTTATCGATTTTTATTTTATTAGGACTCCTAAAACGCCTTGGTTAGATAGAATTGCAAGTTTTGTATATGTAAACCGAATCCAAAACATGTCTGTCAGTCAGTCACAATTGTTTAAACCGAGTCCATCCGTGCAGTCCTTATTAATATAATTTTATGCAATTTCTTTTTTTTAAATTACTTTGTAATCCTTATCTAAAAGTAGATAAGACAAGCCCTGAGTGATGTAACGCGCGAATTTTATACCTACCATTGTCACCACCTTAAATTTTTATTACCACCTATTGCCATTATAAACTGATTTAAGAGAGCCGTTTGCATAAAACAAGGTAAGTCCATTTGATTAGATTACCTTATTTAATCGATTGAATGTTAATCGAATTTTAGCGTTCGCTTCAATGACATGACATTCTAACAAGATCATAGATCGTTAGATTAATATCTCTCTTTATGACAAATTCGAATACTAAACGAATTTCTGGTACCCAATGAACCGGTTTGGTTCTAATTTTGTAAAGCCAATAAACTCCTTAAAGTGTCATATTATCCAATTTTAAATATGTTTATTTTTTGCTTGGAATAATATTTACATAACATTTAGCTCCATAGAAATTACTTTAGAAGTTGCGGAGCGACTTTTCAACTATTACTATTTGTGGCGAACACCCACAGACCGCTTTATAGCATAGTCTATAACTGTAAACGTAATTTCATTACCACTTGCTGAAATTCTATTTCCATTCCATTACACAATAACGAGAACTTATTTGTTCTCAATTTTCATAAAGTTACGCTGCATTCGATCGATACAAACCATTGATGTATTAAAAAACCCTAGATACACACTCAGCGTCGCAAAACCGTCCTCATAAAATAAGCGCACTATTGAAAATGGTGCTCATATTTCAAATAGTCTCGCGTCGCTCGCGTCTCTGTGCACTCGTTAAAAATGCCTAAGTGTTCGATGCGGAATTGTAAAAATATTACGTTAGGAACGTTAAAAAAGGATGGGATATCGTATTTTCGGTAAGTAAAAGAGTTTGTTAATTTGTTTTTGTTGTTTTTATGACTAAATATCGGAAGCAATATGTGATTTTGATTTAATTTGTCTAAAACTTCACTTAACGGTCCAAGTATAATACGACAAATTTCAATGGCCGCTTTTTCAGTGTAAGAACGACTATTACACAACCTTTTATTTTAGTCGCATAATCCAAACGACCCTGTTCTGAATTTAATGGAGTCGTTTTTTTTTTATTGTGTTTAATTTTTTATTAATAAGTTTATTTAATTTGAACTTTTTTGTATTTAGTTTTTAATAAGTATGTATACGTTACAAAATATATAATAATATTATTATAGTTATTAATCGAATTGCAAAAGGAAAGGAGGTCGTCCAAACGGTGTTATTATTAAAGTTCGTAAATATTATATTACCTATTATATCGATTAATTAGGGGACAACTTATGGGTTCGCGAGATACAATTTTTTTAAGCCAAATAGTGCATGCGTCGTTTGTTCTGAACATTTTGTGGACGAAGATATGAATGTCACTGCTAAAGGCAAAAAACGTCTTCATAAAACGGCTGTTCCTAGTATAACGGTAAGTAGTCGTTAGCCAGAAAAATAATGAATTTATCAAATAATTTCGTACCTACATTCAAATAATATAATTATTTTTTACAGGATATGTCACTGATATGATATGAAAAAATGAAATAAATGATTTTAAGAGTTAATATTTGTTTCATTGATGTACACATGTCCTACCCAAAAACATATTTACGCTCAGATATAAGTATAATTATGGGCTTAGAACACAATTTAACTAACTCTTAAAATACTAACTCAATGTATTAAAATAAAAAAAATATACAAATATTCCTCTTCACTCCATGTCCTGTCCTGCCGGCTAGCTTCGGTCATAAAATTTGATTGGTCACTGTACGCTGCTTTGTAATAAAAACTTTAAACAATGCGCGTAAGGTTGAATGTGCAAAAGATGTGTTTATAGCTTAACTAAAACTACCCACATTGATATTTTTATACATCAATGACTAAGTAGGATAGTTTCGTATGCGGCTTTTGTTTGAGACTGTGCATCTAGGGTTTTTATATATCAATGATACAAATACACTTTTTTTTTTGTATTTGTGAACTCTACCTTATTTATCTACTAGCTTTTGTCCGAGGCTGGAACAACGTGTATGTTGTTTATCGGGGTAAAAGTGGTCTATGTGTTATTTTTATGGATGTGCTATATTACTATAGTTTTACAAGAAAGAGGAACAATTATCTATCAATCCTTATAAACTTGAAGTGTCTGTTTGTAATTTCTAATTAAAAGCCATCCAGTCCATAACGAACTTGTATCTGCCTGTCTGTGTTTGTTTTCGCTAATCTCCGCAACGGCTAGACTAATTATGACGGAACTTTCACCGGCAGGTAGCCGATGATATAGCTTAGGCTAATTTTAATTTATACTATTTTGACTTTCAGCTAGCTGTGTTATAAAGATCACGCTTGCCTTATCATTCATAATATAATCGATCAAACCGATCGATTATATTATGAATCGATCATTGTTGAATCTTCTGCCGGCTTTTTAATTCGTATGTCTAAAATTACGATCAAGGCTCCCACTTGACTCTTCATCCTCCTCCCTTGGTTAGATACATCAGCAAAACTGCGTCCCACTGAAAGTGGAAATGTTATCAAGCATAGGCAACGTAAATAAATAGTGGTACGTATCGTATATAAACACCAGCATACTGAAATAATAATTTAAATTTGCCTCCAAATACCGCAACCAACCTTTACGGTATTATTGCTTCACGGCAGCTGCATTACCCTTGGTAAAAGATTGTCTTGTTGATTTTTGTCTCTAAACGAAGAGGTAGCTCCAATAAATCCTACATGCTGAAACTTCTTGTTCTCTGAGTTATAGAATTAATTATCAACTACCAGTTCCTCCGGTACTTCGAAGATCACGAGCTACTCATTGACCGACAATATGATTTCCATTGGGGACAGTTACCGGGTAAAATTCTTGTGCAACTAATTCATCGACGGACACAGGCGATCGAGACCAAGGGATTTCTTGGCTTGGAGATATTAAATACCTTCGATCGGGTCTAGCTTAAAGTAATTTTCTCTTATTTTCCTTCCTATGAACTGCCTCATAAAATGTGCGGCTAAGACACAGTTACCTTACATACTCGTTGATGGTGCATGACTTTTGATTAAAAATCTGTAACTTATGGTTGCCAACAAGGTTTTGGTAACAAAGCTGTGTTATTTAATCAACACTAACCAGTATCATTATAGCGGTGTAAATATGGGAGATTCCTTGATTGGAATGTTATACCGCTTTGCTTTGGTATGGCCTCTTATTTTCACCATGCATTTTAAATATGCGCTTTAAAAAACAACATTTTAAACAATGAAAGCTAATTATTTTTGTTGAGGTTAACCTATTCAGTATATTTTGTAATACTTTTTCAATCCATGCTTCTGTTTTTTTAAAATTTGTATGAAAATACAAATTTTAAACATACGAAAGTAACTATATGTCTGTATGTGACGTTTTCACGACTAAATCATTCAAACAATTTGAATTAGTATTAGATGTATAGATACAGTGAAATTTGGAGAACAATATACTTTTGGTCGCAATAACCGAGAGTACTGAAGAATTCAACTAGAAAAGTAAAATATTCTTTAAAACTCGTATGTGAAGGTAAATTAAATTTCTATTCAAACTGCGTCCGTTAATATGTTGGCCTTAGATATAAATACCATGCATTGCAACCCTATGACCCGGTGTGTTATATAAGCTATGTGGTATATGCAACCACAGATTATTAATAACCCTAATATTTCACTGACTGCACCGGCCCGACGACACGAACTTGCTTTGACGTTTAGATTAATAACTTCATGAATGTTTTAAAATAAATTTACATAGGACTTACTATTACGTTTTATCTAAGTTATTTAAAAAAAATCTTTTATTTTAATGTCGGCTATCGTTGTAATAAGTAGCCTTATCCTTCCTTAAGAATCAAAGTAGATATCTCCAAGACAAATTTACAAATGGACAGACAGAGTTGCTTTCGAAGTAAATATATATACAGACGAAAGACTAAAAAATATATTATATAAATCTAAATTTATATATTCAGTACATAAGTTAAAAGTGACATATCTGATAAACTTTTACTATCTAACCCGATATCAAATACGATACAAGTATTCAGCGGAATATATCCGGTATTCGGCGTGATTCATTCACTGTACAGGTTTTAGAAGTTTATATTGAGAGAAAAGTTAGTGAATAGTTTATTTAGTTTTTCACCCTAAAAAGATTCAAAGAAGACTCGTCCTAGAATTATATTATGTGTCCTAGAATTATATCATGAAAAAAAAGGTAGTCCGTTGGAGCAAGGTCTGGCGAATACGGAAGGAGACGAATGGTTTCTATTTGCAGTTCCTGTAGAGTTAAAACAGTTTCTCGTGCTGTATGAGGTCTCGCGTTATCATGGAGCAATAATGGTGAAGATCGATTCATGTGTCGGGGTTGTTTCACTGCAAGTTTTGCTTTCATTGTTCGGAGTTTGGCACAGTAGACATCTGCCGTTATTGCTTGACCAAATCGGAGAAAGTTATAGTGAATAACACCCTGCTCAGACCATCAAACATTTATTACCATTAAATTTGACCATTAAACATTTACCTTTTTATTGGTAAGCTTTGCATTAGGACACTGTTGCGGCATTTGAAATGGGTTCAGCCATTGCATTTTTCGCTTACGGTTTCGTGAAGAATCCACTTTTCATCACATATCACAATTCGATCCAATATTCCTTCATTTCTGTATCGATTCAATAAGGCAACACAAGTTTCAACACGCGTTTTTTCTGGAGATCAGTCAAATCATGAGGCACCCATTTTTCATATTTTTTTTGATATTCGACTTGTTAATTTGATATTTCACCAAAAAGTTTTTTTTGATTTTACAACCTATCGGACGTATAACGTATAGGAAGTAATCTATTTATAGCATGTTAGGTTACGTATAAAAGTTTTAGTCAATTCTGATAGGGACGGTGTAAGGCTTAAATAAACTGAAATCTCAAAATATATACACTGGTATGAGATACGCAAATCAACCGGAGTAAATACTGCGGCTACAAGGATCTCGATAAGCTTCTACGAATGCTAATGTTTTACTAAATTACAACAGAGTGCCGTGCGCTATCAACACGCCACAACCTATATCTCGGTGGAAAGAAAATACAATTATTTAGCGTTTTTTAATAATATCAATGTTTATATAAATGTTACATTATTTGCGGTTTATTATTTTCTGTTGAACTTTTCATTGTTAGTAAAGAATAGCTGCTTTCATTTTTTACTGTTTCAATAAAACTACCACAGGCTTTGAGGTTCTTGGTAGGTTTGTATTGTCTTAAAGCAAACAAAGGTCTATTGCCGAGCCTTATTTAACAAGCATCTATGTTAAAATATGTATCAGGTTCCGTATCAGTTATAAATGAATTAACTTATAAATAAGAAATACACATTAAAAAATAATAATAATAATATAAGGTCACAAAGAAGTCCAAAAATCGTCAGGTGTAGAGGATATAACGTAGATGTTACATATGTAAATTCATACTGTCTTTTGAAGTTACTAATATTTAATTAATATATTGTTTCAGGTATGTGGACGGTGCTGCATTAATAAGCGAGTAATAAAGCCCCAAATTAAATGCTACTGATAAAACCTTTTTGTCATTATCTCTAAAATGGCAATTTGCGTACTTAATTTTTCCAGCTCAATTTTCGTAAAGAGTATTGAAATATGCATCGATGAAATTACTTTTTATAGGCCGTTTACTCTGTCGAAGATTTTGGAAATCGGGTGTTTACACAGGCGCTAAAATTTCATCGGCAACAGGGGATCACTCCAGAGAATATCCTCCCTAGTTGAATTATGTAAACTCTCGTGCTTCGATATGATAAGGCTACGAAGCGATCGGAGCCAGTGCTCTCATTGTGTTTGCTATAATCTTGCGTATCGCGTCGGACTCGTGTCGGAATGCGAGTTTATTTTAATATTTAATAACTCCCAGCGAGCGAAGATACCGTCTGCTCCAAGGCGATTCTCTGCTCGTTTTTCACTGTTATCGTATTGCTTTTGTGTCACGCTTTCGTTCTTATTCGTTTTACTTAATCATGGCTGATCAGTTAAAGTGGTTAAGTTGCCTTTGCAAATCAGATCAATACTTCGACTTTGTTTTAATAAAAGTTTGATAAGTGTGCATAAAAAAAGATATAGATAAAACTCATGTGCAAATACACTGTGTGTGAATGTATTACAAATAAGGCATCTATTGTTCGCTAAGAAATAAATTGTGAACATAATTACAGAGCATCACGAGTACGCGCTAAAGCCTAAGAGAGCACCATCAGTTTCTTAGAGCTGTTAAATTTGACGCCTCCCTACATAAATTGTTAGAAAGCGCGCCGAGCGCACGTGACGTGCAAATAAAAATACTAATTCAAGTGGGAATTTATCGTCTAATTGTTTCGTATTTATGACCTTGCTTGTACATTGTTGTGAGACTATAGCTGCTTGCAACCGCTCAACATAAAGTAGAATAAAGAACACAAGTACTCCAAGGCTCCGATTATCGAAACATGAACTATAGGAAAACATATTTTTGTACAAGTTTCATTTTGCATTTAGACTTGTAGTGAACGATGTAGCTAATTTAGTCCGAAGAAGACACTTTAATTAATAAATGTTGCAGAATCACTGTTTTAGCAAAGTCTAGTGCAAATTAATGCTTTTCACAACAAGGAATAGTTTAATTTTTAATTTTAAACTTTTTAATAGCATTTTAACAAGCTAAAAAGAAAGAAAGCAAATAAATATTTTTAATTCCAAGGCCATTCTTCTCTTTCTTTTGATCTTATAATTAATATTTTATATTTAATCTTTTGTTACCAGTAATTTGGCCAATATTTGAGCACATATAGTTTTTACCTTTGTTGTAAGTAGATGCTCCTACTATGTTGTACCCACTGAGGCTGTTGTTTTTTTTTTTTAAATTAGCATAAGTTCTAATTTTTAATCACTATAATTTGCATCAGTCCTCTAACATGGTGTATAGTATATTAGTGGCAGCACCTTACCCCCATATCAGGTTTATTATATTAAAACATTAAAACTATGTAAACATTGGCGATTTGAAAGGAGTGGCCGCGAGTTTTTATTGCCATGTTCTTTTCTCCGGCTCTACCTATTGTTTGCGAACATGGCATAAATGTACATGTAGAATCTTGACCTGTCACAAGAGATGTATTGCATCCTAAGTGAATAAAGAATTTTGAATTGAATTGAATTGAATAATACACTTCTTTTCATAGAAAGGAGGTGTATAAAAAGACTTATACATTGTATATTGTGTTGTTTCATGAGGCTTTAATAGTAAAAATTTGCAGTTGCTATGAAAGCCTTCGCAGAATTGGAATATTAAATGTTTGAAAATTATCATTTTTTAAAATTTATATTATGATATTTTCAAGTACCAACGCGTAACGAAACACGCGTAAAAACGTTGGTCCCTAGTAAAGGTAAAAGGAAAAAATGCACCTTTATATCGGGTTTTTCAACAAGAACTTTGCTTTAGTTTGACATCATACAATGACAGGTTAAGCATGCAAAGGCTTTTCAATTATTGCTCTTGGATATTCAGAAGCCCAAATACGGCAATTTTGCTTGTTGTCGTACCCTGACAAGTGAAAATGGGCTTCCTCTGAAGAAATGTTTTTTTCAAAGAAACCAGCGGGTTGTTCCTGAATGAATTTAGTAAATCTACGGGGATGTGAATGGTCGGTCGGCTTCAATTCCTGCACCAGTTGAACCTTGTAAGGCTTCAAAGCCAAATCCTTGCGCAAAATTCGCCATGGGGTGGTTTTTGAGCAACCCCAATTTTTGAGAACGACGAGGAATAGACAAATTGGGATCTTCTTCAACATTGTAGCTCACGGCTGTGTTTTTTCAATTGAACGACCCGGTCAAGTACGCGTTGATGTTGGCACAATTTGTACCGAGCCTGTCGACTCAAATTTAGCGACCAACTTCTTAATAGCGGTCCAGAAGGACGATTATGTGGTCCGAAAATATCAAAATTTTCGAAATATAACTTTAACAACACCACCATTTTCATATGGGATTTTAATTTTCGAGGAATTTATTTTCGAGGAAAATTGAATTCATTGTAAGCATCTTCTATGTCTTTAATCCATATGCTATGTATATGTCTAAAAAACTAAATGTAAAAACTGTCATGCTGTTAGTGTTGCTCCAATTGAAAAACAAAGTTCTTGTTGAAAAACCCGTTACTTCCATATCTGTTTGCTTAATAATCTATCTGTTTGTAAGTTTGTGTCAGTCTACATCATTACTTTTTCTCAGAAATTAGTTAATCATCATCATCAGCCTATCGCAGTCCACTGCTGGACATAGGCTTCTCCAATTGCACGCCACTTAGTTCGATCCATGCGGAAACACCAAATTAGTTAATGAATATTTGAAATTAATTTAATTATTAAAAAAAGATTTTGGATATTATGTTCTCGATTCAACAAATGTGTTAAAAAAGTAAGCTACTGTCAAAATAATCGCAAATAAATGTGTCGAATATTCAAGTACAATACCATTAAAAGAAATGTTTCCTTTTCAATTTTCTCACGCACCGGTCGTCAGACGTCTGCGATCTTAGATCCGTTCGATCATGAAAATATATAGGTTCATTCGAGCGATCGGTATCGGTAAAGCTCCTTAATCGGTTTTCTTTTATATGAAAATAGACTTTTAGATTTATAACACCACTTTGGTTAAAATACGAAAAAAACGTGAAATATGTAAGTCGGGTAAGGCTGAAATCTGCACATTAAATAAAGATTCAACAATTGGAAGCCACTTCACATTGGGAAATATGTGTTTTATTTTATGTCAGAAATATAAAAAAACATATTAGGTCGTTGTCCGCAAAACTTGTCATCACAATTTCCACTTTTCTTTCCACGTTGCTTACCTGCGGTGATTGTTTCCAATCACCAAGTCACATGCCTATGAGCGCTTCTATGCAGTTGGCATTCATCCGCTGAAAGCTATTTTCTTCAAGTCGTCGGTCCATGTCGTGTCGCAGGGCCGCCTACACTAGATTTGCCTAATCGCGGGCTCTATTTAATACTTGATGGAGATATGAGTAGAGTAGAGATATGACCGGTTAATTTCTACTTTTTTGAAGTATGTTATATATGTTTATGTTCATTTATTCCTATTATGTTATAGAAGTTTCTTTATATAAATATTTTATTTGAAGCGTCTTCGGGGATAGTTAGTAAAATTACTTCATTGTATACATTTTTAGATATTGATGAGATTGCGTCAATAGCTTTAACTGTTCAGATATGAGAAAATGGTTCAGTTTTATTTATGACTTTCGTATAATGATTTTAAGGTAAACTAGATAAGCTTCTATAAGAGACATTCGTTAATTAACATAGATTTGCCTTAATATAGAAACTTTAGTCAAGTTTCACCTGTCCCTTTGTCTGTAATGAAATCTTGCGAGTTAAATATGACCCAATCCCTGATTGCCAACTGAGCTGAAATTTTTCATGCATATATAATATACTATGTGATAATGTTATGGCGATGGCCATAGGAGTTTGATAATAAAACGTCACAACCCCATCGAGTTTGAGTTCATTTGATTTGTCTCACTATTACTTTGATTCCAAAGTGGCCTAAGGAGCTCGGCTTGATTTGCTGGTATTTTCTTACTCTGTGGTTTAAAAATAATTTAGGTCATAATGTTTAAAAAAACCTTGTAAGCTCATAAATTGCATTGGACCCTTGTTTTTGCATTCATAAGTTGAGTTAGTTTCGAAGAGTGCGATAACGCGACACGCAACGCGGTCGTCTCTTGTGTCGCAGTGCGTGTTCAATGCTCGTGTTCACCGTAAATCTTTGAGTGCAAATACCGACGATCGATTTCAGAAGTGCAGAGAGATACATGCATTTCATTATTAATGTCTCTGGACAGGTTTGTGGGCTCAATAACACGAATGTAGCCCCGTCTCACCCTTTATTTCGATAAGTGACGTGTAATTATTATAATAATAATAAATATTTTTGGACATCTGACATTTGCTTGTGTTATGGGTACTAGACAACTGATATAAATACATAAACATACTTTTTTCTTGTAAATACATACATATTATACATAGAAAACACCCAGACTCCGAAACAAATATTTGTGAATTACACAAATAATATTTGGTCAGACCCGGGAATCGAACCCGTTACCTCTTGATCAGCAGCCGCATACGCTAACCACTAGACCAACGAGGCAGTCAATTATGTAATTATATATCCTTTGTATTATACAAAATATTATATAATTATAAAATAACTTTTTTTAACCGACTTCAAGACAATAAGATTTTCTCAATTCGATAGTATTTTTTATATTTATGTTTTTTACTTCAGAACTTTCGATCTGGTGAACCGATTTTAATTATTATTTTTATTTGAAAGCTGGTGCCTCCAATGAGTTAATAAGGAAACCATGATCTGATTATAGGATAAATCGTGGGAACGCCACAAATATTAAAGGCGATTAAGATACTTTAAATATTTTTTTTAGAAGTTGGGTTTTATTTTTATAAAATTACTAGCTGACCCCCCGAACTTTGTACCGCCTAACAATCGATTGAACGCACTCTTTGTTATTTTTAACACATTGGTTTGTATTCTCGGAACCCCTCCAATAAAACTTATCACGAAATTTTTCAATTTTTTTTTCCTAAGAACTGAAGGAAAAGAAAAAGAAAGAAACTTCATGGAATATTATAAAAAAAAAATTAGCGTAATCAGTCCAGCCGTTCACGCGTGAAGGCGTGACCAAGGGAAATATGGATTCACTTTTATATAAATAGATGTTGTCCTCTCCTCTAGTAGTTAATTTATTTACTTGTTCAGAAGATACCAATTAAATGCTAATTAAATAAGCGCAAACTCTTAAATAATATAGCACCATCGCAGAGATGCATCAATATTCGTAATCGCCCACGTATTTACTGCTTGGCATCCCACGCAGTAAACACGGGACGCACACGTTTCTCAAAATTTTCACTCGCCACCTCTGTAGTACTTCGTGCCTTATACTCGCCTTATCTTATTGAACACGTCGTATTAAATTCGTGTTTTACACTTAGATGCCGTAAGTTAAATGAGAGGCTTTGATTTTTTACCCTTAAGGCTGTTATGTGATTAAAGATTTTGTTGTATTTTTTTTTTTAACGCAGTATAAACCGATGAATCTGTTTAGCTTTGGGGTTTCTGTACTTGTTATGGGTCAATGGTGGTCACCGTCGTAAAATGCCTCGACAGCGTTTAATGCCTACTCTGTGCTCAATTTTTACAAAAGTCTGAACTTTATTAAAGTAAATATGAGCGTGTGTGTCCCATCATTTTATGTGCGGGTGTTAGGAGCGTGTTGATATTTTATTTACTTTATCGTCGTCAGAGGCACGCGGCCATTGTTTTCATAATGAAGCTTAACTCTTTCCGAGATTTCGTTGGGTCAGTAATTACACACATCTGCTACATATACAATTATATTTCTGCTTGTTTTCATATTTTCAGTTAAATATTTCAGAGGGATTTTTGTAATACTTATGGGACCTTCTACTTTGTAATATTCGTAATTTGTTTCAATGTTATTATTTTTGTTATAATATAAGTCGACTAAGTTTATAAGTTTTGTTTAAGTCAGCATCTTTTTATATATATATATACTTTGCTGATCTGTCTGTACCCTTCGTACAAAAAAAATTTATGATCATCTTCGGCCTATCGCAGTCTACTGCTGGACATAGGCCTCTGCCATTGCACACCACTCTGATCGATTTTCGCAAGTCGTCACTCCACCTCGCCTGTGGGCGTCCTACACTACGTTTGCCGAGACGCGGTCTCCACTCCAGAACTCTTTTAACCTAACGGTCATCAGTTCTGAGGCTAATATGTAAAAAAATACTTATATACAGACATAATCTATGTACATTGTACCTAATAAAAACACGTAAATTAAACTAACGGCATTAACCATAGTCTCCACGCACTGCATTACCTATAATGGTAGTTTCTAAAGCCAGTACGAATTGTAGCCGCGTGATGTTGCGGTTTGTTTGCGGCAGTGACATCACTCCAGCTCTACTCCTAATTGAGTTTAATCAGCAACCCGCCTTTCATCCCATCTTGTTTACGAACTAAATTGACTTTCTTATTACACGCAATTTTCTCTTGCACACAACATGATCTAAGTTTATAAACCTTTTACTCTGATATTAAAGTTACAAGCAGCAAGTACTAAGAGCTGTAACAACTGCATTTTCCTTTAAATAAATACTGTTACTAAGTATATTATCTGCCGTGCGCTGCACACTGGAATGAATCGAACTACTTAGCAAGTAGGCGATGTGCTTTTGCTTAAATGGGTTCACGCTATGAAGATGCTTCTTTAAGGTTTCCTCTGAAGTTAATTTATCTTGTACCGATATTAGGTATGTCATATACGTACCTAATAACGATACAAGTTAACTTTAAATGTGGCTTCTTAGTTGAGTTAATTACTTAAAAACAGCAGTTATATATTATACCCAGTTAGTCCAACTGTCATAACTTGCTAAAAGCTGGCTAAAATTACAAATATAAATAAATAAATATTTTAGACGTCATCACGTCGGGGTCACCACTGTGGAGGAACGGGTGACGTGTTCCTCCATCACAAAGGGAGGATCCTCCGACCAGGCGAGGTGATCATGCCTGGTGGGCCACTGCCCAACAGTTGATGTTGGGATGTTGTATATATGCTAATCGGCGCGAGAATGTTACTTTCGCGATTCAGGATTAGTAGTTACTCATTCCGTGTTTTCATAGTGGTTCAGTGTTTCATCGCTTGCGCGGTATGTGGAAGTCGCCACATCACTCCCCTCCAAGACCGGAGGTCGATATGATGAGACAGCTGTCTGTGCTCTATTGCGGAGCTTGCCAGTGCCAGGAGTGAGCAGTTCCAGTGAGTCGGAACTGAGTGCCGCTAGTTCCAGTGAGTCGGAACTGTATGCCGCTAGTCCCAGTGAGTCGGGGCTGAAGTCCGCTGATCCCAGTCAGTCGGAATCACTTGCGATGCGCGGTGCTGCGGTGAAGTCCCCAGTGAGTCGGGGCGATTGCTGCGTAGTGGCTGGCTGCTGCGTAGACGGGAGAGAGATGATCTTCTTACGTGGACCGTAGTTGCAGTGTGCTGTGCCTAGACGCTGTTCAGGCCGTAGGGGCTACCAGGCTCGAGCAGTTGCGTCCTGCGTGTGGTGTCCCTGTTGAGGCCGAGGTTGCTGGATGGCTGAGACAAGAATGACGGTCATCGCTGTGGGAGTGAGCAAGATGGCGCTGCTGATCTGCTTCCTTGAAGGCTGCTTCCAATCACTTCGGGGTCACCACTGTAGAGGAACGGGTGTCGTGTTCCTCCAACACAAAGGGAGGATCCTCCGACCAGGCGAGGTGATCATGCCTGGCGGGCCACTGCCCAACAGTTGATGTTGGGATGTTGTATATATGCTAATCGGCGCGAGAATGTTACTTTCGCGATTCAGGATTAGTAGTTATTCATTCCGTGTTTTCATAGTGGTTCAGTGTTTCATCGCTAGATGGCGCTGTTGTATGTTTTTCACTTGCGCGGTATGTGGAAGTCGCCACAATCTTATACACAATGTCATCCAGTTCCAAACTAAGCAGAGCTTGTATTATGGGTACTGGACAACTGATATAAATACATAAACATACTTTTTTTTTTGTAAATATACCACACATAATATGAAATATGTTCAGTTGATTAATTTTAAGTTTTATTTTAGAAACTAATATTCTAGTTACTACCACTGCTTTCTTACAATGAATGCCGTAACACAGGAATTTTTAAGATATTTCCGTATTTGACTTACACCAGTATTTTTTTTATAAAGCGTTTTCGTCGTGTTGACCACTCAGTCATTTGGTGTATAAAACAACAGTGCAGCACTTTGGTTTTGATTTACCTTTCTGACTACAGTGTAATTATTAAAATCAGTACTGTAAATGGTAACCCATGTGTAAGTTCATTAACGTACAGAGTCCAAGATGGAAACTTTGGCTTTGTCGAGAAATTGCGGCCAGTATCGTTCCCATAATCCTTCGACACTCCCCATGAGACAGACCATAGATAATCCAAAAGCACCTTTGGGTTCTCATTGAAGTTAAATCGGTCATATTGTATATTCTTGTATTCAACAATTTGAGTTGCTCTCCGTTGAAGAAACTGGTACCAGAGTGCCCCGACAAATTATGTTGTATTATGACATGGTTGCAAACTCACCAACTTATACGATTTCTCTATATACTGTTACTATAACATTTATATTTAACTAGTAGAGGAATTAAAACTAATAGCGTAGGTTACTTTAATAACAATAATAAATTGGCAAACGTATGAGTGACGAAAGGAGTTATGGTATAATTATATAAGTATATCTTCTTTATATATATAATTCTTCTGTGAGTGTGTATGTCACTGAACTTCTCTCAAACGACTGGACCGATTTTGATGAAATTTTTTGTGTGTGTTCAAGGGGATCTGGGAATGGTTTAGATATGCAATTGGACCCGGTAGGTGGCGCTGCGATCAAGTTCTGGAATTTTAAAGTTGGGCGGTACGAAGTTCGCTGGGTCAACTAGTATATAATAAAAACAAATTATGTCTACTACATAATTAAACTAACATAAACCGTACCTCGTTTTTGAGTAAATACATATTATTATTTACAATTTAATAATTTGTAAACGTATGATACTATACACACATATATGTCAACCTGACCAGGTATGTCATCCTCTTTTACCATGTGTATGGATTTTCTGATCCCTGACTCTACTTTTATTTATTACGAGTATTAATATTTTTATTTAGAGGGATAGATATGTGAGGAAACAGAATCGCGACCAAAATTAAATGAAAGCAGCAAGGTTTCCTTCCGACGTAAAGGATAAGCTGGTACTGCCGACGCTAAGTTGCATTATAACTTTGGCTTGCCAAAAATAGAGATATATCTCGTAGATACTTGAAAAGGCGTATGGACAAAAGTTTTAAGAGTTGACAGGGTAAGTACTATATAGTTTATAGTGCAATTTGTTTGATTTACTAAAATTATGACCTTGTGGCAATCTAGTATATTGTAAAAATAGCATAGGGTCGTCATCTAGTATTGAGTTAATCCTGTTAAAGCAGGGCGTGCTCCAGCTTGTATCGGCGTATATAAGCTTTTATGTTATTATGCAAATTGAAATTTGATACACTTTCCGAGTTCAAGACTTTGTTACCACTTGAGCGAGTGTTTCTTGTAAGAAAGGGAAATAATGTGAATTTAATATCTAAACGGAGAATAATTTACGTTATAAATATTACATATATGTATATTTTTATCAAATAAAGAATAACAATCGCAATTTGCGGGTAAGTGTTCTTTAATTTCAATTTTCTGCGACATCATATTTGCTTCTTAAAGATGGTACCGTGTCACCGTGAGGATTTTTTTTTACGGGGCTAATCCCAAGTACTGTAGATATATTAGTCTCAATAGCAGTAGTAGCATACGAAAAGACCAAAAGATAACATCCGCAGTCTTAGTTAAAGTTAAACTGATTTGTAGCTCTTAATGAGATTTACCAGGAAATTTTAATTTACAAACTTAACTAACATGAAAATACAAACAAAAGAACGATGAAACATTTAATATTATATGAAAAGATTGAGGCAAATTCTAAAGATGTAATATGTGACATGTAAAAAATTCAATAGAATGTAATATACGCAATTCAGTTAAGCTTTTTTACTGGATTTTGAATATGCTTTAGTATACACAATATACAAATAAATCTTTCATGATATATTGGAAAGCTAATATCAAGTTCTTAAAAATATCAATCAGTAAAAATGTGATTAAGTCAGATTTAAATTGTTCAAATAGTTCGTCATGATAAATTTCGTAACATTATTAGTTGTCGTGCGAAGTTTTACTCCGAGTGTATTTGGTCCCTTTTTACGCACTGAGAACCCTCCTCCTTTTTTGAAGTCGGTTAAAAAAGATTATAAATATAACATCATGTGGTGGTTTAGAGCACAAAACAAATTTTATGGATGATAGAAAATACCTTGATGTAATGATGTTGAAACTGATTTTATATAACTTTAAATTAGAAAACGTTATTATGGTGATCGCACACTTATCCTCGCCGAACGCGCCGAACGAACCGAAGTCAAGGAGGCCTCGCACACTTATCCGCAGCGGAAGAATCGACCGCACCGAAAGCATCGACCGCGTCGAAGAAATCATTTCAAAAAATAGTACTCGTGCGTTGCTCTGTCATACGCAACTGATAGAATGCGGGCATCGATCGAGGCGACCGCATCATCCGCGCCGATTTTTATGACGTCATCCGAATTCGTCTAGGATTTCTGAAAATCTTCCAGATGCGGACGATTCGACGCGGGTAAATGTGCGAGGTTTCATGAGATTTCATATAAAGAATTCTAAAATTCGTTTCGTTCGGCTCGTTAGACGCGTTCGCCTCTGATAAGTGTGCGATTACCTTTAGGAACTTATTTGCAAATTGAATCAAATATACAAATTCACTATGCTGTGTTAAAACTGTCCGCGTATCCTACACACTTGACCGGTTTTTAATTGCTTGCTTGTTAGTTGAACAGGATATAACTCATATTTTAATGAATTTTATAATGAAATGTGTATATAATTAGAATCAGGTTCTAATTTATGAGTAGTGATGATTCAATGTTATCCAGTTACTACTTTATTAAAAAAATACAAATTATATGCTCTATACACCAATATCACGTAAGTGCTGTTAAACATCATTAATATTGGTTACACATGAAAGTTCTGTTGACTTCTTCGGGTGAAATTAATGTAGCCATTAAATTGAAATTGGGGCAAGTTTTGCTTATTAAATGTTACCGTGTCATTTTTTGCTGTTTATCGAAAATTACCCTATTCAAAACGTGTTGGGGTGTTCGCGGTACCGTTAAAGTATAAGTTATTAACTGTTAAAGATTGTTATATTATTTGAAAAAATCGATGGTAGCATTAAAAAGTTAATTTTAGACCGTTATTTTTTTTAAAAAGGAGCCAACAATGTAATTTCCCTTACAAAACCGAAACTTCTATTCATATCATAATAATGATATGGACATATGGTCGGCTTACAATAGGCCTACATATTATTTTTTACATTAAATGGAATCGAAAAGTAAAATAGCGAAGTTAATAATCAATGAATTGTATTTAAAAGCTGTCCATCCTTTTTTAGGAATATATAACACTAACAGCTGAGTTCCGCGGTTATTGTTGTAAATCGCGAGTAACGCTGCGGAGCGAAACTAGTTTAAAAAAATAGGCTTAGCTGCTCCTTACGTCCTCAGTCACCTGCCAGTGAAAGTCCCATCAAAATCGGTTTCAGATCACCCGAATCAAAACAAACAGACAGACGAAAATTTATAAAACTTTTTATGTAAATACCGGTTACACTTTCAAATGCATTTAGTAAAAACTGTTCATGTGATAAGACAGACACTAATTTTATTTATATTGATTGTATAGATATATATTGTGGTAAAGTTTTAGAATCTTGTAATAACATCTTACAATGAATAGTACTATGATATGCCTGTTATAGGGATTTATGTAAGGAAAAAAAAAACACTTTATTGTATAAAAAAGCTGTTTTAGGAGCACCTACGTTACGATAATTTCAATAAATTAATGTAAAGCACTAAGATTATCTTATTATATATAATATTACTACATGTTTCAATAGGTAGCTTTTACTTTGTCCGGATTACTAATTTAGTCAGGTTCAGGTTTCGTCAAATTGCACCACAAAGCAACAATATTTTGACGTTATTTTAATGCGTAAATTAGAGGCTGGTTATTTCGTCAGCATCATCGCATATTATTGGACTTGAGCTGCTCAGTGATTGTAAATGGCCGCGGCATCTGAGCTCGTTAGTGTTTTTGATAGATGACGGCCGGTCGTTTGTTGAATTTGTTGTAACACTCGGTGCCTGTGTAAAAACACATGGTTCGACAAGAAGATATTAATGGACACTCCCCTCGGCGATCTAAGTTAACGAGCCACCATATAAATAAGGAGAGGTTAATATTTTATAATTCTGACACAAACCACACTAGTAAGCGTTCGAACCTTGAAAGCAAATAATATAATAACGATATAAGGTACAATAATATTTAGTACCACGATTTTAAACTTCTTAGTAAAAGTAATTTTAGCCGCGTAGTATCCGTTACGCCAGAAATAAATAGTCAATATAATTATTTCGAAACATCAGATGCTGTTTGATAATAAATAATTTAACACACGTTGACGCTGATAATTTGTAAAGTCATTATTCAATATTCGTGACGTGAAGCTTATAAATTTCACTGCAGTGTTTTACACTTTAGCACTTCGGGTGATGTAAAGCGCCGCCCAATAAGACAACGGCCGACTATTTTGACGAAGGCCGGTCACGTTTCGTCGATACTCGCCATGAGAATATTTGTTTTTTATTGTGCGCCCGCCGTCGAGTAAAAATTGAAGTGTAATTTTACGTTTTAACTGGTGTCTGCCCCCTTTCGTTCCGCTCGCCTTGAGTGATGGTTATCATAATTGGAGAGAGGGTAGGTCAACAGTGTCCGCGGCCTAGACGATGATGGTAGGCGGGCATACGACGAGTTTTGCTAACTATTCACTTGCATTTAGCTTCTAACATATTTGTCGTTTCAAAGAAAAGCTACAAAAGTGCAAAACAATTTCAAATAGAAATAACTAAAAATCATCCATGAATTTACAGGAACAGACTGTAGGTGAGGTAGGTGTAAGATAACTGTAATCGAAGTTATTGATTGCATTATACAACTGGGATTACCATTACTGTTATCAATGCGCACATGTTGTGAGATGTTCTTGGCTAATACAATGGTAAGATTAATAATGCGGACGTATCGGCTGGGACCGTTATGCCGGCGACACGAGTGATCGCGGACCAACAAGGGCGGAAGAGATGGACCGGATAATAAAGCATCAGCTCGCTGCATCGTAACTCAATACCGTCGACATAGAAATTGTTAGTTACAGTGATGTGTTAAACTCTCTAGAATATCTTATGGATGGTAATTGGTCAGTGTTTAATCGATCTGTTTCAGTATTAATACGTTTTATGTGTAGTACTTTTATATATTGGAATTCAATCATTTGTAACTATCGAGCTCAAAGGTTATGTAGTTAAGTACGACAAATTGAGAATGTCGAATGTCAAGCACGTGACATTAGAAACATTCACGCCAGTCTTTATAAGTTTTCATTCAATTTATGAAACAAAAAGTGTCACATCCAGTATTGACTTTTATTGTTCCGCAAAGGTAATATTATAGAAGATATTACATCTTGACCGTGACCGGTGTTCACGAAGAATCGTTTTACGCTACGTGACGGAAGTTCCATCTATTGACATCCTAGAATTGACTTTTCATGTCCTTAATAGCTGTTGCACTATGGTGCTATAGGTTTTAACATATTCGTGACGCTTTTTTTAAGGGAAGAAAGTAGAAAGTTAATTTATTGTTAATGTGTAAATTCGCCCGCGACGATGAATAATGATGAGTATTATTATGAGATATATTATTCACCAGTAGTGCCAACATGAACAATGAACACATTACTTTTTTTTGTAGATTTTGAGCTTTTATATAATAACAGTAGCAAAAGAATTATCCTAAGCTTAAGATTATCTAAAACATAGTTCAATGTAAAATTCCGATTAAAAGTGTGTATCAAGGTTGTTTACATTTCGCCCGAGCACCTGTATATTCTTTACAAGACCCAAGTTCGCTCCTGCCTGTAGTACTGTTCACACAGCGCAGTATTTGCTTGACGATCCGATGCAGTTACGAGCGGTTCGAATAATAATTCGAACCGCTCGTAACTGCAATAGACAATCCTGAAGACACCAAGTTAATCGAAACTCTGAAGAAAAGTGTTTACCAGCTCTTTTTAACCATTACGTAAATAATCGATTTAAGTCGTGGGTTCCTAAAACCGACTCTTCAAAATATTTAACAAGGAAACAGAGAATTATCGGTAATTCCTCACTGTGTTAGTCAACCTTACATTATACGTTTAATCTATTTTAAATTTCATTACATAACTAGAAGTAATATAATAGTAATATAATAATAGTAGTTATACAGTAATATATTAATAGAGTAACTAAATAGAAGTAATAGTTATATATCGTGACCAGCTCAAATAAAACGTTGAAAATTTGTGATGTGGCATGTTTCTACAAGTGCTGTAACATCATTTGGTTAACCAACTCTTTACGAGTTATGACAATGTTATCGTGTTTGATCTGATTAGAATAGTAACAATGAAAAAACACGTTTTTGCCTGGTATATGATTTTTTTATTTAGTTCCTCCATGTTCAATAGCAAGTAATAAAAAAAACCTTTTTTACATTTTTTTATATCAGTTTTTTTATTATAAGATTAAATATAATACAGTTGTAGTTAAATATTTTTATTTCGATGGGCTTGTGCCTAGATGTAATCAAGTAAGAATTGCAAATTATGCAGTCTTAGGTCAATCACTAGAGTCTAACATAGATTTTAGACATATATATTTAAAAACCTCCGAGCCTAGGAGTGCATGTTTAGGTGCCGGTTTTGTGACAATCGTTACGGGTTGTTATTGGTCTAAGACGTACAAAGTAATAATTTATCTATTACATAATTCTCGTGTCGCGTTGCTTTCGATGAACTCCGAAACTTTCCAAACGAATTTCACGTTAATTGAATGTGTTTTGCTGGCGTGGTGACTAAGATAGGATAGAATAGGACCGGGCATTATTAAAAAGAAACGCTAACAAAATCGCGTGTGAATCGAAATCTATAACATTCTACATTGTGTCCCAATACAGACTTCAATATAAAATTGTACATCGCTTTTTGTTTACAGGAAATAAACACGTGATACGCTAATAATATTAGCCTATGTTCCCGAAATTTTGGAGCAACTATTTTCACATCTGCTTCAGCATTTTAACCTAGAATGAAACTGTTAGTTAAAAATTTTAATCGCACAACTGTTGCGGAGAATGCATGTGGTCATTGTGACTATTGTGAGGGTTGTAACTGTTAACAGCTGTAGGAGTTTAGCGGTGTAGGTTGATGAATGCGACCTCTTGGCCTCTTTAGTGACAGCTCTGAGAAAATTTAGCTTTGATGGAGTAAATAGCGTTTAAGTGTTAAGGGTTTGTTAGAATATAAGATGATCTGTCTTAAATATTAAATAACAGACATGATAAGTATGGTACGGACAAAAAATGTTTATTTAATGATCGCTCACGCATCCGTGCAATTGACTATCCAGATATTTCGGATACTATATCTTTTACTTATTCTACTACTATATCTTATACTTTTCGGATATTCCAAATATCAATGTCAAAACTGAAATTCAGTTTTGGCATACTTTGACATCAACCTATTGCAGTCTATTGATTAACGAAAATCTCCTCCAAGTAGCGCCAAACATATCCAGTTTTGGGCAGTTAATATCCATCCCTATTTTATACTTACTTATTTTAGTCATGATAGATATCTAAAAGGTTCTAAATTAGGATTATTATTATAATCAATTAGGTAATGAACTACATAATTTAAGGTACATTTAAGTGGTTGTCACGCCGCTTCCTACTACGCCAAGTGTTGTAAGTTTGTGTGATTCTCAAATTGTTATTCTGTCCCTTTCTTTAATATGTTTTTACAGTCCCCCGCGAAACAGGAATATATTCCTGATGCTTCCAAAAAAAGCAATAGTGTAAAAAAATCCTTTACGACCGCGTTCATATATCGCGGTTATATTATATAGCCTATGACACACATAATGTGGCTTTTTAGGGTTCCGTAGCCAAATGGCAAAAAACGGAACCCTTATAGATTCGTCAAGTCCGTCTGTCTGTCTGTCTGTCCGTCCGTATGTCACAGCCAATTATTTCCGAAACTATAAGAGCCATACTGTTGAAATTTGGTCAGTCGATGTATTCTGTGAACCGCATTAAGATTTTTACATAAAAATAGAGAAAAAACAATACATTTTAGGGGTCCCCATACTTGGAACTGAAACTCAATTTTTTTTTTATCAAAGCTATACGTGCGGGGTATCTATAGATAGGCGTTCAAATGATGTAGAGGTTTCTAATGTCATTTTTTTCTAAACTGAATAGTTTGCTCGAGAGACACTTGCAAAGTGGAAAAATGTGTCCCCCCCCCTCTAACTTCTAACTAAAATAAGAGAGTGATAAAACTAAAAAAAATATATGTTGTACATTACCATGCAAACAACCAACGAAAATTGGTTTGAACGAGATCTAGAGGGTAGTTTTTTTTAATACGTCATAAATCATAACACGTAATTAACCTTTCATCCATTCAATACACTAGTTTATAAACATCGATGAAAGTTACAACGAACTACAAGAACTTTTATATGATGTTACTTGCTGATACGGAACTCTTCATGGGCGAGTCCGACTCGCATTTGGCCGCTTTTTTTCAGTAATATATTTTTTTCAATTGGTACTATATATTTTTTTGCTATGATTGTAATTCGTCATCGTCATCACTGGTGAAAATCATATCTAACTAGAAGTTTAAGTTAAATTTCGTTTTTATTTAAAGTAAAACATCTTTTGAAGAATATATAACATTTCACAACTCAATAATATTTATTTAAAACCAGTTTTAAAGCTATCACAATATCAATTATTATCATAATAAGTACCGTGTTTCTATTGAGATTCTGCGCGTGTAAAAGGTCACATATGGTACCAGGTGTACTACTTAAGTACTATGATCCTGTTCAGCACGAGTACTGATCTTATGACAGTTGACAGCTGTTCAGTTTTTTAACACAGTGCAACATTAGGTACACGATACTTTAATGCGCCTACGAGCGTGACGTAACAAAAAATAAGTTTATGTAAAAATAACGAGACAACTGGCCAAATATCGTTTTCCTAACATATTGTGACTTTGCATACTTTACTTGCAGTCATTAGTTTTTATTTAACTTTTTATATTAAGTTTTTATAAAAGCTTGAGGGGCGAACATTTGGCTGGCGTCTCCTGGTATACGTAGGACGATACTTGTTATTTAATACAATATTTATTACACTTGTTCTCAGTTCTTGAATTTTTCAATGAGATATTGCCTTTATAGTATTGCCCCTATAAGGTAACAATATTACTTTTTGTAAAACTGAAAAGTCTAGAGTAACCCTTCCATTTCATCAACTAACATGAAATAAATTATGACTTACGAGAACCGATTACGGACGGAATCTTCTAGGTCGCTCATTGGCTGGCTTTGAAGTCTTTTAGGGTTACAATAATGCAATGATGTAGAAATATTTCACTAAGACCAAGAGTACAGTCATTTTGGTAGGTTCAAACTTATAACAAAAATGAGCATACGCGTCACATGATAGAAAATTACTGCCACCGCAACCTATGTGGTTATTTTTATATGAGCTGGCCAAAGTTACTATATTGTCTGATGGAAAGCATGAGTACTCATTACGAATGCAGGCAATGCGGTATGGTGATCCACGTAATGGTGGCCTATCCAAATATTGTATCGGTGGGTCTCCAGTCTCCGGTGAAATGCAACGAACGACGAGAATAACTTATAAATAAAAATTAAATTTTGATTAGTGCATTTTCTCAATTAGATACCAGTCTTGCAATTATCATTGTGTGAGAATCCTTTGTACATCGAATTCGCTTAATACATATTATTGTATGTTAGATTATTGATAAAGGAATTCTTTGACTTATTATTTGAAAACAATCGCCTTTCCGTAATAAATTAATCTCCTCATTTGCGTAAATAAGAGAACAGACAATGTTTTCGTTGCGTTTTCTAACCATGAAAAACTTTTTCGTACTACAAAAATACGCACACCTGTATTGGGATAAAGAATATCTTTACGTTTCCTGTTTTACTCCTCAATTGTTATACAAATATATACGAATAATTTGCTGGGAACTTTATTTTGTTAAGTTCTTACATCGTCTTGAGAAAATTTTTAATTTGAAGGTTTTTAGACTTTTAGATTTAGAAGATTTTTAGATTTAGCAATGTATAAGTTTGTACACTATAGATCTTTTATAACCCGCTTGTGGTTATTAATGCTAGGTTTAACTGATGCTAATGAATTTCACATTTACTCTACTGAAAATGAACTTAAGTTTTTAATTTTAAATCAATTTTTATTTCAATAATTTGTAGTATAATATGTATGAAATGTTCTTGCAACAGCATAGCGGGGATGCACAACCATAACATTATTGCAGGACACGTATCGTGTGCAGATAATCTAATGCATGGCCATTATGACGCTTTTATTGTTTGAAATGTTTTGCTATCAAAGCGCACGTATCAGCAATGAATCAGGTACAAAACTACAATGTTTAGATGTAATGTTTAAAATATTAAATTAATTAAGACCAAACACTATTACATAGTTATGTAATAATGTATATAATCTAAAGCATATTTATTGCTATAATTTTGTGTCTTAACAAAACTCGATGTAACACATAAGAAAACCTCATAAAAAAGTACACTATCTATTGTCAAGCATTGAATAAAAATAAATTTTCTTTTTCAATGGGAATGTTGTTCTGTGTTCTTTGAACATTGCAGCATTGTCGCCTTTCGTTGGGTGCCGGTACATGCCGAGACAGAGCTATTCAAATGTCAGCGTGAAGAGCGCCCCCGTTCCCCGCATACACCTCGCTTTCGCCTCTTCACAGATACTGAAATGTCACTCGCCACACGAAGCAATCAATTTCGTATTTGTATACTCTGCCTAGATAGTGTAAGCAATAGATTTATCGATTTGATGACTTTGTATTATCTTTCAGTGGCGTGTTGGACTTTAGTTTAACATTTATTTAAATTTGATTTACAATAACGAAATGTTCTTTTTGGTTTCCTTTAACTTAGTTTTTTTATTATGTTTACAGCAGCTAACTGGTATGTAACAATATAGAACTTATTCTATGTACTTGAATTATTTGAATCTTGGGTTTATATTCTATGCTCGGGCTATACTTTATAGATTTAGAATGCGAGTCAATGGAGGGTTCATTGTGAAAGGTGCAAGTTATGTTTTTTGACATAGGAGCTAGGATTCTGTGGGCTAGAAAACACCCCGACGACCGATCTCTGGCACCCTGCTCTGGGAGGACTCGTACCATATTATTTCAAGTTTTCTGTCCCGGGGGAAATTTCTCCCAGAAATCCCGGCGTGGCAGGATGATTGCATATTCGTGTAATCTAGTCACTATTATATCCCTCAACGCAGTAATCTATCTGTCCTAAGAGGTCCCTATCCTCTGGCAGCCTACGGTCCCGTCGACGGTTCCTACCGCCGCTGACGTCTTTACTCGCACGGGATCGGCCCAAGTTAGGTTTATAAAACTTTAAAATTTCAGCACTAATTCAAATGATTAGCGATTATTTCGACAAATGAATGAAAAAAAAAACGAGTTCAAAAATTTATTATATTTTTTTAAAATGATCACAATTACAAGCACAAAACCCATCTTCCATCAAACCCACAGGGTATAGCCCTGTATTTCAAGGACAAAGTATAAAATACAGCACTATATTTTGTAAACTATCGTGCCTAACTTACTGGTATATGAATATCAAGACAAAATAAAAAAAAAACACTTTTTTGGCGAACTTTCTGTAAAATCTGTTGTATTCGAGAAAAATTGGAGCGATTAATGCATAATCATTCATTTCATCTTTGAGTTTTTAAAGTAAATATGCCAACATAATATTTTCAGATAATCCGATACAAGATAGTAACATTGATAACAATTGTAAAATATTCACAGTTTTTCACAGTGGAACTTAAGGTTTTACACATATTATACATTAACAAATAAAACTGTAAAAAGAGCATAGTATACCTACTATGATCCTTTTACTTAACAGTTTCTTTTGTTTCTATAGTTTTATCACTCTTAGCTTGAACCTGCAAAATTGATACTTTAACGGTAAATGTTATCTACCGTAACTGCCTACATAATGAGAAAAGTTGGGCATGTAAATGTCAGTTACCTACCCAACTTTTACGATTGATGGAAATACAATTCGTATTTAAATTTGATGTTTTCGTGTAAGTACAATGCATTATTTGTACTGACTATCTTCTATTCTTCAGTGTGTAGAAAATTCAATAGATAGGATTATATGGCAAGGAACTCGATGCGAACAATCGCGTACTCGCTATCGCAGTTTAACGAGCCACGATTGTTTTTCTCAGTTCTCAATAATATTGAACTTGAACGTCCCTTTGTATCTGATGGCGATACTTTCGTTGGGCGCACTGTACTGTTAGCTGCCTAGCTTACAAATGAATGGTGTGATTATAGGCGTGCGGATCTGACTTCATGATAATTTAAATGTTCTCGCAACCAGCACTACAACGGCCTCTGAGATGGCAACGATTACACTCTTGACTTCCTCTTACGGTTACAGCATATCTGTGAATTTTGAATAGAGTTATGGCTGTGACCGGTCTTGATGATTAGGAACGTTATACACAGTATTAAATACTGTATAAATAATATTTTTTCTATGAGAATGTACCTATATTTTTTTCAAATAATTTTTGAATGCTTAAAGATTATAGAACTCTGACGTTATTGTCGTATATAATATGCACGATACTTCTATATAAAATATCTAGTGAGGTAATAAAGTACCAGAACAAGTATGAGAAAATTTGCCCGAAATATATTTGTAGATTTTATTATTTTTATAACTCTCTGGAATTTTAGAAGCACTTACGAGTATGATTGTCATAATTACAAGGAATAGTTACGTTTAAAGCAAGCATTATAAGACTCTTTCAATATTAGTATCTAGCGCTCGGTGACATTTCAGAAATTGTTACACGAAACACAGTAATTTCCATTTTAAGGTAAAGTATTAATTAAACCGGGTAAAGGAGTTATCCGATATGTAACCCGACTGGCCCGCCTGCCGAGAATTCGATGTACGCTTCCAGCTAACCTAAACTGCAGAATTCGCGATATAGATCTCACGTTTACCGTCGACTAAATAGTGGATAAATTAGCTAACCGAGTTAAATTAGTTCAGGTTGCCAACGGCGCCTAGATATTCTATGTTTATATCTATATCAATTTTAGTTGTTGTTATATGCAAAAATCGCAATAAACGTTGAAACTGCATTGCAACATAATATTAATATCAATTTGAAAATGTGACTCTAATTTAGGTTTTTGGATATATAAATTATCCAACCAAGTCTTGCGATATTGATATTTACATAGAATAAAATTGAATTAACTTTACTGTGCACTAGTTAATAGTTTACATACAGGAACATAACTATCTATATAATGACCAGGTACAATTAGCGGTCTTATCGTTAAAAAGCAATTTCTTCCAGGCAACCTTAGGATGGAAAAATAACCATGAAAAAAAAACTAATTTATGGACATTGTTGGTGCGAGAAGAAAAATAATTATAAAAATAATTTAAATGAATTAAGTAAATAACAACAGTAACATTTGTGTATTGTTATAAAAACACATATACTTAAATAAAATATCTAAATTCTCATTACAAAAGACATATTGCAAAATAAGACGAAAATCGTTCAACTTCGTTGTAAATAGTAAACGTATACACAATGCATATATAAAGTGAATGATGAAACAAATCATTCAGTGTCGAATCTATTACAAGTTTTGCTATCAGCTAAGTTTACAGTTCGCATAAGTGAATCGTCGATGCCGTGAGTGCCGACCTCTGCTCCGTCCCGTGGGTATCAGCGGTGCTCGAGGAGGAAGTTGTGCCTATTTAAAGTCACTTAACAATGCCACATACCGACGCCCTTTGTACACTTGTCGTGCATTTGACTGGTTTAGAATAGTGGCTGCCACTCTTCGCGGAAGCGAGATCAAATATGTCGATTGGTATAGACATGCTGGCTGAGCTCAATCTGATGTGAGATCGCTTATTGCCACCGTCCTGCGCCTTCGCTCAATAGTTAAGGTTCATTACCGTTAATTAATACCTAACTAAACGATCATTGCTTACCAGTAACTCTTATAATATCTAAACTTTTAAAAGTAGTTATAGATAATAATTACTGTGTCTTTGAAGTTAAATAATCTTACTACGGCTTAATGGTAATGGTAACTCATCATCATTTCATTTCATAATAATATGTAAAATAAAAATAATAATAACAACCTAAAACAAGTAGGATTGTAGCATAACGCTCTTTGCTTATTTCTTCCATAAAAATTTGCTCAAGAGTGTCGTAATGATTCATTATAACAGTAAGTAGTTATGGTTTTCAATGAAAATTTATGATGGATCGTCACAAAATCTATGATTGATTTGTGGTGTATTATTCGTTACTTTTATAAGAGTGCCTTCCGCTCCGTTCCCGCTCCTGAGGTTTACCGCCCCTTCAGTGTCCATGATTGATTGCCCGCTTTCAAACTTCATATGTTCGGGAGATAATTGTGTATTTCAGCGATATACAGATTATATATGAAAAAAATACTTCTCTTCAGAAAATGCTGATTCTGATAACATAATCCGTAGAAAGTGACAAAATATGGAGTAAAAACGTAAAAACTAGCAAATAGCATGCATTCAACTTCTCAACCGTAAAGTCCCGGTACGCCAGGCGTGATCACACCTCGCCTGGTAGGAGGATCCTCCCTTTGTACGAGTATTGGAAGAACATAACACCTGTTCGCGCACAAGGGATGGTGACACTCCGTTTTCATAATACGTATATTGTTAAATTAATGGACTACCTATTTTAATCGTACCAATTATTTGCAAATAACGTTCCCTTAATGAGTTATAGTAGATTGAATTATATTAATGCCGCGCCTGTAGTCCTATATTGTGTCAGTTTTAAGATGACGGCAGTAATAGAACTGATTCTATTCACGCGAGAAATGAAAGTAACTGACAGCTACCTACATCCGTCTTAGTTTAGTGTTTATTTCAAATTTATGATCTTTTGAGAGATTGTATTACAAGTTTATGCATCGGTTCCAACGTTTAAAGTTAATACTTGCGACTTACGAGGCACGAGTTCTGCTAAACTGTCATAATTTTGTCACTTACTCAATGAATAAGGTACTTTTAGCAGACATAGAATTTTCAAATTTAAAATACAATGAGTGTTTAGTGCAAATTTAAAATCATGGAAAACCAAATTATTTTGCAATGTTAGTTGAATTAACTAGATACACGAACTAAATTAATAAAATTTATAAAACCATAACATAAAACTTATAACCATAAAAATATATAGGATTACAAAGTTGTATATATACAATATGTAGAATATAATACAATAATAGGTGTAGATAAAATATAATGGAATAATAGGCCTACAAAAATATTTTGATTGACTCGGTGGCGCAGTGCTAGCGTATGCGACTGCTGTGCTTGAGGTCTCGGGTTCGATTCCCAATATTATTAATTTTGCAAGTATTTGTTCCGGAGGTTGGGTGTTTTCAATGTATAATTTGTATATACGTATTTTAAAAAAAGTATGTAGTTATTGATAGAAAAGAAAACTAGATGATTGCACGGCTAGCCTAATGGCGTAATCGAACTCCACGTTGCTTTTATACGCCAAGTGTTGTGAGTTAAAATTCAAATGCCACCTGGGAAAACACTTTGTATTATTCATGAATTGCATTTTTGTCTGTCTGTGTGTTCTTTGAGTGCGAATATACAGGATATATCATATATATAACTAATACGGTGGATGTCTTTAAAAAAAACATTTTATCATTGTATGGCTTGCTACTACCTGGTATTTACTCTGATACTTATTACTACATAGTATAAAACAAAGTCGCTTTCTCTGACCCTTTGTATGCATAAATCTTTAAAAATACGCAACGGATTTTGATGCCCTTTTCTTTAATAGATAGAGTGATTCAAGAGGAAGGTTTTTATGTTTAATGCATGCTTAATATAGTAGATAATAATTTTAGAGGTTTCTAATGTGATGTTTTTTACGCTTACATTGCAAATGCTGGCTGTACCCTATGAAATAGATCAAAATTATGTACTACATGTATTGTACATCTTAAAAAGGTCTACAAAAAAGTACGCGACGGTATATATCTATCTCTTAGGGATAACCCACAATAACCATTTTTTTATTTTTTCTTTTTACGAGAAATAATGGCTTATTTACGAAGCGATTTTAAGGAATAGAGTATTAATCCTTATCTAATTAAGTACCTCAAATACATTGAGTATTTAATATAGATTAATATGGCCCTTTGCAGTATGTAATTTAAATTAATACTTTTGAATATATTACAGGTTTAAAACAAAGCGATTTTGGCGGCACGTGCCGGGGCCCGTTAGTTGCCGCTGCTGTCGATTTGTCAGTATCAGTTAATAACTGAACACAATACTTTATTATGAATTAATATTCTAAGGCGGTACGAAGTTCGCCGGGTCAGCTAGTAGATAATACAATGAACAAAAAAATGGTCTCCAAGCGATACGAATTATATTTAGCATACGCTTAACACTTTTGCTGGAGTTTTCATATTTTATTACTGTATTTAGATATTCTTTAAAAAAATCGCAAAGAAATTTTACAAAATCTACTATCTAGTAACGTTAACGGTAACAGCTTACACACAGCCAACTTGTAAAATGGTCAACGCAATGGGGCATGTCTTATGAAGTTGTACCCAAATCAAGCAAAGTATTAATTAGACTAAATTACCCGAAGTTGCTATGAAAGAAGGAACACTGAAAATGAATAATAATAATCAAAACATCGGCATCTGCGCTTACCTTTGGGTTTACTGTGTTAGTTTAGGTATGCACACAACAACTTATTGTTAAAAAAAAACTCTACAGGAATCCATACCATGTCTATAATATATAATATCCATATATAACGTATTTATAGTCAAACTAACGGAATTGTTAAAGACCCTTTGGCTTTCATACAATCATGATGTGAATCCGCCGTAATAAATTAAATCAAGTCTGTCGCATTGTTGAGTTGATATCTTAATTCATAACATTTGATGTCATTTGAGTGCAATTACTGTACCCAACTACTTCCCACGGCAGCGATGGCGTGTTCGTAAAACTGGAGCAAATGGTGACACATAGAACGTGCAACTTTGTGTACGTAATATAACAATACTCTTACAGAAACCAGTTTATGACGATCTCTATAACATCCCGTTCAAGGCTTGATACAAGAGTTCTATAACGAACTCTATCAAATTTCGGAAGGTCTATGAGTAATGGCATCTTCGTATAAAGCTTCAACCTCGAAGCAATTTCTTAATGCTGACATTTGCGTGAGAGCGCAGTCACCACGACATTATTGTACAGCCTTTGGGCTTGTTTAACATGCTAGTTTTTTTTTTATTAAAAAAGCTGCCATGTCATTAGTTAATTTATGTCCTCGAATAAAATATGCTAGTATAAAACAAATAGTATAAAGTTTAATGCACTGTACCGATTATTATAGAAGGATACAGATTTATTTTACAAAAAAATGAAAATTAATTATGATGTTGTATAATACAATCAATCGTTGTCATCCACTCTTAATTTGTATTAATTGATACAAGGATCTAATTTATTTTGAGAATTTTTTGACTTCATACGATTTTTAATTCAAATAAGCGTATTGCTTTATGGTTTACTTTTATTGTAATTAACTTTAGTATACTTTATAATTAGAATTGTGTTTACATTTGCAAATGTATTTAATATTCAATCTTTTTAAGTAATGGAGATATAATATCATCTTTTAGGTTTTAATTTATATTCATTTGTTTCTATTTTTTTAAGAATTAGTTATAAATCTTAATAAACTTTTTTTTATTATAACACATTAATATTGTATAATTTTAAATAGCATGTCTAGAACCAACCACTCTCTTCATTCATTCTTATTCCAACCACAAATAATTTTGAGTTCGATAATAATAAATTTAAGATAAATTAAAGATAATTAAGGTAACGGTGCAATGACGCAGAAGTTTCTCAATAGACCGGCCTGCTCAATCAGGTTTATTTTGTACTCACGTTTGTTGTGTCTTTGTGACAGTACATCAGTTTTGTGAATTAGAATGAAAAAAAAAGTTTGCATCGAAATAAGTATGATGACGAACTACTCTTGAATTTTTCTTATGCTCAGTCAGTTTAGTAGGTTCATATTAAAAAAATAAAAATTAAAACAAAAACAAATAATAGTCATAGATTTTGTTGAACATAAGTATTTTTGAAGGAATAGACAAAAGTAAAACAATACAACATTTTAGCACACAATGGTTTATTATATTGGTTTGGTAGTACAAGGCAGCAACATTTTTAAGAGTAATTTGCTATTGAAACTGTAGTATCACAGTAACTTGGAGACAATTTTGTGTAATTACGTTCCGTGTTTTGTTTAAATAACGCTTATGTCGATATAATACTGGTTCGTCATCGCCAAATGTCTTTATAATAGAGATGTTTTCCTAATAATTTAGATTTCGCATGAATTGCTACATGATTACGATGGTATCACTGTCAGATATATTTAAACCTCATTTCATGGTCGCAGTCACAGTAATCTGAAGAGTGAATTGTGTTCGAGATCTTTAGTATTAATTTTTTATTTAAATTCCTGTTTTGAAATGTTTTAACCTGCAACGAAGACAAATTTATTCATTGTTATACTGTTATTCCCCCATCTCTTCTTCTTTCCAGTTCTTGTGATGTATACTGTAATAGTAGTAGGCCGGCTCGATCACGACAGTATTACCATCACACAGAAGACCATCCTAATAATGACAGTATTCTTGTTGCCGTATTTCGTTGGTGTAGAAATTTGTCGCTCGGTCGTTGGTGGTGTTGATGGAATAGAGTCACTATGGTAGGCTTAAAAATATATAAAATAAGTTGTGACGGTAGATGTAAAATAAAAACTTTTATATAAATGTATATAAGCTACCGTCACCCTTTGGCAATTATATTTTCAACGAAAAAAATAATAATTACGAGATGGACAAGATGTAGAAATAGTATTACAAACGTTTTTATTCGCTTATAGGAATGTAGAACACAGTATCACCAACACGGGGGTGCCTGGTCACCAGCAGCCTCATTACAAAAACGAAATCTTAGGACTAGGATAGGGAACCAGTAGACCGACTTCAAAGGGTACAAGAAAATCAAATAAAGAATGTAAAGGGTTTATTACTAGAATTTAGAGAAGACGATAGTGTGTGGGCGCGTAATTATGGTGTAGGAGCACGTACAATGGTCCACTTAAAAGACTAAGTGCGGAAACCGACCTACATAACACAGAACATATGATGTAGGAGATAAATGATGTAGGGGACAGATAAAGGAAAAGATAAGGGATGACGGTTCGCTGGTCAAGAGACACATTGATCAGTTAAAAAGTTGATTTATGCCAGGGTATGATTGGCCGGTGCCCTAGTTTAGAATTTGGGGAAGATTCAGAAACAGGTCTCTGGAGTTGAGGCAGGACGGTCATGCGCGGAAGAGTGTACCGCGATAGAACTGGATAAATTAGTAACAGACGTTACCGCATTGCCGGTAGGCCGTTCCAGGCGAGTACGGAAGCCAGTTGTAAGATATGGTTTCGATGTGGACTAATGTAGAGTATACTAGTAGTTCACAAGAATGTGAAAGTTTCCGTATAGTAAAACAAATTTAAGTAAGAGGGTGTGATGTATGTTATAATATAAGTTGTGATGGTAGTTGTAAAATAATAACTTTTATATATTATAATTGGATGTAAGCTACTGCCAACCTCTATCTGGCAATTATATATGCTCAACGTAAATTACACATTTTATTTCTCTTTCCAAATAACCGAAAAGTGCTATAGTGTACATATTTTTAGATACAACCAAATGCTATGCTAAAATAACAAAGGGAAAACTGTAATAACTTTGGTCTAGATGAAGAATTATTATTTATTATAGGTTACAGACATACTCGTATTTAAAGTGAAAGTAATAAAATCCGAATGTTACTTGAATTTTTGTTGTAGGTCTAAAGCATGGCCTACATAGAAGATGTTTTTATTTAAATATCATTATTTGCAAATATTTCAGTTGTATCCGTAATTTGAATTGCAAAATTGGTAAGGTAAAATCGTTATTACCCGGGATGACTAAGCGAACATTGCGCCACCAAAAGATGCTGAGTCCGTTCTCAGATAGTAAAAAGTGATTCCGCACGTCAAAGCATGCGATTGACAGCGATACATTAGGAACTATCGAGCGATCATACAGGCAAGACCAACTTAAGAGTCTTCATTTTTCACTGTCAGCAGAGACTAAACGTCCTCGTCATCGCTTCGGCTAGTGACTGTCAAAAAATGTTAATGCAATTTTCTCTTGCACGACGAGGGTGCGAGTCAAATATTAACGTTGGTTAAAATTATTTTTTCTTTCGGTATTTGCTTTGTTAGTTCCCTATTCATATTTATAAATTTGGTTTGTACTAACGCTGTTGCTGACATGTTTTATAGGACTTATGATTTTAGAATATTATTCCTTACGTACCGATTGCCAAACACAACTTTTTATTAAACATTGCTTGAAGGTGACCGTCACAAGAGAACCTCGGGCTTCCACCGAAAATGCATTATTCTTAGTGAATTTTGTTCAACTAGTATGTTTGACTTGTCATGGCACAAGAATTTATTGACGTGTATTGTTACTGCGTTGAGATCACGGCGGCGATCTAACGATAGTTGAATATAATCGATTTAGGCACGCTGTCGCTCACCGACCTATTTACTAATTGCCATGGTTATGTTACGTAAACCGGTTAATGGTAGCTAAAATATCGCGTGCATTTGCACAACATTTATCTATAGATAATTGCGTGATCGATAGATTGAAGCCGAGATAACATTGTCCGGTTTGTCGTTCGAATACCCTTTTAGTAGTTACGTTATGAGATGATTATGTCGACCACGTCATGGTAAATTTAGTTTGTGTTTCTGAAACTACTTACTAAATTAATTTTACAAAATAATATGTTTCAAGTTATTTAACATTAGAAAACCATTTGCTGTCAGTATGTAAAGAATAGTTGCCTTATTTTCGGACCAAGTTTACAGCAATAGGAGTAGTGTACTATGATAGTCTGATGATTATGATGATTTTTTAGAAACTAATATTTTAGAAACTAATTTTGATAATTAAAGAAAAGTAACGATATTATACATTTTTTACTCAACATATGTTATTTAAAGTGACATATTTTTTAAGGTTATTACATTATCTAAGTTTAATCCATAGCCGGTGCCAAAGCTTGATCAGAGCCTTGGGCAACTGTAAAATTTACATTTACATTACCTTTGCTCTAGATTTTAACGAGTTGCAAAACTACTTGATTTGTGTTTTATTAACTATTTCATTATTTATAACCAGTAGCTTGATACCATTAAACGATTTTGTAGTTTCCAGGTGAGCAACATTTTGGAGATTCAGAAATACACTGTTACTTGCGTCGTTATGCCAAATTTTATCAAAAAATCTTTTTATCTGACATTTTGGTCCTGATAGAAATTCTAATAAAATTAAATTATTATTTATTTACTGATAGAAATGGTATAAAGTGGTATTAGGCAATCAATCCAATAATTTTGCTTACGTTGTTTTTAGACTTTACTGTTTATCGAAGTCCAAGTCACGGCAGATGGAGTTGCGTTTGTTAAGTGTTTGGCTAATAATATAATATAATTAATAAATAAATTATAACTCTGTTCAATATGCATGTTGCAAGTTCATGACAAATAAAAATTGCAGTACAAATATAGAATACGGCAAATAGCTCGTGGATTTCTATCAGAATAAGTAACAGATGGTAAACGTAAATTTATTTTGCAGAACAAAAAGAAACCGTTCAATCTGATACATTAATGCAGTCTCCATTAAACGATTAAACGTTGTTCGCTCATCTGCATGCATGCAACGCAGTAGCCGTCTTCAAAGTGCAGCCGCTCGAATAAATTCAGATTTGTAGTCGCATTGTGGTTCCATTTCCAAACATTCGTATTTACTCCATAACTGAGTGGAACATACTTTTCTAATATTATGTACATGTATATTGGTAAAATATAAATTCATAAATAAAAAGTGTGCGCGTAAAATTTTTGAAAGTATTACGATCAGATGAGAGTTTGATTAAAAATTATATGTGGGCTGATTTTCCGGTTCACGATTACTTGGTTCAAATAAGGTGTAAACGGCATTTTGATTCAAAGCATTCGAATATAATTATAATGAGATGACAAAACAAGATAAACAAAAATACTGTATTATTTGTCGCGCAGTTTGGACCAATCACATCGTCATATTTATGGTACAATTTTCTGTATACCACTTTATAGTTAAAAGAATTTTATATTTATAAAGCTCAGTTTTAAGGTAACATTTAAAGGTAATACGGGCTTTTATATCGCGTATGAAGTCGGGCAACGAGTAGGCACACTACTGATTACAGCTCACAATCAGGTCTGTAGTTCGGCAGGGCCTGCTCTTTGAATTTACGATGTGCCTGACCGTCGCTTATCGCATGCGAATGATCTGCCCACGGCGCAAGGACCGCTCCGCACACATATTTTATTTTATTCGCGCTACTGTGATGTAATGAGCTGATAAATGGGAGAAAACCACCAATTAGTGTCGATGAATTTATTGTTTCTACTTAAAACGTTGGAGGGCTTCGTACATAATCTTAAATTGCATTTTAATTTTTTTAAGTCTGTTGCATTTGGCAATAAGATGGATTGTCGATTAAAGTAATAATGTCACAAAAGAAACACCACAATTGATAAGTACCAACATGTTCAAAGAAGATATATTTTATGATATATTAGCAAATAAATATGCGATGAATAGTGGTGGTGACACTCTGTATTCTTAATCCGTCACCACACGGACATTATTTTTAATTGATAAAAAAAAATGGGCCATGTGCGTGTCAGGGCAAGCATAGAATAGGGTTCCGTTTTCATGATTTTAAATCATGTCTAAAAAATAACTTGTTGTTTCCTTATTTGTCGTTATTTTTGTACCAAGTTTTCCAAGTAAGCAACACCTCTATAACTCCTGAACTAATAAAGTTATCCAAGCCGTTATATCTTTCCTTCAATGTTCAACATCATGTTTTTTATTTCAGATTTCAGATTTCAAAAAATCCCCTTTGAAGTAGAATACACCGTAAAGATTTTAATCAAAAAATTGTCTGAGTTAACTCTTAATGTTTTTAAAACACCTTCTTCTTCTTCCTAGCCTTATTTCCAATATTATTTGGGGTCGGCTAATTCAACCGGTTTTACCTGAATATCAGTTTTTCCACGGAGTGACTGTCATCGGACCTCCGCAACCCTAAGGGAGAACTGAAATGCGTAGGTTGAACTAGTTTTCAGTAAATTTGAGGGCACTGACTTTCCCATAATAATTGCCATAGATGTTCATGATAACCGGGACCGACGGCTTTACGTGCTCTCCGAGGCACGGGCGTAAATCACCTCCAAACTTTCAAACTCTCTGGGTTGCTATTAGGAATTTCTCCAAGCTCTCTTTCCCAAAGCTGTCCACTAGACCAACGAAGCAGTAAAACTAGTTTAGTTTTTAAAATACCTATGTCATGATAATCCCCACAAGATGGGTAGACGCGAGAAAAAAAATCATCCCCTCTACGAATAAGTCAGTCGACAAAAGTAATTTGTCGACGTGATAAAAATACATATCCATTCAAAGTTTAATCTTTCTAGCACTAACCGTTTGGGCGGAAAGTCGAGGACGGTCATGACGAAACTGTAAGGGTTCCGAGTCGTGAACTAAGGAACTCTAAAAAAGAGTGATTTAGTTGTCATTATTGCAAACGGTGTGACAAATTGTGCGGATGAGGTCATAAGTCGTAAGAGTAGGGTGCGTGTGACGACGGTGATTTATCTCGTTTCATTACATTAACCGGTTGAACATTTAATCGGACCGCGGGAGGCGTCTGCGCATATAAGTGGTGACCATGATCGTACTGACACGGCCAGAAATGTTTATAGCTTCAAGTAAATAAGTTTTATTTATATGTCATGTTGGAATTTTCAATTAATTATTTTATTTCTGTTGGGCAGAAGCGAAACCTATTCACTAAGTGTTAAAGGTTTTTTTTTAATTATTTTATGTAATGTTTCGATTGAGTAAGTCGTATCGAACAATCTATCTATCGTAATAAAAAATGAAATTAATTATTAATGAATTTGAAACTGACAATTTTTAAAGTCACAGTTGAACCACATAGCTTAAGATTTTTTACTTGTTGTCAGTACTATCACAGGTTAACTTGTCTGCCTCAAAATTTCGATAGATCACACTTGAGGTCCCACATATAAATATTCTATTTTATCTCTCGTAATTCAATGTAACTTATTGTTGTATTCGAAACTATATATGTATATTATGAGAGTCCTTAAAGTTTTAAAAGGTAGATTTTATTTTAAAATTCGTAAAAATGTTTTAACAGAAGTCTTTCACTAAGGTTCACATTAATAATATTAATAAATGAATAAACTCTAACTAAATCAGTATGGCTCTACTACCTATGTTGTAGAGCCATACTGATTTCAGCACGAATAGGTCGCCTCATCTGAGGCAGTCTTACCCTCACATAGAAGACCAACCTAAAATGACAACAGCATTCATGTTGCATCATTCCACCAACTTCCGGGGGCCGGAAGAATGTTGCAGAAACATATTACTAAGCTGCCATGGTGTGGGTCACCATGTTGCATTGTATGCACTCACAGTACGGATGGTGGCCCCTACTCCTGGATTCTACTCATGTTTTCCATCAGACAGTCACTTTGGTAGACTTCAATATAAAAAAAAAAGTATTTAAGAACTATCTAAGATTATTTATTTAGATAAATAGCTGTTGAATAAACAGTTTTTTGCAAAGTTAGGTAGATACTTAAAATATTTTAGTTCTATAAATCTTCAGGTTTGAGAAGATATAAAAATATTCATATAATATTTTTATGAATAATTAATTATTAGATGAATTATTTAATATTACATTATATTACAAAATGTATAATTACCCTTACTCTAAATTCTTTTAATGATTAGAAGTCGATGTACAATATTGACCACATCATAACAAAAAAATTGTATAGTCGGCCCCTTTATATTAAGAGCAAAAACATAATGATAAAAATCGGTTTCCAAAACAATCAAGTTTTCTCTAGTTTTGAAACAAGCTTCCTCACAAAATGGCATAAATAAATTAACACTTTTATGTGTCATTGTTTCCAAAAGTTAGTTTCTGTAAAGATCGCCTCTTTAGTTGATGTCACGCAAGTCGGTAGCTGCGTTGATTCAAATCGACAATAATTAAATATCTCATGCACCTTTTAATACACCAATTTATTCACTCTCCGTCTTCATGCCTGTATTAATTAAGATTGAAAGGAGTGTTCATTCTTTAACTGTCGATTTATTTATATAGCTGCATCCATAAATTATCGCCATTTTGCAAGAGTTAATGAACTGAGGTGTAAAAATGTTGCTGGAGATCCCTTCTCAACAATCACGTTTGACGAGTATACAAAGGACATCAACGCGCCCTGTCGTTTACAATTATGAAGTGTTATTTTATTTTATATCAAGTTTTCTTTTTTTTCTTGTCAGCGTGTAGACAAAAATCTTAGTTTGAAATTTAAATGTAATAGTCTTCTCATCAAAAACTTATTTTTATCTAGACAAGAAGTGTATTGTTGCCCAGAGTTATGATTACAAACCGACTTCGAAAATTCTGTTTAAAGAAGATATACTTTCTACTTCATTGAATTGAAGTTCAGAAAAGATACAAATTCATGAAATAATAGTACTGTTTATTAACGTCATATTAAACATCTGTATCACAAGTTAAACGGCCAATCGAGTCAGTGGCGCATATGCAGTGGTTTGCGATTATGCATGCCAACTTAAAATGAGTACTGCGCTCACCAATAACCAGATGTACAAATCATAAAATAATAAAATCTCAATTTTATTTCTTTGTAATAGAGTCTAAATCAGAGGCTTTTTATCACGCAGGACACTCAATAGGGTTATGTAATACATCAGCGACGAACCTTTCAAATTTATGATGCGTCTATTAGACGGTCTTAGCTTTTTAGATTTATGGCGTAAATAATATTTGATCTTACATTATTCATGGGAATGGAATGTGATTTTCAGCAAGTTATCATTCCTGACGAGATATAAACTTACGGTGGTACCTGTTATAATAATTTGCATTGTTTACATTAGATAACAAAAACTATCACATATGAATGTATAAAATAAACGTGAAATAGATTCATTCTGTCAGTTGTGCTGACTTGTTGGAATTAAACTGACTATTTCCGCGGGTAGCTAAAGGAATGTTATTGTAACGCTGGTGGCGGCCATTTTGCTTGCGGGTGGGGTCAAGTCGACCCCGCCTCTCGTTTCCGCTACGGGATAATTAAATATTACCCCTCCTCAAGACTTCCTCTTTAGTATACATCTGTTTAATTTTATTACTTTTCTTACAAAACTTCACAAATGTAGAAGAAATACCTGGAAGAAATGCTTCGTAAAACAACTGCGAGTAAAGACGTTAAATATAAGATGAAGTGAATTGCAGACATTTGGAGGTGTATGCAGTTTGTGTTTTATTTTCTCTAAAATAGTAACACGTGTTCCAACTTCAACCTGTTTTCATTTCCTTGCTCTTCTAACTATGACATTGGTTTGTCACGGGGTCAAGATACGTTTGTTAGTGATTTACAAAGTTTACTTTAGTTTACTTTGTAAATAACATTATTTTAAAAAAATAATTAAATAACGCCTGCCAAGGTGACTTTACTATGCCTGATGGAAAGCATAAGTAAAATCCTCAAGTGGGGGTCGCCATTACTCGCTGCAAATAAATGCAAGCAGTATGCTTAATTCTTTAAAACGACAGATTGGACGCAAACACAACGTTACTGGCCATTTTAAATATATAGTTTTCTATGTAACGGTTCCTCTGTTCCATTGTCTGTAGAAAGTATTGCACTTTCCGTACATATTTAGCACGTTTTCGATTTCAGAGTATTATTTTATTTTACGTAAAAAAAAGTTTCTCAAATTTCACTTATTCTGCCAAATTTACCATGAAAAGCCCCAAGTACGTGGAGGTTAGTTTCAATGTCACTTTAAATTTGTCTGAGTAATAAAATGAAGAGCATTGATTTCTCTTTCTAAGCCTCAGCTGGTTTGACCTCATTATGTTTACTAGTTCATATCATAGTTAGCTATCGTTTGAATCTGATTGATTAAATTTTGAATAATATAGATTTGAAAACTGTTTATTAATTTTAATAATTAATTATAGTACAACTTCTAAGGCGTACTTAAAGCCATAGGTATATACAATATACTCTGGAACGACTGGACAAATTTTGACGGGAGTTTCACTAGCAGAAAGCTGATACATTTTTAGGCGGATAAAACCGCGGGACTCAGCTAGTTTTTTCATAAATTTATTAGTTTTCCTTCTTTTCTTAAAATATACTTACAATTATAAACTATATAAAAACTTATATAATAAATACTTCCCGAATATTCAAGCATCTTAATAGCTTTGTAATCGTCCTGGTATAGGAAACTGTGTAATAACTTACTATATAAAAATCTAAGTAAAGCAATTATTGTTATTTTTACAGTAAACCGTTAATTTAATAGTACCTTGTTACGAATTTCGTTTTTATAGCGCAGAATAATATTTCGAAATTGGACGGTCATTTTCAAGTGTTGACGCAGATTACATCCTTCAACCTTACGTTCAACTGGTTTTTAAGTGCGGTTCGAATGGTGTTCGCTGCGCTGATTTAGAGCTAATTGAATACTGCGAGCCTGCTGTGGCCCGTAACAGACATCTAATTCGCTCTCCGTCAAGATACCTATTAATTGACTTGCAATCAAAATATTGTATGTATTGCTTTGAAACTATAACATAGTTAAGTACTTTGTTATTAGATGTAGTTTTGTTTGTAAACTTCAATTCAGATTGATATTATATTCAGGGTTAAAGAATAAAATTGCCAATTTGTACTGAAAAAGTACAAATCGGCAATTTTATTGTACTTTTTTTTTTCATATAACATATTTATTTAATCAAAATATCTAAAAGTATTACCTAAACATTGCTGGCATCTAATAGGAAGGTCATTTATGCCTTTGCGATAGAACTCTAGTGATCTAGATTCTACAAACTGTGTGAAAGCATTTTGTACTGCCTCGTGGAAAGAAAACTTTTTATCACGTAGAAAATAGTCCAAATCTCGCAAAAAATGGTAGTCCGTTGGAGCAAGGTCTGGCGAATACTGGGTAATACAAGGGTGACAAATGGTTTCTAATTGCAGTTTCTGTAGAGTTAAAACGGTTTCTCGTTCTGTGTGAGGTCACGCGTTATCATGGAGTAATAATGGTGAAGATCGACTCATGAGTCGGGGCTGTTTCACTGCAAGTTTTGCTATAATTCTTCGGAGTTCTTCACAGTAGACATCTGCCGTTATTCACTATGCCTTTCTCTGATCTGGTCCAGCGATCAGATCCGAGAAAGTTATAGTGAATATTACCATGCTGAGACCACCAAACAATTACCATTACCTTTTTATTGGTAAGCTTAGCTAGGATCCTGTTGAGGGTTAAACTGGGGTCAGCCATTGCATTTTTCGTTTACGGTTATCGTAAAGAATCCAGTTTCCATTACAAGTCAGAATTCGATCTAATATTCCTTCATTTCTGTATCGATTCAACAAGGCAACACAAATTTCAACACGCGTTTCTTTCTGCAGATCAGTCAAAACATGAGACACCCATTTTTCATATTTTTTATTTTATTGATTTGACGCAATTGAGTCAGTATTGTTGGTAAGGTAACGCCGCTAATTCCTGGGTAGTTTGGCTCGGATCGGCTTCCACCATAACTTTCAATTTATTTTCAATAGCAGTCCCCTCTCCAAACGCAACATTGATATTGCGAGCTGTTTCTGCAGCGTTAGCTCCGCGTTGGAATTCGTATTCAAAAAACACTCGAATTTTCGAAGTATCCATCTTTCTTTTCTCAGCTGAATAAAAAAAAAAGTCAAGTATTGAACATTTTTTAAAAGAAGAACCTCAGGTACGATTTGAAAAAAAGTTTTACTCAAAAATCTCAATCCATATAGGTTCTATGTCAATTCGAAATACCTATTGCAATAAAACGATAATTTCATACTTTAACACCCTTTATTATCAACGAGCTTTTGCTGTTTCTCTATCAGCGTGTATTTGGGTTTTCAATGTATGTACTTTTAACCTATTGCCATCCTTCTTCAAGAACTTCTAACCCTTCTAATGGCTTAGCACGGAACATTACACATTACAGTCAGAGCGACAGCAGAGTTACTTTCACATATACAATAATATAAGTAAGGATTTGTATACCTACAGTAATTCCTTTATTTGGAGTGTAACGTGGACTCCGTTATGGAGAGGTCATCGATGTTTCACTCATACGGTACGTGAATACTGTTTAGCGAAAATAACAATAATTATTTGACTACATTTAATGTTTGCGGTCGGATAGTGAATAACATTAATTGTACTTGGTGTCAAATTTTAGACATGCCAGTATAGTAGTAACAGCAGCTTATTGCACGTGATTGTATGCAAGAATATAAAATGAATAGCAGATTATTGTGAGTACTGTCAGTTAAAATGTTGACAGCACAATGAAAAATATTCGGTCGGTTGTCAGCTGACGTCTTCTGTGGCCGCATTATACCTAAGAGCTGTTGTCAAGAGGTTTAAGATGGTCCTAATGTAACGGATATATTAAGTTACTTTATTATATTTAATTTATATAAAACATGGTTTAAAAAATACAGGCAAAGTATGCTTTTCCTCAAATTGCCGACATGACCAGTGATGTGACGACCTAATAGAAAACCGATGTAAAACAATATTACGGTTACTTTTTACCGAGTGAGGGAATTTGCAAGAACTTTTCTCCCTCTCCAATGGTGAGAAGGAGACTGGTTTAAGAGTGTCAGCCTATTTAAGAACGATTTCCTTAGTTATCTAAGATCCTTAAGGTCGTCGGTAAATTTAGAGCTTATGGTACCTAGCCACACTACCACATTCTACGATAAATCGTTTACGGTACAGGCTGTTAGATTATGGAATGCCTTGCCGATTTACATTAGACGTGCCCAAACACCGACGGTATTTAAGAACATGGTCAAAGATCACTACTTGAATTCATAACACTCAGAATAGTTGTACATGATTTCATAGTTATTAGTAGATTTGTATACTTATTAGGGTTCCGTTGCCAAATGGCAAAAAACGGAACCCTTATAGATTCGTCATGTCTGTCTGTCTGTCTGTCCGTCCGTATGTCACAGCCACTTTTCTCTGAAACTATAAGAGCTATACTGTTGAAACTTAGTCAGTAGATGTATTCTGTGAACCGCTTTAATATTTTTACACAAAAATAGAACAAAAGAAATAAATTTTGAGGGTCCCCATACTTAGAACTGAAACTCAAAAAATTTTTTTTCATCAAAACCATACGTGTGGTATATCTATGGATAGGTCTTCAAAAATGATATTGAGGTTTCTAATATCATTTTTTTCTAAACTGAATAGTTTGCGCGAGAGACACTTCCAAAGTGGTAAAATGTTGGTCCCCCCCCTGTAACTTCTAAAATAAGAGAGTGATAAAACTAAAAAAAATATATGATGTATATTACCATGCAAACTTCCAACGAAAATTGGTTTGAACGAGATCTAGTAAGTAGTTTTTTTTTAATACGTCACAAATCATAAACCGCAATTTACATTTCTTTCAATCAAAACACTATTATTAAAACATTGATGAAAGTTGCAACGAACTACAAAAACTTTTATATGATGCTACGGAACCCTTCATGGGCGAGTCTGACTCGCACTTGGCCAATTTCATTTATATTATTTGTATATATTTGTGTGATAATATATAAATGGTATATATGTATCTGTGTGTATTTTATTAACCACCATAACTACGCAACACCGAAACTACCTTTTATTAATTTTTACCTCCTGTTAATTTGTCCATCCAAAGGTTGCCTGGTAGAGATTGCATTTAGCAATAAGGCCGCCCATTGCCCATACATATCAACATTGTAATTTTCAACTGCGACATTGTAATTGGTGTACAATAAAGTATATTCTATTCTATTCTATTTTAATTTACTTTTTAACTAATAAACAAACGTATATTGTATGTTTATGTGTTTATATCAGTTGTCTAGAACCCATATTACAAGCTCTGCTTAGTTTGGGACTTAATGGTGTTGTGTGAAAATGTTCAACATATTTATTTATTTTACTTTATTTTATTCAATCCACTGTTATTTGGTACTGAACTATAGTCGTCACAAAATAAGAAGCCCGGTTTGACATTTGTCATCGTGGCGTAACTAATACGATTAATTCGTGTTTTTGAGTGCAATTTTTCAATATCAAGTTAAATTTGATGCTTATTTATGATAAGCGATGTGATAGTGCATGGGTAACATAGTAATTAAATAGGATTATGAATTTGATTTTTCATTTTCTTCTATGCTGCATGTCAAATGACAAATGTCAAAACGGGCTTCTTATTTTGTGACGACTATAAATATAGTGCGAAGCGCTCATAGCCGAGTGGCCTTAGGTGATTGGAAACAATCACCAAGGGTAAGCAACGACGGCGCGGTCGGACCTAGATGGGTGACCGTTTGTGGCATTATATGTAATGAGCGTTTCCGTGATTCGGAGGTCACGTTAAGCAGTCGGTCCCGGTTGTTATCATAAGATAGCAGTCGTGAAGCTCAGTTGGAGGCCTTCGGGCGGCTTAAAAACATCCAACAGCAAGATTACGTAGCCACAACGTGTCTTGTCTGTCCCCAACCCGCACTCGGCCAGCGTGGGGACGTATGGCCTTAACCCTCTCTTGAGAGGAGACCTGAGCCCAGCAGTGGGACGTTATGGGTTGTTGATGTATGTATGTATGTATAAATATAGTCAAAGCTAAGATTTGAGGTATCGGAAAATGGACTGTAAGCAAATATAATTAAAGTCTAAAATTCCAACAACAAGTTTTAGTACCAATGACCATTATTAATTTACGAAATGTTAGTGCTAATAATTGGTTTGGTTTGATTCCATCCCATACAACTGTACACCCGAGTCGAATATGATTGGGTTTTATCTTATACGTAAACGGCAAATTAATTGACGGATTGTAATTGTTGACATAAACATAATTGATGTTTCTGCAAGCAGATGTTCACGAGGTAGAAATATTAAATTGTTGTAAATTAATTTTTTGCTTATAATAATAGTATTAATTATTTTTTCACCAAGTTTAATGTCATTAATATGTTATTACCAAGCACTTTTTAAAAATTTAGTTTTGCATTAAAAATGTGTACCGTAGTGCCAACGTCAAGTTTCTGTTTATTTAATATGTATTAGCAGAACAACGATCCTTTTCATAAACTCCTGCATTTCTAGACCTGAATAACTAGTAATTTAATATAATAAGCTATTTAATACAATAAAGTTTTTACTAAAACTACACCGTTAAAATGAAAGCTAATTGAACTACAAAGAATTGTATTATGGCAACAGTAATGTTGATATATTATGTGTACTAACAAGGATACTTAATATCTATCAACATTTCGTCACGCTCATGTTTTTATACTTAAGAATCAAAGTGGGTTTGTTAATTGGTTGGAATTGGAAGTCAGATGACTAGTATTTTTAGTAGTGCGAAGTGCGCTCACTATGTAATCATAAGATGCGTCATAATGACGGTCAGTGTGCGGGAGTGCGCCCCTGCTGAGTCAGCGCAGTTGAATGGTACTGGCGCCTTCTGATAGCCTTACGTTTTTCCTTATTTTTTACACCTAATGTGTAGTTTGGCGTGAAAATTACTAACACCCCTGTCGGCTTTTTACTTATAGTCTTGAAGCTAAAAGGCTTAATAGAAATAGCAAAGTTACAGGTTATATTGCAACATTGTGATACACTTTATCTTTATAAAATAACTAGCTGATGCCCGCGGCTCCGCTCGCGTTTTAGAGGTATGAAAAATAGATGTTGGCCGATTCTCAGACCTACCCGATATGGAGACAAAATTTCATACAAATCGGTCCAGCCGTTTCAGAGGAGTATGGCAACGAAAACTGTGACACGAGAATTTTATATATTAGACTAGCTGACCCGGCGAACTACGTACCGCCCTAAAAAAATAGGGGATGATCGTAGAAGGGTGAAAATTGAGGATTGTATGTATTTTTGTATGTTGTATCATAAAAAAATAGAAATTAAAAATTTTGTTTAAAAAATAAAAATAAAATAGGGGTGGACTACCCCTAACATTTAGGGGGATGAAAAATAGATGTTGGCCGATTCTCATAGAGACCGGATAAGCACATTTTTTTTTATCAAAATCGGTCAAGCCGTTTCGGAGGAGTATGGCAACGAAAACTGTGACACGAGAATTTTATATATTAGATTTTAATAACAAGTTCAGATAAGATCAGTTATCAATTTCTATTAAAGCGCTGAAAAATCAGTTTGTTACGGAGGAAGCAGCTCATATAAATTCAACCAAAGCGACTGTAAACAGACGTCTTGCAGAACTTGGTTTAACCTTAAAGCGATCGATAGTTCAATATTGGAAAGAGACCATGAATTACAAGACAAAAGCTACACACGTGAATACGTGAACCGGATACTATGTTGACGGCAAAAGGTGTATGGCATTCCATTATCTAAGCTAGAAAAATTCTGACTTATCGACTATCCAGCATGCTTGTACTGAACTCATATGGGGTGCGAGGCAAAGGAAACTTCCACTGAGTTCTATTAATCATAAGATACGCTCTTAACTCTCCTTTGATGGGAAGTAGGGCAATACACCCCAACATTGGCTCGTAAACATCATTCACAGTATGCTAAATCGCAATATGTCTATAGCACGTGAGGGTTATACGTAATACTTGAGAAGACTTTAATTTTTTGCACGTGTTTGTAAGAATAAAAACTTTCCTGTTATCCAGGCCTTATGTCACACATAATATATTATTTACAAATCTGTGATTTCATTATGCTAGCTTTTAATTATTTGATCAGACTGAACGCATTGCTCGTGACTATACTTATAATTATATTCACACTATAACACGTTTTTACAAGGCATTTACACTTTTTTCAATTCAGATCATTTACTATTTATTTTAAATATCTTTGACGTGTCTGATTGTATTTAATTTAAGCCGTCCGTTGCGCTCATTATATATGGTAATAAATCGGAAATATTGCTTTGTTTTATTTACAGATGCCAATATAGCGATAACTGTCAAGGTTTTACATGCCACTATAAACTTTACGTGAATTGCAGTTTTGTCTAAAATCGTTTGTAGATGTAATATTTTATGTTTAAATAGCTAGTTCGGGTGCCGACCCTACGCATCCGGTCAAGCCACTCTCGTTTGCACCTTGTCAGCGCTACTGATTCTATCTGTAGCCCTAATTGCTGATATTCCATTAAAGTAATAAATACGCTGCGCCTTCTCACCTTCTTATTAGAGTTGATTACTGCACTCCTTTGTTTCTATTATGTCATGAGTTGTTAATGTTTGAGGAGCAATTGTTCGGCTACCTTCGTTATGTTAACAATATTCGTGAGATTTCATGTTTACTTTCACAGGTGTATAAGGGTATCATCAGAAGTGAATAAATAATTAGATGTAGACGGTTGTTACAGTACCTTTTTATTCTAGCACTTAATGGTTACCGGTGTTTTATAACACGTACTAGGTAACGGGTGATGAAATCTTGTTATACTACTCTAAATATTATTTTTGTATGCGTTACACGTTTCTGTATGATACGTTGTGATAAAATAATACGTTTTATATTTCTGTATTCTCGTTTTCACACCATTTTTATGCTACACTTTTTAAACTTGAATTCTCACACACACATCAGATTGTCTCGCGAGTGGGCTGAGGATGTTATTGCTTACTTGCTCTAAACTTCATAAGACGCGTTAGTGAGAGAATGCGCGACTAGCGAGTATTTATTTTGAATTTAATAACTATGAATACACACAAAAATAAAATATATTATTTAAGGTGCAATTTCTGTGCAAATCGATTACTGGTATAGATAGGTACTAGTCTAGGGAATCGGCTATTTCTTTAAGGTTAGAACCTCGTTATTTATTTCTTAATACTAATCTAGTAAAGTAAGATAAAGGTTTGAAGTATTTTTTTTTTAAATACAAGAAATCATAAACTACTTAACCTGAAAATTGTTTTAATATTGTATTGTAATTTTGCGGTTCCGATTTTCATAACTTATGTTTTCTTGCGGAAAAATAGGCTATATTATTGCACACTGCATACTCCAAATTGTAAGTACATGTAAACCTAGTTATTAGAGTTCCGACTATGACTGACACTTCGAATTGTTGAATTTAATTGTAGAGAATAGAATCGCAGGTTTATCACAATCGTTGCTTTAATAGTTGGCTTAAAACGCTCAGATTCAATATCTCAGTCATCTGCCGAACAAGCTTTGCCCACGCTTGTTTCTCTGTCTACGTGAACGTAAAAGACGCACCGTTTGAAGCTGATAACAACAGATAACCTACAACATAGGCTGCCCTGCATAAATATAGTTCATTTGTGATGTATTTTGAGACCAGTACCAGTATACCGTACCAGACTAACCAGTATTCAATGACGTTACTCCAGGTATGTTAAGTATACAAATAACTCTATAGTTAGTATTTGTGCCAAATACGACATTTATTTGATTTTTATTTATGTACAGTTCCTTAAATGCTGTTTGAATGTGAAGTAGTGTATTTTAAGCATTTAAAATAGAAATAATGTGATGTTTGTACGTGACTAAACTATGACGGTTTATCATGTGAGTTCATTGCGTATTTATTTATTTTCGGAAAATACCAAATGAAATTCAGATTTGAAATGCTTACAATAAAGTTTATTAAATAAATGCATACAATGAATGCTATTCAAATTTAATTCCTTTAATTATTAAGAAACACAGTCTTCTAAACTTTGTACACTACATAAGGTAGTAAGTAAGTAGTACATATATATGTAGTGCACAAAAGTAAACTAAACTACACAGTTTGCATACATCGTATTCCAAAGTGAACAGAAGATGTGCGGAATCCACTCCGGAGGCACTTAATGTAGCCCTCGTTTAAGTAAACAAGGTACACGTCTGCGAGTAGGCTCCATGTCTTGTTTTTATCCGTCTTAGTCCACCGCTCCACGCTTGTTATCTTGTTATCCTATCTTGGCGAGATTGTGCCTTTTTGTGCAGCTGATGCACTCAATATATGCACATATTTATTGAATTTTTAAATCTGTTAAGCCACTACACGTTTTATGACAGTGCAATTGATCTCATTTGCGACCTTAAATTTTATGTAGAGTAAGAAATATTTTTGTCTGCTCTTCTACCTTGAAATGATTTTCCGATTATTTGTGAATTAAAGCCTTCAAATAGCCTCCCATCATTTACTAGAACACAATGTATTGTTTTTTTCAGTCTATTGTACCTATATAATATTCAACAGGATGCCGGCTAAAACAAAGTCACGTTTTTCGTGGTCTCCATTTGCGGCTACAATACTGTCAACGAATATGGCCTTAACAAAGTTAAAGGTCTTTTCCGTTATGCTCTCCTATGAACCGTTGATAACTTCTAAATTGGAACTAATTTGTTTTTAGAATCTGATGAATCCAATGAATGTGAAGTGTATAAATTAAGCTGTTTTTAATGGCTTATTCATTTATTACACATACTTTCTGAATTCCACGGTATCACCCGCGGTTTTTGTTGTAAATAACGCCGTAACGCCGCAAGTAACGCAGCGGAACAAAGATAGCCTAAAAAAATTGTATCAGTTACTCCTTAGATCATCGGCTTTCTGTCAGTGAAAGTCCTTTTAAAATCGGTCCAGCCGTTCAGTTTTCCTGGAACAAACAGACAGGCAAAAGTTATAAAAAAATGCCTTTTTGGTGTAAGTAACACATATACTTTCATATACATTTAGTAAAAAACTGTTAATTTGATATTACATACAGACATTTTTACTGAGGCTCTATCGACCGAATTCCATTTAAATCGGTTTAGTACTTTTACACAGAGTTACTTTGACATTTATAATATTAGAAAGGTTATCACCTAAGTACTTCATGTAAAATGTAAGTAATTTGACTATAGCATTATGTATTATTTTATAACCAAAAACCACTTACAATAATATGAAATAATTTCACAATTTCTTAATTGGAAACGTAAACTACATTTTGCACGCGACCAACAGTGGTTATAAAATTACATTAATGCTGTTATATTCTGCGTTAAGCTTATAATAATATAGTGTGACGGCGCTGCAGTCTTTATGAGGGTGCTCTTTGCAAGAAATATCTTAGTGCTCTGCTCACCTTCGCGAATAACGTAAAAAATATTTTCTTTCCATCGCTGCTTGCTAAACTGGCTAGCTGGGAGCTACCGTTTTCCGCTGAGTTAAATTCTCATTACTTTCCTTTGATGGAAGGGAGTTAGCTTTTATAACCGCGCGGTCGAGGTAGAAAATTTTATTACAACGATGGCTTTTGACAGGTGCTGTTGTTACAATGCTATGTACAACTTTTTTTATAGAATTCTTTAAATGACAAAAATTGCAGAACATCAAAAGATATTACGAAATCGGAGCGTAGGCAGGGTTTAATGATATAACGTTTTTCTATCGCAAATCTTGCTCTAAGTCGACGTGCGAGAAATGACTTCGATTGCGGTAATTTTTTTAACGTGAGACAATTTGCGGATCAAGTGAATATAATACAGTCATAATCGAAGATTTATGACATCTGAGACATCAATGATTCCAATGTCCCATCAGGTTATAAAAGTTAACCACTATCACATTGTAACAACTTTTTTTAGTTACTATAAATAATTCGTATTGGTAACGCAATAAGATGACGTGTTTAGGTGAGCGCCATCTTTATCAGGTTAGCGGTAGCTCTGACACTCTTTCTTCATTGGTTTTAGATAAACTTTCACCCGCGAGTCGTCAGATGGCGTTATTTTCTCTTAAATGTAGCACGGATGAGATTAATACTCTGTGGTAAATTGTGTTCTATGTTATCTTTGGTCATAAGTCTGTTTTGTCTATGAGAATCAGGTGAGGTTTTTTTGGTTAACGAGTGGAGGGTAAAAGTTTTATTTCAACGGGACCTTGAGATATAATATATAAAGCGGGCCCTAATTCCCCGAGAAAGCACTCTTAGTTCTACTGCGGTCCTAGGCGAAACTCTGCTCGTTGTAATATTGGTTCGTGAAGAATTCCTGGTGTTTAACCCGCTCTGCAAAGTGGTGAGAAACCTGCTTTCTTTATTTAACTATATTTCCTTGTACCAGTCTGTTTGTGTGATTATGTACTTAGTATTGTGTCTCATATTTTTTCCTAGGGTTCCAAGGATTGATTCCAAGGATTGATTCCAAGGATTGATTTCAAGTTTTGGTTTGAGATCTACCTCAACCAACGTTGGTCTACCTTCGGCTGTACCTTCGGGTGCAATAGGAGAATCCCATTAGCGGTGTGTGGGCAATCAAGCGAGCAGAGGTGCCCAGTGTAAAGGAGAGCCCCCTCTTGTACGACAAATCCCCAAGGACATAAGATGACGGACCTCAGGGACCACATCGGGGCTCCCGTATTAACTTCACTGACGTCTGCTCTTCCCGGTCGAGCCCCCAGAGATCCAGGGAAGCCTAAGTTATAGACTATTTGTGTAGCAACCCTCTTATTTAGGATTAGATTTATATTTAGATATAAGAATCTTAGTACTATAATGTTGAACAACCCACCTTTGTAACTTTGTGTATTATCTCTAGTGTGTAAGAGGTGGATCTATTTGTGCTTCATGTGTGTAATGAATAAATGTGTGTGAGACTGAACCCATGTTTTCTTGGGGAATACCTGGCTACCCAAATCGACATATGCACACATATGAACTCTGTCTGTTATTCTCTCAGCTTATAGATACTACTTGTGAACAGGCGCCCTGGGATATTTCACATAGCTCTACTGACTGCGCACCGGTGAGTGACGCCCCCTGGTAGGGCTAGGGCCTTCTACTAACCCCCCTTTACCGGGGCTAGGGGTTACAAATTGGCGCGCCAACGTTTGGCTTAGAAACCGAACCCTTCTTTGTGTGTGTGCTGTGTCTGGGTGGTTTGGTTGTTTTTCAAGGAAACATCCGTCCGATACGTCCCAGGACGTTAATTGGTTTTGCGAGTGCAGTGCGCATATAATTAACTTTTGTTTGCATTTTTTCAGCGCATTTTACCACCTTTTATGCGGCGTGCAAACTTTAAAATTCAAAATTAAAAAATAAATTTTTACACTGCAAAACATTTGGTAAGTTTGGATCATTATATTTTGGAATTCTATGTTTTATGTTTCTGTGTTTTGTCCTTTTAGTCTTGTTCGGTCTCACACATTTATATTTTTACCCTTTTTGTCTGTTGGAGAAAAGTCACTTTGTGAGGGTGTCTTTTTTCAACACTATTTTATACTACCTACTTACAAAATAAGTAAGGAATTTGTATTTTAGAACTTTGTATCAAGTCAATACTTGACTATAAACTTATTATATTTATTTAAACAAAAGGATTTGTTCTCCTTTTGTCTTGATGAATAATAATATAAATTTATTAAGGTAATTTAAATTCAATTTGGAAATACCCTTCTTGTGTTAGGGTAAAGAAAACTTTTTACAACTTGAAACTTGTGATGTGTAATTGTTTTAAAGAAGTAATAATATAAGGTTATTAACTTGTATTAACCAATAACTGTGATTAATTGTGTTCTTCAAACGCGTTAAATCACCAATTAGTGTTTTTTATTGTAACTGCTTTCAGTTGAACAGCTGGGAGGTAACATACTTAGTTTTTTTAATTTATCTAAAATTTGAATTTGTGTAATTGTTGTTACCCTGCAATTTAAATCTTTTTTGTTTTAAATACTTTTACTCACAACTTATATGTGGTAATTTCACTACACCTGACTTTGTTGTATTTAAAGAGAAAAAAAAAAAGAATTTGTAGTTACCTCACAAATTCGAACTTTTTCGGTTTTAAATAATTTTACTTTTAAATAATCTTACTTTTATCTTATGAACTTTGTTCGTTTTAAATCATTTTAACTTACAACTTAATTTATTGTTGTTGTTGATTAGTTAACTCAGTTAACTTAACAAAACTGTGTATTTAGATGCAACAGTCTAAGCTGTTCTTTTGTAATTAATATTTTTTTCTTTCTAGTGTACTGAAAAAGCTTAGTGCTGTTCCCTAACATAGTTCACATTAGATTGTAATAGTGAATTACCATATACTTTGAAAAATATACTTTATAGTGTTAACAGTTATATACTGGAGATACTCACTATAACCCTACTTTACATTGCTAATAGTGAGTTACTTTATGTACTACATATTAATACTGACTTGAACTAAAACCACATACTGTAATTAGTGAATTAGTGCGGTATAACTTTCTCTTTTGGCGCTGGGATTGACCTGGTGCATTATCTTAGTTTGTCTTTGAGCTATAACTTTTAAATTTGGAACTATATTAGAGCTATAACTTTTAAATCTTAACTTTGTATCTTAACTTTGAACATTACTTTAATCTTATAACTTGGAACTTTGGCTTTGAACTCTGAACTTAGATTTGATGATGAGATAGACTTATTATTGAAGTGTCAACTATGTAACTTGTAATTTGAATCTTTAACTGTGAACTTAGAACTGTGAATTTATATAACTTTAACTGTGAACTTTGAACTTAATTTTTTTTGTACATCATGGCCCAGTTAGCTAGGTGTATAAATTATTTAGAAGGGAATAAACTTATTAATGCTTTATCTGCCATGGGGTTTTCAGTTGGCGCTGATGACACGGTGGCAAGTCTTGGGGATAAGCTGCAAACTGCATTGTCTTCTCCGGCGTGGCAGCATTGGTGCCAGCGCTTCTCTGTCCCTGCTTCTGCTGATATGAAGCTGTTTCTGACTTTATGGTTTGAATGAACTGAATATAGTTCGGTATTCAGGTGATCCTTTTGAATTTACTTTTTTTTGTGAAATTTTACCTTAGTTTTTTGTTAGAATCTAGTCACTTTAGGTTGTCAATGTATGCTTAGGTGTCTTCTGCGATATGTCTGTTGCTAGTTCGTGGTTTCGATTACCCTGAACTGGTAGGTGTCCGTGACCAGTATGGAGCATCTCTGTCTGTGTCTATGTCTGCGGTCAGCGGTCACCTATTCTCTCTAAAGATGTATCGGTTAGGGAACCAATACCAGCCCATGGTGACGGTCCTCACTACACCTCGCCTGAGCTGGTAGGGGGTCCATTGGACTCGTCTCAACGAGGCCACTACTTATTAAAGAAAAACTTTATTTCTCTGTACTTAACTGGTTAGGTTTACTTTGAGTTTACTGAACTGTCTGTGTCCTTATGCTGTACACTAGGGAACTTATACTTAGTCAACTTGAGTATAGACGCCTATTGTCTGGTGACTAGTTCTTATGTTATTTCCTCTCACACTTCTGCTGGTGGTGGGTATCAATTGGTGTGTCTGCAGTAATGGTTGGATATTTTGTGGTTGGTGACTGTGTGTGTCTTTGGCGAATTAAAACAAGCCTACACGCTGTTGTGTCAGGTCCCTTGTCACCTGACACAGCTGTTGATGATGATGTTATGGAGCTTTGTCTGTTGATGTGGCAGGACCATGCTAGTCCTGCACACAACTTTTATCTGCAAGTTGCAGTTATTCTTTTATGTGGAGTAATGCCCTACTTGGCTTACACACATCCTTCTCTGCATGTTGCACTTCTCTTCACTTTGTATAGGGGTATGACTGGCCTAAGGCTCTAGTCTACCCGTCTGATATAGTCTAGTTACAGCGGGTCGTGACTGTAACAAGTTCGCCAAAGACAATACGCACTCATCGCCCGAGATGTCTTGCCTGCTGGTAGATTGCATCAATTTGATGCCTCACCACTAACTCCTGTCTATATGTTTAGGTCAGGCCTTCTTTTTTTGAACAGTTTTTAAAACTTAGATGTTATTATGTTAAAACTCTTGCTGTGAATTGTCTTAGTTTTAGCTTTAGAGATTACTTAGTGTCACTTAATTCTTTTGAAACTTTTAATAGAAATTAAATTTGGATTTCATTGGGACTTTGGAATAGATTCTGTTTTAGTGGGTGTTACTAACTTAGCTTCACTGTTTAGCAATTTTAGATTTTTTTTGTTCTTTTGTTATATAGGCAATCTTTTGATTTCCTTCGCACCCTGCTCAGGAAATTTCACGGGGGAGGGGGTACTGTAACAACTTTTTTTAGTTACTATAAATAATTCGTATTGGTAACGCAATAAGATGACGTGTTTAGGTGAGCGCCATCTTTATCAGGTTAGCGGTAGCTCTGACACTCTTTCTTCATTGGTTTTAGATAAACTTTCACCCGCGAGTCGTCAGATGGCGTTATTTTCTCTTAAATGTAGCACGGATGAGATTAATACTCTGTGGTAAATTGTGTTCTATGTTATCTTTGGTCATAAGTCTGTTTTGTCTATGAGAATCAGGTGAGGTTTTTTTGGTTAACGAGTGGAGGGTAAAAGTTTTATTTCAACGGGACCTTGAGATATAATATATAAAGCGGGCCCTAATTCCCCGAGAAAGCACTCTTAGTTCTACTGCGGTCCTAGGCGAAACTCTGCTCGTTGTAATATTGGTTCGTGAAGAATTCCTGGTGTTTAACCCGCTCTGCAAAGTGGTGAGAAACCTGCTTTCTTTATTTAACTATATTTCCTTGTACCAGTCTGTTTGTGTGATTATGTACTTAGTATTGTGTCTCATATTTTTTCCTAGGGTTCCAAGGATTGATTCCAAGGATTGATTCCAAGGATTGATTTCAAGTTTTGGTTTGAGATCTACCTCAACCAACGTTGGTCTACCTTCGGCTGTACCTTCGGGTGCAATAGGAGAATCCCATTAGCGGTGTGTGGGCAATCAAGCGAGCAGAGGTGCCCAGTGTAAAGGAGAGCCCCCTCTTGTACGACAAATCCCCAAGGACATAAGATGACGGACCTCAGGGACCACATCGGGGCTCCCGTATTAACTTCACTGACGTCTGCTCTTCCCGGTCGAGCCCCCAGAGATCCAGGGAAGCCTAAGTTATAGACTATTTGTGTAGCAACCCTCTTATTTAGGATTAGATTTATATTTAGATATAAGAATCTTAGTACTATAATGTTGAACAACCCACCTTTGTAACTTTGTGTATTATCTCTAGTGTGTAAGAGGTGGATCTATTTGTGCTTCATGTGTGTAATGAATAAATGTGTGTGAGACTGAACCCATGTTTTCTTGGGGAATACCTGGCTACCCAAATCGACATATGCACACATATGAACTCTGTCTGTTATTCTCTCAGCTTATAGATACTACTTGTGAACAGGCGCCCTGGGATATTTCACATAGCTCTACTGACTGCGCACCGGTGAGTGACGCCCCCTGGTAGGGCTAGGGCCTTCTACTAACCCCCCTTTACCGGGGCTAGGGGTTACAACATTATAATTGCCAAGTTATTTTTATATGTTGTAACCTTAAACATTTTTTTATCATAATACTGTAATTTTTTTGCACTTTCATAATAATACTTTTATTGTGTCTTAATTTCATTTAAGATCATTTTAAGGTTACGTAGTTCACTACTCGGAACCCTTATAGCTTCGTCATGTTCGCCCGTCCGTCCGTACGTCCGTCTATCTGTACTCGACCTTCCCACCAAACGGTTAGTTATGAACACAAGGAACATGTTAAAATAAAATCACTAATATTTTTTTCAGGCGTACACGTGAAGCGGGGTTTATTTTTTTCCTCTCGTCTACCCCATCATGCGTCATTAGAAAGATATTTTGAAACATTGAGAGGTTGCTAAGAGGAGTTTTTGATTTAGGTATCTGTTTGCGTTTTATTCGACTTTAAAGAGCATTTTCTTGTTATCTCTTTATCTAAACGGCTAGCTAGAAAAATCTGAATAAAATCATAATAGTAGTCCATATCATGAACTTTAAAGGAAAACTATAACTGCTTAGATAACTTTGCTGCTTGAAAACTGCTTAGTTAATTCAGAAGTTCTAGAGGCTTCAGGTCCTTACTTATGAAAATTTGTATAACAGTAATGAATTACCACACGGTTTTGAATCTACGTGCCATTATGAGTGTCTACAAAAACGTTTACGGAATATGCGTGGCCTGAAAAGCACTTGACCGATGTTTTTTATTTTCATCATAAATCGCTTTGTGTAACTTTTAGTGGTAACGAAACTTATTATGTGTACCATAGTCATTCTACATGTAAACATAAGTTATGTAAGAATAGCATTAAAGTGAGGTCACGAGCGTGTTTGCCCATGGCGTGTCTGCAGGCCGCACACAGGTCATCCCAACGTCGCGCGTCGTTGGAACGTCGCACAATAAACGTAAATTGGGGTTGAGAACATCCGTAAATATGTTGGGATCAGTCCTAAAATTATAAATTTAAATATAAAACAAAAAATCAATCGATTTGTAATAAAAATATCTGTCTTTAAAAAAAATATAAAAGAAAATAATAAAACGTCGCTTTTATTATTCATCTGATAACAATGCTTGGCAAAGTTCAGATCCCTTAATGTGTCTAAGCTCGGCTTCACATCGGTACAATATATTTTTATGTAATTTTGAAACTATTCAACACATTTTAGTGAGGGTCATACTTTTGGACCTCTCACCCCCACACATCTTCTACTATTTTGCATGGACAGCGACACATATTTTCGTCAATAGTATGACAGTAAGTTAGAAAATGATACTCTGAACATAAGAAAGTTTTATATAAAAGAGATGATCCAAAAAAGCCAGAATTGATTCGGACTTAATAGGTATCAGTAGGTTCATTATAATGCACAATTTACTCTACCGTTAGCGCAATGCCGAAATCAATGGGCTATATGAGCTATAAGCTGACAAAATAGGCATTAAAAAATCATGAGTTATTTGTAATTTTTTTCAGTTTATACAAAAACAATAATTATTACTGATTAGCAATAATAATAGGATTACTGTAAAAATTATAACGTAACATTCAACTGTGTAATCAGTTTGTCGAGCAGTAATATGTACAACTAGCTTAAAGTTTTTTTCTTAGTAAAAATATTATTTATTTTAGTGATGAGTACTAATTATAAACATTAATGGTTGATAGTAAACAGTAGTATAGCAATCCATTCATTAAAGTCGCTAGTATATTCCTAATATTGTATAAACTGATAAAAATCACAAGGAAATCATGATTTTTTCATATAATTTGTCAGTCTATAGCTGTTATACCTTGCTGTAAATTGTGCAATATAATGAAACTACTGATACCCATTTGGTCCCAATCGATTCTGGGTTTTTGGTCTATACATTATGGACCATCGCCTCTCCAAGTTTTTTTTTACCCATCCTTTCATAATGTTTATCTATGTCTCATAAGCAACATTTTTGTAAAATTGCATGCTTTGAGACCCATCGATTTATGCATGCAACCGTGTTGTACGATCAGTCTGTAAATAAGATTTTTTTAAGAATTGTTTTAACAACTAATTTTTATCTATTTAGTAAGAAATTTGTTAAAATAAACTTTTAACCATAATTTATAAATGATTCTTCTAATGTTTGAATTAATGGTTTGAAAGGTAAAGATGTGAAGTCTGTACGCAGTTAACTAGAGTTGATATGTGTTTAGTTTTTCAAAATTAGCATAACGCATTCACTAACAAGACACGTTCAGTTACAATTGCTTTCGCGAAAGAACCCTACTCAAACAACCCATTTCTATTTCAGGTCGCAACCGCTTGTTTAATGTTCGGTCCGTACAACCACGTCGGCTAACACTTAACGCTTTTTGCATACGAAAGAGTCCAGCGTTTATCTCCCGGTGTCTCTTGTTATTACGCTACTCAGTATTCAGGCCTTTTTGAATCGAGATAACGAACAACTGCTTCTTTTTCTCTGTTTGATTGCGTTTTCAGTAGTATTTAAACTCATAAGATTATTTACTAATGGAGTCCCGTGGTGTTATTGTTGTAAAGCGCGAGTAAAGCAACGGAGCGAAGCTAGTCTAAACGTAGCTAGAAGCTAGTGTAAGATTAGCCAGAACAAACAGACAGACAAAAAGATTAAAATTGCCTTCTTGATGCCAGTACCGTAAAGTATACTTTGATATCATCATCATCAACAGCTTTTAACAGTCCACTGCTGGATATACATGTATTCAACTTTGATATACATTTAGTAAAAAACTGTTCATTGGATATTACTTACAGACACTCCAATTTTATTTATTTGTATAGATTTATTTCACTGGTTTTGAAATTTGGTGTTTGATCAATTTCGATGAATAAAGTTTTTTAACTGCTAATCCACGTTCTCGGATGCTTTTTAAATTAACCAAAGAAACCCAAATAAAACGTTGCTATAGTCTATTCAAGACGACGAAGGCCGTAAATACTAATATAAATAACCTTCACTTAATCCGGGAGTTAGAATTTCGACAAAGAATGAAAACGATTAAATACAATAAGAACTCGGCATTTTATTCCATTAATACACGTCAAGTTGAATGTATTTATAACAAAACTTACACTTAATAACTCAGATTCGTCTATGATCGAGATACAGTGTAGCCAGTGAAACGTCTAATCATTGTGTGGGTTGCTGTAATTGAAGTTGAGGATCGTCCCTTTGCTTTTATCTTAATTTTATTCATATTGAGTGCTCCGGTGCTTAACATTACTGTGACCGCTTGTCACTTTCTATATCTAGTTGCTCGTTAATAGTATTATACAGCTACGGATTATTATTAACGTGTTATGTTCACAAATTAAAAAATTAACTTGAGATAGATAATTCCTACTTATTAACGCATGATTTAATTTTCGTCAAGACCTGATGATAGGATCTTAGATACCTCAAGGGCACATTTAAAACTTTAAGAGTTTTTGCCCTTAAAAAATATCTTCTTAACAGGGCGGCTCGACCGGGATAGTACTAAACTCTCACTCGTACAGTAGACCTTACACCTAAAATGATAGAATTTGTGCTGTCATGTTTCGGTGGTGAGTGCCAGTCCGCCGATTCAATGATACATAAACATCTCACAAGGTCACCATGCTGCATTGTTTGCGCTTATAGTGAATATATGCTTTCCATCAGGTAGAATAGTGACTTTGGCAGGCTGAAATATGTATATATATATAAAAGTATCGGGTTAGATTTGATTCCCGATTCCGGAATCAAATTTTTGTATGATCTGAAAATATTTTATTAATATTGTTTGTTTTATTTGTGTTTTATATGTTCTCTATTCTATCAGTCTTAGTAAACTGATTACTTTGAAGATAAAGGGCGTTGTGTGCTGGCTGTTAAAAATATTTATTACGATTAATTTCCCTCAATATATTTATTCTCTATAATAATATTTTTAAAATATAAATAAAGTAAATATTTCTTTTCGATAGCGCACAATTTGTTTCGTGCTAAATTACAAAATGTTTCAACATCTAAAACGTGTGCTAACATTGCTCTATTTCATTTACTTGCCACACTTGATCGTTCTCCAGAATCGGGAGAGGGGGTTTGGCCTCCGGTGCCCTCACTGAAATGGTAAATAGTAATGTCAAGTTTATGGTCGAGACGATGAGTTTTTGTATGGTTAAATTAATAATGCAATTTATTTTACTTAAATATAATTACGTCGTGTCAGACACGGATCCCGTTTCTTCATTATTTTAAAGTTAAAATAATTTACTAGTCTGATCATTGCGTGACTAGCATCACACAATAGCGTGTGTACGATACGATCACCGTCTGCCGTCGAATTTCTTGAAAATCTTATTTACTAGCCAAAGGCGCTTGCGCCGGATCTGCTGTTGTAAATTATCGAATTATACTGAACTCGCCGAAGCATGCTAGTGCGTGTTTATTTAATTTGGGATATGTTTTGTTCCAATTAACGGTGCGTTTTAAACCATCTAGTAAATTGCAGGAAAGTGTGGGAACTCCGACATGAATACTGTTAAGCCATATGCAACCAAATCTATAATAGTTTTTATCTTTCATAAATTTAACAGCTCTTGTACCTAATATAAAAACATTAGTATGAACGTAATAAGTGTCTTAATTATACGTTTATTTTCAATGTTGGTTATTCAATTCACATAATTATCTGTTTGTTTTGTTTTAAGAAGGCGCTTAAGATTTAATTTGTCGAGACTTTATACTTACTGATTATATTAGAATAAAGTCAACAAATTACAAATAGTATCTAAATATGTCACACAACTTGTAAAGTAAAGAGAACTAATTTTTAATTCGTTTCGGACACTCGTTTGTGTGACCGTGCATGGGATGCCGCGGGTCGTTCTCGATCCTAGTCCTCTCCGCTGACTCGCCACAGCCTTACGAACCGCCAGAGGTGCCGGGTACAACATCTTAACCGGGGTCGGTTTGAGAGAACCTGTAATTATCCAGCAGTTTTCGTTTAGTACTGTGTCCTCTAGCCTTGCGTGAGCGAATCGGCTCCATACGAGGCATGCGAATTCTCCAGCCGAGAATGCCAGTGCCAGACCAGATGTCCTCATTACATTGTTATTCTATTACAACTTTGACTGCGTCTGTTTTCAATGAATGCTAGGCTCTTATTGGTCCAAACATAACGTTAACTTCCTCTCTTAGGTACGCCAGCAACACAAACATTTTAAAAAATCGGCTAGATAGACGAAACTGTCTAGCCGATTTCATAGTGTACAACAAAGTGACACGGGAACTATAAAATAATAGTTAGAATTGTGTACGGAAATTTGTCTTTTAATACTTATAATTTTAAGTAGCAGTTGAGTACTTTCTAAGATTTTAAGTACATACGAGTATATTGTCAAACAAGACCTTTTAGGCGTTTATTGTTCATAGTCACGATATCTGCTACACGACCGTACGATATTATCTGATAACAGTATGCTCTTACTGGCCTTGACACGTTAATATAAATTAAAAGCGGCCTGTGCATTATTCAGAGTACTCGTAATACATGATTCTTGAGTTTCCACAAGTTGTTAATTGTTGTCACAATATATAAAACATAATGATAGTGTCAAGATAATTTATTATTTCAAGTTTTAGCAAATCTGACTTCTTGAAAGAGATGGTTTTGAAACAATAAAAAGTAGAGGATTTTGTTGTATTTCCTTAATTGAGATTATATGGATGTTTATTGAACGAACACTATACTTAAAATACAATTTTTCTAAAATTTGCAGACGATGCAATAATCGTTACTAAAAGTTTTTGAGAAAATCTTTGATTTGATGTATTCACTTCACATTCTATTAAGTTCAGAGGTCGTTTATTAGCCAACAATTTTGAAAGGTAACACGATTGACACACGAGTGAACATACAGTTTTTAAGAGGTCGATGGCATACAATTGATAAATATCGCTCTTAATAGTATAGGTATGTATGTGTGATGACAGTATGTATGTGTAATGACAGCCGGAATCCTACGTGCTCGATAATCGGCACCTATCTGAAATGTGCTGGTCGAGCATCTCTATGTATCATTTCCGTGTATTACTTAAACCAACATATATGACGCAGGAATATAGCATCTACAATTAAGTCTATTCTTATAAAGTTACCTTATGTGTTGCTATATAAAGTTAATTTTATCGTGCCGTCGTAGTTTCGACTACTAACATTTAATGAAATTATATATAAGTTTTAAAGTAGAAGCGTTCGATCGGAAATCATAAGGTCATTCATGTATTCTTAATGTTCTATTGCACGAAACTCTAGTCACGGCGCTCAGCAAGCAAATGTTGAGCGACATGTTTGTTGGGAGCACGACAATTCACTTTCGATGTCGTTCGTGCGCCTCTCGGCCTACGAACAGAAATACTTGCGATAGTTCATACACTATCTGGAATATGATCAACGGTCACAATTGCTGGGGCTGGTTACCTATTGCACATCGGGCCAGGTGTTTAGTTATTTTCTTGCGTAACTCGGTGAAGTCAACTGGATGATAATTTGCTTGCCCGTTTCGGTTTTCATTATCGTCGTGACTAGTTCGTGCGTGTTTAATTTAATTTTCTTGTTTTGGTCACATTATTGTTGGGTAACTGTAATTAAGACATAAATTTTAGGTTTTTTTTGTGTGACTTACGTACTGTATCGTATTGATGTGATTTTTTTGTATAAAACACTGCGTACATAGTACCTGCTATCTATGTAGTTTTTACACTTATTCGAAAAAAAGCAAATACATTAGTATAACAAGTACTTATAAAGATCGCATTACATAGATCAAAATACATATGTAGGTCCCAATACAGGGAGAGTAATTGTTAGGTAAATAGCACCAGCGAGGCTATTCGATCAGATCAGAACTCCACGGTAAAATAAAGCTTCTTTCGTTCTGTTCAATGTCGGTAAAGCGAAACTACAAAATGAGTGAAGAGGAATCTCGCTTACTTGTGGTCACGCGAGCCACCTGATACTGACACTATCCTTTGTTCCGTTTAATGCATTTTTCATAAGCCTGTACTGACTGACTTCCAATTGTCCATAAATATTACTGTAATTGTGTACTAACGCCGTCACTAATAATCAACTTATTTCCTTATTTTTCATATAGACATGTACGCTGTTACATACTTTTAAGTATTATAAAGTCAAGTAACAAAATGTTTCGGCTAAATATCGTCAATTCGGAACCCATTAGATTAGGTGAATTTTTGTTAATCGAGATATGCATGACTGGTAATCACCTCTTTACATACGATTTTAATTCGATTTCAAGTTTAGATTACAAATGTGAAATGGATTAGAAAATATAAACAGGCCAGTATAAGGCCCATAAAAAATCGGCTTGCTATTTATCTTAAACCTATCAGAATACTACAGCATATTCGTTTTTCATTCGCGTCCAGTAAATATAGGTACTTTGAAGTATGTGTCGTTTTGTTTTCATTTTGAAAACAATGATTACCACGTTGCCTGGAGAAATCGCCGTGCGAGTGGGACGCTATGATCGTTTTGCATGAAACGAGGTGAAACCATCAATTTGCACGAGCCGCACTACGGGTAAACGCACCGTGCGCGCGGTGCGGGTGAAAAATGCGAAACTAAATTCACTTGTGAGTAGTTGTGAGTCTGTGGCATAATTTTATTCAACTTATAGTACCTACTTTGCGACGTACACAGTCCAACTGCCTAGAAACTTGATAAGTGATTCAGAAACTAGTATTTTATCTAATACCAATTAAAAATTATAATGCTTTTAATGTATGTTTAACACAAGCCAGATAAATAATATCTAGAATAAATGAAAAAGTAATATTTGCTAGGAACATAAAACTTTTAACAAAAAATTGAAGTGCCGAAAGAACTGAAAAGCAGAAACTAATGAACTATTATTACTTAGCCTTATTAAACTAATGCAAGTTCTCCTGAATTATTTTGAGTCGGCGGCATACAATCATCATCATCATCAAAGGCCTTTAACAGTCCACTGCTGGACATAGGCCTCTCCTTTGAAAGGAGGTTTTGGCCTACTATACCACGCTGGCCAGACGGGTTGGTAAAGGGTTTGTTTCAAGTTTTCCTTCTCTTGGCAGCGATGTTAGCTGCTTACTTTGTATAGTCGCCTCTTACGACACCCATGGAATGAATAGGGGTGGCGGCAAACAATGAATGAACAAAAATAACTAAATTATTACTTTCACTTTATAAAATAAGTAAATCAAATTAACAATGACGTGTCATCACTCTTCATTAAGATTGTTATGATTAAGTATTAAGAGTAACTTATTGACAGTTAAATGCGTTGCAACAAGAGTAGCTAAGTGGCGGAAAAGTTGGCGTTGAGGCGCGACTTTCCCAGCGGGTGGTAAATGTTATACTTCGATACTTCCAAGATATTTGTATGTGTGTTCGTGTTTTTGTATGAGAAGTGATTGCGCCGGTTTAAATTAATATATTGTAGTAGAAGGTGACTAAAAAAAATTATCCTCAACGATACAAAAAATAACGGGCTTCATTGTTTTGACCGAAGACGACTGCAAATATGACAATATAGTTCAATACAGCGAGTATTACAAAGTTTCTACGTAACGTATTGTCGGATCAGACGACCTTAGCATAATTTTATGCGCACAAAGAACAAGAATCTTGTATCCGGTCTCAATTACTTTGTTTTTATAATTTATTAAAATCACCGTGTACCTGAGTTGGATACATAGTACTCTGTCACAAAAGTATACGATCTCTTTCGATTTCGCGGTGCTTGATTTCAAATATACGCTTTGCAGAAAGTAAGGTGTTTCATCGGTATCCGGGCTACCGTCTTCGGTCGGTCTCATTAGGTGCAAAATTTTCATTACCTAATATAACTTGAACTTGTACCGTCTAGACATTTATATATCGTGAACGTGGATGTCTTTGGTATTATATAGCAGTTTTACATAATATGAACATTATGTACTTGATATGTACCTAGTCTTTTCGCAAATATTATTAAATAAAAAATATGTATTAAATTTGATATTGAAATGGATAAAAAACCGAATTACTGTGAAAGCATTACACAAAATTTGTGTACTAGGATAAATTGCAAATAAAATCTCCTCTGTTTGTGGCCAAAAAACATCTTGTAGTTCACACTGTGAATAGAAATTATTAGATTGAATCCAGTCAAAAAGCAAAAGGTTTTTTTTCGGATAAAAATATAGAACCTAACACCATGTCGCAGATTTTAAAAGATGACTTTGCAGTCTGAAAGAGCAATACTGTTATTATTTAATCGATTATTTAAAAATGAATAGGTTATTAAAATTAAAACAACTTTTCATAAAGTATCTACGTAAAGGGAATAGTTTTACCATTGAGCAATATTCAACAAGCAAAATGACTGAATTTATGCCCAGTGTGCTTTAGCTCCCCGATTAGCCAGCCGAAAAAGTTGACAGTCGTCGTCAATTTCCTAAGCTGACATTAACGTATTATTACTTATTTTAACAATAATTAACTTACACGTGTTTCAGATAATTAGGGACAGCCGTGAGGGTGTCCTATATCTAACAGTGGATGTCTTTTGGCTGAGGTGATGACGATCTCGTAAAAAAATCTCTAAAACAATAGTTGTGACAAAACTAGGCAATCGTTTTCGCCCGCCATATTTGTTTGAAAATAAAATTGTTTAGAAGTAACAGGTATAATTAACTGTGATGCGCCAGGATACGTGAAGAGCTTGGCAAGTCATCGCATTGACTCTTAATGAGCAACATCTGCGAATCAATGAGGTTGGTGCGCGTTTTATTAAGCGTCGCTATAAATTTGCATCGTCAAACAACGGCCGCGGCTGCGAGGCACGTTCAACAAATAGAATAAATACATAGCGGCTCCTCGTTTCCTCGGTAGCTTGTCGACCACCGTCCCTCCTGCACCCCCACTTCAAATAAATTTGGACCTATTTCTGTGATACTATTGCCTGAGCGCCTCTCCTTTACAATTACAATAAACATCTACAGTAGTTTGATCATGTAAATGCATTCTGTAGTTGTTTTACTTTACACTTTGTATATTATAACATGCTTTTAAAATCTCTCTCTCAGTTCAATCTTTTTTAATTAATTATCTTCAATAATCATTAACACATTTCAAAATGAAAATGATTTGCATTAATACATTATGACAGTCTGTCTATTTTGAATTAAGACTTTTAAGAATGTATGTTTCTAGCATTTTTTTACAGACATTCATTCCTTTGCGTATTGTTATAGCACTATATAGTATTGTTGTGAAAAGTTAAGCCAAAAATTTTTGAGATTTGTCGATTTTTTTTATGTTAAATATTTATTAGCAGATCTAATCATTATATGATAGAAGAAAGAAGAAGATATCGACCGCAGTTATCGTTGGTGTACTTGCTGTAAAATTATGATTGAATATATCAGTCATCTAGTTCTACCGAAATTGCAGACAGCTTGTAAAGCTTATGTTCCGTAGGTCAGTAGTCATCATAAATCTTCGCTTCATAATGTTACTTTCTAGTAACGTCTTGTTGTCGTGAAGCTAAGATGTGCCCCTATGTGCATAAGATGTTATCATAAGAAGGTCTTGTAGTCCAGTCAAATAATCAAAACAAAGGGGCCAACCTCGGAATGAGAGATAATAAGCTGAAACTCGAATACACCTTTATTTTGGTGTTCTAAACGTTGTGTCGATTGGAATCAATGAAAAGCAAAGAATACCCGTTGATCTTAAAACTCATTAATTTTGAAAATAAAACTGGATTTTATTAGCTCAGACTGGAAAGATACACTTTGAGTATGTTGGACTGAACCGAATCCGTCGAAGAGTTCAATAAGCTGGGCTTAGCATTGATCTTCGATCCCACGATTACGACCAGTGGCGTTGACGGATGTCAGCTTAAGTTGTCTGTCACCCGGTCTCCACTGACACCTACCATATTAATCTCCATTCTCGTTTAGCAACACGTGGATTTACGCATCGACGAAAGTAATTTATATGTAAATGAGTTCAACCTTGATGATTACGTGACTAACACGTCTGATATGGACTAAAGCTTCAAAGCTCCTTGGTATTTATTATTTAATACAAACGTGTGTTTTTTTATTTAAAGAATAAATTATGTTAACTAGGGTTAATTTTACTACCATGCAATTCAATTTTTTTTTAAATATGTACGTTTATATTTTATGATTTCGGAATTTTGTTACTTTCTATGCTATTATTTTATGAATCGATTTTTCATAAGATTGTGACTGTTGTGATAAGCATTCCTAACTGCTAACGCTAAAATAAGTGGGTTCGCTTCGCACCTAGGACAAATATTATGTGATGATCATTTATTCTGTAATCTGTCTATGTGTATATGTATTTGGGAATAAATATGTTTAAGTAGATACGCCTGATTAACAGTATAATAGTATTAATAATGTTATTACATAAGTTATTCAAATAAAGTATTTAAATTTATATTTCCAATACCCATAGACGTACAGTCATTTCACAAAGCTGTCGCTCTTGTACCAGTGTCTGTAAATCTTTGTGTGTGTTACAATAATATTACTGGCGTCTTGATAAATAGGAACAACTGTTATACCAACAATGCGGCTCGTAAGGCGATACGCGCGATATCGGCCGCTCGATTAATGACCGTCTCGCCTAAAAGAATGGAGTATAATATTTATTATCAGATAAGCGGCCGCTACTGGGTAATTCGTGTGTCCCGTCTATTATACAACTCTCTGTGAATCGACTATACATTAGTCATCTTGGGCCGTCTTATACCACTTTATGGATTCATGCCTTTATGTTATAAATCGTGTTGGATATACATTTCTCGGTAGGGTCCGTGTTAGGTGTTCTTTGTGATAACCATTCGTTTTCCCTAGGATATAAATAAAAAATGGACAAGCGTATCATCAAAACCCTGTTGTAATGCCCTTTAAAGATTTTATATCAATATCGATTACAGCGCAAAAGGCATTGGCTGTTCAAGGAACTAATCAGGTTGGACTGCTTTTATATTATAATAGTTAATGAAACGGTCCGCCCACGGCTCAAAAGCCAATTGATCTCAGACGCGTTAATGGTCTTGTCGAAAGATGTGTGCATGAACACCCAGACACGCAGACACCGGCGTCACTATCATACACGATTATACGATAAATGTAAAAATGGATATTTATCATCTTTTTATTACAGTACATGTAATCAGTGTCTAAAAATCGTCAATGGAATGGATCGTAACGCAGTTGGTGATGAGAATTTCTTAACGTATAACTACCTTACCTACTACTTTGAAGATGTATATTAACAACATGATAGTGTATTTATTTGTATAATTATTATTTTAATTTGAAAAAGTATAAAATACACTTCGTCAATAGGTAACTTCAACAGTTCCCTTAAAAATAAAATTTTAGTTTAAAATTGAGAGGTGCAACAATACTACAAGAAGAACAAAGACATGTATGTGGTTTGTAACGAAAATAAAAGCCTGAGTTGCAAGGCAATGTACTCGCATGTAACACGTCTGCGAGTTGTTATGAAACATAATCTATTGAAAAAGTAAGGACTTCGCTAAGTCTCATTTGAAAGATGTAATAAGTTTGTGCCTGAAATTTATATTCATTAGAATGTTACAGAACATTACCTCAATGGCTAACGCAAAAAAAAATTAGTTATAATTATAGATTTGTCTCTTGATTTTTATAACGATTCTGATAATAACTCAACGAAAAGATTGTGTGATGTGATATTTTGATTGGGTATTTTTAAGACCTAATAAAGACTTTATACATAACATGTACTTAGATAAAAGTTAGCTAATTATAATAATTCACTTTATATTTTATATAGTAATTGATATAACTATAGTATTATTGACTACGTAATAGAAATTGAAACAGTCGATATGATCGATATGGCCCATCGATGCCCTCCTATGTTATGTCTTTCTAGTTATTTACTACCATATACAATAATGTTTTAAAATAATCTTGAAGAAAATATGTTTAAAATTATATCGACTTTCTTTTGTGAGTCTAGGCTATATTATCATCGTCGTCGTAATAACCTTAATAATTTGTCGGGCAACGATTTCGGTTTACAATGTCAATAGAAGCTGTGTCGGTCGCCGTTCGTTGGCATCGCTACAATTAGCGGCAATTGGTCGCGGTGCGAGCTCGACGCGCACGGCCGCGCTTCCCATAGCCACCTGCGGCTCTTCGCACTGTCACCGTCAACAGCTTTAATTAACTTTTTGTCTTGTTCAACTCGCACAATTGACTGGCATTCCGCCCAATTCTACCAGACAGAAACACGACGATTTTTTCATTATTCACTATTATGCTTTGTGGGAAGTGCACCGTCCATTCAACTGTTACAGAACCAACCAACACGGCGAGCTTTTAATCGATTAAAAATTAGTGAACATGAAATATTTTTGATTATGGTTTTATTTGAAAAAAAAAAAACAACTGTAAAACAGACGTCATGTTATTTTATATTTTGAATCTATATTGAAGAATCAAAACAATTTATTCGTACTGTCAAAAATGAGACTTGACTTTTGGTTGATGGCTTTGTGGCAGAGTGTGGCCACAACTTTGCGAATGTCATGTATTTGAAAGACTAACTGTCAAACGATTTTATAAATGTAGAGCTGTGTAGAGCCAGAAAAAAATAAAGACTGTTTTGGAAAATGAGAGAAAGTAATAATTTGTTGTCTTTTATAGAGATAATCCAAAAATGAGTTTTATATCAAAAAAGTATTTGTCAGTGGTACTTGTCATTCATGATTTTTTTAAATTACCAGATTTATTCAATATAGCAATGCGTTAAAAAAATACGGGACACAGGTATTTCTTTATTTTTAATATTTTAAAATTCACATGTAGAGTCGTTCTATACTCTAATTTATTTAATTTATTGTATTATCTGTTGCAATAGATTTACGTGTATTGTTTATTAGGCTGTGAGTTTGACGCTACAAACTACTAGTTCAAGTTCGTACGGAGGAGTGCGAGTTGAATAAATCGCACAATGTTCTCCTTCACATCGACGCAAACGAGTATAACAATCAGCTTGCATCATACTCATGACTCACGAATAGTGTTAGAGCTTCAATACCTCGTTTATATCAATGCATTAGATTCATTGACATGTTTATTTATACACGTCACTATGAGGGTTTCAACGAAAATCCTCGATGTTTGATTGAGTACCTAGTTATTTTTTTCTTGTGTATTGATAGGCCTCTCCACGTAGAAATGAACATTATCTTATTATTTAAATAAATATTTCGGACAATTTCGGTTATAATAATCGGTTTTTCAATTTATTTGCAATGTTATTTAATGTCTATATTTGAGTTTGTCTTCATAAACTTAATAATTAAATGATGATACCTGAATAATGATCGAGTAAATACAATTAAGTACCTACACTATGCAAATAATAAAATTTTGTTTCGGAGAATGGAAATTTATATGTAAATTAAACAAGTGAGACGACGCTGTTTCGCTATAATAATTCTTTAATAACTCAATATCAATAGTATGGATGCATTTGTTATAGTTCCTTAGGTCTGTATAGGATGCATTAATGCTGATCGTGTTTCAAATTTAAATAGTCTTTGAGTAACCATTGTGTGTCTCCTTGTCGTTTCACATGAAACTTGTATTCACATTCTGAGATAGAAGCGTGGGCTTAATATTAATCACAAAAATTAATCACAAAAATTTGGACACATCAAAAGATATTGCCCGACTAAAAATATAATCTGCCCGAAATGTGGTAAACATCATTCTAACTGTGAAATCGAGACTTATGCTTGTCCTAATTGTAAAGGTCCACACATGGCACTAGATAAGTCTTGCCCATTTTATTTAAAAGAAAAAAAGATACGTAATGTAATGAGTGAAAATAATGTTACATATAAAGTGGCATTAGAGCGTATTTTGAACTCGCAGAGGGCAAGAAAATCTTACTATGAAATAAGTACTAGAGAGATTACAGAAAAGAAAAAATCATCATATCAAGAGGAAGTCGGCGAATTGATTAACCAGGAAAAAAAAAATGAAACATCCCTGTCTTCTTGTAGTTATAGTGAGGCTGTAAAAAAATCCAATAGGAAACCTAAAAATAAATCAAAAATTTGGTTGATGGAAACTGAATACAACGAAGAGGAACAACAGAACAGAGAGAAGATAACAAACAAAGATATTCGCGAAGACTCTGACAATAGAAAAGGATGGAGAATGAAGTTACAGAACTTTATCATAAAAATTAAACACATATTTCTTGAAAAAAATAAGACAATCGTGGAGAAAATTACAGAAATTGTGAAACTAATTTATGAAGAATGTAAGTCTATTATTTTGAATTTATTTTGTGGGAATGATTTTTTAAAAGCTATGTTTAATTTATTTAATGGCTAGGATAAGTAAAAAAAATGTGATAAATATATTGCAATGGAACGCGCAAAGTTTAATGCCCAAATTGTTATGTTTTGATTCTTTGTTGATTCGAGAAAAAATACATGTAGCGATAATCAGTGAAACATGGCTGAATACTGACCGTGAGTTGTTTATCAGGGGATACAATATTTATAGGCGAGATAGGTTCGATAGTTACGGAGGGGTAGCTATATGTGTACATAAATCATTGCAGTCTAAGCTGAGTCCTGTTTTGCTAAGTAATCGTGGTATTGAAGCAATTAATGTTCAAATTTTCAACTGCAATGATATCCAAAATATAATATCAGTGTACTGTCCCTCTAGTGTGCAAACTAGACAGACTGATTGGGATAGCCTCTTTTCTGTAGCTTCTAAAAAAACCTTGATCGCTGGTGATTTTAACGGTCACCACACCAACTGGTCCTACAAAACAGATCAAAGAGGAACACAGTTGTTGGATTCATCAATGGACCATGATTTTATTTCTCTAAACAATGGTGATTCTACTCGAGTCAAGCTAGTAAACGGAATAATACAAAGTACTGCTCCAGATATTGCATTTGTGTCATCAGATATAGTTACCAATGTTGATTGGCAGGTTTTTAATGAAAATCTAGGTAGCGATCACTTGATTATTAAGATGACAATAAACTACAACTACCAACAATATATGCGAGGTTCTGAAAAATTTAATTTTAAAAATGCCAACTGGAAAAAGTATAGAACAGATCTAGAAGATTCATTCGCTGACGTAAGTTTTTTGGATATTAGTAACGTTCAGCAATTGTATAACTATTTGGAGCAACAAATAAAATTAAGCGCTAGTAAAAATATCCCAAAAATTAAGATATGTTCCAATCCATTAAACAATTTTAAGCCCAAAGAATATTGGAGCCCCACGCTATCTGAAGCAGTAGCTAAACGACGTTTAGCACTGAAAGAATTTAGAAGGAACCCTACTCCTGACAATCTCATTAAACTTAACAAAAAGACTAAAGAAACGCATAAATTAATTTTTAAAGCTAAGTTAGAAAGTTGGCATCAATTCTGTGATAATATTAATGAGAAGACTTCTGCCTCAGAGATGTGGAGTAAGATGCAATGGGTAAAACATCGACGTAAACCTTACTTTTATGTGTCAGAGACTGAACAAAAGGACTTAATAACAAATGCAGGTTACTATAACTTACAATTTGAGGTACATTAAAGTTTACCAACCCCTCTATAAATGATAACTAAACAATCAGGATGGCAAATCATTATCATCATCATTATCGTATTTCTGTTTTACTTGTTACTTGAAGGAATATATTTTCTTTACTCCAATTCTTAAGAAGGGCAAAGTTTTTTCTATATTTAAAAAAGATAAAATTATGAACCAGATTATCTTTGTATCTTGTAAAACTTATACATTGTGATTGCTTTCTCGAAACCCGTTGTCTGCGTGGCATTCCAGTCAGTTGGAACGCCGTTAACTAGATCCGTTCCTGTATTCGGCTTGCACTTCATATTTGCCACGACGACATCTTATTAAGGTTGCAGAGAAATGTAGCGATACAGTAAAGCTAACTCATTGTGTTAAGACAATGAGTTCGTATTGAATCGTCTTTGTGAACGACAGAACTAATTTGAGTTATAGATGTAATTTTTTAAGTTAGGTACAAGTTTTATTGCATTAAACACTATGCACTGTTGTTTATTATATGTGATGCTGGTGTTATTTATTTATGAGCAATTAAACCATGTGTTCATGTTCATGATAAATGTTCGTAACAGTTATCTATCTACATATAGATACAAAAAAATCCGAGGTCAACGTCTGTACATTTAAGATTTTGAAGTGACATTCATGAAGGGGTCTTTGTTAAATTAACAGAACACAAAACAACAGTTTTTAGGATTTTGGCTGTTTATGCGGTTTTCTGTTATGTATTGTGGTATACTTCACTTAACATTTAGTATGTAGGTTTTATTTCAATCGGTTCATAAATAGAAAGTTATATTAGTTTATAGTAGGTATTGTAGGTAAAAGCAATCATCATCATCATCATTAAGCTATTCCAGTCCACTACTGGACTATGTCCAAAAGCTATAGATAATATAATCTGAATTTATCCTGACCTTACCGATGGTGCTCCGGTCGTTATGTTGTAGCAGTTTTGTACTGCACAAACATTTCAAGAATGCACTACGCGCGTTTAATATTAGATTGCAACGAGCTGCTCACCCTCTTATATCAGACTCGAGGATACCATCTTGCCACATTGCAGCAAACATTTCCTTGCTTCGTATGCCCGCTGAGTTTTGAACTCGGTTAAGCTTGGCAGAATAGCTATTCCGAAATTTCAGCATATGCAAATGTCAGCTCTCGACACTGATTGTACGAGTGGCACGGGGAAAATACTGAATAGACATTAAATTTCACCAAAATTTGAACCCGGCTTCGTAGTCAATTTATTAGTATATGTGTGTTTTTTTTTCAATTTTTATGATTTTCTTTTGATTGTCAATTGACAGTTTATTACTGCAATGAATTCATTGCAGTAATAAACTGAAAGAATGTTATAATATTTATATACCTACAAGCGTCCAAAAAATTCTTCTTACTAGTATAGTTCTCAAAATACTGATAGCATTGCTACGCTGCTGAATAAATGAAAGGCCAGCCTTTTGGCCATGCAAAAATAATAATTACAATACTAATGATTACGGCTTGACCGATTTCTATGAAATTTTGTATGCATATCAGGTAGGTCTAAGAATCGACCAAAATCTATTTTTTTATACTCCTAGGACGCGAGCGAAGCCACGGGCATCAGCTAGTATTCTTATAATTACCATATCAATATAAATATTCACAGTGAACAGGGAACATGATAAACTTATTTTTGAAAAGTATAATTCTTTTAACTTAACATCAGATAGTAGATTTACGAGTACTCGTAAGTGAACTGCATTTATAATATTTAAAATTTGTCTGGTGAAAATGGTAACACATGATCAAATGATCGTGCTGTTTGAAAACATTACTAAATACATAAAACACAAGTGACTAATTTAATATCATCATCGTCATCAGCCTATCGCAGTCCACTGCTGGACACAGGCCTCTCCAATTGCACGCTAACTAATTATTATTATTACGCATTGCTCCAATTTAATATGATCATGTGTAACAAAATTAGATGATATTGTTGTTCCTGTATTTTTTATTGTTACGAGTATATATTTTTAGGCAAATGAAGGTTTTTTTATGTAAATTTTTAAGAGACATTTTTTTCTAATGTTTGTTTACCTACCTAGCGACAATGCAAGACTAATTGCGGCAGGAATAATTTGATATCGGATTAAATATTTAAATAAAATTTAATGATTGATGTTTTAAAAAAAACTTAGTGTGTGTATATATGTATATACCCACAAAATATTTGGATGTGAACAAATCCTAGGTTAATAACCTTTCGTTACATTTGCGAAAATGTATTCTACAAACCATTATTATTTTCTCTCAAGGTTTCACTTCCTTCTCATAGAGCTTTTAATCAAGGCTTTATGAGAAGGCAGTACACCTATTAAAATGTTTGCATCGCTACCAGATTAACTAATCGGATGATTGTTTACATTCGTTCGGTTTGCAAGTACCAAGCTTTGCGTATAATGAACGTTGGTTACATTAATTACTATTTTAGTGCCAGTTTTATGCGTTCACCTTTATCGGGCAGTATGAGATTACGTGTTCAACCTCATTACTTTTCCTTTTCTACTCATATTTCCGATGACTCAATTCCACTTTGTTATTACCGTTTCGAACAGCTATAAAACAATAGGCCTTTAAAAAAATATTTTTAAGAAAACATATTTAATTAAAATAACATGTTGTAGAAGGTTTGAGACTTACGAAAAATTAACTATTTAAATGTGCCATATAAACCTTTTTATACCTATCCATATATCTCTAAAATAATCAATGACGGCGCGATCTGTACCTAGATGGGTGACCGTTTGTGGCATGATAATTTATGATTCGGAGGTCACTTTAAGTAGTCAGTCTCGTTTTTTATCATAGGAAACAGTCGTGAAGCTTAGTTGGAGGCCTTTGGGCCATTTAGAAACATACACCGGCAAGATTAGGTAGCCACAACGTGTGGGGACGTATGGCCTTAATCCTACTTGAGAGGAGACCCTAGCCCAGCAGTGGCACATTATGGGTTATTGATGAATCATAATTTTAACAAAAAGGAACCGACTTCAATGAAAAACTATTCCGACTAGCCAAATCGCGACAATTGTGCCTATGATATTTGAGGAGTTCCCTCGATTTCCTTGGGTTCCCATCATCAGATCCCGATATAGTGCCGATGGGACCACCTGTAAGCTACGCCCATTCTAATGCAAAAACAATTTTTGAAATCGGTTCATAAACGACGAAATTATCGCTGAACATACATAACAAAAAAAAAGATTCCGACGAATTGAGAACCTCCTCCTTTTTAGGGTTCCGTAGCCAAATGGCAAAAAACGGAACCCTTATAGATTCGTCAAGTCTGTCTGTCTGTCTGTCTGTCTGTCCGTCCGTATGTCACAGTCAATTATTTCCGAAACTATAAGAGCTATACTGTTAAAATTTGGTCAGTTGATGTATTCTGTGAACTGCATTAAGATTTTTACATAAAAATAGAAAAAAAACAATACAGTTTGGGGGTCCCCATACTTGGAACTGAAACTCAAAAATTTTTTTTTATCAAACCTATATGTGTGGATAGGTGTTCAAAAATGATGTTGAGGTTTCTAATATCATTTTTTTCTAAACTGAATAGTTTGCGCGAGAGACACTTCCAAAGTGGAAAAATGTGTGTCCCCCCCCCTCTAACTTCTAAAATAAGAGAGTGGTAAAACTAAAAAAAATATATAAATATATGTTGTACATTACCATGCAAACTACCAACGAAAATTGGTTTGAACGAGATCTAGTGAGTAGTTTTTTTTTAATACGTCATAAATCGTAACACGCGATTTACCTTTCATCCAATTAATACACTAGTATAAAAACATCGATGAAAGTTACAACGAACTACAAGAACTTTTATATGATGTTACTTGCTGATACGGAACCCTTCATGGGCGAGTCCGACTCGCACTTGGCCGCTTTTTTTTGAAGTCGGTTAATAAAATAACAAATCATACTAAATGAACTTGGTGAATAAGAATATGTATTTTTTAATTATTATGTGTTCGTTTGAAAATCAATATTTGGGTATTTCTACGTTAAGAGGTACTATCGGCGAATACGTGAAAAAATCGTACATCATTTGCAAATTTGCGGAAAATATCAATCATATTTAATAATAAATTAAGTATACTTTTTGGCCAATGAATTACAATATCTACATTAGCTTAGTTTAGTTATAATTTCATATTTACTTAGAAAAAAGTATCTACCCTGGCCTGTCCCTTTACTGTTTTGTACCAAACTCTTCAAAATTTAACATATTACGAATTCATTAAACATCTAAGCGTTATTTATTACATAAAGTAGTATAAACGGCAATGATGAATATAAAAAAAAATTGAGTAATTACTGTTATTTTCTATTTTTTTTTTAATATTAATTTTTGTCCCTCATATATTAAGTCTCCTCCCCTGCCTATTTTTCGTCCATTATAAATGCCGGCAAAATACATTGACGCTACAAATTTTAATAGTCAGACCATTTGTTTTGAAGTGAAGTTAGTAGTAAACGTCACGATCGACATTCGCGTGCTCTCATTGGCCGACACATCGACTTCGAAACTCGATTTACTAGGAAGTGTCAGTGATTGCAGTATCTCCACTGGTAAGTTCTATTTACTTGTTATTCACATTTAAAGTTTGTTTGTAATATTTATCTACTTTAATTTAAGCTTAGTTTACCGTGTTAGTTTGTTTTTTTGTTTCAACATAGTTTATCCTGATTAATCTTAGTTTTTTCATGAAAATGTCTCTTCCCTGCCGTATTTCCCCTGCTTCATAAGATGCCAGGGTAGAGACTTTACGTCCAGGGTAGATAAAGAAGTGAGATATTGCTGCTTTCTTAGTATTCATATTTTTTCTTAGTATATAAATTTTGTTTAACGCTAACTTTATACTATGTAGCAATTATATAATTGTATTTTCGAAATGTTTAAATAAGCCTTCTTATTTTTTTAGATCATGCCTTCTCAAAAAACTCGTGAAGAATGTCTTAAAAAAAGCGTCAGGCAGAACGATTGAGATACCAACGCATAAAAATGATCCCAAAAAGTATTCTCAACAGAAGGAAAAAGAAAAGAAAAAATAGGAATGCTCCTGCTACCCTACCTATTTCGGACAACGAAGTTCGTCCTAATGAAAATATTAATTAAAGAGCGACAACGAAGATCGATCCAGGCAAGGCGAGCAAGAATTATATGATCTAAACTAAACCTAAATCAAAACTTAAATATGATAATAAAAAGAGATCCAAGATAATAATGAGATACAGCTAAGTCTATGCGTAAAGGGTAAGCGCGTAACTTAATTCACCAAAATCGAGAGATACTATCAAGAAAAAAATATTGTGTGGAAAAGTTCTTTCTCAAAAATTAGGAGATAATTTTCGATAATCTTTCGACTCAAAAACAGAAAGGACTGTTTCAGAGAATGATAAGTGGAAAACCGTTTCAAAATATCGAGTTTTAGAAGAAGAAAAGCTATTAAAACCTATTCAGAAAAGAAAAACTAAATTAGCTTTGCTTCTAAGCGAAGAGAAACACAAGAAAGAAATAGATAACTTTGAGAAAAACGATTGAAATTTTCATGTAAGAAGATTCAAACAGTAGAGTGTGAGCTGGTAAAAAAAGACGTAGTAACAAAACAAGCAGTAAGAAAATCTTTTTATCACAGCGTTGATTCTCATATTTTCCTTATTTTTTTTATTAAAGACAATTGTCAAGTTAAGTAGTAGTAAGTTAGTTTATTTTATTTTAGGAAAAGATGTTACTTTTGTGATTTTCGGAAGCAGATATTAAGTATTTTTGTTTTCTAAGTTTAATCCTAATTCAAGTTACAAAAAAATAGACTGTTTGAAAATTCAAGTCTGAATTTCTATATTAGTTGCAAAATAAACTATCATAGTGAATAATTAAAGCTGATTCTCACGACATTAAGGTTTTTTTTTCAATTTATCTTGCCCCTGTAAAGTAAAGTATCCTGCCCTGGCCTTCATGTCTCTACCCTGTCTAGATTATCTTCCCTGATCCTTTAAAATACTCGTAGAAATAGATTGATTGACTGGCCATTCATCTACAGCATACAAAATACCTAATTACACAGTATAATGTAGGAAAATAATTAAATTATAAATATTTTTTATGGGGACAACCTGCCTTGTATCAGATGACCTCTTAACGTAGAATAACCCATTGGTTAATAAACAATAGAGAGGTATCATTTTATTAAAAATTATGTGTTTCTTTATTTTAAATAATTAAAACATATGTTCATTTTTTATATTTTGACACCAGAAAAAGTAACTTAACTTTTTAAGTGAATACGAAATTTACTTGATGTGTTGGAACGATGTGACAGTATGAGATTCCTAACCAGTCCTTTCCAAATTTCAGGTAATGTCATCGAAAGTAAAGCATAGCCTGCAACAGTCTAGGTAAGGGCCACCGCACTAGTGTGGTCGCCGACGCTAAAAGTAGCTAGTGCTACTTTTAGCATCGGCGATCGGCAACTAGTCGCTTTTTAGAAGCTAAATACCGCGACCGAACGCTCTACACCGCACACTTAAAGCGCTAAACGCGGCGATCGAGTCGCTTTTTAGAAGCGCGATACAGCAGCTGAACGCTACTCTCCTCATACATTCGGATGCCGGTAGCAGCGACTTGGCATCTGAGCAGTCGCTAAAACGCGCGTTTCCGATACCGCGATTGAACGCAGGAAGTCGCTAAAACGCGATGCAGCATCGATGCAGTCGCCAAATCGCCGATCGCCGATGCTAAAAGTAGCTAGTCTGCGGTGGCCCTAAGGTTTCACATTAAATTGACATCAGGGATTGATCACATTGATTGTTTGGACAAATATCAACGGACAAGTCTGCAGTGGTGTTTAACCATCCATTGTTTTTCTTCAAAACTAAGAATAGTTTCCTACTTCTGCCGTGTCGTGACAAACAATAATAAGGTTTATTTGAGGGTAATCGGCTACTATAAACGCAAATCTAGTAACTTCGCATGTTCGTAGTCGATCCTTTAAAAACATTTTATAAAAATCTAGCTTTAGATCCTCTACACTCGACTACTACTACTCAGGCGCCTCATATCACTGCCTCCACTCTGATGGAAAGCATAAGTAGTATTCATGGTCAATTAATACTAAAATTATGTAGCTATAAAACAACTGATGTCAAATATTTAGTATACTCTTGCCAGTTCTCCATGAGTTTATCCTTATAGACTTTAATACTAGTTGCGTTCTAAACCCCTAATGTAGTATTGAAAGTTGTTGCCAGAAAAGGTAAAAATAGTTATTTAGAGATTTATACAAGTTGAGCAGCTCGGCTAGTTTAAAATAGAAATATAATACTAACGCTTAACATGACAGAAGACTTAAAAATTTAATTGCGTGATGTTCAAATTAGTCGTCGTGAACTTGTTTCTCTACGAAGGTACTGGAAAAAAACTATGAATGAATGTCAGTAAGTTTTTATACACTTGTCACTGTGTTTCCGGCGGCTGCCGGATCGGTTAAACGAAGGCGCGCGTGGAGAATCGTGGTACGCGTTGGACCGTCGCGCCCTGTTCAACCAGTAGGGTCTTCAGCAATCTCCTTTTGTTGTCCATTTCAATAATATTGCTTTATTGTCAAATGATAATATGTCTATACATAACCAATTGGTTTGTGCGCTACTGCTCGAGTACTCAGGATTTCTGTCACGTGGTGAAAATGTACGTTAATGAAAGTGAATGGTAATGTACTTATTAAAATATTTCGTCCCTGAATATCTCTTGGCAACCCTAAACACAATAGATATGCTTCACTTGTTACTAGTAAGGAAAGTCACCTACTTTTTCTACGACTTATGGTAAAAAATATATTTTTTGTGCTGTTCACCTGTCGTAAAAGCATATATATTGTGATTTGAAGAACATTTTTCGACTTATATGACATAGTTGCCTCCTGGTTTTTATAAATAATGATTTCAGAGGTACTTTATTTTTAAGCCACAAATTAACAAAAATATCTTTAGACTTTCAAACCAGTTAGTTTTATTATTAATATAAAGGAGATATCCATGTCTAGCAATGGCCTATTTAATGCGGATGATAAACTACATTATTTAATGACAGGTTTCACCAAGTGCATCGTAATTGTAGTAGTCGACAAAATTTTTAAATTATAAGACAATTAAGCGTTAACGGTGGAGTATCAAGAAACAGTTTATGTGCAACACCATCGCAAAGCATATTCTTTCAAAAAAGTATTAAGCCAAAGCAACAGGTTGGCGTCCAATTAGAGAGGTTCGTACTTGAGTGGCAGACGTGCCGCGCGACACCGAGCCTTGACGGCTTCACAAAAACTGCAGCCCGTTTCGCCTCCCGACATGACACTAATATTTTTTGCACCACAAACTTGTCGCGCTTCACTTTGACTTTCACGATTTTCGTACATATGTTGGTGTTATTCTATACAATCAATTTATAATACACGCATTATTTTGGTTTAACTTATAAAATAATAGATAAGTTTAATTTGGTGCTTCAAAGACACACTTATCTCAGAATTGTTAAATGCAATAGCGTGCCGATTTTAGTTATGTTAGGATTCACCTTTTTTAAATCTCATTTAAACTCACTCATTTTTATTGAAAAAAATAACAATAGGGAATACACATAGTTGATGAATAGCGACAACTCCACTTGTAACATTTATCCACCTTTGAATTCTTATTGTCATCTTCAATTTAATTGGGAATATTACCCTGCGACGATAAATTAGTTCTTTGTCTCTCCTGTTCCTTGCGACAATTTCGAAAAGCACTCTAATTCTTAATTATCACCTTGATTCTTAATAGTATAATTTATATGCGACAAAGTATTTCCTATTCATTTGGTGGTATGAAATTATGTCTGAAATAAAATAATGGAAAGAGATGTATATAGTAATGATTTCCTAAAAGTTTCTAATTTGATGTCTGAATAAGCACAGGACATTAAAAAAAGGGAAATGAAGATCAGCTGTTTTCAATATATATCCTTACTAATATTATAAACGTGAAAGTTTGTGAGTATGTATGTATTTTTGTTGATCTTTCACGAGAAAACTACTAATCAAATTAAGATGAAACTTAATAGTAATATAGCCTTTATATCAGAATAACACATTTAAGGCTACTTTTACTGCAATAATCGAAATACACGCCGATGGAGCTGCCGGCGAAAGTTAGTTTATAATAATTCACTTACATTGCTTTTATTAATTGGAAAATAAGACAAGAACGCATAGTTTAACTTTGACAGTATAAATTGACATTATTCCTCTTTTATATTTTTCACACAATTAAAGTTCTGAAAAACGCTTAACGAATGAGTAAGTGTGCCTATTAATTAAACTTATAAAGGTAAATTATTTTATACAAGAGCGATTGGCTTTATCACTGATTGTATTTTAAAAATAGAAATTGAAACTAACCGTTGATTTGGGATTGTGATCTGAGAAATTTATACAAAATTTCTTAATTCTGTTAAAAGAATGTAACCTACCTCGTAAATTTTCTCAACGGAATCTTAATTCTCAATTTGTTCCCCAATTGTGGGTTTTGCTTGGAATGCGAGCGGTAATGAGAAAGGCATGCCACGCGACAGTCACACGCTGTCTCCAAACACATAAAATAATCTGGAATATCGAAGTCAAAATCGTCAAATTTAATTTTTATGAAATGAAACTTGTCAATGTAACTGTACACGATATATAGGAGTGCCTAGTTTATGCGCAACAACGTCTTGGCAGTCCAGTTAGTCGAGTGGACGATCGTATGATGCAGTTTTAATGACATAATACTGTTACTGACTCTATTAGTCCGTATCTAGGAGTTAACTAGCAATCTCTCTAAAGAAACGTTTTCACGTATAGCTTTCTACCATTTATCTATCAAGTGCCGTATTCGTTATTATCTTTCAAATCAAGAGTTTGCACAACTGCAGTTCAATCAACTTATTTTACCTCATTTTATTATTTAGATAACATTTACTCTTTCTTTATACGTTTAAGGGATATTAAGAGAAAGAATGTGCATAGACTTAGATTTAAGTACAACTTAACTGTAGACTGCCTTAATACTATTATTATTATCTGGTAGGAGCTGGATGCGAGTAGACGACGAACGAACTAATTGGAGTGCAATTGGACAGGCCTATATCCAGCAATGGACTGCGATAGGCAACATGTGTCTAATTTAAGATAGGAAGTATCTTTCATCCAAAAATCCCTATAGAATTGGGATCCTACAAAATACTTTTTAACACTTAACATCAAGGTAATCAGCACTTTACCTGTTGTAACATGTGTTTGTAATCCGTCCATTGCACACTTACCCGTTCAGACCTCACAGAGAAACCACGTTGGAAGGGTTGGAACTTTCGCTGATTATTCATTAATTTGTGTATTTTTGATGATGATAGGCTGATGATGATTACTATTGAACAACAAACCGATAAGGGCGATAAACGAAGACCTGGGTAATAACAGGTGACTACATCAGACACCCTAGTAGAAAATACCTTTGGATGGGCCGACGCACTTAGTAGTGTACTCCTTTAAAGACAGGAAGAGGAAACCGTGGTTACCATTTATGATGGGACCATCGGTAACTGATAGATGTCCCGTGATATGTTAGGATACCATGGGTTACCTCAAATACAGAGGATGAAATAAAATTATGAGATATAGAATAAAAGAAAGTTATCAACTTTAAATATGATATTATATTAAATTATGGGCTTCAAATCGACAACATGAATTCACGATATTTAGATTATCGCGTGTCATTATGACAAAGGATTGACATATGTGTTGGTTGTTTATTATATACTCATAGATATTAGAATGACATAAAACTTACTGAACTGAACTTCCTAATATTAACCAGACAAAGACAAAAGATTTAAAAGTTTGTCTGAAATTGTTTAGCTACTTTAATGGTTAGAACTTTAATTTTTTTGTGTTGTTTAAATAGATAATTTAATATAATACTGATTTATCTAGTGGTCTATAAATATAACTTTTACATAACCTAGAGTGTGGAAACCAACTAAACAACAATCTTAAAAAAAATACAGTTTACAATTGAAAACCGCAGAAGACTGATTACAAATTATTTCACTATAATATACTGAGGCTGTTTAAGTAGTTTGAAACCATTATAGTCAAATCATGTAGGTGGATCTTAAAAAAGACGTCGTATATGTCACGTTCATGTTGTGTTTGATTTTTAAGTATCACTAAAATTAGTACATACCTTCTTCAGTAGCCGAAGAAAAAAAGAGGCGCTATTAAACATTTAAGACACATTTATATCTATAATAAAACATGATTTTTATTAAATACTTACTAGATTTACGTCTCTGGTTAATTTATACACATTTTATTTCAATGTTTTGCATATTGTATAGACACCCGCGGCGTCGCTCGAGTATTGTTTGCCACACTTAGTCTAACTGTTTTTCCTTTTTTCTTTGTTTACCAGAATCATTTCAAATTCCTCGAATTTATAAGAATGCTGCCAGAGTTACAACTTTTAGCTTATAGAGCTAAATACGTAGGTGTGTAAGAAGTCGCAAATTTTATTAAAAATAGTCAATCTTACATATTATAAAGTACAATCTCCATATAGGTGCCACAAAAAGTTATGTTAAGTGTACTATAAACATGTCTTTTTTAGCTTGAAATAGATTATTCAAACAGATTTCTTTATTACGAGGCAACTGAGTTACATGATTATGTGGTATGTCTTCGTGTTAGGTGTACTAAAACTCACTTCTGTTCAGGCCCAAGCTCAGGCTAGTCAGTTCAGTCCAATGAAGCTATGTTCCAATGCACCCGATAAGGATGCAGAAACTACACTCAGTATAGTGTAGTGCGGAATACCTCTCTTCCGAAGAACTTGGACATGTTTACACGCGAAACTGTCTCCATACTGTCCAACTGTTTTTTATCAAATTTTCCTTTGAAGATTACACCACAATCCAGCTACACAATGTTTATTGGACATAAAGATTGTAAATTTATGGCCTCGAAGAACATTGAGTAAAAATTTATTTTATCTTAAAGGTTTGCAAGCTCAACTATACTTGGCTGTTCTGTATATTTTCATCGCACTAGCTTTTATAGCATTTATACAAAATAGTGTTCACCAAGCAGTTGAAATTCGACAGTAATTAATTTGAATTATAAGTTTATTAATAATGTTCTATTGTCAAAGACTTCTATAATCACGGATTTAGAATTAAGGAATTCTTATTTATTTCCATTTATAGTGGGTGAGTGGGTATGAGTGATTAAAAAGTTGTACAATTTAAATTAAATCATGTTTCATTTAATTAAATGTTGACTGGTTCCATTACTCCACCTACTGCACTACTTGTGTGATTATGTAGCATCGAACATTATTTTACAAGATGAATTGTAACGAGAGAGTTAACGACCTAGAAACAACTGATACGATGCATGACCTCGGGATCAAGCGCGTGCGTTGTGCCTTCCCTTAGAAATGTGGGTTTCAAGTTCTATTTGGAGCAGATTTTACCTAGGAATCAGCTACTATTTATCTAGAAAAAAACTAATTGTTTTCTTTTATTTCTGTGCTGAAAATTCCAATTCAAGATGAGAAGTATGGATAAATATTTTCAAACCAGTTATTAAAATAAGCTTGCCAACTATAGAAACTTTATAAAAACCGCTAATTCATACGTGTATGTAGCAAATTGTAAAGTGTTAATGGTCTATGGATTTCACGGCGTAACCGTAATAGCTGTAGCTGTTGCTTTACTTCTGATACAACTTGGCGTAATTGCTCTCTTGAACGAATCGTTTATCATATTAGTGGATTGGAATGGCTTCAAGCGAGAATTCACAGCATTCTAATTTGAGTTTGTGCCGGCTGATACCGAGTTTTGTTATAACCACTGGAGCGATGACAAGCAGTTGCAACAATTTAATATAGTAAATTACAATTTTGATATCATTATCTATTAGTATATGTAATGTATTAGTTCCAAGACAACACATATCAATTTTGGTACAATTGATAGTTTATCAATTATACCATAACAAACAATCTAATTTATATTGTTGTTCCAGGTCAAGACAGGTTGTTTAGGTGGATTTAAGTTTTTTTTTTATTTAAAATGTTTTTGTGCCGGTATAACATTTATTTATTTGCAAAGTACATATACTTAAAGATAAAACTGACAAGAATACCACAGAAATAGCATAATTTTCGAATAAATATGGACAAAGTCACGAGCAAATATTAAATATAATTATATACTTGAAATTTGCAAGTAACACTCTTTACAATGATACCAAACACGGCATATTTATCTTAAATTTATTTTTTAACACAGTACCATATGACCGCTAGAGGGTAATACATTCAGTGACACGTCATATAGCCTTTAACCAGCAGGCGATCAAGACGCTTCTAATGTCCTATTTGTCCAGTTCTAATAAGTAGTATGAGTGAACAAATGAAAAATGTCAAAATCATAATCAAACTTTGGCTCTGCCGAAATTAAAAATATGTCATTCCAAGCTTTCTAGAGTGAAATAAACTTAAATATATTATTATATTAGATCATTATTAAATAAAATAATCATTGTGCTAATAATTTCTCTGTTAGGTAGATAAAAGTTAAGCATTGTTTTTTATTAAGTATACATCAGATACCCTTATAAGGCGTAGAATGTATAGTACGGTGAAGCGATGAAACGCTACAGTGTTCAATAAATCAACGCGGTAAGACTGTATTTCTTTCGTAATCAGCTCATATCGGTTCTCGCGGTTGTGCCCGCCTAATTATTGTCGACTTTTACGATCGACCTAACGAGGTTTCACTTGGAACCAATCACGATTTTACGGCGAACATATTTTAAGATTTAATTATTTTTTAAAAAAGTTCTCGAATATGTGTGCTTTGACGTAGTATTTCAATAGTTAACTTAAAAGTTTATAAAATATAAATTAATAAATGTTGCATCTCGCAAAAAAATAAATAGATAAATATTTCGGACATCTTACACACAACGTCACCTCGTCCCAAACTAAGCAGTTCTTGTATTATTGGTACCAGACAAGTGATATAAATTCATGAACATACTTTTTTATGCAAATACATAAATATTATACGTATTAAACACCCAAACTCCGAAACAAATATTTGCGGATCACACAAACATTCATGTACTTTGATCCGTGACAGCAACATATTATATTTATTTCGTTTTTACCTGTTTATTTTTTATGATATAGGAGACACACGAGCAGACAGATCACTGACTATGAGACTGATTTGGTGTTTGACTCCGGTAGTCTTACAACTTATATTCCTGGTGTATAGACTATAGATATTGGCATTTTAGAATGCAATCACATTGTGTTAATCTTAGAATTATTAAGTTAGTATTCGTAGTCTACTTCGGTAACTATCAATTTAAAAAAAAAACTGCAATATTAGTATATTAATTGTACTCAATGTACCGACGTACGATAGAGAAGTTTTAAACTGCATTCTGTGTTCAACACTAGGCCAGAACTAGGCCAGTTCAGAATAGTGTTGTGCACCTTAATGTCGTCAATAAAAATAAGTTACACCACCGTAAATACACCTTTACGATAGCTCGTAATTATTGGACACAGCCTGTATGTGGCAACATACTTGGTTTCTGTACTTTATTATAAATTATTTGGTCGTGAAACAGCAAGCTGAGTAATATAGTCCTTTATAGCGGTCGAAAAATAATAAAGACTTTCGTTTGATGCCGGTGAGTCATTGGAATAAAATAAACCAATAAATATTTTACCGCTAGTTAAGAACAACACTAACAAGCGTTGCGGTGCGGATCTTTGCTTCAACTTGATCAAGTTATCTGGAAATCTAAACATACCGTCGATTTAAGAGGTGATAAAGACCTCTATGGTCTTAGACATAGAGGTATAGAGAAATAAGGAACATGAACAATTTGTCTAGTTCAATGTACGTTTAGATTAACGGTTCGTAAAATGTTTAAAGCCGAGATTGCTGCTGGTGATCGCTATGATATTACGTTATCAGGTTTGAAATATTACTCTCAATTAAAAATGCAATCATATCTCAATAGATACCATAGATCAATAAAAAAAGAGCTTTGATTTAGTGTAAAGCATATATTTGCTTTATAATTATCGTTCCTTAAATATTTTCAAAAAATAAATTTCAGTAGATTAAATTGCTATGCACAAAGCAGGACCTCAAACAAAGTGGCATCTTAATGTTTCACTAAGTTATGATTTTAAACCCGTTGAGTGATCATAAATTTACTTTGTATTATAGTAGTAATCATCATCATCATCAACAGCCTTTAACAGTCCACTGCTGGACATAGGCCTCTCCTTTGAAAGGAGGTTTTGGCCTACTATACCACGCTGGCCAGACGGGTTGGTATAGGGTTTGTTTCAAGTTTTCCTTCTCTTGGCAGTGATGATAGCTGCTTATTTTGTTCCTTTAGTCGCCTCTTACGACACCCATGGAATGAATAGGGGTGGTGACACTTTGTATTCTTAATCCGTCACCACACGGTAGTAGTAGTAGTAATATCTAACAATAAAAAATAATGCTTTGTCTGCAATCTTTATTTGCCAATTTGCGTTTTGTTATTATTTAACTGTATCGAAATCGAACGCATAATTTCTCTCATCGGCACATGGTAACTTTTTGACAATTTATGAAGCAATCAATGTTGCATTTAGCGGGTTTATTTCGAGGGAATTATTTATTTTATCTCAGACTGGTGCTGGAAATTGTTTTGGAGGCTGTTTAATATTCATTGATCCCGTCTCACGATTTGTTTACGTCATTGGACGTAGGCGCCGAAGTGGAGAGTGATCAAATTAAAAGGTATCTTAAAGTGGCTTCGATCGGTATCGAGTCATCCAGCCGGTTTTACTCCCCAGAGTTTCATGAGGCGTGAATATGCGGTCCCATGCACTTCTAATGATTAGCACAATATTAAGCAAATGATTCTATAATTAATACAATTTGATTTTTACTATGATTATGAACGTTACATTTATGGTAAACCAATATCATAAAACTAAACATTAAATTAAAGTATCGTCTCTACCATAAATAAAATAATCGTACATCACTGTGAGCTTACAATACTCTCAAGATTGTTTTTTACTGCTATTGTATTCGTCAATGATTTTTCATTTAGACATGCATGATTCGATAATGCTCGATATCAGTAGCCGTCAAATATTGTCATGGATCTTGTGTGTAGGTTCCGACCGTGAAATTTATAATTTTTAAACTAATCAAATCGATTTGAATGCACACTAGAAATGTATATAAAATTGTTTTGATATGCATTGTGAATACGACTTTGATTAAAGTTGTTATAATTATGTTTTTCAATGTTTTCTTTATCGAGTACTTAAACCTTATACGAATTGAAATAGGTTTTGTTACTAAATTTTTTATTATTGTTGTTGAATAAGCTCCATAGTGAGACTCGTGAGCGTGTGAAATAAAAACCTATTTTAAAGTTAATATTCACGCTTCTTTTGGTGTTTTACACTAACGTTTATGATACATAAAGAATTCAAATTAATTTAAATTACTTTGAACAAGTAAATGTACGAAAGTATTGCTGGAAGAAGGCGAACTAATTAAAAGTTGGGTTCTGTACTAATAATTCGTTTGACTGTCAAAGTTTTGCGTCGTTAATTTTAATTAAAGAAACGCGGAGCGCAGTTTGTAACAATATTAAAGCATTGAAATTGGTGATCCGCTAAACTTCGACATTCTGCTCGCGGATGACCGTCCATTCGTTTTAATTAACCCTTCTGTGAGTCTCATCTGCTTCGCTATTAGAAAAGTTTCAACTTTTTATGCGAAATTACCGAAACCGAATAATAAATTTAATACGAGTCACAGTTAGATCGGTCAGTATTTTCACCTTCCCCTTTTTAAGCTTTTAATTTACTTCGAATATGGATTGACTGGGGACTGTAAAATTCTTGGAAAGGGAGACATTTGTTTTTTTTATTTTTTTTTTTTTTATATTTAAGCCTGCCAAAGTGACTCTACTCTGCCTGATGGAAAGCATGAGTAGAATCCAGGAGTAGGGGTCACCATGCTTATTGTGAGGGTAGGCAATGTAGCATGGTGACCCTTACCATGGCAGCCTGGTTAGATTATTCTGCATCATTCTTCCGGCCTTCATCTTATAAGTTTCACAAATTGTTCATGATAATGCATAAATAATACAAAATTCTTAATTTTTTAATAGCCGAACTGTAATCGTTCTGATTCAGTAGTACAAACTATAGCATATTATATATCTAAACGGCCGTGTTAATTTATCGTTTGACACAACATACGAGCGAACTCCCAATTCTGTGTGTTACTCCCCTCTGTCTACGTATTAATCTTGCCAGTTTCTTCGCGTCTTTGATTAAGGCTCGCTGTGATGTATTTCTTGAGCGCTCTAACCTAATGGAAAGGCATACGTCAAGTGTCCACCTTATTGGCTAGCGGATTGGCTTAATGGTGCCAATGCCTGGCACACGGTAAATTTCATCACTTTCCACTACTTTCATATCTATGGATGTGATATATACTTAATATTAATATATAAATGGGAAAGTAGTTCTGTTTTTCTGTCCGGCTACATGGTGATTTACGAGTTGGTCTTCTATGGAAGGGTATTAGTACCACACCGGTTGAGTCGATCCCGTCGCGTTGCAATCAGCGTGGCATTATTACCTCTTTAATTATTGTATTTTTTCTGCAGTATCCCACCCCCCCCATACTTGGAACTGAAACTCAAAATTTTTTTTTTCATCAAACCTATACGTGTATCTATGGATAGGTATTCAAAAATGATGTTGAGGTTTCTAATATCATTTTTTTCTTAACTGAACAGTTTGCGCCAGAGACACTGCCAAAGTGTAAAAATGTGTGTCCCCCCCTCTAACTTCTAAAATAAGAGAGTGATAAAACTATAATTTATCTTACCAAAGAAATGGCTAGACTTTGATAATTTACGTGAAAGGACTATCATCATGCCTCGGAACCCAAGTACCAGGCGATATTGAAATTGTTGTTGATTGTGTATTGTTTTTTTTTTGCCACAAATGTTAATATAACATCCTGGAGGCACGGAGAAATTTCAATAATGATCGCTCAGCCATAAATAAACCTAGCTCGTTTGACTTTAAAACTTTACGACGGCGACGGTTTTCTAAATAATTAACAACCTAGAAAAAAGTTCTTTCCTCCCAGTCAATACATCAATGAAATGTCACTTTTTATTCATTTCGCAGCACGAGAATATTCAATCCTCGTTTGGCATGATCTATACATATACATGTCTATACATATACATACATATAAATGTCTATGGTGTCAGTGTACATTCGTAAGGTTACTCATAGTTCATTATTTTAACCACAATTAATCACATCAGTAGTATCGTGTTTATTTTTTGTTAAGTACAATCGATGTCTGGTACCGTTGGGATTTCTGAATATTTTCTGTTAAAGCTGCAGAAAATGTAGGCATACTACACTGTACATGTTAGGTCACATAGATTTTCTGATTTAATATCAGTATAACGTAAAAACAGAGATATGGTAGTGAGGGGTGCATATTGTTCTTCCATAAGCTCAAGTCTAGGGATGACAGATGAAGCCATTTGTCACCTTAGCAGAAGCAGGCCGTGGTGGTAGCGCGACGTTTCGCATCCAGGAGGGGGTCATCTGCAAGCAATCGATGGTCCGAGTTACGTCGTTGTTCTAGGGTATACCTGGTTCTGCGGCAGGCTGTACCTGAGACGGCGTGCGGTAATAGTTGGTCCGAGTCCGACATAGCTACCAGTAGGTAATATCGTAGGGGATTTCCGCACAAGCAAAAAAAAGGGGTGCATATTGAGTTTGATGTCCAATTTAACAAAGACTGATCACATAAAAATGTAAATATTCTAATGTCGACTCTTGTCAAATACAGATTTAAAGACCTCTAGTTAAATAGTGGAAATATATGTCATTAAGAGACTGAGGTCAGTCACATTAGACATGGCAATTCTAGAGGATGTATTTAAGACAACACACAGTAATCTTTTACTACCTGTGTCACTTCCTTTATACTTTCTAAAAATATTGCTTATCTTTTTTAACCGTTACCTGACTGTATTTGTAAGTTATTGAAACATAATACATCAGGTGATTCATTCTCATTCAATCATTGATTGGGTGGCGCCGCTCATTTCATATCCATACTACGATACATGTACCATGACATTTTTATTCATAGTAAACCGCCCGAATGTTTTGAGAATGTTTACTATCAAATAATATTTTTAATATGAACCATTTCTTATGAGGGATCGACATTCTATAGTCTCGTCTGTAATTGCTTGTACCTTTATCTGTGTGTATTGATAGAATCGGGCAAGTGCGTGTCAGCCCACGCATAGACTAGGGTTCCTTAGTCATACTAATTACATATTAATTGATATGTTTATTATTATTTAGTTATTTTTGTACGAAGGTTCCCAAGTATGCGCATTACACAACTACTCTATATTTTCTGAAAACATACAGCTAAGCCGTTACAGTTTTCCTTTAAAGTTCATCACACGGACTACCATCATGAGATTTTTAGATTTTCGATAGAACCGTTTAGCTTTTAGAGGGGAAGGGGGGACGCCCTGTTTTAATAAAAAAAAAACAATTAAAGTTAAATATCTCGCAAATGGACTCCTGAAAAAATAATAATTTTGAATGCTTTGAAAGATTTCCCCTTGCTTATTCCACCAAGAGCGAATGCACTAATCTCAAGAACTATTTAGGTCGAATCGAAAAAAAGGTTTAGTATTAGAAAACCCATTTATTGGAAAGAGCTTAAGGCTGGAAAAGCCTTAAGCGGGGAAAATGTATTGCAATTAAAAGACGGAAAGGTTGTTATGTAATAATCAGGTCAGCTAATAATTTCATAAAAATGAATCCCGACTCCCTTGCGACACTTCTTGAAAACGATTGCACCAAATTCGTTTTTTTTTTGTATTTGTAGATAGAGTAGAAGGCCCTTCCTAATAAATTTTACAAATTTAAATAGAATAAAGAAAACTTAACGACTACTTGTATAATTTTCACTAATGTAACCTTAATGCGTTTTACATAACTGCGTATCATTTGTGGCAAATATCTTTAAAACTCTATAAGTATAAAACATTTCAATCATTTTATAATTTTCAGAAGAATTTCGATAAATATAAACATCGACATCAAATAAACGTATCACCTTTATTCGAAGAATGGACAATGGCAGTACATCGCGAATACCAATTAGAGTCGAGCATTAATTAAAATTGTTGCAGTGAAAAGTTCTTTCTTTATAGCGATATATTCTAAACTACACAGTTCGATTGGTAGAAGTGACACTCAAGAAATAAAATTATATTATTATTTATGGAACTTAACCACATAGCTTTGTATGCGTACACCTATACATTGAAATGAAATGTTGATATACATAGATACTAATACTTTTTAAAGCTTTTTAAAGAATGACATTTTCGGAAACAAATACACTAATTGCTTGAGAAAAAATCAAAAGTAATACATTCCAATTGAGTCCACACATTACTGCAGTGGTCTTTGAATGTGTGGAAAAAAGCCGGTAGTGTCTGCCGTCCGCGCGCCCTCATTATTGTGAATGAATCGGCGAAGAGCATAATAGTGGACCGTGCATGGCAAATTATATGCCAGCCGATGTCATTCTGATAATTTTAACCGCTCTTATGCCCGTAAAATCCCTTGCACTTTATATAAACATTCAATTAAAATAATATCGTATTCGTTACGAGAGTATCAGCGCCCCGAAAAAATTAACTATTCATAATTGTAGAATTTAATTAATATTGAATTCAATACATTAATTAATAAATACTTTATAATCAATTTTAAGATGATTTTATATTAACCGAGTCGGTAAAAAGAAAAGTATTACTAAGATTTATCTAAATCTTTCTAAGTAGCGCTTTAAATTTGGGAGACGTTGGTGGAAATGCCCAAAGTTACTCATTATATCATTTATCTGCCAATGAAAATCCCATCAAAATGCAACCTACCTTTGACCCAGCTATCTGTGTCTTCTATTGCTCCTAACGTGATGTTATACAGTGACAACGAGGTTGTTTTCCATTTTGTACTTCGTCTGTCTGTCAAGATCCTTTTTCAGGACCGCGTTAAGGTATCAAGCTGAAATTTATATCAAACACTCAGTCCATTGGAGCTGTGAAAAAATGCAACTTCTAAGCCAATAAACTTTTGCAATATTTGATAAGTGCATGCGACTTGCCTGACTTTCAAAAAAGCAATGGGATATTTTACAATGGCGATATTACAAATTGATATCAGTGGTATACCTAAGTGTGTTTTAGTGCGTGTATTAAAACTTCTATCTAACACGTTTATATAGATGCAGTATCACGCCGCGCAGCGATCGTAAATGTCATCTGAAAATTTATATTCATTACGATTAGATAGCAGTCCACAAAGGCCAGTCCATTGTTGGCCCTCTATACCACTTGATCGATGTATGATACTGCACTTAATAGTTGATGTGTAGACCGAACCTTCCGCATTATTTTATAGATTTTCAGAGTAAACAATCTAACAGGCTATGTAATTTCATATTATAAATTTTATGACAAGCTAATTTATACACCACCCACATAGAAGCTTCCTCATACTACTGTATAAAGTTACATGTCTGTCGGAAATGTTATTTCACAATATTTATTTGAAATAAATCACAAGAAATAACTTTATCCAAAACCAAAAATTGATTGTGGAAGGCTAATACCTGTATTGACCATCAGAATTGAGGAAAACGATGCAAGGAGGAATACCTGTGTAATAACTGTAAACAGAAATAAGTAGTTTAAATTTACTTTACGATTAAATAGACTACTTCATTCACGTTGCTGCTTTATTATTTTAAAAACGGAAATAATTCACATAAATAAAAAGTAAAGATATAAGATTTATGAAAAGTCTTGCAATTTATACAATATTTTATAGTTTCATTGAATCAAACTTTACGAGCTTTTCAAAGAAAAGTTCATATAATCGCCTTAACCCCTCAGTCTGATCAAGAACCCGAATGCGCGGCCGCGTACGCGCAGCAATTTGCGACTCGACTCAATATCGTCGATTTACGAGGATCCATTTCCAATTTTACGAGCTGACTGACGCGCCCATTTATACGAGAACTCCGATCCCTAGCTGCAACACTCTGGCAGCAAAGTTGTTACGCGCAAAAACGGTAGGTCATGTTACAGCGGCGGCATCCAGTCCACACGTTTAGTTTCTATTCGTTGTTACACCACTACCAAGGTGCTCTGGTGTTCAGTTAAATTTATACGACTATGAACAAGCCTCGAGGCTTCGGTTCTTCTTACGCGAACACGACTAACACACAACTTTACATTTTAAATTAATTCCTGTCTTTCGTGTAGCAAAATTACTGAAAGTATTAACAATTACATCAAGAAAATAATATTCTATCTCAGTTACGTTGACAATATAAACTATGTGTGTTTTTACATTGTACAGTGTGTATGGAACCGGTCTTTAGAGCTGTATGTTGAATACACGTGTGGGTACATTTCATGCCGCACTTGGTCTCTAACATATGCAATGCACTTTCGCGGAAAGCTAGCTACGCTGTGGTTTTGCGATGAATAATCGCATACAAAACCGTCCCACAATGGCCAATGCGAGTGTTTAAATGCCCTATTAAATCTTACAGCCTGCGTAGGATTCTGTGGGATTCAATTACGCTTTGTGTGCGATGAAAGGCGCCGGAGTTGTACGTGTAAACTGAGCCGCGAGCCGGGAACACATCCCGACACCTCAGCCTCAATGAGCCCTGTCACAAAAGGTGCAAATGAAATAAGACTATAGCATAAAACACATATTGCGCCGGAGGCAGATTAAATAAATGGTAAATTAAATATGAACAAAAAAATCGACTATTAGTACAAAAAACATCCCGAATAATTTAAGCAGCATCACATTCACTTACAAAAGTACGGTTAATTTACTTTGAACTCAAACCCAAACTAAGAAGAGCCTGTGTAACCAAAACTGCCGATAAACATATTTTGAGAGTTGTTTCCGAATCATTTTTAGTATTTTATTAGCAAAATTATTATTTTGTTAAAATAGAAGTATCTTAAGTTACTCCTTATACCATTAGATATCTCCTAGTGAAAGTAGCGTCAAATTCAGTTATGCCGTTCCTGATATTAGATGGAACAGACATGCGTGTTCATGTATGAAGGTATGCGGTACCTAGATCAAAAAAGTAACAATTTTTTAGGGTTCCGAAGTTCATAACTCGTCGGTCAGTCAGTCGGTTAAACACCAGAATAGGGACTCATCGGTTTGCTTACAGAATAGGGACACTATTAGTGTGGTATGTGACGGTACATGGCGACACAAAACATCAATAATATCGAAAATGTGCGGGTAGATGAAGAACCTTCTACTTCACGGATTCGACGACGGAGGGCGTTCGCCGATGAGCCAGTCAGCCTGTGACCACGGCCAGTACAACCTGGTCGAAACGTCAGGCAAATTAGAGGTATTTAAGGGTATCCTTAATAAGTGATCGCGTTAATTCCCGTAAAAATAATATTAATTATTGGATACGATTTTAAATCCACGTACCATTATGGGTGACTGAGGAACCCTTTCCTGTGCGTGGCCTGACACGCACTTGGCCGATTTTTTTATGTAAGTACCGCATATATTTTTATGTGCAATTAGTAATAAAAAAGCGGCCAAGTGCGAGTCGAACTCGCCCATGAAGGGTTCCGTAAAGTTCTTGTAGTTCGTTGTAACTTTCATCGATGTTTTTATACTAGTGTATTGATTGGATGAAAGGTATATTGCGTGTTACGATTTATGACGTATTAAAAAAAAACTACTCACTAGATCTCGTTCAAACCAATTTTCGTTGGTAGTTTACATGGTAATGTACAACGTATATTTTTTTTAGTTTTATCACTCTCTTATTTTAGAAGTTAGAGCGGGGGGGGGGACACACATTTTTCCACTTTGGAAGTGTCTCCCGCGCAAACTATTCAGTTTAGAAAAAAATGATATTAGAAACCTCAACATTATTTTTGAAGACCTATCCATAGATACCTCACACGTATAGGTTTCATGAAAAAAAAAATTTGAGTTTCAGTTCCAAGTATGGGGACCCCCAAAATGTATTGTTTTCTTTCTATTTTTATGTAAAAATCTTAATGCGGTTCACAGAATACATCGACTGACCAAATTTCAACAGTATAGCTCTTATAGTTTCGGAAATAATTGGTTGTGACATACGGACGGACAGACAGACAGACAGACAGACTTGACGAATCTATAAGGGTTCCGTTTTTTGCCATTTGGCTACGGAACCCTAAAAAGCTATTAATTTAAATTTACAAACAGACAATTTAATATTATTTACTTTTAAAGATTAATAACAATGTTGTTAACAAATATTTAAAGTTAAATAAACCCGTGCCTTGCTCGCTCTCACCTCGCTTCCGGTGGGAAACTGCCTATCATGCTTGCAGCATTTGTATGGAGCGTTGTATCGCCATGGCCAAAATTTGCACCTGAAACGAGCCGGAACGAGAGTCACCATTAAGTTCCATGAGCCTACAGCCTTGGTCCCACCGCCATAGAAACGAAATGGTAAACTTGTATATCCAGAACAAATAATCGTTCACATCCCACAAAATTGATCATGTGTGAGAATCGCATCATTGTCCTCCTGATGAGCTTAACAAACCCCTAAATCAACACATTTGTCTATCGAACAACAATTTACTTTCTCCGTTTGTTGGTAGAAAATTTATTTACTTATCACATATTTATTGTATAACCGTAATGTTCGTATTAATAAATAAACAAATAAAAATATTAACACAATCTTATCACATAATTACAGTGGAAGTGTACGGTATGGGCGTATTAAAATTATTATCCTCACTTGCTCCCCGAACATTCTTGGCAACATAAACAGAACGTTTTCTATTCGAGAACCAATTATCATTTACATATCATAGACGAGGCACCGACACTCGCGGCACGAAGTTGGGGTCAATATATTTATACAACAACCATTTTATAATGGCACATCTCTCCTCTCACACTTCATCGATCGTTCTATATGGAAGAAAAAAATATTGGAGAAATAGAGGTCTGTCTATACTAGGCATCAGTATGCTCTATCGGTGTATAGATGCATATGTGTGGTATGTGAGTACCAAAACAAGACGGCTAACCAAATCGCTTTTGTTAAGATTTTATCTCGCCGTTAAATACTTCTAACCATTATAGTATATCGAGCGACTCGTTTAAACCCGCGGCAACCAATTATTATGCTTGTTACCATTTAGGATATTTTGATCTTGGAAAGTGTTGAGTCCGTTTTTAAATTTGATATAAAACATTTTATATTACTGTTACATCCGCTAAAGACAAACAAACTCTTTTCATTTTCTAAGCACAGTTTTAGCTTCTTTGTTTAAAAATTAAATATTTATAAAAATACCGAAGTATACACATGACTTGGACATAAAATTGTAACAACTTTCAACAAAGTCGATGAAAATATATTCATAAATCACTGTAAGGATAGTGGTTTAAGCGGCCATTACGCTGCTTCCTACTACGCCAAGTATAGTGAGTTCAAATTCTACGCAGGATAACACTGTGTGATTCTCAAATTGTTAGTTTGAGGTTGGGTGTTCTTTGTGTCCGATTCTTGTATGTTGGTAATGCCCCCGGCGAAACAGAAATATGTTCCTAATGCGGCAGTTGTCTTTGCTTAAAAATAATAATAAAAAAGCTACAAATTACCAGTATAGTAATGTACAGTACGTTCCATTTTGACAGTTGGTAAATGTTACTCAAGATTTGAGTAGCTATCAATAAGTAATTAAAGTAACTACTTGAACCACACGCAAGCGAACAAAGAAATTCAATTGAGCTTGTTTCGTCCACTACATTTGTTTAGGCGATAAGTTTGCTGACTGTTATAACGAGGCGTGACGAATAAACGTATTAAACCGTTTATGTATCAATTATATTACTATAGGTTCCGTACTCAAGTTTACTGTCCCTTGCAACTGTGAAAAAATCACATTCTAATTTATTTATAAAAAAATTACGGCCTTGCGAAAATGCGACAATATATACTTTTTCGTCACTCAAGGGAATCAAATATAAAGAGTACTTAGCGTTGACTTAAATATAGAAATTTAACAAGTAAAGACTAGGTTACTTTCCAAATTTGTATGCCTATGCTGATTTAAAAAAATGCTCAATTGCTGTTTTTTTTGTGTTCATATTTATATCGAAACGAGGTTAATATAAACCACATACAGTCTCACGATGTGAACGATAACTATTCGTTAATTTGAAAATACGCACTTAAAACAAATAGGTTCGTTGAAATAATAACTGCTTGTGAACATAATTGAAATAAGAATTTTGATAATCAAATTAATCCCGTACAGGCAACTTAATTAACGTTGTTACTTGTAACAGTGTATAATTTGCGTCAAAATTTGTTTCGCGTTCAACGAAGATCGTTAGCTTGGTGAGTCACAACTCACAACATATTTAACCCAGCACGTGATATTGTTTGGTTTCGTAATAGCACCACAAAATAACAGGTTGCGTCTCATAATGTTAACGAGAGAGATTAACACTCGTATTTATAGTTCGACGCGGCAGTTTGCTTCTTCTTCGTCGACTCGAGGTTGCGGTATTCTTTCAGCTGCACCGTTATTTTGTAACAGTAATTTCTTAAATAATGCGAAAGAACTCTGATCCCGCTTATCAGCGAATACAATATTCTTGTTACATTTGAATATTTGATCCTTGAATGTGTCCAATTTGCTTTTAACAATATACGTCATGCATTAGTTGCAGAGAATGATGCAGAAACATCTCCCTAAGCCGCCATGATGGGGGTTGGTGACCCACACCATGGGGGCTTAGTGTGTGTGCACTCACAATGAGGATGGTGGCCCCTACTCCTGGATTCTATTCATGCTTTCCATCAGCCAGAGTAGAATCACTTTGGTATTCTAGAATATTTAAAAGAAACCCAATCCAAATAAAACTTTTAGTGCCTTATATTTTTAGTGATACAAACCATGTATATGTTATGCGCGATTGCAATGGAGGTATCTCGTTGAACTCTTTAGTACGGTCTGGCGCGGGCGGGCTCAATGCCCATTTTTCGATGGCATTTAATGAGATTTAAGTCCAAACATCGAGAACGGTCATGGCGGAACATTACACGCTCTAGGATATTAAAATGAGACAAATTTATTGCCGCTCTCCGATTATACTTTCGATAAACGCGCAGACCGGTGATTATGATATCTTGTGGTTTAATCGTACGATCGATATAGAGTCGCGTTCCGTTGTAGACTAAACCAGTACTAATAAAAAAGAAACTAGTTACGGGCGGGTCGTATCCGACAGTTTACGTTGGAAAATCAACAAGGTGCTATAGTGGGACCATAAGTCGGAACCGCGGTGTGTTATCGACTCAATCAGGCTTGAACAATGCATCGAATGTTTCAATATAGCTCCGACAGCATTTTTAACGTTTCATCGGTGCTGCAACAATCGTAAAATAAATTCTCTACACCTTCTCAGAGTTCTGATTAATGTTGTACACAGCGCGGCGTCGCGTTCTTATTTTTTACTTGTGTGTTATTCTCTAGCATAATTTATGAAGGCTAGTGACTGGGAACGCTTCTTGAGCTTATTGCATTTCTCGTTTATTGTTTTCGAACATTTTATAACATTAAGTGACGACAAAATTAAATAACCAATTGTAAACCGAGTTTGCCAACCACTCAGAATGAGTAGTTTAAAGTAATTTTAGTATAAGTATAATCTTATTAATAAATTGACAACTGGTAAAGCCGATCTAGATTTTTTAAAGGGTTGTAGTAGCCATTATTTCTTATCGATCGGCCCATGGAATATTATATCCTAATCCTAACCATTTCTGAGAAACTTTAATGTTGAAGATTTTTTTTTTACTACTGATATGATTAAGCTGAAGACTATTGTAATTTAATTAATGATAATAACTTCATAAATTTCACACAAGCATCAGATCATAAGTTAGTGGACCTGTACTGTAGCTCCCAGACTACTGATAAACGAATATATAAATTTATTATGTACTTGGACCAACAAGAACATACACCTTAAAAACTGAAAAATCAGTAGTATACAAGCATTGGTGTCACCCTTATAGATTGCCACGAAACCAACCGTAATATCTAAGTATATATAATACTGACTGCACGTTTGGCCTAGTGGTCGCCACGTCGTTTTCTACTACGCAAGTGTTATGGATTCAAACACCTTGCGTGATCCAAAAATTGATGTTCTTAATCTGGGTGTTCTGTTCTGGGTCAAAAGGATATATTGAGTTTCTTTCAAGTTTTCCCCTGGGTAGAATAGAATAGAATAAAATAATCTTTATTGTACACCATTTCATTCAATTTACATTTAGGATTCCAACGAAAGTATGACCATGTACAAATGGCGACCTTATCGCTAAAAAGGGTAGTTTGTTCCCTTAGTCGATTAGGAGAAGTGAATAGGAGAGGTGACCGTCCTTATTATTACGTCATCGTACGGATAGACCACATCAGATAATAACACCCAGACACAGAATAAATACACACAATATTTCCCTGGGTGGGAAACGAACTCGCGGTCTATGGCTCTCAGGATCACTAACTACTAGGTCAAAATTATTTCAACGTTTGAACTTATGGACACTATTAAATTACGATTGGGGATATTATGACATAAAAGGGAAAAACTTCTTTCTTACAATATTTGTTAAATGACATTCTTAGATAAATGGACTATCTTATAAGAAATAATTTTTCAAACCAGACCAGTTCACACCCTCGGTGCAGCAGGTCAAAAAGTCGCAACAGGATACAACAGGGTTCTAGGGGTTAAAATCGGTTAATTATTTTTTTTACTGAAAATTTATTGAAAAAAAAGCGACCAAGTGCGAGTCGGACTCGCCCATGAAGGGTTCCGTATCAGCAAGTAACATCATATAAAAGTTCTTGTAGTTCGTTGATCGATGTGTTTATAATAGTATATTGATTGAATAAAAGGTAAACGATTTATGACGTATTACAAAAAAACTACTAACTAGATCTCGTTCAAACCAATTTTCGTTGGTAGTTTGCATGGTAATGTACAACATATATTGTCCTTTTCCATCATTTTTGAACACCTATCCATAGATGTATAACGTATGGGTTTGATAAAAAAAATTTTTTTGAGTTTCTGTTCCGAGTATCATTTTGGCAGCATTAAATAAAAAAAAAAAAGTATGGGGACCCCTAAAATGTATTGTTTTTTTTCTATTTTTATGTAAAAATCTTAATGCGGTTCATAGATTACATCTACTTACCAAGTTTCAAAAGTATAGTTCTTATGGTTTCTGAAAAAAGTGGCTGTGACATACGGACGGACAGACAGACAGACATGACGAATCTATAAGGGTTCCGTTTTTTGCCATTTGGCTACGGAACCCTAAAAAATAGGGATTTTTGAGTATATTTTTTAACAGAAATGTGAATATTTATTAAAAACATTTAACTTATTTAAAATTAGCAATTAGTGCATCTGAGGAACTAAATCTTCTAACGAATGGTGAAAACATTATCTGAATCAATTCATATTTACGAAATGAAAGTGCGAACTGAAAATTGACAACTTTCAAAAAACTTGTATTTATAGATAAGGCGTAACGTATCTCGTATATTGGCAAATATACCACATATTTTACAATATATGAGATACGTTGCTGAGATGTAATCAGACGGATAACGTCAGGTATCAGAATAATACTATACTAAAGATATGAGACTTTTTATTTTGTATATAGGCTTAAAAATCTTATGTAATTTTCAACGCCTCCGCTGGTTGCAGGTACTGCACAATCTGTGTTTTATTTATGATTTTTCCTAATTACTAGACCATCTCGCCGTATGTAATCTATATAAATAATTAAAATTGAAGTGTCTGTTTTTAATTTCAAACTATATTAGCACTAAATGCATATGAAAGTGTATTTTTATTTTGTATTTTATTATTCTTTGCCTATCTGTCGTTTTTAAAACGGCTAAACCGATTTCGATGATACTTTCATCATAGCTGATAACTGATACACTAACTATTGAGACGACCTGGTGATGGAAAAAGTAATTTAGGTTACTGAAGAATAATAATATTACAATAGTAATATGCTTAGTAGAGACCAGATTATATGCATTTGTAGATTAAAGGCATCTTTACTGGTAATGGCATAATATTATACCTATGATCTAGGTATGATGCATATAATCGGTACATTTTGCAATATTTTTCCGAGTACGGTGAACTCATTTTGCATTCTGAAAGACGATAAAAGTAATTATCGTGAATCCAACTAAAGTTATTGTCATAAAATAAATGGACACACAAGTTCAAGCTTTGCCCAGTTGCCTCAATGGTTGTGTAGCGATTTTTCACTTGCAAAAATATTTAAAATGATCTACAAGACAACCTTACTACTAAACATTTGGAACTATACTAACCTATTATTGCCTATCAAAGAATAATTCACTAAATGTATGCTGATTAAATGAAAACTTAGATATGTACCCTCTTTGTTCATAAAATAGGGTAAACCACCCAACCGTTGGCACTCCTCCAATTATTGGCACTTTAGAGTTTAGTTGAAAAAAACAAGGAAACTATTATCTATTCAAGTTATGTATTGCTTTTAAGTAAAATACTTTAATTTATCTGTTAGGAATTGTCAACATTGTTCCAATAACCAATACGGCGAATTAGAAACAACAACTGACATTTTGTGCTAGTGATTTATAGTAGTTATTTTGGTTTCTTCTTAAGGTGAGAGCTTTATTAATCATAGCATATCGCAGCTATTCGGCTTATTGATACTTTCGAAATAATTTAAATCCTTAATTACACATCGTAGCAGTAGATACAAAGATTTTTATCACATTTTATTTATTTCATGTGCCAACATTTGGATCAATTAATTCATCAAAATCCTTTTATTGGCATTAGTGCCAATGTCAGGATTTCTACGCCAATAGCAAAAGCTAATTATTTGCAGTAGTGCCCATAATAGAATATGGTGTGCTAATAAACTATGTGTATGTTTTTTATTCATATAGAGTAGAAAGAGAATAAAATAAAGAATTGTTTAAATGTCAGCCGTGCGAAGGGTTTTCCTAAACGCAAAGAAGATCTTCTGAAGAGCGTATCAGAAAATTATAAAAAAGCGACCGGTCTAACCCATTCAAAGACAGCATCCCAGGAGATAAATGTTTTAAACTTTTCTTAAAGTGGCACCCGGATATTGTTGAATCAGTAACTGCAGCAAGTGCTACCGTATCAGAAAATTATATAAAAGGATAGTTTCAGGCAATTGAAAGATATCTAAAAGATCAGTTTGTATGAAATTCTATTAAGCCCAAAAAGAGTCTTGAATGGTGACAAAAATAATTTCGTTCTTTGCGCAAAGACAGGTGTGGTCTTGGCGCCAAAAGGAGCAAAAAATGTTTACGATATCGACCACACCCCAGCTAAAAGTTCATTAGCAGTGATGTTTACTTTTGCTGCCAATGGCGACATTATCTCACCTATTGTTATATACCCGTACAAGCGCTTGCCAAGTGAAATTGCTTCAAAGATACCAGCAGATTGAGTATGGCTGGGTGACAATGGAAAAACAGAAATTTTCTCCCGAAAGTGTTTTATCCGCATCTAGTGCCAAATCAGTTACCATTCCCGGTCATTTTATTTGTAGATGGATACAAAACTCACCTCACCTACGCCGTCAGTGAGCTTTGTTCCTCATTGGATATTGTGCTCAAAGCACTTTATACCAATTGCACTCGATTGCTTCAGACTACAGATGTCTCAGCTTTTAGACCTCTAAAAGGTGGTTGGTGTAAAAAAAAAACCGTATTAGAGTGGCGGCGTGACAATCCATCTCGAGCTCTTACTAAAGTCGATTTTACCGTTATTGCAATAGACTACTGATAAATGCGTTAAACCTGATACAATTATTAATGGTTTCGGGCAACCGTCTTTGCACATGGGGCAAAAAAAAATAAAAAAATATTAGGACATTCTATGCCAATAATAGGATTTTCTCTAGTCTTCCGGATTTAAGTGTTGCATATTTATTTAATACTATTCAATCACATAAAAATGATTATAGAAACAAAGATTAAAGTATTTTCTTTGATTCTGTCCTATGTTTTGACTATTAGCTTTTGCAAATGAGATTTTATGGTTATTTAATTTCAGACTGACACGAAGCATACACTGAATAATTGGGTGGTTTACCCTATATTATAATTTTGTTTTGCATTTTCTGCCAATTTTGTGCATATTTCAAGCAATTTTCATGCATATTTTCATACATATAATCGCATCTTATGTTCCATATAATTCGGTCTCTAATGATTAGTAATGATTTGGCATATTAATAATCATGGTAAATAATAATATAACTGTTATTGTTATTACTAGGCCTATTTATGTTATTTGTTATTTTGCCATTAGGTGACTATGTTGCGCCGAGAATGCGAGTTGTTTAAGAGATTAACGCGTTGAACCAAGCAAATAAATAAACACACGAACTCTTCAGCTTGCGAGTATGTATTACTTTAAATTTATATTAGATACCTAATATTAGCAGCTGTTTGCACTTTCTTACTTCACTGTGAGAACACTACTTAGTGAGAGCTAGCTACCTACCTTCCTTAGAATGAAGGTCCGAGGTAGTCGACCGGATTCTTGTGGATCGAACGGCGAGGAATCTTCTTGCTAACTCCTATCCACTTGGGTACATATGTATGCCTTTAAGGTTTTATTTTGATTTGGATTGAATATTATACAGTGATTTGATTAAAATCATTAAACTACTGCACTTTGTCACACTTATCAGTGTTACTCCATTGATATTGTATTTTTGTTATAAGATTTTATTTTATTGTTCGTTATTTCATTAAATTGCATTTATATACATAGCTATATAAGATTGCCTGAAGATTTCTGATAATTTTATGTACTTTCTATAGATATACTTGAATTCTGGTATAATTAGGCAAGTTATTATAAAAAGATAGAATGATATAGATTTTTGTTGTTTCGGATTAGTTCTGTAGTCGGTGTTCAAATAGGATCAAATACTAAAAAAAAAATAAAAAAATACTCAATACTTTACAGAAAATATAATGTCAGAGAAAGTCATATTTACATTATTTGAACTCGAAAGTTTACTAATTTTATTCTCAAATTCAATGAAAACATGGAATCATAAAGAAAAACAAGTTTTTCATTCAATTGTAATTTATTTTCATAGAATATATATTTTTCCAATTTTACGATTTTGGGTTAAGTATTTTCCACAATAAATATTTTTAAATCAGACTACAATACAAAATATACATTAAAGCGATTCAAAATGAACGCTTACTATAACTAATTTTATCACAGATATCGGCAAAAATGCCTTTTTTAATAGTAGTTGGCAAGTTTTGCCCAACAACACAGCCTAAATAGGCCTAACTTATTCATATCATCATATTTATACAACATTTCAGTTAAGCTCAGATCACAACTAGATGATTCACATAATAATAAAGATTATGGTAATTACAACAATGCGGTCAATTACAATAAATCTTTAAAACCAAATATTTTAATACAGTAGTTCCATCATGATATTGTAACTTAGCAAAATTATACAAATGGCATATTTACATTACTATAAGTATTTTAAATTATATACAGTACCATATACGCTAACCGACTAGCCATCACAAAATATTAAACATTACAGTCACATAATTTTAAACGTTTTAAAATCACTTTGTACACACGAGACAACACTAAATGCACTTTTTTTAAGTTTGATGTCACTTTACACATGGACGGACATGGTGCGAGGTGAAGCTCGTGGCGGCAGTTGATGAGGAGCATGAGAAGGGTGTAGTGGTAAAACAGGATGGCCACCATGTATTGGTGGCTGCGGTAACATACCCATGTGGTTCCTTGAGTGGTGGTGTCTGTGCATAGGTAAACCAACACCTGAAGCGGTGTTCGGTACTCCGCGAAATCGTTGATTATTTCTTACATCGGGCAATGCAAACTTTAGTTTTTCCCAGAATAGTCTGTCATTCGCATGAAGGCACTTATTCGTTTTCAAAAACAGTCTTACATCAGGATCGAGATCCTTGTGAGGCACTTGACCATATAACACTACAATCAGTCTTTTCCGTCTGTCTCTTAATACTTGATGAAGAGTGGTTTTTAGTTCGTAAAGCACCCACTCGCATTCCAATAAGTTTTTACTAAGAACTATAATTGTGCGACGTGAAGACTCAACAGCCTGTCTTATCTTTTCTGGAACGTGGGCGGCCAGGTCGCGGTAATGCAAGCAAAGTTTGTAGGAAGGATCACAGCGTTCTAGTTTGTGTGCTAGTTCCTCGGTAACCCATACTTCATCTTTAGAACTGTAGCATAGAAAAGCATCGTACATTTTTTCTGAATCATCCCTGTCATTTGTTCTATAAAACAATCTCACTCCGAATTTTGAATAAAACCGCACCCTTATTTCTTGCCTGAATACGAAGACAATCACACTTATAAGGGCTATTGTTAAAAAACATCCCAGAGTAGCAACAAGAAGCGGCATATAGTCTTGCACTTCTTCATTAGTTATTATTGTTCGGGTTGCAGTCAAGTTACCATTAATACTGTTATTTATGCTTGGCATCCCGGTACACAATGTTCCATTTTCATTGGCAATTACAAACCCAGAGTTGGGATCACTAAATATAATTTCGCTGTTAATTTCTAAATCAGTCGTGTTCCCTGTAGAGTATATACATTTAATATTCGATAGATCCATTATTGAACTCACTCTTTTTGTCCATTCACGAAACATTTCTGTATATTCACAATCACACGACCACGGATTATTTGAGAGGGTTATTTCTGTTATCACGGGATTGATTTTCCAAACTGATAACGTAGTAAGCATATTATGTTGAAGATGTAAGATTTTCAGACGAGTCATTTGATTAAACATATCTTTACCTATATTTTTAATCTTGTTATTATTTATATACAGCTCCTGTAAGCTGTCTAAGCCATCAAACTCTTGCCCTTCGATGTTAGAAATTCTATTATAATCCAAATGTAGTACTTCTAGTTCCTTTAATCCATTGAATGTTCTGTTGTGAATAATTTCGATGTTGGATGCATTTAAATATAGAATTTTTAATTTCCTTCTACCAATAAAAGCATGGCTTGGTAGTTCTTTGATTTCGTTGCCGTCGAGATAAAGTTGTGTTGCTTCCATAGGTATTTTTTCAGGCAAAATATTTATGTATCCAGAGACAGCACAATCAACAACGTTTGCAGACCATGATGGATCGTGATAGCAAGTGCAGTTATTAGGACATGTCATTTCACAATCGCAGGCGTCAAAATCACAACAGTGACACAATGCGTGACAGTGAGACTCGTATTTACATAAAAACTGATGAGGTGCCGCTTCAATTAGAGCTACTTGAACATTTCCTCGGCTGTACAGTAATTTGCAATTAATGCTATCGAGGTCCATTAATTTGGGCTGTGTTCTGGCTCTGTTACCAGTGTTTATTTTTTGTAACCAATCCATTGTGCAATCACATTCTAATGGATTACCACCAATGAAAAACTCTGGTACTGACTTCTCCTGCGGTACAGCAGATATTCTTAGAGAATTAGGGTCCAGGCTAGTAATTTTATTTCCATATAAATCAACTCTTGTTAAATTTGGTTTTTTAAAAAATGTGTACGACTGTACTTTAAAAATTAAATTGTCATTCAAATATAACATTTCAACTGAATTGGGTATAGCACTACCAGTTATTTCTGTCAACTTATTAGAACTTGCGTCAAATGTACTAAGTGATAACTGCGATTCAATTTCAAAGTAATTTCCAAGTTCAGCTATTCGATTAGCGTGAATATCTAGCCACTGCAATCCAGTTGGAATCATTGCATAGTCAAACCATTCTAGCCGATTATCAGAAATATTTAACCATACTAAATTAGGTAATTTAGCAAAAAGTCCGCCAATATCTGTTAGATAATTTCCATCCAGTCTTATTGCTTGCAGGTTGATGTTTGCATCAAAAGCTCCGGCTTCAATTTTGTGAATTTTGTTTCTTGATAGATTTAAAATTTTTAAGGAATTCATTTTGTCAAATACTCCTTTACTGATATTGCCAATATTGTTTTCAGTTAATCTGAGTCCATACATTTGCTCCATAGTCATGAATGATGCATTTTCTATACTAGTAATCAGATTTTCACCCAAATCCAAAGTCTTCAATTGAGGTATTTCTTTTAAAGCAAGAGGTACCTCATCAAGCCTGTTTCCATTGATATGTAGATCTTGTAGGGAAGAACAGTTACGTAAGGAATGTGGGTGTATCCTAGATATGCGATTACTATCTATAGACAATACCGATAGGACTTTTAGACCCATAAAAGCATAGCTTTCTATACTGGTAAGTCTATTGTTTGATAATGTTAATGTATGAAGATTATTTAACGAACTAAATACGTTTTCTGGAATATGCTCAATAAAATTATCCTGTATTTTTAATATTTGTAAATTTTGCAAGTCACGGAATAGAGCTATTTCCATTTTTGAAACGCGATTGTGAGAAAAGTCCAAGTATACAAGTCTTTTTAATCCAGAAAAAGTAGAGGTATTGATCCAATCTGAGGTCAGTTCATTAAATGACATGTCTAATACTAAAAGCTGCGTAAGATCGCTGAATAATCCTGGAGCAAGCACTGTAATAGTATTGTTGTTTAAATAAATTTCTTTTAGTTCCTTTGTATCGCTAAAAAGTTCAGGTGGTAAACTAGTTAGTTGGTTGTCGGAAAATCTTACAGTTGTCAAAGATATTAAACCTTCTAAGGCTCTATCTGCTATTGAGTTCAAACCATTCCCTTGAAAATATAATTTTTGCAGTCTTCGTAACCCTGACATAAGATTTGGTGGCAAAGTATCTATCACATTTCGGGAGAGGTCCAACACTAACAGATTGTCTCCACATTTTTCCGACGGGTGTCGATGTGCTGAAGAAAATTGAAAATGACTTATGTCTCTCATTCTGTTTCCAGTCACATTCAAGTATTCTAAGTTTCTTAGAGTGCACAGAGCTCCTTCGGGAAATACTAACATATTATTTTCACTGAGATCCAAACGCTCTAAATTTTGTACATCTCTAGAAAACGCACTAGGTGTTATTTCTAGTGACATGGTAGACCAATCTGTATTGTGAGTTCTTATTGTCAAATTTCTTAATTCTCGTAATCCGGTGAATGCACTATCTGATAGGTTACCAATTTTACAATATTCTATGGTGAGCTCGCGCAGTTCAATAAGCTGACGAAAGCTACCTGGAGCAAGTGAGCTTTGGAAGAACAAGGCATCACTACATTCGAGACGTAGCCTGACTGTTGGATGAGGTTGAATTGCGCTGAAGTTTGTGTTTTCCAATTCACTGTTTATAGTTCGCAGTCTACATTGTAAAGCTACTCCTGAACCATCATAGTCTGTCATCCAGCCACACTCATCTGGAGCCTGGTATCTCGTACCAGCAGATAAAGATGCACTTTTCACAGTTAATACGATGCTTAGCACCAAAATGGCGCAAGTAAACCGTGTAAGGTACATTGTTTTTGTTTTCACTAAAATCACTTTTTATTACATAGTTCCATTTGTCACAATTTCACACGAAATTTCCACATGATCATTGTACTATTAGTGCACTAGTTCATTTTATTATATCTTGACACCAAATACTTCACTTGTCGAACCGGCCACTTAACTTGTTTCTCGCGAGAACACTAATTGGTCGGGATCGCACGTCCGCAACCTACTTAGCCGAGGTAAGCGCGACGCGGGCAATCACGCTGAGGTCTGGGGTGGAACTGACGTAGAGTCAAACCTGCACTGCGCTCGCGCACAAGGCCGAGCCGCGCCGGTTCACGCGTTCCAACAGGTAAATTCACGCTCAGAGTTATAACGTTGTATATACTTTAAAGTTTCCTCTGCATTTGGCCCTATTGGTTTCGTTGCCAAGCTTGTCATAAAAATACAGTCTACACACACAGACGCGTTTGGTACACAACACAATAAAACGAAACCGCTTTTTGTAGCATTCAAGCAAGCTTTCATACGGTACGTTAGAGTGAGACAGAGGGATGGTTGCGGGGTAAGAAGCATAGTTTGGTGGGGGCTTGAGGCAGCTGGCCAGGTAGGTAGTGCTCTGCTCGGGCTCTCCGGCACACTCGCTGCTCGTTAACACTCACATTGATAGAATTGTGTTGCTGACATTTCACGACTATTACATTTTTTTAATTAAAATAACCTATATAAATCAGTATTACAAATCTGAAAATGTTAGTAAAAAGTTAGAGTGTGAAATAATTACGATGTTAAATGTATGATTATATCTAGAAATAATGTAAAACTATATCAGAATATTTTTTTTATTTCTAAAAATATTTGCTGTATGCGTAGCCATTTAATGCCCTATATTTCAGCTAAACGCTTTATGCATAATTTCTACGTGCTCTCTAAACCCATCATCAAATTAAATATCCGCGCATTAAGTATTTTATGCAGCCGCCAATTTGGGCCACCGTTTGATTCCTAAATTGTGTTGAGACTAATATCACGTTTGAATTCATAATTTATATTAACAACCTAAACGTTATATCCATCTAATATGTAATTAAATCATGATCTTCCTTTTTCAAGCAAGTGTATGTTAAATTTTATATCTTTCTTTAACATATCCTTTCTTTAAAGATGAAAATTTGTGAATTAAGAATACGAAGCCAAATTATTTTATTCTTAGTTTAATAGAAAACGTTTCGTTTTAGATACCAACTGACCATTATAATATTATATACAGAACTCTTAGATAACAGAATGCAAATTCATAAACTATTTGTTTTGAATAAAATGAGGTGACACCGCGGAGCAAAGCTAGACTAAAAACAGCATAAGTAGTAACTTATGCTGTTTTTAGAGTACAAGGAGTACCTTGTGTCCTCAGCTTTCTGCAAGTAAAAGTAAAAATCGGTCCGGCCATTCCAGAGATTAGCCGGAACAAACAGACAGACAAACAAAAAAAAATGCTTTTTTTGATTTTAGTATCGTATATACTTTCATATGCATTTGACTTGTGAGTTTATGGAAACATTCATAAACAAGAAATACTTTTAAGTGTGTGCTGTAGATTACATGATTGAATTTATTAAAATAATTAACAATCAACCCTGTGTGATTAGAAGATAAAGTTTTCCTAACTTGTCTGGTATTATAAAAATGTTATGTTCATAAATTCACTATTTATAGTGGTAATAACAGAATTTACCCCATTATCTTTCGAAGCACTATTTATGTAAGGTGTTTTGGCCAGATCCTGAGGCGCCACCTTCACTATCTCAATTGCAATAAATTATCTCCTTTGACACGCGAGAAGCGGAACATTTGCAATTGCTCTAGTCGAGAGCATAGCATTCGCATCGCACCTCCTTTATGTAAACAGCGCAAATGGCTTCGTAATAGGAATCGCGTCCGTGCCTCTATGACACTGCCTTAATATTTCACACCGGGTCCCACGGGTCGTTTGTCCGGATCACGCCTAGAGACGTTTACCACAAAAGGCCAGCGGGAGATCTCTCCTGCGACTTTTTGTAGTAAGTGGCGAGGCGTTTCTTGTCCAATGTTTATAAAAGAATAGATTGGCAGTAAATCGTTGGGTATTGTGGCGATGTTAATGTATGTTTAGAGGGCTGCATCGGCCGTTATAATATAATTTATTCAGTGTACTCACGTGCATGTTCGCCTTGGTTTTAGATATTTTATTGAGTTGTCGGACTCAATCATTTCTATCTCTGGACCAATTTAAGTGTATGCAAGAAACACGTAATAATGAAACAATTAAATATTTATATTGTGATTATTTTTATACATATACAATTAATGCCATGGACCTTATATCTACCCGGCCGACAAGTCTGATATCAATGCGCCACTTATCTCGGTGTCGTCGGACACATTTAATCCATTAAGTCGTCATTTCCACTCCGTTGATCATTCCTTAACTACACGTTAAACCCGCCCCCAGACTGATGCACATTGTATTGTTTGCTACCGCTTTATCTCGTCTCTAAAGCACCAAGGACTTTTTAAATCAGAACTGTCAAAATTTAATTTAGACTTTAATGTAACAGACTCAGGTTTTATAACTCTTTGTTTATGATCAATGTGCACTTTATTCTTGTCGACTAATATACTAGTTTGTTATCTAATCGGAAACACGTCGCATCTATTAATAATTTCCCACATCATTTTTTAATTATCGTTCTGTTCATAGAACGATTCAGATACTTAAAGACGGAAATGAGGTGATATTAGGATTAATTATATACGTTATTGAAGTCATAAATTTAGATATGTTTAAAGTAGTTTGCATAAATATTGTATGCCGTTTACGTTTATTTCAAGTAATTTATAATATATTGTATGTACTAGTTACTGAAGATTTTAAACTAAGTAGAGAGTAACTCATGTAGGAACTGTTTAGTATTTCATCATCATCGTCATCCTTATAGGCCTATCGCAGTCGACAGCTAGACATAGGCCTCTCCCGTTGCACACCACTCTGATCGATTTTGGGCTTCTCGCATCCATATTTATTATCACTATAATGAAGCTGCTTGTATGTGCTTTTTCTCACTGCCAAGGGGCGTAATCAATTACTTTAAATAATAATAAGTCAGTTTTAGTGAAAACGACCATATGGGTTAACCTGGTGTTCAGTGATTGCCACTGCCTATGTAGGTAGAGACACTTACAAGAATGAGAGAGCAAGAGTTAAAAATCCCAAGGGTGTTGCTAGCTTTTGCCAGTCCCTCTTAGAATACTAAGTGTTATCTATCTATCAATCAATAAATCGCGATGATAATGTAATAGGTGTTAAATGTCATTCCAATTGATCCAGGTTATAGGTTGCGAGTAGGCTCGTAGGCTCTTACGGTTGTTTACAAATGTGTAATTCATACTGCTTTCAGAAATATATACTATACACTACGGCATTACATTATAGATACATATACGGCACTACACATTAGTTGCCATGCCTAATCAGCCATTAATTAATTTGATAATCAAATTTTATGATTAAAAAAATCTTCATACCGTATTAAACTATTTTGTATTGTTGAGTTAACCCCTGATGGATTAAATTGTGGTGTGTAAATTGAAGAGATTTTATACGTGAACGGAATCCTCAGTAGTGCGTCAGATCGCGACACGGTCAATTTGACGCGAGAGACGAAACGTGGGTTTATTTGCTCGCTATGGCACCTGGCTATTCAGATCCCATGTGATGTAGAACATAAAAGTTGTTGAGTTGTTTTGTAATAATTTTTATTAATATCTATACAAATGAATAAAATTGAAGTGACTGTATGTAATTTTAACTACACACATCAAAAGTGTCTAGGGATCAACATATATTTTTGCAATAACTTTTCTCCTGATTGATATTAATTAAAAATTTCTTTAAGGATTCATCAAATAAAGTGTTTTCGTTTGTCACAGTAACGATAAACCAAGTCACCTTTGCATTAGTAAAGAAATTTGCCATTTTCCTAATAAAGGGATTTTTGACATTTGAACCACTAACATTAAAGTTCGAAAAAAAGACTGAAATAACAGTTTTCTTTAAAATTTTATTAGGTAACTTAAACAATTAATAATCCGTGTTTCTACCGCGAACACTAACAACACAAGAACATCGGTTTGGCATACTCAAAATGAGTTCATCCAAATCACGCTGTGGAATGGCCGCCCATGTTCGTTGCAACAACAAAAAAAGGTCTTCTTGCGACTGGATACCCTCCATATTCGGCAGAGCTCTTCTCTGTAGCATATCCCATGCATGCTCAATCGGGTTCAAGTCTGGCGACTGAGCAGGCCAGGGCAGGACATTGATGTTAGCTGCGGCGAGAGTCTGTCTTACAACTCTTGCGGTGTGCGGTCGTGCATTATCATGCATTAACTGAAATAAGGGACCGATTTGCACTTGTAGAGGAACGATGACGTCTGATACAATCGTCTCAGCATAAATTTGAGCGTTGAGGTTGCCTCTGATCCAAATCAACTCAGTTCTTCCGCCGATCCAAATACCCGCCCATACCATGATGGTTCCACCACTATAAGGATGGACTTCCTGGCAGGATTTTAATGGCTGTTGGCGTCCAGGGGTTCTCCAGTGTCGTATACGTCTTGTATCCGGTCTCATACCAAAACGAGACTCATCAGAAAAGCACACGAAACGCCATTGTTCTTCTGCCCAATTTCTGTGTTCAAGAGCCCATTGATATCGAATCCTACGATTGTGCATTGCTATAGGTGGTACCCGTAGCGGTCTTCGGGAATGAAGGTTCACTTCATGCAAGCGGTTTCTGACTGTTTGGTCGCTAATTAAGTTCCCTGAAGAGTGATGAAGCCTCACGGCTAACATCATGGCGGTTATTGTTGGAGCTCTTCGAGTTAAGATTTGAATGTATCGGTCTTGTCTCCGTGTGGTGCAGCGATACCGTCCTCCATGGCGCTCAGCCACGGTACCAGTGCTTCGGTAACGTGTCCAAAGTCGACTGATAACACTCTGACTTGTATTCAGAGCTAAAGCCACAGTACGTTGCCGGGAACCAGCTTCTATCATTCCCACGGCTCTGAGCATTTCTTCCCTGCTTAAATGACGTCGCCGCTCTATAATAACGTTGGTTTTAATCAGTAGTAGAGAAACAGTAGCACTAATAATTTCTTCAATGCGTTGTATGTTTTTATAGGGAAAATATTGGCAGCTGATTTTCATCTTTTACTCGAATTTGATTGACAGTTCCTGATTCAAATTATGAAATGCACCAAAAAGGATCCATATAAATTTATAAAATCATAAATTTATTACAAAGCCACATCTCAATCTCAAGAAATCCGCATAAAAATGCTTGATCCCTAGACACTTTTGATGTGTGTATTTCTTCTTTTTATTACTTTTTGAATATGTACTGAATTCATGATCTAATAGATGAATGTTTTTTTGAACATTATCCATTTAAGGGGATTCTATTGATAGACTTGAATTCCGGGTGACTTCTCTTTGTTTATGCTTTTAGATAAAAACGTATGAAGTACTTAATAAAGGAATAATCTTGCATAATTCAGTAACGCTTATCTATATGTAAAATTAAAATATGTGGTCTCATTTATATAAATTCGTTGATGGAATAAATCAGTTTATTTCTAGGGACTCAATAACAATCCATCCCACTTTTGTTCTGGCCGAGGGACGCACGACGTGTCGTCGAATAGGACCGGTTAGATTATGCATTGTAGTGGCACAATTAGAAACTGTTGCGGAATCAGGAGCCCACTTTGTTATTTGCAAACAATCGCCGGTGACATCTGCGTCCCTTCTATAGATCTTGTATCTCGCCAGAATGTACAGCTTACATCGTGACAGCGCTGAGTAATGGCTGACCTGAAGCATCTGTTAATTGCGATCCATTCAGTAAACCTGTAGTCAAAGCAGTTTGTAAATTAAATTTTGACTCTATTTTTCTACCACTACTATTTATCTATAAAACAGAAAAATTAAAAAGCAATTTCTTTGTATTATTTGCATACACCTAAACTGTGATATTATTATTTCTATATCAATAGCTCAGCGCAAGTGCTGACTAATGATTGATGAATGACGGACCTGACTCATTGATAAGTTATACTCAAAAGTTATTTCTAAGTGATGCTCTCTGACTGTTCTATTGTTTATTTTTGAATACACTTTTGTTCTCAGTAAATTCTTATCCAATTTATATACTTACACAGATCAGAGACGGGTATTGATAGCACATTTAAATACGGATATCTGCGTAGATTCGTAGTTAGTGTTGTAATCTCTTTTACATTAACAGTAGAGATTGCGAAACACACACCCTAAGAAGCATTTTAGCAGGCATCTTAGAAATTTCAATTGTAACATTTGTTACATTGGCTCAGAACCTTTTCAATCGGTTGGGCTTGTGTGCCGCCAATGAACGTCCCTAGATATCATCGGCATACCGGCCACTGTCTCAACTCATGTGATTAAATTCTTCGTCGATGTACGTCGAGCGCTCGACGCACATCGCACATGCCGCTTATTTGCCAGATTTGATAAAATATCACTTTAATTTTTTATTACTTGTATTATAATATCCCACAGTACAAACTCTATTTTTTCTATTATTCAATGACATTATATATTTATTGTTCAGAGTTGACTGACCATGAGCGACGACACAGAAAGATTAGATTCACATGGTAGAAGTTACTGCAACTAGATTCTAGGATTATTAACAATTAGATTGCTAAGTGATAACTTAGCTATCAATTTATTCACAAAAAAGAGCAAGTTTCTATGGGCGAGTGAATGAAGCTTGTCGGATCAAATATACATTTTCTTGGAAGAAAAAAAATTAAATAAAAATAATATAGTTATTGGATGACAAAATAACTAATGAACTCTTAAGCTCTTGTAATAATTGTATTAATTTACAATTATAATAAAGGAAATAATGTATAAACAAAATTAGAAATGTGAAGTTACTTACAAGTCGTCAAGTATTTAATAAATGTTCTTTATGATATACACGCAGGATTGTGACAAATTTTACAACGCGGTGAGGCGGAATGGCACAATCGTGTCTACTCCTTCTATAAACACAATAAATATAAAGTGTACAAGGGACACAATGAGGCAAATGCAGTAACTTAGGAGATTAATATAATATTTTTGCGCCCGTATACAAGCGAATTGTTGCCGGTAACCTAATGAAATATAGCTACATGTTCCTTCTTTCCTGATAAAACCTTCGGTGTTGGAGTTTTATTGCGACTCGAGTGCGATAATTCAAGTTGGTCAGGCAGTAAAATAATTTACATGGTGATCCCTTTACGCTTTTTTAATAAGGGCCACCGCATTAATTCATGAAATAGCAGTAGGAACGGAAACTTAATCTTTTCGCATTTACATTTTAATTAGTATAATTTGAAATATCAAAAGTGTGTTAAATTAATAATCACATTATGTATCTTTATTTCTTTGTAACTTAAAATTGATCTTAATTAAACGGTTATCTTATAAAGGTTAATGCATATTATGATTGAATTTTATTAAATAATAAGGATTTAATCTCATAATAATAGGAGAAACACATAATAACGTTATGAACGTGTGTTAAAAAAATACAATTGGTTAAGCCGGGAGCATTGTTGTGTTAACTCTCTATGAAATATTTGCCACGTTACTGCACACTGCAATGGTTTTTGTTCTGTGTTAGGGTAGCCATTTAAATGAAACTCTATTGATATGGTTCTGTAGGTATGTTTAATTTATTTAGATGTTGATAATTTGGGAATATTTCGTTTGTGTCCACTTTAAATGCTTTCAGCTATTTACTTGTTCTGCTGCTGTTTTGGTTTTTTGTGATTGGATTGATGATAGAATTGAATAGTTTTTATTTGAAAATATATTAAATTTACGAACTCTTTCAAAGGACTTATTAGTTCGTCGGTAGGTATATAAGTCATACTACTAATAAAGATCTTACTAATACTAATTCATTAATAAAATAATGATAACTGGTAGTAATATCTATATTGAAATTAACGAACTAAAGCGCACAGTATTTTGAAGCTACAAGTTAACTATCCTAACCTTTATCCTTGTAGGAAAAGTCACGTTGTCTTACTACATTTTTAACTAATTTTACCAGGATGATATTTCTTTACTAGACACGCAAAATTTTTATTTTAGTTCAAAAGATGAAAAGATATTAGTCAAAGTTGTAAACGATTCATTATTTTACATTCCGATTGAACCCCATAAAAACACAAAATTGAATGTACTATTCATCCACAGCGCTCGACTCACGTGTCAATCATGGCTTGCTTTAGCCGCAATGGATCGTGTTATTCTATTTAAAAGCTGTGTTATTCATTGGCTCTATCCCAGCTCCCCACTAAAAAAATCACACATAAAACGTTGCAATGGGTTCATATTGTACATGATACGTGCTAATAATAAATGCTTCATATTCCGATGTTTTTTTTTAATATTTTATGGGTTTGATTCTGTGTTTGAGATCATTGACCGAGAACGACTTTGTACGAATTTTGTCTTTATGTTCCGTATATTCAATTTACTTTTGGTTAATACTAAACGGTCGATAAAACTTTTTGGTAAACCAGAACAACTAGTCAAAGAACAACCCTTTTGAATATGTAAAGTAAAAAAAGTAGTCTATTGTTATATCAATTTACGTACGCATAAAAGTTCCCTTCTCCTAGCCGTTGGGTGCACGTATTGGATTACTCTATAATACACATTCTTTGAAACTTAAGTACGATATAGAACTCTTTTGTTGTGACTTGATTTGAATATTGCCTTAATAATTGATCTTACCGTTCTCAACGTCTTAAAGCAATTACCCAAAACCGCAAGCGATTGTTCCTCTTTTCGAATTCAACACAACTACCGGTCACTGAAGGCCACCCGCTATTACCGGTGGAAGAAATCCAACCCTTTTTGTGCACAGAGTGTTAAATGCAGTAGAAATTTTATCCGATTATCCGACAAACATGCTCTGATAAAAAGCTATTAAAACTGAATTGTTATTATTCTTTCAGTTTCTTGTAGGATGTATGTAAAACAATAACTTAAAAGTAACTGCGACACAGGCGTGACTGTCGCTGTATAAGTGATATAAAAGCGTTAAAAGAATTCATAAAAAGTTGGACAACAAAGGAATCGAAAAAACGTTTAAGGTCTGTTCTCCGATTCGGCTGCATTATATTAGTGATATGGTAATGTGATTGTTCGCTATAAATTAAACTGGTGTCTCCTGAGGCTGGGTCACGCACAGCAGGATTTCGCGACGCCTGCGCGTATTGGTGTATTTGCCAAGTTGAGGTGAAGAACCCCACAATTTTCGACAATCGCAGTTTGCATATATGTATGTCTGTGTAGTAAAGTGCTTCATAAGGTTTTATTAGTTTTTTATAAGAATATTATATTTTTTAAAGGCCCAATAACAACTTCAGTTAAGCTTTAGTTGCAAACAGACTGAGTTACTTTCGAAATTATAGATTATAATACTCATCATATAAAATCGTGACAATTTTTAAGAACAGCAGACCAAATGCCCAACGAAGCAGAATCGTCTCAATAGGCTTTCATAGTTTGGGTTACCATACTGCATAGTTTGCATTCATATAATTATGCAATAAAAATGGTGAACTCTACACTTGATCGATACTCATGCATTCCATCTGGCAGAGTGGAGTCACTTCGGCAGGCTCATACATAAAAAAAAAACAGAGAAAATAATACAAAAATATAAAACACTAAAACGAGGTAAAATTTTCGCGACATGTCTAACCCACCCATTATTTTCTGGTGTGGGATGATGACATTACAACTTACAGTTGAGAATATCGGAACCTTGGTAGTATATTTTGAAATATAATTGAAAATTATAGCGCTCATGAAATAAACTGTCAACATCTCCGAAGTGTAGACACGAACTTCGTGTCTTGTTGACTCCTTTAATTGGCCACGCCAATGTTTTAAGTTGTCCTTTTAAGAAACCGAGTGATTGTTGCCATTTTCGTAGACATTATTCAGTTCTGACTACGATTTACTGAAGAACTGATCATATAGTGTCCAATTTTATTTCTAGCAGTCAGAACACAAGCAGTTTATAAAGTGAAAACTCAAAAAAAGGGATTCTAGGTTTTTGACTTACCCAATAATAAATAAGAGATTTCTTATAACTTCCTTATTGATGTTAATGTTTGTGTGAAACATTATGTATATTTCATACTTGCTGATGCCCGTGGCTCCGCACGCGTCCTTTTCATCCTTTATCACCTTGGGATGTAAAAATTGTTTACGCCCTATTCTCAGACCTACTTAAGGCCCGCGACACCAAGCGTGAGAATTTGTGATTGAACACCCACATACATATTTTACATGCACACAGACGCATCGCGCACTGTCGCATACATACCGTAGCAAGCAATCACCGACTTTCGGTTTTTTGCTTATGTTAAATATCCATCAACTGTTCGCCTTTGTAGAACGTATTTTAATGTCTTACAACGCACGCAATGTATCTTGCCATAACGTAAAGCCCGTAGGATTCATTCAGTACAGAAAGTCATAATACTTTCTGTATACCAATCGAATGGTCAAAGATTATAAAATAATTTTACACAGTATAAAATAAATTTGCTCGAGAGCATTGTCTGTCAACTCAGATCGTTTTAAATACGCAAGGTATTTAAATACGGTTTTCATCATAATTAAGGTTACCTTTTAAAGAAGATTTATTAATGTTATTTTATTATTTTAAAGGAACACATAAATAAAGCCAATATTGACAAAAGTTTACGAGTTACATAAATTAGGAATAACCTTTTTTAATATTTCTTTATTATTTTATTTGTGAATAATAATTTCAAAGTAATTTGGAACAATGTAATATTAATCCTTATCATAATAAATACTGTAGACATTTAAAACAATTTTATTCTACATGAAATATGTAGAATAAAATTGTTTATTACACAATATTATTTAAATAAATATTTTATAATACGTCAGAGCGTTCATCCAGGTCGCACCCGTAATTGGCCGTAATCTTACACTAGTGACTCTCAGTGTAAGATTTTATTATGTCAATAATGTGTGATTAACGATACATGGTCTTATAGGCATTTAAAAAACATTTAAAATTTGACAAATTATACCCTCCTTTAAAACCAATCTATCCATTGCTGCAAACATCATGAAAATTGGTGCAGTAGTTTTTAAGTTACGTTATGTTTTGAGTTTAATAGACAGGTTGAAGAGGCAGAGGACTGTGTTTTTTTTTTAATATATTTAATGCAAACGGCTTATTTACGCAATAATGTTACTAAAATAAATGTGAAAGTAACTCTGTCTGTCTGTTTGTCTGTTACCTTTTCACGCGTAAAACGCTGAACTGATTTTGATCAATTTCAGTATAGAGATATATGGGACCCCGAGAAAGGACATGGCTACTTTTTACCACGAAAATCGACACACTCGCGGGCGGAGCCATGGGCTAAAGCTAGTAAAACATAAACACGACTAGCGGAAAGTAACTCTGTCTGTCTGTCTGTTACGCTTTCACGCCTAAACCACTGAACCGATTTTGATGAAATTTGGTACGAAGATAGAACTGAACTTGGGAAAGGACATAGGGTACTTTTTATCGCGAAAATAAAGGTAGAAGGGTTTGAAATAGGGGACGAAAGTTTGTGTCGAAGTTCCTTATTATCAAACATAAAATCAGGTAAGATTGTTTAATCTACCCTTACCATGTCGTGTGATATCAACGAATTCCACGCGGGCGAAGCCGCGGGCAGAAAGCTAGTTTATAATAAATAACAATAAATAAATATTTCAGACGAATGACACAGAATATCATCTACCAAATATTCGTGTGATCCGCAAATATTTATTTCGCAGTTTATAATACATAAACATACTTTTTTGTTATAAATACATACATATTATACATAGAAAACACCCAAACTCCGAAACAAATATTTGCAGATCATACAAAAATTTGGTCCGACCCGGGAATCGAACCCTAGACCTCTTGGTTAGCAGTTGCATACGCTGACCACAAGACCAACAAGGCAGTATGATATATTACAATAATAAATAAACAACTATTTCGAACATCTTACACACGACATCATCCAGTCCCAAACTAAGCAGAGCTTATATTATTGATTCGACAACTGATATAAATACATAAACATACTTTTTTTGTTGCTTACCTATAGAATACACCCAGACCCCGAAATAAATATTTGCGGATCACACAAATATTTGGTCCTACACGGGAATCGAACCTGAATCCTTACTCAAGCAAAGTAGTCGCATGCGCTACTACTGCCCTCATCATTATGAAATGATGGCTACCAGGTCAGATATTGCGTCTGGAATAGCATTACAAAATAAAAAAATATTTAATAACTATTTATAACGTGCTTATAAAATTTTAGGGTTTCCCTATGAACTAACACTGAAAACAGCCAACACCTAAAAAAAAAAATTTTGTGGATCTCATAAACATTTGGTCCGACCCGTGAATCGAACCCGAGGCCTCAATCGCATATGCTACCACAGCGCCACCGAGGCAGTCATATAAAATGAATTTTAATAATCGGTCCACAATTGACAGAGTAATCAATGAATGTACAATAAAAAAAAACACAAATAATAATTTAAAATATAAAGATTGGTGTGTCTATTCTCAGACCTACCAAATATTATCAAAAGTTACACACAGTCACGTCGTCGTATGTAAACAATCAAATCTCTGTGTGCGTGACAGTGCGTGTGGAGCTAAAAACGAGCGTGCGCTCGCCTTGAATATTCGGAGAACACTGAATTTTTGGATCGCGTGAACTCTGTTTTATCGCAAATTATTTCTCCATACTAAAATGTATGGAACTTTTGCCGCTAAAAATTAATGATGTTTAAGATTAAATTATGACTTTCTGGTGAGAATTAATAGAAACCTTAAATGCTTAATCTCTTTTTTGTACTTTTTTCTTGCAACTAATAAAATATTTATTTCAAATAAAGCAATATAATACTAGATTGATTCCAAACAGAAAAGGTCGATTTCGGTGATTTTAGTCACTGTTGATGATTTTTTTCTCGAAAATAAATAATCGTATTAGTAACTTTACTCGGTTTCTCTATAGATTGATTTATTAAGAAACTGAGATATTTTTTTTACTGTCAAATAATGAATTAATTTGTTTCTCTTGTCATAACCGTAAGTGCTTTTTCGAGCAATTATGGAAACGATACCCTTAATAAATACACAAAATTTCATAAGAATCGATCAAGCCAAACGGTTCGGACGAGGAACCATTGTGACAAGACACTATACAAGACTGCCGAGAGCATTTATCTAGTACATATTTCAGAGTGTCTTTAAATATGTACTTCTCGCTTCTCGCCCCCATCTTCATGCGTAGGAGGAACGAATCTGCTACCAACCTTTAAATACCGAACAATTAGTATAGTGTATAGAAATCTTGCGAAGGTTTTAATAATGCCAAGTCAATTAGCCTTGGTATTTTTTTCATTATACTTTAAGTTAAACGTTACCTACATTCTCTTACACTTATAATCTTCTTTCATAAATAAACTAACTGTCTGTATTACGACCGAACTCATTTATATAAATTACGAGTTAATTAACTGCTTTGTTGTTTGTCGACAGAATAAATTCAGTTGTTGACAATAAAATGTTATCCTCTTTCTTTTGAATTCTTACTTAAATTCTTATTTAATTTGTAAGTACAACTGTGCTGAATAGGTATGTACCTATAGAATATCTTCAGCACAGTTGTAAACATTTTATTCTCAACATAATATCTTAATCAAAATTGTAATAAAACTTGTAACATATTCTGCAAGTTTTATGTCCTCCTGTCAAAGTATAACAGTGAATATGTCATGTCATGTCATGTACTCTTAAAGAATCTAGTGTTACTACAATCGTGTGCAAGTTGGTTTAAATCTGGGCGAAGAAATGCATTTCGCACTGTATTGAGCTAGGGTACTTAACTTTATTGTTTTATGGCGCGATAATAATATTGGCGTGGCAAAGCCTTGGCCAGTACGGTGCGCGTTCAATTGTTTTCACACACAGATTGATTTACCTCTGTACGTATAGAACGAAACTTTTGTTTATACCACAATCTTATTACACTTGTCTATGTAATCTACTCATTTCATTCTTTAATCTGTAATATATACTCACTTATTGTAAAATAATATTATTTCGAAGAAGACAAATAATAAACGTAAAAGGAAACAAAACTTTTATGACATACTCGCTTTGGTTATCGCCAATTTGTGTCAACTGAAGCGTTCGTTTAATATTAATAAAACTGCTAGCCCCTCAACCCTCCGCGTACTTTTACGGTCGGGTTGATGGCGACTTATTTGAATAAATATTTTTGAGTGCGGTCGAGTCAGTGGATCCTTTAAATTATTTATCTTGTGATTTTTTCTATATTGTTTGGTACGAAATAATGCGTTGAGGTTGTTCTGTTACGTGACTCCCCGCTACGAAGAGAATTACTAATGTGCATGATACGACACTATTACAATCCATCCTTTATCTAATACAATATGTCCTTTATTATAAAACTAAAATTAAATGTCCGACTCCTTTCGAAGTTATTTGATCGCTGCGGGAGTCCATCACATTTGTTATGTAGCTACAATGACAAGTAAGTGTTTATTGGTTTATGGCGTTTTTGTGCGTTGGATTTGAGAAGGATTGATTTATAATTTATGGAAATGTAAAATTAGAAATAAACAACTGTGGTATGTACTCGAATTATAATAAACATTTCCACTTTAACAAACATATTTAATGTACATATAAGAAAGTGAAAAATAACAACATATGCACATATATTACAAATCTTAACAACCGTATTTATTATTTAATGCATCAATAAGGTCTGTTTCAACATTTTCGAAATGTAAAGAAATACTTTGTATTTTGCTTAAGAAAATTGCAACATAGCGCAATTTTTCCATGTCGAACTGACCAACACATTGCGATCTGTCAGAATTACAATAGTCGTGTAACCTTTTGTATGCTAACACGACTGCTACCTGACGGCCGACGAATGATGCATCCTTCTTCCGCAATTCTATTTATGTCTCTTGTGATTATCACTCACCCAACACTGTGATGGATAGATAGACATCACATTTAATTATATCAAAAAGGAACAACATGATTATATCTACGCGATATATCATAGAACTAGGTAAGTAGGCCATTATGTCGAGACTGTCATGTTCTATCAGATACGTTTATCTTGCGAGCACTTGATACAAACGCAACATGAGTTTATTAGTACATATCATGTAGAAAGTCTGATCGTATATCGCGCTTTCAAGAACATACGGAGAACTAAAAAGGTGTACTTATAAGAGTAGTAATGGCATCTATAGCCTTGCACCGTAACAGTAAATAACGCTAAACCGCATCGGTGGTAAACAATTTTGTTAGTTTCTTGGAGTAAGGTTCTGTTTCGGTTTCAATGTTTCTATTTGCGATTGTGTTTAGGTACGTATAATCATCATCAAGGTTCACACGATACGGACTCTAGTCAACTAATAAATTATAGTTTTTTTTGTGTGAAAAGTGACGCGTGCGCTCATGTTTTATCATAATTATATTATACAAACCGACTGACCTTAGCCTTGTCACTCTTATGATATAATATTAATAGGTGACAAATAACAATATGCCCCGTCTGATTAAAATCTGATGGAAATTGATTGCCTCCGGTCATATGTAATGTTCAGTCAATAAGCGATATCACTGTTTAATTCACTGTTTATATATTGTGTATGCTCATTTAAATCAGCTAAAAGTACAATGCTTCTTTATTACACGAAGCACATGTTTGCTTTTTATTTTTGTTTGTGTCAATGTATTCGATATCGTGTAATACAAGAATGAATTCATATTCCACGCGAACTAAAAGAGTTGTCATACGGTAAATCGTTTATGGTAATACAGTCTGGTTGTACACGTATTACGATCATGGTGTTCGATCGTGAGACTAAGTTCGTGCGCAGACACAGTGAACTCGCGAAAGTCCTACGAGCCTCGGACATGAGTTACTTGTTTAATGTGACATTATCTCTGTTGGGTTCTAACATACCAAACGCATAATTTAGTACACATAGCTCTTCATTAATACTATTATTAATTACTTCTATACCTATATACTCGATTGCTAAATACATTTTTGTATGGAATGTCCTTTTATTTTAACTGATATCTATGAGATGAGTTTAAAATGGCTACAAACATTAACAAAAATAAAACTAGTCCTTACTGCCAATGTTATCCATTATTTTGACTATTTATAGGAAACGAAATAATATTCTAAAAAATATTTAGGATTATAAATAGTGTTTATAAAGTACTCTCGGCTTCCTAAAAGAAATAGAATATGTTAAGAAATTGTCCATGTAGATTGAGTATGTTCACTTCAGGGATGATTTTAATTTAGTTGGATATAAAGACCCCGTTACAAAATGAAAAGGGGTAATAATAGAGTCGACCAGATTTATCTTACGGAGCCCATCTCTTTTTTGATAAATAGATTTTTTTCTCAATGGTTTTGAATCAAGCTTCGAACAGAAGGCGGAGTATTTCCATTGTGATATGAAATACCTCTTATTTATTTGTAAATCATGACAGATAATTCAGGACAGCTACCGATAGAGATGTCTTTGTTGGAGAAACGCTTGTTTGGTTTTTGTAAATACACAAATACAGTCCCTTATTGTTGTGGCGTGTTTTGGTTATGAAATTTATTATTGTGACAAATTGTTAAGTTAAAGTTAAGCCTTTCGTTTGTATGCCATATGTTCGACTTAAGATATCGTCGATGTCATATTTCTTTGAATTGTAAATATTCTTATGAATTTTCAGCTCAATCGATGTATTTCACAATTGAGTTTATTACTTTGTTATTGTGACTGCTCATATTTCTTTTAATTTATTTAATAGCTGTATTTCAATTGAATGTAATTGAAAATATTCACTACCTTTTGTTGTTTACTAGCTTTTGCCTGCAGCTCTGCCTGAGTTTATGTCAATTATCACGATAAAGAGCCTATGTACATACATCCTCAATAATTAAATTATCTCCATACCTTTTGTTGCATCGGTGTAGCGGCTTAGACATGAAAGCGTAAGGCTTACTTTCGAATTTATAATGTTAATTTGAATATCATGGGTTAGAGATTGAGGTAATGATGATTAGATTTATAGTCGATCAATTTTTCCCGCATTTGTAAAGTTTGAGTAACAGATGTGCATAGATAGCGGCTATTACTGTAATTATCGTAAATTTTTGAATAAGTTAACATTTACATTGAATCATTCATGTCCATGTAAAGTAGGCTGCTTTATCTTAGGCTTATATATATGAGTATACATCTATAACAACACTAGTATATGTAGGTAGGTAGGTAGTCTTTGAAGTTTTAAGTTTATTTTCTAAATCTGAATTTCTGAATCTGTCAACGGTTTAGTAAATATTACTTGTAAAGTACTAGAATATTCAATTAGTCTGAGTACATGTCGGATGGATGCGGACTGCTCAATACGGGATAGTTAGCGTTACTTGGGGGAGACCTTCGTTCAGCAGTGGACGGTGATTGGTTAACACTACTGAGTTCGTGGATAAACTACAATCTTACTATTGGTGTATACGACATGCGCATTATGAACTGAATTATCGAATTTAAATACTTTTGCATCCACCATTTTAATACTCTGAAAAGAATATTTAGATCTATCGTCTTCGTATTACATGAAGTAAAGCATCTCATGCATTGGTTTTGTTTCATAGAATATGTACAGAGTCTATGAAAGTTTCATTGATCTCAAGCGCTTTTCCTTATTTGAAAATATACTTTGAAATTCGCAATAGAATGTCAGTCGCAGGGGACCGACGCCGCGGCCGAGTAAAGAGCATTTTATAAATGTGTTTTGAGAATAGCGAGCTAGACGTGGGTAGGCGGGCTGCGGAACGCACGGCGATGTACCAAGTTTAATGGAAAAGAATTGAAAAGTAGCGCGTCTATATGGTAATAGAAATTGCCCGGAAGAAAGGAACACAGACGACAGAGTGCAGAGCTTTAAGTTATGGTTGTTTTCTCGAAAATTGAGCGTTATTGCTTACGTTTTCTCTAGAGTATTGGCGCGTTTGGTGTCTCGGTTCGCAAAGCAACGTGCATCGTAGTTTTATTGGTTCCGGAAAAAGTACATACACAAAGATCGTTCACTTTATTTCCCTCGGTATGACGTAATTAATGTTTTTGTGTATGTTTGCTAGTGTTGATCTGATTAATAAATAAACTTACAGTAATAAATTCTGTTAAGTGGCATTAAACGAACTATTTGAGCTAAGTAACAAAATACATAAGAACGGTATTTGCGAATGGCGTTTCTGTTGATGTTTTTCCTCAATAAGAATATTATTTTGTCGCTCAAACTGTGGGTGTGCAGTACATGATCGTCTGACCTGTTCCATATAATTATTTGTAGAGCTCTGTTTGTTCGTATTAAGTACAAACATTTGTGCAGAGAATATAAAAGAACACATAACGGTACTTTGCCGTTGTATTTCTAAAGTATTAAGTACTAAACATATTTTTTATATTATCTGTTCTGAAATTGAACATTAGATTTTTATAGGGACTTTAAATAAGCGAGTACAATATTATAATGTACAAAAAAAAAATAGGATTTTTCTTTTTCCTTTTTTAATATGTAAAATATTCATATTAATAACTTTTTGAAATATATCTATACTAATTATTAAATTATTTATTATAAAATGAATTTCTGAAATATTTTTAATTGTATTATCTCATTTGGCCGCATATTTCTACAAACAACTGCCATAGTCCAGAAGGTCCATTACAACAAAAAATATATTATTCGTAAATATATTTTAAAATATTTAAATGAAAGTATTGAATAACATAAACATAGTATTTAAAAATATTATTCAATTAATGTAAATTAATATATAAAATCTAAATATCCAGTGTTGCGGTTAAGACTTTGCAAACATAAATGAAACAGACACTCATCAATCAGAACATCAATTTGTGGAACCCTCAAAGTGTGGAGTGGCATCCACACTACGGAAACCATGCAGTTAAATTAGATTATTTATAAATACTTTATACTCGGACATAACTGATCGATCTCATCAAACAATATTTGTAATGGGTAGGAATCGAACCCGCAAGAAACAATCAGGGTCAATTACTATGATACCACAGACCCATCTATGTGGATATGCCTATTTTTTCTACTGTATTATGCTTGTACTTATTTATTATAAACACCTTAAAGTAATCTTGTAGATCTATGTAAATGTCGTAATACGAATCATTTATTATAGTAACTTTATTGGTTTGTAATTATGTAAATTGGGCAGTGAAAGGTCGATAGCCGTTCGTTTTCAACAACGGCATTCGATATTCCCAAGTGTTGAGGTTCACTGTTAACGAAGTGATTTATTGACAATACTAGAATAAACTATGGAGATGTTTGTTCAAACTTTCTCACGCGTGGCTGACGTGGCGTGTCACTTGCTTGTCCCAACTTTTGACACCTCTTATAGGTTGACACGGATAGTTCCACGGTCCAACAATATTTGTTCAATATCATCTTTACTCCTATAGCTCGACACTTGAACTGCCATTGTTCTGCTTTAAACTTTTTTTATTTTCCAAATTTAACCGGTAACAATTATCTGCGCTTATGCTAACAACAATCAACTAAATACGTATTCAAACTCAATCTCTGGATAGAATGGCCGCCCTCACGTGCAATGGTCCACCTAAAGGACTAAGTGCGGAAACCGACCCACATAACATAGAACGTATTCAAACTCATAGTATATATCTATACAAATAAATAAATTATTAATGAATAAAAATAGTGTCTATTAGTAATATAACATAAAAGTTTTCTACTTAATGCATATCTATAAAAGTACGTACATATATGTATACGACACTTACATAAAAAAAGCTATTTTTATAAATATTTTTTAGTCTTTGTTCCGGTCATTAAAACTAAATTATCAGCCAATAAAACAAGAGAATAGAGAAATAGAATAAAAAACGAAAAACGTTTGGAACTTGACTTCGGGACTTCGATAACTTCGATACCTGCTATCGAAGTTATCGAAATTTTTTAGACAGTTGACTTTTTAGGGCTCTGACAAACCGTAACGATAATCAAAGATGTTTGTAGAGCAACTGTGAAAAACGGTATAGCGTGCTTTTAGAGTCCTAGTGGGTCTAAATATATTTAGAATGATCACCCATCAGAGACTATTGTCCATTTGTGATTGGACTTATATATGTTCATAAGGTGTAAGATTGACGCTGGTGTTGCCTAATTATTGTTATTTATATAAAAAGATAACCCTTTGATGGTAACATAGATAAAACTCGTGCATCGAAAGGATTCTCAAATTCAGTCCCGATTCTTCTCATTAAAAGGTGTCTTTATATTTTCCTGTCAGCTGCCGCTTTATCGCTTCTATAAAATGTGTTTGATCAAAAGCTAGATAATATGATTATTGAAACTCAATATATCCATTGAGTTAGCTTTTTTAGACGTGGTTACCTGTAAGTAGTTGTATTCAAAAAAGATAAAGAAATGTAATATTACCGGTTTTATAATATACTGAAAGAAATAAATTGTAACTCTCTCTTTTTTTTCATTTTCAAATGTACATACTCGTATGTTCTGCCTACTACAACTTCAACAGCTATATATTGAATCAGATTAAAAGTGATCGTACTATGAAATGGATATACCTTACGATTTTCTACCCTTTATAGTTACGAATACAGTGCTATTTTGTTAAAACACAATTTCATTGGCGATCTTTGTGCATGCCTTTTATTGGTCTACATATAAGAACTATATTGTATTGTAATATTTTTTTTCTTCAATGCTGTATATGTAAACTGTTGGCGTGTCTATAATAAATAAATAAATAAATAAATATAGCTAAACTGATTTTCCTGAAATTTACACTAGGATGATATTGGTACAACAGCGTATTTTATAGGGGAAGCCAAGTTTTTATTTACTAAAGAGATTTCATTTATACCTAGTTATCGGCAATTACTTCAACAGTCAAAAATATATACTTCCTTCTGTTTGATATACTACTTGAAACTGCATTTTATTTGTGTAAAAAAATGTTTTTAATGGGGAAGTTGGGGAGTAACAGTGATGGGTCGAGTAAGATTCACTTGAGTCGTTAAAGGCGCTGCGTTTGACGAGCAAATCGATTAAGTTTGACAGTTGACTCTTTGATTGTTGCACGTAAGGTTCATGGCAGTAATTACTCGAGCTGAGTTGTTGCGAACGAATTCACATGACATACTACTAATGAATTCTGTCCACGTTGACGTGACACAAATTAGTAAAGGAAGAAGAATTAGTGTTATTTTAATTACTCTCAATCACCGTTCTCGACTATAATACATCACCGTCATTTCATTTTGTTTGAACCTAAAGTAGACGGTTTCGATTTTGATCACTTGAATAATCGAGTACTTGGTGGAACATTTAATAATCTTTAATATTCTGACCAAATAATTTTGCTGCAGCCTCAAGAAACGAAATTTAATTCGCGACTTTCGACTCATTTAAAAACATTATAAAACTGTTTCGTTACGTTTGAAGTCATGAGTTAGATATATTTGATATGAAAGCATTGGAATTTTTAATATAACTTGAAAACATATAATTGGTTATAAAAAGGATATTATTGTCGGTTGAAATTTGAGAACGAATTAAAAGGAAACGACTCTTAATATGATACTCAAATGAGGTGGCGGCGGCACCATTTAAGTTTATTTACGTGTCAACTCATCTACACAATGGCCTAAGAAAGGTAAATTTTATTCAGCTCATTTAAAATGTTATTTGTCTGAATTGTTATTTCAAAAATAATAAAAAAAATGAATTGTCCGTAGGACTCATAGGTATATAAATACGTTTAATGATTAGGTATATATTCTTAAGTTTAGCGTTATTCTGGTAAGGTAAGGTGTCAGATATTATTTGTACACAAAACACACTGAGCTTGTGTGTTGTCTATGATATATTTTTTAATTGCGCTTAGTGTTTACGATATTTGATAAATAATTATTAATCCTGTCGTTTCAAGGGAACGCCAAAACCCGTGACCTTAAAACAACAAGATTAGCATAAACTTATATTTCCTATAAGCTCATTCTTGCTATCATCGACTCTTTGGCTGATTAACCATGACAATTATCGTAACAAGCTGAATCACAGGGTGTTTTGTGTCTTAATCGACGAGCTGTCGTTCCAATCTAGGCCCGTTAGCGCATTATCGATTGTCGCACAGCGGGGCGTACGACAAAAGAATTTCATTTTAAATAAATCGCGCGAGACCGCATCGCGCCGAGAAATTAGGCGCGGTATCCCCCGCCGCGAATACTCGTCGTAAATAAGTGTCGCGGTCGGATACGAACAGCGCTTCGTTGCTTTAATGCTTAAAAACACATTCTTGTTATACACTCGTTTAAGGATTTAATTACTTGCATCGTTGATGGGAGCTCATCGCACGTTCTCCGTCGCCCGCTAGCTCCTCGCACGTGATCGTAAATCCTCTGTTCGTTAGCGATGTAAATGTTGTTTCGTAATGATTTCCCACTTAGTCTTATTGACTTTTTGTGCCAAATATTTTTTCTAATGTTAGTGAGCTCGAGTTTACTATAATAAATTGTAAGCTTTAAAGTGAATTATGACTTATTTCATTATGCTTGTAATGTCGTGCTGCATTGCACATGTTATTATAATTTTCCGGGCATTTCATAACCATAGAAAAAAACTTCTTTCCTCCCCTGTTGTGGATATCCTTAAACCTTACCGCCCTTGTTAGGTGTGAATAACATATGATTCCTACATCTTAAAATGTTCTTGAGATAGATGCTACACCAGCAGAGGTATTTTTGTATACTTGTTAATTTTGTTACATGGAAATGTAGGTACGAACAAGAGTTTGTAAGTTTTATTACTTTGTCTTTACATATATTACAAATGACCTACCTATTATCAATGTTTAAATGATTAGAACATATTCCCCCGGTAGTAATTAAAACAATTTGGGTCTGAAACTGGTTGAAAGATAAATACTCGTATGTAAGTCAATAACAACTATACGTTGCAGCAAAACAGTAATACAATTTGCCAACAATTTTCAATTATACGAAATAAATTATTAAGCAGCAGCAACATTTTGAATAGATACTTATATGTATGAAGTGAATCGAGAACTATCAGATTTGCACGATTCGTATGAAGTTTGCCTATTGATTTACTCAACTTTTTTTATTCTTATAAACACTGTGGTTAATTCTGTGCTCTTGTAGTGAAAAATATTATGGTTCTGTATTTTTTACATTAGTAACATTCATTTGAAATTTATTGAATCGTTTTACTTATGCACACTGTCCTGAATTTTTTGTATACCTATGTAATGAAAACATTATTCAGAATAATTGTTATTATTTCATCTAACAACTTTTCCAGACAAGCATATGCATGGTATGATATGGATTAGCACGTGTTGCTTTTAATATAGAGTGTAAGTTCAAAACCGTCGGCGCCTGTTACCCGCCTACGTCGCACTTCCTACTTTTTGTCAATATATCTTTCTGGTGTCGAGTGTCGTGAACAAGTGAACATCCATGAATTCGGCTTCTATTGCCCTCAACTAGCATTGCTTTTTTTTATAATACAGTCGGTACGCTTTTTGTAAACATGATACTTCCTCAATCATGAAACCTCTCAGTGTGTGATTGCGGTCCTTTTAATCAAATGACTGCGACAAAGGATTGAAAAGAACGCTTCTCGATTTCGTACAAGAGATCGGTATTGGCTGCGAAATTCTTTTGATGTGTTGTCGGCATTTGTACTTGATGCTACTGCAAAATAGATTTTTTGATATTGTATGTTTTTTTAAGGTTCCGACTGCTATTCTTATTTTGAAGAAAAGTTTTAAGAGCTTTTAAAAAGATTAGGGTTGTGAACATCTTTTTTACGACCGCTCTTTACTTAGGTATTTTATATTTTAATAATTCCTTTTCACCTCAATTGTGAAACAGGAGAATAACGTATAAGATTCTAAAAGTAAATACAAAATGCCTCCATCAAGCAAAGTAGAGTTACTTTGGGAGGCTTAAATATTTGAATACATATGTTATATATCCTACTAATATTATAAACGCGGAAGTTTGTGAGTATGTATGTATGTGTGTATGTATGTTTGATGGTCTTTCACGCAAAAATTACAGAACGGATTTGGATGAAACTTTACAGTAAAATAGCTTATATATCAGAATAACACAAAGGCTACTTTTTACTGCAATAATCGAGACATACGGACGAAAGGATTATAAAAATACATAAATCGTTGATGTCAAAATGTATCACTGTTTATCTCTTGTCAAAACTTCATGGGTTGCTATGGATAATAATTTAATGATAGTTTGTCAATGGCTAATTTAAAAGTGAGTTTTGGATAATCACATATGTAGGCTACTTTTTATCCCGAAAATACGCGGGTAACACCGCGGGGCGCAGCTAGTTATATATAAATTACAGAATCTTTAGAAATAAATTCAAAAGTATACAATTAATATTTTTACATCAACCTTATATTTTGTTTGTTATTAGGTTAGATTTTTAGATTACAATCCACCCTTTGTATTACTATCACTTAACACTACTTGAATTTTTCCTTTATATCTTCTTAATAAAACACCAGACACTAACCCTATACTTTCTTAAATTCATGTTTACTCTACATCCCATGGTTCATCATCATCAACAACCCACAATGTTCCACTGATGGTCTCGGGTCTCCTATCAGGAGAGGGCAAATGCCGACCCCAGGCTCACCGAGTATGGGTTGGAGACTTGTAAAAATCAACGTTTTAACTACGTAACCTTTCCGTTGGATGTTTCCAAAGCCGTTTCATACAACTAAGCTTCACGACTGTTATCCTCTGATAATTACCGGGATCGACTGACTGGGAGATCAGTCAACCGATCCCGGTTATTATCAGAAAATCGCGTAGCCGCCTATCTAGTTATTGACCGCTCCATGACCTAGCGCAACTTAGACATAAGATATTACCTATGAGCTATAGAGCTACCACTTATACCTACATAGTTTTAAGTCTTTTATTAATATCTGGTGTACAATAAAGGCAATATCATTCTTTTTATTACACGTATTAATTATTACATATTATTTTCATTTTTTTATTACTGTTAAAGTAAAAACGGCTTATCTATCTGTTTTTTATGAACCACTAAATGTAGTATTGTAGTCATGGCCAAATAATAAGATTCAAATTAGATAAACATAAAGATTATTTTATAAATTGAATAAACTAAAATTGAACCTTTTATTTTAATCATTCTTCTCCTTTTTACCCTTCAGCCAAATTATGACGTTTAAGATGTTTGTGTATCTATCATGACATCTGGTGATTAAATCCAAATTTATTTTTGATTACATAATACGAGGGACGTCCAGATAAAATGATATTGTTTATTATCTTAAGTAGTTAATTGTATACATTGTATATCATTACATTTTTTCACGAACTGGGTGTTTGTTTGTACTCAATGAACTTTTAAAGAAAGAAACTATTACCATTGTAATAAAATCATTTTTTAGTATCAGGGCAACAATTTCTTTTACGTTTCTTCTTCTCTACAGACTTTATACGATCTCGCAATACTTGAGTTTTATGTAAACTTTTTTCGTTTCTTCGTCACCTCATCTCAGTAATCTTTGCGTGCAAAAACTGTGATTTAGTAGAGTCAGATGCCTGCCAATCGTAGGCGAGTCATTGTTCTTTAGACAATGACTATATGTTATGGCAGTGACATTACGAGAACAAATTTAATCGTCTCAAAGACATAACACTTAGATAACCTTAAAACACTTAGATAAAAGTTTAACTGATTGCCTCGTTTAATGATAGCCTCGTTGGTCTGGTGGTTGGCGTATGCGACTGCTGAACAAGAGATCTTGGGTTCGATTGCTGGGTCGGACCAAATGTTTGTTTGATCGAATAATATTAGTTTTGGAGTTTTGATATACGTTTACTAGCTTTTGCCCGCGGTTTCAGCCGCGTGTATTTTGGTTATCCGTATAAAAAGTTGCCTATTTCCTTCTCCAAGATTCGATTTATCTTTACACCGAAATTCATACAAAGTAAAGTTGTAAAAGCGTAAGAAACAGACACACAGAGTTACTTTTGAATGAGCTCTTGCATGGAATTGTTTGCCTTTTCATGTAAACAGTACATAATTAATTCTTACTTCTTCTTACTTACTCTTGAAAAAAAAACTAAGATTTGCACTCACGAGTATAATGTGTTCAGTATAAGTACAATAATACGTTAAGCATAATATGAATAATAGATTTAGTAATTCTTGTAGGTCAGTTTTAATAAGCTATTGTTAAGCAATAATATTTATTTATTTACAGTGAAAATAAATAACCATTGAATTTAAAACAAAACATCTATATGCAACGTACACTTCGATTAAAATGGTGCGGTTATTGAATAATAAACGCTGTAAGAAGAACCGTTCGGCTTAACTCTGCTCCTTATTAGGTTTTTTATGAAGCGTGAAATGCAGGTACTGGAAATTAAAGAAATGTAATATGGGGCTTTGTAATGGCGTGTTTTTCTTCTTTGTTACATTAAATATACGAAAGTTAAACATAAATACAATATGACTAACTTTTTAACGAAGATAAATGTGCAGTGTTTTTAAAATCAGATCAGACTTCACTATCAAAACTCATTACTAAACTAGGAATATGCTATTATTAATGTGTTTTAATTTTTTTAAACACATTTTATTTTTTTAAATTTCAAATACACGAGATATTTTTTCACTGTCGTTAGTTTTTATATTAAGTTTTTATATTAATAAATAATCGAATTAATTTTAACTAAATATAACCTATATGGTAATTAATTGAAATTCAATTTATTTCCGTAAATTTATATATCATATACACAACTTTTATAAAAGTGATGAATGATTGTTTCTATGTATGGATTTTTTTTTGGTTCACATGAATACACATATTAGATGTAGTTTCTGTAACACAATACGTGTAATATGTATTTAGGACCATAGTATTGAACGGAACTTAAGTTTCATACTAGATTGTTCACCAAGCTTTTGTCTGAATTACGTACTCTTCTCCATGATAGAGATTCACACACACATCTATATTCCTTGTTATGAACATAATACGGATATGTATATCTACGCGTATTGATGTCTATATGATAACTTTGGCTATTAAAGTATATTATGAGAAAAGAAGTTTTTTCTTCAAAATTTCTCAAGTATATAGTATTCAATAGTGTGACGTTATGTAAGTGAGTGAAATTGTTACATTGTAGAATACTTAGTTGTGCTACATATTACAAAGTAATTAGTTTACTTACTCATATAAAAATGATAATGTTTAATTATGATAATATCAGTAGAAAAGCAACAGCTTCTAACAACTAAGTCTTGTGTTGATTTACTTCATATCTAATTTAATCGGTAATATATTTATCAAACGGCATGAACCTTCCCAACCGACAGTAAAATATTTAACAATAGCCACATTCTATGTTTACACCGGTGTCCTCTTTTTGGGTTCGGCATTTCAAATTAAACTAGTTTGTATTTCATTAGCATTGGGAGTCTTATCAGACGATCTGTTCCCGTGAACCCTTTAATATATGCTGCACCGTTCTTAGTTATACAAAAATCTCTATATAATGAACATTACATAAAGGCTATAGTCAAGTTGAACACAATACAGTGCGGTCAACTAAAGCGAAGTTCGTATTTCTAGAGCACTGAAGCAATAAAGTAAGCAGTTTTACTTATTCTATAACTGATAAAATATGTAATCGTCGGAATTTATAGTAAATTTTATTATGATTGGTAGTACGGGTACATCTTCAATTCAGCCTACTGCCCCCCACTGCTGAACGAAGGGCTCCCCCAAAGAATGCCAACCATCCCAATCTTGGGCAGTCTACATCCATCCACCGCCAGCCATTTTCTTCCAAGTTGTAAGTCTGTTGTACCCCAGGGCGTCCTACACCACGTTTTCCTAAGGGTAACAATAATTGCTCTTAAACAATTGATTTTGTGAGAAGTTATTGTCAAAAGTTCCAATCGCCATTACCTCATTTGATTCTCACTTAAGTCCAGCAACACGAAGAATATTCGTTCGGCAACAAAACATCCACATTAAGTTGTCGCACAGCACGGCGCGTTCCAATTAAATGAGATTTATTCATCCCTTCACCGTCATACGAATCCTCTAAAAGATATTATCAGGGACGGGACTCAGCAGGACGATTGTTCCCCAATTTTCTAAACACCTCGACAATGCCGTCGTAATTTGTTCCATCCTCTTAGCTGTTTGATTGTTTGCTTTAGGAAAACACGAAGTCATCGTAACGTCTTGTTGCTTTATACTTGAAGCTGTTCGCATTCGATGTTTATTTGCTCGAATGCTTTGTATTCATTCGTGATTTGAATGAACTAAGGAAATTTCAACATTACTGTCATTATTTCCTAAATATTTGCTTAAGTTGTGGTAGTATTTCCAAACTTATTGTTTCTCTAAAGCAAACTAAATATACTCGTACGTAATGATGAGCACAGTATTGTCGTACATATATTTAACTTGTTTTTGCCCGTGGCTCCGCCCACATGTATCTCGGTTATTACGGTTAAGAGTAGCCTGTGTTTTTCCTCAAGAATTAAAGTATGTCTATGCCAAATTTTATTTAAATCGATCCAGCAGTTTAGCCGTGAAAGCGTACCAGACAGAAAAGTTACTTATTAATCTATAATATTATGTATGAATTATAACTAACCAAAGCTATATTCTGTCATTTACTCGAATATTCGTTTTGCCGAATACATGATATTAACTGGTTTGTGAATAGGAGCCCCATGTGAAGTGTGTCTTTTGTTATACACCAACAAAACCCCGCGTTTATCTAAGCAGTAGCTTATTTTAAATGATAAATGAGTTCCCAATCGATTTGAATAACAAGTAGGCAGATGCTTTTAATCCTTTTTATTTCATTAAATGCATGCGCCCCTCGGCCCTTGTCGGAAATATCACTTCAATGTTTGTCTCGGTAGATCTAATATCGTTTTTCATATAAAAAAATACATGGAATGATTTTTATATGTTGGCTGAGGATGCCATAACTTTAAAACTGTGTATTTTGATATGATTAGTTTCTAACCATAAAAACACTTTATTAAAGTATTAATTGTTTACTCTCACATTTACATACCTATTCGTCTTTATATTTTTATTTTTTTTTCTTTATATGTCTTTATATATATACCACATTTATATATCTATGTTTATTTTATGTAACTATGCACGTCACGGTATCTGTGGTCTCAGGTATATTGAAACCACAACCAGTGCAACTTTATCGAAACATCTGGCTTTTCCTAAAAAGAGTCCATCAAAGTTACTCTACTTTGCCTGATTTGAGCTTCTGAAAGCATGAGTAGAATCATAGAGTAGTGGTAACAATCTTCATTGCGAATCTAGACAATGCAGCATAGTCACTCACACCATATCGGCCTAGTGAGATGATTTTTCATACTCAAACGCTCGCTGATTGGCAAAATAAATATATTTACTTAATTTACATTTTAAAGCGTGTCAATTGAACATATATGTAATAAAATACACATATATTAATATCTATATCATCACATGTAGTAAGAGTGTTTATTTCATTAGCGGTCCTATAGGTACATGTAATTTAAAAGAAGGCTCTCTCTTTGGAATGTCAGAAGAAAAAATAGCTATACATCTTGTCTTATTACGTGACCGTACAATGTTTTATTGGATTTGTCACTGTTGCCTCAAATTCCTTCTTTAAGTGAAAAAGCTTGAACTATTTAACATACATTACCTAATTTGCGATACTGCTTTATTTACATTCATGCTACAATTGCTATTTATGTGACAAGAAATTAGGTTATCTTCCTTCGTCGAACAGGAAATTCTAATGAGTTCCCAGAAGAGTGTAGTACGTTTCTTGGCTCATCATTTGTTTGGTTACTTATCAGGAAAAAAGTCAGTAAAAAGTCCATCGACATTAATCTCATCAGTACTAAAATATAATTTTGAACGGTTTACAAAATCTGCGTTAGTAAAATTTATACTCAAGGGTACGTGCGTTCTAGGTATAAGCATTATAATTTTCAGCCTTGTGTGGGCCAAGATAAATATTAACCGTATAAGAAGCGTATTTTTGACAGTCTGTGTATGTTTGGATTTTCCACAATAGGGTATAAGCTACTGAACCATTTAAAAAAAGCGACCCAAGTGCGAGTCGAACTCGCCCGTTAAGGGTTCCATAGAAGAAAACTACTTACTAGATCTCGTTCAAACCAATTTTCGGTGGAAGTTTACATGGTAGTGTAAACTTCCAACATCATATATATTTTTTAGTTTTATCACTCCCGTATTTTAGAAGTTACAGGGGGGGGGGGGGGGAGCAGACATTTTACCACTTTGGAAGTGTCTCTCGCGCTAACTATTCAGTTTAAAAAAATGATAATAATATAAGAAAAAACCTATCCACGTATATGATACCCCACACGTATGGTTTTGATGAAAAAAAAATTTTGGACCTACACTTCCAAGTGCCCCCAAAATTTATTGTTATTTTTTTCTATTTTTGTGTGAAAGTCTTCAAGTTGTGAAAGTTTCAACAACAATAGCTAATTATGTTTACTTTTTTTGTCGTTATTTTTGTACGAAGTTTTCCAAGTACGCGTATTTACATAATTTTATTGTAGCAATTTGGCAACGTGATCGCAACACATATCCATGCAAAGTTTCATCTTTCTAGCACCAACTGTTTGGGTGGTAAGTCGAGGACGAACGGACGGACGGACGGATGACGAAACTATAAGGGTTCCGAATCATGAACTACGGAAATCTAATGAGCCATCAATAGATTCGTAGTAATGGTAATAGTGAGATAGGCTATATTGTTCTATTAAATTTTTAACGTAGTCGGGTCACCGTTTTCTTGTTGTCTTTATCCTGCAACAAGGATGAAAAAACAAATATATACAATATTGATTTACAATACTGATTCATTTACATTCATTTAAATTTATCTCTCCTTTAAAATAGTTTAAATAACTTGTAAAGTTCATCTTGAAGTTTCATTCATTTACACAAGCTCTGCTTAGCTTGGGACTAGATGATGTTGTGTGTCAGATGTCAGAAAATATTTATATTTAAATATTTTACGTATTTATACTTGCAAACATGTTAAACATTTCGTTGATATGATCGTTCGTGACGTCAGATATCTTTGGGTCACCGCGGGATGCCCCAAAGGTGTTGGCTTGCTGGCCCTATCTAGAAGTACCTAACTTTTCACTCTGACAGGCCATACTGTTTCGCTTGACGGAGCATTATTTTAGTTATGTGACTGTGATCGATTTGATCAAATCTTCCTTCTGACATCGTTACTTTTTACCGAGACTCAATATCACTTGATCACTTGATAAAATGATCAAAATATATGTGATAAAGATAACAGATCTGAACATGACGTACAAAAAATCTACTAGGTTTTATACTATGTACAAATGTGATTACTAGTTATTTAAACATACTTACTAGCTTTCCCCCGTATTAGATTCATATATTATTTGTATTAGAATCATATTTAGGTTACGCAAATATGATAATGTTTCTGAATATCGCAACTAGCTTAAGTGGCTTCCAATTCGTCTTCGACGGAATGCTCATATTCTTTCTATACTTTATGGTATTCTATTTCATCCGTGTACTCCCCCTTATTTGAAGGAACGCTTGGTTTTCCTCAGTGACACACATTCAAGATCCCTGAGGTCATCGGAGTCTCTAGAACTTGCTGTACCGACACATTGTACAACATTCCATGATAAGTCGTATACTGTACAGGCTGTCCGACTATGTAATGCTTTACCAATAACTTTAAGACCTTTGACCTTTACCAAATCTTTGTCTATTTTTAAAAGAATGGTCCTAAATACTGTCCTATCATCTTAATTTCATCATCATCGTCATCAGCCTATCGCAGTCTACTGTTGGACATAGGCCTCTTCAATTGCACGCCACTTATCCATTTATTATGTACTTAAAACATATTTTATCCTTTTTTTTTAATGAATTACATATTCATCTTTATATGTACGTACCTATGAATATTGTATGTATGTGTATGCATTTATTTATTTATATTAATATGTACTATAATATTTTTTTCTTTTTTTATCTACTTTTATATCATTGGTTAATTTTTCTTTTACTTTTTATTCCTATTATTTCTCCTTGTACCAAAACTACCCATGAAACTCGTTTATTTTTCACAGCCATTTTTTAGGGTTCCGTAGCCAAATGGCAAAAAACGGAACCCTTATAGATTCGTCAAGTCTGTCTGTCCGTCCGTATGTCACAGCCAATTATTTCCAACCTAAGGTTGCCTGGAAAAAATTGGTTTTTAGCGATAAGGCCGCCATTTGTACATGGTCAATCTGTTTATATAGTGTTATTTTATGTATATTGTATTAACTAGTGTACAATAAAATTTATTATATTCTATTACCTGCCCTTGTTGTTGCACCTTTATAACAGCAACTGCATTTTACACAGGGCTAAGTTAGTTTAAAATAGAAGTTACCTGAGTTACTCATTAAATCATCAACTATATGCCAGTGAAAGTCCCGTCAAAGTCGGATAGATGTTTTGATTTACTCTGTAGTTTGAATGGAAACAGAATAGTGTTGTATTTACTACTTACAGAAGATCTTTCCTTGTGCCTTAACGAAAATATTTAAAAAACAAAATAACCATACGAGTCGATGAGTTCTCAAATTTAGAAATAAAACTGATGATATCTCTTAGCAGTTTATATTTCAATTTTGCATTACAATGGTAACTATTTTAGATAAACATATTAACATCTTAATTTTTATTACAATTTCATTGTACCTTGTAGTGGTAACCTGTAGTAGTTACAACTTGAACAATTAACCTTCGTTAGCGGCCAATAAATAGTGTTCTCGCTGAACAACTTTACGACAAGATAATAATTTAATTGCTTTTAGTCTGTTACGGTAGCCAATATATGCAGACGAAGGTGCTAGTTAATTTAATACTGTAAAGGATTAATCAAAACTATTTTAAAGGAGAGATAAATTTATAATGATAAAGCAGCAAGCAAGTAACGATCCGATTGATTGTAAGTACTGCAGATATTTTTTAGTTTTGTAAAAAAAATGTGCTTCTATTGTTATAGGTTTATTCTCAATAAAACTAGTTAAATAAAAATAGATGCTTATCAGAAAAAAAAACTTGTACTTATGAGTACACTTATGAATTTTATTCGGCTAACGAATGTAGAGTTGAGTTTTAGAATGGGTCGGATTTATATTTCAATACGATAATAATATACTGAAATTTTCCTTGCGTCATCATCAATTCTCACAGTACGTTAATGACTAACATTAAAATTTAAATGAATGAAAAGGTTCGAGAAAGCTTTAAGTCTATTTCATAGGTCTCTAAGTCAGCCACAAAATCAATTATTTCACAAGAAGTAATTATGCTTCTTGTGAAATAAAAGTAGATCGTTAGCACCAAAACTATTTTTAGACCACGATATTTTTACCACTTCTATTTAACAGGCAATTGGACAAGAAAAAAATCTTATTTTTTGTTATTATTTCTCACCGAAACATTGCAAAAAAATAGATATTTGAACTATGTATTTATTTATTAACTTTTTTATTATTCTGTACCTTCTTTATGGTCTCTAACAATAAGTTCTCCAAAGGTTTTTTGTGCAAATATAAAATGAGAGACACTTTTTTATTAGATAGGTATCATTTTCAATAACAATTTTGTCACTCCTGTTTTGGCCAATACTCGAGAATTGCAACTTTTTATAATTTCGGTACATCATAAATACCGATGACTCATGTAGGTTAACGCGTATAGATCTATTGTCGACTTCGAACAGCTGTCGTCGTTCAACATCAAATTTAATAACTTCACACGAATTAATAAGGCGAAGCTCCGCCCCGTAGGCGTCAACTCTATGATTAATATAACCATTGCAAGCAACTACCGGATCGTGAAGAGCCGCTTCTTTCGCCCCACTAAACGTGTTCCACGCCTTATTCTAACAAAGCTAAATTTATACATCTCGATTATTTATAAATATAGATTACGCATATCGATAGATTGTATATCAATCTTTGTGTTAATATTTAAATAATAAATTCCAGTTATGAATCGTTCTTGTTTAAACTGTGTTTTAACTGTGGCAGCGGTTAATGGGTTTTATTTGAATCGTGATTTTGGTCATTCCAGTTGCATTTTTATCATTGTTTAGTTTTAGTATATTCATGGCACTCTATAAATATCTATAAGGGGTTAAAGTCAGGTTTATATATAATTAAGAACTTATGTGTTTTAATTACAATCTATATATTAGCAGATCGACCGATTACTCGTGTTGGACTCCGGCCTCAATAATTCAATCAAAATTATATTCATATTTGGCAACAACATCATCAGGTTCAACCTGTTTATATATACAGGTATCAGGTATCTTGCAATGAAGATCTTCCATTACAGCGTACAGGCAAATAAAGAAAAAATCCTAATACATTTTCCCGTTGTAGATAGTTGTGTACCTACTAAATTTTTTTGTAAAAAAATCATTTCTTTATTTATAAATTTTCTTTAATTTATTACTACTTATAATTTTTATCACTGGTCGTGTGGTGTTAGATTAAGAATAGGTACGGAGCGATACCACTCCTATTCATCTCGTTATTGTCTTGGCAACAGCACTGCAAAGTGAAGGAAAACTTGAAACAAACACTATAGTAAACCGCCTGACCAACGTGCCACGTGGTATTTTAGTCCAAAACCTCCTTTCTAAGAAGAGACTTACGCCCAATAACGGACTAGGTTGAAGCTGTTAATAATCATGTTAATTATAAATTAAGCTGCTTTTAGCACAGCGTTTTGATTCTAAAGACGGTAAAATAGGGTAAACGGTAAAAACGGAGACAATCATTACTTTTTGTTCTTTTATTTGTGATTATGTCGGCACTATTTTAAAGAGCACCCAGCTTAGCGCTAAACAATATAGGTAGCGTAATCCTTTACTATTGAACAAAAGAATAAAGGATGTTTAAATACCGTTTTCAAATGCCTTGGCAATACTAAAATGAAAGGTCGTTTTCAGATTGGTTGTTGATTCGTACGATTTAAACTTGTACGATATTTAGGAATTGCAACTTTTAAATAATGCGAACGATTTGTACGATGACAATGAATATCGTACAAATCGACACTATAGAAATTTGTAGTCTATGATTATGTTATTAAATAAAATTGAACGAATAACCTAAAGTACTTCATCATCATCATCATCATCATCAGCCTATATCAGTCCACTGCTGGACATAGGCCTCTCCCATTGCACACCACTTTGATCGATTTTGGAAAGGACTTCAAAGTGCACAAAAGTCATGGAAGTAACACATGTGTCTTAAATGTGTATATATGCAAGATATTTCATATATCTAAATAATACATAAGCCTATGCCATTATAATGGCGAACTCTTGATAAATGTCGACATGTGTTGCATCTTACTATGAAGTTGCGTCGATATTGAAACATCGGTTATTTGATTTACAAAATCATTTTTCTGTACTTTTAAGTAGTCCTAAGCAAACTTTGAGTTGCATAATACAACAATTGGCAAAGAAATATGATCCGTAACGTATATCTTCTCTAAATATTGACTTCAGGATGATACTCGCACCTGAACTAACAATGACTGCCAAACGAATTTGAAAGGTGTCTATATTTTAATTTGGATTTAGAAAGAAACTCATACGTCTCTAAATAACTAGGTATAGGTATATTCTATAACTATAAGCTTTCCAAAAAGTTTTCGACTATTTCAAAGTTACGTCATTTATTTCTGTACGTAGAATTCTTGGTAATACTTGTTACTAAGGCCATGTATCACCGTTGTCTGAATATCGAAATGCCATTCTCAACCTTTTTAACAAAGTGTTTTCTTAGCGTTGTCGGCGCGGTCACTGTTTATCTTCGTAAGACCTACCGTTGTGCCACCGAGGATGATAATGATTGTAGACGGTTTCTTTTCATGCTTTTTTTGCTGCTTGGTGGCTGATGGTATTTTAAATGTTTATATTTCTGCTCAATATGACCGTCAGTGACGTGTAGTATTCTATTGTGCTTGAACATTTCGGCACGCTAGCTCCGTTCGCCCAGTTGCTTCCTTTTTTTTCTTATTCCTTTTCTCAGTACAGTTTTTCTTATGTGTAGTTTTGATACTTTAAGTCTGAATTTAAAATAAGCAGTAAAATAATAATTATTAATAGTTGCTTTGGAGGTCGTACTCATTAAATTCATAAAGTACTAGATACTGTAATAAAAATCGACAGATAGTTGTATATGCGGAATGTTTGTAAATACATGTATATAATTTTCATTGCCACATGGATGAGTAACATAATGATGTGATATATAAATTAAAGAAAGAAAAAAAAATAACCATATCATCATCATTCTTCTGCTCTTAAAAAAAAAATGCAGTCTTTCACGCGCTCCTTCATTTGACTGCGAAATGGTTTTTATTTTATGGACGGTCATCTTCTCCATGTCAGTTTTCTTTGAGAATATAATTATACGACCAGAGTATGAAGCAAAAGATAATTTGAGAATTTCGAATAGTTTTATATCAAATTAGTTGCAGTTTAAACAATATCACATTAGCATAGCCTTTTCCTTACGAGTGGTGTATAAAAAAAAACTTCCTATTTAAAAAATCACATACTTAAATTTTTGGGTAATCTTCTGCACTTATCCAACCTTCACGAATCTAACTAGTCTAACACGAATATTAAATAAGATTTTTCTTTTCACTTAACATTTTTCCAAATTATGCATTATAAAATATAAAGATATATGTTTAATATAAGCTTATAATGTTTAATACCACTACACAAATAATAATAATAATAACAACGCACCATACATTAAATATTATAACATTTAATATACATACTTTAAATTCACTGATATGAACAGATGTATCCAAACACCTTTATAGAATTAAGTATGTTGCCAACGTTTTCTGACATATAAAATCATTTATTTTTCAATATTCTCTATAAATCTGTACTGCCTGTAAAGTTCGCAGAGGTTAATAGGAGAGAGTTTATCGAATAGTTTATTGACCATGTACTCACGACTTCGTCCTTTGTAATTTTTGTTAAACATACATGTACTCAACACGTATGTATGTATGATTGTTTGAATCTGTTAAATAAATTAGTGTCATCATCATCTCAGCCGCAAGACGTCCACGACTGCTGGACATGGGCCTTCTCCAAGGCTCCCTACAAAAACCGGTCCTGTGCTGACGACATCCATCGGTTTCCCGCAACCTTTACCAGACTGTCGGACCACCGGGGGCCAACCCACGCTCAGTGTTAAAGTCCGAACGTGGCACGTATCTAGTTCGGTGCCCATGTACTGGATACGGGCGGATATAATAAGTTTCTATGAATTTTATCTTCGTTATAGTGTTTGGTAGAAAGTAACCTATAATATATGTATGTATGTAATACGAAACAATGTATTACTTTATAGTATCGCTATATACTTTAAGTATGATATATTTACTTTACTTCATTGAGTTAAAACTCTAACTTGTGAACTAAGACATATCGATCACTTAAGTTTACTTCGTTTCAATATAATGTAAAGACGAACTCCAAATCTTCCAAAAACATCAAAAATATTTATAAGAATGAAGCTTACACATATTCCTCGAAGCAAACGTTAAATACAGTTTATTTGGTTCATAGCCGACAATTGTGTTAAAACATGCGTAGGTACAGCAAAGTTACAGGACCGACTACAAACGATATAATGGAGTATTTTGGTACAAACCGCTTTGTGTTGTCGGCCTTCATCCATCAATTGTGATGCGCTTTAATATCCATAGGAAGTGTGGGCATTCAATGGGTTTGTAATATTGAGATTATTGTGTCGTCCGTTTTTCAAAGAAGGCGGTCTGTTTCTCAATAAATCGAACTTCAAAAAAAAACCACAGATTTTAATTGTCCTTGTAATACCTTAAAAATGACAACTTTACATTAACTCATTATTGTTTAATGGTCGTACATATACATGGTTCTGACATTTAAACACTGATTACAGGACATATAAAATCAACTATAAATTTTTTATTTATGTGACAAAAAGGAAAGACTGGGACGCTCTTAGAATTAAATATATGCTCGCGATCATAAAATAAAGAATTTATAGGCATCCTTTGGAATTAACGTGGCTCCGTTTTATGGCTACGAAGCGTTGCGTGGTCGTATCACAGGCACACTCGATAGGGAGCTCCCGTCCTTGTTGTACAGGAACAATTGCGTTTTCCTATTGCGTGTTATGTGTGCTCCATACTAGGATTTGAATTTTACGAATCTCAGTCAAATGTTATAGCTTGTGACAAATGGTTGTGACTCGTTTACGATATGAGACACTTACTTGGTCTCTGTTTTTTGTTATTTTGCTCGAAAAGTAGGTAACACATGTGCAAGTTATAAATTCTTGAATTTTCATGCAAATTCTAATATTATAAAAGTAAGCCTGTTTTGAATGATATCCTATATCATGGTGTAACTCCAAACTAATAAATAAATATTTTTTATATTCTGCTATCTTAACTTTATTAGGGGGGTATTATTTATTTGCCACGACACAAAAACGTGTGCACATTAAAGTTTAGGTCATTTGACTGCCTCGGTGCTACAGTGGTGTCCGACTGCTCTGCTAGGGGTCTCGGGTTCATATCTGTGTCGGAAAAATATAAGTATTCTATCAGTCAATTTGTCCGTGTCCGTGTGGTGACGGATTAAGAATACAAAGTGTCACCAACCCTATTCATTCCATGGGTGACGTAAGAGGCGACTAGAGGAACAAAATAAGCAGCTAACATCACTGCCAAGAGAAGGAAAAGTTGAAACAAACCCTTAACCAATCCGTCTGGCCAGCGTGGTATAGTAGGCCAAAACCTCCTTTCTAAGGAGAGGCCTATGTCCAGCAGTGGACTGTTAAAGGCTGTTGTTGATGATTATGATGCTGATCAGTCAATTGAACCTTCGTAGTACGACCTAATAAAAGCCCGGAGTTTGAAAGTTTGGCGGTAATTCACGCCCGTGCCTCAGAGAGCACGTAAAGCCGTCGGTCCCGGTTGTCATGAACATCTATGGCAATCGTTATTGAGAAGTCAGTGCCTTCAAATTTACTGACCACTAGTTCAACCTTCGAATTTCAGTTCTTCCTTAGGGTTGCGGAGGTCCGATGCCAGTCGCTCCGTGGAAAAACTGATATTCAGGTAAAACCGGTTGAACTAGTAGCCGACTCCAAAATATATTATATTTAATATTGGGAATAAGGCTAGGCTTGTTGTGTGTTGCATGTCCGAAATATTTATTTATTTTTATTTATTTAAGTATTGAAAATGGCAGCAATATATGATAAGGGCTAATGTAGATAGACTGAGACTGCCCAACAGTGTTAGTTATAGCCCTAGTACATCAAAATAGCGTATCTGTAAGTCTATTGTGCTGGGAAGTACGTACGTCTAAGAAATCGATTCTATTTTTTTTATTTAATTTTGCCAAAGTTATTCTATGGTGCCTTATGGAAAGCATAAGTAGAATCCAAGAGAAGTAAACATCCTCCTCATTACCTCCGGTCTTGCGAACTCATCAACGGAACATATAGGCACGCATGCTGTCATTTTTAAACGCGTTTTTACAAGTTTACTACTACTTTGTATTATTAATTGTTAAAAAAACTTCTACAAAAAGATATACCTAAAGCTATACAAATAAAAAAACCGTAAATCCAACTGGCGTTTTAGGCATCTACACATTAGTACGATCAGTGTACACAAGCTGTCTGACGTGACCGACAGTTTAACATCTTTGTACTGTCTATAAGTAGGCGTGAAATTGTGATTATAAATACCAAGTCACAAACCAGTCATTCAACTCGTGAGGTAGCTATAGGTAGATAAATCACTTTATATTATTAATGTGCTTAGGTTTCTATGTAGTGTAACTGCTTAACTGATGTGCATACATATATGTTATTACAAAGGTTAAAAAACGTATTGAAGAACTAACACTTTCTACACTCTTTTACATATATGTTTTGCAGCTGTTGCTCCTTTGTGCACCATTATTAATTCTAAAAGCCAATTCGTGGGGTTATTAAAAACTGTAGGGCAAAAACATGGTACCTACTGGTATGATACCCATGCATACTTGATAAGCGGATCTCAAACACATTCACTTCGCACATCAACAGACTTTAATACGCCACTACTGGACATATGGATCTGTCATGGGAAAGTAGGTTTTGGCTATTATACTATACCCGCCAGAGGGGTTGGTTTAGAATTTGTATCAAGTTTTTCTTCTCTTACCAGCACTGTTATCCTGTGTAGTTTTCGCTCTTAGTCGACTCTTACGACACCCACGAGATGAATAAGAGTGATGACAATCCGTATTACTATACTCCTACTCATATATTGAAGTTGATTTGATATGGTTTTTGTAGTCTGACGCATGAACAAGCTACGTCATCATGACGGTACTCTATAAGTTACGGGTAGGTTAGGTCATGTTAAGCAGCTATTGTAACTGTTGGATCATAATTAAATTAGTAAATAAAATAAAAAAATCTTTCAATTCCTTAAGGGCATGATTTATATTAAATATGTCCAGTATAAAATGAATTAGGTACGTTAACATATATTTGTTCTAGTTATAGTACATTTAAATTAACACCTACAGTATATTTAATGTATCATTGTTATTGCTGATTCGATGCTCGCACAAGCTTTAAACTGGAATCGTCTAATATTATTATGATATTTTTTTTTTTTTTTTTTTTTTTTTTTTTATATTTAAGCCTGCCAAAGTGACTCTACTCTGCCTGATGGAAAGCATGAGTAGAATCCAGGAGTAGGGGTCACCATGCTTATTGTGAGGGTAGGCAATGTAGCATGGTGACCCCTACCATGGCAGCCTGGTTAGATTATTCTGCATCATTCTCCCGGCCTTCGAAGGGCGGGAGAATGATGCAGAATGATTGGGCCTCCGGTCTCACACTCACCAACGAAATACGACAGCAAGAATGCTGTCATTATTAGGATGGTCTTCTGTGTGAGGGTAGTACTGGCCGGGTCGAGCCGGCCCATTCGTGCTGAAATCAGCGTGGCTCTACTACCTTAATATTGTACCGGATAGATATTGTACCGGTGCGCTAACCTGTTATAAGAAACATTGTTCAACAACAGTATATAATATTGATACCATCATAGTTGCTTAACCGTTACAATGAACCAGCATTCACAACTATCATCCAGGCACACTTGTTACCAATGGAATCTTCAACGACTAGTCACGTGGTTATCCTCATATGTTATACGCGTTGCTTGTTGGGTGTGAGTCGCAAGCCTTATTATAATCACAGATCAGACGATTGTTGTCCCCATAAAATGTATAATTTATAGAAGCAGAGCGAGGAATAAAGGAGACGAGTGTTTACTTTTTTGTGTAACGACTTAGCAAAGTGTTACCTTAGTTTTTAAGGAATCAAATCACAGTGATTCATTGTAACGGATGATACATAGTTTCTGTTTTGTACTAACAAGACTTTACGTAAAGGTTTCTATCGTTTATTTTATTAGTTGAAGAGTATGACTGTAGAACGGAATATTATAAACGGAATAAAATATTATAACGGAATTAATTAAATTTATAATTATGATTATAGAACCATTAGTATTATTATTAATTTCATACCGCAAATTTTAATTCTTCTATTAAAAACTTAGTGCTAAACTGGAGGATGTTCGAAACAGCAAAGTTTTTTTTCTAAAAGCTGACCACAAAAACTACAAGCTACTGCAAAATGTTGTGCAGAGGGCAGACCCTTGTGGAAAACCTATATCCGTCATGGCAGTAGACGCATTTCTGCTACGATGATGATGTTTGAAAATAAATTTCGTAATTGTTATTTAATGATAGTCATAAATAAAATGGTGTAGGGGAAAAGGTTAACCTTGATTGTTAGAACTTGTATAGCCACAGACGAATATCTTATGTGTGACGCTGAGACATGGGTTGTTGTGACTTTATGATACCCATAAACTGTCTATTACTATTCACACTGATCTAATACGATTTTTATATCCAGTGTCTATTAATTGTGGTAGTTGTTCGACCAGGTAGTAAAATTGAAAGATTTATTACCAATAAATTAGATACACCCAATTCTGGATTGACAATAGGTAAAACTAACAAATTTAGCTATCCGGACTGCGGTGATAAAATTTCAAATATTTACACGAACCTCATTTCTAATGAGAGACCTATGCCTAAAGTAGTGGACTATTAAACTAGTGGACATAATTTGACTAGTGGACATAATTTGACTAGTGGACATAATTTTAATAGACATAGTTATAGGCTGTTGCTGATATTAAGATGGACAGAAGACCAATCTAAATATAACATCATTCAGTTTTCGTTCCTGAATGCGTGTCCGACGGTCCAATTCAAAGTTCCTAGATTCAGAAGCATCGCACTACAGTACTAGACCGCCATAGTATATTTCACCACGCTGCATCGTGTGCACTGACAATGAGAATAGTGACCACCACTCTTGGATTCCACTCATGCTTTCTATGTAGCAGAGTAGTCATTTGACAAGCTCATATAAAAAAAAATACTTACATACACAGCTCTTAAAATAAGTATACCTTACATGATGTTTTCATACGAGATAAACCATAATCTTCCTATTAAAAAGTCTTTTAAAGAGCTAACAGATGTATTAAAAACGTCCTTGTTGTCTGGATTTTGAAAAACTGTATCCAAGGTAATAAAATTTGTTGAATCGTCAATGTAGAAACGGTTATTCTATTGTGATATTAATCCTTATCAACATTTTTAGTAAGTGTGGTAATTAATTGTAAGACTTTTACTTTTAGTGTTAATATTACTTGCTTTGATGATGGTTAGATATCGATAGCTCTTATCGCTAAGGTATGTTGCTTTAATTTATTAACTTTTACTGTGAAGTCAAATATTGGCACTGTAAAAATTTTATTTACGTAAGAAGGAAAGGTTATTGGAAAGGAAATTCATACTTACATACATGTATGTCTGCGATTGGGTAAAAAAAGAGACGAGCCACATACAAATATAAGTGTGTATGTAACAACGTTGCCTAATTGTAGAAGAATAGTTTAATTAAGATTTCTTATACAAATTTCATAAAAGACTTCCAAATCAGCACCCCTATTTTAAAGATTCACTCACAGCGATTCACGCAGTTGAGAAAAATCATCACAGATACGTTCCATCTCATAAAAAAGTTTACCTGCACACAGATCCCATTATTGAATATGAGAAGTTTGAGATGCAATTTAGCATCTATTGTGTTGGAACAAAGGTGTGCAATGCGGTAATAATACAGGTGCATCGTTTTCGAAATTTGGACGACGCGCTAGCGGGACCCTAATACTACGTGACTGGTTTTATTTTATGCTATTCTCGGCATGATAGCGTCCATTCTGTGTAATTTGCCGTTAAACTCGAAAACTATTTTTCAGTGTTCGGCCCTTTTTGTGCCATTGTTCGGGGATGTTAGATTAGTCGGTCGTCCGCCCACGTTTCATTAATGCGAATCTAATTTGTGTTGCGGGCCGGCTGACGGTTTTCGTGTTTTTAACTCGACCTTTGTTGTTGAGCTGAATTATCAGCGAATATTTTAAGCAGATGTTAACAATTTAATTTGTTAAACGTATTGTTTCCATTATTTATCTTTTATAATTTAATTTGTTGAAAGTGTTGTTTCGATTGTCTAAACTTGACATTATGAAGCTGAAGAGTTTGTTTGTTTAGTAGGTTGAATGCGCTAATCTCAGGAATTACTAGACCGATTTGAAAAATTCTTTCAATGTTAGATAGTCCGTTTATCGAGGAAGTCTATATCATAACGGTAAGACCAATAGGAGCGGAGCACCAGTGAAGAATGTTTTAAAATCGGAGTTTTTACGCCTTGAGAGCTAACGCTGCGTAAATAGACCAGGGCCGATAATTTTTGAAAACAAAAAACATTATAGTAGGATGAAACCCATAGGAAAAGAAAGAGAATATTATAAAAATGAAAGGAAAAATAATTTACGGGCGATCTGGGGTCGGGAAGGGGAAGGGGGGAAGGTTTTAAGGGAGGTTTTCCAATGGGTTTCATCCTACTATAATTTATTTTAACTTTTTATTATTTTAAGAGGCTTCTACCCTGGTCTAAAACGCAAAAATAATGTATGGCATTGAATTGTTCTCCTTCACAAATTCTAAAAAAAGTCCGCACAGCATATGTCTATCTCTTAAGGTTGGCTCACTATAACCTTTTTTTATGGGAAACAAATTAGTTTCCGCTGTCTAACATTACGCTACGGGCAATAAAATACGCAGACGGGGCTGCGCGGGTTAGCTAGTTTATCATATTCGGTATCTATTACAATGGTTTAATTCAACATAGTCCCTTAATTTTGAACGTTATAATGATTACGAAAAGATATTTAATGTCCGAGGACGTAAGGAACCACTATCGTTAAGATATTGGTTACTTAATTAGGTTCAAATAGTGGTTACTTATTTATGATTTGTGCTTAAGATTGTTCACTCTAATGTTAATCATTGAATGCAATAAATAAATTAGAAGCTTGACTCCGTCTCAGATCAATTATATCTGTGAACTATACAGTATACACAAATGAGTAACAAATTTGTTTTTACTCTGAAAACAATAAGGCACTGTTTTAATTGATTAAATTACATACGAAACCATAACAGTAAATTTTCATATACATGAATGAACATAAAAGGTGGCACCTTACATATGTCAATTTTAATTAGATGTAAAACTATGTTTGTGACTGACGACATGTGAACTACAGCTATCGCAAATCTAGGGAGAGACCCATGGTATTTACAACTTTTACTTATGGCTTAAAATCTTTTTACTTCTTTTATTCCATTGTGAGAAGGTTTTAATTTATTTAAGTTGATACAATATATTAAATTAATAAAATTTTATTTACTATTTTTTTGAAAATGTATTTGATAAATGATATGATATTTTTATGGGTCGCAAGTGAAATAGAAACAAAAATATAATTAAATTATATCAAACTGTTTTTAATAAGCTAACTGTCTGTTCCAAGGAGTAGATCCTATGGAGAAGAACAGACAAGAAACTCCATGGACACTCTTTTCCAACATTGTTTTTACAATTAATAATCATTACAGTACTTACACAATAAACTAACTTTTATTAGTATTTGAATAGAAATAATTACTTTAGATTTCCAAATCTAACAAGTTAATTACTTACAATACTCGCAGTTCTTACTTTACAACTTGATAATAACAATGTAACAATATAGCAAAGATCACAATAATATTCCTTCAGAGTTACCACGACGAGCGCCGAACAAGAAATGTGTTATGCACAGGCGCGCGCTGCCTTTTATACCCTAACTTATGAAATATCTAATACGGCCTCTCCTGACACCCTGACGTCCTCGGCAGGTCCGGGTGCCCACACACTTCTTCATTGTTCTCATTTGCGGTGACTGGAACCTCTATCAAAAAGTTCATTAGACACCTCTGTAAGTACACCATCGTCCAATTGGTCAGTTACTGAAAAAAGTTATCAAATTTAGTGTAAACAGTTAAAGTTAACGAATAGGGTTTATGATAATAACAGATAACACGAATAGGAAAGGTTCGAACCTCCAAGGAAAAGAGTGAAAGATTATTTATAATCCACGCCAGATTAGAAACAAACAGTCACTGTTAGATACATTTAAAATAAAACTAGAAACTTAGTACTAATACAAGAGTAGACTTCAGCATGAAGGTCTACCGTTACCATAAGAACCTTAATATCATAAGAACAGTTACCATAAGAACAGTTACCATAAGAACAGTTACCATAAGAACAGTTACCATAAGAACAGTTACCATAAGAACAGTTACCATAAGAACAGTTACCATAAGAACAGTTACCATAAGAACAGTTACCATAAGTGTGTGTCTTAAACATTTAAACTTAAAATTAACAAGACCACGAGTTTGGGGCTGGTTACCCTGTCCATGGGTCTTAAACCTCTCTCATCAAGACCACGAGTTTGGGGCTGGTTACCCTGTCCATGGCCTTAAACCTCTCTCATCAAGACCACGAGTTTGGGGCTGGTTACCCTGTCCATGGGCCTTAAACCTCTCTCATCAAGACCACGAGTTTGGGGCTGGTTACCCTGTCCATGGGCCTTAAACCTCTCTCATCAAGACCACGAGTTTGGGGCTGGTTACCCTGTCCATGGGCCTTAAACCTCTCTCATCAAGACCACGAGTTTGGGGCTGGTTACCCTGTCCATGGGTCTTACCTCTCTCAACAAGACCACGAGTTTGGGGCTGGTTACCCTGTCCATGGGTCTTACCTCTCTCAACAAGACCACGAGTTTGGGGCTGGTTACCCTGTCCATGGGTCTTACCTCTCTCAACAAGACCACGAGTTTGGGGCTGGTTACCCTGTCCATGGGTCTTAAAATTATCTCAGGAAGACCACGAGTTTGGGGCTGGTTACCCTGTCCATGGGTCCATTCCAATATACACACCTCATGCTCTCCACCATCCGCCATACATTGCACCACACCTCACGCACACGGGGATCAGGCCGAAGATTGCGTCTCGTACACACGGTGAACAGGCGGAAGGTTGCATCTCGCGCACACGGAGAACAGGACCGCTTATCACTGAGCGGCATGCAGGACGCAAGTCCGCACCTCGTAGCCACCATCAGCGTAGAGTGCACCTTGCACAGTGACGAGGCTCTCTCAACGCATAGTTGTCATCTAAGGAAAGCATAAAAACATTGCATTAGTTTTGAATACGGTATTACTTTAACGTCACTAATATGCTTCATTATCGTCATGAATAATCACAGAGCTTTTAGAAGGCGATACTAGCAAGCAAAACTTTGAGGATATTTAAAAATAACAGTGCCCGCAGTATGTACGCAGTGATACCGTCAATAATGTTACTCTCTTTCGCATATCTCTCAGGATGCAAGACCCGGATGATGCCAGAAAATGTTACAGAAGTCTCACGGTACTCGGTTAAGGATGTTACCAATAATCACAAAGCTCTCAGGATATGATACCGGGTCATCAATTTTGGGTTATGTCTACAGCTTGACGATTGGCGTCAAGCAACTCCGAAGCATGTCCAAGTATGCCCACGCAGTGAATTCAAGTTCAGACTGATTGCCCTCAAAGTCATTTTATGCACCGGAGCTTGTTCGACAGGTGTCGTTCAATCACTTACTGTAATAGGCCACCGTCTACTTATCGTCCATAGTCTCGAGTCTGTAGTTAAACCTTACCATTTAAACCTTTCTGCTACGGCGGCCAGTTCCAATGGTGACCAACCAAAAATACAGTAGACACTACACCATCTCAAGTACTTGTCTAACACAGGTGTACGCCTTTGGTTCGATGAAACGACCACCCAACATGACCCGAAAGAGATCAGGCGTAGGACCGTCGACTCTTTGTACTCATTCGAGTCACGGAGCTTTGACCACAACTTTTAAACTTCGGGCCGCGACATGCATGTCTATAAATAGAAGTACACAGTATTAATAGTTATTGTTTGTTCAACCCAAAAACCGAACCTATATTGAACAGTAGTAGCATACACTAACTGTCGGCCCATCGAAGCAGTCGAAACCATCACTAGTGCTGACGTTTCAATATGCACCTCTGTCAGGAAGAGAAAGATCACAATAGCCTGTGCTGGCTTGTAATGTCCTCATGAACATGAACTCGTGATCACATATGAATGTCACACCTTTACGATCAAGTTTGCTACAATGTTTTTGTGTAAGATCTTAAAACTTTACACCTGGAATAGCTAGTCAGGCACAGAAATTATCTTTATGTAACACTAGGTACTTGGTACTCTCATATTGACTACTGCTTCAACCTTATTTTCGCTCGGTCTAACCTGACCATTAATAATTATCGTTTCACAAACAACAATGTTGTCTCGCAAACTTACACTTTTAAAGTTTACCCGACACTGATGAGGGTATTTAAAACCTTTCATAATGTTTCTATGACTAACAATAGCATGCCTAAGTAGACGTATTATTAAGATCGATAGACATTTAGTCTTTACCGGTATCAATACTTGGCATTTCGATAAACATATCACAACATAATTAACAAACATACGATATGTTACACGTTATCTTAATTTTTCTATAAATTTGTTGTTGACGTTGTGTAAACCCAATAAGATTACATTTGCAATATGAAGTTCCAGTTTGGAGTCCAAACTACGTATTTAAATATATACGCCGTCTAAAGACGAATTTAAAGAAGTTTCTTTGAACCTAAGATTACAATTGTAGTCATTTTCGTACTACCTACTTGGAACTATGAAATAAATTTAACATAATAACTTTAGAACCTAAACGTTTGCCACTCGATGTCATAACACTATACAGATTTTACAATAACAGTTGACTGATACAATTACCAGTAAATAATGTGACATAGTACCTCGTACTGTCTACCGGCGGAAGATTCTCGAGCTGTGTTATACAGACTCCGGTAAGGACTAGCACTGCTGTCCACGCTCCCTTTCGCCGTATTGCGAATAGTTACAACACGTTTTTAAACTCTCGATGTATTTGTTCTCACCAACCACCAATATAAAAGAATAGCGCATTCATCGAATTATCAAAATAAAAATTAGAAATGTAATTGATCATCAACTATTTCTTGTTGTTATTTTTTTTTTGATCATCCCTACTATTATAAATGCGAAAGTAACTGTCTGTCAGTCTGTTACGTTTTCACGCCTAAACCGCTTAACCGATTTTGATGAATTTTGAAACTCAAATAGTTTAGAACCTGAGAAAGGACATTTACCGCGATAACCGACATACACGCGGGCGGAGCCGCTGGCTAAAGCTAGTTGTTTAATAATGGTCATTTCAATTGTTACATTTACGGAGAAACATCTAGTAACTTGGTTTACACACTGTACCTTGTTATAATCTGACAAGTATCTATTTTTCCATAAAGAAAGATAAATAAATTAATCACAACGTGCGTGGGTATTATTCTCAGCGTACTTACGTTAGTGCTACTTCGTTTCATTTTACGTAAATCGATTAAAATGTGGTTAGCTTTGCATTAGGCAGCCACTTTAAAACTGCAACTGCTATTAATTCATCATCCACATTAAAGACGCCCAGTTGTTTATGCACAGGTGGTATAGTTACAAAAATTCGTTTCCAACACGTCAAACAAACTAAGTCAAACTATGAAATAACTCGGTAAATTTTGATCAGCTACGATTACTACTAACCCTTTTGTTAAGCTACAGCTTTACACCAGCTTCGGACAATTACTCATCAATCATTACGATCGTTGTAACGATTTAAATTACGCACACGGTTCACTTTCGTACACTACACATCAGTTATGTAAAAATAAATCAAAACACGATATGAAAATATGATTTGATCTTACCAGTGAAGCGTTAATAGCAACTTACAGGCTTTTCAGTAACCTCACTCATTACCGGGTCGCACTGATGAACTGCATTGCACCCCTTTCACATTGTACTAGTTCCCGTATAATGCATGGGTGCAGCTTTTGTCAGCAGAATATTATCTAGCTAGAAAGAAAACGTTACACAAACACACCGACACAACATAGCGTCAACTACCCGCGCTATACACATATAACATAAAACATTGATGGCAGTAACAGAAGGATCGAAATCTGAGACCTAATAATTATTTGGCCTACTTCGATGCAAGGATTGGATAGCTTTAGTCAAATTTGCTGATCTAGGATCACAGTTATGAATAGTTGCTTTAGTCAAACTACACTTTAGGGTTCGATGTCAAACTACCTTCACCTACCGACGGTCGGTCGTTCGATATAGTTATTTACCGGCGTATTTGTGGTAAATGGTATCTACAACTCTGATGTACAAGTATTCTGGTCAACAAACAAAGACGTGATCGAATCAAGAAGAATTGTGTTATTCGTATTGGAATTATTTGTTATTACCTGCCTACTAGTAGGTTTTACACAATTCTGAAGTGTATCATCCACCTGGAGTCGATTTATTCGACTCGATGGCATTAAATTATCATTAAAATCGTATGAAATGTATTTTGCACATCGGTGTCGCATACACTACAACGACGGGAATATGAACGTGACTCATGACTCCGAGTATGCTCGTTACGCTTGTGGGTAGGCGAACGCGAACGTCGAGCGCGCCGAGAATCATGGTTACTACTAGGACTTATTGACACGCTGTTACGAGAGTAATCTCGAGCCCTATGCCGTGTCCTAGTACAGGACCGGTGTCGTGATCTGTTACGGAGCAAGTTACAAAACTTAAGACACAAAAATACCACACCATATACAAGCAAATTGAACAAAGTGGGTAGAAAAGAAAATAATATAAAACGAATTAACGAGTTGGAAATCAAAGTTTTCTAATGCTAATGAGCTTGGTTCTTTATCCCACTTCTGATTTTATGGGTCGCAAGTGAAATAGAAACAAAAATATAATTAAATTATATCAAACTGTTTTTAATAAGCTAACTGTCTGTTCCAAGGAGTAGATCCTATGGAGAAGAACAGACAAGAAACTCCATGGACACTCTTTTCCAACATTGTTTTTACAATTAATAATCATTACAGTACTTACACAATAAACTAACTTTTATTAGTATTTGAATAGAAATAATTACTTTAGATTTCCAAATCTAACAAGTTAATTACTTACAATACTCGCAGTTCTTACTTTACAACTTGATAATAACAATGTAACAATATAGCAAAGATCACAATAATATTCCTTCAGAGTTACCACGACGAGCGCCGAACAAGAAATGTGTTATGCACAGGCGCGCGCTGCCTTTTATACCCTAACTTATGAAATATCTAATAATATATTAAATATATAAAAAGAGTGATAAATGCAATAGAATACTCAATATCTTGTGTTCATTGAATCGGACTAATTTGCCCATAGATAACAAAGAACACGAATACTTGAATGATAGTGAGTAACTAGTGTATCATAAAGTTCAAATTATTGCTATTGACTTGGAAAGTTTTTGATTTTTAATAAGACTCAACTTGGATTACTCGTCTAACCTGAATTCTTTATTTGCTTTGGCAAAGTAATACAAATTTTGACGTTCGGAAATTTAAAAAAAAATAGTAACGTTAAAACAGTCACATACGAATCATTCTACGTTATTTGAACTTTTGCTATTTGCATAAATTACGTAAGTTATGTACAATGTACCTGTATTTAGCCAACTGTTTTGTAATTTTTATTCTATATTATAGTCACTATACTGGTCGGAGGTTATCATTCCAGCTGTGAGTGCGCGAGATACGTGAAAGGCAAACTAATGTAGTACGAAACTAAGGGTAATAAAGGGTAGCTATAGGGATCCATCCTCGGGCACGTACGGCAATTCGTTCTAATAGTCGCAGCCGACAATAGCGCTATTCTGACATTGTTTTGTTAGGACCGAACGTTGACCGATGCAAAAGCCGCTCCACCAATGTGTGTCGGCGCCAAACGTTTTTCGCGTTGTATATTTTTTTCAATTTACTATTGACGTGTGGGGTGAACTGAAGTATTCGTGGCACAGTCATTAATGACAGATTGACGCGGGTGCTTGTTTTACGTCACACTGTTTGGTAACAAATTGTAATAAATCGCTCAGCAGGACCAGGACCCTACACTTAGAATTTCATTTGAATTACGTCATGGCATTGGTAGCGTGCAGTTTTACTGTTTCCTTGAATTTATAAATAACATGTTAATGTTTACTATCTTATAACATTATTATAGCTCTATTTTAAACATCACAAACAACACATTTTCAATTTTAATTAATAACAGCCCGGAGTATGGAAGTTTGGCGGTGTTTCACGCCTGTTGAGAAGTCAGTGCCATCCAATGTACTGACAACTAGTTCAATCTTCGAATTCCAGTTCACCCTCAGAGTTGCGGAGAGACTGACATCAGGAGGTGCGATGTAAAAACTGAAATTAAGGTAAAACCAGTTGAACTAGTAGCCGACCCCAAATAATCTTGGGATCGGCTATGAAGATAATGAGTCTGTTTTTTAAATCATATTCCTAAATTGCCGTTGACTATAATATATTATTCACTTTAAAATATAAACAATGTAAAATAAAATAGTAATAAAACAAACATTCGTCACGGACTAAGTAAAAAACCACAGCAAACAAAATTTTTATGAGTAATTGTACATATCGACATCTCAAAATGTGAACTAGTTACTTCATTGATTTATATTTGATAAGCAGCTGCGGTATGAAGACATTTCCTGCCTAAATGCAGGTACGAAACAAAGTAGGTACCGAACAACACGAAACAATTTGTTACTATCACTTTTTAATGGAGCCATTAAAATAGTTTTGCGGTTGAGACCGAGTCACAATATTTTGGCGCCTATTACTGCCTTCGGTACAAATATCTTGCGGTTAAATGGATTATTCACTCTTTAAAGAGAAATCGTGTTTGATTATTTTGTAGTATCGAATGTGTTGAATCAAGTCTAAACCAACATTCTGACCGAAAAGACCTAACACATCACGTTTTTGAGACTAAATAACCTACAGTGAGTGTGAATACATTTAAGAACCGTGCAGTTCCGTAAGTAAAGTAACGTTCCGAAGGTGTCTGAAAAGGCTTACTTGAAATAAAAGCTTCTTTTGATATTGAAGCGGTGTTTGTATTTAACACCGCTTTATATGACCGCGCCGTTTAATATAACTACATATAAATATAACTTCTAATAGGTAAAATATTTCATATTATTGTACAAAACACTTATTTGCTGTTTTAAAATTATCACATTTAAGAGGTATTAAATCACTTATTAGATACTGTTATAAATAACAATACAATAATTTCACACATGTCACACACGGTTCTTTGATTCAAAACTAAGCAGAGCCTGTATTATGGTAACCAGAAACTTATTACCACACTATTTCTAAATTCATTTTGCTTTAGACTATCTATGTACCACATTTCATCTAAATCGGTTCAGACAGAATTACTTTCGCAATTATAATATTAGTAAGGATTACGTTCACCAAAACACAGACAAAATGATTGTGTTCACTAAACAATTATTTGTTTTCGGTTAGAAATCGATCCTACGACCTCTTACGTTAGCAAAGGGTCATCTTTAAAATAAATGGCCCATCAAAGCAAAGCAAATACCTTTGCACTAAAAACTTAAAAAAAATTACGTCTATTCTGAGTCCCTAAATTATCTACATAGATAACGTTTCTACGAGTATCTTGTCTAAAGCATTTTTTTCCATTCTGTTTAAAAACATAGCTATGACATTAGTCTCCAATTCTTTTAGTTACGTGTGGCCTTTTTTTATTTAAAGTTCTTTAATGGCGTCGTCCTAATTATGTAACGGCTTATTATTTAAAGAAAAAACAACTATTTATTATTAACACAAAAGTTTTAGCCGAATGTTCGTAATAAATGTGTTACAGTTTACAGTTAGTCTAAAGGAGTATTTGGAATAGTTGACTGCACGTGCGTTTGTTTTTTGTATCATATTCAGAAGTTGACGTCTGGTATTTGGACCAGATTATTGTCTTTGTTATTTCTATGTTGTTTACATCTTTCGTATAACTATGACTCATAAATGGACATTGTGTAATTTGCATTGGACTTCCATTCCAGTCCCATTTCGGTTACAACTTGCACAAACTCATTGTTTGTTAGTTCAATACAATATTTCACTCTGACTAAACACAATAAATTTCTTATTTTGGTAACGTTATGCAGTTTATGGATAGAACAGTAATATATTCAAAAATTGTTTCTTCTTAACAACAACAAATATATATTTATGATTGTTTACAAAATTGCATAAGTAGGTAGTGAAAATGAATTTGGTCTATTTACCATAACGGTTGCTTTAAAAAAAATATGTTTATTATAATACTTATTCAATGTCCTGCCACCTATTGTATGGTTGTATAGAAAATGTTTTTTGTAACTATATACATATATAAATGTCCTTTCCCTTTGTCGGGTGTTTGCCTTTTGCTGTTATCTTAGTTTGCATAAACATGATATCATAAAATACAATCATAGAAAGTAAAATATAATGTTTAGTTAAATACATAGTTTGTGTTTATGCATAAAATTGTACGATTTGTTTTAGATGTTTTCTTAAATTATAAGATGACATACATGAGATGTCATCTTCAGCCTATCACAGTCCACTGCTGGACATAGGATGATGATGATATGAGATGTGTTTAGTATATGTAGTCTGAAGAATGTTTATCCTAATAATAGGTTTATAGAAAGTTACCGCCGAGTTCTTTTATTTGCAATCAATTTTATCGTTCGATAGCCCTCGCATTAGGTTTCTTCTATTGGGTATCATTTTACGAAGCCAGGTAGGCCTAAACATTTATCAGCCGTTTTAGTTTTTTGTTGTTACTATAGTTATCATTCGTATCCCTTGAATGTATTAATCTTGCGTGGATCTGTCAGAACCAGTCATTACCGAAAACATGGGGGCGTATTTCGTCCGGGTGGCTAGTTATTAAGGCTATTCTTCTAAAATAATCCCATATTATTTACGTAATTAGATAAATCGCTAAATATTTTATAATGGTGGATAGAAATTAGTTGGGTTGGCTCGATTTAAGTTGACGGTTGAGGAACAGACTGTGAGTATGGCGGCTGAATGACTATAAAGATAATGACACCATTTTAAATGTTTTCTTATTAAATGGGAGGATGTTTTCATTTATTTTGTCATTCACCTGTTGAAGATGTCACACAACACTTATTATCTGGTTAGCAGGAAGACACATAATATTTGAAATTTATTTTTAGCTAGCAGTAGTTTGAGTGTGATCATATCAACCTTAATTATTATTAATTTTTGGGTACATTGTCATTTCAAATATCTTGATATTTATATAGGCGTTTTCTAGGGTATACGAGACAAACAAGAAAATGGAGCCACTTATTGACTTAGGAGCCACAAACGCGTATTACGCGTATTTATCATAAATAAAATACCGTAATATTAACGTACCGTACCCTAGTATCGTATTTTTAGACAATCAAGCTATTTAAGTATCGAAACTGTCCAGTGGCGAAATCCTACGCAGGCTTTTAATGTGACCTATTCAATATTGAAGTATGTTGTTGTTTAAAGGTACGTTATATCAAAGTAAAACTTGTATTGTCTAAAGCTTCTGTAGTTTGACTAAAAATAAAATGTAAAAAATTACACATGAAGCTCAATATAATGAGATGAAAATAGTATTGATGAAAGCTTTAGACTTACCTATCACTAAAAATTTTGTAAGTGATTTAATAGTTGATAAGTGATTGTTGGAGCTGAGCTGAAGGCTACCAACGGGGTCACAGGTGGCGGATAGTGAATGGCCACCAGATATGGTGGTTAGCTGCGAATATACTGAATAAGCAGTCCCCGACCGACAGCGGCAAGGTTACCAGGATGTGGTGGGGTGTTTTGTGGGAAAAACACCTCTTTAAAATGCTACTAAAATCCATAGACAACCTTGTGACGTGGCGAATCAATGCCGCCACTAAATAGGCATTCCTCTGGTGCCAGGCAGCAGTGGTACCAGTACTAGCAAGAGGCGGAGGAAGCGGATTCCATAATGGCTCTTGACCGGATAACAGTAGGCAGAAATCTCTGACTAGTGTACTGCGGTGTGGAAGGCAAGTGGGAGAAACCACCACACAAATATTTTCCTGAAATGGAGCAATGAATATGTCACAAAAAAGAGAAATAGTTCTTGACAACGGGCTTCCACGATGTAATATTCCGTGGCGGTCTGAGTCCGGCAGGGTCAGTAACAAGGCTGACACTGTCGTCATCATGCGAAAACCTTGTAAAATAGGAACTTGGAATATTAGGACATTGTTGACACCTGGAAAAGTGGAAGAAGTAAAGATGGAAATGGAAAGATTAAATATAGATATACTGGGATTGAGTGAGGTGCGATGGGAAGGAAGTGGCGATTATTGGAGCGATAACTACAGAATTATATATTCAGGGGAAAATCAGGGAGCTAACGGTACAGCGGTAGTCCTGAATAGGTCTTGGGGGTTACAGATAGAGAATACAATTCATTTAGGCGACAGAATTACAGCTTTAAAATTAAAAACTAGTCATACAGATTTATTTATTGTCCAAGTATATATGCCTACTGGTAATCACGATGATGATGAAGTGGAAGCTATTTATAACAACATAGACTCAATTTTAAATTCAGTTAAAGATAAAGACAATTTGATTGTCATGGGAGATTTTAATGCGGTAGTAGGAAAAGGTTCAGAAGATAACATAGTTGGGAAATTTGGATTGGGTCAAAGAAACTGCAGAGGAAAACGATTAATACAATTTTGTAAGGAGAATGATCTTATTGTAGCAAATACGATGTTCGATTTACCGAAAAGGAGGCTATATACATGGAAAATGCCTGGAGATATTGGAAGATACCAGTTGGATTATATTTTAACAAAAAATGGGTACCGTAATCACGTCAAATCGTGCAAAACCTTACCAGGAGCGGATCTGAACACGGATCATAATTTGCTAGTCAGTACATTTATTATAGATATTAAGAAACAAAAGAAGAAGGTTAAAACAAAACGTATAGATCTCAATAAACTTAAAGATAAGAATTTTAAAGTGCAATATAGTAATAAGTTGGGGATTGGTCTACAAAAATTAAAAGAAAACTGTATAGAATTAGAGTATAATAATATGGATATAGAGACCAGGTGGGAAAAAGTTAAGGATATAATAAAAACTAGTGCTGATGAAGTACTACAGAAGGAGAAACTGATTCCACGCAAGAAATGGCTTACACCAGAACTTATTAAATTAATGACAGATAGGAGAAAATTAAAATGTAAGACTGATGAATTTAGTATTAGACAATATAGGCAATTAACTAATAAGATAACATCAAAATGTAGAGAGCAAAAGACGAAATACTTAGAAAAGACCTGTAATTCAGTAGAAACATTAATGAAACAAGGCAAGATAGATAAAGCGTATAGTTTAATAAAACAATTAGATAACAAACCTAGGTCAAAAAGTACAGCAATTTTAGATGAAAAGGGTAAAATATTGGTTAATAATAAAGACATTGCTGAACGCTGGAAAAGATACATTGAAGAATTGTATAGAGGTCAAGGAATGAAAGAAGATGATATAGAAAAGGTAGAACTTGTACCAGAAGACAAATTGGGTCCAGTAATATTACGGGAGGAATTTATGAAAGCTATGAACTCTATACAACATGGAAAGGCTCCAGGAGAGGATCACATATACATAGAGCTTATTAAATATGCCGTGTGTGATCCTCTCTTGGACGAGATGTACTACTTAATTGGGAAGATGTACGAAACAGGCACTGTACCGCAAGATTATCAAATTAGTAGAACAGTTACCCTACCGAAAAAACAAAACACACTCAAATGCGAGGAGCACCGAACCCTTTGCTTAGTTTCTCAAGCATCAAAAATTTTACTTAAAATAGTACAAAACAGAATAAGACCACATATAGAAAACTACTTAGGGCCTGACCAATATGGTTTTAGACAAAACAAGGGCACGAGAGAAGCTGTTCTAGCCTTACGTTTAATTATTGATAGACGAATGGATCTAACTCTCCCAACATGTATAGCATTTATAGATCTAGAGAAGGCATTTGATAGGGTAAACTGGACAAAAATGATGGATATTCTAAAGGAAGTAGGCATAGATTACAGAGACCGGAGAATAATTTACCAACTTTACAAAAACCAGAAAACAGTAATAGAAGTAGGAGAAGAAAAACAATACGCAGATATTAAACAAGGCGTAAGACAGGGGTGCCCTCTGTCACCTTTAATTTTTAATATTTTTATTGAATGTGCCATAAGAAAAATAGTAGAATCGGGTAAAGGAGGGGTAAAATTTAATGGGGAAACTATACGTTTTATTAGATTTGCAGATGATATTGCAGCAATAGCCGATACCACGAGCAATTTAGAACAACTGCTAACAATAATGAATAGTACTTTTGAAGACTTTGGATTAAGTATAAACTGCAATAAAACCAAAATTATAATTACCTCCAAATCTCAATCCATAGCCAGCCATATTGAAATTAACAACAATCACATAAAACAGGTAGAAAGCTTTAAGTATCTAGGTAGCCGAATAACACAGGACTCGAGATGTTCTCCGGACATAATAGAGAGGATTGCAATCGCGAAACAAGCCTACAACCGCAAAAAACATCTATTTAAGGCAAAGATTAACATAAACATAAAAAAACAGCTCATCAAAACATATATTTGGAGCATTGCGCTTTATGGCTGCGAAACGTGGACGCTGACTCAAAGAGACAGAGATAAGTTGGCAGCATTTGAAATGTGGTGCTGGAGGCGGATGATGAACATCAGTTGGACAGAGAAAAAATCCAACGAGGAAGTCCTACTAATGGTTAACGAAGAAAGGAGACTTCTGAATACTGTTGACAACAGAAGAGGCAAAATGGTTGGCCATTTGATAAGACACGACAACCTTTTTAAAACCATTCTAGAAGGAAAGATAGAAGGCAGAAGAAAACGCGGAAGGCCTAGATTGGCGTATATACAACAAGTAAAGGAGAAAGTAGGAGTCGTGGCCTATCAAGAGTTCAAACGGATTGCGGAAAACAGACAGGAGTGGCGATTGCTCCACCGACAAGGGACTGACCCTTAAATTGAGAAGAAGAAGAAGTGATTTAATAATTCTTTATTAATTTAAGGACACTAATAATACCATTACACACTAGGTATTAATCTTAAGGTCCCACTCAGATAAACTTGCTTCAATCATTATAAGAAGAGTATCAGTAATCTTGAAGAAGAACATTTTCCGAATCGTAATATTTTGCAAAGATCAAGCGCTTACTTTTAGTTCTGTTTGCAACAACTAAAATATGCGTAAACTGCAAACATCACTGCACAACGCATTTACTTGTATGAAACAGATACACATTGGATTTTTATCGACGTTGGAATTTTGTTCTGTTGAATTAATTGGTTTGACGATATATTGTTACACATCTGTGGTGATTGAATGAAGGATGTAATCTATTTGTCATCAGATATTGATTATAAAAGCTAAAGTATTTTTTTATTTTAAACCGTCATAAATCTTACTCGGTAAAAAGGAGAGAAACAACTGCTTATTATGTATTTTTTGTAAGGCCACGATTCAAACTGAGACCATTCTGATCGAGCCGCCCGTGCACCAAAGCATGGTTCTCTCACGACATGTTAAATTAAAACATACTACCAAATTTCTCACTGCAATGAGTAACGTTTTTAATTTTATGGTATCGGTAAGATATGTACATGTATTTATCTGAGAGAACTACTTTTGAATTTTACTCAGACAGATTTTACTTACCATACTTATTGCATCATCATTATCAACAACTCACAAAATGTCCTAGGTACTGCTGGGTTCGGGTTTCCTTTCAGGAGAATGGTTTGGTGACTGGCAAGACTGCGTACCTAATCGTGTCGTTAAATGTTTTTAAGCTGCCCGAAGACCTCCGACTAAGCTTCACGACTGTTATCATGAGATAACACCTGGAGACCGACTATAACGTGATCTTGGAAACAAGGAAACGCTCATAGCATATCATGCCACAAACGGCCACCCATGTAGGTACTGATCGCGCCGTCGTTGCTTACCCTCGGTGATTGTTTCCAATCACCTAAATGCCACTTGGTTACGAGTACTGCGAGCAATACTCATTGCGAATGCAGTTAATGCAATATTTATGACTGATATTATAATGACATTTTGAGATGCTTCTGCATCATTGTGGATCCAGTCTCGCATTCTGGCAGTTTGGCAAAAGGCAAACTCTGTGTATAAACTCCGAGGAACTAAAATGAACTTGCTAAAAGCCATACCAGTATGATATACGCCCCGATCACGGTACACTTTGATCATGACAACGTAGATCCATGCATATGCCTAAAACGCAAAGTTGGGTAAACAAAGCGGTGATGAACTATGTATTATATTTTGGAGTTTCACGCGTGTAATCAGTCCTTAAATTAAATCAATAAGCCTTATTCTTACTTCATTTATAAGCTCCTTAATAAAATAATGATAATGCGAACTGACATAACTTAATGGACATAATAAATTTCAACATATGTAATGTGTTTGTGGTGGTGGAAGTAAACAATATTCTACATTCATCACACACAATTTCATCTTACTTTGTCGAGTTGTCGTAAACATTGCTGACGTGTAAAGTCTCATTTAAAGACGGAAATTGACAAGAATTTCCGAAAAAGACATCTTTATTAGAATAAGGTTTTTTCCTGATGCTTTATGTTGAAGACCAACAATAGAAATGGACGGCAGCCCCTCCTCCGGAAAGAATCAATTATACAAACCCCTGGCTCGGACATGTTGCAAAATGGGCGAATTGTTTGTTTAATAACATTTAGGCTTTTATAAAAGTTACGACAAAATGTTTGTCACTTTTGTCCATTAAAGCTTTAAGCGTAAATTAAGCGATAAACATTTTTTTCGTCATTATTCTATCATGTCATGTCTCTTTTCAAAGCGGATGGGTTCATAGTTTTTATATGGGAACGCTTCCTGTCTTTCCTAACTTTGCTTCTTTAATATGTTTTTTGATAATGCATCAAGGCTATAAATATTTCTTATGAATTATAAATAAAAATCGTGAAATCAAAAGTCAGCAGATTTTTTAATCTCAGAGGTGTATTCATAGATTCTATAGATTTTTTACAAAGGCATAGTAGGAGGTAAAACTGTAATAAATACACCTAAATACAGTTCTTTTTTTTCAAAACTAGGTGCACCTTTAAATCCATACTAATACTAATAAGGGGTAAAGTTTGTGAGATTGTAGGATGTAATGTATAAATACTACTTCTACTACTCTACTAAACCAATATTAAAAATTATTTAACTGATAGAAATACATTACTTAGGAGTGTCATAGAAAATGAAAGAAAATTTACCGTAATATCTGTAATACACGCGGGCGGAACTGCGTGCAAAAGCTTATTTATACAAATGTGTCTTGTGTATGTTTTGTAGAACAGTTGAACAAACGGACAGTTTTTTTACTAAACGCATGTGAAAGTAGATCTAGACGGGGCATAAAATAACTGATGATATAAGTAACTTGGCTATTTTTTTAGATTATCTTAGCTACCGCGACTTTACTCGCTATTTACAATAAAACTGCGGGACTCAGCTAGTTATATATAATTTACACCCACCTATAGTTTCCTTGAGCGACAACGAAACCTTTGTCTAAGCAGTCACAATTGCTAACCGTAGTTTAATTTATAAAGTAGTTACTTAAAATGCAGTAAAGCGATAAGTTGAAAAAGATTCTTGTAAGATCACACGTGACAATTTTATTAAATCGTTTGGCCGCACAGTAGCTTTTTAAACTTTTGATTATATCGTTTCTATGCCACCCATATAAACTTCAATGTGATCGGAATAAATTCGAAATGGTATTTGTTGTTTTAAATAGTAATTATGACGAAGTTATTCAAAACGTATGTAATCATATGTGTAATAACAATGTCGAATACTTATAACGCTTTCATTTCAAAGTGTAATTAAATAAAAATTTATATCGTCAGTCAGTCGTTACCATAACCTATTCAAATAAATAAAATTGGAATGACTGTTTGTAATATCAAATACAGCTTTTTAGTAAATGGATATCAAAGTATATAATATATAATTATAAGTAAGTATATACGGTACTAACACCAAAAAGGAACTTTTAGAATTTTTGTCTGTCTGTTTGTTCCTGGAACGGCTGGACCGATTTTGAAGGAACTTTGTCCGATAGAAAGCTGACGACACAACCAATCTTTTAGGCTAGCCACATTGCGCGGCGTTATTCGCGATTTACAACAATTACCGGGTAATACCGCAAGATTCAGCAAGAATAAAATGTAAAACGGATTTAATTCATTTGTACCTAATTGACTATGAATCGTACTACAAGTAGTCCTTTTCTGTTCATAGATTCTGAATACAATGTTTTTTGATCATTCTTGAGAACTCGGTCGGACCATTTCAGTGGCCAGGTACCTCTTGATAGATTAACCAGGGCGACATGTCCTACAAACGTCAACTGTATTATCTCTCATAATAGTAGGTATGTATATAGGATAGTTACTCATCGTAATTACTTCAATACACATGGCATTCACTTTAGTCTGACCCATTGAATGGCTTAATAAAACTCTTTTCATTTCATACTTTAATCATCTGACGACAGGTTTGCAATACGACCCCCTCATTTCAAAGCTTCGATTTATACTCGTATGCTCTACCGATCATTAACAATACTCTACCAATGTATTTTTATAAAAAGTTGTAATACAAATTAAACTGATGTCATTTACAAATAATTAATATTGGTTAGGTGTAGTCATCTTTCTAGATAAGCCGATGAATATGCCAGCAATAAACCCTTATTTTATTGCTATTTCCTCTTTCGCTTCGTTGGTATTCATCCTGGGACGTACCAAATCATTAAAGCGTGTGTTTGTTGATTTTTTCCCACCTCTTTGTTTGCTTTATGATAATAGGTGTTAGTTTCGTCGCGCTCAGACCACAGAAGCGATGCGGTGTGAAACTTAACGCCTTCTTTCACGCTCCCTTTTATAGAGGCACTTGATTTAGCGAGCCAGTGTTGATTTTAATAGGCTTAGTTAAATTTTGTTTTTACAATCTGATCACTTCATCTGCAATTTTAAAACCGTTTAAAAACTACAAATACAATGAGTTTTTGTGACACTTTTAATTATTTAAATAATAATTCACTCATGATGTAGAATGGCAGTTTAGACAACTACTTTTAACCATTTATATTAAAAGAACCATTCTCTTTTGATGTATAAAGGCCTATACAGACTTGATAACATTATAAATATTGGTGTCTGTGAGAATTTTCTGTTATTGACATCATGAACCAAGATTCACTAAAACTTCTTGTATGATTAAATACTCAAATATTTCATTATGTTTAGTTTAGTACCAAATAAAAGTTGATCGGAAACACACGTTTGTATATTAATATAGTTAAAAAAAGTTAAAACTACTTTGACTCACACTTGACAATCCGTGACAATTCGATCACAATTTATTACATTGTTGTTCAAGATATTTGGGCTCAAAAATATTTAATTCACCACTCCTGTTTAGAACAAACCATGACGTCCCACTGCTGGTCACTGTTCTCCTCTCAGGATAGGGTTAAGGCATACGTGCCCAAGCGGACTGAGTGCGAGTCGGGGACTGACACTCAATCCTGTTTATTCTGTGGTAAAAGCAGACTGCATGTTATATTTTATTATATAAAATTATCTTTTATAAGAGCAATCTATGCCAAAAAAAAACCATAATAGCACTGCAAAGAGATGGAAAACTTGAACAAACCCTACACCGATCCAATGCCTTGAGTTTAATAAGACAGAAACGTATCCAATACTTTTTGTGTCCATTACATATGCATACATTACATTAATGACATGGTGAGCTTGATTAATTGTTACATGCTTTTAATATCTTTTACTATCATTGCTTGCGTATTGATAATACATTTTAATGTAAGAATAATACAATTGTAAATAGGTACCAAACCGTACCTCACCTTGCAACTGAAGTATAACTGAATGATCCTTTGTTTAGGATGTGATTTCGTTTTTAATTTTTAGTTATTTTTCATCATCAGTTTTTCATAACACACTTCGTTGAATCATTTTTACTCTCGACGTTGACGTTATATCGGCTATTAAAGAACACACTTTAAACCTCAACTAACTGCACTCATTAAAAGTTATACGGCCCAGCGAGAACCCTTGAAACTCAGTGAAGGACCTTAGAATTTATCAGCTAACTCAAAGTGCTTAAAGGGACATCTTTGCGGACCATTATTTGCCATTGTCCCTTACAATAAGATTAAACTAGCGTTGGCTAACTGTACAGATAGCGCTCTGACATATTCGCGAGTGAACTGTTCACATAATAGTTTTGTTGTTATCGGACGTAACCACTCTTCAGTTGCTTTTGGGACGATATTAAAAAGATTTTGGCAACGAGCCACTCTGATATTGATCTTTATGCTTGGCCAGACGGCCATAGAAGTTCTGTAAATGCGACGCCAGTTGGTTTAATGACTTCCTATGTTTGTAACTTTTGCCCAATGTGTATGTGACCATATCGAATAACATTTACTACTACTATCTTTGGAAAGTGTAGAATCTATTTTATTACTAGTTTGAGTGTTTACTTTTTTTGTGCTATTTAGTATTATTTAAAAGATGTATGGATGGTATTAGTTAGAATGATGTTATCTGAAATTTGCCGATAAGACGCAGCTGCGAGCTTATCGGCCACGCGAATTGTTTTAGTTGAAAACGTTTGTAATTAAGTTGGTATGTGTGAAGGGTAACACCTGTCTGTTATCAGAGATCGGTCCGTTACGCTTTATGGGGTTCCTACCAAAAATAATGGAAATGGCAAAAAGTTGAAATGCGGGCCAGGTATCAGAGGACTAGCGAAGGGTAGGCGTGCGGGTCGCGACGGGGCACCATAATTTATGATTGCACCGTGTCAGAGTGCTAATGAAGGCACTCTGTTGGTCTTTATTGAGATAACGCTTGCAATCAATGGTTGTGCCTATATCGAGTCATTACTTATCGCTTGCCTGATCCCGTGTATCCCTTTATAAAAATATTTTTGCTTAACACATTCGTGCAGATGAACTATATATTAATCGTCTTCTTTACTAGTATAAGATAATCCAATTCATAGACTTGATCGCATGCAATAAAGTTGTTGCGTGTTGATATACAATACGGTACTGACGATATGAAGTAAATAAGAAAGTATGATCTTGCTTGGGGAGCTCACTGCGAAATTACCAATATTCGATCGTTGTTGATCTCTCGAGATTCATATTTCCTGGTAATCCAATTAATTTAGCTTTCCGAAGAAAAATCAAAATGCTATTCGCAAAAACGGTCACCGGACAAGGTCATTAATACGCTTAATGAAGGAGGTTATGCTTATTAGATCAATATTCGGTCAGTTATCAACCGATTTGTTGTTTTTCCTTTGAGTAGTACTTCTCGTTTGATTTATTGTAATGAAAGAAAAACAGCTTAAACATCTGTGAATTAATCTAGTGAGTCAATATATTGGCAATTCGTCCTATAAATGCTGTCATACCTATCTTTTATAGACCTCATTGGCGCTGGGTATCTGAGAATAATGGAAATTGCTTAGCTTTTCTAATGCTTCGGTATAACTAGTATCTTCCAATTATACTAAAACATCATACAATATTCAGTCGCTCGTCATAAAACAGACGTTGTAATTAATTATGCACCAGTTGACTAAACTTGCATTGAAATTATTAAGCATCAGATACATAAATTAAATTAAGTATTATCGTTTTATCTTATCAAGAAAATTGACGTTTGACATATCGAAAACATTTTTGTATGAATTGTGTATTAAGATCTCGTATCCACGGCTTCCCAATGACTGCGACTGGAACATATCGTCGATCGAATCGCGCGATACGAGGAGCGAGAATGATATCATCATCGGCCCTGTGCGTGTACTCGGCCACTGGGTACTAGTTGTCGGCATTGTCGACTTACTTTATAGTATGCGACGCCACCGCATCACAAGTTATGGGATAATACCATTGTCCGGACATGTGCACGCAACTACATTGCATTATAGCTTACTACCATCTTTAATCGTTATTTATTCAGACAAATATTCATCTTAATTCCTTTACACCTACGGCTACAGGCAAATCAATAATTTTTACTTAGCGTTTACGATTTCAGTTAAAAACTTTATATTCAACCACACTGTAACTTCATTAAATTTGACACTTAATTCTGTTAAATTTTATTTTTTTGAAAAAGAAATTGTCCTTATAATTTCCCTACTTTCTAGTGACCTACTTGCAAAACAATATTACTCATTTTCATACACTGAATACAATACAATTATACACTTCTACAATATGCCAGTTAGCAACGATTCTAACACACCATTGTTCAAAATCATCGACCAGCCATTTTCATTGTTGTTAAAGTTAACGTACAACGTGATAAATAGCTTAGATCCTGGACATATTAACTGTCTTATAAGAGAGTTCGTTGACTCATACGTGTCATCACATTCTAATAAGCAAAATATTCTGCTAAAATACTTTTTGTGATTTGCTTTTAAATAGTTACTGGTATTCTTATTCATACCGTCTATCGTGATCACAGTTTAATAAATAGAGGAGTCCAATTTTTTATTGGTGTGTGAATTAAAACGGTCGCCTCAATTCTTGTATGATTTATGTTTTTATATTTACTGTTTCTTCAGTTGGATAAATGTAATCATAAAATTATATGAAAATAATACAATAAACATTTTTTTCATTATAATAATAATTTTATTTATTCCCAATGTTATTAGATTTTCTATCCTATTTATCTAACTTCATAATGGTTTGAAAACTATTATCGTATAAAACTAATTATTTGTTTCTTTTCAGGTATATATGTCACAGATGGCTCTGCAAAAAATATTGGAGTTAAAGTTTCCTCATTAAGAATTCCTTAAAGATGGTATGTAGACCTAAACACATTTTTGAAAATATTTAATGTTTAAGGCCTTTCTTCTACATCTAACTAGGGAATTTCTGTAGTTATATTATTCCCTTATTAGAACAATAGTTTCTAAGGAAATTATTAACGATCAGAGTAAATGTTTATTAAAATGTACTTGGGTATTCTATAATAAGTGTCACTCAAAACTTATTTATTAACTAATTAGTTACATATACGAATAGGCACTGTAAAAGAAGTTGCTGTGTAAATACCCTTTTTAGGGTTCCGAAGTTCATGACTCGGAACCCTTATAGATTCGTCATGTCCGTCTGTCCGTCCTCGACTTATGGTCCAAACGGCAAGTGCTAGAAAGATAAAACTTTGTATAAATACGTGTTATAATTACGTTAACAAAGTGCTACAATAAAATTATGAAAAATAATTTTATTTGGGGTACCTCCCCTAGACGTAAAGTGGGGTACCATTAGATAGGTCGTTTAAAAACAATAAAGGGTTTCCAAGACGATTTTTTGATTACCGAGGTACCTATCCGTTTGCGAGATATTTCACTTTAAAGACCACATTTTTGTAAAAACAGGGCGTCCCCCCCCCTCTAAAAGCTAAACGGCTGGCTCAAAAAATCTGGAAAAATTCGTGAAGATGGTCCATATAATGAACTTTGAAGGAAAACTATAACGGATTAGATGACTTTATTAGTTCAGAAGTTATAGAGGCTTAACTTGTAAAATACGCTCACTTGGAAAACGTCATACAAAATTACGGTATTACTACGTAAACATAACAATTATCGATTGGATACGATTTTAAATCCACGTACCATTATGGGTGACTGAGGAACCCTTTCCTGTGCGTGGCCTGATACGCACTTGGCCGATTTTTTTATTTTAACGTACGGAATCCCCCACGGATACCACATTATGACGGACTCGCACCGACTAAACCGCAAGACGTCTCGGGTACTATGAGTCGAGGAACTAGGTATATCCTCTAAGGGTATCGCTGAAACCCCTACGTACCTCAGGCCACCTACCGCTTCTAGATGGCACCCTTTTATCACCCTTTAAGGTGACCTCCGAATCACGGAAATGCACATAACATACGAATACCATCCCACAAACGGTCACCCAGTTAGATACTGACCACACCGTGGTAGCTTACCCTCGGCCTACCTAAAGCCATAGGACTATGAGCTATGGCACGGTGTTGTTTTATATAAAAACATATTTTATTTATCATATGTTAGGATTAATACGTAGGCGCTGAGTCATTAGCAGTACAAATCCTCTAAGAGATACTAAAACGTGTAAGTAATATTACTATGAATATTAAGTTTAATAACCTCGTAAAAGAAATATTTCTGCCACGGTGACATATCAGATATGACCCCTAAAGGTGCGCGTCCATTGGCCCGCGCCGGACCGTTCCGTGCCGTGAGTGCGGTGCGTCCGGCGCGGGCCAATGGACGTGCACCTTTACTGTAGATGTGGGAGGAAATGTCTTATACAGAGCAAAACTCAACCAGAACCAGAAGTACCCAGAACTTATTTTATGTTAGGTGGTATACAGAAAGTATTAGAAAATTTACCATATAATTGCTGTTCAATTTGTTTACATTAAACTTAAATTTCTAACTTTATCAAGAAAAGTTAAACAAAGTTGTCGCTTTGTGCAATCTAATTATAGTTTTTCTTTAAGCTGCTGTTCTGAACCTTAAACCAAGAATTTGAAAGTCTTACCTTGGGCGTCTACACTTACTGCTTATTTATTACAACAGCAGTTTAGTTTTCCTGGATCTCTTGAACCCTCCCCGGGACCGGTTTGATCTAAGCTTATTACCTTTAAAATTCGTTAATAATTAGTCTATTATACTTTTTTGTGAGAAGTTTTTGATTTTTTATTGAACGGTTTCTACTTTCATGCTGGCTATGTGAAAAAATGTAACGACAAGATAATGTAGGAATTGTTTTGTAAATTTTATAATCTTTACAAATAAATAAAATTAAAGTGTCTTTTTGTAATTTAAAATTAAATGCTTTTTACTAAATCCATATAAATCTAAGGATAAAAGGAACTTAATTCAAATAATCGATTTTTCTCTGTCTGCTTGTTCCGACTAATTTCTAGAACGACTACATCAATTTAATAGGTACTTGCAGTGTCAGATAGCTGATGATGTAATGAGTTACATAGACTACTTTTATTTTAGACTTGTTACTCCGCAAATCAAATCAAATCAAATCATTTATTCTGCAATTAGGTTACATGAACACTTTTGCAAGTTACATTTTTTTTTTGAGCAGATGAGTTCGGCCTTTCCTAACTGGACTAGCCCTGAGAAGAAAGGACGAAACAAACTCAGGGATCACAGTCTCTTTTAAAGTCCAGACAATATTCTTAAATGCAAAAGACACATATAAAAGTGAAAATTACAATTTGAGTCACAACTATAATAATTAAAGATAATAATTTAAAAAATATCAACAATGGCAACAATTTAAAATAAATTAAACATTCAAAATAAACAGCATGTGCAGAAAGGGCAGCTCAATCCCAGGCGTTTTTATCATTAATATATGTTTCCCGTGGATGATAATGTAAACGGGCGGTTTTCAAAATTTTGCTCAGGACTATTTTGCCGTGTCCTACGGGTTTGACCATTGATTAAAAGGCAAAAATGTAGGAAGTGAGTATCAAATTATTTTACGTTAGGGTAAAATGTTTAACTTACTGTAAAAAAAAAGATAAACTTAAGACTTAAACGGAAAACATATTTTAATATTTATTAAAATACTAAATATTATCCTACTTTTTTATGTGTCCTTCATCATATCCTGGATTTTGATTATGTATTTTGGAGAATATATAAGCTATATTTGGATATCTTTAGTATTACTCGAATGAAATAACTCATTTTATTTGTTTTTAAAGAAAATATAATAAGGTTGTAGTATATTTTTCTAATATAAATACTGACATTATCGGATTTAAAAAACTGGCCACAGCGGACAGTCCTGTACGTAACGGTATGATTTTATAAAGAATAACAATAATATTGTGTTTGGCTCTAACTATTTTTAAGCAATGCCATATTGACGATGTTTTTATCATTCCTTCGTTCTTTTCCTTTGAATTAAAACTGAAGAAATTCAATCGTCAACACTTGCGGTCCGTGACGTGCGTGACGGGTCTGTTTTGTTTGTCCGGTACGAACATTGATTTTGAAAGGTAAGACCCACAAATTTTATATACTACTCGTGTTAAATTATAAGTAAATATGTTGTAGATAATGAATGTGTACTAGTAAACTACTTTAATCAACTTTTTTTATACCAAAAAAACATATGATGACAAGTCCGCGTTATACGTAACGTCCAGGACGTGACGTGATGTATTATGTGGACTAAAAACGTTACGTACTGGACTCGTAAAGATGCGTTCATACTGTCTTGTGCAATTTAATATAAATTAAAAATATAATCCACCCAGAGAGGTAAACTCATTACCTTTATAGGATCTAGTCACCTCATGGTGAGCAGGTTTCCTTATTATGTTATAAATATCCTATTTAGACTAGCGATAAAGAGGGTGAACCCTAACATTCCTCACATCCTCGGCACTTCCTTACAAATTAATTTATTCCTACTCAGGTAAATTATGCCGTTGACTGGTGCCGAGAGAGACAAAAACAACGGCGATATGGACAAAAACAAAGAAAATGAAGAAAAATACAACAAATATAAAAAGAAAGAAGTCGAAAGACTGAAGAACATAAACTCAAGGTAAGTGAACTAAATAAAGAAGAAAAGGAAAAAAGACGGAAAATTTGGAGATAACAAAAAAGGAATAAAAGGGAAAATAAAAAAGTAAATAATACTAAGCCAGCTGTTCAAGTGACAGTGGCAGAGATGCAAGATAATACAAAATTGAAGAAAAAACAGAGATTGAATTACCGAAATTATAAAAGATATCAAAGGACATTAAAGGTTAAAAAGGTTAAAGAAAGTTATTAGTAGTTTAAGTAAAAATAGATTTCGCCTAGAGACTAAACACAAAAAGATGATTGAGCTATTGGAAAATGAAAAAGTTACTCTAAAAGAAGACCAAACAATCACGCAGAATTACCTACTTATTGGTTCCCTATTTTATTTTTGTTACTACTTATTTGACATTTTTTTGTATCTGTTGGATTTTTTTGTAAGTTAAGAAGTATTGTTACCTACTTAATGTGAAAATGAAACTGAGATAGACTTGAATCCCCTAAGTTTTTTGTAAAATATATTTTTAAAATGCTCAAATCAAAACAGTCTGTGATATTGACTAATTTTATAGAAATAAGTACAGTAAGTGATGTGACTTATATAATATGTCACATCACGATGTTTTTGATATGTTGATTAATATTGTGTTGTTTCTAAAATAACTAGAAATTGTGCTCGTTGTAAACATAGCTTTAGAGTTCCTAAACGTAACGACTGTTGTCCACATACGTAACTGTCCTGTTTTGGCTGTTATAGTTTTTATTTTTTTGTGAAAAAACCTTTGGGAGTTATGTTTTTGTTAATATCTTAATATATATAAATCTCGTGTCACAATGTTTGTCCTCAATGGACTTCTAAACCACTTAACCGATTATAATAAAATTCGCACACCATGTGCAGTTCGATCTAACTTGAGAGATAGGATAGTTTAAATCTCAAATTATAGTCGCAATTTTAATAATCGCGGGTAACACCGCGGGATTCAGCTAGTATATTATATAACTTTTTGTTATTTTTTGTATTTAAAAAAACTTACCTATAATGTTAGTCTTTCAGAATAGTTATTTATTCACAAAGTTTGATAGTCCAGAGTGCCATTTAGTTACGTACAAGACATATTTTATATTTTAAACAGCACTAAGAGGCAAGATATCACAAAGTGGTATTAAATTTTAGAAGATTTTTATGTTGTTGATTAATTATAAATAAAGCTGATTAACTTTGATATGATTGAGTTATTATTTACTTTGAATGAAAATGTAACGTACAAGACCCCTGTATTGGCAACCCTCACTATAATAATACATTATATAGAAATTATACTCATTTAACATTGTTTGATGATGGTTTTTCTTAAACCTTAGTTCATTGTAAATGTCTACATTTCATCTTTTATTTAAAATTTTGTTATGAAAATAAATGGACATCCTGTACGTAACGGAGCAAAATTTTGAAAAACGCCCAAACGCACAACAACAATCACAACGCGCGCACTTAATACCTATATACAAAGGGTTTCCATTTATATTCTGTATTTATATACATATATATTTACCTATGATCTAAATATAAATGGATGCTTTATTTGCTTATAATTCATTACAAACAATGGAACTTGTACGCATAAATCTAGGTTTAGAAAATTACAATTTCCCAAATTCTTTTGAAGTGTAGCCGCAGGCGGTCGCCAAGTTGTTACATGAAATAACAGCCTCTATAGGACGCCGATACAAACTAACGAGTAAATTACACGGCTCAGGAGTGTTTGCAGACCGCCCATCGCCTCGTCTGGCCCCATAAGAAATTGTGCACTGAGAAACTACGTAAATTTAACCAAGTTCATTTGACTCAATGTACATAAAATATCGATATAATAGTCGATTGTACTTCTTTCTATGTATGATATCCAGTGCCTCTGTCCATATAATTAATAAATAAGTAAATATATCGAACATCTGACAAACAACGCCATCTAGTTACAAACTAAGCAGTTTGTACCAATAGATACTACACAACTGATATTAATAAAATATACCTATATACATAGTATACATATGTATAATATGTATGTATTTACAAAAAAAAGTACGTTTATGTAATATCAGTTGTGTAGTACCCATAGTATTGTTTAGGACTAGATTATGTTGTGCGTCAGATATGTCTGAAACATTTTTTATTATTATTATGGACTGTCTTGTTGGTCCAGTGGTTAGCGTATGCGGCTGCTGATCAAGAGGTCTCGGGTTTGGGTGTTTGGGTGTTTTTTATGTAAAATATGTATGTATTTACAAAAGAAAAAGAAAGTATGTCTATGTATTTATTTCAGTTGTTTAGTACCCATAATACAAGCTCTGCTTAGTTTGAAACTAGATGACATTGTGTCAGATGTCCGTAATATTTATTTATTTCCTCTATATAAGCCTCTGTTTGCACTAAATATTTCTTCTTAGACCTGAACGAACATAGAAGCATATTATCCGTTTAGTTCGTAAGCCCGGCTAGCTCAGTCGGTAGAGCATGAGACTCTTAATCTCAGGGTCGTGGGTTCGAGCCCCACGTTGGGCGTATTATTTTTTGTATTTTTTTTTTATTAAACCTATTTTCAAAAATAATACTTTGAATGCAAAACTAAAGTGTTTCTAATAAACGTATTCTCGATCATATCCAACTGTTTACTGATGTTTAGTACCGTTAAAGGGTCAACGGTTGGGCAGCCATCGCCATATAAATGTTTCCCACGTTTCGTAATCACATATACACACTTGATGTTGAATGTGGTGACGTCTAATATCACTGGATTTATTTTGACTAGTAACTGTTCACCACTTATTAGCTGTCAGCATAATACATTTATTTATTTGTAGAATGTCTCAAGTGACTGCATTACGAGTTTAAAAAAGTCCCATAGCATTTTTATTTATCAAGTCCAAGTTTTGTTACATTCATTTATTTTTAGGTTGCATTTCATCTATTGGTTCAATCCTAAGCAGACAATCCGTATTGACCTCTCATATTGATTTATGCACATATTGAAACAACAAGTAACATTTAAACAATTTATACTTCTAGGGTTCCGAAGTTTATGACTCGGAACCCTTATAGATTCGTCATGTCTGTCCGTCCGTCCTCGACTTACTGTCCAAACGGTAAGTGCTAGAAAAATAAAGACTTGCGTGAGTATGTGTCGTAATTACGTCGACAAAGTGCTACAATAAAATTATGAAAAAAAAAAATCTTTGGGCTACCCCCCCTACACGTAAAGTGGGGATGACTTAAATCCTCTAAAAGCTATACGGCTGACTCAAAAATCTAGAAAAATTCGTGATGGTGGTCCATAGAATGAACTTTAGAGAAAAACTATAACGGATTAGATGAGTTTATTAGTTCAGGAGTTATAGAGGCTTAACTTGTATAATGCGCTTACTTAGAAAACGTTATACAAAATTAAAGCATTAATACGTAAACGTAACAATTATTATCTATTGGATACTATTTTAAATCCATGAACCATGATGGGTGACTGAGGAATCCTTTCCTGTGCGTGGCCTGACACGCACTTGGCCGATTTTTACTCGACATTGGTGTAACCAAAAGTAAAGGTAACAATTTTAGCTGTAAAGGTAACAATAGTGTCGACTAAAATACTAAACCGATTTTATGAATGAGGTATCGATTTGATACAGAGGCTAGATGCGTTTCAATGGATCGGTTGGTAGTAGGTTAGAATAAGTTAATAGGTAGTCGAATATAGTTTTTTAAACTTGTTTTGAATGTTAATGTATGAGTACGTTAAATCTAGAGAATTTATTAAATAACTATTTGTTTTGGAATTACTCTTAAAGCAACTGTACTGTACGACCTAACTATAACAGTAATTTATTGTGTAGATTAACAAGAAAGATTAAAAAATAAATGAGTCTTATACGTTAGCCTTAATCGTGTATACTGAGAAATACTTACTTTAATTAAAATAGTGGACAGGTAATGTTAACAGTTTTGCTGTCACATGTTGAGTGTGTCTTACTTAAGTATGCAAAAATATCCGGTTCAGTACTGGCTAGTCTTCTTCGTCTTCTGTTATAGTTTCTAAATTATAAAAAAAAAAAAAAAATCGGCCAAGTGCGTGTCAGGCCAAGCACAGGAAAGGGTTTCTCAGTCACCTATAATGGTACGTGGATTTAAAATCGTATCCAATAGATAATTGTTATGTTTACGTATTAATACGTTAATTTTGTATGACGTTTTCCAAGTGAGCGCATTTTACCAGATAAGCCTTTATAACTCCTGAACTAAGAAATTCATCTAATCCGTTATAGTTTTCCTTCAAAGTTCATTAGATGGACCACAATCACGATTTTTTTTAGATTTTTTGAGCCAGCCGTTTAGCTTTTAGAGGGGGGGGGGACGCCCTGTTTTTACAAAAAAGTGCCCTTTAAAGTGAAATATCTCGCAAACAGATACCTAAATCAAAAAATCGTCTTAGAAACCCTATATTCTTTTTAAAAGACCTATCTAATGATACCCCACACGATGGGGTAGCCGCGAGAAAAAAAAAACATCCCCACTTTACGTGTAGGGGAGGTACCCCAAATAAAATTATTTTTCATAATTTTATTGTAGCACTTTGTCGACGTAATTACAACACGTATTCATGCAAAGTTTCATCTTTCTAGCACTTACCGTTTGGACGGTAAGTCGAGGACGGACGGACGGACGGACGGACGGACGGACGGACAGACGGACATGACGAATCTATAAGGGTTCCGAGTTATGAACTTCGGAACCCTAAAAAGGTGTAATGAGAAGTGCGATATCTTTTTAAAAGTGTTTTATTTAAGTAATGCGCACAAATTAATGAAATTGAAATCTATGTTTTTAATTTCAAATTAACAGCATTTTTATTATATGCACATGATATAAAATATAAAATTCAAGGATTTTCTGTGCGGCTGTTTCGGCTGTTTGCTCCTTATAATCTCTGGAATGACTGAAGGAAAGTTTTTTTTATATTTACACCTACCAAAGTGACTTGACCTGCTAGAATGCATGAATGTAGAATCCATTCAGAATCCGGACTTCCAGTGCTAGTAAGCTAATGTCATAAAGAAAAAAAAGGTAATGCGAAAACGCTAGTAAACAATAAAATATATTTTATAGTGCATAGGAGAGACTTTTTTAGATTTTGTATCACTGTTTTTTTTGTTTTGTTGTTTTTATATAATATTTATGAGTACCAAAGTGACTACTCTGCCTAAAAGAAAGCATAAGTAGAATCCAGGAGTAGGGATGACCATGCTCATTGTGAGGGTAAGCAATTCAGCATGGTGACTCATACCATGGCGGCCCGGTCAGATGTTTCTGCATCATTCTCCTGGCCTTCGGAAGCCGGGAGAATGATGCAGAATGATTGGGCCTCGTCTCACACTCACCAACGAAATACGACAGACTGACAAGAATGCTGTCATATTAGGATGGTCTTCTGTGTGAGGGTAGTACTGTCTCCGTCGAGCCGGCCTATTCGTGATGAAATCTCTACTACGTGGCTCTACTACCCATACTACTTATGTTGCTTTATACATTTATATACAAAACCAAGAACCTTGCTGTTATTCAAAAGTGTTTATTAAAAGATCCGATCTTTAACAATTACAATTCACAGCATGTGTTGTTAATCCAAGAACCTTGATGGAATATTTGTTAGTTTGGATGCTTTTTATTCTTATCAAATCAGTCTATTATTGGCCAGTCGTTCGTTTGTACCTACGATTTTGCATTGATTTTGCACGAACTAAACTAACTGCAATTATGACAACCCTATATCATGTAGGTTTAATAAAATAAATGGGAACATGCAAACTCGATGGAATGGTATAATATTCGGAAACGAAAAAAACGGTAAGTAACTATCGAGGTGACGAATATATTATTCAATAAGTTTTTTTTTCTTTTATGTAAGGAAAAATAAAATAAAAGCAAAATCTTTGGAAGCGTCAAAACATTAAACTCTTCAATCACTCTGCAAGTCGGGCAACTCATAAAAGCGAAAGATCGAAATGAGATGATAAGGTAAAAATCTTAACCGAAGTGCGTACCCACCTATCATGAGCTGTCGGTAATTTAACAAGGAATTCTTAAGTTCGATATGAGACCAAATTATTAAGAAAAGACCGAGTCGTTCTCGGTTTTGGTAGGTACAACTTGGCAGGAACCACGTCAGCTTTGCGTGATCTACGAGATATATCCATGAGCTTAAATATGTAAACGGATTTGTAAGCGCATCAATGTACACCGGTATTCTGAAATCCAATCTCTGCTACTTTGACTAAGTGTGTTGTCTTATTATAAAATTCTTGGAAATTTACCCTGGCTCAATTTATCACTTCGAAAACTTTTCAACATTTGCCAAATTGAATGCTGTTTATTCTTATGTGTTTTATATTCACGAGTCTTCAGTAAAATTGTACTTTATTGTTCCGTGCATCTCGCGTCGGGGCGGCTCGTTAACGCGACCTTTCGGATATTTATTGTATCCTCTTCAGAAAATACAATTTCCATCTTAAATGTCAATAAATTTTAAGCCGTGCATAAGTGTGATCGGTAAAATTAGATCAGATGCTTTTTTAATTACTCATCTCGTTACAATCTTGTTCATGATCATAAGTTATTAAAAAAAAATAGTTTTGGGCTTAAAACATGTACATTTTATTTCTCAACCTTCATTTGCCGGTGGTAATGAAGCAAACAAAATTTCTTACCAATAATTTACGCTTAAGTCAAGTAGAAACAACAAGTGGCAATGGGTGAAAAGAACAATGCAACAAATACAAGATTAATGGGAAAGAGGGAAATACATATATTTACGACAGTATGCCGTTTAATTGAAATATAACTGAATATCTTTTTAAAAGTAGTAATATCTTTATTGTATGATGAATCTGTATCTATAATACGTACTTAAGATATTTTGCGCCATAGGATGAGATTCCAAAAATAAATTTCACGCATTGTCGTGCCTTAGGCTAACAACTTTTTATTCATTTATTGCAAGCTATTAAAATGTGTTAACATGCAATATGTTCATTTCATTTCGATTTTTATGGTCTTTCTAGTTTGATCTGATTATGTTTCTAATAATTTCATAATGAAAGGCAAAAGCAGAAAAACCTGAAGTAAAATTGATAAAACTTGTTTGTGAAACTATAAGTAAAACAAGGTCGCGCACTGTGATTATCACACAGAAAGCATATTATGTATTTATTTTTTACTATAACTTTTATCGATTTTAATTCAGGTTCTTTTGCTTTTGCCTTTCATTATGGGATTGGTATTTATTTGCATTTGTTTCTTTACGTCATTCTTCCTTACCAATGAGAATTTTTGAATTAAAATACGAATTTTGCCGTAAATTGTTTTCAACCTTGATATTTCTCTTGTTGACCGAGTTATAGTTTTGTGTAAATACCGGATAAGTGCTAATTAGTACGTGTTTAAAATAACTCGCACCACAAAGTTAACACCTTCTTCGCTAGTGTTTACTCAGTATGTTTGCAAAAACGTCGTTCTGTTAAACTGCAAACATATGATTTATTTAACGAAGGCAGGTGCGTGAATATCCCATTAAAGTTTATCTTTGACTAAAATTTTAGTAACCAAATATTTCTATTTTTGTTATGTCTACACTAATGAGTTTAGATAATCATTTAAATGTATAAAAGATATCTGTATACATATCATGTAATTGAAACAAAGAGTTTCATCAGTATTACTATAAGGAGCAACCAAAATCAATTCATGATTTTAAATCTATGTGTTAATATGTTTATAGGTTCACTTCCTATAACCTTTCTTATTCGTAACTCTTATAGTATAATACACAGGTCGTTTCCATCGCTAGCCTCTCCGTGATTTATCTGCCCGCATCTTCGACTTGCGAACAGCTCGTTTATTGCCCGCTTGTTATTTATAATTTATTTTTTAACGGTCACCGATTTATATCCGTATAGGTATACAGACCAGGGCCAGAAATTCGTTGCCCGTCGGCGCCATGGTTTCAAACCACGTATAAGTGAATTGTATACTTTTGATCAAATTTTCCTTGATTTACACGAGTGAAATTTATGACTTTTAATACTATGGCGATTTAGAACTTTTGTTTTTGAAATACATTCATAATGTTGTAGTTAGACTAGATAGACCATGCTGATTTGAGAGCGAATGGACCTTCTCTAACGGGGCTAAGACCAACCTAAAATTAAAACAATTTCTACATTAACTGGTTGAAAAACTTTCTTCACAGTTAAGACACAAGTTAGAAGTAGAAATCATTTAATATTTATTAATATCTATTTAATTTTATTTAAACTTTATGCACAGGTGTTGTAAATGCGGACTTAATACAATTGCCATTTTCTGCCTATTATCTGTATTACTAAATATTTGTATGAATGGACATATTACTTCTAGTATGGAGGACCAACCCTAAAACGACAGAATTCGTGGTTTCATGTTTTAATGCAGCATCTCAAAAGGCTGCCTTAGTGTGAGTAAGTGACCCACACAGACGACCCCACAACGTGACAGACCCACACAGACGACCACACAAGGGCTAGAAAAATGATGGTGCAATAGGACTAATAGACTCTATAGTAACAATATGTTGTATATGGGCATAGTTTCTGAAATTTTATTATACAAAAATTTCTTCAACTACATATGTTATATTAATTTTTGTAATAATATTACGGGAAAATAATATTAAAATGCATTCGTTATGCCAATTTTAAAGTACCAGGAAGCGAAGATTACTGTAGAACATCTAGCTGATATCTTGATACAGTTTGTCCAGTGGTTTAACCATCAATACTTGCCAGATTTACAATACGGACGGATAATTTATAGCGTTGTTCGATCTAGTTGTAATTTAATGTCGCTAGAGCACATAAATCAGTCTCATCTACCGCGCTGTGGAGATCACAGGTATTCAAGATGTTATACTGACTATTTAATATGTCTACAATAACAATTTTTGTTCCAATTAAATACCATAATGCTATTTTTTTTCTGCGCAATTTATGTGTCTTATAAACTTTCGAGTAATACATTGCTAAAAGGTAGGGCAATGTGATATTGGCAAAGTTAATAATAGATTTTAAAGTTGGCAGCGACGTAGGATACAATAGTGGAAATAGAGAATAGATAGTGGATAATCATATTTTTTTATTTAAAATAAGAAAAGCAAGGCATTGCACCAAAATAAACTCAAAAGGTGGTATTTAATTTCACAATTGATTTAGGTAATGATGTGTAAAAAATAAAGACAAAAGGAAACAGATATTTTAATTTTATTTTAATTAAAACTATCATTACAGTAAATTTATGTGTTTTTGGAAATACATTCTCAAATTTATTAGTGATGCTGTGGGCACTGCATCTAAACTGATCGTGTAAGAGTTAGTAAAAATAATAAGTGTAGTACATTAATATTGTCCGTTTTTCAACAGCTGCTGGTAAGTATAACAATGAACAGACAGGTTCAAAAACAGGGTACTCCATTTATGTGAGTTGAATTTCTTAACGGTGGTTATTAATGAACCAATATGAACCACTATTTGTATTATTAAAAAAATGCTAGAGTCTATCAAAGGCATGGTGATAGCTACAAGTTATATTTACATTACCCCATGTATGGAAAGTTAATAATTGTTTGCGCACCAACCTTCATGGTACGATCAAGTGAGTAGACTCAATTCATATCAAGATAAACGCTTCGTACAATGCAGATTAAGTATTTCTTACTTACGCCAAAATTGTTATTGAGCCTGCTTCCATGAATATTACTTTTTCTGGGAAAAAGATAAATCGCTCAAGAAATTTTACGGGAAATTAATTTCGTCAGTGAGCGACAGGGCGCAGCCGGCGTTCCGATTTGTGAACCGCTTCGTCGAGTTAATTTGTTGTGATCCAACAGCACTTGTTAGAATTTCGGAGATGTAATGACACCATATATTCATTTTCTTTGGAGCAATTTGTAAATAACAAGATGTTTCTCCTGATGTGAATATATAAAATATCATCGTTCACGGACACTTACGTCTAAGTGTGTTGCCGCATTTTTGATGGTCGTCATCATGATAAGTTGATGGTGGTCCACTGCTTGACATAGGCCTCTCAGATTGCACGCCACTTCGTTAGATTTTTGGATTCTCTCAATCGCCCATTTAATGACCTCTGGCAATTTAAAGGTTTCTTAATTATAACGTTTTTTTACTTAAATTTAGAGCTCCACAATACATTGTAAGAAATGAAGTAATGACTATTTCTGTGTTAAATTAAATTATGAAAATCTTATAATAATATTGAAGTAAATATATTATTTGGCTGAATATGTTATGTGCGCTGGCGCAAGCTCCACCCCAGTTGTCGCCGCAGCCGGGCTCGGCCGCAATTAATCCACTGTAATGCGATACGAACCTCCTGTCGTCGGCGACGTAATGCATCGTGATTTACGCGCAACGAACAAGCCGTTAATCTTATTACCACTTTCAATAACTTTATTATCGAGTGTTCGATACAAATATCAAATGTACCAATATACACCTTAGATGAACCACACAGAGATCATTTGTGCCTACTAGTGTAAATGACTAATACTTTTAATCGGTAGGAGTTTGCTTCCCACGAAATTTATTTTAGTCGACTTAACGATTGCGTCTACTTCACCAAAAACGGAAAGTTAATGCGCCCATTACCTAACTATTATTAAACAGAACGGTATGACTTTAGTAACGGATTTAAGTGTCATATAAATAAATTTTTTTCAAGTCACATATTTTTTAAATAATGATAATAATTAGGTATTTTAAAAATATTATTAGTCATGAAACTAGATTACATACTTCACTCCGTCTGTGCCTCTCAAAGGAAATAAATTTTAAAATGTATTGTCCAAATTTAAAGCGTTATCTAAATGTTTTTACTTTGTTTCGATAGATGGCGTTATGTGTATGTACTGAATCGCGATAATGTTATGTAGCGAGCCGAGATATAGTAAGATTATTACACCATTTTCGTTGAACACGTTTTTGTCTGTATTGTGTGCCAATTTAGTAGTAATAAATTTAGTGGTAACGTGCAGTTTGTGTTTCAGTTGAGGACCCAGAGGAAGTCTTTATACATGTATAGAGAAACAAATTTGTTGCATAAGTTATTCTTTCGCATTTCTATGTACGTTTAAACTTTACTCTTCTACAAATATTTTTCAAGGCCAAAATAGCCAAATCGGTTTCCGAATTTTTGTAACACGAACCAACAGCCTTTCGTTTTTGTATATATGAATATAAAGAATCAAAGTGCTGATTTTTGTTCCTCCTTCCTTGCCAAACTAAAACTATTTGATTAAAAATGTTCTACATTATGTGTAATTAATTGTAATGTCTATCTATTAGGCTGACATAGATACTCAGTCTGCTTCACTATTGTCTGCATTTGCATGAGTTGACCAATACTATAGGATTGTACTCATGCTCTCCATGAGGCAGAGTATAGTCACTTTGGAAATTTCATAATTAAAAAAACAAACTAATATAACACCTTGTATCTAGCGAATTTACTTGTTAATCAATTGAATTCGTATGATGTTCCTACCTTAATAAAGATAACTTTTTACTTTTGCCACCACAATTTTGAAACAAATTAAACTTGTAGGTAGGATGGGTATTACATTGGTCGTTGTACTTCCACAAAATTTCACACTTCGTGATGAAAGTTTTAACACAATTACCCGGTCCACGACCATTTCCCTCGGCCCTCGACGACTGGACAGGAAAAAACTTGGCAAAGAACAAACTAACCAACAGTCCAATTTAGCGACATCCGTATAAAGTTTAATGTACCCAATCTGAAATGTTGCCGTATTCTCGCATTTTAACTAGGCACTTTTCTTTTGATTTTAATGGCATTTTTTAAGTTCATGAGATTGAATTCAGTCACTCATTATCACTTAATATTGAGTGTGATGAATGCATGCAGACAATGCAAAACGTTGACCCATTCTATGACGGCTTGTTGAGGCGTTTCTGCATCTCAAATATTACAAATCTTGGTCACCAATAGCCAATCCTAAAATATATCTCATTGGTAATTTGTAACTTCTAAATTTATCATTTATTGCATTAAATTTTTACATTAAGCAAGTTGACGGCTTTTTATCACTATGATTTAGTTTAGGAATAAGATGAACCAAATATCATCATCATCAAAAATCCATATTGTCCCACTGCTGGGCTCAGGTCTATTCTCAGGAGAGAGTAAAGGCTATACGTCCCTACGCGGGCGATTGGGGACTATAGAGGGAAGAAAATATAAGAATCAAAAACTTGTACAGAATTTGTCATTTTTTTTCTAAATATATTTTTTGTTTCTTTCGTTTATCATAATTGGTTAACTCTGTAACTAACCATAAGTTTTTTTATTTAATGCTTCTTCATGATCTAATTAAAATTTAAAACTAGTTTATATACATTATAGATGGCGGTGAAGTATGGTACATCACAATATTCTCAACACGTAAGCAGTCCCGATGTAGCGATGACACCTTTTATTGATGTTCTGAGCCAATAAACTGTCACCCCAGCCTCAAGACATGTTTGTCATATAAACGAAAATTTGATTCTGGTGTGATTCTATATCACAAACCCGATTTTGCCTTATTTTGTTTGTAACACATTTGGAACTATTTACTTTATCCTGTTGGTGAATAGAGATGACTGCTCTATAATATCAACGACATTTATTGCATTGGTGTGTTGATTTCTAATGAAAGTTGTTCTAATTGGTTTTGTTTGGCTAAAACTATTATATTTAAATTTTAGCATGTTTGTAGAGAAATACTATGTAAAAGTCGTTAAAAACATTCACAAAACAAAACTTATAAATAACATAGCTGCAAATTGAAGTTTGCGGTATACCACCAAGCTAGTAATCATATCAATAATTATAATCTAAAAGTGTCTTAGTAGATTGTAATACTGAATTAAAATTTGTTGTAACATAACGGCGCTACAGCTTTTTGAACTAATTAAATAGACAAGTAAATCAGAAAAATTAACGATTGTCACTGTAAAACTTGTTATCATTGGATTTGAGTCCTTACATTTTTAAATAGTGTTTGAAATACTATTTAAATGGACATATTTGGGGCTTATTTAGATAATGTTCAGTATGAATATGAACACATTGCACATTGAAGTAGTCACATTGGACATCCACTTCATAAATTGAAAATAAAAAAGTATCAAATAGATGTATATTCTAAATTATTTTGCAAAAAAACATTATTATTCTGGATGGTACGTTTTACGGCTCAAGTCGAGTAAAAAAATTAAGAAACAGAAGTACCATTAGTATGACACAACATTTAAACCACGATGCAAGTAACATCAAATATTGACTAGATCACCTTTTTATAGGAAGTAAATTCTCTTAACCACTAACGATTAGTGCACAACAAGTTCGGTGCACGTTATACTGCGGGTATAATAACTTTCACCTATAGAGGATTTATTGCGTACTGTCTCTAGTTGCTAAGTAGCTTCGCACCACGATATACTCAGAGGCAGGTCTCTGCCGCGGGCTGTTCAGATTTACGAGGTGGCGCGCTCGTGCTGTGCCCCACCCTTCCCCTTCGCATCTAACATTCCCCCCGTTCCCGCCTGTGTAGAATGTGGCTCCTTCGGTCACTCATTGTAACGGCTCTTAGTTAGTTTACAGTTTCGATTCTATAAATCTTTGAAGATAGCTGTTAATTGTTTAATCAGCAGTAAATCGTTGTACCTTCTGTGTAGTTTTTAACGGTGTGACTACAATTCAAACATTTGAAAAAATATTATTTACGACTAATCGTGATGGAAAATACGAAAATAAAATAATTACGTAGATCTAATTATTGTAATAAAACAGTAATGAATCCAATTTTAAATATTAGGTCCTACAAATATTTATGCATCTAATTATTATACATTTATACTAATGTTATAAAGAGATAAAGTTTGTGACGTTTTAGTGGATAATCTTTAGATCAGCTAAACCGATTTTAAAAATTATTTATATATAAATTGAAAGCCACATTGAGTATCATAGGCTATTATATTAATCCGAAAAATGGTTACTGTGGTATCCAAAATAAACTTGTTCTAGGGCGGTGTCGCCTGAAAAAGTTTATTTATAATAAACAGCACCTGACTCGAATGACAGACGTTTAAAGTACCGAGTGTAATTTTTTTTTAATTTTTTTTTTAGATTTTTTGAATTTCAACATTTATTTTGCATGAAGTAGTTTCTCATAACATACTACTTATTTTGTTTGTAACTATCTTAAGTATTACTTTCCTACCTGGGTTAACAAAGTACACAACATGCATACCAATCAGAAGCAGACCTCATTAATTATTTACCATACCATACCATACATTATTTATCATTAAAATCATTGCACGAATGTATTTATTTAATATATCTGGGTAAGCCAATTGTTTATAGAAAGGTGACTCGAAAAAACCAACACGAGGAGTGTGAGACGCTATAGTTTAAAGTAAAAAATATATGCATCGAGATATTATGTAATCTCGATGAATAAATATATGTTATTTTGTAACTACAATTAAAACCTTGAAATGACGATTTAAAATAGTATTTTATAACGTATTTTAGTACTAACAATAATTATTCGGGACCCATATTGAATTTAAAATATTGTCTAAACTACGAACTACTATAATAAATAAACACGAATTAAATGATCTTATGATTATCTATAATCAATTAGATTTTAATTTAGATAATGTAATGGATGTAATGAAACATTATTTTGAGACATAGTACCAATATTATAATTTTTTTTTATAAAACCTTTTCTTCTTTTCCTTGACATTACGCCGAGTCCTTTTCCGATTTCCATCTTTATTTTCACGCAGAAGTTCCAAATCAACCCCAATTTAATATGGAGAGGTAGTCTCTAGTTTCCCACAAGTATGAAGTATGAGTATTCAATTTTTAAATTATATTTTAATTAATTTAATTACATTTAGACATAGCTAGTAACATCATGAATCGATGCTGGGAGGTCGTTGCACTCTTCAAACTAGGCACAAACAACATCAAAGACATAAACTGCCAAAATGTACCTATTACCTGTTTTAAAAACGTTTAATAACTCGAAAATCTATATATATGAAATTTTTTGAAAAGATGAGAGGTGAAAAGTAGCTGTGTATTTTAATATTGTATACATCAACATCAACAACCTATAACGTCCCACTGCTGGGCTCAGGTCTCCTCTCAAGAGAGGGTTAAGGCCATACGTCCCCACGCTGGCCTATTGCGGGTTGGGGACTGGCAAGACACGTTGTGGCTACGTAATCTTGCCGTGGGATGTTTTTAAGCCGCCCGAAGGCCTCCAACTAAGCTTCACGACTGCTATCTTATGATAACAACCGGGACCGACTGCTTAACGTGACCTCCGAATCACGGAAACGCTCATTACATATAATGCCACAAACGGTCACCCATCTAGGTCTGACCGCGCCGTCGTTGCTTACCCTTGGTGATTGTTTCCAATCACCTAAGGCCACTCGGCTATGAGCGCTTCACTCGGCTATGACACCTAGGATCAAATCCAAACCTCCTTTTTTTCTGTACTGGGCCCCTTCTGTACCCTTCTGCTGTGCGTAGTTAAGTCAAGATTCCCGCTGCATTTTAAAACAACTTAAAACCCAGTCTAAGTGCACAAGATCATTTCACGAGATTTATTTAAACATCATTGCAGCAGTGCGTAATAGCTTTAATTAAAAGAAAAACTCTCGGTTCTTATACAATAATAATAAATATATCATTCCCCCGCTACGTTAATAATACTCCAATATCACGAAAACTTATGTTTCAATTTCAGTAAATCAATTGGAGAGATATATACCTACAGGTAAATGGATATATACTTGGCGGATACTCTACATGACCACAACCATAGACGTTAGATTCAGTTTAACAGTACCATTTGAAATAAGTAGTTTCAATTAAATTAAATGATTACAACTACAATACTATACACTACAACATACAATAACACATTTCTACGTATAACGTTAAGCTATGTGTTACAATGTCCGATTGCTAACCCTTATAGAGTCACTTGCCTATTTGGATCGAAAAAGAACATCCTATACCATATAAAACGCACTTTATGCCATAAAGTTTCACAACAGAGATGCTACCCGTGAAGCGACCAAATCATCCAGAACCCTTGTCGGCCTTTCATATTTTTTGATGGCCTAGTTGTTGTTGGTTGTGATATAGAGTACCAGAAGTTAAAATAAAGACGGTGGTTCACATGACCGCCACAGCCGCATGCGGTATCGACGCGTTTCCCATCTAAATGGAGATCGGCTCACGAAACTACCCGCAGCTATTGTAAACAAGCAGCATTCCCTATTCAAAGTATCGTTATGCCTTCCATTCGACGTTTCGTGCCGTATTGATGATCCGGAAAAAAAGGTTCTACGATTTGCCCGTTCCAGGCTAAGGTTACTTTTTTATCTATAGATACAGATTTTCTGAAGATTCTGAAGTGTAAGTTTTATCATCGTAACCCTTTTTTCAACATCACCCTGCTAGGGCAAAGATTTTAAAATGTAAGTTTGTGTTCAAAATAAAAATCAAATGAAAATATAATTGATATTGAACTATAGAGTTTGCTAGAACGGTCTGTGGTAGAATAAAAACTGTGGTGGTATCTAAAACGAAATTTTAACAAAGTTTATATTGAGCAAAGCAGCTTTAAAATGCGTTAATAAATATGCTTAATTTTACAGCAGTGGATTATTAAAGGGATGTGATGTGAAAACTGAATACAATTTTTATTTTTACTCTGCAATTTATATGAGTCACGTTATAATAGTGCGACTGTTATGTGAGTACATCATTGCAATCTTCGCAGTTTTTATTTGTTAATTTAGTAATCGTTACGACGACAGTTTATTGTATACTTGCTAAATATACCATAATACTTGAACCGTTTCTAGTTTTGAAACTACAATCTTATACCTGGATTCGGTTGGCTAAGAGTATCATGTGGTGTTTCCAATAAAAAACACCGTATCTCAGGCGCTCTGCTCTGAGGAGGACTCGGGCCATTTCAAGTCCTCCCCAGGATCGACGCCCCGGGAATCGAACCCGAGACCTCTTAATCAGCAACCGCATACGCTAACCACTAGACGAACAAGGCAGTCAAATATATATGTATATATAAAATACTGCATTGCATGCTATGCTCATTTTCATTAGCAGCATACATTAAAATAGTAAAATAATCCCCTTCAATTAAGCGTTCAAATAGCCTTTAGTTACTTTCATATAGTTTTCACGAAAATATAAAGTCGATGCTAATACTTGGAGACAGTTTTTCTCTCAAGCAATTTAGTTATATTATGTCCTGTCCATTGTAATTAAACTTTCTTTTTTACGAGGTAAATTTATCAGTTTTATATGTGATAACCCAGCGCTCACGAATTGGCTATCGACGCGTGAATCCACGTGCAACCAAAGCGTGCCCTCGCAGTAAGAATTCGCGCATTTTTACGGCATAATAAAAATCGTAAATAATGCCCAGTGAGGCGAGACGAAGTCGGGTCACGATGTGCCCCGAGGCCCGGACCGTCATCGCGGCTGGTAAATTTATGAGTGGCTGGCAAGTATTGCCCCTTCCTACCACAAATATTCCAAATCACCCCTTAGCTAATTTAAAATTATATTCGCAATTTTAATAAACTTATACAATTATAAACATATTGTGTATTATTAAAAACAGTACTGTACAATTGTAAAGTATTCAACGGTCAAAACTTTAATTGTACTACACATTAATGTAGCACGTATCAAACACGTCTAACCCATTTGAAAGAGGGTTCTGAATAATATCGCCATCTCGCCTTGTTACCGCTCGGAAAGTGCCAAAGATGGCACAATAATAGTTTTGAACTGTTTATTTACCTCTCTTTGATTGCTAAATATCTTTATCCGTGGTCAATGCTGATACTAATAGCCGTGACCTTAAGTATATTTTATTTTATTGTCTCTCAATCGAGTGATGGGCCACATCACTTACATGATTTTCTCTATAGACACCGGGATTGTACGTCAGCGATTGTCACAACTACTCATTGGTTGAATTATTCTATACTACTTATTTTACATTAAAATTATTAAATGTGTTATAAAATGTTTCTATGGTTATGTAAACAATCGTAAAAATTATTAATTATCCTAAAAATAGATACTATTAACATAATTCTAAGTAAATATTAAACTATTGAAAACTAGTTGGAATACTTAACCACAAAACGATTACAGCATTTCACATTCGATTTATCTTAAACATTCATTCATTCAACACGAATCACTCAAAAAGTTCAAAGGTAAACCTCACGCGCCTGTTGTACTCGTAATAAGAACAGTTTCAGTGGAGTCGTGGTTTAATTTAAAAGCAATAGAGCGGAACAACTTAATTTTCAGGCTCACCGCAGTTTCCTTTGTGTAAGCTCGACGGATTAACAAACTTCTGATTCAGTTAAACCGGTCGTGCACAAATAAATGAGTGTTCAGGTATATGTTTGGTTATTGTCATGTAGAACATAATAGCCAGATTGAAGGAGTATTGGGCAGTGGTTCATAGGTTTGCTGTCACTGTGGTGATGATCACCACAAGCATTCACTTTAAGCTAATGTATTATAAATGAAAGATATTTGTTAGTGAATAGCTAATGAATTATAAATGAAAGATATTTGTTAGAAAAAGTTTACGACCTCTATATTGTAAAGTTGAAGAATTGGTTTGTTTTATTGAACGAGCTAATCTCAGTAACTACTGTTTAGCAGAAAAAAAAATGTTTTAGTGTTAGATACATTTGTAAAATATTTTGAGAAATTCTATAGGCATAGTTTACCTCATGCAATGCAATGCACCCATGGAATGAATAGGGGTGGTGACACTTTGTATTCTTAATCCGTCACCACACGGGTGTCGTAAGAGGCGACTTAAGGAACAAAATAAGCAGCAAACATCTCTGGCAAGAGAAGGTAAACTTGAAACAAACCCTTTACCAACCCGTCTGGATAGCGTAGTATAGTAGGCCAAAACCTCCTTTCAAAGGAGAGAACTGTTAAAGGCTGCTGATGATGATGATGAATGTAATGCACGAACAGAAACCGAGGAAAAAATATTCCTTTTAAAATAGCGCAACTGAGCTGGGGAAATCCTCAATCATTTCCGTTTCAATCTAAAATCCTGGATTTAGAATTTTGGAAACATGAGGGGCCACTTAGTGTTCCGTGTTGTACTCGATAGTAACTTAGCACCGTCCGATACGGCTGCCATATGGGCCGGTTCTTTTTCGGTGCAATTTACTGCGCAGCGCTGCCGGGGGCCTACCGCCATCGCCCGACTGAAAGACGGCCATCGATTTATTTACCGTGGGTTGCATTCGGAAGCGTGCTCGCTGTGTCCAATTTTTATGTTACGCACTGTATGCTTGCACGAATTGCCAACAATGCAAAAATACATTTAAAGTAACGCCTACAATACAGCGGATGTCTCGTATTTCTTTCAAAGTCTCATTTTAATCTGACTGTATTTTTAGTTTGTATACTCTTCTCTTGGGCACTGTTAAGGCTGTAAAAGATTGTTAGTATTAAAACGCCCATTGGCTTTAATATGAAATAAATGCCACAAGGTAGTCTCATTTGTTAAATACGACTCGTTTTATCTGAGGACTTGTAGCCGGCGATCGTATTAACGTATCTTCATTTGCTACCTCGCAAATGACTGTAACTTGTTACTCGTTCCCTTCATAATAAATAGCGATATTAAAAGATTCTGTTAATTAACGATTCTCTAGATTAAAATAAACTGTTGATAGTCGATTACATTTCGATTGAATTTTATGTGCCTTCTGTCGTTGTATTCTTCGATCGGCATTACGGGCTTTAATGTGTATGCTTTAATTATTTAAAGTAATTATATAGATAAGGTGCATATCTTATGATGATAATGTACAATAAACCTTGTTTGGAATGTTTGAGTCATTTGTAACTTTAATTTAAAAATCTTGTCCTGAAGCTTTAATGTATTTATAATAAACTTTCAATTTACTGAACAAATCTTTTCCATTATAAGGTTATTTATTACATTTCTAAAAAAACGATGCAGTCACCTTAAATATATTTTGGACATAAGTAAGAAAATCAGCCTTATAGTCCAGTCAATTGAAGCTTAACTTTGCCATTTTGGTTGAACACCTGCAACCAACGCCAAAATTTCCGTGAGTCTTCGTAGACTAATATACTAAAATTGCAGGGTGCTGCAATACCGGCAAAGGGTGCAAATACATTGCAAAAGGGTGCAAAAACAACTTTTTCGTCTATATCTCGAGATTGGCTGGAAAAATAAAAAAAGATCCTACTACAAACTTGTAGCAAATTAAATCCCCTACAAAAAATTGGAAACGTATTTTCTCGTATCTCTCATAGTTTTTGCACAAAATGCGTTTAAATGTGCAAAATTGTAAAAATATTATTATTAATCTTTTATTTTCATTTTGAAGCGATCCTACATGTTTCCTTGGTATTTAATGAATATTTTTCGGACAATTTGTTTACTTATTTATACCTTTTTTCATATACCTAATAATCTTGACAAAAAATTCATTTCAATTTTATTAAATGATATTTTTATTTAATATTTTTTTTATTCCATCGGATTCAGCGCAAATTCGTAAATTTTCAAATTTGGGAGGATGGTCATCTAATGAGCGGGAGGCATGTAATATGCCTGATAGAAATGTTAAATACGATGGTGTGGTGTTTTTTAATCTAGAAGGCAATCTCTCATCTTACATCTCATCGGTGATATCTGTTGTAGATGCTAATTGCGCTGCAGATTTTTTTACATTTGATTGGAGTTCTTTTATATCAAACACTACTTGCTGGTTTGTACACTGCTATGCCTCCTAAACAATGAAAAGTCTACAAGGTGGGCCAAAAGAAGTCATCCGATGTTGTTCGGCTCTCAATTTATTTCTAAATAAAAAACTTCGATTTTGTTTTTAGATTATGTTTATTTGAACCTTTAGAATTTTAATAGTGAAGTCGAGAAGATGATATCGGCCAAATGGGCGCAGCCACAATCGATTGCTATACGGGCTCATTTTATGGCATTTTTCATCACTTTAGCGAGAACAGATTCTCGCACTCATGTGCTCGGGCTTGTTCACGTAAACACGAGACTTCAAAAACCCCCACAAAAAAGTCTGGAACTGTTAAATCAGGCGATCTTGCGGGCCAGTGCAAATCGCCAAAACTAGAGATGAGGCGACCCGGGAACGCTGCCTACAGAATATCGGTTGTGTCTCACGCAGTGTGTGCCGTTGCTCCGTCTTGTTGGAACCACATGTTCTCCAGTCTTAAAAATATTATTTTGCTCGAAAAATCGTCTACTTCGTCCTCGAGATTGAGAATCGCATGGGCGTAGGCTACATGCGTTTGGTGGTCGACAGGCAGCAGCTGATGCACGGACATGCGCAGGTCTTTGACCAAAAGTCACCTTAGGGACGACCGGCTGATGGCTAATTGCGAGGTACGGCGTCTGGTTGATGTTTCAGGCGACAGCTCGACATCCTCAGCAACAGCTGCGATATTCTCGGCAGAATAGGTGCTCCGGGGCCGGCCACTCTTGGCAGCGTCTCTTGTAGTCCCTGGCCAAACGGCCCTAAAAGAATAGACACGATTAATCCGCATTCCGCGGGGAGTGTATCGCTCCATGGCTTGTTCACTTGTATTCTACATCTGTCTAGTTTACAAATGTCGAAACAGATTTGACATTGGGCGCCATTTGCAAAAATAAGAGCATCTTTCAAAAGGGTGATTTCTTTTGGCCCACCTTGTATTACGGTCAGTATTATCAAAGACATATTAAAGGAAAGCATCAGTAATTATAGTCTTCTGAGGTTAAATTATTGATGAAACTTCATGAAGCTGAATATTATGGTATGATATGCAAACACCCAGTTTGCTTAGTAGATTGATAACTAACATCGATCCTGTTTTTCGATAAATGTATGTCTCAACAGCTAGTTGAAGAAACGAATGAAGGATTTAGGACGAAGTGCTGAAATAATACTATAGCCAATACTATCTATTTTTGGGATAACAGGACATTCATCTCACACGATATTTTCATCATTTAATAATAATTTATGTAGGAAGCAAGTTAATAGTGGAGGTATTTCTGATACAACGTTATCAGGGAATTTGTCCGGTTGTAGATAACTTTTTGTTACGTAAAGAGTTTCCTTTATTTTGTCCTGTAAAATTTCTGCGCATACAGTGATAATTATTTTCTTAGCCATTTCACTGCGGTCCTCTCTTTTACCATACCAATCACTACAATCAGTATGGAATTCTGAGAAGATTGCATACTTTTCACAACAATTGTTGCATCTTACGTTTTCTTCATACAAATAGAACATAAAAATGAAGGATTCATTGTTTCATTTAAATTGAAAACAGTGAATCAAGTTTATTCTGCAAAAAATCACTTTTGGATAGTTAGAAGCACAAAAACGAAATATCCCTGAAACGACAGTTTGGAGTATAGTGACAGTAAGTGACAAACAGTTAGTTGAGCATTTTCTGCTGCAGTCTTACTCATTGCACTCAGCGATATAGAAAAACAAGCGCATGTGTGTGTGTTCTCAATGGTACTATTTTCGTCGAGCGCAAGGTTCTCATTTTTGTCTAAATCTCTATCTCTTTCGCTCTTATTAGGAAACGTATGGTCTTATTCGAGCACATGGGTCCTATTTTTCGATCCTATCCTATAGATCTTGAATGGGACTATTTACGTCGAGCGCAAGGGTCTCATATTTGTCTTATTCTCCCTATTCACTCTTATATTGAAGATTCTTATATAGAAAATTGGAATCAGTGGGAGCAAAAGAGTAGAATAGTAGTAGAAAGAATAATATAAAATGTACCACGCTCTTTCTCCGCCAGTGATATATTATTATAAACGTCCCCCTGAAATGAAATTTATAATAGCACAGGTAAATGGAGAGGTAATTTATACTACAAATATACGTTTCAAATGCTATTTTGCGCTGAATCCAATGGAATAAAAAAAACTAAAATTAAATTATCACTACATAGTATAAGCCAAAGTCGCTTCCACTCTCTGCCTGTCTATATGTATAATTGCTTCGATCTTTAAAACTACGCAATGGACTTCGACGCCGTTTTCTTTACTACATAGAATGATTCAAGAGGAAGGTTAATATGTATATCGGCGCAACACAACATTCAACGAACTACGTCATCGCTGCACGTGTTCTCACTGACGTAAACAACTCGCAACGATCGACCGCCCCACTACAATGCCTATAAAAAGCCGCCCGCTGCAGCGGAGCGAGGATTCGTTTGTCTGCGTTCGGACAGCAAACACCTAACTTATTGTGAAATATTCGAAGCTGTGTAATCAATACTAATTAAAAGTGAATTCTGATTGAAGTAAAGTTTATTTTAAGTTATTTCTGAAAATGAAATACTCCAATAATAATAATAGTAATGACGTCACTGTATTTAAAAACATCACCTGACACACCGTTTCGTCATGTTAGAGGTTTTTAATGTGATGTCGTAAATAAACCCATTTTTTACGCTTACATTGCAAACGCTGGCTGTACCCTACGAGATAGATCAACTGTGGCGACAACGAGCGACTGTGACGGTACCAGCCGGGGCCCGTTAGGTGGCACTGCTGTCAATTTATCAGTATCAGTTAATAACTAAGATAACATAATATTTTAATATTTTAATGATTATTCTGAGGCGGTACGAAGTTTGCGGGGTCAGCTAGTCATATAATAAAATTTAAATGTTTTTTTTGCCAAGATTATTAGGTAATTGAAAAAAGGTGTAAATAAATTAAAAAAAAATGCCCGAAACATATCATTGGAATCCCAATGAAACATGTAGTATCACTTCAATATGAAAAAAAAAAGATTGATAGTAACATTTTTTTCATTTTGCACCTTTAAATGCATTTTGTACAAAAACTATGAGAGATACGCGAAAATACGTTTCCAAGTTTTTGTAGGGGATTTAATTTCCTACAATTTTGTAGTAGGATATTTTTTTATTTTTCCAACCAATCGCGAGATATAGACGAAAAAGTTGTTTTTGCACCCTTTTGCAATGTATTTGCACCCTTTGCCGGTATTGCAGCACCCTGCAATTTTAGTATATTAATCTACGAAGACTTACGGAAACTTTGGCATTGGTTGCAGGTGTTCAACCAAAATGGCAAAGTTAAGCTTTTATTGACTGGACTATTAATATATTGCTTATTGATATTTATGTGATTTTAACTTGCAGCATTGTATTTAATTTAGTGTGTGACTAAGTTTGTTTCTATTGATACCTTCGTGTATAGTTCATATATGGCAAAAATAATATATCAAAAACACCGAAAGCAGTTTGTACTACAGTTTAACATTGTTTCCTTTTCGATCAACTGGTAGATTCATACATCTGCTCTGGGACATTCGCTCCCTAGTCGCTCAAGCTATTTGCCTTTGTGATAGTTTAAAGTAGAAGAAAACTGTATAAAACTCGCAAAGATGACTTTTATTCTCCGAAATACATTTTGTTCATCTTGTAGCGGAAAGTCCGAGGGCACGGCAGTGCCTACGCCAAGTCTCAAAATAGCGTTACGGTCATACCATCCCTTTTTCGTTGCGATATTTAAAAATATGGTCATAATTGAGTATGAATCTAATACAAATGTTTTAAAGGCGATCAAGCTTATCAAGTTGTTTCTCTCTAATGTCGAGATTACCTACTAACATCAGCATAGACGAATATAGGAAGAAGGAGGGATTGTGCAAGTGCAGTTTTAGTAACTACTAGCTTTCCGCCCGCGGCTTCGCCCGCGTAGAATTCGGTTAAAATATATATATATATATATAATAAAAAGTAACCTATGTCCTTTCCCAAGTTCAGTTCTATCTTCATACAACATTTCATCAAAATCGGTTCAGTGGTTTAGGCGTGAAAGCGCAACAGACAGACAGACAGAGTTACTTTCGCATTTATAATATTAGTAGGGATAGGATTGGGAGAAAGTTGCATAGTCTTCGTAAATATTGTGCCGATTCAAATAATTTTCGACTGATTCCTTGCATAATTACAAGAAGTAGAAGGTACCGGCCAGAAAAAAGTAGGACTATCTACAATAAAAGTCGGCCTGGTCACGCATAGAATAGGGTTCCGTAGTCACCCACAATGGCACATACATTGAATATCCTGTCCAATAGATTAATTGTTATGTTTACTTATTATTTCGTCATTTTTGTACACAATTTTTCAAATAAGCGTAATTTACGTAGGCCTCTATAACTTCTGAACTAAGAAAGTTATCTAAGCCGTTATAGTTTTTCTTTATAGTTCATGACATGAACTATCATTATGTTTTTTCAGATCTGACGAGCCCGCTGTTTACCTTTTAGAGGGTGGGAGGGGCTGTTTTCACAAAAATACCTTAAATGTTAAATTACTCGCAAACGGATACAATGTGTAAATTAAAAAAAAATGTCTAAGCAACCTTGCAAGCTTTTTACAAGACCCATTTAACGATACTCCACACTATGGGGTAGACGAAAACGAAAAAAAACATTCCCACTTTACGTCTAGGGTACCCCAAATGAATATATTTTTAATTATTTTATGATAGCAGTTCGTCAACATGATAGATACGGACGGACAGACCGACATCACGAAAACGTAAGTCATGAACTACGGAACCCTAAAAAGGATAGCTAAAATTTATTTACAGAATCGGTACATTGAATGTACGCAGGTTTCAAAATGCCAGTGTTTAAACGTTTCGGTTTTGTCTTGATGAAGAAATTAGTGTATGTCAACATACATATCTAAAATTGATACATACATAAATCTATACATACAACTAAATAAAATTGGAGTGTTAGCGTGTAATATCAAATGAACAGTTTTTTACAAAATGCATATCAAAGTATACACAAATAACTAACGTCATTATAAAATTGTTTGTGTGTCTGTCTGCTTGTTTCGGCTAATCTCTGGAACGGTTGTACCGTTTTTTACGGGACTTTCATTGGCATAAACTGATGACTTAAGGATTAACTTCGGCTAATTTTGTAAACTAGCTTTGCTCCGCGGCGTTACCCACGATTTACAACTATAACCGCGAGTAACACTGCGGGGCTCAACTAGTATAATATATAGTTGAAAACATGTTGCTTTTAGATACCTTTTATCACAACAAAGAACTTGATTTAGCCAGGAAATAATACAAAGTATATTAGAAGTAAATGTTTTGTAAATGAGATTTACAGGTTTTATAGTTCTATTCACTAAATAGAATTTGCCGACAGTAGCCCTCCCAGCCACGATCCTTTTCATGTATTCACCGACTCCCGTATAGTCTCAGTTCCAATTACTCTTTGGAATCGGTGTCCACTGTAATTGGATTGGGCTGGCAACCGGACTTGTTGGCATTTTAATTGTGCAATTGTGACGACGAACATCGTCCACCGCCCGCTTCAACACCGTCTGCGCTAGCCAAACGTTTATATATCAAATCACACATCTGGGTTTGCTAATACCTTACAAATAGTTGTACTGATCATTAAATATAAATGAATCTTACACTATAGATGTAATACAGTATCAGTAAAAGATTTTCGGTCTTCCCATGGTATATATACCACTTTATTATAAGGCGTGAGAGAACATCTGAAGCGTCAAATATTTCTTCCAAATAGTTGCTCAGTTTTAGGAAACGAAGACATTAATGGAATGACGGACACGTATTGTGTAGCAGAGTTCAGAGAAACGTGGTGTTTTGATAATGTGAAGAATTGAGGATTAATTTGATTCGCGATAGAAACTCAATAAGTGCCGAAGTGATGAATGCCGACAAATTTTAAATTCTAAGTTAGCCGTGGGAGAACCTTACTTCGGCACATGTCATGCATGCCGAAAACCAGTGCCAAGCGAGTCCATCATTTCACCGAGTTCGTAAACTAAATAGTAATGGTAAGCTGATTAAGGGATTCCAACATATAGAGTTGTCGTAGTGGAAAAATTTCATAGTGACATAGACCAAGGAAAAAGTTTATACGTAAAATGTGTTAAGTTGAGATTAATAATAATAATAATAGATATTTCGGACACACAACATCATCTAGTCCCAAACTAAGCAGAGGTTGTATTATGAGTACTAAACAAGTGATATAAGTACATAAAAATACTTTATTTTGTAATACATATTACACATAGAAAACACACAAACTCCGAAACGAATATTTATGGATCACACAAATATTTGGTCCGACCCGGGAATCGAACCCGAGACCTCTTGATTAGCAGCCGCATACGCCAACCACTAGAACAACCAGTATTTTATTTAATTCATTATGGGATCTAATCAGATCTTTTAGTAACGATACAATAAATTTTAATGAGATCTCAATTATGATTTTAAAATAATAAATAAATAAATATTTTTCGGCCATGTAACACGTTAACCGCTGGACCAACGAGGCAGTAGTTATTTTGTCAATAAATGTACACAAATTATACATAGAAAACATCCAAACTCCGAAACAAATAGATCATACATACACTACCACTGTGCCAGCGAGGCAGTTAATAATATAAACTAGCTTTTGTAAGTAGTTTAGTAGTGAGAATGAAAAGTAATGTATAAAAAATCATTAGATCAGAAAGAAAGCCAAAACCTCCTTTCTAAGGAGAGGCCTATGTCCAGCAGTGGACTGTTAAAGGCTATTGATGATGATGATGATAGAATAAAATTGAATATACTCTGTTGTATACCAATTAAAATAACCACAGTGGAATATTTTAAGAAATTAATATGTACAAGGGGCGCCCTTATTATTAAAAGCAATATTTTCCAGGCAACCTTTGGGTTAACTCACTCTTTTAAACTCACTTTATTTAAATAATGTACAACTTCTCAAAATGTTTGAAGTAAGGTGAATTCATTTCTACATGCACTTATGCATGTTATTGAATTATTTTTCTAAAAAGCAATACAGATATCTAGTAGTGAGTATTCAGTTGAAATGTATTCTAGGACAATTTTGTGTAATGTGTTGTTTTTGTCTAAATACTTATATATTGATTATTAGATTGTGAATTATAACGAGATATATTGAGTGATTATGATTCATGGTAAGATTAATCTGAAGCTCATAAAGTCATTAGTGATCATAATCATGCAATCACACAGAACATCTTCGTTATTGGTTAAAAATAACACGTTCGATGAAATAATACATCTTTTTTAATTTTTTTACATGATGTTTGAGTTGATACAAATTTTGGTCGTTTATTAGATCAGAGTGAATTGAAATTCAAATACACTTTGTGTAGAGACCTTTTCGGAGCAACCATTGTCAGCAATTCAGAATATTTTATACAAATTTTAGAACAAGAAACACGGGCGAGTGACAGGTACACTTATTCTTGTTGCTTATTTTTGTTTAGTGATGTTTTATCGGATACCAATCGTGGAGCCGCGGCATGTTGTAGATGAATAAAATATACATTTCTGCGTTGAACGCGCCTGCTTGCCCTCGAATAGGAAGTTTGGTAGCCGCTTTAATGGAGTTCTAAAGTTTAGTATTCGTTTCTATTAAAGCCATGGAATCGTTTGCTGTTGTTGAATTAATTTTCATGCTCTAGTAAGTATGTATCAAACCTTATTTTATCAATTATCCAGATTTTCATAGCTTTGTGTTTAGAGGTCACAGAGTTTGTATAAGTTTGATGAATGTTATTTCCGCATTTAAACATACTGTTCTATTGAAGTAAACCTTTATTTCATAAAGAAGCAAGAAATATTATATTTCATGAATTTTATTCAATACAAAATTATCTATTAGTAGCTGTCGACTGTGTGTGATGTTCGTTTTATTATATTGAAGAGACATTTTAACATCCTATAGCAACTTTTAAATTTGAATTCTTTTCTTGTCTTTCTGCGAAAAGGCATCGAATGCTTCACCTTTGTATCACTTTTTGTGATATCTCGTACGGTGTTCTGATTTGGACATTATTTATGAGCCTTTAGTCTTTTTATAGGCTCAATGGAGCTAAATCAAAAGTATGTGTCGGATGTTTATTAGAACATAGTCAGATCTCGTAGTTTTGATCATATAATGACTTCATGCAAATGTAATTCTCTTTGGTATACTTTGCTTGAGAAAAGTCATTTTTATATTTTGAAGCCTACCAAAGTGACTCTACTCTGCCTGCTGGAAAGCATCAGTAGAATCCAGGAGTAGGGGCCACCATCCTCATTGTGAGTGCATACAATGCAGCATGAACCGCACCATGGGCCTCCTCCGGTTCTTACACTCACCAACCAAAGACGACAGCACTAATGCTGTTATTTTAAGTTGTTCTTCTGTGTGAGTGTAGTACTGCCACGGTCGAGCCGACCCATTCGTGCTGAAATCAGGGTGCTCTAATATACTACCTACAATCATATCTACTACCCATAGTAGATATATTATCTTATCAAATCGTAAGTAGTCATGTTTTAGGATGATGTTAATGTATTTTAGTATTTGGTAGTAGTGCCCTGCAGATTCAGATGATTTTTAAGTTTTTTTTTTTTATTTATTTCTCATAATAAAATATTACATCAAAATGTTAATAGATACATAAGCATTAGAAAAAACCTATGCGGCTTGTAGACAATGCTCGTTGTTGGTCTATGTCGCTAAACAGGTAGTAAATTTGTTAAAAGTCACAGATTATGTTCTTCAATTGGTTTCATACACAATAAAATTATTGTGATTTTTTTTGAAAATAAAACATCATGTATTATTATAGTAAATGTATTGTATAGTGTACATATGTGTGTGCGTGTTTTACTGTATCATCTAATTAAATGTTAAAGCCGTATTGTTAAATATCGGATCACCAATTATATAATTATGATCGATGACGGCAAACTAAAAGTATACATCAGAGTTTTAGCACCGCAGGCGACACAATTCGCACATTGCCATCGCATCTCGTTAAACGAAATTTCATTGCGGTGGGAATATGTTATTTTGCATTGTAAAATACAGTAGCAGATTGCAAACTGGTTGTGCATGTTTAGTTAAAACTTAAATTAATGATATCAATCTAAACCTATTGTAGTTACATTTATATTCTATACATACAAATACATACAATTGGAATGTCTGTTTGTAATAACAAATAACCAGTTTTTTACTAAATGCATATCAAAGTATTTACGGTACTCACATCCAAATTTGAATTTTTAATTTTTTGTCTGTGTGTTTGTCCGTCTGTCTGTCTATTTATTCCGGGTAATCTCTGGAACGGCAGGACCGATTTTAACGTGACTTTCACTGGTAGATGACTGATGACTTAAGGAGTAACTTGGCTATTTTTTTTTAGACTAGCTTCACTCCACGGTACTCGAGATCAATCTTGTCAACAACAATAACCGCGGGACTCAGCTAGTAAATCAATATACATAAATGAATCTCTCTTGCCCTGGGTCAACATGGTCGGTAGGATCAAGTTCAACAATGCTTTTAGTGCTAACCCATTTTCGAGAGACCAATTTCACAATTTACGTTACGACCAACAGGACCCAGGTAGTAATGAAAAGGTACAAAGACGTAGTTATGTGGATCAGCTAATCAATGATAAATCAGATTCGGATTAAATTTTGAGTTGTTGAATGACTGCACGGTTGGCCTAGTGGTTTAAGCGGTCGCCACGCCGCTCTCTACTGCGCCAAGTGTCGTGGGTTCGAATCCCACGTGGGATAACACTTTGTGTGATTCACAAATTGTTGTTCTGAGTCTGGGTGTTCTTTGTGTCCGTTTCATGTATGTTTGTAAAGTCCCCCGCGACACAGAAATTCATGTTCCTAATGCGGGAGTTGTCTTTTAAAAGAAAAGAATTGTCTTTTAAAAGAAAGAAAGAGTTGTAGTATTAACAGACGAAACACCTTGTATTACAGAAACATTGAGCAAAGCGATTTTTTCGTTGCTTTTTACTGAGCTGTCGTGTGTAGTGTATCTTTGTTGATTGGTAGGAACACGTCAGGAGCTCAACCCCTTCAAAGGGACTGAAAGGGCGGCACCGCATTGGCAGATTTTTACTTAGTGTTTTTAGATACCGAGTTACAGGTATTGTTAATGTTTACATTTTTAATCATTTACTGAAATATTTTAAAGTCTAACTATATTTTCGATTTTTATTTTATATAAATTTTCACAAGTTATTTAAATTTAAGATGCTATACATAGCAACGCACCTACACTAGATAGAATTAAACCCAGATACAAAATAAATGATCGTGCTCATCACCCAATTAAGCACCTCATCGAATCAACAATTTAAACAATTGAATTTAAATAAACAATTTAAACTGTAAACTACGAGAATACCTATCCTTCACTATCCCAGTTGCATTCGGTTATTTATAAGATATGTAATAATATATAAAACTGTGACGTAGGTACTGTTAAGTAAATAATTAGATCTTACACACAAATTTACTTCATAAATTGCAAATAAAATAAATAAGTAAATATTTCGGACATCTGACACACAACGCCATCTAAGTCCCAAGCTAAGCAGAGCTTGTATTATGGGTACTAGACAAGTGATATAAATACATATACGTACTTTTTTTTTGTAAATACATACATATTATACATAGAAAACACCCAGATTCAGAAACAATTATTTGTGAATCACACAAATAATATAATCTAAATAAAGTTACTTATTCGACCATTTTTATTTTGAGTTTATGAATATTAATTATTTAAACATAAAATCTGTATATAATATACCTATAATATACCTAATATTTATAAGAAGGTAAAAATTGACTGATTGCCAAGCGTAAATAAACTATTTCATACTTTACATTCTATTAAATTTTTTTTCAACGATAATAAAAACTTTAAATTTCTAAAGAACTTAGTCACTTTTACACTTCTGAATCTTCGATATGCTATGCCGTTCGTATTCTTTATAATCAATGATATTTGTATTATCTTCATGTGTATGAAAACTAAATTGCTGTTCGTTATTAATACTAAAACGTAAAAAAAAAACAAAGATATGTTGTTACTAGGACATAGGATCTAAAAATGACGCTTTTCAAATATTTCTAGATGCATTAAGAAACTATTTTGTAATTAAACTATTTATTGATATATCTATCTACGTAAAAATAGATGGAAAAAGCAAGGAAGTTGCGGGTTTAGCTATTTATAAATATATATTTAAAATATTAAAACGTTCACTGATCAGGTTAGCATCTGTCAGCAATTATACCTTACTTCATACGTATTTGTAAAAAAGACTGCCCATATATACTTACCCATACTGTAGTTATTCGTAGAGCAATTTTCACGTCAGTGCGCACTTTGTCATTATGCATCAGGATCGTGACGCCCCGAGACAACTTGCAATTATTATGTATGTAAAAGAAATTCTTTCTGGTGTCGAACAAAGAATACCGTGCAGCAGATGGATATACATTTTTAAATGGGTATTTTCTCTTATTAAATAAATCTGTTATTATGATGTTGTTTCTGTAAGAAACTGTAAACGACATCGCAGACTCAATTGAGAATTAAGCAATGTATAATCCATAAAAACCCTGAAACATTTAATTTGGATTTATTGAGTTAATTTGGCAGGAGCTGGATGCGAGTAGCCGAGGATCGAACTAAGTGGCGTGCAATTGGAGAGGCCTATGTCCAGCAGTGGACTGCGATAGGCTGATGATGAGTTAATTTTATTTAATAGCTCGGTTTTATTAGGCGTTCCCAAAAATGTTAAATATTTTATCGTCTCTACTCCGAAGAAGTCGCAATTCCCGAAGTTCACATTATTATAACGAGGTAGCGGCACTAGCGGCTCGTCGGCGTTGTGCAAAGCAAACTGTGCCCACGGCCGCTCGAATAACCGATACTTTAGCGTAATAGCTACGATCGAGGCATGCGATAACAAGCCGCCGATAGCTGAACCCGTATTTTATTTATATATCAGCGCGCCTCTTTTTCAATAACGCCTTTTCCCTCTTGCAGCGGAAATTTTGCTCTTTTATGGTGCGGGGGATATGCTCGTTGTTTGCCAAGGTAATTATCCGACTATAATACTGAATATTCAATAGACAAATTGCCAATCCTGGTGACAATTAAATAACAGTATGTAGTTAATATATAGATATTAACTACATACTGTTTATTTATTTTTTTGAGTCTCTTTTGTTTTGCCCAAATTATTATGCTATTCAAAATTGTATCTTTTAGCTATCTATCCCGCACTAGCGTAGTTAACCAAGTTTTTAGTAAAAATCAACATGAGAAAAGTTTCTCAAAAAAAAACCATTCGCATTTTCACATTTTTGGCACTAACAAAAATTCACAAAGTGGTAAAATGTAATAATCCACGATATATAGAAGAATTGTTGAAATATTAATTTTATAAATTACAAGGTATAAGGTATGCACCTTGTAACAGAACCAAGTCTACGTCGCCGTCGCTTCTTCGCTCGGGGCAAGTCGCTTTTAGCGCGACTTCATTAAAGAGCGAATCGCGATGCTATTGTTAATGATTTTAATTCACGTGTCCAGTGCACGCGCTTCTTCCCCCTAGACCGCAGACTGCTGGGAAATCTCGCTGGAAAATTAACGCCACCATTTTATACCTTTTTTCTCGTTTGCGAGGCGCTTCCATTTTATTTATTTCACGCTTCGATCGCGCCCGGGCATTTAGTTAGCGCTTCTATTTTTATTTTGTTAGAAACTTTTGTAATTTCCGTTCGTTGTTATGGAATTGATTTCGTGTTTAAATCTAAACATATTATTTATTTAGTACTGTACTACAAGCTAAAGCACGTTTTTGTTTTCAGTTATGGTTACCCAATTGTGAAAAATAATCAAAGATAGAAGCCCTATCAATTGCGAAAACTATTTTTGTGAAAGGTTGGTTTCAAGCAGGCTGCTAGTGCTAAACGAAAAACGGTTTTGTAATGTGGAAAAAGATGTCCAGTTATAAAAGAGATATAGAATATACGAAGGAACACATTGTCTTGACCCTGAATAAGCTTTCAAAAGGAGTAACATATAAACAAGTATAACGAGCAGGTCATTGTACGAATTAAACAACTTATCTACATCCGTTGTGTTTAGATAGATGCAAACACGGCAAAAAGTTAATTGTTTTGATTGCCAATACACAAACACGTCCGGTTGTCTGTCTACTGCAAGTTATCGCCTTAGAAAAGCGCCCGATCTTAATTAGTTTTCACGTCTTTGAAGGCGCCTAGCATGATACAATCTCTCCCTTGCTACAATTTGTTTTCCTTTGGCACTCTGTTCATGACACAAAAACATGTACCTTTTTGTTTCACTGAGTTTTATTTGGATGTTTCCCGGTGATGTATGGTGATTGGCTCCCTTGTCCCAGCGCTCTTGTATCTTATTTATCATCGTGATAATTCCCCCGGCGTTCGCCCGAGAAACAATATTTGAATGGCCGACGGTTTTTCGTGCTTGACGTTTTGAATGTTTATTGATTAGATTTGTTTTAAAACAAATTAAAACGGTGTGCCGCCGGCGAATTTAATTATATCTGTCAGTACGTTGACTTGTAGCCGATATCTATGCATCACCTTTTTTGTAGCATTCTATACAATGCGATGAGAAATATTATATTGTTATAATTTTGAGATAACACGTCCTTGCCTTGTAGTTCAACAAAATTACGATGAGTTGCTATTTCATTCTTAGTTAAAATCTGTATACCGACATAATTTATTAATATATCTTATATATAAAATTACGTGTAACAATGTTAATTGCCATACTCCTCCGAAACGACTTGACCGATTTTTTTGAAATTTTATGTGCATTCAGTATGTCTGAGAATCGGCTACTATCTATTTTCAAAAAGAATTATTCAGTTGGCTTAGATAATTATATAAACTTTGTACTGTCAATTTAATCTACATATAAAGAAATCAACATAATTACTTCTACTGTTATAGTTATTATTATAATTATTTAGATAATGACTTGTAACTAATCTGTTTTTTAATTATTAGCGTAGCATTAGGAATAGGTATACATCACGTGTTGTGGGGGACTTTACAAACATACATGAAACGGACCCAAAGAATACCCAGATTCCTACAACAGTTAGTGGATCACTCAAAGTTTTCTCTTATTTGGGATTTGAACCCACAACGCTTGGTGCAGTAGAAAACGTCGTGGCGACCGCTTACACCAATAGGCCAACCGTGCTGTATAATGACTACCTTGAGTCGTTCCTTAACTCGAATTTTATGTCAGCAACATTCCAGTGTTTGTTTTGTTTACAGTTTGTTTATGTTTACTTCTCATTGGACTCTAACATTGGATTAAAAAATGGGGCGGACATCGATAAATACGAACATTGCGCGATAAATATAAACCCGTCTGACTGTGAAACCCTTACTACTCTATTATTATACAGATATCTCATGCTGTACTTCTGCGAATTTTAACGATTTATAGTAACGAGACTTTTTTTCTATGGGGTTATTTTCATCATCACAATTTACTATAGAACAGAGATCATTTATTTGTATTAGAAAGATATATATTTACTTTTACTAATAAGTTATAAGAATCCGTGCCGATCAAGATATATATATATATATATATATATATATATATATATATATATATATATATATATTTAAGCCTACTAAAGTAACCCTACTCTACCTGATGAGAAGCATGAGTGGCATCCAGGATTAGGAGCTTACCATGGCTTCCTGGTCGGATGTTTAAGATAGAGAAAAATATATCTTGTATAGCGCGGGACATTACAAACATTCATGAAACGAACACAAGGAAAACCCCGGCTCAGAATTTGTCGCACAATTTTGCCCAATGTGGGGTTTCATCATCAACAGCCTTCAAAAGTCCACTGCTAGACATAGGCCTCTTCTTTGAAAGGAGGTTTTGGCCTACTATACCACGCTGGCCAGACGGGTTGGTAAAGGGTTTGTTTCAAGTTTCCCGTCTCTTGGCAGTGATGTTAGCTGCTTATTAGCTGAAGCCAAGACCAAGACCAGCCAAGACTGAAGGAACAAAATATTGTTCCTTCAGTCGCCTCTTACGACACCCATGGAATGAATAGTATGAATTTATATTTCACCTCCCAACAATAGGGTTTTGTAGCAAAAATGGCAAATAATAACCCTTGTCGTTTCATCATGAAATGCCTGTTCATTTGTTCACACTATATTTCACGGACTATTAGTGCTAGAAACCTAAAATTTCGAATATAAATAAATACTAAGCACTTGATGTGGTAAAATTTATAAGACTACTAGCTGATGCCCGCGGCTCCGCGTCCTAGGGGTGCGAAAAATTCATGTTGGCCGATTCTCAGACTTACCCGATATGCTCACAAAATTTCATACAAATCGGTCCAGCCGTTTCGGAGGAGTATGGGAACGAACATTGTGACACGAGAATTTTATATTATAAGATATTTTAGGATGCCTCTAAAAGTTCACAGTGTAAATGTTGTTTTTTAAATTATTTATCTTCATGGTGTCCCTACACCCTGAAGATGTTGGATGAATAAATATTTTAAAAATAATACAGGTTTGTAAAAATCATATTTTAATGAAATATTCATAGTTTGTCTTTTAAACTTTTAACCCGCTTATTACAGTGTTCTAAAAAAATTCAATTTTTGGACATCATTATAATTAATAAATATTTCATACATCTTACACTCAACGTCATGTAGTCCCAAACTACGCAGAGCTTGTATTATGGGTACTAAACAACTGATATTTTGAAATGATACTATGATATAAAATATGATATAAAATGATACTTTTTCTTTTTTGTAAATACATACATATTACACATAGAAAAACACCCAGACTCCGAAACAGATATTTGTGAATCACAGAAATATTTGGTCTGACCAGGGAATCGAACCCGAGACCTCTTGATCAGCATACGATAACCACTAGACCAACAAGGCAGTCAAATTATAAGTTATTACTCTTTTTATTAAATATTTGTTTAAGTATAATTGGAATTTTCACTATCGTTCTATATATTCAGGTGAACAAAGTGGAATAAATATTTTGATCGCTAATTGTTTTCCTTCTCATTCTCCGTTTATGTGTCTATTAAAAATTTGAAATAACAAAACTTACAAACTACAAAACCCTACATTGGGCGGACCCGTTATTAGGGTTCCGTAGCCAAATGGCAAAAAACGGAACCCTTATAGATTCGTCAAGTCTGTCTGTCTGTCTGTCTGTCTGTCTGTCTGTCCGTCCGTATGTCACAGCCAATTATTTCCGAAACTATAAGAGCTATACTGTTGAAATTTGGTCAGTCGATGTATTCTGTGAACCGCATTAAGATTCTTACATAAAAATAGAAAAAAAAAACAATACATTTTGGGGGTCCCCATACTTGGAACTGAAACTCAAAAATTTTTTTTTATCAAACCTATACGTGTGGGGTATCTATGGATAGGTGTTCAAAAATGATGTTGAGGTTTCTAATATAATTTTTTTCTAAACTGAATAGTTTGCGCGAGAGACACTTCCAAAGTGGAAAAATGTGTGTCCCCCCCCCCTCTAACTTCTAAAATAAGAGAGTGATAAAACTAAAAAAAATAAATGTTATACATTACCATGTAAACTACCAACGAAAATTGGTTTGAACAAGATCTAGTCAGTAGTTTTTTTTAATACGTCATAAATCGTTACACGCAATTTACCTTTCATCCAGTCAATACACTAGTATAAAAACATCGATGCAAGTTACAACGAACTACAAGAACTTTTATATGATGTTACTTGCTGATACGGAACCCTTCATGGGCGAGTCCGACTCGCACTTGGCCGCTTTTTTAGTGTAGACGGATAAATGTGTACCTTTAAAAGTGACTTCATACTCTAACAAATCCTGTTGATCTACTTTTTGATTAAAAGATAATTTTCATGTTTAGACCAAACAAGGCATCTTTACTGAAGCACACGTTACAACGACACTCTTCAGTTCAACAATAGTTGAAGTCACAATTAGGTAAACTAACAACCCACGCATCATAGGTCCTCACTACCTATTGAACTCAATAACTAAAGGTCAACAGCACGTCCACCAGTCAGACAATTTACTTTTATCATACAAAAGTATCATTTTGTGTCTTTCGATAACCACAAAGGATTACTGTCCTAATTGTTTCCATAAAAACATTGTCGTCATTAAGATGAGATGTAGGTCATTCGATATCACGTCTTAATTTAGGGTCATTTGATGGATTACATTTCCATTAGCGGTGGGAATGTCTTAATTTCTCCATAGATATTCTCTAAGTGGTGAACAGGTTGGTTCTATCAATCAACGGCAAGCGGCACAATGCGACAAGGCGAGTTATCATTACAAAGTGGCACCGATTGATCGCGTCGCGACCGGCACCTCTTATCTTATAGTACAGGATCCCTGGTTCATTTTTATTTTTGATTACTAACAAGCTAATTTTCCGTGAGTAGCTTCGTTCCGATGAGACGCCCAACTTTTACTGTGCGAAAATTCTCGATTGAGGTAGGTAACAGGGGTAGCAGGGATAAAATATGTTGATTTGATGATCCTCAAAAAATTATTACTAACAGGGTTTTCTTCGGTTAAATCTGATAATAGTTATCTATATTATTCAAAAAAATATTTGTCCTACAAATTATATGGTTTGATCAAAGAGTACCCCTTCTTCCAACATGTATCGATAACGAGGTCACCAAAAATGATTACTAGCAAGCTGTTTTTTTTTTCTTTTACTTAGTTGATATTTATATAATTTAACGATTTCATTGTCCTACAAATTGCGTGGTAGGTTATCCCGGTCCTACGCTCAAAAATGGTTAATACTACAAGATTTTTTTTTTCATTACTAACTGTAGGACAAGAATATTACATGACAGGTTAGTGTGTTCTCTACCCAAATGAAACAATGTCCTACAAAAAAACAGGTATGTATCACTAGTCCGACAAGAATTGTCATCCTTCGTTTTCCCGTTTGTAACGTAAGATACTGTGAGAACAACATTTTTTTAAATAATAACTTTATTTTTTAGTAAGATGGGTAAATAATTGTGTATATACATAAAAAAAATTAATCTTCATCAGATTCATCTGATAAATCTTCGCTATTATCGCTGTTATCTTCATCTATTTCGTTGTCCTCATTAGAGATATCAGTCTCTGTAATAACATGAAAAAATTAAGTAAATTATATAATAACTAGCTGACCCAGCGAACTTCGTACCGCCTTAGAATATTAATTCTTATTAAAGTAGTGTGTTTAGTTATTAACTGATAGTGACAAATCGACAGCATCGCCAACTAAAGGGCCCTGGCCGGTAACGCAACAATCACTTTGTACCTGCATTTTAAATCTGTAATATCTTTAAAAATATTAATTTAAATTACATACTGTAAAGGGCCATATTAATCTATATTAAATACACAATGTATATAAGGTACTTAATTGGATATGGATTAATACTGTATTGCTTAAAATCGCTTCGTAAATAAGCCATTATTTCTCGTATAAAGAAAAAATTAAAAAATGGTTATTGTGAGTTATCCCTAAGAGATAGACATATACCATGGCGGACTTTTTTGTAGACCTTTTTAAGGTGTACAATACTGTAGTACATTGTTTAGATCTATCTCGTAGGGAAATCATCCAGCGTTAGCAATGTAAGCGTAAAAAATGGGTTTATTTACGACATGTTTATTATGCATGTATTATACATAAAAACCTTCCTCTTTAATCACTCTATTTAATAAAAAAAACAATACAAAACATAATTGGGTTTGAAAGACTAATTAATCCAATGTTAATCCTTACTATGTTAACATATTTCAAAACTGGACAAAACAATTTATTTCATACATTACAAATTCTCCCATTAATTTGGGAAAGAAAAAAGTAGTTTTTATGGTAACACTGTATATGTATTGCACTTATTATTTTTTAATTTTGATTTTAGAGTCATTTCTCTTAATATCAACGCATAAACAATATCTTTAGTTGTGAAAAGTATTTCTGCTTGATTTACAATACTTTTATCACTTTGAATCCCATAATTTCACTACAAGTTTGGTCAATTTGTTTTCATCTCATCACTAAAATGACTTTTTCCTTGAATTAGAGCAAATCCTAATAGCGGTTTTAACGTTCTTGGTAAGCAATTACAAATCTAGTATATTATATATCAATGAGCAAAATACAGTAAATAAATTGCTTTTTAATTTCCTTAATTTAAAATAGGTATTCTATTGGAGGACCGGGAAAACGTATGACGCAATTTTTAGAACAATGTAATTGTTGAATTATACAATTATTAATTAAGTAAAAAAATTTGTAATCATTTTTGGTGAGCTCGTTATCAATACATTTTGGGGGACTCTTTGATCAAACCATATAATTTGTAGGACAATTTTGTTTTCGAATAATTGAGATAATTATCATCATATTTAACCGAAGAAAAACCTGTTAGTAATAATTTTTTGAGAATCATCAAATCAACATATTTCATCCCTGCTACCGCTGTTACCTACCACAACCGAGAATTATCGTACAGGAAAAGTTGGGCGTCTCATAGAAACGAAGCTATTCACGAAGATTCGGCTTGATAGTAATTATTTTTATATCTAGGATTTGTACCCTACTTTTGAGCGTAGGACCGGGATAACCTACCACGCAATTTGTAGGACAATGAAATGGTTAAATTATATAAATATCAACTAAGTAAAAGAAAAAAAAACAGCTTGCTAGTAATCATTTTTGGTGACCTCGTTATCGATACATGTTGGAAGAAGGGGTACTCTTTGATCAAACCATATAATTTGTAGGACAAATATTTTTTTGAATAATATAGATAACTATTATCAGATTTAACCGAAGAAAACCCTGTTAGTAATAATTTTTTGAGGATCATCAAATCAACATATTTTATCCCTGCTACCCCTGTTACCTACCTCAATCGAGAATTTTCGCACAGTAAAAGTTGGGCGTCTCATCGGAACGAAGCTACTCACGGAAAATTAGCTTGTTAGTAATCAAAAATAAAAATGAACCAGGGATCCTGTACTATTACTAATTACTGTGTATTACAGAACTACTTTGTGGGTTTTGTAGTAAAACTGTCAATCTAAAAAACGTATTGTATAATCTTAATGAACTGCTTTCGTAATATTTAAATAGGAAACTGAAATATGTATGTACCTTTCTGTTATATACATGTTTAAAACTTAAGCGATATAACATAATTGAGATATGGAAATACAAAAAAACTTAATTAGTCGACAGCATTTTAAACGAACCCGCATGTCGTTAAAATTTAATTAAAAGGGGTTTAAAGGGTATCAATCTGCTGTTGTAACTTTATTGTTTTTGCATCTTGTCGTAAAACGCCATTTGTTTAGAATGAACCCACAGTATTCTTGATATGTATATTGATCATTTACGTTTATGAACTTTTTATGATACGTCTTAATGAAAATACCCTTTTAAACTTTTATGCGACTTCCTTTACATTAATAAGATCTTAAAAACGAATCCTACAAATATAATAAACGCGAAAGTTTGAATGTATGTATGTGTGTATGTATGTTTGTTGCTCTTTCACGCAAAAACTACTGAACGGATTTGGATGAAACTTTACAGTAATATAGCTTATATATCAGAATAACGCATAGGCTACTTTTTACTGCAATAATCGAGATATATGGGCGAAAGCTAGGTGATTATGAAAATACATAAATCGTTGATGTCAAAATGTATCACTGTTTATCTCCTGTCAAAACATCACAGGTTGCTAGTGTAATATACAAGAAAGTCTGACTAAGTTTATTGGTTTATTACGAATAAAACACATTTCGTATTTATTATTTTTATAATTCTTATTGTATAATATAATATACTGAAAATTAATTTATATACATACTTATACTTCAAAATTTTGTAAGTATGGTAAGAAAGAGAGACCAATTTTAAGCGCTTACTTATCACAGTCGATTTACTGCCTTAAGATTTTACTTTGATTTCGGCATTTCTAATTTAACCAGGGAAGATAGAATATTGAGGCGTAAAATTGTAGGGCAAAGCAGGATGATTTTCTCGTCATCCAGACATAAAGGCCGTAATTGTTGCGCATCGGCTGGAACTAATACGGGAGAAATGGAACGAGATCGGAGCTAAGAAGGATCGTAGAAAATAATTTATCCGCGACGATAGAACAAAGGGAGACCTACAATGGAACAAAAGACGTTCCGGAACGGGGTCTGGGTTGTTTTCTGACGGAAGCCTAATATAGGGAATCGATTGGTGGTAGAACCAACCAATACGATACATACTCGCGTATAACGTACTTATAGGAAAAGGTAAATGACATTTAAGTACAACTAGTACAATTACTTTAGTCTACTAAGAGGAAGGGGCGATTTAGGCCTACGCAAATCCAGTAACTTCATTCACTCGTCAAAAAGGAACAAAATAACACATAACACGGAATTATTTTGCTAAAGTTATAACAGACACATGTAAAGTTTTTGATTGAAAAACCAATATAAGCGTTGTACGCGTCGTTCTTAGGTGATATTGTAGACAACCCTGAGTCTCATAACGCAGGTTTTAGTTTTTGCATTTTAATGCTTAGATAATAATTTTACAAGAATTTTAAATTGCTGATTCGAAATTAATTGTAACAGTGTAATTTTAAACTTTGAATAAAAATCTCTTGTAAAAGAAACTGATAGTTCACCAGCTTCATAAGTGTAAATTGTAAGACACGGTATCATAAACTGAAAAAATATAATAAATAATTTAAATTTATACCTATAAACACCGCATCTGGCACAACTTGAGGTGGCACTTGTATAGATTATATGAAATATACTAGGGTTATTTGAACTCTAAATAAAGAAGGAGGACATCATAACCTTCAAGTCAGACACATATACCAGACCAGATCAAGCCAGTTCTTTCGGAGAAACCCAAGCCGGCGTTGGGTTTCTGATGTATTCTTTTGTATGAGTTCCTTTCTGACAGGGTTGTATAAATGTCCAGTGTGTAGAACAGGGTACATCATTGTCAAGTTCACCGAGAGGTATATCTACCACATATTTAGTTTACTTCAAGGGCTAAGAACTGACAATATAATCCTCAAGACTGAATACATTAATGAATTCATGAACTTCGTGATTGAAGTAATATCAAATAAAAATAAAACAATAATGTGAATCTACGTAAATAATAATAATACTTTAAAAGTTACTTTATATATTTTCGCATGGAGTTGATTTGTTTCTTGTTTAGTACAACTTGTTTCTCCTCGATACCTTCGGGAACCATCGAGTTTCGCGATAAGGTCGGTCGGACAGCGCGTGACGCTGCGGCCGAATTATGTCCTGCGATAATACCTCTCGTGCCTCCAGTTACGGGCAACTTTCAAGTGGGCCACGATGCTCGTACTATTTTCTATTCATTTTTATCGGATTACAGGCGTACCGATACGCTTGGCCGTCCTGACGTGCACGAACTCACAGCCGATACGCTAGCAAAACCATTCGAACCAACTCCAACCTCTATCTATCAAGATAATTCAAAGTACAGTGTACTACATTTTACTATTATATAATAATAATGTTATGTGTCCCTTTTTTATATAATATAAATAATCATTAGGTTTTTTCTGTTTATTCTAATTACAATTTCATATTTTCGTGTTTACCTATTTGAGCCTTAATCGATTGAAATAAATACTACTATGTATTATAAATTCAAAAGTAGCTCTGTCTGTCTCTTACGTTTTCACAGCTTAACCGCTGCATCGATTTGAATGAATTTCGGTGTAGATATAGATTGGACCTTGAAAATGGTAAAAGTTATACACGCGGGTGCAAGTCAATCTATTTATTTAACACATAATAGATGTTTAATGTTAATGTGGTCACTATAAGATGTTGTAAGGTTAGATTATTACAAAAAACAGAAGTTTCCTTGAGTATTGCAGTCCCCTACTTAAGGAAATTTAATTTAATAAATTTATTAAAATTATAAATCAACTAACTTGGTATTATTCTATTTTTTACCTATCCGTTACCTTCTACTTCCTGAAATTTATGTTGATTATACATCAACCTATGGCTCTAAATTGTAAGAGATCAGTCGAAAATTGTTTAGATCGCTAAAATTCATACAAAAGCTACCCAATTTTCTTCCAAATGCCACTAAAATTGCACTTGCACAATCCCTACTTTTTCCTATGCTCGATTATGCTGATGTCAGTATTCTCGATATCACGAAGCAACAACTTGATAAACTTGAGCGCTTTTAAAATTTTAGGATTATATTAATAAACTAGTTGACCCAGCGAACTTCGTACCGCCCAACTTTAAAATTCCAGAACTTGATCGCATCGCCACCTACCGGGTCCAATTGCGAATCTAAACCATTCCCAGATCCCCTTGAACACACACAAAAAATTTCATCAAAATCGGTCCAGTCGTTTGAGAGAAGTTCAGTGACATACACACTCACACAAGAATTATATATATAAAGATTACATGGGCTACGCGATTATGGACATGTCTCTGAATCTCGCAATCTGTTTAAGATTCCCCTGATTCGAATTTGACCGATAGATCATATTCTTTGTTGTATTCTATTTCATCCCTGCATTAATATCTATTTCTTTGTGATACATATTTAAGATGCTTTGACTATGTAGTTATAAATTCTTAAATAGCCTGAATTCTTAAAGTACTGGTTCAATTTGAATGAAATTTAAAATACCATGTGTTTATATACAGTTTGTTTTATTGACGAACAGTCAATCTTTTAAGTTCATTCAAGAAATGAAATTATTTGAAATTATAACTAAAAATTACCTGAATTTCTTCGAGAAAAGAATGGTACGGTTGTGCCACTTTTTTTCGACTTGGCGGGAACACTACCGTACCCCCAGATTCGTACGGTTCATTTTTTTTAAATTAATTTGGTATAGAGTTGCAAAATTTAAAGTATATCCAAAGATAGTTTTTCAATTTTGCATTTGTCAAATATTCGGGATACTTAATTCTTTTGTGTTTTCAGAATAAAGGAAAAAAATGACCCAATATTGACCTTTTTATTCCTCCCGAGATTTTAATTATAAAAGTCACAGTACCATAAGGTACGGATACTGTATCTTACCAATCTGGTTGTCGTAAATAACGCATCGAGGCGCACGATGTCGTCTGAACGTCTCCTTTCTGTTCATAAATCTTGTTAATGAGCGACGCTGATCATTCACTGGATTAGATCGCGGATTATGCCGATAGTGGTTCCTGTCTCAAAGTTCAAGGAAGAAATAAAAGTGTTCCCTAGTTTCCCGGAATAAGTACATGTAATAACTGCATTAATGTGTTTTACTTCATTTGCACATTTTATTAGCTGCTTTTTTTAAATACATGGGTTATTTCTAAATTAACTTGCCTAGCCTAACAAATTATTTATTGCTCATGTATATCAACTATATAATACTACAACAACTCCACTACGTCACCGAGTGGATGTATAAATCTAACTCTCGGTGAATGTTAGGTACACCAGGATTGTGTAAACTAAACTGAAGGAGCTTAATACAAAGGAATAAGAAGGCCAGGTAATCCAGCTTAGGGAGAAAGGATTACAAGCCAAAAGCCTAACGCTTCGGATCCCGCGAACACCACCGTTATTTGATCCTTTCGCATCTTAGTCGAGGTTCAGTTGCAAATTATTGTTCACGCCACAATAGGCGACGTGGTACAAAGTCTAACAATGCGTACTCGGGTACCGCGCCTTAAAAGACGAAGTGCCATTATTAATGGGGAAGCCGATAAGAGCATCGGCATGCGGCAACATTAGCTATCAAACGAAGATATTTCGTTGCGAATGTAATGATCGCTATCTGCTTGTATTCTCACTTGTACCAGTTGTGTATGAATAATATTATTAGTTAACAATTTTAAAACGGTTGAGACTTAACGAGCTCATATCACAAGTAAAATTATTTAGAGTAAATATTTTGCATATTTAGAAAACCAAGAAAATATTTAATTGGAAAAATATAGGTTGTCTTATTTGTATATATGTATAACCTTATAAGGTATATTTAATTATATTTATTACTATGACTACTAACAAAGTTAGTTTACTAGAACTCCATATGTACACCATTTTTCACATACGTAAGAACAGTAACATGATTAGGTTTCCGTGCCACATATAAATGTGTTATAAAAAATACAAATGTAAAACACAAAATTGTGTTTTACATTTGTAAAAACAGAAGTGACTTGAAACTTTAATATTAGGGGTTAAAGTATGAAATTGCCGATTTGCACTGAAAAATTGAATATAGTTTCCTTTTTCGTTTAACATTTTCATCAAAATATATATCATTATCATCTATACATTGCTACCATCTAATAGAAAGGTCATTTAAGCTTTTGCGATACAACTCTAGTGATCTAGATTCTACAAACTGTGTGAAAGCATTTTGTACTGCCTCCTGGAAAGAAAACTTTTTATACTGTAGAAAATTGTCCAAATCACGAAAAAATGGTAGTCCGTTGGAGCAAGGTCTGGCGAATATGTAGGGTGACGAATGGTTTCTAATTGCAGTTCCTGTAGATTTAATACGGTTTCTCGTGCTGTATGGGGACTCGCGTTATCATGGAGCAACAATGGTGAAGATCGATTCATGAGACGGGGCTGTTTCACTGCAAGTTTTGCTATCATTGTTCGGAGTTCGGCACAGTAGACGTCTGCCGTTACTGCTTGACCAGATCGGAGAAAGTTATAGTGAATAACACAATTCGATCCAATATTCCTTCATTTCTGTATCGAATCAACAAGGAAAAACAAGTTTCAACACGCGTTTCTTTCTGCAGTTCGGTCAAGTCATGAGACACCCATTTTTCATATTTTTTATTTTATTGATTTGACGGAGATGAGTCAATATTATATAATTTGTATAATATAATTTGTATAGTATAATAAATTATATAAATTGTATATTTACTTTATATAATTCTCTTTCCAATTTTTTGCACCTACCGCACCATATTACTACATTACCCTAAGGTTGACTGGTAGAGAATGCCTCATGGCATTAAGTCCGCCTTTGTACGATATGTGCATTAAGTTTAAATAAATAAATAAATAATATTGATAAGGTGACGTTAAACCATGCCGCTCATTCCTGGCTTTCACCATTTCTTTCAATTCATTGTAAAACACATGTGTGGGCGGTCTACCACGTGGTTCGTTCTTCAAATCAAAATTTCACGAAAGCGTTTAAACCAAAATCGCATGTTGCGTTCATTAGGAGTCCCCTCTCCAAACGCAACATTGATATTGCGAGCTGTTTCTGCAACGTTAGTTCCGCGTCGGAAGTCGTATTAAAAAATCACTCGAGTTTTCCAAGTATCTATCTTTCTTATCTACCCTAAATAAAATAAAACAACGGAAAGTCGATAATCGAATGTTGCACATTTTTTAAAAGAAGAACCTCATAGGTACGATTTGAAAAAAGTTTCACTCAAAAATCTCAAACTATGAAAGTTCTATGTCAATACGAAGTACCTATTACAATAAATCGGTAATTTCATATTTTACCCCTATTATTATATAATTCCTTTATTAGATTCTCTGTGTTTTCACAACTCGTTGCATTTTTAACGCATCCCACACATGGCTGACTGATTCTAAACTACGCATAGCTTGAATTTTGGTAACTTAAAATCATTTTTTTTAGTTTTTTTCTGTATAAAACTGGGTAAAGAGCACTGCTGTGGTTAAAAGCGTAGGTGACATCGTGAAGAACTGCTAGTTATTGGTAACCTACAACACATAATTATTTGTCCTTGGGAATCGGAATCCCGATTTTTCTTTTACCCTTTTCTGCGTGTCTAACAATCGCTTTAATCAACATCATTGGTAAACAATCTTTTTAACAAAATAAGTTGAGGAAAATGTATTATTTACATAAAAAGTACGTAGAAAAGAAAAGTAGATAAGACAAAAAATAGATGTGACTTTTAAAATGTTTAAAATAATTACACACAACTCACTGTCAAGTTCAGTACTTTTCATAACATAATTTATGCTACTTTTTATTAAATAAAATTTAGGATTGCCATAATATAAAAATACAATATTTTTGGGAACTTAATATGCCTCTATATTTTACTTGTATATTTTATTAAAACGTACCCCAACAAATTAAATACGTTATTAGGGTCTAATTTGACGTCAGTATATTCGGCACCTTAGCTGTGTTCAGACATCTACACGGCAGACTACACGCTATTGTTTGCAAATATTAACATGCAACGACCACTTATATGCCGCCTGCTTCCTTATACTGACACGAAAAATACCAAATTTGGCCTATAATAAAATATTCTGCCTTAAAAACGTGTTATTCCTGGTAGTTATTCATGTGTGGATAGATAAATAAATGAAATGCAAAATAAAAATGATTTATATTCTTGAATTTCTTTTCGTGTTTTGTACTCATGTTGTATTTTGTATCATCATCATCATCAGCGTATCGCAGTCCACTGCTTCACATAGACCTGTCCAATTGCACGCCACTTGGTTCGATCATCTACTTTATTGTATTTTGTATATCATGCAAAAATTTAAAATCAACACTTAAATTTTGAAGTTTACTCAAACCGACATTTCCTCTTTAGTTAAATAGATTATCAATGGAAACAAACATAGAAACTTACTTCTAATTGCTGTGCTTAAATCACACTTTGTATGTAACTGTAATTCAAATACAATAGCAATGACTTATTGGCAAAACACTTGGCAATGACAGCGGTATCTCTCACGCTCGAAACTCTTATTAGTTGTGGATATTAAACGGTTCTTACGGCTACCAAAAAACAACTTGTTCCGTTTGCTTAAAAGTACCACAAAAAGTATTCAAATGCTTTCATCAACGGGCTTTAATAGTCCACTGCTGGACCTATTGTGCCACGCTGACCGGATGGGTTTGTATCAAGTTTTCCTTCTCTTTATAGTGCTGTTGTCTTGCGTAGATTGTCTCTTAGTCGCCTTTTACGATACCCATATGATGAGTGAGGATGGCGACATCTCGAATTCTTACCGCACGGACATTCAGACACGAAATGGGTTTTAGAACAAACATCGTCACTTCGTCAGTGCATTGGACATGGTAAATATTCAAGCCTGTATTGTCCATTGCTTTCAGAAAATCCTCGTCAACTACTATCTTTCTGTGATTGGGATCTTGATTCACAGTCATAGATCGAATCCCGCCGTGTTGCTGCCGCCGTAGTCTTACGGATTTCCTGCAACGTCTGCCAGGATTAACAACATGTTCCGCTACTTTATTTACAAATGTCTTTTTCTCCTTATTAGGCTACGGACCCTCTTTTCGTTTTTAGTTCAAAATTTGTATTAAATATGAGGGTATTGTGTACCTATAAACACCGAATACATAATAGTACCGGTACAGAAGACTCACTCCGAAAAGTAAATTAAAGAAATAGGGACCCTTGGTGTCATCACATTAAGTTCAATTCAGATTGCACAGCGCTGAAGTACCTACGAATATTAAATATATTTGCGTCTCTTTCTGCCGTGTAACTCTTATCTGTTCTGACGTAATCAGGATGTCTTCTTTTCAAAATAATTTTAATATAGGTAAAATAACTACTTTGTCTCTAGCAATTTACTTTAGTGGAAAAATAACTGTAGGTACTTTTAATATTATTTTTACGGGAATTAACGCGATCACTTATTTATGGTATTACATACCTCTGATTTGCCTGACGTTTCGACCAGGTTTTATTAATTATCATGGAACGCGAAAGATTTAAAGTTAGTGTAGGTACTTTTGTCAACACGCGGCGCGGCGTCCCTCCCGTTTTCCGCGGTGGGCTGTCGCCAAGGTGGACAGGGACCTACTAGAGGAGGCGGCCATTGTTTGCTCTTGGCTGTCTCCGCAGGCCCCGACCGAGGAGGTCGACGTGGGGGCTGGTCGCTTCGCCGATGCGTTAACGCTCATCTGCGATGCGGCCATGCCCCGCGTTCGTGGCCGTCGGCCTCCTCGGAAGGAGGTCTACTGGTGGTCCCAGGAGTTGGCGGACCTCCGTTCGGCTTGCGTACGTGCCCGGAGGTCCCACACCCGGAGTCGGCGACGTCACCGCGGGGACGGTGAGGAGGTGGACCGGCTTCACGAGGAGTACCGAGCAGCTCGGGAAACTCTGAGGCTGGCTATCTGCCGCGCCAAAGACGCGTCTAGAGTGGAGATGCTGGAGAGTCTCGAGCGTGACCCCTGGGGTCGGCCTTACACACAGGCCCCCCCCCTTACGGAGACTCCAGCCCAGCTTCCTGCAGGAAGTGGTCGAGGGCCTATTCCCGCAGCAGGAGGAGCACACACCCCCGTCGATGGCCCGTCGTGGTCGTCGTCGGGACAGCGTGGGTGATGTTCCGCCTGTCAGGGAATCGGAGGTAGGGGCGGCTGTTCTACGGATTCGGTCCAAGAACACCGCCCCCGGGCCGGACGGGGTTCCAGCCCGAGTGATGGCCCGTGCCCTCGACTACATGTCGGACCACCTCAGGGGAGTGTTGGACGCTAGCCTGGCGTCCGGACGCTTCCCTGAGCGTTGGAAGTGCGGGAAGCTGGTCCTGATCCAAAAACATGGACGGCCTGCCGATTCAGTCACGGCCTACAGGCCCATCGTGTTGCTGGACGAGGCGGGCAAGTTGTTTGAAAGGGTTCTCTCTGCCCGCATCGTCCGGCACCTCAGCGAGGTGGGGCCCGACCTGTCGGACGCCCAATTCGGCTTCCGAGAAGGGCGTTCGACGGTCGACGCGATCCTGCGCCTGAGGGCCGTGACCGAAGAGGCGATGAGAGACGGCGGAGTGCTGTTGGCGGTGTCATTGGACATCGCCAACGCCTTCAATAGTCTGCCATTCGGCTGCATCAGGGCCGCACTCCAGTACCACGGAGTGCCAGGGTACCTGAGGCGGCTGGTGGCAGACTACTTAGAGGAGCGTACCGTCGAGTACGAGGACCGAGGTGGCGCCTTGAGACGCAGGGCCATGTCGTGCGGTGTTCCACAGGGGTCTGTCCTAGGACCACTCCTGTGGAACATGGGATACGACTGGGCCCTACGAGGGCGTCTCCCCCCCGGGCTGGGTGTGATCTGTTACGCAGACGACACCCTGGTCACGGCCCAGGGGGCAAACTTTGAGGAGGCGGCGCGCCTGGCCACCACGGGAGTCTCCCGGGTGGTCGGGCGCATCGAGGCGCTGGGTCTGCGGGTGGCCCTGGACAAGACGGAGGCCCTATTATTTCATGGGCCGCGTCGCGGTCCGCCCGCCGGCGCCTCGATCGAGGTCAACTCGGTCCTCGTACCGGTCCGGGCCCAGATGAGGTACCTGGGTCTGGTCCTCGACGGTAGGTGGCTCTTCGACGAGCACTTCCGACAGCTTGGCCCTAAGTTGGTGGGCACTGCCTCCGCCCTAGGGCGACTTCTGCCCAATTTGGGCGGGGCCAGTGTCCCCACTAGGCAGCTGTACACGGGGGTTGTCCGGTCAATGGCACTTTACGGTGCACCGGTGTGGGCGGCGGCTCTGTCCGCCCAGAATAGGGCGCGCCTCTGGCGCCCCCAGAGGGTATTGGCGGTCAGAGCCATACGCGGATACCGCACCGTATCTACCGAGGCGGCGTGCGCCTTGGCCGGAACACCCCCGTGGGATTTGGAGGCGGAGGTGCTCGCCGAAGTTTATCGGCGAGTGGCTGACTTCCGGGCAGAGAGCGGATTTCGCCCTCCGCCCGAGGACGTGCGCGAGTGGCGCGAAGCCGCTCGCCGAGCCACCATGCTGAGATGGTCGCTCCGGCTGGAGACCCCACGCGCTGGCTTCGCCGCCGTGGAGGCTCTTCAGCCGGTCATCGAGGAGTGGGCAGGGCGGCAGCACGGGACCCTTTCCTTCCGGCTGACGCAGGTACTTTCCGGGCACGGTTGCTTCGGAAAGTACCTGCACTCGGTCGCTAGGAGGGAACCGAGTCCCGCCTGCCACCACTGCGACTGCAGTGAGGACACGGCCCAGCACACGCTGGCAGTCTGCCCCGCTTGGGCGGCGCAGCGCCGGGTCCTCACTGCAGTCATCGGAGGGGATCTCTCGCTGCCGGCCGTCATAAGATCGATGGCCGGCAGCGACAGTTGTTTTACCGCGGTCGCAACCTTCTGCGAGGCCGTAATCTTGCAGAAGGAGGTGGCGGAGAAGGCCCGGGAGGATGCTATCTAATCGGACCCGATCCGCCGCCGGCGCCCCGGGCGACGGAGGCGCGCATACCTGCGTCTCATGCCGCCCTGAGAGTGGCCGCGGATGGGCGGGACGGGTTTCCCGTCCGTCCGCAGTAGAGGCCAACCGCGAGGGGGCGGCGTCCGCGTGTGACCGGACGTTGCCCAATTAGAGAGTCGCCGGGCAGGCGCCGGTTCGAGTCCAGAAGGAAATCCCCTCCCTGGACTCCGTCCAATACAAAGGCGCAGAGAGGGTCACACCGTGTGGTTTTAGTCGGTTCGAGTCCGACACACCACCCCGCCGTAACCCCCGACGGGGTGACGGTCCGCGGGGATTTCCACACGTAAAAAAAAAAAAAAAAAAGGTACTTTTGTCAACAAATGAAGTTTTAAATAATAATATATCACATCGAAATATCTGTTCGCGTCGTATGTATTTACGCATGACACGAACAGATTAGTTCCTACCTAAGACCTAAAATCTTTTATTCAGACGCGTATCGTGCATAAGCAACAACCCACCGGAATAGCCTGCGCGGGGCAAGCGGCCGACTATACCTAAAGTGCGAAGTGACACCCCCCTGTTATAAATTAGGTTTCTGTATTTCTATTTATTTCGTGGTGTTTGTGATTTAATCAAAGCTGAGGGTATCTAATTTTTTTAATTGCGAATGAGGTCTATTTATGTCGAAAAAGTCGCCCAAGGATAAATACCGTCAGATTTCAAAATAATGTCTGAAGTCAAATAAAACATTGCTTTTGCTGTTAGTCAAATACATTTATATAAAGTATGTATTTATAATTAATTTTGCGACCTGAAGTGAACAAAAAAAATAATCTGAATACAACCTCGTTGGGAGTATGACCGAACAATTTTGTCGGACTCGAATTGACTAAATACATAATAATCTTAAGTATGATTTACCAACCGACATACGTTTAGAGTTCTCCTAAATGTTATCCTTAATTGATTTAACATGTCCACTATGCTATGAAGCACTGTTGGCGGTCACAAAAATGAGGCCTTTGATGGAATTCCGTATGATTGCTACTGATTTCTATTGTTTGTTCTGCTAAGTACCGTGGCCGGCGATACGGTTTGTACGTGCTTTTGAAGGTTCCTTTGTCACTTGGTGGAGCGCTCTTGAAGTTTAGTTGTTTTCGAAGCGCTAACTATTTGTAATGCACGCAATCGTCAAATGGAATAACAACGGAAGCTCAGATGCTATGTATTTTACATGTACCTGCTTAAGTGCTCTGAGAATTGAATCGATATCGCTTTATTTTAATTTTTAAAAGTCACCAAATAGTTTGAGATTTAAGACTGCTACTGAAACAGGTAAACAAAATATCATTATCCATCGCATAATGACTTATTTAAACAAACAATATTTTTATAACTGTAGTTATTGTTATCGTTTGATTAACTCAAATAATTAACGAGTTTTTTATACAACATTTGTGTTGATACAAGTAAATATTGAAATAATAATAGAAATGTATCCATATGAAATATTTTACACGTACATCTTGTAACCAATAAGTCTCCTTAAACATTTAATATATTTAAACATAATACAAGGCAAATCAGAAGTGATTAATTATGAGAGTTGTACTAATCGTTGTTTAGGTTTAATCCTCGGGGTGTATAATGTAACTTTCTACCCCTATGGGTATAATCTGACATAATATTTTAAACCTCTCGCGAAATTCTAAAATACCAAAGTTGAGGGTCGACATCGCGTTATCATATGTGTACAATTTAACAAACAACAGTTTGCGGTAACATAGCTGTTGTATATCGTTTAACTGCACGCATTGCTGAACCTACTAATCCTAAACAAATATCTTTGGCTGGCTCTATAAATTTTCTATCTACTTTATACCGCATTGCCATGGAAAAACCGATACCACTTACTCAGCCAGATACAATGAGAAACGGTAAATGAACGATGAAATCGCACAGTTGCTGGCAATAATGTAAACAACTGATTAAACCGGCCCTGTAGGTTATAAAAGAAGACATTTGTAAAGGGCCAGATTTCGATAGGTGCCTAAACGATAGTAGTGAGGAATGAGAGCTCGTAGAACATTAGAGGAGATCTGCTTTGTAGAAGACTACTTAATTATACAATGTATTTAAGGTGCTCTCTCACCGGTCACATCCTCTTTTACAGTTAAAATTTACACCCACCCGTGACTTAGGAATAATCTAGAATTAGAACTTGTAAGCAATTTTTATATGTAACTTAGATTAGTGAATTTAAAAAGTAGAAAAAAAAATTAATGTGAAAAGCGAGGGGCGACGTTATTGAAGTATTTTCAGAAAGCACCCCACGCTTTGTTACATTAAAATTATTTTCTACTTTTAGTTTATAAGCGTGATTATTTAGTTTCTTAAAACTATTTTTTTTTTGAAAAAAAAGTAAAAAAAGACTAATTTGTTTAAACATTTCTTTTTTAGTTTTTTGTTCAAATTATTGTAATGTCATCGGTCCTCGATAAATCTACAAATTTAGAACGAAATTTGCCCGGTTACAAACATACAATTAAACAAACATACAGGTGAAGCTAATAAAAAGCGTGTAAAAAGGGTTGTAAGGGTAATAAGAGTTACTTCGGAGTGGATAATTACTATCAAACATTGCAGCGAAAAGCGTTACTTAGAGAGAAAGAGACAGCTTTTATGAATTTGTATAGGGTGGTCTCGCTTCTTGGCCTTAAGCTGCACGACTATAGGAGTTTATATTACATCCTCAGGCTTTGTGGGGAGGGTGCTGATAATTAGAACGAAAGATGCGCAGCCACGCGACTCGAACCGTAATCAGTGGTTTAAACTAAAACAAGTTTGATAGTATTAATTTACGTACCTACAGAAAATATCTTAAATATTTGTGTGTGTGTGTACTCAAGATATAACTAGGTATATTTCTAACTTAATTGTGTTAGGTAAGATAAATATCGTAATTCGTTTAGATTTAGATAAAATTAGTTTATGAGTATCATAGTATTTTTGGCAATGGAATGCGTTAGGAATTATGATGCAATTTCAAGCCACTTGTTGAATATGTCTTCCCAAATGGAAAAGTACATGAAAAATCATGGGCTTCTCTATTTGGGAAGACCTAATAGACAAATTGATGATCGAGCATTGATATTTTGTGTTTATTAACCAAGGAACATTTATTCTGCAGTGGTGAGACTGGTGCCATAAAGTTAGTCACTAGTCACTTTTCGTTTCAAATTAAACCCCGTAACTTTACCTTTAACCCTTTTTAGGGTTCCGTAGCCAAGCGGCAAAAAACGGAACCCTTATAGATTCGTCATGTCTGTCTGTCCGTCCGTATGTCACAGCCACTTTTTTCCGAAACCATAAGAACAATACTTTTAAAACTTGGTAAGTAGATGTAATTTGTGAACCGCATTAAGATTTTCACATAAAAATAGAAAAAAACAATACATTTTGGGGGTCCCCATACTTGGAACTGAAACTCAAAAAAATTTTTTTCATCAAACCCATACGTGTGAGGTATCTATGGATAGGTGTTCAAAAATGATGTTGAGGTTTCTAGTATCATTTTTTTATAAACTGAATAGTTTGCGCGAGAGACACTTCCAAAGTGGAAAAATGTGTGTGTGTGTCCCTGTAACTTCTAAAATACGAGAGTGATAAAACTAAAAAAAATAGATGTTGCACATTACCATGCAAACTACCAGCGAAAATTGGTTTGAACGAGATCTAGTAAGTAGTTTTTTTTTAATACGTCATACAACGTAAACCGCAATTGACCTTTCATTCAAACAATACTGTTGTAAAAACATCGATCAAAGTTACAACGAACTACAAAAACTTTTGTATGATGTTACTTGCTGATACGGAACCTTTCATGGGCGAGTCGCACTTGGCCGCTTTTTATTTAAATTACAATATTGAATTGTGTAAATTTTTATTATACACTAGAAAAGTATTGCTAAGTACATACTAACTTTATACTATGCTAATGTTACAAATATCAGCTTGTCACTTGCGCCAGATCTGTTTATACAAACATCGCTATCGCAACGCGCACTCGCTAATTTGCGCCAACTCCTTGACGGCCACCCGACAACTTTTGAAGTCTGGACGCGATTACCCAGTCACTGGGTGATTTATTTATAACTCATCTTATACCTTTGCACTCGCTGATTTTTTTGCAAACTATAATGTGTTTTGTTGCTTTTATATTATAGCAACAAAACAAAACACATTAAGTTTTTTTTTTTAAATTCAACTTGCATTGCAACAATATTGTTACCTATAAACGTGTTTATGTAAATATGTCGTCGATTATCCAGATTATAAGATTATCTTAAAAACTGAATCTTTTAGGCTTTATCTAAAATTGATTTTGAACGTTTTAGTTCAACTTAACTTCCTACATTTCTGTGAGAGTTTCAAGCTGTATCCGAACGACGCATCCACACGAGATAAACCAATGTACGCTTAATCGTTGGTTAATTAAACACGACATGCTCGTCGTCGCCTCATTAATCCTACCGATTAATGACATCATTTAAGCTAATCAACTCCTTGCAGATTTATGTTCAAGGTTGACAGCTTCATAGTGGTCATGCATAGTCAAATTTGTTCACACTTACAGTGCTACTATTGCCAATGAAATAATAAATCTCGTCGACACTTGCTAAGATGACGCACGTGACTACACGAGGAAAGCCGTGACGCGCGACTACAATACAGTAGAGAACGTCCAGTATCACTCAAGTTGTTGGAAAGATGCAGAAGTAGCAGTATTTATCAAATAAAGGATTCGAACGAAGGAGACTATATCCCACGACACAGGGAATCCTAGTGTGGGGTCTAGGGCCTCAACCCATGCATTTTTTCTTATGAGACACTAAAGAGATATTATTATCAGTTTGGTCTTAGTATGCCTACGAGACTCGGAAGCGGTCTCCAGCTGTGAGTGGCTACATCATAATTATCATCAACCATTTGTAGTCTTTCACGCTTAACATAGACCTCTCCTCAGAGAAGAGGTATTTGCCAACATATTTTACTATTTATTCAATTTGGTTTTGCTCTATTATATTTCCGAATCAAATAATTTACGTGAATATCTAAACCTCAAGTAAGGTAATTTTAACATTTACATACTGTTCATTGTCACAGTTTCGTACAACACATGTGACCGCTACAAACGACCCGAGACTAGTGTCAGTGCGGCCGGGGGGTGTCTTCTAAGGTCGGTCGGTGTTCCTGTTCTACAGTAAGAGGCAGGACAGCTTCCTGTCCCGGGGGTGAATCCAGTCACCCTGTGATGTACCTTATTAGTGGGGTACAGCAAGGGAGACTCCAGAAACCACTGATACATTCCGATTTATCAAAACCGTGATCCATATTTTTTGAAGTAAATAGATTGCAATTGCAATTGATGATATTATTATCATCGAGAATTCACTAAATTAATAAAATCTTTACGTGCTGACCTTAAAATAACTTTTTTCTATTACAGTATTTTATGAAAAACTTATTTTAGTACGTCGTGTTACAATAATAATACCTCTTTATTGTATGTGCAGCCCCGATTTCCAAACTAACGTAAACTGTATCATCAACAGCCTTTAATAGTCTACTATGTGTACTATGTTTACTGGATACACTCTACTGCGAAAGGAAAGTGCATAGTGAGCTGTAAATATAAAGCCGATTCCTTCTCATCTGCTCTGTATAATAAACTGCTGGCCCTATTTCCGGTACTCTCATGTAATTATGCTACTTTCCTTTGTACACATAGTCATACATATTATGTATGTTTGCGATACAATAAAATTTCCATTACGTTGAAATATTCCCTAAGTTTCGCGTTATTGAATTGTCTCGGTTACTCCATTTACAGACTCAGTCATGAATATTCTTCATGTGCAACACACTCGTATGTTCGTGAGTTTCGTTTTACGCCATTTAGCTGTTTGGAGCAACGGACGATTCTCTGCGAATTGAAACGCGGTAATGACCATTGCAGGCGCCTAGCGTAAACGCTCTTATTTGCATCAAAACGTGTTCTAGAGCATTGCTTTCATCGCCCTGTATTGCATAGACTAAGAATGCGGCTAGTTTAGTAGCTAGCAGATTGTTTGCATTTTAGTGTATATGGCGAAGCCACAGAATATTAGTAGTTTAGATCTTTACACGGCTACGTGATTAAATAATTGTTTTACTGAAGTTAACGTACGTGCCGCCAAACAATAGTAATATTATAATATTATAAATAAGGAAGAACAAATAACATATTGTCAATTAAGCAATTAAGTAAATAATATTTCTTCCTAGCGCCCCACCTAAACCTGTACATATTACATTGTATATAAGCTTTAGTTTAAGTTAAATTAGATGGAGTCAATACGCAATAATTGGTAACCCCGACGTGATCTATTGGTTTCTAGTGCTGATATAATACCGGGACGACCGGAACCCTATATGGTGTTCAGCAGTGAATCTAGAGAACAATAGCATTACGAAATTGTCACATCCCAAAAATGGCTCCAACAACAACACCTTCAAGAGGCGACACGGGTGCCCACCCAGCGAAAACAAGTACTCCACCATCAAGGAACGTCTAATAAACTGCTACGAAGAGAGCGAACACCGACGTTTCCACAGACTACTATCAGAAATGGATCTTGGAGACCAGAAGCCTTCCCAGCTCTTGAGAAAAATGAAGGAAGCTGGATGTGGAAAAATAAACGACGACACTATTCGCCTGCTGTGGCTAAGGCAACTCCCCGCTTCACCAACAGCGATATTATCAGTCACAAACAATATGTCGTTAGACAACTAGAGCGAGTTAGCCGATAAAATATACGAAAACTTGACCTACAACAGGAAAAATACGCAAGAGACAGCGGTTGACATTAACCTAGTTACAAACATATCGTCACAACTTGAAGCCATGCGAATAGAAATAAATGCATCACGCAGCATACGCGAGAATCAACCTAGGCAACGCAGCAAATACCAAACACGACACACGCCACATTCACGGTCAAGGTCGCGCCACAGAAACTCACATAATGGATTATGTTATTTCCATAATCGGTTCAAGCAGATTGCATATAAATGCAACAAGCCTTGTTCATGGAATACAATTAAAAATAACAGGCTATCGGGAAACTAAAATTAGCACAGAATACGACGGGCCTCTGTGCTATCCACCCAGCAAACCGTCTAACTATAACTGACTCAAACAGTGGTTATAGATTTTTAGTCGACACGGGTGCTAACATTTCGGTCATAAATAGCACAAATAATGAGAGCCAAGCATGCGAATACCAATTATTCGCCGCGAACGAGACCCCTATAAATACATACGGGGAACGCGCTTTAACGCTTAACCTAGGACTGCGACGAAGCTTTAAATGGACATTCACCATTGCCGATGTCAAGATGCCAATCCTGGGAGCCTTTTTTTGGATCATTATCAATTATTAGTGGATATACACGGAAGAAAACTGATCGATAAAAAAACAGGTCTGGAAACGCCTGCCAAAATAGTGAGAACAAAAATTGCATCAGTGCGATCTTTAAACGCTTCTCTACAGGAACCAATAAAGGGATTAATAGAGAAATATGAAGATATTACAAAGGCCTCCACAGGGACACCACACGCAGGACGCGACGGCTCCAGCCTGGTTACCCCTACGGCCTCATCAGCGGCTAGGCACAGCACACTGCACACACGGTCCACGTAAGAAGAGAAACTCTCTCCCGTCAACGCAGCAGCCAGCCACTACGCAGCAACCGCCCCGACTCACTGGGGACTTCACCGCAGCACCGCGCATCACACGCCCGACTCACTGGGATCAGCGGACTACAGTTCCGACTCACTGGGACTAGCGGCATACAGTTCCGACTCACTGGGACTAGCGGCATACAGTTCCGACTCACTGGAACTGCTCACTCCTGGCACTGGCAAGCTCCGCAACAGAGCCCAGACAGCCGACTTCCACACACAGCGCAAGCGAAAAACATACAAGAGCGCCATCTAAAAGCGCCTACATAAAAACGGCACAACAATAAACGCAAACAAATACGAATTCGCCAAGTCGGAGATTGATTTCCTCGGTTATCATACAACGAGCCAAGGGTTGACTCCTACTATGGAAAGGATCACAAGGTATAAGGATATTTCTTCTCTTCAGAGGGGGAATATCTATGGCGAAGCCACAGAATATTAGTAGTTTAGATCTTTACACGGCTACGTGATTAAATAATTGTTTTACTGAAGTTAACGTACGTGCCGCCAAACAATAGTAATATTATAATATTATAAATAAGGAAGAACAAATAACATATTGTCAATTAAGCAATTAAGTAAATAATATTTCTTCCTAGCGCCCCACCTAAACCTGTACATATTACATTGTATATAAGCTTTAGTTTAAGTTGAATTAGATGGAGTCAATACGGAGTCTTACAGAGATAATGTAGTCATTAATAAATATTACAACCAACGTGTCGTCTAATTGGCTCCCTGGGTAAACACGCAATAGTGTACTATTTTACTTCCATTTGAGTTGTAAAACTCAAATACAATATTAAAGTAGACATGAATTCGCTAGTAGATTAGAAAGCGTAACGAATAGTAGTCAAAATCCAAATTGTCTTTTATCTCCTCGATTGCCAATTAGTCTGTCAAAGGCTTGGCTTTTCGTATTCAAATGATTACTGCTTCCATAATTACTTTTATCAGTGTCGTCTAATCTATCTAATTACTGAAATAATTTTAAACTACTTTTGATAGATCATCAAAAATAATACTTAGTGACCGTTGTGCTTCTTAGGTAAAAAGTGTACGCAAATTTTTACTTAATTTTTGACTTCCTTAATTTTTTACACTTAACTTTTAAATAGCTAGATAGATAGCAATTGAAGAAAAACATTACACAACAGCAAGGTATCCCTAAAAACAGCTAGCTCTGCCCTCTAATATACTACATAAGAGGAAGCTAATGATAGTTGAATCTGAAGTTTTAGGGTGCCCTTTCCATAGATTTGTTCTTTCTTGCATCTGGAGCTTTTCGTATTCGACAGCTATTAATGATCCACCATCGTGTTGGAACATATCAAGTATAACGATATCCAGAATATTGCTCGATATTTCCATACACAACCTCCTGTTGTCAGTCATAACTTACTGAAAATGAGATAATACTGTTAGACGTGTTAACACTTTATCACAAACGCTGGTTTTTGTGATTGCAAGAAAATTGTATAATGCCTGCCAATTAGAGGCTAATAATTAGGTTATAGATTAATTATTCTTTATTTATTTACTTTGAGTCAATGAATAAATGTGGAAAAGGTAATTAAGCTGTATTAGCAAAAAAAAAATAACAATCAGTTCGGAAAAGAGGTTTTTATTCTGATTTATATGGTTATTTTTGAGATTTGTTCTTGTTTAAGATGATCTAGATTGAAATTTAAAAAAAATACTAGTAGCTAATACACTAGACATTTGTCATATTTTCACTCTATATAAACTTGGTATGACGCTTACTTGTATGGGTGGTAAAAAGCATTTTTTTAATTATGCAGAAATATTATTGCATGTATAGCTCTCCTGAGAGGAGACCGTTATGGGTTGATTAATTATATTTACATAACATGACGTGTGTACTGTTTAGAGTAAAAGTTAAAAAGTAGATCACCAGAACACCATAGGTCAGTAATCTTGCTGTATTGTCCACATTCGCAATGAGAATGGTGACCGCCACTCTTAGATTCAGCTGATTCTTCCCATCAGGCAGAGTAGAGTGATATTTGGAGCTTCCAATTTAAAATAATAGCGGGTAACAAGCAAGGCGAAGCTAGTCCAAAATAAATCTAACCTAAGTTATCCCTTATTGGCTGTTTGCCAGTGATGGAGTGAGAAGTTTTTAAAATTGGTTTTATTGAATCTAGTACCGTATATGTATATAAATACATATACATACTTTCATACGGATTTAGTAAAAAGCTATGAAAATAAAAAAAAGAAGTGTATATTGCTTAATTTTTTTTATTTTTCTTTTCTTGTTTTTTTTGGATTAGTTTGTTATTTATTCTTTCATTAATGGAAACTTTATAAATGAAAACCTATAATTTAATGTATTGAATAACTATTTATAATAACGGAGCTGCTATTATTAATATGTGACTTAAATTTTAAAACATTTTACTATATACATTGTCGTCTAGTAATTGATTACGCAAATATTAGTTTGTTCTTGTTATTTTGTTTAGTTTATAGAAAGCTTATAGAATGTATTAGTACAATCTAAATACTTAAAATACTTCAAAATAGATTTTTCAGAAAATAATTTTATTTTTGATGACAAGTAATATAAACGAGAAATGCCAATGTAAATTTATTTTATGCAGTTATTCGAAGCTCTTAAATATAATCGTAGCTTCAAAGCGAATAACTTTAGACGATACATTTACGGCAGATTATTTCACTTCTCGTGAAACCAAAGTGGAGCATTAAAACTAGCGAGCGCCACAAGCGATGCGATGCTTAACTGTTACATACACACGCTACTTGAGATAAGATCCCCATTTGAAGCTGAGCAAGCTTCTTGAATTCTGATTTGATTCTAGTAATCGGACATCATAACATTCAAACATCATACAGTCTACAGACTTGCGTAAAATTGTCAGTACACTTTAGCTATAAAGATTGTTTAAAATTTAGGTATTCTTGGAAATACCCATTTTAATTATAGCAAATTTATTGATACTAGCTGCGTCCCGCGGTGATACCCGCATATTTTCGGGAAACTATAACTATGGTTGCTATGCAAGTGTGATAAGCCTAGCAACCTGTGAAGTTTTGACAGGAGATAAACAGTTATACATTTTGACATCTACGATTTATGTATTCTAAAATCTATATATTAAATATATCTCGATTATTGCAGTAAAAAGTAGCCTATGTTTTATTCTGATATATAAGCTATATTACTGTAAAATTTCATTCAAATCCGTTCAGTAGTTTTTGCGTAAAAGAGCAACAAACATTCATACACACATACATACTCACAAACTTTCGCGTGTATAATATTAGTAGGATTTTGTTACAAACTTCAAACGTATAATAGAATATGAAATACTTAATGGCCCTACTTTTATTATTCACAGGACGTTTTCTTCTTTTGTGTCCAGGGCGATATCAATCTGCGATCGTCGGCTGGTGTGTGACGCCTAGGGCTTGGTTCTTCACCTAGCTACGTGTAATTGCAAAGCCCTATAGGGCGAGACTGGTTTTACTGCTACATATACTTAATGCCCATACTGAGAACGTGTAACTCGGTCCGTCAGCCAATTAATAGCCCGCTTTGATGAGCCGTACACACGCCAAAACCATAAATTCCACTTCGTGATGACCATGTGCTATATCTTTACCTGAGTAACATATTATCAACAACATTTATAATTAGCGTCAATACCATATTGACGGTTTTATTCGAATTTAAAAAAAATTTTTTTTTGTAGCTAAAGCTTGTCTTATACTTCTTAATTATAAACGCTACTGAATTAGAGTTAATTAATACTGTATTTATATTTGCTTATTTGAAACAAATTGAATTTTTTTAAGTCCATTATTCAAGGAAATTTTACTTGTGATTGGATACACCAAGAGATCGGTAGAAGGCAAAATAATATAGAGAAACCTCATTGGTATGATGCAACTATACTTTAAAACAAGTAATATGTTTTCCATATATTTATTCGAAACCCATGATTTTGAGCAGCCGTGGTAGTGAAAATTTTCTCGCATGTCTCTTTATTGACATATGCATTTACATACAAAACCGAGGCCCTGACCAACCGGTCAAAGATAGCGTGGCATATCTAATCGGTAGACGGCTGTCAATCAGCATCTTGACAAGACTTCGAAAGTAACACGTTCTGGATCACTGAGCTCTTGGTGGATTAATATTTAACTCTAAGATCTATAACGATTGTTTTGTTGATTATATTGATCTGGGTTAATATAAAAAATTGTTTATTGTAACTGTTTTAGACTTTCGCGACTTTTACACTTCGTTTATTTTTTGTGATACATAGGCATCGTAAACTTTCAAATACTTTTATTGCAAATAACACCCTCTATTGAATAAAGACTAATGAGAGACTAAAACTTTTATGTTATGTACAAATTGAATTTTCATAATATTTTTCTAGAGCAATACATGAGCGACTAGAGCCGCTTACCATCAGGTGTCACGGTTTGCACTCTATATTACTGAGTCTTAAAGGCAATAAGACTATCAATATTTCGCAAATAAACGTCACTCGCATATTTCACGGACTGCGCCACAATACCAGGACGGGACGTTTCGGTCGCGTAAAACGATAAGCCCTGCGATTTATTGCATATAAATACAACACTCCCGCAGGCTTAGTAAACTAGTCTAGTTTACACAACAGTATATTAATAGATGGTTTAGTGTTACGGTCCTGTAGAGGACTACAAAGGGTTGACTTGTTGGTCTTTGACGGTCTTCCTTAAATAAAATGCGGGCAGGCGCTTGGAGGGGTTGGGATGTCGTAATAACAACTGTTCCCGGATCTGTCCCATCTAAGGCGCAGAGTATCACGCGGTAGTAGGCGCGGTTTGATTCGGTCCGATTCTAACATATCACCTTTTCGAAAACCCTGGTGGAGACAGTGGCAACTTTTTTTCATCCCCGCGGGCAGTCATGGACTTATCTACATGTAAAAAAAAAGTTGATATAGGGCACTAACTTTTCCTCCTAGCGATTGCTACAGATATTCATGACAAAACATTCAATTTAAAAAAAAAACTGTAAACAGAGTATTTTGCACTTATTTTTATTTTAAAGATAAAGATATTGTCCTGGTTTACAATTTTAGAGATAGCAACCCTACACTAGACCAACAAGAAAATCAATATCATTTAACCACATCTAAAGCCTTTTTTGCTTTTCAAATATTAGCTAACCAAATTTAGGTGAAGGAAAAAGCTGCTTAGTGAGATTAGCTAGTTGCCTAATGTAATGGAAATGCTCCTAAAGACGCCGACTTCCAATGTATTTTTGGGTGAAGTGCTACATCTATTGAGTTTACACAAATTTGCTTAATCATTACGATACGCAAGTACTATTAGGATATTAAAAACCATTTTATATTTATTTCAAAGCTACATTTTGTAGTAGACCTTTTTTCCGAGTATAGTATATACAGTTGACTTAGAGTACATATTGGAGTCTTAGATGGCGTGTACTTTGCCTTTGCCTAGACGGGTCTGTCTGGTAGTTAATGATCTTGACTATTAAGCTCACGGATTCGATTCCCACTCAGGAAATTTTTTATTCATTTTGACCACGACCATCTGAATCTGAATATTTATAATACTTGTTTTAGCCCGCAGCTGCGCCTGGGTGTACGTCGGTTACCGCAGTAAAAAGCCTATATTCTTTCCCAGGCTCTAGACTATACGTGTACCAAATTTCATTTAAATCGGTTCAGTAGTTTTGCCGTGAAAGAGTGTGAATGTGTCCAATAAGTATTCTATATCTAGTTCCACACTAACGGGCCGGCTTAACGCGGAGTGGTACTACCCTCTCATAGAAGACCAACCTAATGACAATATTTGTGCTGTCGTGTTGGTGTACGAGTATGGTGACAGTACTCTTGATCTTAATCCGTGTGGTGTCGGATTAAGAATACAGAGTGTCACCACCCCCATTCATCCCGCGGGTGTCGTAAAAGGCGACTAAGGGATAAACTACGCAAGACAACATCAATGCAAAGAGTAGGAAAACATGAAACCAACCCTATCTGGCCAGCGTGGTATAGTAGGCCAAACCCTCCTTTCTAAGGAGAGGCTTATGTCCAGCAGTGGACTGCTAAAGGCTGTTGATGATGATTGATGATGATGAAAGTTAAGTCATTTTGGTCGGGTCATACATAAAACAAAAATGTGTGTTAAAATAAATAGATTTTTAAAAATATACTCTACTGAAAAATATTTCAGAATGTTTTATGAATGTATGTATTTGTTGCGAGTAAATTAACAAACGGGGCAACCTCTCTTTCTATACTTCGTAAAACAATGTGTGTTAAATGTAAGATATTATATTTGTTCTCGAAGTATTAAAGTAAGTAATAATCGCGTGTTCCTTGTTAGCTTTTGTACGCTAGCATCCCTTATCCCTTGAGTTGCAAATATTTGCCAAGATCCTCTATATTGAAATGCGTTGTCTGCTAACGTTTAATGTCGTACGAGTTTAGTAATCAAGTGCGCTACACATTAACTGTCATTGTTGCGCGTGTTATAATGTATTTAGTAAAACAGGTGTAAAACTTTATATTAAAAAAGTTTTATTATAATATTGTATCTAAACCCTCGAAAAATGACCGATTTTAACTGAGAGATACGGTTTAAGAATAAATATTTTCGAACATTGCGGACATGTTGTAAACTAAACAGAGTTTGTACTATGAAAGCTAGATTGACTGATAGAATACTTGTTTTGTAAATACATATAATACATATTGTAGAAAACACCCAAACTCCGAAACAATTTTTTGTAAATCATACACAAACATTTGGGCCGACCCAGGATTTTAACTCGAGACCTCATAGTCTGGTCGACAAGTTGAAAATGGTACAAAATAGAGATACTGCTCTTAAAATTATGTGCAATAGTTCATTGGATCCGGAATGATGCCTAGAAAAATGTGCTTAAAGCGTGTATCAGCACATAAAAAATTGCAAAAGTTATAAACAATTAAAGATGAAAAAAAAAATGCATTTCGTTTTTTGTAAATATTTCATAACTATTAATATTTAAGAAATTTCAAGAAAAGATTCTGAAAGACGAGGAAATTTCCAATTAAAAACTTTGAACACCCGGAACTCTATCTCCATTATTTATAATTTTTATTTAACGCTGAAAATAGGGCTGTGCGCGACATTTTTAGGTTGCATGCGTGGCGTCAAAAGCGAGTACGGCACAATAATTAATTTATATAAGGTATTGAATATATTTTTTTTGAATTTGAAAAAAATATGATGTATTTTGAACACTATAAATAATTTATTCCCGTTGGAAATTTTACTTAAAGTTAATTTTTAACTACAATTGTTAACTAACAATTTTTTTTTGTACTGCCGTCTTAATTGTAAGTGAAAAAAAAAGATAAAATAATGGTCGTAAATATTTTTCACTTCGTAGAGCCTTTCTTCTTGAACAAAAACTGAAAATCCAAGTAAAGTAGTAAAGTAAAAAAAATATTATAAGCAAAGCATAAATATTTTTTAACTTTTATGGCCTGATCTTGTTAAGTATGTATGTAAGAAAGGCTCTACGAAGCGAAAATTTTTACGACTATTATTTAAACATTTTTTTCACTTACAATTAAGACGGTAGTTCAAGAAAATTTTGTTAGTTAACAATTGTTATCACAAAAATTTATTTGTTAAAAACATTTTGATCATCGCTTTGCATGGTGCCATCGTCCGATCCTGACATTCAACTGACGCGCTGATTTACAAGGCGAAAACCTTTTTTGTCTTTCATGACATTCGTCAGCCGATGGAGACGTTCGAAGCGATGCGCAGATCTGATTTCGGCATCTTTTTAATTCCGTCGACCATCCTTTCGCACGTCATGAATCCACATGTAAGCGGCAAGATGTATAATGGAAGCCATGACAGCAATATATATCCTATTTTAAAACAGATTTGAGAGATAACAATGTCCTTGTGTTATTCAGAACAAAGAAACAATTTCTAGGACGAGAGTTTACACGTAGTGTGAAGCTATAAAATTAATTATTATTTATTATTAGTTACATTCTAATAAACTAGCTTTTACCCGCGGCTCAGCCCACGTGTATGTCGGTTATCGCGACAGAAAAATAGCTTATGCCATTCTCGAAGGTAAAATCAATCTCTATTAAGAAATTTATTCAAATCGATTAAGCGGTTTAGCCAAAGCATAACAAAGCATACAGACAGACAAACATACATAAAGAACAAGTGTGTTTATTAGCTTTCTTATTTGCACTGTTGTATAGCAATATATCTCATTAAGAACACTCCTTGGGATTGAAAGTAGTACTTAATTAATTTATAGTCAAGTGAAGGATGAACTGATTAAGTAAACAATGTTGACTCTGCAGTGTTAATTGTGCCGGATTCGATTATCCGATTGAGATACAATGGTAATTGCCTAGTTGCTACCCATTTACCTACGCGAATGTCCAGTCGTTACTTTTAATTAGGTTGGTAAGTTTTTCCTTTTTTTTTTTGCTTCTTTTATTTCCATGTACCTTTTCAATTTAAATCTTAGTTACCTATCTAATAAAAGTCACTATGTATGTAGTCACTATTCCTTACAATCGCGACCGACAACTTAAAGTGCTCACTGAGGTGCGACGAGTTATTAAGAATTTCTTGTAAGAAAAACCCATTAACACTTTCGGACTAACCTGGAAATTGAACCCAAGAGCCCTTGATCGGCATTTGCATACACTGACCGCTAGACCAACAAGGTAACGAATTAATTAAAAGATAGTATCGACAACGTAACAAAAATAAAACCACATATTTTTTTCTTAATCAACAATATACCCAACAAGTAGAGCCGTTAAAATATAAACGTTATGAGAGTGCACCCACTTTGCATGCTAAATGGCATCAAGATGTATGTCAGCAGAGCTTTTATTATCTGTAATCTTTAAAGTAGTGTCATGTTCAATAAAATCATTAGCGTATAGAATATCCAGGAGTGCGAAGTGTGCGCATGAGTGCTTCACTTATTAAAGAATGTAGACTGAAATAACTAAAACAACTGAAGGTCATTTTTTTTATGAGCCTTCTAAAGTGACTACTTGGTGGCCCACACTACGGCGGCCTTGTTCTCACAATTTTGTACTTGTACTTCTGCATTATTGGGTCACCGGTCTCACACTCACCAATGAGATACATGACAGCACAAAAGCTGTCATTTTAGGGCTGGTCTTCTAGGCAAGGTTAGTGTCGCCCGGGTCGAGCAGGTTCATTCGTGCTAAAGTCAACGTGGCTGTATCACCTTGATTTTACTTGATATCTGTTCGAAAAAAAGCTTCAATATCTTTTCAAACAAAATTATAGATTGTAAATGTAAATACTTCTTAAATTAACTCCATGAAAGTATAGGATATTTACCATATAAGATACTTTTGTACAATAGATTCTATTTTAAGTGATCATCATAATACTGTCAAATGCTATTACGCTTCATATGACAGATCGTGATACTTTTTTTTATTAGATTTTACTACAACAGAGTAAATAACATGTTCCTATAACTATTTAAGACAAACATATGGACCGATATAAATGTTGACCGATTTGCAGACCTACCCGATATGCACACAAAATGTCATGAGAATCGGTCCAGCCGTTTCAGAGAAGTTTAATTACAAACACCGTGACACGAGAATTTTATATAAATAAAGGCTATAACATCAGGAGCCCGTCGGACGCGCTCATAAATTAAAAGCCATCATATTTGTTTTTCGAACGAGCAAGTAAATAAAATTCCGATCGACGGAGCGTAACTTTGCGCGGTACGTAATCAACAGTTTAATTCATCGATTCCGCTGCCTTGATTTCGGGTTTTATCCTTGTCGCGAATCACGCTCATTCCTCATTTGAATATCTTTCAACTCAAATCCTTTGATAATTAAATCTATCTTAAATTATCAGAGATAGTAGTCTTTTATTATAAGAAACATTACTTCCAAAATTTTTATAATACTTTTTGCTCCACTTAGAATGTCAATGGTCACGCACAGACAGTTTTATTAAAAGGTAAATAGAGGTCAGTAATTAACAGCCCAGATCAACAAGCCGCTCAATGCTAATAGGGTCTTTCCACGTCAAAGGGCTAAAAGGCGTCGGAGCGCGTCTGTCCGAATAATGACTTGAGTTGTAGAACCTTTCCGGCGCTCGGCTGCCGGGAGTGTGCAGCCACGCTACGACCTCAGTCGACCCTCGTCAAACGCTCGATTAGCCTAACGTATATACACTAATTATATTTTATTTACTATTTATTTCTTTTTTCAACGTTGAGTAGAGTTAGTTCATCTTAGCATATCTTTTACATCTCGTTGACTTTCATCTTACGTAGAACAATCTATTTTCTTAATGTCTCATGTCAAATTTTGTTGTAATTATCTTGTAAAGACCTAATTAACATGCTGTTGTCAGGACTATACGTTACGGAATTACAACTCAAACGTTCTGTCGATAATGCATGGCAAGAGCCTCACTCAAATGGAATATGACACTGAAACATGACATTTGGGTTTTCTTAGAAATAAGAAATATAAATTTATACATTGAAAAGTGAATGATTAGTCTTTGGATCAATTTGACCTTTAATAATAACCTGTCGATAAATATAAAAAATCATCAATCTGAATATCAATTTATAAGAATTATTCTTCGTCGTTCGTTTTATTCGCATCATATTACTGTTTTTAAAATTTTTTGATTAATTTAGACCATTTAACATTATTTTTAAACGAAAATTTAATGTTATCGCCGACTCTTTAATTGGACATAGAAAATAATACTGATTAATTATATTACATAAGAAGGATGAATTATACAAAACACAACAAATTTATTAAGATATATATTTTTTTTATTTCATATTCAAATGAAATAATTCTTTTAAAAAGGAATACAAGTGACACAATGGCAATAACTTTACGTTGAGGCAGTAGGCCTCACTTAATTTATTAATAAAATAGGTACATAATTTAAAACCCAATTTGGGAACATAGGTAACGTGGTTTCATAAAGTTAAATGACTAAATGGCAACTTCCATTAAAAACCCGAGTATTATAAAGTCTTTACGATTTGACCCGTTGGTATTCCAGTGTAATTCCATTTGATAAAGTCGGCTATAAAGTCTTATAATAAATTTTTAGACCTAATACGTTTTGTGAAAACAAAATTTATTATCGGCAGAGTACGGGAGCCCCGTAAAACAGGCCGCCTGTTATTAAGTGACAAATCGCTGGATTTTGTCGCAGTCGCAGTCATAAAGTCACAATAATGGACAAATTATACGCTGAAAAGAAATGTTTACCCGACATTTCATTTTAAACTGTCGTCTCTATTACTTTGAAACTGAATTCGTAACTCTTTTTAATAGCTAGTGACAATAGTTATTGGTTTAAAATATATAATACAATAACAAAGTCTTCATAACTTAGATGGATTTAATATTTTTACACAATATTTCTTATTGAATTTAAAAATAAGTGCAGATAAATTTACTATGTATGTTATGTCGTACATTTATTAAATTTATATAGCCATATTATTGAACATAAATACGAGATTCTTGTTTAGTTGCCTTAAATCATCAGTAACATCTCTGAAACGGCTGGACACCTGAGGTTATGAGGAGTAACACAGGCTGGTTTTATAAAAGTAAAAATAGGATTGCGCGTAAATAATACAAAAACTGCGATTATTACCGCGAGGCATAGTTAGATATGTTTAATAAAATAACTTGTGCTCGGTGATCGTGCTCACTAAGCGTTTCCGCCTTCCTTTGTTTTCAGTTTGGCACAACTCACGAAATATACGTGTACCTTTAATTACAGCTATTTGTGTTCACCGCCACGTAAAATTATTCAAATTACGTTTAATTTAATGTTATTTAAGCAACGAATTGCTGCGTATTTTTCAAAGCGTCGTGTTAATGGGCCAATTCCTGAATTAAAATCGACAATCGTTAATTAAGCACTACATAATGTTACATAACCAAACTTTTCTATAGTATAATACTAGCTTTCGCCTCGGCTCCAACCGCGTGTATCTCGATTATTGCAGTAAAAATAGCTTATGTGTTATTCTGATATATAAGCTATATTACTGTAAAGTTTCATCTAAATCCGTTCAGTAGTTTTTGCGTGAAAGAGCAACAAACAAACATACATACTCACAAACTGTCGTAAAAGTATTGATTATTAGAAGTTTATGGCTTGAAGTAAGGGCTAGCAGAGACCCAAATTTCATATGAGGTTTTAATTTAGTTAAATTTCGAAAACAAAATATATACCTACATTTCGAAAACCTCGGGCAAGTACTGACAACATTCCCCTAACTTGAAATATAGTAGGTACTGTTTATATGTCGTTATCAAGAGCCACTGCTAGATATAGGCCTCTTTTCAGCAAGGAGGTTTCGGCCTAATTATATACAACATATATCGAAGCATAAGCACTCTTGTGTTTTACAGGTAATGTACCTTTATGCGGACGACACGCTTGTGATGGCGTGGGGGGAGACGCATCGTGAGGCAACCCTGAGGGCCACGGCCGGGGTTGCCCAAGTTGTGGATCGAATCCGGCGGCTGGGTCTTGAGGTGGCCTTGCACAAATCCGAGGCCTTGTTCTTCCATGGACCTCGGAGGAAGCCACCTGATGGACTCAGTCTCATAGTAGGAGCCACTCGCATCGGCATCGAGCCCTCTATGAGGTATCTAGGGCTCGTACTCGACGGCCGATGGGGCTTCGAATCTCACTTTCGAAGTCTGGTCCCCAAGCTGGTTGGCGCAGCGCGTGCATTGGCACGGTTGCTACCAAACATGAGGGGACCCGATGACTCCTGCAGGAGACTCTACGCGGGGGTTGTGCGGTCCATGGCCCTTTATGGGGCTCCAGTATGGGCGGAGGCTCTGAGGGCCAGCAACGCCGCGCTGCTGCGACGACCGCAGCGGGTGCTGGCTATCAGAATTATAAGAGGGTACCGCACGATCTCCTTTGAGGCAGCAAGTCTCCTGGCCGGAACTCCACCATGGGACCTGGAGGCGAGGGCCCTTGCAGCTCTTTATCAGTGGCGCAAGGAGGCGCGGGAGCTGGATAGGAGTCCTGATCCTCGAGAAATCGAGAATCAGAAATCCCAGCTCCACCAGGTCCTCGTGGAGGAATGGAGGGAACGACTTGGGCAACCAAGCGCTGGGCACGCCGTTATTGCGGCGGTAAGACCCGTTATGGAGGATTGGCTCGAGAGGCATCACGGCAGCCTCTCATACCGGCTGACACAGGTGATCACTGGAAAGGGGTGCTTCGGAGATTACCTGTGTCTAATCGGAAAAGAGCCAACGCCTGAGTGCCACCATTGCGATGGCCAAACCGTGGATACGGCGCTCCACACGTTAGCTGAATGTCCAGCGTGGGCGGAGCCGAGGCGCGACCTCGTGGCAGCCATCGAAGTGGGGATTCTCTCGCTCCGTAACATGATTGCTGCCATGATACGGAGCGAGAGTGCGTGGAACTCCGCTGTCTCCTTCTGTGAGCAAGTCATGCTTGCGAAGGAGATGGCTGAGCGGGACCGGGAGAGGCTTAGAACTCTTCCGGTCCGCCAGGCCCGAGATCGGGCCAGGTACCACAGACGACTCAGGCGCCGGAGATCGTTAAACGATCTCCGTCCTCCATAAGCGCAAGCCTGGGGGTGACAGGTGAGGCCATCTGTTACCCTAGCAGAAGCAGGCCAGGGTGGCGGCGCCAGTGCCACGAAGCACCCGCGCCCCCTTTAAGACAGTTCTGAACTTGGGTTTCACACAGGAGAGGGTCACCTGCAAGGCGTAGATGGCCCGAGGTACGTCGGGGTTCCAGGGACTTCCTTCCGAGGGTACACCTGGCTCCTCGGCTTATAGTACCCGAGGCGGCGTGCGGTTTTGGTCGGTTCGAGTCCGACATAACCATCAACTGGTGGTATCCGGGGGGATTTCCGCACGAAAAAAAAAAAAAAAAAAAAAAAAAAAAAAAAAAAGGTAATGTACCTTTGCATCCCAGACCAGTTATCGAAAGGTTTAGTTGTCTTGTTTCCTTATCGGATTTCTCATTTGACGACCGAACACAATAACCGACACTGTAGCGCATCATGCAAGATTCCACAGTTTTACACACAAGCAATGAGCTAGATCGCTGAACTTTTGCCATTTAACTCGTCGAGTCGGGTACCGTACGCTTTTGATATTTCACAAAGTTGCACAGACGTTATTGCGATACTCGCAAAGTTTTGTGGGTTGCATTTAGAATGAATTGTTACTTCTTAGTTTCGTGAGTATACCTAATCAATGTGGATACCTCATTCCAATGACGAAGTATCGATGTTAGTATAAGATGTAACATTTGCATGTAACTATGTACAGTAAACTTATCTAACAGTCGTAGATCAAACATGCTTGTGTTTTACACGAAAGAGTACTTACAATTGTTTATTTTTGCTAGTGGCTGCTTATAATATTATTTTTATTTAACTATGAGCAAACACAATTTATTATTCCACCGTTAAAGTTTCGTTAACGTTCTTTCTTATCATTATAATTATAATATTTATTGTACAGCCTTTATTCCTACGCTTTTATTGTGAGTGTGAAAACCCCAGCGGGCTGTCATCACACCATGGTTTTTGTTAGGGCAGTTTCTCAAAACTGAACTGACAGTTATTCCTAATGTAACAACTCTAAATGGTTATGAATCGTACACAAAACGAAATTTTGTGTTGTGTTCTCCATTTATAATCAAAAGTAATCTGAATTGATGTATTTAAAGTTTATTTATTATTATTCACACCACAAACTGTAAAATACATGTTACATACAATGTTCATCCAATAATTTGTTGCGGAATCATCTTTACTGATCAGTCATCATATAAAATGTTTTAACGTGGTATTATTTATTAAAGGTTTTTAAAGAAATACGTCAGCCTTCAATTACATCATCGACAGCCTCTGCTTCACTCACTGATGGACTTAGGCATCTCCTTAGAAAGGTGTTTTAGCCTACTGTATCAAACTTCTCGTTTGGGTTGGTATAGGATTTCGTTCGAGTTTTCTTTGTCTTTCTTACTAACATTATATTACTAGCTTTCGCCCACGAGTCCGCCCACGCGAATGTCAGTTATTGCAGAAAATAGCAGTCTCTGCATAATTCTGATATATAAGCTATATAATTGTAAAGTTACATCCAATTCCTTTCAGTTGTACTTGAATGAAAGAGTTACAAATATCCTAACCTCCATCTCCACAAACTTTCACATTTATGATATGAATAAGAAGAATGTTGAAAGTGATTTCGGACTTTTATACTTTGATGAATTGTTCTGTCATTCAATTATTTTGCTACGATTTATAATGTTTAGAAAATTACTTTACTTTTCATCAGAGTCAGAATCCTAGTTTAGTCGTAGTCAACTGTTGTTTTTGTCTGTCATATTATTTATCCTTTTAAAAAATAAATTGTTTCTTTTGATCGCACAAGCTTACAAAAGCTATGGTGTCGTGGTTTAAGATAGGGTCTAGTTGGGATATCTGTTCAGCTAATAAATCATATTGACTGCCAGCGTCCCGTGATCGAGAATCACGCCGCTGACATAGATCAACTTGATGTGACAAATACAAACATTGCACTGTAGAGATAGTAGCAGCGTATATTTATGACCAAACGAAATATTTGTACAGATCACAATCCATACTTCATTCTATACAAATAAATAAGATTGAAGTATCTGTATGTAATATCATACTAACAGATTTTTACGAAATGTTTATGAAAGTACTAACACGAAAAATGCAATTTTAAAAAAAATGTTTGGCCGTCTGTTTGTCACGGGTAATCTCTGGAAAGGCTGTACCGATTTTGACGGGACTTCCACAGGCAGAAAGCTGATGATATAAGGAGTAACTTAGGCTAATATTTTCAAACTAGCTTCGCTCCGCGTCGTTTCTCGCGATTCACAACAGTAACCGCGGGCAACACCGCGGGACTCAGCTAGTTATTAATCAAAAAAAAACGAAAGAACATCTGTTCTCTTACTGAGTCTGTCTGTAACGCTTTCCATATAGACTGTAAATTTCTGTATAGTTAAAGACTGCTCCTCGAGAAGCGTATAAACTAACGTTGTGAAACTTGAAAAGTTCTGCACTAGTAGAGGTAAAACTTATAGAATACACAATATAGAACTTCTTTCAAATATTGTTTTACTTTATTTCATTTTACAGTTTTATTTCTGATACATTTTAAATGCAATTTCAATTATTAATTAACAAGCAAATAAGCGAGCCAGCACATATGTACACGTCTAAGCATTTACAATTTATACCTCTTTTATTAAACTTGTATAGTTTTATACAAGGTTGAGCCCTGTTGTGAAAATTATCCTTTAGACTGCAAAATACGGCAAGACGACTTTTGCGGAGTTCCTATTACAAATCCCCTTGGTTCATCAAAGACATAGTGATATGGTATAAACTACAAAAGTTTTGTAATTTCCTCTCTTAAATCTCTTATCTAAATAAGAAAGCCTGGTCTTGACATTGTAAGTCAAAAGTAATCATAAATGCCATATTCGCAATTTAACTTAGTAAACTTTATTTACATAATATCTTCATTATTATTGTAGTGATAATGGAAAATTACATACTCGTAATGAATTGATATAATATAATTAAAATGATATATTTTAAGGCACACTTGGTTAATTGAAAATTCTGTATTAAAAATCTGTACACAGCACTTTGTGTGGAGAAGTAGTAAAGTTCGTGTTACATTCGTGCAGTAAGTAAAGCGTACTAACAACATTAAATGTTACAATGTTTGTGATGCACTCCAGATGGAAACTAAAATGAGGTCTTTGGGATTGGGAGTAACCAAATGCAGTCTCTTGGTTAAATCGGCCTATACATTCGTTTTAATGTTCGGTGAAAGATTTTTAGAGTTTCGTTAAAAATAATTGTTTTTTCAATGTACCTTGCTTGCTGTCTTTTTTTTAAGACGCTTTTCTTAGGGGCGCGTGCGGATATGAAATTAAAGCACTCATAATTTTTTTTTCTATATTTCACGGTCGAGGTAAAATTATAATAATGAACTCCAAGATTCAACCTTAAAATTGTTAAACGGAGTGTCAAAAACGGAGATACGATTTTGAGGCAATCCAACGATATAGTGCTAAAAAAAATTGGCCAAGTGCGTGTCAGGCCACGCTTTGAATATGGTTTCGTAGTCACCCATAATGGTAGGTAGATATGAATTTATGTCCAATAGACAATTGTTCTGTTAACTTATTATTTCTTTATTTATGTAGGAAATTTTCTAAGTGAGTGCATTTTACAAGTTAATAAAACTCCTAAAATAAAAAGTTATCAAAACCGTTTTCTTGAAATATGATTCTATTGTGGACATGAAATATGAATTTCAGCACAAATGCTTATGATGGATAAGATAAAAAAATAATAAATAAATAAAATGTTCTCGTGAATTTGTCAATGTTAAATAAAGTGATGTAATAAACGCTTTTTTAATTAGATGTCCATACAATATAGAGGAAAAGAAATGAAATGGATAAAGCTACATAATAATACAATTAATCTCAAAAGCTTCAAAATAAAAGGTTAGGGCAATAAAGTGTACATACATTCAAATAAACCACTTATATACTATTAGATGGCAAGTTGAGAGTGTTGCCCTTTGTTTATTTTTCTGCTACATAACCAATTTTTGTGTGATAATATTAATATAAATATGCATTTGTGTAGTATATCCTTCTATATTGTCGGCTCACAGATGCACGCGCCCACTCGCTATCATCACTGACAGTTAACTGAACTGTTTCAAGACCGCACGTACTCTGGAGATGACATAATGCTTTCTTCTCATTCATTCATAGTGAACGAGTGGAAGAATAACTTAGTGACACCTCATTCATTCACAGTGAACGAGCGAATGAATACTTAGTGACACATACACTACAATTTGTAAATTAATGTTATGAACAATTGTACAAGTTTGTATAGATGTAATATACCAAATTTATGCCAATTTGATAATATTTTATCATCATCATCAACAGCCTTTTACACTTCACTGCTGAACATAGTCCGTTTATAGATATTTAATATAACTCGTGCGAGCTAAGATGGCACCTGGCTCAAAACGAAACATGACACCGTTCCCCCGCGTGATACCCCTCAGTCGTCCTGCGAGTAGCGTTAGCAACACTATTACCGTTGCAAGAATCTTTCAATAATAATTTTAGTTTATTAGGTATTACCTAATGTCATATAAATCACTCCACGAATTTATTTTATAAATATATCATTAGATTCGTCTGGATAACCCAATTGTTTTAAGAAAGGTCTCACGAATAAAACCAGCATGACGATTATGAGACGCAATAGTTTGAAATAAAGAAAATCCAAATACATATGATTTTCAGAGACTACGATTAAAAGGCTTATCATGACGATTTTAAATTGTATTTTATAACCATATTTCAGTTCCTAATTTCATTTAAAATGATATTAGGTATTATCTAATATTATTTAAATCACTGCACGAAGAATGCATTCGGGTAAATAATGAATGAGGCCTGCTTCCTATTGGTATGCATATGTATTTTCTTAACTCAGGTAGTAAAGTACCACTTAAGATAAAGTAGTATGTTATGAGAAACTAATTGAAGCAAAATAAATGTTTAAATTAAAAAAAAGTAGAATAAATTATATTTTTCTTGCACTCAGTACTTTAAACGACTGACATTTGAGTCAGGTGCCATCTTAGGTCGCTCGAGTTATAATATGTATTTTATTGTTTCAGTTCGCAATGGGTATTCTTGCGTACCGGTTGCACTTTCTGATGGATTGGACATCAGGCTCGGAACGGCTGTTACCGATATTCAGTATGGGGGTCCGGGAGTTACCGTAAAAGCTGTAAGCACCAGGAATCCCAGTCAGCCGCAAACATTTAAAGGTATTTTAATTTTATAAATACATACGCTTTTATTTTTGTTGCATTACTGGACCGAAAATATTAAAAACTAAACATAACTTAACTCATAGATTTTATAGATTATGTAGTATTTGGTCCATAACACAAGTAATACTTAAAATTTTCACTTTGTATTTATTTAAAATAATGCGTACACTTGTACACTGCATAGGTATTTTACATGTACATAGCTATACGTGACATACGTTCTTCGATATTTGCTAAGCACGTTAATCCATATTATTTTTGCTTTTATGTTTTTTCGGAAGTCATTCCAAAGAGAAAAGAAAACTGATTACTGTGGCCTTAATATTAAGTAGGAAGTACCATTTACGTAAAAAAGAAACAAAGCGAGATAATGGACGTTATGAGAAAAATCCACAAGGCTATCGTCGTGGTTCCTTGTCATTTCTTTGTCGCAGAATGATTTGCAAGTCTAACGCGTTAATTTTACTTTGACGAGGCAAAAAATACGTTCACGCCTCTGTTGACCCGGCGGTCTGTGCTTACTACCTTCCCACTTCTCCCCGCAAGCCCCTTTTCGCCTCGCCGGAGGCTTTTCCGCCACATTTGCATACAGGCGGGATCTAACGTAGACTAAGCAGTTAGACGTTTGAAAGGCTGTTCTAAAGTTTATCTAACTATATGTGGCGTATGTGTGAACGTTTTCTAAAAGGTGAAAAATAGAGTGAAAAATCCAGAAAACATTTAATTATGAATGACCACATGATGTGCTCAATGACATAATGCGTCCATTACATCGACGTGTTCTGCCATACATAATAACGTAGCCTAGTTTTGTTTTTTTTTTATATTAATTTCAAATAGTAAGGAGTAAAACCTAGGGTCTGACGTCTTATAAATTAAACGTGGAACGTTATGGCTATTGATGAATTATTTTTACATAAATTTTATTCCTGTAATCTTATTCAGCCGTTGATTTGAAAAGAATACAATCTCAGCCACAATCCTTTTATCCTACTTAAATATTCAATCCTTGAGAGCTTTTCTTGTTAGGTAAAATCTTGGTAAAATAGATATCACGTGTGTTGGGTCTAAAGAAACCTTTATTTAGTATTTGCGGGCTTTGTTTGGGTCCGACCTTAGCTTTTACACTGATTGGTTCCGCCCCCTTTCATTTGACTAGATATAATACTGAAATACTATTGAGCGTAATTTGTGTGTACGAAACGAGATATTTCACAGGTAAATAACATGTGAATTGTTTCTCGTTTACTTGTTAAATAATTGTAAAGTACAAGTTACGTTCATATATGGAAGCAACATAAAATTATGTTAGCAAGGCCAGGCTTAATTATTTTTGTATAACAAATCTTTTAAGAACCCACTTTTTACTCACACTCAAAACAGGGTTATGATTTTAACAGGATATGTATGTATGTTCATTAGATCAGGTATCATTAGAAGCGTCTTGATCGTTCGCTGGTTATAGGCTATATAACGTAATGTGTCACAGAAACGTGTGTGGCGCCCTCGGTTGTAACGTATAAAGTTTAAAAAGTAAAAACTAAATCCCCACCTATTGCAATGATACGTTTCTATCTAACATGTGACTACGACTATCGATCTTGAATATGTGTATCTCGGTACACTGATAATTGTGTCATACTTTTTCAGCGCTATTTTTGTTGTAGGTGGGGATTTAGTTTTTACTTTTTCATTTAAGTTTGATTCAGGCTGTGTGTAAACACCTGGATACCACCCACTGGTGGTTACGTCGGACTCGAACCGTCGTAGAAGAGGACCAGGTATACCCCATAAAGTAAGTCTCTGGAATTCCGACATACCTCCTCGGACTATTTATGGTTTACAAATGACCATCTCCTTTTGTGGGAACCCCGATGTTGCCACCCTGATGTTTCCTGTGCGGCCTCAGTTTATCTACAAGCAAGAACTTGAAGTATTAGAACTGTAATATCGAAAATGATAATAAAAAACACAAAGCGGTAGAGAAGCAATTATCCAATGGTGGCGCTCTTCTTAATAGAAGAAATATATACATATAAAGCTAGAACAACTTGGTGCGATTATTATTATTCGCTATTAAAAAACAAGTAGTTTATTTAACTTTAAAATAAATATGTACATTTCACTGGACTGATGGCCTTACTAAGGCCATCATACCTAATATTTTTGCAACATAATTTGGTATTTTTGCAGGAGACGTTATACTGTGTACATTGCCGTTGGGCGTATTGAAAGTGGCCGTGGCAAACAATGGACAAAATCAACAAAATTTTGTCAAGTTTGATCCACCTTTACCGGATTGGAAGGTATGAAGGAAATGTTTACTGTTTTATAGTTTGATTGTATTCGTGCCATTACTATGATTTTAGAAAAATAATGAATTATGTTTGTATTTCGAAGTAGTATCTTTTCCTAAATGTATTTACACAGAGAAACGGTTTATTTTCTTCTTTTGAATACCGAAAAATCTTTTACTGAAACTGAAACTGTTAATGACGTATTTTTTTATAATATTCAGACAGGAGTGTTTAACTATATCGGTTTGAAATGAACATGTGTGCTTTGTTGTAGGTGGCGGCCATTAAGCGTCTCGGATACGGAAATCTAAACAAAGTTGTACTATGTTTCGAACGCACGTTCTGGGACCCGAGTGCAAACCTCTTTGGCCATGTTGGAACTACCACCGCAAGCAGAGGTTTGATAATAATAAGTTAATTCAATTTTGTCGTACGCGATCTACATGATTCACGATGATATTTATACACACAACAATCTTTACTGACTAACTTTTCTAAACTATAATCTAAATCAATCAATCTTTAAAAAGCGTTACCTATTTCAATACACTTACATTTCATCATCTACTAATTAAGTCCATTATAAGCTTTATTTTGTTTTCGGGAAAAAAATCCGTTTTAGTCATAAAAATGTGATTTATCAGCATTTAGAAATGTTGCTTTGCCCGTGCAAAGAGTTCACTCGATACACTTCTCACATGCTTTGTGTTTACCATGTTATAAAATAATGAAAAGGATCATAGTCTAACTAGTACACGTAGGTACTTGTTTCCTTTACAGCTCGATCCGGTCCCTAATCGGGGCGGAAAAAAAACATTTTACTGGTTCACTGCATTTGAAATTGGGATAGTTCCATCAGGCAAACAAAACCATTTAAAACCATATAAACCATTTATTTTTACTACAAAATAAAATATACATATAAGATACAAAATGGCTCACTCATATAAAAGATGGATTGATGTTATTTCCTTTTATTCGTTATTAGTATGTTAGTATATTAATCAGACTTAATTAAATAAGTGGAAAAGCAAAAATTTTAATAATTTTCGTGTTCTCCAACTGCCTTTTAGGTGTTGGTGTTGTTATTTATTGGTTGTTAAACAACAACACTGTGCAACTAATCAAAAAGCAATATTTCTCACATTTACATGAAACAACTCAACATCCAAGAAAAGGTATCTCATAGCCCCACACCGGATAACATGAATTATATTCAGGTGTAAATAGTGTAGAACGTAGTAAGGTCTCGGTGGCGGCGATAACGAATTAAAAGCTGAATAATTTAACGCTACTGAGGAACCCTGAGGGGCACCGCAATAAATCACAGCAACGAGCCGAGACAAGCTTTTTTTACGATATGGTTTACTTCACCTCCTTAGCTTTGTTGTGTGTTCAGCTAACTTCATTAAGGCGGCCCCCATTTACTCTGGGAATGACGGAACAATGTATAAAAACGTGATTTTTTTAAATCGTGGTTAATTTAACATTTTCGACTCGTGTAGCATTTAAAAAAACTTGGCTATCTGATGTGCATGTATCTTTCGGTGACGTTGAAAAAGTTATGTGAGAACTAGCACCGACCACTCGCGTTTTTTGTTATGTATCGGAGGATCTTAGTTGATTCTAATAGGTATGTATTTCGATTACCATCTACAAATGTGAAGGTATTAAACAATTGAAGATTGAATTGTTTCACGTTAACTCGAGTTGGTTGAATTTGTGAAATGTTTGATTTCAACCAATGACAATTTTACCTAAACTAACTTTACCTAATGCATTGTAATTTCCGACCACAAGAAGGTGCACATAAATGTTTTATGTCTATATTATTGCATTGTGAATGTTCATATTGTTCACCTTGAACTATAGCTTATTGTTTCTGTATTATTTGTCCTCAAGGCTCAAACTAGACGCTTTAAAACAAATGCCTTTGTCGCCATTTTGATTGGTGATTGCCTATTAAATTATGTGTAATAAAGGACCTTTACAGTCAGTTAGTGTCGGTTGTGTGTACCCATGTATAATTTATAATTTACAATACAATACACTTATATTTTTAAGTGTGAACTAAATTTTAGTTTTTTAAATAGTTTAATATATTGTAGTTAACTTGATGGCAGCTGAATTATGTTCAGAATATAACGGATTTTTTTAAAGTTTCCGGGCTTGGAGAGAATGTTATTTTTTTGTTCATTAATTTCGGTATTAATTCTCTCGAAGCATGGTTAAATTTTTAGGTCATTTTTTTACTTCGAATATGGCAGTCGGTGAATGAATTTGACGTAGTTAGCAATAATCGTTTTTTAAAAGAAATGGAATTAAGAATTTCTATCAAAAGATTTAAACTATAGCAAAGTGCGTTACATTTTAATAAATTTCAGTGGTAATGCTGCTATGAGTAAAACGATAGATTATGAGTGGTGTAAGCGCGATTACTTTCAAGACGTTGAAGATAACAAACGTTCCAGACGTTACAGCGCATCTATACAACAATTCATGGCTTTAACACTAGGACAATTTATCTGCTCACACTTCATTATTTCCCCGTAAATTCTTTACCAAAAACAATACTCTAACATTTTCCCATCTTCCATATTCGCAAGACATTACTCCGGTGTCCTTTTTCCTCCTTTACAATTATATAAGAACCTTAAAGAGCCATAGCCATTTTAGAGGCTTAGATGACACAAAAAGCGCATCACTGAAAGAGATTAAAGCCATTCTAAAGATCGAGCTTGACACGTTTGGGAGAAACGCTGGCATGTCTATATAATATCTACTGGGGTCTATTATGAACGCAGTAATATTCAAGTGGTAGACAGTTGAAGATTATTTTACACAAAAATTATCGTAATCTTCTGAGCACTTCTAGAATAAGTTCGAACGCTCTAACGGAGACATATAGGGATACTGCTAATCTATATTTATATCTGTATATAACATTCCTTTCATTATACATATCAAAATTTTTGATAAAACGATTTCTCAAGTAATTTTTTTTTTCAATAGGTGAATTGTTCCTGTTTTGGAATTTGTACAGTGCTCCGGTGCTATTGGCATTAGTAGCTGGCGAGGCAGCTGCTGTGATGGAAAATGTAACTGACGATGTCATTGTAGGCAGATGTATTGCCGTTCTAAAGAGTATTTTTGGACATCATGCCGTGCCACAGCCTAAGGAATGTGTAGTCACCAGGTAACAATTATTAAGATTTACATGGATGCCCAGTTTTCAAATACTTTGGAGAAACTTTGTTCATAATAATTACAAAAATTAAAATGCACATTAGTTCATATTCATATTTATTTACATGTAGTTACACTGTTCATATAATACATGTAAGCAATAGTAACACAACTAGTATATTGCTGCTATATTATTTCTTTAAAAAAAAAGTAAATAAGAATAAATGAACGAAATTTCTTATGACGATATTTTTTAATTATTAATGCTTAATTCGTAGATGGCGAGCTGATCCCTATGCGCGAGGCTCCTACAGCTTTGTGGCAGTTGGTTCCTCTGGTACAGATTATGATCTGTTAGCTGCTCCCGTACCTGGTTCCCCAGGAGAGAATCGGCTATTCTTTGCTGGTAAGAAGTAGCATATATATAATATAGCCACGTTAATTTCAGCACGAATAGCCCCGCTCGTCCGGGGCTAACTACCCTCACACAGAAGACCAACCTACTGTTGTCGTTCGGTAGTTAGTTTAAAACCGGAGGCCCATCAACCATCCCGGCCTCCGGAGGCCTTGAGAATGATGCAGAAACATCTTAATATGCCACCATGGCACACCATGGTAGCTTATTAAGAAGTTTCTGCATTATTCCACCATGCTACATTGTATGCACTCACAGTGAGGATGGTAGCCCCTACTCCTGGAGTCCACTCATGCTTTCCATCAGGCAGATTAGAGTCACTTTGTTAGGCTTAAATATAAATAAAATATCATGGGATTACTACAAACGATGAGGACTTAAATGCATAGGTAAGCTACAATTACTTTCTCCTGGATTTTTGATTGTGCCATCATAGAACTTGGACTATAAAGATATATGTATATATTATATAAGTATATTTTAAACAAGATAGATAAGTGAAGAGAACTGACAGTGAAGGGCAAGCAAAAACGAAAAGGTTTTAGTTGAATTCGTATTCTGTTCGTAGAAGCGCAAACCATAAATCATTCTTTCCCTTCTTGTCTTGTGGTCTTCAAGAATAGAACATTACGTGCTTTCCATAATGTATTAGTGTTTTTCTATAATGTATGTGGTTATCTAACATTGATAATTATATTTTTAACCTATTCACTTAAAATAAACGTTTCTGTATTTAATTAAAAGTCTAACTGTAAAATAAATGTTTCTGAAATATAACATTAGTAAATTAAATCGGTTTTAAAATTGCTCTAATTATTCTATAATTTGTTTTTTAATTTGGTAGTAAAATATGCATGATTAGTTGCTATGAAATTAACAGAATGTTAAACGCTTCAAACGTTTATGCACTTGTCCATCCTATAAAGAAATTTACTATTTTATAGTTTAACCTTTGTAATTAAAGTAAAGTTGAAAAAAATGTATGTGTAAAAATTTAATTTATATTTTCACTGCAAAATTATATTGAAACGGTTATTAACGTTATAAGAAGTTTTGGAACGTTAATATAAACATTAACGTTCCAAAACTTCTAGTTCTTATTATCGACTCTGTCTACTTTAGATTCCGAAGGCTGTGTATGAGTTTTGTATTTTTTTTTGCTTTAGACAAAGCAAAAAAAAAAAAAAAAATAGTTTTTTTAATTGCGATCATAAATATATACCCTTATATTATTTTGTTTAGGCGAGCACACTATGCGCAACTATCCAGCTACTGTCCACGGTGCATTTCTTTCGGGACTTCGAGAAGCGGGGCGTCTAGCGGATCTCCTTCTGCCACAGCCAATAATAACAAACGCGAGTGTCGCTGCTGCAACTGCAGCTGCTAATCAGAACTCATAATTTATTTTTTAATTTAAGTAGAAAATTTTTAGCTGTCATTTGATTTTAAAGTTTGCTATGTATTAGACTCTAGGACGTGAAAACTGAGTTTTACTACATTTCCTACGATTCTTATAATATTTTAGGTTCTATGTTACAAACAAGAGACTGAAAATATATCAGTTTGCAAGTATTAGATAAGTATACTCATTTTAGCTGTACTTAGTTTTTTTCTCTGAGAAATACACAATAGACAATGTTAGACTGACAGAAGGTTTATTAGTTTAATAGCTAGCCTTTATATTTTAAATGTTAATAAAATATAATGATTGTATCCCATGGGCAGCCTTAACAGTCCACTGCTGGACACCGGCCTCTCCCTATAAAAAGGTTTTGGCCACGGTGGGCAGGCGAGTTTGTGAAGGATTTGTTTCAAGTTTTCCTTCTCTTCGAATTGATATTGTCCTACGTGATGTGCACTTTTAGACGCTTTTCATGACACCGATAGGATGAAAATAGATTATGACATTATGTATTCTTTCCACACGAAGAGCGTATAGATTATTTTGATACAATCGTACGAAATCTTAGTCTAATTTTGACGAATACAAAGCGATTTTATTACCCATTCTATTCCTACATTCAAAATAATATTCTTGATACGTGTTCTAATGAGTTGAAAATATATTTCAAATGATAAAATTATAATACTGAGACAAATGAGACTCTAAAATTTGATTCAAAAAAATTAGTGCTGCCTATAGAATAATTCTTTAATTTGTTGTTGTCGAAATATCCATTGTAGGTTTTTTTATGTTTAATTATTTGTCCTGTACTACGAAAATGTGGTCATTAGTTATAGGCTATGGTGTTAGGATTATTAAAATTGTTTTTATAATGCTAGCGTTTCTTAATTCCTTTGGTTTGCCCTAACGATGAAATGAAAATGTTTTTCGAATGACAACGAAACCAAAACGTGTGTGCATGTAGTATTTAAGTAACTGTTTGAATTGCAACAATAAAAAGTTTAAACCCTTTTTGATGTTCATTTAGTTCCACTTAACAACCTATTGATTGATCAATATGTCCAACAAAAAGTTACACAATACGTTGCCGTGGAATTGTCGAGTCCCAACGAATACAAAAGGTATTACTTTTATAAACATATTAATTGGACGATTTGATACCTTAAACAAATACACCTGCCTCGGTAAAGAAATAACAAAACACCTGTTTGGACTTGGTTTCTAGCTCAGTTACTGATCTCTTTCACACCTCGGGATCAGAAAGAGATGGGCCACAGCCATGAGAGGCAATTTTGATTGGTTCGGCCATGTTTTATAATCCTTGTTCGCGGAGCGACTGCACTATTACACCGAACACGATTCTCGAAACAATTAACACTTAAGGTTTGTACTTTACGACCTGTCTGTGGGAACATGCTCATAATGTGCTATTCACAATACATGATACTGCATTAATGTACCTTCCTACATTTAAGGAAAAGTAACAAAGATGGAGATGTACCAATATAGAGAATTAAAATACAATGAACATAGTATTTATTTCACTCAATGGACGAGATTTCTACATTTAATATGATTTGATAACTATTAATTGATATTAAATTGAATAATTCATGAGATACACAATACGGTGTGATGGGTGTCACGGTAACAAAACCATTAAACGAAACCCAGGGGTGTCGATATATGTACGCTTACACAAAAACAACATAACGACTCATTTATTTATAGTTTGGATTTAATTTCAGTTTGTTGACACGCTAGGCGGGGCGGCTGACGGATTTATGGTGAATTTTAATTGCATTTTTAATTATTTCTCAACAAGTGTTCGCCGGCAAATTGAATACAAACTATCGCGATCTTATCTCTTGTTGTCTTACTCCTAGATATATTTAAAAGACAATGTCCCGGATATTTTGTAGGATGTTATGTAAATAATTTATGAGACTATTATAATTAATATGAATACTTAGGTACTACGCCTCGTTAATCTTTTCTTTTATCAAATAAATACAACTACCGACCATTCTGAAACTGATATTAGGTATGAATTTCCGTTTATGGCCAACTGATTACAATATGATTGAAATAATAATATCGAATATGTACTTATATATGTTTACACGGGTTTTAATGTAATATTAATAACTGTTTTAACGTGCACAGTTAATTTAGAAAACTCTTTAACACAGTTGGAGGCCAACTAAGAATATTATTACTTTATCATAAACGGTTTTAACATTTTATTGATCGTTCAATAAAATCATTTACCTAACTATTAGACCAGTGCTTTTGATGTTTGAAAACAAAATAAATTATAGTATAGTAGTATTATTAGTATTCTCTTTATTCAAATCAATAACATACTAATTACATTTTTAAATATAAATATAAAAAATACATTTAAAAATATAAAAAATAGTAGACCACCGACTTCGGGTACAGGGACCAAGAAACCGGTGGTTAGGGCTCCAAAGACAGGAACCTCCTCACTATACGTGCCGTGTTAAGAAGAACTGCCTACGCCTCGTTAATCTATCGTATTATTAGTATTATTAGTATTATTAGTAGTATATAGTAGTATTATAGTATAGTAGTATAGTAGGATGAAACCCATTGTAAAAGGAGAAGAATAGTACAAAAATTAAAGGAAAAATAAATTACGCGCGATCTGAGGTCGGGAAGGGGGAGAGGGGGGGGGGGGGGTTTAATGGCTTATCTCGATTTCCTGCAAAACTACAAGTCCTATGGAAAAAAGTTAAATGGCACAGTTGTAGGTAACAAAAAGATCTACATCTTTTGCATTTACACTTTTTTCACATAACCTCAAATTTTATGTGAAAAATTCAAAAAAACCAAGTTTTTGGTTTTTTATTTTTATCTTTTACAAATAAAATTATTTTTTAACGAAATTTTGTGAAAACTTAGCTTTTCATGTCCTGAATACACCGTAATTTATTTGATTTGAAATATCTATTATACCCTGGTCTATATGGCAATCGAAGCAACGAAAAAAATTGTTATCACTCTGTTCAGTTCCAAGTGCTTTATCCATAGGGAAGCTCTCAGTACCTACAACTCAATGCATAATTATTAATTGCGTTAGGATGTTCCAATAAATCCAAAGTAGTTATTAGAACCCCTAGTTTGCTTAGACTGCTGTTTTGTCTGTTACTACTTATCAAACTAAAAACATCTTTATGCACATTACGTTTGAGTACATTTTTGTATACTGTTAATTAGATATTTATTCCATTTTTCATTTCCACTATCAGATTTTACTAGCCCACGCCCATTGATTAACACAGGAGATAAAGGTTAGTTTAATGAAGTATTTTTATACTTAGCATTTTTTCACATTGTTAGCTGACAGCAAGTTTTGGAACAACGGTGTATGGAGTAGTCAAACTGAAAAGTATTAAATTTATCTAGGTTGTATTTTTTATCTCTCTTTTTATTAAAATAATAAATGTTATAATAAACAGTAACCTAAATATTTTTGAGGTGTAGGTGGCACAAGAATGGATTGGTCAAAATTGTGACTACTGCCACTTATGAACTGTTAAACCCAAGACTCACATATTCTTTGTGGTCTTTTGAGTACATACTACTCCTCCCAGAAACAGGTGGAAAAGGGCGTTTGGGCACCGGGCAACTCAGTACAAAAAACACGGGTTTTCTGTGAGAACGTCGTATCGAGGCAAACCTTTCCCACGGCAACTAACGTCATCGAACATCAACACATTATAGTAGACTAATTATTTTTTAACTTCTACAATATTTAAACAGCTATAACAATAATAAATAATACAATTTACACAACTTGACACTGCTACGAAACGCTCCGTAATACTAATCCCATAATTCTCAGAGTAATTTTACTCTACCCCAAATATGGGAAAACAAACAAATTCTTAATGCTAGAGAAATAATAAAGTTAGTTTTGTGCTCAGTTCACTATGGTACCTAAAAACCGGTTTTAAGTAGAGTAAGCCACTCCAAGCATTTTTTGTCCAAATACCACTTCGTCACAATTAACCCTACCTACCTTTAAAAAATGACCTACGAAGCGATTCGGACAAACGAGGAATTAATATCGTAGTCCAGAGCCATTTATTTTGAGTTCCCACTTACCACTTTGTTCTTACATCGGCCTTTTATCTCTCTGTAATTATGCATCAGCACTGTATTGTTTGCTTAAGATTTGTTCGCCTGATGAATAATTACTTGCTTTGAGTCGGCTACCGTGCTTGTTTTATAACGAGTACTTTGTATGTAACATAATGCGGTCGCAGACATGACGATATTTGTTTTAAGAAAATTATAATTTAAGAACCTCTGGGAGTTTATTTGAAAATCTCTATTAATAATAATATGTGGGTGTAACATTTTTCTTGTAATTTATAACAGGTTAAAATAGTGAATAACGTAAAATTATATTAATGTAGTTGTTTATGCCATTAACCTAATTTTAAATAAGCTTTAGATAATCGTGAACAAATAGTTTTTCAGTATGTTCGCATAAAAATAATCAAGGTAGTAATGTAGTATAGTTCACAGGCCAGGTGGAGTGATGATTTGCGCAAGACGGCTGGTAGGATCTGTATGCCATATGCCAAAACCGAGGATCGAACCAAGTGACGTGCAATTGGAGAGGCTTTTGTCTAACAATGGACAGCGATAGGCTCATGATGATGATGATAAAAGATTAAATAAAATCGCTCGGGATCCATGACACCACCGGTTTACAGTTTCATAAGTCCAAAACTATTTTAACTTTTTATCTTATCCGACTGAGGACATCATAATTATTTTCTGAGCAAATCCAGTATATGATTCGAGGAACGCCACTTCGTCATGCACCCGGGAGTATTAACAGGCACACTAACCCAACCTAGTGTGTTGCAGGTGTGCGGAAAACCACTTGGACTAAAAAGGTAACCTCGAGAATCTTGTTGGAATCTACGAGACAGTAGGTACAAGATCTTGATATGAGGATTTTAGAAACACTAATTAAATATTCTTTTGCAAATATGTACAATGTTTAGTAGCGTATTTATTAGCTACATTAAAAACATCCAAACTCTGAAACAAATATTTGCTGATGTTACAAACATTTAGTCCGACCCGGACCTCAAACACGCATATGAAATAGAGTTAATGAGCACCTAAATTGTTTTAATGACACAATGGTACGTTGTAATTTTTATAAGTGCCTGAATAATGTAAAAGTATACCAAGTATATTAAAAAAATTTAGGTAGCTTACAGTCCTTTTCATTCACATTTTTTTACCTATTGTATATTAATTAAGCTTTAAGTTTATATAAATAGACATAGGTATTTTTTTTATTTATTGTCTAATATAAAATTCATACATGCATACAGTTATCCATTATATACCACACAAACCATCAAGAGCTTATCCGTGGTATACCAGACACATCTCGGTTACAAATAAATTACATATTATCTGTAAAACATAAATATTATTATATATTATTATTATTATATATATAGTTGAGTATCAGCTAGACAGTAAATGCTTTATAAAACAGTTTTACAGTTTTTTTTATTCATCTTGCTACGGGTTTCGATATAGGTATATACCGATCTATGAGAAAAAAGATCTTGTTTGTCTCCAAACGAAGAGCTGTCTTACACTGTATTCTTATAAATATTACGCTGTTCTACTTTCACCCGCCTCAGTCTAAAACGAGACAATAGCTTCAGCAAAAGTTCAACAACGACAACAACCATTCCTGTTTTTTAAAGGTTCGAGCACATTATGCCGGGCCGCAGCGTGCCGGGGCGGAGCGCAAAAATCCGCTCAAATCGCTTCCATACAAATAGTATGAAGTATCGCACACTATGCCGGGCCGCAGCGGCTCGCATTATTGCGACGCGGATTTGCGTCCGTGCGATGCGACCCGCCCCGCCCCGCTGCGCCCCGTCACAGTGTGCTACAGTCTGGCGAAACTCCCATACAAAAGACGTGATATATGAAACGGGGTACCTTTCAATATGGCGGCTATAACCCGTAAAATTACGAAGAACACCGAGAACTCTGGAACTATACCGGCTACGATTCTTCTTCACATGACATGACAGTCAAAATGGCGATTTTCAAAATGAAAATGGCGATTTTCAAAATGGGTGATCAAAATTTTGACTGTCATTAGTGTCACTAGCAAGTAAAAGTACTCTGTGTAGTTCTTGCTAAGCGTTTGATAGTTAGTTTGTTATTGTTTTCTAAAGCTATATTTTCGCGTATAAATTGCATAAAAGTGTATTAATAATCATTTAGTTATAAGAAATTTGTTGTCTGGTTGTCGTCGAATGTTTCTAATAAACAAAATGAGAAAAATTACGTGTGAAATTTGTGGTATAAAAACATGCCATGACTGTGAACAAACTGGAACAAACGTCTTTTTTTGGCTAAATTTCCATTAGACAAAGAACGGTAAGCAAAATTTTTTATTTATTTCCTTATAGAAGTCAATTCTAGTACAATTCCTAAAGGTTTAGTGCATTTTAATCAAATCAAAGTAACTTTAACAAAACATTGCATAGTGAGATCACCCATCAATCGGATTTATCGATATCGATGTTTAGTTATATAAATTACTGGACAAAGTTTTGTTTAGCAGTGGAAAGTCTATGCTGATGATGATATTGATTTAAGGAAGTAAAATCAATGTTTTCTCAATTAGTTGGTTTTGTCACTATAAATTTCCTTTCATGTAAAGCTATACTTGCTCGAAAGAGTTTATAAAATATATGGATTTATGATATAATTTTAGCGTATCATAATATTGTATAAAGTTATTTTGTTACATTCTTATAATACAGTAGTTTATGTATTTTTTAAGTAAAAATAACTTCACCCACTTTTTAGGTGCAAACAATGGGTCAAAGTAATAGGGAAAGAAGACTTAGTCTATTTGCCAATTGAAAAAGTGCATAAGTTAAAATATGTTTGTAAAAAGCATTTCCGAAGTAATGATTTCAAGAAGAAAAAACTCAACTGAAGAAAACTGCTATTCCGAGTCTGAAAATCTCATCTACACCATTATCTGATGAAATTTTAAGTGGATTTCCACTACATACTACTACTAAAAGTCCACCATTGCCAGCTAGAAGAACTGATAATGTGCAGCTACAGTGGTGAGATATTTATTGATTTGTAAAGCACATCCTGATTTCTCAATAAATTACATAAATTACATCATTATACCAAAGTAATACTTTGCTATAATGATTTAATTTATGTTTACAGAATTATTCTTAGTCATACAGAAGGAACATAATTACCTCCAAGCCTTTTTGTGTGAACCAAGTTAGTTATTTGTTTTATGTCAATATATTTGTAAAGCACACCCTGATTTCTCAATAAATTACTTTGCTATAATAATGTAATTTATATTTACAGAATTATCTTCAGTCATACAGAAGGAACATAATTACCACCGAGCCTTTTTGTGTGAACCAAGTTAGTTATTTGTTTTATGTCAATATATTTGACATCCTGATTTCTCAATAAATTACTTTGCTATAATGATGTAATTTATGTTTACGAGTTTCAGATAGGAAACGTCTACCCCATCTAGTTCTATAAAAATATTATTGACGTGTGTTTGTAAAACCTATCTCTAAAATTAAAACTACCAATAGTATTGGTAATTGTTTAATTCCTTGTAAATAAATATGATTTAAAACAATCTGAGTTTTAATATTCTTTTATTTATTTCCTGAAAGCCCAAAATTTTGCAATCGATATCGATAATTTTTCGCTAGCCACCATACCACATCACTAGTAATGACATTATGTTGGCAGCATTGTATCACGCCTTAGTTCCGTAACGTTGGTATTGAAAATGGTAGCACGTTTCATACATCGTTTATTTCTATGGCAGTCCCGCCTCTTATACGTAGTGTTACATACTCTTTGGTGTGCTATAGCAAGCGGATTGGTGTGCACGCGTGCACGTATTTATTTTACGAAATTTCCGTTTTTTGATACTTCTTCTTCTAACTTCTTCTTCTTCTTCTAACAGCAGGCAAAAAAAAGAAAGTTCTTCGTCAGAGCTATCCATAAGGTACAGTTGCACTAAATACACAACAGTTGCGCATGCGGTACACTCTACTCAAAATCCGTCAATGCGCTGCGACCCGGCCCGTCACAATGTGCTAAGTTAGCATTTTGCGCTGCGCTGCGGCCCGCCCCGACACGCTGCGGCCCGGCATAATGTGCTCGAACCTTAAAATGCAATTTTTAGAAATATAATAATTTTCATTGTACAAAGAGTTATAGTGACATCTGTGTAGAAAGGTTATTTTTACATCTCTTGGCTTGCTAGTTCACAAACAGTTCAATAGATGGCGTTAAAATCTAGCGCATGCGCATACTTTTCAGCACCCTCTATGTTACAATTGCCAAGACGCCATCTCATATTGTTTAGTTTTGTACGGAGAAGTTTTGAGATTTTTTAATAGAGGGTGCTTATCTACTTTTTCAATAAAAAAGCACATCAACATTAGAGCCAAAGACGCTCATTTCTGTCTAGCCAATCATTATATATTGCTACCGCCTGGTAGCAATATATAATGATTGGCTAGGCCATCCCTATGCCGGCCGCAGCAATTTAGTTTGCTGCCCGAGGTCCCCTTTCTCTGTCAGCTTGCAGTCCCGTCGGGATCGGGATCGGCCCTCTCCGTTCAGCGGTCTCTTTATGGAACATTACGGCTTCACAGAAAGAGACAACTGCGCCCCAGCCCTCCTCACCCGCCATCATGGCAGCAATGATTGCTGGCGGGAACAGATGTTAGTTCACCAAGCTCCTTCCTTCGTAATGAGTATGAAATAAAATACTGCTTTATTACCTACAGTTTTTGAGACAACTCCTGCACATTCAGCAAATTAGGAATACACATTCTGTGTCGCGGGGAACTTTAAAAACATAGAAAAAACCACAGCACATAGTGTACTGTGATGAAACGGACACAGAACACCCAGATTCAAATCTTAGGTAACACAAGGTGTATCTCAAGTAGAATTGAACCCACAATACTTGGCGCCGTAGAAAAAGACGCGGGAGCATGACGAACCATTAAACCACAAGCACACACATACATACAAATAAATGTATTTAAGATTTTCTTGTTATTTTATTTGATTTTATTTACAACATTATTTTCAAGTAGATGGGAGATCTTCAATTAAGTACATATTTTCTTGTTTTTATATAATACCTATGACTATCAACCTTACAGAATTAAATAGGTACTTCTCGGAACAAGGCAATTGAAATTATGTCATTTGGCCATTTAACTTTCCAGTAACATCTTTATGACTTCGTTTTATAAAGCTTGAATAAAATGTCTTAAATGTAACTAGCCTTATCAAATTTCCATGCAAAACGAATATTTTATACAATTCAGTATAATCCTCGTTGTCGTCAAAACTAAATATTAATTAAATTATAGTTGACTTAATGGGTGAAGGTAGAACTCCGCAGTTGCAAGTGTATAGAGGAAGACTTACAAAGACAGATTTTCTTTTGGAGACAAATAAGATCTTATTTTTCTACAGTTGGTTTGGTTGGTGTTTGGTCGGTATGGTTTCTGCTGTTTACGGTAGTAGATAGCTTTGAATGAGCTTAAAGTATATTATGTAAAAGTTGAAGTAAAATAGTAGGTAGTAGAGCCACGCCGTTTTCAGCACGAATGGGCCGGCTCGCCGGGATAGCACTACCCTCACACAGAAGATCATCCCAATAATGACAGCATTCTTGTTATCATATTTCGTTGGTGAGTATGAAAACAGGGGCTCAACCATTCTGCATCATTTTATAAATCAAAATTAATTGTGTTACAAGTTAATATAATTTTCACTATTAAGCAATGAAATGTACGTTTAATTTGTTTCCTTAAAATAATTAGTGACTCAGTTTTAACTCTAGTTACAGAAAAGTGTTTAATTAATTAATAAATAATATTATACTATTTGTAACAAAATTTGGGTAAAAGTTTAGTTATTGATGTAATGTACTCGTAATGTATATAGAAAGTGTGAATGGGTGAATGGTTTAGATACCTCCATCAGCGATATAGTTTATAAAACTTTCTACGTTCCACGCGACATGTTACAAATTAACCTTTGTTCCTCGTACATTTCTACCGATGTGAAATGGGATGTGATTAGCTAGGTCACATTATGTCAAGGCAAGATACTTGAAATCAAACACCTGTGACCTCATTATTTCACGTAACAGACCTGAAAGCTATAGATATATAATAAATGTGTAAGGTTATTTTTTCCATTTCTCGTTCGCTAGTGAAGAAAAGTTAATGTCTGTGCAAAGAATAAATTGTAAAGTAGTGACTATTACAATGTCGCTCTTATCGGTTGCAATGTTCCTTATATTTCTTATGGTGACAACGGTTAAAGCTGATGTAAATCAAAAACTTCCCCAGTCTACATCATCGGTACAAAATTTCAAAGAATTTGTCGCAAACATTATACAGGAACAAAGTTCTAAAATTCAAACTTTACTCAAGAAAATTCAGACTAACGCACAATCCGTGTTGGAGAAAATTGAAAATATTAAACATGATTCTAAAATGAATAAGAGAAAACCCAATTTTAAAAGCTACCTTGGAAAGGAAAGTCAACAAATTGAATCCCCAGTTATGGATACAGCAATAGAGACTATTTCAGAAGCCAGAAATTTTAACAATTATTATAGCCCTACGGATTTTGGAACGAGCGGTAGTCAAAGTTATGGTACGCCACATAGTTATGGAACCTCACACAATTATGGAGCACCAACATACCACCATCATTCTATCGGATTTGATCCTATCAACATAGTGGTATCAATGTCCCTTCTTTCGTTTTTGCTTCAAGCTTTGCAAGGATTATTGGGACGTGCCAGATTACCAACACCGGTGGTTGAAGCTCGTGCATTACAATCGGTTGCAGATTGGTCAAAAAAACTTGACGAAAACTTGACTGTCAAAGACAAAGATAAGTATTTCTTAAATAAAAAAATATTTAAAAAATATTTTCCTAAATGAAATAAGTCCTAGAATAATTTTTTTGTAATCTTTAAACTTTCTTTTGAAATCTGAGGTTTTATGTGATTTATTGACTTAGTTAAGTATTTATTTTAGCTCTATAATGAAGAAATCAATAAAATAGTTTGAGTAACTTTTTTTAAAATATATAATAAATATATTGTAGTATATAAGATATCCACTTAATATGGTACTGATATAAGTCGAAGAAACAGGTACTGAAGAAAAATGTTAACACTAAGTTACATAATTGTAATTTGTGCTTGTCTACAGAGTAAAAAAAAGCGGCCAAGTGCGAGTCGGACTCGCCCATGAAGGGTTCCGTAGCAGCAAGTAACGTCATATAAACGTGTTTGTAGTTCGTTGTAACTTTCATCGATGTTTTAATAATACTGTTTTCATTGAAAGAAATGTAAATTGCGGTTTATGATTTATGACGTATAAAAAAAAATTACTAACTAGATCTCGTTCAAACCAATTTTCGTTGGAAGTTTACATGGTAATGTACATCATATATTTTTTTTAGTTTTATCATTCTCTTATTTTCGAAGTTACAGGGGGGAGGGGGGGGGGACACATTTTACCACTTTGGAAGTGTCTCTTGCGCAAACTATTCAGTTTAGAAAAGAATGATATTAGAAACCTCAGTATCATTTTTGAAGACCTATCCATAGATAGGTTTGGTATCTGGTATCACACACATGGTTTGGATGAAAAAAATTTTTTTGAGTTTCAGTTCTAAGTATGGGGACCCCCAAAATTTATTGCTTTTTTTTCTATTTTTGTGTAAAAATATTAATGCGGTTCACAGAATACATCTACCGACCGAGTTTCAACAGTATAGCTTTTATAGTTTCGGAAAAAAGTGGCTGTGACATACGGACGGACAGACAGACAGACATGACGAATCTATAAGGGTTCCGTTTTTTGCCATTTGGCAACGGAACCCTAAAAATGGAATGAAACTTTAGTGTAACCAAATTCGACAGGCATTGTGATTCTTCAAAACATAATTTTGAATAACGGTACAAATACATTTTTTAAACAAAAGATTTTCTTGATGCACGATTTCTTAGTCTATCCCTCCATGAATGTCCACACATTTTTGGACGTGCAATACTTAGTACGACTCACATGCCATTCCTTAGCACGATATCATTCATCAGGGCGAACATCAAAACATCGTTTAAATTCCATTTTACTAATTACTAATATAGGTACCTATTGTGTTTGCTCCAATTTCACTCACTTAACCTTATTGTAGTTCATGTAGCGTGACATAATTATAATTTTACTTTAGCACTTTTATGAGACATAAAACGGAATTAAAATACAAGTAAATTACCTTCTCTCAAATTGTGTGCAAGAGCTTTCCTACTTTATCTATTTAACTTTTATTTAAGAAGCCTTGACTGTGAATACTTTAAAGAGAATTACTGATACGAATAGCGTTAATGATTTGCTTAGGAAAGTTACAAGCTCACCCGACAGACAGTACAATGGAGTAAACTGCTATAATTAAATATTGTTCAGTTTCTCGTCAATCAATGTCACCTCACAAAATTGAACTATCTTTGTGAATGGTGTCTTTACTTCAGAATCGTATTTGTATTTGTAAATCAATTATAATGAAGTTGTTTTAATTTACGTGTAATTCGATAAGTACTAAAATATTCCGTTCATTTGTAGATTAAAGTATAAAGAAAATGCTTTACATTTTTATTGTATTACTGAAAACGAATTGTGCCTTTGAATAATTATCTAAGAATAAATAAAGCCATGTAAATAAATGTTTCATTTCTTATACCTATCATTACTTGTTTTGTGCTTATACATAAATAAAGTTTTAGACTGCACGGTAGGCCTATTGGTTCAAGCGGTCGCTTTGCAAGGATTATTGGGACGTGCCAGATTACCAACACCGGTGGTTGAAGCTCGTGCATTACAATCGGTTGCAGATTGGTCAAAAAAATTTGACGAAAACTTGACTGTCAATGACAAAGATAAGTATTTCTTAAATAAAAAAATATTTAAAAAATATTTTCCTAAATGAAATAAGTCCTAGAATGATTTTTTGTAATCTTTAAACTTTCTTTTGAAATCTGAGGTTTTATGTAATTTACTGACTTGGTTAACTATTTATTTTAGCTCTAAAATGAAGAAATCAATAAAAAAGTTTGAGTAACTTTAAAAAAAAATATATAATCAATATATTGTAGTAAGATATCCACTTAATATGGTACTGATATAAGTCGAAGAAACAGGTACTGAAGAAAAATGTTAACACTAAGTTACATAATTTTAATTTGTGCTTGTCTAGAGAGTAAAAAAATGGAATGATACTTTAGTGTAACCAAATTCAACAGGCATTGTGATTCTTCGAAACATAATTTTGAATAACGGTACAAATACATTTTTTTAAACAAAAGATTTTCTTGATGCACGATTTCTTAGTCTAAGGACTCGGTACCCTTATAATTTTTGAGTTCCGTAGCTAACCCAAAAAATTAATGAAGTATCTAATGAGCAGTCAGCAATTCCCTCCACGAATGTCCAAACATTTGGGGAAGTGCAAGAATTAGTACGACTCACATGCCATTCCTTAGCATGATATCATTCATCAGGGCGAACATCAAAACATCGTTTATATTCCATTTTACTAATTACTAATATAGGTACCTATTGTGTTTGCTCCAATTTCACTCACTTAACCTTATTGTAGTTCATGTAGCGTGACATAATTATAATTTTACTTTAGCACTTTTATGAGACATAAAACGGAATTAAAATACAAGTAAATTACCTTTTCTCAAATTGTGTGCAAGAGCTTTCCTACTTTATTCTATTTAACTTTTATTTAAGAAGCCTTGACTGTGAATACTTTAAGGAGAATTACTGATACGAATAGCGTTAATGATTTGCTTAGGAAAGTTACAAGCTCACCCGACAGACAGTACAATGGAGTAAACTGCTATAATTAAATATTGTTCAGTTTCTCGTCAATCAATGTCACCTCACAAAATTGAACTATCTTTGTAAATGTTGTCTTTACTTCAGAATCGTATTTGTATTTGTAATTCAAATAAAATGAAATTGTTTTAATTTACGTGTAATTCGATAATTACTAAAACATTTCGTTCATTTGTAGATTAAAGTATAAAGAAAATGCTTTACATTTTTATTGTATTACTGAAAACGAATTGTGCTTTAGCCTTTCAATAATTATCTTAGAATAAATAAAGCCACGTAAATAACTGTTTCATTTTTATACCTATCCTTACTTGTTTTGTGCTTATACATAAATAATTTTAACAAAAAGGAACCGACTTCAATGAAAAACTATTAGTACCCAAATCGCGACAATTGTGCCTATGATATTTGAGGAGTTCCCTCGATTTCCTTGGGATTCCATCATCAGATCCCGATATGGTGATGATGGGACCACCTGCAAGCTATGCCCATTCCAATGCAAAAATAATTTTTGAAATCGGTTCATAAACGACGAAATTATCGCTGAACATACGTAAAAAAAATAAAAAAATATTCCGACGAATTGAGAACCTCCTCCTTTTTTTGAAGTCGGTTAATAAAGTTTTAGACTGCACGGTAGGCCTATTGGTTCAAGCGGCCTTCGCCACTTTTTACTGTACCAAGTGTTGTGGGTTCAAATCCCCTTGTGTGATCCACAAATTGTTGTTCTCGGTCTAGGTGTTCTTTGTGTCCGTTTCTTGTATTTGTAAAGTCCCCCGTGACACAGTATGTTTATTATACTGCTGAGTACCCGACCTGCGACTCTACAATACGAGATATCTGTATGAAGCAGAGTGATGCCTGTGTGGAGATTCAGTCGCTCGATGTTCCAAAAGCCAGTGGACCCGACGGTATCCACCGTTGGTTCTCAAGAACTGCTAACCAGAGCCGTCTCCTGTACTGACGCGCTTAAATCGCCTGTCATATTTCTCAGGAATTATCCCGGAGGCCTTAATCTTAACCTAGAAATTAAAAAATAGGCCTAAAATTGACGGTGATTTACGTTATCAACATACAAAACTCAACTCAATAACACGAATAGCGTAGTAGTTAAAGTAATCCCCTTACCGCTTTCCAATGTCCCGTGTGTTGTAACTTCGCTCTGATGGTTTTTTGTTGTATCTGCAATTGTGAGCATTGACTTTCAGCTGATGTGCTGCATGCTTTTCTCATTCTAAAGATAGTATAGAGTACAGATCCCACCATTAACCCTTGAAGAGCACTAGCTTGTATTTCGAAAAAATTGAAAGCAATTTCACCTTTTTTGACGTAGAATAGATTTCTTGAGAGATAAGAACTTTTAAGGAATAGTTGTGCGGAAGGCATCTTTTAATTTTACATAGGTACATACTCTGCCGAAAGCCTGTTGTATTCCTAAGAAGACTGCTGAGCAGTATTCTATGAACTTGTTCCACAGTAGAGTATTGCTGTCTAAAGTAATGGTCATTTTCTGATACAATTTTTTGAAGGAGTTTTACGAAGGTTTTTGGAAAATACCGGGAGCAAAGTTATAGGTCTATAGGATGTGACATCATGTTATTATTTATATTATAAATCATTGTATTTTGTTATATTTCAGAGAGTCCTATTAACCCATTATATAATGTAGTTATGTAAGTTATAGCTTTTGAGGGTAGTTGTCTAACATTTTTTTCGTTATTATTAGATCAAAGTCAGGCTTTTTTAGCTCATATAATACTCTCAAAAGATCCCGTACTAACACTAGTTCGGTCGCGGTCGATTCATTTGTATAAGTCTTGGTTTATAGTTGCTACCACTTGGTCATTAAAATAATTAACCATCAAATTATTTATGTGCAACACTTTTGCTAGATGTTCTGCTTTTTTCTGTGGCTAAGCAGCTTGCGGTCTATCACAATCTTTGGTTATTTTAAAGAGTGAAAAATTTGTAGATTCTGTAGCAGTCACGTGTTCTAACTTTTCTTGAAATGAGCTATCATATCATTTTATCAAGATCAAGTTAGGAAACTCTTTAAGTGACTACAAATTTTTACTTTGAGCCCATATATTCTCTGTGTGTGTGTGTGTGTTTCAGGTTAGCTTATAAGTTTCTGCGGGACAATATATATATCTAGTTGCCCTCTACTTATTCGCAAAACTTGGGCACTAAATATCTCTAACGCCTGGTCGTAGGGTTCCGTCACCAAATAGCAAAAAACGGAACCCTTAAAGATTCGTCATGTCTGTCTGTCTGTCCGTCCGTATGTCACAGTCACTTTTTTCCGAAACTATATGAGCTATACTGTTGAAACTTGGTCAGTAGATGTATTCTGTGAACCGCATTAATATTTTTTACACAATAATAGAAAAAAGCAATACATTTTGGGGGTCCCCATACATAGAACTGAAACTCAATTTTTTTTTCATCTAAACCACCTATGGATAGGTCTTCAAAAATGATATTGAAGTTTCTAAAATCACTTTTTTCCAAACTCAATAGTTTGCGCGAGAGACAATTCCAAAGTGGTAAAATGTGTGTGTGTGTGTGTGTCCCCTGTAACTTCTAAAAAAGAATGATAAAACTAAAATAAATATATGATACATTACCATGCAAACTTCCAACGAAAATTGGTTTGAACGAGATCTAGCAAGTAGTTTTTTTTAATACGTTATAAATCATAAACCGCAATTTACATTTATTTCAATGAAAACACTATTAATAAAACATCTATGAAAGTTACCAACTACAAAAACTTTTATATGATGTTACTTGCTGCTACGGAACCCTTCATGGGCGAGTCCGACTCGCACTTGGCCGCTTTTTTATATTATATTGCATAGATAGCCTTAATAGCCTTGGCTTGAATTTTTTATTTTATTTAGGGAGTATCGGAAATTGACCACAAAAAAAGGAAGTAAATAAACAACATTGACCCAAAAATAAACTCGGCTACTTAAATTCCAAACGATAGTCTATCATATTAAGATGTGTTCAAACACTGATAAGAAGCTTGTAAATGATACCCACTCAGAATCGTTATCCAGTACCGTGAGAATACCACAACAGGTCCAACTCAATATGCTTCACAGTATGGAGTCGTACAGCTATACGTCTTCAGAACTTTTTAGTAAAGCAATAATTTTGTAATAATGTCTGTTCTTGAGATAATGCTTTTCAATCATTAATTGTTTACAATTAATCATCACAGGAAAGGTGTTTATTAATGAGCCAAGCTTTTACGTAAAAACATAAAAGGTGTCTATTCTTTTTTCTGGTTCCATGGTTAATGACTCAGAACCCTTATAGATTCGTCATGTTCGTCAGTCCGTCCGTCCATCCTCGACTTACCTTTGCACGGATATGTGTTTGTGGCAACTTTCACATACAGCGCAAGCGTATAACATACAACAGCGCCATCTACCGAGGAAGCATTGAACTACGAAGAAAAAACACATAACGATCTATACGGAGTAACTACTAATCCTGAATCGGGAAAGTGACATTCTCTCGCCGATCAGCATATTACACAACATCCCAACCTCAACTGTTGGACAGTAGCCCGCCAGACACGATCACCTCGCCTGGTCGGAGGATCCTCCCTTTGTGTTGTAGGACCACGACACCCGTTCCTCAACATGTTTCTATCACGTCAATAAAGTGGTACAATAAAATCATGAAATGCTTCTGCTAGGGTGACAGATGGCGTCACCTGAGGACGGAGATCATTTTGCGATCTCCGGTGCCTGAGTCGCCTGCGGTACCTGGCAAATTCCCAGGCCTGGGGGGCCGGAAGAGTTCTAAACCTCTCCCGATTGGGGTACCTCACCTACAGTTAAAGTGGGTATCGTTAGATAGGTCTTGTAATAACATTGAGAGGTTGCTAAGAAGATTTTTTAATTAGGTATCCCTTTGCGAGTTTTAACTTTAATAAAAAAAAAATGTACAAAAGGGCGTTTCTGACCCCCCCCCCCCCCCTACAAGCTAAACGGTTCTATTGAAAAATCTAAATTAATTATTAATCTAAAAAATAAAAACTAACATTTAAGTGTTGACATAGACACCAAAAACTTTTAAATATAAACATTTTCAATATCGAGGAAATAATACGACCTCACATCTCTCTCCTAATCCTAGCTACAATATTCAAAAGCCGATGACAGACGACCTACTTATATCTTGTGTTGTAGAAGTTTGAGATGATTCAGATGATCAGTCGCTGTCTGCTGTCTCCTAGTTTTTTCTGCCTCTTTCGGCAAAAACGCCTTCCAAGAATATATTAGCAACGGTTAAATGCGCCTTTGCTCTTTGATTTATATATTTAAAACTTTGACTTCTACGGACTTACACACATTTATTTTATAGTTTAGCTGTAGTTGCCCAAAATCGATAGTGTCAAAGACTTACTATTGTCCTTAACTATTATTGGTAGCAAGACCAAAACAGAGTTTCATTCTTAGAACATTTACATCAGTAAGGACATGTGAATGTGTATTTAATTAATTATTTCATAATTTACTAACAAAGTTAAGCGAAGTAAAATGGGTACAGATTTTTTATAAAACAGAGTTGAAATACTAACTTTTAAACTTTCGCGTTCAAAAAATATTATTAGGGTTGAAATACTTATAAAAGTTAGATTGTATTCTAACGTGATCACCAGATTCGTACCTACTGTTACATGCCGTTTATCTAGCGATAATTAATATTAACAACAAAATAACATTTTGATCCTAAAATAAATCAGAAAAGATGTCCAATTACAATACTTTCGTTATATATCATGCTTCTTGACTGAAATAAATAACTTTTTCTCTGTCGATTTTGTCTTTCAAGCGCCTGTTTAAATTTAGTCTGCAAGCTGTACAATTGCATATAGTACGTCTTACCTAAAGGCGTCCTGCGATGATCGAATAATAAAATATTGATTAAATGTTAACCACATGTAGCAATATACTGATCTAAAAAAACAAAAAATATTCTCAGTTATGTAAAGCACTCCTCTACTCCATACAAGTCACAATCTAGAAAAAAGGCGGTATTGACTATGGTCATTGTAATCTGTTTCAATTTTTCAACTAAAATAGAGACACTATTGTCGCTATTTTTAAAATAACTGTCACATGCAGTGATCACATCGGTTTAAAATTTCTGTTCCACATTCCATTTGACAACAATGCCTCTGTATATCGAAAAAATCAACACCCTTTAAAATAGCACCCTTTATCGCAAGACATCTTAATTGAATATTCAGCTGTGCTTTCTTTTGAGCAAATCGGTTTTGTACTAATATGACATTTAGTTGACAGATGCAGAAAAAGTTATGTTCGGCTTCATTGTTAAATTAATCCTTTTCTACGACAAAGAGTCGCCTAACAGAGATTAAAGGGTTCAACTCAGGTAAAAAGGACTCCCAACGATGATTCCACAGAAGGAGATTATATGGATATTTGTAATATATTCGCAATACTGTAATTTTTCCATTTGGTAAAAGCATATGAATAAATATTGCATAACAATATAAAACAACGAGAGTTTCACACTAAAGACCAACCTATAATAACAACATTCTTGGTATCGTATTATATTTTGATTGTGAGATCGGAGGCCCAATGATCCAAAAGCAACTCACTGGCCTAGTGTGCCATAGTGTGGGTCACCATGTTGCACTGTCTGCACGCACAATAAAGATGGTGACCCCTACTTGTTAACTATACTCATGCTCTTCATCAGGCAGAATATAATAACTTTAGTAGGCTTAAATAGAAAAAAAATCATGAGTTCTGCTTTAAGCCTCAATTAAAGATAAATCCAACCTATAAATAAGTGTGATATATGGTATACTAGCTTTCGCCCGCGGCTCCGCCCGCGTTTATGTTGGTTATCGCAGTAAAAAGTAGCCTATGTCCTTTCCCAAGTTCAGTTCCATCTTCATACCAAATTTCATTAAAATCGTTTAAGTGGTTTAGTCGTGAAAGCGTTACAGACAGACAGACAGAGTTACTTTCGCTTTTATAATATTAGTAGGGATTATACTGATTGAATGCTTATCTCAGGAACTACCGGTCATATTTGGAAAATTATTTCAGTGTTCGACGTTGTGGTAACTAATCTTTAGATCGACTGAACTGATTTTGAAAATTATTTTACAAATAGAAAGCAATATTATTTGCGATTGTCGTAGGCTGTGTATAGCACCCGAAATATGATTACCGTGGTATCCAATATACACGCGGGCAAAAACGGGTTATTTCTATTTTATATGTATTTGATGCGCCAAACTAGCATCAAACTTTCCCGCTAGTAGTAAATTAACTTCAAAGGTGCACTACAGATTTTGTAAGTAACGAGAGTATCACATTATCACCGGAATGCTATTCAAACTTCATATCATTCATTCAAAGTGAAATTACATATATGTAATCTGATTTGATGAGTCTTCTAGTCTTCCATTATCTGTCAACGGCTATGAACCACAAATATAAACCTCTTAGAAGATTATTTTGAAGAACGATCAGCTCCCTTATTTCTGATTCATGGATGTGCAAGTATTTTGTTTATCGTTCTGTCCAGTTGGTTTTTTTAAGCTAATCAAAACTGTTTGACCCTTGTAATATTTGAAATAGGCATTTTAGATCTACTTCAGACATTTCTAAGCCCCTATGTGTGCTTATACTGTCTGAACGTTAAAGCGTTGAAGGGTCGTGTCGTATCTTTTCTGTATTATACGAACTTCAACTTCATTTTAATAATTGATTGCTGGAGACGAGTTATTCTGATTTAAAATCTAAAATTTTATTTATGTCGTGATCATATATTAAAATCAAGTTCGATAATCCGACTTAAAAATCATACAACCCGTAAGATTATTCTTCTTCTAAGTTAAATAATAATAGTCAATAAATGAATAATAGTCAAAGGTCTTTATTTAATTTATTTTATGTGTTACTAGTAGAATACCGCGGTGTTACCCGCGCTTATTGTTGTAAATCGCGAATAACGCCGCGGGGCGAAGCGAAGTTACTCTTTATGTCATTAGCTTTCTAAAAGTGAAAGCCACGTTAAAATCGGTTTAACCGTTCCAGAGAACCCGGAACAAGCAGACAGACAGACAGACTAAAATTTTAAAAGTTGTTTTATTTATGTAAGTACCGTATTTACTTTCAAATGTATTTTGTGAAAAACTGTTAATTTGATATTACAGACATGCACTTCAGTTTCATTTATTTGTATAGGTAATAATAATATACATATAATGTAGAAGTATAGATACTGTTTTTTTCCTATTTAGGTAAATCTCTACTAATATTATAAATGTGAATGTAAGTTTGATTGTTACGCTTTCACGCGAAAACTACTCAATCGATCATTCTTACATAACATAGGATACTTTTTATGTATAATATTTTTTTACGAAATATAAAAAAGTTGACATAACCGAGATACATGCGGGCTAGCTAGTAAATAATTATTTCGGACATCCTATACACACAACGTCATCTAGTCCCAAACTGAACAGAGCTTGTACTATGGTTTCTAGACAACTGATATAAATATACCTTTCTTTTGTAAATACATACATATGTAAATATATAGAAAATACCCAATCTCCCACACAAATATATGCAGATCATACAAATGTTTTGGGTTCGACCCGGGAATCGAACCCAAAACATCTTACGCCTACGCTAACCACTAGACCAATAAGGCAGTTAAATATATATTAAATAAGTCTTGTACTCCTATTTATGTTTTTTAGCCAATTTTTTCCATCCTAAGGTTGCCTGGAAGACATTGCGATAAGGCCGCCATTTATACATGGCCATACTTTTGATGGAGTACTGAATCTAAATTGAATGAACTGGTGTTACAATACAAATTACAATAAAAATTCTTCTATTCTATATTTCCTAGAACGTAACTACTAAGTATTGTGACAGTATTCTTAAGTAAGATGTGTTTATCAAATAAAGTTCTTTTATTATTATTATTTATTTGAGAAACCGCAATTTATTTATGTATTTACAATGATATTATAAAAAATTGTGTATTTATTATTACAAGTTCTATTTAACTTTCTTTGACTTTGACTTTGACTGCCTCCTTGGTCTAGTGGTTAGCGTATGCGACTGCTAATCAAGAGGTCTCGGGTTCGATTCCCGGGTCGGACCAAATATTATTTGTGTGATTCACAAATATTTGTTTCGGAGTCTGGGTGTTTTCTATGTATAATATGTATGTATTTACAAAAAAAAAGTATGTTTATGTATTTATATCAGTTGTCTAGTACCCATAACACAAGCTCTGCTTAGCTTGGGACTAGATGATGTTGTGTGTCAGATGTCCAAAAAAAAAAAAAATGCAATGGTAATAGTAGTCGTGATAGTCATCACAATAACTTTGGGTTAACCCTCAAAAGAATGTTTAGTAAAGCATTAAGCAGTCAAAAATCCATTATTTGGACACATGTCACCAGTATCAAAGCTTTCAACCCTTACATTCAATATAAATTCAAATATGCTGGGATGAAATTTGTATGTCCAATCTAAACATTCATTAAGCAAAATTTTTTAAAATGCTGTTCGGGGTACTCCCCTCGTTAAACCGCTTAAGCTAATTATATAAAACATTGGTTAAGGGCACAAAGCTTATATTTATGTTATTACGTCGGGACTATATGCACATAATAAAAGCTCATTCTGTTCCCCTTTGTACGAAATATTTGTTTGATCTTTCGATGAGTAAGGAAGGGAACGCTGGTATGTGCAACGAGGTAAACTTGAATACCTTTATCATTACTAGCCTCATCACTTTAAACATATCCTTTACATATAATAATTATTGTAATTTTTGAATTTAAAATTGCTATTTTTAAAAGCAGGAATATATTAGTATGGTTTACAATTTACTCTTAGATTTAAGTCTCCAAAAAGGTTATTTTTTCATTTCTCTTTTAGTCTGGTAGACATTAAAATATTCCAGATAAGAGCAGTAAATGATTACGGTTTTTGTGGAGATTTATGCCGAAACACAGGAACCAAACTGCTGTCCTGGTACTTCATACATGAAAGAGGCTATGCGGCCTTAAGCATCGTGAGAGTCACAAGCTATCTCCACATAAACAAGCATACAGATGCTTACCTTTCCCTAGAGAACTGATTTCTTGGTAGTTAGTCAACCAAGAATTTAAGGAGTGAGTAGTACTTAATGATTTTAGACAGCTTGAAAGCAGATGTGCTTAAACCTAAGTTGGCATTAAAACCATAGAAGTTATAACATAACATAAATAACTCAAAGCATACATAATTTCACAGCTACCAAAGGGAAACATTCATGTAGATATATCGAGTCAATAAAGTTAACTAAATCTGCATTAGCAAGATATAAAATTTCAAGGGTGACATCAGTCAAAGGCTAATGAAACGACATCAGAAGAACTCTTCAAAAGGGCACGTGCAAATATAAAATTCATTACTATCGCCTCTTTAGCTAATTCGTCGTCGTCCCCCGTAGTAAGGGGGCCTAATATCTTTTAGACCGTGAAGAAGTCAAAGGCGATACTCGAGACGCTACTTGTCTATTTGTAATTGAATATGAAAATCTTTAGCGCCATACGGGGGCTTGGTAACCAAGGATATAAAGCTACAGCTATTGGCAAAAGTTTGTGTTATTTTAAGATAAAATAAAAATTAATCGTTTCATGACTATTTTAATAGAGTTATATTACTATGACACATCTACTGATATACTGACTGAGATACCTACAGATCTATCTTTTGTTTTTCTACATCGCCAACTAATAATACTATCAATCAAAATCAATCTATAAAATGTGAACACGTTTTTCTTTCTTTATATTTAAGTGACCAAAGTAGGTAACTCTTCTCTGCCTGATGGAAAGACTGAGTAGAATCCAGGAGTGGGTTCACAATTCTCATCGTGTGGGCATACAACGGAGCATGAAGACCCACACCGTGGCGGCCTCCTGCGGCATTCTTCTCCCCGCCCCCAGGGGTCCGGGAGAAGGATGCAGAATGATTGGGCCTCCGGTTGGTCTTCTGTCTGAGGGTAGTACTGCCCCAGCCCATTCGTGCTGCAATCACCATTCTACTACATACACATATTTAAATCTAAAAAATCGGCCAAGTGCGTGTCAGGCCACGCACAGGAAAGGGTTCCTTAGTCACCTATAATGGTATGTGGATTTAAAATCGTATCCAATAGATAATTGTTATGTTTACGTATTAATACGTTAATTTTGTATGACGTTTTCCAAGTGAGCACATTTTACCATATAAGCCTTTATAACTCCTGAACTAAGAAAGTCATCTAATCGGTTATAGTTTTCCTTCAAAGTTCATTAAATGGACCATCATCACGATTTTTTTTAGATTTTTTGAGCCAGCCGTTTAGCTTTTAGAGGGGGGGGACGCCCTGTTTTTACAAAAAAGTGCCCTTTAAAGTGAAATATCTCGCAAACGGATACCTAAATCAAAAAATCGTCTAGGAAACCCTTTATTGTTTTTAAAAGACCTATCTAATGATACCCCACACGATGGGGTAGCCTCGAGAAAAAAAAATCATCCCCACTTTACGTGTAGGGGAGGTACCCCAAATAAAATTATTTTTCATAATTTTATTGTAGCACTTTGTCGACGTAATTACAACACGTATTCATGCAAACTTTCATCTTTCTAGCACTTACCGTTTGGACGGTAAGTCGAGGACGGACGGACGGACGGATGGACAGACGGACATGACGAATCTATAAGGGTTCCGAGTTATGAACTTCGGAACCCTAAAAAAGGAATCCCATAATTGAACAATCCATACTTTGTCATCATTACTTTTTACTCTTTTTACAAGATTTATATACCATAGATAATGGTATATTTTCTTACACGCAACAAAACTTTTATGCGTATTGATCATGTTTATAATACCATTTTCTTTTATGAAAATATTATTTTATACTATTGTAAAACTTTTAACAAAATTTCCGAAGTTTGTTTCTATTTACCCTAAAGAATGAAAAAATTTGAATCATATCTAGTGAAGTTATTTGTCTTTAACCACTCATATTAAAGAAAATCTTGCAGTGAGCATCAGCTCTCGTTCATGTCTCGAGTGCAGGAGCAACGTCGAATAAAATTGTAGGCTCTTTAAGAAAAATTGTTATTCATTATAGAGATTTCACTTGGTACCTAAAATATTGTTAAAATATTTTCTTTCCGGTTTGTTACATCTTTGAAGTACTTAAATATTAAAAACCCTATGTAATATTATAATAACTATGCCTACTTTTCATCAGTTTGTATAAGAATGGTAATGCTCTGCTACTAAGTGATTTTATGTAAATTTAAATTATGTACATTAGAATTTGCAATTGAGAGTGAAGTTAATATTCAACACGTTGAAGAAATTCCTTACAAGCTTTTTCATAGCCCACTCAATGTGAATTCAATTATGTAATTTTTATTTTTTAAGATGTTGCTCTCTTAGCTATTGCACCTTTGATGTTTGGCCTTTATGCGATTTTCAACTTGACTTCGTACAGACTACTTTGAGCCCAATTTAATTACCAAAAAACTTGATGAAAATCATGTCAAGTGATTTCAGTTTCTCAGAGTGTATAAAGGTTGTTTATTGAGTTACATTAATTATTTATTGCTAAATATAACAGTACAAGCAACTTTTGTTATTGATATTAACAATATTTGTTGAATGTCCCAGGTTTCATAGTTGGTAGGTGTTGTCTATATATCTAGAATATGTACGTTCAAAAAGGTGTATAAATATTTTATCAGTCATATAGTATAAGCTCTGCTTAGTTTGAGGCCAGATTGCCGTGTATCAGATGTTCTAAATATTTAAACACTCCGAAATCTAATACTTACTACTATTATAAATGAGAAAGTAAATCTGTCTGTCTATCGGTCGCGCTTTCACGCCAAAACTATTGAATCGATTTACATGAAATTTGGTACACAGATAGATTAGAGCCTGAGAAAGGAGATAGATTATTACCGCGATACCAACATGCAGTTGGGCGAAAGTATTGTATATTAGGTACAGAAAATATTCCCTATAAAGATGTTTTGGGGTTACTGTTGGTTTTACGTTATATTAAATAATACACAATTAAACGTGAACCACTATTCAACTTATAAATCTATAAACTGTTTTATAGAATATCGCACCAAATGATGAGAAAATTTGTTCAAGAAGTTCTTTTAATATTGAAATTATTTATATCACAGTGGTATTACTGGACTTTTTTGTTACCAATAAAAAAAGTAATTTGGAATTTGTAGTCCAACGCAGCGGGTAATAATTGGCTATTAAGGCACAACTCACATTACATCTATTCTGACTACACAGGTTTTAAAGAAATCTAATATTGGATGTTTACTTCCATTAGCAGATTTAATTCTGTTATAATAGGCAATCTAGCAGGTGTCTGATTACAAAAAATAACTCCTAACAGTTTATGTACGATCATCATCAAATATATTTCATCATATAATACCTAGAGAATATCTTCGGTCGATGTTGATGCTTTGGATAATACTACTAGATTTTCACATCAAAAATATATAAATCCCGTGAACTTGGCAATGAAAGAAAAATTGCAAAAAAATATATGTAGAGATAGCAATAATTATGAGGGATAAGGTTCTGTTAATTCAGCACTAAGCCTAAGGTTGTGGGTTCGATTCTCACCCAGAGAAATGATTGTGGTAGTCCCAATTATTTGTAACGATCATATCACGATAAACGATCATTTGGTCTGTCTGTACTGATTTGTACACATGTGTAATTAAACATATACATATATTAGTATGTAACAGCATGTTGGTCACTGGCAAAAATTGGGTCTGGCTTAACATTAGACGGGTACGTTACGAGATCTGTGAAGTATTAATTCTTGAAAATTTGTAATTTTTTTTTGGATGGATATGATATTATAGGGTGAAAATATGAGCTCGAGACCCTTGCAACAGTCACCTCGGGCGTTCACTTCTAGTTCGAATATATCCCCTGTCTCCTCCTCCTTGCCCCTTAACCCTATACGCATTCCTGACCCCAATGTACCCGGGGAAACATATATTTATATATTGTTTCAAACCTATCATATATTAAACGATTGGCAACGGTAGCACAAACTTCTAATAATTGTTATCTCAAGGATCCACCCGTTTTCAAAGACTCGATGCCTCACCAACTTTATTTACTCTCAACCGCTTTGCAGGTTTATATCTATTTCGGAGCTTCGAATAAATGCGGCACAATAACAATAAAGTAGGATTTGCACACAGATTGCTGACATTTTCCTCAAGACAGAGGTATGGTATGAACGGGTATATTATATTATTAAATTTTTTACGTAGAACGGTCAGTTGGGATAAGGGTAGGCACAAAAGATAAATGTAAGTAAGTATAAGTAAACACGAAAATAAGCTTATATCTTTTAAATATGTTATGACCATTATTTTCTGCTCCATATAAGCACTGAGTGCCTTTCTTTAGTAAAAACTTTACTATATTTTCTCATCTACTAACCATTCTAATTTTTCAGATAGTTTAACTTGTGAATGAATAAAATTTTATTTTTCTTCCTGGACTACTTTTACCTTTTTTGTGGAATTGTTTTCTATAGAAATGAAAATAAGATTCTGTATTGTATTTCTTCCCCCAATTATAATTGTATCCGGCCATAGGAAACGACGATGAGGAAGTTATAATGAAGAAGATAAACAGTGTAAATACTAAATTGATTTTATTTTTTTTGTTATGTAGTAGTTGAAGGCGTAGTCAATTTGCAACTCCGATGCCTTAGCTTCCTGAATAACCACATAGGATGGCACCGCAAAATATTTCGAACCTAAGTAAACGCAAAGAGTCTAATTAAGGGTTAATTATGTTACCATTGATTTGTCTTTGTGAAAGTTTTGACACTTCGAATTTTTTTTTAAATCCTGTATCGCGAGGAACTATACAAACAATTTATGGACCACACAAAGTGCTGCCCCATGTTGGATTACGTCTTAAATTATAAGTAATCTGTGTTTGAACCCACAACACTTGGCGTAGTAGAAAGCGGCGTGTCGACCGCTTTAACCACTAAGCCAACGGTGCAGTCGTTTATTTGTTTTAAGGAAAGTGAGAAACAAATAATCAAAATTTTGTTTATGCACTAAGTTTATTTCAAGTTAGAGAAAACAAACAATAAAAAGCAGTCAACAAAATTTAGTCTATTATATAGCCGGTTCCAAAAATAACGGGTCAGTCACATAAACCAATAACGGGTCAGTCACATAAACCCGAATATCTCCCGAACTACGTATGCCATCCTAATGAAACGAAGACTGTTCAATTGAGAATTTAATTATACAGATAAAAAATAAAATAAAACTTAGTTACACCCACAATATTAATCTTAAATTAAAAAAAAACTAAAGTAGTCATATTTTTCTTAAGATTACATTTTTTTTATGATTGTTTTTTTGCTGTTTTTCATCACTTTCTTCATTTAATACTTTGTATTGCCTCCACGTGATGAAGCCTCCAGTGATGAAAAACAGCAAAAAAACAATCATAAAAAAAATGTAATCTTAAGAAAAATATGACTACTTTAGTTTTTTTTTTAATTTAAGATTAATATTGTGGGTGTAACTAAGTTTTATTTTATTTTTTATCTGTATAATTAAATTCTCAATTGAACAGTCTTCGTTTCATTAGGATGGCATACGTAGTTCGGGAGATATTCGGGTTTATGTGACTGACCCGTTATTTTTGGAACCGAGTGTATATTGCTAATTCATTTCGTGATACATCAGCAATCATCATAAGTGTTTACTGACTTTAAAGTGTTAACTTAGCAGTTGGTAGACTCAGTAGAGAATAATTACAAGTGCCAGTGCTGGCTAGTTGTTGCCAAATGACGTCGTTCGGCTACCGGTATGTCCCGCGTATTTTACGGCGTTATAGTCACGGAACAGGACAATTTGGCAGCAGACGAGCGAAACATTTGGACTCTGAAATAGCTAATACTATACAGTGGTCATGCGTTTATGTGGTTTATTTCACGTCATTTGACTTCATAAAGTCTAATTTATACATAAGTATATTAGTAGTTGACTGATGTAACATCGTCTGTGTAAAACTGTGTAAACTATAATATTGTTTATTTCAACCAAATAAACATAAAAACTCTTATAAATTACTATCGCTTTATAAATTACTATCTGTATAATATGGGTAGGAGTTCTATGGAATCGCGACATTAAGTGCTACCCGTTTAAATCAATTTTATTTATCACTTACCCATTTATCCTTAGCACATAACTATAAACAAGGTGTTGCATTATACAATAATGAGGTCGTTTAATTTAACATGATCTTATTAGAGTGAGAAATCATAATATCTAACTCATATGAGAATTACAGTTAATAACATAAATTACTAGCGCACGTAATTTGCAAAGCTCTATTCAGGAAACAAGTTATTATAGTAATAATAGTCAGTATGAGAGATGGTAACGTATTGGTTCACAACTAATTTTACAAGCCGATTTGCTACACCAAAATTAATATGATGTTGAAAATTAAAAATTAGTACTTGTTTTTGTATTTCATTTATGATATAACGTTTAACTTCTTCATCATCATCATCAACAGCCATTAACAGTCCACTGCTGGACATAGGCCTCTCCTTTCAAAGGAGGTTTTGGCCTACTATACCACGCTGGCCAGACGGGTTGGTATAGGGTTGGTTTCAAGTTTTCCTTCTCTTTGCATTGATGTTGTCTTGCGTAGTTTATCTCTTAGTCGCCTTTTACGACACCCGCGGGATGAATAGGGGTGGTGACACTCTGTATTCTTAATCCGTCACCACACGGACATTAACATTAACTTCTTGTGTTAATTTAATTAAACTAAATGTTACAAAGTTAGGTCCACAATGAAATAGGATTTTTAATCATTGTTGAAAATATGGCATTTGTTAACTTAGTAAAAAGTTCCAAAAATTAAAAGGCTTTCAATCCAGTGTTCAATCAAAAGAAAACTTTCCCCAATTATATTTGGCTTCAGGGTACGTTCAATAGTCAATTTTTTAACTTCGATTTATTTTTTTAGAGTACCTAAGGGTGACGGAATCCGTGTGGTGACGGATTAAGAATACAAAGTGTCACCACCCCTATTCATTCCATGGGTGTCGTAAGTGGCGACTAAAGGAACAAAATAAGCAGCTAACATCACTGCCAAGAGAAGGAAAACTTGAAACAAACCCTTTACCAACCCGTTTGGCCAGCGTGGTATAGTAGGCCGAAACCTCCTTTCGGAGGAGAAGCTTATGTCCAGCAGTGGACTGTTAAAGGCTGTTGATGATGATTGATGACCTAAGGGTGAACGACGTGACTTGTTAAATGAACTGAAAATACGCAGCAGAATCTACCTCGCCAGGTCAATTTGCTAGTTAGTTTTATTAACATTTTCATTATTTCAGTACTACCTATTTCAAAGACACACATCAATCCTTCTGTCATCAGCTTTCTGCCAGGGAAAGTCCCGTCAAAATGGGTCCTGACGTTTCAGAGATTACTCGGAACCAACAGACAAACTGACAATTTTTTTAAATCGCTGTATTTACATTAGTACGGTATGTACATTGAAAAATACATTTATTAAAATACTGTTAATTTGATATTACATACAGACACTCTAATTTTATTTATTTGTATGAACTATACTCAGTTCAATATCTAGAGATATTTATCGAAACAGGTTAAGCATTGGTTATCGCTATTAAAGTTATAAAAAGTGCTAATCACGTGTCGAATAGAATATCGCTAGCTAATGGGTCTTTTTTGTCCCACTCATAACTGTACGACAACATAATAACACAACTTAAAAATATTAGGTAGATACCACTCAATGATTCAGAATGTACCCAGAGGCGCTTCTTGCATCAATGTTTTAAATATGAAATGTAAATAAATTATAGACACTGTATCACCTATAAACACTTTTTTTTCAATGACTTTCCATTTTATTTTTTAGATTCCGCCTGATTTCATTATTGGCAATATGTGACGATGATTAATATAGTCAAACTTTCAAAGGGGCAAAAGTTCTAATCCAGATTAGAATTACATAAAAGTTGTCTCATTAGTTTAAATACTGTTTATGTTTCCTTTTTTATATTCCTTAAAATTCTTGCACTTTTCAAGACTGTTTATTTTGACTTGTTCAAATTTAAAGTGTCCGAAGTCTCGGATTGCGTGTGAAGCGTGTTTACTAAATATTGTTGAGATGATTGACATGGGGTACTTTTAAAACAGCAATTAAATGGTCGCTAACGGTCGGTCATCGAGCCGTCAGTGGTGGACTGGGGTTTTAAGTGAACGCCTTTTACTTCGTCTCAACGCATCCGACAGACACGTCACGAACTCAAACATCTACTTTGTGACCTAAATTCTTGGTTGATTCTTAATTAGTTTAATTACTCTTTATTCAGATGATTAATCTGGTGTCTTGAGTTTTTATTTCGGCGGTGACTGTGGTTAGGTTTGAGAATTTTTCGGTACTAAAATCATCAATGCGCCAATTATGTATTTTAGCTACATACAAGTGATACAAGTCGAGAATTAGGCTTGCTCACAAGAAGCTTTCGTTTATGTAAGATTACAATCGCTTTTCAAATTGAAATCTTTATATTGTAATATATATGATACATTTATCAGACGAGTATTTTAAATTGTATAAATATAATAAGTATTTTCAAATGTATATTTATAGGTGCTCTAAAGTTGTACTATAAATTTTAGTACCGTATGTACTTTTACATAAATTTATTTTAGTAAAAGAAGTGTTAATTTGATACTACAAACATACACTTCAATTATATTTATATTGGTATATATAAAAGTCGAATATGAATTATAAATTAATTGGCTTGTTCGTACATAAAAATGCAGTTATTATAAATCAATAAATGCTTACGTACACGGTAGATATCAATAATTTAGAGTTATGAAACCCTTTTCACATCGTGTATGGGATCGGCAAAATATTCCGGAACTTCGTACGTTTTAATATCATTTATTCAGCATTTTTTGTCCCTCGTGTGAGATTTTGTAACACATAACCCACCTTTGATGGTGGATGTTATACTAATAACGTAACGGGTAAAAAAATGATTCATTCTCATATGACCAAAAAAGTGTTCCCGGGCTGTAATCTCTGTAAAATGGGTTGTTAAACGCCTGAAGTTTACGTTCAGCTTAATTATGTAATAAAATTTAAAGAGAAAGATATTTATTTATAGTACTAGGCTTAAGAAGAGACTCAAAAAGATAAGATAAGAAGGGGTAATCAAAAAATAGGTCAGCCATTTTCTTATTAATTATACATCTATACTAATAAATAAAATTGAAGTATATGTTTGTTATTTTAAATTAATAACTTTTCACTAAATAAGTATGAAAACCTACACAGTACTTACATCTAAAATCTCTTTTTATTTTTATCTGTCTGTCTGTTCGTGCTACTTAATCTCTCGAACGGTTTGACCGATTTTAATAAAATTTTACTGCCAGGTAGCTAATGGTAACGTATAAATGGAAAAAAGATTAAGAACAGAATGAAAACCAATGAAATTGTGTACGATATTCGATTCAAAAGCAAGTCGCCAGGCGCGGCTAATATACCTATTATAAAACAAGAAACTTAAATAGAGAGCTCTCTTCTGGTAGGTTAAATGTATTACCACAGTATATATGACATGAACAGTAATATATGTTTAAACACAGAAGTAAGGAAGAATTTTATTTTATCTCCATTTGACGACTCTTAATAATAAACTCCGATTTGGGTGTACAGAATTTAGTCTCATAAGAACTTAAAGTACAGAGTACTTAAAGCGTAGAGAGAAATTAAGAAATCGAATTGTGCTATTCCACTTTTAATTTCAAGCTAATCATCAAGCATAATGAAGATATACATATATATGTCCGTGTGGTGACTGATTAAGAATACACAGTGTCACCACCCCTATTCAGCCCGCGGGTGTAGTAAAAGGCGACTAAGGGATAAACTACGCAAGACAACATCAATGCAAAGAGAAGGAAAACTTGAAACCAACCCTTTTTTTTTTTTTTTTTTTTTTATGTGTGGAAAATCATCATGGACCGTCACCCCACCGGGGGTTACGGCGGGGTGGTGTGTCGGACTTGAACCGGTCGAAACTTTGACCGAACTCAGTCCTCGTACATGACAGTACGCTCCGTCAGATAGTCTGCCACTAGCCGCCCCAGGTATTGCGGCACTCCGTGGTACTGGAGTGCGGCCCTGATGCAGCTGAAGCTGAATGGCAGACTACTTGAAACCAACCCTATATCAACCCGTCTGGCCAGCGTGGTATAGTAGGCCAAAACCTCCTAAGGAGAGGCCTATGAGCAGTGGACTGTTAAAGGCTGTTGATGATGATGATGTTGATGAATGATGATATTAGGCACGTTTTTTTCTTACACATGAATGTAACAAACACATTTAAATGCAAAGTTTCATCTTTCCAGCATTAACCGTTTGGACGTTAAGTCGAGCACGGGCGGACATCCCAATCATTCTACACCGGGATAATTATGCAGAGTTATCTAACCAGGCCGCCATGGTACGGGTCACCATGCTACATTGCCTACCATCACAATGAGGATGGTGCCCCCTACTCCTGGATTCTACTCATGCTTTCCATCAGGCAGAGTAGAGTCACTTCGGTAGGCTTAAATATATATAAAAAACATGACGAAACTATTAGGGTTCCAAGTCATGAATTACATTCTTTTACATTCTCCGCCTTAAGTTATATGGAGAGCAAAAGCAATGAACACAAATACTTATACTTATTATGTAGTTATTATTATGAAGAGTTTATTGTGCCAGTTATGCTCCATAGATAATTTCCATTTATTTACAAATATACCTACATAAAAATAAATAAAATTAATACATAAAGTAAGCATATTGAAGCACATACATATATTATGCCCAAGATCACCCGAGACTAGAACGATATTTCTAGAGAAACGGCTAAAAACAGGAATGTAATAAAATCAACGCAAATGATGCTGCTGTTCCATGTTCAAATAACAATAAACATTACAAATAAATGTGATCTCGTTGTGAAAACATTTGTATTTACGAAATATACGACTGCAAAACAAATACGATAGACATTAAAGGATGTAACACACTTATAATCGTTGTAGTATCGTATAGAAGCGTAACAAACGATTCACAATAAAAAGTAAAAACTTATGGTCGTGTTAGGTTTTATCTGGTCCTCGTAAATAGTGGAGCTGGGAGCTATGTGCGTACACAATTTCGCCTTTGTTAACATCGCCGGGACATTATTAAACAACCATAATAAGTAGTTAATTATCGACTGTCACATAGTTGCGTTCGACGCGCTTAGGTATACCGAGCCAGAAGTGTTCAACAGTTTTCATTTAAATTCTAAATTTTCGTTATTTTTGTGTCAATCTACTTGATCTCCTTGATATGTTGTATGTTTCTACAAAACTTAAATTCGATTCATGTGTGTCATAAATCACAGCCTAGCTTTTTTCGTTTTCTATGACTTATTTAGGTGGTACATCTGAATTAGCTAAGCTATGTTATACATATTGTGTAAACACTATATATATGTTAAAGTTCACGCTATCTGTCAGTCTGTTACGCGTTCAAAGCTGCTGCTGCAAATGGCTGCACCACTCTCAATGAAATTTGGCATGCAAATAATTTGATTCTTGAGGAAGGACATAATTAGCTTATCTTTGTTGCGTTTACCCACGTACCACGACTTCGTTTCGTTACGTCCACCGTCGATCCTGGCCACGCGGCCTGGGTCGTGGACGAAAGCTTGTAAACTATATAATCAACAATGAACTCGTTTTAAACTTGTAAATATTTATGAGAAAATATGAAAAGTATGTACTTATAAAAATAATACTCGCTCTTATTCACATTGAAAACTCTCTTAGCAGAATACCGTTAATACTCAATTTTATATTTCTCTCTAATGGCCTTAAGCGTTTTAGTCACAGACAAACGGCAATTCTCTTTCAGTTCTCTGCTATATATTTTATTATCAAGTTTTACCCGCTCATCATCATATGTACCGAATAAAAGTTTTTTATTGGAGGATTTTACTATTCTGCCAGCATGTCTGCAAGTGAGTCCCGAAAAAATGGGTCCAGAAAATCCAGAGATTAATAGAAACAAACCGACACACAGACAGCCAGACAAAATACTGTCATTTAGTAAAAAAAATTAAATGTTTTTTTTACTTTTCATTTAAGCCTACCAAAGTGACTCTACTCTGCTTGATGGAAAGCACGAGTAGAATCTAGGTCCAGGGGTCACTATGCTCATTGGCTCATTGTGAGGTTAGGCAATGTAGCATAGTAACCCTTACCATGGTGGCCTGGTTAAATAATTCTGCATCATTCTCCTGGCCTTCCCGGTTGCGAGAATGATAATAATACCAGCAGACACTTTAAGTTTATTTATTTGTATAGACCTCTACTTAGCATTAGCCTTCTTTGGTGTATAAGGCTTTCTTATACAACAATCCCTATCTAATACTATGATTTTGTATTTACGAATAAGATTTTTTTACATACCCTTGTTCATAATGCGTTTAATATATTCATATGTTAGCTTAAAAGCTGCTCTTTATACTTTTTTATACTATGTGTTCCATAGAAGGTTGATAACTATTTTATGTAACGACTTTCAGATATCCATATAACCTTGTCTAAATATGTTTAGAGACCTCGGATTTCATCGTAAATATTTTATATGCAAGCCCGTTTCACACGAAAGGAGTCTACATGTAGGTATGTGAAGTTAAAATATTTATAAAAGTTATTGGTGGAATTGATCCTGTGAGTAAAATTGTTACTTATATAAAATTGGAGTTCTACACTAATATTTCAAAGAAAAAATTATATTTATTTTGATATTTTTTTTATCCTATCAGAAGAAGATATTTAATTACAAATTTGAATGAAAACTTCCTAATCAGCTCACAGTTGTATTCGATTCCGAAACCCTCGTACTTGTGAATTACTGATCTCGTCCTGTCTACTAAATTGTCATTATACAACTTGAAGATACATACCAATTATGTATACATACTCTTGTAGTAATAGTGTTTTCAACATTTGATTAACTTATTAGTAAGTTATTAATTAAACTATATTTAATACTAGCTTTTGCTCTCAGCTTCTGATGCATAACTTTGATTGACTTTTTTCACCCCCTTAGGGATTGAATTTTCCAAAATTGTCTAGTAGTGTTCTTACGCTAATCAAGAAAATGCACAAATTTCAGTTTCCTGCGCCCAGTAATTTCGGCTGTTCCGTTACTGACAACGCAGTCTATAAGTCAGTCAGTAAAGGAACAGTTTTATATGTATTGATAATCTATGAAGGATCATATTATACGACCAAAACTTTTACTTTGCCTGAGTATACTCAGGCAAAGTAAAAGTTTTGGTCTATGTATTTTGATAATAAATACTATTTAACGTTCGTAAAATTTTATTTTCTTCGGATTCAATCTAAATTCACATTATACGGCCACGATTTCGTAAATACAACGTTGAAAATGCCTCCCCCTAGCCCGGTATAACGATCAGGGAGATGTTCTCAATCGCCTCTTACGATACACCAGGGAAGTAATAGAGAAACCTATTCGTGGCCGAGACTTCTCAATATATACTTGTTATATAGGGATATAATAAATCAATTTATTTTTTGACTGCCTCTGTGGCGCAGTGGTGGCGTGTGACTGCTGTGCTTGAAGGTTTGATTCCCTGGTCGGGTCAAATGTTTGTGTGACCTGCAAATCCTTGTTTTGTAGTCTGGGTGTTTTGTATGTATAACATGTATTTATTTACAAAAAAAAGTAAATTTTCTGTATTTATTTCAGTTATCTAGTACACATAGACTTTGTGTATAAAATGACCGAAATATTTATATCCTTTATTTACTTATAGTTTTTTATTTCATTTAAACAAAAAAGTTGTTTAGTTCAGCAAATGTTCTAGTTTTTTAAGGAAATCTAGAAAACAATTGAAATTGAAATGAAATAACTTTTAATGTTGTTCCCGTGTGTCATGTTTTGAAATTAAATAACAATTCGTCGGCTTATTGCAAGAAGTCATTAACTGCAAAAAATCGCTAAAAATACGTTTTTATCTATAATTGTGAGACCATTCAAGATAAAAAAATATTTATTGATTTTTTGCACTTAATGACTTCTTGCAATAAGCGAATTATAGTAAAATATACAATGAGACCAACGTAGATATATTTCTTTTTTTAATAACTTGTACATCAAGGTATTCAATTCCGTTATTCCACTTCTACAATGACGCGATTTTCTTTATGATTTTTATTTATTTAAATAATTTCATTAAATTAAAAAAAATTAAGTAAAAATATTAAGTATAATAAAAATTAGCAAAGGAATAAATAATTGCGCCCTCTTGTAAAATGTTGGCGATCCACTCTGAGATTTGTGCGTAAGTATGAGCGTACACAGGCTTGAAATATATGGCTGTGGGCGAACCGTGGCGTTGGTGCACTAACTCCGCTTGATTGGAATCTACCACAGGGCACACCGATAAATGTATTCTGAAAGGCAAAGGTTCCGGCGTATAGGACTTAGAAGATCTGATACGTGTGTGGAAATTTTCAGTAGGCGTTATTTCCAAGTTAAATTTAGCTTTGTTTATTTTAATTTTGTTTTGAAACCTCCATCAGCATATTAAACATAAATTAATAGTATACTAAATGTGATACAATGAATGAATGAGTACAATTCTTGAGTAGAATCCCTGAGTTGTGGTTACCATATTTATTATGAATCCATACAATGTAGCATGGTAACGCACACTATGATGGCAAATAGTGATGATTCTGAATCAGCGGGCCTTCGGTCTCGCACTCACCAACGAAACACAACAGCACGAATGCTCTTATTTTAGGTTGGTCTTCTGAGAGAGGGTAGTAACAGCCCATTCGTGCTGAAATCAGCGTGACTCTACTACCGTGAGAATATGTATGAAAGATAGAGTTAGCATTAGACAGTTAGCATTCTGTCTATAATGGTATCTTAAGATTAGGAGACCTTGTGGGTGTTATTTTTGTTGATGCAGATTATCAACACACTGCTGGGCTCGGGTTTCTTTTAAGTCATACGTCCCCTCGCTGGCCGAGTGCGAGTTAAGGACTGTAAGACACGTTGTGGCTACATAATCTTGCCGTTGGATACTTTCAAATCGCCCGGAGGTCTTCAACTAAGCTTCTGGACTGTTATCTTATGAAAACAACCGAGACCGATTGCTTAAAGTGACCTCCGCATCTTGGAACTGCTCATAACATATCATACTACAAACGGTTATCCATCTAGGTACTGATGGCGCGCGCCATAGTTGCATACCCTCGCTGATGGTTTCCAATCACATAAGGCCATTTGGCTATGAGCACTTCTAAGTAGGGGGCACATAGTAAGTACTTATATCGAATTAAATGATGTATATATATATATATATATATATATATATATATATATATATATATGTATGTATATACCATTTATCTTGACTATGACTGCCTTGTTGGTCTAGTGGTTAGCGTATGCGGCTGCTGATCAAGAGGTCTCGGGTTCGATTCCCGGGTCGGACCATTTATTTGTGTGATCCACAAATATTTGTTTCGGAGTCTGGGTGTTTTTCTATGTAAAATATGTATGTATTTGCAAAAAAAAAGTATGTTTATGTATTTATATCAGTTGTTTAGTACCCATCATACAAGCTCTGCTTAGTTTGGGACTAGATGACGTTGTGTGTAAGATGTCCGGAATATTTATTTATTATTTATTTATTATTATTATTATTTATTATCTTATGTAATCAAATCGATAACTCTAGGAAACATACATTTACATATAAACAGCTTTACTAACAAATATTTTTCATTAAGAATACGATAAACCTGATAAAATCGATTTGTAACATTGTTCAATTTCATTTGCACTTTATCAAAATGTATTTGATGATTTCTGTTATACTTAAAACGTGTTGTACAATATCTAGGCGTTTTAACACTTTGTATTTAGTGATCCAGGATCCCTGTTTGAAGGCACTTGTCAGTCATTTATAAAGTTAATACTGTTATTACAAAGACATCACCGACCTATCTTTGACTTTACTTTTTGTTTTTTTTTTTTTAATATCAATACTGTATCTTGCGTAGTGATGTGGTAAGATTGCACGTAGAATACATAAACATAATAATTATAGTAAATTCTGTTTAATTTTTTCAGTTTTAAATAAGATAACAGATCATAAGAACAATTGTTTCTATAATCTGAGTATATTCTAATGAAATCTAATCATTGGTAACACGTAGATTGGTATACACTTCTACGACTATTTATGTAATTAAACAACTCAAATTGGAGACTGACAATCCAATTATTTCGTACAGTGCAGTACAGTTCTTATTTTTATATTTTTTAAGTAATTCATCCTTGGCACAGCAATTGCCTGTAAATATGAAAAACCTGATCGTTGTAGCCGCATTCTTATATACTATTGTAAGTAAAGTTGCATAATAAATATCTCTTAGTTTTGCTTTGAACGATCATAACACTTATTTATTTTTTGAAATATTTGATTTATTTCCGAAGGCTGAATACTTAGCAATATTATCTATTATATAGCATTATTGTAAAGCGTTACTCCTGTCCATGATATACGAAACTATAAACATATATCTTTATTCAAGATATACACTTAACACAATAATGGCAAGCATTTCTTAGATATAGGTGACTTGGGTAGCTTATATTTATGTTACTATGTTAGTTGATACCACTAGAGACTGTTGAATATGAAATACTTTTTTACCAACCTGGGTTTTTATTAATAATGATTAGTAACTTTTGAACTTGTCGTTACTATCTAGTCGATTATCATGATTTTTATTCAAATGTGAATTTTGCTGGCGTTCCTAAGATAGAATGGTGAACATTATAGGTATTAGAGAAACGTTGACTTCAGCATGAATCAGGTGGCTCGCTCAGGGCAGTACCACATTCACACTGAAGAACAACCTAAAAATGACAGCATTTTGTATTATCGTATTTCGTTGATGATTGTGGGACTGGAGGTCCAATGATTCAGTTGCATCTGTCTAGGTCTCCATAGTAAGGGTCCCCATGTTGCAAGGTTTGCACTTACTACGAGATGGTGACCCCCACCAGCTGAGTAGAGTTAGTTTGGTATACCTAAATATAGAAAAAAAGAATACGCCTAGACAAAGAGGAGCTTAGCATAATTAAAAAAGGCGCAGGAGAAGTTGCGTGGGTAAGTTAGTATAATATTAGCACAGCATATTTATCAAAAAAATAAATGTTTATACACATTATAATATATACACATTTTAGGGAAGTAAGTTGGACTGGATTCTCTGTCAATTGTTTTAAATAAATATTGAAATTCACTAAATCACACATGAAGGGGTTTCTGTAGCGGCAAGTAACATCTTATAAAAGTTTTTGTAGTTCTTTGTAACTTTCATCGATGTTTTAATAATAGTGTTTTGATTGAAAGAAATGTAAATTGCGGTTTATGATTTATGACGTATTAAAAAAAACTATTTACTAGATCTCGTTCAAACCAATTTTCGTTGGTAGTTTACATGGATTACCATGTAAACTACCAACGAAAATTGGTTTGAACCCTAAAAAGCAAAGATATTAACTGTTACATACTATAGTATTTGTACTAACCAATGAGTGTTTAATTTCAGGCGTATATTGAGGCGAGCCGTTATCGAATAAGTGTATCTAGACTTTTATTGAATCGGGGTGTTGAACGTACGTATTATTATGAAATTTTATGGTTCAGTTTATATCAAAATCAAAATCAAAATCAAAGCATTTATTTCAAGTAGGCCAGTTACAGGCACTTTTGAATGGTCGAAACAAAAATGTAGCTACAGTCCCAGTCACAAGACATAAAAACTGTGAAAGTACTGTAGTTGCCCATTCCCTAGCGTAGATCTCTATGGAGAAGAACGGGCAAGAAACTCCATGGACACTCTTTTAAATCAAAATGTTTTTACAAAATCATGGTTACATCATTCATGTTGAGATGGTACATTATGTGAGAACGATGTAGCAAGACGTGCACGTTAAAAGTGTCCATAGTACAACAAAAATACAATTGAAAAATAAAATAATTAATTCAAATAAGCCGTGGCAACTAAGAGATGACCAGTCACAACTGACAGCGCCCGTTCACGAACATCAGCGTGACATTTGAGTGAGCATGACATACTCTCAACCGCCAGGGCAGATTCAAGTCAAGAAAAGACGTAGGTTTCCAGTGAATGATAGCTTGAATAGCTTCCTAGTACATAGTACTCACACAATATGGGCTATGCGATTATATAATACTAAAGAGATATATATTAGTGTTTATATTATATCTGCCAATCTTATGTACATATATATGAAAGTATATTTCTTTAAAATCTTGTATTGTCATGACTATAAGGTAAAAATGCGAATTTCTCTCAAAAAATGCTTCTGCATTAGAAATTTCACTATCGTCACTTAACATTTACTTGAACTTGAAAATATAATACGCATTCAACACAATTTTATAATAGTATTGACATTTCAACACTATTATCAACTTTATCTGTACGTTTGTAGAAGCAAATAAAATTGAAGTGGTTGCAATTTCAAACTAACAATTTTTCACTAAATGCATATGAAAATATGTAAAGTATTGAAATAAAATTAATCAAATCAATAATTTTGTCTGTCTGTCCGTTTGTTCGCCCCATCTTAGTAACAACTTGACCGATTTCGACAAGACTTTCACTAGTAGATAAATTATAATATACTGAGTAACTTAGGTTATTACTTTTATATCTGATTAAGTTTACACTGCAGAATGCAGCTGATACATCTACAAATGTATTTAATTACAATTCATGCCTTTTTCCAGGAGCAAATAACACAGATCGTGAGTTAATCGAGACTTCCAAATATATAGTTAGAACAAGGCCAGTGTCTAAATCACCAACTTCAGAATCACGTGTACAGGAGGCAAAAAAAGTCGAATGTAAAGAAGATAAGAAAAATGATTGTCTCTCTGAGTGTTTGTATTTAGATGACAACATGAAAAATGAATGCGTACAACAATGTCAAAATAAAAATGAAGTGTGCTAATGACGATTTTATTAAGAAATAAAAAGTCTTTTGGGTTCATTATAAGACAGAAATAAAAAAATAAAAAAACATTTTTTTTACAACCCTGACCCAAGAGGATGCTTGCATGATGGACCGCCTGATGGAAAGCATGACTGGAACCGGAACCAAAGAGTGGTGGTCACCATCCTCATTGTGAATGCAGGCAATGCAGCATAGTGACCATACCTTGATGGCATAATTAGATGCTTCTGGGGCGCCAGTCTCGTAGAGTACGAGACACACGAAATACAACAGCACGAATGCTGTTATTTTAAGCTTGATCTTTATTGCTTGACAATAATATAGTCTATAAATAATTAGAGAATACTAACATTTGAAGACGACTGAATAGTAATTGTATGTACCTACCTACTATATAAGAATATCAATTTTCAATCATGAAGCCTAGAGTTATTAAGCAATTTTAAGGTCGTGTTAGCTAACCTAATTCTTTTGTGTGAAATTTATATTATTTAGTGCAAAATAAGTTGACATAGAAATAAAATAGATATTTTGATGCATGCTTTTCATCAGGCAGAGTAGAGCCACCTTTACAGGAGTTAAATAAAAAAGAAAAACCTTTATTAAAATGTACACTGCACCTTTTGGTAGTTGTGAAATTCTTAAATTCCGCGCTGTTATTAAACATTTCTACAGTCAGAAAAAACTCAGATTAACACTTTTTTGCTCGTCCTTGAAATCGAACCCGGGCAATGTCTCTACCCTAACTGCTAGAACAACGAGGCCTTCACCTTAAAGGCATGGTTCCCTTTCATCCTTTTAACTTGTACAATATTGATGGTAACTATCTCCATATAATGTTATCTTACAGAAAATTACCAACGTTGCGTGTACAACGACGTAAACTGTTTGTTTTAACTAAACTATGATTTGTCGAATAGTTTCTCGGTAGTGTATCGTGACCACCCATAGTTTAAAAATGATAATTTTCATTTTTATTCCCGACATGCTTTGGACTTGAAAGAAAAAAAGTTTACTTAGAACTTCGTTCAAAAATAAATTGTAAGTTATTGTAAGCTATTACGTCCATGAATGATAAAAATTATTAACGTTTTTAAACAGATGGATTGAAAAGTGTATTCGAATCTTGTTTCATGGAAACCAATGTATTGGAATTAGTATATTAGTACTCTATAACTTTCGGCAATATTTCAGAACTTAACTTTAATTAAAGAGCAATAGATGTGAATTTGATTGCCATATAATAGTTCTTTGCAGTCTGAGTTTCTTCATATCAAAAGTGCTTAGTTATTAACAGCTTTATCGTTAAATTTTGTTCGGAACAGATGGTAACCAAATCTTTCTAATGTAATTTGTAAATTAAGATAAGGCTATCCGTAACTCTGTATATAGAAACTAGCACAAAATTAACTTCAATTAAGATTCAAATAAGTTAGATCAGAACGTCACCATAATCCGGGTCGGATTACCTTCTGGAACGTGCCAAACTATCAGATCGTAACGTTATATTCATGCCCGAAAACCGTATGTCTTGTATCTTAGTGCATGCTTTCAATCTTAATTCTAACATGTAACATGCTAATATATTTTTGCCAATTTTTAAACAAGAATATCATGTGACTTTAATTAGCTCCTTATTTTAAAAATTTCTTTAAAAGTATAAAGTTTGGTGGTAAGTTGTACATAGCCTAAACGTGCATACGTATTATGATTAAAGTTAAATCAAAATAATATCTTTATACGATGAATACTTGTATATTTAGTATTTATATACATTTCTGTATTTTATCTCGGTAACGGCTCCAACGATTTCGCTGAAATTTGGTATTTAGGAGGTTTTCGGTGTGAAAAACCGTCCAGTCAATACACACTAATGAAATTCCTCAATACTTTGCAGTCCAGCAGTGAACTACTTAAAATTGTTAATAATGATGCTATCTTTTATATTTAATATAATATTGATTACATTTTAACTGCGTATTTACAGTGCAAATAGGTATTTGCACTGTAAATTCTTTTGCTAATATAATAATAAACCTTCCGCTAATGCTTAGGTAAGCATTAGCAGAAGGTCAATAAGCTTACCTGTTAATTAACTTACTAATATCATGTCACTAACAAAGTAGGGTTTAAAAACGGATAGAATAAATCAAATTTAAGAGAGTTGGAAATTGAGTGACGAATAATACGAACTCAAGAGATTCTCAGAAAAAGAATACTATCAAAGGAAAATATATTATTTGATTACGATGACAACTTTCATATTTATATAAAAATTATATTTTCGGCTAACCTGAAAATAGAATTTGTTCTGAAAAATAAGGATAAGATCTTTACTTGTGGAATATTGAATACACCTAAATTTATAAATACCACTAGTCAGTTACACGTGTATGTCAGTTATCGAGGTAATAAGTAGCCCATGTGCTATTCTAATTATCCCCACTGCTAGGATCTCTTCTCAGGATCTCTCCTGAGAAGAGACCTAACTCTCGTTAAGGCCATACGTCCCCACGCTGCTGGGCGAGTGCGGGTTGGGCACTGGCAAGACACGTTGTGGCTACATAATCTTCCGTCGGAGATTTTTAAGCCACCCGAAGGCTTCCAACTAAACTGTTATGATAACAACCGGAACCGACTGCTTAGCGTGACTTCCGAATCACGGAAACGCTCATAATATATGATGCCACGAACGGTCACCCATCTAGGTACTGACCACGCCTTCGTTGCTTACCCTCGGTGATTGTTTTCATTCACCTAAGGCTACTCGGCTATGAGCGCTTTATTCCAATATATAAGCTCTGTTATTGTAAAGTTTCAGACTAATCCCTTGAGTAGTTTATCGTCAAAGAGGAACAAACATGCTCACAAACTTTTGCATTCATAATATCTACTAGACTAGAATTGCGTAGAGTTTAACCTGAAATAGCTTATAGAGTACTTTTTCTCCTGTAATTCCTTGGGAGCAAAGTCCCGCGGTACAGTTAATTCAATGATGGGAGTATTTTTGGGATAATTTAGTCTAAAGATAAATTTGAAGTTTGTATCTATAGCTTAAAAGTAACTGCATATTTTAATTGCCAGTATTTTATAGTTTAATATTATAAACCAAAAGCTTAACCCTCTCATGAGAGCTCCCGAGCCCAGCAGTGGACATTATGGGTTGTTGATTAACTATATTATTATATAATATATTTATAACAGTACTAGCTGACCCCGCGAACTTCGTACCGCCTAACAGACGATTCAACGTCACTCAATTGTTTTGCCTTCTCGGAATCCCTCCAATAAAACTTGAACTTTATGTTATGGTATTAAAGTTCAAATTGACTTTTAAGTATTATTACGAATCTTTTGTATGGGAATATAGAAAAGTGTTGTTTTTAAATTTTTCTCTCCGTAAGAACCATCCTCGTACTTCAAGGTATATTATAAAAAAAGAATTAGTGAAATCGGTCCAGCCATTCACGCGTGATGCCGTGACCAAGGAAAACGGGTTTCATTTTTATATATATAGATTACTACATATTTAGGACACATATATGTGTGTATATATATAATATCGTATATGTACATATATATAATATATATAGTAATTCATTTTAGTATAATAATTGAAAAAAAAAATTGTTAAATGGGGCATTTACTAACTTGAGAACTATACAACACAAATAAATAAACAGTTTTTCGCTAAATACATATGAAAGTATAATTATAAGGTACTTTTTCTGAGGCAAGCTATCCGTGTGGTGTCGGTTTAAGAATACAGAGTGTCACCACCCCTTTTCATCCCGCGGGTATCCTAAAAGGCGACTAAAGGTACGCGTCCATTGGCCCGCAGGCACGCACGGCACGCAACGGATTGCCGATGGCATGCATCCACTGTATCCGGATTTTTTATTTAGTTTCGAGTGTTTTCTTGTCGTGAGTTGACTTATTCGGTCATGGAGATTGATAAAATATCATTGTTATTAGTTGCTTGTTGGAAGATGAAGAAGAACTTAAAACTAAACGTAGAATGTGGGTTCAAGAAATAAATTTGAAGTGACCAATTTTTTGAGAGTATCATTCATCCTATCTCCTCCCAAATATTGTCTCTTCTTTGGACATTAAAATAATGGGTATGTTTTAAATTGTATAATTCTTCATATCTTTCTACTAATATAATCAAAAGTGCGTCATCCATTTCATTTTTTTGTCGTTCGCTCCTTATTTAAATAAGACAAACAGGACGTGCGGCAGTGGGCTATGCCAGCCGGCCAGCGGCGAACTGATTTGTGTGACGTCACCGGCACGCAACGCATTTTTTGCTCATAAATGCCGGCGTTCGGTGCGGGCGACGCGGATAGTGGAAGCAGCTCTATGTAAAATCATACAAAGCAAAATAAAATCCGTTGCGTGCCGTGCGTGCGTGCGGGCCATTGGCCCGCATTTTACAAAATCCGGATACAGTGAACGCATGCCATTGGCAAATCCGTTCAATCCGTTGCTTCCCGTGCGTGCGTGCGGGCCAATGGACGCGTACCTTAAGGGATAAACTACGCAAGACTAAATCAATGCAAAAAGAAGGAAAACTGGAAACCAACCCTATACCAGCCTATAGTCGTAATTGTTTCAGATATTAGCTGGAACAAACAGACAGACAGAGAAACAGGCAAAAATTTAAAATTGCTGTTTTATGTAAGCACCATATATACTTAGATATGAATTTAGTTTAACACTGTTCATTTGGTATGTAATATCAATTTAATTTATCTGTACAGATGTAATATTTTAAGTGCCAAAAAATATGTGAATTCATGAAAATGTTAGCATTACATTAAAATCTGCTATTTGCGTTCTATATATATATTAAATATTATATTTCAACACAAAGTACCATTACTTATATTGAAAACATATGTACATAAAACTACTAAGCTACCACTTCAGTTATAAGCACTACGTTTTATGATTTTACTTCACTGAAACTCTTTGCAACAATATCTTCTTTACTACCTTTGTTGCCTTTGCCCCTTAAAAATTTCAAAGCTCTGAGCGAACTAACAAGTGAAGCAAAAGAACAACAAAGGTAGAGGTTGTTAGAAATCCAACATGTTACTCCCTTACCCGCTAAATACTTTAGTTCTACTCGACCAGTAAATATTTTATGTTCCTACCTGACTTACTTCCGTTGTTAAACCGTTTACTTTCAGCAAAACAAGATTTATGTCTTTGTGGGGTAGCTCTGATTTTTCTTAGCCAAATGTGAATTTTATAGTACGCTTTTACGAAAATTTCTTCTTAATGCGTGACTTTTCTCGATATGTAACGAAATTAAATTTATAACAAAGTAAGACATTATTCAGCTTATTACGAGCTTAATAACTTATTTAATCATTACGGTAAAGTATTTTATTAGTTTTGGTGTTGGGTTCATTCCCAAGTCTATCGTGAAAGAAAAAAAATGTTATAAATTGTTGTCGGCAAAGATATAACCAAAGTCAAAGGTTAAAGAAGTACTTCGAACAGCTGCTGCAGATGGTTAATTACTTACGACTGTTTCGGCATATACTTTGTTCAGACTGAATTGGGTGCTGGTTTGAGTCCTACCGAATATCACCTTTACTATTTATGTCAATCTGAACATTGACATCACTTTTTCATTTATAAATAGTTCATCTTCTATAATCAGAAGTTTAATATGCAATTAGTATTTGAGTTATTAATAGTAAAGAGAATAGACAGTTTAATACAAAGACACGGACAGTTGGTAATATTAATGTGTAAATAGAAGTGTGTGTGTGAAGCAGTGAAATATCACTACGATGAATTAAGATAGCGATGAAATACTAGATTTCTGTTTTTTTTTATCATCAGCAAATCATATCATTTACACTTCAGGTATTAAATGATAAAGCTGAACATGAATTGATATTTAATTATAATAAATGTTAACAATTAGCGAGATGGTCTTTTGTAACTAGGTCATTAAATATGACCCTAATTTCTAATTTAAAATATTTCACAAGTTGCACAGCAATTGGTACTAAAATGTTCCCAGTAAATAATTATTTCATTGTTTTACTTTGAAAACAACTTTCTAAAACAGGCTGACTGTAATTAAACGACAGAGTTGATTAATAAGTCGTTTCTAACTATTTAACAAGCGCCAACCATTGTCTTCTCATAAAAAGAACTCTCAGAAAAAAATACAATAAGTCGCGAAGAATTGCCGGATTAAAAGTACCGAGTCATTCATTTTCAAGGTTTAATTATCCTCTGTTTAAACAAATCGCAATAAAGAGCCAGCGTCAGTACTTCGAAGTATCTCAAGCAAAAAGACATTGTAAAAAATACCGGAAACCCGATGGTAACGTCAAACAAATTCCTAGAAAAGTCCAGCGATTCTGCTTGTGTTAGTTGGAGGAGAATCCTATTCACATACACTCGGTAAAATGTGTTAGTTGTGATTTTGGACCTTATTGTAAAAGTATAAAATTGAAATTGTGCCGACAGTTATAACTATATAAAAACTTGAAAGTTTTGTAAGCGAGTCAATCGTATGTATGGAAGTGGTGGGGAGAGTAAAAGATATTTGAATGAATATTTACAAAGACGGGAGCGATGCGTCGTTACAGAGGGTACCACTGCCGGGTGGAAATGCGTTTTCAATGGACTTGTCGCGTCGTTTACACTATCTTAAGTTACTTTAGTGTCTTTTTCGTATTTGAATGTTTTTAGTTCCTAGTGTCTGGTTTAGCTAGTTTAAATCTAGTCTAATTGTCTAGTTTTTGAGAATCACAAGATTTCCCAAAAGTGTACTGAAAAATAAAATGCGTTTTTAATAGAATGTGGCTTTAGTTATGATAAAGTTGACACACAAATTTAATGAACTTAGGATTAGATATTTCAATATAATTATACACCTGAGTCAAGTGTAGGATGCTTTTGATATTCTAAAAAAACGAGTGCTATTTAAAAGAGCTGAATTCGTAAAATAGACGTTGTCTCGACATTCTATGCCTTGCCAAAACCCAATCAATTAGAAACGCTATGAATGCATTTTACAGAATATCATTAATATAATTATCTTAGAAGAATACCACCAAAGTAAGTAGAGTCACTATGATTTGAGCATAAATTGATCGTCTCGACTGCGACAGTACTATCTTCCTACAGAAGAAAGAGAAGAAAACGACGGCGTTCGTACTGTCGTGTTTTGTCCGTGAGTGCGAGACTGGGGTCCCAATGATGCAGAAGTATCTGAACAATAATAATAATAAATATTTTATTTCCAAAAAGTTACAAAAATCATGCATGAATGTAGTAACACAAGATATTACAAACAGAAATCATTTGGAACACTGATACCTATGGTAAGTAAGATCTAACTTGTGTTATGGGTATCAGGCCACAACAAGCATCTACAATATTTGGCTACTTAGAGTTCATTTAATCTTTTACTACTTTAAGGAAAATAATAATAATAAAACTAAATAACATTCAAATATACGTACGCACGCATTTACTAATACATAATAGGCTACCATAGCGTCGGTCAGCATGCTGCACGATGGCAAACACTAATCTTGGATTTGGCTTATGCTTCTCATCAGGCAGACTAGAGTCACTTAGGCATGCATATGTCATTTATATAAACTAAAAATTATATCAGAGTATCAAAATGTGTTGACAGAGCGACAATCGTCCGTGTGGCAGCAACTGGCAGGCATAGTGCTTACCTATACATAATAATTGTATTATATCTTGGTGTATATGTACATTACACCCGAGGTTATTAAGTGAAGCCGGGGTGGGTGGTTAGTAAAAAATAAAATTCAACCGTATAGTACTGGTGCTGCTTCTGATCAATGTATTTCCATAATAGTTACAAAATATTTGTTTAATGAAGCCTTTTAATTAAGAACTGCATTAGGTTTAATTGGTTGGTTGGTTGTATAAACAAGCTACAAATAACTTCACCCATTGCTGTTTCACCTGCTACTTGTGACAGGCAAATTACGACACATTTATATCGTAGACCAAACAGATACGCGGCTGACCTAATGAAGGGCATGTATCCTTACAAGTTCGCCGACGACAAAAGTAGCGCCGTACATGTAAGAACGCAAATTATTTATTTGATCATCGATTCTATTTTCTGGATATACCAGACCCTCAAACGAACTTACGTTGCTAGACTTCAATAGTAACAGACGATTTCTTTATAATTAAAGCTTTATATATGCTGTGTTTTCATTCTTTACTTTTTAAATATTGGCTCTCAACTTGTGATTATAAAAACCACTGAATAGATTTTGTCCACTTCGTGTGTCTTTATTAATCTCATAAATTAATTGCCTACAAATAAAAAAATAAACAAAGTGGCTTTAATACGATTTACGTTTTACATTAAAAAAAATAACAGTTATCAAAAAAAAAAAAAAAATTTTAATTCGGAATGTTCAATTAATACAATACAAACTCGAGCAATGTACAATTTTGCGGTAACAAAGATGTTGTTAAAAGTTTCTTTCGGTTCGATACCATCGTCTGTTACTTTAATTCTCCGTAATGATGGAGGAAATGCGTTAATTGTTGCAATCATCAGTACGATTATTGCGAGCGAGGTGTATTGGCATCTTCGTAACTTCAAGCGTTCCTTTGTGTTCGCCGCTCATTCAACAGCGCGCCACTTAATATTTATTCATTGGATTCTGTGGTAATTGTCTCTTGTTTTTGTATCTGCTTAGCTTTTAAAATAGAAATCTGCGGGATTGTTACCATGTACCTTTTTGTTAATGAGTATCCGATATTTCAGCACTGTTGCAAGCGCTATGATCACGGAGGTACATGGTACAAAAAGGTACATGGTAGCAATACCGCAAATTTCTATTTTAATGTTGCTGATCATGAAAGTTTCAAACCATATATTGCTTAGCTTTTATATTGATTCCGTCTAATTTAATCATTCAATATTTGTATTATTTTTAGATTGCCTGATCTGACAAAACAGTTATATTATACATGCTACACGAAAACGTAAACAGATTATAGTAAAAAGAAAAACTTAATTCTAAATACATTACAATGTAAGTTTAGATAAAATTATGCAATAATGCTTGTTAATAAATGAAGCAAAGTTAATTATATTGCAAAATATATATTAATGTACTTGGGAAATATTACGATTTTCATAAATCTGTTTGCATATTCTTGTCAACGGAGAAGACAAGAGTGACATGGAGCGTCCACCGCGGCCTCGCCCCGTGGGAAATCTCCACAAAAAGGTTCCGCGGACAAACAATGAAGACGACCAGTTTGTTTGAACTTAGTAGTACGTCAGATTGAAGGGTACGATGATTTGAAAACACGGCAGTTACATTTACATTATATTTCATTATTCTTCAGTCCTCAGATTGGAATGGACTCTATGTTGATTTATCTTTAACTCAAATAAAATGAAAGATAGGTGTATCCCTTTTAAATTACAATGAATTGTATGTAATATATAATGGAGAAAAATGTAGTCGAGTGAAATGGAGAATATCATTAGAATGAGATTACACTGAAAGGAAACATGACAAATGACAGTGATCAATTTTTAAAATGTATCTAGAAAGTTGACTATTTTCTCATGTTTATAAAGTACGTAGAAATATGAAGTATTCTAATAATAATGATGTGTGCATTTAAAATGCTAACGTTACCTGAAGGGGACCTATATCACTACAAATGTAATTTTACTTGGGTCGACTTTTTTTGTAAAGCCTAATTAATACCTACCATCATTGAGATTTTGAGTGTTGGATATTTATATACATTAAATTAACCTACATTATTAAAGGAAACGGTACTACCCTCTTTCCCCCAGCTTTAATTTGTGTAAATACTGTATACGGATTTGTATAAATATGAGAAGAAATTAGATTGCGAAGCGTAGACAAAAAGATTCAAGAGCAATCTTATGAGGGTGCTTGTTTTTCCTCAAACTCGAACAATAGCAAAATTCTTTTATACAGGCATTTCAATGTTCCCAAACCACTATCTTTAGACAGTTAAGTGCTGATAAAGATAAGCTTATAGCCTTCTACAGTGAGGTTTATAGTTATAACTTCGATAAGTGTCTCATAAAAACCTTACATATTAAAATTAATCCACACTATCTTCGTTCTAACCAAAACATGAATGAATCTAAGTAATTTCAACATTGACATAAATTATTTCGTGTCAATCAGTAGCAATTAAGTAAGAGTTTCGGTAACTCTTTTTAATTAACCACCATGACATCACAAGTCACTAATCTCAGACAGTACTTACATTCTTCTGTAATGCAGTAAAAACAACGTACCGGTCACGTCCGTTTGTGTTTTCGCGTTAGTGACTGTATAATGTCAAGATATTAAGAAATTTTAAATTAAATTAGTTATTTTTTACCCACCTCGAAAGGAAAAAATAGATCAAGCGCCTGTTGGGTCATATATAGAATAGGGTTCCCTAGTTATCCATAGTTGCAAGATGATTTAAAATCGTGTCCAATAGATATTTATTATGTTTAATTATTACTTCGTTATTTTTATGCGAAGTTTTCTAATACCGTAGTTCTAAGTAATATAGTTCTCCTTTTAAGTTCATCACATGATTTATTTTTGATTTTTTGAGCCCGCCGTTTAGCTGTTAAAGAACTGGAGTGTGAATGAATGAAGAATATTTTCTTAAAATTTTAAAAATGTAACAAACCGTGAAGTTTTTTTACACTTGAATATACTTCAAAGGTGAATTTATGATATTCCTTAGAAAATAAAATTATTGAATCTGGTTGAAAATAAGAATTTTAATTTAATCTCAGGCAAACAGTAAACAACGGAGGAGAAAAGTAAACAAGAAGGCTTAAAAAGTCTGCAACTCTGATTTGTCGCCGGTACGTACTCGAGAACTGTTAAGTATGGATAACGAAGTTCTAAACTAGGTGGATTTTATACAACTTCAAACGAAAACTTGTACATAGTGAATTATACAAAATCTTTACAAATAAATCAAATTTGAGTATCTGTATGCAATATCAAATGAACGATGTTTTACTAAATGCATATCAAAGTATATACGGTTCTAACATATAAAACTGCAATTTTTAAAATATTTGTCTGTCTATCTGTTTGTTCTGCTAATCTCTATTATGGCTGGACCGATTTTATGGGACTTTCATTAACAGAAAGCTGAAGACATAAGAAGTAACTAAGGCATATTTTTTTTTGCATAACACTATCACAATTAACACTAGCTTCGTTCCGTGGCGTTATTTGCGCTTTACAATAACAAAACTAATACTAAAATAATACTGCTCAAAATATCTATCTACTACTATAATACAAAAGTGATATAAATGTCTGCTTTACTTTTTCGGAAACGCAACCAAACTAAGCAAATATGGCAAAGACCCAAACTAAGCAAACCTTGTACTGTAGGTACTAGCCATATAATAATATCGTGAAATATAGTTGAAATATTTTCTTCGAACGAGAACGTTGCTCATGTTCTCAATTCCCAGGTGTGAAAAAGAAGTAATTGAGTTATAAACGCCATTAAAGAGTCTCGGTTATTATCGGCTTTTGGAACACTGCCAGGTAAAATTCGAGACAGGCTTGCTGACTATTACATTGTCAATTAATATAGTTATCGAGTAGCTGACGATATAAGCTGCGAAATGATTTTTAATACAGTTTTAAGACATATATTATTTTTGTTTTTATATCTATCGCTGAGGTTATAAGTTTTTACCGTGACCTGATAATAACACGTAAGGTATTACATAGGTATGTGTATGGTAACTGTTACAATACCTAGTTTGATTATATATCGGCTGTGGTTTCTTGAATATTTTTTCTACACCGTTTTTTAGTACACCCTTAATATGTTTATTTATATTAAAAATACTTTAAAAAATAATAGTTTTTAATAAAATTGCGAAGCAGTATGTTGAGGTGATTTAAAATTCAATAAATCTAGTTATAACGATCAATAAAGTACCTAATTTTAATAGTTATTTGAACAGATGCATGAAGGAATTAATCATTTTCAAAATTAAAATGAATCTCAAATCTGTAATCAGTGATAATGGTAACGTTGTAATGTAAAACTGAGTGACAAAGTGAGGAATGATGAGAAAAGAATAATGATGTAAATTGAAATAAAATGTATATATGTGTGTATTTTCATATATTTAAGTAGAACATAACAATTAATAGAAATGTAGCTATATATATGAGCCAATAGTTTTATCAGTGATTGTAAAAAAAAGTTATAATAGAAAATAGATTTTAGATTTGTGTACAAGAAGCTACCCCAAATGCTTAAAATCCGTATAAAGGTTGTCGTAACAAAAAGGTGTGAGCGAAAAGACGAATGTTATGTATATACCTTCTTCTTCTTTTCAATTTAAGGGTCAGTTCCTTGGCGGTGGAGCAATCGCCACTCCTGTCTATTTTCCGCAATCCGTTTGACCTTTTGATTGGCCACGACTCCTACTTTCTCCTTTACTTGTTGTATGTACGCCAATCTAGGCCTTCCGCGTTTTCTTCTACCTTCTAGAAACGTTTTAAAAAGGTTGTCGTGTCTTATCAAATAGCCAACCATTTTGCCTCTTCTGTTGTCAACAGTATTCAGAAGTCTCCTTTCTTCGTCAACCATTAGTAGGACTTCCTCGTTGGATTTTTTCTCTGTCCTACTGATGTTCATCATCCGCCTCCAGCATCACATTTTAATGTATATACCCATAATTTGTAATATTTTTTGAAAAGAATTGAGGAAAGGTTGCTACAAGGCTTCTCTATCAACTCTGTTTTTAACTCAGACGGAATTGAGGAATGTGTATGTTTGCTGACAGTGAAATGATAGTGACATTCAATAATATCACCGTAACGTAAGTAAAACTTTAATATTATTACACATACACTCTCACTTGTCCGTGTGGTGACGGATTAAGAATACAGAAGGTCACCACCCCTATTCATCTTGCGGGTGTCGTAAAAGGCGACTAAGGGATAAACTACGCAAGAGAACATCAATGCAAAGAGAAGGAAACTTGAAACCAACCCTTTATCAACCCGTCTGGCCAGCGTGGTATAGTAGGCCAAAACCTCCTCTCCAAGGAGAGGCCTATGTCCAGCAGTGGACTGTTGAAGACTGTTGATGATTGATGATGATGATACACTCTCACATCTTAAAGATCGCTTTCAGTTTTTACATAATACTCATTGCAGGGAACTGAGGTCATCGGAGAATATTAAACTAAAAATGCCAAAACATTCTACCTTCATTCTATTTAGTTTGCGGGTAAATCCTTTGCAGTCAAGCGATATAACTCTGGAATACCTTGTCTGAGACAATCCTTCAATCTAAAACCTTACATGCTTTGAAAGAGTTAGTGAAGGATTGTCATTTGACTGTCTCGGTGGTGCAGTGGAAGCGAATGCGACTGCTGTGACTAGAGTTCTCGGGCTCGATTCCCTTCGAACCGGTCGAACTAAATGTTTGTGTGATCCTCAAATATTTGTTTCGGAGTTTGTGTGTTTTCAATGCATAATATATATGTATTTACAAAAACAAATGTAAGAAAGTTATTTGTAATTGCAAATATTTCCTAAAATTTATTTTAAGTAGGTATTAAATGTATATATGTGTGTATTTTCATATATTTAAGTAGAACTAATAGAAATGTAGCTATATATATGAGCCAATAGTTTTATCAGTGATTGTAAAAAAAAGTTATAATAGAAAATAGATTTTAGATTTGTGTACAAGAAGCTACCCCAAATGCTTAAAATCCGTATAAAGGTTGTCGTAACAAAAAGGTGTGAGCGAAAAGACGAATGTTATGTATATACCTTCTTCTTCTTTTCAATTTAAGGGTCAGTTCCTTGGCGGTGGAGCAATCGCCACTCCTGTCTATTTTCCGCAATCCGTTTGACCTTTTGATTGGCCACGACTCCTACTTTCTCCTTTACTTGTTGTATGTACGCCAATCTAGGCCTTCCGCGTTTTCTTCTACCTTCTAGAAACGTTTTAAAAAGGTTGTCGTGTCTTATCAAATAGCCAACCATTTTGCCTCTTCTGTTGTCAACAGTATTCAGAAGTCTCCTTTCTTCGTCAACCATTAGTAGGACTTCCTCGTTGGATTTTTTCTCTGTCCTACTGATGTTCATCATCCGCCTCCAGCATCACATTTTAATGTATATACCCATAATTTGTAATATTTTTTGCTCTTAAATGTGTGTACAATAAAGAAATGAAAAAAAAAACATGATTTAGTAATGTTGTATAACAGAATAGGTACGTACATAGTATAGTAATATATTTAATATTCTGTTATACTCTAACCACGTAATACGATTGTCAGAGTGTTTCAATATACGTGTTTGTTCAAAATTTTCCTCTCCTCAAAAATTCAATTACGCTCCAAGTTTAATTTAAATTGATTACGTTGAATGTAGAACAATGAGAGTTCGTTTGCCCCTCGTAAATCCCGTATTTTCTAAATAAATGGCAATCAGCGTGTTTGTTACACAGTTAGTTATAAATAGATTTTCGTTTAAATAAAATTACAAAGTGCTACATAGACCGGAAAATTCGGATGTAGTTTTACATGCGGGCTGGGTAAACATACCAACACGTGTATATAGTTAATTGTAGACTTAGGAATCTGTATCGGAGTACTAAATAAACAGTCCTGGGCATGATCAGTAATAGTTTGGAATCTGTAGCATTACTTGTAAGAATACTCTGTTTACTATTTTGTTTGATTTAGGAGAATTAGATACATACTGCCCTGAAGTTTCAACAAATTTAAATGTTATGTCGTATTAGTTTTTTTTCTGTTAAAATAGAGGTCCTGAAATATGATTTGAAGGGTTTCCCCTTTACTATGATTTAAAGGGAAACTAACTTCCAATCATATATTTTAACACCATTAACAGCATTTTCTTGGTGAGACCTTTTTTATGCCTTTTAGTAAATCGCTATATATAGTTTGATGCGATAGCCACTTAAAATATTCAACATACGTTGTTCAAGACTAGTGGTAAAACATGATTTTAATTATATTTTTGTTGTGAAGCGGGACTTATTCGCGATAAAATTATTTAAAAGTTACGATACCTCCTACAATCCAACGCTTCGAATGTCGCCAGTATGTCGTAATAAGTGAGGTTAGTCATCATCATCATCACACCACGTGACCACGAGCGGTATATCCCGGTCGAAACGTCGTATTAAATAATTATATCGCGAATTATAATAAAAAGTATGTGTAATACTCACGAAAGTCTATAAACAGATAATTATATTTCTTCTTTTTCTTAGTAGCGCTAGAAATTATCTCTATTAAATTCTTCAGCCTCTCTCTATCAACAGTCTGTAGGATAAGAGTGATTAGGAGATCCAAAATCAATTTAGTTTAGTTTGACCAGCGTTGAAGTGCCCTCGTGTCTGAACGGAACTCTCAATATGTATGAGTTCTCTTGGGGTAAGACTCTTAATGTATGCCCGTTACAAGCAATTAGTGGTGAAAATCCGCTACCGGCTTTATGGTCGTTATGTGTCTATGTGGTTCCTGAAAGGTAATATCCGAGGGTAAAGCGACTGGAGTGTTTGTCAAGAGAGGCATTTTTTATATATTTTTATTAATAATCAAATTTATTTTTATACTAATCACTATTATAAGTGAAATGTGTACATAAATTTTAAAAAAACTTAGAGCCTAACTATGTTTGCTCAATCGCGGTCTTCACACTAGAAAATTTAGCCTCCAGCGACCATCAGTTCATCTGGACACATGACCGGCCCACTCCCACTTCAGCGTACTGATTCTCCGTGTGAGCAGACCCAGCATCGCAGCACGCTGAGCTTAGTTTATAATCGTAAATCAATTCGATATGAGGTGCTTACTTCTCGGCTTCGTATGTCATTATGAGTAGGGCGCACTGGCTGAACACTTTTAATCAATAAAGACGAATAATACTTCTATTGGCCTCACGATCGAAGTTATGCCGTACAAGTAGGACAGTTTGGCTAAGATTCTTGTACAACCGCAGCGCCATTTACGGTCACGGAACTCGAGATTACAATAAAAAAACGAGTCTCAATAAAATTCCAGACATGAAACTCAACTTAATTTGTACTGTTAGGACAAGCATCACTAAATAAATTGATTCGAAATGTCAGAGGCCATCAAGATCCAAAAATAAACCAATTCCTTTAAGGAAGTCGTAATCGAAGTAAAATAGAAAATTCGTTGCCGCCTGCTACAGTTATTTCTAAAGGCTATAAAACCGGTTCATCGTTCGGAGGGGGCATAATAAACAAACAAACGAACAGATACGGGTGGTCGGGTACAAAACATTGTACGTGCGATTTGTTGACACGCACGCCACCCTTGTCCCAACGCTCATTTGTATGTGATACGTTGTGGAGGTGATACTAATTAATAACTGGGTTTGTGATACAGGTCTAGCAAACATATTATGCATAATCATTTTGCTGTGTGGCCTTAAAAGGTCCTATGTATATTTTAAATTATATAAATATGTGTATATTTTACTAATTGATACCCGCGGCTCCACTTGCGTCCTAGGGGTTTGAAAAGTAGATGATGGCCGATTCTCAGACCTACCCGATATTTTCATTTCATACAAATCGGTCCAGCCGTTTCGGAGGAGTATGGGAACGAACATTGTGACACGAGAATTTTCTATATAAGACTAGCTGATGCCCGCGGCTCCGCTCGCGTTTTAGAGGTGTGAAAAATAGATGTTGGACGATTCTCAGACCTACTGAATATGCATATAAAGTTTCATAAAGATCGGTCAAGCCGTTTCGGAGGAGTATGGCAACGAAAACTGTGACACGAGAATTTTATGTATTAGAAAAAAATATAGCACTCCAAAACATTGAATAGTTCGCATCGCTTCATTACCCGATGGAAAGCATGAGTAGAATACAAGAGTGCGAGTCACCATACCTATTGCAAATGTGGACAATTCAACATGGTGATCCAAACTATAGCAGCTTAGTGAAATACTCTTTCAGGCCGTTAATGTACTTTTCACCTTATTCACTATTCACCTTAGTTTTTATTGTTAATAACTTTAGAAACAGATAAAAACCATTTCTAATACCATTTCAAACGCTTCTAGATTTCTTCACAATAGATTTTTTTTGAAATGTCACAATCTGACCGCATCGACCGTTATTTGCGTACCCATTTTCAAGTTTTTAGTAGGTGCTGTGTCATATGCTTCAAAAGACGAACTTTTCACCTTCTCTATCATTTTTTCTGCATCGTCCACTTCCTTTCTAGCCAACTTTTAGTTTACATGTTTTATCTTTTATTGTTTTTTAAATCGAAGTAGAGTTTGAACAACTTTCAGGTCTGTATAAGACAGGTCAAATACTAACCCTTAATAAACCATTCTACTTAATGTTTAAAAACATTGAAATTTAAAAATGTTTGTAATACCATCAATATATATATACCACTATAAATTTCATTGATTTGAAATTTTGAATGTATGGTATAGTGGTGTGGTGCACAGGTTACTCTTATAACGAAAAATGTAGTGTTCTCGTGGGATGCGGATTACGAGTTTATTTATTAGATCTGCTGAACTGCGAGTAATTCTAGGGGGCACACCAAGTTTTGTAAGTGGTAAGGGAGAAAAAATGTTTAGAGTTATCCGTAAAGGAGCAAGCACGGCTGACTTTGTTTTTTTTTTATTTTAAAGTTTTAAGTCAAAATGAATATAAATATAAATCAAATCATGCAATTTGTTCTTTTATTTCTATAAATTATTTGCCTATTTATCTTAAAAAGATTAAAAGCAGTTTATTAAAGCTAAAAAACTGATAGCGAGCTGTCATAAGAAGAGAAGTGCAAAAACCGCGGTCGTTTTTTAGCTTGTAAATTGTATTCTGGGTTAGGTTTTTCTTGCCTACATATTGGAGTAGGAAGCACACTGAGAACAAATGTATATTATCTGAATATTGTTATTTAAAGGAAAGCTTGTTTAAGTTTTGTTTGTACCTATGTTAATATATTAGAGTATTACAACGCTAAGAGATTCTCAATCCACACGACTTTCTAATGAACTATCCTATCCTAAATAAACAGATATATTCTATTTATCATTGTCTTTTTCTGCAATTATTTTACTCAATTACAAGTACAAACAAACCGAGCGTTCGGAATCACACACAGGGTTTCCGTAGTTAACTACATATTTGAAATTAGAAAATTAATTTTTCGACTTAGTTTTTTTTTCCTAAGGATTTTGTACTTTAAAAAAATAAGAAATTTATGTAGAATAATTATATTTTAAGCTTTGGTAATTATAAAGGTACAACAACGTCCGCTGGTAGCACCGCGGCAGTACCCTATAAACTGCAAAATATCGTTCAATATTTAAAAAAATAGCATTTACACTAATATTTTTTATTCAATTATGCATTTTTGCTTTTCCTCCTTTACTGTGTCCTAAGGTACTACTAAAACTGAACTAAGCAATTATACTACTACAACTAGAGTAACTAAACTAAACAACTTATACTACAACGAAATTATAAAGTATCTTATGTTAGACGATAGGAAAGAATATTGAATAAAACTCCATTAGTACGTCAAACTGTTCCTCTTTCCATAATTTATTTTCGTTTCGTTTTTTACCTCCGGAGTGTTAAGTAAGTAACACATTAATTTCATTATGAAATTGAAAAGAATATATACCTACTTTCCATGGGCACGATACAATTTTTAATTAGTTAAAAATGTAATTTTTTGTTATCCTCGGTACTCTAGGGTAATAACGTCGGCCGTAATTTTATATTTTATTAATGTTATACTAACAAACGTTTTAATATGCTATTAATTTTTAAAACATACTGTTCTGGGACCTTCATAACGTATTGCAAAGCTAAATTAATTTAAAGCTTGCTCAGTACGGTAGATATAAAAAAAATTAAGAGCTGCGCCGTAAATTGGCGACACAAATTTTATATTTTATTATAGTAGTATGATGATACTTACAGTGTTCATTGAAAATTGAAAAATAATGAAAATCATTAAAAATTACTGAATGGTTGGCCTTGTGGTATAAGCGGTGGACACGCCGCTTTCTACTGCGCCAAGTGTTGTGAGTTCAAATCCTACATGGGATAACACTTTGTGTGATTCATGAATTGTTTTATTGGGTTAAGTCTGGGTGTTGTTTGTAATGTCCGTGTCTTGTATGTTTGTAAAGTCTTCTGGCGACACAGGACAATGTTCCTAATGTGGAAGTTCTTTTTTTAAACATGTTTATAATGATTAAAGTCTCGGTACATAGTTTATAAATCATCATCATCATCATCAGCCTATCGCAGTTCACTGCTGGACATAGGCCTCTACTATTGCACACCACTCTGATCGATTTTGGGCTTCTTGCCAAGAGTAAAATCTATTGATTATAAATAAATAGATAAAACTCTTCTGCACGTATGAGTCTTTGTGGGAGTTTTTTGTATCTGTTTTTTGTATTTTAAATGTTTTATGTTACCTTTTATAGTATTCAAGCTAAAAGTAAAAAATCCAAACAAAAATTACATAACTTGCTTAAATAGCACAAGTGAATATTGTTTATCTTATGAGATGAAAAATCCTTCGAACGAAATGATCCTTTCGCCAACCAAGCATTGTACGACCGAAAGAAAATCAGGTTTACTGCTATGGCGACGCTAACACCCCTCTTTCAGGAAAAATTCAAAAGAAAACTTTTACATCTTTATTGACAACCCTGGTCTTAAAACTTGAAATAGCTAAGTGCAAAAGAACATAAAAATAATGCAAGGTTTATACAAAGTTTTCCTATCACCTAATAAATAAAGGTAAAGACACATTTAGTACAAGTAAAGCTGCTCGATGATCGGCTGAGACAATCATTACTGCTCCGTAATCTGAAACGAACGCATCAGATTTCGTATCACGTCGTGTTGATTGTCGAATGACAAACCGTGCGCCCGTCGGCGTTCCAATTACTAGCGATATAGAGACCCTAGACTAGATGCACTAGTACATTGATTAATTTATTATTGGTAATAAACAGATTCGATATTCGACCTGGCATGTTTATAATCATATTGAAAATAAAATACAGTCTTTGCAAGAGTTAAAACTTGTCGACAAGTATTGCAACTTTTTCATCTTCAAGCAGCAGATGGAGCAGGCCTGGGGTTTACCTTGTTTCCCGGCCTGAGGCGACGTGCACTTTTAGTCGGTTCGAGTCCGACATATTCGGTAATATTCGAGGGGATTTCCGTACAAATAGAAAACAGGACCTGGAAGAGTTATAATCAATTGTGGTCATTGCAATAGTAATTCGGAGTTTACTAATAAAGCAAGAATTAAACATTCAACACAAGAACAACATTCAATCAAAAAGTTACGCGATTTAAAGTTGTATTACATTGTAATAGAAACAGTCATCTTAAAATCCTTGATAATTATTACTTCTTTTTGGGTGGACATTGTTTGTTGTGCTAATAATGAAAACTATAATAAGATTACAACATGTCGATTCTTTGCTTCTCGTTGATCTATGACATGTTCGGTAAAACCCCCGTCCCTCACTTATCAGGACTCAGCGAAGGGTGCCGCCCAATCTGCCTTGCCGCTTATCTCAATTTAATGGCTTCCGTATTAATACCGCCTTTGTCTAATTTGAGAATGCTTCGTCTCGGCTATTGTTAAATCGACCGGTAAAAATTTATGCCTCTCGGCATTAACATTATCTTTACATGCTGCTTTTGTTTTGTCAAATCTTTTGTATCTACGAGACCTTATGTAGAGAATACTCTGTCTACTGTTTTTCTTTATACTTCAGCGAGGAGCTTTATCTTGAAAACATGTGAATTATTTTTACAAATAAACCTTCCAAATATTTTCTTATATTATAAATCTGAGAGTTTATCTATTTTGCGTTTAGACTACAAGTTTGATTTAAAATATAAAATAATTGTATCTTATATAAAATTCTCGTGTCACAATGTTCGTTCCCATACTCCTCCGAAACGGCTGGAACGATTTGTATGAAATTTTGTGAGCATGTCGGGTAGGTCTGAGAATCGGCCAACATCTATTTTTTATGCATCTAGGACGCGAGCGGAGCCGCGGGCATCAGCTAGTAGTCATCATCATCATCAACAGCCTTTAACAGTCCACTGCTGGACATAGGCCTCTCCTTAGAAAGGAGGTTTTGGCCTACTATACCACGCTGGCCAGACGGGTTGGTATAGGGTTGGTTTCAAGTTTTCCTTCTCTTTGCATTGATGTTGTCTTGCGTAGTTTATCCCTTAGTCGCCTTTTACAACACCCGCGGGATGAATAGGGGTGGTGACACTTTGTATTCTTAATCCGTCACCACACGGAGGAGGAGGAGCTGGTAGTAGTATATGTATATAATTAAGTTGTCAAATTAAAAATCATTTTACCGTTATTTTACTAAAAACATCACGCTGAACCTAAAAAAGTAAAGTTATAGTAATCATACTCGTTATTCAAACTGATTAATGACGATGACTAGTTCAAGGATGGTTCTAAGTCTCGAATGCAATATGTTTTAATTTTAAATTCACTGATAAACTGCCTAACTGTTAAAGATATATTGGTAAGCATCTATATCAATACTACAGTATTGATATAGATGCTTACCACGTAATTTACAAGGGGACCGTTTACCGAAAAAAAACAGTAACTTTTTGCGGTGTACGCGGAAGCTTGTGACTAGGTAAATTGAACTATATTGAGTCGACTAGTATGATTTTTATCAGAAATAATGAAAAAACTTTATATATCAGAATTAAAAAACAATCAGAAGTACTTGAATTCGTCTAGCCCCTATAAAACGATATCAGGTTTACCCTCAAATCAAAAGAACGATATAATCCCAGCAGTTTCCGTCGTTGGCTTGGTTGTGACAGAAAAATTGTGAGTCAAAGCCATTGTTTCCAATATCGGCGAAGGGAGGAAAACTTTTATTGGGCACAAAGTGGGTATTATTCACGGGTCGAACGCAATCAACCACGGACGGTGAAAGGGAGGACGCCGGACGCGACGCCTCTGAATGCAAAGATATTTTTTGCTAAATGCGGGTCATTTTCAAAGGGTTCGTCTTATGAGAGAAAAATCGACAGACCCTTTTCGATTACCGGAGTCATGGATCAAAAACGTAGCCGCAATTAAGAAAGATTATTTCTTTTTCAATACACAAAGGTCTCCTTTGTGTTTGTGCGCTCTTGAGCCCATCATTCCGTAGCTCGTAATTTTGCTAAAAACTATTTGAACTTCGGTGGTTATTAAAAGGTTGGCCCCGAAAAGAAAATATTTTTATTAAATATCAAAACTCTTTCTAACAAAATGTTGTTACAAACACAAAGACGAAAATTAAAATTTATTGTAAAATGTTTCATAGAACCATAACTAAATTGATTGTTGTTGAAACAATTTATTTCTATGTGAATGACGCAATTAAATACCAGTAAAAGTAATACAAAAAAGAACAGTAAAAGAAAAAGTAATAAGCAACGAAACAACGAAAAAAAAAACAAAAGATATATAAGTATATCATGAACTCACGAAGACGGGCCTACCTGAGTATTGCGTGTGACAAGTGATACGTACGCTGCTTCTTAACTGAATCCCAATGAACTAACTGGGCGAACTTTATTTATGCATAAGTAATTAAGGACATAAGTAAATATGGCAACAATTTATTAGTATCATCTTTGTATCATTATCATTATAATTTATTTACAAGCTGCGCTTTGCATTATTACTGTACTTACATTATTTCTTTTCTAAAATAAAAGTAATGTACTCCTTTAAGCATCAGCTATTCGCCAGTAAAAGCCTAGTCAAAATTGGTCCAGCGAAACAAATAGACATTTTTTTTTTTATTTAATTAACAGTTCTTAATTTGTAATAAAAACCAGACACTACAATTTTATTTATTTTTATAATAATAAAATTATAGTATTATAGTAATAAAATTAAAAGCTTTAATAACTTAATTGATAATTTTTCCTGAGATTGTTTGAAAAATATAAACAATTTAATTAACAGTGTCGAAAACTAAGTTACAGTTCAAGATTTTGTTCACAATTCACAAGCATTATACTCCACCTTCCTATACTTTGTTATTCCAAATATTATTTGAAATCAACTACAAGTTCAACTGGTTTAACTGAATGCTACTTTTACCTCGGAGCAACTGGTATCAGACCTCCGCAACCCTTAGGGGTTGAACCCCTAGAATTCGAATGTTAAACGAGTTGATCATGACAACCGGGACCGATGGCCAATTAACAAACATCGCCATTTCATGTATTTCGAGCTGTTATTAAGAGTTCATTATAAGAAAAACCCACTAAGCATGTGTATGCACATTACCGCTAGGCCATCGGGGCAATCCTTCGCCTTATCCTCCTCCATATTGAAATAATTTTGAAAACCCTCATGTCATCTTTTATCATAATAGTGCATAGAAGTGATATAATTATGCTTTATCTTATAACAGAGAAGAGGAAACGTTATGTTCTTTAGCTATCTCTCCACGGTATAAAACACTGAGATTAAATCAAAAATCATCCATTTGTTGTATTTTTACTCAACACCTCAAAACCTTAACTAAATTTGGTACTAGAATCATCGCATGTATTTATACAACATACATACTGTATTTATTTCCTCCTCCTTGCGTCGTTCTCCTCAGTTCTGAGGGTCGTGACCCTCACTTGCTAAAGTTTTGTGAATGGCGGTTCGCCACTTGTGTCGGTTCCGGGCAGCATGCAGAGCAGCATGGATCGTACATCCGAGAAAGGAGCCAACTTGGTCTGTCCAGCGCAACGGGCAGCGGCCTCTGGGTCTCCTCCCTTCGATCTTGCCAGTCACCATTAACCTTTCGAGGCTATCATCGGCCCTCCTCGCAATATGGCCGAAGTATCCCAGGATCCTACGGAGACACAGGGATGACAGGCGCTCACAGATTGCAATCTCCTTGAGGATAGAGGTGTTGGTGCGGTGAGCTGTCCATGGTATCCGCAGTAGTCTTCTCCAGCACCACATCTCGAAGGCATCAATGCGCCTACGGTCGGCCGCTTTCATCGTCCAGGCCTCGACACCATAAAGGAATATTGGAAAGACGAGGGTTTGTACCAATTTTATTTTTGTTCTCTTGGAGATGTTACGGTCTTTCCAAATCCCATCCAGGTCGGACATTGCACTTTTGGCCATGCCAATGCGTCTCCTTATTTCTTTTTCGCATGATCCGGTATTGCTGATGTTGGAACCAAGGTAGACGAAGTCCTCAACCACCTCAAGTTTAAGCGACCCCGTAAGTTCCAGTTTACCAGTCCTGTCAATAACCATGACTTTAGTTTTGGCTTTGTTAATTCCAAGCCCTAGATCCTGACTGGCTACCTCAATTCTGCTCAGTAGAGCGAGCATCTCAGACTCATCCGCTGCCAGGAGAGTGGTATCGTCTGCGTATCGAAGGTTCGAGAGCTTGACGCCGCCGATGGATATGCCGCCGTCCCAGCCCTCGAGTGCTCGCCTAAGGATATATTCGCCATATATATTGAAAAGAATTGGAGACAATATGTAGCCCTGGCGTACTCCTTTTCCGAACGAGAACGATTTAGAGTGAATTTGGTCCACCCTGACGACACCATTGCTGTTGTTGTGGAGCGACCGAAGCAGAGCTGTCAGGTGTTGCGGCACGCCCATTTCGCCCAGTATCCCCCACAAACAGTCCCATCTCACGCAATCAAAGGCCTTGCTATAGTCCACAAAACATATTACTACTGGGGTGTCGAACTCATAGGATTTCTCAACGATTTGCCTAAGGTTTAGTAGTTGTTCTCTGGTTCCCTTGCCCTTCACAAAACCTGCTTGTTCCTGCGGTATTTGCCAATCCAGAAAATGGCGGATGCGCGCATTTATAACGTGAAGCAGGACTTTGCTGGCGTGTGAAATTAGTGCGAGGGTGCGGTAGTTGTCGCATAGCTTTGTGGAGCCCTTTTTATGCAGGGGGAGAATGATTGACTCTGTCCAGTCTTGGGGCCATATGCCAGTGTTCCAGATGTTGTTACAGATACTGTGCAGAAGGTCAGTGCCCTGTTCACCGAGAGCGACAAGGATTTCTGTTGTTATATGATCTGACCCAGGGGCTTTCCTAGTTTTGAGTGATCTAAGGGCTGCTGTTATCTCAGATCGTAGGATTGCGGGTTCATGATCCGAAATAAGCCCACTAGGGGTGGGCAAAGGTGATGTATCATTGTCGCCCTTGTACAGCCGGCCGCAGTACGATCGCCATCTTTCGGCAATGTCGTCCAGGTTGTGTAGTGGTTGACCGTTTTCATCGTCTATCACCCAGGTTTTCGGCTTAAATTTCTTGGAGAGGATACGGACTTTTTTAAATAGATCGGCGGTGTGAGCATTGAGCGAATGTTTCTCCAAATCCATGCAGATGGATTCGATGAAAAAGTTTTTGTCTCTGCGGCACTCGTATTGGATAGTTCTGCATAGCTCTCTGTATTTAGATTGTTCTTCAAGAGTCCGTAAGCCCCGCGATTTTAAGTCCTTTCTCTCCAAAATAAGCCTCCACGTATGATCGCGCAGCCAGCATGATTTCTTGGCGGTTTTCGGGTGACCTCTCGTTGCAGTCTTGAGTGCACTCTGAATGTGACCCTTGAAGTGCTCCCACTGTGTATTTGCATCCGCTTGAGTCGGTGTTGGATCATTAAGGATCTCTGTCTGAAAGGCCTTGGCTAATAACTTCTGCTCTAATGTGTCAAGTTGTTTAGGCTTCAGTTGACAGTGCGTTTTAGGAGCTTTCAGGCGAAGAGTGAAGTCGGCAACAAGTAGGTTATGATCTGATCCACATTCGGCACCCGGGAAAGTTTTGACATTAGTTACAGATGACTTCCATCGCGATTGTATCATGATGAAATCTATTTGGTTTCTGTACTTATCACCGGGGGACCTCCAGGTGTACAAGCGGCGACGATGATGTTGAAAGCAGGTGTTTGTTATGGTAAGTTTCCTATCAATGCAGAATTCAATTAACCGCTGCCCGCGTTCGTTCCTTGTGCCAATTCCATACCTGCCAACGGTGTTCCTGATGTGGTTATCTGAGGACGTACATCCAACCTTGGCATTCCAGTCTCCCAGGATCATTACTATTTCACGAGAAGATATAGTCCCCAGAGTTGTTTCGACGGTTCTGTAAAATGTGTCAATGTCGTCCTCAGAGGATGAGGCGGTTGGCGCATAAATTTGCACGATGTTCAAGACGCACGGCTTGGTGTTCAGCCTGATGGCGATGACTCTATCCGAAACAGGGTTGTAGCCCAGTACATATTTATTAAAGCGACTTGGTATCAACAACCCTACGCCGCCCACGCTTGAGTGGTCAGACCCAGAGAAGTAAAATGTGGCACCAGTTGGGGTTTTGAAGTGACCATTGCCACGCATGTGAGTTTCGCTAATCCCCAGGATCGTAATGTTGAGGAGCTCCATTTCTCTTTCCACAATGCTCAATTTGCCGCTCTGACAAAGACCGCGAACATTCCATGTTCCGATTCGATGTTTGGTTCGTAGTGAGGCTTTGTTCTTTTTATCATCAGTAGCATTTCTTCTAGGCAGGGTCTGATGACACGCCCCAGTAGAAGCCTCGGTAGCATATTTCACACCACTCGGCCCGGATACCTGGTGGCGCCGGTGGTTAGTCGGATCGTCCAACAGTCTTTCTTTCACAATTCCCGTGTACATTAGAGAGGTTTTCATGGGGGCATAATAATGGTGGGTCCCCAGGTCCTTCCATATCAGTATTTCGGGGGCATTTAATCCCTCTGGCCACTGGATGCCACTTCACGACGCTGGGTGGTCGCGGCTGGAAACGGGTTATTGACCGCCGCCCGATGCTCGGCGTTGGCCTTTTTACGAGCGAGTTGGGGCCTTCTCTGCATCAACCCTCCTCCTTTTGCAGCCGGGCTTGGGACCGTCCTTGGCGGAGTGTATTTATTTATACTCATACAAATATATGCCTATAAAATGTTATTATTGTACCTGTCAGTTCCAATTGTATCCTCCAGTTCTACATTTTATGGTCTTGTATTTTAACATTCTAAATAAACATCTAAGGTAGGTGCAATGAACTACACGATAGGATCGAGAACAGTTTATTTTTCTACAAGCAAACGGTTTTAGGATATGCCGTAAAATAAGTAATGGTTTACGGATATTCTCATTACTCAGATGAAATGTACCTTGAAGAAATGTGTTCATAAATTTTTATGCGTATGATAAAAATTATATCGAAGATGCTCAACATTCTAGCCATAATTATTTGCGGCTCAGTAAAGGACTGCTGGACAAGGGCACTTTATCAAAGGTTGAAGCTACTTAATTTTTTATCGTCATTCATCGATGTCAGGTAGAACAGACGTGAGGACAATGTTTAAAATATAACATAAACATATTAAAGTTTATAAGGTTAAGGTATTTTCTACTTTTCTACTATATTTAGATTGTGAAGTAACTCACATATTGGATTGTAAACTCTTCTTCGAAAATCAATTACTCTAAACGTAATCGAACCACGCTTCAGCACGAATGGGTTGGCTCTCCCGTGACGGTATTACCGTTTTATAGAAACCCAACCCAAATTGTCAGCATTTGTGTTGTCGTACTTCTTTGGTGAATGTGAGACCGGAGGCCCAAACATGGCAAACGCATTTTACTTGACTGCCACAGCGTATCACCACCATGCTGCATTGACTGCATTCATAATGAGACCCCTACTCATGCTTTCTATGAACCAGAGAATAATCACTTTAGTTGACTTAAATATTCAGATATATATAAAAAAAGCTAATCCATAACGTATAATGATATTGTCACTTTCACTTACCTATATCGAAGTACAATTGCCGTGTCACCCGATCACCAGAAAATAATAACGTCACCTATGAATAGAGGCAAGTACATTGCCGCTCCTTAAATATCCTTTTCCGTCAAGAGGTTAGGACCAAAAGCGCTGGGTCTGAATCTTAACAATTGTCACCAGCCGTGTAAAATTCTATTATGATTTTTTCAGCATACTAACCTCCACTAACACCTTCGAAGATACTAGAGTATTATCCTAGCTTATTTCGCTTTGTTTGCCTACAATAGATTTTTCTATATTTACACTGCCTTGTTGGTCTAGTGGTTAGCGTATGCGGCTGCTGATCAAGAGGTCTCGGGTTCGATTCCCGGGTCAGACCTGTTATTTGTGTGATCCACAAATATTTGTTTCGGAGTCTGGGTGTTTTTCTATGTATAATATGTATGTAGTTACAAAAAAAAAGTATGTTTATGTATTTATATCAGTTGTTTAGTACCCATAACACAAGCTCTGCTTACTTTGGGACTAGATGCTGTTGTGTGTAAGTTGTCCAAAAAAAAATATTATCTTATCTTAATTGGTGATAAAAGAATGTCCTAGTAAGGCATGGATTTAACCCCAAATTATTTAGTCTCTAACATTTATCAAGAATATTTAACCGGATTTCAAAGATTATGGTGGCAACTGTTTACTGTTTTTAACAAATTGATTTTGACTAACATTATGTAACTAAAACTTCTCGGATGAAAAATGTCTTTTAGCCTGATTCACTGATAACAAAAACAACAACAACCCTTAACATCCCCCTGCTGGGCACGGGTCTCACGGCAGGCGAGGGTTAAGGCCATACGTCGCCACGCTGGCCGACTGCGGGTTGGAGACTGGCAAACACGTTGTGGCTACGTAATCTTACCACTGTTAGAATGAATAAACATTTCATTATGAATTTAATAGCGCTAGATGCTTAAAATAGAAATAAACATTCTAGTTCCAAATATTATACAGTTTCTAAAATTGAATGAAGAATTTTGTAGTGTAAAAATGTAGTGATTCTATGCTAATGTTGCGCCTGAATGAAAGATCACGAAATCGTATGATTTATTCCTCTGGTCCACTTAGTTGGGGTTACTAAAAATATTCCATGCTTACACTCACGCCCGCCTTTGACTTGACTCTGTCTCGGATTCTACATTTTGCTTTTTGATCTTCGTAAGCCAGTCAACACTTGGAACAAAATAAACACAAATAAATTTAAATCTTAAATTATACATCACAAGAACTACTTTTCTACTGTACTTATTCACTTTAGTTACTTTTTGCAACAATAACTCGCAGTAGCTCCAGAATTTTTATGGAGTTTTAAGTCTCTTTAATATTATTGCAAACCGTACTTTATTTTAAGGAACATAAGGTTTAGTTCTTTTAAAAAACTTTAAGAACGTTGTTAGGTTTCTTCCCCAACCATCCTCTCAGCCAAAGGAAGTCCCCAGAGGCATGATCCCGTACTCCTCATTTATCATGCTTGTCACGTGTTGACCATCCCTCGTGTATACTACGCCATATAAGTACACAAGAATATACATCAACTTAAACAACACTAAAACCTCAATGTTGAAGCATTTTCTTTCAGTACAATCTAAATTTTGTACATTAATCACTTGATGTTACAAGGGCCTTTATGACAGTAAATCTATTGAGCTATATATAACTTATGATAGTGCTGCGTAGGATAGTCAGTTTCTTAGTTGCAGAATTGCGTGTCTTTTGGAAAAACCATCACCGTCACCGGTATACACAGCTTTTATTATGTTATTGATTGATTGATGATAACCAATGTATGTATATGTATATAATTCTCATGACTACGATGAAAATATAAATAAATAAAATAAATATATTGGATACCTGACACACAACACCAAATTGAATTTTCTATAAAACACCCAACCTTCAAAACAAATATTTGCATATCAAACATTTGGTCCGACCCGGGAATCGAACCCGAGACCTCATGATCAGCAGCCGCATACGATAACCATTAGACCAACAATGCAGTCGGTATCTTTCGAATGTTCGATCTTAGTCCTTCCCTAATTGTTTTTGATTTCGAATTCGTATTTTTATAACAACAACTTATGCCCTGTATGGCAATGAATATGAAAGGATCCATATGTACAATCTAATATGAAGTTCCGTAGATAACAAGTTGAAACAAACATTGTCAGTAATGGAGCACCCGAATGATTAATGAATTTCAAAACAATCTAAGTAGATGTGTCGTGCTCGCGTATCGATTGCCTCCCTTTCGTGAATTTCGTACGATTATGTGTAAGATAAGAGTAATAATTTTACGTGAGCTTGCATAATTAATCTTTAGGTTACGCTAAAAGAAAATGATATTTTGAATTAGGACATTGAATATTAAATACGAATTTTTTTTTCCATATGTAAGTGTAAATATGAAATCTCCTTTTACTAATATATAAAAATGTATTTTTGCAACTAATTTCAATAGTATTGTGGTAGTAGAAGGATAGGAGAAACCTGTTAGTATTTGAAATTATGAATAGATTTATTATCTTAATAATTTTATCATATATTGTTATTAAAAATTTCAAATTTCAACCACCGGTGAATAATAAAGGCGTGTGACATTAAAAATCATTATTTATTTCCATAAATGAGTACGTAGATATAGGTATTACTTTTTAAAGATTTTATTTTAAGTTAAAAAAAATGATACTTTGATATAAGTTACATTAGGTAAGAATTTCCTAAGCTTTCTGGATAAGACATTTGTATGTGGAAAAGTACATAAGTTTTTCTAATACCAAAATTCCTTTTCCTGTACAGATTTTCCTGTTTGACGCTTAAAGGTGTTGAAGAACGGACACAAAGCGAGAAATAACAACTGTAACAACCACAGTAGCAAAATGAAACCAAATTAAGGATTCCACAACGAATATTTTCTTGTGAAAAAGGCGGTTGGAATTACGGTGGGCTGTGATTTGAATTTATTACCCTAAGGCTAATTTTATTTCGGTGAGATCCGGAATATGGCTGGGAAAGCATCTTGCCCATTACGAAGACAATGTTGTGAACAATGCCCCAGCTCTATTGGATCTTTGTACAATCAAAAACAGAATAATTTGTTTGTTTAACGACGGGAAAGAAGAAAAGATCTTCTACTCTTTTCGGCGCGTGAAAGGAATATTAATATCATTGTGCTGGTAACGCTTCAGCTTTGAACAATTTTTGTATTCGTTATCTGACCATTTCATGATATATTAATTTTGTATTTGTTTTGTCATATTCTTTTTTTTAGCTGTACTTGCCCTCTCATATTTTGTTGCTTTACAATGTGGCTACATTGATGAATAATAAAGAACAAAATTGACGTGATAAATTGATACAAAATATGTAAAGATGATTGTACTTCGTTGTAAAATATTGGCTCAATTGATGCAGAGCTATTCTTGTTTTTGAAGTGTACACAAATTCACATTTTTTTATACATAGATTTTAAGCAGATATATTTTTTGGATATTTAGTTTTGATTTTCGAGAAACAAGGCTGTGTACTTTAGTAACTGCTCATAAACAAAAAAAATCGTGCATAGTGTTCCGTAAGAGTTTCTCTATTATCTTTTTCAGAAAAGGAACACTAAAACAACATTTAAACAATTCTGTATAAATATATGTCATCAAATAATTAAATAATACCTGGAATATAAATTTAATTATTGAAGACTTTCTGAGATTATAGAGCCTATTCACGAAGTTAGAAATGACTAACTCTTAATTAAGAGTTAGTCATTTCTTAATACTGTATAATTATATATTTACAAAATCACAGCAAAAGTTGGCTTGGCTTCATCTCAGCCGTGGACTATTAATGGCTGCTCAAAAACAGTATGAATAATCGGTGATTATAAGAGTACAGAAAGAGATAAAGTAAGCATTTGTACATTTAATGTATAGGTAATACGATAATGACAGTACGAATGGACCAGCTGGACCGGGGCAGTACTACCCTCACACAGAAAATCCATCCTAATAATGACAGCATTCTTGCTGTCGTATTTTGTTGGTGCGTGTGAGACCAGATGCCTAATCATTCTACATCATTCATCTGGCCTCCATAGGCCGGGAGAATTATGCAGAAACAACTGACCAAGCCCCCACGGTATGGGTCGTCATGCTGCATTGCCTACCCTCACAATAAGGATGGTGATCCTTACTCCTGGATTCTACTCATTCTTTCCATCAGGCGGAGTAGAGTCACTTCGGTAGGCTTAAATATAAAAAAATGCAATAAACTCAAACAGGCAAAGAGGGTTGTTAAAATGGAACGGTAAGTAACCATTGTGGTTCTGACTGTACAATACAACTTACACTCACAGGTAAATGTAGCCTCTTAATAATAAAAAAGCGGAAAAAGGGAAAACTCGGCAACGACCACTGTTTATCGAGAAACAAAGGCAAGTGAGGCATACAATATGCATAATGATTGTACTAAATTAGGACAACAACGTCCCTTTTACGCAGACTTAAATTGCTTATTGTGCCCCGTTTTCTTCTTGCAACCTTGTATGAAAAGAAAAACTGTTATGTCACATTTCATAATTTATCGCTGTAATTGCGGAATCATATAAAATGTTTCTAAGACACAGTAAGTTAAATAATAAAGACGTTCTGCTCTTGCAATTTCAAATACACAAGAAATACTAATTATAATAGATGTAAAATATAAATATTTTAATAGGCGTGTAGTGTAGTGTGTAGTGGTTAGTGAACATGACTGCTAAGCCGTAGGTCGTAATTTCTATTCACCCCTGGGACAAATTTTTGACGTGTGCGACCAACATGATCACTTGGTCTAATTCTGGGTTTATTTTATCTATAAGATCCTTTAAATTATATTTAAAAATATTTAAGTATGTTTATCAGCACTCTGGTTAGCATGCCTACTAAAGGTTTTGCCTAGTGTGTGAGCAACGCGAGGATATTATTACTATTTTATATGAATGAAGCGCTCATAGCCTAGTGGCCTGAGGTGATTAGAAACAATCATCGAAGATGAGCAACGAAGGTTCGCTCAGTACCTAGATCGGTGATTGCATGCTATGTTATGAACGTTTACGTGATTCGGGGCCACGTTAAGCAGTCGGTCTCGTTTGTTATCGTAAGATACAGTCGTGAAACTTAACTGGAGACCTTTGGGCGGCTTATAAACATCCAACGGTAAGATTACGTAGCCACAACGTGTCTTGACAGTCTCCAACCTGCACGCGACCAGCATGAGTACGCATGGCCTTAACCCTCTCCTGAGAGGAGACCCGAACAATGCAGTGGGACATTATGTGTTGTTGATGAATTTGACTGTTAGTACATATATTAAATTCCCCAATACGATATTACGTTCATTATTTATATAGCTTTGTTTCTCGCTAGATGAAAATTAAACTAGTTTTTTTAGAATACAGAACTTCTTCTTCCTAGCCTTTATTCCTAATATTATTTGGGGTCGGCTAAGGAACCGACCCCAATGTGTATTTTTGGAGAATACAGAACATTTTTATAAATTCTTATATATCCATTATATGTTTATAATTCTTATGAGCTCCGAGACTATCTGACCGATTTTAAAGTTTTTTTTCTTAAATGTGTGTTGCTGAAATGCCTTAAATAGGGTCGTTAACACTACATTTAGACCAAGGCATAGTTATAAAAACACGCAGACAAAATCCATTAGCCAGTTAATTTGCTATAGTGTTTATACCAAGTAAGGCTTAAAAGAAAGTATAAATATTTTCTTCGCGAAAATAGCCAGACTATTTAAAGAATGAATGATTTCACTAATTTTCTTTATGTGATAAACACCTCGCATACTTGCATAGTGATAGAGGTTTAAATATATTCAAATGTTAAAAAACATTGTCAATTTAATGTAGGTAACTTATCGTGTGAATACAATACCCATTTATATTTTATTAAGATTTTATTGGGTTTGGGTTTCACATCAAATTTTCCTGTTAAATAAACGAAGGAATTTAGGATCCATACTAAGGACTAAACATGAGCCGGGGTATGTGTATCAAACCACTCCATTTCAGTGAGCTTTGTAGCACACTATATTTTGACAGGCGAAGTAAAATTTACGATCGCTCACCGGCCGCGATAAAACCGCCTTTGTCACAAGCCAATCCGGTAACGCTTATTTTATGAGCAAATAAATTTCAAACACTATTATGATTCAAATCGGGACTGGACCCACAAAATACAAACACCCCTTTTTATCGGACCCTTATTAAAGGATTCACAAAATATTTTTACAAAAACAGATCTTCAGAATTCTCAGATTAAAACGTGGAAAAAACTTTTTAAACGATCATTTCGTTTTATACTTTAAGTGCTTTATTTAGTCACGTTTATACCCAACACTTGTGTTTAATAAATTATAACTAAACTGTTATGATTTTCTTTTCGGACCGGATTAGTGAGATTCATATTATGTTTATTTTTACGGTTCTCTATTAAGAATTTTGATATTTATGTAACATCTGTTATAATTATTCAATACGAGGTACGTTAAAGTTTGAACATTAATATTTAAAATGGTTTTCTTAAATATTCTAAATAAGATACATAGCTTTTTCGTATCTTTTTATAAGCTGAGAAAATTTACGGCTGGTTGTAGTATGTGATCGACGAGTTTATGTTTCATACTATACGTTATAAGAGTATCCATGCCTATAGAAAATGTAATCTGGATCATAACGGGTTATCTCAACGACTAACGTAAGACGGTACTCGAGAATCTATGGCTACCGAACTAGAAATATATATTAAGTGTGCATGGAAAGATAAAGTAAACATCGCCTCTATAGTCCGCCTCGAGTATAGTGTGAAGTGTCTAGTCTGCGAAAGACCGGGGCACTCAAGGAAGACAGGTGAGTGCTGAGATCAAAGGGCTCCATTGACCCGATTGCGGGCGGTCTGTTAGCATTCGTAGCTCCTACTACTGTTTCCAGTAAATATTTTATATACTTTAACTTAATAAGTTTCTAACAAATCTATGACTCTTTAGTTAACAGCGACCAAATATCCCTTTTTCAGTGTTAAGTGAGTGTTTAATGATGGTTTTTTTAAAAGATCAAAATAAATTGCGATCTCGACCCATCCGGCTATTCATATCCTTTTAGGGCAAGAAGAAGATTTTTATGTAGAGGAAAATAGTAAAAACATGACTTTTCTTTTCCCAGACAAATTATTGACTAAGTTAAAACACGTGTTGTATTAAAGATACAACACCGCGGGGCACAGATTGTTTCAAAGCATCTTTTAGTTTAAAACCAAACGCATGTATTTAATAAGCATTTTTGTGATTGTATTCTTTTAATAAAAAGTAAAGTTCACGATAATGCTAGTAGTACAATGTAGATAATTATATTAAGTTGTTGCCTTTCAATATCTTGGTAATTTTAGAGGTGTCGTCATGTGGAAGTATAACACAACAAACTGGGTTCCCCAACCATCCTCTCAGCCAAAGGAAGTCCCCAGAGGCATGATCCCGTACTCCTCATTTATCATGCTTGTCACGTGTTGACCATCCCTCGTGTATACTACGCCATATAAGTACACAAGAATATACATCAACTTAAACAACACTAAAACCTCAATGTTGAAGCATTTTCTTTCAGTACAATCTAAATTTTGTACATTAATCACTTGATGTTACAAGGGCCTTTATGACAGTAAATCTATTGAGCTATATATAACTTATGATAGTGCTGCGTAGGATAGTCAGTTTCTTAGTTGCAGAATTGCGTGTCTTTTGGAAAAACCATCACCGTCACCGGTATACACAGCTTTTATTATGTTATTGATTGATTGATGATGGAGGCATAACCAATGTATGTATATGTATATAATTGTCATGACTACGATGAAAATATAAATAAATAAAATAAATATTTTGGATACCTGACACACAACACCAAATTGAATTTTCTATAAAACACCCAACCTTCAAAACAAATATTTGCATATCATACAAACATTTGGTCCGACCCGGGAATTGAACCCGAGACCTCATGATCAGCAGCCGCATACGATAACCATTAGACCAACAATGCAGTCAGTATCTTTCGAATGTTCGATCTTAGTCCTTCCCTAATTGTTTTTGATTTCGAATTCGTATTTTTATAACAACAACTTATGCCCTGTATGGCAATGAATATGAAAGGATCCATATGTACAATCTAATATGAAGTTCCGTAGTTAACAAGTTGAAACAAACATTGTCAGTAATGGAGCACCCGAATGATTAATGAATTTCAAAACAATCTAAGTAGATGTGTCGTGCTCGCGTATCGATTGCCTCCCTTTCGAGAATTTCGTACGAATATGTGTAAGATTATGAGTAATAATTTTACGTGAGCTTGCATAATTAATCTTTAGGTTACGCTAAATGAAACTGATATTTTGAATTAGGAAATTAAATATTAAATACGAATATTTTTTTCCATATGGAAGTGTAAATATGAAATCTACTTTCACTAATACATAAAAATGTATCTATATAACTAATTTCAACAGAATTGTGATTTTAGAAGATAGGAGAAAGCTGTTAGTATATGAAATTGTGAATAGATTTATTATCTTAATAATTTTATCATATATTGTTATTAAAAATTTCAAATTTCAACCACCGGTGAATAATAAAGGCGTGTGACATTAAAATCATTATATATTTCCATAAATGAGTACGTAGATATAGGTATTATTTTTAAAGATTTTATTTAAAAATAAAAAAAAAGATACTTTGATATAAGTTACATTAGGTAAGAATTTCCTAAGCTTTCTGGATAAGACATTTGTATGTATAAAAGTACATAAGTTTTTCTAATACCAAAATTCCTTTTCCTGTACAGATTTTCCTGTTTGACGCTTAAAGGTGTTGAAGAACGGACACAAAGCGAGAAATAACAACTGTAACAACCACAGTAGCAAAATGAAACCAAATTAAGGATTCCACAACGAATATTTTCTTGTGAAAAAGGCGGTTGGAATTACGGTGGGCTGTGATTTGAATTTATTACCCTAAGGCTAATTTTATTTCGGTGAGATCCGGAATATGGCTGGGAAAGCATCTTGCCCATTACGAAGACAATGTTGTGAACAATGCCCCAGCTCTATTGGATCTTTGTACAATCAAAAACAGAATAATTTGTTTGTTTAACGACGGGAAAGAAGAAAAGATCTTCTACTCTTTTCGGCGCGTGAAAGGAATATTAATATCATTGTGCTGGTAACGCTTCAGCTTTGAACAATTTTTGTATTCGTTATCTGACCATTTCATGATATATTAATTTTGTATTTGTTTTGTCATATTCTTTTTTTTAGCTGTACTTGCCCTCTCATATTTTGTTGCTTTACAATGTGGCTACATTGATGAATAATAAAGAACAAAATTGACGTGATAAATTGATACAAAATATGTAAAGATGATTGTACTTCGTTGTAAAATATTGGCTCAATTGATGCAGAGCTATTCTTGTTTTTGAAGTGTACACAAATTCACATTTTTTTATACATAGATTTTAAGCAGATATATTTTTTGGATATTTAGTTTTGATTTTCGAGAAACAAGGCTGTGTACTTTAGTAACTGCTCATAAACAAAAAAAATCGTGCATAGTGTTCCGTAAGAGTTTCTCTATTATCTTTTTCAGAAAAGGAACACTAAAACAACATTTAAACAATTCTGTATAAATATATGTCATCAAATAATTAAATAATACCTGGAATATAAATTTAATTATTGAAGACTTTCTGAGATTATAGAGCCTATTCACGAAGTTAGAAATGACTAACTCTTAATTAAGAGTTAGTCATTTCTTAATACTGTATAATTATATATTTACAAAATCACAGCAAAAGTTGGCTTGGCTTCATCTCAGCCGTGGACTATTAATGGCTGCTCAAAAACAGTATGAATAATCGGTGATTATAAGAGTACAGAAAGAGATAAAGTAAGCATTTGTACATTTAATGTATAGGTAATACGATAATGACAGTACGAATGGACCAGCTGGACCGGGGCAGTACTACCCTCACACAGAAAATCCATCCTAATAATGACAGCATTCTTGCTGTCGTATTTTGTTGGTGCGTGTGAGACCAGATGCCTAATCATTCTACATCATTCATCTGGCCTCCATAGGCCGGGAGAATTATGCAGAAACAACTGACCAAGCCCCCACGGTATGGGTCGTCATGCTGCATTGCCTACCCTCACAATAAGGATGGTGATCCTTACTCCTGGATTCTACTCATTCTTTCCATCAGGCGGAGTAGAGTCACTTCGGTAGGCTTAAATATAAAAAAATGCAATAAACTCAAACAGGCAAAGAGGGTTGTTAAAATGGAACGGTAAGTAACCATTGTGGTTCTGACTGTACAATACAACTTACACTCACAGGTAAATGTAGCCTCTTAATAATAAAAAAGCGGAAAAAGGGAAAACTCGGCAACGACCACTGTTTATCGAGAAACAAAGGCAAGTGAGGCATACAATATGCATAATGATTGTACTAAATTAGGACAACAACGTCCCTTTTACGCAGACTTAAATTGCTTATTGTGCCCCGTTTTCTTCTTGCAACCTTGTATGAAAAGAAAAACTGTTATGTCACATTTCATAATTTATCGCTGTAATTGCGGAATCATATAAAATGTTTCTAAGACACAGTAAGTTAAATAATAAAGACGTTCTGCTCTTGCAATTTCAAATACACAAGAAATACTAATTATAATAGATGTAAAATATAAATATTTTAATAGGCGTGTAGTGTAGTGTGTAGTGGTTAGTGAACATGACTGCTAAGCCGTAGGTCGTAATTTCTATTCACCCCTGGGACAAATTTTTGACGTGTGCGACCAACATGATCACTTGGTCTAATTCTGGGTTTATTTTATCTATAAGATCCTTTAAATTATATTTAAAAATATTTAAGTATGTTTATCAGCACTCTGGTTAGCATGCCTACTAAAGGTTTTGCCTAGTGTGTGAGCAACGCGAGGATATTATTACTATTTTATATGAATGAAGCGCTCATAGCCTAGTGGCCTGAGGTGATTAGAAACAATCATCGAAGATGAGCAACGAAGGTTCGCTCAGTACCTAGATCGGTGATTGCATGCTATGTTATGAACGTTTACGTGATTCGGGGCCACGTTAAGCAGTCGGTCTCGTTTGTTATCGTAAGATACAGTCGTGAAACTTAACTGGAGACCTTTGGGCGGCTTATAAACATCCAACGGTAAGATTACGTAGCCACAACGTGTCTTGACAGTCTCCAACCTGCACGCGACCAGCATGAGTACGCATGGCCTTAACCCTCTCCTGAGAGGAGACCCGAACAATGCAGTGGGACATTATGTGTTGTTGATGAATTTGACTGTTAGTACATATATTAAATTCCCCAATACGATATTACGTTCATTATTTATATAGCTTTGTTTCTCGCTAGATGAAAATTAAACTAGTTTTTTTAGAATACAGAACTTCTTCTTCCTAGCCTTTATTCCTAATATTATTTGGGGTCGGCTAAGGAACCGACCCCAATGTGTATTTTTGGAGAATACAGAACATTTTTATAAATTCTTATATATCCATTATATGTTTATAATTCTTATGAGCTCCGAGACTATCTGACCGATTTTAAAGTTTTTTTTCTTAAATGTGTGTTGCTGAAATGCCTTAAATAGGGTCGTTAACACTACATTTAGACCAAGGCATAGTTATAAAAACACGCAGACAAAATCCATTAGCCAGTTAATTTGCTATAGTGTTTATACCAAGTAAGGCTTAAAAGAAAGTATAAATATTTTCTTCGCGAAAATAGCCAGACTATTTAAAGAATGAATGATTTCACTAATTTTCTTTATGTGATAAACACCTCGCATACTTGCATAGTGATAGAGGTTTAAATATATTCAAATGTTAAAAAACATTGTCAATTTAATGTAGGTAACTTATCGTGTGAATACAATACCCATTTATATTTTATTAAGATTTTATTGGGTTTGGGTTTCACATCAAATTTTCCTGTTAAATAAACGAAGGAATTTAGGATCCATACTAAGGACTAAACATGAGCCGGGGTATGTGTATCAAACCACTCCATTTCAGTGAGCTTTGTAGCACACTATATTTTGACAGGCGAAGTAAAATTTACGATCGCTCACCGGCCGCGATAAAACCGCCTTTGTCACAAGCCAATCCGGTAACGCTTATTTTATGAGCAAATAAATTTCAAACACTATTATGATTCAAATCGGGACTGGACCCACAAAATACAAACACCCCTTTTTATCGGACCCTTATTAAAGGATTCACAAAATATTTTTACAAAAACAGATCTTCAGAATTCTCAGATTAAAACGTGGAAAAAACTTTTTAAACGATCATTTCGTTTTATACTTTAAGTGCTTTATTTAGTCACGTTTATACCCAACACTTGTGTTTAATAAATTATAACTAAACTGTTATGATTTTCTTTTCGGACCGGATTAGTGAGATTCATATTATGTTTATTTTTACGGTTCTCTATTAAGAATTTTGATATTTATGTAACATCTGTTATAATTATTCAATACGAGGTACGTTAAAGTTTGAACATTAATATTTAAAATGGTTTTCTTAAATATTCTAAATAAGATACATAGCTTTTTCGTATCTTTTTATAAGCTGAGAAAATTTACGGCTGGTTGTAGTATGTGATCGACGAGTTTATGTTTCATACTATACGTTATAAGAGTATCCATGCCTATAGAAAATGTAATCTGGATCATAACGGGTTATCTCAACGACTAACGTAAGACGGTACTCGAGAATCTATGGCTACCGAACTAGAAATATATATTAAGTGTGCATGGAAAGATAAAGTAAACATCGCCTCTATAGTCCGCCTCGAGTATAGTGTGAAGTGTCTAGTCTGCGAAAGACCGGGGCACTCAAGGAAGACAGGTGAGTGCTGAGATCAAAGGGCTCCATTGACCCGATTGCGGGCGGTCTGTTAGCATTCGTAGCTCCTACTACTGTTTCCAGTAAATATTTTATATACTTTAACTTAATAAGTTTCTAACAAATCTATGACTCTTTAGTTAACAGCGACCAAATATCCCTTTTTCAGTGTTAAGTGAGTGTTTAATGATGGTTTTTTTAAAAGATCAAAATAAATTGCGATCTCGACCCATCCGGCTATTCATATCCTTTTAGGGCAAGAAGAAGATTTTTATGTAGAGGAAAATAGTAAAAACATGACTTTTCTTTTCCCAGACAAATTATTGACTAAGTTAAAACACGTGTTGTATTAAAGATACAACACCGCGGGGCACAGATTGTTTCAAAGCATCTTTTAGTTTAAAACCAAACGCATGTATTTAATAAGCATTTTTGTGATTGTATTCTTTTAATAAAAAGTAAAGTTCACGATAATGCTAGTAGTACAATGTAGATAATTATATTAAGTTGTTGCCTTTCAATATCTTGGTAATTTTAGAGGTGTCGTCATGTGGAAGTATAACACAACAAACTGGGTTAGCTAAGTTGTTTGATATTCGAGCCGAACACACATGATGACTCTTCAGTAATTGTCGCCAAGAATATATTACTAAAACATCTTTTCACAGCAAGTTCACATCACTTAAAACTATTTCAGACATCCTTAGCCTCACTTATCATCATCATCATCCAGCCTTTTTCCCGGTTACTTCCAAAGCTTGCAATTTGGATCCGTTTTACGATACTACCTTCTCCACTGCCCAGTCTTCGACATCCTTTGTAGTGAGATAATTAGCACGCAACACCCATTAAGACGCGAAAGTAAGTGTCTGTGTCGAATTTTCGCGCTAAAACTACTGAGCCGATTGAAACGACATTTGCTACAAAGATAGTCTTAAGTCTGAGAAAGGACATAGACAACTTTTTACCGTTATAACCGACATAGACGTGGGGCGGACTCCCTAAAGTTAGTTAAAAATAATCTATACTTAGTATTTTACAGAGATGACTCACAATCTTTTGGCAATGATGGGATGTAAATTATAGTTCTTTTCTTCTTCGTAGTAAAAAAGAGTGACACGAATCACTCTTTTTTACATTCAGAGCGTCCATAGCAATACATCAAGACTTCCGCCATTATTAAAAATAGAACTAAGTAACATAATTTAAAAGTTTTAGAAAAGAGCATTGATTATAAGCAACAAGACACAAGTTAAAACTCTCGCTTGCGTTGTATTATTATAATATAGCAAATTTCCAAAAGTAACATTTCCACTTTCTTCAGAAACCTTTCTTGTCATGTTTATTCACAGAACTTGGACAGTAAAGAGCTTGATTAATTGTCACTTCAAATCGTATTCATATGTATATGTAGTGTTTCTGTACAACTATACAGATGACATGATCCATGAGTCAAATGTTTGGACACTCGCCCACCGCTCGCGCAGCGTCCATTTGGACCGTAAAATTCCTAAATCAGATAATAAAATTTTAACATTATTGACAATGTCCCATACGACGTATGTATGCGTGAAGTTTATAGTATATTTCAAAGGCGCAGATAAAATCTCTGTGTGTAATCGTACAGATCTATGCTAATATTCTAAATTCGAAAGTCACTCTGTCTGTTGAACCGTTTCCAGAATCTTTTGATTCTTGAGGATGAACTTAGGCTACTATTTTATATAATAACCGTCATAAGTACAGTTTAGGTATTCACGTTTTCTTTTGATATAAGTAATAAAATTGTAAGCTGTAATAATATATATGTAATAAAATATAAGGTTTTTAAAAAATTTCAAGCAATAATTGGTTCACTCAATGAATTAAAAGAATTTGTTCTGTAACATCAAAGAAGTCCAAAGTTCTCTTTGTTCCTGGACTTCTTTGGTCACTTTTTATGAGTTTCTTTGTAAAATAAAGTACATAAACCTACTGAAAATTATATTTTTTTAGTCTGAAGGGCTACTCTATCAAATATATAAGCACGTTGTTAAAGTAAAAAATACTTGAGGTGTAACTTTAGAGCGGCTTAATCCATACTAATTTTATAATTTCAGTAGTAAGGGTTACTGAAATTATAAAATTAGTATGGATTAAGCCGCTCTAAAGTTACACGTCTATCTGTCTGTTACCCATTAATATGGAGATTATTTCTATTCTTAAGGACATAGGGTACTCTTTACGATGATAACTAATTTAGAGCTAGTTTAAAAGTTAGCAAGTATTAGTGTGGCGATTTCACCATACAACGCTACGACTAAACATAAACCAGCATTATCTATCGAAAAAACGGTGACCGAACCACGAAGAAAACACGGAACGATCTATACGAAGTAACTACTAATCCTGAATCGCGAGAGAGAAATTTTCGCACAACATCCCAACATCAATTGTTGGGTAGTGCCCACCAGGCATGATCACCTCGCCTGGTCGGAGGATCCTCCCTTTGTGTTGAAGAAACACGACATACGTTCCATCACAGTGGTGACCCCGACGTGATTGAAAAGCAGCCTTCAAGGAAGCAGATAAGCAGCGTCATTTTGTCAACTTCCACAGCGATGACCGTCATTCCAGTCTCAGCCAGCCAGCAACCTCGGCCTAGATAGGGATTCCAAAAGTTCAAAGGACTAGATGGACAGACAGACAAGACAGACAGACAAAAAAAGGACTAGATGACACGCAGGTAGCGACCGCTCCAGCCTGGTACCCCTACGGCGTCTAGGCACAATACACTGCAAATACGTGTCACGTAAGCAGAGCATCTCTTTCCCGTCAACGCCAAGCCAGCCACTACGCAGTAACCGCCCCAGCTCACTGGAGACTTCACCACAGCACCGCGCACCGCATGCCCGACTCACTGGGATCAGCGGACTTCGGCCCCGACTCACTGGGACTAGCGGCATACAGTTCCGACTCACTGAATTAGCAGCAATCCGTTCCGACTCACTGGAACTACTCTCTCCTGGAGGGGAGTGATGTGGCGAATTCCAGATACAGCACCACGAAAACATACAGCGCCATCTATCGAAAAAACACTGAACCACGAAGAAATCACTGAACGATCTATACGGAGTTTCTAATCCTGAATCGCGATGGAAAAATTCTCGCACCGATTAGCAGATTATATACAACATCCCAAAATCAACCGTTGGGTCGTGGCCCACCAGGCACGATCACCTCGCCTGGTCGGAGGATCCTTCTTTTGTGTTGGAGGAACACGATACCCGTCCCTACACAATTAGTATTCATGTATTTAAATTTAAAAAAATCATTATCATTTTACTATATAATTTACTTCATAAGCAACACACGGATAGAGATATTATTTTGGTCTAGCGCACGTTTTTATTTTAAATTGGCATAAATAATTAAAATACCGCAATGAAGGTCTGCAGCTCTGCTGAAGCATGAAGGGTTTCAAATTCCACTCAGTACACTATCGACACATACTGTTTGACCATAATTAATTTGTGTAAAGTTTTATTTCCATGACTTTCTCACTTTCTTTCACCTTGAACTTGCGCTGCAATACTTTTCTTAAAAGCTATTAGATCATAACGGATTGCGAAATTCATTTATTTTTTTGTAACATTGGGAGTACTGAATACCTTCTGTAACCTTCAAATATACTCAGTCACAATACTTGCAACCCAGTAGAATTCCTTCATAGTTAAATCAAATAACGTTTAACGGTGAGAATATTGTAATTTTGTTTATTAATCTCAGCATGTAGTTCCAATGGTTACTCTTGGGAAATTAATTAAGGCATTCCGTTTAAAACATATTTAAGGTAGTTTGTAAGTAATTTATGTATGAAAGTGGCAGCAATAGTAATCTAATTTGTGTCGATACTAATTACTATATAGGAATTTATTATATATATAGCCTATGTTGTATGTTGGAAATTGATGATATGGGTAAGTTAAATCTGAGATAGTAAACTTTCTAAGCATTTTGTTTAACGCATTTCAGAATTACTAAAATAATTTTGAGGCTATAATACTTCTATCGTTATAGATATTTATTCACAAGTACCTATACAAGTATACCTACGTTTAACGGGGCAATGTACGATAATACAAATTGTAATAAACAACAGTTAAGCAGCTAAACGTAAAAAGACTATAGAATTATGTATATGCCTTTTTAATTCATGAATATTATTTACGGTACATGATGAAAAACTTATTTTATTTTTTATTTTTATAAAGTCGGGGTATAGAGTTCAATTACGAAGAACGTAGTCTTATAAAACTTTATTAAATCGGCTTAGTAGTTCTTCCGTATAAGCGTGACAGAGAGACAGACGAACTTTCTTTCTTATTTATAATAGTGAAATGTCTAACTGACTTATTGAGTCAGTCAGACATATTCATTTTAATTCGTATAGCTCAATAAACTGGAGATATAGAACGCGAACTTTAAGTATGTTTTTCTATTTTAATAATATAAAAAAGTGGCCAAGTGCGAGTCGGACTCGCCCATGAAGGGTTCCGTATCAGCAAGTAACATCATATAAAAGTTTTTGTAGTTGTTGTAACTTTGATCGATGTTTTTACAATAGTGTATTGATTGAATGAAAGGTAATTTGCGGTTTACGATTTATGACGTATTAAAAACTACTTACTAGATCTCGTTCAAACCAATTTTCGTTGGTAGTTTGCATGGTAATGTACAACATATATTTTTTTTAATTTTTATCATTCTTTTATTTTAGAAGTTACAGGAAGTACACAAATTTTTACACTTTGGAAGTGACTATTCAGTTTAGAAAAAAATGATATTAGAAACCTCAACATCATTTTTGAACCATAGATAGAACACGCATGGGTTGGATGAAAAATTTTTTTTTGAGTTTCAGTTCCAAGTATGGGGACCCCCAAATTGTATTGTTTTTTTTTCATTTTTATATGAAAATCTTAATGCGGTTCACAGATTACATCTACTTACCAAGTTTCAAAAGTATAGCTCCTATGGTTTCGGAAAAAAGTGGCTGTGACATACGGACGGACAGACAGACAGACAGACAGAGACAGACATGACGAATCTAAAAGGGTTCCGTTTTTTACCATTTGGCTACGGAACCCTAAAAATGAAGATTATTACTATTACTAAAAGTTTTAAGTGCAAAAACATTTAAGATCATGGACCGATAACTATGTAAGCCAACTGGATGAAAGAAACGCGAAATGACACCAATGCCCTGTCAATCTCTACACCAGATAAGTTTTTGCACACCTGGATAAAATGTAAACGTCCAAATATAATTATATAATATTTCAGCGAGTTTTTCCCTCAATTATTGCATTTCGTCGCAGAGACAGCTGAAGCGGTTTTGGACATTCTTCTTTAACGAGCCCGCCGCATGCCGAGACGTACTATTTACAAACATACTGTAAATACTCTGAAAGACCATAAAACAATTGCATAAGGTTGAGAATTGCAGAACAGGGTTAAAATAAACATTGGTGGAGTTATTATCTGCTCAGTCTTTAAATATAAGAAGTTAAGCAATGTTTTTTTTTGACACCACATTTAAGATGATTTTAGATAATGTCAGTGTGTAAAATGTTGAATCCGTTATAAATGAGAATAGACATATTGAAATCGAGACGAATTTCGAACGATGTCTAAACTGATTGGTTATTCTATACAGCAGTGTGTTATGGCAAACGAAAAGTAAAGCTCTGAAGTGTTATAACATCTTTTTAAGGACTCGAAATACGTATGTATATCTAGGTGAGTCCGGTCCGGTCTTATACGCGGTCATTGATGTAAGTCGCGAGTAACGCCGCCAAGCGAAGCTTTTCTAAAAAAAATTGCCTAAATTAGCATCCTAATGGTGAAGGTCTCGTTAAAATCGGTCCAACCGTTCCAGAGAATGGCTGGAACAAACTGACCTACAGACAAACAAAAAAATCTAATATATAAAATTCTCGTGTCACAGCTTTCGTTGCCATACTCCTCCGAAACGGCTTGACCGATCTTTATGAAACTTTATATGCATATTCAGTAGGTCTGAAAATCGGCCAACATCTATTTTTTACACCTCTAAAACGCGAGCGGAGCCGCGGGCATCAGCTAGTAATTAAATAAAATTGCTTTTTTGGTGTGAGTACCATATACCTATACTTTCATATGCATTTGGTAAAAAACTTTAATTTGCTATTACCAGCAGAAACATCAATTTTATTTATTTTGATTGATATCTACCCATTTCTTCTCTTGGTGTCAATGAAATTTTCCTTTCAAACTCTTGCCTCTCGTATAATTTATGTTGATTTACTTGGACTTCGTAAATCAAGTCGAGTATCACAGAAGATCAGTACTTCATTGCGCGATGAAAGGTACTTTTGGCCTACTTTATCTTTGTAACATGACAATGTGTACGGTATTTTTTATTTTTATACCTACCAAAGTGACTTTACTCTGATAAAAAAAATCATTACCTTAGCGTTAAAGCCTTACAATAATTCCTATAATACCGCTGAAATTAAAACCTAACAATTGGTTACACGACAACCATCTTACCGATAAGTATTTATATGGATATCTGCACTTGTTACATTACTTGCATCATCATCATCGTCATCAGCCCATCACAGTCCACTGTTGAACATAGGCCTCTCCCATTGCACACCACTTTGATCAATTTTGGACTTCTTTATAATATTATTTATATTATATTTTTTCTACTGCCGAAAATGTAATTCCCTACTGTGTAATGTTCTTTTCATCCCATTTTGTACACACAAGAACAATAAACACACTGAATTGTGCAAACATCGACTCAAGGCATGACGAAGAAAAAGCCCCAACAAATACCGGTGTCTCAAAAAATGCACCGAACTACATAAACAAATAAGGATTTCAAAGGCCTTGTACAAACATCAAATAGTTTTACATTAACGTCCCCTTTCGACTTTGTTTACAAATGACGTGTTCCGTAATAAATTTTAATATGCTCTTTTTATCTATAGTTTGAGTAAATATTGGGGATATTAATAATTATCGTTCTATTTTATGAGTGTCGTAATACATTTATTTTGTTGAACATAGCTATGGAAATATCTCAAAAGTATATATAATTATATCACGTGGCTAAGGTTATTTAAAAATAATTACGTGCGCGTATGATGGTCTATTTACTACGTGAATAGCTTCTTTGAGCTATAATAATAATCTTATTTCAAATAAAAGTACTGTAATATAAAGTTTTTACGAAGCTAAAGTTTCTTGTTACGTCTCTTGAATAAGTAATTTACTTATTTCTACTTAATTCGCTTGCTCTGAACCCAAATATGAAAACGATACCTGAGTTTAAATTATTGTAAGCTCTAGGGACGCTTTTGGCATCCAATTTATTAACACTACATGTAACACTCTTCATTTTGATTAAATTTTACGTCAGTTTTGTATCACTAATCAGAAATTTTAATCCGCTACGTATAGCTCTATTTGACCCAAGGGTAATCCTTGATGGTTTACGCCTAAAATCAGATATATTTTACGTCTAATTTTTCAACTGTTTTTATTAACCTCTAGCTTGTTAAATATGATTTTATATTTTGTACAACTAGTATTTTATTTTACCTATTTAACTGGGGACATTAAACCAAAAAGTAATTTGAAACAATTCATTAATTGATGCATGATCTCAATGCTCAGTAAATTGTTATAGTTAAGTGAACGTTGTAATTATGAATAATTAAATAAACTATTAGTATCATTAAACTTTTCCGCTTACTTATATTGTGAATTATTTGTTATAGCCAAATGTGCAAAAAAACATTAAAAAAAAAAATTCATCACATAATTGGCATAAAGTTAATTTAATTGTTAAATGCCAATATTTATATAAATTGAGGTACATATACGTACGTACGTACGTACAATACAGTATTGTGTGGTAGTTAGGTTAGATTTTTAGCACCTAAGCAGCCTTCTTATTTCGAGACAAATTTTTTATAAGTATAGTTCATTATATTATTTACTTTTGATAGATATTTGCTTTTGGTAATAAAGAAAACAATAAAATGAAACAGTTTCAGCATTCACTGATACAGTCCCTGATAGACTGTTTTGAAGTTCTTCGCTTCTATTAATCAGACTAATATAATATTATATAAAAATATTAAACTGTATTATTTGACAGATAACTATCAAAAATTTTAATTGTTTTTAGTAAAATTGGCCCTAATACACATTTTAAATTCTAAAATATAGGGGTTTATATAGAGATGATAGTATATTAATTTATGAGTTACAGCCCTCCTTGCCTTGTAAAGATTCCAGAAATACTGAATGCCCACTTAAATTTTTGAAGTGTTTAAAGAATTGTGTTTTCCAAAATAGGGGCGTTAGCAGTTAACGTAAACAAAATGAAAATAGCTAGTATAGGCGTACACTTAAACTACTTACTTCAAATTTTCATAAAGCTGTTCGGAAAACCACTTATACTCTGGCCATTCCTTAGTTCAACAAATTTCGAAACTAGTGACGCCCTCACACGTCACCGATTCGATTTGAAATCAAAATCAATCGATATAATATTGTTTAAGTCAGTGTTGTAAATAAATAAAATGTGCACTATTATGATATATAATTGGCCCAGGACAAAGAAAACTTCCTAACAGAGTCACTTGAAGGTTTAGTAAGTATTAAGTGATTTTTCAAATGTATTTTCCCATTACTCTGGATTTAAACGTTATTAACCACGCGTTTCAAAGTTAAATTTTACTAACGCGTGCATAGTTTCATTTTGGTCCAAAAATAAATTAATTAATGCACAGAGTTATTGTTCTTAATTCTAACTTTGAACTTGAATTCCAAAATTTCGACTAATTCCTTGCAAATAATCAATCTTGAAGTCATACTATTTTATTTTTATTTTATTAAATTTACAGAAACAATACTCACATGAAGTCAAATTATTTTGATCATAATAATATGATAGATTATTTTAATCGTTTATTCGATTTATCGTATTTCAAGAACTGTTTTATAGTTTGTTGTTTTAGCTATGAACTTCCCTACATACATTATTACAAAAAAAAATACAAGAAATTTATAGGCGTGACCTGTCAAAAAGACATTATACGAATGGACAAAGTATATTATTATAAGTATTATAAATATGATTTCATTTTTAGGGTTCCGTAGCCAAATGGCAAAAAACGGAACCCTTATAGATTCGTCAAGTCTGTCTGTCTGTCTGTCTGTCCGTCCGTATGTCACAGCCAATTATTTCCGAAACTATAAGAGCTATACTGTTGAAATTTGGTCAGTCGATGTATTCTATGAACCGCTTTAAGATTTTTACATAAAAATAGAAAAAAAACAATACATTTTGGGGGTTCCCATACTTGGAACTGAAACTCAAAATTTTTTTTTTCATCAAACCTATACGTGTATCTATGGATAGGTCTTCAAAAATAATGTTGAAGTTTCTAATAATTTTTTTTTCTAAACTGAATAGTTTGCGCGGGAGACACTTCCAAAGTGGAAAAATGTGTGTCCCCCCCCCTCTAACTTCTAAAATAAGAGAGTGATAAAACTAAAAAAAATATATGTTGTACATTACCATGTAAACTACCAATGAAAATTGGTTTGAACGAGATCTAGTGAGTAGTTTTTTTTTAATACGTCATAAATCATAACACGCAATATACCTTTCATCCAATCAATACACTAATATAAAAACATCTATGAAAGTTACAACGAACTACAAGAACTTTTATATGATGTTACTTGCTGGTACGGAACCCTTCATGGGCGAGTCCGACTCGCACTTGGCCGCTTTTTTATTTTGTCACAATTTCATTCCTGTCAGTATGGGAAAGCTACATTCTTACAGAGGAACAGGCTACTTTTCTCCCCGAGAATCGACATATAATCGGGTGGAGCCGCGGTCTCACATATGAATTTATAGCATACCTATCTCTTTACATTAGTGTGTATTAGTGAACGAGAGAGAGAGTGAGAGAGGGATGGTCAATGTAATCTGCAAGCACTTAGTATATTTTCTTAAACTTATTGTACATAATTGGAAAAGCAGGATCCAAAAAACATGAATTTTTAAACGTAAATCTTCATTTAATATACTCTTACTTTTTATGCTTATCCTTGTACCCGAGATAAATTCGGTTAACGCAATATTTATTTTATAAACTTTATTCTGAAGCAATTTACGTTAAAAACACATTCTAAATGTTTTATTATCGCTACAGGACGTTCAACAAAACGCTTTGTAACTTAAATACTGATGTTACTATCATTTGTAGAACATAAATATTCCAGAGCGTAACGTAACTAAACCCAAAGCGAGATTCTTCTACCAATTTAGGTAAAGACTCCCAATTTGTTGAATAAATCGAGCTACATAACAATCATGAGCCCAGACCTCAATATATCTTACAGTTTATTATATCGGTGCCAGGTCTCTTACTATGCAAGTCTGAAGGTGCCGTAAATATACAACAACAAACGCCTCATTGGTAACGTTTAGGGGCAATTCCGACCAATAAAGCAACGTGCGTGGGCTGAATAACATGTCCACTAATGTTTGACCTCTAGCTGTTCATGATTCCTCGATCCATCTCTTTATGTCTTCTTAAATCCTATAGGATGGGCAGCTCTCTTTTGAATGGTTACGTGTTATCGGAGGCGATTGAGGCGCGAATGCCCGAATACGTGGGAGTTATTATTTTAATAATATAAGTCCGTTTCTGGATATACTTGTCGTTTCCATTGTTCATGCGGTACACTTAAGACATCTGTAGTTAGTTGGCTGCGGCGTAAAATTGTTGTAAAAGGAGTAAAATATGTGTGTGAATTCTGCCTACACTTAGCTTTGAAACCTGTGTTGGACTATTACTTAGTGCTAAAATTTATTAAAACTGTAATAAAATGTCTCATTAAATGAAAAATTAATAACGCCCACTATGGCGTTATACTATAGTGCATGCATTTTACTTCCCGATTAAAGAGTAATGAGTTCCAGGTTTTAGCTGTTTAGCACAGAGAAGAAGAGATAAAGTTCAAAAGAATTTATTAACTTAGCGGTGATGCGAACTGCTCGCTGCTGCAACCGATCGTGAGATCCTTAAGAAAATAATGCGCGGTACCATCGTAAAAGTGAGAACAGTACTCCACGCAGGTCCTTGGAAGGAGTGAACCCGGGTCTTATTATGAAGTAGGGAGTGTTCTGAGGAGCTCTTCCAATTGATCCTACATTCTGCCTTTCTCTGCAAGATAACACGTGCTCGCCATGGAAGTCACCGTTTTAGAGTGGGAGAAATACATAATTATTAAAACTAAACGGTTTGATTCTTCACTCACGTACCGAGCATATAAAAAAATTGTGTTTCCTTCCTACTATGATCCCGAGTCCCCACCCACATAGTGTAGGTTGTCATACATTCGCAGTGAGTATGGTGGCCACCAATTTCGGGTTCAACATATGCTTTCCAGTAGGCAGATTAATGTCATCTTTTAGAACGAAAAAACAGACACAGATCCTCGGGTGAACGATTACAAACAAAAATAATTAAAACATAATATTCATACTTGTTAAACTTTACGTAGTCAGTTCTAGAAGTACAAGGATAAGATCAATTTATTTGTATTATTGATAAAATAAAAATAAAACGTTTCCTGTTAAAATTTTGTTTTCTGTTTCACCAAAAAAATACTTTGCTTGTTGATTGAAAACGGGCTTATTCAATAAATCTATTAAACCATAACGTTAGAGTTTTGACAGATGACGTATGAGGCTGCCATTACGTGACGGATGCGAATATCATGGTACCACTTTACTATTTGTTTAGATTATATGTTAAACGAACTGTACAAATACCGGTTTAAGTAAAAGTTACATACATAAAATTATTGTGTAAATAATTTCGAATAGTTTTGTGATGATTATTTTTGCGACTCTAATTCGTTGACATTTTTAGGTTATATTAAGCTACTACTACAATAATAATAGCCAATATGTATAATTGTATCAGTTCTGTTTAAATTATTGTAATGTCGATACCTATATAACTACACGTGAGACGTCTACAGCTGGACATCAGCCTCCAAGGCAACTACAATAACAACAGCTGTCTGCCGCGTTGGTCTAATGGTAAGCATATGCGACTACTGATCAAGAGGTCTCGGGTTCGATTCCCGGGTCGGACCAAATGTTTGTGTGATCCACAGATATTTGTTTTCTATGTATAATATGTATGTATTTACAAAATAAAGTATGTTTATGTATTTTATCAGTTGTTTAGTACCCATAATACAAGCTCTGCTTAGTTTGGGGACTAGACGGCGTTGTGTGTAAAATTTCTGAAATTTTATTTTTTTAAAAACAGCTACACAACACTTAAGATTACTTGAATCAGTTGAATTAATATTTAGCTTCAAGAAGAGCTGTAATAAAATCACGCAAAATATTGCTATCGAGAAATAATTACAGGTTTTTAATTGATATAATTATAATAGGTGAAGACTTCAATCTTTTTAGTAATATTGAAGAAAAATCGTGAACATTTTTCGGATGACTCAAATATTCGTACTACCGAGGAATTCATAGATGTCAATTGAATTTCATCAATCAATCGAGCTCAAATTTTTAATCATAGCCGTTTGATAAAAAATCTTTGATTTCTTTAAAGCAGCTGCGTCTAAAGATTATATATATCTTCTATTTTTTCAGTCCCTTATTTTGTTACTATGAAATAATTTATTTAAATTCATCTGGACATTCTCAAATGAAAAGTCAAAGATCAAAAAATCATAGAATAGTAAGTATTTTGCAGAGAAAATTCTCTTTGCTGACTTGGTTTGATAAATGGAATCCTTTCTGCAAAAAGGCTCATGTCCTGCGGTGGACGGACTATAAGGATTTTGATAATGATGATAGGAATGACTAGGATTTACAAAGTATAGCTAACTTAATAGGGTTAGCTATAAAGAAGAGCTTAAAATTTAAAGAGTAATAACTATTTAAATTTTTAGCTCTTCTTTAATTAGAGTATAATTCGAACCAGTGATAATACTAAAGAGATGCTGTTTGTTCCGACATAACATTAGTAAGGGAACGCTGACGTGACCGAAATCTGTCACTCGCGCACTTGTATGCAAATCCCAGACTGGCTCTGTGCACTGTTATGTAAATGTGTACGTCAATAATTGTTAGCCTCCTTCTCCTGTAGGAACAATTAGGACAAATTAATATAATAAATGACGTGGTAGTATAGGTAAAATAAAAATGTTTATTTTTACATGACATTCACCTCTGACAACACTCTTTTTTATTTTGAAGCGTATGATACTTTGCATTGCGTGGATATGATTAGATCACTAAATGTTTTGTTTAATTGTATTTTATTTATTTAGTATAAATTATTTATCGTATCACTATTGTACAGTGGTCCAAAAAATAAAAACTATGGGGCTCAAACAACTTTTTTCACTAAATAAAAAGAAATGAAAGAATTGCTTGGTTTTCTTTGAGTTATTTTTTTTCATGCCTATATCACGGTAGATTGCAAAGTTATTGGTAAATATAATATTTTTCAGAAATGGTATTAAATTTTCATACTGTAGTGTACTTGGTATTCTTAAAACTCCATTACTATAAGATACAAACTTATAAACAAACTTAATATTATGAACTATCATATCACTTGCGCCATGCAACCCAGAAGTGTTCAGAACTTGCTCATGTTTGTGCAGGATATGATACATATGTAGTTTGAAACATAAATTTGTCTTTATAAAACACCAATATCATTCTGTTTAAAAACTATTTTATACTTACCATACATGTAAGTGTCAAAGCTCTATGAAGTTAAATTTCTGATCAAACTGATTACGTTCAAGGTAGCAAAAGAGCTAATAAATAGGTCACCTGTAGTTAAGTAAGAACCGAAATACGTGTGCATGCCCGCAATTCAAGCGTCACTAATGCATTATCAACTTTTTAGTCCCGCCCCCTAGGAGGTTAGTGAAGCTCAAACCCCCTGGCTTTTACCTCATTCACTTGGTAACGCAATAAACAATCAAAGCGATTGCTTTATTATTATATCATACCGATTTTCTGTGCGGCCTTGAAACTATTCCGGTCCGTGTCGAACCTGCCAAATTGTACTGAAGCAGAGCTCTCGAATAGTAATTAGTGTAATTATATTTTTTTTTTTTAAATTACACTTAACTTCAGGTCCTACTCGCTGTCTAGTTCACAAGAATAGTCTTGTATTTCAAAGCTTCACAATATCTAAGAACATAACGAACCTACCTAGTTACCGTAACGATAAATGGAAAGCTAAAGCGCAACACTTCTCAACCGTTCCAACTTTGTTATTAATAATGTTGAAGATTCAAAACGTCACCAAGTTATGTTATGCGATAAGAAAGTAATGTCTATTGCTTTTAAAAGTAAGTGTAAGTGGAAGAGCGTGGTAAACTTGGATAAGCTTTAATCATTCGCTTACATTATGATCTTCGATCGTTAATATATAAGTTTCTTACGCTGATATCATAGTATTTATCACAACGTTGAAGTTAAACTAGTGGTGAATATCCCTTATTAGTAAAGTCGTAGGTTCAACTCCATTATGGTTGTAAAATTGTGTGATGTGTGTGATGCTTTGTTCTGTGCCTAAGTGTAACTTATTTAAAATATGTATGTGTTCAATAGTATATGTATATACGTATTAGCAGTTTAATTCTTATAGCACAGGCTCTACCTTGTTTGACAGTGTGTGAGATGCAGTTCTAATTTTAATAATTTACGCGGTGTTGTCAGTTTTGGCGAGTATTAATATTTGGCGAAATAAAAAAACATTAGCCTAAGTTACTCCATAAGTCAGCAGCAACCTGCCAGAAAGTCCAGTCAAATTCGGTCCAGGCGAGACGAGATTAACTGGAACAAACAAACAGACAGACAGACAAATAAAAAAAGATAAAAAAATAACTTTTATATATTAGTACCGTATTTACTTGCACATTCGTTTAGTATGTTCTATGTTATGTAGGTCGGTTTCTGCACTTAGTCCTTTAAGTGAACCATTGTACGTAAGGGCGGCCATCACTCCAGCCAGCCCACCTCCCTCCAGAAGTGGATAAGGTCTCCGAGTCTGTCCAGACATTCTGAAACAGATTTGGGAGACCCAAGGGTGTTTTTACGAGTTTCGGTGACACCTGTACACTCAATGAGTACATTCGACACCGTTTCCTCTGCCCCTAAGATGCTCTGCATAGGGCATCAGTTATGCCTATTCTACTCGTTTAGTAAAAAAAGCGGCCAAGTGCGAGTCGGACTCGCTCATGAAGGGTTCCGTAGCAGCAAGTAACATCGTAAAAAAGTTTTTGTAGTTCGTTGTAACTTTCATCGATGTTTTTATAATAGTGTTTTGATTGAAAGAAATGTTAATTGCGGTTTATGATTTATGACGTATTAAAAAAACTACTAACTAGATCTCGTTCAAACCAATTTTCGTTTAATGTTTGCATGTTAATGTACATCATATATTTTTTTAGTTTTATCATTCTCTTATTTTAGAAGTCACAGGGGGGACGGGACACACACATTTTACCACTTTGGAAGTGTCTCTCGCGCAAACTATTCAGTTTAGAAAAAAATGATATTAGAAACCTCAATATCATTTTTATCCTATCCATAGATACCATAGATACAAAATAGTATGGGGACCCCCAAAATTTATTGCTTTTTTCTATTTTGGTGTAAAAATATTAATGCGGTTCACAGAATACATCTACTGACCAAGTTTCAACAGTATAGCTCTTATAGTTTCGGAAAAAAGTGGCTTTGACATACGGACGGACAGACAGAAAGACAGACAGACAGATAGACACACAGACATGACGAATCTATAAACGTTCCGTTTTTGCCATTTGGCAACGGAACCCTAAACTGTTCATTTGATATTCCAAACAGTCACGTTAAGCAGTCGGTTCCGGAGGCCTTCGGACGGCTGAAAAACATCCAACGGCAACATTACGTAGCCACAACGTGTCTCGCCATTCCCCAACCCGCATTCGGCCAGCGTGGTGACGTAGGCTTTAAAGGTACGCGTCCCTATGGACGCGTACCCGCACGCACGCACGGCACGCAACGGATCGAACGTATTTGCCGATGGCATGCGTCCACTATATCCGGATTTTTTATTTAGTTTCGAGTGTTTTCTTGTTGTGAGTTGACGTATTCGGTAATGGAGATTGATAAAGATATCATTGTTATTAGTTGCTTGTTGGAAGATGAAGAAGAACTTAAAACTAAACGTAGAATGTGGGTTCAAGAAATAAATTTGAAGTGACCAATTTTTTGAGAGTATCATTCATCCTATTTCCTCCCAAATATTGTATCTTCTTTGGACATTAAAATAATGTGTATGTTTTAAATTGTATAATTCTTCATATCTTTCTACTAATATAATCAAAAGTGCGTCATCCATTTTTTTTTTTGTCGTTCGCTCCTTATTTAAATAAGACAAACAGGACGTGCGGCAGTGGGCGATGCCAGCCGGCCAGCGGCGAACTGATTTGTGTGACGTCACCGGCACGCAACGCATTTTTTGCTCATAAATACCGCTGGACGCAGCTCTATGTAAAATCATACAAAGCAAAATAAAACCCGTTGCGTGACGTGCGTGCGTGCGGGCCAATGGACGCGTACCTTAAACCTCTCCTGAGAGGAAACCCGAGTCCAGCAGTGAGACATAATGAGTTGCTGATGAAGAATGTTATTGTTATGTAATATTATATGTATATCAGGACAATAACCCGTGAATACAGCATGTAATGAGACGAAGTTGTAAAAAAAGAGTACATTATTACCATGTGTCACATACTTGATACTACATAAACAGCTTTCTCCACCATTTTGTTAGATTACAATCAGATAACATCGCATTAACATTTCAAAGCCTATAAAATTGACTGAATCTTACGATGTGACACCAGAATGTGTTTATCGGGATCGTTACCGACATTTTATTATTTATCAAACGATTGACATTTATGATCGAAAGAAGCAGACAACAAATTTACATTAAACTCTCATGTATTTTCAATTCATACTCTTTTAAAAGAAATATATTTTATATTTATTTAGTATGTACTTTTCATTTTAGATTTATAGATATAGTTATAATAGGTTAATAGTTTATTCCTGTTTGATAAAATATAGTTGGGTCACATTAAAGTGAAATAAAATATTAAGATATGAAATGATAATTAAAAATGAACTCAGTTTGAGCACTTGCAGGCTAGATAATCTTAAATTTGTTGAGGCAACGAATGTTGGATATCGAAAATTATGGCTCGTTTCTGCAGCATGTTAGGAATGTTTTTTACTGCAGTAATGCGTCTGATCTTTTTTACCACCCAACACACCAGGACAACATTAAGTATGTTCTTCTGTAATACATGGACAAATAGAACGCACATAGAAAACTACCTAATACTTTCATTATTGGGTACTCCTTGTCTGTCTGTTAAGTACTTTTATATATTGTTTTGTATTAATGACTAATTTGTACCAAAATAAATGATAAAAAAATACTATCCTATAAAACACACAGATTAGAAATAATTGACATTTTAATTACTCCATGAGGACGATTCGTAAAAAACTGAAACACTTATCGTACTAAGCCTTGCTATAAATATATTTTACTTATTTCTGCGATCCCAAAATCCTTGGTCCGATTTCTGAGTCAGGTCAATCGTTATTGGACTCGTTAGAAATTCTTCACAACGGTAACTACGGACGATAGAAACGTACTCGTTAAAAGGCTATAAGTTTCAAAAAAAGCGGCCAAGTGCGAGTCGGACTCGCCCATGAAGGGTTCCGTATCAGCAAGTAACATTATATAAAAGTTCTTGTAGTTAGTTGTAACTTTCATCGATGTTTTAATAATAGAGTTTTCATTGGATGAAAGGTAAATTGCGTGTTACGATTTATGACGTATTAAAAAAATACTATTCACTAGATCTCGTTCAAACCAATTTTCGTTGGTAGTTTGCATGGTAATGTACAATATATATTTTTTTAGTTTTATCACTCTCTTATTTTAGAAGTTAGAGGGGGGGGGACACACATTTTTCCACTTTGGAAGTGTCTCTCGCGCAAACTGTTCAGTTTAGAAAAAAATGATATTACAAACCTCAACATCATTTTTGAACACCTATCCATAGATATCCCGCACGTATAGGTTCGATGAAAAAAAATTTTTTGAGTTTCAGTTCCAAGTATGGGGACCCCCAAAATGTATTGTTTTTTTCTATTTTTATGTGAAAATCTTAGTGCGGTTTACAGAATACATCGACTGACCAAATTTCAACAGTATAGCTCTTATGGTTTCGGAAATAATTGGCTGTGACATACGGACGGACAGACAGACCGACTTGACGAATCTAAGGGTTCCGTTTTTTGCCATTTGGCTACGGAACCCTAAAAATGAAGAAAATTGTGTCTGTAATACAAATATATCTGTATTATTTACTCTGATACAAATTTAGTACGAGTATAGATTCTAGATATTAATAAGACCAAGACTAGAACCCTTATGAAGAGAATAATCTTGGCTACATAATTATCTACCGAATATTAAGTCACTTACCTCATTTGATTTCTAAGTACATAATATACAAAGAAAGTTTGTCATATCAACTATTGCATGAAAACATCGTCTCAATGAACCTTCTTACCAAAAACGGTACGGCCCAGGCCATGTAAGAGCGATCGAGTTACAAACCGCGACTAGCACATACGTATTATAATTTTACATACAATGCGATGTGGGCGTAACGTACAGCACCAACATTTAGTCGCAACTAGACTTCGGTTACGGATATGCTTGTTTAGTGGTGAATAATATTATGGTATATTAGAATATTACATAAAAACATTTCGGACAGGTGACACACAACGTTGTCTGGTTTAAACTAAGCAGAGCTATTATGAAAGCAAGAATTACTATTGGAATATATTTTTTACTAATTGATAAAAGTGTATTAATATTTATAGTTTTGATAATGCACTACCGTGCCTAATTATCTTGTATTATTAAGGTTTGAATAAATAAATAAATATTTAGGACGAATTACACACAACATCATCTAGTCCCAAACTAAGCAGAGCTTGTGCTATGAGTACTAGACAACTGATGTAAATTCATAAACATACTTTTTTTTGTTAATTGCATACATATTATACATAGAAAACACCCAAACTCCGGAACGAAAATTTGCAGATCGAACCAAAATTTGGTCCGACCCGGAAATCGAACCCGAGACCTCTTGATCAGGAACCGATTTTGTTAATAGACCAACAAGGCAGTAATAATTGAAAGTGTGAATCGGTACAGTCATTGCTGTGATTTTTTATTAGTTTTAAATAGCTTAATAATGTTAAATAAATACAAATATGTTCCGAATGTATATTGTTCAAATATTTGCAACAAACAAATATACAGTCAGGTTGTATCTATATCGGCATCTCGTTGCGTAGTGATTTATCTTTTGATTCTACTAGTGAATGCGCCGGCGGCGCTCGCAATGGCATACATTAACGACTATCAGCATCAGGTGGCAATGGGGACCTGTGACGTTTGCTCTGAGGTTGTTAGTGGTGCTTGTTGCCTCTTTAAGTGGACATTTATGTACCTTTTATAGAGGAGGATCAAATGCGTTCGTTAAAGGCTTATTAAAATGTTAACTTACAATTATTGCTATAAGAAATACTGGAATGAGAATCAAGAATGTTAGCTTTGCCTAAAGTATTTACATTGAGGAGTCTGATAAAAATGTCAACGGAAAGTTTGCGTTTGTTATTTTTTTAAGAATTTCAATAATGTATTTGGTATCTATCGAAACTTTGACGTAGAGATTGATTACTTTAGTAAGAATTTATAAAAGTAAAGACTGTGCTATATAGTTTTTCTTTAGACATTTGCTTAAAATATTGACATATAAAAAATATATAGATTTTCAAGAACAAGAGCAGTAAAGTCGTGAAGAAATCACATTTCAAGAAACGTATAGTGCAATTTCAACTGTATAACATACAACTACATCTTGTGAGAACATGTAAATGACAAACATTCATAACATTATAACTGAAAAATCATTCCTACTTTTATTTTGAATATATATTCAGAAACCGAACTAAGAATGATTTATACAAGACCTTTTATAAGCTTAAAATATATATCGTGGCATGTTTTTTCTTGTGTAAGTGGTGCCTACTTAGCGCTTCACCCTTGCCCTTTTCGACCGCCAGCACACTATTGTGATTAGGGTATTTAAGTAAGTTTGGCTGCCTTATCATGTCTTGTATAAAAACAGAAATATATTTTATTTGTTGATTTCTTAGTCTCAATGTATGTATGTTTATAGTCAGTTACTTGCGGTTAAGACAACAGTGGAAACAAATGTTTTATTTCCATAGTAGGGAATAATCTATATATCTGTACAAATAAATAAACGATTATCATTGCCAGACATCGGCTAACATAAGTTCTAACGTTTTTACTAGGCTATTTTTTTACAAGCATAGCTTTGCAGCGTTACCGGTTATTTTAAACAAAACCTGCGAGTAGTAACCGCGGGACTCAGCTACTATAAGCGACTTTAAACTCCTATAACTTCTTACAGGTTTATAAAATTTATTCATATTTTATTCAAACCAACAATCTGAGAACCATTCAAAACACTAATATAACAAAAATTACTAAGTGTGGGTCGATATAGCACTATCGGAACCAAATGCGGCTTTAGATTGGCAAAATAGCAGAATGTTTGAACTTAAAACGACCTAACCACTATTTCCCTTGTGCTAAAGGTCTTACTTTAGATAAGGCTATTTGACTGCGATTGTACCGAAATTGTGTTTGCAAAATTTATGCATGCATTGATATGCCATGTAAAATAAATACAATAATTTATTAAGATAAGAAAAGGCATATTATGTGTTCGTAATAAGAATCTTGTTAAATAAACATGACTTATAAAACGGATATTTACTGCTTTGCTTATGGCAAATATATTTTCCTAAGTCGGCTCTTAAAATTCCATAAACAGTTTAACGTGGGCGTGTGTTTGGAGTATAAAAACTGGATTAACGTCTTATCCACTGATAATCCTTGCGTATATTTGGAATCAAATACCAGATTCACGTTTGTGTACCATTACGACTATGGCAGATTTCAATGAACGCAGATGATAAAGAAATCCATAATTGCATTTATTTTAAATTTTTTGCTATTCTCATAATCTGTATTTACCTATACATACAAATAAATAAAATTGTAGTATATATTTCGAATATCATATGAATGGTTTTAGGGTTCCGTAGCCAAATGGCAAAAACGGAACCCTTATAGATTCGTCAAGTCTGTCTGTCTGTCTGTTTGTCTGTCCGTCCGTATGTCACAGCCAACTATTTCCGAAACTATAAGAGCTATACTGTTGAAATTTGGTCAGTCGATGTATTCTGTGAACCGCATTAAGATTTTTACATAAAAATAGAAAAAAAAACAATACATTTTGGGGGTCCCCATACTTGGAACTGAAGCTCAAAAATTTTTTTTTCATCAAACCTATACGTGTGAGGTATCTATGAATAGGTGTTCAAAAATGATGTTGAGGTTTCTAATATCATTTTTTTCTAAACTGAATAGTTTGCGCGAGAGACACTTCTAACGTGGAAAAATGTGTGTCCCCCCCCTCTAACTTCTAAAATAAGAGAGAAATAAAACTTAAAAAAAATATATGTTGTACATTACTATTTAAACTACCAACACAAATTGGTTTGAACGAGATCTAGTGAGTAGTTTTTTTTAATACGTCATAAATCGTAACACGCAATTTACCTTTCATCCAATCAATACACTAGTATAAAAACATCGATGAAAGTTACAACGAACTACAAGAACTTTTATATGATGTTACTTGCTGATACGGAACCCTTCATGGGCGAGCCCGACTCGCACTTGGCCGCTTTTTAATAAAGGGATATGTACGTATATGTTTCCTAAAACAAAAATAGTTAGCGTATGTGTCTGCTGATCAAGAGGTCTCGTGTTCGATTCCCGGGTCAGACCAAATATTGAATGTGTGATCCACAAATATTTATTTCGAAGTCTGGGTGTTTTTCTTTGTATAATATGTATATATATACAAATGTATGTTTAGGTATTTATATAAGTTGTTTAGTACCCATAATACAACCTCTGCTTAGTTTGGGACAAGATGGCGTTGTGTGTAAGATGTCCGAAATATTAATTTATTTATAAATGTTTAAATTATGACTGTCATACTGTCTGTCTGTTTGCTCCGGTTAATCTCTGGAACGGCTGGTCTGATTTCGATGAGACTTTCTTTAGCATAGTGGATGATATAAGTAGTAACTTAAGCCAATTTCGTTCAGACTATCATAACTTCGCGGCGTCACTCGCGCTGTTTTACAATAACCGCGAATAACATCGGGGAACTCAGCTAGTGTTCAATATACTTTATAACAATATATCAGAGGATGTTAAAATTTAAAAATCCTACTCCAAACATTCTACTAACAGAATTAACATATTCACTGTTTCATCTCAACTGGTTCCCACTTTTGAATTTCCTATTAGTATTTACAAAGGCAAAGTCAATACGATGTGGTAGCCAGAAATTTTAACAGCATGTTTACTTTTACTAACGCTCTTGTCTCTCTGTGTGAAGATTTAAAATCCTTTGCATGTCAGAAGATTATATAATGAAGATCCACACGCTACTCTATTGTTGAAATTTGTTTACAGAATTCTGGAGTTATTGACTTTGGCGTGAGAATTGGATTCTAACGTTCGTAACCCTGGTAGGTCCGATCGATCAAAATCTAACATACTACTGTTAAGCATCACTTACACAGCATGTGAGCAGTTTCAGTAGCTTATCGTCATTTATAGTACACTGCAATGCCTTAGGTTATTCCTTGTATTATCAGCTATCAGTGAAAGTAGCTTCAAAATCGGTGCATTAAAGAGATTAAATAAAATAAACTAAGGTTCACAAAGGTGCCGTATATATGTTCATATTCATTTAGTAAAAAGCTATTAATTTTAAATTCCAAACAAACACTTATTTTTTTGTATTCTATAAATCGGTAATGCAAATTTATTGAACATTCAAGAGACCTATGGAATTTATAATTATTTTTCTGTTGAGTGCAGTCTGATCAGTACAAATATTTAATTCATTACAAATAGTTGAACCGTAACTTACCTTAAATTTGTATATATTTTTATATTCAAATTTCGATCATATATTCTGGTCATATATCATATACTACATTAAATAAAATTATAAGGTCTGCCTAAGTGCTCAGAATTTGAGCTATGTTGGGCTTAAAACTGACGGCTATATTTATTTTGACTTTTGCCTTGACCGTCTTACCATAAGACTAGCAAGAGCATAGTTTTGTTTTAATAATACTTCTACTACTACTTTATAGATATAAACAAGCAATTAACAGGATTTTTTTATTTATTTTAATTTAATGTCATCTTTGGTCTCTCACCGTCCACTTTTAGCATTCTATTCTACAGAATATAAAAAGATATCACACAACAGCAGCAACTCAACAACTAATTAATTAACTCTAAGCATTATTATAAGCTTCCGAATAATTTCCGGAGAGGTAATAACATTCTGCCTTTACCATTGAACTGTTTACCATTCTCATTAGTTGCTACTGCAACTACGTTACGAAGTTTACATTGCCGCATTGGTACATTCGATGTTTGACAGTACCTTGTCAGAAGAGGAAGTGATAGGTAATAAACTTATCTTCAAGTTGTAAAATTATACATTAACTGTGTATTGACATAACTAGTTAATTATTATGTTTTATCTTTAACAGAGAATATAGTGTGGGAGTTTAAAAAGCCCTCCGTCTACCCCATCGGCGTGAGTTTGAATGATCACTTTAAGTATACAGAAGTATATAATACTGCTGGTCCACGCAACTTTGACTCCGTCTCTTTTCAATCATGCTTCTCCCTGCTGCTCAATGTAATATTGGCTTCTGTTTCCTATCTACTCCAGAAAAACTCATTAAAAAAAGTGATTTGATTGTTATATTAATTAAAACCCAAATGTTTACAGTCGAAATCAAAACTCATTAAGTGTCATCACATCTTCACTACCAATACTTCCCCCTATGAAGAACCTAGACCCGTGTACGATTTACGGTTTTTTCTGATGATAACAGGCGCGCATGGTTTTACATTTTTGTCTGACACAGAATTTCTATGAACAAAAGAATATTTTTATCAACAAGCGCTCAATCGCTCGAAATTTTATTGATGGCCAATGTTCACGAATATTTTTATGGTCTCAATCTGATATCGCTTGAACGGAAACATTTTATATTTTCTCATATTTCTCAGCATAAAACCAGCAAACCTTGAAAACAATCGCTCCATATTTAAGTGAAGTTATTGAATCACATACGAACTGTGTCCGAGCGAAATCTTCAGAATTAATGCCACATTCGACTTCCTGAGTCGGACCGTGCTGTAATCGAATAACTCAAATAAACTCAGGTGAAACTTTTCAATACGCTTCGTGACCATGACGCTTACGACTGAAAAGCTTTATGCAACGTTTTAACAATCAAAAAATTGCTGAAGTGAATAATATGCGATTATTTCAAACTTCAAATAAAAGGGGGTATTTTTTAGTTTGTATTATATCTATATAGATTTACTACAATTCGACATGGTGTAGGGGATGGAAGTGGTTGAAACCGTCATGTTAAGTATTTAATAGTTGTAAAAGTATTATTGTTTTAGTCAACCTAGTCTGAAATACTGTTTACCTTGAAATACCTTTTCAATATTAATATCAATACTATTATTCATATTTTAGGATTGTTTAGCGTTTAAATTAAGCTTTTGTAACATAATTTTGTATTTTTTTTTATTAATTTAGCTCATTTCTTTATTATTTAATTGTAGAAATATGCCAGACTTACTAAAGGTTAAGTTTCAGTTACATCAATTTTTTTAAGTGATCATGTGCATGCATGACTTTTTACTTCATAAACCTATCCATTTCACCGGATCAAAGCTTCTGTAATACGAAACACGTAGATCGATTCGTTCCGAACTTGCGCCTTGTATGGCACATCACAAAAACTTCCCCAATTCCGATTTAAGACGTTGCCGGTAACTCAGCGTCTGACACAATAAAATTACTTTTAAAAAGTGTAAAAAGCGACACAGTGTTTAATTACGAGGCTCCGTTTGAAAACGCTTATAATGCGCTTAACTAGATTCATACAAGCATCTAGTTAAGCACAGAAAAGATTAACGAGGTCTGCGTTTCCAATGAGAAAGAATTGCAAGGAAAGTCACGCTAATTAATGATGTAATCCTACGCTCAGTGGTTGGTCATAAACGTGTGCCACACTTTATTGGTTTTCAAAAAATATCGGTCGCTTCTGAATTTTTACAAACCAGACCTAACGATCGATGGTTGTGGGTTTCTTGTCACAATAATGTTAATTCATATTTGGGAGAGTTATAATACATGTCAATTAATGAAAGTCGTTAATCTTCAGAGCATAATTATCTGATTTTATTTAAAAATGATGCGTCTCATTCAATGCGTACAGAGTTACATTACAAAATTATTGTATACAAATTAATTGATAGGAGTAGAGTTACAGAGACAATATTATCAATCGATTATAAATTAAATACATACATGTGTGTAGTTGGATATCTTCATCTTGTAGTTTACATTTATTCATGAAAATTGAAGTGTATTGCCTCAGAAATATTCTTTCTCTTTACGCTTGTCTCGACTAATACCCGCCGTGAATTAGTCATAAAAAATGATTCTCAAACAACTTTCCTTTTTTTGTGCATAATTTATGATAGTTCTTAGATCTAAAATATAAAATAGTGTTATGTTGTCATGTGTTAACTAAATTCAGGAATATGTATTACTTACAGTATAAGGAGTAGTTAGACAGATTTAGAGCTAATTATATTGAGAAGATAAAATACATTACTGATATAAAAATATATAACAATGAATTATAAGATGTGAAGCTTGTTTTTAATAATGATAAACGATTATTAGGAAGATAATGAAGAAAAAAAGAACTCAATTAAAAAAAAACATAATAAACCAAGTTTGCAATTCTTTCCTTTCAATTTTTCATCCACTTCAAGGTCCAACTTAGTTACCACCATTCCTATATAAATAATATGGTTAAAAATGATTAAAACAAGAGTCTCAAGTGAAAACTTATTAATTATTAGGTAATTAAGAATAAATATTTACATAAAAATAAACATTTGTACAATCATTCCATACAATGAGAACTATTCTTTATAAAAATAAATCGTATGGTTAAATTTATATCTAATTGCTTAATCATAGCAAATATAACAAATTATAAGTAAACAAATCACAGCAAATCTCAATTACCTATCTACCTATACATTATAATATAATCGCTATGTATAAGTAACAATCGATGGTGTCATATTATTTTACATCAAGTTTTACATGATACCTTAGATATTTATATGAAAATTCGTAATTTGTATATTTTAGAATAATTTAACTGTAGTTAGTACGATTATAAAAATTATTAGAGACTTGTCGATAAAGTTTAATATACATAAGTATAGCCTAAAGTGATAAAGAAAATGAACTTACATTTCCGTATATTTCAACATCATATTAACAAGATTACCTTAAAACAAGAAGCTTTTAAATATATTATGTACAAAGACTAAACTCAGATACACATCCTACAAAATAATGTCAAAGAGAGCCTTCTGCGTAACATATCAGTGTTGATGTACATAGTTTAGTTTAACTAGATGGTTATGTTAAAGCTATAAAGGTGTGATATTTTGTAATTATGCGACTCGCTTACGTTCGATAAGTATACGGAACATTCCAACTTTATCCATAAATGGCGCATTACTCGTTGCCTGTCATAAATATTCATTTTCGGCAAGTAAGAGAAAGTTTTCACGGTTTCTCATCGAGTTTCAGTGGAAGTAGACATGGTTATAATAGCAAATTTATGAGCAAAAATATTTCACACTCTGCATAGATTTCGTTGTACCAGCACAGATTCCTCATCTGTTGCTGAAATTGTGTGTTAAACATCTATAAGTACAATAGCTTTTGCAGTTACAACTAACATTTTAATCATGAAAATATATAATTTTTTAGAAAATATTTTTTTAAATATTTACAATATTGTGAAGAGTTTACATAAGATGGAAATTTCGATTTCAACATTTAAGATGTTTTTAATACAAAAGATTAGATACGACTGGAAGATACCTAACTAGTAATGGATGGCATAACAGTTGTTAGTGAGACCGTAAACTGATTTACTGAAATTATCTCCAATATTTACAATTAACTCGTGATGTCCATCGTCAAATACAAAACACTAGTATTTATCACTGCACTTGAAACTTCAATAGAGTCACACTTATAGCGTCCGTAATCAAAGCAAAGCTTCTTCGAGTTGCTCGAAACCCTCGTACCATCATTCACTTTCGTAGACTGTAGAATTTGAGCTTTTACGTCGACTGTATGGTGAGGAAAACTCTATCCTGGTGTCTGGGAGCCAGGTGTACGCAGTGCGCTCCGAAGGTGCACTGTAAAGAAGAAAATAATGTTATGTTAACAAGTTGTAAATATACTGATATTTACAGACAACAGTCTGTCGTATACTTAAACAGGTATAGAAATATCAGTAAGAGGAACTGCAGATTATTAGTGGTTTTATTTTATTTATAGTAATTATTTTAATGTTAAAACGACGCGTTTACTGAAATATATTTTACTTGTGATATAATTCTGACAAACGCAAGCAGTTTTAAAGCAGAATTTTATAACAATATTATGATGTCCAAACTATTTTCGTAATGGTCGAAACAGAATTAACTGTATTTGATTGGACATATAAATGGCAGCTCATTTGAAAGTCGCTTAAGGTAGTATAAATATAATTGATGTTAACTTGTCAGATTTAATCAGTTAGGTAATATTTTATAATATTTCGCTTCAAATAAACTTTAACGTTATACGAAGTGGACTTTAACTTATTGGTTATAGTTTACGTAGTTTTAATCACTACATAGTATAAAAAAACAAAGTCGATTTCTCTGACCTTTGGTTTGCTTAAATCTTTCAAACTACCCAACGGATTTTGATGTCATTTTCTTTAGTAGATAGAGTGATTCAAGAGGAAGGTTTTTATGTATAATATAGTAGATAATAGTTTTAATGTCGTAAATAAACCCATTTTTTTACGCTTACATTGCAAATGCTGGCTGTACCCTACGAGATAGATCAAAATAATGTACTACAAGTATTGTACATCTTAAATAGGTCTACAAAACAGATTTAAAATGCAGGAACAAAGTGATTGTGGCGTTACCGTCGGTCGGGGCCAGTTAGTTAACGCTGCTGTCGATTTGTCACTATCAGTTAATAACTAAACACAATACTTTATAATGAATTAATATTCTAAGACGGTACGATGTTCGCCGGGTTAGCTAGTAGTTGTATAAGGAGCGTTTCCATTAAATATAAATTAAACTACGCTTGGTGAAAATAAACCTGCAAACTGACTTGATAACGTACTTGTCTACTCTGCAACAGACAACTTGATTGGAGTTAAGCAAATGCCACGGAACCTTCTTACTTGAAGAAGTCGAATTATTTACGTTGAAATGCAATGAAAAGTTAATGTATTCACTCCTTCAAGTGCCACCTACGAGCACTTGAATAAACAGAAGCACTATTTATCTTTACCTCACGTATAGGTAAAGCATGTTGTTTTAAAGAGAACCCCTATAGAACTGAGGTCAACGTTCTTGACATACTTTATGAGAAGAGCTTACAAACAACATACCGTTTACTCGTTCAGATATATTGTTGTTTGATGTAGAAAATATATAGCATATTTCTGTTCAAATACTTGTGAGTTGTATATATAGTATACATGTGCGAATATCAAAATTATGAATGTGTTGAACATTAGTGTATTTTCTTATTGAACGATCTGGATAAAATAGGATGGATACATTAATACACTGTGATAGATTGGAATGGAGCGGGATCTTTTGACCGATTACCCTTCACGCCCTTGGCTATTGTAGGCCATTGCGGTCCACTGGCCACAGACATAGACGAACTGGTATTCGTATCACTCAACCATTTAACTATACTTTAACAGACAGATTTTTTACTTCTCCATTTAACAGACCTTATTACAATCAAATAACCTCTATCGAATTTACCGGGTTATTTGGCGTATTTCTTATGGTAGACGATATCTATAGGAATACTGAATAAATATTTTTGTATTTTCGTTTTTTATCAATCTATTATAACATAATTGACATTGAAAAGAGATCAATAAAGAGAACAAGTCGGACACTATTAAAAGGAAATGAAGGCGACGCGAGGCAGACGCCAGAGTCGCGGGCTTGAGTGAAATCCAATTTGAAATAAGTGCCTTCTGAATTAATCCGGCTACTTTGAACGGACCGGATGAAATTTCTGGTATTTTTCACGTCTAGCAATAAAAACGAGCCCTCGACGCGGGAAAAAGATGAGTAATAGCTTCACCCTAAGTTCTGAGGAACTGTGAGGAATAATAATGTTATACTCGTATGATGGAAACCTTTTTTAATCCGTCTGTATAAATATGAAGGTAGTAAGATTGATACTGAGTATTACAAAAACTGCTGACACGTCTTATTTTATCGCCGTCTAATAAGAGGATGATCATTAGTTGAACAAATTTTGTTTAATATTTTAGGTACTTAAGATACGTAAATGTAGGTTGATCCAAAGTAATTTAAGCTTAAAAATATACCTTGCCAAAGTTTACTTATTCATATTTGATCAAACTCTAAAGGTTCATAGTAGCTGACATATAAAATAATATGCCATAACACAGTACACAAATATAAAAAAAATGTTAAAAAAAATACAAAAAATTCTAATGCACAATAAGTATAGCATAGCAGAATGTTAGTACATGCTTCATTGTAGTAGTTGTTGTATTTTCTTGTCATTTGGATATTGATTAAATTAATAAACAGTATTAAAAAAATAAATTAAGTAACGTTTGTCCAATACAGTTCCTAAACAAAACTTTCACTAATTGATTCTCAAAGTTGCGCCACAGTGCAAAGGCAGCCTTCACCCTTCATTACATGTCTAAAAACGAAAGATTAGATACAAAAAGCTGATCAGAAGTTTATCATCAACAGCCTTTAAGAGTTCACTGTTGGGATAAGGCCTGTCCTTACCATGTTATTAGTAGTGCGGTGTTAGTTATTTTTAATAGACTATAAAAAATACATAAATTAATAAAAAAAACAACAGTTTTATGAAAATAATGTACTAAAAGCTTTTCTTTTTTTGGCTGATCAATGGGTTAGATAGATAAAAATATATAGATAACTCTTTATTTGCACACCACATTACAGAGTTATATGAAAGAACACAATGATCAAATTTCCAGTGTACAAAAGGCGGCCTTATTGCCAAAAGCAATTTCTTCCAGGCAACCTTAGGATGGATCAAAATGTTATAGAGAAACAGTTATAGTTGTTATAATGATTTGAACCTACATTATAATTTTTTACTTAAATTAAAATGCATACTTAGATTGATGAAGAAAAATAGTGTGATGACTGACGATGATTGTTCTATTAATATTTTTATAGCGAACTGGGTTCTGCTAGTCAAGCCCTTTCATTTAATAATAATATAATTACAAAATTTGTAGATAAATGACTATTTTATAGCAGTGAAATCTTGAAACCTGACCATTAACATTTACAATGAAACATCATTTACTTAATTGTATTGTACCAGAACTAAAGGTATATACCAAATATCAGATTAATTTGGCAACAGGAAGGGGGTCAAATTTCAACTAGATTTGACCCAAACAAACAAACAGGGCAAGCTAAATAAAACCGTTTAATTATTAAGTTCAACCATATGTTTGTTACTTAATTTATTTCTTAGGTTTTAACCAACTTTTATAAGCGTGCTTTCAGTTTTTTAAATCCATATTTAAATTACATAATAATAAATGCGGTTTCAAATTGTAAACTAAAGAAATGTGTTATCAGACGATTACTCTATGTGCTGTACAAATGTGTTGTGTTTAAGCACTACATTTGGTGATTTGGTGAATCAACTTAATAATAAACTGTAGTTTGAAACATCTAACAATTAGAACAACAGAAACTGTAGGCAGACATAACATTGCGTAAAATATAATTATTTTCCATGTGAAATATTGAACACCGCAAAGTCTATTATAATATAACGTCCCAATTTTGGGCACAATTAAATCCATAAATTGACAGTGTGTCTGTTCCCATTCGCTTAATTTCGAAGTCTAATAGGTACTATAAATTGAAATGCTTCAAATTAAGTTATTCATGATAAGTAACTTAAATAAAAATTGATACACTTTTAAGATATAAATAAATCAATGCTGATTTAAATACACATACAGGAAGATCACACAAAAAAAAATAAGATTGAAGACTTTGAAAATTGTCATTTCAGTGATCTTATCCTTAAATTAGTAACTTTAATATTCATAAATAATGGACCAATTAGGATGTAGTTAAGCGAAGTGTGGTCGCTACTGCAGTTTGATTACTTGTCCCAACAAGTTTATACTTTGTACCACCTGCTTTAGTGAAACTTCAAACTAGATCAGTTAACACCTCATCTTCGCGCTCGCGTGAACATTTATGACTTCGAATGGATTATTGAGTTACACTTTGTAAGTTTAGTCCCTAATATAAGTATGTGTTTACGAAGTCTTAGTAGATACAGTAACTTAGATTTAATAATTTAGTAATGGTGGTTTCGAAAAATACATTCATAAAATTTTGAAAACAAATAATTAGATAATCCTTTAATAGTAGAGACATAGCATTTTCGTTTCTGAGTGTGAAACCGGAGGCCTAATGATACAGAAGCTTCTAGGCCGCCATGGTGTGGGTCGCCATGCTGCATTGTCTGTCCTCATAATGAGGATTATTTTCGAACGTCTTATATTGAATATCTTCATAACCTCCTGTATAAAGAATTAATTCAATACCAATTTGCCAATCACTTATGAATGGAACTCCAATTCACATCGGCTAACCTGATTGCGTTTTGAAAAACATATTAGTGTGTCAGACAGTCGCTAGATGGAGTTACATATTAATTATTAAAGTAAAAAACTATACTATCTATCAATATTTGTGATAAGCCATGAAAGTTATGGAACTTATATTACCTAACCTAAAATTGGGTAGTTAGTATCCACTCCCAATTTTTCTACAAGCATAGAAATAAAAAAACTACGGTAACATTAATACTGTTGGTGGCATAGGCGAGTGAAGGGAGAATTGTCTGTGCAAACATAAACGCAGCGGTCAAAATGGAAGCTCCATTGTGTCAGAATGTATTCATTTGTATGGCAAGCCTAATATTGACTGTACAGAACTCGTTTCATGCATGTCAATATTGAACCGACTCGGGTTATGGATCCAAGTTATACTTCTGATTAAGATTAACTGTACATTAGTTAAGATTGAGATTCCTTACTTGTTGAAAGATTAATTTTGGTCTATATATTTTATTTTTATAAAATCACCATCAAGTTTTTGAAATGATTTATGCATGTGTCCTTTACTTAAAATACTTAGACTAAAACTATTGTGTTATAAGTGTAGTATTTAAAGCTATTTAATAATAGTTCTCGTCACTTCAATTTCTTTCAAAGTCAAACTAGGTCTAGTTTAGTATCAAACTCGAGAAACTATGTTCAAAAGTTTATATAACACACACAACAAGAACAAACTTTAAATATTTATTAACAGCAAACTGCACCAAACATATACGATATCTAAGTCTATATTTATGAATGACCATAAATATTACAAAACTACTTAATATTCATAAATTAACAGTTATTACCAAATAAAAACGAAGACATTACATTATGTCCATGGCTGTGGGTTCGTTTCCTACACGGTACTATATATTTCTGGTCATAATTAAGTATATTTGTCTGGATGTTAAATTTATACACTACCTAATATGTACCTAAGAATAATATTTAAATGTGATAAAGTCATTTTTTATAATATAATTGATAATGTGAATATTCTGAACCTATTAATACGGCTCTGTCCACTTTACTACACTACTTAATTTATGTATTTGTCAATTATTCGAATGACTCTTTTGAACTTAATACTATATTACATATTCAATTTATCAAACTTATAATTGATCAGACAGTGATTAATCATTGACATCAATTTAAGCACGATTTATATGTCCATATTTTGGCGATAAAATAATCTTAATAAACCTTCAATGATATAGAAATTAATGTGGGCTCAATTGGGAAACGACGAGATCTCCCATGGTGGTCTTCATCAACCCAATTAGCATCTACGCCTCATACATTATCAAATGATAAACTCATAAAACGACTTACGTTTTTATGATAGTCCGAATCCACGTTCCAATGATTTCTACATCCTATATTGTTATACATATGTTATAAACTTTATTAATTTTCAAAGAATATTTTATAGACTATAAACTTGGATTTAAAGTAATTTATACATCAAAATTAATTCTCCTCATCTTCAAATGTTACATCTTATTAAAGAACAAGTTATTAGCTGTGTTACTTATAGTAAGCCGTATTATTATAATTTTAATATGTTTTTAAAAAGTTAAGGATGTTAGGTTATAATTTATTGGCTTGTTTATTGAGACATTTTATTATTTTCTTTTAAAAATAGTGACTTCTCTCTCTTGAAATATATTTTACGTAATATTAATGTAGGACACCCATTGAAACATTTTTATTTACATTTATAGTAGTTTTAACACTTTTTTTTTTTTTTATAATATGAAGCAGTAGTAGCAGTAATTTATGTTATAACAACCAAAAGAACAAGTGTTTGTTTACTAATATTATGTATGTATTGTATGTATATATGTATGTTTCCTATTTTCAATAACGCATTACAATTTTCTTTAATATTATTTATAATCTGACCATAATTCAATCTGACCTAAATCTTTTCTATTATCTTCTTTTAAAAGGACAACTCCCGCATTAGGAATATGAATTCCTGTGTCGCGGGGGACTTTACAAACATACATGAAACGGACACAAAGAACACCCAGACTCAGAACAACAAATTGTGAATCACACAAAGTGTTATCCTACGTGGGATTTGAACCCACGACACTTGGCGCAGTAGGAAGCGGCGCGGCGCGTGGCGACCACTTAAGCCACTAGGCCAACTGTGTAGTCATCATCATCGTCATCATTAAAAGCCTTTAACAGTTCACTGCTACATGTAGGTCTTTCCTTAGAATACCTCCTTTCTAAGGAAAGACCCACAGTCTTTCCTTAGAATGGAGGTATTGACCTTACATACAAGAACACTTCAATCTTAAAACTCTTTACCTTCAATAAAGGTAACATGTTTATCAAAATAATAATTATAAATCTGTATTCCGCCCCTTATCTTATAATATTCATAAAGCAAAGTAAGTCTTATGTCAAATTTTAATAATTAAACAGCAGATTATGTTCTTAATTCACATGTAGCGTAAGCGAATTTCTAATTATAGACATGTACATCAAAAGTGTTGAACGGTGCGTAATCCACATACGGGTGAAATAGGGTTGTTATGAGGGGGAGTGAATAGCTTTCCGACCAGTCCGTACTAACCAAACGACATGGGAACACAGTTTTAAACAATTTCCGAAATCTGTATAAAAACCAATCTAGTGAATAGATAAACGTGCATTAAAATTACTGGCGAACCCTCAGTTTTAATTGTAATACGCAAGAACGGTTCCGTTACTGATATAGGGATGATAGTGTTGTTTGGGCGTGTGTAATCGCTATGGTTACTGGGGTTTTTGGTGACGAATGTGACCATTGTTTTCAACCCTATTTTTAAATTTATTCATTCGACGGCGATGGTAATCTATGATTTTTATCTTTGCCTATTTTGCAGTTATTGCATAGCAGATGTATGTACATCTATTGATTGATTGCATAACTAAACCCGGTTATTTGACACTCCCGCGGTGAGACCTTGAAACCCCTCTGCTCTGTGTGTCAGAGAGCACTTTAATCAATCGGCCTCAATTGTCACATAGTACCTAATGCTCAAAGCTGAACTCAATAGTTCTAATCGTCACATCTTGGTCAATATAGTTGAAACATATCAAAAAATATTTTTTAACTATCATGTTTTGGGTTTTGTGCTTGATTGGGCTTCCGGTTTCATACTCACCAACAAATGCTATCATTTTAGGTTGGTCTTCTGTGTGAAGGTAGTACTAACCCGGTCGAGCCGGCCCATTCGTGCTTAAATCAATCAGATAGTTATGTGATATCCTTTGTACTGTGTCTGATTGTATTTGTCTACAATATGTCTCATCATTAGCGTTTAACAATCCACTGCTATGCTATATAAGCTAAGCATAAGCTATTCCTTAGAAAGTAGATTGTATTAAGAAATTAAAAGGTATGCTTAACAGTGAAAACTGAACAGAGCACAGACTCTGCATAACTAACTTGGAATCAATTAGTCGTGTGTGAGTATATTATGTATTTTTATATTTGAAATTGAGTGTACATGCTACGCGAAAATATATTCTCTAAATTCTTCTTTACTCTATATATTATCTAAATCTTTAACGAAGACAATTATTTTGTGTAATTAACTTAGCGCTTAATTCTAGAAACATAGGATTGTAATTATAGTGAAATTAGATTAACCATTGTTAAGAAATTGTAATTTATTCGAGTCAATTAGAAACGTCTTCTGAATACAAAGGAATGTTTTAAAGGGAATTTGCCCAATATAATCCCAATAGAAGGCAATTTTGAAGTTTTGTGTTTTAAAACTTTGGATAGTCCTTATTAAATACACGATTTCATGACACCCACTAACAGTTGAACTAAGAAAACATATATATATTTCATAAATGGAAATAGATTAGACTTTGGAGAAGGATAAAAACTACTTTTGTCGCGGTAATCAACATATACGCGGGCACAGCCGAATGTTATATTATATAATTCGTATAATCGAGATTCTGTGCAATAGGCTCACACGTAATGGAACACCGTGTAGTGATTTTTAAAAAGGGCCAACTGGTGCTTTCATCTAAAAGTTAAAGTAGTCTCAAATCTTGATTTATATGGAAATAGTAATAGATACAGAACTAAACAAAGTCTTTGAGTGTATCTTCAATTACATCTGTGATGTAGTCTTGTAGACTAAAAACATGAGTTACTTAATCACAAAATACTGTAACCCAATTTTGTATTATTTAAAGCCCAAGACTGTTTCTAAGAGTTCATTCAATCTAAAATAATACCGGTGTTTACAAAACCGTTTGATACGTTCCCGTTATCCAACTTTGACGTTTGATTTTCATATTAACAAAGTTGCTCAAAACGAATTAACTGCGACGGCAAATAAATGTTCCAAGCCAATAATATTACCATTCTGTGGATTTGATTGAATCCGCATATAGCTTCCCATGGTTACATGCGAGAGATGTCGGCTCAAGTTTTAATCGCTCAAAACTTATCGATACCATGTTATAGGCAAGTTTTAATTGAATTTTAATTAATTTTGATATGTTGACTACAGTTTTATTGTAGGATTGGGAATATAAGCGTAGTTTCCATGACAGTAGTTAGTTAACTTTTGTATTTATTATTAGATGTTCTGGTAAAATAAGAATATGGAAAATTAAAATCATTTTGAAATAATTACCGAAATAAATATCCTTTTTAAATAAATCAAGTGCGACGCAATTTTTTATTTCATACGCGTGTTTTAGGATAAAGAAACTATAATTTTTTTACAACAGACTGTCTCGTACTTCAACCATTATTTTAAAATGACTACAAAATTTCACATGGGCCTTTATTATTCTCAAGATAATTTGAGGTCAGCTACTAATTCTACTGGCTTTACTTGAATATTGATTTTTCAACCAACCCTAAGGGTGAACCGATTTCGAAAGTTGAGTTCGAAACGAGTTGTAAATTTAAAGAATACTTTAATATATTTTAATAAAGTATAATATAAATGTCATCAAGATTAAAAAATACCATAGTAAATAAAAAAAACTATATTTTAAAAAGTTATCACGTTAGTATATCAGTAGATGTGTGTTTCTCTTTCTTTCTCACATGTAACATCAGAGTCTTTTCCAAATTAGTTGCCAGAGATTTATTTGTAATTGAAAAAAATCCCTTCCCTTAATATCGTTTAGAAACATTTATTCCTGTTTGACAACCAGTAAGCAGTTAGAAGAGTATAGTGTATATCGATATCGATATAGCGGTATACACATGCCTGTGAAAGGAAATGACATAGTGCGTGATATGCGGAAACGTATTTAATGAAACACGAGGGGCGCCCGTAGTGCGTTGGGGCCTCACTATTACGCACACATATACAACGCATTAATACAATCGCGTTATGCGTGATGTATATGTAACTGCAAAACTGAGGTTCAATGAAATGCTTCGATAGAGAATCTTCGAAGGAAGTAAGACATTAGAATGTTAGCGTGGAGATAATAGGAGAGTGGACGTTTTGCATGTGTAATAGTTTAAATTTTCGTTTAAGAGAACTGTAATTTAAAAATTACAAGACCCTTCCTAGTAAATAATAGGGGTAATAACATAATCAGTTCGTAATTTGATGTGTCATTTAAAATATGTACAGTTTTGGCAGTACTTATAAACGCTTGGGTTTGGTTTTGTGATGTAATTATTTTTTTAAGTAGATAGCTATAGGAATATGTATTTAATAATAAACGTTCTTGGTAAGTTAAGTAAGTACATGGATAAACACAAACGGTAGCAATTTAAGTTAACATTGCGTGTACTTAATATAATACAAGAAATTATTGAGTAGGTAGATACATTTAAGTAGCGTTAATTCAAAGTCTCTCCTAACTTTGTCAATTTATAATTACTGTCACTTCATGAAGGAAGTTGTCGAATCGAATTTACAAAACTCGATTCGAACACAAAGTTGTAGCAATCGCAACCAGCGTTGAATAAATAAATAATCCTCTAACCAAATCCTGTGAACAAAAATATACTAAGTCAACTCCCGCAGGGCACCTATTCTAAGCATATGGCACAATCAACTGTGAGAATACTATTCGACAATTGAGACGACTTATTAATGAAAATAGTTACTGTTACAGTTAAATAGCTTCGGGGCAAACCTATAATTTAAGGGCTGACCCCGGGAGACATTTCTGCTATTCGGAATATTTCGATACAATCGATTTACTTGCTGTAATATTCCCCTACTATAGAAACAGTGGTAATTTGAAACTGGTAATTTCAATCCGTGAGGTTGTTCAGCCAATTTACTGCTACATTATTGAGTACGATTAAAGCAGTTGGGTTTGTGATCGTTAGTTAATTAGACACTTTAGCTGCTTATGTTTTATTCGGTGTCATGATTGTGAGAAGATTGAATGGTTTACAAATATATGAGAACATGTAATCTGTTGGTTGTTAAGTAATAATCATAAGGATTATGACTAGAAAATGTTGTGCTCTCATGTTTCGTTGGTTACTCTGTGTGAGATCAGAGAGCAGTAGTATCATGCTACATTGTCTGCATTCACGATAAGGATGCTGACCACAACTCTAAAATTATACTCATGTGAATGCTTTTCATCAGGCACAGTAGAGTCACTTCGGTAAGCTTAAATATAAAAATGTGTAGAGTCATTTATTATCAAAAAATGCCAAACTACGGAATATGAATCTGTTGTAATACTCCCTGGGTCTAAAAAGGATTAATTTATAACATCTGTTAAAAATGAATTTTGCAAAAACGTGCTGAGAATTAGCACTAAATACTGTACTACAATTCATTAACATTATTCTCATGAAAATAAACAAGTCCGTGAGAATAACAAACAGTCGTAATGAATTACGCGCAACCCCATCATTTCAATGCTATATAATGACCCGTTATGGCCGTTAATAAAAAATAATTCATAAAAAATAGCGTTCCATAAATGGTGGACTACAGCTAAATATTATACTGTAATAAATAATGGTACACCCCGAATTTTAGTCGTCGTTGCGCACACGACACACGCTTAACTAAGTTTGGTACAACCCTACGTTTAAACTTGACATTCAATTCATTGTGAGGCTAAAATGTTCGCGCTACACTCGCTACAGCACCACACTTATTATTTATTATGACCCCGCATGTGTCTCTGTACAGTTAAAAAACAACAATGAAACATTCGAGATTATTACATCTTTCCACGTTTAATTGTACACAATGGGTAAACAACAAAAGCCGAGTTCTACATTTGTAACAGTTGCACTTGAATTCATTACAATAGATGCGACATGTATAATAAGAATGCGCGTATTTGTTGCGGCTTCGATTTTCTACAAAACGTGTTCACTGAAATTTGAATGATAAAAGTTGATAAGTCCGGTTCGACGCGTACGAGCATGTGAATAAATGAAGATATATTAATCTAGTTGGGGTTAAATTGTTATTAAAACTATGATTAATGGTCCCTGTTAATGGAGCACAGATTAAGGAGCGGGCTACACGCAACTACGTTTAAAATTAACAGCGGTTAGCCCGTGACATAAGTGTAAATTTATCTTCATCATTACCACGTTAGTTTCGATATGAACTTTAAGTTTCTCTATTCAAAACCTCAAATTACTGTTGTTAATAAAGAAATAATGTTACTGGTACAAAAACTGTAATGATTATTATAAAATTCTTTAAAAATAAATACTATTTTCTTCAAGTTTGACTGAAAACATGGTAAATGTAACGCTTTACGAACATTTTTAAATAGAATAGTTGTTATTTCCTACTTAGTTTCACATTTCTTCTAAAACTATATAACAAAATCAATTCCTTAAAGTCTGAGTACTAAGATTATTTACGCCGTGATTAAAATTTTCGATATTGATGTATATAAAACGCGCAATTAACGTTTTATTGATATATTTACAAACAAAAGTCAATATTAAGTTAAATCGTTTGTTGGCGTATAAACAAAATTATCCGCTTTCATAACCCGAGGACACACCTTCCCCTTCAAGTTTTCATGATAAACAAACTTATATATGAGTAAGGTAAACATGATCGTAAATTTTATTGTTACTTTTGTTCTACTATAATGTTCGTGGCATCGGAAATTCTATATCAAATAAAAATTGCTACTTACTTTCGACGCGATATATTTTCTCTTACATGTTTCAATCTTATTTTACTTACGATAAAACAACGAAACTGTTCTCAGATTTATTTCCAAACAGTGATTTGTAGGAAACTTTGTTAAAGCTAAGTGACTCGTGAGCTTAACCCTGGCGTGTAAGTTGAATGGGTTTTATTGGCTTACAGTATGTTTAATATTGGGGTTATACTATCGAATGGTTAAAAAACCTTGATAATAAAATTAGCATAATCAATACTGTGGAGTCATCGATGCACCCCAGTAACGTATACCACCCTATTAACGATCTGTATCGAAGTTTATTGGCACTATTCCATACAAGTTTACATGCACTTAATGTATACAGAATTGAAATTAAGCATTATTTCATGCAAACGACCGTATATAGCGACAAATTCTTTGATACAATCTATATAATGGCGTGAGTTGTTTTTTTATACGAACTTGTTTGTTTTTACCTTTGAAATAACACCATTATTATTGTAGGTACGTGCAGTGTTTTACCATTGCATTAGATTCAATTTACGAGCACATGCAGTTTTTATTCTGAGGCCAACCGTTATTTAGTTATTTTATGAGTTGCAACTATGAGATTATAGCTGTTGAACGCGGCTCCATCCACGTGTATGTACACAATCGCGATAAAGTGTAGCATGTTTCCTTGCCTTAAGAATAAAGGTATTTTTATGCCGAAAAACTTTGAAATTGATGCAGCGTTTTACCCGTGAAAGCATAAAAGCCATATAAATAGACAGACTTTAATACGGCCACTACAAGATGTTGTTACGTTACCTAATTACATAATAACTTAAGACAGAAGTTACCTTAAGTAGGTATTGAATAAATTTACCGACTTGGTATAATATGGATCTTACAACTTTTAACGGTAGAAGATGTAGGGTGTGCTTGACTTGGATTTTTTGCAAGTTATTTTTTTGATGGCATTAAAGATCATACTGATCAAATTGTTTCTTTATAGTTGTAGTTGAAATTTTAAAAAAAATTAACTATCGTAACAAAAACGATATTCACAATACTGTGGAAATTGGAGATCTCATGAGTCTTTGCCAAAACCTTTGACTTATTCAAACTGTTTCAAGTAGAAGGACGATCATGACCAAGCGGCAACTAGGGTCAAAGGGTCAAGCAAATTAAAGGTAAATAATATATATAATATAGGGTTAATTACATATTCATTTATAAACGCTATTCATATTATTAGCGTATAAACACAACTATACGCTTTCACAGCCCGAGGACACACGTTCCGGTGGCGATTGGATGCGGAAAGCAAGGCTCTGCGGTGAGTCTTGGGAGAGGCTTATGTCCAGCAGTGGATTGAAACAGGCTGATGATGAGTTATAATAATAATCTGCCTTGTTGGTCTAGTGGTTAGTGTATTCGGCTGCTGATCAAGAAGTCTCGGGTTCGATTCCCGGGTCGGACCAAATATTTGTGTGATCCACAAATATTTGTTTCGGAGTCTGGGTGTTTTCTATGTATATTATGTATGTATTTACAAAAGAAAAAGTATGTTTATGTATTTATATCAGTTATTTAGTACCCTTAATACAAGCTCTGCTTAGTTTGGGACTGGACGATGTTGTGTGTAAGATGTTCGAAATATATATTAAAAAAAAACTTTATTGTACACCAGAATAGTGATATAGTACAAGTTATATGTAATATGCTAAGAATTAATTTTAGCCCAGGTAAAAAAAGCCGAACTCATCTGCTCAAAAATATTTACCATACAAAAGTGTTCATATAACATAATTGCAGAATAAAATTTTCATTTCTTTTTATACTTGGATACTTTCAAGTTTCTTAAGTCTGGTCCATTAAATGACCATCTGTGCTTTTTAAATTGTAAAGCGTATGATTTCTAACTGTAATGTTCTTTCATATACATTGTTGGTGACACAAGTGGTTGTTGCTGGCATATTGTGATTCAATTACGCCGCACTGAGCACTGCCTGACATCGTAACGGAAATTCGCACAGTACGAGTGCAGTATAGCTATCCTATATTGCATAACCGATGATAATTCACTCATTGGTTAAAGGGAGTATGCAATTTGGATTCATCATGTTTCATGTTCAGTGTACAACAATTTTACATTTGATTTTATAGCTAGGAGAAATCATCTGTATACTGGAAATATTATGAACTATTTTTAACTACAGCTTTTAATATATTTAAACAAAGAAATGACTATTAACGATTACATTCTCATGGGGATTTTATGTCAAGCCATAGAAGAAACATACCAATTTCATTTTACATACCAATGAAATGGCAGAGTTCGTATGGAATGTCGGGTGTAAGGAGAAGAATACTCGATTGCACCAACTCCAATTATATTGTGGAAAAGAGTAGAGAATATGATGACGATGATGATGACTAGTTAGGCTTTTTTAAATTAGTGAACAATTTGTTTTTCTATTATAACTTGATCACCGCTGTATTTGCCTTTCGGATCGGCATATCTGAAGTTATGATTAAGTATTAAATAAATGCTTTTTAAATAAATCAATTGTACCTAAGTGTATAAATTTCAGATATTTGCTATGTAATTGTTAAACTGATAACTAGTCAGCTAGTTTCAAAGTGACATTTGAATAAAACTTATTATGTATCATGCATTCCATATCTTTATCTAGTTTTAATAGAAATGCTCGTTTATCTGGTAACAGTTTTATTCGAGTTTTAATTTTTTCTTATTGAGCAGATGTTGCAGTTACATAATATGTGTCATAGCGATTTCTTTTGACTAAGTGTGATTGACAGATGCAAGTATTTTTATGCACTGACTGCAAAAAAGATGAAGTTAAATATGCAAGCAGATAGGATGCTTGCAATGCTTGCTTTAGGCTCTTCTATTTTTAAATTTCACATTTGGAAGGTTGTCCATGATAACAAGTCTAGTAAGAATGAAGTAAGTGAAGAAGTTATTTTAAATAAAAATTTAGAGTTGTAGTTATTTTCTTTAAAACCACATATATTTTCTTTAAAATACAATTCTCAATAAAAATATTTTACTTAATTAACGTAGTTAGCAAAGTATTTACGTTTTTTTATTGATGCAGGTAGTACTAACATTTTTATATTTGCTAACACCTATGACTTAGTCTCATGTTACCCTGAATTGATGCCATTTTTGAAATGCTGAAAACAACAAGTTGGAAAGTTTAGTTCCATCTGATATCCCAACCATCAAATAACTTTTGAATATATTACAACAACCGTAGTTTAGTGAGTTAGTGTGCAATATATTGATAGTGTTATATTTATTGCTGACAATATTGGAAACTACGAACCGGCTTAATTCCAGTCTATCGATGCATGCAAGGCATTGTTACGATGTAGCACTGTACGAATTAGTATACATAACGGTATACATCCATACTTGATTGATTCGAATTATCAAACAAATAACAAATTTATCTGACTGTTGAACCACTGAACCAATTTAAATGAATTCCGGTATTTATACAGATTGGAGCTTGGAGAAATACAAAGGCTACTTTTTATCGCGATAACTAACATACACACAGGTGGATCCACGGACAGAAGATAGCTTACAATAAAATAGAAGTTAATACAATGCACTAGGCAAGAATTTTGTCTTTCATTAAAGCATATTTGACTCATTTATGATATTGAGGCAAAGAAACAGACATGGACACCTACACCTCAAGAGAAACAAGTGCGTTGCATCTCTCTTCAAGAGTGAGGTGCGCCCCTTAAAGCTAAAGTTGGGTATCTAATAACCCTACTCATTTAATGAAAGTTACAAAATAAATTCTTAACAACTGCTTTCTGTAAGGCCGTGGTTTTGTGACGACTTCCACATAAATAAAAAACATACCATGGCGTCATTCACGAAAGCCTCAGCTTCCCAAAGAATAATAGCTAATCCTGTATCGCAATATAAAAATTATCACGCCGATTGGTAATCAGTATAGTAAGATCAACCGTCAGACCCACCAGGCATTTGTCTGGTCAGAGGATTCACCCTTAGCATTAAAGATAAATGTAGAGGACATTTCATTGCAATATTTGCAGAAGCATGACTAACCAGGTATCAGTTAAGTATACAAGTTACAAACAGTATTGTATTTATTTTTGTATCTTATAAAATTCATAAGTTTGTAGTAACTACCTACTAAAGCAAATAGATATAGATGAAATAAATCACAATATCGGTATTATTTTTTTATTCTACTGTAAAAGTTAGAATTTCAAGTGTTATTGGCTTTTCAAGAATCAGTCATCTCATGAAATGTTAGTGAAATATGCATGAGGTCTCTTTATTTTTATGATTGAAGTAGTCTGACGATAAATCCAGTAGCTTAATACAGTTACTGCGTGAGGATTTTTCGATTAAAATGTGCGCTTTTGTTTGCGCATTTGAAAGCGGGCAAAAACAAAGATGATAATACTGCAGTAGCTTTGTTTGGCCTTAATTCCGGTATCAACGCTTAAACTCATACGAATATTGTCAACTGTATAGGTATATTATGCTCACATTAAATATGTATTAGTACGGAGAGCTTGTTGAATTATTATTCTTTTTCCAATGACACATATTATTTTTAGCATAGTAATATATATTTAGAATAGACTGAAAAAAGATCTAGATTCTGTCTGGTCCGCCGACTTGTTGTTCTATAATTCTCGTCCTCGACTGAGAAAGTACATACCTCTATTATATACTTTGTAATGATGGTGCCTTATCATGACATTATAATGAAGACAATTATTTACATTGTAACCTTTTTAGTAATAGGATTATATTTCATCTAGAAATCCTAAATTTTTGTTTTATAAATACTTCTCGCGTTATGAGTCGCTACTATTGGAGGTTTATTTTTTAACTACGGAAGTGACAAACCAGTTGCGGCCCGCCTGTTAGGAAACTGGTTTTGATGGCGTTTATATGCTATCGACACCAGGCTGACTTCCACCTTGCCAGTTTGTAAACACCTTAGATGGTACCAAATTACTTACATTTTTATGCTACCGTTAATAGCAAATAGGTGAAATATGTTAGCAGAAACAAGGTGAACAATTTGTATACCAAGATATATAATAGTAATTTACGAAAACAAGTATGTAGAATAAGTATGTATTTTTACCAAGCATAACAATGTCTCGGGAATGCGATGGGGCTGAGATGTCAGAATGAATCTAATCAGTTCTATTAATCATATTACGAGGACTTATGGCCGTTTCCACCAACGACTCCTAAATTTAAGTGCTAAATTTTAAGAGATATCTAAATAACTCTTAAAATTTGGGGTTACCTACATTAGGAGTTCCTAGTAAGGAGACGGTTTAAGGCTGTGAAAATGGGTATACGGGTCTTTTCACAACTAGATGTTTTCACCTAGCTATAGCTATAACTCACACAACACTTATCTCTAAAATAACTATAGATTTCGGTATCACAAATCTTAGATAGAGCGATGTTTATCAATTTTACATTTATTTATCAGCAATTTTTTTTGCTTAAAATTGTTTAACGGCAGATAAATATCTACTCATATTAGTTTATTTCTAATGATACGAATACTAATGCTGTACTCATTATAATTAATCATTTCTGTATGGCCAAAAGGTAAAAATAGTATAGGTTGCTACTTAGATTCTAATTCATGCACAAAGTCCTTTTCGTGCATTTTCAACCCTTGTTTAAGTATATTATGAATATATTTTAACGTACCATATCCTTATATGAATTGTACCCTTAAGCATTTCCAAGCACTCATAACCGTTTCTAAGATTACGTTCTATTGTCTTTGGGCAGATTTCACACATTTTGTCCCTCGTGTACCTAGATTATGAAGTTATTGGGTAAGTTAAAACAATGTACTAACTTATTTCACAGTGAACCACTTCCCATGCATTGAATTGTACCTGCGTATCTTGACTTTGAAATTTCCTTTTCCATGTTATGAAATTATTGCATTATAAGTGGGTAATGCATTTCAGAGGCCTCGAAAAAGTTAAAATTGTTAAATAAGCTAATAATACAATATAAAGCAATTATACATTAATGTAACACAACGAGAATTTGTATCAGTCATAGCCACATTATATTTAGTTAAATATACAGTTAAAATGGTTTCATATAAATGGTATTTCCATGTAGCCAATTCCAATGGAACTTTTGCAACCCATTAGTTCCATCAATGAAAGTGGTAGATTAGATATTTGAAATTGAGGTTTAATCCTAGTAGCTTCATTATTCAAGTTCCACATTTAACTGATGTAACATTAAATCGTCAGATGTTATTTTAATTGGATTTTTAAAACTTTACATACTTGTCCTTTAATCAAACCACATCGCGGTAATATATGAATATGAAATATTAGTGTCCAACTGTCCACCTCTATAACAAATTGAATTCAACTTGACTAACGAATTTATAGTGGTATAACTAGCTATATTACTGGGTTATGATGTCACTTGTTCGTGTTGGCTTACACTGTTTTACGATACGACAATCTGTACGTAACGGCTTCTTTTAGGATCACCATTTACTTTTCTCAATTCAATTCTCAATTCTTTATATATAATGCACTATAACTGCACGGTTGGCATAGTGGCTTAAGTGCTCGCCACGCCGCTTCCTACTACGCCAAGTGTCGTGGGTTCAAATCCCACGTAGGACAACACTTTGTGTGATTCACAATTTGTTGTTCTGAGTCTGGGTGTTCTTCGTGTCCGTTTCATGTATGTTTGTAAAGTCCCCCGCGACACAGGAATTTATATTTCTAATGCGGGAGTTGTCTATTTCAAAAAAAAAAATGTTTATTGTAATATATTATTGTTGTATTAAAAAAAAAGAAATAATATCCTAACACAAGTTTTAGTGTGTCCATCTAAATGTACACATGTTTTTGCAAGAGATGTAACAGTCGATTTACATGTCTTTTAAAGTTATTTGCTCTTAATTTCAAACAATCACATGTCGTCTAACTATGGAAACAGTTGTAGAAAACCATTTTTATAAAGATTTATGTCGCATATGCTGAATGCGCATCCATCAAAACAACGTTACAGCATAACGAAGTTAAAGTCAAATCTATTTTTGTTCCTAATAAATTCGTTTGTGAACGTCTCGGCCACTTTTCAGTGTAACGTTTCCAAATATTGTCGACAGGACCATATTTTCGTTGGCTAACTAGTGGAAGAATAACATTCTGTCTGTCAAAAACTAATTTCGTTCAAACATTTTAGTTTTGAGTTGCTTATGATTTGTTGGTTCGAAAATAGGTTCTGCTTTCGATTTAAAATTGTTATTTCGAGAAGTATCTACTTATTTTCACACTAACTGTTTGTATGCCTTGTTGGTGACCCGGTTTTGTCTTTAACGAATTTGATCATTAAACAGGTATAAATGTTTCAACAGGTAAAAATAGGTTTGGAAGTGATAAATTAATAGAATGTTTACTTGTTTGTAATCATCGTAATTCATTAATTATAATAAAATATGCAGAGGAAAGTATTTTATATTGGATTCTGCTCACGCTTTCCATCAGATCGAGTAGACATAATTTGGCAGCCTTATCAAATATCAAAATTTCATCATCATCGATCTATCGCAGTCTTGAAAAATAATTGCTGAAAACCGAAAGAAACAAATGATAAATTCTTTGAACAGTTTCTTGTTTGTCTAATTACATAGTTTTATACAGAATAAGTCACCCTATGCGTAACAAGCATCAAAAAAGGGAGTAAAATAAAAAACGCATACACATACATCACACAAAAACAATAATGGCATGTCGTGTCGTTTTAATACGTTCGAATCAAAGCGCCCCCAGTGATTGAACAAAGCACATAAATAAATAAATAGGACCAAACAGAGAGTGTAAATACATGGGGATGTGCCGACGAGTAAGAACACGTTCAAAATAATAAAACAGTGTGACTGTATTTAACTTTAATAGATGTGTTTGATAAAGTTTTTGTTTGAGATTCGACTCACACGATTTTGAGCCACACTTTTAATATTATTGCTCTTTTATAAAAAACCAGATTTATCTTTATAACGAAATTCAGCCAAATCGGTCAAGTGGTTTAACGGTGAAAGCGTAACTGACACACAGATGGACTTAAATCTTTGTTTAATACTATAATACTTAAAAAATCTATATGTTATAGTGCCTAATAAAAAACCTATAAGTTATAATTAAAATAACATCAAGAGTTATTAAGTTAGTGTTCAGTAATAGATGAATAAAGCATGACGTATTAGATGATGGTAATAATAATGAAACAGTTCTCGAAGTCCTGTGAAATCCTTCCAGTAACATATAAAATGCATTTGGTTGGCACATATCAGTTTGCATCGTCGGCACTTTTACGTACATTACCAACTGTTATAAATTGCGTCTCGTTAAGCTTACCACCACACGACCAAACAAAATTAAACATATAATGAGAAAATTAATTACTGCTTGTTATTAAACATTACGAGCAGTGCATTATACATATCCATTTTTATTACCCTACAGTATACTATGTAGTAAGTGGCTTACTTTTATGTTATAACAGCTAATTTTTATACAATTTTACAGTAAATAAAATTTATAAACAAGCGCACTTCGCGGTATGCTACACATACATAGACAATTCAGCGATCATTATGGTGTGCGGGTTGGAAACTTTTGATCCCCTGACATAAATCTCCATCAGAAAATAGGGAGGGACGTAACCGGCTTAAGCTTAACAGTGACTAGTGGCCCCGAACCTTACTTTAAATATATTGTAATAATGATAAAATATACTAGTTAATTTAGGCCTTTATTTATTTTGCAGTAAAGAGCTTTTTGTCATAACAACCCACTGTTTGTAATAGTAACGTGCTGGGTCCGCAAATATTGTTTCATATTTCGTCTCTTGTTTGGTTATTATTCTGGCAAATAGATTTGTATTATTTGTGCTAGTAATCTTATTCCGTTACTTAGCTAATCACAGTTTATGTCATTCTGTATTTTCTTTGTTTACATATTCTCTAGTGAAGTTTGTATTAATTATTTATGTAATAATAATATACTTGAATATTACTATTTCGTATTTAAGATAAAACTATTAAAAATAGTTATCGAGTATATTAAAAAACATTTGAAATTTAAGTTACTTGTTTTTAGTTATTCGTGATACTATTCGTATGTTTGAGAAAATAATAAGTTATAAAATAACTAATACAAAACTAGTTTTACGGTGAATCGTTCCGAATCATCATTTTCTCTTTCGTCTCTAGATTGGTTATTGGTTTTCGTTATTAGTTCAACATTTCTTTCGTTTGATTGAGCACAGTCTAACTTCACTAACTTGCGAAGGTTTTCTGAAGTGTAAAATTGTTTTATCTTTTCTTTACAAAGTTTTTTGATCGTATATATTTTCTATAAATGGATTTATGATATTTAGTATTAATAATACTTTGATTTATTTATTTTTATGTCAATTGTTCAAATAAAATAAGGTACTTTGTGTTATTTAAATTGTTGTTATTTGATCAAAGAGGTTATTATTTTTGAAAGTGTGTAAAAAGAAGTTTCATTTTTGTAGTTATTTTTTTATTCATAGATATACAGTCCTCCATAAATATATGGAATGGGAGATGATATCTTCTGTAAACTCTTACTTGGTGATCACAAATAATAAAAAGTGGATATAAATCGCAATATATGTAAACATTGCATTTCTATTGACGTGAACGAACTCTCGAAAACGTGATTTGTAAATGGTATTGAAATTAAAATAAATTCATTTAAATTTTATGATGTCATGTAATTGGCAATATAATTAAGCAATGTTCATATGCCATTGCGCTATGATCTTTGAATGTTCCTATAAGCTCTAATTTTATTATCATTCTAAAATGCAAACAAAATATTAATCACGTAATTCAAAAACAAATAGTGCGTGTGCCCCTATAAAACACTCTCAAGCCCTCAAACTTTCTCTATCAAGTTTCACACACTATTTTAAAGAAATCGTCCATATATTCAAGAGCCACCATACAAACTAGTAAAAGTACGTAAGCCATTGCAAATAACAATGAATTTAACCTTAAGGTTATCAAAATAACAACCTCTATCTCATAAAAATCGGTTATTAGATTCACAATTATGCAGAAAAAAATAATGGAAAATGCAACGGTCATTTATTCGGTGCTTTCCATTTCATAGAATATCATATATAAATTTGCAGATTGTACACTACTTATCGTATTGAAAACATATGTGTCACTAGCTGAATCCCGCGGTGTTACCCGCGATTATTAAAATTGCGACTATAATTTGAGATTTAAACTATCCTATCTCTCAAGTTAGATCGAACTGCACATGGTGTGCGAATTTTATTATAATCGGTTAAGTGGTTTAGAAGTCCATTGAGGACAAACATTGTGACACGAGATTTATATATATTAAGATATAGAAGCAAACATAGCAATATCCACTTTTTTTTCAAACCGACCTATTTACAGCGCCACTGTCTACGTGAAATTCTAAAAGTGTTTTATAAAAAATACCACAAATGTTTTGATAGTGTTTTATAAATTTTATAATATAATTTATTCAAACACTTATAGGTATTGGTACAAAAATGTGTTTTATTTAATTTGCCCAAAATTGCAATGAATGGAGATTGCTACATTTGCTTTTATATGACTCATATAATTATATTACAGATGATCGCATATATGTGCAGTCGATATTACTGATGGAAAATTAAAATCACCAAGTGTAACAGTATCAAGTTAATCATGTCAAATTAATGACTCGAATATATGCAACGAGGCCATTAAATGCTTTTGCGGTCATAATAAGTAAGAATTATGGAGATAATTATCGTTACAAATTAAATTTTTGGTGGTATTATAACTTAATGAATTGAGTTATTAATATTATTTTAATATAATGGCTTTTAAATTACATTAGTGTTTCCGGTTACCGTGTGCCAAAATCATAGTGAGTTTGTTGAGTTGACAATTTTTATGCATATAGAAACGACGCATTTAAAATGTGTTACTTAAGTTATAAGTTTCTGGAAGATAATAATGAGCATACAGTTAACCTACAAGTTCATAAACGGGTCGTTCCCATCACAGTTATATGTAAATAACTAGCTTCTAATAAATATGTCGATTAGCGCATGTTCATACTCAAGAATCAAAGTATCTCTTAGTAAAATTTCATTGAAATCGATGTAGCAGTTTAAGCGTAACAGTCAGATAGAGTTTGAATTCATATTATTTTTATATGCTTAGGCATGCTTATGCTTATGCTTATGCATTAAAAAAAGTGTTTGGCGGTCTAGTAGAAATAAAAATGTAAAGTGGACATCATGAACAATTTTTTTAAACTATTTACACTCCGGAAATATATGAAGGAGAGTGGAAAACAAATTAAGGAAACATAAATATTTACAAGCGCTCCAGTAAGAGCAAAATAATTAAACTGGACGAACTAAGCCGAGTAATAAAAAACGCAGTAATCAAACATCATGGAGTGAATTATTTTATTTTGCAGGCCCCTGTTATGCGCATGGCGTTCAGTTTTTAATTTTATGAAATTATGAAAATGAGCAATGAGGTGAATTGCAAGTGAAAAGAGGCATAAAAAATATGAATATAAATGTGAACCCTACAAATCAGTTACATAACAATTTTTATGATACATTTTATAGGTAAACTGGTATTTGTACTCATTTTATAATTTAACTTGTATTGTCGGTACAAACTACAGCTAAGTAATAAATGTACTGATCCGCTATATTTGAGTACGTATACACAGAACAATACTTGATTTTCCGAAAAAAAGTATGAAACAAATATGGGAAGCTTAGACGCTGGCCAATTGCGGGTTGTGGCTACCTAATCTTGCCGTTGGATGTTTTAAGCAACTCGAAGGCCTTCAACTATGCTTCACGACTGCTGTCTTTTGATAACAACCGGGACCGACTGCTTAACGTGACCTCCGAATCACAGAAACGCTCATAACCTATCATGCCAGAAACGGCACCCATCTAGTTTTGATTGTGTCATCATTGCTTACCCTTGGTGATTGTTTCTAATCACTTAAGGCCACTCAGCTAGGAGCGCTTCACAGATCACTCATTAACCCAATAAACTGGTCAGACACAGGACTAGTTTGCCAACAAGGTCATACAAGGACATACGCTGATGGAAACGAATAATCCAATCCCCTAAACGTCTAAATCAATCAGTGATGACCAAAATCCTCAATTATGAAGACTAGAGAGTACGTACGTGTCCATATCAAAATATAGTGATGGCATTACATTATCCTGCGACTATTCCCTACGACTATTCCCCACAATTCTTTAGTATCCACTAACATTGTGACCCCTTGCGGTATATTATTGGACTTAATGGCATCATTTAACGTATTCCGATCTTCAATAGGCAGCGTAACGTGCTAGCGGCATGGTTTTGGGGTACCGTAAATATTAGGTTATTATTATTAAACATGTGTGAAGTGTCGATGCGACAGTGATATGTATAAAAAAGTTTATTGCTTAGAATTTATAACACAAAATAAATATTAGGACTGCAGAATACTTTTTACTTTTTTTACAGAGTGATTTGTTTCATCGAATAAAATAACACTAACTAGTCGTAACTATGTCTAAGTTGTTATTTTTTTTCCCATTTTGTAAATAATACTTAATAATATTCTACAAGAAGCAGAATATAAATATAACAAAATGTATATCTATCCATACAATATACAATTCAGATGTACCTATTGTTGCATCAAAATTTTAAGTTACTTGAAACTAAAAAGATTATTTCGTTAAAAAATCAATTTTACATAACAGCGAGCGCAAACTATCAAGAAAATAATATAGTATACGGAACAACACACTACAATGGGCTACATACACACGCAATTTTTATTTTTTATTATTCCCGTCCATTTGACAAATATTGATGTGGTTGTAATGGTTAGAGCATTACTTGCAACTGTCATAGTAGCAGGTTCATACTAAATGTAGAGCATAAAATGCTTTCTATGTTTCAATTATCGGTTAAGTGTGATATATTGTACTTTTCTATTATAGTTCTATTGAAATATCGGTTTTATTTATAACACTAGTTCTTTAATGTGATTTGATTTCGTTTGTTATTCATTTTAGGGAAAGTTCAAATATGGCATTACTAAAATTTTAGTTTACAGTCCTTATCTTTATGTAGTACATATGTACCTCCGACAAGAGTTAAACTTAATTTTTTTAAAACAACTCCCTCATTAGATAGGAACATTCATGTGTTGCGGGAGACCTTACAAACATGCATAAAAGAACATACAAGAACAAGATAACAACAATTTGTGTACCACACCAAGCGTGGTCTGTTGGGTACGGTTTTAATCCTAAACAGTCAGCATAGAAGGTGTGACCACAGGTATATCTTGACTATTTTGAGTCTGTGCATTTCTGGATTTATTTTTAAATTCCTGATTCAAACTTTTAACCCTACTTTTGCGTATTTAGGTCATAGTTTTTGTATACCTTATTCTTCTTATATTATTTTATATTAACATCTCCTATATATTTATTTATTCATAAATTTTATAAATTTTCTAAACTAATAAAAATGTTTCTTATAAGTATGAATCTAGTAGCGTACCTAAAATAATGTTGAGAATAATAATGGCTAGGAAAATACCTGACTCTAAAATTAGAACCACGTACTTTATTTGAAAATAGAAAATAAATATTTTATATATTTAAGTATTAAAAACAGACTTTATCTTAATACAAATAGTTGCCAATAAATTGCAGTAGTGTCATGTAAAATTTAATTTGCAATAAAACTCGAAACAAGCACACTCGGTCATACCTGATAAGCGGAATGGTAATATTTGAATGAACACTTAAACGGAGTAATTCGGGAAAATAAAAATGAAGCTTGTGTTTAATGCAGGCACCACACTTCGTTATGCGGTATTCGTTATGTGTCTACGCCGTATTCGCCCAAATATTAGTTATGTGCGCAAACAACAAACATGCCATCCACACTTCGAACTGGTATGCCAAATAAGCATCAAATAAGGCAAATATGTATTTGTAGAGATGTGTCATTGTCATTTTTATGGTGAACGAAACGAATATACTCTCCACACTTCGCCGTGTGCGCGCGAATAACCCGCATAACGAATAGCGCATAGCGAAGTGTGGTGCCTGCTTAATATTTCATGTATGATTAAGAGCTTAGGAAAAATCGTAAAATAATTATATAAGAAGCAAAATTTGTATTTTGTATTTGTGAACTACATTTTTCTAATCCAAAATAATACAACTATTACTTCTACTACTGGATACACTCAATAGTGTAGTTCTGGTATTATAGCGAATTTTTACAGATGAATAGTACTTGTTTATATAAAACTTTGAAATATGTTCCCCTACCTATACCTAATCCTATATATCTATATATTACCGCATTCATTATTTTTATTTAACTTAATATTAGTTCATAACGAAATTAAAGTCTTACAGCGCTTGTTAAACTTATTGAGCATTGTAAATGTAGTGTAGTGTACTGTAGTGGTGCCTGAGTATGTCTATCTATACAAATACATGAAATTATCTGTGTCTTACTTCAGAAGGGTGCTCAGCTAGTACACAATACGAGTATATAGGTAGATTAGGTACTTATGATTTACATAAAAAAAACTTAAAATAAATATGTCATCTGATTTATTTAATACACTTTTTCTAACAATAGGTACAGTTGAGAGCAGGTTCTTTCAATGTTTTTCCCTAAAACCCACAATATTAAGATTGTACATACAAATAAAATGTTTATATCAGCAAACAAAGGCCTTGTGTGTGTACGTGCTTAGTAGACGACCTTTTTACCTACTCCGTTCATAAATAAACAGGATCTCGGATAATCTGAAGTCGAATCAAGAATCCCGTAAAGTTTGCGAGGGTCGAGAAGGAAAATGGGTCACAAGGACTTGTGGACGTTAGATTAGTAAACTAGCGGTACTGCACTATTGTGGCCCCGGACTTAATTCGATTACAGGATCGGTTTCTAGTAACAATGTCGTTATGTACTACAGACTAACATCTTTTATCGTGTACATCTACTACAGTAGGCACTATACAGTACAGTACACACTACTAGTACAATTATTCATTGCTAATGAACGAATGTGCAATTTCAAATCAGTTCTGTGTCCATCTGGTTGTTCAGGACGAAGTCTAGAACACCTGGACCGATTTTTATGGGCCTTTCAATAGCAGACTTTAGTAAAGAGTGACTTAGACTACTTCTTGATAAATGAAAAGTTTTTTTTTTCTTAAAAGAAAAAAAAAACTTATTTTCAACAAATGAAATAGTGAACAAAATTAGATTAAAAATCAGCTTAGCTAGTATAATGGAATATTTTCTATATATATAAAAATGAATCCCTATTTCCCTTGGTCACGGCATCACGCGTGAATGGCTGGACCGATTTGACTAATACTTTTTTTGTTGTATTTGTTATTATTAGGAGAAGGTTCTTACGGAAAAAATATTAAGAAAATCTCTCAGAAATATTGAAAAATATACATTTAATTTTGAATATTTAAAAAAAACGCGCGTAACGAATGTCAATGTCATTCACAGCCATTGAGTGACGTTGAATTGGCGGTACGAAGTTCGCGGGGTCAGCTAGTCTAATATATAAAATTCTCGTGTCACAGTTTTCGTTGCCATACTCCTCCGAAACGGCTTGACCGACAATTATGCATATTCAGTAGGTCTGAGAATCGGCCAACATCTATTTTTGATACCTCTAAAACGCGAGCGGAGCTGCGGACATCAGCTAGTTATATATAAAAATGAATCCCGATTTCCCTTGGTCACGCCATCACGCGTGAACGACTGGACCGATTTCACTAATTTTTTTTTGTTGTGTATGTTATTGACAGGAGAAGGTTCTTATGAAAGAAAATATTAAAAAAACTACGCGGAAATTAAAATATTTAGAAAATTAAGACAGGACAACGTCTGTCGGGTCAGCTAGAAATGAATAAACTAGTAATGTATACAAAACTGTTACTTTTAGTTTTTTTGTACTTCGTGAAAGGACTTACATATATAAAATAAATAAATAAATATTTTGGACATCTAGTCCCAAGCACAGCAGAGCTTGTGTTATGGGTACTAGACAACCGATATAAATACATAAACATACTTTTTTTTTGTAAATACATACATATTATACATAGAAAACACCCAGACTCCTAAACAAATATTTGTGAATCACACAAATAATATTTGGTCCGACCCGGGAATCGAACCCGAGACCTCTTGATTAGCAGCCGCACACGCTACCGCTAACCTCTAGACCAACGAAGCAGTCGAACTAGTTTTTGAAAATTTTACCTTATCGGATTATCCACTATTCACTTTATCACTCAGTCAATAATAAGAGAAGTATCGAAAGTAAAGTAAAGAAATATCGAACAAACTTTTATTTTTAGTTCCAAGATACGCTATGATTTACTAAATATCCTTTTATATACTTTTTATGATAAATAGCTTACAAGAAATAGAGGCCTAACTCATATAAACTAACTTGGGTATGACATTTTAATAGAAATAAAACATTTTATAGATATTAGAAAGCATTTAGTTTTGAAATGTTCTTGTCTGTCTTGCCTTAAAAGCTTTTGTGTGTTATGTCATTTAAAGATTTTAGTTACTAATGCTGTTTTAAAGAAATCTTCTTTTAACTTTACGAAAAATTATTACATCATTTGAGGATATCACTTGTCAAATTTGATTATCATCGTAGTTTAGTTTAATATTATTTACTTGCTTCTTCATTCGACTGATCTTTTCTTGCTGGATTCGTTAATACTTTATTTTGGCCCTAAATTTCTCAACTCGTAACGTACTCAACATATTTTTTCCATAAAATAATTTTATGGAATTAAACCCGGTTTAAAAAGTTCATATAAACTTAATGTTTTAAGAACGAATTGTAAGCAATTAAAGTTAATCAATATTTTATCGCCTTTAAAGAGTAAATTGGTAAAGGGTTTTCATTGCAACATGAGCACAAAATAAGGTTCTAGCGGACTCATCTGCAGAGAAGGAAAATTAAAAACATTTCATTCTTCACTCGAGAGTCGACGCACGAAGAACATTACATTATTACGAATTTAGTGAGGACAACGGACCATAACCAAGCTTATTTTTTAACAATTAAAATCTTGATAGCACGTCGGCATAACGTGCTTTCATGACGTGCTTTCACGAATAACGTTCATACGGGCGATAATTAAATAAAAACAACGGTGCGATTGCGTATTTTAATGAGGTCATTATTTTTTTATTACACGCAACAATTAACTATGAAAATTGAGACACCGTTCGCTGTGCTTTTAATATAAGTAAGGCTAACTATGCATTCAATTGTAACTGCAACAGAAGTAATCTCCTTTTAAAGTTCGTATTTCAGCGGGAATATCTTTGGCAAATTTTGGGAAACTCTCCCATTGCACACCTTACATTGCTTCTCGCATCCAACTCTTGCCAGCCATCCTGCGCTAGAAGTCACTCCACTTGACTTGTGAGTATCCTACTAGAAGGTTGCGTCTGGAGGTCTGGAGACCTCCCCAGACATCAGATCAACGATTATCACTTTTAACCACGGCTTCAATTGCTGAAAATACTCTGTCTATTATTTGGGGAAGATCGCTTTCCCAAGACGAAAGCTTACATAAGTATGAACCTTACTGATGATAGGATAATTAGGCACCTTCAAACTAATTTATAACTTAAATATAGAATGAAGTGCTGAGATGAATAATTATTTAAACTTTCCTTTTTCTCTACTTCATTTTTATTTTTTAAGCCTTGAGGAATTCATTCGTATTTGAATAAAATCTCTTTGAAAAAAACTCAAACAATTCGAAACACCTCAAGACATTACCGTAGGGCCTCTAAATTTGCGTGTATAAGCGAAACGCGTAATGTCGGGGTGAGTCCGCCAAAATCGTATTTAAATTCACCGATTCCGACACGAGATAAGCAAAATCATGAGTTAGGTAGGAAGGGTTATAGAATCCTGCTGCGTGAGGCCGCATAATTCCGTCTCCAGTAGGGTGTCCATGTCTTTCGTGTTGACAAAGATATCTCGATCTTTTTAAGAAGAAATCTTGCAAACTGTTTAGTGTTGAATATTTTCTTGTAAAACGTACAAACACAAAGATTTTATCAAAAATCCTGAGAGTTTATTTGTTTGTTTGCATGAGATGTAGAAATCTGATATGACTGAGTACTTACAAACGTGGCTTGCAATTTTTTTTTAATCTGTTTATATACATTATTACTATTACTATTTTTCTTGTTAAATATGGCTTTTAATCATCAAATTATGTTAATGATCCAAGTATTATTTCCGTGTTATTTATTAAAATAAATAATTAATATAATTAATAATATTAAAAAATTCAATTAAATTAATGAAAAGGTTTCATAACATTTTTACAGTTGAAAACGATTCTTAAATCCATATATATGTGCTCTTTAAAATAACTAAAAATAAAATATAAAAAAAATTAAGTTATTTTAAAGCCATTAGATAACTAAAATAAGTTTAAGATAAAAGTTACTATGAATTTGGTACCAGTGTGATATTAGAGTGTAAATTTTAACTTATATTTTCATTTACTTACCAAACCTGCAAATTAAATTCTTTTTGCACGCATTACGTCCTTTATCCGGAAAGTCAGCCGCAATTTAGGTACCCTAATTTTCGTAACAGGGGTACCAGAGGGGAGAAAGGGAAAAAGTAAGGGTGATTAAAGATAAACAATGGTTCTAAACCAACGTGAGGCCTATTACAGTTAGAATACATTGCAATGTTATCTTTGGTATATATATAAATTATGAAAGAGTTTTATATGATTTTGAAATTATGATTTCTCATTAAATTTATGATTATATTGTTAATATGTTCTGGTGTGTACTGCGCGTAAGACAATAAAGCTTTGCGAAAAAAAAATGTTCAATTTTTCATTCTAGTTTAAATATTTACTAGTTTACAAAAACAAAATTTGAAAGTATGTTGCTAAAAATACATAAAACTGTCGATCAGTCTGCGTCTCCTATTGCCCGTAGCGTGATAAATAAGGCTACACAGCCGACCTTCAAAAATAGACATATATTATCGCAGATTCCTTTTTAGGGTTCCGAAGTTTTGGACTCGGAACCCTTATAGATTCGTCATGTCCGTCTGTCCGTACGTCCGTCCGTCCGTCCGTCCTCGACTTACCGTCCAAACGGTACCGGACAAAGTGCTGCAATAAAATTATGAAAAATATTTTTATTTGGGGACCTCCCCTACACGTAAAGTGGGGAGTGAACAACAACACGTAAAGAATACTCCCTGAGATTGCCGTGTTCAACCAACCAAACAAACTTTTCAACTTGTTGAAATTACCTTAGATAAATAAACTTATAGGTAAACAATTTTCTCCATGGTTATTCCCAAGGAAAAAAGACCCTGTAGGATCATCCATAGACAAAAAGGTCGTTAAATCAAAATATGAGGTACCTATATAGATATGATTAGTACCACTACCACTTATGGGCACAAATCTGAAGTTTATAATATTCTTTTTGTATTTCCGTGATCTTTAAAATCGACAAACTTTCTGGTATTTCTATATTTCTATTCCGATTCCCACTTTGAATTCAAAGTCACTTTTATCATACTTTAAGGAATTATCCCAAATCTATTCTAAACATCTAACTGTGAAATATATCACAAAACATTTCTTCTTGATATTTTATTGTAATCATGAAATCTATTTTTATCACATGAAAATACTGGTCATTATTCCAAGTAGAATAAAAAATGTTTCCAATATTTATAACATCGGAAGCGGTTGTGAATTATGTATTCGAATATTTCGATCCGGACCTCCGAACCTCTAACCCTGGGCGGTAGCAAGAAAACGCGTATTGGATTCGCGGATTTATTTTTAAGAATTACGCTAATTTTTTAGGCTAGGACTTTAATGTGGTTATTACTGAATAAAGTTCATATCTAGAAGGATGCTCCGAGGCTACGCTTACTTTTATTTTGCCATTGTTGGATTTATTATACGTATACTTAAACGCCCGCAAGTAGAAGTCCGTTTACGAATTGAATTGAACTTGAATTTAGTTATAGGTATACAAATGAATAGTGTTAATTCTTAATGTTGTTAAAAGTAATCCAAGACAGTTTGACAAACAATAGCACTATAATCTTTCGCGATCGAGCGATAATATATTTTATGCACCATGTTGATGTCATGTATATCACCAATAATTGTGGTGCCATTGGCAAACATATATTTATTAAGGTATAGATCCACTGAAAGCAACTGACTCTACATCATATTTACGTAATCTTCGAATCTATCAATATGTGATCATTTCATAGTTATAACATTTAATTACCAGATAATTTTACAGGCAGAAGTTGACCAGAGGTAGAGCTATTTATTCAATGAAATTATCATACAAATTAAGCATAATGTATTATATCTACAGCATTTCAAATTATCTTAAGATAACGTAAAATGTTACAGTTATTACTTCCCGAAATACAAAAGGGAAGGACAAATATACAAACATTTTCATAAATATCTCTTTGTGAGCATTTCATCAAGACGCACCGATGCCTCGGGAGAATAACCTCCATGAATATTTTGAGGTACACAAATTTGTGATATAACCACTGAGGATATCTCGTGTTCTTCTATCCTGTATTTCAATAAGTGCTCTTCTTTCAGTTTCCTTTTAGTGTTTGACAACGTCGCTTGTATTCAAAGTACAATGGTATGAAAAAGAAAAAGTAAACTTTCACCAAACTTGTAAGAAATGTAGAAACAGCGGTTGATGTAATAAATAGAATACAAGTAAGTTTAAGTAGATTAAGATATTATTAATAAATGGGACAAAATATAAATCTAAGGGTTTATAAAATCCAATCCCTAGGTAGAAGAAATTTTGCATGAAGTCCTTAAAATAAAAGTATTGTAATTCTTGATAGTTAAAAACCTTAATTTGTATGATTTAATTAAAATATGTACACGTATTTTTGTGAAATATCTTGAAAGAAAATATATTATATATACTTTCTTCTTTGGGCTTCATTGCATTATTTTTATTATCAGGATTATTTGGGCGCACCCTCAGTAAGGTTTCGTCTTTGTTCTTGTTAGGAAGGATTTATTCGAGTATTAGAAGCAGGGATTTAATTTTTAAGCAGATTAATTGTGTTTTCTTTTTTTTAAATTTTAATAGGAAGATTTTATTTTTAAAATTTTGCTTTAGCTAAGATAACAATCAATTGAGACTATAAGACATCTTGATTTATAGTAATCAAACTGTCATTTGTAAAAATAAGAAAAACTTTGAATTGGTAAGATAACCTACTTAATAAAAATGTGCATTAGATAATATATATTGCTAAATAAGAAACAACCTAGGGCGCACCCTTAAAGGTAAATACATACGATAGGTAGGTATATACGAAATGTAATCCCCTAGGATTATTCTGGAGAGGAAGTGACTTTAGTATAATCAAAGTTAGGAACAGTGTTTTAAAATTTATATTTTTAATAGTCGGGACTGGAATTAAAGTAGAAAGAAAGAGAGAGAGAAAGAGAGAGAGATGTAAGAGAGCTGGTAATGTTTTTTTCCATACCAATATTATTAAATCGAATGTAACTCTATCTATCTGTCATGCTTCAACTGCTTAACCGCTGAACCGATATGGTCGCCTTGGAGATAGACATAGGCTATTATTTTGTTGCGATAATCGACATACAAGGAGTTGCAGGCTACAGTTTGCATTGATTCCTTGTGTCCATTTAATCTATATTCGTAAAGTCCCCCGCTACACAAAAATGTTTTCAATTCGAGAATTGTCTTTTGAAAGAGAGATAACAGACACATTATCACACAATAACAATATAAATTTTAAATGATTAGTCAGAAGTACATTTAGCAATATGTTTTTCAAACATACACAAAAACATATACAAGCTAATAATAGTAACGACGACATTTGTGGTCTTGAATAAAATATTAATGGAGGATCGAATGAGGTCAGTATTGCCGAGGAGAGGAAACTTGCGCCACGAAAAAGGACACGGGACACGGGTAATTTTAATCTCGATTGGATTTGATCCCCTAACGTATGTTCTATCCAATGAAACAGATAGATAATACGTTATGCCTCAGATAAAAACATATTTATTGTATGATCGTTATCGTCCACAAAAGTTATTTTGTTAACCGACTTCAAAAAAAAGGAGGAGGTTCTCAATTCGTCGGAATCTTTTTTTTTTTTTTTTTTTTTTTTTTTTTTTTTATGTATGTTCAGCGATAATTTCGTCGTTTATGAACCGATTTCAAAAATTATTTTTGCATTGGAATGGGCGTAGCTTACAGGTGGTCCCATTGTCACCATATCGAGATCTGATGATGGGATCCCAAGGAAATCAAGGGAACTCCTCAAATATCATAGGTACAATGTCGCGAATTGGATACTCGGAATAGTTATTCATTGAAGTCGGTTCTTTTTTGTTAAAATTATATTATAATAAACAAAGTTTAATATCTTATGATGATCTATTATTATAACAACTTTGTAAGTCATTTAAATTCGAGTACGAGCCGTGTCCGGTCAAATTTATATCGTAAAAAATGATTTTTTGATTGGACCTGCTGTAATGGAGTTTAAAAGGAAGGAGAGATTGTATAGAGCGGATAATACGATCTTATACTTTGTATTATATCTCGAAAATTTTTCTTAGATAATAAAAGAGTACCTATGGGTTAGTTTCACTGAATATTTTTTTGTTTCTATTAATTTATAGAAATGTATATCAGAAAATATGTACGTGATTCCGTGTTACTGAAGAAAGCAAAAATAAGTTTATTTTAGTCTCCAAACTTTTTGATTGTGTATCTATAGTCGTCACAAATTAAGAAGCTCGTTTTTGACATTTGTCATAGTGTTTTTTAATTAACGACTAATTCGTGTTTTTGAGTGTATTTTTTCAGTATAAAGTAAAGTTAAACGTGATGATTATTTATGATACGCGTTGTGATAGTGTATGAGTAACATAGTAATCAAATAGGATTAAGAATTTGATTTTTCAATGTCCAAAATCGTTTATCGTTGATTAAAAACACGATGACAAATGTCAAAACGGGCTTCTTATTTCATAACGACTATAATATGAGTCTTTTTAATTTTAACGCTTCTACCCACTTAAAGTTAATTTGGTTCAAGGTACAACATCAATCATTTTTTTACCAGAATCCTACTAATAACAAAAATATTAATTTATGCTTATATTTGAAAAGATTGAAAGTAAACTATAATTAAAATTTGGTTGTATTTTTTTATTGTGAATACTTAGATGTTTTAAGAGGCCATTTATAATTTAGATAGTCATACATTTCCATCATAACTAACAGCCTTGTTGGTCTAGTAGTTAGCATATGCGGCTGCTGATCAAGAGGTCTCGGATTCGTATCCGGGTCGGACCAAATACTATTTGTGTGATTCACATTCAATTAAGTATGTATTTACAAAAAAATATGTTTATGTATTTACATCAGTTATTGTCTAGTACCCATAATACAAGCTCTGCTTAGCTTGGGACTAGATATTGTTGTGTGTGAGACGTCCAAAATATTTATTATTTATTTATAACAAGGTTTCAACAACTCTATGCAATACTAATGTCCAAACGTTAGGTCATCGCAAGCAAGTGGGCCGTCCCACTGTCGGGATGCTTACACATGTTATTGACCCTGCCCTATTGTTAACGCCATATGGCAACCGAAATTACCTCATACCCTCACGCAAATTAGCGAAAATTCTTAAAAAACCCTTCAAGGGTGTTGAAAGGTATTCGAACAACAATTTTCTAGTTAACGATTATGTTAGTCTTTTTTCTTCTTTTAGCTTTGTAACTTTGTATTAATACTAATATTGTAAGTTCGAAAGTAACTATCTGTTTGTCAGTCTATTACAGTTTCATTGCTAAGCCGCTGAACTGTTTTCAATGAAATTTGACAGAAATACCTTCATTCTTGAGAAACGACATAGGTTACACTTTGCTGCGATAACGCGTGGATTTATGAGTAAAGCTAGTATATTATTTGTATAAGGAGTGGGATGAGTGCGTTATTTGTGAAATTAAAAGTAACTCGAAATTTCTACAACACTTAGTTTAGCAAATATTTAACAGATTCAAGAAATTTAAGGCTGTTAAAGTCGTTGAAATAGTCAAAGCTGTTATTTTAGAGTTTGTCAGACATTCTTAAATTAGTTATAAGTTCAACGTTAAAAGTTTTAAATGTAGTTATATCTACTGTTTTTAGATATTCCTGACAGATACACATAGGCTGTACAGCGGTACTTGGTCGAGGTAAAATTATTTTAAAGGTACGTTCCGACGTCTATGGTTAGCTAGAGCTAAGATATTTTCTAGATATTTTTTTATAATTTACTGTGTTTTAAAATTGGAAATTAATGATGAAAGTAAATAATTCCTTCACTTTTATTTTAAATATATAGTTAAATCAGCATGTTTTGTGCGAAACACCTTATTTTTATACTTCCCATAAAAAAAAATGCTCTAAAACGGTAAAATAGAAGTAACAACGGCATATGGTTAGACGTTCCTTCAAACTATTTCCCGTAATGATGCGGAATTACGTCCAAAACAAGAGCTCAATTATCATCCGATAGACAAGGGTGGACGTGATAAAAACATATCTCCTAACACATAATTACATAATTGTGCGCCCTCGCCGCGCCTCGGGTAACGACGCCACACGAATATTGCTTAGCTAGAGACCAAAAAATAAAATTACATACTGCGTTGGGACTGTAAGGATATGATCTCGGGGATTTAACTTATATGTATTTAAACAACATATTTTCAGTACATAGAAGTTTTTATCATTACAAACACGTTGTAGTTTATTTTAATAACAGCTGCGCTTCCGCGGTATTACCGCGTTTTAAATGCTTTCGTTCACTTCATCAACCCTGTCATTATTCTAAAATAAAGGTAGCCTAAGATAACAGGCAGTGAAAGCCGTATTAAAAATTTTCAAGCATTGTCAAAGATTAACCGGAGCAAATAACATTTATTTTTATGTAAATACCGTAGAAGATTGAAGATTTTTTGTAATTAAGGGTTGAATTGTAAAACAAAGTTACATTGAGAGTATATAGATGTTTTTTATGCATCTACTAACTTGTTTTCTCATGATCCGCTATCATAAATTTTATCTTGTGTAACTTAAATACCTTAATTTTTAAACAAACTTTTTCACATTATAATACAAGGATAGATAGGAACGAAGTTATCTTTAGTAAAAAGCAACAGCCTCTGCCTACATCTATAATAATATTTCTAGCAGTCCCTTTTAAAGCCAATTCTGTACCTTTGATGTTATCAGTTTACATTATTCATGATAAACTAACACCTACAAGGGATAGTTCATGACTTATATAAATAATTTAGCTTCGTATTGATCCCGATAAGCGTTCCATTCATTATAGATTAAATCTCCTGTCTTGTGTTGAATCCATGTAAGCCCTAAGGATCGAGTATTGTAATTACAAATAGGAATTTATTTGTTAGGGAAAGAATATCACAACTAATAGTGACATGCAAATTTAACTTTTCGTGTTAAAGGATAATATGAATTAGAAATATGATGTATTTCGCTTGTAACTTATTTATTGGTATAATTTTATAATTTCCGTTCATGGGTGATGTTTTAGACTACGGCTAAGCCAGCGGATGTTGAGGCAAAACGAGCTTATCATTGTGCTCGACTGGGTATCATGCCGCATTTCTTAATAACGGTATAAGAATTTGTTCTTCAACGCCAGGTAAACACATTACCAATAAGCTCGGTACTATCCCCTGTCCACTTTTGAGAACTCTGAACTGCAACAGCAGGATAAGCTTAGTATCCTTGATATGGATATTTATCTCAACCCGCATGATTCGAGTGAGCATCGAAAGCGACACTAAAACGGGCTCACGTAAGCTAGGTGTACTGAACACAGCGAGACTAAAATCTATTCTTTATTTTATGTTTAATAGTATTAGTTGAAAATTCTTAATACCGTATAAGTCGTATCCATACTATTTCTGCACCGATCCGTTGAGATAGAACAGAAAGGGCCGAAAAACAAGTTTTAATAAGAACGTGGAAGTGAAATATTTTCTGTACCGGAATCGTTAATAACTGTATGTTGCGGTTGGAGTCAGCCGGGTCGAACTGACAATTCCCTTTTAATTTGAAAGCCTGAACAGGATTGGGCCTAACAAGATACCGCCTAATTATAGCTTAGATAAAGAACAAACAAGCTACGAATCGATTTAGGATTGTTAAAGCTCCATATGTTTTAGGAACATAATTTGGATCGAAATTTGATTGAAAATTTATTATCGATTAAAGCGAATGAAAAAATACACGTATTGGTATAAATTGTAGAGACGTACATAGATGAAACAAGTATTGCTTTGATGGATTTTGATAGTTTTTGGTATTGAACATATTTTGAGAAGCAAATATGACCGATTTTAGTTACCTATATTTTAAGGTTATTAAGCTTAACAATGTTATAAATGATCAAATCTTGAAAAAAGTTATGACCGATATATGTAATGATATTCCCAAAGGAAGTACCTTTTTTTAAATACTATGATATATTTAGATTTCCGGAGAAATTAACTATTAGGAATCTAAAATTACTGTAGTACATATATCAATATAAAGGAAGTTTTGAATTTTATAATATTGAAAAAAATATGTATGAGCCTATCGAGATGACTCAACTCTGCCTGATAGAAAGCAGTAGTAAAATCCAAGTGAAGTAGTCACCATACTTAATGCGAATGCAGACAGAATGCGAAGTAAAGTTATTATAATCAAAAGCACGTCTGTAAGAGTTTCTTCAATCAGTACTTACATGAACTAGTCTTGAACTAAAATGTACAATCCTCCACGTTGTAATAAACTGTTGGCAGCTTTTGAATTTATTACTTGGTCGTAGTTTGAAACTTTAATTACCCTTGTCTATATTGGCGATAGTGAGCACAGGGTGTATCCTCCTAATGCATATTAATAGGTTGCAAGTTATTATGGAGATGTGAACTGTACACCACTGGAAGATGATATTAGTCCTTGTACTAAATCAGGTATCATAAATGCATAGCCTAGTTGTTTGATTGCGTTACTGTTAAAGTAATAAAGTATAAAAATATTCTGTTCTGGAGCAGTAATATTATTTTCCTGGATACCTTATAAATGAGCATAACATACTTTTTAAAACATTGAATTTTACATTAAGAGAATATGACAGAGTTATTAATTGATTGAAAACTTTTACAAGTATACATGGTTAATGTCCGTGTGGTAACGGATTAAGAATACAGAGTGTCACTACCCCTATTTATCCCACGCGGGTGTCGTGAAAGGCGACTAAGGGATAAACTACGCAAGACAACATCAATACAAAGAGAATGAAAACTTGAAACCAACCCTATACCAACCCGTCTGGCCAGCGTAGTATAGTAAGCCAATACCTCCTTTTTAAGGAAAAGCCTATGTCCAGCAGTATACTGTTAAAGGCTGTTGATGATGATGATGATCATGATGACGATAACATGGTTAATATGTAAATTTTATTTGCACTGTGATCCAAATTACAAAATGAAAACGTGAAGGTGATGCATTTTTTGTGGCAGAATTGTTGGGTTACCCAATCTTTCAGTTGGATTACACCGATCATGCTCACTAACGGTTTTTCTGAGTAACCGAAAATTGGATAACCGTAAAGTAATATCGAATGAAAGAATGAAGGGTAAGGGTAAAAAAGTGAGAGGGGTGATCAGGTCCAGTAACTAAATTCACCCAATGAAGAGTAGCCTAAGAATTTCTTAATACATACTAGTTTTCTGGAAGGATATCTGTTAGTTTTAGTTTCACAACTCAACCATTAAACTGGTTTGGATGAATTTCGGTATTAAGATGAATTGGACCCTGGAGAAGGATATAGGCTATTTATTGGCTCGATAACCGACATATACGCGGACGGAGCGGCGGTCTTAAGCATGTGCACGCACGTAAAACTATAAGTGAATGAATACATATTATAATCATGCATATCCTATCCTAGTGTTTATAAATATGTAGTAATAATACATATCCTAGACATACTAGCGATGATTTGATAAAAGTATTTCTCTTTATTGTAAGAGTATGTCAACTTCGAAATACTTCTAAATGTAAAACAACGTCCAAGACAAATTACTACCGTTAAAGTGCATATTTATCACTATTTGCAAGTAAATATTTCTTAGTTTTTATGTCTGTATTCTTAAAGTAGTCTCTTAATTTAAAACTAAATGAGTAAGTTTTCTTAGAGCATTTAAAAGTGGTAGTAATATTTTCATAATTATGATTTTAATTAGTTTAGTTTCAGGAAATTTTCACAAACATTAATTAGTCTATTTCAGTTCAGAAGTCTGTAATAGACTATCGAAAATTCAATTAATTTAACTTAATGTTTGGGGTAAGTTTTTAGCTTAATTCTGTAGCCGAATAATTAACCAAACTTCAAGTTAACAAAATAAAGCAAAATAAATACATAATAATTGTTGTAATTAATGTATTGAGATACGATAAAAGTTACATAAATTCAAAGTCTTACAAACTGAATACCAATTAGGATAATTAACACCCCTTCCTTATCGCGGTATTTCAAACGAAGGTAACCTACTTCGGAATATAAAAAGTTATCTTTAAGGTAGCTAAGGTTAAACATCATAACACATTGCTATATTCATCTAAAAACCTCTCACTAACTATAATATTTTCAATGGGCTTCTAAGGCCTTGAACTGTGTTTTAACGTTATGTCAAAAAAGGACTACTTTTAGATAAAGTATCAAATTCTCACAGGTATTGTATCAGCCATTACCGTATCAGCTAAAAAACCGGTTTTCTCAATGAATTATAATTATACATTAGTTAAGTAAAAGCTGATTTAATGAATGAAAGAAATAGTCAAATGTATAAGAAAGAGATAGATTATTGAAAATTTGAAATGTAAGATAAGGAGGTGGAATAAACAACGCCTACGTGGTTTCTTTGAGTGTGTGATTCGGCAAGCGATAAAAATCGCCGGTCTTATTCGTCAGTCTTTTTTTAATTAGTAAGGGGCCCATCATGTGAACCGAGATGGTAACCATTGTATAAAGAATAAATACGACATTTATAAATGACTGGAACATGGATATCGAGCAGGACATGATATAAAAGAAATGTCGGAAGTGCATGGCATTGTTTCGTCTTATTTTGTTATGGATATGTATTTGTATTACACATTCCATTTATAAAGTTGCTTTAAGAATAATTTTTTTATTGCGATTTATGTCATGTAGGTTGGTCTTCTGTGTGAGGAAAGTACTGTCCCGTATTAACTGACTCATTCGTGCTGAAATCAGCGTGGATCTACTACCTATGCCTATTCATTAACTTATATATTGAGAATGCCTGCAGACACGTTGGGATTCATTATTCGCTACAAATATTCTTAGCTTTCTTACTCTTTATAATAACTCTTTATTTAAAATCAGTGAATTAATATAATTAGAAACCTAGTATCTTAATAGATTCTTATTAAACTTATTTAACCCACTCGATATTTTAATCTATAGGCAGGACCTAACATGAAATACAGGTAATAAAAAGCGTAGCTATTGCTTCAGGTGATTAAACTAGAAAGCAATTTGCTAGCAGGAGATTGAAAACTCTTGCGGAAGTACACACTTGTTTACTTTTTATTCTTTTCCTTTGAATGGGGCACTAAGTTCTTACATTTTTAGATTAGAACCAAACGAAACTATAATAGAAAAAACTTACATTAAACTAGTTTAGCAGTTTTAACCAAATATCAGTTAGTAGCGCTGCGCACTGATTGTTGATTCCTAAATAACGTAAATAAGTTACCGGAAATAAAATTAACAGAGGTTAGTTCCATAATTCCAAAAAGATATTTCTGCGATTCTTTTTTTTCTTTTTAACACACAAGCACTTGTAACATATAAATCGAACAAGATGCGATTAATAATCAGCTTTTACCTTATAATGAACATGAAACTTTATATTTAAATATCTCTCCATTAACTGTAGACTTTTTTAAATACCAAAGTTAAAAATCTCAAATATAGAGTGAAGACGAAATGAGAGTAATAGACAAATAGTAGAATTATCTTAATGTAGAGAAAAAACAGTATTATACATAGTTAAATACTACGAGCATCAGTAGATCTACGAGTTCAAGATGGTATGATGACTAAGTTAAGGTCGCGGGAAACCTTCAGATGTGGGCAGCATAGGACCCGTTGTTGTAAGGAGCTTTGAGGGAGGCCTATGTCTAGTAGTGGACATCAATTGAGAAGGTGATGACAATTAAAGACTACGAAACGACAGAAAAAAAATTGTCGCTAAAATTATGCATTACATTGTGATTATTGCGCACACATACATACCATATATTTATTATTCAACCATTGGTTTCTTGTCTCACATTTTCAAAGTCATTCATTACAGAGAGATAGCAATTTACATTTTGCAATAAAACATTGTAAGTGTTGGTAACCCCTTTATAATTTCCATAAATTAAATAAAGGTTAGCACCGTATAATTCGTTTGTCCGTCGAATCAACGATTCGTAGTTACAGAGCAAACAAAATGATTAGTGATGCTAATCAAGATGTAATTATAGAACATTTGCTTTGTGTTATCCTTAAAAATCGTATGTATATGAGATGGTGTTTTTTCAAGCAAGAAAGGAAACAAATAACAGGCAGAATCATGATCGCTACATTCATCAAATATATCCTTGTAATAGGTATACATTGGAATTTTTATGTCCGTGTAAAATTGTATAGGTAAATATGATGTATTATAAAACAAAACTCTGAATAACGATTTTTTTACATGATTAGTACTTTCTCTAGAAGTGTTTGCTTTCTATATTGTTTTGTTCAGTATCGGTTTAAATCTTTTTTGTACAGAAATTTAAAATTATGTATCAGAAAATCAGAACTATGATAATTTTACAATTTATTTCATCTATTTAAACGCAATAAAAACAAGAATTGAATATAAGTGACCACGAACTAGCCTAGTTTAAACATCAAATATGGAGGATGTTTAAAGTAAATACAAAATCTTTAATAATTAGCATATATGTAAGTACATATGTATTAACAGTTTAGATTCAAATCTTTGTGACAAATCATAGAAATAATCAAAAAAGGTTTTGTCAATTTCTTTGGTATCTGTAGGTATACACACTTGATATTAAGTTTAAGTCTTCTGTATAGGATCTGTGATGAAACTGAGAAAAACTCTACCAGAAGGATAGAGAGTGATATATAAAGCTAAAATCAATCTTATCAAAGTTACATACTAACGTAATATCCCGGTAACTAACGTTGTAAAAATCTAATTAATTTGTATTATCTTATCAAAGTAAGTTCACATTTCAGCCCTTATTTCCTCTTGTATCTTGTGTAATATCTAAAATTTTACGAGACATTAATCCTACATCAAAGAGTAACTAGGATATAATTTATAGTTAATTATAACTTGGTGACAGATTTCGGTACAATTTTCTCAATTATAAACCAACGTACTGCTCCATTACATGTTCAGATTAATTAAAGTCGGGTAAGTAGTTTCAAAGTAATATAACTACTGAACGCAAAGTCGCAAGCACCCTATCTATTATACATTCTCATACAAGCTTCATTTTATATGTATAATCCTAAGTAAACACTACTGCCGATAAAGCAGGTGTATACTGAACTCTTTGATATGGAACAATTATAAAAAAAATCATGAATTCAAAGCTATTGAATTTAAGATCACAATAGATAGGTTATGTGACATACTAGAGGACCAACGCACAAAGCTTTTAGAGTGTTGCAACAGAAATATTATTACTGATAATCTGAAATATTGGTAGCTTTATTTTTAATATCGTAAAGATCAAAATGCTTTAACATTGATTTCGTGAATAGCTGACTTGTTTGTGTTCATGTGAATGACATGTTCAAAAATGTCTCCGAGATTTTTTGACAATACACGGTAATTGGTGGGTTGGGTACCTGGGTATATTGGTTTTGTTATACTACCATGCAGTTGGTTTACAAAGAGACATACGGAACTGGAATATCAAAGTAATTTGCTCATTGAACTTTTTTAAATAATGAATATTATACTCAAGCGGATTTAATTGCGGTTCACTACGATTTTTTGGAGGAGTTTCTAGCCGCGGCTACGCCCGTGTGTGTATCGATAATTACTGTAAATAACAGTCTATGTCCTTCTATAAAAGTTAAGGTATCTCCATGGTGAATCGCATTGAAATCAGCGGTGAAGCCGTAAAAGCGTTACAGACAGACATGGCTATTTTAAAATTCATAATATTATTGTTAATGAAAATATTATTACTGCTTGTTTTCTTGTCAACAGTTTTATATAAATTTAAAACTACCGTTCTTCCACAAAACAGCCATAATAACAAAATGTTCGTAAATTTATGTTATTGGAATATTGTTGTATCTATTAGCCAAATATGTATTTAACTGATTGAAATAAAAAAATAATGCACTCAAAAAGTGGCACATACCGGATAAAAGGATAAATAATTGCCTTTAAGGTGTATACATTCCATATGTGACGCCATAAATATAATTAAGAAAACCAAATGTGGAAGCTTATTAATAAGTAACAAAGCGACTTGAAAACAATATCGTTCTTCATATTAATAATAATATCTAAGCAGTTATTTAATATGACTGTGTCTTGTGTGCCCTTAACTCGCAGCAAAGCTTTTAGTTGCGTAGAAATTCGCAGACCGCAACATCTGGCGTGTACCTCGTACCATAGTACTCGTAGATTGCATTTTGTCTACTTTCGGTAACGAATGTCTCATTCCAGTGCAAAAGTCAACTTTAACGTGTATTCTTAAGGATCTTTTCCGCATGATACGATTTCGTAAACTTGCCGGTACTTACGATGTTTTGACAAGGAAACAGGTTTCAATCTGTTGTCTCCTGTTTCAGTACTATCGAGCTATTCTGTACAGATGCGGATTGCGGGAAAAGACGCAAACTCGATTTCCTTGGGACCAATTTCGTGAAAATGAAAACGCAAAAATTACTACGAGAAATAACATAATGGATACCTATGAATGCAGACCAACGTTTGGGGAACTTTGTCTTCAAGATATTACAGTTAAATCAAATTGTTTCTAGGTACAATCTCATCAGCTTTTATAACATAAGATAGAAAATTGATGTTATTATGTGATCTCTTTAGTTTTGTTACTTTATGTAGGAACCAACTAACAAATATTGGTACAAGAATATAAAAATGTGAAAATATATTTCTGTGTTACATCATATTTGTTACTTCTGTAGTGTTTGGTTGTTATTGAATGCAATTAAACAATTGTTTCAGTACTTAGTCATTGAGCATACACCTAAAAACAAATCAATTTCGCTTCTAGATATATGTCAAAGTAATGGGAGTGTGTAAAATTTAGAATTATGTACACGTATAAACTCAAACTCAACTGCTTACTTAAAGAATTTAATTGAGGTAATCTAGAAACAAAAACTGGTTTTTCTCTTGACCTAGTGGCGGTTCTAAATACTACGTTAGAGGTAGTTTCGTGAGTTCGGTTCCTATCCAATACAAATAATTATGTGATGAGCAAGGCAATTTGCTTTATATCTGAGTGTGTCTCTAATATATTTACTGATAAACATACTGATGCACCAATCAACCAGTCAAAGTTTGCACTATGTTACAATGGTAGGTACAGGGTTCGCCTAGTTTGGGATTAAACGGTAGACCAAGTTATCATAAACTAGACAATAATAACATAACATACACATGAGTTTCAGATTTGTGATGTTATTAGTATCTTCAATATAAGAAAATTACTTAAATGTCACCAACCTATTGCAATCCACAGCTGGGCATAATAATAAGCTTTTCCAGTGCACGCCACTCCCATTTGAAATGGTGTTGGTTTTAAATAGTTATTGTAATAAGAAGTTAGTATCAAGAACATAAAACCTATTAAATAAGCTCTTTACTAAGCTAGTTAAGTTTCTTACATCTCAAAATGAATATAGATTTTCATATTCTTATTATAATGGTATTCTGGATACGTAATAATGCTCTGAAGGGTAGGTAGTTATATTATATTAAACGAAGTTAGCGTAAAAGGATTGCTCGGCGACGCTAAGAGATCGAATAAAGAAACTTTTAATATTTTCTCTCTTTGTTTTCTTCCTTTCTTTGGTCTCATTTGAAGCGCGTTTTGTCTGGAAAGTAGATAGCGATTTACTTCAAGTGAGTGTAGGTAGGATTCGCAAGAACGTGATTGGTTGTTCATAAAATGTCAAAGTAAACTAAAAATATTTTACTATTATTATTCTAGCTGTCGAATTTGATTGATTTGGAAAATTTGTTAGTATCGAATAAATATAATCATAAGAAAGTAGGTGTTTATTAAACATGTATGTTTTGGAATGCATCATTTAAATTACATAAAATTTACAAACGAGACGTACAACATTTCTCAAAAACATCACATTAAAAGAACATTTAATATTTATAAAAATGAAAGTTTTAGAATACGAAGGAACTACTTACTAGCTTAACTTATGTATTTAAAAGTAAATGAATGGAAGGGAGTCATTGAAGACGTAACTACTACCTAGGTACTACTTTATTTTCATCGATTTGTCTTTCATTTAATTTGATTATTTATTAAAGAGTTGTTAACCTTCTTTACACCCTTTCATATTACAGCGTGAATCAATTATTCGTCGAATAACCTAAAGTGGTAAGTATTACTAAGAAGTAATCTTATTCCAATTTCTATATAAATCTACATAGAAATTGTTAAAAATACATATGGGATAAAAGGATTCAACAGTGTTATAAATTTCTCTGAACTACATGCTCCGAAATTCTCTTCTGCTGAGTATACAATTTTATGGTTATTCGTATGAATGGTTCAACTCGTGGCGTAATCTGAAATGATTGATGGCGGTTGTGACTGGCAATATCAAATCAATGACTCTTCAAGAAGATGCCAATTTGCTGAGATCAGGTCATTTATATCCTTTATAAAAAATGGCTATATATACCTATATAAATTACACTAGGACTGAATATGTTTAGTAATAATAATATTATTTTATATAAGGAATTTCGTTTACGGTAATATAAGTGTAAATAAAAAAGTATTTGAGATATTCAGAATGAAATGTACGTACTGAAAAGATATTTCTTACTCGTATAGTGAATGGAGAAACAGAGCAGCCTTGTTTGACAATACTTTTTGTTGAGTTTGCCGTTTCTACGATTATCTTTAGCAGTTGCTACTAAAAATAGTAGTCGGTCCCTATCTACAATGACAAATCAACTAAATCAATGTTGTCTGTTACAAACAATATGTTGACCAAGTTTTTGTTACTACAAAATTATGTCATTCTATTTAGGCCGATAACATAAGTCTTCTATATGAAGTTTGTGTGCAATGGTTCTTATCCTTCGAAATACTTCAAACATATCGGCACGCTTGAAAGCACTTCAATTTCTTAGTCCTAAGCAAACATGTTACGGCGGGAGTAATTGCTCACGATGTTTACAATCTTTTATTGTGTATCGATGTTCAAATATTGTTTCTGGGTGCATCAGCTGTCTTACCTACAGCCACGATTGTTATTTGAGACGAATTTTCAGAAGTTAATTTAGCGTTGATTTGCGTTTTATTTTGTTTGCATTGTAAATGTATACTGAGAACACATCCATTCCTTACGGTTGCACACCAAGAATATAGTTTTTAACAGTAATTTGAGCTACAAGTTTTGTGTAAATTTTAAATTAGACAATTGTGATAAATTGTGTAGGTAGTTCTTTATGAATGTGACCGATTAATGTAACTCTTTAAATATGACTGCCTTGTTGTTCTAGAGGTCTCGGGTTCGATTCCCGGGTAGGCCAAATGTTTGTATGATCTGCAAATATTTTTTTCTGGGTCTGGTTGTTTTCTATGTATAAATAATATGTATGTATTTACAAAAAAAATATTATTTGTATTGTTTTGTGTCTTGTACCCATAATACAAATTCTGCTTAGTTTGGGCATCGACGATGTTGTGTGTCTGATGTCCAAAATATTTATTAAATATTTATTTATTTATTATAATCTCAAAACAAGAGGATTATGTTCTGTGATTATAATTGTAAAATAGTACAAGTAGGTACCCATAAAATTGTAATATTTTAGAAACTGCCATTCAATATTTGTAGCTTTTGTTTGCGGCTTCACTCGCGTAATTCTTTTTTTAATTAAAATGACTTTTGAGTACTAAGTATTTAAATTTCTTTAGATTTTAAGCAGAAATAAAATACTACTTGCTAAAGAGTTTGAAAAAGCCACATTGTCCATTTACATCGTAATATGAATAAACTCAGCTAATTAACTAAAAATACACACAACTAGAAGTCATATGCTATGGTTGACTATAAACTTGACTTAGAAACGCCCAAAGCTACACCCACTAACATATCCTAAGAAACGTCTTAAAATGGCGGTAAACCTATATGAATATACGGCACCTACACCGCCGGTTTTCTAAAGTTACAACACTACAAAGACGCTACCGTGTAATTTGAGAATCTAAAGGAAACTAAGGCGACAGTCGCTTGGGACAGTAAAAAAAAAACAGTCTCGATTGAGGGCAAAAGAAACCCAATATGCTACTGCAACGCGGATTAAATTTTGCACAATCTAAGACGAGATCGGCAGCTGTTGCCAGAAATTTATCCAACCATTGATGACGTTCAACGAAAGAGAAGAATAACATTAACCCACCCGCTAAACTAATTTAGTAATAATATCTAAAATCACTATGTATCATTATGACGGTATTAAAATAGAGTTATAAAATAACTATCACCAGAATAATTGATCTTACGTATGTATATTAAATTAATAAATACGAACATGCAGTTTACAGAAGTATACACAGAAACATACATATAGAACGAATGAATGCATTAATTTAAATAAATATTCAATTTAGTAGGATAGATATATCTACATACATACATAGGCTACCAAAACTGTGACCCTTCCATTTTGGCTTCGCTGTAGTCAGGTGAAACGGTTGAAGACCTATGTCACGCAGTGGATGGTGATAAGCTGATTAATATGGTGCATAGTAAAGTTGTCTAAAATCTTAGAATTAAAAACATATAACTACATCCTGCAAAAACTACAACTAACCTGCATTACATTTTCGGATTAGGTTTTTGACTGCACCGTTGGCCTAGTGGTTTAAGCGGTCGCCACACCGCTCTCTACTGCGCCAAGTGTCGTGGGTTCGAATCCCAGGTGGGAAAACACTTTGTGTGATTCACAAATTGTTGTTCTGAGTCTGGGTGTTCTTTGTGTCCGTTTCATGTATGTTTGTAAAATCCCCCGCGACACAGGAATTCATATTCCTAATGCGGGAGTTGTCTTTTTAAATGAGAAAATGAGAATGAGAATTTACAAAAGCACTAAACTTTAAAAAATTGTAGATATTAACTCTGTTTAATGATAAATAATGTAAGATTTATAAAGGTACTAAAAGAAATTAAGAATTCGAAAGTAAAGGATAACGAGGCACAGCAAACTGCCAACTAGACTTTGCAGATATGTACGTCATAAGCGGATACAAAAATGGTCTTCCATACAACTTTAAAGCTCAAAGACAGAACGTAATTGCTGCCCTTAATAAGTATATCACATTGAAGACTAGACCATCAATAGGATAATAAAAACTGGTTAACTTAATATGAAAGTCATATTTACTACATATTTGAGTTTCAAGCTCTATAAAAGTTGATTCAACACTTAATACAATATTACTGTATTCAGTCTCGTAGCTCAATAAAGTAAGTAATCTACACGCAACTTTACCATTAAATTAGTATATTAGTAAAAATAAAACAAAGGATATTTTTTTCTAAAACAGGAATAAGGAAAAGATTTATATTGCACCGTGTAATAATGATTAAAGGCTACTTTAATTTTTATGAAGTTTTAAGATAAAATTACATAATTATATTCACAAGAACGTGACTGCAATATAATAAAATTTTCAATAATTTTATCATTTCAAACCATCGAATAGTAAATCCTTCAAATAAAACCCAAGTCTGGACGGACGAGTAAATAGTATTAGTTTCGAGTCCATCTTTCTGACAACTCAGCGATTTTTGATACCTTTCAAATAAGAGGTCGAAGAAATACTGTAGTCACAAAACGTTTCTACACTTGCCTTTTATTATTTATCCGTGTAGAGTTCGCTTTTTTACTGCAAACGCTCTCATGATAACGACTTTGAGTACCTATCTTTTGTCTTAAATAAGCGCGGAATTTTTATATTCCCGATGAAAAATTGTCAAGTAAGTGGTAACTGTGTTGCAAATGTTTCTGCACTACTTACATTTTTGTACGTTGATAGTTGAATATGCAATTTTATGGTTATTCGTGTGAATGGTTCGATTCGTGGCGTAATCTGACATGATTGATAGTCGACGTGACTTGCAATATGGAATAAATGACTCTTCAAGAGTCTGCTAATTTGCTGAGATCAGACATTAGTCTTTTGCGTAAAAATGTTATGAATAGAAAATGTTATAAAGAGTTACGAGATGTATTATACTTACTATGTGTCTAAGATGTCTGAAATATTTACTATTTAACTCTCGTACATGTCGAAGTTCATATTAATCACACAGTTCTCACGAGGTTTTTTAGTTACTAAAAAGGTTACTCCTTTTAATAAATAAAAACTCACTACAAGCTGGGTTGACATATCAGAGATCTTATCCGAACTAAACCTTCGCACAATGCTCGGTAATAATAGGCGCACAAAAAATGATTGGTATCAAAAAACGGCACTAAAGGGGACAGACATATCCACAAAACACGTACACAAGAGCAGCTCTGGTGACAAAAAGTTAAGTTGTTTACTAGTGTGCGTTCGATCAAAGGGTTTTGGGAATATAAATTCTTTACTATATGTATCAGTTGAATAAAAGCAATAAAAATCGACTCAACAGAAGTAGATTTATTTTACATGTTTAATAACAGAGCGGCTCTTAAACTAGCTTTATTTTTCTTGACGATTGTTAATCTGATCTTTATATGTGATACGGTCCTCGCCTTTGGGGCACTCTCATTAATGGGGTACCTATGAGGCCGAACCCGCATTGTATATACACGGGAGATTTCTATACCGGCGACCCTACGTGACAAAACTTTGTCCCTCCCTACATTCAAATTTCTGAAGGAGCAATTGAAATTGGAGATGGTAAAGAGAATTAGAGCGGGGTCTTTTTCGAGCGCCCGTTTTGTTTCATGCGCGTTCAAAGCGGGGTTTCTTTGAATCACGATCAACCATCGAACTGGAAGGGGGGAGCGTTTATTAGGATTCCCTACGGCCTACCAATCGGCCGACGTGACATCGAGTAATCTAATAGCTTATTAATAAGGGGAAACCTTCGATAGACCCGTATTTCTATAGAAGTCAACTTTATAATACTTAATAGCATCTCTTTCATTCTTGTTGTTTATCGATGGCTTATTGCGTGGTATCGCCTTCTTTTTTTTTTGTACGGACGAGTACGCAACGCGAAGTGGGAAGGTCGGTGGCGCAGGCAATAGCTCCACCCACTAAATTTATAATACAATAAATGAGTAAAGCCGCGGTGTGAAACCGGCGTGGCTACGGAGATAACACGTAATGTGAGGTTATTGCGTAAAAACAAATGGCAAAAAACTCATCCGTAAGAGAGATATACGGTTTCGTGTAGCAGACCTTTATGATCCAAGCCAGAGCTAATATACGAGCGGTAGATTCGCGCTCCATGGATTATATGAGCAATAAAGAGGATAATTTAAAATTACGTTTGCCACAATGTTGCTATTAACCATGATTGTTGAAACATAGAGCTTAACATTCGCGCTTTACACGATGTTACGTAATATCGTGATACGTATATATTCTTCATGTCTGCGCTAGCTCGCGAAGTTTTCAGGTTACAAATGATTCAATTTACTTTTATCGTTCGGGAAAAAATACGATGGATGAGACAAGTTGAGGAGATGAGGTAGCTTTTGAATATTACGATGGATAAAAAAAAATTAAGGATAGTAAATTGAATTTTCAAGCTGCTGTTAAATCAGAAATTCGATTTAGTTTTCGACTTAATTTGTCCAAAGAAGTATTTTTTACACTTGATTTAAAAACATTTTACATTTAGCTGTTCTCAACACCTGTTAGTTATGGTACCGCCAAATTAAGAGGTGGAAATGACGTTTCTTTTGTTTCGATAAGCGTGTAATCACTGATAAGTTTCTCGTTGTTTTAAGTTTAGGTTTTGCACTTTTTATAATTTAGACCACCCTGTCAGAAAATGATTAGGAACGGACTTCCTATAACTAAGAAAATTAACCCAATTTACTTTTGTATGTGTGTCTAAAAGGTGTGTTTAAAGTTTCTCAATGCAAAAAAGGCAGATTGTTTTTTGTCTGGGAAAAACGCTTGGGCTCCTCTAATTTTTGACATATACATATGTTTTTAACAATTGTTAATTTGAAATATTTAGTTATTGAATGGAAAAGTATATTATAGTCTACCAGGAACCTTATCAGTATGTAGTCAAGCCGGTCGTATATTAGATGGATTCATTCAACCTTTAATTTATATTAAGCCTACATAGTTAGTTACATAGTAGTTATACAACACAAATTACAAGCTTCTTGTTAGGACAACATCATTCTGTCAAAAACAAAATCACGATATGTATGACAAGTACTTTAATAAGTAACTAATTACCATCGGCGTTATCTTTGAGATCAAAATTCGTAGACGAGCGTGAAGTATAACAAATTTTGAAGCGATGAGTCGGCGATTACGCCGAAGACTGTAACACAGCCCGACCGACGTCATGAATAATATTACATAGAAATACATTTTACTGGGTTATATTTCATATATATGTCCACCACGCCTTAATGGACTTGTCATGTTATGGTAATAAGTAACAACCTGATAACGATGTATAAATCATTTTATTACTAGGTATATCTTAGGAACTTTGGTTATACCAACATTAAATTTGTAGGAATAATTCTATTAGGCACGTATCTTATCCGAAATATTTGATTAATGTTCTACGAGGTCCGTACCAGGCCAGGCGATGCTGCTTGTGTTCATGATCTTCGAGATTACAATGAAAAATATTGTGATCGTTACTTGTGTGATGTATGTTCTTGTATTTTATCAATATAGGACCGGTTTGATATGGTTTGGCTACTGTGCTACAAGTGTTTTAGATTTCGTTGTGGGAACTCATATTGTATATACAACCTGTGTGGTTTCTCGTAAGTTTAGAAACAAGAAATAGGTACTTTTATTACTTATAGTTTATATTTTAATTATTTTATCTCACCACTGTAAACCTATATTTTACGTAACTAAAATACTTATATATATAATAGTATAGTACTAATCTATTTCTAGTACTTAGTCAACTCCAAAAAATGGATGGCAATGATAAAGGCACATCATCTGCCTAAAATTATGTATTTCTGAAATCTGTGTAAGTTGTATAATATTACTTAATAATAAACTCAAAAAAGTGTTTGAAAAGTTGCTTAAGTCACGATATTGAACAAGAGATTCAAAATAGGTGTACCATCTATAACGTGACCATACGTCCCGCTTTCAGCGGGATTGTCCCGCTTTCAAGCTGCCCGTCCCGCTGTCCCCAACGAGAACAAAATTGTCCCGCTTTTACGAATAAACTTCTATACCTACTTACTTATTACTTGCCTACATTATTATATCGCAAAAGACGGCAGCGCAGTGCAGCGTTATAAAAAACACATGTAACTAACTGCAAATTAATATCTCAGTCTAATTTAAGAAAAAGTTCAGATCTTTATATTTTATTTATTCAAATATAAGTCTTTATATTTGAATAAATAAATATATTAATAGGTCATTTATCTATTGTGCATCATATGTTTATTTAGAGACTTAATGAATACTTGCTTATCCCAATTCCTTATTATATTACATAATTTTAACAAATAGGAACCGACTTCAAAGAAAAACTATTCCGAGTACCCAAGTCGCGACAATTGTGCCTATGATATTTGAGGAGTTTCCGCGATTTCCTAGTGATCCCATCATCAGATCCCGATATGATGACGATGAGACCACCTGTAAGTTACGCCAATTTCAATGCAAAAATAATTTTTGAAATCGGTTCATAAACGAAGAAATTATCGCTGAACATAGGTACATAAAAAAAAAGAATCCGACGAATTGAGAACCTCCTCCTTTTTTGAAGTCGGTTAAAGATACATACTAAAGTAACTCTAATCGGGTTCTTATGTTTCATGCCTAAACCGTGGAACTGATTTTGCTGTAGCAAAGTAGTTTTTTGTTGCGAAATTATTTATAAATATTATTTTTAGGGTAAGTTGGTGTAAGAATTTAGATGCCAGTGAGGATAAGATACAACAATAAATTATTTTAAGTCATTTTTAAACCATAATTTTTATATTAAATATATTTATATAATTACACCGATGTACCCTATAAATGTATTTATTTATTAAATATAGAAAATTCCGTAGGCGTCCCGCTTTGATTATAAACATGTCTAGATAGAGAGTTCGAGCGTCTAAACGTCCAAAAAAATAGTATTTAACTGTAAGAGACTAAGCTCGTCGCGGCCGATCAGTGGCGTTACTGTCATTGTACGGTAAACACGTATTGAGTGGCGTATAAAAATGACGTTTTGCATGATAAAAGTGTGCAGGAATTACTTTGGACGATTGAAATCAACTAAAAAAATTAGTTATCATCGGTAAGTAAACTTTAAATAACTATATTGTAAAGAAATAATTAAATTAACTCAGTGAAATTTTATCAAAGTTCGACCACCATTTTGACGGCATTTTTACAGGGTTGCCTGTTAATTGAATTTAAATTTCCCATGTGAGTGTTAGCCAATTTACAAAATGTTGAATCATAACTATAGTGCTGGTTAATACATATTATATATGTATATATATCATATATTTTTAAATCTAAGGTGGTAGATATTGTTAATCTGATATGGGTGTCAATTTTGCCGCTCCATGGATGCTATTAATGGAAGTAGTATGTATTACGTAAAGCTGAAGAGATTGTTTGTTTGTTTAAACGCACTAATCTCCAGAATTTCTGAACCGATTCTGAGAATTCTTTCACTAATCGGAAGCTATACCTTCTTTGAGTTTTTAACGAGAACGATATAAAAAACAAGATTTAAGAGAAATTGCGAGGAACATCTAGTTAAAAATATAGTAATTAAATTAAATATAACTTTGTTGTATATTAACTTAATTAAAGGCCTCTGTGAGTTGGCTTTCCTTCGTCCGCCTTTCAAAGTACCGGAACCTCAGACTACTTTCTAGGGCACAGGGTATATTTCTACCAAATTGTTGTTAAGTATTAAGAATAAATAAGCTTTAATAGCAATTCCCTTTTTCACCAACATATATTTTACCTAGTAACTCAAAAGCAAAAACTCTAATACATATTGACTGACTTTAAATTTAATACATATTACATACTTATAAATCTCAAAATCAATACACAATTATTTTCCCTCCTATTATGGAGAACATTCAAGGGCTGGTATCACTCAGAACGCTGCCACGTCATGCGCGCGCCCGTAGACTACGCTTGCATGTGTGTGTAACATGCACACAAGCCCTGCAAATCTGGCCTGTTGTTTTTATTGCAAATGCAGCGCAACACTCCATCTAGACATGTATATAATCAAAGGCGTCCCGCTTTGACACGAAAAAAAAATGGTCACTTTAACCATCTACTTCGCATAATAGTTTGTTAACTCATATAATGTTGGAGGGTAGAACTCCTTATTTTGCTAGTCACGTCGACAATTTGTTTAACGGCTGACATATTTACTACCATCTAGCAGACTTGCCAAAGTATATACATACTTTCTTAAACTTACTTTGAACTTTAAACCTCATCAAACTACGCTTAAAGTACTATGTGCACTATGTACGGAGTATAGCACGTAACGTAGTCCTTCCAGGGGGATTATATTATTTTTTTAATTTGACCTACCACAGCACATCAGTTTCATTAATTCATCATCATCATCAGCCTATCGCAGTCCACTGCTGGACATAGGCCTCTCCAATTGCACGCCACTTAGTTCGATCCTCGGCTACTCGCATCCAGCTCCTGCCAGTCGTCTTGCGCAATTCATCACTCCACCTGGCCTGTGGATGTCCTACACTACGTTTGCCGAGACGCGGTCTCCACTAAAGAACACGTTTACCCCAACGGTTGTCGGTCCTGCGGCTAATATGGCCAGCCCATTGCCACTTCAGCTTGCTAATCCTGTGGGCTATGTCGATAACTTTAGTTCTCTGCCGATTATTGTAACCGACTAACTTAGACTGCTAATAATGATTTGACTAAAATTAGATATAACATTCTAACAACGTTACTAAAGTACAAATGAATTACAAATAACTAATATCAGTGTTAATGACCTGATATTTTTGTTTTATCAAGAGTAAACTAACATAAAAATAGGTCAATTTATTATTGACGAGTAAGTGTTGAGACTATCGTTATAAGTGCCGTGAACTATGTGATGGTTGATAAACCGGAACCAAAGTTGATAATAAAAAACGTTCAATCCGACGCTATGATCACGAATTAAATTTATAAATGGAATGTTACTATGGTTTTAGTAATTTTAATGGAAAGTTTTAAATGTTAGTCTGTAACATTTACACTTTGCTAACTATATTGACTGCCTCGTTGGTCTAGTGGTTAGCGTATGCGGCTGCTGATCAAGAGATCTCGGGTTCGATTCTCTATGTATAATATGTATGTATTTACAAAAAAAAGTATGTTTATGTATTTATATCAGTTGTCTAGTACCCATAACACAAGATCTGCTTAGCTTGGGACTAGATGATGTTGTGTGTCAGATGTCCAAAATATTTATTATTTATTAAATTTTATTTATATTTGGCTAATATTCCGTCAATATCATCATCATCATCAACAACCCATAACGTCCCACTGCTGGGCTCAGGTCTCCTCTCAAGAGAGGGTTAAGGCCATACGTCCCCACGCTGGCCGAGTGCGGGTTGGGGACTAGCAAGACACGTTGTGGCTACGTAAATCTTGCTGTTGGATGTTTTTAAGCCGCCCGAAGGCCTCCAACTAAGCTTCACGACTGCTGTCTTATGACAACAACCGGGACCGACTGCTTAACGTGACCTCCGAATCACGGAAACGCTCATTATATAAAAATGCCACAAGCGGTCACCCATCTAGGTCCGACCGCGCCGTCGTTGCTTACCCTTGGTGATCGTTTCCAATCACCTAAGGCCACTCGGCTATGAGCGCTCCGTCAATATATAATACCCAAATACGATTACTGTAGTGTCTTTTGCAAACCAAGTCTATTATTTTTTCTGCACCGTTAAAAGAAATCATACAAAGTCAAGGGAACTAGCTGCCTTACCGAGTTATTCAAGTCTAGCTGAGTCCCGCGGAGGCATTGTTGTCAATCGCGAGTAACGACGTGGAGTGCTAGCTACCTAAAAAAAACTTGACTTACTCCTTACGTCATTAGCCACCTGGCATTGAAAGTCCCGTCAAAAACGGTTCAGCCGTTATAGATAAAAAAACAAGCAGAAAAACAGACAGACAGGCATACCGACAGATAGACAAAAATATACAATATAAATATTTTTTATTGATGTCAGTACCGTAGATACTTTCATATGCGTTTGGTTTACTGTTAATTGGTATTACAAACAGACACTTCAATTTTATTTATTTGTATAAATTTGTTGTCTATAAGGCAAGATTATACTGTAGGTATTATGTAGGTAATATTGAAAAATGGTTGATAAAAAAAATTCTTAAACATACTCAAATATATTAATATTAGTGACTTATATTTAATTGAGATCTGAAGAATACACTTAGGATGCAATTTGGAAAGAGTGATGGTATCAAAGCTCGGAAAAAAGGATTGATTAAGCACCAGTTAACTTTAGTTACAAATCATAAGTTAAAACTTTGACTGATTTACGTTTAGACTCGATCTTCTTTTTTTTGTTCCGATTTAAATCGGAACAAAAAAATGTGATTTTTTTTAATTTAGTATATTATAAGAATAACTCATAGCTCCTTTTTCTAATTTAACTGTGAAAATTAAGCCATGAAAAGTATGAGTGGAATCAACGAGTGGTGGTCACCTTCCTCATTGTGAATGCGGACAAGTTAATCCCGCTTAAGTTGCGCGTCCATTGGCCCGCGCCGGACGCACCGCACGCACGGCACGCAACGGATTTTATTTTGCTTTGTATGATTTCACATAGTGCTGCGTCCACTATCCGCGCCGCCCGCACCGAACGCCGGCTTTTATGTGCAAGGCAAATCTATTCAATCCGTTGCGTGCCGTGCGTGCGGTGCGTCCAGCGCTGGCCAATGGACGCGTACCCTTATAGGACCTGGTCATAGTGGTCTTGTGTATAAGTTATTAAGTGCTTAGTGTTATAATGTTTAAATAGTGTCTATAGTGATAACAAAGTCGTGATTTTTCATTAATTGGAAAATAAAAGTGGGCCCGAAATGGCTTTATTACAATATTTTTTTCCATTTTAGGTGAGTCATTTTATTTCTTAAAACACAGTTGCAATGCATTTCAAAGTCAAGTGAAGTATAAGAAATTACATAAAGAAATCTAATTAAGAATATAAGTTATTATTTGCTTTATTACATTTATCAATTGATTTCGAGAAAATCATGGTTTTCTAAACTTATAGCCTAAAAATACCCTGTATGTCACAACAGCCTATATTAGGCTCCACATGAACGCCTAATTAGCATTTTTGACAGCGACATGAGCGCCATCTTTTTTAAGAGCCCAATCGAGGCTGTCCACTGTTGAGTGGTCTACACTTGTCACTAAGTTTTCAAAATAGGTCTACGTCTAGCGGCCTGGAACATCAATGGACTTGCACGAAACAAAAATAAATTACAGTTAACTACACACACAGACTAAACAAATTTAATGAGTGCGGTGGGCCAATTCTTTAGTAGTCGATTGTAAACAAAAACCATAAAGTGAGAACCGTAGATATCGACACAATAGACTATTAAAGTACGTGGTGTAGGAATGTCCTATTCTAGGCGCCTGACATGAACGCGCGCATCTGTTGACAACCTATTATAGGCGGCCGTCATATGAGCATAATTCGCATTATTGACCTTCACTGCTGAGTGGTTATTTACTCTATGCTTACAACGGAGAAGTGACCAACGAGCACGAAGCTTTGTGATGCAAATATCTGAAAAAATAAATTATTACACGTCCATAACGTAAAGAGGTACGCACCAGAACCGTTTTGTATTCCGTTTTCGAATATTTGTCGGCATAATTTTAGAATATGGAATGAGAGATACGAAATGTGGAGTGCTGAGGTACCTGTTTCAATGTTTTTAAGTGCCCGCCCGCGCTGCTTCTGACAAATATGTTACCATTTTTCAATTACTAAGGAAATACAGAAGACAAAAAAAATGTAGGTAATATGAAATATTTATTGTTGAGCTTTTACCGTTTAAATATTATCAATTTAATTGAAATAAGTGTAAAATGCAAACAATATGTACCAGTACCATTAAAAAAATTGAGGATTGATTGACTCAACTGATGAGTTCTAATCTTTAAAGTAAAAATGTAATAGTGTTATGAAAAGTTCTGCCAAACTCATCTGCTCAAAAAAAAAGTATAACTTGCAAAAGTGTTCATGTAACCTAATTGCAGAATAAATGATTTGATTTGATTTGAAAAGAAACAAGTAGATAAAATACCTAACTACCTTAGATTTTTATCTCTCAAAATATGGTCAGAGATAATTATAATTGAGGATAAATGGGAAACGTAGTACGTTCAAATTAAAAACTATTTTTCATTCCGTTGTTATGTTGTATTTGGTCGGATTCGATGAGATAATCTCACCATGGCGTAAGTCAAAGTTGAGCCTAATCATGATCACTATTCACTGGGGTAAACTTTACACCACTCACCACTGTACACGTGTTTGTTTCTATACATATCTAATAGTAAGATAAGCATTACAGACCCTCGATGGATTACCACTTTTGATTCCCCTCTCAGAACTCACGTTGAAGGGAGTACCTACTTGCCCTGAGGCAGCGCGAGAGAAACAGTTACTTACTCTAGATTAGTCGTGAAAATAAAATCCATTTTAGCATGCACATAAAAGACAAGTACAATTAAAATAAAAATCCGATTTTCATCAAACATAGCCAAGAACACTCCCGACTAATCTTCCAAACAAAAAAACAAAATCAAAATCGGTACATCCGTTAGGGAGCCACGATGCTACAGAAAGACACACACAGAGACACGTCAAACTTATAAAACCCCGTCGTTTTTCATTAGGGGTTAAAATACAAACAGAGATATTAAATATTATTTAAAACCCAGTTACAAATCCCAAAAGAACGGGTTTTTGTCAGAAAACATTTTTGCATCAAAGTGTGAAATGGGCAGAATAGACAAATTGCCAGGAAATAACATTTAAAACGTTAAAAATAAAAATAAAATAAAATGAAAGTTCAGAAAAGCTTCAATGCATAAATAAGAATTAAAAGTATAAAGAGTAGTCTACTTCATACCATCAAAAGTGTTTTAAACATAGCAGCCTTACTTTTAAACTTTGCTTTCACTAAAACAGAGGGCATGTGCACCCACTCAGAATTTTATAAGCGTGAAAGGAAAGACATGGTACAGAATAGACAATTGACGAGGGTAGAGGAGACATAAAGAAACTTTGATGTGAGCTATTGAAGTACAAGAAAATTTGCGACTCGTGATCGGAATTTCGCTTAGTTTGATTTGCGAATGATATCTTTGAAGTCACTCCACAGGGAATATTATTTAGGCCAACACAATTTTATATAGAAAATTAGTTTGACGGCCCAAGTTCGTATACGGTTAAAACAAATAAACTTTCTACAGAGAAAAAAACTGCTAACATTACTAAAGGGATTTCTCATTGACAGTCAACTAATACATTTTAAAATCATTCCATATTGATAACAGACTTTACAACGCATATACTCTATAGGTACAAAAATGTATTTTACCAAGTCCCTGCATTTGATTCTCAACACTCAATAAAATTGGATCTTCGACTCACGCTATTAGGTACCAAATAAAAAAATACGCACGCACTCTAGCGACAATTCATACGTTTCGATAACCATAAGCTTACTCATTCATACGCTGCTCGTATCCCAAGATAAATTGCTCCAGCACACAAATAAGCGCGCTCTACGCGAGAAAAAGGAACAAAAAGCTTACGTATATATATATATATATACCCACTATCTATACCCATCTTGAAGCATAGACGATGTAATTTATTATATTCAGTTCGCTCCGATCCATTGACTTTTGTGGCCGACCAGAGACCATCTTTTGTCACCCCGTCAAGAGTTCTAAACGGCCGTGTAATATGAATTAATAAGCACAAAGAATCATTATAATGCGTTTATTTGTCGCCACGAGATATTTCTTCGAGAGGTTTTAGTTTTGTTGTGTGATGTCCGCCTATCCTCTGCTTTTGTATATGCCCGGCCCGGAACAAATTTTGGTGTATCGCGTGCGCTCCATCACGCTCATTAAACATTTAATAACAAAGACTATGAAATTCTTTGAGAACCTATTGAAATTTAAATGTTAACATATTATTATTTTAAATATATCTCCTATAAAATTACTTTCATATTCAAATAATTATTACATGAAGAAATAGAAACTTTCTACTTCGGGTTCCTGAATAATAAATATCATTTTACTGTTTACTGAGTTACCCTATACTTTCAACAGTTTCAACCCCCTAAATTGGAAACTACAAAGCCACGGTAGAGTAGGCAAATAATTAACCCATTCTTCACAGAAAAGAGTTCCGTAAGTACGTGTCATTAAATTTTTGGTTTTTCTAATGTGTACTCACATTAATTTGCGATAGAATGAAAAATAGATCAACTTTAGTAGAATAAAGTTATTTCAATCAATGTAAAAATTCAGAAAATAGATTTTGTAAACAGTGCAATCTTAACATTGAAAAAAATGCGCTAGTTTCTATATATCTATATAGATTATACAAAAATAACTTAACTTCATAAAAAAATTAGGATTTGTTTTAAACGACCAAATGATTTTCTCAAGAGCTTGAATTATCGTATTAAAACTTGCGTTCATGTAAAAGAATGTATGGCAAACCTGAATGAACAACTTCAAAGCATTTGTTAACGCCAGAGGCGTTGATACCGCGCTTGAACATAACGTACATTAACATAGGAACGACTGCAACAAAGTGTGTTGTTGTTGACTCACATTTATGTACTACAGCAAAACGTGTGTTCATCGCATAATACAAAAACGCGTGTTACACACCCGTGATCTGAGTGTGACCTTGACCTCAATTTGTATGTAAATACGATGGAACATACAATATTACAATATTTTAAATATACCACACTTCGTTCATATTAACATTGACCTCATCGATGACATAAACAAATACGAATAAAACTTTGATGTAGACAATTTTCTGCAGTAATTAAATCAAAATGTAGGCGTTCCAATTACAATCAGCGATGTCAACTGTGTTACAATGTTTCTAAAACGTAGTGTATATATGCAATTATATCTTGTCAGTTACAATATTTAATTACGATAAAAGTGGTAAATATTCTTAAATTGTGTCGATCAATATAACCACAGTTAATCTTAAAACCCGCTGTTCAAGTTATCCAAATAATAAAACATTCTTTAATATTCAGTTCAAATACAAACAAATCATATTATGCCTTAGTATAGACAATTTGGTAGGCCAAAACCTCCTTTTTAAGGAAAGGCCTAAGTCCAACAGTGGACTTTTAAGAGATGTTAATGTTTCATAAAAAAAGTAGCATGTTCTATGAATATGCCACGACTAAAAGCGAAAGTTGTTGTCTTCAAAAATTGTGTTACCGTTCATGTCATATTGTTATTTTATGAAACTCATGTCATATTTTCCATAAAACTCTAAGTTATTTCACGTAACACGTACAAGTATCACATTTTTATATTTTGCGATTGATTTTACAAGGATGCTTGTGTTGTCATCTGAGATTTATAATCTCAAGTATTAGTTTAGCTGATAACGTGTTTTAAAATTCATTTTTTATTAATTCTAACTACATTACTAAAAGCATATCGCAAGTATCTTTATATAAGAATTTCTATTAGATCGAAATAAACTCAAATGTCTGTCAACAATCCATAATGTCCCACAGCTGGGCTCGGGTCTCCTCTCACGAGAGGGTTAAGGTCATACATGCCCACGCTGACCGAGTGCGGGTTGGGGACTGGCAAGACACGTTATGGCTACGTAATCTTGCCGTTGGATGTTTTTAAGTGTCCTTCTAAGCCTCCAACTTAGGTTCACGACTGTTATCCTACGATTTTACGACGGTTATAATAACTCCTTAACGTGACCTGCAAATCACGATGACGCTCATGGTATCGGTCACTCACCTAGGTACTGACCGCGCTGTAGTCGCTTATCTTCGGAAACAGTTTCCAATCACCTAAGGTCACTTGGCTGTAAGCGCTTCAAATTTCTAACATACATACGTAAACTCACAAACAGGTTACGATCAGGTAAGAAAAATTACAATATTACCCAAATTTACAAGATTAAAAAATTCTTCAACGGTAGCATAAGATTCTCACGAACGTACGAACTAATGAGACTTAATAAATTGACCTAACGACCAACAGCAATGCCGTTCATCTTAAACATAAAATCTGACGACAGTAAAACAAATATACACCAAATTCCTAAAAAAGCAACTAAAAATGTTGTCACCCGTCTGTTTGGATTTATTGGGAGATTAGGAAGCACAATAAAAACCTAATTTGACAGTAGCTTCATCACATGTGTTCGGGATAAAAATAAGCATTCGAAGGGGCGTACTAAAACCACATGTATAGCTTGGCAATAAACAATATAAAATTATTTTCAACTTAATCACTTTAAGTAACTGTTCATAATAATAGATAATGGTGTATTCTCGATACTTACTTACTAATATTAATTGTTTATAAATATCTCTGATCTTTTTGTTAGAGTGTCACTGTTTGTTTTTATCTTTTAGTGAAATCCTGCCAAAGTGACGCTTCTTTGCTTGATGAATAGCATGAGTAGGGTCCGATAATAGGGACCACCATACTCTTTGCAAATGCAGACAATACAGCATGGGGACTCATGCTATGGAAGAAGTGCTATTTTACGACACGTTTAAACGACCCTGCACCATAGTAGAAGGGATCACGTGCACTGGTAATGAGTTTTAGTTTTTAACTTCTCGGCACAGGAACTAAGACTCGAAACGTTCTTCCAAAGCCAGCAGGTGTGTTCCTTTTAAAGGAAGGCAGAAGGTCAAAACAGCACTTCAGAACACTCTTTATGGTAAAAGATATAGAGGATATAAAATAAATAAAAGTCATAGAGGTGATATCGCCTCGCACTTGATGACGTGTACTGCTCGCCGCTGCTATCTGGTACTGGTCTAACGCTGTGAGCGGTAGCTAAGAGCGAAACGCCGAGCGGTAATATCAAAAGTATAAAAATGTACGAGGCACGCCACGAGTCGCCGCTCATGGCTGCGAGTCCACAGCTGGACATAGGCCTCTCTAATGATACTCCACTTGGTTCAAAAAGGCAGATTATAATTTCAGCACTTTTGAGTGGATACAACTGCTACAAAACAAAAACATATAATTTTTTTTAACTATCGGTACTTGTCGTAGTTTGACTGATCTAGTGTATTTATTTTTATTATTCGAGATACTTGTTGAAAAAATATGAAAAGCATATAACATCGCGATAAAAAAGTATTACGTCACAGGCAGTTATTTCAAATAGGTTTATGCAGAACCTACCGTTTTGACATTTAATAAATAACATCTGATTTGGTTTGACAGGTATCTATTTGTTTTCTCAGTGGGCTTGGTAAAACGATATAAGGGTACCGTATTCAAAGATAGGAAAACAGAAAACATGATATTACCAGAGCAGTTTGATTAAATAATGGTAAAAATAATGTAATGTTTCCGCTTTTTATGAGCCTGCCAAAGTCACGCAACTTCACCTCATGAAAAGCATAAGTAGAAGAAGAAGAAGAATAAGGGTAGTAGTTGCCATACTCGATGCTATGCATAATGCTGTCATTTTAGTTTGGAGTTCTGTGTAAGGGGTAGCACCGCTCCACTAAGCAGACCGTTTATTCGGAGGCCCAATCATTCTGCATTATCTTACTAAAACACCATGCTACATGGTATGCACTCACAATGTGACCCATAAATCCTGGATACCAATCATGCTTTCCATAAGACTAAGTAATAGTAGTAATAATAAATAAGTAATAAGAGAGTAGAGTCACTTTGGTAGGTTTAAATATATAAAAAAGTGTAGCACGGTAGTTTAACCATTAGTGGATAGTGTGTATTTATATAGTGTATATTTACATTTATACTTATTAGTGTATAACTGCCTCGTTGGTTTAGTGGTTAGCATATGCGACTACTAATCAAGATGTCTCGGGTTCAAATCCCGGGTCGGGCCAAAAAGTGTTTTTGGGTTTTTCTAAGGAAATTCCTAATAGCAGCCCGGAGTTTGGAAGTTTCGCGGTGATTCACGCCCGTGCCTCGGAGAGTACGTAAAGCCGTCGGTCCCTATTGTCATGAACATCTATGGCAATCGTTATTGGGAAGTCAGTGCCCTCAAATATATTGACAACTAGTTCAATCTTCGAATTTCAGTTCTCCCTTGGGGTTGCGGAGGTCCGATGCCAGTCGCTCCGTGGTAAAACTGAAATTCAGGTAAAACCGGTTGAACTAGTAGCCGACTCCAAATAAACTTGGAAATAAAGGCTAGGAAGATGATATACATTTATACTTCTTATATTTGGGGGTGAAAACTCGATCTAGATTAATTTTATGTTTCGGAAAATGCGAGTTTTCATGCGTTTTTCTTTATAACTCTTAGCATTGCTTGCGACATCTATACTACTCTCTCAGTAATACTTGCTTGGTTGGCGACAGTACAGTATCATCAACACTACAGCTACATGAGAGAATAGATGGTGTAGTTAAACAATAATTATGATATCCGAGCATAACCCGCCCAGGTACTGTAATCTACTTAGGTAATCTTACACGAGAATCAAATTACCTGTGTAATTTAACAATTACATCGAATTTCAATTTTCAAACTATTCATTCATATTTTTGATCATTTTCTTTACAGAACTAAAGTGCAACTTAATAAATCACGTACAACAATTATTTTAACAAAAAGGAACCGACTTCAACGAAAAGCTATTCCGAGTAAACAAATCGCGACAATTGTGCCTATGATATTTGAAGAGTTCCCTCGATTTCCTTGGGATCCCATCAACAGATCTCGATATGGTGACGATGGGACCACCTGTAAGCAACGTCCATTCCAATGCAAAAAGAATTTTTGAAATCAGTTCATAAACGACGAAATTATCGCTAAACATACATATAAAAAAATAATTGAAGTCGGTTAAAAATAGTTAAGCTGTAAATTCCAGAAAAAAATAGAAATTTTAGGACAAAATGGTCTGGAACAAAGAAAACCGGTTCTAAAATCCATAAACGTCGAGTGACCGGATTCAATAATTGTTTGACAACATATTGTATAAGTTTTTATTTCCTAGAACACATTTTACCAGTAAACTAATTAGTAGAAGAATTATAATAGTAATTAATGACGATAAATGTCTGTTGACCACTTAATTGGTCATGAACCACGTCTTGTTATCTTATTGTGTTTAGCCTCCCACGCTACTTAACAATTCTAATCAGTTTTTCTTGATTAGTCATAAAAAAATTGGAATAGCCAAAACTATGAAATCATTCCTAATGAAATGATGTATACCCCGTAAAAGTAACAGAATATTATAAATTACTACGAATTTTCACGTGCTAATTAACTGTAGTTGAATGAACAAATGATTGGTACTATTTATCCATTTGAAAACCACAAATGTGTATTAAATAAGTACAAAACGTATTATTGAAACTTTAGTGCAGACAATCCTCCAAGCGATTATACTACCGATTTTCAAATAAATAAGTAGGTACCTTATTAATAACATTTGAACAAATGAGCTTTAAACATATACGCTATATAATATTCTTTTAAAACACGAACGCATCCATCGTATTAACATTTATATGGAAATATCAATTCGGAATCGTGATCCCATAATTGAATGCTGATTAAGTCTATTGCTTGTTTTACGATATCAGCTTCCGTAAGTCGAGAAAAATAATTTACATCATTATCGTGTTCGCTAGAAATGTCAAAGCACCAATCAATGCGTAGAGATTTATGAACACATTCCAATCAAACTAACGAATGTAACAAACTAAATTTTAATTAAAAACATATCATCTAAACTTCACCGACGTAACTAAATGTAATTTACGATGCCGCTAAAACAGAGAGCACTGTAGGTATAAATTTAACTCATTTTTAATAAGAAAATTATGTAAAACAATCCTATTATAATTAATTATTCAGTTTGGAACGAGCAACATTAACGCATATCTAAACGAATAATGACACGTCATTATATAACAAACTCATACGTTCGAACTTGAAACATTCATATAAAGTTGATTAGACTCACAATTAATGGATATCCCAAATAATTTTGATAAAATAATGAATTCCAATGTTTCAACGTAAAGATTTCGAGTACAAATTGTGCAATAAAGTTTTAATAAGTGAAGATGACGACAATTTTTTATGATCAGGGAGTGTCAATAAAAGTATTAATTCAATTTAAATTATGCGAATAACATTTTAATATATGCAAGACTTAAATAATATTTGTGGTTTTCATCAGTCAAATCGATAGCTTTATTTAAATTTTCGAGCCATCAGTTTCATATAGAGTAGGACGATATATCTACCTAACAAAATTACGTAAACGAGGATAATAATTTATGTATGTAAATTGTTGACAAACAATCACATGACCGCATAGTAATTACACACTAAAGGATTATTTGACTGGTTACATGAATAAGGCAATAATTAAACAATGGGTTCATGAAATTGAATTAAGGGAAGCTTGTTCCTTTCAAATCAAAACTAGCCAATATTTGTTAACGGCTGAACTGGCTGTTCAATTCGTGAGGTCCAAAAAATCTTCAAATTTATCAAGAATGGCTTATACATTCTTCATCTTAATCAATAACCGCAAACATTTTCCACGTTTATAGTTACCGCATGTTTTAGAATTTATGCTCGTCATATAATTTCACTTTTAAAATAAAACTAAATATGCTTTAGTTGAAAAAAAGTTATAAATACAAAAAAGCCACTTCAAAAGCTCAGCAACGATCGCCATCTTGAATCACCGACCGTTATGCGTGCGCGCATTTGTTTGCATCCAGGTGTTGCGCTGACAAAACAATCGGCCGTGAGCGAGAAAGGGGCGGAGGGGCCATTCATAAATTTTTATAAAATTCACCAAAATAAAAAGCGAAACTTATGAAAAAAATCGAAAGCTCAACCAGAGGTGGTGTCGGTTCGATAGCGGGTAATATTTCATAATATTAACTACTTAGAGATGCGAAGAATGGGTGGGGTTAAGAAAAAAATAATTGATTGGGCCTATTGAAGGGCTCCTTTTATTAGGGTAAGAAACCTTGTCATCATAAAATTTGTAATTTGTAGTAAAATGATTAATATAAATAGATTAATGTGTTTAAATTAGGTGTCATAGATCTCATGTCACCAGTATTGTCTTCTTCGTTAACATTTCTTGTGTTTTAGATCGTTATCATAGCCAATACAAGTATATTTCTGTAACACTTATCTTTATTTAATTTTGGTAGTGCAGAGTCTATTTTACCAACTGCAAACCGTGGAGAAAATAAAAGATCTTACAAAGGTACGCAACCACCTACTACAAAACGCCACTGGATACTTATTGTTAACATCATGTTTTCATAAGCCTTAAGTACCGCCTCGTCGGATCAAAGACCTTAACGCATCGACACACTTCAATGCAAATAATTAGGTGTATATTTTACAATTTGGCAAAGATATCCATTGTATTCTTTGTGCTGTAAGTGGATTTGAAAGCAACAAAGGGCTTGCCGCATGACACTGCTACCTCGTAACCTTGTACGTGTGTGTATAATGTTATTATTTGGAGCCGCATCTGTCACAAAGAACGTTGCGTTCGTAATTTTACAGTTTAATCAGCGTTAAATGTTCACAGACTTACCGCAGTCTCACAAAAAAGATTCCGGTACTCGGCGACGCACCAAGGAATTTGTAACCATAAATCATTTGTGACGTCGATATCGTACCCATTATAAAAATGTCCAAAAATAATGATTATTCATGGAGCTCGGTAGTTCTCGCTAAAATATAGCTATGAATTACCAAAAAACTAGAATACTCTCAAGTTATTGTTTGAATACTATACTTAAACTCATCACTTTATAAATAAATCTCTTCCAATAAGCAAATAACTTTTTGGCAGTTAATTTTCTCACACAAGAAACATGTTATTGAGTTTGTTTGAAAGTGTTATAAGCAAATTCAAACAAATCGCAACAACGTTTTTATGAGAAACGTGACAAATCGTTATATTATACAAAGTAGAATAACAACTCACAATATTACAACTCGAATATCATTATACTCGTGTATTTCCGTATATCAAACGAATGGAGTTTTAGAATCCGAAGACAATTACAATGATAGATATAAACATTGAACTTCAAAGGATATCATACAGCTCCTCATAGAAATTATGAAAGTTGACAGAGTTGATGTTCATTGAGGAAAGAATATATGTTGTCGATTAAGTGACTCAGGCAAAGTGTGTTATTCACTAATTTCAATGCTGTTAACCAGCAGAGCTATAGTTTGAAAAAGGATGTTTGAATTCCACACTGCTTCAAAGGCTAGAATTAAAGTAAGAATTTTTTAAATATTTTTAAAAATAAGGTGGTGTAAAAACATCACTACTATTGCAAAAGTTGATGAAAAATGTAGTGTATAGTTACGATACATTATTATTTTTTACTGTTATTTTACTAGTTAAGATAATACATACTAATAAAATAGATATACTACTTTGCGAGAAATTGTGTAATTTAATGAAATTTAAAATTAAACTAGTTTATTAAGGATACATTCAAGTATCCACCAAGGATTATCCATGTAGGATATTAAGCTCAAATATTTTTAAGCGTTTCGTATTAAATAACACAAAGAAAAGATATTTAATTAAGATACAATCGTCGTAAAAGTAGACCTTCTCCATAATTGGCAATTTGGAATACTAATTGATTTGTTATTGGTGCGATGTTAGTATGAAGAATCAATTAACAGCTTACAGTGTTGTATCCAAAATTAATTAGCTAACTTCCTCGGTATGGTCCACAAAAACAGCAGATGCGAACGTTGGCACTGGCACACAGGCTGCATTATAAGTTGTTCAGTAATGTTTTGTTTTTTTCTCTTTTGGTATCTACTCGCGTTAAGCAACATCTGTGTTCGGCCACGGTTTAATGCAATGGTACATACCGTTGCTATAACTCTTGAACTTATTTCTACTTATCAATATATATAAGTGTTCCGTTACTGACTAGTTGCGCTACAGCGCACAGCCAAAAAAGCCGAAAAAGGGAACTGAAATTTGACACGTGTATTTCTTGAGGAACGTAGGTGAGCACTGAGAGAGAATTCTGGAAAGTACATCATTTATGGATTTTGGAATATATTGATTGATGAAGAATTGCGAGAGTGTAAGTGCAAATACTGTTAATTATTCTAACTTATACAAATTAATTACTAAATACTAGTTGCATAATGTTTATGAAAATATCTCAAAATCGAACCATGAAAAACATACGTTTACCTAATAAATATCTAATTAGGTATATATATTTGTGTAATTTATGCAAATGTATTGAAATTAATGTAGACTTAGCAATTTCATTCTACCTTATATTGTCCATCGTTTAAAAAGATATTAAAGTAGAATTTTAAATCATGAGATGTTTGAAGAAAAATATACGTAACATATTGATTTCATGTAATATATTTATAAAGTTAAATAGTTAGAAATTATAATAGTTTTTGAATACACTAGTTTTAAATATGATTGAATAACACCATAAAGATCATCAGAGCACGTTTGTGAGCAAAATTAATTAAAGAGCAATATGTAAGTACGTCGAGTTTAACCTAATTATAACACTTGTCTATAGGGACCGACGTGATTGTATGACTGTATGGGAAGGGGGAAGATTTATTACGATCTTGCCGGCTCGGTTAGTAAGTATTGCCACACTTTTTGTTTCATTCCCTCCACGCTTAATCACTGGATGCTCTCGGGCTAATGTGTTTCTGGTACCCACCGTTGTTGGCTGCTTAATAATGGCATCAATTTTTTATACTTACTTTTCGTAGACATTCAAAAGTTTTCAACGATCACGATAAAACATGTCTATATATTTTAAATTCTCATTTCGAGAATAAACTTTTCATCAACAGACCTATTACTTACATCTGATCGTTACTAATTAACATTTACATATAAAGAACTGGTTCTCAAAGCATAATATTTATCATGGAAACTATAACAAGATGCTCTAAGTTTTTATTTAAATCTCAACTTATATTAACAGGGAGTAATAAATTTGTTTTAATTGATTACCGTTAATTCACAAAGAAACTGACCGCCTCCAGTCTTTAATTACATTTATGATGATTACAATCCGTTTTAAGCTTTTTTGGCTTTGCTTTCGGACAGTATGAGTTATCTACCTGCTTTGGGAAAAGGTAGTCATTGATTATCTATATCCTATCAAAATGAGTATTTTTAGAAAATGACGCTACATATTAAATTTTGTAAGTTATTATAACCCGTTATCTAAACGAATTATATCACTAATAAAGAACCAATTAAAATTTTTTAAACGTAGATGTAACTACCAGTATGGTAGTTAGAATTCTAGATTGTTTTATAATACAAAAATACCAGCAATTCCAGCACTTATGACATTTTAAAGGTTATTTGCTCGTAGTTCTAAATCTATACGTAAAATATAGGTTATTTTCCTAGGTATTATAAAACTTACATAACCCGTCCAACATTTTATATTCACCGGAAGTATAACAGTGACAAGGTACTTTCTAATGAGTAATAAAAATTGTAAATAGCTTCCATAGTTCATACTAATAAAATCCAAGTCCATAAATTGTGAAGCTTGACAAAATGATATTTAATGTCCCTTCGTTCTATCACGTGTGAGAGTTACGTCATTACCGAAAAACTCGTTTAGGAGCGAATACTCTCAAGGAATCCATCCATAATTTTAAGGACACATTTTTTCAACACTCCTCTATCATCAATCTGTTGGTCTGAAGTACTACTTATTTCCTTGTTATTTCTTTCGTCTTGCTCTTTAAAGAGCACGTAGAGGGTAACAAATAGAATATGTATTATCTATTTTGTCTTACCCGTGACAATAATTAATGACTGGATTTAAACGCTTCCTCACGCCCGTGACATTAACATAAATAGAATGATCTTCGTTTGCTCGTTCCAGCCCCTTTGATTCCAGTATTTTTAGTCAAGAAGGCTCAAGTTATGTACATTAATCTGTTGACTATAGATGGACAGATAATTTCACCACTTTGATGTTCTGCGCTGTAAGGTGCCTGGTGATTCTCAGTTCGTGTAAGTTAAGCAGCGTTAATACTTTACATGTTCTGTTTTATTTAATCGTCCAAATGTGACACCTTAATTCATTTGTCTTCTTCAAAAACATAATCTTTTAAGCTGGTCTTTGATCTTTGTTCACAAGAATATTTATCATTTTTGGTTTAATAACTACTTTCTATCTAAATAGGTACCTAATTGATGATTTATTACACTTTACATAATTAGTAACTTTTTATTTGACTTGGATTTCTCTAAAACTTGAGGTAATATAATGAAACTAAACTCAAATTGATGCTTTTTTTATATAAAAGCCTATCACAGTGACTCTACTCTGCCTGATGGAGAGTATGAGTATAGGTCACCATCCTCATTGTGAGTACAGACAATGTAGCATAATGTCCCACAATATGGCGACCTAGTGAGATGGTTCTGCCGAGGACAGGAGAATGATGAAGCTACAGAAAGATCCTGATGAATGATGCAGAACGATTAGGCCTCTAGTCTCACACTCACTAACGAAAAACCACAGCACGAATGCTGTGACTCTTAGGTTGGTCTTCTGTGTGAGGGTAGTACTGCTCAGATCGAGCTGTTCTGAACACAATATAATAAACGTGACTTCACTGTATAATAAATTCATATAATTATCTTCTGCTAATAGAGTTTGACAAAGAAACAATACAGTTTATAAATTATGAACAAGATGTTGTCTGAAAGCAAGAGTGAATTATAATAATCAGCTGCACTGTTGTTTAATAAAATTTATTTGTTCACTATCTCTATTATTAAATTTTGCAAATACGTTTCTGTCTTTAGTGAATTGTGTAAAAGTAAATCATTGAATTTATTACAGCGCAATAATTTTCACTGCGATAAAAGTTTCAGTTTATAGTAATTTTATCTTTTACAACCTTATACCTTTCTTTGACCACGAATATTGCAGAGAACTTAAATGCCGGCAAATAAAATTGAAACGATAAAACAAAATAATTCCCGAAGTATCTTCAGGATTTTTATGATACGTATTAAAGCTTTATTATCTCTATTGATGCAGTATTCATATAAAAATATCTTTATTGGTGTGAAATAAAAATATTTTATTGTGTTACATCGTGTAGTTACTTTTAACTGATTTCAGTTGGTTTTATTTAGGAAGTTGATATTATTTCTACTTTTGTTGAGTATTTTATCCGTTTTTTTTTACATTTTAACTTTTTAAGCTTTTTAAGCTGTAGTCAGGTTAATTTTGAATGAAGAAAGCTTGATTTTCTTATATATTTTAAATTATTATATAGTTTTTTTAGTTATTAATAGCTAAAAACAGAATATAGTAATCATCATCATCATTATCAGCGCACTGCAGTCCACTGCTGGACATATAAAATAACAGTATTGTTTAGATAATTATTTAAGAATATTTTTATACTTTTAATGTGAACAAGATTAATTTGTACTAGTTTAGTCTTAGGCTCATAAAACAAGTTCTTAGTTGTTTAAAATGTTCATTAATAATTTGGTAACAAAGTAATATATTGAGACACCAATTAGGAGGTAATATATTTGTCAATTAATATTATTCCCACAAAATTATTAGAGTTAGAGAAATTTTCTTCTAATTTCTTGAACGTGTCCATCGTTCTGGATTTATTTAAATGAATTTATGCCGTACTACAGGCTATTATTGTTAGGTTGGTAATAAGCAGAGGGGTTTTATGGCTGTGTATCAGATAATTAGTTCTAAATGTATTGGCTCGATGTTAGCCGCCCATATTTAATGATTTAGTCATGTGTAATACCTACTGTATTGTCGAGTCGTTTATTTAAGATTGGTACATTCAGTTTGTTTTTATTTATGTCTGGTAAAGTACATAATAGTGTAGTGTAATAAATACTTTTGAAACATTATTTATATGAACATATATCCGTCTTGTTCAATAAAATTAAAGGAAAAGGTTAAGATTCTCTTTATACCCACGTTTACTCACAAACTTAGGTAGTAAGTAAGCTGAATATAAATATGATTTAGAACAATTTAATATGAAATATAATTTAGAACAAATTGCTATTAAATTAAAAGTTATTACACTTTTTATTATTAGACCGTTCAGGTAACGTGGTTACAGGTAGATTACACATTTAGCGGACCCCGCTGTCATGTGGGGTAGCACACAGTAGTCTTGTAATATTCAGTGGTAGTATAGTAAGTACTATATGCTAACTTCTAACATAATAGTTCTCACAGTAAATACAGTATTTCATTCCTACTCTTTCTTGTTGATACCCCTAATTGACTCTCATTGTGACTCTAATCTGCCTGATGGAAAGCATGAGTAGAATCCATGAGTAGGGGTCACCATCTTCATTGTGAGTGTAGTAGTAGACAATGCATCATGATGATCCACACTATGACATCCTAGTAAGTTGCTTCTGCATCATTGGCGATAAATAAGCCGAGGAAAGGGTACCGCTCTATGGCCTTGATGACCCGGGTTGAGGTACTAGAAATTTTTCTTCTAGGGGACTGTATATTTCGCGGCTACTTGTACGCGGGTTTCAATTGATCTGAGTCCGATTTATCAACCTTTTCGGCCGTCAAGTGGGTAGTATCCGATGTCAGTAGATATATAGATAATATCAGTTTCTGCATAGGAAAATGGTGGTTAATATAATCATAACATATAAACAGTTGTTACGAAAGTTTAAAATTTAAACAAATAAGGGACCTAGTGTAACGTAAACTTATACTGAAGTACTAATTAGTTAATGTAAAAACGGTTTCAAAATGAGTACTAAAACAAACTGCTTTCGTTTACCGTATCATTAATTAGCGAAACTAGACAACAGATTTGTATCACGGAGTTCAAAATAAAACGCAGAGGTCTCTCATATTTCACTGTGAGATTGCGCAACGATTGCAACGGTTGTAATTCTGCAAATCTATAGGGTTGTCATCAAAGCAATTAATAATCAGATTTCTTTTAAAATAAAATTGAATAATATTATTAATTAAATTTTAGCCTTTTAATAAGAATCAGAAATTATAAACATTAACTCTTTCTCATATGAATTGTAGTACAATTTGCCCATTATTCTTGTAACAGGAACTTTAAAGCTCGAAAAACGCTTCTATGCCCTAGCCAAACACGACCTACAACCCTGTCTTAAGTTTTACGCTGTTATAACTAGCAGGAATCCTGCCGGATTTACATCGGTACAGTCGTCTACGTGATTCTAGTTGATTCTAGATAATTTGAATGGAACTATGTACCTTTCACATACTCGCACGTGATACTAATTGAATTTATTATTTAACTATAATAAAGATTTATCAACACTTGTCTAGAGACCGTACCGGTCAGTTAACAGTTATTTTTAAGGTTAAAAAACTTGTTATTTTATCTTGCCCTAATTTTTAAATATCGTAAAATCTGTGAAAATTTCAAAGTTATAATGAAAATTAAAGTTGAATGCATAATTTATTTAATTTAAGTATTGGAAATTAATTTTCATAAATTGATTACCTGACTAAAACCTATGTAAAAACGTCTTATGATCATACTTGTAAGATGGACATGAAATGGTAGCTGGGTAAGACCAAAATATGTCTGGGTAAGACCAAATACTATTTTAAGGTTAGTTTGGAGCGTTTTCAATAGCATATCTCTAGATAAGACTGAAAATAGTTAATTTAAATCGGCCGTAAGAGGTCATAAATTAGTGTATTTTTAAGTGTGATATGGTTAGGTACTTTCCGTGCTCATTTATCAACATTTAATACATTTCACTCTATAGCATTATGATTTTGTCACCAAGATTAAACTTAAATTCCAAAAACTTAAATCCACTAACAAAATTTCTGGAGTCGTTTGATTACTAGATTACACATTTCTTTTTATTGTAAAACATACATATTTTGTACCCACAACTTGATTGTATCTACAGTCATTATGGAAACCTATAAAATTTAAATTTGGTACTGATTAAAATCAGTAATGTTTATATGAGAGTTAAGATAGATAGACAGAGTCATTTGTAATATTTTGACAATATGTAACTTCCTACATCAATTAATTTTATTATTCATTAGTTTGTGGATTTAATAACCACATTATGTGGACACCTTTTAATTATGTTATTTATTCAATTACCTTATAGAACATATAGCTTTATTAAAAATGGCCCCCTGAGTGTCTTGCTAAACATCATTTTAAAGTATGTTGAATATAATTTAGTACTATGTTCAAACAGCTACGGGTGCTTATTTATTTTAATTGAAACAAATGTTTTGTTGATGATTTACATACTCGTTATAAACAAATTCTTTTCTGAGTATATTTTAGAACAAATTTATAAATATGTTGTTTAATAGTCATGATAGTATTTATATAATTTCTCTCGGCTGCAAAATAGTAGACATTTTTCATTACTTTCAAATTCAATTGACAAAAAAAAAATATTAAGTATGTCAAACTATTAAGTTAAATACATTTCCATATAAAAAGTAGTGAAAACGTTGAAACTCGTAAGACTGTTATGTCATCTATTTTTATTGCTCGAGTAATGTAAGTTGTTTTTATTACACTTGGTGTCCTGTGTTGACATGGTAAATACGAATCCAGTTTACTGTTGATGAACGCTTCTGATAACTCTACATGTTTACATATTAGATTTAAAGTATTATCCCATCCTATCTTACTTAGAAATTTAAAGTCGATTTCTTTGAAGTTTATTTTTATTTCTTTAGATTTTTATGATGGCTAGAAAAAGTATTGAATTTGAGTTAAAAGTTCGGTTCTTTTATCATATAGAAATTTAACGTAATTTATATTATGGTTTACTATGGCCCTAAAGCAAAACTGAAAGTTTATGTATTTATGTCACTTATCATCTACCCATAATACAAAGTAGTGAACTTCTGCTTAGCTTGGGACTAGATGGCGTTATTTATTGAATTGCGGAAAAATATATGGGCAAATAAATTATAATTGTTTAAAGCTCATTGCACGGTCAACTATCGTTGTTCTTTGAATCACTTTGGTCCATCCTAAGGTTACCTGGAAGAGATTGCTTTTAACGATAAGACTGCCCTTTGTACATTAAATTTAATTCATTTTTGTTGTCTATTGTAAATCTTTAATACGTTGTACAAATAAAGAGTTTTCTATTTATCTATCTATAATATGTACCTATATTAATTAAAAACACACCCTGTTTGTCTTACGAATTTATCTTACTGATTTATTTACCAAGTTTCAAATCGGTCAAATAATAATAATACACGATCTCACACGTAAACTCATATTTATAAGATTATTGGAATAACAGATCAACAGTTAAATCAAGTTTTCTCCTTTCTAGAACTTTCGCGTACGATTTTACTTGTATGGTATCAATATGCTCATTCTGCAAATCAGTAAATGGTCCGAACGATACGTGAGTTTGATTTTATCGTAGCGATCGGAACGTGATATAATCTAGTTCGATAATGGGTGTAGCTTAACTTTTTAATATATAAAAAAGTTTGTGTGTGTTTCAAAAACTTAAAGTTTTGCTCCAATTGAAATAAATATTCACATGACAATTAAACTGATTCTAGGCTTATTTTTCATCTATTTTTCTATTGTGTCAGGTTCTTATAAACAGTTGTTCAGGGCTTAGTAACAAAGCCTTATAGCTATTTCAAATTGGTATTTGACAAATATATGACACCACTTATACAAACACCATATGGGTCACCATTCTGCATTGTCTGTACTTACAACGAGGTTGGTGACCCCTACTCTCGGATTCTACTCATTCTTTACATCAGGCGGACTAGAGTCACTTTGGTAGGCTAAAAAAAAAGAAGGTAGTAGAGCAAATCTGATTTCTGCACCAACGAGCTGGGTGGCTCGACCGAGGTGGTATTACCCTCGCATAGAAGACCAACCGTTCGTGTTGTCGTATATTATTTCGTTGGTGAGTGTAAGTCCGGAGGCTCCATTGAGTCTGCAGTGGGATCTCAGTAGAACGCACTAGTTTGGGTCACTAAGCTACATTGTCTGCATTCACAATGAAGATAGTTGACTCATCAACAACCAATAATGTCCCACTGCATGGCTCGGGTGTCCTCTCAGGTGAGGGTTAAGGCCATAAGTGTCCACGCTGGCCGAGTGCGGGTTGGGTACTGATGGTTGACATACTTCATCACTCATGCAGTCAATTTGGCAGACTTAAATATAATAAAACTATTCGGAGCACTAAAGCGATGGAAACCAAATAAGATGTACCTAAATTAATTCGGCCCAAGGGGAGGATACGCAGGATACCAATTTGTTTTTCTCACAACCGCAGGATAAACGTTCCAATTATTACATTCTTGGTCAAATATCATGCATCCAGATGGAATGTCCACCGAACAATAGCGGAGTAAGAAATATGAATCATAAAAATTAAGTCACCTACATAGTCCGAATAAAAAGACTATTCTCTTGCATAAGTCAGTCGATCAGTTCATTTTTAATTAATTAATAAATGGATTTCATAAATTATTTATAACTTGAACTGATCTCCGAGCGAATGCTATGCATTGTTGCGTGTTAATTTATTGGTCTGTTTGGAAGTCATAAACATGTATCATTATTTGTTTCATAATAATAGATTTGCTCGATTGTAAAATAACCGGTATCAAAAAAATGATGGAAAATATAATTATAGTCTACACTTGGTTGTATGTCAGTTCTGTAACTCTACTACTCATTCTGTAAATTTATCTTTGCAACTATGAGTGAACGTCAAGAATATGCTTTTCAATATGGTTCAATATGGAATATGGTTCCACTGCTGGGTTTTACGGCTTCTCTCGAGGAAAGGTTAAGGCCATACGTCCCCACGCAAGCCGAGTGCAGGTTAGAGACTGATAAGACACCGTTGTGGCTATGTAATCTTGCCGTTGGATATTTTAAGAAATATACCAACTGTGAAACAAATATAATTGTACCTATATGTTTTTTGTTAAAATCGTTTTGAATGATGAACGAGGTCAGCGAATTCGCTACAATAATGAATCTAAATCGGCTTAAATGTTCAATTTAACGTAATTTACATAATTGGAGGTGAAATATTTGAATTCATAAAGTAATTAAATATTCATTTGATTAAAATTGATTTAATTTTTTATTATAAAACAAACATTATTAAGATTATATTTTAAATTTAAAGAACAAATTTATTACTATGTGCACTTGAAATCATAGACCCAGATAGTGATAATTTTAAATAAATTTAGTTCACATTAAATTTCAGAAAAATACATACTTACACTATGTATTTTTCAGAATATCAATGTGTTAATATTATTGTAAATTATTTTATTACTATTTATTATATTATAATGTTTTAATCTTAAAGTTGTGTCCAGACACACTTACATAGACGCTCTCATAGTCGAGTGGCCTTAGGTAATTGGAAACAGTCACCGAGGGTAAGTAACCACAACGTGGTCAGACCTAGATGGGTGACCGTTTGTGACAGGACTTGTTACGAGCGTTCCGTGATTCGAAAGTCACGTTAAGCAATAGCTCTCGGTTGGTATCATAACAGCCGTGAATCTTGATTGGTGGCCTTCGGGTGGCTTAAAAACATCTAACCGTAAGATTTATGTAGACAGTTGCCAGTCCCCAACCCGCACTCGGCCAGAGTGCGGACGTTAACCCTCTCCTGAGAGGAAACCCCAGCAGAGGGACGTTAGGGGTTGTTGATGATGATGACACCTCTCACTAATATTATAAATGGGAAAGTAACTCTGTCTGTCTATATTTAAGATTTCACGGCTGCATCTCTGTACAGAATTAATGAAATTTACTATGGACATCCGTTGATTTTTGAAGAAAGACATAGGCTACTTTTGGAGTGTTAGACACGCGGTCAATAGCTCCATGTTTGTCACTTATTTCTTTAATCCAAACACGTGCGGTACCATGAATGGAGAATTTAAGAAAGTCCTTCTTAAATCGGTAATAATAAATAATAATCACCCACTCTTATAATCAAAATTCAAAAAACACTAAAACCAAACTAATATAAAACAATACCTCTCATAGTGAAATTAGTATAAAAAATATAGGACGACTTCTAGTCTAGCAGAGATGTAACATTCTCTAGGTATAACAACAAAACAATATAGATCTAGTTTAAACATGTAAGTACCTGCATCACCCTTAAGTACATCACTACGACTTATACGATCGTTATTACCCCTAAAGAAATGTACCATAAAAGAAGTGATCTAATATTTTATAAAAACATTTCGTACTAAAAATAAACTGGTTTAAGACACTGATATGTAAATATATTGTAACTACATTTTACGGGCAATTCCGCCCACGTACGAATATCCGTTGCCGTGACAATAAATGCTTTGCTACCACATATTTATGATGGGTAAAATACGGACAGTGTGTTCTACTAAACCTTTTCATACAAATAAAATATATCTTGAAGCTACTTACTAATTTTTAGGTGAAGTAAAAACCATGCGAGTTGGTATCTATTAAATTCCAATGAAGTACTGGCTGAGCCCCACGATGTTACTATCGGCTATTGTCGTAAACCGCAAGTAGCAGGGTGAAGAAGCTAGTCCGTGAAAGCCTGAGTTACTCCTTAAAATTTAATTCGCCTAATCAAACACACAGACTGAGACAGGTTTTTTTTATAAATTGCTGTTTTGATAAATGTAAGTACCGCGTGTACTTTCGAACGCATTTAATAAAAAACTGTTTATTGATATAACAGTCACTTCAATTTTATTTATTTATAGAAGTCTCATCCTTGTAATGATAACGATATATGTACAGACGTAAACTTTATAAAATTTTACGCAACTATTGTATTAAAATTGATAAAAAATAACCTGGACTTCCTAAAAGTATATGTAATAAAATTCTTCAATACAAAAATATCTAATTTCAGACAATACCTAGCTCATAACAAGATAAGTTTTAGCGAAAGCGGGAACATCAACACTAAAACTGGGCTCAGACATTTTCTCAAAAATTTTTTCTAGAATGTGATGGATGATAAATTACACAACAACTCAGCTTGAATGTAAATCTCTCGAAGTGGGTCAGCCTGTGGATATTATTTTTCAAATCAGCCACAACTGGAGAGCACCTTGTCTCAAATGATTGATCTCTTATTGTACAACGACATTTTTACGATTTCAAGTCGTAATAGAAAATTTTCACAAGTCTTGGAGTGGTTCATTGTGTTTTTGAATACATTGTGTTCGCTGAGAGTAGAGCTCCATTCAATGTTGAACAGTTCCGGTCACTGATGGATGGAATTGACTGTTTAACTAGTGACAACCAAAAAAGATGTATTATGAATAATACTGTGTGTATGTGTTTGATCCGCTTAGTGTAATGATATTGTTGACTTGGAATCTCCAAGGCTCTATTATGTTTCGATCTTAAGATGCCACACTAATATAATACACCACATGCACGTTGACCTATAAAATACGAGGCATTGCCCGTGACTTAGCCTGCGGAGATGTTGAATATCGCGACAAAAAATAACCTATATCCTTCTTCAAGGTCCAATTTATCCAACGAAATTTAGTGGCTTGGCCTTGGAAGCGTAATAGATAAACAGATAGATAGACAAAGTTGCTTTCAACTTTATTACATTGGTATAGATTCAGAATTCGAAACAAGATGATGTGGCGTCCGCAACCTCCATGGTGCGCGCCTACTAAACTATTCATAATGTAAATTCAAACTCATGTCATTATTGACACAATCTGATATATATAGCTGAGAAGTTTCTAGAAGCTCATTATAATTATTGTTTACTAGCTTTCCGCCCGCGGCTTCGCCCGCGTGGAATTCGTCTTACATGATTTTATGTTTGATAATAAGGAACTTCGACACAAATTTTCGTCCCCTATTTCAAACCCTTCTATCTTTATTTTCGCGATAAAAAGTATCCTATGTCCTTTCCCAAGTTCAGTTCTATCTTCATACCAAATTACATCAAAATCGGTTCAGTGGTTTAGGTGAAAGCGTAACAGACAGACAGACAGACAGAGTTACTTTCGCATTTATAATATTAGTAGGGATTACACCATCGGAAAGTAGAGATTTCATCAAACAGAAAACACCACAATTTTTCGAAAAAAGTCGAAATAGGGTGAAAAAATTAAATATTTCAAATCAAAAAAATTACAGTGTATTCGGGACATAAAAAGGTAAGTTTTCACTAAACTTCGTTTAAAAATTATTTTATTTGTAAAAGATAAAATAGAAAACCAAAAACTTTTTTTAACTTTTCACTTATAATTTGAGGTTAAGTGAAAAAAAGTGTAAATAAAAAATTGGCCAAGTGCGTGTCAGGCCACGCACAGGAAAGGATTCCTCAGTCACCCATAATGGTACGTGGATTAGAAATTGTATCCAATGGATAATTGTTATGTTTACGTATTAATGCGTTAATTTTGTATGACGTTTTCCAAGTAAGCACATTGTAGAAGTTAAGCCTCTGTAACTCCTGAACTAACAAAGTCATCTAATTCGTTATAGTTTTCATTTAAAATTCATTATATGGACCACTATCACGAATTTTTCCATATTTTTTGAGCAGGCCGTTTAGCTTTTAGAGGGGGAGGATGCCCGGTTTTACAAAAAAGTGGCCTTTAAAGTGGAATTTCTCGCAAACGGATTTCTAAATCAAAAATCGTCATAACAACCCTTTAATGTTTTTAAAAGACTTATATAATGATACCCCACATGATGGGGTAGCCGCGAGAAAAAAAAAGCATCCACATTTTACGTGTCGGGGAGGTACCCTAAATAAAAATATTTTTCATAATTTTATTGTAGCACTTTGTCGACGTAATTACAATACATATTCATGCAAAGTTGCATCTTTCTAGAACTTACAGTGTGGATGGTTAGTCGAGGACGGACGGACGGACAGACGGACATGACGAATCTATAAGGGTTCGAAGTCATAAACTTCGGAACCCTAAAAAGTTGTAGATCTTTTAATTACCTACAACTTTGCCATTTAACTTTTTTCCATAGGACTTGTAGTTTTGCCGGAAATTGAGATAAACCGTTTTTTACCCTTTGACATTCCTAGCCTTATTCCCAATTTACCCTTTGTTTTATATATTTAGCCATTCAAAGTGACTCTACCCTGCCTGATGGAAAGCATGAGCAGAATCCGAGAGTCGGGGCTACCACACTTGCTGCAAATGCAGACAATAATGTATGGCGGCCCACACTATGGCGGCTTAGTGAGATGCTTTTTCACGCCCCGTCCGAGGAGGACCCGAAAACCTCCCCCCCCTACCCGACCCCCCTCAGATCGCAGATCACCCGTAAATTATTTTTCCTTTCATTTTTATAATATTCTCCTCCTTTTTCAATGGGTTTCATCGTACTATAATTTTGTTTTCAAAAATTATCTACCCTGCTCTACTGGTCTTTATGTCATTTACAAACTATCATTATGGTTGCCATGCAAGTGTGTTATGCCTAGCAACCTGTGAAGTTTTGACAGGAGATAAACAGTGTTACATTTTGACATCTACGATTTATGTATTTTATAATCACCTAGGTAAAAATGTAAAAACCTTTGTATCTCGATTATTGCAGTAAAAAGTAGCCTATGTCCTTTCCCAAGTTCAGTTCTATCTTCATACCAAATTTCATCAAAATCGGTTCCGTGGTTTAGGCGTGAAAGCGTAACAGACAGACAGACAGAGTTACTTTCGCATTTATAATATTAGTATGGATTATTGTTATTGTGAAGATAACTATAGTAAGTTGTACTAGTTCCTTAAATATATTTCATTATACTCCAAGACGTCTTTGATTCGGCTGCTCACTATCCCAAAATGCCAAGATTTGAAACTTAATAATAATAAACTCAATAATATCACGTTTAATTTTTAATTGGGTTATTAGTTATCGCCAACCACCTCTATTTTAAATGTTATATTATTGTCAATCAAACTAAAATTTACTGAGTTCGGTATACATTTTTGTAATTTTATGAAATTACTTACTTTTGCCCTCGGATCTACCCACATGTATGTCAGCTATCGCGATAAATAGTAGCCATTGTCCTTCCCTAATAATCGAAACTAGCTTAATTCAAACTTAATTAAAATTGGTTTAGCGGTTTAGACGTGAAAGCGGAACAGAGAGACATAGTTAGTGTTGAATTTATTCCATTTATTTCCTGTATAAATGCTAAGAATAATAATATTTATACAGGAAATAATTATGATTGTGAGAATATGTAATGTAGAAAGTACCCGCAGGGACGTATAAAAAGATACAAGTAAGCTAATAAAGCGCCCGATACAATTATTGGCGTTTAACCGCACGAGATCAGGAATCCTCGTACCAATCACGCCTTTAGCTTGCTAAATTGTATGCTATAAAATGCAAAAACCTTCAGAATTCAAATTTAAGGTAAACTTCTATAATCATTCCTGCTGTAGATTCCGAGTAATTTCTTTATAATATGCGTGCCCGAGGAAATAGGGAGCTTTCGAGATTTATATTGAAATCTATAGAGGAGAGCGACGATAATAAGCAGTCATTAATATTCAGTTCAATTTGTTTCGTTGTTCCTTTGTTACTGCTCGAATTTAATCATAACTTTGGTATCATGAATTGTTCACATCAAAATTAAAGAAAATAATGTACAGCAGTGAACTGCGATAGGTTGATGAATGATTACTCAATTCACAAAAAGCCGTGTGATCCCAAACAAAATAGAGTTTGTGTTATGATAACTTAACAACTGATAGACATACAATAAACATACATCTCAAACATTGCTCCTAAATGTGAATATAGCCACATCCATTGTAGAATGTGTTTACTGTATATGTTTTTAAAAACACAACCCTGAGAAGTCAATAAGACGAACAACACAGTGACAGTTTTGTAGCGGAACGCTCACCTTCGAGCAATCGTGCACTAATTGTGGGTGGGGTTAGCACAGCCTGAGAATGCAGCTAATTCACTAGCGGTGTCATTCAGCATATCCTCGAAGTAAGAAAGTTTTTTACAAATAAGTCAAATTCCTATTGAGTATAAACAACACCCATTAAATGGCTATATTTAAGTTTTCTTAGTTTCAACGAACACAAAAGAAAATTATAAATCATAGATAATCAACTTATATAGCAATTTCTTACCAGCTTTCAACCTATATGTCATAACAGTCTGTTAGCCTTCACTGGTAAAATTTATGCGAGAAGAAATGCACCTGTTACGCTAATACCGTGGAAGTGAATATGATGTTTGCAAAGCTTATTTACAGCGCAGAATGGTAATTAACATAAACAACGAGCGCTGTAAATTTTATAGAACCCACACGTAGTCTCAATTTGTAGAAAGATAAGTTACATGAAATTAAGATTCTTGTCCATTTTATATTTTACCTTCATTTACAGTTAAAACTTTTTAATGCACACACACAACATTTCGACATACCGAATACGTATTATAGATTGGGTGGGAGTATTTGTTTAACATTTTAGAAACTTACGTCATCATCATCATCAGTCTATCGTAGTCCCCTGCTGGACATAGGCCTCTTCATTTGAAACTTACATAATTTATGTACAAACATGGGCCGTGTTGCGGAGGACTTTACAAACATACATGAAGCGGACACAACGAGCACTCAGACTCAGAATAACATATTGTGGATCACACAAAGTCAACAGTAGATGCGCCTTAAAAATTGTAAGAGGTGGGCCAATATTAAATGACATCTTAATCACAGTACACCGAGTTGCTTCAAGGCTCATTTTGACATAAGGCTGTAATAGTTTAAAAAACACTCCCTAGAGTATTTCTAAAGAGAAGATACGGGCAGGTTTAGTTCGAGTGTCGAGACAAAGACTCACATTAAATGCCACATTTGAAATTGACATTCTATTATAAATCTGAAGTGTTGTAGTAATTAATTGTTTTTTAAACGACTTCAAAAAAAGGAGGAGGTTCTCAATTCGTCGGAATCTTTTTTTTTTATGTATGTTCAGCGATAATTTCGTCGTTTATGAACCGATTTCAAAAATTTTTTTGCTTTAGAATGGGCGTAACTTACAGGTGGTCCCATCGTCACCATATCGAGATCTGATGATGAGATCCTAAGGAATTAAGGGAACTCCTCAAATATCATAGGCACAATTGTTGCGATTTGGGTACTCGGAATAGTTTTTCATTGAAGTCGGTTCCTTTTTGTTAAAATTATTATTTTTCTGTTCCTTAATTCTCTGTCTTTTATTCTAAAAGATTTCAATTTTATTATAACTACGTTTTCAATTTGATTCGAAGAATATTTTAGTATTTGAAATTTGCTGTACCCTACACGGTCCACGATTGTTAACATTGTGGAATGCAAATGCAAAATAATATGAATAATAATATGAACGAAAAAAAAAAAAAAGAAAGAAAACCATTTATTCATGTCATTAAATATTTATCATAAATTTAGTCAGTTACGTATTGAATCAATTTACATGGAATAATTTGTCATTTTTATATTTAAGGCAGTTCCATTATAATTTTGGTCGAATTTTGGTGTTGTGCTGTTTAGTTGTATCAATTCTATCAAAAGAACAATACGCTTCTCATCTGTATCCTATTCTATAAAGGTCTACTCTCAAAATATTAACAGTTCTTAATATATCGTCACGACTTTGCGTAACCCCTTTTTGGACACATGCAGTTGGAAATAACACGGTAGTTAAAAATAACTACTATTATAATTCCTCAGTTTCTATTGATGCGTTCGAGACTTACTTACCCTTAGGTAAGTCATATTTGTCAATTTTTCCATAATCTTGAATGTACCGAGTTACTGCTTAAGGGAAGTACTTTGTATAATTTTTTTATCAGAAAGTTTTCTCTTAATTCTTTTAGTAAATGGGATTTAAAAAAATGCAATATGGCCCATATTTCTCTTTACAGAAGGTAGTTCATAACATCAAATTACCTATAGGTCATTTCCGAGGCCGCTTGTCTATATTTTACCAACTCATCAAACGAAAACTGTAACTAACTAAGCGAAGTTCTAATTTTAGTAGCATTATGGCGTGCCTTGCGTCGTCGGCAGAACATCAATCATGACTCACTTGGAATAGATCGTAACTAGTTTACGAAGAAATTTGTTCAACAAGAAAAGGTTCTGCCTTACTTTTTATAGTATAGAAAGCAATTACGAGGACTTTATCCGATATTTGTTTTAAATTCTTCTTTGTCTATGATATGTTTAATAAGACATTCCGTAATAAGGTTATCACACTATGAATTTAAAACTAGAGCAATATTATTTCCCAAAATAGTAGACACTTATTCCAGGAAATTGTTAAAGACTTAAACAAATAAATTTCTGATTTTAACGCTTAATTCGTTTTTTCTTTAATTAAAACATTTCTTTAAATTGTTGGTTGCCAAAATAATTTGTAAAATAATCTTACAACAAAAAGCAGTTTAAAGATTATGTTTCATCTTACTCGTACGGTGACAAGTTCCAAACTTCACGGTAATTTCTTTAACAATTACAGAACCCTAATAACAGTTCGGTCCCTCCTTACGACAGATTCACAAAATTTGATGATGATGATGACTTATGTAACGCAATCATGTATAACTTTTGACGCGGCTGGTGTAGCGTCAGCAATTTAAGATGTCAAGAGATATTTTGTTTTCTATTTCGATTTTTTTTCTACTCTATAATCGTCTTTCAGTAATTAAATGTTCTGTTGCCTGCCTTGTTGGTCTAGTAGTTAGCTATGCAGCTGTTGATCAAGAGGTCTCGAGTTCGATTCCCGATTCGGATCAAATGTTTGTGTGATCCGCAAATATTTCTTTCGGAGATTGGGTGTTTTCTATGTATAATATGATGTATTTACAAAATAAAGTATGTTTATGTATTTATATCAGTTGTCTAGTACTCATTATAAAAGCTCTGCTTAGTTAGGGACTTTAATCATCTATGGCGTTGTGTGTAAGATGTCCGAAATATTTATTTGTTCAAATGCTGGTAAAAAGGTATTTCAATCTACTGCGGGAACAACTTTGTTATGTAGGTAGTACTTAAAGATTAGCTGTTTAATACACATTTTAATTTATTCACATTAAAATCACATTATTATCTGGTACATTATCGTTATTATCATGCTTTTTTATAACCTAACAGCAAGTACATTTTAATTTTCCATCATAATATTTCTAGTCTAAGATTTATGCATTGAAATTTACATATTTTCCCAGTGCAAAATACTACAAAAAAGATACTTATATTATTTTCAAGTAAAAAACTTGAAAATAATTTAGGTATTTTTGTTAACGCTACAATTGTTGATGACGATTAAAGTAATACAGCATAACATCCATCCGCTATTACAAGCCCTCTAATCTGTGTTCGTCTGTGAGTATGTTTATGTGTACGCGCCGATCACGTTCCGTTGTAGGTAGTCATTGCCATTCAACTCTTCTCGCGTGACCGCTTGCAATATTTTGACTTCAACCTCTTCATAAACCGCTAAATTGAAATGTTAATTTGATTTAGTACTATTCTGTTGAGAATTTCCATACTTTACTACTAAAAGATATACTGTTAATACTATTAATTAATTTGTACAAAATATTTGCTTAGGTATTTGTGTATGTACTTTGGCAAGATATGGAAATCGAATTACGGATTTTTATAATAACTTCGTCTATCATGAAATTGGAATATTCAACTAACAAAACAACTCTCATCAACGAAATTTGAGAAGACTATTGTGCCATCGAAAATTATAGGCGCAAGTGGCCAGAAGCGTTCGGATCAACAACCGTGGGCAATAATCATTACTTTTGTCTCATCAACCTTGAAAGATGTTTTATTGTCTCGATTCGGCTTGTTGTCGACTTGTTACGGGTAAAAAATAAAAAGATATCATCCAACGTGTATTATATAACCCTAAGCATTCAACATGCGTGCTTTAGGAATGAGAATAATTTCTGGGCTCACATCAAAATGATTTATAGAACATAAGGTACCTACATTAAGTTCTATCTTCAATAATATCTATATATATTTCTAAATTTGAAATACATTATGAAATTTTAAATAAAGCAACTGTGGGGAACCACCAAAAAATAATTACTATTGGTATGTTTTTGAAGCTTACAGTATCTAGTTAGTGGTGTAAAGTTCTTAACAACGTGTAACGTTAGATGCAAGCTATATTTTAGCATAGCATCATGTGAAGTGTATCCTAACCTTTGTTCAAATATCTGATTACATTACATGGATTCTCGCGGAGTTCCTCGTTCACGGAGACTATGGATTTATATTCCAAGGCGTATAGAATCTCACAATGTTTTTCAAGAACTTGAGCTTCAAATTGTATAAAGTTTACCACACAAACTGTTATTTCTTTATTGTTATGGCAATCTAAGTCCCTGTTTGTAGACAAAGCGAATACGAGATAAAGTCTATAGAAAGTGTATTTCCCAGTGAAAGTGGTAATAACATTTTAGGGCTACCATGAAAATAACTTTTACGATTGTTAGGAATTAATATCTGAAAAATGGTTTTGGACCCTCATATCTTACCGATAAAGTTCAAGCATCGTGGAATATTACAGCCAATATTATTTTTACTCCATGGTGTTCCAATTTTAGTATTCATTTTTAAAATATTCAATGAGTTTTAACATTGGAGTAGACTTCGGAGGCAGGGGTATCCATTAATTAAATATTTTAAGTATATAGATGTACAATCGAATTGAAAAACTCTTCCTTTTAAAAGTTATTTAATAATCCAACTCCCACGTTAGGACTATATACTGTGGTCGCGAGGGACATCATGAAACTCATACAGAGAACTACCAGACTCAGAATAACAATTTGCGGATCACACTAAGTACTATCCCATGTGGGGTTTGAACCCACAACACTCAGGTGCAGTATAAAGTGGCGTGGCGTCTGCATAAACCACTACGATATCCGTGCAGCCAAGTAGTAGAAAGAGAAATAGTCGAAGAAGTCGAAAATAGATATTTAAGAGAAAGTCTTGATTGGTTTGATAAAATTATTTGTAGTTTTAGTACAAACGATATACGATTTTGTTTAAAATTATCTATTGGCTTTAGAATATTAGTTTTAGATTTATTTTCTTTTTCATTCAGTCAGAAATAATAAGAAAAATAACGTAACAACAGGCGCAAAAATGTAATGACATTTTCTTTTGCTCTTAGCACTGCATGTTACATCTCATAACTTATTGGGTTATTTGGGATATATAAAACATATATTCCTGCTACCCCAAATAGGGATATCCAATTGGACCTAATGTTTTTATCACATAAATATGAAAAGTGGGTACCGTACGCAAGCAATATCTTTATATTTAGGTGGACGTGTTCACGAACAGAGTGGAGTATAAAAAAGAGATTGTTTTCTACACGTACGAGTAATATACCTCCGTTTAGGATCGAGATGATAGAACATGTTTATGAAGTTTAATAGATCTATATACTTTATTGTTATTGTTTAGCTCTTTTTACAACGTAACACTCATTTTTTAATGCAATTATGCCTTTACATGTTTTATTCCCTGACATATGTATGTTATATAATGCATGTGTATATAATAGTAGACTTCATCATGAAATAAAAAAAAATATTTAGCAAATTTGAATTTGATAGTTTTATGGTAAACAAATCTTATGTTGAAAGGGTCTACATTAACAAGTCAATATAGTTCCTACATTTTCGAAGCACTTATTTGTATTTACTGTGGGTTAAAGCTAACAGTATCAGCTCATAGTTACCCAATAATGATTAGCCCATATTAGCGTCAAGTTATTAAAACATATTGTAGAGACAATATTCTAGTGAATTTCGTACTTATGACGTACTAGCTTTCGCCCGCAACTTCGCCCTGTTACATCCCTATTTTCACTGTCACATCACTATTTATTAAAGGAAAATGCTGACTTGCAATTATTGCTGGTTTACCTAAATACGATATTATAAATCAGCAATAATTATGCTATAAATACGCAAGACTTTACTAAATTCGTTCAGTTGGTTATTCTCTAGCTAAACTGCTCCCCAGCTACGGACCTGGTTCTTGCCTGCCGGCTGGCTATCAGTGAAAGCTAAGGATACACTCTGGGTCTACTCTGCCCTTCGCTCGGGCTAACCGCGCCGTTATAATCCAAGTCGCGTATAAGTTTTAAGTTTAAGTAGAAATTCTGTGTGAGTAAAAACTTTCAGTAAATAAATAGTCGTGAAATTTCAGTGCTGTGTTTTTTTTTATAAGTGCTGAAAAGGACAATCTAACAGCCCGCATGTATGTCGGATTATTTATGATAATATATCTATATTATATCTGCATAGTATTCAAAGGTGTATATTTTGTATGTTGAAACATAATTGAAAATTATTTCCCTAGGGTATTAATACCCTGCTTACCTAACCCTCGTCTACCTACCTAAGAACTTTGTTGTATTTAATACAGCTGCTCATTTCAAGAATATAATAAACAGTTGAATGGTATTTTCAGAATGATGATCACTTACGTTCAATACAGTTCCAAAATGTACCATCTTGAGGTAAAATTTTCCTTAAGTATGAAACAAAAGTCTTAAAGTTCCTAAGTTTATAATTTACTACAACCAAAATGGGTGCACCCCAATAAGGAGCTCACCACACTCATAACGAGTTACGAAATGAATTTGACTTTTCTCATATCTACGAATGTAATTGTACAACTCGGTCAAACTCGGCAACAGAAATAACATCGGAATAAAAGTTCTTTTTGTTATTTTAACCCACCGCCACCGCCTAAAAAGGTCGCCTAATTTGTCCGAGGGAATTCGACATTATTTCACTCTGCCATTGTTTGTGTTCCGATTACCGGCAGGGTTAAATAGCGCGTTTAAACGTCGACTTTTTCTTTAAACTTCTACGTTGTTTAAGGGGAGTGAACGAAGGGTTAAGCTCCCAGCCTTAATCGTAAACTGCTTGCGTTCGCTCTTTTGTTTTAGATTTGAAGGGCATTTTAGGATTCTGTCAGATGGTGCTAGGATAAAGGGAATTTTAGTGTCGTAAAAATAATGTTGGTGCCGATTAGGAATTATAGAATACTTTAGAGAACTTTTATCTGTTTTGGTCCCGATAACGATCCCTTAGTACCAGTACCGAGTTAGAGAAGATGCGATTATACTGGGATATTATGTAACTGTAAATTAAAGATGAGAAAAGCTTTAATTCAGCTGCGATTTTAAAATAAATTGAGTGAACATTTTTGATTCTTGAATATATCCACTAGACTTCACTATTATGTAATTAATTGATAATATTGTTTGCCACAAAATACCTATTACTACATATATACAATAGTAATATTTATCTATGTAGTAATAGGCATTTAAAATAGTCCAGTAAAATATTCTGATAAACGACTGCCTAAGATCACTCAATTCACAGTTCATGAGTGAACAATGCGTTATATAATAATATTTATATATCTCTATACCACATCGTTATTTAAGATTTTTGCGTTGACAGACGATGAAGTCTATTATCTTCTTCTTAGCGTTTCGATGGCAAACGTAACGTGTCGGAAAAATTATATTTTTTCAGCCCAGAACGCGGCCACTTTGATGGCGTTATCGGTGGCAGCCATTAAGTCTTCCTGCGTGCAGGTGTCTGGGCACGCAGGGCACGATGGAAGATGGGACATTGTTTGGATTGCACCGCATAAACAGCTGAGATCATCACCGGCCGAAAATCCCCACCTAAACAGGTCTTCTTTGCTTCGACCAACTTGGGTCCGAAGTCTATTTAAAGACCTCCAGATTGGCCACGGTAGTTTATTTCCAGGCGGAAGGCTCTCAGCCGGTGCCACAAATGGATTCGGCAAGGACACCCCCTCTCTCCACTGTTTGCACCTTGCTTGGGACGGGTCCAAGGTCAGTGGGCCGACACATTGTGCAAAACTTTTGCGGCTCTTTAGTCTTTGTTGGGGTGGGGTGTGGCCGTACATGGGATGCCGCGGGTCATTCTCCATCCTAGTCCTCTCCGCTGAACTCGCCACAGCCCTCCGAATCGCCGGAGGTGCTATTCCGGCCAGTGGGTACAGCATCTTAAGTCTATTATAATAAATTATAACTTTGTTGGATAAGAGAAATAAACAATAAAATCAACGTGTTTTTTTTTATTTCATTTTATTTCACTAGTATCACAAACAAAACAATGTATTCAATAAGTCGTCTAGTACAATGAACTAGTTAATTATGTCCCAAGCGAACAAAATCACTTGACAGTCAAGTTGCGACTCTATTAAGGAGCTTCTATTAGTCTTTCTGCGATTTAATTGATTGCCTCATCGCTATACTTAGTGATGACGAATACTTACTGTGTGTTTCGTTCTGTTTGCAATTAGCCTAACTTACTTGCAATTTTGTATTACATATATTAGTATCACAAAATAAGTAGATAATAGGTTTAGAGTCCTGAAACTGGTAGAATGTTATAGTCACGAAAAGGTTTTTTTTTTGAAAAAAATGGATGGTTGTATCTTCTTAAGTTTTTTAAGCCTGCCTCTTCCAAATTTGACTCATTTAATAATTTTGGCAATGTAGAAAATACAGTTATTGTACAATATATAAGTGATAAACAAATAAAGTATTTTTAAATTTAAAAACGGTTTACTTTATCTTATAATTTTTACATCACACTTAAGTTAAGAATAATCTAACCAGGCTGCCATGGTAGGGGTCACCATGCTAAATTGCCTACCCTCACAGTAAGCATGGTGACCCCTACTCCTGGATTCTACTCATGCTTTCCATCAGGCAGAGTAGAGTCACTTTGGCAGGCTTAAATATAAAAAAAAAAAAAAAAAAAAGTTACAATGTAAATAATAATTATTATTCGTCTTTCCTTTAATCCTTATTGAATTTTAGCTTTATTAAGGTGTGAAGCTACCTACAATATACAAACAAAGTATAATCGCGATTTAAAGACTATCAACTCGATTCGCCCTTATCAACCATCGGTCCTCTTAATTGTTGCTTGGTGCATGTTGGACCTTAATTAATGAAAAGACTCACAGCCTATCAGAGCGAACATCTTTGATTTTGAATGCAATTATTGTTCTCTTGATAAAGGGACTGTGTTCGATGAGATGACGCAAGTAAATAAATTTAAATGGTTAAAAGTAATACGTTTATTTGCCAAAAAATAAGCAACCATCTCTAAATAATTTTATTTTTATATTAATGTATATAATACATATTATTTTTCTAGTACTTAAGTAAACAGAACTGAGCATGAACTTTCCTACTGAATTCAGTAAGAATAACGAAACGAAAACAATAAAATAAACAAGTACAGCTCTCTCTCCCACTCTATTTTTTTCTTCTTTCCACTCTTATTCTCTTTCTCTTATTTTATGACCTATCAACAAAGGAGCTAAACCACGATGTGCATTGTTTTTCATCAAAATGGAAGCTGTGAAAAATCTTAATACACAAATAACAAAAAAAAGTTATTTAATATCGCTTCGTTTCATTTTCCGTGTAATAAATAAATTCCAACCTATTAAAATTCACTGACTTTATGTCTACTTAGATTGTAAAATACTAGTCTAAACCACAATGATTACATGAACTAAATTTTAATCCGTTCATATCGCATAAGCCCATTCAAATTATCTAACACGCTTGATCTTTAGTTGCTCACTGAAATGTGTGCTTGCAGCCCTTTATTCACCGGCTGCCTCGTAGGGAGAACTGAAAAGCTTAAATTTTAATTAATTTTTCACTCCACAGACTTCTTTAATAATACCGGTAGCTTAATTACCAAAATATTTTACAATCCTTTTAGGTAGGGAGTCTACATTAAGACGTGTTTAATTAGCAAGCGAAGCTATTTGTTACTTGAGGGCGTACTAATAAAACGTTCTCAATTTGTTTACTTTGAAGAATTGCATTTCTATCGCAGACTTAATCGCTAATTTGAAAAAAATATAATTAAGTAGTATCGTTACGGTCACCAATATAAACATCTTTGAAACTTGTTCATCATACATTAATCTAAACCTAATCAATATAATATATCTTTTAACACATCATTACTGTTAAAACATATTACTTTTACATCAAAACTTTAAATACTTTTATACCAAACACAAAGGTCTTCCAATTCATTTGCTTATCTATTTAAAAGAGCGGGTTGGTTAGGGTACGACACATTCAAAATCAATGGAGCCTAATGTCACAAAATGTCGGTGTAGGCTCATCCATCCACCAAACATGTCGGGCAATGAATTGAGAAAAAATGTAAATATGCCTCTCACGGTGCTCAACCAAGCGAGAGTTTTGTAGAGCCTCCACAATGTCGTTAATACGAATACCTCTGGCAGATATACCTAAAATATTGTTTACCGACATGGTTGATAATATGGGACGTTCTGTGGTAGATGTTTGTATATCTTATTTACGAATGACATTGAAAGTTACTTCGGGAATATCGCAACAAACTCTGCGAAAAACATCTTTTGCTTTCGCATTATCCCTGTTAGTCCATTTTTGCTCGAGCATTAAGTAGCACTTCATTATTGGTTCTTATCCCAGTTTGTGACGTTGAGTGGCGCATGTAATTATGGATATTGAGCTTTAATCTTTTTTACTTAAATGAAGAGCTTTGTTTCGTATTAAGTTCAAACACTTAGATCAGCAGAACATCTGCATAGAAAACAAGTTCTGTTCTTTTTTTGTTATTGAACACGTTAAATTAACACGTAATGGTTGTTGATAACGACATAATAGTTAACACGATCTGTCTAAAAGTAAAATAAAATAAAAAGATCGTCTCAAATAAATCATTAAATTTCATGTTTTATCAACTCCTTTGTACCTGCTACTACGTGTAGAGGAAAAAAACTATAAATTACCGTTATACCTATAAAATACCTTTCGTAAACAAAATTGTACCTATTTACTACAATCATTACCACAAATCTAATTCTCTTACCTTACTAAATTGTAAAGTTTAAATGTATTATTCCTTTTTTTATATAACCTACTGTTTTTGGCCAATGTTACGTTTTATATAGGTCGAGTTGGCATTTGAATTGGCAACGGTTATGTCGAAACCTTTGTAGTACACATACAGTGGAACGTAAAGATGTATCTACTCTAGTATTCCAGAATCACGAACTCCTTTTGCCAAAATAGCTGGAAGTAGATCGTATATGTGAGTATTATTCACCATTTATTTGGTAGTAGCGCCATGGAATAGCTTTTTCTTGTTATCTAAATTATCTATTATCTTCTTATGCCGAGGTATTCGGGCCTTCGAACGGTATTGATAGCCGGGATATGTAAAGAACTCTTTTAGATAGGTGTTTTATGTTTGTTTTGATATGATAGGATTTCTTTTTGTGTTGAAACCTTTTAGGTGTATTTCATTCAATGTTTTTTGTCCTCGTACAGAAAGTAAACCTGTTACAATTTACAAATAATGTATTTTTAGCAAGTAGGAAAAATATAATATTAGTAATATTTTAAATCAATACATATAATATTGGTTATTTTATTCAGGTCAGCAAATTATTACCAGATTGATACAGGTGGCGGGCGATGACATTTTTCAGTCATGTTAGTTCGCAATTTAATTTGTTGTCATCATTAGCATTGTGTATAGACTTAGAAAATACATTTTCCTTAAATGAGCTCCGCGTCTAATTTTTGTGCTCTACTTTTAATTAAGAGATGTAATGTAGTTTTAGTCAACGTATTCTTTTACCGATTACCTATGAATTCGCAAATAAAATTGTATTGTATATTATTGTATATTGTATGCATTACCAAACCTACCTTACGGGTTTTGGTGTTAGTTGTTTTGAGGGAGTGAGAGCTCTATACAGTTTTAGTAAGTAGTCAAGAGGCAAAAAACTACCTGTAAAGGCCATAAATGATTTTTTTTTAAAAGGCTACCGCTTTTGTATATTAATATAAATCCTGTGTCGCGGGGGACTTTACAAACATACATGAAACGGACGTAAAGAACTCCCAGAAAAACAGAAAAATTGTGTGTTGATGTCTAACACCGTTGTAAATGTCTAGCAAAAATATCAGTGAGATGGTTTTAAGTTAGTGTAAAATGTAGTTGAGCCATACTTTACTTCCTTTTTTATGACTACAATGAAATGTTCCATAAAGAGACCAAAAACATAATCTAGGCAAATAGCTGTCATAAATATTCATCGATTTGAAGGAACAATGTCACACCAGTATTTGTTAGACTTGAGCAAAAGCCCATAAAATGTTTTATTGTACATAAAATACACGATAAAGGCAATAAAACAATGAGAGTAACTTCTTAAAAATATCAGACAAGAGACAAAACGAAAAGGAAACAATACAAATCTTAAAATGATACCCAGTAGCCGAAATGGCGTCAAACTGACAACGGTTCGTCTTATCACTGCCGCGTCAAACACCTAGACAGAGGACGTGTCGGTACCACTGTACGTAGGCCCTTGATCAACAGTTGACATTTCTACAGAAGCTAAGACTTTATAAAGACGAAGGAGACGGAGAAGGTCTTTTGTAAATGGCGGCATCACTCACGCGTGTACGTGGGAGGTACATTTGGAAGAAATCAAGATCGTTGCACAACGGAAGCCAGGTGATGCATTGCCAAGTCCGCTTCTCAATCGCCAGATCTGAGATTAGATCGCGTTAGTTTTCTAGCGCAAACTGCTTTAATGTACTGGGATTTGTTTGTTCTTGTGATTCATCTTGTACATAGTGGATCGTATATTTTCTTTCCGATTGGAAAAGTAAATTAAGATTTAGTTCCTTTCTACTGGCTGCTGTTGTTTGCACAGTCATTTGTCAATACAATTGAATTTTATTATGTTTGTTTATATGGCGAAGGTGTGAATTTTAATGTGAATGGTTTTGATCATACCACTAGAAATCTTGTAATAAAAAATGTGAATTTAAAGATGACTGTTTGAATTTAGATGGTTAAAGTATAGATACAAAAAATCTAAATATGAAATGCAGGTAAACTTCTTATACCTTGATCTCGTGGATAGTTTTGTGTTAAACGAAATACCCTGAAGATAGACACTAGATTTGATTACGAGTAATTTATAAACCCTGAGTAAAATGTAAATTTCCTTTGCATTTTTATAAAAAAATATCTATAGTATATTTCATTCATTTGAAAATGTATCTTTAGTAATAACTAGTACGAGTACAGTACACTCATGTTAATACTGGATTTAAAACACTTTGACTACCTAACGTTAAAGTAACCGCCACGCAGCTTTCTTCTGTTGGGTTCGATCCCCTCATGGAACACTACTTAGTACTCACAAATTGTTGTTCTTCCTGGCTGTTTTTAACATTTGGTACAAATATATTCGTTGTTTCAAATTTAAAGATTATTATATTTCTTAATCTCAGATTATTGTTTTTCTAATTACTTTCTTATTTATATTTCTTTTTTTGTCAATTGTAAATAACACTGCGAAGAAACATTTTTGAACACGTCTATATTCCTACATATTATGTAAACCAAATATGTGTAACACAAAAAGAAAAGACATGCAGAAAAACAGTGAAGTATCAGTAAAGTTTCAATAGTTCTAAAACCATTGTATCGTACAATAGTTCGAGTATCATTTAGTAAACAGTGCGCATCGGCGTCTAAAATTGCCAAGTGGGCCAACTTGTACCAATCATATGAATGATTGAGTTTATTTACCTGTCCGCCAACGCTATCCATACGAGCTTGTACCATCCATATATCAGTATACACTTATTAACCATTGGTACTTGTTTGTATAAAATACCGTAGTCTTGTGGGTGTCCATATTTCATTCAACAAACAAGTTAGCTCATCTTGATCTTTAATTGAAATTGTTTAATGACAGGGCAATTGTCATTGATTAATTGGGATTTTTGTTATTTGTAAACTTTTAGAGTTACTTTCTTTAAAAGAAAAAAGTCCTATTGGATACTTTCCTTGTCGGCCTGTCTGTTACTCGTAAGACCCTTTTCAAACGAACATAATGGCATGCATAAACGTTTTACTGTAATTCATTACTTCAAATTAACATCTAATATTTTTATATCTGCTCTTGAAAAGTTAAAACTTGTTATGAATTTAACTTATTCATTTAATATTTTGACACTAATTTATGGCTTTAACTACTAATGTGACTCTACTCTGCTTGATATCACTACATAGTATAAAACAAAGTCAGTTTCTGTGTCCCTATGTATGCTTAAATCTTTAAAACTACGCAACGGATTTTGATGCCAATTTCTTTAATAGATAGAGTGATTCAAGAGGAAGGTTTTTATAGATAATGCATGCATCATATAGCAGATAATAATTTTAGATGTTTCGTTAGAAACCTGATGTTGTACATAAACCATTTTTTTACGCTTACATTGCAAACGCTGGCTGTACCCTACGAGATAGATCAAAATAACGTACTACAGTATTGTATATCTTAAAAAGGTCTACAAAAAGTCCGCGATGGTATATGTATATCTTAGGGATAACTCACAATAACCATTTTTTTTCTTTTTACGAGAAATAATGGCTTATTTACTAAGCAATTTTAAGCAATACAGTATTAATCCTTATCCAATTGTGTATTTAATATAGATTAATATAGCCCTTTACAGTATGTAATTTAAATTAATACTTTTGAAGGTATTACAGATTTAAAATGCAGGAACAAAGTGATTGTGGCGGTACCGGTCGGGGCCCAATGGATGACGCTGCTGTCGATTTGTCACTATCATATAATAACTAAATACAATACTTTATTATGAATTAATATTCTACGGCGGTACGAAGTTCGCCGGGTCAGCTAGTAAAGTTTAAGTAAAAACAAAGATTCGTGATCACCCTCCTCATGGTGATCCACACTATGGCGGCCTAGTGAGATGATTTTTCTCGCCCCGCTTAAAGGACCCGGGATCATAGTGGGAGTGAAACAAGTGCGCCGGTAGTGAGTTCCTGGAGATTGCTCGACACAGGAAGGAAGAGCCGAAATGTTGAGTTCGAAATCGTTTGTCTAACATTTTAAAGCAGTGATTTCCAGTGCCAGCACGTGTTGTCTTGTGGAGAAGAAAGAAAGGGGGATCAATTGTAAGAGAACATATCCATGATATATGCGATAGAGAACTGTCAAACAGGCGATGATCTTTTCACTAATTAGCGGAGTAATCGTTATTATTATGCTTAAGTTCAAAACAATTAAAAATCAAGTATGACATGTGAAAATGTACTTTATAAATCAAATTCTAAAAGACTAAATGTATTAGTTACCTATATAAAATATATGTAATTACATTATATAAGTGATCATAGCAAGTGGCTTTCAATTATTGGAAACAATCACCGAAAGAAAGCAACGGTGGCGCGGTCAGTAACTAGATGGGTGACCGTTTGTGGCATGATATATTATGTTATGAACTTTTTTGTGATTCGGAGGTCACGTTAAGCAGTCGGTCCCGGTTGTTATCGTATAACAGTCGTGAAGCTTATTTGAAGGCCTTCGGTCGGTTTAAAATATATAATTAAGTAATAAGTAGATTCATAATAACTTACATAATAAACAAGTTGCTAATGCAAAATTATAATCTTCTTTATCTGATGAAGATCAGTAGGTAAAAGCCGGCTTTGAAACGCAATTTTAATTTAAATAATTTATAATACAATCCGTATTTTGAGTTTATGTAACTCGAGCCGTTATCTAAAATGAACAAAAGGTAAATCTTTGGTTTTAAACTTGCTCCCTCGCGAATATAAATTGCGAATCCACATCTTTCCTAGGTGCGTTAAAATATACGGAGACTTAGCTATGTCTAAGATAAGAAAATAATGTCTCCTTACAAAGGCCTACGCAACATCTTTCTTATATAGTGTATCCGAACTCATTATCTTTTAACACGCCGCAAAACTTATGCTCCTTGAACATTGTTTCCTATCGCGCCTTTTAAACACCATTTTCCCGTCTTTTGCTGGGTCCCGGCCTCTCATCTGATACGAGTACGGGCCAAGCTTACACACTTGTTTTATTTACCGAGCTAAGACGATTATTTACGACGTAAAGCGTGTAATAGCTTGCAGTATCTTATATTTCTGTATAAGATCCGGCTTCCACAACATGCATCATTTCAACCAAAGATATCTGACGATCACGAACGCCCACATACCGTTTCTTTTTTCTTTCCGGCATATATATTCGCAACACGGCGAAGATTAGCATAGGAAAGTAATTTAAACAAATTGCTTAAACGATTTTTGTGAGAAACGCGACGCCATTTGTTTAGACAAAGTAGGCTTATATTTTTACGAGATATACATAGCTTTGTTTGACCAACTTTTCTTTACGTATATGGTCCGTATTAGTATGTTTGCAGCAAATTTTTAGAACCCGAAAGTTTTGTCATCAGAGCATTGTCACAAATTCTTCCGTTGAGATTACATAACTTGTAAAGTTTGTCGAAATAATGTCGCAATAAATCTAGCAACGTGTACGGTATTCTCGTCAAACTTTGTTGTGTTTATTTTTCTTTACAAAAAATATCTACTACAAGCAAGAATAATTCCCAAAAATACCTTTATATAGTTAAAGCTATAACTTGCTAAGACTGTTACATTAAAAGCCTTATTTAACTGTTTAGCTATAACATTTTGTTGAAAAATACATAAAGATAAGCTCCAGTGCACTTTTCTAAAATTTTACCCGTAAATCTTTGTCGTATTCGCATAAAACGGTTTTCGGATAATGTTCTTCCATTAGAGGTTCCGAAAAACGATTTTTTGTTAGCATTCTGCTTTCTAAATTGCGTCTTTTTACAGAACAAATCATAATTTAATATAATTTGAGGGATGAAGAAAATATTTAGTCAATAAAAATGGCGTAAATGGTTATGGAAATTACTTGAACGTGTTATTTTCAGTCCACCCTGCATTATGAAAATTGTAGGCCATTTTAAATGGCCATAAAATTATGTAGCAGCGACACAGCTGTTATTAATTACGGAATTAATATTTACAGCGGGAACTCTAAAATGTACACGGGAGCTAACAAACTTTGGTTACCACCAATAATATAAGCCGTAAACGATCGAATGTGGCGCCTGACCAGACTAGTTCTGCTCGTAAAATCTTTCCTTTTTTGTTATATTGTTTGAAGGGTGGCCGGTATAAAATAAAGACTATTTATAACCTGGAAAAGAAAGTGTTTCGTCGAACATTGAAGGTAATAAATATTAATATCGGCCGTCCAAACTTTCGCTTATAACCGATCTTTTACTAGGAATAAAATACGACAACAGGAGCTCAGTTGTCTTGAAAACTTATTTACCTTTCAAGTATGAGAACCAAAGTGGTTCGGTAATAATATTCTATTTTTAAATAATCTGATATTGGTGTAAAATTACTGTTTTATAAGCCGGCTACGGCAGAACCGAAGGAGGGTCATGATTTTGACAGGTTATGTATGTATGTATGTGTGTACACGTGTTTGTTCATAACTTCTCAACGTCTTTATCGTCCTCTGGTTATAGGCTATATGAAGTGTCACAGAAGCTAATGTGTCCTAAAATTCTTGCTTCTTACTTTTTCAGCGTAGTTTTTGTTGTAGTTGGGTATTGGTTTTTATTTTTTTTTATTTAAACGTAAGTCAATGTTCCTATGGCACATATGTTTTAGAAAAAATGTTATTTACTTACTAAAAAATCTTTCTTATTTTATACTAACAATTGGATGTTGTATTTTCATTACCTACTTTTTTTTAAGGACTTATTATACTAAATAAAAACACAACATTGTTACGATATTCATCCCAAAAGAGCGCATCCTTCGATTCAATTCTAAACTAAGGCCATTAAAAATTAAAGAGAAGAAAAAAAAAACAATTTGAATTGTATAGTCTCGAACAAAGGACCTATGGTATTAGACCCCTTAACTGTTTCCTGTATGCAAATTCTTTTGCTTTCGGTTTCGTTTACTGCCGAAGTTATAAATAACAACTCACTTTCCGATATTTTAGTTTGTAGTATACCTTATTGGAGATGGAGAACAAAGAAGTTTAAACTGTTTCAAAGTAATGTTATTATAAATTACTTATACTACAGTTAATAAAAGTAGAAAATGTTGAAAGTACTAAATGTACCTACTTTTTGTGCCCCTGATAACTTTATTCGAAACAACAAAATATATAAACAAACCTTTTTTTTCTGCCAAAACGACTACTCTGACTGCTCTGACTGATGAAAAGCATGAGTAAAATGACTAAGAGTAGGGGGTCACCATCTTCATTGTGAGTGCAAACAGTGCATCGTGGTGACCCACACTATTGTGGACTAGTTAGATGCATCTGGCCTGCATTGGGCCTCCGGTCTCGCACTCACCGACGAAATACGATAGCATAAATGCTTGCATTTTAGGTATATTCTATTTACGATAGTGTATTTATATACCTACTTACTTCGCCGCTTCCTACTGCAGTCTGCATTATCACAACTCTTTGCGTGATTCACATATTGTTGAGTGTTCTTTGTGCCCGTTTCATGTATGTTTGTAAAGTATGTATCCTATTCCTAATGTGAGAGTTGTCTCGAATAAAAAATGAAATCAAAAATAATATGTACTCTGAAATTCAACATATATTACGAATGTTATAGTTCCCATAAACATTACTTTACCTACCTATTTTGTTTAAAAAATATGTGTTATTTTCGTATCTTAACAAATGTAAGTTCGTATCTTAACAAATCATACTTTTAGGAAATAATAATAATGATGAACTATTAAATATTTTTGATATACGTAGTAGTACATATAAAACTATATATTGAAAATTATTTGCCGTTTAATTTTAGTACCTATATTAAGACTAATTTATGGTGATGGTTAGTAGTCCAACCATAGTGAGATATAATAGCTGTTAATCAAATTTATGTGTGTTTGCACATTATCCTTGCCTGTCAAGATATTAATGACAGATAATATTATTGGATGGACCGATGATTTGAGGAAGGTGGCTGGCGGCGGATGGATGCGGACTGCCCAAGACCGGGATGGTTGGCGTTCCTTGGGGGAGACCTTCGTCCAGCAGTGGACGGCGATAGGTTGACACTATATAATATTATTATCAACTTAGCATACTGTCACACTAAATCAGAATTATTGGTACTAAAGAAGACAAGAAAACAAATAATACATCTATATGAACACGTATCATTTACAAAATTAATTGATATAAGCTTGAAATATAGTTAGCTTTTTTTTTGTTCTGAGAGTTTTACGGATTTAAATAGGTATGTCATTATTTAATTGGTTTTAATTTCATTTTCGCGTAAACCTATTTTTTTTTCTTTTATTAATTTAACCTAAGTGCCTTTAACATCAGTTATCTACTAGTTTTTAAAATCGGTTCAACCCCTTCAGAGATTGTAGGAATCTATGAACCATAAAAAAAAATTAAAAATGGATTATTTGATGTTGGTGAACACCGTATTTACATCAATACGTATTTAGTGAAAAGATTATAAAATAACAAACAGACACCTCAATTTTATTTATTTGTGTCACGTAGGTTATCAAGATTAAATTTCATGAAATAAAATAATGCGTTCGAAACCACGGATCAATAAAAAAGGTTAAATTTCATTTTCGTGTTTCGTTTTTACACCATCATGACTCTTATTAGATTCGTTAATAATAGTCACAGGGACGTAGTTAGAAATCGCATAGCATATGACGGCATTCAAGAATGCAAAATAATCCTATCTGGCAATGCACTAAAACTTAGTGGCTCAATAAATCGGTGAACGTAACACAAATAAATCCCATTAGCCGTGCGACGGCTGATCCACGTTCCTTACAATAAAACAAAGTTAATTAGATTCTATTTGTTCTTTTTGAAGCTTGGCAGGGATTAGGTGCATATTCTGAAGTAAGCATTTATTTAATATCTTAAATAAGAATCACATTTTATTGTTTACATGTACAAACAGTTTTGTTTGTTAGGAAACGTGATTGTCTGGAGGTTCGTTACTGAAAGCTTAAAAACGACTTCAACACGTGTTGGTAGTTTATGATCTGAATTTGATTATTGAATTTGACTATTATTATTATTCAATTATAACAAAAATATTTTAAACATGAAATGACAAGTCGTAGATAGCCTGACATAAGTCAGGGTGAGAAGGAGCTCCGTTCTAGAATACACCTGGTTCCCCAGTCCAGCAGGTACTGATATCGAAGAGGAAGTGCAGTTTATAGTTGGTACAAGTTCAAAAGTGGTAACCGAGGGTGACTACGCACAGAAAAAAAAACACCACTAGACTGTGAAGTGTCCTGGGATAAGTCCTTACTCACGTTTGATTTTGAAAAACTTAGAATTAAAGGCAAATGAGTCTACTTTAGCCTAACAAAATTAACGCCCCTAGCTTGCTTAATCTAATTATCTCATTTATGTTGGTACTAATTAACTTCGAACTTATTTTATAGCTCAAGTCTCTGATTGAACCACTTGTAACCCAACGAATAAGGTTTTATTACAGCCATGAGAGCTAATTAAAGTACTATTTCCTCAAAAACCAACACATCACATTACACTTCTTCAGTAGATCTCCAGTTTACGAGCAAAGGTATGTAATGTCCCAATAAAATGTTTGTTATTATACTTAATTACATTGTTGAGAACGAAGAATGGATTAGGGGAGAATAGACTTGTTTACTTATCTAATAATACATATACAAATATGCTAGTTAGTTAAGCGTAAAGCCTAGTAGAAGATAAATAAATAGTTTTAATTTGATAAAAAATGCAGTTTTATAAATATTATACGTAAGTGGCTGCCAAATAAATGTACTTAACATTATGTCAGTTTTAAACGATAAAATACGGCAGATTGTTAGAAATTTGTGTTCCTAATTTCTTTGAAAATTTTCTTCAATAATCATGTCATGCAACAATCCATACGAACTCATAAATTAAAAAGTAGTTTCTGTCTTTTTATTACGTTTTCGCTGAAGCGATTTGTACATATGACCCTGATACATATGACCCTGGAGAAGTTAGACATAGATTAATTTTTGTTGCGATAAACGACATACACGCGGGCGGAGCCGCGGGCAAAAGCTAGTAACCTGTATTTAATAATGAATCACGTTCTGGACTCGTGAATATGAAATGCTTTAATCCCAAATATTGAGATGACTTAATGCCACATCAACATGAAGTTCACGAAAAGTTGCTTAAATGTTCTTCGAAAGATTCAAGTAAACACATTAGACACAAGAACGATATATTAAACCTAAAAGTCTTACATAATTACATTAAACGTTCGCGCATCTAACATTTCCGTTACGGCACCAGAGGCAAGCTTTGCTCACTGTGCGGTAGAGAAAACAATTCTCAATTTTCCTCGCCTTCCCCTTTAAGCAAATCCGCACGAATTCCTAATCCTTATACGGTTGGAGTCTCAGAGGATAAAAGCGTTGATGCAAACTTACTGGATACGCTAAAACTTCCGCAGAACTTATTTGTCTGTGATTGCATTTGTTGGTAATTGTTTGCTTAAGTAGCATAAATTAACGGATTGCTTTCATTATATTATCGTACGTAGAATTATAACTATCGTTAAATACTTTTTATAAAATAAATATGATTTGAACTGTAATTACAGATAAATAGTGTTAATAACCTGTAGGTACGTTTTTTGTTCGTGGTCAAAAATTCTAACATCTTAGTAATTACTTGCTAGTTTGTGTAACAAGGTACTATAAAAACTTAGCTGCTTACTACGTTCAATTCCGAATTCGGTACATAAACACGTGCGAAACTATCATTGCAAACACAAAAACTGTTCACGGTGAGCGCATTCAAGTTCATTACCACGGAGTCGTTGGTAGCTTGACTCATCTAGAAGTTATATATGTCCCAGGATCACATCACCATTCCTTTACTTTAATGTTAGTTGGGACTGTGTTTAGAAGCCACTACTACGTTAGAGCTGGCAGACCTCCTCTTAATTACTATGCTTGGCTGGAGATATAAAAAGGGTAAATTGTTGGTAACAATTTTGGAAATCGTTGAAAAGAAAACTTTTTTTATTCTTGTTCTAGCTAGCTTCTTCATTTATCTTCTTAGATATCTCAGTTTTACCTTAGTTTAAAGTATTTTGTAAATAATTTATTAATGCATTTTTAGGGTACTTCCACGCAGAATACTACTGTAATTTAGCGCACATTCCACACATATTTTAAATAGACATAAAGAACACCCAGACTGCGAACAACAATTTGTGATTAACACAAAATATTATCCTGTGTGGGGTTTGAACCCACAATATTCAGCGCAGCAGGAAGCGGCGAGTTGAGTGACTAATCAAACACGCCAACCGTGCAATAGCAGTCCGTAAGATAGCAGTAAGTACTTCATAAATGTATAGATTAATAAATACTAAGCCTATGAACAATACAAATGAACGTAAATAGTTTACTAATACCCAAATTAATATCTTTGAATACTAAAGAAGATATAAACCCCCCCCTTCACCCCAAAACATGTTACAGTCATGAGAAAGTCATGAATTTTATCCTCTATGAAAGCAATAATATAATTTTACTTTTATTAGCTCTAATATGTAGGAGAATCACGTCTAAATAAAAAGAGCTATAAAATATTCCTGAGCCGATAACTGAGAGCCACTATCCAGTGAAGCGTGATACGTGCGGACTCGTAAATGGTAACCACTGAACGTTTTGATTCGTCTGCGGTATGAGGACTCTAACCAATATTATAAATGTGAAAAGATTTTTCAATATCGGTTGTTCTGTAAGACTAGCCAAATTTGAAGTTTAAAACTCTTTGCTATATTTAAATTGTTTCTTTGCCTTCGTAGCGATTTGCCTAAATTTCCGAACTTATGTCATTTTTTAATCAAATACTTATCGAACGACCTCGGAGCTTAATTAACTTGGTTGATCTTATTTTTACGTCACCAAATGAAAAATTACCGCTACTAAACTAACTCTAAGGATAAGGAAATTTTATAATTTAAATTGTAATTGAAGATAAGCATGAAAAGAAAAGATATCTGCCAATCATCATGTCATGGCAACCTATACTTATTTCCTCAACAACCCACAGTGTCCCACTCCTCGGCTTAAGTCTCCTCTATAGAGAAGGTAAAGGCCATACGTCACTACGCTGGCCGCATACGGGTTGGGCACTGACAAAATGTTGTAGCTACATAATCTTACCGTTGAATATTTTTTAGCCATCCGAAGTTCTCCAACCAACAACATATCATGCCACATTCGGTCACCCATCTACCCATTTTAAGAATTTCTTGTAACAAAGACCCAACAAAGCTTTCGCCTTGACCCGGGAATTGAATATGAGACCTTTTTATTATTAACAGTCGTATACGCTAACCGGTAGAAAAAACGAATCAGTTAACCAATAGAAAACCTAAATATATTGTATAGAATTTGTATTTGAACGACTTTATAACAACAGAAACCTCTTACTACTAATACAGCATCTTAATAAATAGAACAATAATATTTTACTGTCTAAATAAATATTCACTGTACAAAATGTTAAACTCAAGACGCAATTTGTTCGTAACAGATGAGCTGTCATCTAAATCAAGTATAACAGCAGTGTCTAATTTATTCATTGATTTATTTAAAATGTTTCTAAATAATTATTCTTGAGCATCGATACCATTATTTTAACTATTGTTTAAGTTACTGTTGAAATATGGCAGCGGTACAAACATGATTTATGTACTTCTGTAGGCGTCATATACAAATGTATGAGAATATTCCTCGTATACATGATAATTAAATTTGACCTGGGGCCTGAAGAATACGGATTTTTACTTTGTATTTATGACTACAAAAACCTTACTTGACGCGTCGGTGTACCAGGTGCTAACATATTTCCAACTTTAGCTGTAAATGTTTTTAACACTATATAATGAGGTTCAAAAGAATATTCGTTTATTATTACTTTACTGGAACACCCCAGAGAAAGTTTTAGTACTTCTTATAAATTGCTGTTATCTCCTCGAGGCGATACCGGAATTACTAACTAGAGTTTGGTGGCATTTCAATATATTATTAACGATAAACTACTTTATTATTTTCACTTTGGTTAGGGAACTTCCTCTCAATTACTGTAGGGATGTATTATATTAGTTGGTTGTACATTTGTTTGCTTTAATTGAAACTTTCTAATTGATCACAAAAATACCACTCGTTTTCAATATTTCATTTAAAGTTTTAATTAATAGTGGTTTATGTATACCTAACTATGGATAGTAATTCAAACGTAGCAACTAAGTGCCAAAATGATGTTCGCTGAATAATAAAATACAGTTTTCGTTGATAATTATCGCTGCATATGTGTGGTGAAGTCACCCACCACTTCTGTCTTTTTGAATGCTGTTAACGTCACACTTAGAGATAAGATTTTCAATAAAAAATTTTACCGATATCGACAGTGTAGTTGGTTGTTGTGAAGGTTTAGTTGTATAGAATCATATTGCACCTACTGATAATCTTAAAATAATACGCTGGGTACTAATTCGTTAAAAAATATACGCCTAGGTATTAATGTGTGCCTATTGAGAAAAATTTAGTGATAACTGGTGTAACTGTAATTTATAGTTCAATCATATTTTTAAGTCAATTTAACATTAAAATCTTCACGCATGTATATTAAATCTTCAATAGAATTAAAATAAACAATAATACGAATGATTCAAGGTTTATACAGAGTTTCTATAAAATGTAAAATGATTCAAAACAGAATAGTTTACTGATATCGGAAAGGCTGGTCGTTGCTATTTTATCGACAGTGACAATCTCGGGTATTGGTCGGTTAGAACTCGTTTGTTCTTATGTATATCAAACGCGTGTACGCTTATTATACCGCATCGAGTAAGCAGATAGTTATATCGAGAGATCTTTGAGTGAGGAAACGTACATAATAGACAAATACAATGGTTAATATATTGAAAGTAAGTCTCATGGTGACGCTTTACCTAAATTGAAACACCATTATAACGAATAGCTCACAGGTGTTAGATGCATATAAATAAATAAATATTTCGGACATCATATACACAATATCATCTAGTCCCAAACTAAGCAGAGCTTGTACTAAGGGTACTAGACAACTGAGTAATAAACATTTTTTTTTTGTAAATACTTAAATATTATACATAGAAAATACCGAGACTCCGAAACAAATATTTTTAGATCACACAAATATTTGGTCCGACCCGGGAATCGAACCCGAGACCTCTTGATCAGCAGCCGCATACGCTAACCACTAGACCAACCAGGCAGCATATACAATGTTACTTTCTTTTTGATCATGTTTAGAAAAAGTAAACGCGTTTTAAATTGTGTACTAAACAGTATACCATCGTCATCATTATCATCAACGGCCTCTAATATGTCACTGCTAGATAAAATATTTATTCTTCTTTTTCGTCATCTTAGTGCCGTCCAATGCTGAAGAAAGTCATCTATCCGCTACCAACCATATTCACCAAGTAGTCGCCGCGTCGGTGCATCTTGCCGCAGGGCGTCCACGTATAATATATAATATGTAGTCATTTATAAATCTGCTCGATTTCAAACGATCATTGCAAAACCTATGCAAACTGAATAAAATGTAAATTGGATGGTTGATTGGAGTGTGATTGAAAGGATTAAATAAAATTCTTTCTCTTACTAAAAGAAAATATAATATTTAATTTCATGTGTCTTTGGTCGCTACTCTGCTACGAATCGCACAGAACATAACTGATTGATTAATGGGTTTGCTTGAGATGAATGCACTATCAAAAAGAAAAAGTAAAGAATAAATCAAGATTTTCATTTTTTTAAGAGACATCGTGAAGATTTATTTTAGTGTTTAATCGCTAGGAAAGTTCAATCGCTGTTCATTCAATGAGAAAATAGTTGATTTTTCAACCATGAAAAATAGTCATCATTACCTACATATTATTAAGTAAAGTCCTCCGTCCGATAAACTCAGAAATCACTGCATCGATCTACATATACATAGGCTACTTTTTACTGCGATAACTGACATGGACGCGGACAGAGACGCGGGCGAAAGCTAGTGTTTTATAATTTTTTTAATTAAAATATATACTTTTCTTAAGTACATACATTTTTTACACTAAACTTATTTTCTCAGAGCTTTGAGTCGTTGAATATTTTTATTTGTAAATGTAAATTGAAATATAGAATAAATTGAAAGGATACAAAGACTTTACTTAAATTTAATGAAATGTAACAGTTCTAAAACTTCTGGCATTTAGATCAAAGTAACTTAAAATTTCAAGGTGAAAATCAGATTTATGGCTATTTAAATAATCATAGATTTGAAATTAGAAATACATCTTCATCTTCTTAACCATATTCCCAATATTATCTGGAGTCCACTACTAGTTAAACCGGTTTTACCTGAATATCAGTTTTTCCACGTAGCAACTGGCATCGGACCTCCACAACCCTAAGGGAGAACTGAACTTCGAAGGTTGAACTAGTTGTGAGTAAATTTTGAACTTAAATGGAACCAACTGACAGACAAAGAGAAAAATACGAGAAGTCCAAAACCGATCAGAGTGGTTTGCGATGAAAGAGGCCTAAGTCCAGCAGTGGACTGCGATAGTCCAATCGTATCGTTCATACATTCATAATTATGCATATGAATATTAATTTGAAATCACAAACAGACACTTCAATTAATTTAATTAGTATCGATTAATCGTAACACTAATGCAAACTTAGAACATCTAATATTAGTTGACAACACCCGACGCTCTTACAAGATTCTTCATCACATTAATTATATTAAAATGTTTTGACTTTGTACTGATGATTCCTAAAATGTTATTTGTATAAATGACACATTAATATATCTTGTAGATGCACATCGGCACAAACTCAAAGAGTTTTAACACAAATTTGAGAGATGCGTTCCCGGATACTATTAGAATCCAGCAGTAAATCTAACAAATTAGTAGCCTATGACAAACTAAAATTAATGGATTTTAGCTGGAGACATTTTTTAGTTGTCTCTTCACCCTAATGATGGAGCAGATGTCATCGGTAGATGAACAGTCCTAATGTGTTGTTTCTTTTAATTTGGTCCTTCGAATAACTCAGGTCATTGTACTCCCGTCTATAGTTATTTGTAATTAGTTTTTAATGACAGTGGGAAAGTAAAATTTTATATATCTAGTATTATTTAGTCCAGTTTTTAATCAATATTTTTCAATTATCATCATCAACAGAAAATAAAAATTTCCACTTGATTATTATGTTGGGCAACAGTTTCGCAAAAATGCTTGTACTGTTTTACTGATCAAATTGCAATGTAACTAAAGTTTTGTGATCAAAACAAGTTTGCAATGTAAATAACTGGAATGAAACGCTACGGAACCCATTAAACTGTATCCGTGCCAATACACTTGGGGCTGCGAACTTTGATTAAAATTTCATAACGCAAAGCTTAAGCAATGCGGACTCATTGTAAATTATGGCGTCATCCTCAATATTTAATGAGCCAGACCCGTGTTAACATGTGTTACTTACCGATTGTCCCAATGTGAATACGTTGTGTAGCTGAATATTTTATACTGAGCTTAATGACTGTTGTGATTTCAGGTTTGTTTGCAATTATTAAATATGCCTTTATATAATAACTAATAAGCAATCAGGATTCTAAAGATGACAGTTAACATAAAATATTACCGTAAGTACCATCAACCATTATACGAAAACTATTAAAACAATAATAAAAATCTATTTGAACGCAGTTTCCGAGTCTCAAGTTACTTACGTACGTACTAAACGACGAAGTAATGTTATGATTTGTGTGAGAGCTAAAGGAGTACGACTTTTGCAAGACTTAACAAAATATCTCGAGTTCCCCCAAGGAGCAGGACCGGCCATAACTCATACAACTATCGCCGTCAAACCGCCGAGAAAGCTATATATCAAGTTTGATAGTCAATTATTGGCACTCGGTTCTAGAAACCGCCGTCTCTGGGTTATCTAAACCATATACCCTCGTTTCAGATTCGTGTTCAGTAATATGCTATTCATAAGCCGACTACAACTACGCATAAAGGTGAAATACACAAGGGGCGTTTTGATTCATGGTCTGGTTTGATAATAACCGTGTGTTGTAAATTTAGTACGATGTTAGTTCATTTGCGGGCCCAGTTTCAAAGTAGGTGGTTTTGTTAGAAATAAATTATTTGTTTATCATAATATGATATGATAAACTACTTTGATTATACTTTGATTATAACTACTAATATTATAAATGCGAAAGTAACTCTGTCTGCCTGTTACGTTTTTACGCCTAAACTGCTAAACTGATTTTGATGAAGTTTGGTACACAGATATTCTAGAGTCTGAGAAAGATGTCCTTTCTACTAGGCTACTTTTTCACCGCGATAATCGACATATACGCGGGCGGAGCCGCGGGCAAAAGCTAGTGTTAAATATATTCCGCTTTATTTTATGTGTATTTTTAATTTTATTGGCGTCTAAGAGGAAGTAGACTTGAAGTAACGATAAGTAAGTAAAAGTTAGCTTTCGTTCGGTTAATGACGGATGTCAAACTTACAACACATTAAAAGTTAAGTTATGATCGCTGTATTAAAGTGACTAAACTTTATGGTCAACGTTAAATTTTACAGGATATTTCGCAGACGTTTTTATTTTAATGACTAAGATAGAGCACTTGCAAGATTTACTATCAAAAGGATACTAAATTGTCCTACAAGTTTAACGCGAACGTGAAACTCAGAATGAACTCGCTGTAATGACGGTCGCTCTGTAAAGCTATTTACTGCGCACCAAAATTTCTCATGACCGGCACTACATTCACATTCTTTAGGAAGTTCCAGATTGAATTAATGATACCAAAAAGTGCACGGAATTACAGAATTCTCAGCGTAATTAACAGTACCAGAGATCTATTGTAATCTAATGCCATGAGCCCCCGAAACATCTTTTAAACAATACTAATTTAAAATGCGATAGTAGACTGTTTACAGTTCAACTTGAAGTTTATAACAGTTTGTCTACTATTACAACTTCAATTTTACTTCTTAAACTGTTGTGAATGTATAAATTGCTAGTCCAAAATAGAATTAGGGACAAACAAATTGAGATGATGTAAACTACCAAATATTTTTTCGGGAGCAACGGCGCATGTGATTAAGGGATGGCATATTATCTGATGCTCTTTGTCCACATTGTCCTCATATTGCGGTCTGTGGTTGACATTTCATCAACAAGCAATAACAGATTTTATTACCTTTACGGTAAGATTTTATTTAATTATTCAAGCGTGTGATAGAAATGTATTAAATTACGCAAGCCCGCCGTTGGATGAACGAAAGCTGATCTCTGACGGTGACATCTCTAGTGCGTAAAGGATTATCGAATGACGATGAGATTTTTTTCTAAACTGGTATTTGTAGACAATATTCAAAGGGACTCGTTGCTTTTACTAGGATCCTATTAAATTGCGCATGTCTTTTGTAATTCCATATGGCATTTTCTAGCAGATGGTTCTTTTGTTGAGCCTACTTATTTAAGTAAACTAATATGTTGAAGTATTTGGAATCTCAATGTTATTTAAAATGACATCGAATGTAAGTACTTGAAAGGAATGTGTATTCATAGCTTTTGTAATGGAGACTGGATACATGGATATTAGTTTTATTATCTGGTATCTTGGACTTATATCTGATAATTAGTCTTATAAAATAATTAGAATTTACTAAAAAACTTTAGATGCTAAATTTATTCTTAGAATAACTACTTTAAATCTTATTTTTAAGTTTAATCTCCTAGAAGTCTATTCCATTGAAGTGTTCAATAAACTAGTAAAAATAATAGATTAACATATCAGGTATATCCAAGTTCTTTACATCCAATCCATATTAAAACGCCAAGATTTTTATTGTAGTTGAAAACTCAATTGTTATATATAACCTAACAAAATAGTTTTGCTTCTTGATGGTGCTACATAGTAATTAATATTATTTTTACTGGAATTAACGCGATCACATAATAAAGGCATTACATACCTCTGATTCTCTCTGACCTCTGCACCGATGAGCCAGTCAGCCTGTGACCACGGCCAGTGCAAACTGGTCGAAACGTCAGGCAAATCAGGTGTATGTAATACCTTTATTATGTGATCGCGTTAATTCCCGTAAAAATAATATTAATTATCATGGAACGCGAAAGTTTAAAAGTTGGTGCTACATAGACTCAGATCAGATATTAAGTTTGTTATGTGACGCTATAACTAGGAGCACTGTAACTCGACTATAATACCAATGTGTAACATTGGAATATAGTTAACTTGTTACTGTAGTTACAATTATGTTAACCCCTGTATGTCTTCTAAAGGCATAAAGTGCTAGTAATTGTATTTAGTTCCAGGTTGTGATCCGTCGGACTGGGGAAAGAGCCAGTCCACCATGAGCAGGCTGAAGTAATAATGTGCGCGGAGCGTGCGTATATGTGTTAACGCAAAAGGCACATCATGGTTTACATGAGGTGGTTCTCTAACAGTCGTATTTTCTTGGACCTGGCTTACTGACTACTGCTTCCCTAGACGATGTGGTATTTTTGTCCGTTCGAGTTCATAACCATCACACAGGTGATCCGATGTATGGTACCTGTGGGGATTTTCGCACAAAACAAAAGTTTGTTATTTGATTAAATTTTATGTATAATAATTATAGTCATCTCGTTTTCATTAAAATATCATTCAGTTTACCAGAACCTATTAGATATTAGATAACTGTCTTAACGAGGTATATTTGTTATTGGTTAAATTGATTGAATGAGTTTTATTAATTAATATTAGTATTATTAGATAAGTACCGAAGACATGCTCGCCAGGGTTACATAAATAGGTACCTTAACAATTCATTTGTATAATATGTTTTTGTAGTTCAACTATTAGGCATTACATTAAATATTAATTTCAATCAGTGCCAAAAGATCATTGTATTCAAACTATGATGACTTGTTCTAAAATAACTTTTCTAGGGCCCAAAGGAGGATTAATTGCGGGTGGAGCCCCTACGTCTTTAACTTTCTAAATAAAGGATATACATAACAGACAAATGAAAACGGTAGCGTTAGTTGACAAACATACTTATTGCTCTATGAACATTGTCCGTGTTTGATGAGGCCTTAAGTATAATATACTCGTAATATAAATATGGACGGCGGCAGAACTATTCCTTTGCACATATAATATTTGGTCGTATTTATATCTATTAATACCACAAACAGATTAAACCTTCGACCCTCAGAACTTTGGTAAATACTGCTGTGGTTCCGTAATTTCCATTTCAACATACGATTGTATGGAACATGAATTTTCAGCGCAGATAGTACTGAGTATCCCCTTTTAACGATAAAGTAAGTTAATTACGAAACTAATTCCATTTTGGTGGCTGTGTCCGGTGCCGGACCCAAAATATTGGATTAAATTATTATTATACACACGTTTATTGTTAAGTTTAAAGTTTGGGACGTGTATTGATGCCCCGTCCGTTTTGACAAAGCCTTTACTGAAATATTAATAATAGAGACAGAACCTGATAACAAATTTAATTTTGTACACCTACACCTTTAGGTTTTAGTTTGAAATTTGATTTCACATGTATTTTTAATGAATATGCATTATGAACATCAAATTGTATGCTTAAATAAAGCTATTAATAATAATAACATGGAATAGACGAATAGTTACTTGAAAAGGTCAACTTACTTGATCTTTTTTATTTATTAGTGTTTTTTACATGTTTTTGTTAGCTTCAACTATATTTATTGTTTGAAACAGACTTTTGTTAGTATTGTTTTTGTGTTTAAACTCTAATGATTTTAGTTTTACTACCGACTAATTAACAACAATCGTGATTGTTGCTGACTTGTCATATTTGTTCTGTTTATAATTGCTTAACATAAACTTTTTTTTTAGATTTTGGAAATTAATATATAACATTTTACATATTTATTTTCTATAGTTTAACTACCCATAAATTTCATACAGTTAATTGAATTGTAATAAATGCTCAAAAGAAAATCTCACCTATTTAGTCATCATCATCTTAATCAAACCATCTCAGTCCACTGCTGGACATAGGCCTCTCCCATTGCATAATAATTTAACAACAATCTATTTAGTAAATGTAATCAATTAAAATTTACCTAACGATTGGACAAGAGTTTCAAAAGTGATCTGTAAATCAATAGCAAGACAGACACCTTTGGATATAATTAGTTGCTTTATAACATCTAACTGGCCTATTGGTATAGTGGTTTGTGATCTTGACAGCTTCGTCGAAGGTAGTGAGTTCGATCCTACCTAGGGCAAATATTGCATGATGAATTTCTTCTACGCCAAGGTATAATTGATCTATAATATTAACGTATTTTACCAATATATATACTTATCATTCATTGTACATGGTTAAAAAAAAATACTATTAACATACTAAAAAAAAAATTCTTATATGAATATTTGTTTGCGAGTCTGGGTGTTTACTGTGTATAATATGTATGTATTTACAAAAAAAAAGTATGTTTATGTATTTATATCAGTTGTTTAGTACCCATAATACAAGCTCTGCTTAGTGTGGGACTCAGTGGGACTAGACGACGTTGTTGTTTTACTAAAGTTCGAACGAAAAGTTATTTTTGATTATCATGGACTCGTTCCATATTTGGCACACAGCATAAAAAAATGAATCTATAAAATGTAATATATTATGGCAAATGTTATATTCAGTTAAAACTTAAGAAAAAATCAAACAAACATCAAAAATTGTGATCCGCCACAAAAGGTTGTTCACATAAAACTGTCATAAGGACTTCTACGTATCATAAATTTGCTCGGCACATTGGTCACAGTAGCAAACAAGTTTTCCCATTACTTCTTCGGAGACTAGCTTCACCAGATTTTGTGGACATACCGAGACAGATATTGTTAGATAAATTGAATTTCCTCTTCTGCGATAAATCAATATCAAACTGATGTAGAATGATATTTAACTCTTAGGTCCAATTTGTATAGGTTGGTATATACTATATCTTTATAGAAATATTCTATCCATTTATTGATGTGAAAGTTTTAATTCAATATTTTTACTCACTCACTATTATACTATATCCATTACATACATAATTCTTGTGTCACGTCGTTTGCTCACGATGAACCAAGATACTATTAAACTGGTCTTTTTTTTTTTAAATATGTATTTCTGGCGTGCCTAAGATAGGATAGTTAACCTTTAGTCACCTTTAAAGTAATAGGAGTTAAGCATAATTGAAAAGATAAGCAAACGAAGGGTTATCTAGTTATCTATATATCTTTTATAAGAAATGAAAGCACATAAAAGACCAACCTAAAATGACATCAGTCGTGCTGTAGTCTTTAGTTTGTGAGTGTGAGACCGAAGGCCATATCATTCTCCCGGCCTCCGGAGGGAGAATGATGCCGAGTGTTTGAGACCACCGGTGAGGCCATGGTGCCGCCATGCTATAGGACACCATACTGCATTGTATGCACTCACAACGAGGATCGTAGTCCCTACTCCTGGATTCTTCTCATTCTTACCGTACCATAAGTAGAGTAGTCACGTTGATAGGGTTCAATATTAAAAAAAACTCATAGTAAAATTTTAAGACAATAAGAAAAACAGTGCTAGTCGTGCTGTTTACACTGGAATGCCTATATAGTATACTTAAAGGTATAGTATACTTAATATCTGATTAAACTAAAAGCCCAAAATTTTCAAAACAAACTTATTTATGTTTATTCGACACAAACAAAGAAAACTAATCCTGATTTCATTTAACTAGAGGCAGAGGCTGTTTGCGTTTTATTATTTAACCGCTAGATGGCGCTAGTAGTGATAATATGTTTGTGGTGTGGGAAGGAAAATATGAGAATTTATCGCTATGTGCGCTCATGATGGTAAGAGAATGGTCTGTATAGTCAAAGTTCGAGAATGCCACCTATAGTCTATGAAAAAGGCGATGGTATAAGTATAACTTTGACTGCACGGTTGACCTAGTGGCTTAAGCGGTCGCCACGCCGCTTCCTACTACGCCAAGTGTCGTGGGTTCAAATCCCACGTAGGACAACACTTTGTGTGATTCACAATTTGTTGTTCTGAGTCTGGGTGTTCTTTGTGTCCGTTTTATGTATGTTTGTAAAGTCCCCCGCGACACAGGAATTTATATTCCTAATGCGGGAGTTGTCTTTTTAAAAAAAAAATATTAAATAAATTACTTCCGTATATATCCGTCCGTGTGGTGACGGATAAAGAATACAGAGTGTCACCACCCTTATTCATCCCGCGGGTGTCGTAAAAGGCGACTAAGGGATAAACTAAGCAAGACAACATCAATGCAAAAAGAAGGAAAATTTGAAACCAACCCTATACCAACCCGTCTGGCCAGCGTGGTATAGTAGGCCAAAACCTCCTTTCTAAGGAGAGGCCTACGTCCAGCAGTGGACTGTTAAAGGCTGTTGATGATGATTGATGATAAGTATAACACGTTAGGAATGGTTCTATTTTTGTACAAGACTATAGTCTCCAATATAAATACAGCCTATCTGTAGAGAACAAGTGGATTATAATGTATTTATTTGTACATTTTCTCAAATGTAAAACACATTACTAAAGAAAAAGTTTATATCTCTAAACTGATTTTTTATGAAATTTTCTTACTTAGTTCTTTCATTTAGTTACTGACTAAACTTATGCTGTTTGTTATTAGAATATTGTTTTGAGTTTTATAGTAATGAAACTATCTAATCTCCAGTAATAGATAATCGCACCTTTAGTCTAAATGGAGTTTTCTTACCTTGTAGTGAGAGATTGTCAGTGCTTGGCAGATTATTATTGATAACATAATGCAACCTACACAACCGCACATATCCCACCTAAACCTAGTCAAATGAAGTTCATAAAGTACTAAGAATTTTCATATATTCCTCAATAAAATTCATTAGTTTATCTGGTCACTTACGAATCCAAAGTTCAGAAAATTAAGAAATAACAGTAACAATTTTATTATATACTAGCTTTCGCCCGCGTCTATGTCAGTTGTTTTTGAGTTTATCGCGAAGAGACAGACAGACATACGCGGCGGAGGACTTTATTTCATAATATATAGTGATTACCAGGGTACTTTAATATACAATATGGTATTCGTGGACAAAACATTTTTTGTTTCATTTTTCAACTGTCCCAAATTATGGTTCATGAGCAACCGGTTAAACTAATAAATCTTATCTTTCTAATATGATCTAGTAATATCAAATTACTTGGCAAAACGTATATTTACGATTTCGCCTACAAATAGATATACACTCTCAAAGGAATCATGAAATCAATCAAATGTTTCAATTTAAAAAGTTACTTGTTTTCTTCTAGTTCTTTTGATACGCTTATATTTAGATCAAATCTGACTTTCGTGTCAACTTTTTTTATTAAGGTAAGAATCATATTGAATAAATGAATGTAGGACGTTTTAAAAGTATTTTTTATCAGACAACACGTCCTTACAAGTTCCTATAACAGAAATACATAATTTCATAAATAACTTTTGTCTCAGAGGTTAGTTCCAAGTATTTTCTTTAAAATCTAAATCCTCTCACATTAAAATTATAATGTATGTGATAAATTGATATTGTCTCTGTTACAAATCTTCATTATCAATGAAGTTGTTATTTTAATAGAAAACAAAGGTCTAGAAAAATTAGATGTTGCTCGACGACCTATTTCCCTAAGCTCACAAAAGTCTTATGATTATCAATGATAATTATGTATATTTGTTTGCTTAAGTTACTGAGACTTCCAGAATTAGTTTCAGTAGAATTGCCAAGAGCAATAATAGTGTTTACAAACTTTGGTACCGTGCTACAAGTTACAACACGGAACACAGTTTTCTGGTGATAAACTTTAACAGATTGACTCTTAATTTCGATCCGTTTGCATATTGATTAAGTGCTTGCATCTATTGTTATTAAACGAATACCTTCGAATTGCAAGGAAAGTTCTTAATCAATGTTTTCATTTTATACCTAAGGATCTACCAGAGGTATTGAAGTAATGCAATTAATGTTTGCTAGCAAATCATAAAAATTAAATGTCCAATACAAATAAGGTGAAACAATAAATAAAACAAAAACAAATAAAGTTTAAAAAATGTGTATTTCTTGTTTTCGTTTTCTCCGTATAATAATTGATTTACGTATTTACAGTTTTATGTACAAAATCATAATATTTACAGACTAAAATTTTATAACAAAATTAAAATAATAAATGCATCTGTACATAGCTATAAGTTTTAAACTTTGGCATTATATAATATTTAAGCGATCCGAATTTCTTAGTCACTGAAATATTTTTAACATTTAATATTTACATCGGATTTTCCGTAGTCTATAAATTATTATCGCAGCATTCAGGAAATAATTCCATTGTAACTTAGATTATAACTAGCGGCCTCATTTTTACAAATTCTTTTTCAGGTATCGAAATCTTATTCTATACAATAAATATAGTGCGCAACAACCTAAAATTAATTATCACCACTTTATTGGACTAATACGCTTAAGCGTTGCAAGTAATTACAGTGTCTGTTTACCTGCGTTGGAGCATACGCTACGCCCAAAGCTGCGCTTGCGGCGGCAGTCGGTGGGGGTGAGCGTCGCGCGTGTGCACACCAGCTGGCAGGGCCAGCCCGTCACCGAGCAGTGGAGGGAGCTTGCCTGGCGGTGGCGGAGGGGGCGGCGCCGGCGCCCGCCCGGCCCCCACTGGAGACACCGAAGCGTAAATATTCACTGTCGACCGGTGATACTGACACTTCCGTAAGTCCGGCATCGCAAACCTCAACTTTTGCCAAAACTGTCTATCGCCCCACTCTATGCACGTGTTTGCCTTCAAACACAATCTGAGCTCCGGATCAATGTCTCTATTCGGTAGTTCACCTAGCAATATTATTATCAGTCTTCTTCGTCTCTCTTTTAGTACCTCGTGTAGTGCTGTCTTAAACTCAAATCGACACCATTCATTGTTGATAAAATTTTTAGATAGGACTATAATTGTCCGTTTGGATGACTCTACGGCCTCTATTATCGTATCCGCTACGTATGCCGAAGCGTTAAAATCTCGGTAATGGAGACAAAGCCGGAAACTTGGGTCGGTGGATTCCAGGCCGGGCGCTAACATTTGAGCAACGAACGCCTCATCTTTCACGCTATAACTTATGTAAGCGTCGAAAAGACGATCTTTGTCGGCCTCGTCGTCGAAAGAAGTACTTTTATAGCACATTCTGAAGCCACAATGATAGTAAATCCAGACTCGAAGCTCACGTCTCCAATAAAATATACCGCATATTAATGCAGAACTAGTAATAAATACGCATAGCGATATGAGTAATAAGGGTAGATAGTCGTTAATTACTTGGTTTTCTATAATAGATGAACTTCCACCTACATGGCTTGTGCATATCGTAGAGTTAAAGTCTGCCATTAGCGGCCCTACTGTGTTCGTTATATTGTTGAACACACACGTAATCTTATTCGCATCTTCAACTTTTCCTAGGTTGTTTTTAAACCAATTGCGGAATTTGTGCATATACTGACAATCGCACGACCAAAGGTTCCGAGACAGACTTATCTCTACCAAATATGGATTCATCGTGAATTGCCACACCGCGAAGCCGTAAATGTTATTTCCTTCCAAGCGTAGCACTTCTAAATGCCTCAACTCCATGAAGGTTCGGTTATCGATGTAATGTATTTTATTGTCCTGTAAATGCAACTCGCGTAAATTCTCCAGAGGCGATAGTTCAAAACCTAGTAACTCTTTTATGTTATTTTTTTCTAAATGCAAAGTTGTTAAGCGTTTTAGTCCACTAAATGTATTATTATACAGAGCGTCAATGTTAGAATTATTAGCATACAATATTTTTAAATTCTTACGTCCAATAAAAGCATGACTCGTTAAACCACCAAAATTATTACCGTCTAAATATAGTTCAGTAGCGTCCATAGGAATACTGTTTGGTATTTCTGAATACCCAGCAGCGGAACAGTCCACTATGTTTGCCGACCACGGTTGGTCGTGATAACACGTACAGTTCGATGGGCACGTCATTTCACAATCACAAGCGTCAAAATCACAACAATGACACAACGTAAAACAGTGAGTTTTATATGTACACAAAAACTGAGATGATTCTGCTTCGATAAGCGGAATATAAGTCCTTTCACGATTATATAATAATTTACAATAAATGCTTTCTAAGTCCATAACACGAGGGTGTTGCCTTAGATGGTCTAGTTTGTTGATACGTTGAAGCCATTCCATAGTACAGTCACATTGAAACGGGTTTCCACCAATATAAAATTCGGGTAGCGGCCGCCCCGGATCAACTGGAGTTAGACGAAGCGCATTGAGATCCATACTAGTTATCTGATTTGCATACAAATCGACTCTCGTTAAATTGGTTTTTCCAACAAAAGTTTGAGCTTCTACTTGTGTAATTTGATTATCATTCAGGAAAAGCAACTCCACACTGCTGGGAATTGAGTACGCTGATATTTTAGTCATTTTGTTGAAACTTGCATCTAATGTCTGTAAGCGTAGTTCTTTATCCAAACGGTAGTTATTTCCCAATTCTTTAATGTTGTTACTGTGAAGATCTAACCATTGAAGTCCCGATGGAATAACGGTATAATCAAACCATTCTATTTGGTTATCTGAAACATTTAACCACAAGAGAGATGGAATATTTACAAACAACCCTTGAATTTCAGTGAGTCGATTAGCATCCAATCTTATAGCCTGCAGGTTAGATAACTTTTCAAAAGCATTCATGTTAATATGTTTTAATTTATTGCGGGCAAGATTTAAAATTTGTAGAGACGGTAAATCTGAAAACACGTCTTTACTTATGTTTTCTATTTTATTTCCGATAAGGCGAAGACCATATACGTTATGTAAGCCGACGAAGCCGGGTTCTTCTAATGACGTTATCTGATTTTCTCCAAGATCAAGAGTCCTTAGTAATCGCATGTTTCGAAGTGCTATGGGTACTTTTTTTAAACGATTTCCATTTAAATTCAAATCTTGCAAGGAAGATGTATTTCTAAATGCTTCAGGATGAAGCTCTTCAAGACGATTATTATCTATTGATAGTAAAGATAATACATACAGTCCATTGAGAGCATAGGCATCGATATGTGATATCTTATTATAAGATAAAATCAGTGTGTGTAAATTACTCATTGGTGCAAATGTATCAGCCGCTATACTTTCCAACATATTGCGTTGAACATTCAAAATTTGTAAGGTGTAAAGATCTTTAAAAATTTTTGGATCCAACTTGGTCAATCTATTGTTTGATAAGTTTAACAATACCATTCTTATAAGACCCGTAAATGTATTTTCATTAATCCATGTACTTGTGAGATGATTATTTGATAAATCCAATGCCAAAAGCTGGTCTAAATTAGCAAACAAGCTGGGTGAGAGCACACTTATAGAATTGTTTTGTAAGTAGATTTCTTTGATGACTGGTCTACAATCTTTAAACAAATCTTGAGGCAGAGCTACAATTTTGTTATTTGATAGATCAATTATTTGTAACTGTTTAGGTCCCGATAAAGCTTTATCAGCAACCATCGATATTTCGTTGTCATGGATATGGAGCTCCTTCAGTCTGCGAAGTGCCATAAATCCGTTTTCTGGCATTAACACAAAGTGGTTGCTAGAGGCGTCGAGAACTTCAATATCTAATGAACAAGTCGTGTGGGACATGGATGGTACAGAGGGTGTTGGTCCATCTTGTTCACTTATAAGAGCTTGATGCATAGCTCGCTCTCTAAACCCTAAATCACTCACATCTTGAAGACGATTCGAGGACACATTTAAGTACACTAAGTTAGTTAAAGGGCAAAACAAGTTTTCAGGAAATGACCAGATGTTATTAAAACTGAGGTCCAACTTTTCCAACTGACGGACTGCCATAAAGCTTTCTGACGCTATCTCTAAACTCATAGCAGCCCACTCTGTATTTTTTGTTCTAATTGTTAAATTTCGAAGGTTTCTCAAGCCAGAGAGTACGCCAGGCGGCCATCTTCCAATTTTACAGTTATCTAAAACAAGTTCACGTAGCTTCACCAAATGCGCGAAACTTCGATCGTCTAGGGAGCTTTTATACATCATTTCTTCATTGCACTCTATCCTTAGTGATGTCGTGTGTTCTGTCGGGATGACACTAAAGTTGGTTGTGTCGAATTCGCTATTAATGGTACGAAGTTTACAAGTAAGGGAAACTTCGTGAGCATCGTTAGGTCCTTTTAACCACCATTGGCAGTCATCAGGAGCTTCATATTTCAGTGGCAGAGAGCTCTGATCAGCTACGTTGAGCCCTATGATGAACCATATCAGAATTTGAGAAAAACGATTTCTTAAACAAATTTGTTGAAAAGCCATTTTAGTGAAAATCAAATATCAGGGAAGAAAGAAAACAAAACACGAATGGCTTTGTGTCATGTTTTTTCCGACGGCGTTTGCGTATTACGTCCACTTGCGGAGTGAATAGTATCCATCAATTTATTAACATTCTTTCAGCATTAATGTGGTAAGCAATCCTTGTGCATAATGCTCGTTATAAGTTCAAATGAAAAAATCATCAATTTGCAGAGGACTTATATCGCTGTTTTCACACGAACTGTCCACATAAAAATTTAGCCACAAAGTTCTTTACACATGTTAATTTTGTTAATAATGTTCACTATATAATTGCACTGAATATTAAGTCAGTAGATTAACGTTATATCGCGTTGATGACAAGCGTGTTTTCACCGTAGCGTAAATTCGCTCAAAGCGTCAAGTGGCGCGACCGTGCCCTGACGCTGCTACCAGACGACTGAATGTTGTTGAAGGCATTGCAGTCGAGTCGAGTATACGTTTAGGAGAGGGGTGCGGAGCGGCTCGAGATGAGCCGAGCGGTTGCGAGTGTTCACGAGACTTATTACAATAAATTATTTTTTTTGGAGCTTTATGTGATCGACTCTACCGTCTTACAAACCACAAACTAGAATGATACCGGGCATAAACTCTCGTAAGAAGTTAAACAAATTTTATAATTTTGTGTCAATGTAGATTATGACAAACACTAGATAATAATATACATACATAGTTGTATAAAGTATACTAAAATATAAATAGATTAGAAATTATTTATACAACTTTTATGTCTTTTTGTAACGAAATTCCAGACTGTGAGAAATTTGTTGGGAACAACGAAACCATCTAAGTTTGGCGAATATTTTGCATACTTTAACGCTATCGAATTAAAACTATTCTAAGACTTCTTTAGAAATTATCATACGCCATAAATTAAATTAAATAGTATGTTTAAAACCTTATATTTTATCACAAAATATAGGTCTTAGGTTGGATTAGTTTTGGATTAGTAATTGTGACTGAACTGATAGTTATTTGAACGGTTTACATATTGATTGAAAACATTGGTCTTATATCATAAATATGAAATACAATTTCGATACGAGATTCTTATATACTGTCAATATGTGTGATAGATCTCTATGCACTTAAAGCACCGGAAAGCTTAAAATGATATTCGACCTACTACGTAACGCTTGAGTTGCCTATCGGGTTGCCTGAGGAGCTCTGAGACAGATGAATTAACTAGAAGATTTAGGCTCTTAACATAGAATTGTATGGTTGTGAATGGCAGCCAAGGTCTGTAACGGAATACCAAGCGCTTTTGGTTGTCTCGATTTCAAAATAGCATTTACCTATAATTTGACAATCAAAAATAAATTAAAACGAATAATAACAAAAATTACACTTACTAACCTTAAGAATTTTAAAATTTACTTTTTATTTTAGGAACCTTACACTAAAACATGTTAAGTAGGATGTTACACGCAAGTTTAATTTCACTTTCACTAACATACATTTAATTTATCCTTTGTTTTTTCAAAAGAACTTAACTGATTTAATGTTTCTATTCAAAGCCTTTTACCAGTTTTGTACTCTAGTGAAAGGTTTTTAATGAAATAATGCATAAGATGTTTACTTATTCCATTATAAAATTGTGTTTTCAGAAAAAACTTACCGCAATATGAATAGCAACTAAAATTTGAACAAAATACTTTGAAAAGATTTCAAAGTATTCGTAATAGGGATTAAAAGCAACCCTTTTATAAAATGCTAAAATTAAAAAGCAATGGCATAAAGGTATTAAAAGCTTAAGGTAACAAAATTCTTTAACAAAAGAGGTTTTCTGTTAACGCTTGGCAGACCACACTGGCTGTCAGACGACGGAAGATATCATTTTAATCCTTTTAGTTAAGTTGACTATGAAAAGACAGATGCCTTGCCGGCATCCGTGTTTTTCTTTTGTCATTTAGCTTACTCTTAATGGTTGACGTGAGATAAATTAATAGTAAATGATTATTTTTTGTTGAGATTGAGGATGGCACTAGGTTGTGTTTAAGATTACTTTATGATAAGTATTCAGTTGAGAAAGAAAGTTAAAAAAAAGCTGATTCGATTTAATTCGGTTTCTTGTTTTAGAGTCAATACACGAGAGTTGTCCAAAATATATAAAAATCTGCCAAGTGCATGTCAGGCCACGCACAGTAAAGGGTTCCTCAGTCACGTGGATTTAAAATCGTATCCAATAGATAATTATTATACTCCAAGATCCCAGAGCCGCCGGACCTACGTCATTTGTGCAAAGCTGAAATTTTCAGGATTATTAGTACAATGTCTTGTTAAGATGTATGCGTACCCATTAGCTTGAAAGCAGGGCCGTTTGTGAGATAGCGTGAAGTACAGATGGTAAAAAACCTTACTTACCTACGTTAAAGGTGCAAAGCTAGTATTTACAATTTTTTTAAGAATATTATTTAAAATTAAAATTCATTACTGCCAGACAAATACCGTGGGCCATTACTTCTGCCAGACGTCTTGAAAGTTGTGAAAGAATTACGTAAACTACGTTATAGTAGCAAACCTAAATACGGGTTCCGAGTGATATACTTCGGAACCCTAAAAATGAGAATAAAGTCAATTGTATATTCGAGTGTCGTATTCTATATCGAAAGCTGAGTAGGTAATGTATTTCATTTTTAAATAACAAGGGGTATAAAATTATTTTACATCTTCCATACTGAGAGTATATAAACTTTGTCATTAGTGTCTTTAACTTTAAAAACAGTTATAATATTATTTAATGCATATGGTATACCCTCGTAATAGAGTAATTTACGATCACATTAAAACAATACCTTTGTCACTTTATGAGCCCTTATATGTATAAAATATGTCTGTTTGTGCGCCCACTGTCACAACATATACATCATTCATTAAGATCTGAGACAAAAGCTTATTCGTAGAAGCAATGACGTAATTACCGTTGTATTCTGATCTAAAAAAAACACATGTTAACGTTTCGTTATTTTACAAAACATCTATCAAGGAGACGCCGATGCGTGTTAAAGTTATTACACCGAAGTGTTTCACATCACAATCTGTCAGCTGAAGCAATGAATAATGATCAATCGTTTTCGCTTATATTCGCCGTAGGGGTATCTTCTTACCCACGCTTAGGTATTTATGTTTTTGATGAATGCGTCTGTCGGTGTTACGATGAAAATTGTTTGTGCCGATCAATTTTATGAACGGCCGAACGGCCGAATGTATCTATTTTTCTTAATAGATAGCCAACATTTTGTTTACCTGTTTACGTGTTTTGTGTTACTTTCATAGTATGACTTTCACTTGATACATCATTCAGTAAGAAAGAAAATAAAAAGAATGAAATATCCATCTCAATCGTTATATATTTCGTTTTACAAAAACGTTCTATATCGTAAACCAACTGAATTTTCAACTAATGTTGCTTATACAAATGTAAGGTTTATTCATTTTAGGTCATCAAACAATTCGATTTCTATAAGTTATGGGATGACAACATAACGTACATACATTTACATATTTGTTTATCCAGAGCCTATATTGAGATTAAATAAAGGTATAAGCTATACCACTTTAAATAACAACGAAATATAAAAATATATAATAACATTATACCTTATTTTATCGTTTTTCAAATGTTATAATTATTATTTTTAATTAAACAGTAGTAGTTGTAGTTTAGCAATCGGTTTTAGAAACATAATCACTTTTTACGGAAATAGAAATTTAGGTGCTAAAATCGTATTAGTAATCATATAATGTGTATTGCAAAGAGAACGTGAATAATTGAATATTATTTATGTGTTAGAATGAAGTGCAGTGCAAACAAGGCATAGTAATTATTGTGGTAATAGCACTGTTGATAAATATGTAGGTAATTATAGATATACATATATATTGATTTTCTCCTACCTAATTTCGGCCACAGCCGCCAAATATATAGTGCACAAGCGTGTGCGCAAACACAGGTGCACTTTCTGTTCCCTCAATCTCATAATCCGATGTGACGGCTATCTGACAGGACTGGTGACTGGTGACAGATCAGCCGCAGGACCAACAGGCTTTACGTGCTGACCGAGTTATTTTATATTTCTATAATCAATAACACATTTTGACCTGACCCAGGATTCGAACCCAAGACCCCTTGATCAGCAGTCGCATACATCAACCACTAGACCAACAAAGTAGTTATTCATAATTGAGTAGTACAGTAATACCTCGGACTTACGCGATAGGTGGGAGGAATTCGGAGTTCAATTTTGCATATAAATACGTATAAAGTTTGTTGTGAAATCTCATTCCAAGATTGTCCAATAATTCTTAAAACATTGAATTGCTTCCAAGTCTTTGACAGAAAGCTCGTTATTTAGTCTCATAGCTTCATTTAGATGTGAAAATGGTGCAAATGATCGCCTTGTGTAGTAAGCTTTCAATGTTTAATGACTCCCTGGTCCATTGGTTGAAGAATGCTGGTAGTGTTTGATGGCAAAAATACAACTTCCACCCGTGGATCGAAATTATTTAGAGTGACAGAGCGAAGTGGGCTAATGAAAATCGCGTATCTCCGAATTCACGTAAAACGGGGTAGCGTAAGTCGACGTATGACTGTACATATCTGAAGTTGAGGCAATTTGGTACATCATGTATTCGTTAGGTATCTGTTAAGTTTAGCAATTTTTTCATATGTCCAATAAAATCTAAGAATGTTATGACTTTCTTGTAAAGTAAAATTACTATTATAAATTATTAACTTGACAACTCTTCACGTCTCTATTGCTCGTAAATATCTGAAAAATATGTGCTTTTCTATCACTATCCCTTATCACTGCCATGCCGTAAAACCAAATCATCAAGTGCCTTGTTAGGGCACTCGAAACGTCAGTGTGTGTGTTTCATACTTTCATCGCTTGATACAAAAAATATGGCAAGTAAAAATCTCCAGGATATGTTTTTTTACCGTTAAATATGTACAGACGAAAACAAAATGTGTAAAATATTCACCGTGTGTTTAGCACTAAGATACGGTACAAATACGATAACGCGCGTATCCTTGTTAGCATAGAAATTGCGTTTGAGTTACGTGTTCGTATATTTATGAGTATTTATGTTATAATAGTTGATGTAATCTCTTTGAAACTTATTTCGTGTTAGGTGCTTTGAAACTTGGCTTATTACATGTTATCTCAAACGAAGTTTACTCGTAATGTTTTTATGAAATGATTTCAACATTTAGCATTTGACAAATTTGTAAATATGTCGGAATGAGGTTATTTGAACATGTGACAAACTTTATCATTCAAATATATTTCTCATTCCGAAATATATTTATGTATATTCATAATTTCTGTTATGTTATATTATTTTATATGCCTAGAATAAACCTCAATGCAATTTATTGGATTTATCGTAGAACAATAAAGACAGAACTATTGTACTGGGTATTTTTAACCTATTATTGATAAGGATTATATGAAACCAGGAAACCGTTTTGAGAATTTAAAAGTTCAACAAAATTTAAGCCCGATTCGTTGTGGATTTTAATAAATTCACGGTAGCTCAACATCCCTACAAAAATCATACAATAACTCACATTGTGTAGCAGCATTAAAAAGTGACAAAGTAAACTTCCTTCAGGAAGTGTGTTAGGTGCGAAATATTTCCTTCTTTACATTTTTTATTTGACCTCAGTGTTGACAGTCACTGCTACCAACAATGCTCCGTCAGCTATAGCACACAATGACCCAAACCCAAGAAGGGTAAACATACCTATTGAACAAGAAAAACAGTAATTCATAAAACTGGCACCATACGAAATCATAATATATGAAGCTTGACAATGCGCGTGAATCACTATATTAATATCCTTGAAATCTAATCAAAGCTATTAAGAACGCTTTTTTCTATAATGAGATTTCATCTCTTTTCCACATGTTCTATTTAGGACATTGCATCTTTCTCTTTAGCTTTTTTTTAGTTTATTCGGTAGATATGTGACAAGGGATGGCCAGCAATATTTCACGAGTAGGGATCTAAAACGCACCCACGCTCAGGTAGCAAACATTATCACTATAAGCGCTGCTCTTAACTAAAAAAGAAAAGGTTTAAAAGAGCAGTGAGTGTTGTGGAGTTGAATGAATCGTTAAATTTTTATGAGAAGATAGTTGTATAGTAGATGTTAAATTTTCAAAGTATTTTTTTTATTTATTAGTTATGTCTTGAGAATAATATTTTTTGTACGACCGTTACTGAGTTACGAGAAGTCCAAAATCGAACAGAGTGGTGTGCAATAGGAGAGTCCTATGTACAACAGTTGTACATACAATTTATATTTTAAATTACAATATTTTTCCTTTTCTGTTCCCTGGCCCGGTCTAGTGTTAATTACGACCTGGCACAACAATGTATTGTTAATCGACACCACAGTGAAAAAAAAACAACAAAACATCAAAACTTGTTGATAAGTTAACCCATTTTATAGTCCGTTGCAGTCACTATATATCTTTTTTTCTAAAATAATTACAGAAATCAAACTAACTCACATAATAGAAATATACGTAGATAGATATATTCATAATTATCTGTTTTATTCAAAAGTTTTTTTCACTTGTAATTTAAGTTTTAGGCTGTGTTGTTTGGTTGTGCGTGTTTAAGTATCTATTAGTTTAATCGACAAGTTGAAAATGGTACAAAATAGAGATACTGCTCTTAAAATTATGTGCGATAGCTCATTGGATCTGGTGTGACACCTAGAAAAATGTGCCAAAAGCGCGTATAAAAAATACAACACATAAAACATAACACATAAAAAATTGCTAAAGTTATAAACAATCAAAGATGAAAAAAAAATGGCCTTTCGTTTTTGCCAATATTTCATAAACTATTAATATTAAAGAAATTTAAAAAAAAAAATCTAAAAGAGAAGGAAATTTCCAACAAAATAATTCTAGCTCCCGGTACTCTATCTCCATTATTTATAATTTTAATATAACGCTGAAAATAGCTCTGCGCGCGATATTTTTAAAGTCAAAAGCGAGTACGGCACATTAATTTATTTCCGTAGGAAATTTGACTTACCTAAAGTTAATTTTCTCGAACTACTGTCTTAATTGTAAGTGAAAAAAATGTTTAAATAATGGTCGTAAAATCTTTTCGTTACGTAGAGCCTTTCTTACATACATATTTAACAAGATCACGCCATAAAAGTTAAAAAAATATTTATACTTTGCTTATAATAATTTTTTAACTTGAATAAAAACTGAAAAATCCAAGTAATGTAGTAAAGTAAGTAAGTAAGTTTTATTTATATAAAATAATGAAAGTTACTGTATAATTTTAACAAAACTCGTTAAATCGCTACTCAATTAGTTTCTTTATTCCAAATTCGTAACAAAACTATGAACAGTAAAAAATAAACTTCGAACTGCGAATAAAAAATGACTAACAAAAATATTAATCTCAAAGAAAAAACGAGCTCTCTGTTCGACTGATTCTGCGATAGACGATCTTTTGTGCCAATTATGAGGCAGTTTTTGATCTTTTTATGCTTTTTAAAAATTGTCATCGGTGGGTGGGAATCTGCGGACACGTCTCGTTACAAGGTGTTTTTAATGACAATAAATATATTTTTCAAAGTATAATCAAAGGATTTTTGTTTGTTTTTTAAAATAAAATGCATTATGTGCACTCAAATTGAGAATGATGACCACCTCTCTTGGATTCTGCTCATGATTTTCATCAGGCAGAGCAGAGTCACTTTGGCAGGCTCATAAGTAAAAAAAAATAATTTGGATAAGATTCAACAATTTGTATTAAATTAAGTTGTTGAATTAAGACATAGCCATTATTTTCTCACCATACTCGTATTGTGCAGACGTTAATACTTGTTTATTCAAATTCTATTGCTATTTTTTTATATAATTAAGCTTACCAAAGTGACTCTACTCTGCCTGATAAAAAGCATTTATGTAGAATCCAATAGCTTGGGTCACCATTTTCATTGTGAGTGCAGTTTTTAACATTAAGATTTTAGTTTAGTTAACCTATATTTAGACGACGCAGAAGTATGATTCTAGTGCTAAATATATAGTTAGAAGTTATTCCTTTTAAAGTTTCAAAAGAAGAGTTGCTAAGATCTGTAAGAAAACGAGACTAGTAACAACAACACATTTTAGTGAATTTTAGTTTGGTAACGTCAACAACAGAGCCACCACTTAAGATTCTTAATACTAATTTCTCTCTGAAAATTTGTGTTTACTATATTCATCGCCACTAAAGATTATTGTAACTACAGCAAATACTTTTCATTATAAACATAGTACTTAACATCATATTACTTTTCTTGAAACCATAATTTGGTATAATTCCACATCTTACTGGGAACATATGATATTATTATGGTTAACTATTACAAAGAGATTTTTTAAAGATGTATGTATAATAATAATACACAATCTTTTACAAAATAGTTTTGTCCTTTTTTACGCGCCATGAACAGAGTTTGTTTTATAATCAGATTTTAAACAAAAATATGCAAGGCAGAACAGTATTACAGTAGGTATTGTATAATAAAAAATATGTGAAATACTGTCATAGCAAGATATTGGAATAATAAAATACAGAGATGCTAACGATGACTGACATAACGTGAGCCAAATTTAAATGCAAATTTTCCTTTATATTGTCAGAGTATAATACAGCAACGTATAAATGTCAAATAAACTATGTTTTACACCATGTTTATTACTTTTAAACCAGATATAGTTTTGAAGGAATTAGATTTATAGTTTGGTTTCATAATGTTTTGCAAATTAAGTGGTTCTGTATGTAAATATTTACGTGAATGTATTTATTCAAACAATAAATTAAAAGGGGCGTTCTTGGGTACATTTATATTTAGCGTTGTAAAATAATCCTGAATGATAGATACGCCCCTTTATCTTGAGAAACTCCTGTTCGCACAATAGCTTACCGTAGTTATGAATTAACTTTTGCGATAATTGACAAAGTCATTTCAAATTAGGAGATTGTAATTAATTTTATAAAGAGGCGTATAACGCACTAAGTTTTTAGTAGTTTAAAGTGAGTAAATATCAATGCTAACATTTTGTTAAAGTGAATTTTATTCACAAAGTAACTGAATAAAAAACTTGGTAAGAAAATATGGTTTAGATAAATATAAATATGGTTTCTCAAAAAATATATACTTAAAAGCAACTTTCTAAAACTATTTTCATACTTGCTTTTGCCCGTAGCTGCGCCCGCGTGTAGATCCGTTATTGTGGTAAATAGTAGCCTATGTGTTATTCCGATATGTAAGTTATATTATTGTGAAGTTTCATAAAAATTCTTTCAGTAGTAGTAAAAGAGCAACAAACATATATATACTCACAAAACTTTCGCGTTTATTATATTAGTAGGATTATCGGCTTGTAAGGGTAGAAAGCTGTGTGAAATCGAAGTGATTAAGAAATTCCATAACATATTTTTATATATTTTCTTCTATATTTATTGCTCGTTGTATCATTCTCAATCATTATAAAATTTACTCTGTAGTAAGAAAACTGTCGAGCACTCTGTTTTAGAGTAACATAAAAATTTGAGACTGCGGAAGCTATTTGACATAGGTATACATTTTTGGATAGAAATAGGTAAAAGAGATACCTAAATTAATGAGCTATTATAATGACTTCTGAAACATATCAGATAATGAAAGTTTCTTCATCTTAGCTAATGCGTAAATGTAAAATTTCAATTTAAAAAAAGTTTAAAAAGAATCTATTACATTAAAGTTTGCAAGTAAGCTCTGAAATATAAAGACTTTCTTCAATTTAAATATACGATTTAAAACGCAATACGCAAATTGAATTCTGTCTTCATCTTACAGAACATTTATAAAAGTGAATTTATTTTAAACTCTAAATTATTATTCAGTTATACAATAGCTCTAAAGCGTCTGCGATGTTGAATGTTACTTTGTAAATATAATATATAGAGAAACTTATGAGACAGGATTATTAATCAAAATATACGCACTTTGAAAGAGGTTTTACACAAGAGTAATGTTATATATAATAATATAAAATAATTTAATAAAATAGTATAATCAAGTGTAATTTTATTTATAAATTTTATGATCGAATACATTCTACACTTCTTTCTTTTATAAAAGTAAACTTTTATCGTGTCTAATAAACATTTTCTTGCTCTTATATACATTTCAATATATAAATACACATATAGATATATACATACAGATGTAATGATGGACTACCATTACATTAATTTAATTTAAGACAAAAGAATTTTTCATTTACACATCCCTTTGCTCCTGTCTACGGTGAATGGAGCGGTACCTATGGAATTTGATTTGCTGCATGGCGGCCGGAAACCAAGGCCCCTATAACAAGGCTATTTTCAGTGGTCAGGTCACTGGTATTAATAAGCATAAACGAGTGTAGCGTTGTAGTGAAACCCGTGGATTAGGTTACAGACGAGAAAAACTTTATAACAATAGACAGCGGTCAACGTACCTAACTATAATAGACCTTTTGCAAATCCTCTGAACAAAAGCTTACCCTACTTTTCCAAGTACCCTATTAACACCAACACAGTTCTGGCGGGTTAGAATTTGATATCTAGATTGTAGTGGAATGACAATATTAGGTCTTTTAATATGAAACTGCCTATTTATAGAATAAATAAAACGAAAAGAAAATACTACAAAGTACAATTATTTATTAATTATGTTAGAAAATATAAGAAATTTCAACATTTAACATTACTCCTGTCTTCTCATTTAGATTTTTTTTTTTTTTTTTTTTTATTATAATTCACAAAACTGATGTTCAATCACAAAAACACAACAAACATGACTACATAAATATACTGATTGACATCTACTAGATGTGAATCCTGCATCCATATTAATAGTAAGACAATAATAACAAATCACACTATTCCACTTAAATAATACTATGTGAAACCAAGTATCTTAAACAGTTCATTTGAAATATAATATAAATATAAATATTGCTAAGGTTGAGTTAAACTAAACATTACAAAGAAAATTAACTTCTTAAAAAAATAATTATTAATTAATATTAAAATAAGTCTTTGAGCTTAGATCTTACTGAGGATACTACTGAGGATACTGAGGATTTATAGACGTAAGTGCGTTTATTGTTAGAACATATTTTACAGACCTTGAGTCCGTCCAGAAAATATCATCAATAACCCATAACGTCCCACTGCTGGGGTACGCCATACGTCAGCATGCTGACCGAGTGCGGGTGGTTGGGGACTGGCAAAACACATTGTTGCTATGTAATCTAGTCGATGAATGTTTGTCTGCTACCCGAAGGCCTAAGCTTCCCGATTGTTATATTATGATAACAACCGAGACCGACTGCTTACCGTCACCTCCGAGTCACTGAAACGCTCTTAACATATCAAACTGTCATTCATCTAGGTACTGACTGGCCGTCGTTGGTTAAGCTGGAAACACATTATCGGACGCGGCTAAAAGCCGCGACTGATAAGTGTGCACAGTCTCGTTAGTCAGTCTTGTGCCAGATTTGTGTCGGACGTCCGAACGCTCAAGGTCAGTCAAAGGTCACGTCCACGACTTCCATCCAATAGTTTGCACAGCTCAGTGTATGTTCATACTCTAGATCTCGGCTATCAGCCGCGTCAGATAATGTGTTTGGATCTTTAAACTCGGTGATTGTTTCCAATCACTTAAGGCCAATTGGCTATAACCGCTTTGCCAGAAAGTAATAGTTAAGATTTCTTTAGAAACGCACAAAAAGGGCAATTAAAAAGATTCTGATCCATATCTTAGTTGTGTGACTGGTCTATACGGTGGTAGAAGCAAATTATACCGAACACAGCGGGACACAAAATAAGCCTAACGCAATATATGGCATAACTCTCACTAACTCAATGAATTATCGGTATCTGTAGAATGATAAAAATAGATTTATTTTCACTTTCCGTCTTTCTTATTATTATTAATAGAATTTCAATCGAATTGTTTATAAGGAATGTTAGGAAAAAAGATAAATTAAAATATTTACACACACAAGCATCTCATTTAATAAATGTACAGTAGTGTTATTTAATTTTAGTTAAGATATGATCATATTATCGAGTTTTAGGGCCGACAGGAACCCTTAAACAAGGGATAAATTGGGCAGGTCAGGTCAAATTTGCGTATTTATATTAATATCTTACTTTTCTATTTAAGTAAAGATTAATTTACTATTAAATTAATCAACAGCAACGTCAAGTTGCTTTCTAATCTTTTATTGTAGCGACCACTTCTATAGATGGTATTCATTTGAAAATTAAATATTTGTTACACATATTTTATTTCGTATTAGCGGTAATATAAAATCGATGTTAACAACTCTTCCGTTCTGTATGCGACAAAAGAAACATCAAAGTTAAGCAAAGAAGATTAGGAGATAATACACAGAGACTTCTTATTGAAAAGAAGTTTCCAAAACGTACAGGTTTGTCACTTCAAAAGAAAAATAAATAATAAATCATTTTCGTATCAATTTTAAACTTTAATATTCCCCGCCCAGGTCTATGGCTAAACTTATTATGAGAGTATACTCTCCAAATATGTTTAGTCACGTGTAGCCAAATAGCCAACTAAATGGCAAAACTCGTAATAAATATTATTTTATTACTACATTTATATTACTATCAAGATTAATAACTTAACGATATTTGTATTCAGAAATCTGAGTCAGAGTTGTATTGACGGACATAAAATAATATAACTTTAATTAATACATATTTTAGTACATTTAAGAGGCACATTGGTGTGATATAAAACATGTAATTGCCCAATTATGCCTTATCTTATCTTTAATGACAAATTTTATACTGCGATTTAAATCAAAACTATGTAAACGCGTTGTAAAATTGGAAATTAAGTCAAGAAATATTGAAAATCTTAAGATTAGAGGATTTTTTTCTTAAATCGTAAAAAAAATTGTATTGTATAACAATATATTTTTTGGTTGCACAAATCGATAATTCCCCGAACTAAACCAAAAATCACTGAACATTCGTTTTGTACAATGAAACGATTTTTTTTTCAATATCAGAGATTAAAATTAGATATGTCACACTGAAAATAGACGTTTTCTAAATATATACACAGAAAACTAGCGTTTTGAAAATCACTTCGCTGAAATAAGAAAGTAGAATCATGCAACGCCAGTGTTAGTACCGTTGTTATTTTGGAAAATGTTTTAGAGCATTAAAATATACAGTAAGTTTAATTAAAATCTAAATAACTCTTATAATACTTGTGACTTTTGTCTAACTTACGAAATTTCAAGACATAAAGTCACTGTCCAAAGTAATGTTAAAGTGTTGAATGAGTGTGTGTTAACGATAAAATAGGATCTGCCGAAAGACAGACGATCACAGTTAAGATAAAAGACAATACTGATACAACGAAGACCACGTTATCCTTACAAGATTACAAAACCCAATAAAAACTAAGAGGTTTATAGAAAAAGCTGTATTCGAAAACTTTTTTTTAAGTCTTTGTTTTTGGTTATAAGTTTTTGTAATGAACAAGATACGAAATTATACGAAACAATTACAAACCTTACCAACTACTCCAAAAATATAATATTGTAATTAAAAACTAACAATTTCTACGAAAGTAGGGTGAAAATATATTTTTATACAAATTAAATAACATACAGTATATATATCAGTGTTTTCATATATGATTAATATTTTGACGATATTGTGATAGTTTTTTTGTTCAATAATAAGCAACGAAAAAACTTTACAGGTGTCAAGATACTTTAGAAAAAGTACATCATTATTAAAAGAACGGGTAAATAATTTAAAAACTTAAAGGATAAAAATTTCTAAGTGGTAACGAGATAATATTTACCTCCAATCTCCTATACACATCACACTTCTCCGCCCAATAGCTACTTAGTTTTAATTAATGAAAAAACTTTAATACTCAAACTAAATGTTTAGAATTTTCTCGAATATAATATTAGTTATTTATAAAGTAAAATATATCACTAATTTTAACATTGTATGTGTTAACTTCTATGTGTTAACTTCTATGGTATTTATTTTTATGATCCTTTATAAGTGATAATCTAGTGACAATATAATAGATAAACCTGTTAAGTAAAGATTTCAACATCGTATCTTTGTTGTAACGGTACAATAGTTGTCAAACCTATGTGAATAGCGGCGCGTATTGTTCGTTAATTTGTGTATCTGATAGAACTTCCTCCATAATCGAAAGGGACTAGGTACCCAACGTATTTGCTGCAAATTTACACAATCATCACCCGTATTAGCATTAAGACGAAACTTTAGACGTTGTAAATTGAGGTATAGATGACCGTAACTAACGCCGACGTTACCGTCAGTTATATACGAGGGTTCCTTGACAATAGGGTAACTTAATCAAAATAGCATATTAACAACTAACTTAATAGCTATTATGTTCCAAACTAAATATAATCTTCAATAGCAGTTTGCATAATCGTGCCCTTAGCATATAGTAGGTCTTCTAATGGTTACAAGTTGTGGATCAGTTGGGAGAAAGTTGTGGGAAGTGGTCGCCATAGAGAGTCCGCGTCCGACTCGAACACACTAGTTGAGACCGCATATACCACTTGTACTAGAATATATTTGCTAAACTGTGCAGTCTCGGAACTCGTAATTGCAGAAGTCTGTTAGTTTGAATATATTATGTTTGATAACTGAGTGCCCACAAACAGTTATGATGCGTGGCCAACGCTATTATCTAGTCATAAACACTGCATAGTTTGTCTACCAAACAATAAACACTAATCCCTATTAATATTTTTAAACCGATTTTTTTGAAGCAGTTTGAAACTTATGCTTTTCTTTTTTATGTGTTTGAATATTTGTCAAATAAAAAAAAAACTATACCTTTACGAATTACTCAGGTCACTTTGTTGAGCTATTTCAGTCTGTCAAGTCTAACTTTCAGATAGGCTGATTGAAGTTATGTTTTGAGAACTCCTGTGTTATATATAGAATACAATTTTATTGTATTCTTTGAAATGTGATTTAAAGCGAAAAGATAAATAAATATAAAAGAGAAATAAAGTGGTCTCTCAAAATATGAAATTAAATCCATGCGAAAGAGCTTCTTATTGTATAATAAATATTAATTCTATTCCAAATATGTATGAAGATTTATTCATATAGAAATATTTTGTATATATAGAAATATTTTATATCTATCTTATGTGAAATGAATAAGGGTGCTTCTTTGAAATATACAATAGACTCTACGCTTTTGTATAATAATATGTAACATTTTATTTTTCTTTGAAGATATGTAACATCTATTTCTGTAAATTCACTTCTCAGTAGATAACATCTTTGAGTACATTATTATGAGTAATCTCAATAATTTTATAAGTACCTATCAAAAACTTGTAACAATAAAAAATAGATTAATACAAATATTGCAAACGATTGGTAAAAATAAAATTCTAATCAAGGAAGAAATGCTGCTTTTTTTTACCATTACCTATATTATTTTGTAAATTAAGTGTGCACGAATTTTTGATATCCAAACCACCAACAGCGGACAAATATAACTTTTTTAATGAGAACAAAATCCAACCAAACATCGATACCGAAAGATGTTACGATAATAATCACGTTAGAAAAAAGTATGTTGTATAGAACGCGGTACGTAGAAGTCTTAATTAACAACAAAGAAGACAAGTTATCTGGCTACCGATGAAAATATTTCATCAATCATATCACGGTTGATTGATAATGCAACGTGAATTACTGATAGATTGTGCTGCCAACTACGGGAATGCTCATCTCAATTTATTTACATGTGTTTGTATCACTTGCTGATGTTACCAACGGTAAAAGATTGTTTTGAGAACAAGAAACATTAAATGATGGATGTGAATATACCTTTATTACCTATTCCGACTTCTTTTTAGGTAATAAGATTAAAAAATCTTATTACCTAAAAAGATCCGATCACAGTATTAGCGTTATATTTTTTTTACAACTTTTTTATTTTATTTCATTCAAAATAAAATGATGCATACTGCAATGACTTCTTTCAACCCCGTTCAAGCGTTTTATTTATTATGTGGTTATATTTTAAATAGGCCTATGTCCATAAGGATATTTTAAATGACGCATAAATAATGAATGCATAAATAAATATTTTTCCAATAAAATGAAACCATGAAATGACAAAAATGTGTTCCCAATTTTATCGTAATAATAATAGCCAAAAAAGCCTCATCCATCACGATTTCTCAACGTACGGCCCAACACGACCGATCATAGATACGAGCGCTAACGAACCGTCGGATGTGATTGAAAATCATCGCAGAGAAATGGTGTCCTAGACGGAAGCCATTATAAATCATTGCATAACGGTAGCTCATACATCAATAAGGTCGATTATTTGATAACTTCACACAAAACATGGTCAGCGCTTGTTTTAAACGTGAAACCGGATTCGTACGTAATTAAAATAGAGTTTCTATCAAATATTTTCTATTAGGCAACCTTTTAAATAAAATAAGAATTATAAAGGTATTTTTATTAGCAACGCGACCTTTGATGAGTTTTTGAATCTGTGTATATACCCAATGTAAGTTTTTAACGAATGTAACTGTTAGCGGTTTTAACGATTTATTTGTGGTTATAGAGTTAGTAAAACGCTTCCTGAATGCCATTTTAATTAAAACTAATACAAGTGAACATGGCGGAGATGTTATAAAATGTGATCTGATAAGTTAGACGATTTTTAATTGTAGTAGATACGGTTTTAGTATTACTAAGAGTTAAATACCAATTAGCGATATAATATCGGAGGAATTTCATTCATCATCATACGGCGATATACTTTTACTTATGTAATAAAACATATTCAAACCCCGACCTCAAGTTTCAGCAGCCTTCCATCTGGAGATGACTACAAGTTCAAAGAGCGGACATTCAAACGGTGCCTTAAATAATCCAACAAAAATAAGGGATGTCCTTAATAGTAGTTTGAATGTCCACTCTTTGAACTTGTAGTCATCTCCAGATGGAAGACTGCTGAATCTCGAAGGCGGTGTTTGAATTCGCGTATGTTTTGTGATTGAAAAAGTCACTTGAATAAGAACGTCAACAAGTTGCTCTTCTAAATAATGTTTAAAATATAAAAATTGCTAAAACAGTGTTTTTAAAAAGTTACTAGCATAAACTGGTCTTTCATTATTAGACTTTCAAAGTTTAATTATATCAAAGATCACCGACATAATAAAATTCGAAAGAGGAAACTATAATATAAATTAACAACATTGTGTGTGTGTGTGTGTGTGTAAAAAACGCAATACTTAAAAAGCCACAATTACTTAATTAGAGATTTGGACGATAGTAGGCAGGTGTAATCATCAAAGATCACGAATACATCGACGGACATCGATTCGTTTCAAATACGATCCTTTAGTTACACCTCGTTGAGTCAAGGACTCGAAACTCATTCCCAACACAATGAGAATAAAAAATGTTACAAATTAATCGATTTAACCTGTTTCGTAAGGACCCCTAAAGAGCGGGATCTCTGTTAAGTGAACTAATTTATACTCACCTGTTTCATAAATAATACTAAATAGACGGGCTTTGAATCATACCATACTATAGAAGTTTTATAGGGTAATAAGCAAAGTATGTATATTTAAAACAAAACAATCAGCCCTTTAATTTTAGTTTTTACAATAAGAATAATGAACCTCTACTTTTAAATGTTAATTCTTATGATAAGTATTCTTTCAAAATTCGCTTCTGATATACTTGATTACGAATCGCTAAACCGTCAGACGAAAATGGCTAGCAGCGTATGAATGCGTACTACTCAAGGCGTTCTTTTGGGAAGGACTTTCTTCAGCAATGAACGGTAATAGGCTGAACACATACTCTTGATCACAAACCTAATAATAAAGTTACCTTTTATGAATTTTCTACGATGGAAACTAAATGTTAGACGAACTTATGTAAAGAGAATTAATCTTCTGTTTCATTTTTACAAGCCTTTTTTGTAAGAATAGTATTTTATAAGCTGAATACGATGGTTAAACGATAAAAAACACAGACATAACATAGAAACTAAAAAAACTTTATGATATTAATATTGTGCTTGATACAAGATGAGCTCTAAGCAAGAACTTACTTGTTTACATATGCTTTTAGTATAAAAGTACTTTCTTATATATCCTCATATACTTGTAGGTACTATACTAAGTTCAGCTAAAACAGAGTTTTATGTAGAACAATAAAATGGTTCTTTTCTTAGCAAATGAATAACAAAAATGAAAATGTAAATGTCGTTAACTTCACAACATGTTGTCGAGCATTTAAAAATACTTTTAAATATGGAATAAATATTTTTTATCTTATTTTTATATTTATATATACCTATAACGCATTATAAAAAGTACATTGTGTATACAAAAGTGTTTCAATAGCTTGTTGCTAAATGTCTTATAATTGTAACATTACATCATTTTCTTTACTTCAGACAAATATATTAAATATATACTTGTATAACTAATATATTATTAAGTTCTTTTAATTATTTTCAAACCAAATATGTACTAGTAATTGTACCAGTTCCTAATTCTTTACACCCAACTTAACTGTATCATTAAAGTGCATACCGCCACATAAATTAGTTTCTGCTTGGCGCCCATTATTAAAAAGGTCCTATACGACTCACAATATTCCATTTCGTGTGCCAGTGGGGGGTTAGATAGTTTCAATCGTTGCGACAATTAATCACAGTACAGCAGTGTCATCCGGCACACCGGTCAGGCCGAAAACACGCCAGACGTATTTATTGGACCTTTTTTACTTTTTTGTTCGCACAGTAACCTGTGTAGTAGAGTGATGAGTTTGTGAGCAATCGTAGATATAGGTATGCATATTGATGACTAACGAATATAAAATGTCTAGTTTGTTTGACTGCCTCGGTGGCCCAGTGTTAGCGTAAGCGACTGTTATGCTTGAGGTCTCGGGTTTGATTCCTAGGTTTGTATGATCAGCAAATATTTGTTACGAAGTTTTAGTGTTTACTATGTATAATTTACAAAAAAAAGTACATGTTTTTATATATGTTATCTAGTACCCATTATTATATAAGCTCTGCTTACTACTACTTGAATGCATTATGTATGTGTGTGAAATATTTATTGATTGTATGAATAGGTACAATATTTCAAGAATTGTAACTTTTAGATCAGTTTTATATTTTACGAAGGCTTTGTGGAACTTTGTTTGATTAAAAGGTCTTGTAATCACATTTAAAAACTTTGATTGAGGCGTAACATTAAAATAAGTAAATTGTATTCTACTTAGTAAAATGAAATTTAAAACTGAATATAAGATTTATGTGTTTATAATTATATTTGTAATACTATGTTTATTCGTTCTGTTATTCTAATCAATATATAATTTTCAAATTATAGTTATAATTTTCTCGTTCATGTTTTTAAAAATAAAATCTTTAAACTATTGTACGAATTAATTTGATTATAACTTAAATTAAAGTTCTATTCTATAAGAGTAAAAGTTAAAAGATACCCACTGAGTAGTAATAACATGATAGGTGTAATAATGATTGTATTAAAGCTTGCCAAATTGATAATAGTACTAACACAAAGGCGCTGTCAGATTGTTCCGGAATATTTTCAGATCATTTGTTATGCCGCTGCGAGACGTCAAATGTAGGAGCGAAACGAATTATGTGGAATCATTTTGTACGATTCACTTTTTAAAAATAGCATAGCTGTTTCAAAGAATGAGAATTTGTGTTATGGTGTTAACACATTTTACGCTATAGGCAGAGCATAGACAAATGATGGCAGAGACCTACTTACTTGAAAGAGAATTAAATTATGTTTCAACTTGACATTCATCACTAAATAAATTACGCTTACAGATAGAGCCTAAAGTATAGAATATATACAAAAATACCATAATCAGGTATTTAAGTTAACATTTAAAAGAAAGTTCTATATATACATAAGAACGCGTCAATATTTCGCTCGCGGCTCCAACCGCGTTAATGTCGGTTATCACGGTAAAAAGTAACCTATGTCCTTTTTTTTTTTTTTTTTTTTTTTTAGTGTGTGAAAAATCATCATGGACCGTCACCCCACCGGGGGTTACGGCGGGGTGGTGTGTCGGACTTGAACCGACTAAAAAACACACAGTGTGCCCTCTCCGCGCTTCTCCGATTAGGAGTAGGAGAAGTCCAGGGTGGGATCTCCTTCTGAACTTCTCCAGCGCCTGCCCGCTCCTGATGCGGGCACCGTCTCGATTTGACGACCCTCTCTTAGGCGGCGTCCGGCACACACCGACGCCGCCCCCTCGCGGCTGGCCACATAGTGCGGGTGGAGGGAAAACCCGTCCCGTCCACCCACGGCCACACTCAAGGCGGCATGAGGCGCAGATGTTCGCGCCTCCGCCGCCCGAGTCGCCGGCGGCGAATCTGGTCCGATTGGATGTCGTCCTCCCGGGCCTTCTCCGCCGCCTCCTTCTGCGTGATTACGTCCTCGCAGAAGGTTGCGACCGCGGTAAATGAGCTCTCGCTGCCGACCATGGAACGAACGACGGCCGGCAGCGAGAGATCCCCTCCGATGACTGCAGTGAGGACCCGGCGCTGCGTCTCCCATGCAGGGCAGACCGCCAGCGTGTGATGAGCCGAATCCTCACTGCAGTCGCAGTGGTGGCAGGCGGGACTCAATTCCCTCCTGGCGACCGAGTGCAGGTACTTTCCGAAGCAACCATGCCCGGAAAGAACCTGCGTCAGTCGGAAGGTAAGGGTCCCGTGCTGCCGCACTGCCCATTCGCCGATGACCGGCTGAAGCGCCTCTACGGTGGCGAAGCCAGCACGTGGAGTCTCCAGCCGGACCGACCAGCGATCCATCGTGGCTCGGTGAGCGGCTTCGCGCCACTCGCGCACGTCCTCGGGCGGAGGTCCAACTCCACCACTCTCCGCCCGGTAGTTAGCCACTCGCCGATAAACGTCGGCGAGCACTTCCGCCTCCAAATCCCACGGGGGTGTTCCGGCCAGGGCGCACGCCGCCTCCGTCGATACGGTGCGGTAGCCCCGTATGGCTCTGACCGCCAGAGTTCTCTGAGGCCGCCTGAGGCGCGCCCTATTCTGCTCGGTCAGAGCCGCCGCCCACACCGGTGCACCATAGAGTGCCATAGAAAGTAACCTATGTCCTTCCTCAAGTTCTAAACTATCTATATACCTTTTATTTACGGTTCATTAGTTTTGGTGTAAAAGCGCGACGTACAGACGGACAGCCATAGTTACTATTGCTTTTATAATATTACTAAGAAAGGATTGAATATTTAATCTAACATTAACGTCTGTAACTGTCATGTTCAAAACGGAAGGTTGGAAATGGAAGGAACAACGGTCATGAAATAGTTTTTACTATTTCATAGTTATCTCGTATTATGAAATTCAAAATTCCAATTTCCAACTTTACATTCGTAAATTAATCGTACAACCAATATGTGCTTAAAAGGGTGGCTTGACCTAATGTTAAGTGCACTGTTGGAAGCAGTCTTTCTCTCGTTTGAATGCAGGGCCATGAAGTAACTCGAGCCCGAGCTAATCAAAGACGTTAAACAGGAATTTATTGTTTGCAGTGTACCTTGGCAAGTTTATTGTGCATTACTGCGACGGGGCCAATTACTCAACTCACATATAAACTGGCCGTAGCTTTGTCCAGATGTAACATGGATGTATTTGTGTAAGCTATACAAATAGGTACTCGGGGTATGTTTAGTGCTTTACTTTTGATCGCTTTGTCTGTACTTATCATTTTCCTTCTATTTGAATCTATCACAAAATATTTCTGATTTTGCTATTATTATACAACTAACTAATTACTTTACATAGATTATTGCGAAATTAAAATCCTTTAAATGTGTTCAATATGTAAAAATCAATAAATATTTGCTTTTCATTTATCAAGGAAGCCCAAAATCGATTGGAGCGGCATGCAATGGCAGAGGCTTTTGTCCAGCAGTGGACTGTAATAGGTTAATGATGATGACAATCCAAAACTTAAAATATCTGACTAGGGACACTGAAGTGTTCAAAATAGGTAATGTTTAGTAAAAACCTCAAAAAATAACAAATTATCTGAATGATTGTATGAATTTTTTTATAATATTTAGAATAATAAATAATAATAATAAATATTTCGGACAATTACACACAACGGCATCTAGTCCCAAACTAAGCAGAGCTTGTATTATGGGTACTAAACAACTGATATAAACACATAAACATACTTTGTTTTTGTAAATACATACATAATATACATAGAAAATACCCAGACTCCGAAACAAATATTTAAATATTTATCTGTTAAATAATTATTATATATATTTATTTTAGGTCTGACCCGGGAATCGAACCCGAGACCTCTTGATCAGCAGCCGCATAGGCTAACTACTATATAGACCAACAAGGCACTCAAATAAGAATACATAAAAAAATGTGAGCCGTCACGGGACGCCTGGCAGATGTGAAACATCGCCATTATTTTGTAAAAGTAATATGCAGAAAAGAACATATTGTAATAGGAACTAAATATGTCATAATGATAAAATAAAATATTACTAATTATTAAAATAGTAGTCTATATATACCATCGTATAGCGTGCCGTGGCGACGCGTCGCCAGGCCAGAAATCTGTTTTACGTGCGGCTATAGATGTTTCACATCAAAATAAAATATTTAAAATAATAAAAGAATACTTCAATGCACAATAACCTAGCACAGCACTTTAACTACACTCGGTTCCAAAAATAACGGGTCAGTCACATAAACCCGAATATCTCCCGAACTACGTATGCCATCCTAATGAAACGAAGACTGTTCAATTGAGAATTTAATTATACAGATAAAAAATAAAATAAAACTTAGTTACACCCACAATATTAATCTTAAATTAAAAAAAAACTAAAGTAGTCATATTTTTCTTAAGATTACATTTTTTTTATGATTGTTTTTTTGCTGTTTTTCATCACTGGAGGCTTCATCACGTGGAGGCAATACAAAGTATTAAATGAAGAAAGTGATGAAAAACAGCAAAAAAACAATCATAAAAAAAATGTAATCTTAAGAAAAATATGACTACTTTAGTTTTTTTTTAATTTAAGATTAATATTGTGGGTGTAACTAAGTTTTATTTTATTTTTTATCTGTATAATTAAATTCTCAATTGAACAGTCTTCGTTTCATTAGGATGGCATACGTAGTTCGGGAGATATTCGGGTTTATGTGACTGACCCGTTATTGGTTTATGTGACTGACCCGTTATTTTTGGAACCGGCTTTATATTGCATCTTGCAACAAACCAGTAAAAAGGTATTGTATTATACAATTAATATCACAATCCGGTCTGAATTTACGCTATATAAATCAAAAAGTATGAAATATACAACCCTACCATAGAATCGAAGAACCACTTCCCTCAATCTGTATTACTCTGAATCACCCTAGAGGCAAATAGGCAGATAATTCAAACCACGCGTACCTGGACGAAAACTTGGTAAAAAGTACGATCCGGGAAGGGTTGTAGCCCTATTGAAGATTACAAGATAAACGCGAAATCCGTCAAGGAACGAGGGGTGGGTCTCAACAGTTTTAATTTTAAAGTTTCCCGTTTAGCCGTGGTTTTGCAACGTTTAATTTCCGCACAGAAATTATTAGGAAGGACTCAGGCGGCCTTTGAATTACCCGCACCGCTGCAGTCGCTTAACCCGTTAAATACTTGATTTCTTTTCATGAAAAATTTCAGAAATATCAACACGATGACGTAATACCGTATCATGAAAACACACTGACGCTAGCTACTGTTGAATATTTCGAATCAATCGTAATGCAATATACAATCATATTTAAAAAACATATTAATAGATTTTAAAGAAGCGATGAATAGTTTATGCATTGTTTTGAGTTCATCACCATCATCAGCCTATCGCAGTCCACTGCCGGACATAGGCCTCTCCAATTGCACGCCACTTAGTTCGATCCTCGGCTACTTGCATCCAGCTCCCACCAGCCGTGCCAGCCGCTATGAGCAAATCATCACTCCACCTGGCCTGTGGACGTTCTACACTCCTTTGCCGCGACGCGATCTCCACTTTGTTTTGAGTTGAATCTAGTTTACTTGCAGAATGAGGTTGGTACTTCAACCAATTATGATATAAATAAACTAACTAAATTAATCACAAATTGTTTCTATAAATGATTCTCTAGTTACATTTACATTAGTATGTAAATATACGTTTCATTTTTATATAAATGAATTTCTCTCGAAAACAGGTATATTTTTCAGCTGCTATTGAAAGTGAAACATAGCAAATTCTGCAAACCTGCACGATACATCAGTGAAAATTAGTACTTATGTAATTCGCTCCCTTAGTCGGGTTCCACGACACCCGTGAGATTAATAAGAGTGCTGATACTCCGTATTCTTAATTCGACACGACACGATTTACATAAATTAAATTGTAGAAGTTACAAAAAAACATGCCTTATTTACTCTAACACAATTATCTTTAGAGTTCACAAGCATTTCTAAATACGTTGACGTGTATAAAAAATAATGATTGTAGTGCCTTGAGCCAGCCAGATTTCGTGGTTTTCCTTACTTGTTAGACTTTCAATATTTGACAGATATTTACTACAAGGTTTATTGTATTGAAATAACTTTATCAACCATATAAATGTGATCTAATTCTAATTATCATTTCATTTTGAAAGTTATAAGAAAGACTACCCTAATTTTAAAAGATAATCCCTAGTTACAATAACAAGGAATTCTCATATACCTAATACGAATATGATCCATGAAAATGGTAAGGTAACAGGAAATAAAGGTATAGATTTAAATAAGCAATTTTCTCGAACAAGCTCGCATCTCTTGCGCAGTAAACCGCGATCCTAAACTTACCGCAAAGTCTATTCAGATTTGTGCTCGTGAGAATAAAAAACAAAATTACAGACAATTTGTTGCGATATCCTTATTGAGAAGTAAGAGTTACGTGTGTTATGGACTGACTGTGAGGCTACATGAATATCGCGGCCGCTCTTTGAATATCGAGTTGATGATTGCTTACAATGTTTCTTTATGCCTTTCATATGAAGGACTGACTTGTACGAGTATAAAGTACATGTAACTGTTATTCTCCTATTACACGCATAGGTGTCAATAATGATTGCTATTTTTGGTAGACAGTCGGCTACAAAGTTTCTTTTCTTACCATTAATGTCATGGGTGTAACATGATAATAATAATGCATCTTATAGTCTTGTACTCGAAATATATGTAACTAGCTTTCGCCCGGGGATCCACCGGCGTGTATCTCGATTATTGCTGTAAAAAGTAGCTTATGTGTTATTCTGATTAATAATAATAGCTTATTAATCAGAATAACACATAAGCTACTTTTTACAGCAATAATCGAGATACACGCCGGTGGATCCCCGGGCGAAAGCTAGTTTTAATTACTGTAAAGTTTCATGCAAATCCGTTCAGTAGTTTTTGCGTTAAAGAGCAACTTACAGAAGAGTAAGTTTATAATATTAGTGACATCCTCATGCGTAATAGTAATAGTAATAGTAATAGCGTGTTAATGAAACACCTCAAAACAGTAAACGTGGTTTTTCTAATCTTAAAAAGAAGTTTATAAAAATACACATTGAAGTGAGTACCTTGCAACTGTAGTAATGAATATTTTGAATAACATTAACTTAGCTTTGATAATTTTGTTCCAGGTAATTGGATTAAATAATTAATATAACAAAGATATAATAGTCAATATAGGACTGAAAATCGATCCTTTAGTTCCAAGCAAATTTAAGCTCAAGACCTTTTGCATCAATTATGCCCTTCATTACGAACATGCCTACATAATTAAGCGTAGTGTTCACTTACCTGGTGTTTGAAACTAAAGTGACATAGATGTAGGCAATTTGTTCGCCACAGTGAATTCGTCGAGCCTAAGATTAATTGATAAACTATTTACAGAAAAGAGCTTAATTAATTCACTACTAATACACATTAATCCCATCTAGAGTAAATAAACGTTCTAACTCTAAGGCATTTGATTCAGAAAAGACAATTTGTACTTGACCGCATTTTGCCTAGACATGGTCATTGTCGCTTCTCCTATTACGTAACTCGCAACCGCTACTAATTGCACAATTAACTTATATTGTAGTTGGCAGAGAAGGTTCAATTACTCTCGTTTGGGATGTAACCTATCCTTCAACAATATTACTTGATATATTCGATCTCTGTGACGTCATTAAAGTGTCTTCCATTTCATGTTCCGTTCCGTCCGATCCGTTGATCATGTATCCCTCTAATTAAATAATAAGCTCTATATGTTTATTTCAATGATATGGAATTAAACAATGAACTGACGAGTGTTAGAGAAGAATGGAAGAAGGAAATGTATTGCACTGACCCTTAATAAAGTTGGGAAATGGGTATTAAGATGATGATGATGGTCAATTAAACATATTTTATTATGAGAATTTAAACACCCGTTAATCATGTAATAGAATTAAGAAATTATTCCAACCCTGAACCATATGTAAGTCGACAATATGTAATTACTTAACGTTAGCATTGTTTCTGATTAGTATGGATTTTGTATATAGAAATTATACACCATAAAATATAATAATCCAATAAAAAATCCTATAGTAAATGATTTTTGATTGTATTTGTATATTACATTCCATATAAATAAATAAAAAGAATAAATCAGACATTGGATTCGAAATCAGATAACTGATTTATTACATTACTGTGAAGCTATTGCAACAATAATGTTTGTGCTGCACTATCATAAGTCACGCGGTAGGTCCTTATTTAAGAACTAAGAACTCAAACAAAATGAACCACCTTAACAGAAACTAGATTAAGGCTCACATAAAGCGTAGGACATGAATGCCGTAACCTGAGACTTGGCAGACAATGGTGGCTCCCTTATTGCTCAGCGCTTAAATTGTAGTGTGGTTTCAATGCAAGAGCCGTTGACATTAAATTATTGTCGCCATGCAACGTTACACCGCTTGCTGCACACGTGTACACTAGGCTTAATTTCTGTTGAGCTAAATGTAGGTCTATTGTGGTCATTGAATGTAAGACTTCGGAAATTTATAGAGCACACACTGTCACCTCATTAAAAAACCATCATTAGGATATGAAAATAATTTTCTACTTTAATTCAGTTACTTTTCTTAATAGTACGTTAACAAATTGAATTTTAAATAGATTTTTTTTAAGTATTCATGCTAACTTCATTAATTTCAAAGTAAATCTGTCTAACTTTCACGGTGAAACTGCTGCTTCAGTTTCGGAATGAAGATAACCTGATTTTTGAGGACGGACTACTCTTTACGATAAGCGACATACGAGACAGAGGCAGAGCGTGGAATGTTAATAAGCAAGTGTTATAGAACACTTCTATATATCTAATTACGAGTAAGGTATATAAGTAGGTGACAGTAAAGTAATTTAATATTTATTTTTCGCCCATTGACAACCTATTTATTTGTTTTGTAGCTATTGTTAGCTTTTAGTGCAAAAAAGAAAAAGAAAATATCAACAAAAATATTCTTACTATTTCAGCTTCAAAAACATAATATTTTTATTACATCGCATAAAAGACGTTGAATTAATTGACATAATGCAACTTTGATGTTAGAATTTCTATTAAAGTATTCAATGTTGAATGGTAATTCTAAAGATCCAGGAATATGTTTCCGCAGTGTCGAAGTGTTGTTGCAAGTTATGATTGCGGGAATTGTGCGAGCAACCTGTTTCCTTCAATCGACCGACACTGCATCTACTAGAGACTGATTTACATTTAAGTCTATGATATTTATGGTAAATAAAATATAAATATTTAGTATACGTTGTAAACTTGTTAAAATGCGAAAATAATGAAATGTGATTTAGTTACCTGAATAGTTTGATTTATGTAGGATAGGTATACATTCTTTTTAAATCTTATTACTAATTGTTACCAAATCTACTGCCTCGGTGGCGCAGTGGGAGCGATTGCGATTGCTTTGTGTGGGACCAAATGTTTGTGTGGTTTGGGTGTTTTATATGTATAGTATGTATGTATTTACAAAAAAAGTATGTTTATGTACCTATTTATATCAGTTGTCTAGTACCCATAATACAAGCTCTGATTAGTTTGGGACTAAATGGCGTTGTGTGTAAGAAGTCCGAAATATTTCAAAAAGTATAAAAAAATACTCCTTTTGAGAGATGTAAATGAAGTTGCACGGGTCAGCTAATTTACAATATAACCTTTCACGGAATACTTTGCCTTACACTTTGCCTCGAGACTCTATTAACGGCTAATAGTCTCAGCAGTAAGTGTTGACAATGCCTGCAGGCTCACAACAACAAACAAATAATCTTCATACATGCTATACGACAATTATATTTATTTCATTGCTACATTAAATAAAATTAGAAAATGTTTGGAATCTAAGTTCAAAGGTCACCGTAATTAGTATGTAAGTATTTCGTACATTATCATACTATTTTGGCATATGATTTTGCTTTATAATAGGCTATTATTTTATTCGACGCCCGAGCAAGTGTATGCGTACATACTTATTATATTACTTCGATAATAACCACGATATTCTACTATGCTCTTTCCATCACTCTGCGATTCTTAACTTTATATCTAAGGTAATAAATCATAAAATTCTTCAGCAACACGAATCGTGTTCTTTTTACAGATGTATAATTCTGTATTTATCAAAAGTTAATATGAGATCGTGAATCGTTCATACATTTGCATGTTACATTTGGGTGTCATTAACTATGTTATTGTGGAAAGTAAGGTTAATATCACTTTCTAATTTAATTTCATACGTTTGGAATGTGACGATAGTACAAACAAGAATATGGGTCAGATGAATAACACTGCCTTTTTTATTTATAAAAATTGCAGCGACGCGTTAAACGGCCTACTATATCACACTGACCAGACGGTTTGAATAGGATTTATTTCAAGTTGCCCTTGTCTTGGCAGTGATAATGTTCTGGATAGTTTCCTACCTTAGTCGCCTCTTATGACATCAATGAGAGCTAAAGTGGTGATGACACTCGGTATTCTAAATCTTTCTAAGGAGAGACCTATGTCCAGCAGTGAACTGTTAAAGGCTGTTGATGATGATGATGATTAAACATCAAGTATGAAATTTGTGACTATTCTGCCATATATTTTGTATCTTATCACACAAAATGTAGCAGCATCCCGAAAATATTCAAAGTCTATGTAGTTTTGTCTATAAAAAAGACAGCACATGATTTTGTAGATTGATATGACTAAAACTACCACATGAAAACGTCAGATTCATCGTCATCATCATCATCATCAGCCTATCGCAGTCCACTGCTGGACATACGCCTCTCTAATTGCACGCCACTTAGTTCGATCAACGTCAGATTATGGAGTAAATATTTGATAGAACTACAAAATAACTTTAACATTACAAAAAATATACTATTATTGGATTCACTCATTCATAAATGTCCTGCACAACCAAACTTCAGAATCGAACAGCCGCAAACGAATTAAACAATCGATTTAATCGTTCACTTAATTACGTAATTAATGTCAGAGCGTAGCCAGCCCACGGTGCCTGTTTAATACCCCTGCATTCACCGCATTGTAGCAGAACACCGGTCCCGAGAAACATGAAGTATTATGGCTATAGTTTCGTTTTTTAATGAGGCCATCTGATATCCGAGTAGATCTAATTTTGAATCGAATGAATCAAGTTAATGTTGTGTCTTATTGAAAACAAATGCTATGAAAATAATCTGCCAAGCATTATGATGTGATTGTTAGAAATTAAAAATCAATTTAAAGTTACATTTTAATGAAAATTACATATTGAGAAACCTTTAAATCTAAATAATAATATTGTAAATTAGTCACAAACTACCAGAATATGTGTTCCAGCCTTCAACTTAAATGTGAACAAAGCTCTACAAAGTAATTTACAATCTCTACATTTTAATTTTACATTTCAAACATAAGAGCGCATCAATGTTTTATGGTTTTAAGTGTGTGAGAAGAGGCCCCGTAATTAAGTTTGAAGTTAATTGCACATAAGTAGATCATACATCAAAAAACGCACCGTTAGTTTTGCCTAATTGCATTACTAGCGCAAGTCACGTTCTCTATTCTACCGACAATATTTTTGAAAACAAAAATTGAACATTATACTATACCGTAAATACATAAAAGTCGAATCCCTGCACGAAATTTTCTTTACCTTTTTGAGCTTTTCGTATTATTTTCCTAATACGTATTGATCATACAGCCTTTGTAGTTCAACTGTACTTTATTACAGTTTTTTCCAAACAAAGGTCCATAAAAAATTACTACAATTTAAAAATGTCTCATTCCTTTAAGTTCCCGAACAATGGCCGTCTTAATCTATAAAGGAAACTGACATTCAGACTGTCCGATGTGAAAATCTAAGAGAAGAAATGAATGGTTTCATTACATTCTTGTGTAAGTATTGTCCTTGTGTCTGGACTCGAGCAAACAGTACATAGAAACGGTATACGATACATTCTATTAATTAAGATCGAAACTTTTGCTCCAATAAAGGTTTGGAGCGTAAAACGATCTAGACCTTCGACCGAACGGCGTCGTAACTCTTGCAATTAAGTCGAATTAAAAATAAAGTCGAAAGAGTCTGAACAGTACAGGCTGTTGATTAAACGCCATCTCGCGGGCTCCCCATCAATAACAACACTTTAATTAAACACTTTTATTCGCGCTTGAATGGTCGGGACGCTAGTCTCTGCGTTTAATTTCCTTTTTTATTATTTTTAATATATTTTTTTCTTAATAGAGTTGACAGTGTGCTCCGACCGACTTGCTGTTAAAGGCAAAACTAAATTTTAACTTGTTTGTGTTTTGTAATAACAATGATTTTATTTTCTAGTTATTCGTAAATTACATCTTATGTTTTCATGATGTTAAGTATTTATTTATAGCTTCATATTTTATAGTATTTATAAACGTATCTTTAAAAATGTAATTCTAAGAAATTGTTAGTCTGAAATATATTAATATTTATCTTTAAAAAAAATATTCAATGACATTTTATACGCACACTCCACCTTTTTTTTTATCGTGTGGAAATCCCCACGGATTCCACATGTCGTGGCTATGTCGGACTCGAACCAACTGTAACCGCACGCCGTCTCGTGTACTATGAGTCGAGGAACCAGGTATACCCTGGAAAGCAAGTCCCTATAACCCTGACGACGCACACTCGACTTGATTTTTAACCTAAAAATATACACACATCGTAAGTACTTTATTTGTTCTCTTTTAGGTTTCTGAAGTTCATGACTTGGAACCGTTATAGTTTCGTCACGCCCGTCCGTCCGTCCATCGTCGACTTACCGTAGGAACGGTTAGTGCTAGAAAGATGAAACTTTGCATGGATATGTGTTTTTATCACATCGACAGTATTAGAATAAAATGTGTGTTGGTGATTTTTATTACTCGCAGTTACCTCATCGTGTGATATATCATTAGATAGGTCTTTTGTAAACATTGGGAGGTCGATTTTTATTTAGGTATCCGTCTGCGAGTTATACAACCTACAGGGTATTTTTTATAAAAATAAGGCGGCTCTTATAGCTAAACGGCTGTCTCGAGTTTTTTTTAAAAATGTATGAAAGTAGTCTATACCATGAACTTCAAAGGAAAACTGTTATAGTAGCTTTGTAAGTTCAGTAAATACTCTTGCTTGGAAAACTTCATACCAAATTAACGCATTATTAAGTAAACATAGCAATTATCTATAGGTTACGACATTAAATCCACATTCTACTATGGATGACTGCGGAGCCCTATTCTATGCGTGGCCTGATACGCACGTAATCAATTTTGTTAGATTTAATTTTTGAAAAGTGTACTTTTATATAGTCACTTACTTACTTATTTTACTTATAAATGTTGTTGACGATTATGATGAAATTTTTATTTCATTTTATAAAAAGTTTTATATCCACACAACATCAAACTCTAAGGGTCGGTTCACAATACACGTAAACCAAGTTCAGAAACACACCGCTACATCGAACTATATTATCATAAAAAGTACATTAAGGTCAAATTATAACTTTGATAACACAATGTTATCTTCATGGCTAGCTTACGTTAAAATTTATTGTTATTATAAACATTGGATCCTTATTTATACAACAAAGCATAAATAAGGTCAATTAATATATTCAAGTGCACGCAAATTAGTTTTAGGACGGTGTTATTTGCTGGAATTTACATATCAGTTACAGGAACATAAAGGGTGGATATTTTATAGGTGTAAGTAAAGATAAACTTATTTAATGTTTACTACGAATGTGTGTTTTTGAGTGATAAGTGAATCAAGTGTCCTACAAATATATCTGGTTTCTTATCATTTAAACGGAAATGTTGTCAAAAAAACTATACTTAGACATTCCATAATCAAACATTGTTGTATTCATTTTTTGATCATAATATCTTTAAATTTTAACCTTGACATGATGTTGTTAGTTTCATCATCATCATCATTTTAACCTATAGTAGTCTACTATTAACTGACTGCTACTTTTTCCAAGGCGTTGCAACAAACGTTGTTGTGATAGCTTAGTCAGCTTTATTAACTTATAGATTAATATAGTCGTGGCACTAAGTATACTGTATTTAATTTTGTAATTTTAAGCACTCTATTTACATTTATCACTCTTACCACTAAATGACTTAAGAGGGAATGTATGATGCTCTATATTTTGAGTTACTACAACACACGAAATACTAATTCCCTCCGAATTATATATTTCAGTATTGTAATTCAACTGGAGAGTTTAAGGGCACTGTACATTTACAACACCCACATTTTGACAATATAATTTGCTCCCAATTCGTCAGACGGGCACTAAGGGAATTAAAGAGTTAAAAGAACATAAAAAAAGGGAATGTAGGTAAAAGAAACGTAATAGTTTAAGTAGATCTAGTTCTTAAGCCTGTATCTCGAATTCACGTAGCTGCGAGTTGATGTCATTACATAAGATTTAAGAAGGCGAAGTTATCAATGCAAAGATGATACCTCTGATGTTTTTATTTTGTATAAACTACTTTCTACAATTAAAATGGGTTCTATTTAATATTATTTGTTGTTTTAACACATATATGTACGTATAAGTTCCAATAATTACTAAGAGTTGAAGCGCCTAAAGACACATCATCACCTAGCTTCAAACTAAGTAAAACTTGCACTATGTAAGTTTGACTGATAGAATACTTATATACTTGTTTTTCTAAATATATACAAATTATACATAGAACTAATCGTTATTGGGAAGTCAGTGCCCTCAAATATACTGACAACTAGTTCAAACTTCGAATTTTAGTTCTCCCTTAGGGTTGCGGAGGTCCGATGCCAGTCGCTCCGTGGAAAAACTGAAATTCAGGTAAAACCGTTTGAACTAGTAGCCGACCCCAAATAAACTTGGGAATAAGGCTAGGAAGATGATACAAATTATACATAGAAAACACCCAAACTCCGAAACAAATGTCTATAGATCATACAAACATTTGAACCGATACAGGCTAGAATTCCCACATGATATTACGATACAGTTTATATAATAATTTCATTAGAAACCTCAGATAAAATTATACAAATCAAAACAAAATTGCTTTATTTTGCTCAGTGAGACCTGAAATGTAAAAAGGCAGAAGAATAACATAGCAAAATGTCTATCTCGTTTTCTCGTAGTATTTTTGGGTCATATTCATGATCCTTATTATAATTTTATTATTTTTTTAAAATTATAACTAGGACCATCAAATATACTTTTATATATTATTTTACGTTTTTTGTGCTCAAGAAAAACTTTGTCAGTTTTCCTTAGGCAATTTTTAGATTGAACAAAAACAAGATTATGTTCGTAACGTTATATAAATTTTAACCTACTTTAAGAAAATCAAATACTATTAAATATATTATTAAAATATTTACACTATTTACGAGAATATTTTTAGAGAAGATTTAATCATAAAATGTACTGAAAACATTGTACATTTGAATTGGGTGAAATAGGTATTAAAACTCTGAAGACTCCCCTTTACATTATTACGGAACATTATACACGTTTAAATCATGGATACTAAAAAAATCCTGGTTAGATATGTTGGCTTAATGGTGGCATCTCCTACAGTTACCACCGTTGGAGTTCCGAGTTATGATTAATACTTACATTCCCAAGTTATGATTGGTAGAATGTTTCTATCCACACAACTTTGAAGTCAATGTGTTATGTTAAAAAGTTGTTTAATAAATATTTCATTTAGTTTTTACTTTGCTAATAACCATGTCTAAATTATTTAGCTTGTTCATTTATAATGTTGTGTATATGTATAATGTTTTGTAATGAAATGTATGTATGATTTGTACTTCAAAATTACCTAGAGCTATTTGGACTTTTTAATAATTACAAAATATAGTTTTTCTAGCAAATTCATAGTTATACGATAACAGTCAATATATTGAAATAAAACAAAGAGTATAATATATTGTAATTATCGGTTATTTTAATAAAAGTATCAAAAATCAAAAATTTAAGTATAAGTGACTAAATTGGACCAAATGTGAGTGTACCGGGCCAATTACCAACATAATAACAAATGAAATGAACAATTGTGTTGTTAGACATTCAAATATCGATTAAACTAAACTATAATACGGACGAAATCAAGAAATACGTCAGACCAATACTGTAAATATATAAATAAATAAGTCAATATCCTCCGTAGTCATTATGAAATATTTTAGTGATGTCCAGTGAAGTCCGACAGTGTTTGATTGATATTCTCCAAACATTCACCGTGTAAGTTTTGTACAAATAATTGGATCATAAATATTACAAACATATAACGATAGGTTTAAATTAAAATAGTTTAGTGTAAGAAATACTGGCCAATGGAATAGTATTTTTTTTAATTACATTCAACGCTACAGATCAACGTATTAAAGTAATCCAAATTTATTTTTATCTTATAGGTACAGGGTCAATGGTAACCGCGTAGGTTAAAACAATGCAAAGTTAAGTAATCCTAACCAGACCACTTTACGATGAAGAATAAACTTTACGCATAAGAGCAGCAAGCTGGTCATCTCCTTGATATCTTAAGAGTCGACGAAGAAGGTATAAACCGTTCACTACATCAGCACTGCAAATTGGAAAAAACTAGAAATAAACTCCATACCAATCTGTCTGGCCAGCTTGGCTTAGTGGCCAAAACCTGTTTTGTATGAAAAGTTATAATCTATTAAAGGCAGTTGATACAAGACAGTGATGATTGATCCAAGATTTGTTATGTTAAAGACGATTCAAAATCAAAATATATGAATGAGTATTCATGTAATAATATAGGGACATATTTCACAAGAATAACAAACTCAGACTAACAATTCGTGAATCACACAGGTTGCAGAATTTGAACCCACAACATTTGAGTCAGTAGAAAGCAGTGTGGCAACCGCTTAAGCTACTAGGTCAACCGTGTTTTCATGTTCAATACATGTTTTGACAATGATAGAACAATATTCTCTCAACCATTTAGTACAAACCCAGCGCTGCATAATGCATAATGCTGCTGAAATAAAAACATTTTGCTTTAGGCTTTCATAGCTAGTAATGATAAATGAAATTAGCTCCTACGATAAATTCAGTATAAATATCGATTTGACATTGTAATTTAAGTAACCAAAAACACTTTCCAAAAAGATGGGAAAGAACTGTTTACACGTGTAGAAAAAACTGTTTTGGTACGCATATTGCTTCCAGTTCAATCCAAGATATTACATTTAACCCACAATCTATGATACCAGAAAAAAGTAGTATCTAACAAACTATTTAAATAGCTGTTTCCACTAAATCATGAGAAATTAGTAGTAGCATCATATTAAAATATATTTATAAAACGAATGACGCCGCCATTGCTAACTAGTTTACATGGATGTTCCATTCCGCCCACACATCCATAAAGAACTGTTTCAATAACACTATAACAAGCTTTTAAAATAGCTTATTTTATATAACAAGAAGCGTTTATACAACGGCTAAATCACAGTTAAGCACAGACCCGAATCAATATTTTTCGTTCGTTATCGTAACCTCAATGTTTTTTTCCATTTTTACTTTTTAACATAATTTATTTTGGATCTTTTAGTAAACTTAATTAAAATTAATAACAGGGAAGACGAGTATGTGAAATAATATTAATAGTTCGCTCATGGCCAAGTGGTCATAGGTGATTGGAATCAATCACCGAGGGTAAGTAACGGCCGCGCGGTCACTACCTAGATGGGTGACCGTTTGTGGCATTATTATTATGAGCGTTTTTGTGATTCGGACGTCGGTCCAGTTCGGTCACGTCAAACAGTCGGTTCCAGTTGTTATCATAAGATAACAGAAGTAAAGCTTAGTTGGAGCTTTTAGGCGGCTGAAAAACACCCAACCCATACTCGGCCTTAACCCTCTCCTGACAGGAGACCCGAGCTTAGCTGTGGGACGTTAAGGGCTATTGATGATATTTATAGTTAGGTATATAATAATAGATATATAACAAATAATTACTAGGTAAGTACACAATATTCACGGGATAGGTGACAGACGGCTAGAAGGAGTTGAATGCAAGAAGCCGAGGATCGAACAAATTGCCGTGCATTTGGGGAGGCATATGTTCAGCAGTGGCCTGCCTTTGAATGACGGTGATGAAGAATCAATATCGTTTTAAAACGGCATTATTTTAGACGTTTGATAACAATAACTAGGTTTACCCTTAAATGATAATTAAAGAACCTATGATTGAAATTAAATTAACAATAAAAAAAATGACGTACGGTATATTAATGTTCTTATGACAGATCATACTGTCAAAACTTATTTTCCCCTCACATATTCTAGTTACCTACTTACAACATGTTGATGAAAGTTTAACATAAACTCATTGTGAGTAATACAAATTAGGAAATTCTAAGACACACGCATACTTCGAGAACTCATACTAAATACAGTGCACGTAAAAGATTACGTTCTCCATAATAATTCTAACAAGGTACAGTACTTTCTCTTAATTGCTTTCCTCATATACATGTTATGGAAAAGTTATTCTTCGGATTAAATTAAGTTCTCTAGAATCTGAATGTACATTTATTTTATACAGCAGAAATTAGTGGCATTGCTGGTATTCGCTTTGCGAATCTCAGGGTTTAAACGACTAAGCTGTGTTATTGTACTATCTGGTAACTAACTACCGCAGAAATTCACTGTAAAAAGCTTTACATACAGTAAGCTCTGAAATTCGAGTGACTGTGGAAACTAGAGACGGCTATCAAAACCGACAGCCGGTCGTCCGCTGCCACACTTCTTAATCCCAGCCAGCTCGAATTGTAGCTCATTACGAGATTAATTCATCCTATTTCAAAATGAATGCTTACAACTTCTAACTGTCATAAATATATGAAATAGGTATACATATATAAGTAGTAGTATATCTATCCTCAAGAATAAAATCATCTACATGCTAAATTTAATTGAAATCGTCGCAACGGTTTAGCCGTAAAAGTGTAATAGACGGACAGACAGAGTTTCTTTCAAATTTATGATAGCAAGTTCAAATGATTCGTAAGAGTATCTTCAGCCAACAAAATTTAGGTCTGAAATATGTTTTTCAAATATCATAGCCGCGATCACAATGTCGCGATTTGGGTACTCGGAATAGTTTTTCATTGAAGTCGGTTCCTTTTTGTTTAAGTAATAAGGTACAAGTAATAATAAATAGCCATCAGCTATCACAAAAAAAAAGCTTATTATTCCTATAAAATTATATTTACACAATATTTTCTGTAAATTGCTGAATTTACTTTAATAATATAATAAATGCGAAAGTAACTCTGTCGGTCCGTCTGTCGGGCTCTTACGGCAAAACTACACAGCCTATTTAAAATAAATTTGGTTCACATATAGTGTAGAGCCTGAGAAAGGACATAGGCTACTATTTCCCGCGATAACCGACATATACGCGGGCGGAGATGCGTGTGACAGCTAGTATAAATATAAATTCGAAAATAACTCTATCTGTATGTCAGTCTGTTACGCTTTTACAAACATGAATTTCATTAAGTACAGAAACATAAATAAAATGGACTTTAGAGTAGGATATAAGCTACTATTTTCACAAGAGCCGACATACATGCGACCACAGCAAAAGTTATATTTTATAATATATTTTTTCTGTAATAGTCTTTTTATATCACGTTTGTATCAATACTTAAAAAAAATAACCTAAATAATATGGGATCAAATTGTTGTCCGAGAAGTTTATGTATCATTAAATATATGGAGTCTAATCGTTGTGTTTAGCTTTGTATAAATATAATCGATTACAGTCACTACTCATTAAGCTATATTACATATCCAATCAATAACATAGAATAATAAATGTTACATTTAATCACATCTTAAGTCAAAATTGTATTAACATATTAAATAATTTAAAAGAGTCAAGTCAAAAGCCTGACGCTGATACTAAAACAGCATGAGGTCCACACTCGTAAACTATCAATTTAGCACTTTATAAAATATTTCCGTATGCTCACATACCTAATCCATAAAACCTGTTGAAGATAACTTAAGATTAATACACAAAATATTTTACCGTTCAGAAAATAAACTCGATTACACCTATCTCATCTCAAATGTCATTGTTATTCAAGAAGCATCAATTACTCGAGTAGTATTTTAATCGTATATTTAATATCGAATAGAAAATATTGAATTACAGTAACGTTAGTTCTAATAAACGAATGGAATGATTCGGGAAACGAGTCCATCGAAACAGGTTTCATCGAAATATTTCTCGAGTGTTTGTTTGTAAATATTGAATGTCGTAATAAATTTATATTGTGCGAGTTGTAAACGTATAATTAGAAGACTAAATCATTTTGGATTGGTCATTTGAATCGTCAAATTAAAACTATATGGAAAACGAATCTGTGTGTTTATTGCCCTCTTATCGATTTCATATAGCAACACAGGTCTCGGGATCGGAGAAGAGTAGCCATAGCGTATTTTTCCGATAGAAAACTGTCTGTCGTTTTTATGGGGGGAAATGTTAACACATATACATTTTAGACTCCAAGTAAAACAAGAAAAATCAATTTCACACACACAAACACATTCTGTTTCATAACAGTGAACTTCATAAGCCCATTTGAGCTTATGTTTTGACAGATGGGAATGCCTGCGTAAAACTACTCCCTTCCGTATTATTTTATGGTCAATATATTCGAGTATATGGGTACTTGTATAATATAACAATAGTATTATTGTCATTTGTAGTAGATTAATAAAATCTAATACATAACATTCGTGTGTCGCGTTGTTTGTAACCAAACTTCTTCGAAACGACTGGACCAATTTTTATAAAATTTCCATATGTGGAATGTGCATATCGGATAGGTCTGAGACTTGGCCAACATCTATTTTTCATACCTAGACGCAAGCGAAGACGTGGGCATCAGCTAGTAATTGAATAAACATTTTTAATCATAAACAAAGACATATTTTTTTCATCAAACATCTAAAATATTCCTACAACATAAGGCATATAAATAAGATTGAAGGGGCTAGTCAAGTAGCATTATCATCATCACTGCCATAAATAGCCTTTTAGGCTTAAGTCTCCTTAGAATGGAGGTTTTGGACTATTATACCACGTAGACCAGACGGGTTGATTTAGAATTTGTTCCAAGTTTCCTTCCATTTTGCGGTTCTGTCAATTGTCCTCCGTAGCTTTTGCCTTTAGCCGGTTCTTACGAAACCTATGGAATGAATAAAGACCAGTTTTATAAATCCGTAAACCAGTGAAGGATATGATACCAACGTTATTTAAAATGGTACGCATAGTGAGTGTGAGACCGGAGGTTCAAAGATGCAGAAGTATCTAACTAGGCCACTATAGTATGGTTCACCATGATGCATCCTCATTGTGTGCACTCATAATGAGGATGGTGACCAACACTCCATACTCATGCTTTCCATTAGGCGTTTTTAGTTCTTACTTCGGCACTAACGCCATCAACAACTCACTACTGGCCTCGGGACTCCTTTCAGGAGAGGTTTAAAGCCATACATCTCCACGCTCGCTAGCCGAGTGTGTTTGTGGACTGGTAAGACACGTTGTGGCTACGTAATCTTGCTGTTGGATGTTTTTAATTCGCCTGAAGGTCTCTAACTAAATTTCACGATTGTTGTCATAAGATAATAACTGGAACCAACTGCTTAACGTGACCTCCGAATCACGGAAACGCTCATATAATGCCACAAACGGTCATCCATCTAGGAATCATTACTGTCGTTGCTTAACCTCGGTGATTGATTCTAATCACCTATATAAGGCCTCTTGACTGTGAGCACTTCCTATTTTAAAGTAATGTAAAATTTTAAAGAAGTAGTCCTTAATTTGCCCTTTTATAACTTTCTTTAAGTTTATACTTTCTGTAAGTTTTCTGATTTACTTCTATTTTGTGAACTTTTATGAAATATATGGCAGGGTTCGTTCAATTCAAGAAAGTATACTTTTTATGTTTCATTATATTTAAATAGATGACATATTAAGTCATAATAATTATATTACAATCGTAACATAACATACTTAGAATCTCATGAACATCTTATACGGATAACAAATCTTGTAATTAAACAGTTAGAATAGATTAACTTAGAGCTCTGTACTTTGTGATTCACAGTAACATCTTAAACACAAATGATGTATTCGAGAACGCCCATAGACGTCTACGGTAATTATCGACTGACCACGTTAATGTGATAATCTCTAAATGTTCTACTTTGATGAGCTCATCGTAAAGAAACGAACAACACTACACTTCTATGATATTAATTAAGATTTTTTCACCGTAATTTGTTATTGTGTAGTCCAATGATTAATGTGTGTGTACAATTATTTTTTTAAATACATATTTAAGCCAGCCAAAATGTCTCTAGTTTGAGAAATATGTATACATAATTACAATAAAGATAATTTTATTTACGTTATCTCAATTCTAAGTATATAGTTGTTAATTAGACCACCAAGTTAAGATACAATTTGAAATAATTAAAGTATGAGACGAGAAGACGAGACTCGTCAAGTTTTGTGATCACCAGCGAAAATGTCAGAAGACCACTGTAAATCAGAAGTTGGCAATGTTTCAAACTTTAAAAATAAGAGTTGCTTACGAAAATAACAAAATAATGGGCCACAATGAAAATCCCAAAATGAACTGTTAATTTTCTCCTCAAAGTTTAGATTTGTGAACTAATGAAGAGAGAGTATCCGTCTGCATTGTTCCAAGAACCATTTTTAACAGTTAGTTTCAGTACCGCGTTGCAACCGAGATTGCACATTGCTTCTAAGTTTAAGCAATTCCCTCATTTTAGTAACCTAGAAATTGTACTCTAATCACTCCTATGTCAAGGGAGATAGAAGTGACTTTTTACACGAAATATTTTTGAACGATACTTAAGTATTTCTTCAAAAAACTTAAAACATTGTAAGCGAGTCCAGATTAAAAATAGTTATAAAAGTGTGTTTCATAATGTATAATAAAACCTTTTTTCAGTATTTAGCTCTGTAGATTTGAAAACAATTGTTTTTAAAGTTTCGCGACTTTTACATATACTCATCACAATTGAAAATAAGTTAATCAAATGTTTTCTCAATTATCCATCATTCGTGTGCAGCGTTTCGAAAAGCAGTCTAAGATATTTTAACTTCTTTAAATAAATATATAGTACCATCTTTTGTCCGCGGCTCCTGTGTAGGAGGCCTGTGTAGGATATCGCGGTAAATAAAAACCTATAAGTTATTCTGATATCTAAGCTATGTTATTGTAAAGTTTCTTCAAAATCCATTCAGTAGTTTTTGCGTGAAAGAGCAACAAATATTCATACATACTCACAAAAATTCACGTTTATAATATTAGTGGGATACTGAAGAAAAGGTATGTAACAGTATCTATTTGTCTAACTTGAAATGGCCATAGAAGGTTTTCTTAAAGACAGGCCATCATTAACGCACAAAGTAATTAGTGTTTGAATTATATCGCGGCCTGGGTGCGCAAACGCTGGTAACAAGACAACATAATGATACGACCCGTCTTTTGTCTGGGTGTTTCGCCACCTGCCCAAACAACGTAAGTGAGGATCTTAATATCGATACTCGATGACTTGTAAGTTTTTATCGATTGTTTTTTTAATTAAGAGTGTATTGTTTTGAGTTTTTGTTCTGATTTTAAAAAGACAGAAACGAAGTGCTGAGGAAATTGTTTAATATACTTATATAAGAGATTCAAATTCTTAATAACATTAAGTTTATTTTATTGAGTCTGAAGCGTATGTGCAAGTATTATAGAAATAACTGTAACCTCTAAGTACTAAACTCTGTTTATGATCATTAATTATTATTATTGTTACAATATAATGGGTGTGGCTATATGTCGATTAACCATTACGAGCCTTTAAATCGTTTTTATATTACGTTTATTAAAAAGATTGAGCAAAAACTATCGATAAGAAATATTGTGAGGTCGACATCCTTATAATGATAACTTGTTAGCGACTGTTAGCCATTCCTTACCACTGCGGTGAACATCGTAAGGGAAACGAAACTCTTAATTTGTACTTCAAAGGTGTGATTTTTGTGCCGGTCGGGATGTGTTAAGTTATCATTTAAAATCAGCTGTTAAATTATTGTAGAGGACTGTTTTGTTTTTCTTGGGAGTTGTCGTTTATGGACCTTATCGCGTAATCACATACTACCCGTAATGATCGACGTTGAATTTAATCAAGTCAGTCAGATCACGTTTGTGTGAGCAGACGGGCCACTGGATGGAAATGATTACCGTAGAACTATCTAGTTATCCATGAATGCCTGCAACTCAGCAGTTACAAACGCGTTGCCGGATTTCCAGTAACCTTTAGTTACCTAACTTACTTTGATAAAAAGTGATCATAAGTTTTTTTTAATGTTCATATGTTCATCATTATCATCATCTCAGCTGAAAGACATGCACTGCTTGGACATACACCCCCCCCCCCTAAGACCACAACAGCCGCTATTACTATTAGCACAAAATATTACTATCATTAATAAGGTAAATTTTTACGTTTTTTTTTATGTTATGTTAAAAATAACTCTTAAATTTTATGGAACTTCTAAAATACAAGCCAATTGTATTTGATTGCCAAATAGCTTGATAGTATTTGGATACAATCCTCCAAAGATAACACAATCCTCATACCAACCCGAAATCCTCTTACCAATCAGAAATAATTAAGTTCATCAGCATGCCCATAAAAGACATTACAAATGAGCATAATTTTTGTTTAATATCCATTTACTTTTGTTTTAAAACATCAAATATTAAAATATAAAAGATAAATCTTCAGAAAGAAATAAGGCGCTTGAAAAAGTGAAATGCCTGTCAATGTCATTGAGTGAAATACTGTAAATGAATCTATTGAAAAAATATATCAATAAGCAACTGATACGCTTCCCCAGCACATTTAACATGATAACAATCTCGTTTATATCTCGTACAATCAACGAAACATTACAATCGCGCTCCAATTGTTAAACGATACTAGGGGTAGGCTGTTATAAAAGACATAAATCTCTTTAATTTATATACCTAAACATAATAAGAGGAAAATGTTATTCACAGTACTAGTGTCCAGCGATCTTACCATACCAAGACATAATTTATTGCTTAGACTTTTATGTCTATAAAAGTAAATAAAGCTCATGAACTAGCTATAAATCCCCTTACAAAGAACGGCGATACATACTGTGTGTCCCCGTAAAGTCTCTTTTGGTGAGATACGTTCAGGCACAACCTTTGAATTATGTGTTGTTACGGCGATGTAGTGCTAAACGGTTACATAAATTACTCCAATGATTTGTGGTTTCCAGCGTATCTTTTTAGACATGCTCGTAAAATGAAGAGAGGTTGAGATTAAAAAATATATAGGTTTTATCGTATGTAAGGTTTTAGTCTTTTCACAGCCATCCGTTTTCATGCTGCATAATCTACAATATTGTCAAAATTTCATACTATCTATGCCTCTATTTTTGTTGCTTTTGTGTTATCTCGGTACCTTATTTTTGTAAAAAAAGAAGCCTAAGTTGCTTCTGTTAACACCAACTGTTAGTAAAAGTCTTCTCAAAGTCAGTCTTACCGTTGCAGAGATTAACCGGAATAAACAGACAAAATCCGTACCATCTAAAGCGACGCCGCTATTATTAATATCATAACTTCATAAGAAAGTCAGGTAGCATCGGACAGGTCATGCGTCGAACGGTTCGATAACCGGTTTCCTAGTGATAAATAGTAAGTGAATTGTAGGTACTATTATAAAAACATTGTTTTTAATTTTGAGATGTTTTTCAGTGAATGTATGTTAATAGATTGCTCAAAAGTGATTCAACGTCCAGACAAACCTGTCAAGGTTTTGTGATGTTCTATAGATTACACAGAAATTGTATATATTGTATCAATAAATAAAAAAAAAAAAAAAAAAAAAAAAAAAAAAAAGCCTTTTAATAGCTTCGAGAGGTTGAAAAGATAGGTTTATCAAAATTATAGTTAAATCGCTATGTTATAGTTTTATAGTAAGTGCTGTCAAAATAGATTAAAAATCCCACAGAATCGTTAATAGTAATATGAAAATTGGTACGTCGCCCTTGCAACTTCGCACCTTTTCTCAGCTGCCTTAACAATATTGAAATACTCTTCCAAAATTATATGATCGTCTCCTTGTTAAGGCCTTTTACCCATATTAAAAAAGTCTCGATACTGTCTGCGCTCACCCTTGTAAATTAAGGGTCCGTTGAGCGTAAAGTGGAGGCCAATTAAGAAATTTATAGTTAGAACGCGCAGTAAAACAATAAATTGTAGAATGGCTCTCAACAGCATGCCCTATTAATTATGTGCGCCAGTTCCTATAGCCATTATAGGGTCGGCATGTTTTGCAGCTTAATTGATAAGGCCTATAACGGAATGTTTGTAGATAGTCCACGTTTATTTACAGAAGAGCTCTGAGGGATATCGTTATCAGAAAACTTATTGTTTGGTTTCTACACGGGTTTTGCATGGGAAAAGGGGAAAAAGTAATATCAAGTATATTTTTACGCTGAGCTTCGATTAAATAAAGCAAAGAAAGAATGAGAATGTACACAATACCTGCATTAAATGTTAATATTAAAATACTTTTTCATATTCTGTATGTGATAGAGGTATACAACAATGGTTGAGAAACACTATAAAAGCGGGCATAAGCTTTAGGCTTTGTAATATAATGCAGGCTAAATCTCTAGTATACTCATTATAATGTCTTATTATTTCAACTATAATGATATGAAATTGTATACAGTTGAGATATAAATTCATACACTGTTTCTTGTACTCGTTTGTAATTGATGTATTTTAGTTATTATTAGAATGCTGGGAGATAGATTTTCTTCGACACACTTTTATTTCTTAAGTGATACGTGAGGTCTCTCTGAAAAATGCTGTTGCTGCATTTGTTTCATTACGTTCCATCGAGTGACTGAAGCTTCCTAGCTTCAATTGCCACCTCCACCTCTCAAAAGACATTACAGTAATGGACATTAACTTCAAGAGAGACAAGCTCTCTCGTAGTTTGTGTACGTTGTCATTAGTTAGTCATACATTAAGTGACTCATTCGATTTTTTGCACCTTATTAGTATATCCAACATTTTCAATAATATCAATGCTAAAGCTTTAAATAAACAACAAAATCACTTTATAAATATCTTTTTATATCTGATTCAACATCAAAATAAGTAACTCTATATCCTTTAAAAAGCAGTCATAGTATATCAGCGCGTGAATTAGATAAGTGACGGGATAAAATAGTATCGAAATTTCATTTTGAAATCCATGTTTAATACATGGAATCATGTCTATTACATATATTACAAAAATCATACTTATGAGAATATAGTGTTACTGGTATAAATTTGGTATATATTTACATTGATGCATAGTAATTTCTCGCCATATTCAGAACTCTAGGGATCGCAAATTTGAAGATACTTCTGGCATGTAATATCGCTTGGAATTCTTTCCAAAACAAAACCTTTTATTATTATAGTTTTATTAATGTTACATTTTAAGACAATAATCAAAACTTAATTCATGTACGCAATCTGATAAATATACAAGAATAAAGCTTTTCTTTAAAATAAAACTTTCGCATTAGGGATATACATACAAACACCCAGACTCAAAACATCAATTTGATGAACACACAGTATTGTCCCAATGGGGGATTTGAACCCACAACACTTGGCGCATTAGAAAACGACGTGGCAACCGCTTAAACCACTAGACCAACAGAGCAGTCGAGTTTCACATTAAGTATTCTGACCAAAGATTAAAGAAATATATATAATTCGTAACATAATTCGTCCTACGACAATATTTAAAATAAATTAAGAAAATAATAGTATATATTCAATATTTACTTGGGACTATTGCCCCGGGTGGATCCGTCGATAGATAGATACTGGTACTATTTGCCCTTAAAGATCCGATAGCGAAATATTGTTTTATTAGAAAAAACATCTAAAGTGATGTTTAGTTCATGTTTAAACTATAATACGTATTTGTTTATTTTGTTTAGTATAGAATTCATATACCATACAACTCTGCCTCGTTGGTCTAGTGGTTAGTGTATGCGGCTGCTGATCAACAGGTCTCAGGTTCGATTCCCGGGTCGGACCAAATATTATTTGTGTGATTCACAAATATATGTTTCGGAGTCTGGGTGTTTTCTATGTATAATATGTATGTATTTATAAAAAAAAAGTATGTTTATGTATTTATATCAGTTGTCTAGTACCCATAACACAAGCTCTGCTTAGCTTGGGACTAGATGATGTTGTGTGTCAGATGTCCAAATATTTATTTATTTATTTAACTCATAGCTGGTTTAGTATAATTATAACAAAATAAAATATAAATTAATGGGTATCTTTTTTCAAAGGACAATACATATTTACCTACCATAGTCCGTTGGGTAATACTACAATCACGAAATCAATCTTAACCAAAATCCCATATAATATGTAGTATATTTATATTTAATATAATTTCCGTCATACTATATCTCCAGTATACAAAGTCACCTCACATTTGTACTTCCCTTCAAATATTTTCCCGGTAGCTAAATCTAAAGTAGTTTCTAAATTTATTCAGAAAGCAAGAAAAAATCCTTGCAAATCCGATCACTAGGTTATGCTTCTCAAAAACAAACAAATGTAGTGGAGGTTTATTCAAAGTAGCGAATTTCGCGAAAAAGGTTTACACGCGAAATAGTACAAAACACGACGAGTTCTTTTCTCAGCGCAACGATGTCAGCGATTTCTGACATGAGTCTCGTACGAGCCCGCGCCACGCCGGCAGGCACACCAACTAAAATATTCAGGCCAAAAGTCAGTCACGACAACAATGCTCTTTCTAATCCTAATACCTTAGTACTTGTAGAAGAAATAATATAATAATATCAGATCTATGTATCTACTCAGAAAACAGTATGTAAAAGGTTAAAAGCAGTTATCTATAATGCGTGTCGTAAACACTTTCATTAGAAATTACCCACTTGAATCTTCGGATCAAGTATCAGTTATTTCTTCGCAAACTGTAGCGCATGGTGTTATAAACTTTTTATTAGCTTCTAAATTACGTAACTCACCTCGTAATATTGCGATGAATCATTTCATTGCAATTCATGGCATCATAACCACTAATATAGCTATCGGTAGCTTTGAACCATTGAACAAAATTCACTTTTACACAATCCGTCACACAACATTTAATTTTATTATTCCAAAATATTTCAAAAGTGAAACCCAAACAGTGTAAAATTGTAAACGAAAGTAAAATTATTTGTATCCAATCAACAAATGTACCAGTAAAAGTGAAACTTGTGGGACTAAAACAAAATTGTTCAAACAATAACTTTAGACAATAGTGTCGCAATGAAAAACTGAGATAAACCAAGTGGACCATAAAGTTACTGTTGTAAACATTGTTTATAAAACAATTCAGTAAACTGAGACGCAAACAAAAGTTTTCGTAGAAATTCCGCGCCACCCTTTCGGCTTCCTTAAATTGTTATTGCGGTAATAAGCCCCTGGCGAACATGTGACTTTTATGGCCAACCAGTTCCCTGGAGTTTTTGGTAGAGGACATTTTGTCAGTGACACAATTACGAGAACCAGTACACCAAAGGAACAATGACGGCTATTTTTGACAAATTATACTAAGAATTATGTTACAATATTTTTATTTTTACAAAAAAGAAACAATGTTCCTGCCATCACTATTAGTGTTACCTGTTGTGATATTTTAAATAGGTGTCATAAAATACAAGCCAGCACAATTAAGTCTTTACAATAAAATTAGTCCACACTATTCTACAATAGTTAAGTTACGTCACCAGATATTCTGGTGGTACGTTTTTTATTGTTTTATTATAATATCATGTCTATACAAATGAACAAAATTTAAGTATCTGTTTATAATTTCTAATTTACACCTTTTTACTAAATATGCACGTTGTATTGGTACTTACATTTAAAATCAATTTTTAATATTTTTGTCTGTCAGTCTTTCTGTCCATCCGTCGATCTCTCTGTTTGTGCCCGATAATTTCCGGGTAAACTCAGGAACGGCTGGACCGATTTTGACGGGATTTTGACTGATTGATAGCTGATGAAATTAACTCGCTTTATTTCGTGGAGTTTAGTGCGTACCTTTACAACAACAACCATAGATAACACCGCCGGGCTCAGCTAGTCGTATATTTATTAGTAAACTAAAGTAAACGGGCCACCCGATGTGAAGTGCCTATCGTGGCCTATATACACGTGCACCTGAAGAGTCGAGTGTGCTTGATGTCGGTTGAGAAGGATTAGGGGTGGCTGTATTTTGAAAAAAAGTAGGTTGTGTTCAGAATTCCAAAGTGAAAAACATTTACACTAATATTATAAATAAAATGCATAAACAATGACCTCATTTACATATATATACTAATGAAAACTTTTCAAAAGCCTTTTATCAAAACCTATTTCAAAATTTAAATCCGAGAATTTTAACAACAAAATTGACTGACAATGTAATACAAACTCGAAAACTCTTCGCTTAATACCTGTCTTTATTACACAAAGTACTCAACTGAGAGTTCCTTCAAAATTGTCGTTAAGCCGTGTTACGTGTAATTAATTACCATCGTCGAAGAATCCGGTCCTCGCGGGACAATAAAACGCTTTCGGATTATGATATGAAACGCTGAAAGCTCATTCAACTTGTAATAAATCTGAGACTTGTTAATTACCAGGCTAGAGATGCGTAATTATAAGAACTCTTTATCTTAACACAACTTTCATTTACTTAAAATGGATTCAAAATATCTTCCATGAATTCCTAAATTAACGAAGATAGTGTTAGACAACTAGTAATAATAACAAAATGCGTAGCATGAAAGTTATATTTTAGAAATATAAAACTCTAATAAAATATATAACAATGTTCCACTCTTCTTCTTTTGCTAATTTCATTGGTGCTCAAAGGGAAAATATGAGGATTTTGTTACAAGAAATTAAAAAGTTACCTGTTCTGAAGGTAATGTAGTAACAAGTTTAATTTTGTTCGTCTTTGGTCCGGCGTTACCGACCCAAACGTAACTTTGGTATAAAATATTTAAATTGATTTTAAGAGCGAATAAGAAATTCAGTTTGATCACTTTGCCGTCGATTAGCATTCAAGTACGGTTATATTACCAACTTAATTTAACACTTATTTCTCAATATATTGGTCTTGAGTGGGTGCTTGAATTTGTGACATCAAATTTTATTACATAATATTCTTCACGGACCGTAGCACAAATATTTTTACTTTAGTCATAATATAAAGAAGTTTGTGGAATTAAGTTGAAAGTTACGTACACCTCACCCTGATTCCAACTATTTATTTATTTACTATCGTGCGAGTCAGTGCGTGATACGTTTAACTTTGATTTGACAGTTTGCCATTTAATATTAACAGATATCCGATAGTAGTAAATGAAACTTCTAACGCATTTTATGGTAAAGTCAAAAGCTTGTTATTTCCTGTTAGAAATATCTAATGAAATTGAATTCTAGTGAGTGTTAACTAAATGACTATCTGGCACAGACTTGCCTAATTCATGAGGAAATTGTTGACATGTTTATAAATTATTAACCTACACACTATTTGATGTTTCAGGAAACGCAGAAATTGCATGTTGTTTATGTCTACTATTAATTGATTTTGTTTTGTTTTTTTCTTTTTAATAAGACAACTCCCGCATTAGGAATACAATTTTCCTGTGTCGCGGGGGACTTTACAAACATACATGAAACGGACACAAAAAATACCCAGACTCAGAACAATATATTGCGAATCACACAAAGTGTTATTCAACGTAGGGTTTGAACCCATGACACTTGGCGCAGTAGGAAGCGGTGTGGCGACCGCTTAAGCCACTAGGCCAACCGTGCAGTTTAGATTTCTACCTTTCTTCAAAATTATTCATTAGGAATAGTTCAATTCTAAGATTCCTGCTAACAGTGTTGTTGTTAAGGTACTCAGACTTACTGTAACGCATTATTACGTTTTTTTACTGTATCTCTACTTTTTACTCAGTATTTACTTCTATGGTCAAAGTAATAAAAGCATTACTACATTATGATTTTTTGGAAAGCAAAACGTATTTCTAATCTATTCTACCAAACGACTAGGAATATATATGTAGGAAATACCATTAAATTATTTTTTTTATAGTTTCCTTATATTTTAGTTTTGTTTTATTTTTCCTTTGGTGTTTAGTTTCGTTACTATTTTTTTTTGTTTTTTTTTGTGTGACCATTTATATTTTCTTTCTTTTTTTACTGTTTCAAGAAGATGAACATGATCAACGCATACTAATAATTTTACAAATAAACTGTAGTGTAGACTTCGCTTCCAATTGATAAATATTTTTATTCATCAAGACCATTTTTTTCGTCATGAATAACGTCAGTTAATATCTCCGATATTTAAAAACATTAAAAGAAAAACAGAACAACATTTTGAATCAGGTTATAATCACTAACGTATTTAGACATTTGCAAGGACTAGGACTACATTCATAAAATAGATTCCAAAACAAAACAATGAGAATTCTAGGTTAGAAAAAATCTATGTAAGTCAGTGGTACATACTTGAATGTATTTTTATAGTTCCTAATAAATAGAGCATTGTTGTATTTACAAAGTCTATAAAGTTTTAGTGGCTAATAATGTTTATAATAAGGACATAATCATATCAGTTTCACTACACATTTCGTTATACGGCTGCCATTATGCAGAGATCTACCGACCATGAGGCTATATCAGGCAACGTTACATCCTCTGTAGGTATATTGTTAAATAGGCGGTCTCAACATAGTAGGGGCCAGCGTAAGCGAAGCATAACCTACATATTTTTATTCTATAACGAGCTTACAAACTATTATTACTACGTCAGCGTGTCAGGCCCACATCACATGTACATCCGCCCTAAATCCATACCAATCTGATATCGTTTGTTTAACATCATTTACTTTTACAAGGTCCTAATTGAAAATATCAGAACAAAAGATAGAACTGTATCTAAGTAGTGATGTTGGTAAGAGGTTATAAATGATAGTTAAATGACTTCTTGACAATTTAATACCACACCTAATCGTATTATGTTGAAATTCGTTAATAACAATTACAGGCTTAGATAAGTGTTTAGAATATTCAAAAACACCTGTTCTTCGACTTGTCAGTATTTGTGTTTTAGTAAGTTAATATACTTTTAAATAGATTGTGTCTTGATTGATGAATTGGTCCTTCTCACATTTGAAACAAACACGGACGTTATTTTAAGTGGTTGAATTTGTTTATCTTAATAGAGATTAATGTTGGTACCAAAGATAAATACTATTTTAAAAATAACATTTTCCCATAATTTATATTTTTTCTAGTTGGTTATAAGTAGTTTATTGGCTTAGTAGTAATACAAGTATCTGCTTCTCTTTTTTGGTTATGAAAGTTGATGTGTGTATTGTTGGTGGTTAAGTTAGGTATATAGGCTTAATTCGTATTAGCCCATGAAGATGATGAAGATTTAGTAATAAAACAAACAATTATAATAGTCATCAAAATTATTTTTCTTGTTCGTTCTTATTATTGTACAAGACACTTTATGAATTATATGCACTATCAAAATGTCAAAAGCTCACTAATTCCAACTAAAACACTACTAACTATGAGTTAGTAATATTAGTATTGAAACCAATCCTTTGGCATTTTATGAGAGCTAACTAGCGGTTAGTAATACATACCGAAACTGAAACCAGCAATCCTCCGGCACCTTGATAGTGCATACAATCCGATGTCTTATTATTACAAATTCTGATATTTACTTTTAAACTCACTTCAAATCGTATATTATCGTATTAAATACGTTCATTTTTAAATCTAAAATATGCGGTACTTTCCGTCAAAGCATAATAAATATCTAGCAAAGGAAAGAATAATAAATAATAACAAAGTTACCAATTTTTTTTTCTTTTTTTAAGTTTTAGAAACCAGGTTGAGATAATATATTTCAACACATTTTGAATAAGTTGAGTTGTTTTAACATAAATTTTATCTAATTCTACTAAACTTCAGAGAAAGAATCAAACTTATATTTGTGTTTGCAACACCACATGTATATATTTTTATGATAATATTATGGCCGTTTAATAAAATAATGTCCTTCATTTCCACTAGAAATTCAAGGGTACATCATGATCGTTCCAAAAAGGTTTTAAGCTGGGATAACATATTTTTGTTAAGATCTGAAACTCGTTAAACAAAAATATTGAAGGTGGAAATTTCTATCATACTATATCTTGATCAGGATGTAATCGATATTACATAACAACAAATAGTTCAGAGGAAATTCTCAATGCAATTTCATATTAGTTGGTTTGCACTGAATGCTAGTTGGCAGCCGTATAAGTTCTAACATTCACAGCGTTTGTGATTATACTTACGAGAATAACCCGTACTGCACATGCGGAAATCCTTGAGACTTAACTGACTGATCGAAATGTAATAGTGAGTAAATAATTTATTATTACTTAAATTATGAGAATGGTTGTTGACAGCTATTTTCCGATGCTAATTAACTTCTACGGGGGTTGATTGACTTGTAATAACCTGGCTAGGATGTTGAGTAGTGAAACTTTCGGTTTAAGCCAAACTAGTAATTTGCAATAACTTTTTTACATGTAAATGGTTTAAAAAAAAAGTTTTGAGCAAGATAATTAAAATTAAAAGGCTAATTGTTAGGTTTTAACTTGAAAACTATTGCCTAAAGGTAAATATTGCTTAAATATATTATTTGGCTCATCGTCATGTCAGGGAGATACTACGTACACTTGTAATCTTTCAATTGAATATAATAAGATTCTCCAAAAATATTATTCGTCAAGAGATCACACAGTTGGCTTTCAGGTATAATTTTGGTCAAATGAGGTGTTAAAACAAAACAAACTTGAAATGCCTTAATAGATTGAACATCATTAATTTTGTGTTCAAACACCTAAAAAGGTTTCTATAAATTATGTTCAAAAGTAAATTTTATATTATAATTATAGTATCTTTTAGACAATTAATAGATAATTATTATAATCATCTTTTAGACCAGGGTTCCATGATTATCATCAAACAAAATCAAATCATAGTTTCATCATATCAAATTATGTAAATATCATAAAATTATTGGCAATATATCAATAATTTTACATTTCAGCAGTTCCACAGCCCTTTATACAAATAGTTCTTTTCAGCTTATCTTCCTTACATAATACGTGATCTGAATACAAAGTAGGAACCCCGACGCGTTAAGTTACACCATTATATCCGAACTGGATTATCGTAATCCGTTTTCCGTTTGAATCACCCAAAGTGCCCATTTTTAGAAAGTTTTAAAACCAAAAAGACCATTTCATAGCAGGATTACATCCACAGAATGTGCGCTATTCCACTCAGACTTCATTAAAAGCAATAACGAGAACGCAGCCTACCACGCAATCCAGAAACTAATCTCTTTTGTTTGCATTTTGTACGAGAGCCAAATCTAACTCGTAACTCGCAGCTGAGTCTACTGTGAAGGAACAGGATCAAACTTCTGAATTTGAACTGTTATTTACTGTATTGTTATAATTAAGTTAGGTTATGAATGTTTTTCGTACGCAATGAGTGTCTAAATGTAATCTGCCTTGCTTAGTTAGGAGCAAATGTAAAATAAGTAGAGCAGCCAGCAAATTAAAGTTTATTCGAGCAATTAGAATAGTAACAAATCGATCAAGTAACTTGAACAATCAGGTTCCAAGAAATCATCATTTTATTTTCATGTGATATTCCAGACTATAATTTATTTCTCAGACATTTTTTAGAAGAATTAGTGATAAAAAATAAATTTATTGTAAACACGCAAAGCAATGTCTTACGTTATACATGATTTAACAGTATAATAAGGCATTTTCCAAGGCTAATCTTAATAGACACGTTCACAAATGATAGTATTTGTAACTGATTACATCAACTACTAACGCAATACTGAATGTATAGTTTATAAAAACAAAAATACAAGCAACCAACTTTTAAAGCACTGTCAATGTCGCTTTGAGAAAGAGCCGCTTCAATCGGCGACATAAAACCACGTAAAACATTGAAGTCCGACAATAAATAAAAATAGCGTCTGTAGCATATTGCCTTATACGTCGAAGAAGCCCTCTTGTCAGTTGGTACAGGTACTTAAATCAGCTGCCAATGCACCGATGCACCTGTGGAAATGTCGATTATGCAAATGGTAGGGCTCCTTTTAACTAAACAGCGGCACCGCGCGGTGTCGAGAAACGTCTGATTTAAAAATACTTTTGCATTTTGTACCTTTTTTTCATTTTCTTCTTATTTTAATGTTGTAAAATCTGTCAATTAAACTATAGTAAAAACGATTATAGATATTAAGACTAGATATAACATAAAAAATAGGTTTTACCAATTACAATCTTGCATTAACAATTTATATAGAAAAATAATAAACGATTTGCATATATTTATTTGTACATAAAATTATATTATTACTGTTACTGTATTAATATTTATAAATGTATTAATATAATATATCTATGAGTGTACCCATTATTATTTGTATTCTATAAAACTTCATATGTATTTATTAAATCTGTTTTGGACACTCCAATTTTATTTATTACTAGTTGACCCAGCGAACTTCGTACCGCCCAACTTTAAAATTCCAGAACTTGATCGCAGCGCCACCTACCGGGTCCAATTGCGAATCTAAACCATTCCCAGATCCCCTTGAACACACACAAAAAATTTCATCAAAATCGGTCCAGTCGTTTGAGAGAAGTTCAGTGACATACACACTCACAGAAGAATTATATATATAAAGACTAGTTGACCCAGCGAACTTCGTACCGCCCAACTTTAAAATTCCAGAACTTGATCGCAGCGCCACCTACCGGGTCCAATTGCGAATCTAAACCATTCCCAGATCCCCTTGAACACACACAAAAAATTTCATCAAAATCGGTCCAGTCGTTTGAGAGAAGTTCAGTGACATACACACTCACAGAAGAATTATATATATAAAGACTAGTTGACCCAGCGAACTTCGTACCGCCCAACTTTAAAATTCCAGAACTTGATCGCAGCGCCTCCTACCGGGTCCAATTGCGAATCTAAACCATTCCCAGATCCCCTTGAACACACACAAAAAATTTCATCAACATCGGTCCAGTCGTTTGAGAGAAGTTTAGTGACATACACACTCACAGAAGAATTATATATATAAAGACTAGTTGACCCAGCGAACTTCGTACCGCCCAACTTTAAAATTCCAGAACTTGATCGCAGCGCCACCTACCGGGTCCAATTGCGAATCTAAACCATTCCCAGATCCCCTTGAACACACACAAAAAATTTCATCAAAATTGGTCCAGTCGTTTGAGAGAAGTTCAGTGACATACACACTCACAGAAGAATTATATATATAAAGACTAGTTGACCCAGCGAACTTCGTACCGCCCAACTTTAAAATTCCAGAACTTGATCGCAGCGCCACCTACCGGGTCCAATTGCGAATCTAAACCATTCCCAGATCCCCTTGAACACACACAAAAAATTTCATCAAAATTGGTCCAGTCGTTTGAGAGAAGTTCAGTGACATACACACTCACACAAGAATTATATATATATAAAGATTATCTATTCCGTGCGCCGTGGAATGCGCCGGCGCACAATATAAAAAATATCATCATCAAAATTTTCCTACTGTTGGACTCGGGTATCCTCTCAGGAGAAGGAAAAATGTATTATCATGATGTTTTCAAATAACATTACATTTTCTACATTTATCATTTTACTCACTCACTCACTCACATTTCATTCAGTTAAAAACGACAAATATTATTTATTTATAAAACACGATTTCAAATTAAAATATTTTAAAATTAATGTGTATTTACGTAAATTTATGACAATGTGTGAGTATTCTCTATAGAGTAAATGGCGGCTAATGCGTTTGTAAATTGAATAGTTCAATTGAACATCAATCGGTCTCATAGGACTACAGGCCTCTGTGGCACAAAAATATATCTGTTTCTATTTAATATAGATAGGTAAATACAATGTTTAGCTGGTCTCTCAATTCTAATAATTTAAAGAACAACTGGTAAGAGTAGCCTAAAATAGCGGCCTAAATTCTAATTATTCTTTTACTTAGAATTAAGGCTTTTTAGGAACAATTTCCTTTTAGAGGCCCTGATCTCTTAAAGGCAATCTCTGAAATAACTGTGCTGTATCATAATAAGTTTAACAGATATAGCTCTACAAAATTTAGGTGGAATTTATATGACTTCTTTCTCACCCGGGGCTCCATCCGTGTGTCGGTATTATAGAGTAGCCTGTATCCTTCCTCAAGGATGAAATATATTAATTTTTATTTATTTATTTTATTTGCAGAAATGTAGGTACAGAGATCTTAATAATATTATAACATATGACCCATTTACATTCATACATAGTATACAGGGATACTATTCTGTTTTCTTTTTCCACGTTACAAACGTATCCTTATTACGAATTTAAAATATTTATTTATTTGTATAAAATTATATTATAAAAGCCATGGTATTGTCGAATCCATTTCCTCTACTAAAATTGTGAATACATAAATCGGAAGGCTATTCACGTTTAATAGGTATTATTGAAAAATTATAGCTACACTATAGTCTAAACAATAAATTGCGAAGCGTTGCAATCAAACAGAACATTAAATGCACTTTGTTTTATAACAATCATTACCGCATTAGAATAATAACGAGTAATAACTATAAAGGTTCGAGCACATTATGCCGGGCCGCAGCGTGTCGGGGCGGGCCGCAGCGCAGCGCAAAATGCTAACTTAGCACATTGTGACGGGCCGGGTCGCAGCGCATTGACGGATTTTGAGTAGAGTGTACTGCATGCGCAACTGTTGTGTATTTAGTGCAACTGTACCTTATGGATAGCTCTGACGAAGAACTTTCTTTTTTTTGCCTGCTGTTAGAAGAAGAAGAAGAAGTTAGAAGAAAAAGTATCAAAAAACGCAAATTTCGTAAAATAAACACGTACGCGCATGCACACCAATCCGCTTGCTATAGCACACTGTGACGGGGCGCAGCGGGGCGGGGCGGGTCGCATCGCACGGACGCAAATCCGCATCGCAATAATGCGAGCCGCTGCGGCCCGACACAGTGTGCGATACTTCATACAATTTGTATTGAAGCGATTTGAGCGGATTTTTGCGCTCCGCCCCGGCACGCTGCGGCCCGGCATAATGTGCTCGAACCTTAGAGGGGATGCCACACATGATTTTGCGATTTTGTTATACGTTCATCAACACAATTATCTATAAGTTAAGCCATAACGCATAACTCGTTCATATTCTTACTTATTTAATGAATGTTTTTTTGTTCAAGTACTAGAATAGCCTTACCTACCATAGTTTTCAATTTTCTTCATAACCTCTTCTTTCAAGGCACACAGCTCCCAAATCGAATCTACTCGAACATAACTATTTTTATCAACCAACGTCGTACATTCATGTATACTTTGCAGTTATCTTTTTTTTTTTTTTTTGTTTTTTTTTTTTTTTTTTGACTTTTCCTGTGTCGTGGGGGACTTTACAAACATACACGAAACGGACACAAAGAATACCCAGACTCAGAACAACAAATTGTGAATCACACAAAGTGTTGTCCCACGTGGGATTTGAACCCACGACACTTGGCGTAGTAGGAAGCGGCGTGGCGACCGCTTAAGCCACTAGGCCAACCGTGCAGTCAAAATCTCACAGTAAGTACGTAGGTAATCTTTATTTTTTTAAATTGTTTACCAATAATTATTAACTGTCTAAAACTAGTTATTTAGTTCCAGGGTTTATCAACTACGAACAAATTTTTATTTTACGAAGACGTAACTACAGAGATAGTATAACGGCGCGGTCGCTTCAAGTTCAACTCACGAGTGTGAGACACCATTTAAGAGTAGCTCTAGCGTTAGGATTCCGTTTACAGCCCCATCATTTAATTTATAGATGAGTATCATTAACGAAGAAGCTTTTCTTTATTGGTTTGATTATTTCTTTATTGTAGATATAAAGAAGTAAAAGACGTAAATGATTAAAAAGCATTATCGACACATAAGTTGTTAGTTTACTACTAATTAAATCTCCTAGACGTAAGAAATAAAGAATTCAAACTTTATACTATTTATAGGAAGCTAGCTTTTGCCCACAGCTCTGTTTGCGTATATGTTGGTTATCGCGTTACAGAGGATGTCTATGTTATTCTTTAGGAACCAAACATTCTATACGTCAAATTTAATTGAAATCGAATATCATAATCAGTATTGCGCAGTTATACGAAGTGTCACCACTCGAGTATTAAGATGACTAAGGGTGTTCCCATAATCATCTTAGTGATGTTTCACTGCAAAGAGAAAGAAAACTTGAAATAAACCATATACCAACCCGTCCGGCCAACGTGATATGGTAAACCATTTACAAGGAGGCCTCTCTCCTTCGAAATGTGGGTTTTTCATGTCCAGCATAGAATTGTTCAAGAATTTTGATGATCATGTAAGTATATTTCATTATGAGTAGCAATGTAAGATATAAGAGGAATAAGGTGATATAAGGAGATATAAGAGGAATGGTGTGGGTGAAGTGATAAGTGTTGTGGCTTTTTTCGGCCGAATTGAATCGTGTTCATTTGGTGTTCATTATGACATGCATTAAAGTCCAGCCCAAAAAGATTATCTAGACTAATTATGGAACTACAAAAATTATTGTACTCAAGATATTGCAGTGTGTTTAATACAAAACTACAATCTATCTGCTTTTTAGGGTTCCGTAGCCAAATGGCAAAAAACGGAACCCTTATAGATTCGTCAAGTCTGTCTGTCTGTCTGTCCGTCCGTATGTCACAGCCAATTATTTCCGAAACTATAAGAGCTATACTGATGAAATTTGATCAGTCGATGTATTCTGTGAACCGCATTAAGATTTTTACATAAAAAAAGAAAAAAAACAATACATTTTGGGGGTCTCCATACTTGGAACTGAAACTCAAAAATTTTTTTTTCATCAAACCTATACGTGTGGGGTATCTATGGATAGGTGTTCAAAAATGATGTTGAGGTTTCTAATATCATTTTTTTCTAAACTGAATAGTTTGCGCGAGAGACACTTCCAAAGTGGAAAAATGTGTGTCCCCCCCCCTCTAACTTCTAAAATAAGAGAGTGATAAAACTAAAAAAAATATATGTTGTACATTAACATGCAAACTACCAACGAAAATTGGTTTGAACGAGATCTAGTGAGTAGTTTTATTTTTAATCCCTACTTATAATATTATAAATGCGAAAGTACCTCTGTCTGTCTGTCTGTTACGCTTTCACGCCTAAACCACTGTATCGATTTTGATGAAATTCGGTATGATGATAGAACTGAACTTGGGAAAGGACATAGGCTACTTTTTACTGCAATAATCGAGACACAAAGACCAAAGCTAGGTGATTATAAAAATACATAAATCGAAGATGTCAAAATGTATCACTGTTTACCTCCTGTCAAAACTTCACAGGTTGCTAGGAATAACACACTTGCATGGCAACCATAATGATAGTTTGTAAATGACATATAGACCAGTAGACCAGAGTAGATAATTTTTGAAAACAAATAAAATTATAGTAGGATGAAACCTATTGGAAAAGGAGGAGAATATTATAAAAATGAAAGGAAAAATAATTTACGGGCGATCTGAGGTCGGGAAGGGGTAGGGAGGGAGGTTTTCGGGTCCTTTAACCGGGGCGTGAAAAAGCATCTCACTAAGCCGCCATAGTGTGGGCCGCCATACATTATTGTCCGCATTCGCAGCAAGTGTGGTAGCCCCGACCCTTGGATTCTGCTCATGCTTTCCATCAGGCATGGTAGAGTCAGATTGGATGGCTAAATATATACAACAAAGGGTAAAAAACGGTTTATCTCGATTTCCAGCAAAACTACAAGGAAAATAGTTAAATGGCAAAGTTGTAGGTAATTAAAAGATCTACAACTTTTTAGGGTTCCGAAGTTTATGACTTCGAACCCTTATAGATATGTCATGTCCGTCTGTCCATCCGTCCGTCCGTCCGTCCTCGACTTGTCGTCCAAACAGTAAGTGCTAGAAAGATGAAACTTTGCATGAATATGTATTGTAATTACGTCGACAAAGTGCTACAATAAAATTATGAAATATATTTTTATTTAGGGTACCTCCCCTACACGTAAAGTGGGGATGTTTTTTTTCTTACGGCTACCCCATCATGTAGGGTATCATTATATAGGCCTTTTAAAAACATTACAGGTTTGTTAAGACGATTTTTTGATTTAGGTATCCGTTTGCGAGAAATTCCACTTTAAAGGCAAACTTTTTGTAAAAACAGGCCGTCCCGCCCGCCGAAAAATTTGTGATAGTGGTCCATATAATGAACTTTAAATGAAAACTATAACGAATTAGATGACTTTGTTAGTTCAGGAGTTATAGAGGCTTAACTTTTACAATGCGCTTACTTGGAAAATTCATACAAAATCAACGCATTAATACGTAAACATAACAATTATCACACACTTGGCCGATTTTTTATAATATCATTGATCAAAACACTATTATTAAAACATCGATCAAAGTTACCTGCTGATACGGAACCCTTCATGGGCGAGTCCGACTCGCACTTGGCCGCTTTTTATTAGTTAAACCACGTAGACAACATAAAAATAGGATTTACTGAGCTATGTACATTTCTACAGGTTTGCTGACTAAAATTACAGCTTTGTTATCTAAGCCTTGCATTTGATAGTTTGGTAAATACGTAGGTGTATATTTTATTCATAAAAAGGTGTTACTGCGATGTAGTTTGACTCTAGCCTCCCACGTCGTGCGATCTTTGCCTTAGATGTACTCATTCCTCCTTTTAAGTAAAAGACTACGAGTCACTGGATGTGCCTCTTCTGTGTTTGTTAAGAATTTACACGATTTGACTTACGACCTATTGGAAAATAGCATTTGAATTTAAATAAATTGTGTAATCTGCAGATATTTTTAAATTTGTTTATTGTTCATATCATTGGTTGTTACAATAATAAAAATATAATTTTAATGTGATATGAATTTATAGGTATGTATCGTACAATGATGAGATATTACTTACAGTTCTTTATTTAAATGGTTTGATGGTTTGACTTCTTTGATAGATGGCTAGGCGAAATAATTAATTTTATTAAATAAACGATAATACTTTATACCATCTTTATGTGCCAGTTATATCATAAATGAAATATAGAAATAGCTTAGAAACCCTGAAAAGTTTAATTTGCGAAAGATGATTTTTTTCCAGAGGCATTGGGAGTTTCAATTATAATATTTTTTACTTTTCCTGTTGCTTGTCTGTTTTATAATAACTAATGCTTTACACTGAATCATAGACAAAATCATACATTTGAAGTTCTTCCAGCACTACCAACTTCAAACTCATATAAATCAGAGAGCATCTATATTCCGTGCTGTATTTACCTGCAAGCATTCTGCCACTTTTGAAACATAACGAAATCCAATTAAATACATCTAGATATTTGAGCAACTGATCATTAGGGTGTACACGGCTTGTTAGTGGCCCTATTAAAAACGTGCTACTACAGCCCAGTCGACATTTCTGGTGACTTATTTCGTACTAAGTTTCTTGGAAACGTCTTGCTTTTTTATGATATTATGTGAGTGTGAATAGTCTTTTATATCTATTTATTTATTATTAATAGGGATTCGGTCGGTTGCTATGAGCTAAATAGCAAATAGGGCAGAAAATATAGTACATATTTCTCAGAAAATGTATTCCATCTGCCTATATGAATGTAAGTCTGATTTTAATTTGGTTACTGGCACTAACCAATAAGCTACCAAGTCACGTGCTTTGTAAGTTTTCCTGACTTATTTTGTACCTACCTTCATTGGTATTGTTGAAAAATCTATTTACTCGTTTAGACTCAATAATAACTATTCTGCACCAGCTGTAGTGGTTTTCCTGTGTGTAGATATCTCCTGTATCTCACTACTATAACCTGTAATTATATTTCCATTGATTTTCAACAGAATATCAAGTCGCTTCTTCCTAATAATGCTTGCATATAAGAGTACCGAAATGGTAAGCCAATTTAATACATGATAAATTCAAAACCATCGGTAAGTCACACACGGTACATACATTATTAAACTATCATCCGTACAAGTAACCAGCCGTGGTGTTCATTAATTAAACGTTCACCCTCGTTATAATCAACACCTGTTCTTGAAAAGCCTTTAATAATGACGTTATGGTAACAGCTGGGTGAGGTTACTGGCAGAACGTTAGTTTTCCGCAGTATGGCCTGTACGAAAATTAAAACTACATTAATTGTATCTAGGTTTCTGTGATATTAATTTTCCTTCTTCACGACATACTGACGCCTTAAGATGTGGCCATTATGAATTTCTAATTTTAACTAAATTTTTTTTAAACAAAATACCATAACCAAAATAAATTAATACTGGCGTTGTTTAGTATTAATAGCAGCATTGTAATGTAATTAATCGTTGGTTACTAATGTGACTTCCATTCTCATCTGTTATCACTTTATTTTTAAAGTTCTTCGCCAAACTATCTTATTTAGACTAACTGAAATTAATCGACGTATTTAATCTTTCTTAGTTGATGCACAGCAGAAGTAATATCAAATGTACAATTTGCATTGAAATCTTAATATAAATCGCATGCCAACATTCCTATTTGAAATTTTGATCTAGTCTAGTCTAAAATTTATACATAAAGATAATTTATCCCTAGAAATAATAACAAGAACATGGGCAGCCCAATGTACTATTTTATTTAAACCAATTCTGAGATCGAATAAATAGATTTGTGTTTAATTATAATTTAATCGGTCAAACCACAGGTCAAACAGTGGTCCATCTTATATCAGTAATGTAAAGTTGTTATACATTTAACTAATGTTAAATATCTGTTTCTAATTATATTTAAAACGTGCTGGAAATTTGTGGAATTCCATAATTGTAAAACATACCTACTAATGCGTGAAACATAATATGTCTCATCTCGAGGCACAAAACTAGTAAAAGAATTCTAAAGAAAGCGTATGGTCTTCGTTGAAGAAACTAATTATAGAGGTACTCTGAATCGATCCATTTACTCGATTGCACAAGCATCAAATTTTCTATTACAAAACGACGTATCATTGAATCGGTACTGCGTTACATTACGAACGGTTGATTCTTTAATTAGTGACTTATCAAGATCGATACTTTGAGTGTAATCAATGCAATGTAATCGAATGCTAATGCAATGTTATGGGTATAACTGGATCAAAGTTTAATAAGTTTCAATTTAATTGAGAATCATAGTCTTTTTAGGTTCTGTACCTATGCATGCGACTACAAATTTACAAGCTTTAGTTATTCTTAAATTAAAAACATTTTTTAGTAAAATTTAACATTAGATTGCTACCGTGGAGGTACTTCGTAGTGCAGAGTCATCATTTGATTAAATAGAAAATCGGTCAAAAAATTGTGTTGAAATCTTTAAAAATTATACAGTATTGTTGTTTGATTTCCCTGTATCATTGCATCTCAAATATATCTCTTTAATACATTCAATACATTCAAAACTAATGAATAGAATGTATTTTTTTCTTAATCTATCTAGTCGCAGACTTTTACCAATTCTCATCACCGGCTCCGATAATATCAGAAAGCCTGAGTTTCTCCACTGGATCACAAAGTTGGCATTGACTTTTAAGTAGATTTTTATCAAGATTATTCCACTTTTAAACTTAAATTTAAAACTGGAAAATTTAAAATTGTTTGACTGTTGTTTTTATCATTAACAAAACTTAAATTTCTTCATATTATATGTATATTGTAGTTTAAGTTTTCTAATATTCAGATTATAAGTTCTTGTCGTTACAAATTCTAAATCTATTCTCGTATTAACCAAAAATAGGTTACAGAGCAAAATAAGTCAACTTATAACCTACAAAACAATTCTAAGCATTGGCTTTGAAAAACAATATCCGGCCTTTGAAACTCTTAGTAAGCATTCTCAATGAGAAGTTAATTCGATTGTAACCGAAACGAGCTGCTATAAAATTGGAATATTACCTTTGAACAATGTCAAAGTAAATCTATCGTAAATCAGTTACAGCCATTTAAACCTACTGATCAATACAAAACGTTACGATCGGTAGAACGTCGCTTAGGTCATTACACTTGGCGATAAATTAATAGCAGTTTGCATTAACACACATCAATCAAACATTACATCTGTCAATCTAGAGCGGTTAAGATAAATTCGAGATAAATACTCCGTTTTATAGCTCGATTATGTATGTCAAATGCGCCGGTTAGGTTGCCCGAACCTATTCTGATTGCACGACGTTTATTTAAATGGGAACTGATTTAATTAATTACAAATATGGGTTGTAATCTTTATTATGTCAAATGCGTTATAAACTTCTTGTGTGGGTTCAAGCTTCGGATGTAATTCTTTTTTTTTATTTAAGTGCTTCTGACCCTAAGGTTTCGTTTGACGCGGTTCGTTTAACTTTTTATTATAGCTTGTTATCAATATCTAAATCACTGGATGCATTAATACGACTGTCATATTAAAGTTTGAGAGTCTTCTTGACCGGTTTTAAGGTATCGAATAAACTTTCATTTTATTAGTGTTATCACACGGTAATAAGTAATAATGCCAAACCAATATTTATTGTATGTATTTAAAAAAGAAGTTAGTTTGAAAGTTGAAAATATCCTGTTTTATTTTTTTTTAGTTATAAAATGTTGATATAGGTTGTATCTAAACTACTAACAATTAATCAAATGATTTATGGTTTCGGTTATGTGTTATGGTAGTCTTTTTAATAATTATCCAAAGTTAAAGTTATTGAATAAAAGGTAAATATATTGAATAACTAAGAAACCAATTTCAGTAAAAAAATATATAACACTATATTATTAAATAATACTAAACTATGTCATCAATATATTTTTTCTGCTTCATTGTATTGTTAAGTAGATAAATATTGTATTATTTCATGAACTAAGTTCCCAACTTTGCCCGATGTTTTTTGTGCAATATTGTGCGTTTAGTTTTATTATTATTATTTCATACAAAATTAAATGTTTCGTTTTAGAGATAATTCTTGCAGTAGGAATATATTCTATGTCGTGGGGTAAATAAATTAAATAATAATAATATAAATTTTTACATATGTATTAATTAAATATACAATTGCTCTGAAAGGATAATACAATTGTTTAAGATAACATAAGGATAATAATATCAAAGAGTAGGACTTTATTCTGTCCGTCTGTTTTTTACTGCAGTCTATAAACACTTATCTAATAAAATCATGGTCACCATCTTTTTGATAAGACTTCCTATGTTATCTTATATCTGGTCATCGTGGGAGTCGTCAGTGCTTTGTTATCAAACTCATATTCTCTGGGATTGCAGGAAGTGCCGGTCCTAATTATTATACTTTAATAAAAAAGGAAATTTACGTTACAGTTCTGATGATGGCGTTGTGGTTTTAGAATTCTTTGTTTGATCCACAAAGAGTTCTAAAACCTGTATAGTTGTTTGTGAGTTAATTTCAAACCGACTTTTAAGGGATGCAAGGGTACCCCCTAAACAACATCTTTTGCCTTGCTAACTCACCTGAACAACGAACGAGGCACTTACGACCGACTGATGGCGTTATATCCGAATGAGGGACATTAGAATACTCTAAGAGTTTGTAGAATAGAAAACGATAAACGTTTGCAACTTGTCCTGAGGGGGGGGGGGCTGGTCTGTCTTATCTCCAGTGCCCTTAATGTAAGGACGGGCGAAAGTTAGCAAGTTATAAATATTGTAACACAGAAACTGACAGGAACTAGCAAAACAGGTACACGATGTCTAAATATAAAATATTCTGACATCACATACTTTTCAGAGTAATATTTCAAACTTACCTCCGCTAACTTCTTGCCCTCTGCTGTATCGCGATTCTTTATTATGAATAATAGTGCAGATGCACCGTTAGTTCTTAAAACATTTTTGCGTTTTATGCACCATATGATGAGGAAATTTTGGGAATACGTTCTGTTTTATACAATAGATAGCTTATTAACATCTATATTTTTTTAAATAGCAAATATGTGGTATATATATATATCGCGACAAAAATTTGCCTATGTCCTCCTCCAAAGACCAAAGTATTTCTATAAATAAAATAAAAATAATTAGATATTATTCAAATAGGATCAGTAGTTTTATTATGAAAGCGTAACAGACAGACAGAGTGGGTTTGAAATTTATTATTTTAGAGATATGTGGAACATTTTGAAGGCAACAAATATTGTTATTAAAACACAGTGTCTATCTAACGAATAACACACATTTTAAGATACTTAGAATGCTAAATCTTTGTTTAAATTGTGTCATATTTTAATATGATTTTCGTACATAAGGTGACACACTGCAACGCACTTATTTAAAAAAACTTTGTCAGATCCACAAATTATTGTTGTGTATTGTTGTGAAAAACCCAATGTGTGCTCTATATAAAAGGTAAAAAGTTGAAGTTGCAAGTTATTAATATATCCATCATAGTCATGATGCAATTGTTAATATCTACGTAATCATCATTACCTATTTAACCGATAAAAGGATTCTAATATTTAGTTAACATCCCTATACTTCTTCAGGTATTAGTAGCTCAAATTATCTCCATACTCTTGCCAAGCATGTCTCAAAATCAAACTAAGAGCAAATCAGGAAGTAGGTATTCAGTTACGTACTAGCTGAACAATGAGGGGCTTCGCCTCAATCCACCAAACTTTCTCCTTTCAAATCCTCATTTCTAAACTTTATAGAGATTTAGGGAGATAATAAATATCTTGTGAATTAATATGGAAATTGTGACTTTGACGAGCCTTACAAACTTTATCATCATTGGTTTAACAAAATCATTACGGATTCTCCCAATTTCTATATATAAATGCGACAAAACTGCGGTCTTAAAAACAAACTGCGCAACGAAAGCTAATGTTGTAATAAAATTTCTTCACAAGAAAGAGAAAATTAGCTTGTAATTAAAATGCTGAGAGTTCGATAATGAGCACACAGAAAATTAATAAAGGCAACAGCGATAGAAAGACTTGCCAATTTAGTTGCTAAATAACACCGGATAAGACATTTTCAAAGATATTTATCTATACTAATATTATAAAGAAGTAAAGTTTGTGTGTTTGTTAAATTGTAAGGGGTAATCTCGGGATCTACTGAACCGATTTTAAAAATTCTTTTACCAATAGAAAGCCACATTATTGCTGAGTGTCATAGGTTATATAAAAAACCGAAAAATAAAAAGGCTTTTACGTGGTAGTCCGTTTTGCGAAGTGAATCGGAGAAAAAACGGTCGAATGAAAGTGTTTCTTACGAACGCTGCCTTAACTGTGAGAGATATATTTTTGAGTTCTAGAGAAAAGATGTGGAGCTTGAAAGTGCCTACAAAAAAGTCAACGACAGCATTTGTCTAACTTTTATATTTAAGTTATGCTCAACGAAGTGGGCACGGGTCAGCTAGTTTTACAATAAATGTTTTGTATTTTTCCATCAAATATTCACAATAAGATGATAATAAAACAAATGTAAATTATTAATTGATACAATAATAATACATACATACAGTCTCGCTTATTGCTTAAAGGGTTAGGCACAGATGATTGATCTCCACAAATTCATCAATTGCTGCATGCATGCTATTCAGGTCCTGATTCTTTTCACACGGCCTTTCTTCAGAACATGACCAATTTTGTAAGTAAATATTTATCGTAATAAACTTCTTCCATCATATTCACTCTATCATCTTCTTAGCCTTAATTCCCAAGATTATTTGGGGTCGGCTACTATTTCAACCGACCAACTGAATATAAATTTTTCCATGAAGCGGCTGGCATCGGATCTTCGCAACCCTAAGGTGAACTAAAATTCGAAGGTTGAATTAGTTGTCAGTATATTTGAGGGCACCGACTTCACAATAACGGCTCAACATGCTCTCCGAGGCTTGGGCGGGGATCACGGCCAAACTTCATTACTCCACGTTGTTATTAAGAATGCGCTGTGAGAAAAACCCAATTTGGCTCGACTCGTGATTTGAACCCGAGACCTCTTGACCATCAGACGCGTACGCTAACCATTTGACATATGAGGCCATATCTAGTGTCAACCTATCGTCGTCTACTGCTGGACGAAGGTCTCCCCCAAGGAACGCCACCCATCCCGGTCTTGGGCAGTCCGCATCCATCTGCCGCCAGCCACCTTCCTCAAATCATCGGTTCACCGTGCTGCAGGGCGTCCTACACTACGTTTGCCTAATGAGGCCATATTCACTCTATAAATTCCTTTTCTGAGTTGAAAATCATCTATAATCTCTACATGACCAAATCATTAAACATTCATTTTTCAATCCTTATGAGTTTCACTTCTTTCGGTACGTTACGTTTCCTTTTCACTATATTCCTGTTTCCAACGCTCACACCACAGAAAGTTCTTAGGGAATGTACCTCTTCAACATCGATTTATCTTTCTTTTCTGACATTATCAAGATTCGTCTCGCGTATTCGCATAATATAAGTTAACTAAACTATAAATGATAGATCCTATGAAACATCTAGGTCATCATCATTCGCGTAGTCACAACTAAACTCAAATTGAATAAAATACTTTTGTGAATAATAATTTCTCTTTATAATTGGTACAGAAACTGCATAATATTCTAACCTAATCGCTCCTTCCTCATAAATATAGATTTAGAGAGTATAGATCAATAACCGGTTCTTCATTAAAGGATCGTTTCCATACAGCTTGTAGAGTTTGTTTATAATGCATACGTAATACTAGACGAAAATTGTAATGAAGGCTGAGGGAATCCCGCAAGACAGTAGATAACAAGCTTTGGAGGCGAAGTAAAGGATTATTAAAACGCAAGTCATGAGAGGAAACGTTTTATTTATCACCCTATAAACGAAATAAAATGAGGAGGCAGAAGAAACAATTTGTAACTTTTTTTAAAATGACAATGAATTACTTAAATTTGACACCATTGCTAATATTGTAATATTTTTTATTATTTTTCTGTATTCGAGTTAATAGTAGCTTGACATTAATTTCCAATAATGCCTATAATTAGGATATCGGAATAGGTTGTGACATAAACATTTTTGACGTCAATTATATTCGTATATCGTATATTACTTCACAATTAAAATTTTGTATTAATCGTGTTTTTAAAACATAAAATACCTACTTAACAGTCATCGTCATTGAGTATCTATTATTAATTATCATAATAAGTTTGACAGGCTTTTTTATAGAAATATCAGTTTTTATATTTATTAAATCAAAGTCGCCCTAATTTTTTGACTTAGGCCTTTTAAATTCTCAGTGTGGAGTTGATTTATGCCTACACGCGGTTCATATGTTTCACGTACGTTATGTAACTGTTTCTGACCTCAGCGTCTCATCAGCATGCGTGAATCCCACAGGCATTGTGGTTCCACTCTTCAGATTAATTATGAGATATTAGTAGGTATAAATGTGTGTCATGAATGAGGTATTACTTTGGCCTGTTTTGGTAAGTAAACCTTTAACTTGGTCTTATGAATATTCATTTAATGAGAACTCAATTTGTCATCGAAAATAAAATCATATTTACAAGATTTGTATTAAGATATATGTTTTAAAAACTTAGTTTCGTGACATTTTATATTTTTATTATTAAATAAAATAAAGCCCCGGAATCACCTAGAGATGAATATTTGACCAGAAAAGTATTAGTGCATCAAACTAAAGAGGCTTTACTGTACTGCCGGAACGTTCCATCGGTGATCAATCTTCAGAAAATAAAAGCACAACGAATATTGGCATGAACGACGACGTCTAGATTTAAACAACCTTATCTTCGTTTATGGAGCAGTAAATTCACTGTATATGTGGAGCATAGTAAACATAAGCAACTGACATTTTTATAGCAAAACTCAACATTTCCAACATTAGGTAATCGATGATATGGAGGAGTTTTTTGACGCTTGTAGGTCAATATTTTGTTAAGTTTGGTATTTAAATATTTGTATTTCAGTTTAATAAATGTATTTTTAAAATAGTGTAAAATTATAGTACAGGTGATTTAACAGGTGGCAGGATACCTGGATTGCGTTAAGACAAAATCTTTTGTACATTTTTGTGTTTGCTTAGAAACATGCATTTCCAACACAATCTACTAGGACTTAAGATTTTTTAAATACACTAGTACTTGATATATATTTTTATTAAATAATACAATAACTAATACCATCACGGAAAATGATAGTGATACAAATTGAACATGTATGTTGCGGTTTAATAACAGTACATCAAAGACTACAATGGTAATGGAATGCCATGTTACAAACGATTTCATTCGGGCGTTGAACGAGGTTAAAATCTGGTGAGGATTACTGTTTTATAAATGCATCAATCATTATGTCAATCGAAATGAAACAGTGACTAAACAACACGAACAAGTCTAACGGAAATCTTCTCAAGTCAGATTGTTTTGATCGTTTGATGTATAGTACGTGACAAGAGTCGCATAAACCAAAATTAACTAAAGACAAGACCAAACCACCAATCCATGAAAAGTATAAATATTACAATATTTATTTATTTAGTGAGTTAAAACTTACAAATGTTGTACAGAGGCGGACTTAATGCCATGAGGAATTTTCTCCCAGTCAACCTTCAGGTGATGCAGAAATAGGATGTAGTAGGTGCACATATAGGTAAAATATGTACTGAATTTATCAAAGTTCTTTAGGTTGTGTAAATGAGAGATGATTATACTTTAGAATTAATAAGATATACTTAAATATACTACTACATATTTTATATCACAAGATACATCATTATACTTCTACATATTTACACAACATACATAAATATACTGCTACACATATAGACAGTTTATATATGAATATACACCGATATGAATTTCATTTTACAGGCGTTGTGACTCTAAACCCAATTCACTATGTAGAAGTTCACGCACTTTTGTTTTAAATGTATAGCAATTAAATGTAGAATATTCATACTCTTCACTACTTTTCGTATTGGAATCATTAAAAATCTGTATAAAAATTCAATCAAATTACATTTTAATTTTAATACTCCTACAAACATGAGATCAAAAAGATTTATCTGAATGTTTCTAAGAATTCCATATTGTAATAAAACTTATATTACTACACAAGCACCTAATGAAATGCCTAACAAACATTTCATGAACTTAATAAATTATCATAGTTACCCTGTGTTCAACGTATTTCGTGCTAAAATGTGTAGTAAATTTACTTCAAAGGTAACCTAAATCTGAAATGGGGTTTCAAAACCAAGGTCTTTGAGTATCTGAATCCAATCTCGTGACTTAATACTCGTCGTTAATGTCATCATAAAAATGTTTTAATCGGCAAAGGAAACATTGATATTGTTTATCAATATTTAATAATCCTACATAAATAAATTTATCAGAGTATCTACTTTAAAAAGATTATTTAGTGTCCGTCTCGTAAACTGAAATAAAAACACTTTTCATTATAATGTAATATAAATAATGATATAATATGACTTGAGTTTTCCACCACACTTCTATCTGATCTTGAAGTATGTCAAGTTTCTGGTCACTAAAATTTAACACAGACAATTTTTAAATTTTAGTTTATAAATAAACAAAAGATTGAGCTCATCACACGAAGTGACTGAATGAATAATATGCAGGCTGTTACTATTCTTTATTTCCAATTTTTAGTTGTTTGTTTTTCTTTATTTTTGTTGTACTGTATGCAATTTCATAAATATGTTGTTTTACATTTTTGGCATAGTTTAAAACTTATTTATTTTTAGATATTATGTGCTAGAAAAATTACTCTTAAATAATATAAAGGCACTTAATCTATCACCTGAGTTGATTGGCGGCTTTAATGCCATTAATTCTGTACCAAATAATCTATTCAAATAAATAAAATTGAAGTGCCTGTATGTAATATCAAATCAACAGTTTTTTAGTAAATGCATATTCGGTTCTTACACCAAAAATGTTTTTTTTTTTTTAAGTTTGTTCTAGGTTATTCCTATAACAGCGAGATCGATTGTGACGGGACTTTTACAGGCAGAAAGCTGATGACACAAGGACGAACATAGGCTATTATAATTTACTAGCTTTATTCACTGTTATATTTGACTATATTTGACTGCCTTGTTGGTCTAGTGGTTAGCGTATGCGGCTGCTGATCAAGAGGTCTCGGGTTCGATTCCCGGGTCAGACCAAATATTTGTGTGATCCACAAATGTTTGTTTCGGAGTCTGGGTGTTTTTCAATGTATAATATGTATGTATTTACAAAAAAAGTATGTCTATGTATTTATATCAGTTGTTTAGTACCCATAATACAAGCTCTGCTTACTTTGGGACTAGATGACGTTGTGTGTAAGATGTCCGATATATTTAAAAAAAAAATAAAAAAAAAATGGCATTACTTGCGATTTACAATAATAACCGCGGGTAACACCTTGGGACTCAGCTAGTATCATATAATACGGTCTATAAATTTTGTACATTTCGGGTTATACGATTTTGCCTTGATATATGTGTTCTTTTTATTAAATGTTTCATCATCATCATCATCAACAGCCTGTAACAGTCCACTGCTGGACATAGGCCTCTCCTTAGAAAGGAGGTATTGGCCTACTATACCACGCTGGCCAGACGGGTTGGTATAGGGTTGGTTTCAAGTTTTCCTTCTCTTGTAAATGTTTATGAATCCTAAATTAAAGTGAAAATTTAAAGAGTACTGTCATCTCTCATTTATTTAAATATCTATTAAAAACCAAGTATTTCTACTAGTGAAACAATTAACCTTAACAAATCATGTTCAAAATACATGAAAATAATTATTTCTGAACAAAAAGTACAAATGTCATAGCAGTTATTGCAATGGCATCTATGCTTTAATAATAGCGGTTAGCTTCGTCCAAAACTCAGCAGGTTGTATACAATTTTGTAATATATTCGTGTTTTAATTTAAACATTTCTGTTGTTGAATAAAACTCCTATCGCAATTTCTGACAAATACTTATCCTTCTTCATATCATTGACTATCAATCAAACCATTAAAAAGAAAAATATAACAGATGAGTGAATAGCACACACGTCTGTAGCAAGTTAATACATCAAATCCCAAAACAAGTTGTCATAACCACAGCAAGTATATAAATACTAGCACCAGTTTAAATGACATATACTTCCAAAAGATCCTTTACCTATTACGTTAGTCCCATTACAAGATTTCGACAAGAGTGCAGTACGACCGGGATGTTTTGAAGTTTCTCGGATAAATAGCACGTCGTGAGCGAATGTGCCTGTTAACACGTAACGAGGTGTGGAGTATAAGCTCACAAGTCATGATCATGTCTTAGCGAGTTATTCGCCGACCACTGACCTTAACCCTGAAGTGAGAAAGTCCTTATTAACAAACGTCTAATTCATTATAATCAACCTTTACAACTCTTCCTTAAGATCTAATTTAGCGTATGTATGCTTCTCACAGTCGTCGATTTTAAATTTAAACCGACAGACGTCGGCACAAGCGATAATTTGTATGCCGTATTGTAGTATTATAATGTACGTGAGCTTCGCTTAACAAGTGTAAAAGAAAGAATATAAGTATAAATAAGGAACTAAATGGATTTGAATTACAAAGTCGACGGTAGATGTGAATTGGTTCTAATTATAGTTTTGATGTGAAGATGTATCAGAGGTTTGCAGATTTAACAGTATATACAGTTGAAGAACAGGTTGTTTTATGAACTGAATGAAGTGGGAGTTTATGGTGGCCCAGTTTATAATAATAACATAGTTGACGGAATTTAATAACATGTATATACAGGTATAAAAGTTAGATGGTACACGAAGGAAAATTTAGCTCTTATTTACCTTGCGATATTATTACCTTTCATGGTTTCCATGGATCATAAACATTTTTAGGGTTCCGTAGCCAAATGGCAAAAAACGGAACCCTTATAGATTCGTCAAGTCTGTCTGTCTGTCTGTCTGTCTGTCTGTCCGTCCGTATGTCACAGCCAATTATTTCCGAAACTATAAGAGCTATACTGTTGAAATTTGGTCAGTCGATGTATACATTTTGGGGGCCCCATACTTGGAACTGAAACTCAAAAAGTTTTTTTTTCATCATACCTATACGCGTGGGGTATCTATGGATAGGTGTTCAAAAATGATGTTGAGGTTTCTAATATCATTTTTTTCAAAACTGAATAGTTTGCGCGAGAGACACTTCCAAAGTGGAAAAATGTGTGTCCCCCCCCCACTAACTTCTAAAATAAGAGAGTGATAAAACTAAAAAAAATATATGTTGTACATTACCATGCAAACTACCAACGAAAATTGGTTTGAACGAGATCTAGTGAGTAGTTTTTTTTTAATACGTCATAAATCGTAACACGTAATTTACCTTTCATCCAATCAATACACTAGTATAAAAACATCGATGAAAGTTACAACGAACTACAAGAACTTTTATATGATGTTACTTGCTGATACGGAACCCTGCATGGGCGAGTCCGACTCGCACTTGGCCGCTTTTTTGTATACTAGACCTTATTCATTAACGTCCGCCCAATTATAAATGGTGAGTCTTCATTTCACTGGTTATTTTAATAAAGTACTGATTTATTAAGCAAGTTCAATGAAAAATAACCTATTTTAATTCTGCTTTTTATTTTTTACTCTAAGTTGTATTCGCCAAATACCACTTGTACCACTTCTGTATATATCCAGTTTGATAGCTTTTACATTTCTGCTTACAATTTTATTGTCTCGAATAGATTTCATACTTAATTGAATGTCAGAATTTCGTGATGAACGTGAAAGCCTTTGATATATAATCAAAAGTTGAGGATCCCGATGTATACACTTTTACAGACACACACAATTCTATAAATAATTTACTTTTTAGTATTGTTATAGAAATACTTCGACGTCCGTATAAAGCCTTATGATATTCATATGTTTTTGTTTAATCACTCTCAAAGTCATTGAAGTGTCTTTTTTAAAGATATTTATATATACTTATATAAATAGCATGGCATTTAATAAGTGACATGCGAAAAATATTTTTTTCTTATAATTACTTAAGATTATATATTCAACTGTCTTGCTGGTGCAGTGGCACCGTAAACATCCGCTGTGCTTGATGTCTCGGGTTTGATTCCCTGGGTTGAACCAAATGTTTGTATGATCTGCAAATATTTATTTTGAAGTTTTCTTTGGGAGTATAATAGGCATGTGTTTGCACATAAAAAATATTATGTTATAAAGTAATCTGATTGGTTTAGGACTAGATAAATAAATAAATATTTCGGACATCTGACACACAACATCATCTAGACCTAAACTAAGCAGAGCTTGTATTATGGCTACTAGACATCTGATATATTACGTAAACATATTTTTTTGTAAATACATACATATTATACATAGAAAACACCCAGACTCCGAAACAAATATTTGTGGACCACACAAATATTTGGTCCAATCCGGGAATCGAACCCTATCTCTTGGTCAGCAGCTGCATACGCTAATCACTAGACATACAAGGCAGTCAAATAATGTTAATATTGATGAAGCTGCATGTTGTGAGTCAGATATCCGAAATATTTATTTTATTTCTATTTTTATTTAATACTAGTTGACCCAGCGAACTTCGTACCGCCCAACTTTAAAATTCCAGAACTTGATCGCAGCGCCACCTACCGGGTCTAATTGCGAATCTAAACCATTCCCAGATCCCCTTGAACACACACAAAAAATTTCATCAAAATCGGTCCAGTCGTTTGAGAGAAGTTCCGTGACATACACACTCACAGAAGAATTATATATATAAAGATAAGGCTGAAAAACATATTATTTGATAAAGCGACACTTAAATTCAGAACATAAACATTTTGATATATTTTATAGATATTTAGTTAATGCAATGAAATCATCCAATAAAACAATACATATTTGCTTCTATTGTCTAGTAAAGGAGTTGAACCTTTTAAAAGTTTTCCAGACAAGCAGATATGCTTGTCTGGAAAACTGATAAGTAGTAGAAACTGATAAGAAGTAACTGATAAGTTACTTCATAAAATATGTAATAGAAAATTGCGTATTCTGCTTCACTGTTTAAATAGTTCAATTTTACTTTGCTCGTACGAATAATGAGATAAATATTCTAATTGTTCAGTAGACGAATACCGCTCAACTCTCATTTACAAGGAAAAGGCACATCTGAGGCAAACATAACATAATGTCGACAAAGCGTATTCTAACGCTCAGTGTATCCTTTAACATAGCCTTTGTTGCGAATCTCCTCTGGTGTTGATGGAACATTCGCAGTTAACTACGTGATTTAAGTTATAGTGTTTTGGCGAGTTTAAAAATATATATATTTTGTAATAGCAATATTATATGGTTTTAAAGCTGTTAATGCTAATTTTTTTATCCTTCTAGAGTCTACTCAACTTGATGGAAAGTATGGGAAAAATCGAAGAGTGGAGGGCACCATCTTCTTATAAAAGTTCCTTTTTAAGAAGATGCTTAAATGCGCTCCTACAAAATTATAAATGTTTATTTATTAATCATACCTAAAGGGTAACTAATGTCTTCAATTACAAAACGCTTCTTTCAGGATAAGAGATATGGTGAAATACGGGTTTATCTCAATTAAAAATGTCATTATTAAAATAACGAAAACAATACAACGTACATAAACCCGCTAAAAGCCGTCACATGGGTCAAGCACATTCCTGTTTACATAACATAACATAAGACCGCTTGCACCCAACCACCAGCACACTGCGTATCCTCTTTCCTTTTCTCGAGTAAGCTTAGCCCCACAATAATGTACCGGAGATAATGCACTTTTAGCTAATGCCGGGACACTTGAGCCTTGATGAATTGTTTAATCTACACTTTGTGGGGGGACTTGATATAGCGAAGATGTTGCATAACGACATCCTTATTAGGATTTGTTGAGCGTTTCGACATCATTAAGCTGCAATTTGCATATTTAGTTAGGAGGTTTATATGTGAGTACATGTGTGTACCAGTGTATACATTATGTTACAGGCAGACCTCAACATAGTGTCGGTGTGTATATGTGCATACTTTTTTACCTTACTTTTTTTACTATGACACTACTTTTATATTTTCAATAAAACAAAATGTTATTGCTTACTGAGTGGGTACACAATAATAGCAATAAAATGATTTGTTATTTTAAGTAGATTGTATATCACTACCGCATTGGGGTGTGCATGTAATCATAGTTGTTTTTAAGTGAAAACAAATTAAATTAAATTTAATGCGTAAATTAAATACAGAACCTATCTTAGTTTCTCGTGCAGCTGAGTAAAGAAATATGCGAAGCAAAGTACTTGCCAACCAACAGAAAGTAATCAAATTATACCGTTTATTTTCACTAAAATTAAGTACACACTTTATTACTACATACTAGTAAATTAATCTAATATAAATACTATTTAGACACAAAACCACTATTGATTTATGCTAATTATTACGAATCGCCACTGCCTGAGCGCACCACTGCAGACTATTCTCCGAAAAACAATCGAGTCAGTGTGTGATTTAAATAGATTGTTTTTAATTATTTACTACACTTAGAAAAAAAATGATAGTGCTTAGACACTCTACAAATTTTAATGTTATTATCATTTCCGTCGGATTACTTTCAATTCGTGTAATATTTTTGTAGTCTGTCTAAATACCGTTTATAGTAGTAATATCCACCACCAACTCTCTATAATCCTCTTGTAATTTTTGTTCCAAGGTTGTCTGGTACAGACCTTTAGCGATAAAATCGCATACTCTATTTAAATTCTTGTTTAAGTTAATTCTAAAGTGTTAGTTTATTTTTTGTGGTTTTTTTTAATAATAATAGTATTCCTGTCTCTTTTTCATCATGCTCGGCTCCTATTGGTCAAGCGTGATGTTAACTATCCTATCTTAGGATCACCAGCAAAATTTAAATAAAAATATAAAGTAGAACTTGGTTAGGTACTTTTGGGAGTTCATCGTGAGCGACGTGTCACGATAGTTATATTTCAACACCTTTTATATATCAGATAATTGTCTGAAACTTTCTCAATAATGGGTGAAACCTGACCTTAAAACAATGACGTGTACATGTAGATAATCATTTCATAAATCATATCCATATGCAGGTCAATAAATTGTTGGACCGATACATCAAAAGTTCAAAACATCGAAAAGACGTAGGTCGATATATTAAACGCACGAATTACAACTATCTTAAGGTTCATAATAGGTCATAAGGTCAAATTTAGTGTTTTAATCTATTTTATAAAAGTATTTAATTGTAAAGTGATGGTTTTTTACTATATATCGAGTAAAATTAGATTGACAATAATTTATAGTTTACCTCAAATGCAACTCTATGCCAAATAACGAAGATATCATATTAAATTAATCACAGTAATCACAACAAATTAACAGCCAATAATTATAAATAGGAACCTTAAGACATATTCGATGGCAGTCAGTTGAAAGATCGATAAACCGTCAACATAGATCATTGATCAATATACTATAAGGGCCTCTTGATTGATTCAATCTGGTGAATCAAAACGAGACAATTTTGATCATGAGATAAATGGAAAAAGAAACCTGATAAAATGTTCGTTACGAAGCTTGCTTACTTGCATTTGGAAGTGATAATATCGTTTCAATTAATTTATTAATGTTGTTTTGTCACCACATTTTTTCAATAGTACGCTTAATTATCAAAGTTAAACTAAGTCATAAAATAAAATACAAAATTCCTGGCAATATATGAAAACTTATTAAATAGATTTTATAACATTTAAGATTAAAAATAAAAACTTAAACATTACAACGACCCTACACTAAACACGTTAAATAAATTTTGCGTTGCGGTATTATAATATTCTTGTTATCGCATTTACTCCGACATTCTTGCTTGGTGAAAAGCCCAACAAAAAGCTCAAAACGAAATAGCTACTCAACACGCGGAGTCAATGTTACATAAATATTTACAAACGTGTGCGATAAGGAATTATAGCCACGTAAACTGAAAATATACCTAAGTCGAATTCAAACGTAAGTAACACATATATTTACTTGTTATGCGATTTAAGCTGTATTGGATCTCGATTTTTGAGGGTTGTGATGTGGTTTTCAACTTATTCTGCATCTGTTTATTCTATGTAGATATCAGAATCAGCAGCCTTTGACGGGCCACTACTAAAACACAGATCTCTCGTTATTAAGGAGGTTTCGAATTACTGGACAAAGTTGAGCACAGGGGTATTCTACATATAATTATGTGTATACTAGCTGCGCCCTGCGGGGTTACCCGCGTATTTTCGTGATAAATATTAGCCTACATATGTGATTATCAAGAACTTACAAACTATCATCATTATGGTTGATATGCAAGTGTGTTATGCCTAGCAACTTGTGAAATTTTGACAGAAGATAAACAGTGATACATTTTGACATCTACGATTTATTTATTTTTATAATCACCTAGTTTTCACCCGTGTATCTCGATTATTGCAGTAAAAATTAGCCTGTGTGTTATTCTAAAATATAAGCTATATTATTATAAAGTTTCGTTCAAATCCGTTTAGTAGTTTTTGCGTGAAAGAGGAGAAAATTTACATACACACATACATACTCACAAACTTTCACGTTTATAATATTATAGTAGGATAACTTAGTAAGGCAGTATGTTCCTCCTCTTCAGTAGCAGCAACCGACGAGCATGTATGAAATTTAACAACTCTGAAATCCTCAATAATGCTGATGATGATGATGAGGTAACTATATAAGCCGCCATGGTGTGGGTTACCAAATGGGTAGTCATATTGCATTGGCTGCATTCGCAATGATCGCAATGAGTATGACGGGACTACTCTCACATTCTACTCATTATTTTCATCAGGCAGAGTAGACTCACTTTTGTAGGCACATATAAAAAGTTCGTGGCAAATGGTGTAGTTAGTATTTTCCCAACCCTGAGCGTATCTAATTCTCCGAAAAAATCAATATTTTATTCATCCAATTTTTTAAATTACCCTTGTTTTGTCCCAGACTTAATAAGAACACAGTTATACTAAATAGAATGTTGTCCATCCACAGATCGCACCAGAATTTTAAATGTACTAGACCCTCTCATTTCGATCACGATCAAACCTTCGCAAAAAAAACTGGCGGAACCAATCTATCTATAGAATAAATGCGAATCCGGATCCGAATAAAATGAGTACAGTGAATGAATGCTGACCCTTTTCATCCATTAATTAATCCCAAACGTTTCGAACTGAAAATAATAGACTCTTAAATCGATTACTCACGTGGAAGCGTCAATCGTACTCGTAACATATGTCAATTAACCTCGACTCGAACACGAACACGGTGAAATACTATTTATCAAGTACTTGGTTTCAAATCGGAGTTTGCATTGTCATACTTTGCTCATGAACCCTGAAGCGATAGATGAATGGTTATTACCTTATATATTCGAAAGACACTGATTGGGGTACAAATGCCCTATATTTAACGTTCGCTAAAATAATACGAATATAAATGATATAACAGACAAAATACGCTTGTGAACGGTCTATAAAAATTGCATCGTCTTGGCTATTTTTCTTGAACAATATACCTCAGTATATTTGCAATTTTAAGCAAGCGGGATATATCATTTGCAATATGGCCGGCTAGACATAAAATACTTGCAACTATAATGAAATATATTGACAATATCGCCGGGCTATACAGCAATTGTTGCACTGTGTTGAGATTTATAATCAGCAACTTGGCGGTTAAAATAGTGCAGCAAGAAATTGGCAAAAAATAGCCCGTTTACGAGCACCTTTACTCTTAAACTTTAATCTAATAATATAATTATCGAGTCTTGTTTCCTGTTCTTGAATCCTGTCAGAAATGTAAGTACGAAAATTTTACTGTGCAAATTCTGTATGATTTTTTTTAGATTTCATTTAAGTATTACATCGTTTCTTACAACTACGTTTTCTTACGCAATGGTAACAAATATTCTAGTGATAGTTTTAGTTATAGTCTACTATAAGACGTATAAATTGAGGCATCCATGCATATGCAGGCACCTATATTTATTGTAAACCTATTTATTTCTCTAAAGAATAAATAAACATATGAAATATATAGATGCAGTCTTTACTCCATGAGAATTCTTAACATGACTACTGAAGTGCGTACGATACGCTGCATACTTATATTACCGACAGTCTCATAAAGTCATAATACTCGCACGTCTACAGTTAGTCCGATGTGAAGTGTACTGATTTGTCGATCATGAGGCTTCTATTTTGAATTTGCTCAGCTATTTTGAGTTAATCCTGACACATTATTTCACACCTGCGAGACGTCCACGTACTTGAATCTTTGTAATTCTTACCTCTTTCGCATTTGATTTCAACTTTTCTTGAAACTTTGATGTCTAACACACATTAACACGTTTGATTTTATAGAAAAATCAACAAATAATAATCAATTCTCTTTGATTGTACTATATTATAATACTGTTACAACAACAGGCCAGAGACAGATGATCAGACGTATATTGCATACAACATACGATTAACTGATTGGCAATTTCAACTGGTTAGGGAGCGTCGAACGTGGTTAATTGCGTCGGTACATTCACAAAGACAATTAGTACAGCTTATGCGATTGTTCTTCATATGGCTGCTAGTAATGGTTTCATTTATTAATTAAAATCATTTTCACCACTTAACGTACTAATAATGAAATTGTTGTTGTTAGACATTATAATGAAGAAAAATCTCACTAAACGGCCATGGTGTGGGTCACCGTGCTGTATTGTATGCTCTGAGGGTGGGGGCCCCTACTCCTGAATTCTACTCGCGCTTCCTATCAGGCAGAGTAGAGCCACGTTGGTACGCTTAAATATATAAAAACAAGTAATCAAATGTCTTATGATCAAGTTATAATATTGTAAGAATAATTAGGTTGCATCATTGTAAAAAATATATTTGTACCTTTTTAACGAATTAGTTTCTAGAGATACATAAAGAAAATGTTAAATCCACTAACACCATGACTCATTGACTGAATAGTATTGGGAGTCTCGATTCAACTTATCAGAAATTTGGAATGGAATGAAAACATTGGACTTCACATAGTAAAATGTGCTACCGAACAGCTGCAGTTTTAAATTTAAATAAGTTTTCAAAGCTCAAAGTACAGGTGAAACTCAATTAAATCAGGATTGTATTAAAGTTTTGCTTTGTTACTAAATATAACTTTTTTAATCGTGTATTTTGTTATTCAAAGTTTAAAACCCTGCACCCAAAGTCAGCGTGTGAAAATAGAGAACTTTTTTCATATTTTATCACGAAGTAACCATTACAACCAAACCAACCACAGTATTTTAAAATGTTAGATTAAGACGATCATTGAATTATAATTTACTTAAAGTATGGTTTCCGAGTAAAAATTTTTACGTTACTTTTTAGGTCTTATAAAGTACACGCAGTGTGGTCGTGCATGGGAAACTGGACTGCCAGGAAATCAATAGGTTGCGGCTGTTCAAGAAGGTGTCAAGTTACTCGCTTAATCAAGTATTAAAAGCACAGAAAAGGCTTCTTTTCATTGGATGAGGTTCTTTTCATGTATATATCTGAACGTTAAAAAAAATATAGAATACCTTTAATGATACTTTCTTTTTATCAACCGTGTTCTTAAATTTTTCTTGCGAACTTCTAGTTCAAATAAGATATATACATAACTTTTTTATGAGCTTTGTTTTATTCATCAATCTAAAAAATAGTGATAGATTATAATTATATTGGTTAAATACTTTGATTTTAAACGATCGATGGTTTCCGGTTGTCTAAATTGGTATAAGAATTTTATCACAAAAGTTAAAAATAGTATTACACGAAAAACGTAAAAATTTGGAAATGCAAATTTGAAAATGTTTGAAACCAAATTTTTAAGTAAATCTATAAATGTGAAAATTGTTTTATAAATAGTGAAATAACAAAACTATTACGTATTAGATAGGTTTAAAAACATTGTATTATTTCCTCTTAAATTAGATATCCAATTCTGTTACATGAGTATAGTGACATACTGTTAAATTTAATGTGTAAATAAATATATAGTCATTTAATTATACATTAAAACGTGTCCGAATTAATACTTTTTTAAACAATTTTGATTTACCTTCCAAAGTGATGCCACTTTCTAGGTTTAAATAATCAACAAATAAATAATTCTGAAAAACATTTAATCTATTAGATCGACAAAATGAAATCTATAAAATCCTTTCGATACTCCATGTAAAGTGTAACTCAACCTCTAGGCCATGCGCCCACAGTGGCTAGTTCTCAATGATCTGTGCAGTGACTGGTCAACATTGTTTGTAACAACTTTTTTTAGTTACTATAAATAATTCGTATTGGTAACGCAATAAGATGACGTGTTTAGGTGAGCGCCATCTTTATCAGGTTAGCGGTAGCTCTTACAATCCTTCTTCCTTGGTTTTAGATAAACTTTCACCCGCGAGTCGTCAGATGGCGTCATTTCACCTAAGTGTAGCACGGATGAGATTAATACTCTGTGGTAAATTGTGTTCTATGTTATCTTTGGTCATAAGTCTGTTTTGTCTATGAGAATCAGGTGATAGCTTTTGGTTAACGAGTGGAGGGTAAAAGTTTTTATTCCAACGGGACCTTGAGATATAATATATAAAGCGGGCCCTAATTCCCCGAAAAAGCACTCTTAGTTCTACTGCGGTCCTAGGCGAAACTCTGCTCGTTGTAATATTGGTTCGTGAAGAATTCCTGGTGTTTAACCCGCTCTGCAAAGTGGTGAGAAACCTGCTTTCTTTATTTAACTATATTTCCTTGTACCAGTCTGTTTGTGTGATTATGTACTTAGGATTGTGTCTCATATTTTTTCCTAGGGTTCCAAGGATTGATTCCAAGGATTGATTTCAAGTTTTGGTTTGAGATCTACCTCAACCAACGTTGGTCTACCTTCGGCTGTACCTTGGGTGCAATAGGAGAATCCCATTAGCTGTGTGTGGGCAATCAAGCGAGCAGAGGTGCCCAGTGTAAAGGAGAGCCTCCTCTTGTACAACAAATCCCCAAGGACATAAGATGACGGACCTCAGGGACCACATCGGGGCTCCCGTATTAACTTCACTGACGTCTGCTCTTCCCGGTCGAGCCCCCAGAGATCCAGGGAAGCCTAAGTTATAGACTATTTGTATAGCAACCCTCTTATTTAGGATTAGATTTATATTTAGATATAAGAATCTTAGTACTATAATGTTGAACAACCCACCTTTGTAACTTTGTGTATTATCTCTAGTGTGTAAGAGGTGGATCTATTTGTGCTTCATGTGTGCAATGAATAAATGTGTGTGAGACTGAACCCATGTTTTCTTGGGGAATACCTGGCTACCCAAATCGACATATGCACACATATGAACTCTGTCTGTTATTCTCTCAGCTTATAGATACTACTTGTGAACAGGCGCCCTGGGATATTTCACATAGCTCTACTGACTGCGCACCGGTGAGTGACGCCCCCTGGTAGGGCTAGGGCCTTCTACTAACCCCCCTTTACCGGGGCTAGGGGTTACAAATTGGCGCGCCAACGTTTGGCTTAGAAACCGAACCCTTCTTTGTGTGTGTGCTGTGTCTGGGTGGTTTGGTTGTTTTTCAAGGAAACATCCGTCCGATACGTCCCAGGACGTTAATTGGTTTTGCGAGTGCAGCGCATATAATTTAATCTGTTTGCATTTTTTCAGCGCTTCATACCACCTTATAGCGGCATGCAAACCTAAAAATTCAAAATTTATGTTAAAATTTCTTCTGCACAAACATTTGGTAAGTTTGGATCATCATATTTTGGAATTCTGTGTGTTTTATGTTTCTGTGTTTTGTCCTTTTGTTTTGTTCGGTCTCACACATTTATATTTTTACCCCTTTTGTCTGTTGAAGAAAAGTCACTTTGTGAGGGTGTCTTTTTTTCAACAATATATTATACTACCTACTTACAAAATAAGTAAGGAATTTATATTTTAGAACTTTGTATCAAGTCAATACTTGACTATAAACTTAATGTTTATTTAAACAAAAGGATTTGTTCTCCTTTTGTCTTGATAAATAATAATATAAATTTATTAAGGTAATTTAAATTCAATTTGGAAATACCCTTCTTGTGTTAGGGTAAAGAAAACTTTTTACAACTTGAAACTTGTGTTGTGTTATTGTTTTAAAGAAGCCATAATACATGGTTATTAACTTGTATTAACCAATAACTGTGATTAATTGTGTTCTTCAAACGCGTTAAATCACCAATTAGTGTTTTGTATTGTAACTGCTTTCAGTTGAACAGCTGGGAGGTAACATACTTAGTTTTTTAAATTTATCTAAAATTTGAATTTGTGTAATTGTTGTTACCCTACAATTTAAATCTTTTTTGTTTTAAATACTTTTACTCACAACTTATATGTGGTAATCTCACTACATCTGACTTTGTTGTATTAAAAAAATAAGAATTTGTAGTTACCTCACAAATTCAAACTTTTTTGGTTTTAAATAATTTTACTTTTAAACAATCTTACTTTTATCTTATGAACTTTGTTCGTTTTAAATCATTTTAACTTACAACTTAATTTATTGTTGTTGTTGATTAGTTAACACAGTTAACTTAACAAAACTTGGTATTTAGATGCAACAGTCTAAGCTGTTCTTTTGTAATTAATATTTTTTTCTTTCTAGTGTACTGAAAAAGCTTAGTGCTGTTCCCTAACATAGTTCACATTAGATTGTAATAGTGAATTACTATATACTTTGAAAAAGATACTTTATAGTGTTAACAGTTATATACTGTAGATACTCACTTTAACCCTACTTTACATTGCTAATAGTGAGTTACTTTATGTACTACATATTAATACTGACTTGAACTATAACCATATACTGTAATTAGTGAATTAGTGCGGTGTAACTTTCTCTTTTGGCGCTGGGATTGACCGGGTGCAGTAACTTAGCTTGTATTAGAGCTCTAACTTTAAATCTTAACTTTGTATCTTAACTTTGAACATTACTTTAATCTTATAACTTGGAACTTTGGCTTTGAACTCTGAACTTAGATTTGATGTTGAGATAAACTTATTATTGAAGTGTCAACTATGTAACTTGTAATTTGAATCTTTAACTGTGAACTTATAACTGTGAATTTATAACTTTAACTGAGAACTTAGAACTGTGAATTTATATAACTTTAACTGTGAACTTTGAACTTAATTTTTTTTTGTACATCATGGCCCAGTTAGCTAGGTGTATAAATTATTTAGAAGGGAATAAACTTATTAATGCTTTATCTGCCATGGGGTTTTCAGTTGGCGCTGATGACACGGTGGCAAGTCTTGGGGATAAGCTGCAAACTGCATTGTCTTCTCCGGCGTGGCAGCATTGGTGCCAGCGCCTCTCTGTCCCTGCTTCTGCTGATATGAAGCTGTTTCTGACTTTATGGTTTGAATGAACTGAATATAGTTCGGTATTCAGGTGATCCTTTTGAATTTACTTTTTTTGTGAAATTTTACCTTAGTTTTTTTGTTAGAATCTAGTCACTTTAGGTTGTCAATGTATGCTTAGGTGTCTTCTGCGATATGTCTGTTGCTAGTTCGTGGTTTCGATTACCCCGAACTGGTAGGTGTCCGTGACCAGTATGGAGCATCTCTGTCTGTGTCTATGTCTGCGGTCAGCGGTCACCTATTCTCTCTAAAGATGTATCGGTTAGGGAACCAATACCAGCCCATGGTGACGGTCCTCACTACACCTCGCCTGAGCTGGTAGGGGGTCCATTGGACTCGTCTCAACGAGGCCACTACTTATTAAAGAAAAATTTTATTTCTCTGTACTTAACTGGTTGGGTTTACTGTGTACCTAATGTACTGTCTTAGTCTCTCTGCTATGTACAAGTGAACTTTTATAAGACTTAATGTCAATAATATTTTGTCAACTCTAGTATAGACGCTTATTGTCTGGTGACTAGTTCTTCAGTTATTTCCTCTCACACTTCTGCTGGTGGTAGGTATCAATTGGTGTGTCTTCAGTACTGGTTTGGTATTTTGGGGTTGGTGACTGTGTGTGTCTTTGGCGAATTAAAACAAGCCTACACGCTGTTGTGTCAGGTCCCTTGTCACCTGACACAGCTGTTGATGATGATGTTATGGAGCTTTGTCTGTTGATGTGGCAGGACCATGCTAGTCCTGCACACAACTTTTATCTGCAAGTTGCAGTTATTCTTTTATGTGGAGTAATGCCCTACTTGGCTTACACACATCCTTCTCTGCATGTTGCACTTCTCTTCTCTTTGTACAGGGGTATGACTGGCCTAAGGCTCTAGTCTACCCGTCTGATATAGTCTAGTTACAGCGGGTCGTGACTGTAACAAGTTCGCCAAAGACAATACGCACTCATCGCCCGAGATGTCTTGCCTGCTGGTAGATTGCATCAATTTGATGCCTCACCACTAACTTCTGTCTATATGTTTAGGTCAGGCCTTTCTTTTTTGAACAGTTTTTAAAACTTAGATGTTATTATGTTAAAACTCTTGCTGTGAATTGTCTTAGTTTTAGCTTTAGAGATTACTTAGTGTCACTTAATTCTTTTGAAACTTTTAATAGAAATTAAATTTGGATTTCATTGGGACTTTGGAATAGATTCTGTTTTAGTGGGTGTTACTAACTTAGCTTCTCTGTGTAGTAATTTTAGATTTTTTTGTTCTTTTGTTATATAGGCAATCTTTTGATTTCCTTCGCACCCTGCTCAGGAAATTTCACGGGGGAGGGGGTACTGTAACAACTTTTTTTAGTTACTATAAATAATTCGTATTGGTAACGCAATAAGATGACGTGTTTAGGTGAGCGCCATCTTTATCAGGTTAGCGGTAGCTCTTACAATCCTTCTTCCTTGGTTTTAGATAAACTTTCACCCGCGAGTCGTCAGATGGCGTCATTTCACCTAAGTGTAGCACGGATGAGATTAATACTCTGTGGTAAATTGTGTTCTATGTTATCTTTGGTCATAAGTCTGTTTTGTCTATGAGAATCAGGTGATAGCTTTTGGTTAACGAGTGGAGGGTAAAAGTTTTTATTCCAACGGGACCTTGAGATATAATATATAAAGCGGGCCCTAATTCCCCGAAAAAGCACTCTTAGTTCTACTGCGGTCCTAGGCGAAACTCTGCTCGTTGTAATATTGGTTCGTGAAGAATTCCTGGTGTTTAACCCGCTCTGCAAAGTGGTGAGAAACCTGCTTTCTTTATTTAACTATATTTCCTTGTACCAGTCTGTTTGTGTGATTATGTACTTAGGATTGTGTCTCATATTTTTTCCTAGGGTTCCAAGGATTGATTCCAAGGATTGATTTCAAGTTTTGGTTTGAGATCTACCTCAACCAACGTTGGTCTACCTTCGGCTGTACCTTGGGTGCAATAGGAGAATCCCATTAGCTGTGTGTGGGCAATCAAGCGAGCAGAGGTGCCCAGTGTAAAGGAGAGCCTCCTCTTGTACAACAAATCCCCAAGGACATAAGATGACGGACCTCAGGGACCACATCGGGGCTCCCGTATTAACTTCACTGACGTCTGCTCTTCCCGGTCGAGCCCCCAGAGATCCAGGGAAGCCTAAGTTATAGACTATTTGTATAGCAACCCTCTTATTTAGGATTAGATTTATATTTAGATATAAGAATCTTAGTACTATAATGTTGAACAACCCACCTTTGTAACTTTGTGTATTATCTCTAGTGTGTAAGAGGTGGATCTATTTGTGCTTCATGTGTGCAATGAATAAATGTGTGTGAGACTGAACCCATGTTTTCTTGGGGAATACCTGGCTACCCAAATCGACATATGCACACATATGAACTCTGTCTGTTATTCTCTCAGCTTATAGATACTACTTGTGAACAGGCGCCCTGGGATATTTCACATAGCTCTACTGACTGCGCACCGGTGAGTGACGCCCCCTGGTAGGGCTAGGGCCTTCTACTAACCCCCCTTTACCGGGGCTAGGGGTTACATGTTGACTGTGGAATTTGGTGATGTAACAGCTGTCGTGACTGACATTAACTCGTTATCACTTTCAATTGCTGCTAAGCACTCTCTAGAGAAGGGCAGACTTAAAATATTTTAACCCTTAAATAGTTTTGATTGATTACGATCACAGCCGTTGAAATTATTAAATAAGTGTTAAGTAAATTATGTAAACTAATAGGCTTATGAATTTCCAATTTGAGACTCAAAAGTTTGTAATTGTACGAAGTTTGTTGTTTTCTAGTCGATAAACTTTAAGGTTTAAAAGAAAATGTACGACTCTAGTTTAATTGTATTTTTATAAATCTAACAGCTGGGAGCATATCACAACTCACTATCTCATTTACTTAGAATATCGTAATTAAATTAATTGAGTGAAAGTCAGGTGATATTGTTAATGAAACAGTTGCCGGTGAAAATGTAGAAATGCTTATTAATTATTTTAAGTGCATATATTTTAACACGTTCGAAAATAAACTACCTTAATTACTAATTAACAAGGTAATTAGTAATTAATAATATTAATAGACAATAAATTAAGTGTATAGTAAATCATATGTGCTTTGAGATTAAAGTTTTATGGAAGTTATATAATTTTCATTAAATTACACAATTAAAAATAGATTAAAAGTATTCCATTTTAGTAAGGCCTACCTTGAACGCTATTCATGTTTGCACAACATACTTGGGACTGACGTGACTCATTCACCGTAGTTGCATATAATATATACCTACCAAAAAGCACACGTTCTGGAGTGTCCTAAAACTGGATTAGTATTCGCATGATTAAAAAAATTATAAACTCTAAGAACCATGACTAGATCAAAATTTGTACTTCAAATACCTCACTAATATAATACTTAATAGAGCGTAGCTAACAGTAAACGTGTTTGGTAAACACAATCAATTTCATTGAGTATTGAATCACATTGTTTAAAGGATAACCGTAAATTAACAATTGATTCCATAATGACATTAATAAATTATCTGTATCATACATACCCTTCACTCAATGAAACAATGCTGAATAGAATTTAGTTTCAGTTCATACTGACACGACTGATAACGTTAACAGATTAATAACACGATTCATTTTGTAATCATAATTTATTTGGAATGTACATAAATTGTAAAATATGTTCTAGAGTAATAAATACTCTATTATTTTAATATTTATACCTGTAAAATTAATTAAGTATATCGGCACTAAAATGATGAAATATAATGGTTACTAAATGGTTACTTGTTACACTTGTTGTTATATTTAAAAAATTACATGGTAGTATTGTACATATCTACATATGTTCTATTGTGCGTACCTATGTACTATTGTACATACCTATGTACTATTGTAGATACCTATGTACAATAGTACATCATATTTTAGTATCGATAAATTTTTTGGGATGTAATTTTTTAAATATAACAACAAGTGTAGAGTCTATATTCAAGATGAATGGAATATGGTATACCTACTTTTGTATGTCAGTTACACTGTGATTCACGCCCATACCTCAAAGTGTACGTTAAGCCATTGGTCCCGGTTGTCATGAACATCTATGGCAATTTTCATTGGGAAATCAGTGACCTCAAATATTCAGACAGCTAGTTCAATTTTCGAATTCGATTTTCCATTAGGGTGTCACAGTTCTGATAATAGTCGCTCCGTTAAAAAACTGATATTCAGATAATACCGGTGGAACAGCTTACCCCAAATTTTGGGAAATAGGCAGAGAAGATATATAGTTAGAACCTATCTAATTTCGTAAACCGAATATCAAAGTGATAGGATTTCATTAGGAAATAACTGAGAATAGCTGAAGTAAAAGCTCTGAGCGGATTTAATTATTTTCAGTTTAACAGGATTATGTAATTGGCTTTTAGAAGCAGTAATAGGTCTAATAACGCTTGAAGCTCGCTACATACGATACACTGTAGTATATTATTTAAAGCCCTTGTTTATAACGCGATGTGCGTTTGGTACCTCAGAAATGTAATTAAATTGTTGATGCCTCAAACGTGTCGCCTTAATAATATCTATTAAGGTTATTGAAATAGGTAATACTGCAATATTAAATAAATTTGTAACCTTTTGATAACTGAATTTCGTTTATAAGCATTAATCAAAGGTTACGGAATTACATTTAAATAAATAAATATTTCGTACATCTGACACACAACGTTCTCTAGTCCCAAACTAAGCAGAGCCACAGATTACTGAATAGTTAGCAGAGCTGCACTCGTACTATGGGTACTAGACAACTATACTAGACAACATATATTTGTTATGGAAAATACTTTTATAGAAAATACCCAAATTTAGAAACAAATACTCGCAGATTATAATGACTTATTGGGCTCGGGTTTCCTCTCAGGAGATGGTTAAGGCCATACGTCTTCACGCTATCCATAGACCAACATGGCAGTCAGATATGATTCTATTAAGGTAAAACGTTTTATAATTTTCCAACATAAAATTCATTGACAACCTGTAATGTCTTACTGGGCTCGGGTCTCCTCTCAGAAGATGGTTAAGGCCATACGTCTTCACGCTATCCATAGAACAACAAGGCAGTCAGATATGATTCTATTAAGGTAAAACGTTTTATAATTTTCCAACATAAAATTCATTGACAACCTGTAATGTCTTACTGGGCTCGGGTATCCTCTCAGAAGATGGTTAAGGCCATACGTCTTCACGCTATCCATAGACCAACAAGGCAGTCAGATATGATTCTATTAAGGTAAAACGTTTTATAATTTTCCAACATAAAATTCATTGACAACCTGTAATGTCTTACTGGGCTCGGGTATCCTCTCAGGAGATGGTTAAGGCCATACGTCTTCACGCTATCCATAGACCAACAAGGCAGTCAGATATGATTCTATTAAGGTAAAACGTTTTATAATTTTCCAACATAAAATTCATTGACAACCTGTAATGTCTTACTGGGCTCGGGTTTCCTCTCAGGAGATGGTTAAGGCCATACGTCTTCACGCTATCCATAGACCAACAAGGCAGTCAGATATGATTCTATTAAGGTAAAACGTTTTATAATTTTCCAACATAAAATTCATTGACAACCTGTAATGTCTTACTGGGCTCGGGTCTCCTCTCAGGAGAGGGTTAAGGCCATACGTCTTCACGCTATCCGAGTGAGGATTGAGAAGAAAACGTTGTGGCTACGTAATTTTGCTGTTGAATGTTTTTAAACCGCCCAAAGGCTTCCAACTAAGCTTCCTGACTGTTTTCTTATGATAACAACCGGGACCAACTGCCTTTTTTTTACGTGTGGCAATCCCATCGGACCACCACCCCGCCGGGGCTTGCAGTGGGGCGATGTGTCGGACTCGAGCCGACTAAAACCACACGGTGTGACCTCTTTGCGCCTGTATTTTGGGAGGAGTCCAGGGAAGGGATTTCCTTCTGAACCCCTCCCAATGCCTGCCCGCACTGTTGCGGGCACCGTCTCCTACAAACTCTCAAAATGGGCGACAACCGGTCACACGCGGACGCCGCCCGGCCGCCGCATGAGGCGCAGGTGTGCGCGCCTCCGCCGCCCGGTTCGCTGGAGGCGGATCGGGTCTACGCGGAGGTCGTCCTCCCGGGCCTTCTCCGCCGCCTACTTCTGCGAGATTCCGTCCTCACAGAAGTTTGCGACCGCGATAAAACAACTGTCGCTACCGGCCATGGAGCGTACTACGGCCGGTAGCGATAGATCCACTCCGATGACCAGTGAGGGCCCGACGCTACGATACCGACTGCCTAACGTGACCTCCGAATCATGAAAACGTTTATGGTATCATGCCAGAAACGGTGTCTCATCAGGTACTGACCGTACCGTCGTTTTACCCTCGATGATTGGTTTCAATCAGCTAGGGTAAGCAAGCTTCTTAAATAATATTAGCATACAAATAATCCTGATAACGTCGTCAAAATACAGTTCATTGTCTGTTTTTCTTTTCAATGTAAAAAAAAACAATTATCGTGATCAACGATCAATCTATAAATGGGCTACTAAAGAAAAAATAATTCGACACTAAATCTCATAAAACAATATATGCTTCACCTCTTCGCGAAAATGGAAACCCTCCGGTTTATATGCGAAATCTCAAGTGTATTCCACTAGAGTGCCTCAGAGACGTTTGCGTCATTACTTTTCTTGTAAGAACAAGTCTACTCAAGTAAGAAAACTCTAAATTTAATTTAAATTGAACAACTCACACGGTATTTGATGTAGGGTGACTATTATTTCCTGCAAATAAGTCCTTTAGAAATAACAAAGTTCGGGGTCTTTTTACAATATTAGCAGCGCTAACAATTTAGTATAATGATGTTTGTCGGGGTTTTGGTGAAACAAAAACACAAGTAGGCATTACGCGCGTACTTCATTACAAAAGGCTTACCTGACTCCAAGAACTGGAGCGCGGGGATTTACATTTTTAAACTGCGGATAAAATAATGCCGTAAAAAAGATGAACCTAGATTAAACAAGCGCTTTTATATCCGTGCTTACTAACTACCCTTACAACACCGTTATTGTACTTTAAAAACCTTTATTGCTGTCCAAAAATATTACTGGAGAAATATTATTATGACTACACAGCAGATACGATTTGATGCACTCTTGAGCATGCAAAAACAGTGTGTTATATGGAGCCATAAACTACCATACAGTATACTGCACGGTAATTCAGTAAAGTATATTAAATTACAGGTAATAAAAATCTTTACAATGGGTGCTAAAAAGGTACATACATGCGGTACTCCGAGGGCCTATGAGGAGTTTTGCCGACCTGTGATTTTATGTGACATTAAATTGAAGAACACTGATTTATACAACGCCTTACAAGTAAAGTAAGAGTTTCTGTGAAATTCAAAATATTGAGAAAATAGTCAACTTTGGTTTTTTACAACTAAGGGAAGAAGTCTAACTTTGGTCTTAGATATAAAATCCTCTCTGAGAATTCGAAACGATTCATGTAACACCGTTTTATTTTCCTACCACAGTTTACTTTACCATATCAAGAAATAGTAAGGAACTTAGTAAGAAACTTAGTACATTTGACTGCCTTGTTGGTCTAGTGGTTAGCGTATGCGGCTGCTGATCAAGAGGTCTCGGGTTCGATTCCCGGGTCAGACCAAATATTTGTGTGATCCACAAATATTTGTTTCGGAGTCTGGGTGTTTTTATATGTATAATATGTATGTATTTACAAAAAAAAAAAAAAAAAAAGTATGTTTATGTATTTATATCAGTTGTTTAGTACCCATAACACAAGCTCTGCTTACTTTGGGACTAGATGATGTTGTGTGTAAGTTGTCCAAATATTTATTTATTTATTTTTTTATTTATGCTGTATAATAAAATTAACTCCAGTCTTACTTTTGAATAGTAATAAACGAAACTGGCAAGAAAATATGAATAACACCTACATTGAATAAAAAGACTGAACAAAAGAAAAAATAATGAACCTCTCAAACTGGAATATCAACTAGGAAAAAGTGAATGTGTGTCCAGTTTTCTACTTCTCAAAAAATAGGTCAAATAACTTTAAAGCAAATGATTTGATAAAGAAAGTAATTTATGCAAAGTAACGTTTATAAAATTTCGGTCTTAAGAAAATTTGAACATGCCTGATAACGATGGTTATTATGTAGTAAACCTGTCGTAATACATAATGTTGATCTGTTCTGTAACTGTAAACATACAAAGAGCAGATCGTTAGTGAAGATCGAATATATATCGCTAAGGTAACGAGATGACTGTGACGAAGTGGTTAGTCAAGGATGTCTGCAGACTACCAATCATTGTAAATACAAATAGAGCCCTAATATGATACATAAAACATACATATTGTTCTATTAGGAGGGATGACCAAGAAAAAAACAACACATGTTATTTTATCAGCTTTGAAAAAAGTTTTAAATAATTATTCTAAATTATGAATACTTAGGAAATCTTACAACATACGAAGTCATCTAGTCCCAAACTAAGCAGAATTTGTATTATGGGTACTAGACAACTGATATAATATAAATACATAAGCATACTTTTTTGTAAATAAATATTATTTGGTTTACAAATATTTGTTCCGACCCGGGAATCGAACCCGGGACCTCTTGATTAGCAGTCGCAAACGCTAACCACTAGACCAACAAGACAGTCATAGAAAGTAGAAGCTCGACTGTTTAACTGCAATTAACTAAAAATAAAAAGATAAGGATCACAGTGTCTACATAAAATTCGTCAGACTAATGCATTGTTCGGTAAGCTTACTAAACACTATACGGTTTCGCATGCGGTGACTAAATATGTAGGTTTGGTAGATTATCCTTTGCCCATAGATAACACAGTATTGTTTGATTCCGCTTGCAACACTATTAAGTGTTTAGTAGGCTTAAAAACAATGCATTTACTAATGCTAGTAGATATCTAGTAATTTCTTAGTACTAATGTAATGAATTCAAAGACAACTTATAGTTTCAGCTGTAGGTCCTGCCAAAGAAATGAGCATACATACATACATACATACGCTCAAAAAACATTACACTCCCTCTTTCGCAGTCGGGTAAAAATAAAGAATGTTATATTTAAAATTAAACATTCATTAAATTTACAAATCGAAACAGTTTTTAAGTTAAGTTAAAGAATTTCGAGGTAAAACCTTATTGATACCTATATCATTCGGCGATGTGTATCATTCGGTGATTTATCCTGAATTCGATCAGTAAAGACGGCGTACTTACTACCTGATTATATCTGTAATTTTCAAGTAAAATTCTGCGGAGCGTAATAAGGCGACTGGAGAATTATTCAATTTAAAGTTTTGTAGAAATACAATATAATATATGATAAACAGGTATATATAAAATATTAAAATGTGAAAATTGCGCAGGCGGAGAAGTATGAAAATAAATGTGGTACAGTTAAAGTTTATATAAAGGAGATGTGCATAAAGATAAAAAAAACCATCGATTTTCGACCACCACTTCAATTTTTGTTCTTATGAAACCTGTTTATTATTCGAAACAGAAATAAAATATAGCAGTGTTGCTATGATTTATGTACTATGGTATACTACTATCATAATTTCTTCACTGTAATTGTTCTTGGTTAATATTATTACTCATAAAATGAGTAACCATCTTGTCCTAACACTAACAAGCATGTCCGTTGATGCATAAATAGGTGACACTTAGCAATAATAGTGGGATTTATAAGTTGCATTAGTGCTGATAACAAAATGTATTTTATCGATGTTATGTTTTTCTGAAGGACAAATAATTATTTAAATATAATTTGATGAAATATGTGATATTTAATTTTATTATTATTTTCTAGATAATAAGTTACATTTTATTAAAACTGAAATTATTTATTACGTAATCAACATCAACAACAACCCATAACGTCCCACTGCTGGGCTCAGGTCTCCTCTCAAGAGAGGGTTAAGGCCATATTACGTAATATAAAAATTTAAATAATGATTTAGGTCATAATTGATTTTTCTCAACAAAAACTAAAAATTGCCGTTTTAATGTTAGTACCGTATAAACTTTAAAATTAATTTAGTAAAAAACTGTTCATTTCACATTAAAGATATACTTCCCAATTTTATTTATTTGTATACATTTGATAAGATACTATATCTATTTAGATTCGAGCATCGCAAAATTTAATTAATATATCATCTTAAGAGAATTAATCTCTTTAGAAGACAATGTCGAACACGAATTGGTTTGACATGTTATTTGAGTAACACTTAGTATAACAATGTAATAGTAAATTCTAGCAATTTCTAATACTATCAGTGCATAACTTCATATGATCTTGAAATGTTCACGCACGTTCGAAAAAAATAGTAACACGTCTCAAATTATACCCGTTCAAATTGTTTCTATCGATACAGATCACATACGTGTTTTCAGCACTATGTAATCCGCTTGGGGCGTGTACTGACGCAAATTATATACTGCATAGCTTACTCTTACAGTTTGCACCTCTCAATCGTTTCGCAAATTTATATGAATCATTATTGGGTTGAATTATAGTACCACGTCGTGCAGAGCGACCGCTGAGCATGGACGTGAGAAGACGGGTTTCCCGAAGAAGATGCGTGATTACTGAATTGCTGCTATTACCCTTTGACATTGGACACATTTGTAGGGATACTGCAAAGGGTTTTGATTTAGAAAATCTTTGATTGAAATACATATAAATTTAAGTATTTACCTAGTTATACAATACTTTGTACGTCTTGAAAATTATTCATTTTAAATATCGGTTGCTTGGTTACTTTTCAAACTTTGATTAGTGAATAACATAATTATCCTCATACAAAAGTATCCCCTTTTATTAGCTATTTCTGTACCATAACTAATAAACCCCTACAAAAACTTAAGAAACGTATCTTTATCACACAACATACTTTTTATACCGCGACTTTTTGACCACGAAACCGTATCCAAAATTTCAGTACTTTATGTCTGCAAGGCATCAATAGACGTGTTATTAAGTTTCCTTTAACATTGCGCCAATATGCGTTTCATCTATAGTTGTTGGCCAGTGGATCAGTGACTGTTGTTTGGCGAAGATGATGAACCCAAATAGAGGATTTGCCAATCAGGCTACGTAACATTTTGTGGACCAGATCGATTTCGTCAGTAAATTATGACACATATTTTGCAGCCCGCAAACTTTTAATGGCAAGAATCAGTTAAAGTGGTTAATATGCAGTAAAGTGGTTATTGTACAAAATATAGCCTCTTTAATAAATATTTCTAAGCCGAGGCTCAAACCAAGTAGCGTATAATTGAAGAGGTCTATGTCCAGCAATCGACTGCGATAGGCTGATGATGATGGTTAAAAAATATCTTAAGTTTGATTAAAATAATATTAATTTGATTTCCAGTAAACTTCTGTGATTCGTAGTGTTTTATCACATTTTGATTAATCTTTGAGCTATAAACTGTTAAATAAAAAAAAAACTCAAAATTAGATAAAAATATATTATTGATTTACACAATATGTATTCAGTTTTTAATAAAAGAATATAATATTTACTTCTTTTTACAGATTTTTTCACATATAATTACATTCCCCAGCTAAATTAGACCTCTTTCTTACAATATAAGCTCGAACTGTAATAACCTGCTGTACTATTAAGTAAAAAAGAAAATTAAATTACCTTGCCACGATAACCTACAAAATGTCAAATGTAAATATGCAAAATCTTTTCAGTCTTTTTATATTAGCCTTAGTAGTACAGGGGATCAGAAGCCAGTGGGATTATATTACAGAACAAAGGGAAATTGCATCAGGACCGTGTCCTGACAGCAATTTCAACGAAAGTTTAAGTAAGAACAACATAACGAGTACATCAGATATTACTGTGGACTATGAGAAATTTGATGACTATGAACTCCAGAAGCTTTTTGTGAAAAAATTTAAAATATACAAAGATGCAGTGAACGCAAAATATAAGAATGAGTCTCTAGAAATAATGAAACCTCAAAGAAAACCTAGGGCAGCAGTGTCACACACAACTGTACGTTGTCATACGTGTTACGCAGCTGGAACATCTAAAGTGGACGAAAAATGTTACAAAGGTGCTAAGTAAGTTTAGTCCTTGCTATTTTAATGAGGTATTAAATAATGTTTTCAAATATTGAACCATAATTTTTAAGTAAACAATAACGGCCTTCTTTTTCAAAGGGTACCCATAACAAAATGTGCTGATGCTGAGTTCTGCTTTACGGAAATTCATCCCGAATACTTAAGAAGGGGTTGTGTATTACCTGGAAGGGTAAACAGAACATTTGTATGCAAATGTCCTCTCTGTAACGACAAACCTTCTACCGAATACTGGCATTACGAGTATACAACGATCAACGATTGGGCATACGATAATTCTCGACTGTCGAAACGGCTACTGGGTATGGACCTCATATGTAAAGTTTGTGAAACGAAAGGTGTAGACCCGGTACAAGACCAAGGTTGCAGATCTGGAAAAAAGTAAGTAGTTAAGAAAATGTAGATTCTTTTAAACGTAGGAAGCACAATATAGTCATCTGATGGAAAATGAATACTGCCGTCATTTAGATACTTTTTCTTTATAAACTGGCCTACCAAATGACTCTACTCGGCCTGGTGGTAAGCATGATTAGAATCCTAGAGTGATGATTAGAATCCTCATTGCAAATACCGAGAAATCAGCATGGTGACCCACACTATGCGCTTCGAATTCACTAGCCTCTACTGCGATTCGAGCTTTTTAGGTGCCACCTCCTCTTTAAGTATAGTATTGTTAGCCATTCGGTAACATCACTCTCTCAGTACAAAGCAGTGCAAGCATTCTCTCGAGCTGTAGCAATTTGACATGATTTAATTTATTTATGCATATTTCATTAAAATTATAATAAGAGGAGAAATAAAATAACGCACCAGAATTTTCTGAGAAACCTTCAACCTTTTTATACATGTGTTAACAGTACTAAAAAATGATGTTTGAAGTTTTTCTAAGCGTTTTTTAATTATCTTTAAAGTAAATACTATTCGCTTACCTTAGCTAAGAACATGCCGACAAAATGAATTTTCAAGCCAATTAAAAATTAATTGTTTTTATTTTAGCACTGAGTATATGGTGTGTCCTCATAATCATATTTGCTACACAAATATTGACGATGAAATCGATTTTGTATCCAGAGGATGTATAAACAGACCTGTTTATAATTCAATATTCTATTTTTGTAATAGCACTTCTTGCAACGATAAGGCATACTTGCGCCCAAAACTAAGGATACAAAGAGAAGAAATTAGTATTACGGTACCACATGCAAATTTAAAATCAATTTCTATATTAGGCGATAATAAAAGCTCAGAAAAGCAAACAACCAAGTTCTTGTTACTCGTGATAATGTTGGTAATGATATACGCATAATAAAACTTCTTTGAAGAGCTAACAGTTCAGAAAGAATAATTAAAAAGGACTGTCAAGAATTTGACATTTATTTTTTGACGTTATTTTTTGATGGAAGTAAATTTTCACATCTGGTTTCGTTGCAAAGATGAAAGGAAAAATATTTTTAAAGATGTTTTTATATATATCTTTGATGAAGGTGCATTGTGAATCTAAAGAAAATACAAACAGTAAGAAATTTATACCTTACTTTAGACGACAGGTAGAAGAAATGGAAGATAATACTTTATCAGAAACCACAGAGAAAGATGACCCTCGTAGTAATTTAGTGTCATTTCTGGTTAACAATGTTAAGGAAATTTTCGATGACATTGTTGAAAATACAGAGACAAGACAACCAGAAACAACCATAAAATCTATTGTGACAACAGTTTCAAACACCATACCTCCCCCTACTAAAAGTTTAGAAACAGTTAGCACAACCATTACTATTTCTTCTACTGAAGTGTCTATTGCTACTACTACTCCAACGACAACAACAACAACAACTCCAACTCCAACTCCAACTCCAAAACGTGTCACACCAATATCTCCAAATCGTACAACTTCAATGTCTTCAACTCGTACTACTCCAATGCCTACAACTTCTACTGATGTCATATTATATGAAAATTTAACTCTTACTACTTTGTTAGATGACAAACGTACAAGGCAGAGTGAACTGACGAAAAAAAAAAGTGTGGCTAAGTCAGAGAAATTGGACCACGATATACAGGTGCACACATCTTCGAGTGCACATATTGAAGGCAACACGACGGATCAGTTTATGGAACACGATGATCCGAGAAGATCATGCATAAACTGTAACAATGTTGGTGTAGAAGATTGCAATGATCCCAAAAACAAACTGTAAGCATGTACTTATGACTCCTATAATTTACGATATTTAAAATTATAGATCAAAAACGTAACTTTGTCTGTTACTACTGTTACTACTTCTACTTTTATCTTAACATTACCTAAGTAGTTCGATCGAAATTTTATAGTAATCTCCAAGAATGAAACAAAAATATGTAATTCTTACCTATTATACTGTATATGAAAATTTGCTTTCTTTTGTGATTTTTGAATTTCAGAATACAGTCGGTAATGTGCGAACATGACGACGACTTGTGTTATTCTATGCATACTCCCTTTGGAATAATAGACCGTGGATGTTACAACTCAAATCACAACCTAACCACTTACGTGTGTTCCTGCAATCTTTGCAACTATATTTCAATTTCTGAGATGCCATACACATTTAACACCAAACAAGATTGGATTGATAATGTTATAGAAATTTCAAGAACGAGGCATTTCAGAAAATCAATATTTAAAGATATGTCTTGTTTGAGATGTGAAGTCAACTCAACAGTGCAGAAAGCAGATTTAGTCGAAAGTGCCAACTGCTTAGAAGGTAGCATGTAAGTAATTTTATCTGTGATCTTGTGTTGTCAGAATACGCACATAATACCTTTATGTTATTATTAGTTTTTATTCAGCATAGATTAGGATATAGAAAGAGTGATGTGATGTGATGACTATGTGACATTCAGTTTCAAACTCAAAAGTAAAACTGTGGGAATTTCAGATATTAAGACAATACCAGCATTATACTGGCAAGTGTACTTTTGTTTGCTTGACCTTATACACAAGTATTTCACTAGTATTGATTTTTACTGTTTTTATAGGGTATATTAATGCTATGTTATTAGGGTTATTTATTATAAATTCTTAATTAAATATATGTTTTTCCTGAAAAAGCTTTAAATTAGATGTATTTCACATATTTACTATTAATTTTAGAGGTAATATACCAGTTGAAGAATGTGAACAAAATGAAGTTTGTGCAGTAAAAGCACATAGAGCTCATGGATATATATGGCGAGGCTGTGTACGTACGCCACTCTACAATTACTGGTGGAATTTCTGTGACTATGATCTATGCAATTACGACACTGTTTTATCACTTTATGATTTTATTTGAGATTGCTGTAAATTTTATTTTTTATTATTTATAATTTATTTATTTTTTGTCTGATAAAGGAGTATTCTGTATAGACTTACTCTTTTAATTTCACAAATACGGATCAAGTGGTACTATTATATTATTACTAAAATATTTTGTTTGAACGGCTTTAAACAGTTGGATGTTGTGTTATAAAATTACAACCTTAAAAGAACTAGCCAGAAACCGATATTTTTGAATACTTGAGTTAATTTTTACTGCTTTTAAGAGACTACCATTACTGCTTCTGTCAGGCTTCCCTCACATATAATATGATTGAATATGCAATAGATTGACTGAAAGTCGACCGACGCCAGGACCGGTAGCGCGCTTCAAAGATGTTGATAAGGTCGGCAAAGATCTCAAAGAGCTTACATACCTAAACAAACAACAGGGTGGTCGGTAAGCAGATTTGTAAGAGTATCCACATTCAATTTTAGGTGACTTAGGAACTTGGAGTTTACCATTTGCCATAACTATAAGGCAGGTGGTGTTCCTATAGATTTATTTCTAGAGCCGTGCCTCAACACGTTGGTCTTATTAACCCATTCTGTCGCCAATTTGCAGTAATATAAAATCTTCCAAAATGAGGTTAATCAGTTTATTTTACCTTTTTTAAAAAGAAGGGTTGAGAACAGCAAATATATCAAGGGAATCTTTAGAGTTCATAGGCATCCATATCCAATTGAATTTCACGGTTGCAGATGCAACCCTTTGACAGATTTCATATGGTGGAAACATTTGCGAGCACGCTTCTACTAAGACCGAACCGTTGATCCGAAAGTATTTTGCGTTGCAGTTCGCTTTTACAATCCGTTGCATCTCAAATAGAAACTAGGAATATCTAAGTTTAGTAATAAAATCCGAGGAATCTCACATAACATCTAAATTAATTTCTAGTTAATTCTTCTGAAATTCGTTCCAGTATCTATCTATCTAAAACTTTCTAATACTCATTTTCAGACCTTTAGACCTATTTTATATCAACATAACTCGACGAAGAGAGACCACAGACAGACAGAGATTGTATTTCATTACCAATCTTATTGAAAAAAAATTTTCTTAATCAATCCCGTTGAACTGAAAATTAGTTGCTTTTCCTGAGTTTGACTATCAAGTGTAATAAAGTTACTTCTGCGATTGAAAACCCTAAGAATTTTTTAGAATGTTTTTCTTCATCAATATAGAATTCAATTTTTAGTTTTTTTTGTTATTTTATATAAGCTTTTGGCTTCAGCTTATAAGCTTGTAAGTAAATATTTTGCAGGTACTTAAGTTGCTACATTGCCATTTTTATTTACAAGTACATCTAACAACATGACTTATTTAAAAATATCCTACCTGTAAAGTTCAGATCGTATCTACTCTTAAATGATAGAATTTATTTAGTTGCTGGTATCAAAACAGAGTTTTGCAGCCTGGCTCGTTGCCTACATTTGAAAGACATTGGCTCTATTCCAAAAGAAATAGACGATTCCGCCTTGACCCTATATAAGAACTCGACTACTTTAAAATGGAAAATGTTTAAAGAGCAACGAGATGACTTAGAATGCAAAAGATTTACTTGTTATGAAAACATAATCTTCTAGAATGTAATTATAATTTAATATATTTCTTAGTATTCTAGAATAGAACAACAAAAGTGACTATTCTTATTTAAAACCCTTTTCGTATCTGTTTTTCTAACAGTAAAAAATCTCTATTACTTGCTAGTTTAGTCGCGTGGTCACTTCACAGTAGTGTATTTGCTTGAGAACAATATTGAGAACTAAATGCTCTTCAGAACGATAGCATTGCTGAAATATCACGTTTACCATTTTGATATATCAAACAACTTATGTTAGTTTTTAAACTGTTATTAGATACATTTAATTAAAAGTCAATACGAGTTTCTTATTTTGTGATAAATTGGTATCTATATGCATACATGTAGAATAGAAACATGTCCGTTACAGCACGATATTTTCTATTATTACCTACCCACTATTATTACCTATTTATTTATCTATTACTACCTATTTTTTTACCTATTTTTCTGTCCATTTACTAGCAGCAATAAAGCAGAAAAATGAATAAAAAAAAACAAAAAAAGCCCTGTGCTCATTCAGTTATGATAATTTATAATCATAGCTAACAAAAAGGTACGTAATAAGTACCATCTAAATTAAAATTAAAGAACACAATAACAATAAACGAAAACCACTAGGTAAGAGCTATAAATAACTTAAAACAGCAATTCAATTAGAATCTAAAATCTAAATCTAGGCTTACCGAAAGCCAGATTCAAGATGTTCTATGATTTCTCTTTTGATATCAGGCAAATTATCTTCAAAAATGTCCAAATTCAACAAACAAGAAAGTTCGTTGTAAGACTTAGCCATTCTGATCAAGTTAAGCCCCCGGTTAGACTTATACCTACGTAAACTGAACAGCCTGTAGACACTTACTTAAATAGTATTATTAACAAAAAGCGGCCAAGTACAAGTCGGACTCGCCCATGAAGGGTTCTGTAGCAGCAAGTAACTGCATATAAAAGTTTTTGTAGTTCGTTGTAACTTTCATCGATGTTTTAATAATAGTGTTTTGATTGAAAGAGATGTAAATTGCGGTATATGATTTATGACGTATTAAAAAAAACTACTTACTAGATCTCGTTTAAACCAATTTTCGTTGGAAGTTTGCATAGTAATGTACATCATATATTTTTTTTAGTTTTATCATTCTCTTATTTTAGAAGTTACAGGGGGGGGGGGGGACCAACATTTTACTACTTTGGAAGTGTCTCTCGCGCAAACTATTTAGTTTAGAAAAAAAATATATTAGAAAACTCAATATAATTTTTGAAGACCTATCCATAGATACCTCACACGTATGGTTTTGATGAAACAAATTTTTTTGAGTTTCAGTTCTAAGTATGGGGACCCCCAAAATTTATACCTTTTTTTCTATTTTTGTGAAAAAATATTAATGCGGTTCAAAGAATACATCTACTGACCAAGTTTCAACAGTATACCTTTTATAGTTTCGGAATACAGTGGCTGTGGCATACGGACGGACAGACAGACATGACGAATCTATAAGGGTTCCGTTTTTGGGCATTTGGCAACGGAACCCTAAAAACAGACTTAAATTTTCTTGTTTGTACAATTTATATCCAATCTTAATGTATTTCATTCTTGGTTTTAAAATTACTAACAACTAAATTACTTACAACTTAAAATAACAACCGGGGGTACTGCTATCCGTGGTTGTTGCGCAGTTGTGCGGTTAGATAAGGAGTAGCCTAAGCTTCTATTTATATCATCAGCTATCGGCCAGTGTAGAAATGATCCAGTCATTCCAGAGCTTAAATAAATAAATATTTCAGATGGGCAACATTTTTTTTTTGTAAATACGTACTTATTATACATAGGAAACACCCGAACTCCGATAAAAGTACTTGCGGATTACACAAACATTTGTGTCCGACCCTGGATTACAACAAAAAGCCGACAACAAAAAGATAGGCACAAAGTTTAATAATTGATTTTTCGATGTACGAGTAAGTACTCTATATAATTACGTAATGCAAATATTTATTGAAAAGCTGGATATTTGAAACTGCAAACAGACACTTTTAATACTGATTATTTGCACACATGTATATATTTATATTGAATTTTAAAACCAATTTACATATTTTTATGACCCCATAATATAGAAGTGAATTTTACAGAATAGCCATCGTATAAGGTACTACTGTTAGTAGTCGGGACGTCGCGTCGTCGTAATGACCATTTAAATCTTTTTAATGAACTAGTGGCCTGTTTGCGTTATGCGAATACGGGTTTTCCTGACAGTTTCAAAATATATAGCTGTACTTACAAATAGTCGTAACGGTTTTAATTGTATGAAATAAAAACATTTTCAGAATAGTTGAAAAATCAGTTTCGTAATGGACTCTGTTAAAAAATATATTATGAATAAAAATGTTAGGGACATGTTTATTTAATGCCAGTTGATACTCGCCGGTATGCTCGTGTTCGTTTTATCTTGTCTTACCTAAGGGTATAAAAACAGTTTACGTTCTGTTCTTAGAGCTACTATATAAACATACAAATACTGATAATCACCTATTAAGCTATTTCGGAGGAGTTTGGAAACTAACATTGTAACATGAGATTTTTTATATATAGATAAACGGTTTTTAAAAGCATGTATTTCATTTTGTGAAAAGAGCCCTCGTTGACTCCCAAAAGTTTTTGGACATTTCCCAAATATTTGAGTAAATTGTTACTCGCACGTATAAAATAAATAATTTGTGTTGATAACTTAAAAAAACCGCTATCAAGCAAAAAATATGTTATAAACATTTGTAAATAATATTACTTACTATGCAACGTAACGTCATCATCCTTTCGTGAAATTGTCGGCTGAAAATGGGTTTCATTTTCCGTAAAATGAAACCACTAAAGGTTATGAACATTAAAAAAAATGTGTTATTGAAAAAAAGTTTGGCAGCTCCTGTTTATTTAAAAAAAAAAGTTACACTTAGGTACACCTCTTTATTCTCATTTTTTTTTATTGCAAAATATGTAAAACTTGAATATTCGTCAAAAAATGAATACTAAAAAATAAAATCCTGTAATTTTAAATTAAGTTGAGTGATAATTACCGTTAAATGACTGAGTATGTTAGTCTAACTAATATATTTCTTAAAAGTCGTTAATTACATTCACGTTTCAAAGAAAAATATTTGGTCTCATCAAAACAAATTACAGCTTGTAAACATAGCTCCTCTGGGTTCAACACCAGTCTAAACCGAATAAAAAACATGATAATCACATCTTGAAGTAGACGCGATCATTGCTCGCCCTTGTCTGTTTATAATAACAGTGTTTCGACTTCCAGCGGATAAAATGGTAATGAATGGTGTAGAATGCACGCCAGTTTGAGGTGCCCTGCGGCACTCCCAGTTTCTTTCATCACGTACCGTACTGTATGTTTAATGCCTGACTTCGTTCTTTCACTCTATTAAAGGCGTCTGAGTGCGCCTGAAAGGATATAAGATTTATAATCGCATTGCAGTAAACAAGATACTAGCTAGCCAAAGGCGAATACACGAACAGCAACAATTTTTGTAGATAAATAGAATCTGTAAATCTTCAAGTAGAAAATTAAAACATCAGAAAACTCAACGTTCAAATTATTATATATTTTTATAGGAGTAAGATTATAAAATAAATGTATAAATAAAGCTATTACTACAAATCTGATCACAGAAATATGTTTTATAACTCGTGCGAGCTAATATGGCACCTGGCTCAAAACGAAACATGATACCGTTCCCCCGCGTGATACCCCTCTGTCATCTTGCGAGTAGCGTTAGCAAGACTATTACCGTTGCACGAATATTTCCATAATAATTTTAGTTTATTAGGTATTACCTAATGTCATATAAATCACTCCATGAATCAATTTTATTTATATATCATTAGATTCGTCTGGATAACCCAATTGTTTTAAGAAAGGTCACAGTAAAAAAACAGAATGACGACTATGAGACGCAATAGTTTTAAATAACGAATATCCATATACATATGATATTTAGAGACTACGATTAAAAGGCTTATCATGACGATTTAAAATTGTATTTTATAACCATATTTCAGTTCCTAATTTCATTTAAAATGATATTAGGTATTACCTAATATTATTTAAATCACTGCACGAAGAATACATTCGGCTAAATAATGAATGAGGCCTGCTCCTATTGGTATGCATATGTATTTTCTTAACTCAGGTAGTAAAGTACCACTTAAGATAAAGTAGTATGATATGAGAAATTACTTGAAGCAAATTAAATTTTAAAATTTAATAAAACTTGAATAAAGTATATTTTTTCTTGCACTCAGTACTTTAAACGACTGACATTTGAGTCAGGTGCCATCTTAGGTCGCACGAGATAAAGTGTTGACTTTGCTGAAATCTACAGAGGTCAATTGACTGAAACTCATACTAATAATTTGGATATGAAAGTAACTCTGTCTGTCGGATCAGAGCCTTGCGATGAAAGTTAATAAATTTATAAGAGTATAAATATCCTAGGTATGTTATTTTGACATGTAAATATAATGTCAACACTAATATACCTCGATTTTGTCACTATTTGTAACCCAAGGAAGCAGAAGCTACGGAAAACGATAAAATAAATGGCTACTAGATGAGTTTTCTGCAACTCTTACTGGACAAAATAAATAACCATCCACCATGCAATTTAACTTCTGCAAAATAAAAATTAAAGGATGTATGTTCCCAATTCCCCATTCGCTTACACAAAATGCAGAGAATTAATAGTGTGGTTTTGTTTATTTTTGGATCGAATATTCGTGCATTCATAAAATATGCTTATAAATATAACTATGTAGACAATGGCGTATTAAACGATTACGGAAGTGGTCTTTTGAAACCCTCTTTTATAATATGAATCAACACCGTTATATCTGTGTGATTTAGGAATTAGAAAACAAAACAGTGAGTATATCAAAAAGAATTGAAAATCAAGGGATATTAAAGAGATTAAGGATATTATTTTAACAAAGGGTATTGAATGAATGATGCTTAGCGGGGTGTATTCAGGACTGTAAGCAATAGCTCGAGTAAGTTGCTTAAGTGTACCTGAAACCAGCTATTACAATAAATTACAGCCAATCTTGTCTTCTATTCATAGTTTTGTTTCAATGATAAAAAGATAGTGCACATTTACTGGTGTACTCATCATCAGCCCATCTCAGTCCACTGCTGGACATAGACCTGTCCCATTGCACACCACTTTGATCGATTTTGGGCTTTTCTCGTCTTTAACATAATAAATCTTGCATCAATCATCATATACCTACAGTATAATGTATCAACTGCCTTTAATAGATTACAAATTTCCATATAAAGCAGGTTTTAGCCTACTAAGCCATGTTGGCCAGACAGATTGGTATGAAGTTTATTTCTAGTTTTTTCTCTTTGCAGTGCTGATGTAGTGTACGGTTTATACCTTCTTCGTCGACTCTTACGAATCCAAGGAGAATCCGGTGTATTAGTACGCATTAATTAATAACAATTTTGCCGAAACTTTCTTAGTGAGAAAGTTAAAGTTTATCAGTAAACGATACTCACTGAGTGGACAAGTTTATACAATAACACTTAAGTTTGGTATATCGTAGGACGTAGACAGTTTAGTAATTAATATTGTGACCTAATTAAAACTCTTTTTTGATAACAAAATGTTATGGTATAGTTTATTATAAAATAGACTAATTGGTTAAAAAAATCGTTTATTAATATCATTTCATGTCTTCTTTGTAATGACAAAAATATTATTAGGGCAAAGAAAAATTGTACAATTTAAAGCCAAGTCGAATTCGAGTAGCAGGGCGGTACTTAATTGATTTATGTATATTTTGAAGTCAGCAATTTGCAATCGTTTGTACTTCAATTAAGTAAAATGTGATGTCTCGTAAAGCCCATAATTTATTATTTTCGTTTAATTGCTATAGATGACGTTCGTTCGGTGGTAGACTGTGTTTGGTTTGTACTTCGCAATTTGTGAAAGTCTTTTCACTGTTACCAATAAATATTTGTCGGTTTGGTCGATTGTAAATATTATTATTTGGTGTGAAGGTTACTGTTATTTTGAAAGCTGTTTATAAAGTTTATTTGTGTATGGAGTGTATTGAAGACGTAGTATTTATAGTCTTCTTTGTGAATCAGAAGTATAATTTGTGTGTAACATATGAAAAAAAAAAGTTTTAAAAAACTAAACAAAAACGCTTTTAACACGTAGAAAATAATTTTAATGTAACAAAGCGTGTGGCGACGCTATTGAAACATTTTCTGAAAGACTAATTTGTTTATTTTTCTTTTATTTTTTTTTTCAAATTAGTGTATTGTCAGTGCTCCTCGATAAGTCTAAAAGGTTTGAACGAAATCTGGCCGTCAAAATCGTACCCAAAGGAGTCGGTTACAAACATACATGTGAAGCTAATAAAAAGCGTGTAATGATCCCATTTCTATCTTTTTTCATTGTTTTTTTTTTCTCAAATTCAAAGCGAAGCCAATCAAGTTATCAATTTATGAAAAAGTGGTTGCATTTCTATTTCCATACTGAAATAACTAACTTATTTTACATTCGACTCTTTCTAAATTTTGGGTGCATTATGCTAATGTTCGGAATATTTCAATGGCACAATATACAAGATAATGGAATGATGAAACGAATACTGATCAATATCACTCGTAATTAAGGTAATATTTAAGAAATCTCACCGTATTATCAGGAATGTGGTTCTGTCAGCAGCGACAGTAATATATAGCTGACATAAAATCTCGAGATTTGTGTAGATAATATATACTTGAATAGTTGGTTTCCGCCCGATTCACCGATCCTTTTTACTGGGGCCACAAAAATGTGAAAAATTATGCTGATAAGAACCAAGTATGATCCATCAATGTCGATTTTAAAATATTTTTTACATGTATCTACTTTTGTGATACTTTGCTTTAGTTTCCAGTAGTCTGTAGTAGGTGTAAAATCATAAATGCCTGTACTAAAATTATAATCTTTGACATTGTTACTTAAAACTTATTTAATCAAGGTAAGATTTCAGCGTGGCTCTCTTGCCACGCTGACCTGGGCGGTACTACTCGCGCATAGAAGACTAACCTAAAATAACAGCATACATGCTATCTACAATGGCAGCAGCAGCCAATGGGTGGTTAGTGTGAGACTGGAGGTCTATTTATGCGGAAGTATTATTTTTCTTACTAGGCCTTCATAGTCTGCATTCACAATAGGATAGTGATCGCTATTCTTGGATTTTACTCATACTTTACATCAGGCAGAAAAGAGTAATTTTGGCAGACTGACAAGTAAATGTATAAAAAAAGAAATAGGAGAACCACCTGAAAGAGCCTTAACACATTTGTGACTCTTGAACTGTACGGCATCCAGAACTGTGGTAGTCACTTACTATCAAGTGATCCGTCTGCTCCTCCTTTGTTATGGAAGTGTACCTTCTTTATTTATAACATGTTATATGTACATATTAGTTAAAGTTTATATGGAGGAGGAGCGCAAACATAAAAAAAGTATAAAATTAAAAATGGCCACAGTGCGACCATAATATGTAGAAATATGCAGTCTGATTACCATAGTATAACTTAGTAAGCTATATCTAGTTTAGAATCAAAGGGTCGTGTCTAATGTATGTGAGGATATTTATTTATTAAACTGTAGGATAAGATGAATATAACCAATGCACTCTATTTAGAGATATGTTCTTCTACATAAGCTCTGGTATGTAATGGTAACGTTATTTTTTAAAACGTAACGTGTACCTTAGCTGCTTACGACTTAGAGGTAATGTTGCTAAAAGCATGTTTTATCAAAAACATGAGCAAGCAAGATAAGATTGGTATGTTTTATGAGCGTATTACGGAAAATATGTGTCAATAAGCCATCGACGATGGAATTCTCTGGTAGTATTTTATGTTCTCCCATATACTCCATCAGCTATTCCATCAAAATTTTATTACAAACGGTGGCTTATTATTGTACGAAATCTCATCTGAAGAACAAAGCTCTTTGTATGCAAGCAACATGTTTATGTTGCATTTGGTTATAAATTATTCGACATTGACAGTCCTGAAATCTCATGTAGTAATTGAATTTTCTTGTTTCCTTTCTGTTCTGTTATCGTCTATACATGGGTTATTAAGTAGTTCTACACTATGTATTGGATGTAAAAGGCAATCCTAAAAATGCTAGCCATTATTTCTAAAGCATCTAATACACATCTCATAAAACCTATTACACGTGCAGAAGATGTAGTGTAAAGGAAATTTGGGCAAAACGTAAAATTTCATTACGAGAAGATAATATTAATTCCACGTAATAAGCATCAAAAATCATTGTTAAATGATCGGATGTCGAATCATCATACCGCAACTCAGAACAGGCCTATTGGGTCGGCAGGCCTTTTCGTGCTCTTAAACTCAACTAAACTAAAACAAATTTATAGAAATCAACGCATTTTTCACTTTTTGTTTTAAGTCGTGTGTGATCCATGACGAACGATGGGATTCTCTACAGGGTCCTTATTTTAAAAACAATACGCCATTAACACTGAATTGTAGTATTAACAATAAATAATATATTGTTGTTATAGCCCCAATTGGTCCCGATTAGCTCAATAAAGTCCTTAATGTTTTATGCATTCATAAGTCTAATATAATTACAAAGTATTTTAAGAAGTATAAGTGAAAACGAAGGTACAATCCTTTTTTATAATGGTCGTAACAAGGCTTACAGCCAATTGTTTAGCTTGGTGTTGAGTAAAACTAATATTTCATTGGAATTTGAACATATTACACCGATAATAATGAGCTTTTTTGAGTATAAATCTCATTTTTCAATCGTTATTTTATAGTTTAGGTTACTAAAATAATATCAAATATCTGGTAAAACGAAATTTATTTGTGGTTATTCTGTAATCGAAAACCTTGTGTCTGCAATATAAATTACTTAAAATTGTTAAGTAAAGATAATCATCGAGTCCTTAGAATTCTTTCTATAAACTAATAGAGCTTTATTACTTATTAACTACACTGTTTAGTTATACATGCAGTCCTAATTATAAATTTTTTCAACAATTTTGATGGTACAACAGTTTTTACATCAGAATTATTACATCTACGTTACCGAGTGTATATTTTATTATAAACTATTCTATCGTAGACACAGAACTAAAAGACAGAAAACAACATACAATTTGTACAACTTTATTCACTAGCTGTAAAAAATAAATTATATAAATTACACTAGTAAGTTGTGCCCAATTGAAGTTCCCAATTTCGGGAACTGGTTGATAGAAGTAGGTGTTAATTGATTACCCTTAAGGCGGGTCTAACGGTTACAGCTACGATATCTCATTATATTCAATGAGGTATCATCAAATGTTGTGACTTATCCGCTATCATAAGATCTGGAGGTCATCGCGGTCAATGTATTGATGTTTCGTACGTATTGTTTCGAATACTCAGAGCATCATCAATCTCTAGTACAGTTAGCTAAAACAGTTGCAGACGCATTGTGATCTCTAAGCCTATTATAATATTTTAGATTGTTGCACTGCGGTTCAGTTAAGATCGTTTCGCTATGTGAGATCATTATAGTATTCATTAGGATTAGAGTAACTCTATTTAAATGTAAGTATGATTTCTATTCTCACGCATGGATTATGTAACATTTCTAAGGCGATATCGATATATTCTATTATAGAAACCAATTTGAATTAACTTGAATATAACTCGATGAAACTCACAGTAAAGCGACTATACGCATATTTTTTTGATACCATACTTATATATAAAATCAAATTTCTTCAAGACACAAAATAAAACATGAATTCTTCGCACAAATAATTATTATTTTGTGACGTTCGCGTTGTAGTGAGTAATCTCGGAATCTATTGAACCAAATTGAATATTATTTTACTGATAGAAAGCCACATTTTGTGAGTATTATAAACTATACAGGATGTCCCAGAAGTCGACGCTGAGCCGGAACCGCAAACGAACCCGAGAGCTCAAGCAAAGCAGTCGCATACGGCTACCACTGTGCCACCGAAGCAGTTAATAATAATATATTGTAATTGAATATTTTTATCTCATTCAAAAGATTATGAATAAAAGGCAATTCAATCTAATTTAGATACCATTTTTAGGTACCTACTTTCTCACATATTAGTCACCTTTTACACACATATTAATAACCATATGTACTTCAATTATTTTGGAATATTGTTTGTCTGGCACAATGACTAGCTTTTTATTCGACAAATATGACTTTTAGTAAATGTCTGGCCATTTTAGTTAACTCACACTTTCGCCATTATTTGCATAGTAATTGCTTTCGCCTAAAGTAATCGACGAAAACAATAGGATTACTTTTTTAGAATACTCGTATCCCTGTACTGAATCTTTCACTCCAAACAGTGGAAGACGGCAGAGTTATTAATCTTATTCGATGAGGCCCTGTCGCACCCAACTCGAAATAACTACCGATCCATTGTAGCATTTTTTTTTGTATTGAAGCCTACCAAAGTATAGTAATCTACTGCGTGAGGAGTAGAATCTCAGAGTAAGGGCCAATATTTACTCTGTGTGTGCGTACAATGTAGCATGGTGGACCTACACCAAGGCGGCTGACTGAGATGTTTTTGCGGACCCCGTGAGAACGTTGCTGAATGATTGGGCCGCCGGTCTCACACTCACCAACAAAGGACGACAGCACGAAAGTTGTCATTTTCGGTTGGTCTTCTGTGCAAGGGTAGTAACTGTTCCGGTTGAGCCGGCCTATATGTGCTGGAATCTGCGTAGTTCTACTACCTATTGTTTTAATAATACTTCTTTAAAAGAACAAGCTACGTTCGTCGTTATACAACAGAAAGTACCTAATCAAGAATTCCATCAGGCAAAATGCAATTACTTTGGTAGGCTTACACAAAAGAAATCCCTAGTAATATCATAAATGCGAAAGTAAATCTGTCTGTTTGTCTATCTCTTACGTTTTCACGCCTAAACTGCTGAATCGATTTTGATGAATTTTAGCATAGAGGTAGATGGGAAAGGACATAGGCTACTTTATACCGCGATAACATTGAATAATTTTATTCTGATATGATCACCTATAAATGTACCTATCTAACTATAAATGAACTGATCTACTTAATCCTTAATTTATACATATTATTCTTTTTTGTTCACGATTTCTTTTAGTCTCGAACATATTACTACTATAAATTAATCAACAAGTAATATTATTAGCAAAATATTTCTTACATTTTAAAATTAAACTCATTTGTATATATATGTTAAATCCTGACCTGTTTCATGGTAATATCAAAAGTTACAAAATAGGTAATCTAGAATATAATATATTATTAAGTTTCATTAAATGCTACAAACGAAAGTATATTACAAGAAAGTATTTCTTATTCCAATATTTACAACTTCATCTCTATGGATGTTAAACCAACGATCAGTGGCTATTGGGCATCAACTGCAATCATTCGGACACCTCTCGTCGGAAACAACAGAAATAAAACTTCAGGTAATTATGTACGCCGCCGCTTCGCACTCACTTTATTTGTTCCTTTACGCATCTCCCTTTATAAAACTTTGTAGCTTTTTGTGAGTGATTTATATGCACACTGGACACTGTAAATTAAAATATTTGTATGTTTTTAATTCTGATGTGTAACCTTTTAGTAGGTACAGTCATAGTACTTTACTAATACATACTTCTGGAGAGTGTAATAAAACTTTTAACACCATTATTTATTTTATAGATAGTAAATTTTATATCATGGTTCTCTACTGAAGACAATCATCTTCCATAATGGCTAAGATAATCAAATTTTATTGTTTTACTAGCTTTTGACAGTGGTTGCGCCCGCGTGCATGTTCGTTATCGCGGTAAAGAATAGTTTAATATGACATTTTATTGAAATCAGTGCTGATACTTAGTCTTGAAAACGTAACACATGATACAGACGGAGAGATACTATTTAACAAAAAAAAACGATTTACAACACATATACTTAAAATTAAAAAAATATATATTCGTGATGATTAAATTAATAGTAAATCAAAACCTTCAGAGTAAAGATTAATTCTTAGACATAATAAACACGTCTACATAATAAATCTATAAATATAGCACCAATACATAAAAAGAAATAGTTATACCTCTGAAGTAACAAAATGAGAGTTTTGTAGTCGCTTAGTTTAACAGAAATGGCAACGACAATGCTATAAGTGTAAAAACAAAATGCATCGCTCACGATTTATATAGCGCGACTCCAGATATCATGTTTGTTCTCTTGTCTTTGTCACCTTCGCGACTTTTTACTAAGTGTGGCTGTTTCGATATTCGTTAGTGTAGAGTTTTAAAGAAAATAGGAGAATACAATGGCAGACAAATTTTGTACTTTTTCGGATTTCGTAGTTCAGTAATCGGAACCCTTATAGATTCGTCATGTCTGTCCGGACGTCTGTCCTCGAGTTACCGTGCAAACGGTTAGTGCTAGAAAGGTGAAACGTAGCATGGATATGTATTTCTATCACTTCGACAAAGTCCTACAATAAAATCATGAAAAATATTTGCGTGCGTTACCCCAGCAAAAAAGCAAAAAAAATTGGGCCTTAGAGAGATGAGAGTACAACAGAAAATTAGTGTGTTCTGAGGTGTAATTTGTTACAAATAGCAAAATTTGTGCATGTAGTAGTTTAAAAGTTATTCGACAAAAACACTTTTTGCTGGAGTAACGTTTCAAACGTTACCCCAGCAAAAACATTTTTTTTTTAACGTATCAGACCCAAACGAAATACATGAATACATAGCTTTTGTTTCGTATTAAATGTTAGCAAACAGCAAAATTTGTGTGAGCTGTGGTTCTTATGTTATTGACAATTTTGCTGTGGCAATATTTCGGTCTTGTCTAGAACTTGAAAATGGCTGAACGCAGAAGTTTGAAAAAAATACCATCGATAGACCTTCTTTTGCTTAAATTTGTTTAATCATTCGTTTTCAAATTGTTTGATGAACAGCGATGTAATAAAATGGTTTTAAAAATCAGAAAAAACTGTTTTGCTAGGAAACCAGTATACTTACAATCAAATGAAAAGCTGTAACATATAGCCATTGTTTACATTTATAATGACTGTAAATTTGGAATTAGTAACTTTAAGCAATATGAAGATATAAGTAAATATTATTAATTTTAAATGGTTTATTTAAGTCATCGAATACGCAGTTCCTATAAAAGAAGGAAACGTGGCAAACTCTAACAAATTTAAGTATATCATCAACAAACAAACCTGTAAATTTCAGCTATCAATCACGAATATTATAAAAGTTATATGTAAAACAAGAATGTAACAACATTCTCTTATAACCCGACCAAATTAAAAGGTTACGTAAAAGTGACCGCGCCATACATTCGGCTGACATCTGAAATGAATGGTATAATAGAATATTTTGTTGGTACAGTTACGAACAAAAAAAGTTAGGTCCGGGTGACAAGAATATTGAATTGAGTATGATTTTTTTATTTAAAATCAGTCTTATACGCTCACATAAGTACATAAATGTTTAGAAAAATCACAGATAGTTGAGTAATTTCAACATGTTTAGATACTAACTTAGATGTTTATTTGTTTCTTTTAACAATGAATTAAATAAATATTTACAATGTTTAGTAACATTTTCTTGTACAATTTTCCTTGTCCTTCCCTTGTAAAATGTGTTCAGTATTTTACACGCATTATTCTTTTTAAAATTAATTTTTTTGCCTTCCTGTTGCTTCCATGGTGTCGCGGTGAATGTAACTTATTATTTTTCTTATAACAAGAACAAAAAAAGGAAAAAATATAGCATACTATATGAAATTTTGTAATTTTTATATTGTTTTATAAAACACTATTCCCAACTGATATTTTGGTTTGCATTAATTTGAATTCGAATGAAGCATTAAATTATATGAAACAAAAAATTTCGGGTTTTAAAATTAGTTTAAATATTTAAATTACAATCTGATAAAAATATTCTGTTGACTGTACAAAATACCAGATACTAAGCCGTTAATTTACGAAGATATTTAAATGTATGACGCGGTCGCTTTTACGTAACCTTTTAATTTGGTCGGGTTATAGGAGAATGTTGTTACATTCTTGTTTTACATATAACTTTTATAATATTCGTGATTGATAGCTGAAATTTACAGGCTTGTTTGTTGATGATATACTTAAATTTGTTAGAGTTTGCCACGTTTCCTTCTTTTATAGGAACTGCGTATTCGATGACATAAATATACCATTTAAAATTAATAATATTTACTTATATCTTCATATTGCTTAAAGTTACTAATTCCAAATTTACAGTCATTATAAATGTAAACCATGGCTATATGTTACAGCTTTTTATTTGATTGTAAGTATACTGGTTTCCTAGCAAAACAGTTTTTTCTGATTTTTAAAACCATTTTATTACATCGGTGTTCCTCAAACAATTTGAAAACGAATGATTAAACAAATTTAAGCAAAAGAAGGTCTATCGATGGTATTTTTTTCAAACTTCTGCGTTCAGCCATTTTCAAGTTCTAGACAAGACCGAAATATTGCCACAGCAAAATTGTCAATAACATAAGAACCACAGCTCACACAAATTTTGCTGTTTACTAACATTTAATACGGAAGAAAAGCTATGTATTCATGTATTTCGTTTGGGTCTGAAACGTTTAAAAAAAAATGTTTTTGCTGGGGTAACGTTTGAAACGTTACTCCAGCAAAAAGTGTTTTTGTCGAATAACTTTTAAACTACTACATGCACAAATTTTGCTATTTGTAACAAATTACACCTCAGAACACACTAATTTTCTGTTATACTCTCATCTCTCTAAGGCCCATTTTTTTTTGCTTTTTTGCTGGGGTAACGCACGCAAAATATTTTTATTTTTGATATCTCCCATACATGTAAAGTGGGGATATGTTTTGCGTCCACCCCATTGTATGGGGTATTGTTAATATCTGTATTTAATATGATTCAAAACACCAAAAGTCACAAAGGAAAAGCATGGTTTCTGAGGACTAGATCAAATGCTTTTACGACAGTGAAACTGATGACAAAAACTTGATAAATATAAACTTCTATAAACGTTAAACTGTTTTAATTTAAATAAAATAAAAAATAAAACATAACCATTACCATTTCTATTTCGTAGTCGTTTTAGAATGTACTTTTACCGTCTCGTTAGAGATCCCTGCACGTCTGGAGTGGTATTCGGGATGCATATATAGTCGCAAAATATTCACAGACGTCTCTGAAAACCACTACAAAGCCGCCGCAATGCTTTTTGTTACACTACCATGCCGCTATCGTGTTAACAAATGTTTTTAGAAAATACCTTTAGTTTGGAATTCTTTCCGACGACTTCGAAATTAGGTAACATTTACAAATCCCCATTGAAATTTTATTGGTTTAGAATTGTCGAACGTGATATTGACGAAATGTTTTCACCGTGTTAAGTCTTCCATATAAAATTCTCTAGTCGTTCAGGACTTAAGAATTTTATATGCAAGAGAGAGAACTCACGTATATTTTTCTTGAATTCTCGTTTTTAAATTCTTGTTGGAGGATTTCTTTTTTAACAGCCAATTTGACTCCGAAATATCCTATCAAAAGAACTTTAGATTGAATTTGTATACAAAATACTTTACGTCCTTTATCAGGCCTATTGAATAAACAATTATAGCAACTTACACTGTGTCACGAGAATTTTATTTCATTAGATTAATCAGTTACTGTTTGTACCGTCTATATTACCGTATTTGCATATCATTGTAAATTAATCAAGGGTTTGTATTTATTTTATCATTAAAAGCTAATAATATTTCTGTTTTAAAGATATCAGTACTGAGAATAAACATACAGTGACTTATTAAACATACAAGTAGCGGACACAAATAACACCTGAACTCGGAATAAAAAAATGCGGATAACGCAAGAGGAGTAACCTCTGCAGTTTAAATCCATGATTCTTAGGTCAATGTAACTTTAAGCTGATGAGTATTTATGAATCGCAATGTAAGCTACTGCCAATAATAAAACCAATTACAAAAGAGTGCATTTATAAAAGATGTCATTACTACTATTATTATGCATTGTAAACGAAATACAATTAGAAGTAAATCATACTCTGTTCTTAGTTTTTTTTCGAACCATACCAGGCTTTATTTCTGTGAATAACATTATTTTCAATTTAATCAAAATACTAATAAATCACAATAGTATGAACTAGAACAATAACAGATGCCTTTCTATTAATATCCGTTTCCGAACCGTAAAGTTACACTTCTAACGCAATGTTTGGATTGTTTCTATTCGTGTCTATCCAAACGGGATTAATGGCAAATCCTCAAGTGCTAAATCAACGGGGAGGTCGTAAAAAACACCTGTCGCTACGGTGAATTCCAACTATCAAAGTTGATCGGAAACACCATTGTTTTGTAGCGGAAATTTTTATTACTTGTTTCAACGGTTTGATTTTCAGATATACAAGAAATTTGTGTTGAATAAGTCGTTATCGAATTCGTAATATTTTTAGCGTGTGTTTTTAGGTTTGATCATCGGTTTATTCTTTCTTTAATATGTTGTTATGATTTACGATTTTACGAAAGTACTCTTTTGGAATCAATAGGTTTTTGGCAGAGAGTTTTGTATTTCAATATAATATAGAATCAACTTCATCTATATTTTTATATAGTTGATGTATATTTTTGTAATTTCAAGTAAACAGCTTTTCACTAAATGTATACGAAAGTAAATATGGTACTTACTTCATAACATCAATTTTCGAAATTTTTGTCAGTCTGTCCGTTTCTCCAGCTTATCTTTGGAACGGCTGAACTGATTTAAAAAAAACTTTCACTGCCAGATAATTGATGATATAAGAAGTGACTGAGGCTACTTTCTTAGATCAGTATTGTCCTGCGGCATTCCCCGCGGTTGTAGTTGTAAAGGTGTAAGAACAAAGCAAAAAACCACGGGCAGGGCACAGCTAGTCTCTTAAAAATTGGGATATATTTATTTCAGATTGCAAAAATATTCTTGAAAATAGTTTATTACATTTTTAGAACATCTCGTTTCTTAAACAATACAAAGGATTTTAAACAATTTGAGAATGAATTATTCCATTACTGTAGTATAATAAGCCCGAATAAACAACGGAATAGTAATAAGATATCTCAAGCACAAAATCACTTTGCAAAGAATATTTCACCACATATTTTCAACATAACTCCACGCAGCGCTTCAATCTGTCTCAATAACGTCGACCTCAGAGTGCACTGTAATAGTATAATACTGAGATAATAATTTCTATTTCTCATCACACAAATCCCCGTCCTTTATAGGGCGTTAAAGACGTTTATTCCCTGTAAAGCTGCGATGTGTTTGTGCATTTTCGTATGTGTACCCTAAGGAAGCAGTTTGTTTATTGTTTAGATTTCATGGTTCATTCCCGTTGCATACTTGCCAAAAGTCTTTAACACTGCACAGACACATTCTGTAAATATCTGAGCTGTTTTTGTGATATATTAGTTGCTGAATATGTGTGTGTGTTGATTAAGACATGATTTACAGCTTTACTAAATTATGGATCAGAACTGTTATTTTACCAAGTGTAGTGTTGTCCTAGACTTCGCTCATTTAAACACGTTTCTTTTCCATCAGTATATCATTCCTTAAAAGTAGAACTGTCTTTGGAATCTTCTTATAGATAGGACGGATTCTGAAACCCGAGTTATATAGTGCATTTAGATGTGTAAAAAACTGGTAAAATGTTTTTAGCTGAATGTACTGCTATTTAAAACAACTATTACACAAGAAACAATTTAAGCAATTATAAACCGATAATGTAGAGATATTGCTGATGACATTCATATATTAATACAAATCTATTGACAGCTCAGTCATTGAAAGCAGTTGAATAGTTTATCCGATACGATGGGATACATACAAACATACAAAATATGCCTAAACTATCACCCTTTCTTTTAACTTCGCTAAAATGTACTGTCATAACTGCAAGCGTTTTAGTTAATTTAAAAAATAATATTATCCGTCTTACATACTACAAGCAGATTATAGATATTTGCAAGAAAATAGAAAATGAAATTAATATGACATGAGGAATCGCGTCGTATTTAATGTTAAACTTATGTTATGATAATATTGATCTCAATGTCAATATAAAACAATTCAGATATTAAAATAAGTAAGCGCAAAACAATAAAAAAAAGCGGCCAAGTGCGGGTTCGATTTGCCCATGAAGGGTTCCGTAAAAGCAAGTTTCTATTCGTTCTTGTCGTCTTGTCATGTAAAAGTTTTTGTAGTTCGTTTTAACCATGATCGATGTTTAAATAATAAATTATTGATTAAATGAAAGGTAAATTCCGGTTTACGATTTGTGACGTATTAAAAAAAATTACTTACTAGATCTCGATCAAATCAATTTTCGGTGGAAGTTTGCATGGTAATCTACATCATATTTTTTTTTAGTTTTATCTCTCCCTTATTTTAGAAGTGTCTCTCGTGCAAACTATCCAGTGTAGAAAAAAAATGATATCATAGATGGGTTTGATGAAAAAAATTTTTTAAGTTTCAGTTCCAAGTAGTATGGGAAACCCCAAAATTCATTGTTTTTTTTTTATATTTTTTATGAAAATCTTAACAATATAATCTATAAGGATTCCGTTTATTGCAATTTGGCTACGGAACCCTAAAAAGTTAAAGTATAAGATTGCTTTTAGTGTGAAAATTACATAACATTTATAAGCAGTCACGTATGTATAGACGATGATATTTAAGAGAGAAGACTCCTATAGAGGAGTCTTCTCTCTTAAATATCATCGACTCATGAACTAAGTCACCACAATCCTTGTGACAGAAATTCTCTTCGCATGGTTCTACCAAATACCGTCTCCAATCCGGGTGAAGGATGGTGTTTAATAATCTAAAGCACGCCAGATATTTAGGTCAAAATTAATTATTTGAACAGACTTCGTGCTGTTATGTGGAATTTACTGTACGACCACCGGCCACACGTCATAATGTGAATTACGATTCAAAGTCATTTATATGAAGGTAGTAAATTAAATGTGTGTACATTGTGGTTATGGTATACAAGATGTTGGAAGCTAGCCCGACCTTAATGTACCCCTAAAGCCTATAACTGATGTGCTAGGACTGCAATCTTGGTGTTACGAGTAAGCGACAGCGAGCGAGTTTAAAAATTTATAAAAATCTTTTCGTTTTTTTTTTTAAACTTTAATTAATCAATCCTTATTCCATAATTTATTTAGCTTTAGCTTTTAAGAACCAAAAAAAATTCATTTATCAGTCACTTCTATACAAATACATAAAATTTTAGTGTCTGGATGTATTATTAAATATAGAGTTTTATTACTAAGTGCATTTCAAATTATATACGGCATCAATATCTGACACCAATTTAAAAAAAATGTCTGTCGGTCTGTATGTCTGCTAGTTCCTGCTAATCTCTGGAACTGCTAGACCGAATTTGACGGGACTTTCAGTGGCAGGAAACTGATAACATAAAGAGTAACTTATGCATTTTTTTAGCTTCGCTCGCGGCCTTATTCAAGCATTACTGCAATTACCACGGGTAGCATCGCGGGATTTACCTAATTATATATAATTTTCTTGAGACGTTGTTGCTCACGATAAATTTCGAAAATTTCTAAATAATTTTAACAAATTTTTTAAATAATTTAGAATTGTAATTTACATCAATAATTCACTTACAACATACAACTTATTTTAATTTACACAATTATTTATGAAATATGTGTTTTATATTAATAAAAATATTTGCGACAGTTTTTTTTTTTTTTACTTTTGAGAGACTTAATTGCGTAGGTCAAACAGTAAATTATAATTTTATAAACAACAAATAATTAAAAATGAAGTATCTATTTGTAATTTCAAATTAACAGTTTTTCTCAAATGCATTTAAAAGCATATACGGTAATTGCTGGTAATGAAAAAAACTATTTTAAAATTTTAGATTTTGTGTTTGTTTATTCCGGCAAATTTTTCTAACACCCACACCGATTTTGACGGGATTATCAACACACCCAATAACTTGAGCTACTTATTACATATTTGCGCCTAAATTACAGGCATTAGGCAACTTACATTATGAAAAACAAAGTAAATTTATAAATAAAAATATAAATAAAAGAAATATTCGATTGAAAAAGATCCGATTGAAAAACAAGAAAACGAGTAATGTTCCTGTCATTTCGTATAAAACGCGTTTGGTGCCAGATCTTCAGAATAATAGTAGTTAATTTTCTACCACGCTCTCGTTCTCGGATATTCAGCTTCTGTTGTGTAGTTATTATAAAAATAATAGGAACAGATTTCTGTAATCAATTGTGTTCCTATACGGTAGGTGGTTTAATTTCATTATAAATTATTATTTACTCGTTTACTCGTCAGGCACGAAATAAAAATATTTTAGGTAGTGGTTGCTATGTTTTAATGAATAAATGATTAATTGAAAGTATAATTTAATTATTTTTTTGAGCCTACCAAAGTGACTTGTCTGCCTGATGGAAAGCATGAGTAGAATCCAGGAGTAGGGGTCACCATCCTCATTGTGAGGGTAGGCAATACAGCATGGTGACCCATACCATGGCGGCCAGGTCAGATGTTTCTGCATCAATCCCCGGCCTCCAGAGACCGGGAGAATGATGCAGAATGATTAGGCCTCCGGTCCGGTCTCACACTCACAAACGAAATACGACAGCAAGAATGCTGTCATTATTAAGATGGTCTTCTGTTTAATGGTAGTACTGCCCCGGTCCTACTCCTTACATCAACAGTAATCTACCAGTAAAAGTTCCATTAAAATCGATCCAACCGTTCTAAAAATTAGCCGGAACAAACAGGCAAACAGACAAAAAACATTTAAAAAATTGGTTTAAGATGTAGAAACCGTACTTTCATATGTATTAAGTAAAAAAAAATAATCTTCATTTGAAATTAGTAATAGCTGGCGCCAAATAATTTTAGAAGTAATAAGGGCAAGAAAGCTGAAGTAAAAAATAAAAAGCTTACTTTTTTATCGTTTTGATCACATTGGAAAAACTTATATACACATCAAATTGTATTTGTGAGAAATTATTTTTCTATACTTCCAACGAAGTAGCTTGAATAAAGAAAATAACGGTATTGTTCAAAGATATTCTATTTTTTTTCATCCAAATGCTTACTTTCAATCTAACTCGAACATTTACCTAAAATGCATTAAGCAAAAGAAACATCGGAATAGGAAGTGGTTTTCGCTGTCATTAAAGCTCATTTTCCTGAAAGCTTTTATAGGTGGATGTTGAGTTCAAAACCTCTTAACTATCATTATTAATGCTTGAGGCATTGATGAGTTTATTAAAGTAATTTTGTGACTCTTTTTAATATAATTTTATAAAATACTTAAACCAAGATTCTTCAATGGAAGATCTTCAAAAAGTTAAATGTTACATTATAGGTAAATAGTAGCAGCAATAAGTATCAGTTTCAGATATCTGAAACATTTTTTTTATATATTTACAACAATAACCGCAAGTAACATCGCAGGACTTAGCTAAAAGCATTTCGTAAAAGATCAATGACAATTTACTATAAATATTAACGATCGCAAACCAAACCTCCCTAATATACTCGTACTGGGACCACGGCCAGCTCAGCGATAGACCAAGGTTATAGAATAGTAGGTCACCATGTATGTAGTTAGTTCATTATTATTATATACCTTCCTGTTGACACATGTCAAAAGTTTATGTATCATCAAATTGAAGTCCACCTAAATAACTTTACTGTCCTTTTAATTATTCTATACTAGCTTTCAACCTCCGTCCGCGTGTGTCTCGATTATTGCAGTAAAAAATAGCCTATGTGTTATTCTTAGGTATAAGCTATATTACTGTAAAGTTTGATCCAAATCCGCTCAGTAGTTTTAGCGTGAAAGAGTAACAAACACACACATCCTTACAAACTTTCGCATTTATAATATTTTGCAGGATATCATGTTTTATAAGCTTTGTCAATGTACCTAAATTCTGAATTTACCGTTTTTAAAGTAAAGTCAGGAAAATAATCTGAGGATGAATTGCTAGTTCTATAAAGCAAAATAAATCATATTTTCTTACTAGAACACTAGGTAATATTCTTATCAACGAAAAACCGTCACTCGCAACCACAAACTTAAAGTTTCTCGCTTCGCCCGCTCGAACACTAAAACTTGGTGTCTGTTTAGTTTATAAGAGCCAGTTTATGTCAGATGACTTTGAAAAGTACGTATTTCTTGCACCTCGAGCTCGTGAGGTGAAAATAAAATTAAACATACATATCTTAAAACGTTGCAGGAGTTACAAGATTTGTACATTATTAAAGTTTAATATTTCGAAAAAACAAATAAGTTGAAGTGTCCAACTTTTATAATTTTGCACTTTTCCAGATGAAATATTTTTAGTCATGGACTTAAGACAGGGATGCTTAACTTGGAATGGAAGAACTCTTGAAGTTAAATCCTGAATTAGTTAAGTATTATATTAAATTTGAATAAGATTGTCAAATTTTTATACATATTGTAACTATGTACCTATTATTTTGTGTATGTTTAAAAGATAAAACAGATTTTTATATTCAAATAAAACTTATGAGGTGTTCAGTGATTTGAAAAAAAAAATATCATTAATATTCTGAAATATTTTAAAAATCTGACAAACAAACTCGTACCACATAATATATGGTCAGATAAAACGTATCAATATTATTATTTATACTTAGTTTTCAGAAATTGTATGTAACTGATTATTACGATATGGAAATCAACTGAGAAAAATTTAGCGAAAAATTCTGCAAATTGAAATTACTAAGAAATATTCGTTAATGGAATTGTTCAAGAGTTGGGAAACAGAATAAATAGGTACCTACATAATTGCTGTTGACAGCGCGGCAGACGCTTCGATTTTCGCTGTCAATTGATCTGATTCTTATTGTGTTGTCAATAAAATAAATAGGATAAATATTTGTACAATTCAATAATAATTGCTTTAGTTTATTTTGAAGTAAAATATTTAATAAATCTTAAATTCTTCATTTTAGTGTGAATATTAATAGTTATTTTTGTTATTTTAACAACAGATGATTTAATAAAAAGACAAAATGTTAAACGTATAACCGTTTTGGCTGTATTAACACTTCTTTCTTATAATGACCGATTTATATTTTTGCATAAATTAAGAAATCTTTAAGCATCGACCTGTTATTTGACCAGTTCATTTAATAATCAAGACTTTTACTTTAAAAACACTCAATTTACACGTTTACTGTACTATTATACGCGTATTCTTAATAACGAGCCTGTTATAGAAAATAAAAGGGCGCTGTTTTAAAAATGAAAATTGAAGAAAGCAAAAGAGCTGGAATCTTGAAAAAAGAGCTTTCCGAAGTGCTCATTACGCGACTGTAGGACATTTTCAAGGAGTCATAAAGGCAATTACTTCACATTTTTCGCTTTGAACTTTGAAATATGATACCATTTTTTGAACATTTCTTGCATCTTCACAGATATATAACGATAACTTGTTTTGATAAAAACAGAGTATATTAAGCGCATGACTTAATTAGTTCCTGCTTAAACTAATTATTTTCTTAGACCCCTACTCCTGGATTCTACTCATGCTTTCCATCAGGCAGAGTAGAGTCACTTTGGTCGGCTTAATGATAAAAAAAGTATGTTGCCTAGATTTATACATAAAAAAAATCCTGATGTTTTTGTAAAAATTCTACCTACTGTACTCGTAGGTCTTAGAAACTTCACGTGACCGTTTTTTATTTTCGATCAGGTTCATAATCACGTGAATGTTCAGTTCTTACAATTACTACAGTCACGTGAGATGAAAAATAGTTTTCTAAGAACAGAAACAATCAATTCCACCTACTTTAATTCAAAATTAGTTTTATAGATCAAAATGTGTTTTAAAGCATGAATATGTTAGTAGCAAACACTATCAAAAAAAAAAAACTCAGAAGTCTATTAACTTCTCAGCGCTATCCGTATTAAAGTGGGTAACCATAATACGGATAGTGCTGAGACTTCTTAGCATAAGTTCGTTTGATATTCTTAAAATTAATGTTTGATGGTATGATATTCAGCCACCAAAGTATCCTGTACCTATAGTTACAATACCAATAGATATCCCTACTTTCCTACTAATATTATAAATGCGAAAGTAACTCTGTCTGTCTGTCTGTTACGCTTTCACGTCTAAACCACTGAACTGATTTTGATGAAATTTGGTATGAAGATAGAACTGAACTTGGGAAAGTACATAGCCTCCTTTTACCGTGATAACCGACATACACGCGGGCGCAGCCGCGGGCGAAATCTAATTATACATAATAATATACACAAAACAATCAAAAAATATTTAGATTATGGTTAATGTACTATGGTATTGTTATAGTGGTAGAAGACAATTCTCATCCAGGACATATGTATATTATGTATCTTGTTATATTAAATTTCACAGTAACATCAAAAATAAAATGTTTAAAATTGCAAATCGCCTTTGATATATTTGAACGTTTTGTTTATCATAGTAACCATAAATTAATATACTTTGTTCTATCTCAAGTTCTCCAAAGTTGATATGTATGAAAGTCCTTACCACGAACATTAGCAAAGTCAACAATAAAGTTTTATACGTGTTGTGAACTTTTTGCACTTTGATTTAAATTAATTTATTGTTTACTGAGGATTATTCCTCTACGTCGATTGTCCAAGGTCAAAATAGATAGCGGTCCTTGTAAGAGGCCTCAGTTAGGCCACAGTTGAGCAATGAACGGTGTAAGGTTATTGTGTCATCGTCATTAATATCATTAAATGATGATAATTGGTAACAAGAAATTTCTAACATGCTGTGACCAACCTTTGTTAAGAGTCACTATTAAAGGAGAAAATGAGCAGGATAAGACCTCTTCGATAAACAGTAAGGCTCGGAACGCATAGACAGCACTAATAATGTAGCAAGAAGTTACAAACGACGTGTGTAACCGCTTGCCTGTAAGCTGACCGTGTCCTTGTTACCTAGAGGCACTAATTAGACAACTTCCAATTATTTTTTGTACCATTTTCTTTAAAACTATTTCTTTTTAATTAAACTGTAACTTTATAGAATGACTAGCTTTCGCCCGTGTATTTGTCGGTTATCTTGGTAATAATTTACAAGATCCTTTTCCAGGCTCAAGAATATCTGTGTACCAAATTGTTGATTGCCTTGTTGGTCTAGTAATTAGCGTATGCTGCTGCTGATGAGGAGGTCTTGGGTTCAATTCCCGGGTCGGACCAAATATTTGTGTGATCCTCAAATATTTGTTTCGGAGTCTGGGTGCTTTTTCATACTTATAAAGAATTTAATCTAATTTAATTTCTTAATAGGTATGTATTTACAAAAAAAAAAAAAAAAAAAATGTATTTATATCAGTTCTTTAGCCATCATCTAGTCCCAAACTAAGCAGAGCTTGTAGCTCTGCTTAGTTTGGGACTAGGTGATGTCATGTGTAAAAGATGGCCGAAAATATTTATTTATTTATTTTATTTACTTATTTATAAATTTCATTTCAATCGGTTTAGTAGTTTTGCCGCGAAAACCCGATATACAGACAGACAAAATTACTTTCGCATTTAATATATCAATAAGAATAAAAAAACAGGTACAAATACTTCCTGGTCAGCTTATGCCAAAGTTGGTGAAAATAGTCCGCTTAGGTTATGTCTTCATCACATCAAGATCATTACTCCAACTTACCGTTAAGAGGCTTAGCTTCACTTAAGGGTCATACAACATTAAAAAGTTGTGTAAATATCTCGCAAAGTATGTTTTATCACTGTTTGAAGTTAGAAGTTTACCACACGTAAGCTTGCGGTCGTCTGCGAACTCGCTAACAATGTAAAATACCTCTTCTAAAACAAAATGTGTCTTGACACTTTAGGACTTACGCACCATGTATGAAATCTCAATTTATTTAATAATAAATCTTACGGCTTTGGAATTAGGTTCAAAATTTCTGTTTTATTTTTATACGTTATTAAATTTTCAGTTTTACCTTTAAACATTCCTTAAAAGTTGTATATCACTAGCTTATTAAATTAGACTATTAAATTATTAATTTATAATAATAATAATAATAAGCCCCCTAAACAACCACACGTCCTGATTGACCATCTAATCACGTGGGGGGCGGACACACGAATGAGAAATTACTGGCGTGGCTAACGTGGCTCTGGAAACCCACTTAAAAATGGAGACTCGTTCAAAAAGAAAACGTATAGGGCCGCTGCCCGGGGGCGATCACCGGGGCGCACTTGGAGCTGACGCTGAGTGTCTCAGCATGCGAACCGTCAGTGGTGAGGAGTTGAACAGGCGGGCTCCCACCGACAAAGATGCTACAGCCGAAGTTATAGATGATGATGACAGACTGACAAACAGGTCAGACACCCCTGTAGAACCATATAGTCCAAGTACAGTATCGTACGCACCCTCGTCACGATCAATGCCATCTTCACCATCATCACCCCCCATAGCTAGTTTTATTACAGTTTCACCTATTCCGGCCTTGAATGTTGCGCGGGAGGTATCTACCTTCTTACCCGCGTCCACCAAGGCTGGAAAAACAAGAGTTCGCATGAGATGGAGCAAAGAAGTTAACCTATTCATCATGCGAACGTATCTATACATAACAAAATTAGAGACCGACATGACCACTTACAGACAACAACTGCATGAACGTTTTTCACGTCAATATCCTGAGATTTCAGTTTCAGAACAACGGATTTCAGATCAACGAAGAACTATAGTTAGGAATAAACTCTTATCACAAGTTGAATTAGATCAGCTAAAAGAAGAAGTACGCACACAATTACAACAAGATTCAGAAAACTATGCAGACACAAACACAAACGTAAATATTGTGCAAGAACAACCACAATCGCTCACTCAATTACATACTAATAATCAATCTCTAACATACAACCAATCGCAAGCCTACACGCAAACAGCACACACATCCACACAAACCGAATCTTTAACCCTAACGCTCGAAAACGATATCGAGACCTTAGCTGTCGCAGATCAAAACTTAATCACAGATACGTATATCCAAGAAATACATAACAAATTTAGAACAACAATTACACAATACTCTGGGATGGATCCAGCAGCTCGGCCAAAACTGCCTAAACTGAAATACACCCCTAACCTATTTCGTCTAGTTAATTTATTTAATGAAAATATACTCATACAATTTATATCTGATGACACACAACTTATAGACATACATTTAGTCATATATTGCACAGCGGTAGTTATATCTGAAGAACTCAATTTTAAAATCACGAACCACACACGAACTACAAGAACAAATCGTATTGTCAAACCAGCATGGCAACAGAGACTAGAAAAAGATATTGAAAATTTAAGAGCGGACTGCGGTAGACTTACACATTATATCAACGGCATCAGATCAAATAAAGTAGTTAAGAGAGTTGAAACCATATTTAAAAATTATTGTAATCACACTAGACATGAAACTAATAATAGGAAACCCGAGGACTTTTTGGATACCTTAAAACAGAAACTAGCTCTTAAAGTGCATAGGCTTAGGAGATATTTGAAATCTCAACAGCGTAAAAATGATAATGCAACATTTGCAATGAATGAGAAAGTATTTTACAGAAGCATACAGAAAACACACACCGATACAACAATAACAAGCAACACAGATACACCAACAAAAGAACACCTAGAAACATTCTGGTCCAACATATGGGAAGAACAAGCACAACACAATAAAAAAGCAAACTGGATTACAGAAGAAGAAACAAAATGGAGTGCAATAGATGAAATGGATTTTATAGAGATAACAGAATCTGAAATTACATATTTAACATCTAGATTACATAATTGGAAGTCACCGGGTATAGACAAAATACAAAATTTCTGGTATAAAAAGTTAACGGTATTACACAAATCTATAGCAAAAAATTTAACAGAAATAGTATTAGGAGAACAGAACATACCCGAATTCATTGCCACAGGAATAACATACATGCTACCGAAGACCAAATACACATCAGAACCTTCCCAATACAGACCAATCACATGCCTACCCACAATTTATAAAATACTTACATCAGCAATAACTAATAAAATTAGATCACACATTGAACACCACAACATGATAGCAGAGGAGCAGAAGGGATGCAGGAGAGGCCACATGGGTTGCAAAGAACAGTTAGTTATAGACTCTACTATCCATAAACATGCCACCACAAAAAATAGGAACTTACACTGTACTTATGTAGATTACCAAAAAGCTTTCGATAGCATCCCACACTCTTATCTAATACAAATCCTACAAATATATAAAATTAATTCGAAAATAATAGACTTCTTGCGTATAGTAATGACACATTGGAAAACCACACTTCATATAAATAATGGACTCATCTCTCTCATGACTAGACAGATACATATTAGGAAGGGTATATACCAGGGGGATTCTTTGAGTCCACTTTGGTTCTGTCTCGCCCTGAACCCCTTGTCTCACTTACTCAATCGGTGCCGGGCTGGATATAATTTTAAAAACGATACCGATGAAACTGTTATCTCGCATCTAATATATATGGATGACATTAAATTATATGCTAAAACCGAAAAAGAAATGAAAACTCTAATAGAAACAACAACAAAATTCAGTCAAGATATTAATATGAAATTTGGTTTAGATAAGTGTAGGACATTGCATATTATAAAAGGAAAAGTAAAGCCTGGCAACTATGCAGTCAGCGACACCGACACAATAGCAGCTATGGAACCATCAGATCTATACAAATATTTGGGATACAAGCAACTTAAAGGACTCGACCACACAGCAATTAAACAAACACTAAATACAGAATATCGGAGAAGAATTAACGCAATTTGCAAAACACAGCTATCTGGAAAACATCTTATTAAAGCCTTGAATACCTTTGCCGTACCAATATTAACATACTCATTTGGAATGATAAAATGGTCAAAAACAGACATCGAACAATTAGAAAGAACCACACGCACAACAGTCACAAAACACAATAACTTACACCCTAAATCTGCGACCGAACGACTCACAATCAAAAGAAAAAATGGAGGGAGAGGCCTAATCGACATACATCACCTTTGGCAGAAACAAATCACTAAGCTAAAAACATTTTTCTACACCAAATCTCGATCAAGTAACATGCACAAAGCTATTACCTTAAATGACTTTAATTACACCCCGCTGAACCTAAAGGAACAAAATATACAAGACAGTAAAACCACAGACCCGCAAGACCTAAAAATAGAAAACTGGAAAAAGAAAGTCCTTCACGGTAGACACCCTCATGATCTAGAGCAGTCCCACATAAACAAATTAGCATCGAACAAATGGCTTAAAATAGGAAACCTTTTCCCTGAAACCGAAGGCTTTATCATAGCGATACAAGATCAAATCATCAACACCAAAAACTACAGAAAATTTATCATTAAAGACAATACTATCTCAAACGACAAATGTCGCAGATGCCACATTCAATCAGAAACCATTCAACATATAACCGGAGCATGCATAACCCTCACACAGACAGACTACACTCACAGGCACAACCAGGTTGCAAACATCGTCCATCAAAAACTAGCACTCAAACACAGTCTCATACAAAACACTAACACTCCCTACTATAAGTACGCGCCACAAACTATCCTAGAAAATGACACACATAAAATGTATTACGATCGCGCTATACTTACAGATAGGACCATCCATTATAATAGACCAGACATAACCCTACAGGACAAAATAAGAAAAATCACTTACCTTATAGACATTGCAGTTCCCAACACCCATAACCTACAAAAGACAATAGCTGAAAAAATAAGCAAATACGTTGAGCTCAAAGAAGAAGTTACAAGAATTTGGAGACAAGATAAAGTTTATATTGTTCCTATTGTTCTTTCCACGACAGGTGTTATCCCTAACCATCTCCTCCATAGCCTAAAAGTAATAAATTTAGAAGAATCCCTTTATATCAATCTGCAGAAAGCAGCCATCCTAAACACATGCAGAATCGTTAGGAAATTCATGCAGTCAGACGAAAGTACAGTATCTACATAAAATTCACCACACCCTGTATTTACTTGGCTTTGGCCCGTAAATGTAGCAAAAACCAGCCTTAGAGCTGAAAAAAAAGAACAATCCCGATAATAATAATAATAATAAACTAGCAACACTATCAACAACAAGATTTTCTCACTCATTTTTTTTCAAAACTTATATAATTTCGTAATATACAGACCTTTAAACTCATCAAAGAAACATAAAATAAATAACATGGAGAATTATAATAAAAATACAGTAAAAATACGACTAAAATAATATTTAAAACGAAAATACAGTCCGCAACAGACATGACGTTATATGTCATGTCAAAAATGTTTATTGAGTGATTCAAAAATTTTTTATCATGTTGACTAGAGCTAGAGCGAAAGCACAAATAAGAACCCCGGACTCGCCGCTCCGCTCCGCCTTGCCATCCCCGGATGCAGAAGTTCTGGCTGTTGCAGAGGCGTCGAGCTCATCCTCCAGCGACGAGTTTTTCTCTCCGCCGACGTCGCCAATACCAGTACGTCGGCAGGGGAGAGGCCGGCCACCGACCAGCTTGGGATCTCGAGGACCACTGACCTCGAACAGGGCCCCCGCTACCGGTGGTGATGTGCGCCGCATGAAATGGACACAATCCATAAATGAAAATGTCATGCGGGCATATTTTCGGGCTACAGAGTTGGGGACGAACCTTACTGCGTACCGTGTAAGACTAGTCTCTTTGTTTCAGGAGCTTGAGCCAGCTGTCAACGTATCGGCACAACGACTGTCGGATCAAGTACGAGCTATACAGCGCTGTCACCTGCTGGATGATGCTGTACTTGAAAGGATTCGCTCTGACTTACGGAATACTTTGACTATCCCTTCTTCGTCGCGTAATATGGGCGTGGTATCACATTTACAACATAGTGAAAATGTTGACGAACGTGTGGATGGTGAAGTTATATCCGTAAGTACCCAATGTAATAATAGGATAAGGAGCGCTTTGGAGGATGCGATTCAGGAGTATCGGCATGTTAATTATAATAACAGACCCCGGTTACCCCGTTTGCCCATTCATAAACGCAATTTAGCGCTGGTGGGTGCTCTGGATTCGTTATTATCAAATTATTTTGATAATAGCGAAGATCTTAGTGATGCTCATTCTATTCTATACTGTGCGGCCATTGCTGTTTGTCGAGTAGCAGGTGTTAAATTTAGTGAACATGTCACTACTACTCGACCTAAAAATACTTTACCAGCTTGGCAGTATAGAATGGAACGTCGTATTGCTGAGACCAGGACACTCATCGCCAAATTAATTGCTTTTCAATTTGGAAATACGCGACCGAGAGTCATGCGCTTTGTGAAACAGGCATTTTTGGGGACTACCATCAGTCCTCAACAGTATTTGTCAAGTGTCACAGAGCGCATAGACTTCTTGAAGCAAAAAGTTTATGCATGGGCAAACAGGATAAGACGTTATAAAAGACGATCAGATCGGTATAACCAGAATCGTATGTTCCAGAGAAATGAGAAGTGGGTTTACCGGAAATGGGAGGAACCGGATCCTAGTGAGCGTGATAGGCACTTACCAGATGAAAATTCCACAAACGCATTTTGGCGTAGCATCTGGTCTGTGCCTGTCACCCATACAGAAGGCGACTGGATACGGGATATCAAACATTCATGCGAGTCTATAATAGCTATGGAACCAATTAAAATTGAAAAAGATGATGTAAGTTGTGCAGTCCGTTCATTACCGAATTGGAAATCACCTGGTCCGGACGGTCTGCACAACTTTTGGCTTAAGTGGTTCCGAAGCTCACATGAATGTTTGGCATCTCATTTCCAGGCCGCGTTGGATTCGGGTTCGTTACCACAATTCTTAACAACTGGTATAACCCATTTACTCTATAAATCTGGTGGTGCCATGGATCCCAAAAATTTTAGGCCCATTACATGTTTACCCACTTTATATAAACTTCTGACATCTATTCTGAGACTCAAAATTACTACACATATTAATAATAATTTGATACTTTCCGTTTCTCAGAATGGATGCAGAAGTGGGACCCGTGGCACTAAAGAGCTCCTTATCATAGACATGACCATTAGCCAACAGGTACGTCGTAATCGTAAAAGTCTGGCGACATGTTGGATAGATTACAAGAAGGCATATGACTCGGTTCCACATTCATGGCTTTTGAAGGTGCTGGAGTTGTATAAAATTGATACAACTCTATGCACTTTCTTGAAGTCATGTATGGGGCAATGGAGGACAGTCCTTCGCTATCCTGGATGTCGCCAGACTACGGTAAACGACGTACTTATAAAGATCGAGAGGGGCATCTTTCAAGGTGACAGTTTGAGTCCCTTGTGGTTTTGTCTGGCTTTGAACCCTCTTAGCACTCTCTTAGAGGGTTCAGGGTTGGGCTATAGGTTACAGAAAGATGATCAAGTTATATCTCACCTTCTTTACATGGATGATTTGAAACTTCTGGCCTCCACTAAATTACAATTGACAGCGTTACTGAAGGTCACTGAAAACTTTAGTAATTCTATCAAGATGGAATTTGGTGTAGACAAGTGTGCAGTCATGTATGTGAAGAAAGGTGTAATTGTGGAATCTGAAGGAATAGAACTTTCAGATTCTACAAAACTCAGATCTCTTTCTGCCACCGAAGACTACAAGTATCTAGGTTTTTCACAGTCCTTGGGAATGCCAGAATCTGATATGAAACAAACGTTGCGGGAACGCTTCTTTGGCCGCCTGAAAAAAGTACTTAAGAGTCTTTTATCGGGGGGTAACAAGGTGCGAGCCTACAATGGTTGGGTCATGCCGGTTCTGATGTATTCCTTTGGTATACTTAGATGGACTCAAACTGAATTAGATGCCCTTGACAGGAGAGTCCGTACTTTACTGACTGCATTTCGAATGCACCACCCACGTTCGTCGGTTATGAGATTGTACATCCCGCGAAAGTTTGGGGGTCGTGGATTTTTAAATATCAAGACCCTGCATAATCGCGAGATATACAATCTCAGAGAATATTTTCTTAATACCGATGTGGGAGTGCATCGCAATGTGGTTGCAGTGGATAACGGATTCACTCCACTCGCTCTGGCTAAAGAGAATTGGCGCAAACCTGTAGTACTTAGTACTGATGATCGCAAGGAGGTATGGAAGGGCAAAGAGCTTCATGGTCGGTTTTATCGGGCTTTGAACACGCCCGATATAGAATTTAAAGCATCGACTTCCTGGCTACGGTATGGTGATCTCTTTGGAGAAACCGAAGGTTTTGTTTGTGCAATTATGGACGAAGTTATCATGACGAATAACTATCGAAAATATATCCTGAAGGATGGTACGGTTGACATATGTCGGGCATGTCACCGTCCCGGGGAATCTATCAGGCATATTATTTCTGGTTGTTCTCGTCTTGCTAATGGTGAATATTTGCACAGACACAACCAAGTAGCCAGGATCGTACACCAACAACTTGCCCTTAAATACAAACTTGTGAATTTGGAGGTGCCATACTACAGGTATGAGCCCGACCCAGTTCTCGAGAATGGTCGTGCTACATTATATTGGGATCGATCTGTTATCACAGACAGGACTATTGTTGCCAATAAGCCTGATATTGTGGTGATAGATCGATTAGAGCGCCGCGCAATGATTGTCGATATCGCTGTTCCTCATGACGAAAATCTCGTGAAAGTTGAAAAAGAAAAACAAATCAAATATTTGGATTTATCTCACGAGATTGTCGATATGTGGAATGTGGATTCGGCGATCATTGTTCCGATAGTTGTTTCTGCTCATGGTTTGATAGCCAAGAGCCTCGACCAACACCTTAAGAGGCTCACGTTAGATGGCTGGATCAAGGGTCTGATGCAGAAGGCAGTCCTTCTTGACACGGCACGTATAGTGAGGAGGTTCCTGTCTTTGGAGCCCTAACCACCGGTTTCTTGGTCCCTGTACCCGAAGTCGATGGTCTACTATTTTTTATATTTTTAAATGTACTTTTTATATTTATATTTAAAAATGTAATTTATATGTAAATATTATGAAATAAAGAGAATAATAATAATAACTTTATTGTACACCAGGTAATTACAAAGTACTTATAGCGAGATATGTAGGTACAATTGGCGGCCTTATCGCCCGGAGGCAATCTCTTACAGGCAACCATAAGATGGAGAGAACACGATTTGGAGCAGATGTAGGGTAGTGTCTGGTGTATTGAAAGTAGAGAAGAAGGGAAAATTAAACGGTTTATTATAAGTTAAATATACAAATATTAATTACATACATATACTGTAATTATAGCATTGAGTAGATACATACATAAAAGGAATGATGTGACCTATTAGAGTAAGAAGGAGAGTTATAAGGTGGATTATGGGACATTAGTGTCTAAATGTGTCTAAATCGAACTAAGTGGCGTGCAATTGGAGAGGCCTATGTCCAGCAGTGGACTGCGATAGGCTGATGATGAGTGTCTCCCAGGTAGTGCTGCTTGACTAATCGTTTGAATGTAGGTAGATTTTGTGCCCGTCTTATTGCCACTGGTAGAGCGTTCCACAATCGAACAGCTTGGACAGAGAACGAGTTGTCGAGAAATTTGGTGGAATGGCTAGGCATTTTCAGCTTCAAGTTTTCTGATGATCTCAGCAATTTAGTATGCGTGTCGTGTAAGAAAGTGAACCGCGATTTGAGGTAACGTGGAGTAAAAGGATTAAATAGAGTGTTGTATAAAAGAGAAAGGATATGTGCATTCCGGCGAAGGCGGATGGGCAACCACTTAAGCTTCTTACGATAATCGGAGACATGATCATATTTCCGTAATCCAAATATGAATCTGATACAGAGGTTCTGGAGTCTCTCAAGCTTATTAAATTGGTCTTCGGTAAGATCTAAATAGCTGGCATCAGCATAATCAAGGATGGGGAAAAGAAGGGATTGTGTAATTGCAATCTTTGTAGAAGTAGGTAGGAAATTGCGTAATCTACGCAGAGATCCTGCAGCGGCAAACATTTTGCGACTCAGCTCCTGGAGCTGAGGACCCCAGGAAAAGGTACTGTCCATGTAAATACCCAAGTTCTTCACCTTATCACTATATGGAATAGATGCACCATCGCAGGAGACTTGAGGCAGTGAAGTCCAGTTAATTTTGGAGACTGTTCTCGAACTTCCAACGACGATGACCTGAGTCTTGGATGGGTTAATCTTCAGACCGTGGGAAATGCTCCATTTGCAGATTTTATCCAAGTCAGCATTTATAGTTTTAATAGCATTAGCCAAGTTGACAAGTGGTGCTCTAAAATAGATCTGGAGATCGTCTGCGTAAAGGTGGTAGGAGGAAGTCAAATCATTAGTGATAGTGTTAATAAAAACGGAGAAAAGTAAGGGAGACAGCACGCCGCCCTGAGGTACACCAGCATTTGTACTGCACCAGGAGGAGACAGTGTTATCAATGCAAATACGCTGCCGGCGACCAAACAGGTAGTTTTGAAACCAGCCAATTGCAGTTTACCGCTTGCAGCCAATTTACCGCTTGTTAACTTTTTTCCATATATGTTTTTTGATGATGATGATGATGATGATGATTTTTATGGGAGTATATACATGTATTAATATAATTATTTCTATGGGTAATAAAACGATATATAAAATTCCTCATTCATTACACTGTTTAAAGGAAAATATATAACTATAAAACAATGAAATTAAGGCTTCATGTGTGAGTTATCCTGAACCTGTACAAAATTTAAAAATATGTTTACCTATTTTATCTTTATGAAACCGAACACATCTTCATGCACGTTTATTAAAAAATATATAGAAACTCACATTTTTCACCCTTAGGGTGTTCCCCTACGCATCCATAAATTAATAAACCTTAAACTTCTGATATTACCCAACGCAACATTTTTAAAGCGCACAGGTGGATCCCCTTAGTTATGCTCTAAATAACTTTCAAAAGTTACTTCATACTGCTTCCTATATAAGAAAGTCTTGAACAAAGACAGTACACTAAAAATCGATTTCGTTATCTTTGAAATATGATAGAATTGATTATTGACAAGTGAAACAAAAACCAAATTATAGCTCAATATATTACTCCAATAATTGATTACAAACAAATAATATGTAAAATCTTTCAATCTTATATTTGTATACATCTAACCATAAGATAAAAAAGCACAAAATCCTTTTCAACCTATACCCACATAATATAATACCTTTGAAAAACTGATATCGAATACACAAAAAGAGGCACTTTGATGCAGACAAACAATATTGTATTGAGAGGTAAAAATAGGGGTTCAACGATAACTGGAAAAACGGTAGAAAATCTGATAATCCATCCATCGTTCTTCTTTTATTCTCAAAAAGTTCTCTATTTTTTAAAGTTTTTCAAAATAACAGTCTTATACAGATAAATAAAAATTATAATAACGTAAGTCAAATTAAACTTGCTCAGTTTCTTATTTCACCAGACGGAATATCAAAGAGTTGGCAAATTAAAAGTATTAAGACAGTCTGTTTTAAGTCGTTTCATTACAAATGTAGCGACGGACAGACACTGACGTGAAAATAAGTTTTCCCGAGTTAAGTCTCATGAATATTTATCTCACTTCCTGCGGGAAAGTAAGTATAAACTTTTGAATGTTTCCCACTTGATCAAACTTTACTCTTAAGACGGCCAAGGGAAGCGGCTTGATCCTAAACTCTTCAAAATCGCACTAAAAATACAAGAAAAAATAAAATATGCGTCGAGTCTTCTTATGACCTCTTTTGTTCAAAGGTTCGTTTAGTTCAACTTGTCTAAAGAGTTAACGAATACTAAGTAGAATAAGTAAAGTTTTCTTTAATAGCGGCAATAAAGCACAAATAAATTAATGTTCTAATTACTATAGTTCTGATAAAATTTTGAATTTGTTTACATTTAAGCATTATAAAGTTAGACAACTTCATCAAAACTTTTATAAATAGTCCTTACTAATATTACAAACGCGAAAGTTTGTGAGTATGTATGTATATTTGTTGCTCTTTCACGCAAAAACTACTACTACCACAAATATTTGTGGATCCCACAAACATTTAAATCGACCCTGGAATCGCACCAGAGACCTCAAGCACAGTGGTCATTGTGCCTTCGAGGCAGTCAAAAGATGAGTATTCACTAAAACCGTAAACAGTATTACTGTTTTCAGTAGAAAATGACACTTAGGGCGCAGATTTCAAATTCTTGTTTAGTTTTATGCATTTTTTATAATATTGATAGTTGAATATACACCACTCTTAGTAATCATACTAGTTTGGACTCTGATGAACAATTAGACGAATAATCAAATCGAATATTAAATTTAAATTAGTGTTTATGCCCTATCAATTTAGGATCTTTGTGTAATACATGATTAGTTTCATCTACAAAAATCGACACTTTCGATTTGTACTTATTTAAGTTAGTTACTTTTAACTTAGATCTGCCTTGTGAACTTAAATGTATCTTGGGTTAGGAGCAAATGTTTGTATGATCTGCAAATTTTTCTAGATGGTCTTGTGTGTCAGATGTTCGAAATGCTTATTATTATTTATTTTTCTTACGATCTGCTGAATCTGCTTTCATTATCTCAAATATTTTTAAGTTTTTGAACACTTAACATAATAGTTTGTGATAGTGCTAACTGTACAAATAGAATTTCTAGTTTTTGATTGAATTTATCCTTTTTAACTAATTATAACATCTATTCATATTTATGAAAAATAAATAATTCTTAATTGGGAGATACTTGTACGAGCGAAATTCCTTTGATTTCGAATTGAATCTAAAGCGCTTTCGAGAATTTAGCTTCGAACGTACGTTCATTATATTTACATATCATAATTTATGTATAAACATATTTAACTTCAAATAATAAAAGTATATATATATTAGATGTAAATATTGAGGGTGTTCAAACATAAAAGACATTCGAAGGTCCTTAGACTCAAAATTTTATTTGTATATAAAAGTCTAGCTCTGTCTATGCCATTTATAAAATCAATTACAAAATGTCTTTAGACTTGCTAAATTCAATATTTCAATGTCATCTAGTGAATTCAAGTACATACTGAGAATAACAATTATATTCAGTTAGTCTTACAATTTTTTTCATTTAATGTTTACAGTGCGATAACATTTAAAATATATGTTGGCGTGTGATTATGTACCATAAATTACATCACTGTTAATAATGATTTATTGGAATCTTAACCTAATGAATTAGTTTTGTTTTAGTTTTAGTAGATTCTGAAATCGATATTGAATGTATTTAAATAAGAGCGGATTATTTCGGAATAGGGTAGTTTATATCGCGCCACTACACTATACACACTACACCTACTGACGGCTACCGCACGAGGTGCACATGTGCTAACCTATTGGTTCATAACTAGTTTTAATCTTATTAATCGTTTATGATTTTGTGTTAATATGTAAGATGTTTAATACACTAATAATTAATACAATTTAATACATTAATACAGAATAATACACACAAGTGTACACTTGTGTAAATTCCTGCCGTTGCACTGCCCACGATGGATAGCCACAACCAATACCACCGTGAGGCCTCCTCTGACGCCCCGACATATAGATCTGAAATTCTGATTTACATTACGCTATGATACTACTCGATACACTATTTTACTAACACTAACACTAACACTAGATTACACATAATTCACACGTGATTAATATTATTCGTACATGGGTAATACTTATTACACTAATGTTTTCTCATGAACATGTGTATCTGCTCATGTGTATTTCGGTTATCACAAGAATAGCCTATGTTCTCCCTTCGAAAAATCGAAGTTTTTCCATGCCAAATTAAATTAAAATTATTTATAGGCACATTGCAAGGCGTGCCATACATGCTATAAAGTTACCTTCGAATTCATAGATACGTAGATAAATATTGAGTCAATGTTACTTGTGTGTAGATATTGTGCTTCGGTTTCGCCTCTCTCAAACTTATTTAAGGATTTGGACCCAAGCTTCTTTTATATTTCCGGCAACATGTTCCACTGAAAGTAGCTATTGTGTTGTTGTACTGTATGAACCTATCATAGATAAGTAAGGTCGGTTTTATAACACGTCTGATATTATTTATAAGCCGTTAACGATTAATAGAAATAATATTTTCTCTCTATAAAGTTTTCTTTTCAATTTTATAGAAAATTGTTAAAACTTTATACAGAAATAGGTGCTTACCACCATTTTGCTTTTAAAATAACTACTTACATAAATTTACCCTAAATAGGAACCTAAGTGCTCTACGGTCAGTACTTTTTTCATGCTTGTGTGAACTACCTAAATCCTTACAAGGGTCTAATAAGGGTCGCTCCAGTTTTTTCTGTTCTTGAGAACTTGCTTGAATTTGTCAGTAAAAACGACAACAGCAAAGACAAAGTGTGTTCAAACAACGTCGAGCCCGTTCGCACAACTTTTGTTTGGAATCAGAGGTAAACACATTAGGTAGCGTGTTTACGTAGGCGCCGTATTACTCCTGAACTTGTTTGATCTGAGACATCACATGCCGGGTCTAATCAGGAACAAGATTGCTATATGATTTTAAATACTCTGTTTGATATAGAATTCCAGAAACATTTTCAATTCGGTTTTAAAAAACAATCGGTTTTAAATGTCATTTTTCGTACAGTAAAATAAAAAGATTGATATATACACATGTATGGTAAAAAGCAATAAGTATCATTGTTATTGATTCTTTAATCTCACTATTATTTTGCTAACTTGGACTATTCATAGACTCCATTATGTCAAATATATTTGTATATTTATCAAATGCATTGCTTAATATATTAGCTATAACTATATAAAGAAAACCATAATAGGCCATGCAAATAGACAGTACAACCGGATTGCTATCACCACCGTAAATTATTTGACAAGAAGCCATTAATCTTTATCTCGCAATACCTGACTTATGCCCCACCGGTCCAGCTTTTGTAAGGGGATTTAATTAGAGTTGGATACGATAAATGTGTGGTCCAGGGCTGTTATCTTTTGACAAGAGTTAAGTAATCTTGGGCTCATTCATAATGCCATAAGAATTACGTTCGCAGATTAAGATGACTCTGATTCATTGATGTTTCAAGTAAAAAAATTACCATTTTTTTGTTATAAATATGACACTTAATATGCAAAAAGTGCAGTATTTTTTTATGTTTCCATATTAAAGTGGTTTTTATGTAAAATATTTCATGTTATTCTAAGAATTTTAAACTATGTGCCATTATAATAGTATGTATATTGTGTACTTAATATAGGTTCACACGCCACTCAGACTATGAATACACTTTATTAGTTTATTTATTTTATAATTGTTTGTAGAACATCCTATGATAGACGATTTCTTTTAAAAAAACATTTTCATTCATTTCATTTGATTACACTTAATACTTCCCCAAAAATGTGCTTAAGATGTATCCGAAATGTTCGATATTAAAAATTATTTCACAGAAGTTATGGTAATGAAGGAACAAAATTCTTTTCGCGTGACTTATAAAAGCAGAACTTCAGATTGTTGTTTCGTAACTAATTTATTAAATTAATTTCCTTAGGAATTTACTCAAAACTCTTTGGAATTATACTTGTTTCACAAATAAGATTCACGTGAGCAAACAGTACTGTTCAAACTGTCTTTATTTAACTTGTATTTAATATCAGAGACGTGTTTTCAGAAAAGTTGTAGACTCATCAAGCGGTGGAGTTGTTTTAAGTTTGGAATGTGAAATTTGTTTTATTATAAATTCGAAAATTTAATTCTGTTATTAAATTCAATTCAAATATGGCACAAAACACGTCTACAGTTTATCCAGCTTTTGAATAGTGTTTTGTAGTGGATATAATTAATCTACTATTTGTTCAGTTTTTTATGGATAAAAGCAAATGACCAGAAAACTAAGTATTTGGACAACTAATCTCAAAAATCGAGGAGCTGCACTTTGAGTGCAAGCACCAATAGAAGTAGAGTAGACACACTCGGTAAGTGCAACCAAAAGCTTTTAATTTTGTGGTTTTCTGTTTTTAAACTGATCAAGCCGACTCCAATGTGCTATATGCAATGTGCAAACATTACTCTCACATTGGTTTAAATCCTACTTATATGTCACAAATACTATCCGTGTGGTGACGTATAAAAAGTATTACCTTCCATAGTTATCCCATGGATATCGTAAGTGGCAATAAAGGTAGTAAAAAGCTCAAACCGTCTGGCCAGCGTAGTATAGCGGTATAAAACCTTCTTTTTAACAAAAGGTTTTTTTTCCGTGCGGAAATCGATCCGGATGTCAAACAACGGTGGCTATGTCGGACTCAACCCGACCAAAACCGCACGCCTTCTCGGGCACAAGAAGTCAGGGAGCCAGGTGCATCCCCGTAAGGAAAACCCTGGGACCCCGACAAGAGGTTTACTACTAAAAGTCGACTAGCATAGACTTGATGATGATGAATCACTAGTAAATTCATTGAACAATCATAAATATCTTAATATAATAATACTTTGATTTTGTCGCCTAATTCAACTGTAGAAACTATTCACATAAATTTTAGAAATAGAAATATCACCATATGGTGATATTTCTATTTCTAGAGTATTCATATGAATATGTAACCTGTAAGTTTTAATTATAGAAGGATGTAATTAAAAAACAGCTAACATTTATCACATATTTAATACCAATAACTAAAGTATATAATAAGCCTAATCCTAGGATTGATAAAAAAATCTAACGCACGATTACGTTGTGGTGAAACAAATGTTCACACCATCGTAAATTATTCACCAAGTTTATCACTAGTGAATATTTATTACAGACGTAATTAGGTTCGTGCCTTCAGCTTTGCGTAACGGGAGACTACATAAATAAATTAAACATTCCTTCTTAACATATACTAAATGCATGAGAGAGCGTCGTTTGGGATTTTGAACCAATGTCAAATAGAAATAGGAAAACACTTAGAGCTGTTTACACAGAACTCGTGAAGACTTGAAGCTAGACGTCTTTGAGCACTTGTTTTACAAGTAGTTAGGAGCGCTTAGTTGTTGCAAATCTAGGGATGTTGCTTCACATTCACTTCGTTTTTTGGTTAGAAGTTTCATTACTTTGACTTATTTCGTTTAAAATAAAAATAATAAATTAAATTTAAATACTATAGATATTGCTATGCATGTTGAAATAGTAACTAATTTCCAATCGACATGTTAATTCCATAAATATTAATTTTACCGTAAATAAAATAAGAATGAAAGAGAAAAATCTAAGGTTTCATTCATTGAATTATCAGTTATGTAATTTAAATTATTCTCGTTGTTCCAGTGGATAGCGTATGCGAGTGCTAATCAAGAGGTCTCGGGTTCAAATCCCGGGTCGGGCCAAAAAGTGTTTTTGGGTTTTTCTTAGGAAATTCCTAGAAGCAGCCCGGAGTTAGGAAGTTTGACGGATATTCACGCCCGTGCCTCGGAGAGCATGTATAGCCGTCGGTCCTGGTTGTCATGAACATCTATCGCAATCGTTATTGGGAAGTCAGTGCCCTCAAAAATTAATTGACAACTAGTTCAACCTTTGAATTTCAGTTCTCCCATAGGGTTGCGGAGGTCCGATGCCAGTCGCTCCGTGGAAAAACTCATATTCAGGTAAAATCGGTTGAACTAGTAGCCGACCCCAAAAATAATATTGGGAATAAGGCTAGGAAGAAGCAGAAGATACGTGAGTAATTGGTTTTCAAAGTGAATTAGTGAAGTGGTTATCTCGCCCATTTCTACATTTATTATAAAGAATATTAATAAAATTGTTATCTATTGTCAGCTTTAGATATTAAAATACATCTTAGCAAAAAATATTACACTACCTAAATATGTGTATATTTACAATAACTAAAGGAATAAATTTCAGAGTAAAACTCCTCCGTATTCAAGGGCGTGGTTCCTGTCCATAACTTCCATAAATATATTCCAACTTTATATTAACATAGATATAAAGGAGATATAAATAACTCGATGTCAATGACCTAAGTAATAGAATTGGTACACGTGGATGTTAAATAGATCACCGGCATGTAATATGATCATACTTTAACCGCAGTAATATTCGCGAAACTCGTTTGCTAGTTCATACGAGTCGTGCGTCGGCTAAATAGGAACAATTATTAAGAAATTAAGACTCTGTTACACAGGATAATTTTGTATACTAGTGCTTACTATCTGTTCATCTACATAGCTCTTGTTGCAATATAATAAGATATATGGTGTAAGTACCAAGATAAATGCATGAATAAAGGCTTTAGTTTATCAACAAAATAAAATTTGTTAAAGAAAATTAGCCTTTAATTATTAACTTTTTTAAAAGTATCGCTGGCTTTAATGCGTTTTCATCATTAAGAATTTTGCTTACTGTTTTTTTATATTCTTTTAATTTACATCACCAGATGATTTGTTTTGAAACCAACAAACATTAACATATGCAAAGTATCTTGATGTCAAATTTCATCAAAATCTTCTCATTGCTTTAGCCGTATTTAGTTTTTATTATACAACTAGCTTTAGCTAGCGGCTCCGCCCGCGTCTATGTCGGTCATTACGGTAAAAAGTAGCCTATGTCCTTTCTCAGGTTCTAAACTATTTGAGTACCAAAATTCATCAAAATCGGTTAAGCGGTTTAGGCGTGAAAACGTAACAGACAGACAGACAGAGTTACTTTCGCATTTATAATATTAATAGGGATATATATTTAAATACTTAAATATTAAGTTAAGCAATAATTTATTTATTTACTTATAAACTTTATGAACTAAATTTGTACTAAATGTACTGCTGGACTGAATGCCCAGGGCATTCTCTTCCAGTCACCCTTCAAGTAGTGCAGAAAACTTAAGAGGTGCACACAGTAAAAAATAAATTGCACGTAATGAAATGAACGTAATGTCCGTGTGGTGACGGATTAAGAATACAAAGTGTCACCACCCCTATTCATTCCATGGGTGTCGTAAGAGGCGACTAAAGGAACAAAATAAGCAGCTAACATCCTGCCAAGAGAAGGAAAACTTGAAACAAACCCTTTACCAACCCGTCTGGCCAGCGTGGTATAGTAGGCCAAAACTTCCTTTCAAAGGAGAGGCCTATGTCCAGCAGTGGACTGTTAAAGGCTGTTGATGATGATGAATGAACGTATTTTTTTTTAAGTCTGCAAAAAAATTACAATTTATACTGATGAAAAGCATGAGTAGAATTCAAGAGTAGTGGTCGCCATTCTTATTGTGATTGCGGATAATGCAGCATGGTGAACCTCACTGTTTCGGCCTAGTTAGATGCTTCTGCATCATTCGGCCTCCGGTCTACGACAGATATACGACAGCTCAAATGCTGTCTTTTCGGGTTGGTCATCAATGCTATGGTACTACCGCTCCAGTAGAGCCAGTCCGTACGTGCTGGAATCAGTGGCTCTATTACCTTGAAAAATTCGAATTTTACGCCACCCAAGTGATAAATAGCGATGATAATATTCCATATTCTTAATCTATCACCACATTTGACGTTATTCAAGACATCAAACCATCAAATTGCAAAGCCTAGTTTTAAGCAGATTTTTTAAAATATAAAAGTAGAATGATGTATGGATTGTGATGAAATTTATTTAAAGAATTCAGAGCAGCAGATTTGTGAAACGATTTTCCATTTAAAATAACTCAAGCTTCTCCATTACAGAAACAATATTTTATAAAAATTGGATTGAAATCGAAAGATGTTTCCGCTTGTCTGGAAAAGGAATTGAAACATAATATTCCGATTAGTAGGATTACGGTACTTCAGTTAAATTGAAAGGAACTGAACCGCCTCAGGCTATATTCTTCATTAACTCTTTCGATTTAATTTTGGAAACTCTTTTATTGGGAATACCTACCTATCGTTGAAAACAATTTATAACAGAATCACTTCGTAATCAAGTTCACTTCTGAATTTGAAAATTTATATATTTAGAGGTATTTTAAATATAGATTTAACCATCCTTTCCTAATAGTACAAATGCGTGAGTAACTCTGTCTGTCTGTCCGGCTTTTAGGGCAAAAGTACTAAATCGATTTAAATTAAATTCTGTACACAGCTCATCTAGAGCTTGAAAAAGGACATAGGCTATTATTTGCCGCAATGACCGACTTAAAAGCGGGTAGAGTGGCGAGCGCAAGTTTTATTCAAATATTTCCAGACTTATCAGTTGAACAAATAAAATCAACTGATCAGAAACATTTCGGAAATTTGAGGCAAAAGTACTTCACGTTCTTTAATTTTATTTTTTATTGTCGTCAAACCTATGATAAAACTTTAGTACCTTTTTTGTAGGAGGCTTTCAATAAGTAAATACCTACTACCATGTTTCTAGAATGCCGAACCTTAATTTAAGGGCAGAAAGAGCAAAGTACGCCTGTTTTTAGAGATCACAGTGAAACGTAATTTAATAGAATAAGTTCCTAAGGTAGTTTTTACATAAGAATTTCAAGTTTTCGGTTTCACTTTATAAAAATGTCTATGGGCTACACAGCAAATATTCAACTCATTATAAGGGATGGAGCGGTGGTTTAAATAATCACCTAACCAAGTGCCGCCGCGTTGAGTTTCAACTTTATGTATTTTGTGCTCGTTACACGTGTGTTTGTAACATCCCCCACAGCTAAGGGTATTCTAAGAATTATAATTCGAATTGGAACCTTATTTTATATGCATATTCGTCATATTTTTTTACAAAATAATATTTCATTATTTTTGGAGAATATATTATATTAGATTCTTATTTACATTTATTATCACAGGTTTTTTAAAGGTACTAAGAAATTAACATATTTTGATTCTTGTCTATATTTTCTGTATTTACTTATTCTATATAATATAAAATTATTCAACAATTAATAAAAAGATCGAATATAATTACGAGTAAGTCATAATTATCTGTGAACATGAAATATAATCAATATAGTTGGTCATACTTTTATTTATAATACTGTAAAATGGTGTAGTTAATAATAACTCCCAGCTAAAACTGTTGTAAAATATACCTTTTTTCGTCATCTAGGTGTTCATGGCACTAATTCACAACACAACAGACAAGTCTCAATTCTCATTTTTCCTGAATAGAAACCCTTGTCGCAGGAGAGGGCTATGTCTAACATTGAACTGTTAAACTCAGTTTATGATGATTCCTGAATATGTTTAAGCGGTGCATGAAAAAGGAGCTCGCTAGGACCCCAGTGTGGATCACAATGCATTCGCAATTCGTATTAAATTCGTGCTATTTATCGGACAGAGTAGTCATTTTGGCAGCTAATACATAATAAAAACGTCTTCAGAATCTTTATCAGATCTATGTTATATAATGGGCACTAAGCATAAAAGTACGCCATTTCAAATATCAGCCGTTGAGTTGAATTTATACAATAAGTACTAAAGGACTTTGAATTAATATTTTTTTAAACAGTAATTAGTAGCATAATCTTTGCACCAACTGTCACAGATATTATCAGTTTTATTGCTTTTTATCGTCTCGGCGGCCATATGGTGACGTTCTTTTAAAAACACATTATGTCGCCCAATATTTTCCTATTGTCTTAAGTTTTTTGTTTGTCTGTCGTTAAAAAAGTTAATGTCGGTAATAAATGAACATTTGTTTCGTTTGTCAAGACATTCAATTATTACCTTATGTTGTTACTATTTAGTATTTACGGCTCATTGTCATAGTAATAACCAGTGGGACATATTGCATGTAACTTAACATACATGTCGGCGGAATATTCTCATTGATCCAACAGTAGGTAGGATCAAACAACAATAAAAAGTAATAAAACTACTATAACTAAGTTACAGTTTGATGTTTTTTGACACATTAATTGCAAAAAATATATCGAAAGCCATAAAAAATGAAACAAAACCATATTTGGCACTGAAACAAAACTTGGCAAAAGAACAAATATAAACTACGTCACGAAAAAGTAAGAAACGTCTGCTGTTGACAGCTAATAATATTAATTATGGTCGGCTATGTCACTGCGGGACCTTTGTTCCTACTATCGGAACTAAGCCACTGCCCTTTACAGTTTTTATGTCAGTAGCGAACCCAGGCATCTGTTTTTGTGGTCATGCGCGACGAAGCGTCGGAATGACTGATGTCAGCATGACAGCTAGTTCTAATGGACATAGATTATGAGACAATAATATCTGTCAATAGTCTGTCTTTTGTAGTATTCGTTTGTATGGACAGCATAAAGTATCCCATCTATATCCAGTCTATATAAATTGATATTTTATTGTACCTGTATTAATTAAAAATCTGTTCGTTTATAGGTTGTAATGATTCAGAAAATGGTTTGAAACTCGCGTTCTGTGATATTTATGTGTAAATTTTTTTGGTTAGTTATTGATAATAGATAAGAATAGATGGGCGTTGTGTATGGAGTTCTATGTGTTCAAGGAACGTCTAAAATGCGATTTTAGTTCATTAACTGAAATTGATAAATAAACCAAGCTTTATAAATTTTGACTTTATTCTTTACTAGCTTTTTTCACCCGCGTGTATGTCGGAAAATAAAAGCCTTTCTCAAGAAAGAAAAAATCACCACAGTCAGTAGTTCAGCCATGAAACTTAACAGACAGACAGAGATACTGTAGAATTTCAAATATTTATATAGAATACTGAGGAATTTACTAATTACAGTTCAGAAATATATTTTTATTTTATCAATTACTAATGCAACTTTACTAATATTATCTGCATTAGAGTTGAATTTCAGTACACTTAAGCTAGCCGTATACGGCAGGTTATACCTGACAGGTTTACCTGCATAGTTACACCCTAGTAAGCTTGAGCTGAGAAGAGAAGATACCAGTACAGATATGCAACATAAACGCTATGGTTTCCCTGTTAGATTCCAACGATCAAGACATTCAGTCAATTCGATCAAGACTAATTATAAACACATTTATTGGTGTTAATTTCTTGATACATATTAGGCATAAAACCTTTAAATATCTGTTAGACATATTTAATCTAAAACTTTAACAAAATGCCGACAAAGGCGTACTCTTTGTGAGCGAAACGCTTCACACATTTCATCTGTGTCACACGTTGAGAAAAAAGTAAAAAGAATCATATTTCCTTCTTTGATTACGTACTTTGAAGATTTGCCGTTTGATTTTGTCACCATATTGATGTGATATGTGATGGTTTCATGACATAATATATTATCCAATTTTGCATTTTATAAAGTAATCCTGTAGTAATACATACTTACATATATATTAACAAGTTTTGGGCTCGGCTCCACCTGCGTGTATGTCGGTTATCGCATCAAGAGTAGCTGTCCGTGGTTCAGTGTGTCTCAGTATATCATCAACCTTTAATTTCCCACTCCTGGACTCTGTTCTGCTCTCAGTAGAGGGTTAAGACAATATATTTAGACTTATAATTATACTTTTATTTTTACTTTCCCACGCTGACCGAGTGCAGGTTGAGGACTGGCAAGACACATTGTGATTTGGTAATCTTTCCGTAGGATGTTTTTAAGCCACCCGAAAGCCTCCAACTCACCTTCACGACTGTTATCTTATGATAACAACTGGGACCGACTGCTTAACGTGACATCCGAATCACGGAAATGCTCATGACATATCATAGCACAAACGGTCTAGGTAATGACCGCGCTGCGTTTCTTACCATCGGAGATTGAATCAAATCACTTTAGGCTACTTCTCTATGAGCTCTTCTAACTATTAAATACCGAAACTCATTCAAATCGATTGAGCAGTTTAGCACTGAAAACGTAACAGACAGACAGAGTTACTTTCGAACCAAACATATTAGGAATATATGGATTAGGTCAAGCATTTGAAGTTGGACTTTTGAGGTATAAGGATCAAACAAGCCGAAGGTCATCTGAGAATAAGAGATTACCACTGCCTATGTAAACCTATGTAACCTCACTCGTTTAGTTAAAAGCAAGAAAAAAAATTGCTTGAGAACTGTTTAGTTTTACATTGTTTATATAAACTGTATGACATTCTGAATTATTTTGGTAAGATTACAAACACTTAAACTATTTCAAACAATAAATTTTATCATTACTAATAGTTTCTCTCTCTCTCTCTTTTCCCTTCTAAAAAAACATTCTAACTGAACATATTTTATCTTACAATGTAAACGAAATCCATATGATTTAATTTATCTTGTTTATGTTGACTAAAATGTAAAATAAATTTATGTAATCTAAAATATAATACCTACTTTAGGGACTCCCAATTTGTGTATTTAACACAAACTTCATTTTAACCCCAAAACACGAAGGGTACAAATTTTACAAGAATAACATAATTTACTTAAAATTCAATTATTTCTTAATTAACTATTCATACTAAACAAAGTGGAAACTCCTTAGAGCATGCTGAATACTTTCCTCTAACATTGTTAAAGGATTAAGGGGTAAGGCACTTCCGAAGCTTTTGCAACGCGGCTAACTTAAAATATACATAGTAATGTAAGGCATCTTGAACAATAAGGATACTCTTGGAGGCGGCAGCATATACTGGTTACGAAAGTATGTCGGTATATTCCTCCCGAACGGGGAACTAATTAATCCAATGAGAGGCGTCTTTGAACTAACGAGGTTCGTCGTTTTACTCCTTCCATTCTGTGCCTCTATGCCTGAGAAATTGTATTTTGGAAATCGATCCCGACAAGCTTTACGCTTCTATAAAATCGTTATCTTCCTTACTTAATGATGAATATTATATATAGAAAATGGAGAAGTTTATGTATCTGTAAGCAGTTTATTATGGTTATGATCTTTTAATCAGTGAAGATACTCTAATAGGATTATAAACAACCAATTAGGAAATATATTCATTTCATAAGACTGATAATTTAAAAAGTTTTAAAAGTGAATATTCCTTTGTTCTTACTCTATTTCTTGAAATATGTGAAAATTCAATATTTTCAAGGTGAAAAAGTTATAACCATGAAAGTTAGGAAAAAGAGGATTTAAATTTAATATGTGAGAAATATACAAAGACATTTAATGTAGTAAAAAACCTAAGTCTGAAATAGTTGTTAGAACTATGCGCAAAAAAAAACTGAAAGTATGAATTGAAGGAATAGTAATTATACTAATACAATTAGAACAGTAATTAAGAGAAACTAATGATAATAGAAGTAATAAAAGAAGGAAAAAATAAATAAAGATTTGATGAATGATTCAGAAAAAATGTTTTATTTGGCAAGTTTCTTACAAATATACACCGATAAGGCGTACCTACAATTGATATAGATGACCGGCTGCCGCCAGTTTAAGTAAGTTGATTGATTGCTGAACAAGGGACGTAAGCTTCATCCTTCATTCGCCAATTCCATGTTATGGATTATACTCAAGAAAAGTGTATAGTTATACAATTTATTTTGTATCGTTTTATATATAAAATTAACTTGAAAATAATAAAATAATCTATAAATAATGATTTTTTTTGCTTCGATTTCTTCTATTCCAAATATAGTGAATAAAAAATCAGCCACAAGTGTGTCAGACCGCGCATAGTTTAAATTAGGTTAGGTAGAATAGTCACCCATAGTGGCACGAGAATATAAAATCGTGTCCAATAGATAATTGTTTTGTTTACTTATTAATTCGTTATTTTGTATGGAAACTTCCAAATAAGAGTACTTTACAAAGTAGGCCTCTAAACCTCTAGAACTAACAAAGTTATTTCAGCCGTTTTAGTTTTCCTTTAAAATTTAACACATGTACTTTCGAAATAGTAGTCTATTATGACGCTTTTCAGATTTTTTGAGTCAGCTTTTAGAGAGGGGTTCCTGACTAATTTGATTTGATTTATACTTCAGGAACCTATTTTAACAAAAAAAAATGTTCTCTAAAGTTGAATAACTCGAAATCATAATCGAAAAATTGGCTTATTTACCTCTCAATATTTTAAATGGACCTATCTAATGATATTCAACATAACGGGAGAGACACGAGAAAACAAAATGCTCACTTTACGTGTAGGGGAGGTACCTCAAATGAAAATATTTGTCGGAGTGATAGAAACACAAACCCATGCCAAGTTCCATCTTTCTAGCATTAACAGTTTGGACGTTAAGTCGTGGACGGATGGACGAACATGACTAAACTATAGGAGTTCCGAGTCATGAACTACGGAACCCTTAACATTACCTTTTTAATTATCATTTTTATATTATTATACGGTGGTATCGACAAAAAGCGTTTCCTTGCACGGTTTAACAAGGTTCACTTCAAAGTTTATCTCAAGTAAAACGGGTTTAGATAACAACGGTGTATAATTCACTTTTACCAATATTTGTAGGGCAGACTTTCTCTACAAAAATATATTTGAAGAAGGCAAAACTGTGCCAAAACTCACTTACAGAAACTATAAACTTTCATCCGCCATATTTCATCGCAAAAAATGTAACAAAGTTTCGTCTCGTACCACGTATTGAACAGCGAACGTCTGATTCGGTCAAATTAGACTCATTTGGACACTTCATGCTGAAGTAAAATCTCCACAAGTGAAAAGCTCCGATGGAGCCGTTCTCGTGATATCGCAGTATAATGGACATCGTTAGTCGAACGCGATCGTCGTTTTGGGCGTTACTTTTTCAAGTCATCGAGTCAATCGTTTATCACGAGCCTGTTGTGTTAACTTTTGCATCGGTTAAGAACTTCGGTGGGGTGGAGCGTTTATGTTACACGGGTATTTTGTTTGTGTAAAAGAAGTACTACTTAATTCACTTATAGTTATTCCTATAGCGTTACTATTACTTGTATCTTGTTCAAATATAGGATAGTTTTTTAACTAAATTATCATTAAATAAAGTTATTTTGAAAGAATCTTTTTTACTTCTAGGTGAGTTGTATGCATTAAAATATAACCCCACAATATCATAATAACGGATTGTATGAAAATGATTTTGCGACAAGTTCTCAATAGTAAATTAACTAGACAAATACTATGTAGAAGATACTGATTGTTTAACGGCTCTAACAACCAAAGCATTGATCGTGACTTTGATTTCTACTCAAGAAAGCTAAATGGACTATCAGTCATTTTGACTGAGTTATAGAACAGTTACTTCTATTTATTTTTGTCAAAATGCTAAAAAGTAAAAAAAAATTGGTAAATGAAAACTTTCCATTCCACGTCTTTTTTATTCTTGTTTAGGGGAGTCATGGTGGATGTTAGCCTCATTAGTTAAGGTAACTGGTCGAAATTTCCCCACAGTCATTTCCCTGAAATTTTCCCCTAAAAGATTTGTACCATTTCTTTTATATTTATTTTATTGATTTAACCTCATTTGAAACGTTTTCATTAAAGACACATTGGAAAAAGCGTATATATGCTATTAAAATTGTTGCCTTACGTAACGATCTTAAGTAGGCCTGACTGTTAGAAATAATAAAAGTAATAAGAAATCACTTTCAATGGGAGAGGCATACATCTAGCTATGTCCAACAGTGGACTGCAATAGGCTGATAATGGTAATGATAAAAACTTTTAGAAAAAAAAAAAAATATTTATGCAGGAAATTAAGGAAATATAGAGATACTAAGACGAGAGAAGATACTTGAGTAATTTAATATTTTCATGTAGGGACTGAAATTAATTAATTAAACATCCTTTTCATCCCCAATCCCCAGTTCTTCTTTTGTAAGTATATCATTCAAAAGTAAGCTGTCAAAGAATTTTAATGTATGTCAGTCTTTAATACAAATTATAATTATACCAATATGGAGACTTAGGGACAAGAACTTTGTCTGGGATCCTCTTATTTTCTGTAATTCTTCAATTTCGGTTTCTTTAACGATATTTCTTAATTAATGTCCCTCCCTTGCTTGGACAGCTTATGCTGACAAAGAAAGGACTTTTTAGCAACAATAATAAGTGTATTTTACATGTTGCGAAATATTTATCAAATTTTCGTCTCAACAATGTTTTATCTGTAATAAAATCAATAACGTAATACTGTTTTATATAGAAATTGTTTCATAATTTTGAAGTATTTACAATTTATTGGCAGCGTAGCTTCTTCTATGGTCGAAGCCGAAGTGCTATTTCTTATAAAAGCTTTTGAATATAATCTACTATTTCGAGAACACGAAATTATTATAAACAAAAATTGGTTGTTTGTAATACTTCAATTAAGGCTTTTTAGAATGTTTAATGTCTTTTAATTATTTAAATATAATTAAGTTTTAAATAAAATTTAGTATTTTATCAGTATAATTTAAACTAAAACATAATACCTATATTATCAACTATACTTCTTATTCAACTTTGAAGTTGAATAAGAAGGTCATTTTTTAATTATTTTAAAGGCGATGTTTTGACGACATCTCACAAAATTCATAAACCACATTATCATCAAATATTTATTATAGTATTTAATAATATTATGCCGTACAACAATGTAACCAATAGACCTATAATATTAAAGTGTATAGTCGGCCCAGTCAGGTCGACACGTAGACTGTCCCAATGATTAATGGCCCAAGGGGCAGAGGGGCGGGACGTCCCGAATCAGATGCACGTGACGTCAGAATAACGTTCAAATAATATTTCGCTACAGCCAAGCGCAAAATGGGTTAAAAATTACTGGAGACAAGTACTAATGTTGAAAATCTGTATACGAGAATTCCAAAGTTTAAAATGAAAACGGAATATAGGTACAGTTTTTTTTGAAAAAAAATAAAATTCTTTGTCTGAAATCCGGTGCACGAATAAAACCATATTATTTTTGCTTTGCTGCATAATATTGTTATTTATAAAATTCAGTAGAATCCGGTAGGGGTCCACATTCTCATTGTGAGCAGACAATGCAGCATATTAACCCACACAATGGCGAATGGCGACCTATTGAGATGTTCCTGCATCATCGATCCTTCGGTCTTCGGTCGGAGCAATGAAATACGACGGAACGAAAGTTGTCATTTTAGGTTGGTCTTCTGTGTGAGGTTGGTATTGCTCAAGTCCAGGCAGCCCATTCGTGCTGATATCGGCGTGGTTCTACTACCTTTTAGCATTTACATATAATAACTCATGTAATAACCCTATAAAGACACAAAGTATATTAACTTTTTAATTTTAATAAATTGTAAAATTCCACTAAATTTATCTAGAATAGCTACAGAATTTCCACTAAGAAGTATCGCTTACACACACCGTCTTGGTAAACATTCCTTCGAACCTATGAAAAGAAAATTCAACATTCTTTGGAGTCGAATACGTTTAGACCGTTCAAAATTTGAAATGTTTTCAAATATGTAAATTTCTAAAAGTTTAACAACTCTTTTTTTTCATCATGGTTTTATACATATTTTTCTTGTACTTATTATATCTTATACAAACAACAATATTAACCAGTGTTAATAAATGGTAAAAATCGATGATGGGTATTTTAATTTGATCTTGATTTGATCTCGAATATAATTCATTCTTCAACTCTTTACTTTTCAACAGTTTCTTCATTGTTCAAATACATCATTAAAATGAATGCCTGGACTAATAATGTTTTAAAAAATAATTCGGAAATATTAATAACTAGCTTTCCACCCGCGGCTTCGCCCGCGTGGAATTCGTATATATCGCGCGACACGGTAAGGGTAGATTCAACAATCTTACATGATTTTATGTTTGATAATAAGGAACTTAGACACAAACTTTCGTCCCCTATTTCAAACCCTTCTTTCTACCTTTATTTTCAATCGGTTCAGTGGTTTAGGCGTGAAATCGTAACAGACAGACAGAGTTACTTTCGCATTTATAATATAAGTAGGGATTATACCATCGGAAAGTAGAGATTTCATCAAACAGAAAACACCCTAATTTTTTGAAAAAGTTGATATTTTTACGGGTGAATTTTCGGTAATTAATAAGTCAAAATCGGGTGAAAAAATAAATATTTCAAATCAAATAAATTACAGTGTATTCGAGACATAAAAGGTAAGTTTTCACTAAATTTCGTTTAAAAATAATTTTATTTGTAAAAGATAAAAATAAAAAACCATAAACTTAGTTTTTTGAATTTTTCACATATAATTTGAGGTTATGTGAAAAAAAGTGTAATAAAAAATCGGCCAAGTGCGTGTCAGGCCACGCACAGGAAAGGGTTCCTCAGTCACCCATTATGGTACGTTAATTAGAAATTGTATCCAATGGATAATTGTTATGTTTACGTAATAATGCGTTTATTTTGTATGACTTTTCCAAGTAAGCACATTGTAGAAGTTAAGCCTCTATAACTCCTGAACTAACAAAGTCATCTAATTCGTTATAGTTTTCATTTAAAGTTATTATATGGACCACTATCACGAATTTTTCCAGATTTTTTGAGCCGGCCGTTTAGCTTTTAGAGGGGGGGGGACGCCCTGTTTTTACAAAAAAAGTGGTCTTTAAAGTGGAATTTCTCGCAAACGGATACCTAAATCAAAAAATGGATTTAAAGATCGTCTTAACAACCTTTTAACGTTTTTAAAAGACCTATATAATGATACCCCAGATGATAGGGTAGCTGCGAGAAAAAAAACATCCCCACTTTACGTGTAGGGGAGGTACCCTAAATAAAAATATTTTTCATAATTTTATTGTAACGCTTTGTCGACGTAATTACAATACATATTCATGCAAAGTTTCATCTTTCTAGCACTTACCGATTGGACGGTAAGGAGGACGGACGGACGGACGATAAGGGTTCGAAGTCATAAACTTCGGAACCCTAAACATTGTAGATCTTTTGATTACCTACAACTTTACCATTTAACTTTTTTCCATAGGACTTGTAGTTTTGCCGGAAATCGAGATAAACCGTTCTTTACCCTTTGTTTTATATATTTAGCCATCCAAAGTGACTCTACCCTGCCTGATGGAAAGCATTAGCAGAATCCAAGGGTTACCACACTTCCTGCGAATGCAGACAATAATGTATGGCGGCCCACACTATGGCGGCTTAGTGAGATGTTTTTTCACGCCCCGCTTAAAGGACCCGAAAACCTCCCCCCCCTACCCCTTCCCGACCTCAGATCCCCCGTAAATTATTTTTTCTTTCATTTTTATAATATTCTCCTCCTTTTCCAATAGGTTTCATCCTACTATAATTTTATTTGTTTTCAAAAATAATCTACCCTGGACTACTGGTCTAAATGTCATTGTCAAACTATCATTATGGTTGCCATGCAATTGTGTTATGCCTAGCAACCTGTGAAGTTTTGACAGGAGATAAACAGTGATAGATTTTGATACCTACGATTTATGTATTTTTATAATCACCTAGCTTTGTCCTTTGTATCTCGATTATTGCAGTAAAAAGTAGCCTATGTCCTTTCCCAAGTTCAGTTCTATCTTCATACCAAATTTCATCAAAATCGGTTCAGTGGTTTAGGCGTGAAAGCGTAACAGACAGACAGACAGACAGAGTTACTTTCGCATTTATAATATTAGTATGGATTAGTTTAAAACGGTGATTTTAATTAATTTTGATGTCTAAATAGCATCAGTTAACACGAATTGCATCATTTTGAATACAACTAAAGTTTAAATTTATTACTGTGATAACTTCACTACAAAAATTTAAAACTTATAACAAATTAATAGTAAGTCAACTCGCCTGACCAGAGATAGTCCAAAAATATATTTCAAAGGGGAGGATTATATTCAGGATTGGACTATTAAAAGCTGCTGACGATGATGATGTCATAAGTGTATTCATATCACATGAACTGCCTTTAACAGAACACCGCTGCACATAGGCCTATTCTAGGAAAAGGGATTTTAGTCAACATTTTTACCAGTTGGTTAGTTTCAGGTTTTTCTTCTCTTTTGTCAAAATTTCCCTGCTTTGCCTGATGGGAAGTGTGGTATCTAAGAGTGATAGTCACCATCCTCATTGCAAACTGTTATCCGGGGAATTGTAAAACTCTTTTAAAAAAAAACAATTATTTAAACTTGAAAATAGTTATAGAGAATTTGGCAACTGCACTGTTCAAATGGTAAACGCAGACTGAACTGGTATGAATGTATGAAGTACTTTTAAGTTTGGATTCTAAGCTGACATGGCAGCCTTGCTGCCAGGGATGCAATAAGGCATATAATTTTGGTGTATAACAGAACGTGGACAATGCAGAATGGTGACATGCAATATGGGAGCCTAGTGCTAACAATAGTTATAGTGATTTAAAAGGAAGAAACTGCCTCGTTGGTCTAGTGGATAACGTATGCGACTGCTAACCTAGAGGTCTCGGGTTCAAATCCCGGGTTGGGGCAAAAAGTGTTTTTGGGTTTTTCTTATGAAATTCCTAATAGCAGCCCGGAGTTTGGAAGTTTGGCGGTGATTTGCGCCCGTGTCTCCGAGAGCACGTAAAGTCACCGTCCCGGTTGTCATTATCATCTTTGGCAATCGTTATTGGGAAGTCAAAGTGCTCTCAAAATTACTGACAACTAGTTCAACAAAACTAGTTTTTCAAAATTTCAGTTCTCCCTTAGGGTTGCGAAGGTCCGATGCCAGTCGCTCCGTGGAAAAACTGATATTCAGGTAAAACCGGTTGAGCTAGTAGCTGACCACATATAATATTAGGAATAAGGCTACAAAGAAGAAAATTTAATAGGAAGATATAAGTATAAAACTACAGTACAATATTACAGTACAAATAATCCAAGATTTAATAAACTCGCGTGCGAAGTCAGGTCGAATTACAAGTGTTATAATAAAATAAGATCTATAATATTGGCGCTTGTAACACGCGACGGTTGCGAAGGACGCCGGACGAGCGGTCTGTGGCCGGAAACTACGACTCTTGCGGATATTGGACAGTAAACTGACTGTATCAGTTCGAATGATCGGCTGATATTGCAGTTTTACAGCACCGTATTTTACAAACTTCACAGATAATAAAGTTTGGATATATTATTTATTTCACTACTAATTAGTTTAACTTGTTTTATATACTCTTTATCCTCTCGAAACAGCTTAATATAACTCTAAAATCAATAAGTTAAAATATTTTTTTATTTTTTTTAATACACCAGGAACTACCACATACTTTTAATTTTCTTTCTCTCCATCCCATGGTTGCCTGTAAGAGATTGCCTTCGGGCGATAAGGCTGCCACTTGTACCACCTAGTTTAAGCTACCACTTTATGTTTCTATTCTGGTGTACAGTGCCGACACGGTAATGAGAGAAGGTTAGAAGGTTCAGTTATGAAAAACTTGTGAGTTGTGCTTGACGCTGTACTGGTAAGATCAAATCATATTACATGTTGAGTTGTGATTTATATAAAGAGATATATTATTATTATTATTATTATAATTATGCATTAATTACACGTTTAGGATGTTGGTGTGAGCGCATATTTGTATTGCATATATGTTTTAATGAACATGTACACATAGCCCTAAAGATAGAATGCCCTTTTAGCTTACAGCCATCATCTGTTGAATTCTAAAAAAACAACTTAGCAGCTGTACACCAATAACTCTCACATTAGGAACAAATACTATATCGCTCACAAACACACACTGTGTGTGACACACATGATACACACACAGATAAGTACATAAAAACACTGACACAAACACACGCTGAAGTCACGAAATATATTTCAATTAAATTTAATTGACTGCCCAGTTGGCTAAGTGGCTTAGGCGGGCGACATGCGCGCCGTTTTCTCCTGCGTCAAGTGTCGTGGGTTCAAATCCCACGGGACAACACTTTATGTCATTCAAAAATTGTTGTTCTGAGTCTGGGTGTACTTTGTGTCCGTTTCATGTATGTTTGTACAGTCGCTCGCGGCACAGGTATTATATTCCTAATGCAGGAGTATTTATTTAAGAAAGAAAAAATAAGTATAGGTAGTTGATGTAAAGTCAAGACACTGTCTCCCTGCCACATTCCTGTGTCCAGGCAGGCTTCCAATGTATTTAAATAATAATCTATACACATAATAAATATTGTTATTTATTACAAAGAACTGCTAGAGTCAGAACAATAATTTGTGAATCACACAATGTATTGTCCCATGCCGTGGTTTATACTTACAACATCAAGCGCAGTAGAAAACAGTGTTACGATAAAGCTTAATCTTTAAAAAGCTTAAAAAATCTTGTTTACATTCATTCCATCTCATATTACAAGTTAACCCGTGCTACAGGTCATTAATACATTCAAATATATGTATGAACTAAGCCAGTGACTCGAATAATTCAAAAAGCCCTGGCTAAATAAACACAAAATCCAAATATGCGCCGCCTCGGGTTGTTGAAATGTGGGCAGCACAGCCTGTCCATTCTATGACACGTCCAGGCTACCGGGAATATCTGTGCTATTTACAATAAATAGCTAACATAAAAGTAAAATTCACTGCTCGGTCGTGCTCTTATTTGCGTTTCCATATTTTGGTTGAAAACGGTATAAGCTTGGTTTGCTTTATTTATTTAGCGAAATATCATATTTTAATAAAGTTTTATTTTATACTTTGAATCAATATAGAACACTCAATTCATATTTTTCCATGAAATTGGTTTTAAATGAACTCAAAAAATTATAAAGCTTACTAGCTGATGCCCGCGGCTCCGCTCGCGTCTTAGGGGTTTGAAAAATAGATGTTGGCCGATTCTCAGACCTACTGAATATGCATATAAAGTTTCATAAAGATCGGTCAAGCCGTTTCGGAGGAGTATGGCAACGAAAACTGTGACACGAGAATTTTATATATTAGATTTAGTTCTACGTATTAATAGTGAATATTTGCCTAAATTTTCAAATTATATAGAGACAAGTTACTAGAGACTCCAATTATATGGTATTATTAATATATTCGACCGTTTTATTCTTTGTTACCATGGGTTATAGGAAATAGTTTACGTCATATACTCAAAACTATTGAATAAATAAGAATCGATCAAGTAATTCCCTTTATCTGCTTTTTTTTGTACGCGGCTCCGCTCGAGTGTATGTCCGCTGTCATACTAGGCTGGCCGACCGGCTCGGCTCAACTGATTCTCATGAAATTTTTTGTGCTAAATCTGTTAGGTCTGCGAATCGGTCAACATCTATTTTTCATACGCATCAAACGCGAGCCGAGCCGCAGGCATCAGCTAGTATTAATATAATAGAGGCATCATAATACTTTCGATGAAACGAATGTCACACTAAATATCCTAAAAGTTACCAAATTAATAGCATAAAGTATACAAATCTATACATGAGATAACATCACGAACACTAATCTAAGCCAAATTGTGGACAGGATTTATGCATTAATTTCTCCACCCATAAAGTTACTAGGTTGGACACGATTTTGTCAGATACGACCCGGATTTGGCATACTAGGAAACTGGTATTTGCGGAACCACTTTTTAAATTTATAACAGATTCGGTTGTTCTTGGAAAAGATATAGCAGTTTGAATCCTTTTTTATATTTGGAATTTTTATATTATTAAGGTACTAACCAAATAAAATATTTCCTCTTTTAATTGAAGAGGTAAAGCTTGTGATGATGTAATCTCTGTATTTACTGAACAGATTTTGGTATTTTTTAACAATAGAAAACCCAAAAATGATTATCTAAGCCAAAAGCTAGTATGTATAAACTGTTGTTAATGATTTTTGCTAAAATATCTTGTGTGCTTATTTTGTGGGCTGTTAATATTATAAAAAAAATTAATATAATTATATAGACAGATATTACCTCGATTCTAAGATAGATTATAATCTGTAATTATCATTGTAATCATTTGAACTTTTACATGTATGAGAGTAGTAAGATATCTAAGACATAAAAATATTTTAACTGGAATCGTGGAGATGATTATTTGTACAAGAAAATATAAGTTGAGTTAGCCGGATTATAAAAATGAATAAATAACTTAAAGAAGTTAAAAGTACAATACTAACTTGCCAAAGTTTGAATTTTAATGCGTCCCATAGCTGCAATGCGAACGTTTCCAGCTAAAAGTGTGCCCAAGGGTAGTACTACGCAGCCATTATAAGAATAATGCCGTAAATAAACTCGATTCCCCTGTACAACGTCTATTTGCAAAAAAAGCAATTGCGACGAGAAGTTGAAGTGCTTATTACCCCGGTTATATTTCCATTTATATGAAAACTAATGTTCCAGCTATTTTCCTCCTTACGTGTTATTACAGAATTTCTATTTGTCGTATGTTCGGAATAACGTTTGCAAGGTAATGACGGCCAGGTAAATACAAACCTGAAATGGTTTAAAAATAGGAAATCTCATTATGTAGGTAATAGTAAGAGTGAAATTGCTTATTTGAAATACGATGGACTGAGGAGTGTCTATCGTTAATATAAAATAATAAATAAATTGGATTGGATTTGGATTAATGAATAAATGGATTTAATAAATATCATCAACAATCTTTACTTCACTGTTGGACACGAGCCTCTTCGTAGAAAAAAGGTTATATGTCTACCTAAGACACCACCCTGGCCGGACGGGTTTTCTTCTTTTTGTAGTGCTGATAGACCGCGTAATTTTCTCCCTTGATGAGTAGTAATAACGTCATAAACATAGAACAGATATAAAAATCATTATTATTTAATTTAATAGAAACTAAAACTACAACGAAACTTACCAAATTATGATTGAAAATCAGGAAGTACTTCTCTGATATTACAAATATTATGTATTATCTTCAAAACAAATTAAATCGAATACAAAATAGTTATACATACATATATTACAATCGAGAGTTACAAATATTATAAATTTATTGGGAACAACGCTGAAGTTATTCAGCTTATCCTTTATTAAAGTTCCCGTTATGGGTTTTCCAATATCTTACATTCTTTAGAGGGATCTCTGGGGTCTGTGAATATTTGAAATGTTCTACAAAATCTTACAACGTATTATGATAATTTACTAGCAAACGTCAAGAGTTCATCAACTTTGGTAAAACACAGGTATTATTTAAATGAGTAAATATATTTTAAAAAGCTTACTTTTGAAACTGCTGCTGAATATGAATGATTTTTTTCATCGTTTAATCTAGAAAAATAAATATACTGTGTTGAAAAGGTGTCTATATAATAGGCCAAAACTTTATATCTAAAAAGACGCCTTTGTCCAATAATAAATTATATTATTAATGTGTTGATAATGATCGCGGCCTACGTTCAAGGATTGTAAAAATTGGTACGAATATCCTGGTGGCCGCCAATAGCCCAAAGAAAAAATGTTTTGGGTCTCTATTATTTTATATAATAAGATGCCATTGTTATCCACTAATGTTAGCAATCTAATTTTCTTGATGATTTTGAAGTGAACCAACGAAAAAATAAAACCTTTAAAAATATAATTATAAAAAAATAATCGGAAAACATAAAAATTATAAATGTACGAATACTACAATATTTCAACCATAACATTTCACGCTTTACTTAATTTCACATAATTCATTATGTAAACTAGAAACTCTAAAACGATTCTAATAAAAAAGTTTTTATCTTGGCCTAACTGCTTTCAATTAAGCCATTAAAAATAGATTATAAACCCTTACAAAATTAATTAAAACTGAAAAAGTTGGATCAAGCTTATTGCTACTATGAGTTAGAAAATAATGAAGTTATAGCACTCAAGTAACCGAGTAGAAAAGGGAAAGGGCTCTTGAAACCTACGTAAACCTAAAGAATAAGATGTTTTTAATTCACTTTATCTGTAAATTTCACTTGTAGCTAACAGTTCAGTTCAGAACACCTTTACCTTCAGATCAACCAGGCGAGTCGAAAGCTTAATATCATATGGCGGGGCAAACCTATTAACCACAACCACCATTCAAAGTACCTGGGTATCATCTTGGACAGGTCTCTAACATACAGAAATAACTGTGAATATAAAAAAAAAGGTACACGCCCGTAACAACTTACTTCAGCGCCTACGTACCACCAACTGGGGGGCCGCGCCGCAGGTAATGAGGACATCTGGTCTGGCACTGGCATTCTCTGGTGGCGAATTCGCATGCCCAGTATAGAGCCGATCCGCTCACACAAGGCTAGTGGACAAAGCACTAAATGAAACCTGCCGTTATCCGGCAGGTTTCATTTAGTGCAAGTCATTTAGTTCTCAAACCGACCCCGGTTAAGATGTTGTACCCGCTGATCGGAGTAGCACCTCCGGCGGTTCGGCAGGCTATGGCGAATTCAGCGGAGAGGGCTAGAATGGAGGACGACCCGCGGCATCCCATGTACGGAGACACCCCACCCCAACAAAGACACAAAGTGTCGGCCCACTGACCTTGCACCCATCCGACGCAAGATGCAAACAGTGGAGAGAGGAGGTGTACTTGCCGAATTCGTTAGTGGCGCCGGCTAAGAGCCTTCCACCTGGATATAAATTACCGTGGTCAATCTGGAGGTCCTTAAATAGACTTCGGTCCCAAGTTGGGCGAAGCAAGGAGAATATGTTTAGGTGGGGCTTCTCGGATAGTGATGATACCAGCTGTTTGCCCTGCGTGCCCAGACTCCTGCACGCAGGAGGACCTAATTGGCTACCACCGATAACGCCGCGTTCTGGGCTGAAAAAATATAATTTTCCGACACGTAACGTTTGTCATCGAAACGCTAAGAAGAAGACTTGTAACTAGAATTTATATCTTCTTGAAAACGAGGACAATAATATGTAGAATATAATAATAGAATAATTTATTACTTCAAAATGATAAATGATGTTTGAATAAAGATAAGTAATAAGGATTACAATTTATTTCGCTAACACCCTGCCCTACCCTGTCCACCATACCCTTTTGTTTTTCGTGCGGAAATCCCCACGGATGCAACCAGTTAATGACTATGTCGGACTCGAACCGACTAAAACCGCACGCTGTCTCGGGTACTATGAGTCCAGAAACCAGGTATACCCTTGAAAGGAAGTTCCTGGAATCTCGACGTACCTGGGGCCATCTATGGTTTGCATACGGGCATGGTTTCCCCATGGTTTACTGTGCGATTCTGATGTTCCCTTTCTGTCAAATACAGAAGCGTGTTCGTTTTGTAGCGCTCGCGTTCCCACCTGGCCTGCTTCTGCTATGGTGAAGGATGGCCTCACCCCTAGGCCTGCGCTTATGGAGGACGTTGATCATTTTGCGATCTCCGGTGCCTGAGTCGCTGGCGGTCCGTTTCCGGGCTCGGCGGGCTGGAAACGTTCTAAACCTCTAAACCCTAAGAGACGCTGCCTTGCTCCGTACTATGACCACAACCATGTTACCGAGCGAGAGCATCCCCAATCCGATGGCGGCCACGAGATGTCCACCATCTGTTACGTTCAGAAAGTATATATTATGCACAATATTTAGTTTAATCCTATGAATATACAGCTTAATTTTTAAATTAGTAAAATAATAGCATTCGTATTGTCGTGTTTCGTTGGTGAGAACCATACTTTGGCTGTAAGTGTCATCATCAGTGAATAAGATAGCTTATAAATAAATACTATAAGTGTTATAAATATTTAAACTTTGAAATAGATAATACTTTTAACAATTTAACAAAAAGTATTAATATGTATGTTAGGGAAATGCCGGGTCAAAATGACTAGAATTTATAGCTAGATATCAGTATGTGAATAGAGAAAAGGCGTATCAATTCAAATTTATGATTTTACAGATAAATGTACGCAGGCGTTAAATAAAATTACATAATGAAAGGCTTTACAATTTAGTCGTGTTAAGACAATTCATTCCATGAACGCGGTTAAGCTGTGGTTAGTTCGCCCACTGATACTTGGGTCTTAGATTTGATTGCCCTGTTCAAGCATGAACCAAGTTCTAAGCCTACACTGTAATTCAGAATTATTCAAACCTTTTTAATAAACTATATGACACTTCCGGCAATTTCATTAAATTATATAAAACTTAAGAAGTAAAAAAACACCATAGATTTCTGACAACTAATTCATTTCTCACTGATTGATTTAGGTTTAGCGACAATTTTCGGGTCTTTATATTATGGTAATATTTTATTTTGAATCTATCCTTAACTGGCAAACCCTTTTTGAACCTACTTTCTTATCTTTATATTTTGATGGAACCAACAGTAATAAATATGTCATTAATACAGTGTAATCTGCCAATATATACTTTGGCAAACTTAAACACACCTGTATTGGATGCAAGTCATATTAAACACACGTATACATTAAACTATTGAGTAACAAGCCAACACGAGATAAAACACGCTTTGAATATTCAAGCTTTTTTTTAAACATTCTATTATCGAAGCTATTAATGCTTAAAAGTTTAATTAATCCCTATGATGATCGACAAACTTATGATAGCATTTAAATTAATTTGACCTAAAATGAAAGTTGAACTCTAAAACCAGTTTTCGTTTTTCAACAAAAATTTACAACGCTGTTGAGTAGTCAATTTGTAGACCCAGTAAAGTTATGAAATGAAAAAACACTAATACATAAGGCATATAATTTTGTTCACCTTACTTTGTAATTATTAAACTAAAATTATGTACCTAACCACAAATGTGTGTGAAAGATATTTTTAAATTAAAATGTCTTTCTGCTCAGCTGCAAAAATGAAGTTGTATCTAAGAATGCTACCTAAAAATTTTTTTTTTTTTTTTCATCTTGCAATCGGCTACACAAGCCTTTAACAGATTGTTTGTGGATAAAACAATGGCGGGAGAGATAGTTCCTCCAGTGAGGAAACCATCTCCTATTAAGTTAGGGATTTCAAATGAAGTCCCATATATGTTGCCTTTTGAGCCTTTTGTCATTTATCTATTCACATAGGTCTATTGCTAGGTTGTTAGTATGAGCTTCTAGGCGGTCCCTGTACGCTCTTGCTCTGTGTTCCACTTCCTCCCTGACAGTTTTCGTTTCAGTGTACTCATGCAATTCGCAGATTTTAATGAATAGAGGTGCATTGGTAATCGTTTTCAGTGCTCTATTCTGGAATCGTTGTAGGATCTCCACGTTTGAGTTTTTTGCTGACCCCCATAACTCAATGCCATAAGTCCAGATGGGCTTGATAACAGTTTTATATATGAGTAGCTTATTTTCCAGAGTGACATGCGATCCTCTGCCCACCAGCCAATCCAGGCTTCTAAGCCTTATGTTTAACTCCTCACGTTTTTTCTGGATGTGCATTTTCCATGTTTGCTTCCTGTCAAGATGTATGCCTAGATATTTCGCTGAATCTTGATGGGGTAGTACGTCATTTCCAAGTTTGATCGGAGGACAGTTGCCACTTCTCAAAGTAAAGGTGATATGTACAGATTTGCTAGAGCTAGCTTTGATGCGCCACCTTTCCATCCATTTACTAACCTTATTCAGGTGATTTTGTAGACCCAAGGATGCCATATTGGGGTTTTCGTGTCTGCAAAGTGCAGCAGTATCATCAGCGAATGTGGCAGATAAGATGTTTTCCGTTGATGGTATATCTGCAGTGTACATGAGATACATAGTCGGGCCCAAAATGGAGCCCTGCGGTACACCGGCCTTTATATCTTGAAATGTCGAGTAGGTTTCATTGACCTTAACTCTGAACAATCTGTTTTCGAGATACGACTTTAGGAGCAAATAGAAGCTATGTGGTAGTTGTTTTTTTATTTTATATAGCAGACCTAAGTGCCAGACCTTATCGAATGCCTGCTGCACTTATTTATTTTTTACTTATCAGTATAGTACAAAGTACTTATTTTTTAAAACTTTTTTATTTCTGTTATTCGAAATAATCACCCGTGCAATCGACGTATCTTTGCCAACGCATTGGCAGTCTATTGATGCCCTTCTTGTAAAAATCAGTTGGACGGGAGGCAACAAACTCTTCAAAGGCATTTTGTACTGTCTCTCGGGAATTGAATTTTTTATCCACTAAAAATTGTCTAAATTTTGGAAAAAGTAATAGTCGGTAGGTGCAAGGTCTGGTTTATTACAATTCTATTAAATAAATATATTAAAATGAAAAACAGTGAAATAAAAAATCACTTACAATATTTAAGCGTCAAAAAATTCCTAAACATCGTCGCTTATTGAAAGCGATTCCAAAAGACTTGCAGTATTGCCAAATTGCCATTCAATTTAAACGTAGCACGAGCACTCGGGCCCCATGATCCTAGCGTTTCTACCCCAAATGGTTAAAAAATATAATTACATACTAATTGTTTCAATTTACGTCACTTTAGACTTTCCGCAGATGCAGCAGCAGCGCTAACATAAGATACGTAGTAGAACCATGCTGATTTCAGCACGCATGGGCCGGGTGTCGTCTTTCATTGGTGAGTGTGAGACCGGAGGCCCAATCATTCTGTATCTAAGGCCGGGAGAATGATGCAGAAACATCTCACTAAGCCGCCATGGCGTGGGTGACCATGCTGTATTGAGGATGGTGGCCCCTATTCTTCTACTTTTGCTTTCCATTAGACAAACTTAATTATGTAGAAAAACTGAACTCGAAAGATGTACACACCAAAAGCTTACCCATATTCCGTGGCAGTAACGACGTACTATATGGTCTCTAGTAATCATCTCGTACCAGACCATGGAGTTTATATACAGTTGGAATGCCAGCAATCAGTTAGTAACCAATTACTTTTAAACCAAATTGATACCTTCATTACCTACATACGTATGTTTTATTTATTAAAAATCTTCATAATGTTTCATTTTCCAACCAATTTCACAAAAAGCTTAGGACTTTCCATAAAAGCAAAGTATATCATAGCATATTATAACTTAAAAATAAACAAGATTAATAGTGAGAGACAGTTTGAACATCATGAAATGCTTATTTTGAAATCGAAAATCTACGTATCTTTGATTTGAGACTAAAATTAATACAGATATCATAGTTTCATGATAGGTTGATTGCACTAACCAAACACAATTATAGATAAATAAAAACCTAAGGGTTGTCTGAGAACCTCTTATTTAGTATCTTCGTTAAACGAAAGTGTTTACTTAAATTAAAGTCACCAGAGAATAATGGAATTGAATACAGTTAAAGCATTTTCAATATTAATTTATAATCTTTTAATTTAGTTACGTAATCATCGTCCTTTGCTTTTTTCATACCAATACCGAACAATGAACTTTCTTTTAATTATTTACGCTATTAAGAACATGCCTTTTAATGATTAAATAAGTATATTTATTTACGACTCACAATGGTTTTATTTAATAAATGTAAAAGGCACTTGTCCTTGTACTACACATTTACAAAATTCTACAACACAGAATTAACTATAATAGCACGCACCATGACTCTCATAGTAAATAACGACCAGCTTTCAACAGTATATTAATACAAAAAAGGGTTATAATCTTAAGTTTTATAGTACACATAAAAATCACATTCTTTAAAGCGTACGAAATGGATATTGTTTATAAAATGAATTGTATCAGATATCTCCACTATCACGCGAACAATTTGTTCCACTCGTGCGCAGTAGGGCACTGGCACTTTCCATTAAAGTTACCGTATTCATAAATAAGGGCCTTGTTAATATAAATAAAATCAAGCATATATTAATATAAATAGAAACGAGAGAATAGGATGTCCATAATAAGCTGTAACAATGGAATATTGGGATAAGCAATATTAAGTTAATTAAACGAAAATCATTGTATGTTAATTTTTTGTTTAGACAATTTAATTTTATTGGAAAACTTACATATAGCTACTATGAAGCATAGCGTCATACTTGTTCATAAATAAATATGTAAATAAAAGTTACTCGTATGAGGTTTTTAGATTACATAAAATATTTACATTTTCAGATTAAATTATGTTATAGTTTAGTGGTTTTTTTTTCTTTTCTTATATTACAGGCACCTTTATACTAATTTTCTTGAACAGCAATCCTATAACATTTCAAATAGTATGTCCTTATTGACATCGGTCCGACGGTCACCCTACAAAAGATTTGCACCTGTAACCATTTTGGGTGCCGTTGACGTGAAAAACCAAACCGAAAAAGACAGGTGCGAAATCCTAGCACAGCGGGGGTCTACCGACGGCCCGTTGACTCGACCCATAACCTTAATTGATAGGAATCGTTAACCTTTAAACGCGCGCCTTCGTCGTTTCCTTAACATAAATATACTCTGATTCTAATCTAAGAAGTTTTTCTGTTATTTTATACGTCGTTTTATTTTCGGGTGCCATCGCCTACAGCCGCCGATAGATCGTTATTTTGTAATAAACAGTCTATTCTTTGTCATTCGATATTTTTGAGATAGTTGGTTTCAGATACTATGATACTGTCTTGGCGCCGTCGCTTTGGTTATAATGTCCAGTGTCAAATTAGGGAAGGCCCAGTGCCGATGAAATTATTGCTCGTTTAGTGTTATTTATTAGAGTTAGATGTGTTATTATTTCGATGGTTCACCTCATTTTATTTAGTGCAACATAATTGAGATAAAGAGATCAAAATGGCACTAGTAAAGGTAGTAACATTTATAAAGAAGAATCCGATTTTAAATTCATTTCAACATTAATAATAAACATTTTTTTAGTAAATGAAAACACACACACATAATAAAAACACTATAAAATCCCATGCATGTTACAAAAGGTTATTTTTGATGACTTTTTTTTTTAGAAAAAGCAATTATTTTTCATACAATTTCAGAATAATTTAAGAGGTAATAAATGAAAATTAAAATAATCAGCTTCATTAGTTTGCCATAAATTTTCATGATATTAATATAAATATGTTCGCTAAATGAATCGAATCAATTAAATTTACGACATTCGGCAGGGGAGATATCAAAGTTGTAATCGATATCTTCGTTTTTCGACGTCGCAGTCATTTTACATAAATTTGGTAGGAGTAGGACCGATATCGCTAACACCAATCTGACGTTTGTCATCAAATTAGTGATCTTGCTAAAGAATAAAAAAAATCGACTTCATAGCTTTAGTTTTTGTTTCATTCTTTTTGTAGTTTTCTATTCCTTTTGATGTCTAACACTAAACTTACTTAAGCATATTTTATTGAAATCCATTGAAGTAGGGACAGAATATAAAAAAAAAAACAGATAAATAGTGCTATTTAACAAAAATGATTGAGAATTATTATAACTTTAATATTTTAGTAGAATGAATTACATTCCTTTTATCTTGAAATAACTTTTATAAAATCAACAATGTTTAGCATACATATTTTCCCTGAATTAATGTGTTGTTTTCACTAAATACAGTGCCCAAATACATAAGTACATGTATTAATATCAGACGTCATTGAATATTCATAAGAATACGAATTGGTCTTAGAATATCTATGTATGTATGAATATATTACATGAATAATAAACCTCTTTTCTCATCTTTTTCTACAAATTTATATAATATCATTGAATGGGGCTGATTTCATTCGTAAGATATTCCCTAGAACAGCCACCCGTATCAGAAATTTGAATCAGAAAAACAGTTTCTATTTGTTGCCAAAAATATATTAAAATGTAGATTTATATTCTCCTTTTTTATTTTCTAACTGCTTGAGGTCTCGGGTTTACATACATAGTATATTTTAATATCAGTTGTCTAAATCCAGCTAAGATTGAGACTAGATGACGTTGTGAGAGAGATGTAATATTATAAATAATAAATAAAAATATCTTTATTGTACACCAGGTATTTATAAAATATCTTATGATTAGTTGTAATTATTATATATTTGTTATACATTATATGTATATAAAATTTCACGGTAAGGGAGATATAAACAGTAGATCGACTATTGCTAAAATGATTGTCGCCTCAAAAACATCAAAACACTAGCCTTCAGAACTAATCAACTAAAATAAGTGCCATTATAGGCCTGTTTTAAATGAGCTCACTGGCAAATTCAGTCTTAAAGAATTTAGGTTTTTTACACTATATTAAAACTTGGTCGCTACTGCTAAATGGACTGAACAGGTGCATTAAAGTTTTTATAAAGTCTCTTGGTCGTAAATCGTCTTAAGCAACAAGGGGTGAGCTTAAAGTTTTTCAGAGTACACTCTATAAAGAAAGGAATAAAAGTCTCTAAATACTTTGTATAACAATCAATAGCGGGTTTAAAAAGGGTTTAATGCATATTAAAGGCCATAAATCATTAGTTGATTACATTTTTTATCATTGATTTCGCTTCTTACAGCATAATTGAGAAGAGATTTAATCTTATTTTAGATTTACGATAATAAGCTCTACATTGTCACAGACTGTTTTCAAACTTCTGTAACCTAATTAGTTTATTAGTACAAATGTTAATAGCTTAGAAAAAAATCTTATAATGTATATATTTAATATACAACTAGTTATGAATGACTAAGATCTTAAAAAACGCTTTCGATTATGCAAACTTTGCTACTTTCTTTCAGAGAGATCTATAGGTACTAAATATTATCGCTAAAAACATCTATCTATCCTGGGTAAGTTAAGATTCTGATCATCAAAAGTAAATCTTGTGGTACATTTAATATCAATCCCTAAATCTACCAGATGGTATTGATGAGGGTTTGATTTATTTGACCCTAAGTGCATGCCTTTGTAGTTTTCGTCTTAATCGCTGTAATGTTTCTAAAAGATTTGCTTTGAAGGGGAGGGATTCAAAAAGCTTGATATCAAACGCATGTATGTTTATCTTGTCCCTGAAGCGACTATTAAATCAAATACACCCACCGAAATTGTAAAGATGTTCAAAGTTATTGAGTGACTAACATTTTAGGATGTGTCTGCGTAGGGGATCAACATAGGTACATTAAGGAATTTATGTGAAATACAAATTTTACATTAGATTTTGTTAAGTACGTAAGATTTTTTCATAAAAATATTTTAAACTTATTGTAACAAATTCTGTATTTTTGCTGTATTTTAGGGTACTCAGTACTGACAACATTATGAAAAGTTTTATTCTAAAAACAAAATTTTGTGTTCATTAAGAGACAGATATAATGGTTAATAGTGGCGAACATGCACGTATTAATGATAACAGAAGAATATTGTTCTATGTACAAAGAAACGTATGTCTCATTGTATGCATAATGTCATTAACTAATTCAGTACCTATATGCAATCGCCGAGAGCCTCTTAAATAGATTTTGGACTGATTTCTAAGCATAGATAAGATCGTAGTGTCCGATTCATTACGCATAATGATATGGTTCGTTAATCTAGAACAATCAACGAAATTATACAACCTATGGGCTATTTGCTCCCATATAGATTTATAGACATCCGCTGGTAATTGATAAAATTGTCTTTATAAATTGTTTGTGACGAGACCATGATGGACATTTTAAAGATATATTGCGTATAATACACGATAATCATGGCTTGATTATTTGATTACTATACACATAATATATATAGGTTAGTTTTTCCATGTATAACAGATACGTTGAACATTGATGATTTCTTTGAGATATGCTAATTGGAATATTATTATTATTGTTCTTACGATAATTTGAGTTTATCTTTCTTTTCATTTACTTTGAAAACTTTCAGCGGTTTCTTCCTTTTATTAAAATAGAAAAAAGCTATTGGTGTTACATAAGTATTACCTAATTTTAAGTAATTTGACTGCCTTGTTGGTCTAGTGGTTAGCGTATGCGGCTGCCGATCAAGAGGTCTCGGGTTCGACTCCCGGGTCGAACCAAATGTTTGTGTGATCCGCAAATATTTGTTTCTGAGTTTGGATGTTTTTCTATGTATAATAATATATGTATGTATTTACAAAAAAAAAGTATGTTTATATATTTATATCAGTTGTCTAGTACCCATAATACAAGCTCTGCTTAGTTTAGGACTAAATGGCGTTGTGTGTAAGATTTCCGAAATATTTATTTATTTATTATATTCACTTTTACGTTTTTTTTTAAACTGAAATACATTCAAGGTTATTTTTTATATGCAATAACACGTATAAGTATATAAGCTGTTATGAAAAGTACAAAGAGATGCTTCAACATTATAGTGCTTATAATCTTACCATTTCTTTTATTATATTGCAATAACATTGGTACTGTCAAATATACATAAACCATTCTTCGCAGTGACTAAAAAATGAATACGTCTATATCAATTATGCACATATCACATGTAGACGTTTAACTAAAGATTAAACCTAATCGAATCGACATTGAACTCCTTATTTATTAGCGAAAAGACGTTGTCCAATTTACTAAGATACTTCACTTTTGAAGAACTTCCAACATTTAGCATTTGAAGATTTCAATGAGAACGGGTCATTCTAAGCTGGTTGCTCTATCGTGACTCAGAGAAGATTGTTTGATACAATTTTTATGTTCGGTACCACGAACCGTCAAGTATGACGAGTCCTATTAATCTTTATGAAATAATCAATTAAATAGTGGGGGAAATCTGGATTAGATGGTATCAGTGCTCTGTCGGCACATGTAGTCGTGAGCTCCGTAACAAGATAGTAAGTAATGAAAACGGTTTAGATCCTTTCAAAGAATTTATCTTATTATAAAGTTTTTTCAAATTTAATACAGTACAAAAGCAATATATATTATTATAGTATATTTATTTACTGTTTTTGGTTATTTATTTGGAAATATAGGATAGGAAGAAGATATATATAGTTTTTTTTAAGAAGAAGTATTTTTTTGTATTTGCTCCGTGGTCTGAACATTAAAGGAAGGCAAGTCGTTTGGTCTGTTGTACTATAACTAGTCTGTTGGTAAACAAAATCAAATATTTCTAAATATATAAATATTGCCCATAGAAATATTAAAGATAAACACATATTATAATAAGCTTGTAAGTAACTGGTAAAAGTGTATGTTTATATATTATGCTTTTACGACTAAACCACTGCATTAAATTTCATTGAAATTTAACATGGCGGTGCTTTCATTCTTGAAAAATTACATAGGCTACTTTTTCTTTAAAGAATTAGAGACAGCTAACATATTTAGATGCACAGTTCAAAAGGCCGATGAGCTATTTCAAGTAGAAACTCAAATTCTTGACTTATATTTTTACCAATATAAATAGATGTTAATAACATAATACACGGTCTGATAACTAGTCAAGACTCAAAATAAAGTAAATTTGTCTAGATGTTTAAAAGTATATCATACGACTTGATGAAAACTACTCAATAAAATGTACTTACTTATATTTTTTCTTATTCGAATTGGATTGCTAAAATCTATTAGAGAAACTTTTTTTTTATTTAAGTAGATTTAGGGCCATGTTCATCGAAACACATTTAAACATTGATTTCGTAACCGACCCGTTAATATTTAAACAATGGTTAAACAAGGAGCGATTTTTCCCTGTTCACCATCACCTTTCAGCGTTCGGTTAGTTAACCGAGACATAACGGAACGTTTTTGTTTGAATGGGTGAGTAATACAATACTACCAAATGAAATGTAAGGTTACGACATGAAATCTCGTTCACGCTTACGACTTTTTAATATGTTCAGATAATATATGATGCCATAAAATGTGAAAGTTGCTGTTCATTGTTTCTTTCGCTTTACGAATAACACATTCTACTTTGGAAGGTTAGCGCGCTCTTTCTTTGTCTATCAGTGTCATTCAGTTTGTTAGTGCAATTTGCAATTTCGTGGTATTTTTGTTTTATAAAGAAAGTGCTAAATTCTAATTTATCTTCAATTAATCCCAGAATATGTATAGCACTACACTTGGATAAACGAAACCTGGTCTTGAATGCAATTTCATCGTATTCCTCGTAAAAGTTACGACGAATTTGAAAAATCCTAGGTCCTCTCGGCATCGTTTCTAACTCGTCCAAATAATCTAACATATCGAGATTGTATTCATCACCCATTATAAAGTTAAAAGCCATATTTGTCACAGATAAATAGGCACTTCGTTGGTAAATCGAACAATATAACCTACAAATTACTGTCAAATTACTGTAACCAACGTTTAAACGACGTCTTGAAGCTCGGTTAAGATAACCACCCGGTTAACGTCAATAACCGACGTTTAGGCTGTGGTGAACAGGAAATATTGCTTAAACAACCGTTTTAATATTTAAACAGTCGGTTAAGTGTTGGTGAACACCGGCCTTAACGGTCCAATGATCAAAACTACTACATCCAGACTACAATGACGGCGAAAAACGGTATGTTTTGGTATTGACTGGACAGGCATTCGAAGTATTGTCAGTGATTTAATTGAAACAGCAGGGGCCTCGGACCGAGCCAACACCACTAGTGGCCTACAGGAAAAAATGTTTTGTTAGAAAAACTTCATCTAGTACATTTTAATTGCCTTCATATAGTTTAATTAGACGTTCATGTACTACGTGATTAATGTTGTATCTCTATCTCGAATGTTAGTTGTAACAATATTTTTTACTTTATAAAATCACTATAACATTTAGATGACAGGTCTTGACATTACAAGAAGGCAAGGCGTTTGGTCTGCTGTACTATAACAGATCTGTTGATAAAGATAATTAAATATTTTAAAAATACATACATTTTGTTCATACAAATATTATAAACTCGAAAGTAACTTTGTCTACTCTCGAAAGCAAATACTATGCTATCACGAATAAACCGCTACTCCTATTTAAAAAAAAATCGACGTCGAGGTGCTTTGATTCATGAAAAAGTACATAGACCACTCTTTAAATATAATTTAAGTTATTTTATTTTATTAAACTACGAAAAAGCTGAATCTTAAACCGGTCAATGGTAGACTTATATCCGGGCGCCAAATATCCGGACGACCGTTGTAGACTCCTGGTTCCCTGTCCGTGTATCGGAAGTACGAATAATGCTACATATTGCTGCACTACATAGATATGAGAAATAAATAATTAAGAACATCAATTGGCTGAAATAACTTTTGATTTACCACAAACACAGGCCTCGTTGAAAAACCAAAATAAAATTGTTGTTTCAAACTCTAGGAAGTTCAATCCAATCTAAAGATTAACGCGTCACATGATTGACAAATATTTTAAAATCGGTTTTTTAAGTCAAAGTTAGCTTTGCAGGTGAATAAATATTTATTGATTATTCAATGGGAGTGCAAATGAGTCTCGACAGTGACAATTCATTATGGTATCTTTCTAATTTAGTCCTTGGACCGTTTTAAAAATCGAAATTCCAGATTTTACAAGTACAAAGAATTTAAAATTTTTTTATTTTTATTGTTCATGCACTTATTTTTAGAAATGAAAGTAATACGTTTATTGAGTAAACGCACATTATAACACCAGCAATAACGATACAAAAGATTGTTTCGTTGATTAAGTGAAATACTCTCAAAACTAATCTTAACATCTGTAACTTTGACAGAGAATTAAGGGGTACAAAATGTTCTTAAACACTCCAGTTTAATATTGACGTCTGGGAACTTTGACCGCTAGTTGTCTAAGACTGGGAACAATAGCCTGACTTCCTTATTTAAGTTCGCTGCAAAATCCTCTGTGTTATGAGACAAGACAATACGACCAGTTCAAACCTAGATATTTATCTTATGACGACATTGCGATTAACAGAACCTTTGATTATGATGTAAGACTAAAACTTAACTCAAATAAGTATAATCAATTCTGAAAAGGATTTTATCAATCGTTTTGTAAATGCTCATCCCTCATTTTTAACCGACTTCAAAAAAAGGAGGAGGTTCTCGATTCGTCGGAATATATTTTTATTTTTATTATTCTCGTGTTTATTATAAAACCTATTTTAACTAAGAGCAGATACGCGAGCTTTGTGGAATAGTTGGACGTTGTTATGATTTAAGTATTATGCAATGGACGCGAATCATATTCCACCTACGGTATTTAAGTGCAAAGTGCATGGATTAAAAGCATTCAAACGCGCTGAACTCGTTTAACTCGTAATAGTAAGTTATGATAATGGAAGGCCATGGCCTAACATATTGGGGCGTGTCAACCTACCACGGATTGTAAGACTATTATTTAAAACTATATCTATATCAACATTATTTAAATCCATATTTTCTAACTCGAGTAGTCTTCCCATCCTACACACAATGTATAGAATGTTTAGTGAGACATTCTGTCAAATATATTTATATATACATATATATATATTACATTTATTTTTATCAATTTACACAATAATACATACATGGTAAATATACCTCCACATATTTACTGACATGGATTACATAGATATACAATTACACACACACCCACACACATACTCTCACATACACATACACACACTATGCAGCTACTTACTTATGATGTAGTTTTTAGCATAGGTAAAAAGTTAACATGCTGCTCATCAAGATCAGCAGTCCTAGCAGGTTAGTCCGTTCTAGACACATTTAGTCAGTCTTTCAGTCTCGGTTGCCATACAATTATTTATAGGGCTTGGAGGATGGTAAAATATTTTCAAAATAGTAAATAGTACTCAGAGTACCCAGTCCTATAAACTATGAAGACCTAACCAAAATTAAACTGAGCACACAGATTTCCACAATGCTTAGTGGCAGACATCTACACAGTCAGTTTACTGCCCTCTCTTTGACAACTTTATTACGGCATCTTACAGCGGTCATTGGGTTTAAAATTTTAATTAGTTCCCTTGTTGCCTTGTTAAGAATATTGGCCCAATTTCGTTATGGTGCTGGTTGTTATTTCTTAGTAAACATTCTGTTTTATCTGATGGTAATAATTTTAAACATTTTTAAGATTTTTTTTTTAAAATAGTGAGTTGTATTTGGAGAAAAAGGGTGGTGATTATTTAACATATTAAAAAGAAAAGACGTCAGCAATTCACGCGAATGCTCCTTGCTCGACTTATACAAGAATAGAGTTTTGTTCATGATCACTTGCAAAATACGTATTCTAATAATAAACTGAAGTTACTTTATCCTTTTTTTATTGCTGAGTCAATACTGAATATTCGTGCAATAATAATTGAAGAACAGCCATCGTTCATATAATATATATCAGAAAGTAAAAATGATGATTAAATCACTCACTAAATTTTGTTCTGATATTTTATTAAAGAATTGTAAAAATACATTTTTCATTTAAATATTTTACCATAACAGTGAGGTTCTCGTAGTATGTTTTAATATTAGAAACTTACAGTCTTCCTTCTAAGGCAATAAAGCAAAAAAATATTATTATGAGGCTTGAGCAGATGTCACTGATAGCAGCGGTAAATTATTCTCCTAAAAGCCGCAATTTCAATAGCGGCTTAACAAAGAAACTGTCTCGAAATAAAACGGGACCACAAAAAATACAAGGGCAGAAAATAAAACAATAAAGAGGACAAACACACAACAAAGAGAAACATAATAAATCAGCTGTTGTGGAAGCATCTCGCTTTTTAAAAGTATGGATAGAGAGGCAGACGGCTGACATCAGGCTGTTAACTAGAAATTTATTGTTAATCACGCCCGAAGAAGTCTCATTCTCATAAATTTTTGTTTAATACGAGTGGATTGATGCAAGATGCTACCCGATAACTACAGAGCGGAAATAATTGGAAGGTTTTATGGAGGGAAATGCCTCGAAAAGTAGCTGGAATAGGATAACAGAGGTATATTTAGCTTCCAGAATCCTAATTTGATTGTGTAGGTTTCCAAGTAGAGTGAAATTTAATTTGATACTTGTAACTCTTAGTGTAATGGTGGAATCAGTTCTGGTCGTTGAACATGTTTTAAATTTAGAAGTTTCTTGAGTGTGGGATTGTATAGGCATTGCAATCTATCTACTTAATTAATTGCTTTTGTTTGTAAATTGACTCACCTAATTCTGTAGAATTTATTGTTATTGATATATTAACATAATTTATGTTCTTAGCTTTCTTTAATACAACAAATTAAACCTACATTATGTGTATGCTCACTGTGAGTTTCAGTTTCCTATTTAGATAGCTAATTCAGCTTAATGTTTTGGTAAAGAATAGATGTATTATTTTATTTGGTTGAAACACTGCTGCCACAACTGAATATGTCCGCTAACCACCAGTTTCCAAACATCACCGTAATCAAATCGGGAATGTTTCCGTAATAAAATGTTTTACTATCTCAATGTGCTTCTCATCAACGTAACCTGAAATCTAACTTGTCCATTCAATTTATTGGGACATTTATTTTAAATTTTAATGTTTCAACAATACATAAAAATGCTGCTCTATGGAATGCTGAACGTAAGGTAACGACTTAATAAGCCTTGAGGCCTTGAACTGTGAAAAACAAACCCAACATCAAACTAAAGAATTGTGTCGTAAAATCAAACTTATAGATTTAACTGAAAATTCTATAAAAATTAACATTCAGTTAGCTGTAAGCATTTTAGCCCCTTAGATGGGGATAATCGGACCGATTGTTGTGGCGAAATTTGAGTAAAGCTTATGTACGGGAATGCATGTATTTTGTCTGAGATGATTATGATGATATTTTTTATGACTATGATTAATAAAACTGATACCATTTTTTCACGTCAAAATTTTTGTTAATATAATCTAAATAATTTTCAATTTAATATCAACAGTTTCATATCTTTCCAGCTATCTCTTGTCTTGAACTGAGGTTGCATTCAGTATACGATATTTAGATCACTCATAAATTTGTTACTTCTCAATATCTTTAATTGTAAATTGTACTATATGCGAATAATGAAGTTATTAATAAGTGTTTTCTCAGTGGTTCCAAATTATGCTATATTTTGTGTATCTATTTAGTTTAATCTTAATTAATTAATCGTCATAATATTATTTTTGATTATATTTTTTATTTACTACTTCACTAGATCGAGTATAGTGTTCAAAGTTTATGGAATGTACAATACGTGATCGACTCGCGAAAATGTCCATAATATTAAAAGTAAAGTAATTGAGTTTTCTAATATAGAAGCGTTAATGTTGTGTTAGATGTCAGATATTTGTTCAATTGACAAAAATTGCTTTATTATAATTTGATTTAAGAATAAAACACAACTATTTATAATAAAAAGAAAAGAAAGCGTTATGAATACAAGACTCTCTCATCAAATATTCTATAAATGGAAATTCGAATACATTGTACTTAGCTTAAAAAATATTAAGAACAAGATTGTATATTTTTAACAACAACATATTTTACTATCTAATTTACATAGTTCGTTTTATCCTAAATTATGCAATTTGGAAAAAGCAAGCCAATCTTTTATTAATATTTCTTTAGATATATATATTACATGTATGTATAAAATAATTAAATTTTAAGTTGAGGATTCAAATAAAATATTTGCTCATGCTCATGTTGCGTACTCAGCGTATTCCTCTGATATTTTAAGAACAAAAAATGAAGATAAATGCAGCAGGCGTTGCGGCGAGCGCTCAGTTTATAAATATTTATTACCTAATTATTGAAGCCTGCTTTAACACCTACAATGATGTTTTAGCCACGGGCAGGTATCCAACTCCAAGACAACTCCAATTTGTAATTTTTATCCTTAATAGCAGACCCAATATTTTGTTTTTTTTAACTTGTTAACAGTATAATAAAGTTGTCCGTTACCTATCATTCTGTCAAATGAAATGAAGCGTTTGCTTTGCGAAAGTTTCTTTACAGTAAAATGTTAAAAACTTATTTGTAGTTTTTTTATTTTTAATTTGTGATTGACGTTGTTTTTGTTTGGCATTAATGGTCAGTTATAGTACATGATCATTGAGTTGTTTGTCTTATCAGTGTGCTGCATCATTTATCTGTACACCATCTGTATTTACAAATTGAATATGTGTATTTCTAAAATAGTTTTCTAATACATTGTTTCCAAAGTCACAGAGTATAAAGTTCAAAATGAAAACGTCTTTCTAATATGTGTGTAAAAGAATACTTGTGTTATAGTTTCAATTTTATTTTAAAGTCGATAGTAAACCTGTTATCCGGTTATATCGAGAGCTAAATTATCGAAATGTGTCATTTTATCACAAAAGAACAGCAGTTTACACTTAAACAAGTGTCGGGGCACTATCTCTCTCAAGTTATGCGTTTAGTTACATTATTAAATTAAGGTTTATCAGCACTGCGACCAAGCGGTCCGATATGAGGATTATGGAAAAATAATGTAAACGTTCAAGAAAAGAATTATGATGCTGTTATAGATTCAGACAATGCATTATAGAAAATATTTGATTTAAATATTATTAGTGTTATATATCACATAGATAGAATAAGGGTTCTTTAACCGGGGCTTTAAAAAGTATCTTAGTAGACCATCGCGGTGTGGGTCACCAAGCTACAGTGTCCACATTAGTAATAAGGATGATCACCCTGGGTTCCTGCTAATACTTTTCATCAGGCAAAGTATAGATATAAAAAATAATATTTATAAATTCATAGAACAATTTTTTAAATTCTGTCACATTTAGATTTATTCTAAGAATATCACAGCTATACTTAAAACTATGTTGTAAGTACACACATAGTTAATAAATCTACGATATTACAAAAATGAAAGTCACTTACAAGTTTATTTATAGCCGATGCCTATTTTCATTTTACAAGAAATTAAGTTAAATTGTATGTTTGTTTCTTAAATCAACTTAATTAAAATTAAAGCCTTTGAGAGATTATCTGTTAGTTTTTCTTTTATTTCTTAATCAACACTTGTGTCTCTATCCACTCTAACCTAATAATATTCAAATACAAGTTAAATATTCCTCAGACTTATCTAAGGAAAGGTGTTTATTTTCAAAATAGGCAGTCGGTAATTGGGGCTACTGTAAGAACTTTAAAAGACCGTGAAGATAACAATTAACGTAATCTATGAAACAATATATTTTAATTTAGCTTTATACAAAATATTCAATTTGAATATTCTAATTCTAAAGATAGACGATAAAATTACGGGTACAATTTAAGGATACTAAAAACTTCTTATGTAAAAAATTCTGATGTCACAATGTTAGTTACCATACTCCTCCGAAACGGCTGGACCGATTTGTATGAAATTTTGTGTACATATCGGATAGGTCTGAGAATTGGCTAACATCTATTTTTCATACCTCTATGACTGTTTTTTTTTATTTCGTTCTGCTGTCATTGCCTTGTTAGCGCTGTGGTAGCCTATGCAACTGCCGTGCTGTTGAGTTCTTGGGTTCGAATCCCGGGTCGGAACAAATGTTTGTATGAACTGCGTTTATTAGATTTTTTGTTGGTATTTGTTTTGTTAGGTGCGATTGTTAGTTTGGGTGTTTTCTATGTACATAGGTAGGTATGTATTATATATAAAATAAGTAAATATGAATTTATATCACTTGTCTAGTACTGATAGTACAATCACTTTAAATTTTTAAACAAATGCCGCTGTGATTCAGATGTCCGAATCAAAAAAATATATGAGAAAACAGTTTATAAATACCGATGATGCAACATAAATTTTAATACAAACGATACAATAACACATAGCAAATAAACAAATGACTGTAATCTTCCCTAACCACACCAACATGCAAACAGATCAACCTACGATTTTAGCCCAAGGGCGGCCTCTCCGTTTGTCCGTCCGACTCGAACGTACAATCAATCAAACGGACGGGATAAACATTAGTTTTGATTTAACAGTCATTAAAACAAACAAACATTTTTGTACACATACATCTCTAATGGTAATTAACGTCGTGACTTCATATTTCTTCTTCGAGTGTGGACGTGTATTTTGGGATACATCAGAAATAAAATCATTTCTCAAAACTTTGACGCGTTTCTCCATATTTTTAGTTTGTTATTATTATACATTAACCAAATAAAATAACTATCATGACTTAATGGTCTGTACAAAAAAAAAGTATTAGATCTCATTGCTGTTTATAGTTACTTTAACACCACTTTTGCAAGTTAAAACAACTTCAAACATTAATGAGATAGTACTCTTTTGAATTTGTAATATACAAAACATTAAGGCAATAAGGTCTGATTTATTTTAAATTAATAATAATTTTATAAATTCAAAAGTACCTCTGTCTGTCTGTCTTACCTTTCACGAGTAAAACGCTGAATCGATTTGGATGAAGTTTACAAAGGAGAATATATAATTTTTCAGGATCGACTATTTACCGTGATAACTGACACACACGTGGTCGAAGCGACGGACAGAAGCTAGAAAATAAAAGTATCGAAAAACTTCACAAAAGTTTTGAAGAACTGTTTTATTTCTGATGTATCGCAAAATACACGTCCACATTTTAATCTTTTTAAAAATCAACTATAAAGGCAACTGTTAAATAAAAGAAAAATATTGTTTATTTATCATTACATTACACACAAAGTTCTCAGAAGATCATTCTCATCCATCAGCTCATAAAAACTCGTAACGACGAGTATATTATTACTTACGCAATAAAATCATAAAATACCTTCAGAAATCTATTACATTTTGAAACGTTTGATCATAAAAATCTTACGAGATTTAATTGTGAGAAATTGTAATATAGATCGACCTAATAATGATCAACGTTATTCCATAAATCGTTTTAATGTTCTGTATATATTGTTTGGTTGTCTCAATTGATTAAGTCTCGAACTCTCGATGTACTTGTAATAAAAGTAATGAAACTAGTATTTTAATTAAGAGAGGAAGTACGGATAGTTAGTTTAAGGTGGTTGGCCCAAGCTATTGATCGACTCTATACATGATATGATAATTACCAATATCCATCAACGTGCCACAGCAGGATACGAGGTCGTAAAATATACAGAGTTGGACGTGAAAAACACATTCTTGTACAATTAATAGTTATATTATAAGAGTCATTTTACATTATTATTTTTATTATTATTAACACACAGTAGCACTTTATTATTATTTACATAATAAATTATCAAGATGTACTGGTGGTTTATTTGGATTCATAATAAGTCAAGTAAGATAAAAATATTTCACTCTCTTTTTGACTCGAAGCGATTACTTTCACACTTTTTAGGGTTCCGTAGCCAAATGGCAAAAAACGGAACCCTTATAGATTCGTCATGTCTGTCTGTCTGTCCGTCCGTATGTCACAGCCACTTTAAAATTGGTTTAATGAGATCTAGTAAGTAGATTTTTTTTTAAAAAACGTCATAAATCGTAACCGCAATTACCTGCAATTGTATTGATTGAATGAACAATCAATACACTATTATAAAAACATTGATCAAAGTTACAACGAACTATAAGAACTTTTATATGATGTTACTTGCTGATACGGAACCCTTCATGGGCGAGTCCGACTTGCACTTGGCCGCTTTATATTTTTATATATGAGCCTGTCAAAGTAACTCCACTCTGCCTGATGGCAAGCATGAGTAGAATCCATATTTATTGCGAATGCAGACAATGCACAATGATGATGATCCACACTATGGCCTCCTATTGAGATGCATCTTCATCTTTGGACATACGGCCTGCCATTCACAAAAGAAACACGACTGCACGAATACTGTCATTTTAAGTAAGTTTTCTGTGAGAGAGAGTACCGTCTGGTTGAGCCGGCTCATTGGTGGAGAAATCAGCGTTTCTAAGAACAACTCTCAGTTAAATATAGTTTATATAAAACAAAAAAGTGCTCACAAAATTAATTTACATACAAAAAAATACACAGTTGAAGCTAATAAAAGCGTAATGAAAATAGCAAACATTATTTGACCAATGAGATTGTTTATTGGTATTTGTGTTATGACTAGATAATTTAAGTTATAATATCAAATGATTAATATAATTTATATGAATACTTTAAAACCATTTTTTATGTCTAGTATATATATTAGTACCTAAAATAGTAATAAAGCTTGTATTTCTTGCTTCTTCTTCTTCTTGCAAATGTGAACTTCTTCGATCGAAATTGAAATTTTACTATAAATAGGAATAATCGGGGTCTGTTTTTATATAATTAGTCACTAAGTAATTAAAACAATTATTATAATCTAATTTTTATTAAACTTTTTAATGAATTAAGCACAATAGGTGAATAAAATGTCTAGAAACTAGTAGAATTAATGTTCAGTCTTTAATGTTAAGTACATAATATGGCAATTTTAAATGTAAGCTTTTTCATGTTCTTTCTTTGATGATAGTGAATGATAGAGCTAATTAAGGCTTTGATAACGCCATTAGATTCCCGCAAAATTACATCTATTAGAGGCACAATTTAACAAAATTAAGACTTTAAATAAAAAATAAAAAATCACAATTTAAAAGTTCCTTCCGAACTGAAATACAGTGACAAAATTGATAGACGATAGTTGGCTTGGAGATTATGTAAATATTTACTTACTAGTGGTAACTGTTAAAAGAAGTTGCTATTCTTTCTATTCTCATCTTACCTATTAGCTGTAACAATCTAACCAAATAAACAATTAATGAAAACAGGAAAATAAAACTGAGAGACAATCCATAATAGTAACACGTGCCATGAGAATAGAGTGCACCATCAAACTAATGATGCACAAAAATATTTTTCGTGTTGCTTTATAACCATCGATTAATCTGGAGTTCTGTTTTTTTATACTCTTTAAAAGCATTGGCGTTCCTATGTTTGTACACCCAACGTAAACCACATATCGTCCATTAGGCTTTATTAAGAGTTTAGTCAATATTGATAAATGTTTGATGGCGCGTCATGAACGTTACGATGCAATTAAATTTCGCCTCCCATCATGGAAGCCTCGCCATTTATGTACTAAATGCAGCTGGCGAAAAAAGTTCATGATGTTAATAATTGATTTAATTGAATCGCTAGTTTTATCAATCAATTTCCTCCAAATATTGTACGTTGGATCCATCGCAGTTTGTTTGCATACTACTTTATTAATTAATTGGTTGTGATTTTCAGACTTAATGTTTAAAGATAGAATGACTAATTATTAACATTGACATCACTCTGCTACAGCATATATAACTACAATAAACAGACTAGAATGAACTACTCACTGAATGATGGTATCTTGGCTACACTGTTGAAGAACAAAATTTAGTAATATCTCAAATCGATTTACATAAACTAATGGCTAACCATAAAAAATGAAATTTAGTTGTTCTTAAATTCGGCATTTTGTTCTTTATTGTTGACAATAAATAAATATGTATACAAGTATTAAAGTAATTAAATATGTTTTCCCGTTCAATTTGCAACTCTAAAGTTGGACAACTATTGCAAACACATTATGAATAAACAAGAAATAGGTAGATATTTATTCACGCATTCGTGTAGGACGAATTCACTTGATGATATATTAGTGAGCAGTGGAGTAATATGCCATGCATTATGAACACACACCCCGAGAATAATAACATTATCAGTCAAAACATATTTGGTGCGATGAAGTTAATTCGGGAGAGGAATTTTTTGATAGATGTAATATTTATATGAATGTAGTAGTTTCGAAGCCTAAATTATCTTTAATATTTAAAAAATAGAATTATGGTTTTATAATTAAAAAAAACTAGTGCTTGGGTGACCGAGCTTTGCTCGGTTTAAGCTATTTATTGTTTAACAACGCCATCTTTTTTCTCAAGTAGCTGTAGTGTTGCTGTTTGGAGTATTAACCACCAACGAACTAAGAGATGTCGCAAGCAATGCTAAGAGTTATGATAAATGTGAAAGAAAACCGCAAAATATCTATTCTCGCGATTTTACAAACATAAGACTAATTTCAATCAATTTCTCGCTCCTGAAAACCCTTAATAATTAAATTACAGCGAAATCGTTACAGCCGATTCGTAGTTAACAAATTTATACATATATACGAGAATTGCTGGTTTAAAGATATTCCTCATAAAAAATATTCCAGGATTGTTTAATAACAGAAAATCAGTAACACTATGCATTACTGTAATAAAATTGCTGGAAAGTTAGCGCTTTCTGAAAATTGTCCGAGCTTTGACAGCTACGTGATAGTTGTCCATATAACTGAACTCGGTCATAGTCCAATTTGGGCTTGGAACTAGGCAAAAAGTTTGTGTGTGGCCAGGTAACTCGTTCATTGCGACGACGAAAGCAAATTTGCATTGTAATGGATATTCTGGCTTTCAACGTGCGTTGTTTATACGTTCACCTTTACATATGCACCAGTACCCGTTTATAGCCTCAGTTAATTCAAGAGCCAGTCTAGTAGTATTACACCAAATACATATAATAATTCATGTTATTTTCCTATGTGTCCAATTCAAAAACCCAAAAAGTTCTGCACTAATTAAGCTCAATTTACGCCACTCGACGCGGTATGCAACCTACTTCAAAAATTATATTTTGCATCTATAGTTTATGGTTTAGTTTAATTTTTCAATTCAACTTAATCACAATGCCCCACTGTGAAACTTAGCAGATTATAGAAAGGTAGAAAAAAATGTAAATAATATCATGTAATAATACTACCAACATAACTTATTGTACAGTTGTGTAAAGTTGTTGGTTAATATGATTAGTTAAATCTGTTTCATACTGTTTAAAAAATTATTCTGACGTTGTCAAATATAATTGAATAGCAATTGAAGCAATTACAGTTGACAAAAACCCAAATATTTTATTTCTACATCATAATAAAACTGTCAAATAGATTTTGCGGTTAACAATGTCATCGAACATAGTACCCGTGACCCAAAGTCAGCATTGAACGCAATCGTGAATTGAGTTTGTGTTGAATGAGACCTCAGAAGTCAATATGTCATATCGTCAATATCGTCGGTCAGACAATAAGGTTCTTCGACCGAGGTCCTATTATTTGTGGGTGGCCCACGGACAAGTCAGTCTTTGTATTATTTGCGGAATAGATTCATCGGTTTTGTAAGCCTGTAGTGCTGTAGTTTATATCTAAATTCAGTAAAACGGTAAATGTGTGTCGCTGCCATAAATTACTTGATTTTGGTCGCTTTAGATGTCAATTCAAATACGTACGTTCAGCTGTATTAAACGCAGTGGTAACACATCTCAGACATTTATTGTTAAGCCACAAATCGGTTTGCTTATTCCATATAATAAACTTTAAAGACCAAAAAACACCTAACTTTTAATAAAAAACAAAGACAGTGTTCTAAAATATTTTAATTCCAACTACAATAAATGAAAATGCAATTTTGGAGTACTGTCTCATTCTTGTGAATATTACGAGTATTATTTTCTTCCAATATTCTACAAATGCTGTCAGACCCAACTATTCCACGTAGAGTAATAAAGCTGCATCGATTGCACTTTTCCTTCTATATCGTACCATATCTAGCTAGCATAAGTTTTCTACAATACGTGTTGAATGATATTTGGGCCCTATCATTGAAATATCGATTTTGTTTAGGAATTTTATTTTTATTATAAGTAAAACCAACGAGATGGCTATATTGGTCTCTTGCTAGTGTTTATGTTTACGAGAGATCGGTGAGGTCTTGAGTAAGGGGAAACTTTTCAGAAATAATTGGGTTTCTGTGTTAGTAAGCAAGTGGAGAAGTTCTATGTAGGCTTATTTAAAGGGAAAACTTTAAATAAATTTAATTGATCGTTGATGTTGTAAATTATGAATAGCTTTGTTTCATTCCGTTGTTTACAATGTAATGAAACTCATTTAATTACTACAAATGAATATACCTAAGAATTAGTAATAATGAGTATACATTAATTTGATGCTTATAGTCTTTTCAAAATACTTATAAATATTATATGACATTTAGCTGTAGGCAATTCAGAAGCCAATTATACCAAGAGATTATTGAATAGAGTTGTATGTGAGATCGGACATAGGCTACCTGCGGTAGCGGGCATAGATCCGGCCTTATTCAGTTAGACAGTACATGCTATTCGTGACTTACATTCTGTATAAAACAATTCTCGGACAAAGGTTCTGGTCAGATGCGAGCAACAAAGGAACAATGCTGCCGACGAGAGATGCCTTTGGTTCATTTCGATTGTGGACAGTTCATGTCCAGGCGAGACCAAACGAGCATTGGTCTGCAAAACTGGATTTATTTTTGAAGCATTTTCTACACGTTAGGTTTTCAAATGTAAATTTATAAAATATGACTCGCATTACATTCTATGACTTTGAAACTTAGTGGTTGTTACTACGATATTCATAACTACGTTTTTAGGTCCAGGATAATAATATTAATACTAATGAGAGAATTTTAAAGTTACACGTGCCTTTTAATAAATGTCCAATTAATCAGATTGAAACCTACATATATCAAATTAAATTAAATTGTAAAAATTTCTTTGTAATAATATATAGATATACATTTCCGGATTCATATCTCAAACGGAATAGGAATACTTATGAAAATACTTTGTTGTACATCTGTCTGTCAAGATACAGTTTTTTGTAAAAGCATGAAGTTGAAATTAATAACATATTTTAAAAATACAGTCGATGATCCTTTTTCACATATTAATTTATTTAAAATATGATTAAAAAATATTTGAAAATCTAGATCTGAACCAGAGATATGAAATTTACAGATAACTCCCACGTACTGAAATAAAAACAATATTTTTTTCCTCTGTTGTCTTTATTAATCTTTTCTGAAATGGCTTTCTTGAACGGCTTTTATAAATGTTTAAGAACTATGTATATTATGTAAACCATAGTGGTGGAAGCGACTGTTGTCCTTAAGGTCTTAGGTTCGATTCCCGGGTTGGGAACATACAAATATTTGTAAGCTCTGAAAAATATTTGTTTTGGAGTTTTGAGTGTTAAATATGTATATATGTATTTACAGAAAAAAAGTATGAATGTATTTATATCAGTTGTCTATAGCACACACTCTGCATAAATTGGTATAACATGGATGGTCAGTTGCCGAAATATTTATTTATTTATATACTAACTGTGCATCTATACTAACACATCTATTTAATCATATCTATGTGATCGTTCATTTTAAAATCAAAAGAAATCATGTCTGTCTGTCTGTTACGCTTTAACAGCTAAACCTTTGCACTAATGTGTTGTTTTTTTTCCAGGAGATGTTTTGTTAAGCTAATCTCAATAAACGAAATAAAAGCTACTACTACATAAATAAATGTCATTTTTCCCGTATGAAGTTCCCTGTGCCAAGAATGAAGTCTTCATTTGTGTTACAAATTTGCATATATTAAATAATTACGAAATGATTTAATAAAACCTAGACAAACATTTCTTTACGGTACGTCTAGCCCATACATTTTAAGTGGGTTTATTATTTTTAAATATTATGTTGGACCTGCTCTATACTCACAGTTAACTGTTTGTTTCTCATTTTATGGAGCAGTGTATAATAAATTACACAGGTTTTTTAAAAACAATGAGATATTTAAAAATACTGATCTTTCGACAGGCCTTAGGACTTTCTTCATTTCTCTCAATCAGAAACGTAACTACAATTTATACATTACATACAGGTTTGGTCATTCCTTTGTGAGAGGCTGGCGTCCGTAGTAGAAAGAATCACCGAAGGTAAGCAACGGCGGTGCGGTCAGTATCTAGATGGGTGAACATTTGCGGCACATATTATGAGCGTTTATGTGATTGGGAAGTCACGCTAAGCAGTCGTTCCCAGTTGTTATCATAAGATAGCAGTCGTGTAGCTTAGTTGGAAGCCTTCGGGCGGCTTAAAACCATCCAAAGGTAAAATTACGAAGTACGTGTCTTTCCAGACCCCAACTTGCACTCGACCAGCGTTTGGCTTCACCTAACCTTATCTTGAGAGGAAACCCGAGCCCAACTGTGGGATACTATGGATCGTGGATGCTTCCTCAATTGTCTGTGTGTCTAATGAACTTAAAAAACACATATTGTTAGAGCTAGGTGCCCACAATCTCTACTAAAGTAAATTGTTTAGACCTAAAACAATTAAATTCATGATCATGAAAGCATATCATTACAATTCAAGAAGTTGAATTAGATCCCATCAAAAATATCCCTTGTAAAAATACCGTCCTATAAAAAACCTATCGTCTTATAAAAATTCATAACAAATATAAAATCCTTTGAAGAAAAATACTGTTCAAGTTGCTTCTTATTTAAAACGGTGGTAATAAACAAGAGATCTCCATAATGAGGTCTTGGCGGTTTTTATAACATAAAAATTACCAGCACTCTTGAAAACATTTGTTCTTTTTTGCTTTGTGACCTATTACAAATTCCGTGTCTCTAAAATATTATTGTACCTCTCATACCATATTCGTCAAGTAGCATAACTGGCCATATTTGCTCGCGTGCCGAACTTGACCTTCGTGCTATCTTAATCTGATGTAGAGATAACCGCCAACATTGTTCCCAGCAGGACACCGAGAATTTTCCTATAGCAAAGAGAAGCACCTTATCACAAAGACACAAAGTTGAAAGTCGTTTAAGAGTCTTGTTAAGATAGATTCGTCATAGATGGCTACATGACTGGGTAACACGTCTTTGTCGTGATCCATCGTATAGTTGTGTGAAGATGTAAGAGTATGGCAATGTTGGTGTACAAAGATGCGATGTATGTGAGTACGCATAAAATGGCGTGAATTGATGTTAAAGGTGAAAACCAAATTTGCAATTCAGAATTCTGTTAGTATTCATATAAATAAGGGACATATTCATCTTAAAGGTCAGCGTTTTTATTTTCACCTATTTTAATTTATTTCGGGATAATCCCAGTTTTTAAGTTAAATCTGGTAATGAACTTTAAAGTGTAAGGAAATTAAATAGAACAAACAGTTTTTGATACTTCAAAAATGGTTTGCTTATTCGAATAATTTAAACGAGTTTAAGAAATACATTCTGCACTTGATTACTTAGAAAATCTAGTATGAAAATGCGTCACTAACACCTCGTATCCATCAATTATAAACTTATAACATGATTGAATTAAGGTTGATTTTCAATTGGTTTGTCTTTAACAATAAGTATTTTCTATCGCGTAGGCTACCACTAGTTTACCTTGTATATGAAAACGAAGGATAAGTTTTCTTAACAAAAAAGTTTATAACTACTCATGTAAGGCTGGCTATTCGCTGCGGCAGGCCATAATGCGTTCGAAATGCTATGAAACTTTCGCTTTCCTAATGGAACTTTAGATCGTGGAAATTGTATGGAAATAAATACCAACGGAGTAGTTCGCTTAGCAACTTTTAAATGCGCTCGCTGTTGAACAGAATGCCTTTGTTGATTTAAAAGCTTGCTACGATCCGACTGCAAACACTAAAAAATAAAATTAAATGAGTTCCAAACACAAATTGGAGTTTCATATTGACTTTTGTGTACTATCATAACTGTATTGAATAGAGCTTAAAATACCTCCTCAAACCCAAAGCTAAAATGTATTGGGTGGGTAAAGATTTGCGTAAAGAGCTATAAAGATTTATTCATTGTAGTGTGGTCATCTCGAAACATGCAACACTAAGGCATGAAAAATTCAACAATTGACAGTCAGTGCAAGGAGCAGAATACATGTACGCGAATGAAATATTAAGTTAATAAAATACTGCGCTTCAGAGAAAAGTAATAAAGTAGTCAAGGGTGAGCTCAGTGAGAAATCATGTGCTGACTTTATTGCAAATTATATTTTGGCGTCCCCTTTACACTTTTCGATGGGTTATTCTCAATGGAACTAATTTCAGTTGCCACGAATTTCATTACCATCTACTTTCATATTCAATTTGTCTGTTAAAATAAAATCTCGTACGTAATGTACGTACACCCATGGGTCACGTTACACCGAGCAGCTTTGATTAAAATATTGACTTTTTTTGCTAAGGCAATCAGGTCACTCGATTTAATTCTGAAAGGGGTTGAGGTCACAATTTGTTGCGATACTTACTATTTACGCAAAGAAGTATATTACTGAGGATGTGCTATTTTATACTGTATACTTTGCTATAATATATTTAGCAACTTTATGTCGGTTATCACGGTAAATAGTAAGTAACCTATGTCAATTCTCAAGGATTTACAAAATTTCTCAAAAATAAAAATAAATACCTAGTTGGTTAAGGTTAATATAAATAATTAATAATAATTGCTGATACATTTTATTACCATAACAAAATGGATATCTGTAATCTTTACATTTATTTATTCTTTTTTTTTATTCATGATTTTAGGTATGCTGGCTATGGAATAGTAATGATCGTTTGGTTCAGCATTGTGCCTATTAATTATATCATGTAGTTATTTATTTTAAACAACAAATATTAGGATACTCAGTTAGTCTGTACAATCGACTTACTACAAGAACCGATAGAAGATATATTGCTAACGCACTTTCCAAAAGAAATAAAACCATTTCCTTTTTATTACACTTGAAACTTATTCAAAACATTAAGCAAATTATTTATACATTTCCAATCCATTTAATAAATTAAACAAATTTCTACAAATTGAGTCGAGTTCCCAGCATAGATTAGGTTGTTTTTAAGCCGTCAATGACGTATATTCAGTTCGAATTGTCAGTCATTTTAAAAAGCCTATAAAGCCGTATAAAGAAAAAGCGAATATATTTCTCTCAAAGGATTATGTATTATTGTATACAGTATATTTGTCGCAGTAAATTCGAAAGAGAGTAAATTCTATTCAAAATAAGTGAAAATACATGTTTTAAAGCTCTTTTATGCTTATGTCACATGAACAGCTGCATTTGAAATTTCAAACGTAATTTTTGTCATTTGTTTTAAATGTTTTAACACTTATGCTATCTTTTGGTTTTTAGGTTTTTTTAGTATAACTACTTGAAATCTTTTATGAATGACAACATAGTAAACTTTAGACATGATATTCAGAATCTAGATATAACGTCTGTGAAAATGAAAAGTAAAATAATAAAAAATATAAGTACAAAACAAAAATGTTTATGGTTCAACGGCTAATGTGCACCTGATCCAATTCTTCTATAACTACAGTAATTATTTGCTGGTACGCCACGCTGATTTCAGTACAAATGGGGGGGCTGGACCGGGGCGGTATTTCCCTCAAACAGAAGAAGACCAACCAGAAGAAATGACAACATTCGTAATGTCGTACTCACAATGAGGATAGTGATAGGCAGAGAAAACACTTTAACAGGCTTAAATATATATATAATAAAGAAATGCATTATTTTTCCTATAAATGTTATCTGTATCTCACCTTTTATAAGTCCGATCTGGTTTCACTGAATGGCTAAGAAATATTAAATTTCTTACTAAAAATAATTTTGTGACAGTTTTGTGATTTTTTTTATATGAAAATGGTCATGGTCAAAACGCAATGAACCGGCGGAAACGGCCATTTTTCTGTGTGTTTGGATAGATTGGGAGTTAATTATCTATTATGAGCTTTGGCCAATAAATAGGAGAGAAATTGTGTTCCATCAGGACAATGCTAGGTAACACACATCTATAGTTACTCCTCAGAAGCTTAGTTGGGAGGTCCTTATGCATCCACCTTATAGTCAGGACCTGACACCAAGTGTTTACCATCTGTTCCTGTTCGTGGTCTATGTCTAAAATCCACTGTCTCGAGGACGAGGGCTTCTTCGAGAGAGGCATGATGATATTACTTTATAAACGGCAACAATTTATCAAACAAAACGACGCATATTTGACCTAAATCTCATTATTCTAACAATGGTAATTAAATTAATTTCATATAAAATAATAAGTATCTTTTTACTTCAATAAAAACAAAAAAATGCAACGTAATCGTGTTAATACCTTTTTTACCTTCCAAAAGTAACTATACAATTCGCCTCCCCACCTTTTTTTTACGCCAAGCGTGTGCCTTCAGACTTACGCAATCCAATTACAAGGTGATATCGAAGTCCTTAAAAAGTGTTCGCGTACCCGTAACAAGTGCCATAAATAATTGTATGGCAACCGAGACTGAAAGCCTGACGTATTCTCCGAAACACGGGCGGGACTAAATGTGTCAAGAATATACTAACCTGCTAGGACTGCTGATCAGGATGAGCAGCACGTTAACTTTTTACCTATACTAAAAACTACATTAACTGTAAGTAGCTGCATAGTGTGTGTGCATGTGTGAGAGTATGTGTGTGTTTTTTTAATTCATGGAAACCACTAATGGAGTTTCTAATGACATCATTGACTTACTTTAATAATTATCTTAAAGAATGCGTAGCTGCACCCTGTAAATGCTTAGTAAGAGTTTATTTACTCGATCATTGTCGGTAAGCTAAAGTTGTTTACAGCACTTAAGCTAATGGTATTAGCTTATATGCCTAAGAAATTAACGACAACGTTCCTAAAAGTATATTGTATGATGCACTGTGTTTTAGATTTTTTTTCTTTTTAAAATTAACAACAACAATCCCGAGATATGACACGATTTTTTGGTACCACCTTATAATTTGACTCACACATTTTACTATAATAATAATATTTTCTTTCAAAACCATAATCCTTTTTATACTGAATAACGTTCAAGCTTATTTATACATAGTGCACATAAATGAAAATAATCTTCTAAAGTTTCAATCCCAGTTTGATATGCCATTTTTATTCGGTCTGAAACGTTATACGCTTTACTTCATACGAAAGCGTTTTTAATAGAAAGCTATCGATTTTCCTCGAAACTAGCTACCAAAGCAAAGTTATATTATTATAGCAGATTCACACTTGAATAAGCTCGAATAAGCGGGCCAATCGATTTTTAAGTAAAAAGCGGGACCAGCTTTGAAACTTTGAAGTAGGTATAGTTACTTAGGAACTTTACGCTATAGTTCTTTTACTTTAGAGAAGTTGAGTCTTTGCTGTTACAGCTTATAATAAACTATTCTTAAATAAGGGATGTATATGTTGCTGTAATTTTTTTAGATTTTTTTAAGTAATGAAATATTTAAGTGTAAGCATTTAAGCTTTAAGTGCAAGAACTTCATACTTAATTTTTTTTAACCTGTACTAATATTAAAAAACTGAAGAGTTTGTTTGTTTGTTTGTGCGCACTAATCTCAGAAACTACCGAAAAATTGTTTCAGTGTTATATAGCCCATTTATCAGTGAAGCTTACGTCGCCTGTTAACGGGCTATAAAAATTGCATCTTGTTGGCTATTTTTCTTGACCAATATAGCTCAGTATATTTGCAACTTTAAGCAAGCGGGATAAATTATTTGCAATATTGCCGTCATTTATAATATCGGGCTATACAGCAATATTGCAGCAATTGTTGCACTGTGTTGAGATATATAATCAGCAACTTGGCGGCTATAATATTGCAGGAAGAAATAGTAAAAAAAATAGTTTACGAGCACCTTTATAGGCTTATAATTATGTCATCACGCTATAACCAATAGAATATAAATATAAATATAAATAAAAATATTTCAAAACCTTGGGCTTTTTTTTTATAGAGCTTCTATTTCGTGCACTACGTAAATGTTTAAATATTTCTGAAAATAATGTATGAAGACCCTTTTCAAAAAACATAAAAAAAGTTTACGGCGCCAGTATGTCTACATTTTAAGGTTGGTTCCCTTTAATTTTTTTATGGGAAACTAATATGTGTCCGCAGGTTTACATTATAGTACAGGCAATAAAAGAATTGTCTTGAATGTAATAGTAGATTAGTAGCCAAGGGCTGTAAGGCATCAATTGCAGCCCGAGATATTTATTTGCTGCGCTCGTGCGCCTATAGTTCGAGGGTGCAATTGGTGCTTACACCCGAGCTAACTATTCTGGCATTATAAGAATAAACTATTCCAGCCTCTTTTCATTAAAAAAATCAAGTTAAGAACTTTTAAATTGTTTTTTTTTCAAGAACGAAATTGAACTTCGCCATTCGATATTTAAAATTGATGACTATTAATACTCATACGAAGACAAGGCTGAATAGCAAAGCGACCTCTTTGGTCATTAAGCTGAATGCATGATGTCTATTGCCAGTATGATGGTTTGTAGTTTTTTTTAATTACTTACCGCCCTAGGGCTTTTCTAGCTACATAATTACCCTAGAGCGCTAATTAGTTACCTACAAGCCCCATTTGGAGGTAATAACAACCTACTTACCGAACATGAGAGATGTAAAAATGAAATGTATATATATAATAAAAAGAAGTTTAGCTCCTAAGAAATATTCTAAACTAAGCTGCAGTAGTACCACTATCTTACTTTACTTTAATCATCGATTTATTAAACTTTGTTATTGCAGTATTTGGTGTTCATGATCCTGTCATATATACTGAGATCATGTTTACTATACCAGGGAGGTTTGTGGCCGACAAATATGGCAGCAATATTCTCAAAGTGACTAGACAACTATATAATGAATACAGAGTAGATCTGATAGAAGCTTCTTGACTTATTAAGTATTCTGATAGAGATTTATTTTGTGAAAAAACAATGTAACATTAAATACCAAACAATTCCTTCTCTTAAAAACTAAAATAACGTTAATAAATTTACTAATTATGTCATTAAGCCGTTCTGATGCATGCAGAAGTAATGAATCTATCAATATTGATCCGTGACCGGATCCACCAATCCATGCATCAACATAGAACAACTAAAAAATAAACTAATTTGTCAAAAATGTTTCGGAGACAATTAGCACTAGGATAATCTTAGGGTATTCAGTTTTTTTAATAAATCTCATAAACGTAATGAACAATACATCCATACTTCCATCCATACCATTGCAGAAAAAGTATCAAAATATATCAAAATAATCTAAAAATGTAAGTGGGTTATACCATAGCGAATAATATCTATCATCACACGTAACAGAACAGATATCAGATGTTATTCATGTCGCCTGAGTTGGCTTATGAATGCTAATTTTGGTGATAGATATCTTTCATTTAGGGATACTCCTAGTCAACAACTGTCCGTTACTATTAATAATATTAATATAGATTCATACAAGAACTGTCCATTACTAAATTTGTTTTGAGACTGAACACTTTTTCCTCAGAGCCTTATTTCGGAAATTAGATAAATCGATCTTAAGTTTACTACGAAACTGAAGAATCACTGGCATTTTTTTCCGACCTCCACAAGCTAAGTTGACATAACCATATAACGATTACCAAAGATATTCGTATGGCAACCGGGACCGTCGAAAATGTGCTCTCTAAAGAACAAAACGGTCTTAGAATGTTAAGAATGGTTCCCATCATAGACTGAGCTGACTGATATAGGATTGATTAACTTAACAATGTATTAACCGAGGTGGTTACCACTGAGTTACGGGCGCCTCTATTAAACAGTTTTTTTATTAACTTAACATTTTCACCTACGTTTATTTGAGTGGAATCATGCAACTCAATTTTGAAGTAGATAACCTCAACCGATTACGCTGAAATTTTGCAGACATATGTATTACACGTGACAATCCAATATTAGGATATGGAACGAATGTGATGACAGACCCGGAAGGAGTATCTAGGAGCTCTTTAAAAAAAGACGCTAAATCATCGTGTTTGAAATCGTTTGATTCCCCTCGATTTTTTATTGTATTCAAGGTCTGATAATAATTTGTCAGATTGCTTTTGTATTATATAAATTGTGTAATGACATTATAGTTGATAGTAAAAAATTCCAGAAATAAATTATTTTATTACCTATTTTTAGTGCATTTCATTATAAGCTTGTTTTAATTTTTTTTTTTTTCAAAATTGAACTCTCAAAGTTAACAGTGTAACATATTCGTTAAACTACTAATATGAATTTTATCATATTTATTTTATATGGAATAAATAAATATCGTTAACCGCATATTGTTTCTACAGCAAATGAAAACACAGTGTTTCGATAAATCATACAATTTGTCTGTAGGTACTTAGTTGTGATTAACCCTATTCATTTAAATGCTGCTATTTGAAACTCACAGTGTTGCTTTTCAATTGAATTTTCACAAGCGAGGGAATGTGCCGCAGTAGCGCTGTATTTAATTTTAGAATTGTAATTTTATGTAAAGATAATGTTTATTGCTTTTAAGTTTAGCTTTATGAATATTTTAAACGTTATTGTTTTCAAGAGACCTCTTTGTGAAACTTTTAGCTCGTTTCAAAACTTTAATAACAAATATAATAACCGTTCAGAGAGAATATATTATCCTAATTCACTTTTTATGTTTAAGAAAAGCACATATCAGCTGCTTATGTCTGGAGAACCAATCTCAACTGAGGAGAAGAAAATTAAATAGAAGTACTGGAAATATTTTTCAGTAATAGTCTTGGCTGTATATTAAAGAAACACTATGCAATGCGCTAAGATATTTTTATTAAATTCCAGTGGAGGCCGTTTCGTCGCATTCACTTCCAATGCAAATGGCTTGCACTCAGTACGCGCGAGACAGATATTGCACCACCCTCTTTATTTATTGTTAAAACGATCCCAGTGTGTTATTAGATGTTTAAACAATGCTTATATGTGCTACTATGAGAATCCTTATCCACTATAAAATGTTGATTTATATTCACGTTACTAGCTTGGATTTTATATTAAAAATATTATATATAAGAGTAGCACATTAATATATGACTTTAAATTATTTTAATATGTTCTTAAGAAAATATTCAATACGCTAAAAGAGGGAAAAACAACTTCATGAAAAATGACCTACATTCTTATCCTACATCCCCTCAAACATGTACTCTTCACTGTTGCATTGTCTGCATTTGTAATGAATATAGCGACTTTACTCTTGAATTCTGCTCGTGCTTTTCATTAGTAGAGTAGTCACTTTGACGAGCTCAAAAATAATATTTCTGTTATACTCCTATTTCATCTTAAATAATCATTAAGGAAAAAATCTGCCAAGTTTTCACAGGAAAGGGTTCCTCAGTCACCCATAATGGTACGTGGATTTAAAATCGTATCCAATAGATCCAATAGATCCGTATTAACACGTTAATTTTGTTTGACGTTTTCCAAGGTAGCGCATTTTAAAAGTTATGCCTCTATAATTCCTGAACTAATAAAGTCATCTAATCCGTTATACTTTTCCGTTAAAGTTCATTATATGGAATACCATCGCGAATTCATCCAGATTTTTTTAAGCCAGCGGTTTAGCTTTTAGGGGGGGGGGGGACACCCTGTAATTACAAAAAAGTGCCCTTAAAAGTGGAATTTCTCGCAAACGGATACCTAAATCAAAAAATCGTCTTGAAAACCCTTTAATGTTTTAAAAAAACCTATCTAATGATATCCCACACGATGGGGTAGCCGCGAAAAAAAAACATTCCCATTTTAAGTGTGGGAGAGGTACCCCAAATAAAAATATTTTTCATAATTTTATTGTAGCACTTTGTTGACGTAATTACAACACATATTCATGCAAAGTGTCATCTTTCTAGCACTTACGGTTTGGACGGTAAGTCGAGGACGGACGGACGGACGGACATGACGAATCTATAAGGATTCCGAGTCATAAACTTCGGAACCCTAAAAAAGCGCTCACAGTTTAAAACCATATTTAAAATTCATTATCATCATCTCCACTCTCCCTCTTTCAGCACGTGGTCGTCACTCCGGAACTTTTTGACTCCATTTGAATACAAGTGATTAAAGTTCCTATTATGATTTAGAAATGCCTTCATATATGACAAACTCGCTCATAAACAGCAATAGTAACTTAGTTAATAGAGCCCTGACTTGTTGATACAATTAACTTACTTTACCTAAATATGATATTGTTAATAGAGAACCTTTTATGTTATTGATTTAAATTGAGTCGATTTTTATTAATCAGCTTAAAATTAAAACCATTAAGTTTTCACTATAATTAATAACGAAATTTAAATATCTCATCAAAATGTGCAATGTGCAACCATAACAAAAACAAGGTACATTACTTCAAATAAACTGTTGACCGGCTCCATTCAAATACACAATGGCTCCCGATTTTCTGGCTAGTTGAACAAATATCTCTTTCAAGTTCGCCAGGTATTGTCTCAGAAAAAAGGGCAGATGTTGACATCACTACAAGATGGCAAACAAAATAGGATACTCCCCATCTTTTGTTAAGTAAACTAAGCATTCAAGATCTTCCCCGAATTACAAAATGTTTAGCTATTTGTTAAAGTCCTATTAAGTTCTGTCACTTCGGCATTGCCGTAACAAACTTATTCATGCATTCAGTCAAGGGATTTAAAACTTTGTATTGAACTCCTTAAGACTGGTAATGTGTGTAGAAGCAGTTTGCGATTCTGTAATTGTTGTTATACGCAACTGAGACGTCTTCGAATAAGATGTCGATAAATTAAATTTGTTTCCGCCGTGTGAATTCTAAAGTTGTCTCAATTTGTACTTGGTAACACAATGGTATTTTTTATTCAGTTTCCTAATGGTCGTAGCATTATTTTGTAATGAATTGAATACAATTCAAACTTCCCTTTAGAAATGTTCACAAAATACGATTAAATTATAAATGAAGGAGAGGAATTTTTTGAAATGTTATTTGTTATTTAGAACTTCAGACTCAGATTAGATTTAGACTACGGAATATATTTTTAACTATGTGCCGTAAAAATAAATGCAATAATTATAACTAAGATGATCATAGCGAATAATTGTGTATAGACTTTTGCGACTTTTACACATACTCATGTTTTTTGTTGCAAGCGGGACCTATTCGCCATAAAATTATTTATAAAGGTTACAATTCTACCCGTCTACCCGTGACCACAAGCGGTATAACCCGTTCGAAACGTCGGAAAGTAGAAGGTATCGTAATTTTTTAAATAATTTTACCACAGCCAAGAGTTCACATTTCGATATACAGTGCTCAGAATAATAACATTTAAATTATAGAATAGCTAAGAGTTACATAGACAAATAAAATAAGACTTCAAAAATTAAAAGAATTTACGGTATGACACACTCAGACGCCTATTCATAAGACAATAACGAATATTTTCTTATTTGTTAAGGGCTACAAAGAAAAAAACAACACTCAATGTGCATTCGATAGACAGCAACCGAACACTGTGTAAATAATGATAAAAGTATTTGCTTTGGCAAGACGTACAAAGATCAAAGTAAACACTTGGATCCGCCCACCAAGATGCGCGGTGATACGCCAATGGTAATAAACACAGAAGCCTGTATTGTGATCATAAAAGTAGAAGCTACCACGCCTTAGTGTACAAGTGGATTTGCTTAAATATGTTAAAAAAAAACAAAAGCCAAAAGAGATAAGACTCATACATTTGTTATTTGATGTATAGAAAAGATTTGAGCCAATTTTTTTTCATTCTATTAACAATGCCTAAACCATTTTGTAGTAGCCAATTTAAGAAACTATGTCTTAGGGCATACTACTTACTATATCAGTCAGTTTACGTAGTAGCGGTAGTGAACTCTAAAGTTCTCCCTGAGATGATCATGATCAATATCCACCTTTAGGCATGCTTTACATATTTTCTTTAATCATTTATACACAATTGTTCCCGTATATTTTAAATTACCTTATTCTCATCGACATCAATCTCAAAAGTCTCTTCTTCTTTCCGGTTTTAGCTATATATCAACTTTTTCACAAAGAGACTGGTATCGGACCTCCCCATCCTGAGGGATAACTGAAATTCGGTGGTTGAACTAGTTGTCTGTATATTTGATGGCATCTTCTCCCAAGTAACGATTGCCATAGATGTTCATGACAACAGAGATCGAAGACTTAACGTGCTATCCGAGGCACGGGCGATAATCAGCGCCAAACGAAATTAAGAATGTCCTGTCAGAAAAATAAATAACACTTTTGGCCGGGCCCGGGATTTGAACCTCTTGATTAGCAGTCGCATACGCTATCTACATCTGACATGGTACATCAGGCATACAACGCCTTCTAGTCCAAAACCAAGCAAAGCTTCTTCTATGGGTACTAGACAGCTGACATAGTTACATAGTTAGTACATATTTTGCATACCAACAAATATTTGTAGATCATACAGATATCTGGTTCGATACCTGAATCGAACAAGATACCTCAAGCAGTCGTGTAAAATCATAATAATTATACTATCTACTGGACACAATTTAAATCCATATGCATTATGAATCCTAGCCTGACAAGCACTTGGCCGTTTTTATTTAACAAATTATAATCTTTGAAGAAAATGAATAATCATTTTCTTCAAAGATTATAACATACTTTTGTTTCTTAAATATTGTTACGTAATCTTATTTTATTGTATTAAATTAGGTAGATATATTCATTTATATCAAGATAAAAGTAAAAAGTCCATTGGTTCTTAATCTATCTTATTTTACCCATGTTTGGATTGGCATTTTGTTAATTAGAGCAGGCAAGTGATTGGCATGTCTCTTGTCGAGACAACACTTAACTATTCTTATTTTACTTCATGGGATCATGGTAGGTGATTTACATGTATTTACTTTTTTATTTCATATCGGCACTAACAATGCATTTTAACAAGTTCTAATGGAACTTGTTAAAATGCATTGTTAGTCTCGCTAGTACTTCTGTCCACTATTTAAGTAGTGTAGCGGAGGTGCAGGTGGGTTCGGCAATGGAATTTTTCTGTCTATGTAACTGTTTTTATATTTTCAATATCCTTAATTTTTATACATACTTTGTAATATACTTTGTAATATATCGTTTGTCAACATGGAAATTCTTTGTACTTAATATATGCTTCAATTATAATATCTCTCTGTAATATCATAACTAAACAAGAGCAGAAATAAAATGTTTCAAACGTATGACCCATAGCACCATCCACCCTCAAACTAAGTAGAGCTTATACTGTGAAATACAAATCCACTAGAAGAATACTTAAATACTTTTCTTTTGTAAATACACACAAGTACTGTTTAATAGTAGGCAAGCATTGCCATTCCCGAAATGTTTAGAAAATAGAAGTCAGTATTACTTGTTTGGCCTGACTGCTACATAGATTGTATTACTATTCAATCAGCGATTCTTTGTTCGATTAATGTGAAGAGTGGGATTTCAGCTAAAACAATTTACTGGGCATCAATGTATCACTTACACAGATCAGTTACAATTGTACATCAAAATGCTTCGTCACAAGAGACAATTGTTTACATTTCTGTAGCTCTCTTGTTTATGAGTTCATGGATGACTAGATTCTTAATAGATTTTTATTTAAGATGGAATTATTTGCTCCAATTTGTTAGATTGAAAGTGAGATAGATTTTTGTATTATGTTTTAGTAAAAGAGTAAACTACGCAAGACAACATCAATGCAAAGAGAAGGAAAACTTGAAACCAACCCTATACCAACCCGTCTGGCCACCGTGGTATAGTAGGCCAAAACCTCCTTTATAAGGAGAGGCCTATGTTCAGCAGTGGACTGTTCAAGGCTGTTGATGATGATGATGAAAAGAGTAAATTAAAACATACAAAGCTTACTTTCAATGTATTAGGGGACATGATACATTTTTAGATAAGATAAGTTATTAAGTTAGGTAATGTGATGATTCAAGAATAAAATGTTTTTTCAAATAATATATTATCTTACGACTATATTTACTGAGAACGCATGCAGATGGGAAAAATCGGAAATATTAAGTAAGTCCAAAGAATATGTTTTTTTTTCCATTAAGCCAATACCATTAAATTGACGTAGTCTTATGAAAACCCAACTGGCTTAAATTATATTGTAAAATCAAAAGACTATCACTTTAACTTGCTTAATCAAAACGATGATTTAATAAAAAATAATAATAAATATTTCGGACATCTTATTCACAACGCCATATAGTCCCAAACTAAGCAGGGCTTGTATGGGCTTGTATGTACTAGACCACTGATATAAATACATACAAATATAAATCAATATAGGAATCTCAACAAATAATAAAATAATTTAGTAGGATAGTTTGTTTTACGGAGTGCGATAAATAATTTTTTAATGATCAACTACGGTTTATCAAACATATAGAAATAAGTAGCTATTTTTTTTACTTCCTTTTGAAATTATGCCTACCACAAAATTTTACGTTGCTTCTATTATGCGAGAGAGTAATAAATATTTAAAAAACGCTGTTTCATTGTGCTGCGTTGGAATCTTATTTTTCGACGTCGTGCAGCTGTAGGAATCATAAGGGTGTCGCGTCTCCTGATTTACGACATCTCTCGCTGAGCCATACTTACTACATACCAACAAATCATACCCTGGATTGGTACAACTCCCCGCGCAATGATTCACGAGAAAACCTACTAAAAGTCCTCTTTATGACTTAAAAAGAAATTGATTTCAAGTTTTACTGCATATTAAAATAACCTTTATATTTGATTGCCACTTATTTTTAAAGAATTTTAGAGGAAGCCTCAAAGTTTTGTATGTAAGTGCGAAGCGCGAGGCGTCCCGCTGTTTCTTGATCATGAATCAACATAAAAATCAATTCGACTAATTGAAAATAACCGGAGACGTTAGTGACATTATGAATTTGCCGAATACAAATTACAGTTTATTTTGTATGCAGTGTTGCAACAGAAAATAATAATGATTTATGGTCACGAAGAATTATATCATTATTTAACTGCATTGAATTAAATACAGGATAATTTCCTATATAGCTTTACGATACCAGACATTTTAAATAGCGTGATTTGTTTTACTAAAAAAATATTTTAAATAGGTTCGTAAATTTAATAATCATCGTCTATAATTTTGGGAAAAAATAAAGTTCGTGTTCAAAAGTCTTTTAGATCTAATTAATGATGTTAGTGAGCACTTAAACGTGTCTTTGAGCACTAATTTATCGCATCAATCAAGTTTATTGATTTGGCCTTCAGTAAAGTCAAAGTATCTGGCATCGGCTTAATTGAAGACTTAAGTACTTACCTAAGTTAAAATAATCTAATATGTTATATTTCTGAAAAGCAAAAAATTCGTAATGTATACTTCTTTCTCTTTGAAAAACTACAAAATTTATTATGTAGATACTAGCTGATGCTCGCGGCTTCGCTCGCGTCTTAGGTGAAAAATAGATGTTAGCCGATTCTCAAACCTAAGTTCGGCCGTTTCAGAGAAGCATGGCAACTAACATTGTCACATGGGAATTTAATATATAAGATGATCTAAATTTACTTACATCTGTTTATTGTCATGTTTTACTCTATATTACTTTGAAAATATTATCCAGTATTTTTTTGTAAAAGAGTCACAAACATCCATATTACCTTACAAACTTTGGCATTTATTATTTCGCAGCATTATTGTGAGTTCTTTAATTTATATAGAAACATTTCACACATAACACAGTAAAAAGTCAATTAAAACAATATAAATAAATAAAATAAATAAATAAATATTTGGACAACTTACACACAACATCATCTAGTCCCAAAGTAAGCAGAGCTTGTGATATGGGTACTAAACAACTGATATAAATACATAAACATACTTTTTTTTTGTAAATACATAAATATTATACATAGAAAAACACCCAGACTCCGAAACAAATATTTGTGGATCACACAATGTTTTGTTTATAAAGCTATAGATTTGCAGCGCCAAATTGCTAGGATTTTGAAACTCATTCCAGCTCCCAGCTTACCGCAATCGACTCATAGCTCGCACGACAGACAGTAGTTTTGCAGAGGGAGCTTTGAATGTGATTGATACGTCACCAGTAAACACGTTTCGTCATATTGAAGGCTAGTAATGTTGTAAATATGTTTATTATCCCGACATATGGTTTTTTTATTTAATATTTTTAACAATATTTATTTTAATTTATTTGTGACAAACAAATAAAATTTCGATTAGACTTTCACTTGGCCAGTAATTGAGTACATCGACATCACTACCCTGACGTCGCTGTAGAATGTTGCCGGGACTCTTCGTAGAAATATTTTCTTTGTGCCTTTAGAGATGGTTTGATGTTCTGGCAGTTATGTTAATGTATTTTCACAGCCTACGTATTCAATAAATATTAATATATATCTTTACGTAATATTAAATTTAAAATATTAATATATCTTTACGTATTAAATAAATATTTCAAATATCTAAAAAAAAAACTTCAAATTATGCAAAGTTTGTACTACGACAGCTAGATTGATTGGTGGAAATTCTTACAGATTCTTACAGATCATACGAGTATTTTGTCCGACTCGGGAGTCAAACGTTAACTCAAGTACAAGAAACGCACTCACTACCAGTACTTTTGTGCCACCGAGGCAGTAAAATCTTGCTAGCTATGATACCTCTCCTGTATTAACAAAATAACAGACTCTTTTGCAAAATATAAGAGAGTAAGTTAATCATGAATAACACATTAATCTTATAAAAAAATCGCCGTGATAATCAGCTATTTGACATCCACGGTTGAGACTTCATTTTAACAATTCATCAAAGTGAGATCTGCCCTAACTTCACTCGTCTAGAAATGTATAGTGAGTGACTAACAACTTTCAATTAATTAAATTACTCGAGTGCTTTATTCCATTAGACACCGTCCAGTTCATCAAATTATGCCATTTTGGCTGACTTAAGCTTAACGTTCTGTAAAATAAAAGACAACATAGCATTAAGCCACATTTTAATTACTTTGTCCTTCCAGTGGTACTGATACAGTAACCTGCTTTCAATCAAATTTAAAGGTAATTTCATTTAAGCCTATAAGATATTTAATGCTTAATTTAGATAGTGGATTCAAAGACTAACAAGGTAGATTGGACATTATTTGTCCAATTGAAGATAGCAGAAGTATTTAACAAGTAACATTGAATAAACATGAATCCATGACATAGTGGTTATAATATATTGCCTGAGTATTGTGGATTTAAAATATAACACTTAATACATATTTGATTCATTAATTGTTGTTCTGACTCTGAATGTTCTCTGTGTCTGTTTTATGTATGTTTGACTTGATAAATATTAAGATATCCCTCAGGACAAATATGATGAGCACTATCATTTATCATATGTTTTAGTATAATTTATCTATAATTATGTATTTATTTAGGAATATATAGATATTATATGTTTCTTGTCTGCTATCAGACTTTGTGGCTTGATATTAGTTATTTCGTCTGAATACAACAATTTCAAAATATATTTTGATTGATTGTGCTATTCAAAAATATAAAATCATCATCTACATATCATATTCTCGCGGGTTACGAGCTTCCCGTCTGCCACTTTTACTCTTTGGCAATGCCATTAGTTCTAAATATAGTCCATTAAAAGCTGCGATTGATTGGGCGCGTCGCAAGAAACTTTTTATCGCTTTGTATAATCTATGAACCCAAAATATTATTGACGAATTTATGAAGATTGGCAGTGAAGGCAAAAAGTGTGATACTGGCACTTATGATAAAAAATAATGAGATGATAAATAATATATTTTGGACGATGCAACTAAAGTGAAGATCATTATAAGAATGCACTTCGTTTACAGAACCGACGCACTTCCAAGAACAAATCTGATAAAATCATCGTAAAAGTCATATCAATGCCAGGAGTTCATACAATAGTGTCAAAATACGTCAACCAACAGTCACCTCGTAAATTTTTTAAAGGTTTCATGCACAACTATAAAAATATTATGAAAGGGTAAATTCAATATTAATTATTTAGCTCATTTTGGTTCTCACATGAAAGGTCAGTGTACAATAAACATACAGTGGCTCCAGGACCAAGTAACTGTGCTACAATTATTAGAAATGCCATCCGACATTGTTCCAAGAATGCAATTTGCAATGATTTGTACCCATTAAGCGTCCGTGTCTAGACAGTAAATTCCGTTTACATTCTACTAATCATGATGTAGAAATTTTATTGCTTCTATTTAAATCAGCCATGAAACAAAATTTGTTTCCACTAACTTAATTTGAACGTTCTTACTCTGAGTTTTTAGGTTTAATTATCTTAATTTATTATTATATTTGCTGTCTTCATCATACCATTTTGAAGGTTTTTGTCAGTTTTATTCAAGTTTTTGGTTCAATAATTATACTATGCATACATAATATCTATGCATAATAAATTATGCATTATATTCTTTTGCCTGGAATATTTAGCTTTTTTTTTAATATATTTTTAAATGGAAGAATTCACCATCCAAAAAAAAAATTTATGTTGCACATCTAGCGTAATGACTCAGAGAGCATACGTTTCTTTATTCACATTTTACTATTTTAAGTGTAACTATTTTTATTTCATTACGCAAAATACATAATATCTTAAATCCATTATTTTCTTGTAAAACAAAGTAGAAGTTACAAAATTTAATGACAATAAACGCTTGAAAGTAAACATAATTTGTGCGTCTAAAGAAAACCATTTTTCATTTACAAGGGTTGTATACTTGATGGATTATTAAAACGTTCGTGTTGACGTTAATAGATTTCTTGTGTGGGGTGTATTGACGATGTTATTAAATACGTGAAATGCAGTTTTTCTAATGACCAGCAACTGTAGCCGACAACAAAGTTGAATGGATCCTGCAGGGGAGCGTCCTAGGGCCCTAAGTGCTAATGTGTGCCAAATGACTTGAAATATCAGCACACGACACTGTGTAAGCATTGAATTTTTTTGTGAGATAACAGTTTATTTTGCGAGCATCCATCTGTAGGTAGAAGATATAAGCTTAGAAGATAACACTTTGCAGAAAATATACTATTTAAATATAATATTTTGTTTGTGCCCTATTTTAACTTAATTTATCAGCTTATTTTAACTTTATTTATAGCACTTTTGCATCTATGATTGTAATCGTATACCTTAAAATAGGTTTTTTTTTTATATATTATTTGAAATATTTTTTAATTAAGATTCTTAGTTTTGCTTCGGAATTTTTATCGTTTCAGTAGTAAAAAATCTTATAAAATGCTGTATAAATTCAGAAAGAGTGAGCTGGAATAAATTTAAGTTTATAATGGATATTTTTAAATATCCTCATAAAATGGCAACAGTATAAAATTACATGCATATTTTATTTTAATAGCTTAAATCATAATTCATACATCATCCAATTTTAGAAAAACTCGTGAGCTTTCAAAACAAATTAATCAAATCATTGCTATAGACATCTAGCAGGAATTCCATTGTTACTGGTTCCACTTAAACTTTTCTAGCTACCGTATCAAGAGTGTATAAACTTGTTTTAACCAACACCTCAGTAGCATACAGAGCAAAAAAAAAAAAACAAAAGACAGCCGTAATTGAAGACCAGTTGCAGTGAGTTGTTATAAGCATTCTAGTTCGCATTAAAGGCTATGGCACTCTTATGTTATCTCGTTGATCAATCCGCCCACAGCTGTCAAACGAACAAAATAAATATGTTATTACTAATGCGTGCTCTACGCCGAATCAGATAACTGCTAATCTCCATTACAATTAAAAATTTCGAGTTCAACCACCGACGGAACCTTTAGTAGAGTACTTAAGGCGTGATTCAACAAAATTGCTTGTCATAAATAAATATTTTAGGAATGCCATATTTTCGAAAGTGTTGAGTACCACATGAATGATTCATTGTTAGCTAACCATTAATGGTAAGAACCATATTAAAGTTTAGACGTTTTATATAAAAATGTTTTCTGGTTCCATTAGTAAAATACGCTGCAATCCTACAGATAATAAATCTTAACCACCGAGAGTGTAAATTTTCACTTTCTCGCTTCATAAACAGGACAATAGACAAACAATAATGGAGAAAATTTGCATTCACTGCGAGCATTTTTCAACCATCTTCCGCCGGAGACAATGCAACAGAGTCGCTTCATTAAACACTAAATGATCAACCTAAAATGTACACGCCAAAGTAACCTTTAAATACGTTTCACTAAAACCAAATTCGCCTTACAAAATAAACAGTTATAAGGAAATCATAAGGCCCATTTTTGGATAAGAGCAGGCATCATGCAAGCATTTTAGCTGTGAAGTTCGTCAGAGTCATAACCGACGAGGATGCTGGAAAACTGATCCCCTAGATATTGCCAAAGTAAAGAAAATTGAATTTTACATCTTAAGAGATAGGCCTTGAATTATGATTTTAAGGAAGAGAAGGAACACTAAGTACGGCACCCTCGCGACTTGCGACGTCGTACCCTCGGTTAGTGCATTTAATTATTTTAATTTTAAATTGCGAAAAGAAAATACAAAACTGGGGTGAATTTTAAATTATTGTCCTTTTGTGTTTCGATTTTGTTTATACTTTAAAAATATACAACACACCGGTTTTAAAATGTACAATAAATATGCAGATATTCAGATAGTCAACAAACATATTGGTTGAACTAATTGCACGTCCACTTAATTGAAGCATCACGTACGTCGCAGCATACGATTTATAACAGAAATATAAATATTTCGGACAACTGACACAACGCCATCTAGTCCCAAACTAAACAGAGCAAAGAAATGTTGCTTTATACCTGCATATAATCAGATGATTTTTAAATTTAATCATTTGATAAATAACACATTGATCTACCTAAATAAATGAAATTAAAAGAATTGTATGTACGTCGTACGACACAAAGAAATGCCATAGAAATGTACTCATGTGAGTTTCATCGTTAGATAAAGGATTTTTCGAGATACTGTCTTTGTGATGTTGTTATTGTTGGTGTTTCTTGTTGTCTTTGAACAAGTCTTCGAGTCAATTATCGAGATTGTATTGGTTAGTATTTTTTTTCGTGTTTTGTTGAATTCAAAATGTTTAAAAATTTGAAGTTTAGCCTCAACGTGGTCTCTAAACCAGATGGCAAATTATGGAATGGAGTGCGATTCCGATTGTTTAGTTTAATTCAACAAAAGAGCAATTATATTTTTACATGATTTTATAGTAATTCGGAAACAATATTTTTTTTATCTTTAAATTATTATAACTTAAGAAAGAAACAAGATGATTAGTGTACAATTTTTTTCATGGTTTTCAAGCAATAAATGAAAACTTTACTTTAATATACTTAAGTACTTAATAAGAAAATAGACTTAATATCCTCTCAATATTTTAATCGATCTTTCATACAATATTTCATTTTAATAAAGGTAGGTACAAATTTATTTAATTATTTACTTTTATTTCTATATAGATATGTTTATATATATTTATATCTAAATAGAAATAAAAGTTATGTAATATATTTATATATAGAAATGGGTAAATATAGATAAATGTAAGATTGCATTTTAACAAAATGAATTTAAATGTAGATGCAATATTATGGTATTTCATATTATTATCATATTAATTCTATGTTATTATGAATGTTTAAATAATGTAGTAACCATTGTGGTGAATATTTATCAATTTCTTTCAAAGAACGAGGCTCTGACAAGATAATAATTTTGACAAAAAACCGACTTGAAAGAAAAACTATTCCGTAGAATGGGTAAACAACATATAAACGAAATAGATCTCGCTTAAAACCAAAAATGTTCGGCAATCTGCCTATCGTGTCGATGTGATAGCCTCCGGGATGAATTCTCGTTCCACCCTTCCCTTTAACGATTTTAACATTTTTGCCGTATTCCCACTAACCATACTACAATATTCATTGAAAGCGTGTCTCGCAGTAGATACGAAACGACGACTACCCGAACGAGGAAACGCAAATAGTATTATACTGACACATTTTGACAAATTGAAGTGTGATAGAGGCCTCTCGCCATTGTTTTGTTCATTTTTATTCGTAACTCAATTTCAATGTTTGAACAACGTTCGTTAGTGATTGTCTGTGTTTGATTTATGATTTATGTATCCCGCTTGGACTGTGCGGTGAGTCGAATCAAGTGCGTGGGATATGCCTGACTAATGGGTAAGTACTGAGACTGAATGTACAAAATTTACAAAATGTACTATATATAAAAGACTCGGGTCAATAACCATATTTGCCTGAGGCTAGGTCATAACATTAAACAACATGCTGTTTATCTAAATCTAGTTATATCATGTGGTTTAAATGTCAACCGTTACTTATTTACTATTTAAATTATATATGTAATAATCAAAAAGTACGCCACGATGTTTTCTGATATATATAAGTATAAGTACTTTACTTTAAAATTACGATTAATATTCTTAATCAAGCACGAAGACTACCAACTTGATAACCAAACCAACAAAACATGAAGAACATTTGTACAATAATAAAAGATACTAAAGTTACAATGTAGAATTATACATACATGACAAACACGTGCCACCCGTACAAACTTAGTTCTGAGAACAGTGCAATATAGATTATAACATATTCCCAGTCATCAGCGAGTTATATTGAACGTATATAATACAGGTATAACGAAGTGTTCTGAGCATCACTTTGAGTCTGAACTGGAAACTCAACACTAACATGGAACGTTAAATATAACAGTATTTAAAAAAATATAGTAACCAAAAACTGTTAAAATATTTTGAATATTATGTACTGCCTCTCCTCGTAATCAATTACCACACATCATTTTCTTTTTTTACATAAACAGCGCCATGATGAGATTGATCCACAAAAGATTTGTACACAAAAAAATCTATTATCAATATACATAGTCTTTATTAACGAAGCCGTAATACATTTGCATCAAACAGGAAACAGACTGCAATTCGAATACGAAATTAAAAAGGGGAGGCTTCAAACGTGTTAAACTGCTCTAATTACTCATAAATCATATTTACATGCACACGAAGTTGCGGACAAGTAAAGTGCATTAAACTTCTACATAAACAATGAAGACATGATAATTTTTTTCCAACAATCTGGGCAGTTGTTCAAAATGTATTTAATAAGTACACTGAGTAAAACCAAAAAGTATAAAAAATATTTCATACTAATGTCATATTTGAGAATTTCAAGAGTTAGTAGAATATCTTAACACAACAATAAAATAGGGATAAAATAAAATACTTTACATAAAAGGTTTTTTACGTTCTTTTGTATTTCAAGTATCTCTTAAAAATATTATGTTCTACAAAGTACACAACGTTTTAGCAATTTAATTTACCCAGATTCGGGTTGCTTTTAAATTGGTATCTAGCAAGCTGCAATGAGTCAGATCCAACGCAAATTGTGAAAGCCAACTCAAGGGCTGGCTTTCATTTATACATTAAAATTAACGTGTCGGGCAAATAGGGTATGAGTGAAATATGTACACCAATTAAAATTAACTTTTAAGTTAACCATGACTGTTTAAATGGTTAAAGTGGTTAGTCCATTAATCTAGTTTTACACGGTAAAATGGGGTGTACCTGACAGGTCCACCCACACAGTTACATCTGTCAGGTACGTTGCGGTTTTCTGTAAAGTTCAACTATACAGGCAAACCTATCAGGTATACTTTCTAACGTGTATGGCTAGCTTTTGAAAATTTATAAGCTTTTATTTGCATGATGTTTTCTTATAGTCTAGGGAGTAAACAAACAGATACATCACTTCATGGTAAACAATTATTCCCGCACATGGAGACTTAGGAGTCAAAACAATATACAGTCGAGCCAGAATTAAGGGGTTTGTGGCTCGAAATAAGCAACGAAATAAGTGCTTAATGCCGGTTTATCTTAAAGCGTGATATCGCTCTAGTGACACGGATTTTATAATACCACGGTGCGGCTATCATCTTCCTACGATGAAGTTGACAATAATCTAAAGGCTCATCGTGAAGGTTTCTTTTTCGCGTACATATACATGATTCGGTAAATAGTACGTGGCTTTAATCATCATCAGCCTATCGTAACCCACTTGGTTTAATCTTCTGCTTTTTGCATCCAGTTCCAGTCTGTCATTTTGCGTAAATCATTACTTCACCTGGCCTGTGCATATCCTGCACTACGTTTATCGAGACGTGGCTTATACTAAGGCCAATATGGTCAGCTAACTACCAATTTAATAAATAAAGGTTATGTATGTTCCACTTTTTCACTTAAGCAACTAAACCGATTTCACTGAAAGAGGTATCGATAGATTTGTAATACTGGGCCGGGTACCATGGGCTATATAAATGTTACAAAATGTTTTTATCGAGTCGGATTATAATATTCATAACCTTCTTTTAGTATATTTTAAATTTTAGCTTAGCAGCTACGCTTTTTCAAGGCATAAATTACATAAAGTAAATTACTTAGTGTAAATTTTATAAAGGTATAAAGTTTTTAATGTAAACATATGATAAAGAAATACAACTGGACTGTGCCATCAATAACGATTTAATAAAGCCACAGTTATCGTAATTTTACACGCGAGTAACCAGTTAAAGGCGACAACTACCACAATATGCAAATTACTTTGACTAACACACAAGAAAATTTATAATGCTAACGGCTGTTTACTGTTCCTTGCCGTGACATATGGCTATAACGTGGCCCGGAATCCAGAACAACGTGTTTATTGTACATAAAAATAACTATCTTATCAGAATGCACGTTGAATAAGCAATGTTTTGAATTTTATTAGCGTACATCATTTTTATATTCGGTCTTATTAATTTTTTATTATGTACGAACACGGTTTGGTTAATTTTTTTATATTTAAATGGTTATCGAGTAGATTTTAATGGAATATTCACATAAAATGTAACGTGTTATGAATTTTTGATAATACATTTTAGAGTAGTTCAATATTTGGTTTGTAGAAGGCTTGAGACGTAGTAGTAAGTATTTGGTAAATAATTACCGACTTTGAAGCATTACAAAATTATAGAACCAAAGTTAAATGTAAAATATTAGTGTCATTTTTCCCACTAAGCGTTACATTTAACTTTACTTCAAAACTAAGTGCGATATATTTGATCTAAAACCACTTATGTAATTAAAGAGCCCTTTTTATTCGTACAAAAGTGGTTATTCATTTTGGTTTGTAGTTGTATTCTTCTTGTTTGTAGTTATCTTCTAACACTTGCCCGCGACTCCGCTCGCGTGAATATTAGATATTACGGTAATTATTTTTCTGATTATTATATAACCTATTACACTCACAAATAATGTGACTTTCTATTGATAAAAGATTTGGGCAAAATCAGTTCAGTAGATCCAGAGATTACTCTCTACAGCGTCACAAACATGTGCGTACTTGTTATTTTACCTACTTGTAATAAAATTTGGGATTTGGATGTTATCTCAGGAAACGTAAATATATTTGAGAATTTTACATAGGTTAGAAAAGTTAGAATGTGATTTTCATTTGTAAATACGCAACAAAGTAAGATTACAAAATTGCGTGACATGAAACAATAACCTCTTATTAAATGTACATGACTATTATTATATCAGTAAATAAAATATCTTACCTTATACAAATAAAGTTAAGTTTTATTTTTATTATCAAGTCTTAGTTCACAGACTCCAGCTACAATCAGTTTAAATCCTTAATAGAGGCTACATTTCATATCGATATATATATATTTCATCGATAAGTTCAATGCTTGGGAATGAGATAAGACATGATATTCAAATTAAATACCTTTGACATTTTAAGATTACAACCATCCACGGCGCAATGTTGAGAAGGCCAATCGAAAGATTTATATGGATATTCTTTTTGTCTCAGACTGTGTCGTTTGTGACTTTAGTGTACGACTTTGGTAATCTGAACTCGATAAAGGCGTGGAGCAAATTACTATATGTATATTTTGTTACGATATTCACGAGTGTACCAAAAGCGACGAAGAACAACCGGTTAATACAAAACTATGTACATTTTTTGTAATTACGAGTACAATTGGTTTTTTTTAAATAAAATTCGTTTCGTAATGAAATAACACACACAATAAACAGAACTTTTTGAGCCCAACACATAATTGTGCTTTTTCCGTCTCTTATCAAACTTAATTTTAAATCATTATTAGTTTTAATAATGATTTAAAGTTTAGATTTATAAATATATAAATTATTAACCTCCATGCGTAAGCAAAGTAAGCTACGGTCCCCATTTCCCAGTAGTCTAGCTTTTCTTGGTCATGGTAGTGACCACAGTAACGACGGGATAAGGGTGCTAAGAATCTCCGGGTTATGGGAAGCCACCACAAAGACTGATGGTGACATTATAGCTATAATAAATAATAATAAATAAATATTTTGGACATCTTACACACAACATCATCTAGTCCCAAAGTAAGCACAGAGCTTGTGTTATGGGTACTAAACAACTGATATAAATACATAAACATACTTTTTTTTTTTGTAAATACATACATATTATACATAGAAAAACACCCAGACTCCGAAACAAATATTTGTGGATAACACAAATATTTGGTCTGACCCGGGAATCGAACCCGAGACCTCTTGAACAGCAGCCGCATACGCTAACCACTAGACCAACGAGGCAGCTAGACTCTCATCTGGCACAATTCGAGGTGTAACTTGGGAAATTTAGATGGCATATCTCGGGGTTATGCCCAGTCCAAAGAGAGGGGGAGGACACTATAACTGTCGACTCAGGCCATCTTATGTACTTCCGACATTTCAAGGTCAAGGTGACGTGGGGTTTTTGATTAACAAGCCCCGTTCTAACAACATTAAAGAAATGTATAGTCTGTCGAACAGGGTAAAGTACCTCATAGTAAATGTCGAAGAGAGAACTTCAGAGGCTTAGACAGCGTGGTCATTTTGTTACTCAAAAATTGTTTCAAAAACAAGATCAGGTTGAAGAACTATCGTCCCATTTCCCTTTTAGCTGTTTTCAAGAGTCATCACGAACCCTCTTGAGCGTAGTCTCAACGAATTCCAACCACCGGAGGAGGCTGGGTTTGTAGCGAATTTGGCACTATAGGCCACGGTGCCATTCTCAAAGTTGTGCAAAAATATCTGTACTTCGGCAGACTTTGCACTTAGGTTAGAAACAACGTCAAGGAAGAGTTGCACAGAAGAATTCAGCTGGATTAAGCAGCATTTGAATAGTTTCGTCACGTCAGGAAACTGAGCTGCTGAGGCTGAGCCACAAATTACAAGTCGCGCAGCGTGCTCGGCGTTTCTCTATGGATCGTATAGGAAACGAGGTAGTCCGGTACAGAACTAAAGTTATCGACATAGCCCACAGGATTAATAAGCTGAATTGTCAGTAGGTTTGCCATATTAGCCGCAGAAAGAACAATCGTTGGGATACACGAGCTCTTCGGTAGAGACCGCGTCTCGGCAAACATAGTGTAAGACACAACAACAACACAGACCAGGTAGAGTGATTGATTTGTACAAGACGACTTGCAGGAGCTGGATGCGAGTAGCCGAGGATTGAACTTAGTTGCGTGCAATTGAAGAGGCCTATATCCAACAGTGTATTTCAATAGGCTGATGATGAAATTAATGTAAAATATGTTTTCCTGGTTCTAAAAAAACTTTATTTTTATTTGATTTAACTTATAATAAACAGTGTTACAGTGTACTGAATTTTAGAAGGAACTGCGTCGTAAACATTGATTTAATAATTACCATCCAACATTTGCGGTCACATTGTGCCTCATTAGTGTGGTTGATGGGAATGTCGATAGTGGACATGCCACAATGAAACTATTATACATTTAATGAAAAGCAATTTGTGTGATCAAATTTAAAGCTAAATGTGTGAATCTGACTGTAATAATGTAGGCACTAAGTATATTAGTTTTAGCCACGTCAGTCTATGAAAATAATCTATATTTTCACAGGCAGCACTAAATTGATGTGCTAATCAGAATATGATAAGGTTGAATTAAGTGATTCCTTCAAATAGTAGCCAGTAGTGGTTAGGCATAGTCCTCTTCTTCAAGTTGTATTGTGTACTGCTTGTAGTAGTTGATTTGCTTATAATTAATTAATACTTAACGTTAACTATCTTTGATTATACATGTAAAAATAACCTATATACATAAATTTGTGAAGGTTATATAATTGTACTCGTATACAGAGTGTACACAAGATCTCAACTCACCTTTCGAAGAGGTGATCTTTCACATAAAGCGTTGGTGTAAGGCACTGATGTAGAGTATTTATAAATACATATCACCTTAATTACATGCGTCTTCTTGGGGTATTTATTAATGTTTTAAAACCATATAAGTTACATATCTTTACTAATCTTCTTCATAATTTACTGTCACATAATTCAAACTGAAAGTCCACACAAATCTGTCGTTATCACACATGAGTTATCACGGCAATGCACTTACGATCTCTCTGTCTCCGACCGTCGTGCTATCTTTATCCAATTTGTTACCCTTATCAAGAATTAAATGCGTTTTAGGGCCATCGCTCGACAGTTTTTATTTTTTATTAATTACTACGATATAAAACGTTATGCCGCGCTATACCTCTGAGACAGGTGATAGCTTTTTATGATCTACCATTTATCGGATATTCATTTGTTACTCAATGAATTTCCGATATTCTGTTTTGTTTTTAGACTTTTTTTAACTCGCTAGTCTGGAAATGGATTTATTTTGTTGAAAGTTTGGAAATAGAACAATCGATGTATGTATATGATTTTTGAACTAAAGCGATGATTTTATTGATATATCAAACTCTTAGTTTTGTCATGAATAATACTTGTGGAAGTACGGGTATCGTGTTCCTCTAACACAAAGGGAGGATCCTCCGACCAGGCGAGCTGATCATGCCTGGCGGGCCACTGCCCAACAGTTGATGTTGGGATGTTGTATATATGCTAATGGGCGCGATAATGTCTCTTTCGCTTTACTCCATATAGTTCATTTCGTGTTTTCTTAGTAGTTCAGTATTTCAAAACGGCTGTCAAATGTTTGTAAGACCGGAGGTCGATATGATGAGCCAGTGCCAGGAGTTAGCAGTTCCAGTGAGTCGGAACTGAGTGCCGCTGGTTCCAGTGAGTCGGAATAGCTAGCGGTGCGCGGTGTTGCGGTGATGTCCCCAGTGAGTCTGGGCGGTTGCTGCATAGTGGCTGGTTGCTACGTAGACGTAGATGCTCTTCTTACGTGGACCGTAGGTGCACCGTGCTGTGCCTAGACGCTGCCGCGCTGTCGAGGCCCCAGGGGTAACTAGGCTGGAGCAGTCGCGTCCTGCATGTGGTATCCCTGTTGAGGCCGAGGTTACTGGCTGGCTGCGACTGTGAATGACGGTCATCGCTGAGGGAGTGAACGAGATGGCGCCGCTGATTTGCTTCTTTGAAGGCTGCTTCCAATCACGTTGGGGTCATCACTGTAGAGGAACGGGTATCGTGTGCCTCCAACACAAAGGGAAAACTGTTTGTTCCGACTTATCTCTAGAACGGCTGCACCGATTTAGAACGGACTTTCACTGGCAAAAAGCTGATGACATAAGAATTAACTTAAGCTAATTTTTTTAGACTAACTGTGCTCCGCATCGTTAGTCGCGATTTACAACAACAACCGCGAGTCACACCGCGGGACACAGCTAGAATGACATAAACTAGTTTCTGGCCACAGTAATGAATGTAAAGCAAAAGTACATTTCAACAATCCCTACTTTATATATTATATATCCCTACTTCCCTACTAATATTATAAATGCGAAAGTAACTCTGTCTGTATGTCTGTCTGTTACGCTATTGTCATAATTTCTGACGTCCTAAGCTTAAAAAATATAAAATAATAAATACTGAATATTGTTGTAAAAACATTCGTAACTGAATAAAGCACGCAACGTTTTATTTACAAAAACCTTAAAATATTTCTATTAAACTTTCATCGGAGTTCAGTGCTAATTTAGAAGCTAAATATTCTGAAAGAACCGATAAATTTAAAGTCATTACAGCTTAAGAAAAATTTACGCTGACATTTGTTTTCTGTTCTTCCACAAATTCTAGTTGTTATACTCTCATAATGCTGAACATCAATATAAATTTTCTTTTAATCAAGTCTGAGAAACTAAACCGAGAGAATTCGAAACAAACATCGTAAAAATAAACTCCTGATGAGATGAGGTTGTGCGTCAAACTGTCTGCAGTATCGTGGATATGACATGAACACGCTTCTTCTCTTTTGACTTTCATTTCGAATAAAACTGAAAATCGCTACTTTTAATCTAGTCTTTTCGGCGAATATATATACAAGTACACTGATAATACAAATCGAATATATTTAACTATAGAGTATATAGAGAGTGTTTTTAATTATCTATAGGTGTAACATGAATGCATGTAAAATAATAACTTCGTGATGTCTTCGCGTCCACTCGAAGTTCTGAATTTTATCCAACAACGGCGAAGCCGCGGACGGGTGACAGTTTTTTTTTTAATTCATATGAAATACTTCAGATTTCAGTCCCTTAAAGTAATAAAAAAATTAAACGTCTAAGTCAACGTGCTTCATGTTCTGTTTTTTACTACATATTTTAACCCTCGCAAGGGAATCATTGGTACTTCGTTGACAAACTTAAGTAGCACAAAAAAAACCGAAAATCGCAAATCTGTAGTTGCATTAGAGATAATTGTATCTATTGTATTGTATTTGTCTATTCTATTGTATTGTATTGTATTTGATATTGTATCTATGTTTTTAACAACTTTTTTTTTCAAATGCTTTTAATAAAACCAGCCTAGTGAATTACTTGGCTGGTTTTACAAATTATTTTTAAGCAATACCAATCTTTAATATCAGTTACTCATTCTTTCTAATACGATATGTTTCAGTTAATTCTTTGTAAAGTCAAACATTAAAAATTCATTGCTGAAAAATGTTGCCTTTTCACTGTTCCCGACATAATTTCTGAGCGATAAAACTTTGGAATTGCGATTTTATGACTGGTTCTAAATTTTTCATTGAAGTTGCTCACTTTAACAAAGTTTATTATAATAAGTCGGTCCGTTCTATGAATTATCAATTCAATATTAAAGTTTTGAGCTGGTGCTTTATTGAGTCCAAAATATAGCAGTAGTGAGATAGATAAAATAAATATTTATTAGACATAGGTACACGATGTTCAAGGTGGACTTTAGTGGGTTGTTATTATGTCGATGGAATGTACGACATCTCCGATAAGCCCACATGGACAGGTTGAAATGGAAATTTCTGAATGCAGTTACATTTTTTGATGAGAAATAGTGCCACTATTATATGAAACATTTATCACCTATATTAGGGCCAGAATGCGTTTTAATATCAGGAAGAATTGTTATTCTTTCACGCTTAATAACTACGTATGGAATTGTTGTTATAAATAGAAATGTACAGTCCTGATTTTGTAAACAATAATATCTAGTTTTCTGCTTGTTTATATAATTATGTCAAAATGAGGCCTATTGTACCTGGTTTTAAAAACATATTTCCTGAAATATTGATTAAAACATAACTTGGCTCAGGTCATTACTACTTATAAAACATTAAAAACTGAGTATGTGATTCTAATTTACTTCCAACTACTGATAGCATTGCTAATACGAACTAAACTTTTTGTTATTTCCGAGGGGCTCGTTGCTCCATTCCTATCCGTCCATCCATCCAGCAATCCTAGCCCGGTTATTCCATGATGGATGACTAGTCTTACCATGTTGAGACCTATCTGTGCCTCAGAGAGAACGTTAAGCCATCGGTCCCGGTTGGCTTACGAACAACTTTGGAAATCGTAACGAATAGTTTTATAGTTTGATTACATCCCTAAAAGTCTGGAAACAGCCTTTCTTTCGTAGTCGATATTGTCTAACGCTTGGATTTTGACTATGCCTATATACTGGTGGGTCGCTCCGTCTAAAAATCGACCGTTCCACAGTATCGTAATAGACTTAAAGACCCTAAGCTAATTTAGTAGAAAGGTTTGGAAGGAAATAAACACAAACTTCAGTAGCCCTAAATAAAGATTTGGTCTCAAACATACTTCAAAATAGAATTTGAAAATGTGATCTTACACTAAACTTCAAAAAAACAAAAAAAAATGGTAACGTTATAAAATATATTGGATGATATAAGTACCTACTCAAAAATGGCAAAACTTACTACTTATTCACCTAGATATTATGATGAAATATATGAAATCAGTGAAAAGAATAACGAATTCTATTTTAGAAAATACCGAACAATAAGTAATGTATTTACATAAAGCGTATTTCAGCGCGACGATATCTAAAATCCACCCGCACAGCAACCTAACGAGGCACGTCTATCATATATAACGCTCCTAATTATGAAACATGTTACAGCCGAATTAACAGAATAGCACATTTTGTAAACGATATTAGGCAATACTCGTAAAGATAAGCCTTCGGAACGCAAACACGCCCTGTTCCATAAAATTTTCTACTTTATGACAACAATTATCCCATTATAAACTAATGTATTCAGTTATTCACCCTCTTAATAAAATTGCATATGAATTATCGCATTACACGTAAACGCTGATAAAATGACAGGTACAAATAGTTATAAAGTTATTTTATATATTTATCAACTAAGACCCTATTTTGTTTAAAGTTTATCAGATAAAAAGGTGAAGACAAATACATAAAATAAATTACCCATGTTTCTTCACTAATCATAGATTTTATTATTCCAATACATGACACACAAGTAATAAAATACAAAAGCTATATAAAGGAGACAGGTTCACGAGAATTGAGAGAATCAGAACAAAAGACATGCATGCAATTAGAGGTAGATTGGGAAAGCACTTCCATCTTGTATAGATCCTAGTTAAATTGAAAGATTTTATAGGTTCTTGAATTTCTAAAGGCGAACAATACCGTAAATCATTCTAGGTATTTTAAATATCCAGGTTTAAAACAAGTGATTCTGAGTTTCGATTTGGTATATCATTGCTATATCAATACACTTATTGCATAAAGTAAATCAAAATAGACTCGAATAATTGAAATAAAATATTAAATAATAAGATCTCTATTTTTTAGAAAAATATATAAAAATAGCAACGGGATATAGCCGTCATCACGTCAGACCAAGTGACTTTACACCTTAATGGATTTTGTACAGTCGCTAAAAGACAGTTTCCGCATCACTTAACTCTACTTCCGACGTAATAGATATCATTTCACCTAAAAATCAACGTGTCATTCTACGTCATTTGAGACTGTTAATGTGACAGTTGGATATGGATGAAACCTTAGAGATGTTATGTAATAGGTTTTTGGTTGTAAATAGTGTCGTATTACCATTGGGCGGTGAAGAGCCGTATTGTATAGGGTGAGTTTATGTAAAGAACTTTAAGACTTAGGTAATATAATAAATGAAGTAAAATACTAAATATGTATTAGGTATGCACAAATTAAAAAAAATAACCTTTATAGACAGATTTTATAAATGGATATTTTGTTAGTTCGACAGTTTTTTTTAGTTTTTCGTTATTTTCAGCTCAATGAGTTTGCACAATAACGGTCGGTAGCAGTAGTATCTGAAGTTGAAAATAAAATATTGTTGACAAAAAAACAATATGGAGACAGACAGCTATTTTCATTCATGATCAACAACATTTACTGGTCTTCAGTTGGATGTTAGCCTCTTCAGTGAAGGGAGATGTTCATCTACTAAGATGTTCATATACTTGATAGTTACACTGGTAACGACAGAAGTGTACTGTATGAAATTGGTTTCTTTCTATTGTATTTGTATCATATCTTATTTTGTAGAGAAATAAATAAAATAAATTATTATTACTATATTATTTTTATTCAATAATTTATTAATTTATTAAAACTTCTGCAAAACATACTGTACATATTATCTTCCAGACAAACCTTTGGGTGTTGCGAAGCTGCGGAACAAAAGACAAAAAAGAAATTATATATTTTTTTTGGCCGATCTGGGGTTGGGTTCGTCATTAAGACAGACGTTGCTTCCAAACTTATTGAATATCCAGTTTACATATCTGACAAAAGTATATCATAACGTCTTCATCTAGATATGTAGAACATCCTCAATGTCATCAGCATTTATGCCCCAACAATGGATAATGCCGATGAAATTAAGGATAAATTTTATGAAGAGGTCACGCGCACGATAGCAAATATGCCAACTAAGGAACAAATACTTCTACTTGGGGACTTTAATGCACGGATCGGTCGCGACTTCGATGCGTGGTCCGGAGTGCTTGGCAGGCATGGGATCGGGAGCATGAATAGTAATGGTCAGCTATTGCTCAGTCTGTGGTGCTTTTATTCTGAACTCAAGAACGGCAATCGGAAACGAGGCGGTCAGTTCCTCAGATTTATGAATGTATAGAAGAGGCATATGAAGAGATGCAAAATTAACATCTCTCATTGGGAAGATTTGTCTAGGGACAGACCTAAGTAGAGGCGGATGGTCCACCAGAGTGTCAACAACTTTGAATAACAAAGAAGCTGTGATATCGATATCAAACGAGACAATCTTAAAAACAAACCCACTCCCAACATAAACTACAATTACCTGGATGCTGTGCTTAGGCAATTCACATACTGGCCACGCGTCCAAGCGCGTAGGCGCGTGGCAGCAGATCACGCGAGGAGCAGATCTGCCTCTTTGAGCAGATTTTACCGCGCCTCCGCGCCTGACGGCTTTGTACATGACCCTCACCAAACTAAAGGTTACTTTCCATTTGGTTGTCATCGTCTGTATTCTTTGCATTTCATATCCCAAATTGCTGGGCATTGTTCAATTTCGTATATAAATGTGTTTACTGCTTCGGCCCGCCCCGCCTAAGCGCGCGGCGGCAGAATCTGATAGCGGCACGCGCTCACGCGCCATGGCGCGTGTTCGGTGTGTTGGACCTGGCGTGTTTTCTATACTAATCGATGTACTTGCATACAATATTAAAATCTGCCACTCCACGATACGCGACGTAGCGCGGTGCAGTGTGTGAATCGCCTTACTTGTCTAAACTGTGCACGCTCATTTAGTGCCAAAATAGGATACGTAAGCCACACGAGAGCACACGTCCGAAACTTAAATGCTCAAAGATAATCAGTCATCGTAGCCGAAATCTGCTTGGGAGTCATTATTGTCATCATCATATGGGAACAAGTAAGACGAGAGACTGAATTAACTAATTTCCAATTTATATATTTATACATACATATTTTCATACACACACAATTATTGTATATATATATACAATAATAATTAAAATATATCAATATCCGTAGACATACACATACATACATATATATACAGACACATATATGTGTACACTTATACTACATGAATAATTAAGATACGATATAGAATAGAAATAAAATAAATAAAAAAAAATGTAAGCCGTCACGGGACGCCTGGCAGATGTGAAACATCGCCATTATTTTGTAAAAGTAATATGCAGAAAAGAACATATTGTAATAGGAACTAAATATGTCATAATGATAAAATAAAATATTACTAATTATTATTATTAAAATAGTAGTCTATATGCAGTAGTGTGTACACCGTACACACTACTGCATATAGACTGTATATATATACCATCGTATAGCGTGCCGTGGCGACGCGTCGCCAATCGCCAGGCCAGAAATCTATTTTACGTGCGTGTTTCACATACGTGCGCCTATAGATGTTTCACATCAATAAATAAATAAATATTTTGGACATCTGACACACAACATCATCTAGTCCCAAGCTAAGCAGAGCTGGTGTTATGGGTACTAGACAACTGATATAAATACATAAACATACATTTTTTTTTGTAAATACATACATATTATACATAGAAAAGAAGTGTTATTCTGAAGACTCCGTCAATAAGTCTTTATAGTGCTTTCGCACATTAAATTTAAAAGTGAATCGGCTAGTGGACATCCTGATTTCTAATGGGATCGCGTTCCAAATTGTAACTGCTTGAACAATGGACTTTACTTGAAATATGTGCAGAACAAAAAAGGAGAAGATTATATTATTACAACGTCGATAGCGCTCAATATCTGGATCCTTATTTATTTAACTATAATAACTAAATTGATCTTATGTCAACTGGATGATTATGTAGGAAAAGCACTATTTTTATTTTGTTTGCAATACCAACAGCATAGATGTTCGTGAATATACTATAAAAGCTCCACTAAGCTCTTTATTTGAACGTTGAAGTTTAGTGTAAAAATTCAGCCAAAATTCATTGGAATCGAATGGCATTCGTTATTAATTTGAAACTAGAAACTCTTATCGATAAAATATTTCAAACATGAGCAAAACAAAAATTTTATAAAAATCTTTTATAGTATAAAATCTCTATTTTTTAAACTTTTCTATTGACATAAACTTAATTTTTTTAAGATTACTAAACATACATTTCTTCGCTGAAATAATATGAAACATAATTTGTTCAACATTCTAATGAGTACAGTCGTAACAGCAAGGCCACATTTTACTATCTCACCCGCACAAAAATTAAGTTAAGGGTAATAACCTGAATTGTGTTCCCTACTTACGCTTGTACATTTATAACTTAATTTAAAAATGTACATGCCTTAAACGTAAAATGGTAGATTATAATTTAACCTAGTAATGGAGAAGTATAAAAACTGAAATGAGAATTACTTGTATGGTAAAAACGACTCTTAATGATGGTAGTTATGTATACATATTCTATGATGATTAGGTTTATCTATGTAAACGGAGACTTCATGTTGTAATTTCTTAGTTATTCTATATTATCTAACGATTAACTTTACATAATTTATTACTAATTCTTTTTATACTTTGTTGGTATCTTATTTACCAGTGAACTTCTAGAGCCACACTTAGCACTTTTAGAAATAAATGTTACAAAATACATGGGTTTTCCAAAGGTCCTATTCGTTTTGTAACTGTTCATAACACTCCTTTAGTAATTTAATATAGATTCGAACACTTTAATGATTTATAAAGAAAAATATTTAGGTTTTTATAGATTCTACTCATGTGTAGACACTTTTTTAAATATTTTAGTATGCTTATTTGAATAGTCGAATGTGTGTTCATTGTTATGTAAATGTATTGAAAGGATTTATTAATAAAAAGTTGAATTGTATAACATCTATAGAACTTTAAACATTTTTACATACATTACTGGGGTCAGTTCCACACTAACGGTGTTGTCATTACAATGGGCGGTTACCTACTATAGTATTGAACAGGTGGAGTCCAAAAGGCCACACCTTTTATTTATTACACGTCGAAATAAATTATTCAAAAGCGTAACGATATTATGCGATGCGGACAACGATAATAACTAATTTGAATTAATTTGATGCGTCCCATTTCTTTCAAAGGAAGCATAAAAAGTTTTTATGTGGAAATTGTGTGAGACAAGTTTGCTCATATATTTTGTCTCATTGTGTAACTGTTTTATGAAACACAAACATAGAGCAGATGTTTCCTGCGCCTTTGATTTATAATTTAGAAAGTAAAGTTGTTTTAGATAAAACTGTTAACTGGTGTTAGTGAAATATTACACACATATGTCAAAATATGTATGTAATATGTCATACTAATTATCAAAAAGATACTAATAATACTGAGGCTAAGAGTGCTGAGGCCCTCTACTACGGTCTACTGTGCCTACGGTGAAGGTAGCGCGAAAACGATGGATGCGTGTGGGGAGGCTTGGGTGAGGCCTATGTCCAGCAGTGGACGTCTTTTGGCTGAGATGATATGATCGTAATGTTACATAGTACACAGCATAGAGAATAAGATATAACTTAACTTTATTTAGTAAGTAAATGGATGGTTATTATTAAAACAGATATTTTATATTTTATTTCCGAACTAAAACAATCAGTGCTTTTTGCTGACAGATTAAATATGAAATTGTGAAATTTAGTTGCATTTCTGTCAGTATTTTACTTGGACTAAAGTTATGGCTTTTATATCCTCTTAACTTTATTAGACTGTTTAGTACTAAAATGTACAGCAAAAATACTTGTACCAAAACAAAACGAAATGGAATGCGCAGCTCTTGAATAGTTTATACTATTTACAACTACGTACGTTGATTAGTTTCTTCTTTCACATAAACCTACCAAGGTATACCCTCTCCCTGTCTGATAGAAAACATGAGAATTGTGGTACATATGTGTATGGTAAGTAGCCGCATGTTAACCCTTTCTATGGAAGCCTATTGAGATGCTTCTACATCATTGGTACCTCGGTTTCCCACTCACTAATTATATACGACAGTACGCATGCTGTAATTATAGGTTGATCTTTTGTGAAAAGACAGTACCGCCCCGGTCTAAGTAGCCACTAATCAGTAAGTAGTCCAATAGTGTAGTAATAAGTACGTAGCGATAAATAAGTAGTTGTAATTTTGTAATAGAATATTGTGTAAATTTATTATAGCTTAAGTATGTATAAGTATGTAGATCAGTAGATTGTAGATCCTCACATGTATCAAATCCCATCCAGGCATCCCACATATAAAAGATGAAAGGCAGGGTGAAAGAAAGATATAGTATGAAGCATGAAAGTACGAGAAGTAGCAAAAGCAAGAACTTGTATGAAAGGTTTTAGAGTAAGCTCCGATGAAAATCGGAGGTGCAAAAAAAGAGAAAAAAAAAGTAGCCACTACTAACTTAGATTAGTCATAATATTCTAACTACTATAATATACTATACACCTCTGTAGTCGACTATTGCAAACTTTGGATAAAAAGGCTTTCATTTTTAACATTCAAATGGCAAAAGTCATGGCAAAAATCTGGTTTGTTATGACTTATGATTGTAATAATAATATACCATATTTTAAAAGGATTTCCAAATCAATGACCAGTTATGCAAATTTATTTCTGTGTAAAATTCCAATAGCTGGTTATTTTTCTCTTTTATTATTCAGTACTACTTTTATCATTCAAATGATAAGCAATTTGTATCTCTAAAATTATGGTATATAAATGCTAAGACTTAAAAAGTTTATTCAGAGCAAATACATTAAATTCGACATACTTCTTTATGATATTCGAATTACCTACTTACATAATACACATTTCAAGTATTTCATGGCACGGAAATGTGTTGGCGTCTTTAATAAAAGTTAGTGACGCCTAAATATTCGTGTTAGACTTTTTATTTCATTTATTTCTACTGATGCCTAAACTTCTTCAATTTCCTTAAATTGTCTGTTTCTTGAGCTTCTTATATGAGCTCCACAAGATCCACGTTGTATTTTTGACTGCCAGTGAAGTTTAATTTTACATTGCTAAAATAACTTTGAGATTTCTTGACGCTATTAAAACTACTTAAAAGGGGGTTACATGAAAAAAAAATATATGAAAAATAAAATAGGTACTTAAATTTTTTGTCACCAGCAGAACATTTAAGAACCCATTTTATTTTTTTATACAACAAATCTTTCAAAATAGAGATTTGTATACTTACTAAAATTTATAGCATTTAGTAATCAGAATACGGTTTTAGTTTTTTATCCCGGGGCTACTTTTTAGGTAATTATAACTCGGAACCCTTATAGATGCGTCATGTCCGTCCGTCCGTCCTTGACTTACCGTCCAAACGGTAAGTGCTAGAAAGATGAAACTTGCCAAGAATACGTGTTGTAATTACGACGACAAAGTGCTACATTAAAATGATGAAAAATAATTTTATTTCGAACCCCATCGTGTGGGTTATCATTAGATAGTTCTTTTAAAAACAGTAAAGGGTTTCCTGGACGATTTTTTCGTTTAGGTATCCGTTTACGAGATATTTCACTTTAAAATGCACTTTTTTGAAAAAACAGGGCGTCCCCCCCCCCTCTAAAAGCTAAACGGCTTATTCAAAAAATTTGAAAAAAATCGTGATGCTGGTCCATCTAATGAACTTTGAAGGAAAACTATAACGGTTTGGATGACTTTGTTAGTGCACGAGTTATAGAGGCTTAACTTGTAAAATACGCTCACTTGGAAAACGTCATACAAAATTAAAGTATTAATACGTAATTTTACGTAAACATAACAATTATCTATTGGATACCATTTCTTTTTCAGAGTATAATTGTAATAGTTCAATTGATTTTCCTTCGAACAATTGTATTTTATTTTCTATTTATGAAAAGTAATTTAATGCTGAAAACAATTCTATTTCAGGTTTAATAATAAAAATATATAAACTGTAAAGATGTCATTGACTTCTAAAACCATTTTCACAATGAACTTTGGATTTTAAATTAATATAAATTCTTGATTCTTGATTTTATTTTGACCTTATCAACAATCCATAACGTCCCCACGCTAGCAGAGTGCGTGTTGGGGACTTGCAAGATACGTATTGGCTACATAATCTTGCTGTTGTATGTTTTTAAGCTGCCCTAAGGCCTCCAAGAAAGCTTCACGACTGTTAAGCAAATACACGCTAATAATTTATCATGCCATGCTTTACCATGAACGGTGACCCTTAAAGGTACTGAACGTGCTGTTGTTGCTTACCCTCGGTATGAGCGCTTCTTCTATCAGCTTAACCTCCTTGCATGAAAATATCGATTTATAATTATACTACTGAATTTTCATAAAGGTTATTCTACTTACAATATCCCATTTAACTTTAACGAATCAAGGCTATACAGATACAGAGTAATTAGCCTGTGGGTATCTTTGGGGCAATTGGCGAGGCACTTAGTTACGGCACTTATCTAGAGGATAACGATTATTGGTGGACATTAGCTACTGTTCTTAGTCTGTTTCCCAGAATAGGTGATATTGTTCTGAATAGTAAGTGTTTTGGCTTTCTCTTTAAGCTTTTGAACTTTATACAGAGGTTCTTGTTAGCGTGTGAACGGGAGTTCTAAAATTAAACAGAAATGTAAAGTTTTATTACAATCCTTGAAGCGATGTTACGAATTTTCCTTAAATTGTAAGTGGTAAAGTGTAGGCAGGGGGTATAAGCAATTTTATTTTTAATGAGCTTAATTTGTACATTTACTTCATAAATTATCTCTATGTACTAATTTATAAACATAGAACATAATAATATTTTCGTAGCTATTATTTGTTGTTATGGTAGTTTGTTTTCTTTAAATAGTGTAAAAATGATCTGAACTCATCACAAATTCATATCGTAAATAAATTTAGAAATTTTAGTATGTCTTGTTGCCAATTTGTTATTATACGACTCCGGTATATGCTATTACAAATTAACAGAGGAACTGAAAAGGCTAACTCTAATAGCGATCCCCGCTATTCAGGGACAGTATTTATAATCTGACTGCAATTATTTACATAAACAATATACATTAAAGTCTACCATCGAAGACAATTGACCAACATAATTTATTTAACGTCTAGTCATGCGCATTACCAGATTTCGCATTTGCACAGTGATTGTGTTATGACCATAGATTGTGGCACTCAATATTAAAAAAAAAATTGGCTCTCCTAGACCAATATTTTCTAAACTAATCCGTCAATAACAAAGTACTTCGATCTATTAAAATGTTATATTTTATTAGTAACCCATTATTAAGAACAGTCACGCACGAAGGCTCCATTAAAAATGTAGTCATTAAAATGTACATAGTTTAACATAAACTTATTAACATTATACAACGTCACTGCCTCCGGTATTACAAATAAGCACTGTTTGTGTACCATAAGTGATTGAATCACACTTGACTGTCACACATACAGATAAGATATAATATACTACCTTGTTGTTTGGCTGTGTCTCATTAACGAAGCAAGAATGCTTTGCTTTGTTTATCTATGAATATGATAAATAAGTTTTAGAGAAAATAATGTAGATATTATTCCGTTATCATATAAGTTTATTAATTTAACTTTTGTTATTATCAGTATATGATATTTAGAGTTTTGAGTAGAAATATTTAATCTTATGGTTAGTAACCTCAATTCAAACATAAAATACTAGGAACATCGATTTCTAAATGCAATATGTATGTTTTTAATCTTTGTGTTCATATCAAAGTACAGTGTGTCCGTCAGGACCGTGCACATCATACAGGAGTACCTATTGTATATATTTCTCGTATCACATTGTTGCCTACCTTGAACTTTGTAATTATCAACCTAATTTTCACATGATTTTTTAAAAGAGTGTTATGCTGGCGTGCCTAATATAAGATAGTTAATTTCATGCTTAGACCAAGAGGAGCCGAGCATGATTGAAAGACGCAGACGAAGTTGCATGGGTTACTTAGTAGTATTATATAACACAATTTATTTTTCTGCTAAATGACACTAGATTTAGATTAAACTTTAAAATATCTCGTATTCAAAATATTAAATACATTTGTAAAAATAAATCAAATTATGAAACATTCTACTAAGCATAAGATGATCGATTTTGACTAAAAGTTGTGTGTATAACGTTGTGTGACTTATCAGAATTACCTTAGAATCAGTATTTTTATATATTGCATAGGATTAGGATCTCAAATTTATGATTTACATCGTACATCAATCAGTATTGACGAACACAAATAATTTATGAGTATTAAAACAAACAGCTACAGATCGAATGAGAGTCATTTGTTTTCTGAGTACACCTCGCTTGTTAACCGAACTTTTAACTTGTCTAGTGCGTAGGCGTCCTTCAAGTGTGTGTCTAGTCCCACGTGTCCATAATTCTTTTGTTACGCCTTCTATAACAATTGGATCTGAATGGTTTGTATGCAAAAATCTATTTGTTTCCATACATATATTGAAATTCAGTTTATCTATTGTGACATGTTCAGAATTAATTGTTGTAGAAAAAGTTTGGTAGTTGTTATTATTCTTCCATTGTTTGCATTAACACTATTTTGTTTTGTATTAGATGGTATATCTTAGTTTTAAAATTTATTTATTTAATGAGTTTAAAGGACTGATTTAGTAACAAATGTTTGTCACTGCCATTCCTAGGTTGTGAAATTTAAGTGTCAATACCCTAAGTAAGAATTGTAAATATTAGTAAGCATTTAGATAATCAAACCAAGTAATATGTAATAAGGGAGGCCTATATCCATCAGTGAACTGCAATAGAATGGTGATGATGATGATGATGATTCCGTTTTTTTTGTCTAGAAGACCCCGATTTAGTTTTGATATTGTTTTCAGAATCAATTATATGTCTTCATATAACTACTTAAATTCCTAACAAACTGTTTAAAATTTAAATTAACTATAAATGTGATTCACGTATTTGTATATATTTTACGTTTGTGGTATTTTTTTAAATAAAAGGGTATAGTTGATAAAAACTAATTGATTTATAATAAGGTATTCGAGACTCTTTGCTTAGTGTGGTATCAGAAAGTTATCCTTCTGCTATTAAACTAAATAGAGTGGTAATCATATTGCTGCTAAAAATGCTTATTCATAACTAAAAATATCTGTATAAACTACAGTCAGACAACAAATTTATTCTTGTGTTCTTCACACAATTATTTACAAGGGCCAATCAAATAGCTAATTAATGACAAGCCCGTTTATGCGTTCGCTCGACGTCTTTGAAGTTTATCATATACAGGCACCTGCCACTATGTTGCCTTGCCGATACTTATATTGAATTGAAATAACGAATTTTAACTAGAATTCAAATGCCAGAATAAAAAGCTAGCACAGACGAAATGAGTCACCAGTGATTTGAAAACGAATAAGATACGGACTCCGATTTATTTTCTCATTTCAGTGTACGACATTGAATGTTATTCTTTTAGTTAAAAGGTCTGAAATCGAATGTGTGTGCTGTAAACGTTTTTGATCATTGTGTTGAGGGTCGAGCGACCTTTTCTTCGGTGATCGGTATCAGACGCACTTCGTCGATGGTTCATCGCGACAGCATCGATCCGACGATATTATGCTAATGTACCAATGCATTCCATAGCTTTGTATACTTATGACGACGAGGTGGGCGAAACTCTATTGATATACATTCGATGTCATTGTTAATATTATAGGGTGGACTCAACTTCAAATGGCAATTTATTCTGTCTCTCGATGGGATATTAGATAATGCTTAGTCACATCAATTTATTTATTATTTTTTGTTGTCATTGTGAGACGTTTCAATGTCAGACTTGTACAGCGATACTCATGACCTCTGACAAAATATTTGATTAAAACGAAATGTTTATAGTTATTGCAATTAAATAAATACTTTCTATAAGAAGGGCAGCCCTTAAATTAGATTAATAAATTCTCATAAAAAGGTCGTTCTATGTTGCTTTAATTTAGAACGGGGCTATTAAATTTTAAAACCCTTTCAAACCCTTACCGTATCGTACGCTGTAACCACAATAATCTTCAATGCCCATAAAATTGGTATTTATACGAATTAAACTGTGGCCGTAATTGATATAAATGGTTGTTTCTAGTTAAAGGTAATTGAATAGAAGCAAGTGCATTAACCATTGAACCATTTCCGAAACAATATGTTTCGAGAAAGAGACTACGTACAATTCAGCTAAGAAACATGTACGAGGCATTATACTCGTAGTTTATTTTAGCGACACTAAGACTTTCACTAAGAATGTTTATTTTTCTATTACAACACACAACATTCATAAAACATTAACTGTTATTTTATTTACATTGTTTTATATCTATATTAAATGCCTCGTTGGTCTAGTGGTTAGCGTATGCGACTGCTAATCAAGAGGTCTCGGGTTCAAATCCCGGGTCGGGCCAAAAAGCGTTTTTGGGTTTTGAGCACCTCGGAGAGCACGTAAAGCCGTCGGTCCCGGTTGTCATGAACATCTATGGCAATCGTTATTGGGAAGTCAGTGCCCTCAAATATACTAACAACTAGTTCAATCAAATCTTCAATTCTCCCTTAGGGTTGCGGAGGTTCGATGCCAGTCGCTTCGTAGAAAAACGGAAATTCAGGTAAATCCGATTGAACTAGTAGCCGACCCCAAATAAACTTGGGAATAAAGGCTCGGAACATGATGATGTTTTTTATCTATATTATTTAAAATATGTGATTAGAAATGACTAGAAGTCGGTATTCTTACAAGAAGTTCCTATTAGTGTAGATATCTATTAGCATGTTACAAAATATCATGAGTTCAAAATGTTACCTCTACTCCATAATGTAAGTTACCGTTATTTTACTGTATTTTATTCTTTTCTATTATACACCAATAAAACCTCTAAAGAGTTGTATAATAACGTAACTTAAACGTAAATGATATTGTTTTGTACCACCAAAATCGTTATAAATTTTATTAAATCGACCATCACATATTCGATCGATATTGAAAATAACTTCTTAGATTCCAGCTGTGTAACGATTCATATCTATAGCTTTGAAGTGGGGACGGTTGTAACTTTGTCACATTAAATAACTATTAGACTAGTAAATGGGTGCTTTCTACGCACTAAAATACACATTTGTTTTAATTTATTATACAAATTTAAAATGGGTCTGCGTAAATATTGTAATTATATGTAAAATATCACCATATTCTATTCATTTAAATGTAATTTGAAACTTAGGTCATCTAACATTGCTCTTTAGTGTATTAAATTTTTTATATTTATGTCAGTGCACGGTTGTCATAGTGGCTTAAGCGGTCGCCACACCGCTTCCTACTGCGCCAAGTGTCGTGGGTTCAAATCCCACGTAGGATAACACTTTGTGTGATTCACAATTTGTTGTTCTGAGTCTGGGTGTTATTTGTGTCCGTTTCATGTATGTTTGTAAAGCCCCCCGCGACACAGGAATTTATATTCCTAATGCGGGAGATGAATAAAAAAAAAAAAAAAAAGTCAAAGTGACTTCACTCCGCCCGTTGGGAAGCATGAACAGAATCCAGAAGTAAGGGTCACTATCCTCATTGTGAGAGCTGACAATGCAACATGGTGACCTACATCAGCCTAGTGAGAATGATAAGGTCTCCGGTCTCACACTCACCAACGAAATATGACAGCGCAAATGCTGTCATGTTTAGGTTGAGGATAGTACTGCCCCGTTCGAGCCGCCCATTCGTACTGAAATCAATGTGGTGTGAATGGTGTGAAATCAACTACCTACTAAGTAGGTATATTAGAGTATAAACCTTTGTGAAGAAGTATTCAAACGTCATACTTTATTTATTTCAAATATGGGTATTGAGTTACAATGTTGCTATATTATGAATCTAGAACGCCATTTTTGACAATATAAATATCAATTTATTACAAAAAAATATAGGGATATTTAATTTTCATTATTAAGTTATTGCATAATTAAATCATCACACATTATTATATTTTAATTATTATATTATAATTATATTGCAAGTAAATTAAAATTACAATAGAGAAAAATATCAGTAAATTGATTTTTTTATTCATATCTAATCGAGAATTTATTAGAATTAACGTATTTCAGAAGAATACTTTCAATGTGTCTCTCAGTTATTTATTTATTTTAAACTTATTGCACATGTTGTACAAAAGCGAACTTACGAGTAATGTCTCTTATATCGTTTAAGTTTTCTTCTGGTTTGTCTTTTCCCTTTTTATTAAGGGTTGGCCCTCCTTGTTTCTGTCTTGGGTTGTCTGTTCCACCACGTGGCCTATGGTCGTCCCTAATCTTTCTTCTTATCTGGGATGATATCTCATCACGTGGACACATCAACGTTGACAACTTTTAGCCATCTGACTGAATTCATTTGTTAAATTTATACAACTAATTTCAGAAATTTAAAAAACTGCAAATGGTCTAATAATTGTCATGATCCAACGCTATAGAGAGCGGTGTAGGGATGACTTAATCCACCAGGCCAACCGTGCAGTCTTTATACATACGAACATAGATGTTTTAGAGTAAATTAAAAGATCTTTCATTCCGGATACTCGATCGAAACGTTCAGCTATATAGACAAACGAAAAGCCGATTCGTGTTTACACGCTATTTAGCATTGAGATGCAGGTTTATCTAGAAATTTACTGTTATGCTTTCACTTTATGCAGGCAAACAGACTGTTAGGCTGTATAAACGGCAATGTCCCAATGCAATGTGTATGCATGCTCGTATTCCATTGTTGTTTATATTGCGAATGATAGTCAACAAACCCAATGTGTTGTACAATTAATTAAGCTTATATCATAAATCCAGATTTAGTGAGTAGCACAAATAATATCATTTTAAACGTCCTTTTGCAACTCTCTTAAATTAGTACTTCTTGTGTTTCTTTGTTTATAATCTATGTTCTGCTTTACTAAATTATTTCTAAGTCTATTCTAGTTATATAACAATTGTTTCCTTCTCTTGACCATATATGCCGACACATTATGATGCTAAAAAGTCCTAAAGTAAAAAAGTTGGGTATTGTTAGAAGTCTTTCAAATATATTTTTAGTATATAAATAATATATACACGACTAATTTTTAAGTACCAGAGCAAAAATATGTAGTATTCAGCTTTCGATACTGAACATATTTATGTAATTAAAACAAAAAACAAATACATGTTAATATTTTCCCGAAAACTACCAAATTTTTGTTCATAACGCATGATATAATTCACGACATGATATTACGTAACAAGAAAGTGTCAATGTCCTAGCCTGCGGGTTGCGGGTGCGAGCGGGGTACCTAATACATACGATGCGCCGCGTGCGCCTAATGGCGGCATGCTTTGAACTTTGAACTGATTTGACAGTATTTGGCGAGGCGTCGCACACATTGAAACAGAAAATGTTATTCATTGATAATTAAAATACGCGTGTGTAAAATATTTGGGTGACAATAAATTATGGGTGTGTTTTAACATTTTAAAAACCATAATAACTCAGTTATTGTTGTTTTTTGGGTATTTGTTTATTGGTGTTTTATGTTAGTATATAAGTTCTGTATCTGCCCCTAGTTTTTCTCTGGTAATTAAAAACTAACCGTGTATATACACCTCTGTGCTAAACAGCGCTATGCAATCTATTCCCACCGCTACACAGACTAAAATTTGGTTTTGGTTTTTAGGTTAGATGTGAAAACTACAAACATAAATTACGAAATGTTACCTAATTGATGAGTTGATGAAAATTTGTAACGTGTGCTTGTTGACTGAAAATATAAAGTAACAAAGTAACAGACTCGCTGTAACATTTGTAAAGTTTAAGAGTTTGTTTTAACACTTAGATATAATAAAATGCATGTAGGTACAAATCTAATGATATTAAATACATTTATAGGTTAGATGTAGAAACTGTATTCATTAATAGATTTTAACGTTCGAGTATCTTATATATAAAATTCTCGTGTCACAATGTTCATTCCCATACTCCTCCGAAACCGCTGGACCGATTTGTATGAAATTTTGTGTGCATATCGGGTAGGTCTGAGAATCGGCTAACAACTATTTTTGATACCCCTCAGACGCGAGCGGAGCCGCGGGCATCAGCTAGTATTAGTATAAGAAATCAAATCACAGGACAACTTCACTGCAAAGAGAAGTCATCTTGACATTAACCGTGTACCAACCCGTCTCAGGCCAGAGTGGTATATTAAGCCGAAACCTACTTTCTAAGGAGAACTTTATGTCAAGTATTTCACCAGTACTAAAGACTAGAGACTAGATTAAATAGAAAATTAGCCTAAATAGCGAAATTGTACATCCCGTACAATTTCGCCATTTTGGTTAACTTTCGTATTCGCACTTAGTTAAATTTAAGCGTAAAAGATTTAATAAAACCATTCTTAATTAAATAACAAATAGATGAACAACATACTTTTCTGTTTAGAGCTTAAGAAAGTTAATCTGTTAACAAGTCTTGAAATGGCTAATAACTTTATCTTCTCAAATATTTACAACATCAAAGTTGCTACATTAACTCCAAAATAGCTTTTTGTATCGTTTACTTTGTCACGAGAAATTATTAAACAACTTGCAATAAACTTCCACAGTTTACTGAAAGTTCTTAATGGATAACAGCACCGAATTACGACTGATAATTCATTAATATTCATACAATATGGTCCCAAATAAACCCTTTTACAGGACACCGAATCTGCCCGTACACTATCTAACTTTTTATTATATTAATGTCAAACAAAATTCTGGAAATATTATTATTCTCATGTCACAAATATTACCATTCTCAGTTCCGTGATCATATTAGTTGTCCTTTTCTGGACATGTTGTTGATTTAGTGCTGCCAGTTAGAAAGTTTTCTAATAAATAAATGTTATTCGCTCCGACGTCAGACTCTATGGTCCACAAGTATCTACCGCATTGGACAGTTGGTTTTTGTGTCGTTGGTACATAAATTTGTCCCTTGATCCGCATACTTACTGGAAATGAGTAGGGTTACTCCTGGCGGGGGTTGAATCTCGTAATTTATCTGCTTTAATTGAGGTATAATAAAGTTTGCATCATCATGTTTTATTTAAAATATCAAAAATGTAGTATACTAAGGTTTCCTGTATTAACTCTTTAGAAGTCATTTTAAAAACTGCTGTACCATTTGATTGCCATTTAGACAGACTTTTAGATTCGACTGAAACTGTGGTTTCATCCATGGTCTATATATATATATTTAGTCTTTTCGTTATCGATCCCACAATGTCACATAACGAAAGTTTTTCATCAGTGCGTCCTACCTGTCATGACATACGGAGCCGAGACCTTGACACTTACGGTACGGTTGGTCCACAATCTTAAAGTTGCTCAGCATAGGTATCTATGTTTGTCGTTGCTCTGAGGGATCGTATCAGGAATGAGGTGATCCTTCAGAGAACTAAGGTCATCGAAATAGCCCACTGGATTAGCAAGCTGAAGTGGCAGTGGGCTGGCCATAATAGCCGCAGATAGAAGAGTTCTAGAGTCCGCGTCTCGGTAAACGTAGTGTAGGACGCCCACAGGCCTAGGCCTCTACTATCTTCACTCAGCTTCCTCTAAAGCTAAAGCTTGATTTGATGATAATATTGTTAAAATATGAGCTCTTTAATAATATGAATATTACTAGCTGTATATATACTAGCTTGTGTGTTCCACAAATATTTGTTTCGGAGTCTGGGTGTTTTTCTATGTATAACATATATGTATTTACAAAAAAAAGTATGTTTATGTATTTATATCAGTTGTTTAGTACCCATACCACAAGCTCTGCTTACTTTGGGACTATATGATGTTGTGTGTAAGATGTCCAAAATATTTATTTATTTATAATTAAAAATCTTCAACGCTGCATTTCTAATGTAATATTCAAAAGATATGAAGATAAATTTCAAATAATGTGGCGAGGAACGAAAAATGTGTTATGCCTATCTAAAAAAAATGCTAATAAACTTCAACTAAAATCTCCAAAATATATTTCAGAAATAAAACTTTTTACATGAAATAAAAGAAACATATCTCTTCACAATGACATCCGCAATATTCATGACAGTTAATCTTTTCAGATGAAGCACACAGTATTGTGCCAAGTACGAACTGTGCCAAACACAGCACTGAACACAGTTTATATCGTGCAATGTTGACATAACCCTCTAATATTGGAGTTTATGTAACTTTGTGAATTTACATAACACTTATTCTATGCTAATGCACAACATTGTTTTAAAAGACTATTATTGACAAAAACAGAAAATAATTCCAATGAACAATTTCTTCTTTAAAGCATATGTTATGGTATCGTTGAAATCAAATCAAACTATTAGAAACTATTAGGAACTATTAGAACAGCCTATTAGGAACACTCAAAAAATATTCTGATTAAAACATTTGACATAAATTTATGTAACAAATTCAATAACCTAATAACTGTGTTGTTGCTTTATGGGGCACAAAATGTCCTGAAATCTATACAACATCAGAAGGTTTTCTAAGAAAGAAGAAATATGACTTAATGGAACATCATTAGCAATATCAAGACCCAAATAAAGGTACTAAAACGGTCTTATATCGACATAGGCATAGCCTCAATATCAAATATTATTTGGAAAGTCAAGATCATTCTAAAACTTAATCGCTTTTTAGTGGCGAAACGAACTCGTTAGTTTCCATCATTAGTTTCTCTAGTTGATTGAATTATGCTTTAAATTTAACATAAACTGCTAAAATATATGCAATAATTATATTTTATTTTTTTATTCAGGCTTGTAATATTTGAGATACGTGTTGGATAAGCTCCAATTGCATCTATATTTGACATTAATTGCAAATAGAAGTTAATGTTCCTAATTTATGTCCGACCTGGACTACATTATATAGAAAATAAAAATGTATTCTAATGTAGGTTGCGAGGAGCGATATTCTTTTACACAGGCCATAATGATAGCTTTATTAATTGACATGTTATTGTTTAAAAAATATAAAATTAGATTGCTTAATAACAAAACTATATTGTAACACAAATTATGAGATAAATTCAAATAATTTAAAATGAAAACTCACATCTTGTTAACGAAATATCGGACGGAGATCGTTTCAAACTGATATCCGTGGTATATTCAGATCCAATCATATTATATCCTGTACGTACTTTATCAACTAATTGACATAAGTTCCGCTATCACAAAAGTACTTTTGTGCCATTAACAAATTGTAATGATTCTCTGTTGTACTTAGACATCTCGTCACTAGCTGGTGACACTCCTAAAAATTTATCCCGTCACCACACGGACAGTACTGCCGTATGTAGTCTTTAAACATAAGTGGATAAGATTTTGATGCTGTGTTTTTCTTTAATTAGGTATTATGTATCTTTTGGCGGCTCTGTAACGTTTTTATCAGGAACTAGGAATATGCGGCCCAAAACATAATGTGTTGTGACGCGATCGTATTTTTGCAATTCTACCATCGACTGCATCAAGTGATCTGCTACCAGAAGTCCCTACCCTGGAGGATTACAACTTCACAGAAAGGAATCAGATGGGTATGTTTTATAGTTTAATAACGTTAGTTATACCGTTTTTATAATTAAACAAAAATTTTATTAATTTATTAAGGAATATGTTTAACATGAATACATGTTCACAAAGTTATTTTAAAAAGCGTTAATCGAAATAAAATTAAGCGAAGCATTATATGTTAAAATACACGAGCACTTAAAAGTTGTATCAACTTATTTCTTAACACATAAATATATACAACATGTTACACCGAAGCGACGTGCTTCTAAATCCACTTTCCTATCGCTCGTAGGTGTCGCCCTTAAGGGTTGGATCAGACACGGCGTTTGTTAATAAAAAAAATGTGGGACCAAGATATATCTGTTCACCAAGCTCTTAACAATATGAGCTGTTGAACATGACGACATTATTATATCAAAGCGAACAGTAAACTAGCAATTTACTGCTATGTATGTCGTATGCACCTGACATCCATTCCGGTATTCCGTTCTCTTAAAGTATGTAACCTTATCTGCAAAGACACAGAAGATCAACCTAAAAATGACAGCATTCGTGCTGTAGAATTTTATTGGTCAGTGTGAGACCGAAGGGCCAATCATTCTGCAGTGTCTGCCTCACAAAGAGGATAGTGACCCATGCTCCTGATTTCTACTTACGCTTTACAGGCAGAGTACGAAAGCTTTGGTAGGCTTGAATATTAAATAATTATTATTTTAAGCATTTAAACAAACAGACGCGCAATATACCTCCATCCTTAAACGACAAGCCGCGAGCGTTTTCACAAATCTTGCAAGTTGAAAGTTTGTATCGCAGAGTTTCGCGCGACGGTACTTTATTCAGTTAGGCTCGTATGTGTACGTTCATGAACAAGTTGGCAGTACGCGAATGGGAGTTTCAGTAGCAAACCAACAGTTTGGTGTTTAGGAAATGTTATGTTCGCGTTAAAATTTAAATTTATTTGAATAAATTTATAGGGGATATGATATATTGTGATATGTTACGAATAAATAGATCACTGTTAAGAAATAAATCGTACTTTATAAGTCATCGATAGTTAATTTTTACCAGAATAGTTTTCTACAGTATAGTGTTGAGCGTACTTGAAACCGTACTAAAGTAAATTGGGAGCTTAGTGATAGATAGTGAGCCTTGAATTCCTATATAGCGGTGAATGTGGCCGTACAAATACCGATGTAAATACCGGCGTTCTGACTAAATTATAACTGTAACAAGCAATTAATTACGAGTACTGTTTCTTAAAAACTACATGAAAGAAAATATTGAAGTTACGTCAGAATCAACATACATTGATAGTTTTTAAGGCAAAAAGAGGTTTGATACTTGCATTAGTAAAATTTTAAAAACCAGTGTATTTAAATTGAACTATGATCTTTTTGGTTGCTGCATGCCAAGTAAAGCTAAAATATATTTATATTCAGTATCCAAAAAATAATTTTCCCCATAAAACCCAAACGGAGATTCAAAGTAAGTGACATAGTCTTATGAAAATAATAATCCACATAATCTTTAATAAGATGATCCTTCCAAATTTGGTATTAAACTATGCACCGTCATATTTTTATCTTTTAAATCTATTTTCAATCTAACTTTGCAAGATGTACATGATGATGAATCTGCAGAATATTCATAAAAATAAACAGTGCAAAACAAACACAAATGTCAAGTCACGTAGATTAATTCTGGATAGTGAAGAATTTAACGACAATCATAAGTTTATATCACGGAAAGTTTAGTCTTACGCTGAGAAGTTGTGTCCCCACGGCCTGCACAACTTAGACTATAATTTGCTGACGAGCCACTCGCAAACTTCCATCACCTTCATTTTAACGTCATTCTCGGTTTTAATTCACTTACAGCTTTAATACATCTTTGTACTTTTAAGGGCTTTGAGTTGTCAAAGAATATTGTAATTCTATTTTTCAACACACTATGAACAGTATTTTACAAGAATATTTTACTTTTAAAGAAAGCACTTATTCCTTTGAACTTTGTGTTGTTTAATTTATTAATTATTAACTTTCAGCTGCGACTCCACCCGCGTATATGTTGAATATGGCTGTAAAAAGTAGCATTTTACCTTCTTTAAAAATCAAAGTATCTCCACACCAAATTTCATTAAAATCAATGCAGCAAAAGCGTAACAGACAGGCAGCTAGAGTCACTTTCTAATTTATAATATTGATAAGTAAAGTATGGATAATGATTCTATGCATCATAAGTAGGGCTCGGAATAGGTAGTTTAATTTTATGTACTTGCAGAAATAAAGTCAACGTAAGCATAACATGGATAAACCATAACATAAAATTTGCAATACTGATTATTCCAAAATGTTCTTCAATAAAGGTTAGATCACGTCGAAGGTTAGGATTTTGCAATACTTCTTTCGCTTTCTTTATAGATTGTACTTCTTCATCATGAAATAAAGAAAGAATATGTGATATTTCATTAAAATATTTTTTATAGTAAAAAGCAGCTTCTAGCCATGTACCCCACCGAGTTATAACTGGCTCTGGAGGCAAGGGCATATAGTTTTTACAATCTCTGAAAATAGTAAGTTCCCCGGGATTTCACAGGCATATCCATACTATTGATGTCACAAAATCGCAAGTACATAAAATTAAACTATCTATTCCGAGCCCTAATCATAAGAAAATGTTGTAAGTAAGCCATTACGAGATGTTAAGGAAAGTACTTATTTACAGCATATTGAAGATATTAATTGTATAGATAAAAAATCTACAGCATTAAATTTCCATCTTAGTAGTTAATATCACTATCATCATCATCATCATCAACAGCCTTTAACAGTCCACTGCTGGACTTGGCCTCCCCTTGAAAAGGTATTGGCCTACTATACCACGCTGGCCAGACGGGTTGGTATAGGGTTTGTTTCAAGTTTTCCTTCTCTTTGCATTGATGTTGTCTTGCATAGTTTATCCCTTAGTCCAAATACGTGTGGTACTGCATTTCGGACGCGCTTTAGAGATATAAATTTTGAGTCTACCACAATGAATTTCATAGTGCATCATCATTTATATTTTTTAAGATTTGCCGTAAGCTCCGCGAGGGCTTGAATCGCACGCGCTCAGCCGTAGGCACGCTCGTTAAACAGTCAACTGTTTGCAAATTTTATTTGTACTACCCTGATAACTGGAAAATATCTACTGATCAAATTAAGATCCTTTAATTCAATAACGTTACAACAGAAATTAATTCAATGAATTATTAGATATATTCAAAGTTGTTTTTCGCAATATCGTCAGTCAATAAAAATAATTTGTCTGGTATCAAAGTTTTCGGTAACATATCAGCCGGGCTTAATGGGTAAACATTTATCTAAACAAAACAAAAGTATTATGAGAAATAACAAAAACTAGACAGCACTATTACACGGATACCAAATCGAAGGAAAGTTCCGTAACACAAATAATTGATTCGGTGCCCCGTCGTCAAGGAAGTCTCAGTTCTATTTAAGTTTCCTAAAAGGAAATGAAAGGAAATCAGAACCCGCGCCTTCGTAGCCTTTATCGAAACTTATCGGAATATTTCTTAGAAGAAAACGGTACTAGAGCATTTTATTAAAACGACTTCAACATAAAAATCTTGTTTCTTTTTTTGATTTATTTAAAGGTCGTACTTTTCGTGCGAGATCTTGAGTAGGTAAAGGTAAAATAAAATATTTATAGTGGAGAGTAACTGGTCGTGACATTTTCATGATTGTGAGCACTGTACGGGAATAGTTCAGTTTTGTATTATGTTATTTGTTATATTGTACTGATGAATAAATCTTTTTTACTTTCATGACATTCTAATTAAGAATTGTTTTAAAGTTTTCTATTGTTCTATGCCATATATTTGCATAAAACAATTATATATGTCGTATTTCTCTCATAGTTGATTATTTTATAGTTGATCGCTCTCTCAGTATAACTTTCCAAATTGGAGTTTCTTTTCTTTAATTAATGTCTAAGCCTCCATATTTACTATAAAAATAACAAATCAGACTAAAAGTTAGTATGAATCAGTTTTATTTTTGTAAATAATTTTCCTTAGTAAGTACCATTTACTGTGTTGTAAAATTGGATAAAACGAGGGTGTGAGCCATTATCCTGTCATAAACACGCATGGTGTCTTGCACAGAACATTGCCAATATGAAGTAAATTGTACGGCTACAGAGACGGGCTATTGGGTACAACTGCAGTGTCACAATGAGCTTATCTGCGATTAGGGGAAATTATTACATTATGTTGTATAAGCGACGTGTTGAAATTGAAGTCTTTTGTTCCACCAAGCACAACGATTTTATTGCAGATTGAACGTATTCATACAAAGTGTCATTAAAAAAAAATAGTTGAGTAAATGAGGAGATGTCAAATCTTTACACACTCACCTGAACTATTACTTATTAAAAAAAAAAACCATAAGCAATCAACTTTGACGAAAGTATCACCGACTTCTACAGATCTCTGAAAGTATCTGCTTCTGCGTGGCCCGAAAGGCATGATCACCTAGCCTGGTCGGAGAACCCTCCCTTTATGATGGAGGGATATGAAACTCGTTCCTCCACAGATAAATTAGAATTCTCCTCAAAATAGCACATATTTCTTAACCATAAAATGATCATTATTACTTCTCTGTAACAGTCCTTCTCTTTAAATATACAATCTTCTAAACTCCTGTACTTTAAGAATTGTTCTAATTTTATTGACTTATTGTTCTTATTTTAATATGAAAGTGTAATTTTATTTGTACTCAAAGTTTACTTCAATCCTTACTCCCTATTTTCATATCAATGTACATATTATAAATTCTACGGTCACTCGGTCTATCTGTCTGTTATTTTATGACTAAACTGATACTTTTAATCTTGAGGAAGAACATATTCTTCTACTTATTATTCATAAACTTTATGTATTTTAAAAAAATAATACTGTAGTACCGAAAACTAAATACAAAATAAATAAACACTAAAACGACGAACTGTTGTTTCTATGACATTCATATAACTAAATAGCAACCAAATTAATTGTGATTAAATTTTGATTATTTTGTCATAAAATCATAAGACTCAATTCTCAAACGAACGTTGAGGAATTTCTATGATTTCAATAATTAAAATTGCTCAATTTACACTCATTGAGCTTTTAATATTCTTAACTTATCACAACATAAAGACGTAAACGCCAACAGAAGACATAATTGAACGAGACCCTAATTAATTAATCAACGTTGTCTGAGTGCGGCGTAGACATAATTGATATTTGAAAGGACCTCCTGGACAGACCAAGGGTGACGTTAATACAGTGCCACCGTATAATCAGTATAATCTTTAGTAATATCATAAAACAGTTTCGGTTAGTTTCTAAGCGTGAAGTGATAAAATTTAAAAGTTTTAATATTGTTTTATTAAAAACTACAATCTTTATGGAAACAACATAAATACACCGTGTCGTTTTTTATATCTCGTCATCTCAGCAACAGTTGTGCAAAATTTTATGATAATAAGATTTAAATAAATAATTTAAATAAAACAAAAAACAAACAACGAATAAAAAAACTTCACTTCATTATTTTAAAACAGACAAACTTAGCATTACTTTTAAATTAAGTTCAAAAGAAAATTGTTTCTCTAAATTATTAAGAGAAATTACTGACAAATGTATATAGTATTATGCTTGAATTCTTAGGTAATTAAGAAGTTTTATACTTTACTACGTCTTCTGCTTTTACTGATTTCACAAAATTATAATTTCGTTGAATCATTACAAGCAAAACTTCTTTAGAGATAGATTTGCTCTCAGATTTATCTTACCCTGAAATGTGTGTCGCGGCGGGCGGTCTCTAGACGTTAATTTGAGTGATGGCTTTCAGGCGGTAAGTAACGTTTGCAAAAATTAAAACCCTACATTTTGTGGCTTATATATTTTTTTAATTTAAAAACGTTTTTTTTAAATTTAGTATTTAATTAAATACAAAATTTTGAAAAGAATTGTTACTCACTTACCTACCTCAAAAAGATTATGCATTTTTATTTGTCTAGGGGAAGAGATTGCACCCAACTGTGCCCTAATAAGATCAGACTGCGCTATGATTTGGTGTATCAATACATCTGCAAAGTAGAGAGATTATTTCATTTTTCCCAGGACCCCATCAATATTATATTGGAAAATAATGACGACATCCATTGGTAAAGGGGCACATTGTATATTCTTCATTGAAGTTTATGTACGTTTTAATACAAAATAGTTTCAATTATTTGCTACTAACATAATGTCGGACACGTTTTAATTATTTATCAACTCATTTTATAACTATCAAATTTTAATGCTGACGACAATACAATAATATACAATAGTTTAATATTCAAAGATAATGGGTTTTGTATACCGACTCAAACAATAATTTCGGCTGAATCGAACTGGTTCGGCCAGACAAGTCTTGATTTATTAATTAGTGCGATCGGCAATTTCGCCCTTTGTCTACGCGTTTGACGGTTGAGTAGGCATGGGGTAAACTCGTTTTAAATGTTACATTACATTATTGGATTACTATTTGTTTATTAAAGTGTATAGACTGGCTAAAACAATATACATTTTCACTGTATAACATTTTGGTAGTCATTATTTAGTTTGGTTTATTTGGGTGTTAGTAATGAGTTTGCGTCATTATTAATACTTTATAATGTATCTTAGGACCAATTAACCGTTAAAGTTTTGGAAAGCTCTTCCGAAATATAGCTTATGTTTTGATATATCTATTTGTTTTTAAGTCTTAACGTAGATATTTCCATGAAAAATTGTTCTATACTAAAAGTTTATAGAAATTAATAATCCGTAACGACTCAAAGTTTTCAAAGATGAAAGCGCTTTTTGAGATTAATAACCATTTACTTTTATAGTGTAGATCTATTATTTTCTAAAATGCAATCGAATAATTCGAACAGTTAAATAAATATCGATAAATTTACGTGTAACCTTTAAAAAGTCACCTCACTACCAAACTCTCTAATCAGAGATGCTCCCTCGCTAATTGAGTTCGGCAGTGCAATACAAACTAAGGTGGGCGGTGAACATCTGCATTCGTATATTTGTGATACCTAGTACTTTGTTTAGATATATCTAACCCTAGTGGTTAAAAAGTAGTATAAGTGTAAAATATCTGAATACTTTTTTGACTTTAAAGAAATTCTAATTCCTTTGTAATTTTAAAACGATATTTTTTTAATCTAATATAATAATATCTAGTAAGTAATAGACATTTCACAAGACAGAGAACATTTTTAATTACTTTGAGGGACATTATTAGCATTTTAATAATTTAATTAATACTGTTATCTCATCAAATAGTTAATATTATAATCATAGGTAAATTTTTTGAGAATAAAGGCCTTCCTATCGAAATTACGGAGGGTATGGTGCGAAAAGGATTCCCAGCAAAAAGAAAATGAGTAGTGTAATTTTAGTAGTAAATAAATTATAAGGTATAATATTTTAAAGAAGACTTTAAAAGTAAGTAAGTATTCGACTAAACAGTTTTTCCTGCCGCTGCTTTTTAATTTTCAGTCCAATGCTTTAGCACTAAAAACAGCTGTGGTCCTGACAGGTTGGAGTATTGCAGTGAATTTAAATATTTGCTTTATTTCTGTTCAGTTTTCTTGAACGTTGACTTATTCACTGGCAAACATAAACTAAATAGAAATCATTATAATTTCATATAAATAAATGTAGTAGGTTATGGCGATGGACTAAACATCTAAATACCTCGTTCGCTCCTCGAGAAGACGAACCGTTATAATGATACGTTACGTAGTTAAACTACTGACTGATAAATTGCAAACATCAATCGTACAATGTTTGAAGGAAGCTTTGAAGGAATCATGGAAACATTAGTGCAATTAATGTTAGTGTGTACAAAATCTTTACGCTTAGGGTAAACGATTTCATGTCTATCGTTAATAAACTCTCCACTAAAACATTCCATAATATTTGCAAAGTGTTCTCGAATTGGCCGCATCCATTTACGGGCTATTCCCGTACTCATCACATCATTGGTTAGCTTTAGTGGACTGTATACGTAATGGATTAGCCATTTGTCTGATTAGCAACATCAATAAATAACAAACCAACATACAGGAGGGTCAAACCAAATCATTGATTCATTAAACTTTAGGGGTAAAGTACAAATAGTATGCTGTTTGTGCCGCAGTCTCCGAGTACACTAATTAACCTGAGTAAATATTTGAAAGCGCAATTCTTGTATTGTACAAATGTTGGTAAAGTAATAAACCAACATTGTATTTGTTGATATAACACGTTGTAGCATTTGTTACCTAAAACTCGAAGTCAGTGTCGTTGAAGCTTTGTAGTCTTGTTTACAACAGAAGTCTCTGACAAACAAGCAACTTTTATGTCCAGACTGTAGGTGCAGCGACATTTATTTACCTGAATTAGGAAACTAAAAGTGCAACTGGAAATGGTGTTCGACAATTCACGATAATGTTATCCACGTCCCCTATGAACTAAGGCATGTGTTTGGTGTTCCTGTAAGGCATTCAGTATTGTTTTAAATAAGCTATTGAAATGATAAACATGAAGATAACTTGTTATGTGACTTCGTTTTGTCTGTTTGACAACTTTTTAAAAAATATGGTAAACTATACATATATGTATGATTTGTGAAAAAATAGTAGTAATAGCTGTGTGTTTTATATAAGAAATATGTTTTTTATTTTTTGTAAAAGACTACTCCCACATGGGATATATTGCTGTGCCGCGGGGACTTTATGAACATACAAGAAACGAACACAAAGAATACCCACAATAACAGAATAAAAATTTGAGAATCGCACAAAGTGTTATCCCGTGTAGGATTTGAATCCACAACACTTGAGCTGTATATCTAAGATACTAAAGTCAAGTTCTAATTATTGTTGTATTCAAATTTATTAACAATTCAAAAGTCATGACAAATTGATTTTCTTTATAAGGGTTCTTTGTGTTCAATTAGTGTATACCATGTAAGCATATTTTAATTGGTATGCAATCGATTCATTCAATCCATTCCTGTTTCATTTAGTCTGACGCAGAAGATTATTATCAATGTCTCATCATAATAAAATTGAGGGAATGCATTGAAATGAATGTCTGAATACTATTCTTCAGATTTTGCTTGCATCTTGGAATACGAATTACATATAGATTAATTAACCTGAGCGGGTCAAGTGTTACTTCATACACTCCCGCACTCGGTACTACTAATTATATATTTGCTGTCTCTACTTTATAGTAGGTATACTACATCCTTGCAACGTAAGATCGTGTAATTCGTAGCGATTTCACTACTACTACACTAAATAAAATAATTAGAATAATTAGACAGCTGCAATGACGTCAATATGAATATTTTAATATTAGTGTTAAAGGAGATCTCAGAAAAGTTTAATTTACTTCGCCAATTTGTTCGAAGATTGAGTACGAACTAAATTCGTATATATTTATAGAAGTCACGTAAAAGGTTACATCAGCAATTAAAACTTTCACAGACATAGTTAATATAAAATATTTTAGGTCTCAAAAGGTTTTCGAATTAAGATTATGACAGACCTTGCCAACCCAAAAACGTTTCAATTTAATCTAAATACGCCCTAAATTTAATTTATAAGTTGAAGGTACTTCATTAGACCGACAAGAAAATGTTCTGAATAAGAAATTAAAGTTCAAACACGAGGCATGTGTTCATGTTAAGCAACAAATGCGAACTGACAAAATGCTAACTCGGCATGAATTATGAGCTCCACTCTGCAACTACCCAAGGGAAATTAAAGTGTCTTGCTGCAACTTTAAGACGAGCAGGTAGAATACGCGTCTCCTTGGATACTAGAATAATAAATTTAATTTCTTCCCTTTTTGAGGTTGGCGTGCGTTCGTTCGACGTTAAATACGCTTAGTGCATATTGTAACTAGTTTTAACTTTAAGTCAGTATAGCATTAGATATAATCATATTTCATACATTAAAGTATTATTATTATATACGTATATATATGAATTAAAATAAGAAGAAAGAACATGAGCAAGATACTAACAGTATTAAAAATGCCGTTTATTACTTTTAGGGTTCCGTTGCCAACATGCAAAAAACGGAGCCCTTATAGATTCGTCATGTCTGTCTGTATGTCTGTCTGTCCGTCCGTATGTCACAGCTACTTTTTTTCCGAAACTATAAGAGCTATACTCTTGAAACTTGGTCAGTAAATGTTTCTGTGAACCGCATTAATATTTTTACACAAAAAAAGAAAAAAAGCAATAAATTTTGGGGGTACCCATACTTAGAACTGAAACTCAAAACATTTTTTTTCATCAAAACTATACGTGTGGGTTATCTATGGATACCATGTATATATGGGTATATATGGTATCTATGATGTTACTTGCTGCTACGGAACCCTTGTGTTGAATGCTTGTGTTGAATATAAATAATAAAAAATGAAGAATAGATTATCAGAAATTAGGAACAAAAAGTAACATGAAGAACAGATTATGAGTAATGATAAGAACAATCCTTTAAATAAGTTGTATGTCGTGTTAAAAGTTGATAATGGCTTTATAAGATTTACTATAAAATTTTTGCACCAAGACAGAGTAATAAAGAAAAGAATATTAAATTAATAAACGCAAATTTATATATATTCACAAGAATATATTTAAAAAAAAAGGACACAAAAAAGGCTTACAAATAAATTGAAACGACAAATAAAGAAAGACATTATTATATCTTGAAGTAAAATGACCTTTCTACAGTTGTAATAATTGAAGCAGTTATTTTCCATTTATTTTTAAAGGCGGACCCAAGAGGGGCAATGAAGATGCACTTTAGCATTGTTCCGTAAAATAACCTCGTCTTGAAACGCAACGACCATAAAAATTCTGAAGCGGAGACTTGAAATTGGGTCAAAAGCACCACACCAACTAAATTTACTGAAACGAATGGATAGGAAATAGGGAATCAAATACCTAGTTGGAAAACATCCAAAACAATTCAGATAAGGCAATCCGTTGAACTTTAGTTGACCATCTAAAGCAAACAAGCGAAAGTCGGATGTTTATTTTGTAGCTAGGTCTTTAACAAATGTTCACAAGCATTTTATTTGCTACGTTTTATTCTCATGTGACAAAAGAATGAACGTAAAAATCACTAGATAAACTCTTATTTTCCTAGACAATACTAGAAACTACAATTTACTTAAAATGCAGAAAAAATATAAAATATTAGAAAAAATTTATACGCATTAAACTTGAAATCAATAAGAATATGTTTTGTTTTTGCAAAAAAAAAAAAACAATTTTATAATGAATTGAATTTTACGGGTTTTACTCAGTTTTGTTAAAAATAAAATAATTGTGATTAACTGTAAATAAACTAAATAAACTTTTTTTTACCTATAGGTTTGTCATATTATATCCGTACAACCATCCACCCTCGAATTACCTTCCATATTGTTAGTGTTAGAAACATTATCTGGGGCTTGTACTCGACGGCCGATGGGACTTCGGATATCACTTCCGAAGTCTGGTCCCCAAGCTAGTTGGCACAGCGCGTGCATTATCACGACTGCTGCCAAATATGAGGGGACCCATCGCCCTTTATGGGGCTCCAGTTTGGGCGAAGGCCCTGAAGGCCAACAACGTCGTGCTACTGCGACGACCGCAGAGAGTGTTGGCCATTAGGGTCATAAGAGGGTATCGCACAATTTCCTTTGAGGCGGCGAGTCTCTTGGCCGGAACTCCACCATGGGACCTGGAGGCGAGAGCCCTTGCTGCTCTTTACCAGTGGCACAAGGAGGCGCAGGAGTCGGGCCGGAGTCCTGAACCTCGAGAAATCGAGGATCAGAAATCCCAGCTCCACCAGGTTCTCGTGGAGGAGTGGGAGGAACGACTTGGGCAACCAAGCGCAGGGCACGCCGCTATTGCGGCCGTAAGACCCGTTATGGAGGATTGGCTCGAGAGGCGTCACGGCAGCCTCTCATACCGCTTGAAACAGGTGATCACTGGGAAGGGATGCTTCGGAGATCACTTGTGTCTAATCGGAAAAGAGCCAACGCCTGAGTGCCACCACTGCGATGGCCGGACCGTGGATACATCGCTCCATACGCTGGCTGAATGCCCGGCGTGGGCGGCGCAGAGGGGAGACCTCGTGACGGCCATCGGAGTGGGTATTCTCTCGCTCGGCAACATGATTGCGGCCATGGTGCTACTAGGGTCATCTACTAGCCGTAGGTAGACGGCCTGAGGTAATTCGGGGTTCCAGGGATTTCCTTCCTAGGGTACCCCTGGTTCCCCGGCCATTGGTACCTGAGACGGTGTGCGCTTTTGGTCGGTTCTAGTCCGACATAACCACCATCTGGTGGTATCCAAGGGGATTTCCACACAGAAAAAAAAAAAAGTGTTAGAAAAATTAAACTTTCCATGGATAGGTATGTGCTTTTAGCACGACGAGAAAGTGCTAAAATAAAATCACTAAAATAAATTGTTTTGGAATTTGGGATGATTTTTTTCTGGCATGTGGGGTATTCTAGATTAGATTACATAGGCCATTAAAAAACTTTGAGAAGTTGCTAAAACCAATTTTAAGCTTTAAGTATCCGCAAATTATTCAACTTTAAAGCGCATTTCTTTGTAGGTCGTTCTCGTCCCCTCTAAAACGATTGACTGTGGCCGTTAATGTCATCCTCGTAAAATCGGCCAAGTGCGTGTCAGGCCACATATACAATAAGTTATATGTGTGACTTGACACGCACTTGTTTTAATTTTTATACATGGCAATGAAAACAATTCCAAACTTAATAAACATTAATCAAATATGGTAACTCATCACTCATCGTTGATGTGACATATATATCATAGCGCTGGCAAAAATAAACGAAATTTTTGAATAAACTGACGCAGAAATACTTCACAGGAAGAGGAAAGCGTATTTCAATAAAATGCAATTAAATTTAAAATCTTACTATCTTTGGTTGCATGCAGTGTTTGCTAGCTGTCTCTTGGATTAATCCTGGAGCTTGTCAGTTGAACAAATAAGCCGTGTCTGAATTCAGACTCAGCACATATGTACCGACACTCAAGGGAAATAAATTGTTCGCACCAACCTGATTGCAAGTCTTATAAGATTTTTCGTGAATCCTATTTAAACATGGATGATGATAAAAAACTAAGCTATTTTTGCTCAGGTAATTGGTTTTTTCATTTCTTTAACGACTTGGTATTAGAAAATACTTGAATTTTTTTTTAATCTTGAAGAATAAATTTGGATGGAAAACAATTTTTTAATAAGTTAACATTATCGTTTTAAAAGGTTAGGTTCGTTATAGGTATATAAATATTCAAGGTACGGGGACTACTATAAGTAGTATTCAGTTGTCGGTAACGACAGCGAATTCAAATAATTTACTTTTTTCCCATTATAAAGTTTTTCAAGAAACAGATTGAATGTGGCACAAACATTTGGTATTAGAGAGTTTTAGAGACATTCATTACAATAGCAGTACTTATAAAATGCTTTATTGTCATACTGTTATTTACGATTATGTTAAGATCTAACTAGGTTAAATATTACTAGGTCCAGGATCTAACTACGTCGGGTTTGAAATCTGTACTTTACCCTATTATTACCTTCCATTTCAATTTACTCCCGATTTTTTAAAATTGTAATGGATTTTTCTATTCAGGGACCTTTTGTAAAACCTATAGGTAGTAGAGCAGGGCTATACCAGTCACACACAGAAGCTTAACCTAAAATGACAGCATTCGTGTTGTTGTAATTCATTGGTGGTCATCGTCATCAGCAGGATCTCACTAAACCACAATTATGTGGCTCACCATGCTGCATTATTTGTACGTACAATGAGGACTTTCTATCAGAGCAGAGTAGTCATTTTGGTAGACTGAAATACATATAAGAAAACTTAATATTTCTGATTTCTTAATTAAACCTGTAAGCTAATAATAATGATGAATGTACAGAAATAAGTGTTTACTTAGAGAAAGACATTTATAGTCGTTTTTAGGGTTCCGTAGCCAAATGGCAAAAAACGGAACCCTTATAGATTCGTCAAGTCTGTCTGTCTGTCTGTCTGTCTGTCTGTCTGTCTGTCTGTCCGTCCGTATGTCACAGCCAATTATTTCTGAAACTATACGAGCTATACTGTTGAAATTTGGTCAGTCGATGTATTCTGTGAACCGCATTAAGATTTTTACAAAAATGTAGAAAAATAACAATACATTTTGGGGGTCCCCATACTTGGAACTGAAACTCAAAAAAATTTTTTTCATCAAACCTATACGTGTGGGGTATCTATGGATAGGTGTTCAAAAATGATGTTGAGGTTTCTAATATCATTTTTTTCTAAACTGAATAGTTTGCGCGAGAGACACTTCCAAAGTGGAAAAATGTGTGTCCCCCCCCCTCTAACTTCTAAAATAAGAGAGTGATAAAACTAGAAAAAATATATGTAATACATTACCATGTAAACTACCAACGAAAATTGGTTTGAACAAGATCTAGTTAGTAGTTTTTTTTCAATACGTCATAAATCGTTACACGCAATTTACCTTTCATCCAGTCAATACACTAGTATAAAACATCGATTAAAGTTACAACGAACTACAAGAACTTTTATATGATATTACTTGCTGATACGGAACCCTTCATGGGCGAGTCCGACTCGCACTTGGCTGCTTTTTTGAAATATGTCCATCACAATTAAATATTAAATGCTTTACTTTTGTACACAACAAGTACTGAAATACGAGTAAAACGATTGCTATAAATCACATACTAACAAAGGAGAAAAATTACCTACACATTTGGAAATCCATTTGCAAATGTCACGAAAAGCATAGTGACCCAAATATTTCCTATCTCATTATAATGTCGGATGCAGAAATAGAACAAGTCAGTCGGTAGTGCAAGAAATAACTTTCTATTATAGGTGTCCAACTGTCCGGTACACGAGCAATGGCACAAATTAAGAGTTGTAGCGATGTCTGTTCTCTACATCGGATGTTAATATTTTCCTTATTCAGCACTTTCTTCTTTTCTGTCTGAATTTCAACAACGGTAAGAGAAAATAAAAAGGTTATTCCATTATCAGATCAAAACATTTCATGCTTATTATTTTCAAATTTAATTTACAGTCTCTAAAAATAAGATAGGTGTTATTTCGTTTACACTTTTTCAAGCGTTTCGCATGAAGACAATTTTGGGTTAAATATATTGGATACGTATTTTATTTTAGTCATAATACATTTTATTGAAAGGATTGATCTTATGTTTTCATACTGTAACCTTGATAAGCCGGGAATCTGAGTTATATATACGATATATTTTTTTTAACAATACATCAATGAAGAAAGTTATTTGGATTAAGTTATCACATAATGGAAAGTGCCTAAATTTGAAAGACAAAAGAAGTTAAGATCCGTAAAATTGTGTTCTGTAATTATTACATGAACCTCTTAATGATTTTAAACATAAAAATTGAACAAACTGTATAGATTTCTAAGAGACTACTTAGAGAGGGTCAGTCTTAGCGCTGTTTATTGTTAACGCATAAATTGTTCCAAGCAAGGAAAATGTAGTATCGACAAATTTTTCATGACTTTGTAACTCAGGCTAAAACCTTTTCATAAATGAAATATACCGTACAAGTTATCTAGTTCCTAAGTTATCAGCCTTTTGAGTATCTGACTTACGCCATGCCTTTAGCGTCCAGTGATCGAAACTCTAATCTGTGTACACGTCGATTTTCATTACGAAGTTGCCAGTTTTTAGATCCCAGAGCGGTTTGCCGCACCGGTTTAAATTTGAATATCTAATTTAAGAAGGTTGATAGGTAAAATAAATGTAGATCGTAACAAAAGCATATAAAATTACAATTTACATTTTTAACAAGAAATTACAGAATTCATTTAAACTGTTGCGTAAAAAGAATTCTCGTGAAAAAAATGAATATAGTTGCATCCGGCATAAAATTTTAATCTACTCAGAGTACCTCGCAGAGAGCATGGATCCAATATTCAAATTAAAGGAATACAACTACGGCCAGCTCGTCGGCTACATTAATATGATTTAGTTCCATTTTTGGCGAATAGTCCTCACGAAGTTTGGCCACGGCGCTCCCACGCGGGCCTAAAACTTTTCTCAAAGTTATTACTCAGGTAAATACAGTTAGGGAAAAATTGCGAGGCCAACCAACTTTTTCCAGCGGAGCTTTTTGTACAACTTCGAAACTCGGCCGCTTATCAATTTCCGTAAATGAAAGGATTTCTATGTTCGTGTCCAAAGAAATGTTCCAGTAATGAAGCTAAATAGATTTATCAGATTTGAAGTTATTTGGGCCCCGTAGTTTATCGTGATAATGTGAGAACAAAAATATAACAACGTAATATATGTCATTATTGACATGCTACACCGTAATATTGCGTGCGATATGGAAAGAAAATTGAACAAATTATTGTAAATTAATGGTCGCGTGAACATTTATCCTATATGTTCAGTCACGTAACGAAATTCCATAAGGGCTGATTTGCTAATCGTTTCAGGTTAAAGTAAGAGCTTAAATTTTTAGATTTAGGACATTTATTTACGTTGAAATTTTAACTTTATGATTAATTGTTTAACTTCTAATTTATTTTAAATCTTTCAGTGGATTAATAAAATTGAACGTCATTTAGGTATTGTTATTTTTGGAGCAAAGTAAAAATATGTATGCCAAATGTGCTAAGGAAACACAAAATACGAAAATACTCAAAGGAACATGTTTAAATTTACCAAAACAAACCGATTTAAGCTGAGACGTAGAAGCTGCGCTCTTACCGTCTCTGGAGCAGATCCCATAAATAATTTCACGTATGTATTAAGATTCTTCACTTACATGTACTGGGGTACTTCAATAATGCAAGCTTGGGCCGTAAAACGTAGCAGGACGCGAGTCCGCTAAATGGCCCACGGTAAGAATTTAGTATTAAAACGTGCTTCAATATCAGAACGACGTGATAAAAAGGCACCACAATATTACAAAATATAAAATCTTGCAATCTGGAAGCTTTCAATAGTCCTTAAGATATTAAGTCTTATAAATCTTATGTACGTATATGACTAGATTTAAAAATAATGTATAATTATATCACCATCATCAACCCGTTGCAGTCCACAGCTGGACATAGGCCTCCCTCAAGGCACACCATTATTTATCTGACCAACATACCTTTATTAGTAACCATCAAGATTAGAGGGACATTAAGTATTTTATAACAACACATAAGACTTTGGAATTAAGCCTTTGTCCAGGTGTAGTAATGATGATTCCTCTCTAGGGTGTACCTGGTTCCTCGACTCATAGTTCCCTGTTTCTGTCGGTTCGAGTCAAATGTAGCCACCAACTTACGGTATATGTGAGTGAAAACAAAAGGTGTAGTAATGATTTGCGCAAGATAGCTAGTAGGAGCTAAATGCGAGAAGCCTAGGACTTACCACCAAATGGGGTGCAATTAGGAAGGTTTATGTCTAGTTGTAGACTGCTAGATAGCGTATGCCATCAGCATACGCTATCTAGCGACGATGAAATGAAATGTGCTAAAAAACCTTATATTCTTCAAACTTATTTGGAAAAAACATCCATGGAGTCTGTAGACGTAGACAATATGTCCTACGTAATTACACGTAGTTAGATAAGCCACATATTTTAAGACACAGTTAAAGTTTAAATAAAGTAATTCTAGGCACGCACCATTTTAGTATATAAGCTCTATTGAGAACTAAATTAAACAGACTATACCACCACCTTGAGATTCATTATATTCCTTGCTAAAGTAGATGGCAAAGAGTCTAAGAATATTCTAGCTTTGTACCTTATACTACAAGTTCTCTACAATGCGTGTTTGTTGATAACGTTTACGCGCTATGGTTATTGATACCTTACCTACATATCATCGTCAAATAATGAATCATAAATAACTCCGAAATAAAAAACACGGTACGAGTTACTTTTACAAAATAAAACATTACATATTATAATATCTCAAAAACCACGGCACCTATTTCAATGAAATTTTGTACCCAGATAGTCTAAGGCCTGAGAAAGGACAAAAGGTACTTTCTTCCGCCATTACCTACATAGACGCGGGCAAAAGATAGTACAAAATAAAATGTATTTTTCCCGAGAAGTGGGAAAAAAGTTAAACTGTAGACGAGATCACTGACAATAGTGAGTAAAACATAGAATCAATAACCATTAGAAAATCTAAAAGTAATACCGAAGTTTGTTGAGCAATGTTTAGAGTTGAGAAAAACAAGTATAATAAGATTTGTAATGTCTATTTTAGATACACGTACTAACTGAATTACTCAGTGTTACGAGCAGTTATTGTTGTGAATCGTAAAAAGTAACGCCATGGAGCGAAACTCGTCTAAAAATCAACCATACGTTACTTCTTATATCATCTGTTAACTGCTAATGAAAGCCGCTTCAAAATCTATAAAGATGTTCTAGGGATTAGCCAGAACAAACAAACTGACAAAACTTTTAACAATTGCTTTTTTGATTTAAGTATATATTTACGTATGCATGCTTAAAGTAATTATCTTAAAAATAGACACTTAAAATTTATTTTATGAATTCGTAAGAAAGTATGTAAATAAGAACAATTTTAAAATCGTATATTCGTAACATGAAGTAAGTTTTGTGCAATGTACTTTACAAACAAGTGTATAGATACAACATTTTTTGTTGTACTCTACTTTTTAACAGCAATTAAACATTGGGGACAGTTAATGGCGACCAGTACAAAAGACGTTCTTATCGCTTAATGTGATGTCTGCCAGACAAACTTTATATTCTTCCATTGTACGGAAAATAACAATAAAAAGTGAAGAAATTGACTGATACAAGATAAAAAAGTTAATAATGGATATAGTACATATACATATATCCAAATGTATTAAACATAACTGTAACTTGAAGATGGAGCGTGGGTTCATTACAAGGTGGTGCGACGATCTGTAGAAGGTCCTGGGATGCCGATGGATGTGGGCAGCACAGAATCGGTTATTGTGGGGAGCTTTGGGTTCCCCCAAGCTTTGGGTTGGGGGAACCCAAAGCTCCCCACAATAACCGATTCTGTGCTGCCCTACATAGGATTCCTCCTATGTAGAGCAGTAAACGTCTATCGGCAGAAACGATGACGTCATCGTATAATATAATATCTACAGTATTTTACTCTCTACTGCAGAACATAGACTTTTCTTAGAGATGATGTTTTGAAGTGGTGAAATATTTGTGTCACTACCTATTTAATACATCATAGCTATGTTATAAATTATTTAATATGGATTTGTTTATGATCTTTAAATTAAATCCTCCATCGCACCTTTTATATGAGCTTTCTATTCCTTATATCAACCCGTCTGATCAGTGTAGTTAGTAGACCAAAATCTCCTTTCTAAGAAGAGGCCTGTATTTAGCAGTGGACTATTAAGAGCTGTTGAAGAGAATTCAATATTTCTCTGAACGTCTAAATATAAATATGCATATACAATCTTTATGCAGACATTACGACACACGCTCTCAATAGGACGCCATAGTGTGGGTCGCCATACTGCATTGTGCATTGACCACTATTCTTGGATTTTACTCATGCTTTCCATCAGGCAGAATAGTCACTTTGGCAGGCTCATAAATAATAATAAAAAATCTCTTTAACAACAATGAAAATTTTCACATACAACTCTTGCATATCAATGTATAATTTCCCGTGAGACAAAACTCCATATAAATTTCCCTTTGAATGAACAATGAATTTCCAATTCACTATTTTACGGTCTTGCCTACTCTGAATAGAGTCGAAATATTATGAAATCATGACCCAAAGGAAAACCTTTCAAGATAATGGATAGCGATATATTATTAGTAAATGTTCGCAGAAACAAAACAAAAAAAAAGCTTTAGAAACCTTTCAACTTTTTTCGATTAAATATAGCAGACATTTTAACATCAAACAAAATGAGTATCTATTCCTTTTATTATGAGATTTGACGTAGGATTTACGTTAACAGTTAGGAAAAAGTAATTTCACCACAATTCAAATGTTTTTTATTCAATACTATTATACGGTGAACGTTCATAAACTATTATTTAGTACATTCAAAACTATCCTCTACGAATCCTGAGTACTAGTCCCTCCCGAGGGGTTTCCCTCTTTTGACTTGTTTCTGAATATTTCATCAATATATTTCATAAATTTTGTATATTTGCTAGTTAAAGGTAAGTCATTTCGTATAAGAATATGTGTTATAATCTGAACTGTATGTATAGTTACTCTCAAGAAGTATGTTTAAGTATGTATTTATGTAAATATGCTTGTTTCATGAGATTATTTCATGAGATTATTTGTAATAGTTTTCTTTCTACTTACATCTTAAAATGAAATATATTTGTTATTAAAAGTCACATATTGTGTCGTAGGTACCTTAGCACATTATTTGTCATACATTATTTAATTATGTAATACAATCTGTTCATATTTAGTATGGTATATCCACTCTTTCAATAAAAAGGTTCTACTTAGTCATGTTAATTAAAAGATAAACAATCACATAGTTCAATATCGTAAATGGCCAATAAATAAGAAGAAAAAACATAAAGGTAATAACAAAATGGGCAATCCATTAAAGTTAATGTATGATATAAATGTAGCGATAGGGGAGATGCATTGCCGTCCTATGTTGCCCAACGATGCATGAAGAGCTATGCGATTTGTGCATTTGCTGGATTAGTTAGCAGCTTCAATCACATAATATCATTAAAATTTCAGTTTTAAATATAATCTAGTTATAAAAACATGAAGTGGAAGTGGGCCGGACATTACTTAAGACAAACTGATGGTTATTGGAGCTGAAATGTGCAAGAGTAGCGGCCGTGATTAGGCAAACGTAGTGTAGAGCGCCCTGCGCAACGATGAACCGATGAATGGAAGAAAGTTGCTTGGGGTGGATGGAATGCCCAAGACCGCGATTTAGGTTGCTGCTTTTAGCAAGTTATCCGCATTCAGAAGTGAACGGTGATAGGTTGATGCACATCAAACACCAGATAAATGTCCTAAACACGCTGCATTATCAACATTTTTGGATAGTGTATAAGACCATCACTCTAAAGTTCTGCTCATAATTTCTATCAGGTAAAGTAGACACATTTTTTGCAGCTTTACTTTAAAAAACCTAACTAAATATGACATTATAACTAGTAATTCATTTTCATCTGTTTAATAAATTATTTGTCATTGCAATGTAGATTCTTTTAACTTTAACAAAGCATACCAGAGAACAAACAAGTACGTGGCCCGAGCAATATTATTACATTCACATTGGTCGGCTAAGAAATAAAACCAGTAATATTAGCAAATCTTCCTTGAAATTTAAGCTAAGGCGTATTAAGTGAATTAAATATAAATTGACATATTTGTGCTAAGGATGACTGTCCTAGCAAAATTTCCCTGTACTTTGTAATACAAGGTAGGAACTATTTTTACCGACTTCAAAAAAGGAGGAGGTTCTCAACTCGTCGGAATCTTTTTTTAATATTTAAAGATTTTAATTTAAGGAACTCTGAAATGTACGTATAAATAAATCGTATTGTAAAACTTGTTGCGAATAAATAATTTATTTATTATTAATTTGTTTCCTTCCATGACCTTGTACCGGTTTTGGTATCGCAAATAAATAAATTTACTTTTTTACATTACATTTTCCTTAAATTGTACTATTAAAAGTATTACTTTACTCAGTAGAATAATAAAAAGGTGAACGTGCTCTTAACAAACTGTTATAAATGCGATATATAAAAGAACTGTTCAAGAAACTTAATTAAAGAATATCGAATAATATAAATAAAAGTACAGGAGCAAAGCATCAAGTTACCTACACTTCATTAGACCAACGAAAGTTTGTATGAGAAGACATGAGTCGGCGAAATGAAAATTAACTGAGAAACTTTATGAAGAAGATAATTTTGTTTATTAAAAGATTTTCTTCATTTTACAAACAGGTTTACACATAGGATTTACACATAGCTTAATGTGAAAAGTTGTTAAATAAAAAGTTAATCTTAACGTTATTAAATTATAAATTGATTAAAATTGGAAACGAATATCAATCAAACAGCAATATCGTTATTAGCAGAGTGCCTATAACTTAAGCTAGATAGTTATTTTTTAACTTTAATATTTAGATCAAAACTTATGAATCAATTTTAAAACGACTTCCGCTTAATGACCTCCACTATAATTTCCACTATTGCGGCTGTTGTTGGGACAACATCTAAAACTATAGTGTAAGTAGTACCTATTGTGGCGACTTCCACATCCGCAAGCGATTGGAGGGACACTATTCCCGTTCCCTCCACACCTATAATTGGTGACAGAGTTTGTGATCGTTGGGAATAAATAAATAATAGTTCAATGTATTTATAGATTCATAAATTTGGTCTAGTAAGATACAAAATGTAAGCATTTTATTATACACTGGTATTTGATTATAAGCATTAGTTATTCTTTATATCATCAGCTGTATTCCAGTGAAAGCCTCGTTAAAATTGTTTCAATCGTTGCATAGATGGAACAAACAGTTTAAACTATTTAAAATTATTTTTTATGTCAGTACTGTATATATTTTCATATACACTTAGAATAAAACTGTTAATTTAAAATTGCAAACAAACACTTCAGTTTTATTATTGGACTGCCTTGTTGGTCTAGTGGTCAGCGTATGCAGCTGCTGATCAAGAGGTCTCGGGTTCTATTCCCGGGTCGGACCAAATGTTTGTGTGATCCACAAATATTTGTTTCGGAGTTTGGGTGTTTTTCTGTGTATAATATGTATGTATTTACAAAAAAGTACCTATGTTTATGTATTTATATCAGTTGTCTAGTACCCATAATACAAGCTCTGCTTAGTTTGGGACTAGATGGCGTTGTGTGTATCTTGTCAGGAATATTTACTTGTGAGAAAAAGATATTTACTTGTTATTTGTATAGATAAGAAAATTAGCACTCCACAGGCTGAAACAATACGTGGAAATTCTTATTTCCTTGAAAAACTTTAATTTAAAGTTTGTTTCCAGCTGGCATTCCTAGGCGGTATTCGTGCAAGTAAACTGCACTTCCTTATAAGCTTATTTTCTTTCACAGGGACTCGAAAATTTTCTTTAGATTAGTTTCTCTTGTTGAGAAAAATAGGAAGGAATAAGGAATAATAAGTTCCCGTCTCCTCTTAAATTGGACTTCGTTTCTTTTGTACGACAATTTTTGTTGGTTTACCCCGACTGGGAAAATAGCATTGCTTTAGTTATTAAGAACTTATTTGTGTAGTTAAAACTTGAAAATAAAATTCAACTTCGTTTGCTAACAGCTTTTAAGAGCTAAATACTGTTCTATGAAATGAAAATAAAAGCTTAGATAATGGCTACTCACATTAATACGGCACAGGTGGTTTCACTAAGATATTTTCAATAAATAAGAGATACGTTCATTTTTGTAAGGATGTTTTTACCTTTGTGATATTTTGTTCTTATTATTATTGTTAATTTGAATGAAACTCTGTCTTTAGCGATTTCACCGATAAACCGCTGTACATATTTTAATGAAATTTGGCATGGAGATACTTTGATTCTTGAGGAAGGACAAAGGCTACTTACTTTTTATGCGCTAACCTACATTCTATAAAGTTTCTTTTACAGTTCATGAAACTTTATCACTTAGGTACTAGCTGAATACCGCGGTGTTACCACGGTTCTTGTTTTAATTCGCAAGTAACGCCGCGGAGCGAAGCTAGTATACGAAAAATAGCTTAAGTTACTTGTTAAGTCATCAGTTTTCTACCTGTGAAAATCTCGTTAAAATCGGTGAAGTCGTTCCCGAGATTAGCCGGAACAAACAGACAGACAAACACAGACAAATATGTTTTTGAAAATTGCCTTTTGGATGTATGTACCGTATATGCACTTAGTTAATTACTCTAGTAGTTACTTTGCTATGCATTTAGTAAAAAACTGTTCGTTTGAAATTACATACAGACACTCCAATTTTATTTATAACTATAGATTAACCTCGTTGGTCTAGTGGATAGCTGATGCGTCTGCTAATCAAGAGGTCTCGGGTTCAAATCCTGGGTCGGGCCACACAGTGTTTTTTTACGAAATTCCTAATAGCGGCCCGGATTTTGGAAGTTTAACGGTGAATCACTCACGTGCCACGGAGAGCACGTAAAGCCGTCGGTCCTGGTTGTCATGAACATCTATGGTAATCGTTATTGGGAAGTCAGTGCCCTCAAGTTTACTGACAACTAGTTCAACCTACGAATTTCAGTTCTCCCTTAGGGTTGCGGAGGTCCGATGCCAGTCGCTCCGTGGAAAAACTGATATTCAGGTTAAACCGGTTGAACTAGTAGCGGACCCCAAATAATATTTGGAATAAGGCTAGGAATAAGAAGAAGAAGATTAACCTGAACAGTCTAGTCTCCCAGCAACTGCATCATAAAAAGATAATTAAGGTATCTGTAAAAGATACATCTGATTCAGTATTAAAACCAAAAAACACCAATTTAACTAAATGGCTGCCTATAATAGTGTCAGATCGATACAACATGCATTACTAAAGAACATAAAAAGATAACGGAACTCTACCTCAAACCAATTCTATTTCCTAAAAGCACGGGTTTATGTCCAATATTTCTATTTCCAACTCCTTCCGTGCCGAAGATATTCGAAAATTATTTTATAGTACTTACTATTACTTCAAATACAGACTGCCTAGTTGGCGGTGCCTAGTGGTTAGTGTATGCGAATGATAATCAGGAGGTCTTGGGTTCAAATCCCAGAACTAGTAGCCGACCCTAAATAATATTGGGAATAAATGCTAGGAAGAAGCTAATTTTTATTGAAGAAGACAAAGACTTATAGAAAATCCTACAACAATAAAATTGATATTTAACCCAAAATGAAACTTTGTTCCAAGGCTTATACGAACTACGCAGCTAGCTTCCAGCATCAACAATCGCCCGCAGTTTCACGGTTCATTAAACATCAAAAGAAAATACAGTTTTTAAAGGGAATCGAGTTGGGCCCTCTAAGAGTTTTTTGTCCGTTACCCAAGCAAAACTGTTCGTGCTTGCGCATCTATCAACAAATAGTTATTTGAAGGTTGTTTCAAAGAAACTATCGATGGTGTCAAATATTTGTAAACATTCTAAAGAAAAGGTGGACGTTATCGGACTTTGTATGGAGCTATTTTAGTATCTATTTCAGACCGTGGCTCACAAAGCCTGCCGTTCTTAGTATGTCTATAGCCTAGTTATATGTCGTTGATTGTAACTAGTACAATCACAACCGACCTCAATGACTTACATGGTCACAAGGTTCATTGACTGTTATATCAGCTTGGCTAAGGTAAGATTATATATATACATATAAACAAAATTGAAGTGTCTATTTGTAATATCAAATCAAAAGTTTTTCACTAAATGGATTTGAAAGCTTACCCTATAAGGTACTTGTGTCAAAAGATAATTTCCTTTTTGTTTTTACTGTAAACGGGACTTATTCGCGATCAAATTAAAAAGGTTACGATACCTTCTACTTTTCTAGATGTAAAAACATGAGTATGTGTAAAGTCTGAAAGAAGGTTAAAAACCAGTAATTTCCTTTTTATAACTACAACGTCTTTAAAACACAGTCAAGCTGAAAAAATAGTAATTAAAGTAAAAAATAAACTTCGATGCCCTCCAATCAAAGTTTTCTAAGTTTACATTACAAGAGATAAAGTTTTAACGTGGTTTATATACTTACAGAAAACACTATATTCATTCGGTACTTCATTATTATAATAATCAGCAACCCTTAATACCCACTGCTGGGCTTGAGTCTCTGCTTAGGAGAGGGTTAAGGCTATACGTAAATAGACCTCAATGGAGAAGCATGGAAGAGTCATTCATACATTCAGCAGTGGATAACAAAATGCTGAAAAGAAAGAAAGAAATTGTTAAAAAATTACTAAGGTGCAAAAATAAGAAAAACATCTAAATGTTAATAAATTGCTTCAAATATTGTTCTAATTAGGCTTGATGAATGGTCAATATTTGTATATACTTTGGAGCTATGCTTTTCTGTTTTCTTTCTTTCGTAAATAAGTCAAATTTTAGGTATTTATTTGTTCAAATATTAAATTCCTAATTACCTAGTTGAACTATGTGGGTATAAAATATTTATAAATGTAAGTCTTTGTTTTCGCTCAGATTAATATTCTTCTTATTTTCGGAAAAAGTGATAATTTACACAAAAAAAATCTGCAAATATAAATAGTTAGTATCATTTTTTAGTCTTTGTTCTTCCAGTAAATTACAAGGTTTTCATTTATATTTGTGGTCTTTCCAACGAAGTGATTCACTGTAAAAATACATTTTAAAGCCATTCAACGACCTAAAAACCCAATGAAAGGTGATCCAAGGTGACCGAAATAAAATATTATAGATGCAAAGGTAATTAAATGAATTTTGTACAACAATTTGCCGTATATATCTGTTGACTCTAGCCACTGAGAAAGACATTATTACAGCGTGTGAACATTAAAAGATTTCGTGATATGAAAATATACGTTTAAGATTTATTTAAGCAAAAGATTATTGAATAAATATTAGACACAGATTGTATAAAATACCTACCCCTGTAGTATAAATTTGAATTATCACCAAATTATTTTCAATCAATTGATAAATTGGAAGTCCAATCTCTAAAGTAAGAGCTTACATCGATAACCTTATTTCTTCCCGTCACGACAGTGCCTTGATTCTTTACCAGTGAATCTGCACTATTTTCCTTGCTCAGTCACTGCTTTGTCGGTAAGGTTTCGTAAATTAGGATCTGTTTCTAGCTCCTAATATTTTATAAATGAACTGGTAAATTAAATAGTAATTAAAATAAAAGAACTTTATCTGATAGACACAATATACATCAGATAGATAAAAAAAAGCGGCCAAGTGCGAGTCGGACTCGCCCATGAAGGGTTCCGTATCAGCAAGTAGCATCATATAAAAGTTCTTGAAGTTTGTTGTAACTTTCATCGATGTTTTTATACTAGTGTATTGATTGGATGAAAGGTAAATTGCGTGTTACGATTTATGACGTATTAAAAAAAAACTACTCACTAGATCTCTTTCAAAACAATTTTCGTTGGTAGTTTGCATGGTAATGTACAACATATATTTTTTTTTAGTTTTATCACTCTCTTATTTTAGAAGTTACGGGGGGGGGGACACATTTTTCCACTTTGGAAGTGTCTCTCGCGCAAATTATTCAGTTTAGAAAAAAAAAATATTAGAAACCTCAACATCATTTTTAAACACCTATCCACACATGTATAGGTTTGATGAAAAAAAAATTTTTGAGTTTCAGTTCCAAGTATGGGGACCCCCAAAATGTATTGTTTTTTTTTTCTATTTTTATGTAAAAATCTTAATGCGGTTCACAGAATACATCGACTGACCAAATTTCAACAGTATAGCTCTTATAGTTTCGGAAATAAATGGCTGTGACATACGGACGGACAGACAGACAGACAGACAGACAGACAGACAGACAGACAGACAGACTTGACGAATCTATAAGGGTTCCGTTTTTTGACATTTGGCTCCGGAACCCTAAAAACAATTTTCCAAACACAATACAAAAACAGATGGCAATAATTATGAGGCTTGATTTGAGTTGATATTTTGTAAGTTGGTGACGTGTATTAGTACTTGCAATATACTTTGTGAAAACGTTAAAATTACAATTAATAAAGTTTACATTAACTGATATATGTAATATAAAACAAAAATAAGCCTGTGAAATAGAACACTGAGCTGTTAATAATGGTAACGGGGGCTGTACGCCGTGTCTAACAAAATAGGTGGACTCTCAGCGCAAACTGCAATGGGCTTATACCATACAATAACGACAAAGGTATAAAAATATTAATTTATTTTTAAAAGTCAATAAGCTGTAAAAAACTTGAGGTCTAATGATGCGGCAGCATCTCAAAAAGCCGCCATATTGTTACTTACCACACAGTATTGTTTACATTTGTAAGACGTTCAGTTACCCCTATTCTTGATTCTACGCATGCCTTCCATCAGGTAGAGTAGATTCACTTTGGTAGGCATATAAAAATAGTAATAAGCACATTAAAAGCTTATAATATCATTAAATTTTTATATTTAGTTACAAAAATAACGTTATTTTCTTCACCATTTATTGTACAGATCATGACAGGCCGCACCACAATGATTTGCAAAATCTCATACGAGAGCAATAATACTTTTACAGTTTATTCCACGGGCGTGGTCCAATGTTCACCGAAATGACACGACGTTTTTGGCCTCAAATTTGTGGTAATGTGATTTGGGTGGAGACGCCTTTATTTCAAATGCAAATTTCTTAAAGACACGCTTCATGCCCTTAGTCACGATCTGGGACTGTTAATGTTTTTTACAGATATTTTTTTTTTTGTATTAAGTACTAGCATTTGCTCGCAGCGTCGCTCGCAAAGATGGAGATATTATCCAGTTGATTGTATGGATGGCATTGTGGTTTAGGCGGTCCTCGCGTCGCGGAAAACTGTGGGTTCAAACCACACGTGCGAGAACACTTTATTTGATTCAGAAATTGTTTTAAGAGTGGGTGTTCCGTTTTTAGGGTTCCGTAGCCAAATGTCAAAAAAGGAACCCTTATGGATTCGTCATGTCTGTCTGTCTGTCCGTCCGTATGTCGCAGCCACTTTTTTCCGAAACTATAAGTGCTATACTGTTTAAACTTGGTGAGTAGATTGTATTTTGTGAACAGCATTAATATTTTCACATAAAAATAGAAAAAAAACAATAAATTTTGGGGATTCACAATACATCAAACTGAAACTCAAAATTTTTTTTTTCGTCAAACCCATACGTGTTAGGATAGGTCTTCAAAAATGATATTGAGGTTTCTATTACCATTTTTTCCCAAACTGAATACTTTGCGCAAGAGGCACTTCCAAAGTATTAAAATGTGTGTGTCCCCCTGTAACTTCTAAAATAAGAGAGTGATAAAACTAAAAAAAAAATATGTTGTACATTACCATGCAAACTTCCAATGAAAATTTGTTTGAACGAGATCTAGTAAGTAGTTTTTTTTAAGACGACATAAATCGTAAACCGCAATTTAACTTCATTCAATTTACACACTATTATTAAAACATCAATCAAAGTTACAACGAACTACAAGGACTTTTATATGTTGTTATTTGCTGCTACGGAACCCTTCATGGCGAGTCCTACTCGCACTTGGCCGGTTTTTTTTTTAGGAGTAGTATGTACGTATAGTAACCCTCTCTTGAGAGGAGACCTGAGCCCAGCAGTGGGACTTTATGGGTTTTTGATGAATGAAATAGTAGGAATTGTTTCTTTAACAAAAAGAAAACAAAATAAACTGCTGATACTGATCTATAGCATTGTGTAATATGAAAAGAAGCGTATCTCTGAATTTTTTTATTCAATTGCATAATAATTCAATGCTAAATTAAGACATCAAACAGATGATCCCAACATTCGCAGTTACAAGGTTCTTGGATTTGTTCTCTTACATATAACACACACACACACACACACACAGAGCGAGAAAGGCTTTTCAAGGAGTTTCATTTCTTTCTTCTAAATTAATCAATATTATAATTACGTATATTAACGTATATTAACATGTAATGGTTAAGGAATTTATTTACATATTATTATTATTATTTATTAAAGAAATTATTAAAGTTCTTTTTAAGCCGCTTTAATTTTTTATCAAGTATATTTTGTACCATGTTTAACTGGTTTATTTGTACAATCACATTATAAATAATATTCAACTCTACTTACAATTTATTATCATAAATTAAAACGTTAATAATTTACGCCAAACGTTTTTTAAAGTGTTCTTAAGTTCTTAAGGTAACTAAAAAAGAACCTCTTGCCAAAGTTACTAACCACCAGTTACCAGTTTTTTTTAACGTCAAATCAGATAGATGTATAATGCCATAATATGTTAAAAATTGAACACACGTTCCAAATGTAAGAATGTTAGAAAAGCAAATTACATCAAACCATAACAGTAAAAAGAAATAATACCATTCAAACGATTTGTTTGCAGAACGTTAACAGATAACGCAATTGAAAAAGAATGACAATGCTTTAGTTTAACAGTCAAAAACAAACTCAATTCGTGTGAATAAACAAATGGAATTTAATTGGAAAAACTTGTATTTTGATTGTTGTTACGATTCAATCAAATGTCTGTGGACATTCCAAGAAAGTTTGTGCTTTGATATCGTGCAATTGTCAATCTTTAAAATATGTTCATCTCATTTCAACAGCTTTGAAATTATTTAAATTAATTGTAAAAATAAATGAAAAGACAGCTCGACTTTCTGTTTTTAAACTAAAATAATTAACGTTTAATTGTGTTTGCAGAAAATTTGTTATTATTTTAAACCAAATCAAATTGTTTCATGCAATTTATAAGAAGAATACTGAATTAAATTTATGCCATATAAGTCATGTATACGAAAATGTTATACATAAGTTTTTTTCTTTTATGTTTGTTATGACCAATAAATTAATATTTCAAATGGTTTAATCAGTTCAGAATCTAAATTTATTATACAATTAATATTTAAATTATATTATTTTTTCCCATTATATATATCACTGTAATTAAAATGTTAAATTAATTTTTGCACGTAGACTGAACTTTACTAAATGAGTGTCAATCAACTTAATGAACAAATTTTTAATTTTGGATAATTCGATTCCATTCTAAGAAACATAATGCCAAAGGACTTTGTGGAATAAAACTGTCACGTAGAGAATAGGTGCGATTTTCGCAAATGAGCTGATCAATATTCAAGAGGCAAACGCCTTACCGTAACAACAGAACAAATTCGAAAGACGAAGTATCGGCTACGGACGGCCCTTAATGTAATTATCATAATGGCGACCAATAAAAGAGAGGTTCGGAATTCGTGACACAGCTTTAAAAAGTACTATCAAAGGTGCCCGAGGCGGAAAACGTCGCATCTTATTTAGCGCCCTCAAGAAAGAGGGTACTGCGATTGGGTCTTACCTAATCACATTACGACAGTGAAAGAGCTCCATGTAAAAAGGATCGAAACAGGTTTGCATGAAACGTCACCGTAAAATTCACTTTGTCACCTCGTCTATTAAACATGTTGATATCAGTAAATCATGAACATCGTTAACGGTGTACTGTAATTTCTGACAAATTCTCAACACTCTTTGGATATTAATGCAAACTAGTTTTATCAAAACCCAAACGGATTGATTCAAATCACCCTCTTTATATCATACAATAAGGGCAATTCCATTCACATCTATATCGGCGAGTAGATCAGGCGTGAAGTCTTTTATATTTGGAGTCACGTGTCGACCAACGTCCAGGAAACCGAGAGTGCCGAATGTGTTTGAGCGAATCTAATGCACTCAAAACCATGCGACGTTCGAACGAGGGGTGAATCTGGGGTGACATTGGAAACAATGAAGACAGAAATGAAATTTGGAGACTGTATTATTTGCGGAAAAATCAATGGTGAAATGTTTCCGATGGTAGCAGCCGTAGCGGCGACAGGAAGGCTGATCATTATTATTACTGTCCTCACCGTGAATGGAAGCGTGCCGGCCTGCTTCCGTATATAACGTTTCTTTTATTGTAATTGTCGGTTGTACAAAAAAGATTACTTTGCCATTAACTTGCCTGCCACTTTAATTTTTATAATATAGTACATAGTATAATCTTCTATAAACTAAACTTTAGTAGTATTTATAGCTTGTTTTTAATATTTAGACAATAACAAACTTGTTAACTACTAATAATGATAACGATAACGCCTTTCCTTAAGAACTTGTTTTCCTTCATATAATTTAATCATAGTACCTATAACTGTTTGTTCCCGTGTTTTACTTTTGTAGTCTATCTTGGTAGATTACAATAGTAGGTAAAAACCTCCTTTATAAGTAGAGATCTACGTTCAGCAGTGGATTTTTCAACTCCGTCCGGCCGTTCGTACTTCCTTGGCTTACTGTCATAACAGTTAGTGCTAGAAAGATGAAGCTTTGGATGGATATCTGTTTTTATTAGGTTGACAAAGTGCTAAGATAAAAATGCACGGAAAATATTTTTATTTAGGGTACCTACCCTACACGAAAAGTGGGGATGTTTTTTTTCTCACGTCTACTCCATCATGTCGGGTATTATTAGATAGAACTGGACTTAACTATTTTAAAAAGGCGTTGTCCAGACAGCTTTTTGATAAGAGTATCCGTTTGCAAGTTATTCCACATAAAATCTTATTTTTTGTTAGGGGTGTCCTCTAAAAGCTAAGCGGCTGGCTCAAAAAATCTGAAAAAATGAAGACGGTAGTCCATTTATCGAACTTTAAAGGAATATTATAGACGCTTAGATAACTTTTTAGTTCATTAGTTATAGAGGCCTAACTTGTAAAATGCGTTCACTTGGAAAACTTCGTACAAAAATAAAGAAATAATAAATAAACATAACAATTATCTTGGGGCGCGATTTAAAATCCACGAGTAATGTGGCTGACTACGGAACCCTATTCTAAGCATGATCTCATTCGCACTGGACCGATTTTTGTTAAATAAATATTGATGTTAATAAATTATCTCGATAGGTATTTAATTTTGTTAAGTAAACATTGAGTTGACGACTTCATCAGTTTTTCTTTTAGCCGTACAACGCCCAACGGGTTATAGCTTCGTGCGTTGCGAGTTATAACAAGGAATATCCATTCACTTGCTTTTAATAATCTTGAAGAACAGTTCATTATACCCTTCGTAAGTTATAAAAGCTTTTCTAGTTAGTTAAGCTGAAACATATTTTTCAGTAAAGGGTAAACGTGTTATGAAGTTTTTCAACAAACATTATAATATTATGCTTAGAGGTTCACTTCCTGGTAACCATCAGCTCGAATTACAAGCTTGCGAATCTAAGTTGCTGAAGGATGGTTTTATATTGTACTATACTTTACGAACTGTATTTACATCAATAGCCTCTAATAGTCCACGGCTAAACATAGACTTCTCTCCTAGAAGGTTTGGAGGTTTGCCGTACTGAACCATACGCTGGCTAGATATATATGGGGTTTGTTGGATGAAAAAGAGTGGAAACTCTTTTCTTCTATTACCCGTCTATTTGTCCTTAATCATCACCTATCCTTAAACACCTAACAATCTTTATCCATGTGCTTTGAGTTCTCCCATACTTAAACAGGCTTTCTGTTCATGACGAGAGTGAGGTCAAATTTTGTATACTTTTAGAAAATGACTTTTTTTTGTTATTTCATAAGAGATATAAAATTGATCATCTGTATGCGATATAACTAATTTAAGATAAGTTTCTTGAAACCAGGAAACCAATGTCTTTACTATTATCATTGAATCTGTTTCTAATTAAGTTTCTACAATTTAGTGCGTTTTCAATCTAAAAGATTAAATAGATTTATAAAAACCACTTTAATATTAACTTTTGGTGGACTGAGCCTAATCAAACAGCCTTTTCACGATTGAACAACTTTAAGTGATTTTTTTGGAAGTTTGTAGGAGTTTAATAATTCCCAATCCGTTTCTTTCATTTCTTGGATAATTTGAACTAAAATAGTTGCAAATGATTGGAATTTCTTCTATACATATAACGATGGAGAGATCAATCAGTAGTGGGAGGTAATATATTAAAAATAATATCTAGTAAAATTAAAGTAGTTAAACAATTAGAAATCAGTATTATATGAATTGTGAGATGTAATTTAATTTTCAGACTATCTATAAACAATATTTCATTTAAATCGATTCAGTAGTTTTGCCTTGAAAGTCGGAACGACAGACAGAGTTACTGTCGCATTTATAATATTGCGAGGGCGAGTTAGGGGCTGGCAAGACACGTTGTGGCTACATAATCTTATCGTTGGCTGTTTTTAAGCCACCCGAAGGTCTCCAACTAAGCTTCACAAATTTTATCTTATGATAACAACCGGTACCAACTGCTTACCGTGACCGCCGTATGATACGCTATTAACACATTACGCCAAAAACGGTCATCCATCTAAGTGCTGACCGCGCCGTTAATACTTTCCCTTGGTGATTGCTTCTAATCATCTATTGACACTTGGCTACGAGTGCCTCTGAACTGAACTGATTAAAATGAAACTTTATAGTAATATAGCTTTTACATCAGAATAGCACACAGGCCTTTATTTACCATGCAAACCAACATACACCTTGGCTAAGCCGTGGACAAAAGCTAGCAAACAATCATTCATTTCCCAACTTTCTGTCAGTCGTCAATCTAGGCGTCATATTAAGTCAAAAGCACTCGCGTCAAATCATAAAGTTTTATGGTTTCGAATTTAAAGAGCCCTCTTATTCGAGCACGAATAGACTAGCATCAGGGGTAACAAAGATCGAGCCCCCTTTTTATATTATTGACGTGTCGCGTACTAAATTGGTACCTTTAGGGGAAAAAAATCTTGTTTCATTTGACGCATTTGAAATTTCGTTTGTCACATACCTTACGTGGAAAGGTGGGGTTCTAACTCGATTTTTATTTTGTTTGGTTATATAAAACGATGTTTCATAATTTAAAAATAAAAAATAATTAAAAGATCCGTTCGCGTCGCATTAAAAACCATGAAATAAGATTATTAGATTGTTTTCATTATTCGTAAATAAAATAAATATTTCGGACGTCTGACACACAACATCATCTAGTCCCATAGTAAGCAGAGCTTGTACTGTAGGTACTAGTCAACGGATATAAATACCTATATACTTTTTTTTGCAAAAACATACATATTATATATAGAAAACACCCAAACTACGAAACAAATATTTTCAGATCATATTATTGTAAACATTCAGTCCGACCCGGGCATCAAATCCGAGACATCCACTAGACCAACAATGAAGGTCAAATGTAAATAATTTGACGATTCACCTCGTTCACGTATTTAAAAACTTTTCTTCCATCAGCATTCATGATAACAAGAAAACCGGTCGCTGCCTCTGACATATACTTTCAGTATTAGTTTAACATCAAATTGTTTTTGAGAAAACTTGGTAGGTTCTTCAATCGGATTCAAAACGTAATATTCATACGTGAACTTAAAAAAAGTTGCGTTGTGAAACGAGTGAAGTAGTTCTTCTTCATATAGCCTAAAATAAAATTAACTGTACATAAATCAATTTCAGTTTTTTAATAGCAAAGGTTACCTAAGTTATAAGTGAAAACGCCGTCCGTGGGATTCTTCAAATTAAAAGTTTTAAGAAGGTTGCTTTGAATCCGATATTTCGATCTTTCTTAGAAGGTTTAAGGGCCATATCGGTCCGGAAACACTTAAGCAAACTAATAAGATAAAGTCTATGAAATTCAATTTGGGCTCAATCTTTATGTATATGCACATATTATGTATTAATAAAACTGTACTCAATTCATCATCATCATCATAACCAAAATATGTCTACTGATCGACATAAAAATTAGATCGGCAAACACATATACTAACCATTAAACCAACGAGGCAAAGGCAGACGCAGTAACTATAAGTAACTTATTACACAATGTTATGATTTCAACAGATAACTTTGATATAGACTCCACGCATCATTAACTCTTCGATAAACCCCATTAGCTACTGCATATAACCACGGAATAATTACTCCAGTTTTAATTATAATCTCTCAGTAGTTGGCGTCAAACAGAGACCAATTTTGGCCGAGCAATAATAGCTGATGTTGCAAAATATATGGCTTGAGATACCGTGTTATTATGTAATGGTCATTTAGATGTATTACGTGTAGGAATTGAATTTGCTTTTGGAATGGAATCTATACTGTTATCTATTATGTTGCGCTTTCTCGGATAAACTACTACACCTATTTCAGTAAAATTTTGGCATCAAAATACTTTCATTCTTGAGGAAGGAACATATGCTACTTTTTACCTCAATAAATACGCGGAAGGAGCTACGAGCAAAAGTTAGTTGAATATAAATTTGCTTACATGAAAACCTTCCTTCAAACCTCTTTTGTGGTGTGCAATGGGAGAGACTTTAGTAGTGAAATGCGATAGGATGATGTTGATGATGAAAATGATGATGTACATTAGTCGGGTATCTACCACCTTAGACTCCATAACGATATGTAATACTCCTTTAGGTGATGATGATTAAAATTTGAATATGAAGATTGTCCTTTTAATTTTTTCATAGTTGCTAATCATCAATAACAATAAACTATTTGAAATCGTGTTAATATTTCAAATAAGTATATAGTCATAATCCTTACTTATATTAAAAACTACTGAACAGATTTGGATCAAACTTTATATTACTATAGCTTATATATCAAAATAACACATAGATTACTTTTTACTGCAATAATACACGCGGGCGGAGTCGCGGGCGAAAGCATATAAATTCTCGGGTATTGGTATTGCTATGAATAGTAGCTTTGTATACGTAATAAAGTCTACTGATATGTCCCCTACTAAATGTTTGATAACGATTGCAGATAGGTTTGAGTGCGCCCGCATGTCACAACCCTGGTTAATTTTATACCGGTTCATAAGTGTTTTGATTATCACAACGAGAGAAACACCGTATCTACCCAATCCTTTGAATCCTGTATACAATATTACGTTACGTTACAGTACAGTACATAGATAATTATTTTATTTAAATAAAGTCCCTAAGAATGTAAAGAATTTAAAATAATGCAAAGCCCAAATGAAATATAATTCATGACAAAATATTTAAAATTAATGAAAAAATTTGAAAACCTCAAGCGAAAAAGTCAAATTTGAGAGATTTCAAGCTTTCACATTAAAACGAACGATATACAGCATTGAAAACTGTTTAGCCAACTACATGCTCCAGTAAATGCACTGAAATTTATATCAAAATTAGCCACCTCAACTGAGACGGTAAGCAGTACAAATCCGGCGAATCGATCCGTCACTGCCCCACCCCATGGGTTAAGGCCCCATTACCAGATAAATAAATGCAATTTATTACATTTACCAATTTACATACACTTTGTGACGACATGTCTCTTGACTTAAACGTCGTTAGGGAGGGGCGGCAGAGTGACGTGACAATTTTGACACATGCAGAGGTTGTGTTGGATATAAAGCATTTTAAAGGTTATGTGTTATGGGTACTTGACAATGTTTACTCGGTGAGGCTTTATGTACAAACACCCCGTGTATATGTAGCGAGAGTTTATTGGCAACCTTAAACAGACTAGTCAACAAATCTTTTCATTTTTTTTATCTTACGAGAAATAAATCTAATAATTATAAACATTTTAGGAGTGAATTCAAGTTCCCCGATTTTAATATGGATACTTATTTAGTTTACAAATAAACTTGTGAAGATCATGACGGAATGAAAATGGAAATCTTTTCATTTCAAAATCCTAAAAACGCTACAGTCGAGGATCCTTAATTAGTGTATATTATTAGCATAGATATTAGAGATCGTTGGGGACCCGAACTTTTTTTAAAAGAAAAAGAATATTACGGAGAACGTAGTCTTCCAAAAATTATTATTCAATTAGAAGTTTTGTCGTCCTTGTCGTAATTAGTCAAAAAGATAATTAAGCTGCTTTCTGATGTGTATAATGGAACTGTTTTAATGTACTTTCTGTCGTTATAAAATTTTATGAAAGCATACGAGTATACCGACATTGTATTAAAATAACGAGCATTGTTGACTAAAATGGAGACTATGACATTCATTCTATTTCCATATACTTTCATTGTTTATACTCGAGATTCGAGAATCTGGATACCTACATATCCATATGTCAAAATCACGAGAGGCTGTTGTACTTTTTTAGATTTATTTTAAGTTTGAAATTTGCACAATAAAAATTAAGTTTTATTACAAGCCTTCAAGTTGCCACACCCGATGCCTTGATAAATTGATTACCCCATAAACTGCATTCGCGACATTAAAAATGTGCAATAAACTCACTCCCTCGGGTTATAAAGCTAAGTTTTAAAATGGAATTTCTCTATTAGTTTGAACATTCGACAAATGGACAAGTGAAGTTGTGCATTAAAGGACTTTTAGAGTATTGCCTAAGGCAACGCGTGGCGCAGGCAGAACGAATGCAATACCGTTATTGATTGACAAAAAAAATAATTCGATTGTGGAACATGAAATATCTGACTTTCTGTCGATAGCCTAAGGCTAACTTGTTATTGTTCGAACCAGCATCTACTGGGGTCCTATTATAAGTCTACGTAGTTTATGTACTTTAAACAGCGTATTACATAGCACAAGTAATTTTAAAAGAAAATAATTCTGGCATTGAACTTTTTTTTAAGAGAAAAGGTTGTCAATACAACTAGCATTCAAACTATTATACATTAGTTATCCTCAATGTAGAATTTTCCTCTTTTGACACCTGTCCGATATTTTACTGATAAATATTAATCGATTAAAACCAGTGAAAGCTATATAAGCATATTAACTATGTGATCAGCATTATTGTAGCAGTTCAGATATTCTTAATGTAAAATTAATAGTATATATCACAATTTTGAAAATATTTGTCATCATTGACCAGTTTAGCAAGGAACATTACATGGCCCTCAAAGTTTGTAGTAATTGTACATATAATAATTTTAAAATGTATAAATATACTGATTTTTTACTATTTAAGATCCTCTAAAAGCTTTAATTCACTTAGCAAAATTGAATGACAAATTAGTACTAAATTTTATTAACATCGACATTTAGATTAAAAACTGAGGAACAAAGTGGACCGGACTCGAACAAGCTGATAAATTAAACGGCTCTCATGTTCCAGTTACCGAGACTTCTAATACGGTTAGGGTCAAGACAGATTCAGTCGTGCAATCTTTATCACCAACATCTGGAGGAGAGATAGCCAACTGTTTGATCTAGATAAACTTTGCCATTGCAATCGTCATGAACGCAGATCTTATGTTTTATTAGAAAAGTTGCTAGAAATATGAATGTTGTTACACAGTTCATTGAAGCAGGTTATTCTGATCTTTTTTGGAATGGAACTTAAACTTTCATAGAGTACGAGACCAAGAGTTCATTTCCAAATTTTTATAATTGGAGAATTTCGTAACTCAGATCATAAAACATTTAAAATGTGTGAGAAGAAACAATTTTCCGTCGTAATCCTTTATTCTAAATTTATTGAGGGTCACCCTACCTACTGTAAGTAACTGTTACGAAAACGGGACGTTTAAATTCCGAGAGAAGTGTCGTCGTATATCACAGAAACATAATTTCTGGTCCCCATATAAAAAGTGAACTTCCAGTATCCTGAGCACCAAGCGTCTGTTTCTTATTTCTCCCTTACTAGAACTGATTGTTTTTATAACCAAGGGTGGCAGCCTTAAACTTTGAATCTATGAAACACGTGTAGGGAACTACATTGAGGTAAGGTCCCCCTCGGGTACAGCGTTGTTTAGTTTGGTCATCTAATAACAGAAACAATATTTGCTTTACTTTCTGTTTTGTTTAGTTGACTAGTGTTGAAATGAAAGAATAACAATGTTTTAATTTGTTATTTTATAGAAGTTTGACTATGTTATTAGAATGAGCTCTGGCAAACATATTTTTGGAATAAATATTTAGCTGGACCGAAAACCAATTAACAATAGAAATGTGTATATACCCATTTTGCAACGTGCTTCTCGTATTTTCTATCTGTTGTTATAACAAAACGAATGATAATGATAATATGTAAATATGCTTAAATACTTTATAAGTCGATAGCTTAAATGGTTTCAAAATACTTATTGCTGAGAGTAATGTTTATTTTTTCGCTTGAACATTACAGTCAAATCGTAAATGTAAAAAAAAAAACTGATTTTGTCCGATATTTACAATAATAATTATAAGCAAATATTAAAGAACATAAAACAGTAAATTATATATATCTATAGTCATTGAAATTTATCACACATTTTATCTCAATGTACACACATCGACAAAAGATTTGGGCCTAAGCTACTAAGCTCAGAGAGATTGGTGTAAGTTGGTAACAAAGGATGAAATAGTTCCGAAAGAATATTAGATAGAAGAATAGAAGATATTATAGTAGTCCTATATGAAAATAATTGTATACAAAGTATTTATAACTGTGGCCAAAATTTAATATAATTGAATAAAAATCATAACATAAAACAGATTAGTGTAGTAATCTATTCTCGTGTATAAAAAAAGCGGCCAAGTGCGAGTCGGACTCGCCCATGAAGGGTTCCGTATCAGCAAGTAACATCATATAAAAGTTCTTGTAGTTCGTTGTAACTTGGATCGATGTTTTTATAATAGTGTATTGATTGAATGAAAGGTAAATTGCAGATTACGTTTTATGACGTATTAAAAAAAACTCATTTTTCCACTTTGGAAGTATCTCTCGCGCAAACTATTCGGTTCAGAAAAAAATGGTACTAAAAACCTCAACATCATTTTTGAATACCTATCCATAGATGATGAGAGATCCACACGTATGAGTTCGACGAAAAAAAATTTTTTGAGTTTCAGTTCCAAGTATGGGGACCCCCAAAATGTATTGTTTTTTTTTCTATTTTTATGTGTAAATCTATATTCGGTTCACAGATTACATCTACTTACCAAGTTTCAAAAGTATAGCTCTTATGGTTTCCGAAAAAAGTGGCTGTGACATACGGACGGACATACGGACGGACAGACGGACAGACAGACAGACAGACATGACGAATCTATAAGGGTTTTGTTTTTTGCCATTTGGCTACGGAACCCTAAAAACGCCTATTTATATAGGCGATGTAATGATAACTTACTGCAATGTCGAGGTTATCCTCGACATTGCATTTATACTATCTGAGCAATGAGCAAAAAATGATTTGTAAAATTACAGAGACAACAAAACACATACTCTATCCAAGTTATATTTCTAACTATATTTCATCAAAACGGAAAATTCATTTTCAAGAATAGAAATAAAAACTAAACTCGTAACATAAAAATATGTAATATAAGTAAAAGTCCCATTAAAAGTGAAACTGTAAAGTTAAAATCGTCAATGACCCTTTTCTCCTTATCAGGTAAAAGTGTAACAGTAGTTTTAATGTTAAAACCATGAAACAAATTTTGTGAAAGTAGTAAGAACCCGATCCTTTATTGCGGGTCAATACTCCCGTAATATTGATGAAACTTGATACCGCTCGAATTTCTGACAGCAGTTGTAATACAAATCCCGGTGCTATCCGAATAATCTCGACCACAATTCGCCGCGACCCCTCTCACTTACCCTAAATCAAAGTGTTCGCGTCACAACTCAACAATAAAAAAGGGAATATTTATTCGTTATTTGTTGTCGTTTCGTATTAAAATAAAGCGGCTATCTAGGCCTCACCACCCTCCTCTTGCTTTATCTAAGATCAAAATTGCATAAAATGCTCGTCTCTCTTGCGAATGTGACAGTCTCCGGCCGGGGACTACGCATCTCATTTCACAGATCCCGTATTATGTATAGTAACTTATATTTGTGTTATAAATGCACACATTGGATTATATAATAATTCAACATTAACTGATAATCGTAGTAAACAAGGAAAACTTCTGTTTTATGCGAAAACATTTATCTCCTTATCGTACTTTAATGTTTGGATTGCCTATTTTTGTAGTTAGGTACTTTTGTTATTTTGTAAGTTGTTATGGTAACATTAACGCCGTTAGTACACCTACGCATCCGTATGCGGCAGCGAAACAACGAAAAAACTGACAGTAGTATGGCAGAATTTCGCATACGCTACGTCTCACTCTAGCACTAGGCTACATGAAATAGTTGCGTCCTTGTCGGTATTGTTTCGCAAGGATCTGCGTAATCGTCGTTACACAGACGCAGATGTTTCGCTAGTGATGTTTTGCATCGCAAGGTGTTCGCATGCGTTCTGTCGTTGAGGACAGACTTTCTTACCATGGAAGCCGAAAATATTGAAATATTTTTCTTTGCCAAAAAACTGCTATGTACTAACGTTCCGCAGATATTTCGCTACCGCAGTAGTTTAGCAGTGATTCGCTGTCGCATACGAACGCGTAGGTGTACTAACGGCGTAATGAGCTCATAAAACGGGAATACTCGTAGAGGTCAATATATTCTATGCAAGCTGAAGTCTATATAATAACACATCATACCATAACACAAAATATGTACTAAGATATGATACCATAGTATATACTCTTTATCTTTAACATTGATCCTATCGATTTTTGCTTCTTCTGCCCAGCAAATATTTTATTCATACAGTTTATTTTCTAAAATATATTATATAAACAGGATATTTAATCTATTCAATGAGACTACTTGTTTTCAGTCCCACAAATACTATCTGTTACGGTTTTGCTTTTTAGCGTTATGAGTCAACGAAAACCTGAAGTCGCCTATTAAATTAATTCTGTGACTAACCATTAATTTACATTCGAATGAATAAAAAAAAGAGTCAAAATGAACTCTAGATACTCTAAATTGTGAGTTCAGATCAGCATGTGTTCGCAAAGTGTAATATTATATCACATCAATACATTACGAATAACATCATTACAATAGTCAAATCCCTATTCATATATAATGAAAGTAGTTTCCATCGCGTTTAAAGTAGTCCAATCCAAAAATAGTTTTTGGGAAATCTGTTTGCTATCGAATGGGTGAATTTTAACGAATCGTATTTTACTTTGAACAAACATAGATGGATACGGTCTTTTCAGATCTGCACGTATTATGTATTATGTTAACCAAATAATTTTCCCTTTGTATCGAACCATTGAATCGTAACATGTAGAGACTGTGATTGGACACATCTCTATGACGTCATGTGTGATAGTAATGTTAAATGTGATTGATTCTTGATGTTGCATTTCTATAAAAAAACAGTTTATTTAAAGTTTTGTGTGTAAAAATGAGTAATCTCAATACGTTATAAGTTTCACATATTGTACTAAGCCATGCAACAAAAAATCAAGTTACATATGATGATAATTTGTAACGTAACCTAAAAAAAAGCGGCCAGTGTATTGATTGAATGAAAGGTAAATTGCAGTTTACGATTTATGACGTATTAATAAAAAACTACTTATAAGATTTGCATAGTAATGTATAACATATATTTTTTTTTAGTTTTATCACTCTCTTATTTTAGAAGTTACAGGGGGGGGGGACACTCATTTTTCCACTTTGGAAGTATCTCTCGCGCAAACTATTCAGTTTAGAAAAAAATGATATTAGAAACCTCAACATCATTTTTGAATACCTATCCATAGACAACCCCACACGTATGGGTTCGAAGAAAATTTTTTTTTTGAGTTTCAGCTCCAACTATGGGGACCCCCAAAATGTATTGTTTTTGTTCTATTTTATGTGAAAATCTTAATACGGTTCACAGATTACATCTACTTACCAAGTTTTAAAAGTATAGCTCTTATGGTTTCCGAAAAAAGTGGCTGTGACATACGGACGAACAGACAGACAGACAGACATGACGAATCTATAGGGGTTCCGTTTTTTGCCATTTGGCTACGGAACCCTAAAAAATGAAAAATTATCAAAAGATTTGAATAGATCTTAGATTTACTAACTTTAAGTCTAACTTATCTGACTTCTTTATTTGTTATCTATGCGTCGTTGTTCTTGTGATATTTCAAACACCTCGACTAATTCTTTCCTCTATTAATGTTTCCTTTACTTATTTTTAGCTACGTACTTACTTTATGAGTTTAAATTTTCTGAGTAGTTATAGGTACCATGGCAAACATCTGTTTACCCTTTCTAAGATCCCCTCCTATAGATTATTGACATGTCAGTAAACATTACTTTAAATCATCTGGCTACAATGTGAAGTTACTGTGCTCAAAGAGAAAATTTCTTTTGTGACCCGTACGAGTACGGACGTATGAAAATGAGACCAGAATTTATGGTTTAACTTACAATCCTATCGAATAAACTAATAACATTATCATTTCTACCACTCAACAATTTATGAAGCTGAGCTTAGCATCTAGTAGCGTTCGTGCATTAACCAGGTACGTCAGTCTGCTATGAATATAGTAAGAGATAAAAATGATTTTTATCATTTAAGTTTTACTCCAACTAAGCATCTCTGCTTCGATCCTTCAATATCAATTTTGAAGAAAATTTTAGACATGCTAAATTTAAGTTATTTAGGTAATTTTCCACACGTTTTTATTACAATATTTCTTGTTTAAAAATACGGATGTATCCACGTTTTGAACATTTAAACTTTACCTACAAATAATTTAATCATGACTATTCGTGACATGTATAGGTAATTATTATGTTCCTGCAAATATAAACTCAAACGTAGTGCAGGACGCCCTGCGGCACGATGGACCGACGATTTGAGGACGGTGGCTGGCGGCCCAGGACCGGGATGGTTGGCGTTCCTTGGGGGAGACCTTCGTCCAGCAGTGGACGGCGATAGGTTGACACTATATAAACTCAAAATGTTTAGTATATTTCTCTTATCTCTTTAAGCCTTTGTTTATCTTACTTTTGTGTGTGATACATTTTTAAACTAAAAATTCCATCAATTTTAAGTCGTGCTTGACCAGTTGAGGATAAAACTTGTCCGAAGCAGAGAGGCGAAGTAATAATTGTTGTAACCCTGCATTTCACTGAAAGTTTTACCTGAGCGACCACTACTACTATTATTTAGTCACTCGCGAGTCTCTGAAATAAATATGAATTGTTCAGTTTGGTTTACTTCTTGTTTTTCCTAGCCAAAGCATCAAAAGCTATCCTTGAATTCTTAAGTTCTTACTTTAAAGGGATATTCGGATCGATCAAGCATTATAGAAACCTACAAATCAATTCAAATTGTATTTGCAGTATTCACGTAGCTTGCTGGTCTGTGAATCAGGTAACACAACTGTTTATATTGTTCTGATATTCATCTATCATATAAACTCATAAGTTTACCCATTATCGTTCGATCCGAATTATCCATACTAATATTATAAATGCGAAAGTAACTCTGTCTGTCTGTCTGTTACGCTTTCACGCCTAAACCACGGAACCGATTTTGATGAAATTTGGTATGAAGATAGAACTGAACTTGGGAAAGGACATAGGCTACTTTTTACTGCAATAATCGAGATACAAAGGTTTTTACCTTTTTACCTAGGTGATTATAAAAATACATAAATCGTAGATGTCAATATGTATCACTGTTTATCTCCTGTCAAAACTTCACAGGTTGCTAGGCATAACACACTTGCATGGCAACCATAATGATAGTTTGTAAATGACATAAAGACCAGTAGAGCAGGGTAGATAATTTTTAAAAACAAAATTATAGTACGATGAAACCCATTGGAACAGGAGGAGAATATTATAAAAATGAAAGGATAAATAATTTACGGGCGATCTGCGATCTGAGGGGGGTCGGGTAGGTGGGGGAGGTTTTCGGGTCCTCCTCGGACGGGGCGTGAAAAAGCATCTCACTAAGCCGCCATAGTGTGGGCCGCCATACATTATTGTCTGCATTCGCAGCAAGTGTGGTAGCCCCGACTCTTGGATTCTGCTCATGCTTTCCATTAGGCAGGGTAGAGTCACTTTGAATGGCTAAATATATAAAACAAAGAGTAAATTGGGAATAAGGCTAGGAAGATGAAAGGGTAAAAAATGGTTTATCTCAATTTCTGGCAAAACTACAAGTCCTATGGAAAAAAGTTAAATGGCAAAGTTGTAGGTAATTAAAAGATCTACAACTTTTTAGGGTTCCGAAGTTTATGACTTCGAACCCTTATAGATTCGTCATGTCCGTCTGTCCGTCCGTCCGTCCGTCCTCGACTTACCATCCAAACAGTAAGTGCTAGAAAGATGCAACTTTGCATGAATATGTATTGTAATTACGTCGACAAAGTGCTACAATAAAATTATGAAAAATATTTTTATTTAGGGTACCTCCCCGACACGTAAAATGTGGATGTTTTTTTTTTCTCGCGCCTACCCCATCATGTGGGGTATCATTATATAGGTCTCTTAAAAACATTAAAGGGTTGTTAAGACGATTTCTTGATTTAGAAATCCGTTTGCGAGAAATTCCACTTTAAAGGTCACTTTTTTGTAAAACCGGGCATCCTCCCCCTCTAAAAGCTAAACGGCCGGCTCAAAAAATCTGGGAAAATTCGTGATAGTGGTCCATATAATGAACTTTAAATGAAAACTATATCGAATTAGATGACTTTGTTAGTTCAGGAGTTACAGAGGCTTAACTTCTACAATGTGCTTACTTGGAAAACGTCATACAAAATTAACGCATTAATACGTAAACATAACAATTTATTATCCATTGGATACAATTTCTAATCCACGTACCATTATGGATGACTGAGGAACCCTTTCCTGTGCGTGGCCTGACACGCACTTGGCCGATTTTTTATTTACACTTTTTTTCACATAACCTCAAATTATAAGTGAAAAATTAAAAAAAGTTTTTGGTTTTCTATTTTTATCTTTTACAAATAAAATAATTTTTAAACGAAGTTTAGTAAAAACTTACCTTTTTATATCCCGAATACACTGTAATTTTTTTGATTTGAAATATTTATTTTTTTCACCCTATTTCGACTTTTTTTAAAAAATTGGGCTGTTTGATGAAATCTCTACTTTCCGATGGTGTAATCCCTACTAATATTATAAATGCGAAAGTAACTCTGTCTGTCTGTCTGTCTGTTACGCTTTCACCTAAACCACTGAACCGATTTTGATGTAATTTGGTATGAAGATAGAACTGAACTTGGGAAACGACATAGGATACTTTTTATCGCGAAAATAAAGGTAGAAGGGTTTGAAATAGGGGACGAAAATTTGTGTCGAAGTTCCTTATTATCAAACATAAAGTCATGTAAGACGAATTCCACGCGGGCGAAGCCGCGGGCGGAAAGCTAGTTTCATATATAATAAGTAAATTGTAAACAAATTTCTCTCTATCTGACATCTGTCTATTGTATACAAATTTGACACTTCCAAAGTGACATTTGATCACTGATTTGATCAGCGGGCTGCGTTCGGATACGTTAAGAATTAGCTATAATGTTTCATTACACGCATCATCGTTACATTTAAAAATTGCTATCTTTACCGTGTGCTTGTTTCATGTATAGTTTTTATTTTTATAACTAATATTGTGAGCTGGTGGGTGGTGCAGAGAAAGACTTAACTTAGCTATTGAGAGGGTTCTTAATAAAAAATCAGTTTATAAATATTATTAGACATCATATATTTATTTAAATATTATATTCTATTTAGTATATTATATTATAGTATATTTATTTAAAGTATATTTATAATTTTATAATATCTTTCTTTTTATAATTCTAATGATAAGTGATAGTGATGACTCTTTTAATTCTGCCTATGAATCTGCAGTTTCCACTGATGAAGATAGTTTCACCTCCATGCCTGACACATTGGGTAATCACCTGCGTAATATATTCAACCAGCAATCTAATAACCTACTCAATGTGTGTCACATAAACTCACAAAGCATACCTAGCCATTTTGCGGACTTGACAGAAGCCTTCACTGACACAAACATCCACGCTGTCCTCGTTTCCGAAAGTTGGCTCAAACCAAATCTGCCTTCCACATCCTATTCCCTACCAGGTTACGTTCTTGTCAGAAATGACCGGATTGACAGAAGAGGTGGCGGGGTAGCTATTTACGTCCACTGTTCCTTACCCTACAAAATCCTAGCATCTTCTCCATCCTCCTACAATGCTGACATTGAGCATCTCTTTCTTGAGGTCTCTGTTAGAGGAATCAAGATGGTCCTGGGTGTCGTCTATTGTCCTCCCTCTATTGATTACTTCTCCAGTCTTGAAACGGTACTGGAATCTTTAGGGTCAGAATATGCACATCATGTCATCATGGGAGATTTTAACACCGATCTTACCCTCCAATCCCTACGATCCTATAAACTTTGTCAGATTGTCGAATCAGCTGATATGCAGATCTTACCACTTCAACCGACTCACCACAATAATCTGGGGAGAGACACATGGCTGGATTTGATAATCACGTCTGTCCCAACACTTGTCCGTAACCACGGTCAACTTGCAGCACCCGGTTTTTCCAACCATGACTTAATTTTCCTTTCCTATGCCCTGAAATCCCCTAAACCTCCCCCTAGAGTATTGCACAAGCGCTGCTTTGGTAGTTTAGATGTAGATAAGCTACGTGGCGATACTTCAAAGCTTAACTGGGATGTTGTAACCACAGCCTCTAATTTGGACGATAAGGTCGAAGCCTTCAACGCAATGATTTTTGCCTTGTACGACTCCCATGCGCCTATAAAAAAAATTAAACTCAAGAGGCCACCTGCTCCATGGATGACTGAGGAGATCCTCTCAGCTATGAGGCGAAGAGACAGGGCTTACTGTAAGCATAAAAAGGACCGCACAGATGAGAAGTGGAAACTATACAAAGGTGCCAGGAACCGCTGCAATCAGATGATACGCAATGCTAAACGCCGTCATATTCACGACAACCTTATTGGTACTTCCCCTGCCAACACCTGGAAGTTCCTTAGAACCCTAGGCATTGGTAAACAGGCGCCTGATGGCTGGTCGGGATTTGTTGGTTTGGAAGATATTAATCGCCATTTCTCCACATCCTCCCATTTGGATCACCAAACTAGAAATCTTACGGTCAGTTACTTGGCGAACCTAAATTCACCCAATAATAAGTCTTTTCAATTTGTTCCAGTCGCGCAGGGTGAGATCAGAAAGACTATCCTCTCCATCAAATCCAACGCTGTGGGTTGTGATCAGATCAGCAGGCGTATGATCATAACCATTCTCGAAGAACTTTTACCTGTAATCACACACATCATTAATTACTCCTTATACTCCGGTACCTTTCCCTCACTATGGCGTAAAGCTTACATAATTCCTTTACCCAAAATCGCAAATCCCACACTTCCTAATCACTTCAGGCCCATATCTATTCTTCCCTTCCTCTCCAAAATCCTTGAATCCTGCGTACATAAACAGCTGTCTGATTACATCCACAAAATAATTTGCTAAGCCCATTTCAATCGGGTTTTAGGCCCGGCCATAGTACTACCACTGCTCTCCTCAAAGTGACTGGCGATATTAGAGAAGCCTTGGAGGAAACAAAGGTGACAGTTTTGGTTCTGGTTGACTTTTCGAACGCCTTTAATACCGTCAGTCACGATATTCTTTTGGCCATCCTCTCCTATCTCAAGATCTCGCCTGAGGCGCTGGAATGGTTCTCAGCTTATCTTCAGGGACGCCAACAGCCCGTCCGCGTTGACGAACTCTCATCAGGATGGTGTGATGTTGACTCTGGTGTCCCTCAAGGCGGTATACTTTCTCCTTTGCTTTTCTCAATGTTTATTAATCTCCTATGTCCCGAACTTCGCAGTGCGTATCACCTGTATGCTGACGACCTACAACTGTATTCTCGGGCCAGTGTGGATGATATAACGACGGCTATTAGTAACATCAACACTGATTTTAGGACTATCGAGAGCTGGTCTGCGCGGTTCGGATTGGCGATTAACCCGACTAAGTGCCAGGCTATAGTAATTGGCAGTCGACGTTCAATGGACAGGGTCAATTTAGAAATGCTCCCTCAAATAATTTTGAATGGCACCACTATACCGGTCAGTCGAAAAGTGAAGGACTTAGGCTTGGAAATCGACTGTACTATGAGCTGGCGTGACCAAGTCGCATATGTATGCCAGAGAGTCACCGGCATCCTCAGAGCACTATATCGCTTAAAAAACTTTCTTCCCGTGAAAACTAAGACAATGCTTGTGCAATCTCTTATCTTCCCTTTGATCGACTATGGTGACGTGTGCTATTATGACCTGAATGCAGATCTTCTCAACAAGTTAGATCGTCTTCTCAATAACTGCATTCGATTCATTTTTAATCTTCGTAAGTATGACCACGTTTCCAGCTTTCGTTCCCAATTAGGTTGGTTGCCGATTCGTCAACGCAGAAAAATGCGCGCACTCACTTTCCTGTATACTATCCTCAATTCCCCTTCCCCTCCTACTTATTTGAAAACACATTTACAACTGTTGTGCAGTAATCACAACCGAAATCTTCGCTCGGCTAATAATCTCCTCCTACTTTGCCCTTCACACACTACTGCTTTCGTGGGTTCTTCGTTTCTTGTCCAATCTATTCACTTGTGGAATGCGCTTCTCGTCGAGGTCAGAATGGCTAGAAATCGAGACGCTTTTAAAAGGCAGATAAAGGAACTTTTATTGAGTGAATTGGTGTATTCGACGGGGTCCTACTTTGTCAAGATTATTTTTTTGAATTATTAATAAATATAAATGTATATGTATGTATGTGTATGATTATAGACCTATATATGTATGTTTATGTAAGTATATTACTTATTATGTTATGAATTATATTACTTATGGTATTACTTTTAAAATCACAATAATTTATCGATTCCCCCTATGTGCACCTACCACATCTTTTCTCTGCATCGCCCAATCGGTTGACTGGCAGAGAATGCCTTAGGCATTAAGTCCGCCGATGCATGTATTTGTGCATAAAGTTAATAAATAAATAAATAAAAATATTCATAGACAATAAAACAAAGTATAGTTGGAACTCGAAAGGATACATAATGAAAGCGCATTTATATCTGAAAACACTTTTAACGACAAACTAACGCAATAAAAGCAAGGGTGTATACGGCACGTGCTTGCCCAAGGCGGGTTCGACTCTCCATTAACGCAGTCTCTGAATTATCAATTCAATTAAATTTCAAATGTTAGGTGTAGGTATGGTTGTGACATTGCTTTAGGCTAGAGTGCTTGTGACAGACGCAAAAATCGAGGGTTCAATCGACTAACTTCGTTAGAGTTATTCATTAAACAATAGTCTTTTGACAGGAGACAGGTGTCAGAATAATTCCATAACATTTAAATTTATTGGGTAGACTATAATTTGCAATGACTGCACTGTCAGAGTAGTGGTTTAAGCGGTTTCCATACTGCATACTACTACATTACCACTAAGAGTTTTGGATTCGATCCCTACTTAAATTCGCGTGATTAACAAATTGTTATTCTGAGTCTGAGTAGTTCTATATTTAAAAAATCTATGTTTTAATATATCTACTGTTGTCAATCGTATGTTCTTAGTATTAATGTGTTTAAAGGTCTTGTCAAATATTTTAAAAATATCTTACTTTAACTCGTGCGAGCTTTTTTTTATATCGTAGGGGGCAAACGAGCAGACGGATCACTTGAGCTAAGATGGCACCTGACTCAAAACGAAACCTAATGCCTAGATTATTCTTTCCATAAAACAAAAAGAGGAAGTCTTACAAGATCACTTTTTTTTGTCCACCCGTTTTCCACTCATGTCTTTGTGTGTTCAAATTTTTTTGCTTTCCAAAAAATTATAAATAAAAAAAATTCGTCATGTAAGCTAGAAAAAAAGGTGATAAAATATTGTTGTTTATAAATTACTTTATGATTAATTCAATTGATTTTAACATTTCCTACAAATATTTTCAAATGTTATAAAATCATATTCATAACCGTATTTTTTTTTATTTATCATTTCTAATACTATTATGGGACCAGTAGATTATTGAAAGATCTGATATAAATGTTACCTATGTTATTGTTTTATTAGCATTAGATCAATTTCATTGAACTCCTTAGACTATTTGCTACCATATTCATATACAACTGTTGGCTATTAGTAGAACCTCTCTTATTAATTGGTCTATTGCAGTAAGTAATTACCCACTGTAGACTAACTGGAACCATTATAGAGGCAGATGCAACTACGGGCATAACTCTATTAATTGCCAAGTTACCATATAATATAACTATAGTATACATTTAACTACATTATAACACTTATTTAGGAATAATGACCGGTTTATACCGATCGTTAGCTAGACCTACATATTTCAATCTCTTTAAATAAATGTAATACGTACCCTTATAATGAAAATATCTTATCAGAAAACTTATAGTTTGATTAATAATATATGACTTAATTTAGTAAGTAGAAGTTATGTTCGATTTTGAAAAAATCAGTCATATCTGATTGATTAATTTTATTATTTAGTGTTTTTTTTTACATACAATACAAGCGTTTAATAAATAAATTTAATTAAATTCATACAGTCTTTCAACGTGAAAATTATTAAGTTCACATAAATTATCACTTCAGGTTTTCTTGTTAGAATGAAATTCTTGTAGCAAGTTTCACTAGGTTCTGATAAAGTTTCAGGTAAATATCTACTTTATACACTTGTGGAGGAACAAGTGCATCGTGTTGTTCCAACACAAAGAGAGGATCCTCCGACATGACGAGGTGATCAGGCCTGGCGGGCAACTGCCCGACGTTTGATGTTGGGATGTTGTAGATTATGCTAATCGGCGCGAGAATTTCTCTAGCGCGATACAGGATTAGTAGTTACTCCGTATAGTTCAGTCCGTGTTTTCTTCACGGTTCAGTGTTCCTTCGGTAAATGGCGCTGATGTATGTTTTTCCTTTTTTTGTAAGACTCCGAAACAAATATTTCTGGATCAAAAGTATTCTGCTCTTCATTAAGAAAAAAACAGTATCGAGTCATATGCACGCGAATCTGTATCAATATTGTAAATATTGATACAGATACCAACGTTGGTGGAGTCACGATTATGGGTTATCAATTAGCATTTGAGTCTTAAAATGTTTGTAACTTTTGTCTATTTATCAATTAACCTAAATTAACAGCATTTTAGCCGTCGTGTTTGGTTGTTGAGTGCATGATTGGAGTCCCAAAGATGCATAAGCATCTCAATCAATAAGCCGCCATAGTGTGCGTAATTGCAATGATGTAAAGATATGTAAGAATATGTAAAGGCAACATTATAAATACAAAATCTATTCCTAATTTATTTATTTATTGGCCTACCAACAATTGTTTACACATATTCTTACAATTTTCGACATAACAATGTACTAATGACTAGTGTAACAATCTCTTAAAGGTAAGCACCACATGCACATTAACAATAATTCTATATCAATAAGATTACTACATTTAATATAGTGCCATAAATTAAATTAAATTAAATCAAATTAAATTAAACCAAATTAAATCAATTTAACTAAAATTAAACTAAATCAAATCAAATTAAATGAAATCAAATAATGAAATTAAATTAAATTATCAAAATTAAAAACAAATATATTGCTATCGTTATGAGATACAGTATTGATAGATTTCTGTGACAAAACAGGTACAAAGATTAATAATAATGATTCACGCATTATTCTGCAGTTACGGTGACAGACTTATCGGTGTTTCAGTTTACTATACAAAAATTAGGTAACTACTTAAACCTGCAAAAATATATAGCATTCACAAAACATTGAATGTTGGCTAAGACGTGTTAAGCTCGTTTGATACAGTCAAAACACAAAAGGTAAACAATTCTAACTTGTCATAGGCGGGGGAGAAAATCATTGACTTGGGGTAACTTTCATTAACTTTTCCAATGAATACAGGCATTTGCCTCAAATTTGCTACATTGATAACAAACATTTTTATAATTATAATTCAGCTTGAATAACCTTCTTTTTAAAGGTCATTTGTTTCGTGTAGTTTCATTTCATGATAACCTATTTGACATTAGTTTCATAAAATGACTTAGATTGGACGATTTGTATCGATGGACTTTTAGTATCGTTGAAGCAAACACAAACTTCCACAATATTTAGAGAGATTCATTGAAACAGAAAAAGATTCACGATGCTTCAAATTAAAAGAGAGTCAATAAATAAAAACCAAGACGAACGTTGGTATTTTACGAAAATAAAATATGTACTATCCATGTGGTGCCATAAACGATTACGAGAAACAAATAACTTTTTAAAAAAATAAACAATATTATGGCCTTATACCGCATTTATATTAAATTAAGAAAGAAAATTTGAGTATCAAAATGTTGCGTACCCCTGCGGACAGTCTCTAATCGCAACAAGTCGAGACCGTTTACGTTACGGCCTCATAATTACATTAACTACGCAATGCATGTGTTACATTTTGTATGCACAGGATGAGACAATTCTTGCTTGATGATCTATACCAAAAGTATACAAAAAAGTTTCTTATAGTCTCGTTGATAGTCTACAAACTTAGTAAACATTATTAGAAAAATACCAAAATACATTTGGTAGTTTTCAAATGCTACGTTAAGCAGTGAAATAAAATATTATACTAATATCATTATGTCAATAATACAGGCGGTAGCAATTATAGAACATCAAAACATAAGTCGTATTACGCAAGGAAGTGATGTCGACCAAAAACAACGATGACAGAAAATTTTATGATTTGTTATTAAAACTCTTATGTTTCGCAAGATCAAACAATATGATTTGATAGCCCAAATTACTGGAGAGTGTAAAACGATCTGCAGATGGTAGATGGTAAGCTAACTTTCGCCGTCTCACTCTGAAAAGAAGCAGATCTGATGTGGCAGACGCTTGCAATCGTAAATGTGGTTATTTGCTTAAGCAAACAAGCACATTAACAATTACTTCTATATTAGAGTAGATTATTTTTCAGCAGGTGACAAACTCTGTTCAGATCACGATAAGGACCCGGAAAGTAAGAATTTGTGCTGCAAATTTTACTCGGTTTAAGTCTAATGTATAACACCGTGTACCGGTGAGATTGACCAGTCGGGATTTCACATTTGGAAAAAAAGTAATTAACAAAAATACATATCTACAATATTTCACTCTAAATTGTTTCATTTTTGTAGGCATGTGTAAAAATAAATGTCAGGCAAGAAAATAATTTCCGTCCCGAAAAAACGACACTCGTTCCTAAATAAAGAAAATATTGAGCCATATTTTTTCTGACTACAGAGACAAAGCTAATTAAGTAAGGCTACAAATGAACACAAAATGTTTCTGTCATAAAAACAAATAAGAAATATGTGCACCCTGTATACATTGAGCTACCCCAGTGAGGCTGGTCCAGACAAATTGTCGCACCCCATGTTCGCATTATTGCCGATATTTAATTGTTTGCGTAATTTATTTCTCTGAAGCAGGGTATGTTGTTGTATGTTCATAGTCGTACACCAGTTGATACGGATGATATTGAAAAGGACAATGCCCATACCCCGTACCATATTGCGCCATAGATATATTAACACCAAAATTAATGTTTTATTTATGTGTATTATGTACTGACTTATAACCGTTTTTTAGATCAGCATTTAAAAAATTCATTTAATGGTGCTAAATAATTAGCAATTACCTACTTCCGTAAAACAATACATATCCATATGTCAAAAGTTCATTTCCGAAATATTGCACGTTCCGTGTCTGTTATTTCCGAGGTTTAACAATGAACATAAAAATCTTTGTTCGCCTTATTAGTTTTAGCCGTTGTATAAGTAAATAAGATTTTAAAGTAGGAAGTAAAATATGTAATTCTTTTACATCATTTTATTTTATATCTCACCATTTCATAAAGTAAACATTGTGTATTTTCGAAACTCAAAACACGTTCATGGCGATTCGGAACGCTTAATTACAGAACTGTCAGTGTTAATTTCTTTTTTGTTGTGATGACGTTTGGTCGATGTTATTCTTGCTGCGTTAGAGTTGATCTGGTAGTTTTATCGTTTATTTAATTCACTACGTCTATAATAAATATTGACAGTGTTGAGATAGTGACTCTTTCCTGTTGATTATCGAGTTAGTGACTTTGAAGTGCCGTGTCATGACAGTGACTGTTGCCGGCGTTCATGGTGCTTATCTAGTAAAAAATGGAGCGAAGTGACAGTGTGACTGTAGAGAGTAGTAGTCGGCGGTGTATCAACTGTGCGTTGGCGGTACCAAGGAACGCACTGATACATTCGGTGGGAAGTGTTCACGCTAGGATACGCGAAATATTGACATCATGGGTTACACCTACTTTGGTAAGTTTTTTCATTAAGCATTCATAAACGCATTCATCATATATTATATTTGGTAGTTGAGCCATTAGTATTCCAGTATATGCTTCTAGTATGACAAAACCACTCTGTACAATCTTTTTGATGGCTTTGAACATCTTTTATATGTCACAGCTGTGGAGGCTTCGCCTAAATTCCAGTTCTAGCCAAAAATGTAGCCAATAAGTTCAACTAACTGTCAAATATTTTTAGTGAGAGCTTGAAGTATGAAAGAGTTACTTATTAAAGTGCATAAATTGTTTTAGTGCATATATTTGCACATACATTTATGAACTATAATTATTTACTGTATGTATAGTTTATAAGGCTTTTGTCAACAAACACACATAACATGCATATGTCAGTGTATTGATTAATGAAATACAGTATAACAAGTTTTTCTTTTTTAGGTTACTCCGGATCATTTTATATGCCACAGTTGCTACTTGTTGATTCAAGAAGGAACAATTGGCAGCCCAGTAGTGGGCCATCAAAGTGTTTGTTTCAGTTGTGGTGTATCATTATTACGCACTCGTGGAAGAAGAACCTACCAAATAAGGCCTGATTCTTTACAACGAGATGTGATTTTGCAATCGACACCACTTCATCTTGTAAGTACAATATTGACACTATGGTATATGGTCTATACTCACAAGGTTTCAGAAAATAAAAGTTGTATTAAAATGTTAAAATGTTCTAAAAAGTACTATAAAAGTCTAATTGCAACAATTTATGTTTCGCGAGACTGAGGGCAGTACGATACCAAGATCACCGATGTACTTGCACCAGCCATTATAGCAAAAGGTCAAATCAAATAAGGTGTGGTCTCACTAATGCAAATGAAATATGAACAATTAATATTCAATATATGTAAACTATTTTATATAGGATGAAATTGTAAATACTAGGATAGAAAGTAATTAATTAATATTGTGATAATAATATTAATAAATAAATAGATAATAATAAAATAATGGTGAAGTATTTATATAGAAAGAATTTATTGATACAATATTATGAAGATAGTTATTTTGTTGCATAGAATGTGTGTGTGTGTGTTTGTATGTGTTCCTCCTACAACACAAATGCAGTGAATGCTTAATCTATCTTATTTCTAGTATATTCCTAGAAATTAATGTAATTTTAATTATTTTAGGTCTCTAGACTTGAGAGAGCATGTGCTGCTTGCTGGAGGGCGGCGACTAGGATAGTCAACAGACAGCAGCAACATGATCTTCATAGGCCAACCGAAAATGAAGAAGTTCGAACAACTGATGAGCCGCCATCTAGAATTACCTCTTCTATATACAGACGAGCAGCGAGTACTGCTAATCACTGTATATACATGAACTGTACTGGACCCGAACGTCTAGTAATACCTCTCTCAATACGGGAAACAGTACTTAAAAATCACCGATTCTATATACCAGCGTCGGCTCGAATTTGCCAACGGCATTTAGACCATGGACCTTGGTCTGAATTAACATCAACACTAACTGATTTTACTGCACAACAGTTTGATGAAATGATGGGTATAATGGAACGGTTGTCTGTTAGAAATACTCTCGATTTCAGTAATCCACGTGATATGTCGCCAGACATGTGTCATTATTGGTTAGGAATGTCTCCAGATCAATTTAATGAATTAATGCTAACTGTACCAAGATTAGATGAAATGGTACCAAATGCTGGTTTAGCACTGTCAATTTTTTTAATTAAACTCAGAACTGGAGACAGCAATCAGAGATTAGCAACTTAGCTTGGGACTAGATGATGTTGTGTGTCAGATGTCCAAAATATTTATTTAAAAAAAAAATATTTATTCAACTGAACATTATTCACATACAGAACAAAAAAAATATTCACGAAATTAATACTTTCAGATTAAACTCTTGACGGTACTGATGATTTATAATTAATTATATATAATTAATATATTTGATTATGAACCTAAAAGTAATTGATTTAACTGGCTATGTAAGAAAATAAATGTTTAATCAGACATTTCAAATTATTTATTTGTGTTACCTTGTTAGTATGTAAGTGATTTAGTTTAATTTAAGCAATCGAACTAAAACATGCAGCAACTTATTAAAAGCCTAAATAAGTAAAGGACTCAATTATAACCACTTAACTTAACCACTTAACCGTCTTAAGATCATATTCTTCAAGGTAAGCCGAGGCATAACTTAAAATACTATCTACCCATGCCTGTGTTAGTCACAATTACAACTCACAATGTAAAGGGGGCGAAGGAGTCCGGGCCCAACTTATCGTGCTCGTGTAGTATCTATAATATACAATTCGCTACTCAGCAATGCGGCGTTTATCTATATAATATACCTAATATACCTTTATCTACCAATATACCTGCGACATAGATATTTAGCTTTATCTATGTCGCAGGTATATTGTCAAAACCATTAGATTATAATCTACCGTAGTGAAATTATAATAACACTGCTAACCTAATTATAATTTTACTATTATAGTGATACTCTAATATCACGGCTCTTACAATTTACCTGCGGCATCTATAATAATCACGCTGATTCAAAATTACTAAAATGTTTTCATCAGGCGTTTTCCAACTTAAATAAGTCAATTTCTCTAAAATGCGGATAAACATTGACAAAATATTTTTGATGGTAAAAGGTTAGATAAAAACTAAACTCTTGACGGCAAATTTGGTTTGACGCAAGTTGGTACGGATCTCCATAGAAAAATGGGCATTGTCCTTTAACATTTATTTTAATCACTGTCATATAAAACAAGTGTCGAAAATAACACGATATTGTAATATATAACTTTGAAATGGAATGTTAAAACGTCAGATGACAATCAGTGCATATCCACTTCTGAATTACTTATGAAACGACATCGTTATTTAAAGAAATTTGAATCTTATTGAAACGGGGACTGCAACCAGGGGGGTGTCACTCCGCAGTTTAGGTATAGTCGGCCGGCTGCCTGCCGGGTCAGACACGCCGGTCGAAAAGACATCGTCAGAACAGTTAAGAGTTACACGATAGAAAGAGACGCAATTGTAGGTAAATATAATCGTAGTGATTCGGCGCTGTGCGATCTGAATTGAACTTAATCTTTTGACACCGAGGGTATCTATAACTTTAATTTACTTTTCGGAGTGAGTCTTCTGTACTGGTACTATTATGTATTCTGTGCTGCAACGTTTAAATATGCTAAATAATTTACGGTTGCATAGCTTATTTCTGCTGCAACTAAATGATTTATGTCAAATCTTAAAAGGGCTGGAGAAGAAACGTGACTTTTGTAATGAGATAACTTTTCTAAAATTTTATTCTATTTATTCATTTATTTTAAGGAACACTGACAATTTATCGCAAAAAATATCATAATAATTGATTAATATAATATTTGGATACAGTACCATACATAAATAATGTGTTATCAGCTTTTGTCACTTTGTTTTACATGCCAATGTCTAATAAATTTTGAAAACTATTTTTGTTATTTTTACTGTATTTTTACAGGTCTCTCAAAAATATATAGATAAGTAAGTAATACTATAACGCTACACACTGCTAACATGGTTAAAAAAATAAGAAACGTCTTTAAACAATGATATTACTCACTACTACTTTTTTTAATTCCTGGGAAAATAGGTTCATGCAAATCTTAGCCGCTATGGTTTTTCTGTTAGAACTGGAATGTTTGTTTTTTTCTAATAAAAAAGACGAATGGTAGTCATGTATGTACGACAACTACAGATAATATAAACGCACATAACCAAAGGGCACCGGGCATAACTAAACGTTAGTACAATTTGGGCTGCCATCACATTCATTGCACGACAGTTGCATATTTCAATGTTAGTCACGCGCTCTTTCGTAGGGTTACGTTTTAATTGTATTAGGTACATTTTGTATTTATGATACAGGTATAGAGTTCAAAATACACTACCCATCGTAGATTAACTGCTTAAAATCAACTTTAATCATATATTTCATGCAACACTAGTTGCCAACCGCGGTGTTAGCCGCGGTCGATGTTGTACTTTTACAACTACTACAGGTACCGCTCCGGAGCAAAGCTACTTAGAAAATAATCATAGTTATTCCTTTTATCTTTAGCTATCTGCAAGTGAGCCATGGAGATAAGTATGTTGATCATAAAAGGCAAGAAAAAATAAGAAATGAAATTATAAATTCATAAAACAATGGTTGCTGACATACTTACTCAAAGAACAAAGAAAATTGAGATAAACCGGTCTTAGTGTACATAGGCCGTCATAAGGCACACTGAATTGCGAGATATTTCATAAAAATGATATGTAAATTCCTCTCGTAGTTCAGAATAAAGGCTAATTCGTTAATTTGTCTTTTATCTGCCTGTAAATCTCCGTCAATATCGGTCAAATTGTTCCAGTCGGAACAAACAAACAGACAGACAAACCAAAAAATTTAATAGTGATTTTTTATATAAGTGCTGTATATATATACACTTTCATATGCATTTAGTAAACAGCTGGTAATTTGAAATTACTTACAGTCATCATCATCCATCAACAGCCTTTAACAGTCCACTGCTGGACATAGGCCTCTCCTTTGAAGGAGGTTTTGGCCTACTATACCACGCTGGCCAGACGGGTTGATAAAGGGTTTGTTTCAAGTTTTCCTTCTCTTGGCAGTGATGTTAGCTGCATAAAGTCACCTTCATTTTATTTATTTGTATAGGTATAGATTTCATTGTGAAAATGAAAACCTCCTTTTGTTATCCCTTCAACGGGGCTAAAGGCATATTGTATGTCGGAGGTAAATCGGTTGAAAACTCACGGCATTCCTTCAAAAGATCGTTATACCTCCCTGGTAAATAATTTACAGAGATTCCTGACTGTCCAAAATGCCATGGCCTATTTAAATGATTCACAATAGAGTACATAAGATAGTTCATTTATGTAGATAGTATATTATACAAAGGGCGGTATTATTGAAACAATTAAATAATTTAAGTGTAGCTTATTATTCAGATTTTCAATCACAGAATATATTTTGTTAAAGATTTTGGTTTAAATCACATTGTAATAGTTACCTCGCATTTACTAACCTACTTTATTAATTTTTTAGTTGTTTTTACTTCCCCTGTGAAGTAATTTTTACTCATCGCATTGTGAGAATATGTGAATAGAGAGTGCACACAATTATACACTATGAGTATAATATTTATTGTATTGTTTACTGGTTTTCATTAAAATGGTGAATAAAATCATTAGTTTTAATCAGAATTATTGCTAAAAGTTGTTAAAGTAATGTTTGTGTATACGCAATGGTATATAATATGTCAATCTTATTTAGAAGATAAGTAGGTAAGCTATGACCATCTATCATTCAAATGAAACAATAAAATGAGTTTCTGATTATACTTATTACTAAGTCTTACTCAGCCGATACAAACTCTGGTCATCCATCATAGAGAAAGAAACATACACGCCAAATACCAACATAATTACACTCTCCACATACAACACCACAGCCCATACACAACACCATCTAATTTCGTTAACAGGATTACTTATAATCTAGGACTGTCTATCACTCGTATCGATAACGATTTGGAGCAATAAGAAAAATGGCCGCCATCCGTGACCGGCTTATCTTAATAAGTTCCCGTAGATAATTGTGCGTGAGCGTTATCTGAAATAAGTAATGGATGTGTTGGATACCAGTTTGTTATGGTTTATTAGTATCCGTCTGTGTTGAGAGTAGGGAGATGCAACTTCAGAATTGCCTTCAACAATTCTTTTACATTACATCACCGTAAGTCCAAGCTCCATAATTGTGCCTCAACACAAAGTCAAAAACCTACATACAATTATAACAGATATAAAGCTTTACTTTAACCTAAAGAAAATGTCGAAGATTGATGCTTTTTCACGCAAAATTTAGATGATACCTATGATTGATTTAAGAAACTAGTATTAGTCGAATGATCAACCACATTACGTATTTTTTTTTTATTCAATATATAATATGCTCAATAGACTATTTGTGCGGGTTTATGGGTAACTACATAATACCCACCACATCCGATGAACATTTCGTGGGTGCAAATAACATATCTAAAGCTTATAACTTAGTCAATTCATCCTGGCAGATGTAGAATGTAGGCCTTGGCGGCTTAAGTATATTATATAAAATACACGATTTTAAGTAACTTCAATGACGCAATGTTTTTATGTCTATTTGCACCAAAATGAGAATTTTAAGCAAGAATTAATGTCTAAATGTAACCGATCAAATATTTTTAAATAACAATAACAAATACTACTAGAAAACTAAGTACTTTAGGTTTAGGTAGTGAATGTTCTGCTGTTTTACTTAAATTTGTTCCTAGAATTCAGAAAATACACCATCTTACAATTAATCTGTACTAAAACCTTCAAGAATAGAATACTAATAGATAAACACATTTAACACTTTAATAAATATTTCGGACATCTGCCACACAACATCATCTAGTCCCAAGCTAAGCAGTACTTGTGTTATGGGTACTAGACAACTGATATAAACATAAATACATAAACATACATTTTTTTTGTAAATACATACATATTAAACATAGAAAACACCCAGACTCCGAAACAAATATTTGTGAATAACACAAATAATATTTGGTCCGACCAGGGAATCAAACCCGAGACCTCTTGATCTGCAGCAGCATACGCTAACCACCAGACCAACGAGGCAGTCAACACTTGACAGCTTTTAGCTTAATTTCGCATTTTTTAAATTAGCAGAATACTACAATATTAAAAATGCGAAAGTTTCTGAGGATGGATATTTTTTATTCACGCAAAAACTACTAAACTTTAGATAAAACTTTACAGTCATATATTTTATATATCAAATTAACACATTGGCTACTAGTTACCGCAATAACCGATATACACGCGTGCGGGCAGTGAATAAAAGCTAAGTTCTTCTAAAATTTGAACAGCTTCTCATGATGCTAACTAAATATCCAAATAGGTCAGGCTAAGTTCTGTTGATAAAAAGGATATGGAAAGTTCGCAAGTTGTGCTCAGCAACAAACGAGTTTTTGCGTTCAACAAAAACTATACAGGGTTTGATCCATTTGACCCAGTTTCAATATAAACCCACGTTATTATAGTACTTATTTATTTTCAGAGTGATGATATTCCAGTAACAGTTGTTAGGAATTGTTGTTTCCAAATTGCTTAATCCATATATAATCAATGACAGTCTTTATTATCTGGCATATATATATACACACATACAAACACATGAAAACAATGTTTAACTAAACGGATAGCGTAAAGGGTTTAAGCGCCACGCCGCTCTGTCCTGCGTGGAGTAATGTTGGTTCAAACAGCAAGAACAGTCACTCTGAAAAGCTGTTAAGACAGTACCTGTGCAGTTGAGCATTTGAGAAACAACAAACTATTGCCTTTTCTCAAATGCTTAATCTATTGAAAAAGACAGTTGTAGGTCGGCACAGATCTATAGCCGGTTCCAAAAATAACGGGTCAGTCACATAAACCAATAACGGGTCAGTCACATAAACCCGAATATCTCCCGAACTACGTATGCCATCCTAATGAAACGAAGACTGTTCAATTGAGAATTTAATTATACAGATAAAAAATAAAATAAAACTTAGTTACACCCACAATATTAATCTTAAATTAAAAAAAACTAAAGTAGTCATATTTTTCTTAAGATTACATTTTTTTTATGATTGTTTTTTTGCTGTTTTTCATCACTTTCTTCATTTAATACTTTGTATTGCCTCCACGTGATGAAGCCTCCAGTGATGAAAAACAGCAAAAAAACAATCATAAAAAAAATGTAATCTTAAGAAAAATATGACTACTTTAGTTTTTTTTTAATTTAAGATTAATATTGTGGGTGTAACTAAGTTTTATTTTATTTTTTATCTGTATAATTAAATTCTCAATTGAACGGTCTTCGTTTCATTAGGATGGCATACGTAGTTCGGGAGATATTCGGGTTTATGTGACTGACCCGTTATTTTTGGAACCGAGTGTATATATATAAAAATGAAACCCGTTTTCCTTGGTCACGGCATCACGCGTGAACGGCTAGACTGATTTCGCTAATTATTTTTTTATAACATTCCTTGAAGTACGAGGATGATTACGGAGAGAAAAAATTAAAAAATTATCTGAAAAAGTCTTAAAACAACAATTTTCAATATTCCCATACAAAAGATTCGCAATAATACTGAAAAGTCAATTTGAACTTTAATACCATAGTATAAAGTTTAAGTTTTATTGGAGGGGTTCCGAGAAGGCAAAAAACAATTGAGTGATGTTGAATCGACTGTTAGGCGGTACGAAGTTCGCGGGGCAGCTCGTATATTATAGATTTTCAATACGTATACATTTATTGAGAAGTGAGATGAGGCATATATAGCAGCCAAGTGTTTTAAATGATACCATATTTATTTTGCTAAATATTAAACAAAACAAATATATTGGTAAACACAATAGCAGCCTGTTGTGTGTATTGATATGCTTGTATGCCTTCATACTTGTAAGAGAGGATTTCAATACTCATTGTAATGATAGAAAGTAATTTAAATCTGACATTAACATTAATATTCTATACGATAAAATTATTGTATAGATTAAAATATATATAAGATAATATATAACCTGTTATATAATTTTAACCCAAATAAGTGACACTGGAACAAAAAAAATATGATAGTATAAAGAAACAAATTTAATCATTTACAATTCGTTACTGCATCATAATTTCACATGTAAAACTGTTAAACCAAAGCATACGTAAAAAAAGTCAAGCACGAACTTCAAACAACAAGCGGCGTGTATTTGCACGAACAAATTCAACGGACTATGAAAATTTTCCAACAATGCAGTGGAGACTGATTCGCCACAAATCGTATTATACCATACCAAATACCCAAAGCGCTTACAAGTTAAACTTAATTAATTATAGCCTTTAATGTCGTGTAAATACGATGTGTGTATGTTGATACCGTATCAAACTGAAGTTATATTTCGAATTGCAATAATGCGAGTTGTCACCCCAAAGCAATTTTAATTCGAGTCCAAGCTGTAGGGACATTGTTCTTTCACGCAAAACGGAATGAAACCCGTCGAGTCGAGTTCTTTGACAACGGTACAAATGTACATATTTCATCACGGCCTCTGAATAAAGGAGTATTCGAGCGTGTAAGTAGAAGTTTATTTAGTGTCTTATTTCTTTTTATGCGGCCCCCGTACCTCGGCAAGAAATGAGATGTTTTATGAAATTGTTTTTCCGGGACATTAGCCAGTCCTAATTATGGCTGTGTTCGCCTGAACTGGAGGCCAATTTCCTTGGACGTTTTCACGGTGACTGTGACAAAGTGTTCGCCGGGACAAAACAATTTCACTTAGACACCAAGCAAGCTTATTAGACAGCTGGAAGTAATGTAAATTTAGTGCTCCTTGTTATGTATATTATGCTAAGAATTAATTAACTGGTAAGCCTCTTAGGCCTCAGACAAGCAGCGCGCTGGTAAATAAAATTTTGCTGTGTGAACTGACGAACAAAATAAATTAATTTGACAAACACAATATTTTATCATGTTTATTTTTTAATAAAGTTTCTAAATATTATGAATATATAAGAATATAATTATTCTAAACGAGTAAAAAATTTTTTTTTTCATTTCTCTCAATTTATGCAAACTTGAAAACTTATTTAAACGTAATTGCCCATATTTTTTTTTTATATTTTTAAGATGTTTATGACTTCATAGTTCAAACATTGTAATAGATTCAAGTTTATTTCATCAAAGTTTATACAAGTTCAACTGCCATATAATTTTGGTTTAACTGAAACCATTTTATATTAGGCGATTCCAATTCTACGTCTTCAATATCACAATTTATAAAGTTATTCTAACAGATGCAGCAGTCAGTCATGTTCGATTTCCACTATCATCCAAATATATAAAATATTTCCCTGTCAGTCAACCAGGGGGAGACTTTTCACAGGGGAATTTGTGAACCACTAAGGGGTTGCGTGCAAAATAATAAAGTTACGAAAAAATGTCTAACCAGCCAGCTATTTACATAAAACCCTAAAAGTACTGTTATTTATTAGACAAACGTTTTTAATACACGTAAAATGTTTTACAAGGCTTTGTGTCTGAATACACAAACCGTAATAAGGGAATAGTGTTTATATTATGTCTAGACATACAAAAGAACAAAAGAAAGACACTTAAAAAGATATCTTTAATAAAAACGAATGTAGAACTAATATTTTCTATGATATCATATAATGTAATAATAAAGCCTACGCATTTTAAAGGACGTTTTTAGGGTTCCGTACCCACAGGGTAAAACCCTATTACTAAAACTCCAATGTCTGTCCATCAATCCGTCTGTCACCAGGCTGAAGCTCGTGAACTGTGATAGTTAAACAGATGAATTTTTCACATAATGATGTATTTATTTTGCAGCTATAATACCAAATACTGAAATATTGGTGTAGAATAAATATTTTGGAGGACCGTCGTACAATGATTTTCTTGCTTGTTCTCGAAATATATACAGGGACTCATAAAATATATAAATAATTACACAGAACCCAAGTGCGAGTCCCAATCGCACTTAGAAGCTTTTTTATTGGTAATCAACGCACATCTGTGAAATAATACAAGATCCGGTGAGACTTTACAAACTTTACTTTCTAAAATATTTTATTTATTTATAACAAAGGCGCTTTTATAGTTGAAGTACTTGGCGAGAAAACTTCCAACAGACTTCTACTTCCTGGCCTTATTCCCAATACAATTTCAGGTCGGCTACAGACTAACAGGTCTAATATACTTATAGCTGTGTAATAATATTGATCTTGATGAATGATTGATTGATAGATACATATTATGTATAAGTTATCTATATTTGATAGCATATATTTATTATATGTATGTACGCATGATATACATTATATTGCTATATGAAGAATGTTATATTGCACCATATTGCACCGTCAGCATTCGCTCACTGCGATTTGATAATCACTACGCTTAGATTCTACTCATGTTTTCCATCAAGTAGTGTTGAGTCACTGGCATCCTTACTTAAAAAAAGCCCTTTCTTAATTTAAAAAAGAGGCTTTGGATACACATCAAATAATAATAATAAATAACAATAATAAAAATATATTTCGGACATCTTACACACAACGTCATCTAGTCCCAAACTAAGCAGAGCTTGTATGATGGGTACTAAACAACTGATATAAATACATAAACATATTTATTGTAAATACATACATAGAAAAACACCCAGACTCCAAAACAAATATTTGTGAATCACCCGAAACCTCTTGATCAGTAGCCGCATACGCCAACCACTAGATCAACAAGGCAGTCAACAAATATGGATTAAATAGCGCTCAAAGAGTTTAAGCCTCTATTTATGCTACTTCAATAAAATACAAGAAACTGGAAAATATTTTACACCCATTATGTGCGTACGTTTATTTTAAATCCTGGTAGTCATAATTCTCTTGAACACTAGTCAACAGTGCAATCACACTCCTCAAACACATTAGAACTACAAAACAAACAGCACTTAAGCGCGCTATTAACGAGTTGAAACACTAAAAAGCATGACATCCACGTTAAACAACCACCATTAAATTACCATCGTTATACTAAATCGGCGTGCTATATCTCTCGTACATTTGATGGAAACCTGCAGTCACGTTGAGTCCCTTTAGACGGGGAAATGAAACAATTTGTCTTAGTGAGGGTGCATTTCATATTTATACGGCACATGAGGGGTGAACGAACCAGTGGGGCGTGCCACGTGCCACGGAAATACTTCATTCAAAGTTTTGAAGTAATCTGAGAAAGTACTTGCTCTTTTTAAGTTACTTATAAGTAGATAAAATGCAAAATATTAATAACAAAGTGCTTTCAATGTTTTACAAAATCTAGTTTTATATAGTTTAAATTAATCAATTCTGAAGAATTCTGAAGAAAAGAAGACAGAAGACTACGCGGTTGGTCTAGTAGTTTATGCGGTCACCACGAAGTTCTACGGCGGCAAACAAATCAGCAATGATTGTTGTGAGTGCAGGTGTTCTTTGTAACCCTTTCACATACGTTTAGCGGATGTGAAAGGGTCACAAACAGAACAAGAAGTGGGCACATATGGCAAAATGATTCCCATACAAACACTTCATGGGATGGGATCATCTTCAAGCCGTGAATGTTAAGGCATCCGTCGGACCACCAAAGAAACCCATAGCACTCCAATTGACTTGACAGCTACCAGTAGTCCTGTGAGTAGTATACAAGGAGACTTCCACAAAGAAACATAATATATGTGAAAACGTGAACGGGAAAATCTGTTTTCTACAGTGCCATTCATTTAAAAAATCGTCTGTTATATGTATATCAATCACCTCAGAATTTCTGTATCAAATATTCAGATGACAGATTTGATAAGGGGACCTTGCGATGATGCGATACATGCACCCCATACCCCCTCTTAGTTTAACCATTTAATTTACCTGGAATTGTTAACAAGAATAATGTTAATATTTAGCTTATACTTCTAGTATTTTTTACAAAAATTAAGAAGAGGATAAAGAACAATAAATTTTACACTGCAAGAAAAATAGAATAAGAACTTGCAATCTGATCCACACCACATATATTATCATACAACAAAAACATTCAATATCATCATCATCATCATCATATCAGCCGCAAGAAGTCCACTGCTGAACGTAGGCCTCCCCCATTGATTGCCATTTCGACCGGTCGGTAGCGGCCTGCATCCAACGAGTCCCTGCGATCCTAATCAGGTCATCCGTCCACCTTGCGGGAGGTCTTCCTACGCTGCGTTTGCCGTTTACATTCAATATGATATAATTAAATAGAATTATATACGTATGGTAAATATAACTTAATCATTTTCCGGGTTTCAAAAGACTATAGACTAAATATAAGACTACTCGTATATTATCCATTAAAGTAGACTTACTCAGCATTTTATTATCTATTTTGGGAATACCGTTTGTAAAATCTTGTTGTTCACGGTACACAATATTGTTATAGAAAATAATGGCCAACAATACATTATAAAATTCACAAAAAGGACTATCCCAATTTACAAAGGAATGATGACGTCATTTTCCTTTTATACTGTGCTTACAAATGAAAAGAGCTCTTGATTTATAACTCAATCCTGTGACGACATGAAATAAGACATACATGAAAATTGCCAATTTTTCATAATAAGCTCCAGATGTGAATGGCCGCGTATTATTTTGTAACAAATTACTCGATTTTCCTACTAAGTTCAAAGAGGCTTATTTTTAAATGTGATTTTATATTTTGATGACTATCGTTAATAATATTTGAGAGTAACCTTTTGCTTTTTGAAATGGGTCTTTGCGTCTTATGAGAACCAATTATATAGATTAATTACCGAATATTCCTTAACAACTAAACTCGATAATACCAGTAATAATAATAACAATTTTGTTGCTCTTGCCCTTTTAGTAACTTAAACAAGGTGTTTCGTGGAATTTCACAAAATACCAAATATTATCTAAGATGGCCTCTCTAAGTCTTTCTTCGCGTGCTTTTAGGAATCCGTTTGAAGCTGTTCGCCATTTGTTGCTTTGAAATTATATGTAGATGAACAAATGATTGAAGGCTGAATCCTAATAGTTCTCTTTTTTGTGAACCATATAACTAGATATTTATCTTAATCCTAGATCAATATGTACATTATATTTACCAGGCAACGATAGGAAATGTTCGTTTTGTAATATTTATAAACTACTCATCTCACCCAGCGTATAATTTAAACTAACGGTAAATAAAAAAATTGGCCTAGTGCGTGTCAGGCCATGCATGGAATAGGGTTCCGTAGTCACCCACAATGGTAGGTAGATTTACAATCGTATCCAATAGACAATTGTTATGTTAACTTATTATTTTTTTATTTTGTACGATGTTTTCCAAGTGCATTTTACAAGTTAGGCTCCTATAACTCCTTAAATTAAAAAGATATCAAAACCGTTAGAGTTTTCCCTGAAAGTTCAATATATGTGCTATTACTTATTATGTTTTTTTTTTAATTTTTTTCAAAAAGCTAAACTGCTAGCTTTTACAGGGTGCGGGGACTCCCTGTTTTTAGAAAAAATGCGCGACGCGAGAAAAAAAACATCCCCTCTTTACATGGGGTACCCCAAATAAAAATATTTTTCATAATTTTATTGTAGCACTTTGTTCACGTTCACACCTGTTCATGCAAAGTTTAATCTTTCTAGCACCAACCGTTTGGGCGGTAGGTCGAGGACGGACGGACATGGCGAATCCATAAGGGTTCCGACTTCCGAGTCATGAACTACGGAACCCTAAAAATTGAACTATTGTTAATAGTGTCAATCATCAAATGCCATCAATAGTCCACGGCTGGTCAGAGGCCTCTATTTAGCAAAGATATATGAAAGACCGCTCTTTAGCTTTTTTGTTGTTAGTATCTGTATCTGTATATTAGTATCTGATAAGTTTTATGCCCAAACTCAACAACACAACGTTGTTGATCGAAAATGTAATGTAGTAACGTAACAAAGTCATTTACAGTTAAAAATGCTTTTATCAATTATTAACGTATTTATTTTTTAAAGTTTTTTACAGGGTGTTTGGAAAGAAATATAAGAAACAAATTTAAGAGTAAAGTGGTTTATAAAATATATGAAAAAATGTTATTTGACTCCCCATAGCCATTTTCCATTTTTTTTTTCATATGTCATAACTTCTTGTTCTTGACATCAATCATTTGAGGTTAAAATATATTAATCAGACATTCAATTCTACAAAGTTATGACTCAAATAAGATTTTTTACGTCTACATCGACTACATTTCAGACTGTCTTTTTCATTGAATTCAAAAGCACCCAAGATAAGTTTTATCTATCAGTCTTTAAATCTAGTTCGACAACAAATATACGATCATAAAGTTACTTTTACCCGATACCTGAAGGAGAGGAATATAAAGCGTCCCGAACAAATCCCGACCAGATTGAATCCTACGAAAGTTTTCTTCTAGTGCCTCAAAAAACTTATAATTCCGTTTGGCGCTCGGCTATTGAATTCACTCGTTATTTATTGTTAGCGATAAAATAATATTAATCTCGCGAGGATTACACTTGGATTTTATTCCTCTACCCGCAAGTCGGAACTTGGAGAATAACCCCAGATTATTCTTAACGTATATAATAATGTGGATGGGCAATCCACTAATGAAAGTATAACGATTGTTTTATGGGGAACATTTGGCTTTAACGGGTGTAAAAGTTGTGCGATAAAACGTGATCTGCTTAAGACTTTTTACTTACAGTGCTCTTGGAAATTAGGTACTAAACACTTCGCAATGTAGCTGTCGCGCCCTGAATATATTTACTACGGCTTGCAAGTTTTTGCATAAATGTTTCTTTATCTCCTCGTTAAAATGTTAACAGATTTTATTAAGTCAGCATTTTGTAGTATATAGACTTAACGTAACTTTATTGCGACAAATAAGCTAACTTGTTAACTAGTGAGTAGGGATTATCCGATACACATTATTCTATTGTTTTTCTTGCATCAAAAAATTTTTATCGATAACATATCCGTAATGAAGGGAGAAAATGGTTATAAAATTGTAGTATATGCGAAGGTTGTATACTTAGGCATAGAAACTCGGTGACAGTCTGTAATGTGTTAGTGTAACGTGTCAGTCATGAATAAATGGCCGAACCAATAAAACGCGTTTCCTTTAACCTATTATATCATTATACTAAACATCTTATTGTATCTTATCTTATTAAAAAATGAGAGCCGGCATTTTGGTATCTTGATATAGTCTATTAAAATTTATTCACAATGCAAGGTCACAGTTCTATTTTTATCATTAGTTTCAAAATTTATTTTAAAAGCAAAATGTTTGTATTTTGAAATGTGTCTTTTGTGTTTTTATATCAAAAAGCTGTTATTTTAGAACCTATTTGAAAGGATAAACTTCTGATTTGTATTTTTCTGCAATTAATAAATAAGTATATTGCTGTGAATTATGGTGATTCACCAGTAGGTTTCGTAAGAGCTGAAACCGCAAGACAAACGCAATGCTAATAAAATATAACCTTAGAACATACAGACCAGGGTAGAAGCCTTTTAAAATATTAAAAAATAAAAAAAATGTAGGATGAAACCCATTGGAAAAGGTGGAGAATGTTATAAAATGAAAGAAAAAATAATTTACAGGCGATCTGAACGGGTGGTTGGGAAGAAAGGGAGGTTTTTATATTATTAATCAATCATATACAAATTCGATATAAACTACGTCTTAATTACATAACTAGTGGGTATGTCCCTACTATTACAACCCACTGTTATCAGGACCAAGTAGTAATCAGCTGTGGAAGTTTCCGTGCGTAAGAGGGATTATATTTTCGATAACTTAGCTTAGGGTAGAGAGCAATAAATAGAGAAAAAGGCAAAGATAGTGAGGGGACTATCATGGACGTAAGTAATCTGGAAATTTGTTATGGTTTTAAGAGAAAAATAGCAGAACTCCCATGGGAGCGATTCAATATTTTCCAAAACTTACGTAGCCCCATAACTTCTGCATGAAGGCACACTTGCTATCCAGTATTAATATTGAAATTTACTTTTGTTAGTTAATACATTTTGATATGTATTTAGTGGCCATCCTTTTTAAATTACAAGTTGAAATATTAAACTATAAATTTACCATGTTTAGTAAAAGGATATTTTATAAACTGTTTAAATTTCAAAACATTTTCTTCAAGTTTAAATTGTTTTAGTGTACGACTGCACGGTTGGCCTAGTGGCTTAAGCGGTCGCTACACCGCTTCCTACTGCGCCAAGTGTCGGAGGTTCAATTCCCACGTAGGATAACACTTGGAAAAGTGATATTTACTGGTTAAATATCTCACGTATATTTTTGCACTTATTACTTTAATAAAAATACTTCAGAATGCTATGTAGGTCTAGTGGTTAGCATACGCGGCTGCTGATCAAATGGTCACGAGTTCTTTCAAATGTTTGTATGATCTGCAAATATTTGTTTCAAAGTTTGGGTGTTTTTTATGTATAATATATACGTATTTACTAATATGTCTTCAGTTGTCTAGTATCCATAGTAAAAGCTCGAGAGTAAGAGTTCGAGACTAGATGATGTTGTGTGTCAAAAGTCGATATTTTATTTATATTATATTGGTCATGTTGATATATTTACTTTTTATACAGGAATACTTAAATCGAACAAATAAATCATTTATGGTATCGGCATATCTGTTACATTCACAGTAAAACATATTGTTCTAAAATGTATGATGTCTATTTGTCATTATTGAAATAACTTATGAGGCCTTAAATCAACTATAAACTCACATAAGATATTTAACGAGTATTTATCCTGGTCAAAAACAATTTAGGTTATACTAAAAATACTATATTTTGAGAGTACAAGTAGAGCTCCGTTCATTTATACGAGAATATATAATAGGGAGACCTATTCGAAAATTACGCTTAACAAATACAAAGAGCTATTAAATCAATAAGTACTAGGGCATGCTGCTCTGAAAACAACAAAAAGTCAACAACCTTCGTAACACATTTTATTTTTCGTACCATTTTTACCAGTGGAGCATTTTCGTGACGACATAAAACGATAGCTCCACATGCTTACGCCCCCTTCACTGCGGTTTAGAAAAAACGCAATATCGCATGAGTTTCAAGGGAGGTAAGTGTGCCCTATGGATTTACAACATTAAATTGGTTCAGCCAGGGCTGTCAACTAGCTAAAAGTTTTTAAGTAGAGCTCACGTGACGAACGGTAGGAAAGTTTGAGTGGGTAAATCACTTTTTCGAAAACTAATAACTTTCTTATTAAATCTACTGAATTTGTAGAATTGTTTATACAAACTAGAAATAACACTACCAACAAGAGGGTTGTCTCTTAAGCTTTATAATTCATTTTTAACACAATTCGTGCTTTTTGACTACAAATGAATGGTTCAAAATAGTTATAATCATTGTGTTAGGCATTCTCACAGACCGTATATCAAGTAAATGTACGGAAACTAGATTTGTCAATTGGAAATATAGGTACTAAATACATCTAAATACGTTTGGTTAATTTTGTATAAGTGTAATAATATTGTATCTAGTTGTCGATTACATTTTATTATACTTGCATTTTCTTAACAAGAACACATAATGAGCATTGCCCCATGGAGCGTATACTATACAATTTCTTAGGACAATATTATAATCTTGGACATTAATCAGAGATAAAAAGTACTACTCAAATCTCAACATTAACTCTCAACCCTAGTCTAGATCAGTGGGGAACCGCTGCCCAGTAGAATTCCTTTGTCCCATGACAGCACAGAGTCGACTAAGTTTATCGCCGCAGTGGTTATTGCGTTCTACACTCGCTACATAAACGCACCCTCAGTAGTAATAACTGTCTTCAAGACATGAAAATCCCAATCGTGGACACGAAATAATTTATTGCTTCGCAGTAAACGTCCCACAGCTTTTGTAAACATTAGTTAGAATTAATAATAACATATTCTTTTGTTACTTTACTCTCTATGTTATAACCTAAATACGTACAACAGGACTATTTCGAAATAATAATCATCTAGCTTGCTCATGTGGATCAAGTTATGCTATAAGCTTCCTTGAAGTTTAAGACTTGCAATGAGGTAATCTGACAACAACTGCAGACAGACGAATAGTAACTTGCCGCGTGATACCGTGACCCAGGTGAAACAGGGATTATTTTTATAGCAGAAGAACCATTTACTGTAGTGAGTCTATTAAAAGGCGTTCCCTTGGTTGATATACATCATGTATACTGATATACATAGACAGGCCTCTAGGCTCGATTTTAGTATCTGGAAAACATTACCACAAACTATAAGTAACGTGTATTAACACAAATTATAGAAAGTAAGAAATTTCTGATCAGTTTTAGTTCAGGTGTAATAAAAACCTTTCAGATACAGATATACCCTCGTCTAATACATTAAGGATAACTTAGTAACTTATTTCTATCCATCATAAAAACGCTCCGTAATGTTAATAAAGAATAACGACTTTATGATTGTATTTGGTTCTTGTGAACACTTTAGTACTATGTTATTTAGTGTGTTGGCATTGAAAGAGTAATTGTGTGGGAGATAAAAGATATTAAATATTTTTTTATTAATATTTGGAAATTACTAACCTCAAAATAAACATAAATTTTATATATACAATGGCTAAGCTGGGTTTTAAATTTGAAGAATGTGGCATGCAGCGCCTGGGTACGAACTGCTCCAGACATGGGTATTATTTTTATTTATCTGTTGCCAAGATGGCTCTGCTCTACCTGATGGAAGGCACGAGTAGAATCAAGAAGCGGGGGCTGCCATAATAACTGAACAGGAAACCGCTCGTTTATGTGTTTATGTCTGGCAAAGTGACTTTTCTTTGTCTGACTCTTCCTTGTCTGATCTCTGATCATGCTTTATATGAATGTGACTACAAAACTCATCGCGAATGCCGACAATGCAGAATGGTGACCCACACTATGGCAGCCTATTGATATGCTTCATCATCATTGTGCCTCCGGTCTCGCACTCGCCAACGAAACACACCAGCACGAATGCTGTCACATTAGGTTGGGCTTTTATGAGAGGGTACTCCAATGACCTTATGGGGCAAAGCGGCTCTAAGGACGGTAACGCACTGGTGATTAATGAGTAGCAGGTTCACGGGTAGTGTTGTAAATTCATCATCATCATCAGCCTATCGCAGTGCACTGCTGGACATAGGCCTCTCCAATTGCACGCCACTTGGTTCGATCCTCGGCTACTCGCATCCAGCTCCTGCAAGCCGTCTTGCGCAAATCGTCACTCTACCTGGCCTGTGGACGTCCTACACTACGTTTGCCGAGACGCGGTCTCCACTCAAGAACACGTTTACCCCAACGGTTGTCGGTCCTGCGGCTAATATGGCCAGCCCATTGCCACTTCAGCTTGCTAATCCTGTGGGCTACGTCGATAACTACAGTTCTCTGCCGGATTACCTTGTTTCTAACACGATCTCTTAGAGAAACTCCGAGCATAGCCCTCTCCATAGCACGCTGCGTGACTTTGAACCAGCCGTGCCGTGAGTGTCCACGTTTCGGCTCCGTATGTCATGACGGGTAGGACGCACTGGTTGAAGACTTTCGTCTTTAGACACTGTGGGATCGATGATGAGAAGACCCGACGAAGCTTCCCGAACGCCGCCCAACCCAGCTGAATTCTCCTGTTCACCTCGTCCTCGAAGTTGTTTCCACCCAACTGCAAAGTCTGCCCGAGGTACACATATTTTTGAACAACTTCGAGAACGGCACCGTGTATCGCAACCGGTTCCGGTAGTACATGTTTGTTGAACATGACCTTGGTTTTGTCCAAGTTCATCCGTAGGCCGATGCGTACAGAAGAGTCAGCTAGCTCATTTAGCATCTGTTGTAGGTCCTTTCCAGTGCAGCGTCTTGAACAAGTCCTTTGCATTTGATTTGCATTCAACAAGAACATTGCATTTGTGAACAATTTTGGGGAAATAACATCCCCTAGTCTCACTCCTCGATGCAATGGTATGGGCCTTGTTTGCTGATTCTGTACTTGGACGGACATGGTGGCGGCCTCGTAGAGAGATCTCAACACTTGGATGTATCGCCAGTCTACTTGGCAACGCTGCAGGGACTCCAGAACAGATCAGATCTCGATCGAGTCAAAGGCCTTCTCATAGTCCACAAATGCTAGACACAGGGGCTGATTATATTCTTCGGTCTTTTGAATAATCTGCCGCACTATGTGGATGTGGTCTATGGTGCCATATCCGCTCCAAAATCCAGCCTGTTGTAAATTGCTATCATGAAAATACCATAAAAAACACAATGATTCTCTTCCTATGCTATATCAACTGATTCACTAATTAAATGACAAACATGTCTGATCACAAGAATCCGCAATAATAGCAAAAGCAATTAATAAATATAAGACAGTTCCGTTAATAACTGACTGACAGACAACGCACAATGGAAACCATTGGGCGCAGTTAGCTGAAATTCGGCATGTGTGTTCCTTGAGGAGCGTAAGCAAGTACTAAGAGAGCATTTTGGAAAATCCCACTCCTAAGGGGATGAAAAAGACAATCAAAGTTATACCTCAGAATAACAAGCAGTTAACATGCATTAAAAGCTACTCGTAATATAAAAATCTAGTGTCAATTGGTCGTTCTATAGAACTTTCTCTGAAACGAGTTTTCTAATACCTAACTTGATATAACACAAAGTTGCTTAAGTTTAAAAGTTTAAATTCTCCTGTAGTCAAACTTTTTAGATCATACCATATATTTTAGAGTTGTTGAAAAGGAATTCAGACATTCATTGCTTGTAAATGTGTATTTACTTCTTGAGTTTATATTTTATGTTTTATAAACGACAATTTTAAGGAAATAGCAAAAAGATTAGTCGACATCACAGGAGACCGAAGAGCTGGCAGTTACCTCGGTCAAAGAATTAGTCTAGCTATTCAAAGGGGGAACGCTGCCAGTATCTTCGGAACCATGCCTAAAGGGACTCCTTTTAACGATATATTTTAGTTATAATTTTATATTTTATTAAGGTTTTTAGTTTTAGGTTCATTGTTTTAGTTTCATTGTTTTAGTTTTAGTTTATAACCAACATTGTACATACATTTCTTTAAGGAAATCATATTGAATATAACGAGAGTCAGTCAGACAATTTTTATCTAAAATACTATGTATGAAATTAAGACTATGAAAACTTTTTTTAAAACGGCACCTGCAAATCTTAATTAATTTAAGGACTTACTTGGTAGAGCTTTCTTTTGGTCTTTCTAAATACCTAGTCCATAACAGCAGAGATTCTTCATATAGGTTCAATTTCTTGACATACAGATTAAAACCGTTAACTTTTTTAATATTGTATCAAAACCTTTTGTTAGACAAAAACACAAAACTCTCCCCTTCTTGTAACTCTGTAATGACTTAGCAACATTAAACTTTCTGAGTCATGTCTCAAGACGTCCAAGCACGTGCATCATCTGAATAAGGCCGCAGGGATTCCCTGGAGGCCTCATATGTTTGCACACAGATTGCAAACTCCAAATGCTGTTTATTAATGGGGATAATACCCTTTGTATCGTTAATTTTATTTGCACTCGTGTTTCATTGTTGCAATTTTGTATATTAACATGCTCGACTATGTTTACTTACACAGAATTAATTAGAAAGAATATGTAAACATTTATTTTTGATGATCCTACATTTTCAGAACTATTTTTTTCCGCGGTTTCGGGGTGTTAAGCTTATTACTTTATCCAGAAGATAGATTTTTTTAAAGTGGTCCTCCTTTTTCTCGACTATAAGATGTATGCAAGATTTATTAACCAAGGTTTAAAAAGTATCAAACAAAGAAGACAAAAAATCATTGTAGCAGTATTTAATTTAAAATGCTTTATACAGGATTACTACGGGACTACTAGTGAAAAATACAAAGTAAATAAGTGTCAAATTAAATTCGAGCCCATGCCGATTTCTATAACAATGTTGAAACTTAATTTATCTTGACTTGCAAATATTTAAAAGGTTCTTGGCACATTTTAAGAGAATTATCTTGAACCCAAAATGTGTTTCTGAAACCAGAACTGGCTTAAATTCATTAAGTTAAAATATTTACAACGTCCCAAGCGTAGCAGTGCTCGAAGCTCTCAAGGAACTCACTCAAGATATGTTCCTAATTTGCCTTTCAAATACTTTGAAACACAGAAGTATTCTAGAGAGCGGCTTTGACTGTGAAAATACGCAAAGAGGCTAGTGTTACGTGCAAACTATCTCACCAAGAAGGCAACTTCTGTTGAGAAATTCTGTCCGCGTAATCGCCGAAACACACTTCCCAAGGGACTCGACGGTATTACCCTCCCTATCTCCAACATTCTTACAGTTTAATGTATGCAAACGCATTTTGTTTCAAAGCCTAGCTCCCTCAAGGATGGTGTTACTTGAGAGCCCTCGAGCGTTGTTCACCTCACCACCGACGACCGAAGTTTTTCCCTGCCCGTGTGTCACAACATGCTCTTTGATCTTCACAAATGCGAATATAATGTCGGAACCAGTTAAGAACGTTTCTTTTTTCTCTTTTCCTGTCTATAGACTATGACTTTTTCTACCTCTATTCCCTTATATTTTCCCTTACATATTTCTCTAGGGTGTTTATTATAAAAAATAAAGAAACTAGTTTGTTTTCATATCTGACAGTTGAATATGATTTGAAAAATGAAATAAACATTTTGCATTTTATTTTCAAATTCAATAGATCTTTTGTTACATGCCAACATCAATAAAGTTTTTAGGCTGAATTATGAAAGACATTTCATAAAGTTTGTAACGGGTAGAAGGAATAATTTAAAAAGAGAAAATGTTTCCATGTGTCAGCTTTGTAACGAGGTTCAATACATCACGGGCATATTAAAGTCATGTTAAGCCCCCGAACTTCGAGTCATCAATCGGGGTAGTACCAAAAATAGATATCCCCGATGAGGAGGGATTATTTGACGACAAAGTATCAACAGAAAACCATGTGCCGTCATCTCCAAATAGAATGCGTCGCCATCTCAGCGTTGTCACACGTGGCGGTCTCAAAAACAGATCGTTTCCTTTAAAAAGTTAATTTGGCGCTTTTTGTCACGGGACAGTTACAAAAAAGTGTCACTTTTTAGAAGTCATTAAGGAGCATATGTTGGTCTAATAATGTTACTATGGTGTGGCGCGCCAGTAATGTGACTCCTATTTTCCGATACGGGGATGTTTTGCGGTGAAATATCATCGGAAATGAGGGTCATTGTAGAGTTTAATATTCATATTACGATACTTGAGAAGTTGAAAGTTCAAATGATATTTTTCAAAAAACTAGTTGTATGCTATGAAAACGAAAAATTACTTAAGCAAACGTTTGGTTTACGTGCTACTTATAAAATAAGTAGGAAGTTAACCAATTTATCTTTCGTATGTACCTCATGTGTACAAATCTCAAGTTAAACATGTAATGTACAGCAGTAGTACAAATACAATCCAAGTTTAGCTCCTCATAACACTCAGAATGAATATTTAGCTCGCTACGATGGTTTATGTTAACATTCACCGGTGTAAGTCTGAAATAGGCTTGAAAGCAATAAATAATGGATACCTAGTCCGCACCTGGATTGGGAATCGTAACATATACGCAGATTTCACTGTTTCGTGCATTCTCGTTATATGTGTGTTTTGTATAGTGAAATTGTAATACGTGTTTTCACCTACATATATAAGTATAACACGTCATACTTCTTTAAATATTGTATTTTAAACTCATTTAAATTAGCCGAGTCCCGCGGTAATTATCGTAAATCGCGAGTAACACTGCGCAGCCAAGCCAAACTAAAATAAAGTTACTCCTTATGTCCAGACTTTCCAGATATTAGACGGAACAAAGACAAAGAAAGATAGACAAAAAATTACACAATGCTTTTATAATGGAAGTACCATAGGTATATTCTTTCACAGAGTCGTGTTAAATATATTTTTTCCTGTATTTTATTGTTATTAGGGAAGAAAAAAAAAGCAAATACATAGCTTGGTGTGTACTATCAATAGCTCGATCAAGACTAGATCTCAATTAATGTAATTCTCTTAAAGGATGTCTTTGTCCTTTCTTTTGTACTTTACCTATATTGCTCACAGTGAGAGAAAGTCCTAGATTAGCACTTTTATCATATTATTCGTTATCAGTTTTTCATATAGTTACCTATTTTTTCAAAAATATTAATCCTGAGCAGATATGTTTTATGATTATTACAGTTAACAAAGTTGGCTAGAAAGCAAAACATTAGTTTAAATTCAATAAGAAATCAGCCCCCTAGCAAAGTTACAAGCGTTTTTCGTTTTCTATTCTATTCTCTATTCTATTTTTAGGGTTCCGTAGTCCATGACTCCTAACCCGTTATAGATTCGCCACGTCCGTCCGTCCGTCCTCGACCTACCACCCAAACAGTTGGTGATAGAAAAATGAAACTTTGTGTGAATATATATTGTAGTTACGTGGACAAAGTGCTACAATAAAATTATGAAAATATCTTTATTTGGGGTACCTCCCCTATATGTAGAGTAGGGATGTTTTTTTTCTCGCGTCTATCACATCATTTGGGGTATCATTAGATAGGTATTTTAAAAACACTGTGATGTTTCTTAAAACCATTTTCGATTTAGGTATCCATTTATTAGTTATTCAACTTGAAAGCCATTTTTTATATAAACGGCTGGCTCAAAAAATCTGAAAAAATAATGATAGTAGTCCATATATTGATCTTTATATTTTGAGTTTTGATAACTTTTTTATTTTAGGAGTTCTAGGGGCCTAACTTATAAAATGCACTCACTTAGAAAACTTCGTACAAAATAAAAAAATAATAAGTTAACGTAACAATTTTAAACCTACCCTACCATTATGGGTTACTACGGAACCCTATACTATGCGTGGCCTGACATGCACTTGACCAATTTTTCTATTATATTCTTTCATTGACTAATGTCACTCAGTCACGTCATCAAAACAAAATATTAGCAAATGACACAAGAGAATAGTGAATAGAATACAAAACGAAAAACGTTTGCAGCTTGACTGAAGTCTTATAGCAGGAGCACTCTGTCACTAAAACTTAATACCCAGGTCCGTCTACATTCCAATAAGTTTGTACTGATTCATTCCGTCTGAGTCTTACTCATCCCTGTCCCTAGAATCAATTCAGTGGGTGATTCGATCTGAATATTATTTTAATGAAACCTATAAAAGGGCATTTTATCCAATTAGTATTTAGCCGAATGTAATGGGTCTCATTAAGGCTGATTTGGTGACTCATAAATTTGTCGCTTGATCGAGAGGTAAAATGTTGCGGTTAAAATACAGCAAACTTAAAAATCAATACTACATTAGTGACTTATTACGTCACCGTTTATGACTTTGTCTCAGCTAATTTAAAAACAAAACCTGTCATAGATTTACCTTGATTAGGTATTATCTATTTGTTCAGTTAAAAAGCGATTCCGATTCCGAACTTTGACACTACAAAATTAAAATCCCATCTCAATTACTGCTACAGTATAGAGGTAAACAATGATATTATCATTACTGTTAGTACAATATTTAAATAAAATAATGTACTAATTATTTTTTATTTTCCTAATGTAGGGTAATTTAGTACGTTAATTGCTATTATTTTGACCTTTCATGAACAATTCTCGCCCCAGTTCTCTCATGTCCACAAACCAACAATGTTATCAAGGAATTTTAACAATATTTCCTTCTGCGGGTACTTTAATCGGCGGCTTGATCGTTCGTCACCAATTCACCTGAAACACGCAATCGCTCCACACTTAGCATTTATTACTTAAAAAATCCTCATTAAAATACCTCGTCTATTACGAAGAATTCCAGGGACACTTCCTTTTTTACGGTGACTGCGTTCTGTGGAATAAAAAAAGATTTTGTATCATATGACATTCTTAATTCAGAAGCAATGCTAAACTAAAATATACTTTATACCTGAGCGACTGAGCACAATATTGTCTGTGTATTTTAACATTGTATAATGAATGGTGTGACATTACAACATCTCTGCGTCAATAACGCTACGTTTTGCCACAAAAAATGGTTCTACGAAGAAGCTTTTATCAAGATCAAAGAGGGAGCATTCAAAACAATTAAACTTATCATCGGAGGCCATTCATTAATATAGAAGGATAAAAAGTAACTGTTTTGTTTACATTTATTAGGGAAGTGGCGAGGTCTCATCCATCAAGTAGAGGAAGACGAATTGCGATGAGTGTTGGTTACACAAAGACGAACTTGAACCTAATTTAATTTAGTACGATGTCATTTAGTTTGATAGCGTTTTGAATGTCTAACAGCGGGATTTAATAATAAGAAATGCAAAACGATATTTTAAAGATTCAGCTTATAGAAGCATATTTAGTTTTTTTAAATGCATTATATTTTATTGGTCATATCTTATCGTCTTATCAGCAAAAGATTTGTTTATTTTCCATTTTTATTATAATAAATTATGTTTTGAATGTTAGTGTTTTTTTTCAAGGAGTATTATAATTTTTTTAGTTGGTTTTCAATGGATTAATTCATTGTTTATATAAAAATTTATTGTATATACATATGAAAAAAATTGTTTTGGAGTTTCTATTTTTTTGTATGTAAGTTTACATAAATAATCATGAGTATGGATATTATAACTATTATTAAGGTCTAATCTAGCTGTCACCTAAATTCTACTTATCGAATCTATATAAATCACTTATATTCATATATAATTATAACTATTCAGTTACAAAAATATCAGAAGAGTGTACATACGTTAGTACATTATTAATAATAAAATATCTTGATATTTGTACTTTATGTAGATGCTTAATGATGCAAATACGAAGTATAATGTTTTATCTAAATCTCAAGCATTTCTTCACTTATTGCATAAACAGCCATAACAGTAATAGTAACAGATACTGCAAACCGTAGAAGTGTACATAAAACTTGTCAATGCCAATACCTCTCATTATTTTTTTCTATTATTCTATAATAACTAAATTACTATATTGTCAGAGCCTTGTTATGTATGTACCTAACTGAAGACTAACGTCACTACTAGCAATTGTTCAAAGCTCTCGGTTCGATAGACACATTACCAAGATATATAGCTACCAAGCAACTCTTCAATTACACAAAGAAATAGCAAACAATGATTGTTATCCTTGTTTGTTATATCACAAATAACGAATATCAATCGTTTCCTCACGTCCATGCTTGTCTTCAGTCCTGTAACAAAAACAAAGGAGATCATAAAATGGAATATATCAACCGTAAAGTTTGCCTGCTCCTTTGTCAAACAATACTAGAAGTCCATTTCCACACTAAGCGAAAACTGCGTGGCTTACTCTTGGACACCAAATATTAATTCACTTTGCTTCAGCTACATATTGTGAATATAGATCTCAACTCAACCTTATTTTATTCGTCAGAAACTGTGTTAATCACTCTATCGTAAACTATATCTTTACGTATTTAGAACTCATGTTAAAATAACAACTGTCTCATTCAAGTCATTACTCAAGGAATTTTATCTTCCTGCTCCACATTTAAGGTGTCAGGCGCTTCAAGTTATAACTGGAGCCGATCGCTCTGTCAAAAACTTGAGTTTTCTAAAACCACGCACTTAAACCGTTTTTAACAAATTTTATAATAATATTTTATAAAGGCTGTTGATGATGATGATGATAATAACCCATGAAATTATTTATAATAATAAACACTATAACAACATAAATTATTAGCTTTTCGGGATGTGCCCGAAATAAATATAGCACAGAAAAACTAAAAACATAGCTGCAAAAATCATGAAGAAACAAACAAATATACAGGTGAAGTATAGAAATAAACTAAAAATTTGATTTGTATTAAACCTTTTAGTAATTTACAAATGATTTACTAAACGTAAAGTTTCCTCCAAATTAGCTACTTAGGACTGACTTTTTGGTTATTTGTGAACAGAATCCTGCATATAAATGTAAGCCTATAGGACTCCTTTATTTTTTTTATTAATTATTGCACAATAAATCTAGATGCAACGGCAATAGGTATATAGGTTTTCAAGGTAATAGAGCCACGCTGATTTCAACACGAATGGGCAGGCTCGACCGGGGCGGTACTACCCTTGCATAGAAGATTAACCTAAAAATAACATAAAATCATGTTTCGTTGCTGAATCTGAGGCTCAATGAAACAGAAGCATCTCAGAGTTGACAGTGCACCTAACATTTAATAGATAACTGTTTATTACGTTAAACTGGTCTGTTTTTGGTGTGGACCGTAAATTTGCCACAATTTTTTTGCTTAAATGGAACAATTCCTTTAACGTACGACAACATAAACGTATCGTTTTGTTCATATGATTTGTTACGATAATTGATGTGGTGAACGACCTCGAACTTTTCTTGGTTTTTCTATTGCTTTATCGCATAGGTATATTTGAGAAAAGAATTAAATATTGTAAATTGGTTTTTGCTCAATAGATATTTTCTTGTATAACATAATTTATTATTATTTCTATTAATCCCTTTATTTTCGTATTATAAGTAAATAAACACAATCTTAATATATATAAATCTCGTGTCACAATGTTTGTCCTCAATGGACTTCTAAACCACTTAACCGATTATAATAAAATTCGCACACCATGTGCAGTTCGATCTAACTTGAGAGATAGGATAGTTTAAATCTCAAATTATAGTCGCAATTTTAATAATCGCGGGTAACACCGCGGGATTCAGCTAGTTGTAAATAAATATTTACAAAAGAAACTTGATAAGTGTAAAATAATAAATTGGTAACAAACTAAATTCATATTTAATTTGAATTAGGTACTTTATAGATACTGATTTAAATTCTGCTTCTGTAAAGGTCTTATTTTCTATTTTAGTGCGTATTTGACCAAAGTACGAGATGAGAGAAATACGGGTCTCACGTGAAACACGTATGATCGTCCATTTTATAAATCGACTTTCGAAAATTATTGTCCGTTCCTGTTTTAAACGTCAAACCTTACATTGCGGTTTTATACAGAGTGATACATCGATAAATGTTAGACAAACAAATAACCTATTTATCATTAATGTTATCTTAGAATTGACTGAGATCAATTTAAATATAATCGTGATTTCGATAGAGAGATAAAAAGTAATTCTAAAAACAGTTTCTTTATTTTTCTTTCTGGAAAGGAGTATTGAATACCTAATAGTAGAAATGATATCTTTTTTGAAGACTGTTGACTGTGACAAATCATAAGACCTATTTTCCTAGCTCTTGTCTCTCTTAGGATCCGAAGGTCTAAAGGGAGCTTCCACCCTGTCAAAAAAAACAAAGCTATATAATAAACGAAATCTTAAAACTACAACTAATCTGGTACTTTTTCATCTACCTCCATGTAAAGTTTCAGCTTAAGTCTGAGATCTATAATAATATATTATATGATAAGAGATCATTGACGTCCAATTACAGGCTATCACTAAACCCGCTCTTCTCTTTCAGCTAATGGAGCATATAATTAACGCGACCGTAGGCACACTGCAGGAAGGCTTCCGCAACGGTTCCTCAATTGATGAGCGTCATCGTGCGCGGGCATCGTGTCCAGCTTATTTTACACACCGTTGGGCGCCAGCTATTGAGAGTCAAATTCTCATCATCTACTTTACAGTTTAAGTGTTTGTTTCAAGGATGTGTCTACGGCTGCAATCTACGGTTTAAGCTGTTAACTTGGGGATCATCTGAGAAATTTAGTTAAATCTACATTTGAATAATTTACTGTCTTTTTGTGTCCTACATGCTGTTATTCTTTAACCACGGCCAACCATCGCTATTCTGTTGATTCACCTGGGTTGGCTAATTACTATTACCAAAAATTTAACTTCAGTAGTTTCCCTAAAACTTTAATAATTGTTTCTTAGATGGAATTTTACAGACACGATATCGCCAAATTTTTATTATCTTGTGCTTAAAGGAAAGGAACGGAACTAATCCGTAATAACAGTAATATTATATAGGAAGGTGTATAAGAATATCCAATAGAAAAGTATGTCATTACGACCTAGATATTCCCAGATATACATCCATTTGTTTTTTTTCTAAAAAGAACCCTGCTAAAATAAACCTCATAAAATAAACGCGATAATACAAACGGGTCCTTATACTTATAAAGAAGAAAACTTAGTCTTAATGTGCTACAGATGAATTTAAACTCTAATTTTACTCGAATATGGTTTAGATTATAACGTTCACGTTAGTTGGTTCAGCAAAATTTGCATATCATAAATGTAATATTTAGCTCTCAACTTGCTAATTAGAAGTCGTCTTTTTGTAGCGTCTACAAAACAATGATATAAGGGAAACTTTACTGTTACCATAAAATATTTATTTTATGAAGACCTTTACATCGCTAATGTAATTATAAGTTAATTATTAAATAAAATTCGTGAAACGCATAATGTTTGAGTATAACATTTACTTTTATGTTTCAGCCTTAAAGTACGCAGAAGAGACGAAAACTTATTGTTATTGGGAACACCGAAGATCGCATATGAATGCGTGAAAAAGATGGATCAAAAAAGTGCTTTAAGGGTAAATCATGTACTTAAAAATCGGCCAAGTGCGTGTCAGGCCACGCATAGGAAAGGGTTCCTTCACGAATTTTCCTAGAATTTTTAAGCCAGCCGTTTAGCTTTTATAGGGGGGGGGGGTTTGTTTTTACAAAAAAGTGCCCTTTAGAGTAAAATTTCTCGCAAACGAATACCTAAATCGAAAAATCGTCTTAGAAACCCTTTATTGTTTTTTAAAGACCTATCTAACGCGATGGGGTAGCCGCTAGAAAAAATTTACATCCCCACCATACACGTGTAGGGGAGGTACCCCAAATAAAAATATTTTTCATAATTTTATTGTAGCACTTTGTCAACGTAATAATAACACATATCCATGCAAAGTTTCATCTTTTTAGCACTTACCGTTTGGACGGTAAGTCGTGGACGGACGGACGGACAGACGGACTTGACGAATCTATAAGGGTTCCGAGTGATATACTTCGGAACCCTAAAAAGAATATGAATGAAACTTAAAGGTGATGTGAAAAATCTTCTACTATAGGTGCAGCTTAAATGCCAACCACGATCATTTTATATGAGGAACTCACAAGAGATGGAAATTAATAATACAAAATTACGTTTTAATTTCGGTGTAGAATTTTCAATTAAAATTTTCCTAAGCAGTTAAAGCATACAACATGGAAGTCATTTATTAAAAATTACCATACAATTTCGGACTATACGGTACAGTTTTTCTCTCTTTGTGCTGAACAATTAAAACCTGGAACTCTCTACCAGCGCACCTGCTTCCCTGCCTCTATAATGCCGGGTTCTTCAAGCAGTAGGTGAAGAAGCATCTCACTAGACTGCCATAGTGTGGGTCACTATGCTGCATGTCTCCATTAACAGCAAGGACGGTGTCCATCACCTGGATACTGCTCATACGTCATTTTGGCAGCTATTTATATAAAAAAAAATCTCACAAGCTAACAGTTATAAAATATCTGCACATTGGAATGAGACTACAAAGAAATATAGAATGTTTTATTAGTAAGTCTTCAAATAAATTAACGTTTTTAGGTCCATCAACAAATTGTACCAATTACGGTAATATGTCACAAGAGAAAAGAAAAACAGCCCAAATTTGAGTAGAGAAACTATTTTTGCTTTTACGTTTTTGCTGACCACACTTTAGCAAGGTAAGGAAGCTCCACCCAGTCAGTTCACGTCCCGCTTTTAATTAGTTGCCAGTTGTTATTATTGTTACGGCAAATGTACTCATAAAAATTACTCAGCACCTTATCACTTGGTGAGAATGTTCACACCGGTTCGTATTCCAAGTAAAGTACCTTAATCAGCTATCACTTTAATGTTATTCCTCTTAGTAATATTCTTGAATATTTTACTGAAGATAAACAATGAACAAAGGAGGTAAAGTTTTGTAACCACTTAGATCGCAAACATTAAAGTAGCGTAGTTCTTTTCTTAAACAAAACAACTCAAGAACTTCGAAAGTAGTTCCTAGCAGATCTCAACAGAAGAGGTATAAAACTAATCGAACTAAAATTCTGTAAAGAAATTTAAAAGTACCTATTTAATGATGATTTTACTTATCGTACTGATTAGAAAATGTGTCAGGATTTTGCGTTTTCTAATATATTTTTTTAATTATCTTCTTAAGTAAGATTTTTAATTAAACTAGTGACTTGATCGGTCTTCGCATGGAAGTCTTTAAAATTCTCCGATTTGCTCTTTTAATATATACGTGCATTATACATATATGAATCTGCCACTTGAATTACTCTATCTATTGCTGAGAACAGCATTAAAATCCGTTTAGGTAGTACTTTCAAATATCTGAACGATCAGACAGCGGAAGCGACTTCGTTTTTAGGGTTCCGTAGCCAAATGGCAAAAAACGGAACCCTTATAGATTCGTCAAGTCTGTCCGTCCGTATGTCACAGCCAATTTTTTCCGAAACTATAAGAGCTATACTGTTCAAATTTGGTCAGTCGATGTATTCTGTGAACCGCATTAAGGTTTTTACATAAAAATAGAAAATAAACAATACATTTTGGGGGTCCCCATACTTGGAACTGAAACTCAAAAATTTATTTTTCATCAAACCCATACATGTGGGGGGGGCCACATGTATGGTATGTTGAGGTTTCTAATATCATTTTATTGGAAACTGAATAGTGGAACCAAAGTGGAAAAGTGTGTCCCCCCCCCTGTAACTTCTAAAATAAGAGAGTGATAAAATTTAAAAAAATATATGTTTTACATTACCATGCAAACTACCAACGAAAATTGGTTTGAACGAGATCTAGTAAGTAGTTTTTGTTTAATACGTCATAAATCGTAAAACGCAATTTACCTTTAATGCAATCAATACAGTAGTATAAAAACATCGATCTAAGTTACAACGAACTACAAGAACTTTTATATGATGTTACTTGCTGATACGGAACCCTTCATGGGCGAGTCCGACTCGCACTTGGCCGCTTTTTAATTACTGTGTTATGGTTGCAACGCGCATTTTAAAATTATTTCAGGAGACTGGGATCGGGTTTGTTTCATCACCTCACATCACCAAAATATTTTTTCAAATGATAATCGTAATAGTAACAATCTTTTGACTACCTTGTTGGTTTAGTGCGGCTGCCAACCAAGGGGTCTCGAGTTCGATTGAACCGGGTCGAATCTTATGTTGTGTGATCTGCAAATATTTATTTCGGAGTTTGGGTGTTTTCGATGTATATTATGTATACATATATTTACAAAAAGAAGTATAAACGTATTTATAAATTTATTAGTTATCTAGTCCCATAGCACAAGCTGTTCTTAGTTTGGGGCTAGATGACGTTGTATATGATGTCCAGATGTCAAAATTATTTATTTAAAAAATAAATTGTACACAATATTTCAATCAGTTGTCAAGTACCCATAGCACAAGCTTTCTGGATGACGTAGTGTGTCAGATGTTCAAAATATTCATTTATTATTTTTAAAATAAAAATTGCTGTCCATCACAGACAAAGTTTACAAATACTTGAACCTTAAATGATAGAAAATTACGTGATAGGACATATAATATGTTACAGGATCTCTGAGACACCTTATTCAATTTAGAACTCGCATCCTCTCGAAACTATTATCTAATGGGCATCGCATTAACAATTCTCCTTGAGAAAACCTCAAGGGGGTCCGTCTTGCTATACACTTATGTCAGTACTTGACTATTAATTAATCAAAAGTATTTGTACAGGGTCCGTTACGTTCCTATGAGGTTCAAAGTTTTGACCCTTTGTGGCCAAACCTAATGTTGTTTACATTGTCGTTAATTAAATGGGGCCCTCAAGTGCAATTAGCTCGTTAGAAACTTTGAAAAATTGTGGCCGATTTATCATAAGAAAATGATATTAGGTATTTCTTAATTTTTCCTGGAAAAAAAGCAATATTAGACGTAGTCTAAGTGAAACATAAAAAATACTCTCTTTAAAAAAGCGGCCAAGTGCGTGTCAGGCCACGCATAGAATAGGGTTCCGTAGTCACCCACATTGGGAGGTTGAGTTGATTTCAATTCGTGTCAGATAGACAATTGTTATTATTTTTGTATGAAGTTTTCCAAGTGAGTGCATTTTATAAGATAGGTCCCTATAACTCCTAAACTAAAAAAGTCATCATATTATAGCTTTCCTTGTAATTTCAATATATGGGCTACTAACATGAGTGTTTTCAGATTTTTTGAGCCAGCCGTTTAGCTTTTAGAGGGGGGGGGGGGTGGACTATAAAGAGTAAAGTCTTCAGTAAGTGTAATGTATTCATCGCTTTTGACGATTGATAATTATTGAGGTTTTATCTGAATGAAAGGCAATGGACAACACTATAAGCTCAGTTTAGCTTTTTCCACTGAAACGTTTCTAACTATTTGGTGCAGTCTAATCAACGTGCTCGAAGGTTTTAGTTAAGGTATTAAGTGTTAACGTACTCTCTTCTGGTATTGTTTTATTTTACATTGGAGAGAAATTAATGTACAATCTACGAAAAATCGGTATCTTTATTTGAATATAATTATTTATAACAATCCAGCTGGTATGATATTTCAACGAACTAAATATCTTCAAAATATATTATTATCATCATCACGTTGTCCACTACTGGACATAGGTCTCTCCACGGTCGGCCCAGTAGAAAGCGGCGTCAAATCTCGCATAGGACAACACTTTGTGTTTGTGTGATCTGTAAATTGTTGTTCTGAGCCTGGGTGTTCTTTGTGTCCGTTTCCTGAACGTTTGTTAAGTCCCCCGCGACACAGGATGTAAATTCCTAATGCGGGAGTTGTCCTTAAAAAAAATGTTCGACACTTGTTTCTATGCTTTGCTTCTCGCGCCCAGCTCCTGCAAAGATATAAAATCGGCCAAGTGCGAGTCGGACTCGCCCATGAAGGGTTCCGTATCAACAAGTAACATTATATAAAAGTTCTTGTAGTTCGTTGATTAAATGAAAGGTAAATTGCGATTTACGATTTATGACGTATTAAAAAAAAACTACTCACTAGATCTCGTTCAAACCAATTTTCGTTGGTAGTTTTCATAGTAATACACTCTCTTATTTTAGAAGTTAGAGGGGGGGGGACACACATTTTTCCACTTTGGAAGTGTCTCTCGCGCAAACTATTCAGTTTAGAAAAAAATGATATTAGAAACCTCAACATCATTTTTGAACACCTATCAATAGATACCCCACACGTATAGGTTTGATGAAAAAAAAATTTTTGAGTTTCAGTTCCAAGTATGGGGACCCCCAAAACGTATTGTTTTTTTTCTATTTTTATATAAAAATCTTAATGCGGTTCACAGAATACATCGACTGACCAAATTTCAACAGTATAGGTCTTATAGTTTCGGAAATAATTGACTGTGACATACGGACGGACAGACAGACAGACAGACAGACAGACAGACAGACAGACAGACTTGACGAATCTATAAGGGTTCCGTTTTTTGCCATTTGGCTACGGAACCCTAAAAATGAAAATGTATAGTTTTAACTAAAGCAATCTCATGAATCGCAAATGTCGCTTTACAATACATACCTAGGTATGTATTACTATCCAAATAAAATTCTGAGTCTGTTTGTACTAGCAAGTTAGCAGTTTTTTACTCAATGCATATCAAAGTATATACGGTACTTAAATCAAATGGGCAAATTAAAAAAAAAATGTCTATCTGTCTGTCTGTTTGTTCCGGTTAATCTCTGATCCTATTTTAATGGCCTTTCCCTGACTGAACATAATGCAGATGATACCTAAGGAGTAACTTAGGCATTTTTTTACACTGTTACTCGCGATCTAAAACAATAACAGCTAGTTTTAAAATATGAATGAAAAATTGGTTTCAGTGACATCTATTGCACCGTAGCAGAACTATACAGATGTAAATTTTACCAACAGCAACTAGCTGTGAATACAAAATGTCACTGCCTAAATGATACAACATGTTAGAAATAGATGGCGCTAATCCGCCAAATCAAAAGTCCAATGAAAATTAAAATTAAAAACAGCTTACATGATATTTATTCTATAGTAACAGTTTTCTTACTGTTATCTATAATCAATAAATTCCTATTTTCAATATATATGTCTAATCTATGTTTTGTTTATTGTGTTTCTCTATTGTTTTTTCTGATGTTTTCCAGTACGTTTTCAGACTTTATTATTTAAAACTTTAAAAAAATGTACTCTATAAAGTAAATTAAATTCATTAGCGCTAAAAAGAGCGCTAAAAATTTAAATGATTTTTAAAGCAATATGAAAAGTACTGCCATCTATACATAGCACCTTGAACTAATTTACTCTAGAGCTGACTAGTGATCCAGTGTGAGATGATTTCAAACAAATTCGAGAGATGGCGTACACTCCTATGCTGCCCTCTGTAGGTCAGTCTTGTTGTGTTTCGTACAAAACATTTTCGTTTCAGAAAGACTTACGCAACAAATCTGATAGATGGCATTATTCTTAATACATTTTAGAAGAAAATTAATTTAAAACATTCTTGATATTTTTAAAATATTGATGGGATATTTAATGAAAGTATTTAAGGTACTTTCTTGTTCAAAGTGACTCTAGTCTGCTTGATAGAAAGCATAAGTAGAATCTTAGAGTCATCACGTTCATTTTGAATGCAAACGATGCAGCATGGTGACCCAATCTGTAGCCACCTAGTGTTATGCTTCTGCATCATTGGATAGGTTCATAAGAATTTCATCAATGTTATAAATTAATTATATCGCCTGTATTTTTTTTAAATAATGCAAATTATTGAAAAGAGGTTACACCTACATTTTATCTGATGGTCTATGAGCTCTGCTGGTATAGCAGAATCTAAACATCATTGAGGTACGTATATGTTACGAAATATACATTTTTTTTTACTGTCTGTCTGTTTGATCCGGACATTCTGAACTCCGTACGTTAAATGATTTATATGTAACACATGTACCATTATATCTAATTCGACTGACTGACTGCTTGTTAGTCTAGTAGTTAATAATCCAAAGTGCTTAACAGAGGACCTAGATTCGGTTCACAACCAGAATAAACATTGAGCAAGCTCCATCATTTGTTCTCTATCTGAATAAAACCTATCTAAAATCTGTAATGTTTGTGTTAAAAATTGTAAGCAAATAATCAGGCAATAATAGTCTTGCACTCTAATACGCCTGTCTACCCCTTTGGGGACAAAGACTTGAATTAAAATAAATATAAATAAATATTTTTTTTGGACATCTTACACACAACATCATCTAGTCCCAAAGTAAGCAGAGCTTGTGTTATGGGTACTAAACAACTGATATAAATACATAAACATACTTTTTTTTTTTTTTATTTGTGTAGGTATACCTTCTTGTAAGTACATACGCATAGATATCGAATACCGCGACCCTCACGAGCCTATAGTCAACAAACTTAATTTATCCCGTGACGGATCGGCTTTTACCGTGAAGATATTTTGTTTGCAGACGACTAAACGATTGTCCATAATGGCTATAATATAACGGTCCTACCCCTTTGGGGGTCGACAGTTAACGCTTCGCCATAACGTCAGTGGTGATTCGTTACGGGACATCAGGGACGTATTTTGGAAGTTCGAATTCGCTGGGAGTTCGCTGTTATTAGAAAAAAAATAATTTGTTCCGAGATACTAAAAGAAATACACGAATTAGTTTGTATTAACTGATTTAAGGCTTTTTGCTTGATTGCAAATTAACATTAATTATAAAAAACTAAATTGTGAATCTACATTGTTGTCTGTATGGAATTCCTAGCTGACATACGCAATAATTAAATAAATAAAAAGCGGCCAAGTGCGAGTCGGACTCGCCCATGAAGGGTTCCGTACCAGCAAGTAACATCATATAAAAGTTCTTGTAGTTCGTTGTAACTTTCATCGATGTTTTTATACTAGTGTATTGATTGGATGAAAGGTATATTGCGTGTTACGATTTATGACGTATAAAAAAAAACTACTCACTAGATCTCGTTCAAACCAATTTTCGTTGGTAGTTTACATGGTAATGTACAACATATATTTTTTTTAGTTTTATGACTCTCTTACTTTAGAAGTTAGAGGGGGGGACACACATTTTTCCACTTTGGAAGTGTCTCTCGCGCAAACTATTCAGTTTAGAAAAAAATTATGTTAGAAACCTCAACATCATTTTTGAAGACCTATCCATAGATACCCCACACGTATAGGTTTGATGAAAAAAAAAATTTTGAGTTTCAGTTCCAAGTATGGGGACCCCCAAAATGTATTGTTTTTTTTCTATTTTTATATAAAAATCTTAATGCGGTTCACAGAATACATCGACTGACCAAATTTCAACAGTATAGCTCTTATAGTTTCGGAAATAATTGGCTGTGACATACGGACGGACAGACAGACAGACAGACAGACAGACTTGACGAATCTATAAGGGTTCCGTTTTTTGCCATTTGGCTACGGAACCCTAAAAACACGTCTGAGTCTCACTGCACTTGACATGTTTGTGAAAAATTGATTATAGTGATCCAACCGAAGAAGATAGACGTATACTGTTCTGGACGTTTTTTTGAACTTTAAATTCCGAACAACTCCTTCCTACATTGATTTTGTGAAACTTTAACTGTTTACGCAACGCACGTAATGAAAGATATGAAAAGGAGTAATTATCTCAGATTGCATCATTTTGCAGGTTGTAGCACTAAATGGGTTACTCCGGTCTTTTTGATCTTAGCGTGTTGTTATATAGCCTATAGCCTTACTCAATAACTGAGCTATATGACACTGAAAGTTTTTTTGAATCGGAGAATGCTTTCTGAGATTAACGCGTCCAGCGTTCAAGTAAAGAAACTATTCAGTATTGTAATATTAATACAGATTAATATTTAATTTAAAACCGTTTTACTAGTACTTTAAAATAAAGCACATTATATCATTTTTTGCACTTCTAGTCATATATGTAGTTCATTTTGTAAAGAAATAGCAAACAATAGCAAAGAAGTGTTTCTTTACGAAATCCGACCCTGTCTTCGTTTACCAAACCGTGTATAACCCTTTGTAATCTTATTACATTAGTTAAGCGCAAAAGGCGATATATAGCCTACATCGATACCACTTATGTTGGCATGACGCCAGTATATGTGGAAGGGTGATTCTCTTTGACTGTGCTGCTATAGCATGCTTTTGTCAACCCCATTCTGATGCACAGAGCTATTTAATTTGTCAGTTGAATGCGTAATTCGAATGTGGTTACTGAAATATTAGTTCCTAGTTTAATACTTAGATACGAGTGAGATAATTAGACCTCAGTTAAATTAATGTGTGGAATAATGAAACATATTACTAAAAGAAAGATCAAAAACAGAGAATTCACGTACAGCAGTCGTGTACGCTTCCACTGCGCCAACAAGGTAGTGTTTAATTCCTATCTATGCTAATACGGGTATTACAAAGCTGAAGAGTTGATACGTTTAAAATCGCTGATCTCAGGAACTACTGGCCATATTGAAAAACACTTTTATTGTTTAATTTACCAAAAAGGCTATAGGCTATAAATCATCACGCTACAACCACACTGGTTCATTATAAACCTTTTTAATGGGAAATAAATTTGCTAAGATGGGACTTTGTGGTGACTGTGGGTACCTACATATAGCATGATGCGTTACGGTACATTCCTTAAAATTTTACTAGGTGTTTTTGATTATATTTTGATTAAGTATACTCATATAAGTCATATATATATACACAAATACACACATATACTCACATAATGTGACTTTATTTGTGCCCATGAACACAAATAAAGTCACATTAAGAAAAAAAAAGTTTTACTTAGATTCTGTAGGGCGCCGAATAATGCACTAATAAAAATTTAATAATATGCGTACTTCTACAAAGGAATCGTAAGTTGACTCCCATACATATTTTTTTTACCTACTAATTTCGCTAACACATCGTGTGTTGTGTGTGCAAACTAAGAAATCACTTAGGTATAACTGCCTATTCATTAACTATACAATCACTTTTAACGATAGTACCTAAATATATATATATATTTTAAGATGTCGTGATAAAGATGCTACAAAGCTATTTCTTACTTAAAAAACTTCTTAAGTAAATCTCTCCGTGACCCAAAAACGGAATCTCTTGACAGACTGCCGCGTAATCACTCCATCAAACGAAACATCTCACGCCCTTATTTACAATAGAAAACAATCAAACTGAAATATTATTTTCGGAAGCTCGCAGTAGTTTTTACAGTGATTCGTCCGGATAGATAACACTAATATTTTACGAGAAGGGACGGCGCAAATGAATGACAGCGACGATTGATGGGGCTTCGCTTGTTATTTGAAAAAGCGAAGGGCCATTTTCACCATTTCACTGGAGATATATATCATTGGAAACGTCAACAGAGTAGAAAATTAAAGTCAATAAGACTCGAATGCCCAGTAATAAGCTCTCACCGTCAGACTGTTATGAAACGCCTTTATCTTGAGAGGGTGAAAAAATTGGCCAATTTGTCAACTGCTAAACTGGAAGCGCTAAGCACCGTTTCATTGGTTCCCACCTTTATATTTTTTTTTTGAAGAATTCTCCTACGTTTTATTTTAACAAATTCTGTCTGCAAAATGAAATTGCTTGTGTTTAAAACCCTAATCTGTATTCAAAGTACGGCCTACTGGTCTGGACATTTTATTTATATAAGTACCTTAAGATGTCTTGTTTTGTTACTTTCTGTTTTAAGCTCATTTTACTTATAGTCATTCTTTATTCAGGATTTTCGACTTAATTTTTTACTGTGTTTAGAGTATTACGACTTTTACTAATTTTAAATTTCCTTTCTGTCATAAAATATTTTTTTTGAAAACATTTATAATAAAAAAACAGGCTTCTAGGACCTACTTATGTAGTACTTAATCTAATTATTATCTTGCCACACTATAAATCTATTTTCGAATAATTTGATGTCTCTCGGCTGACTGCTCAGTATGATTTCCATGAAAAGCAAAAGCAATTTACACCTGATTGAATCAAAATTAACATTTGTTGGATCACAGGTTGGTCTCCATTCGTTATTCGATCTCAATTGGAATAAATTCAATCAAAAATACTTATTATTATTCGTCAAATAATTTTGATACGATAATAACTATCTATTTTATTTATATTTTGTTATACACGAGCAAGGAAACCTAACCTGGTTTCCTAAAGAGACTAAGAACCTATTAAAGACTGTTGATGATGATGACGAAGTAACACCCGCAGCCTAAAAGACATAAAGTACTTTAAAAGTAAATACGATGAAATGTCAAACATGCAAAATGCTGCAATAAAGCAGTAACATTCAAATGAAGTAGATAAGTAAAAATGCATAAAATTGCTAAACTGTCTATTATTTATAGACATCTGATAGCGCTATCTCTGCACCACAAACTTGAATGTAATAAACAAGAAGAAGTTTTATATTTTTGCCCGTTTGTTTTTCCACGTTTTATCTGTTATTGCATCCTAGGGCGAAGTTATGGTGCGTCTATGACGGATGTTTATAGAGAAATATCATCGCACGTGCAATAAATGTTACTGTTTCTTTTTGTACACTTTTTTCTGTTATTAAATCACCCTCAGGCGTAATAGCAACAACTGTGATAGACAGTAAATAATGAACTATTCGGTACATTTTTTTTGCACTGCATTTTTTTTGTGAATCTTAGAAACACCGTCATTTATAAATCGATTTAGGAAAGTTCAGAAATATTTTAACTTCAACTACAATAATTGTTAAGTAAAATATTAAGAAATGGAGAAATGATGACAGTTTATAATTCATTATAATGTAGACATTGATTTAGCTACAAGTTTTTATACGAATAATGAAAAAAAAAGAATATTACAATTTAATCTGTTACCCTAATGCATGGGTAACAAAACTTCCCTCTTTACTTACTGCATTTCTTTATTTGAAAAATGGCAATACTCACTTCGTTTAAATTTTTGAACATGCTTTTCACTGCATCTAATAAAAGAACATGAGTGTAGGAATTTTCTAAGCATACAAGGGAGAAAGAACAGTGAGCATCGATAGGGAAAATGTTTTAACTAAATTAATCTATAGGGACGTTGACAGGAACTGTTATGTTTGGGAACTATAAATACGTACAAATGGCCCTTGGTTTTTTAATAAAGCCGAGGGTTAGCTGAATATGAGTCTAATATCAGGGAGTGCAAACCGATGTTGCCCTCACAGTGAGCGGTCATGGTGCATGAAGTTTTTATAACGTAAGTATAGATGGTTGTTGAGGCATAGTGTGGATAAGCATAGGAATAATTATGTTCTATGAACAGATTCTTTTTAAATGTCTGGAGTGGCGACCACATATTAGAAAATGGAACGTGGGTAAGTAGTCCGAGCACCTGGTGCAGGGTGCAGGAAACTGTTGGAAGCGAGCAGCATACGACCGTTTATTGTGGAAAGCCTTGGGGGTAGGCATTTGTCCAACATTATTTCGATTAATTCACAAGGTAATCATTTTTAAGTAAATAATGAAACTAATTCTCTAACTTTTATTGTTTATTAAGGTTAAGATTTATTTGACTAGTGTATCTATTAAAACTATAGCTTTTATAAATCTTTCGTATCTATACTAATCCTTTCGATATTTAGCGAACCGGAGAATGCAGTCCACCCTATAACACAGTTAATATTAAAATATTGCATCGAGCCCATGCATTTTTTTACGAAAGCGTATCGAGCCAAAACATTGGCTTTTTCAACCCTAAGAATCACCCCCACACAAAAATAATACAAGTATTTGTACTCTCATTTTTTTTATGCCGTGGGGTGAAGGTTCATTTAAATACGTCATAATACTCGAAACATTTATTTTCATATCTCGTAAAATATTCTTATTTTTATCTTAAATTATCACTTATATTGTATCTTACGTCCAATATATTTTAACATTTTAAAAATATAATTGGTTAGGAAAGATCAACGTTCCGATATTATTAATCTAATATTTCACCTGATGGATATAATGTGCCCTATTAGTAGCTTCAAGTCTTTCTTTTTAAAACTAAATGGTTACATTATATTTAAATGAAGATAATTATGTAATTCAAAACGTCATTCTTCAGATCTGAGTTTTGATAAAAAGTTCGTGGCTTTTTATTATTATTTTAATACGTAGTCTTCGTACCCCGTTTAAGCGAATGTCACGCACGGATCATATTGTCTTAGGTATTTAATGAACTGAAATTTCTAAAAAGTATTAATATAATATATTAATCAATATTTAACTAAACCAAATAGAAAAAAAACATACGAAAACATATGCGAAAAGTTGAGGTAAAAATGTTTTCAACGACTGTAAGTTTAACTGAATAAAATTGAAAGAAAACATTAAAGACTTAACCCTCTCTTGAGAGGAGACCCGAGCCCAGCAGTGGGACGTTATGGGTTGCTGATGATTAAAGACTTTAAAAAATATTTATTTCGAGTACTAGTTAATTTCCTATTCAAGTATAAGATCGAAGTACTTAAGCACCATCTACACATATAAAAAAATAGTGAGTGTCTGTGTGTAATATCCAATGACCTGTTTTTATTAAACACATACGAAAGTATTTACAATGCTTACTCCAAAAATGCAATTCTATATCTTCTGTCTGTCTCTCCGTCTGTCTGTCCATCTGTTTGTTCCGGCTTTTTCTGGAACCGATTATAACAGGACTTTCACTGGTAGAAAGCAGATGACCCTTATAGGCTAATTTTTATTAAATTAACTTCATTCCGCGGCGTTACTCGTTATTTACTACAATTACTCGAGACTCAGTTAGTTGATAATAATGGGCTCCGTGGTATAGGTATAGCTACCCTTGTTACAGTATGTACTAGTGTGTAAACTACATTGTTTACATTTTTAAAAATTATGCTTCGGAATGTGAGTACTGTCAGTGATGTGAGCTAGTCTCCCGCGCTTGTTGTTGCTAAGGTACTTGAAAGGTACATTTGACGCCGCTGGGACAAGGCTAGACCAAAACAGTAGCCTAAGTTACTCCTTATACCATTAGCTATCTTCCGCTGGAAGTCCCAGCGAAACCGGTTAAGCCGTTCCGGAGATTAGGTAGATTACAAATTGACATCGTCATACTAGCCGTTTTTATTCCCAAATAATTTGGGGTCGGCTATTTGAAATTACTAACAGCCATATAAACAAATTTGATCCAATAACTTACATACACAAATATATAATGTAATACGTTTTATAGAATTGTTTACAGTAATTAAGCGAGCCCGAATTATGGCAATTATTCGCGTTCACCATTACTTAATCGCCCCTTTATAGTGGTGACAGAACATTTTATTAGCGAACTAAAACAATATTACAGTTACCACAGGAAGAGACGGTTGTTTGATAGCTAAGATGCAGAAAACGTATCTTAATACGTAAAATAAGGATTAAATTGCAAATAAATATTAGCCATAACATTGGCTGAATTTTGTTTTTGTTTAAGGCTAGTTTTAAGTTTTCTTTAATTTTTCGTCTTCACTTTTGAGTTTAGAGTATTCATACTTACTTTATGACTCTTGTAATTTTTTGCACTTATTATTCGTTATTATACCTATATATTTTTATTCTTATATCGTTATTGGGAAGTCAGTGCCCTCAAATTTACTGACTAGTTCAACTACCTTCGAATTTCAGTTCTCCCTTAGGGTTGCGGAGGTCCAATGCCAGTCGCTCCTGCGCAGAAAACCTGATATTTGGGTAAAAGACGTTGAACTAGTAGCAAACCCCAAATAATATTTGGAATAAGTCTAGGAAGAAGAAGAAGAGACTTATTATTCTTTGTTTTTAAAGCTTTTTAGTTTTTTCGCGACGGGATGTTGTAGTTGCATTGATAAGAGGTGAAAAACCAAATTAATACTAAAAGAGAAAAAAAAAACATATTAAATAAAGCGAAATAGTGGTGTCACTTGTGAAATTGGACAAGTCAATGAGATTAATGGGATAGACCCCAATTTTAAATCCAAGATTTGCACATTATACAGAAAATTATATGTCGTCTATAGCGTAGTCGCTATCTAAAATAAAACCTTATCACACTTATGACTAAATATGTATAAGCATAACCAAAAAAATTTTCACCCCAGTGCTATTTCTACAAAATCTCAGTAAGTTTCCTTCAGCGGAGATAAAAGGGCGCGATCGTATGACACATTATTCATATCTAGGGGCGTCACATTAAAGATATTGTGGAAAGGGCACTAAGATTGCCAACTGCAATACATTGTTCCCCATCTCCTTGTTTTGACGTGACAGAACAGCCCTAGACATTCGCAAACAGCTTCAAATATGCATGTAATCCATGTTTTTGCTATTCAAATAAAGACTTTGTTCCGTTGCGATAGAGTGAATGAATGCCGTACAGTGTGTGCTATCTGCTGTTGGTATTTTGTAGCGTAATAAATGTAGCGTATCGATGCGTTTGAAGATAAGTAATGAAGAACTTATAGATTGCGTTTAGAATACGAATGTGTGTAGATAATTCTGTGAAATGTGTGGTAAATTTTTCAAATTTGACGATTTTTTTTCAGTAGCTTAACATTTTAGCAATCGAATAAAGAAACGAGCTAGTGCCTCTGCTAAGGTAGCTTTCTCGACATGATTTCAATGACTATATTTTAATTTTAATTTACGAACGATAAAAAGTAACTTAGTGGACAAGAGAAAGAAATTGATGAGAACTCTACTTAAAGAAGCACGAGGAAAATGTTTTAGGTATGGGAGTTAAAGTGTACAATAGAAGAGGAAGACCAAAGAAAAGTTGATTTGCGTGACAGATGATATTTCTAGTAAGGACGTTGACACTGAAAAGACTAGTGATAAAGTAGAATGGATGGATAAAGTGATAAAACATACTGCGCCGACCCCAAATTAAATTGGGATAAGGGCAGGCAGATGATGATGAGATATTATACAACTAACGAATTATAACTTCTTCCTAAAGTCGTGATGCTGACTTTAATATTAGGGTAGGGAAGAATCTAACAGGAGTCAGGAAGAAATAATTAAATTATAAGCGTCAAAAAAACTGTCCATTTGGTATTATAAACAGACACTTCAATTTTATATATTTTTACATGTATACTGAATAACTTTGTTCTTTTTATTCTCTTTTTTATCTCTTTCTTATTTTTTGTTCTTTTTTAACAACTAAACTCAAAAAATTTTGATCGAAAACTAAAACAATATAAAATCTATTTCCAGCTTTAACTAAAATACTTTACTAAAACGGCCCAAATCATAGAAGTCTACGAAATACTGCTGAGTAGTTGTAAGTCCAGTCCACAACTACTCAGCAGACAAAGTTCAGATCTAATTGTAAAGTAAACAGTAACCCGTAACAACCCTTAAAACGACAAACTCAATTATTCCAAAACCAAAACAAATCCACCGCACAACATCGTAGGGTGACTAAAAGAAGACCATGCACCACATACATTACAATCTAATTTATTAACTCGAGTTTATTGACGAAACTCATCTCTTTCATACATTTCTTACTTATGCACGACCTTTTCCGCAAAGCCCTCTTAGAGTGAAGTGGGGATGGATCCCTCAATTGTGTTACTTCTTTGTTTCGGCAACTTATTGCAATATATAAAGTCTCGTGGTGTTTTCATCCCATTACCTGGCTGACACACGCCATAAATATATCGATACCATGTCATATATTTTGTGGCTTACGCGCTTTTGAAATATTGGTCTGTTTTGTCCAGTTTCCAAGTTTTGTTTTGTATAGATAGTAACAAAAATTATGGTGCAATTGTTTTAAATAATGTATAGGATAAAGTATTTTGGTTTACTTGCCATAAAGAATATGACATATAATTTCATTAAAGGTAGAAACTAGATAAGTACTTAAACTAAAACTGGAATCTTCTTTTTCAGGGTACATAATAGTTTTATGGCAAGTTAAGGGTCCACTTAGAGGGAGTAAGGCAACCCTTAGTAATATCTTCGCTTTCACCAATCTTTAGTGGATATTCCTACTTCATATATATAGTGTTTGAAGTATAATTGATAGAATTTATCTATAGATAAGCCTGGCCATCTATCTTGAGATATTTCAGATATTAGTCTATTATCGATCACATAGAATTTGGACCGTGTTTATCATTCAACTGTTTTTTGTATGAGTTTGCCAAAGTGTCTCTACTATGAATGATGGAAAGCATGACTAGAAAACAAGAGTGGTCATAATTCTCATTCTGAATGCAAACATTGCAGCATGGAGACCCACACCATGGCAGCCTAGTGCTATTGAGCATCCGGTCTCACACACAACAACAAAATATAACAGCACGAATGCGGTCAATTTAGGTTGCTCTTTTATACGAGGGGCGTAACCGCCCCGGTAGTGCTGACAAAACCAGAAGCTAATATAGCCAATGTTCACTAAGTCGTTGATAAACAATTACATTATTAAAATTCTTGATGTTAGAAAGCCACCATAGTAATAAAATATTTAATTCAATTTTAAAGTGATTGAATTTAAAACACGTAAATTAAAAATTTCAAACTTGTCCAGTGACCCGACGATCATTCGCTATTGGTGGCGACATTAATCAAATTAAACCAACCATTGGATGACAAAGGAGCGCCAATGTATATTTTAGTGATGGGAGATTAGATCTTTTACAAATTCTTTTTTATACTGAGATAAATCTTAAAAAGATAGCAAGTTAATCATTTATAGTGTACTAGATCGTGGTAAAAAGTAGCCTATGTCCTTTCTCAGGCTCTAGATTATCTGTGTACTAAATTTTATTCGAAACGTTTCAGTAGCTTTGGTGTGAAAGCGCGACAGACAGACAAACACACACAGAGTTACTTTTGCATTTATCATCATCATCAACCCATCGCAGTCCACTGCTGGACATAGGCCTCTCCAATTGCACACCACTTTGATAGATTTTGGGCTTCTTGCATCCAGCTCCTGCCAGACATCCTGCGCAAATCGTCACTCCACCTCCCCTGTGGGCGTCCTACAGTAAGTTTCCCAAATCGCGGACTCTAATCTAGAACTCTTCTACCCCAACGGTCATCAGTTCTGTGGCTAATATGGCCAGCCCACTGCCACTTCAGCTAGCTTATCCGGTGGGCTGTGTCGATGACCTTAGTTCTCTGACGGATCACCTCATTCCTGATACGATCCCTCAGAGAAACGCCGAGCATAGCCCTTTCCATAGCACGCTGAGCAACTTTGAGCTTGTGGACCAATCTTACTGTAAGTGTCCACGTCTTGGCTCCGTATGTCACGACAGGTAGGACGCACTGATTGAAAACTTTCGGTTTTAGGCACTGTGGAACGATGACGAGAAGACTTGACGTAGCTTTCCAAATGCTACCCAACCCAGCTTAATCCTTCTTTTTACTTCGTCTTCGAGGTTCTTTCTACCCAACTGCAATGTCTATCCAAGGTAGATATATTTTTGAACAACCTCGAGGGCGGTATCGTGTATTGCAATCGGTTCCGGAAGCACATGTTCATTGAACATGACTTTGGTTTTGTTGTAGGCCGATGCACATAGAAAAATCAGCTAGGTCTTTTAATATCTGTTGCAGGTCCTGCAGTGTCTCTGCCATTTTGACGATGTCGTCCGAAAATCGCAAGTGAGAAATGTATTCATCATTGATGTTAATGCCACGTCCTTTCCAATTTAGCGACTTAAACATATCGTCCATTGACCAAACTCTCCACACCTCCGGAGTTCTCCCTTCAAAGAGGGCAGTTTTAAAGAGTTATTAGCATACTAATACTAATAAATAAGGATTACTTTAGCTTACTTCGAACTTGAACCAAACTGAGTAAAATTTAGAAAAAATGAACAAATGTTTTTTTTTTTAAAGTTTAAAATATAAAATGTAGTTGTTTTTATTCTCTGTATAACCTTATGTCAACAGAAACAACATAAAGTAAGACTAGTACCTAATTCATTTACGAAATATTTAAAATGGGTTAACAAGTACTGTTAGAACAGAAGCGACTTTTAAGAAATGCATATTTATAAATACTTATAAACATAGCTGATTTAAATTCTGTTTAAGTTACCCAAAATTATTCTCTTCATACATAATGTATATAAACATATTATTACCGAGAAAGTTGTAGCCAATATATTTTTCTGTCTGTCTCAGTTAAAATATATTTAAAAAAACATTTATTATTAATTTGTTAAGAAAAACTAGAGAACCTATACTAACACTAAGCTATCTACGATAGGATTTTTATCTTTTGTTATTTTAATACGTCTACTTATTTTATTATGAGGAAGTATTATTCCGATTCCAATGTAAGTAATGTTTATCAACAAAAATTCTTATTTAAAATTTATAATTGATTGAAAACATTATGAAGGAAATACCTTGGCAAAAGTGAGATAATTTTGAAACAAATTGTAGACAACTTATATTACATTAAATTAAAAAAATATATTGAATAATATCGACTTGTAGTGCACATCCTTAGCAGCTTTATGAAACAACAGATTTCATTGAGAATGGCCCGTGACGGATCCGTTTGGGATCGAGGACTTTGTGACATTTGGGTGCGGGCAGAGGCCAAGGATCATCCGAGACTGTTCTAAATTAATTTTTCTTTGGTCGGTGTTCTAGAGATTTAGCTTTATTTACAAGATAATAATATAGACTAAAATTATAAAAACAATGAAATCCAAACCTGAAGAAATGCAGTGTTTTAAATATTACACCTTTAAAATATTGACTTAAAGGGATTACAAGAGTATAATCCCTTTTAGGCCAATATTTAAACAGTATGATGAGGTAGATTTTTTTTTTTTATCAGTTTCATCTTAAATTCACTTATTGATGGGAAACCACGACAATATTTTTTTATATATTACATATTTGTTAATTAGGGCTCGGAATAGGTAGTTTAATTTTATGTACTTGCAGAAATAAAGTCAACGTAAGCATAGCATGGATAAACCATAACATAAAATTTGCAATACTGATTATTCCAAAATGTTCTTCCCACCGAGTTATAACTGGCTCTGGAGGCAAGGGCATATAGTTTTTACAATCTCTGAAAATAGTAAGTTCCCCGGGATTTCACAGGCATATCCATACTATTGACGTCACAAAATCGCAAGTACATAAAATTAAACTACCTATTCCGAGCCCTATTGATAATTCTTCAAAATCTCAAACTCGGTTTCTCGCATCCACCTCCTGCCAGCCATCTTGCTTAAATCATCACTCCACCTGACCTGTAGACGTCTTGACTTTAATTTCAAGGAAACTATTGAAAAGGGTGGGCTCTCAGAGTATTAATTATATTTTTAATAGTGATATTTTGAAATAGATCAGAGATATTTCAGGACTCTGAGTTTATTCTTCTCCAACCTAGTATAATAGAACATGTTTTTAATCTGGAACGAGTACCTAATTTCTTCACATCAATGTTCATTTTTTGGTTGTTCATACATTTACCGATTAAGATGTGTGAAACATAATACAGATTGATGCGAGATCTCCATAAATAGATTATCAAAGTGTTACTTGAGACACAATATCAATATCTCGAGAATATAGTGTTTATTTACAGCTCTTAGATACAAGCACATGTAAGTGCAAAATGAGTACATCCGACACCAATAGTTGGCTTGGTGCCAAACGAAAGCTTTCGAAGTTCTGTTTATATGTAACGATTGTTATTCGATTAGTACGAGAAAACTAAGATAAATATAATAAATAAGGCAGAGAAGTGGACAAGTTAGTAGGTCTTTTTTGACCTAAGAGCAGAGAGTTAATCTATCTATCAAATGTTAATTTTGTCTATCACTGCAAACTGTATCTATTAGTATTTGGCCATCTGACACACAACATTATCGAGCCCCAAACTAAGCTTATTTTTTAATATGAAATCTAGATTGAAGAAGAAAAAATACTTAGGTAAATACTTTTTTTTTAAATACATTTTATACATACACACAGAAAACACATCCAAAATTTAAAAAAAAACTGCAGATCATATAAACATTTGGTCCGATCTGGAAATCGAACCCTAGTTGCATACGGTAACACTGAACCACCAAAGCAGTTAATAATAATGTACATTCAATAGCTAATAAGACTCTATTACTCATAAGTCAACAAACTTCAGTACCTACCGTTGCATAAAAAAACAATTCCATGATTTTTCAAGCAGAAATAGGGTATTTCTTTTTCAAAGTTTAGTCACATCGTATCCATATAAATTTCTAAGTATTCTATAACATCGTTGCCGCCCTTTGTACACTACATATATATAATGTCATTTAATGTATTGTAATGTAACTCTGTATTAAGGTGTACAAATAAAGAGTTTCTATTCTATTTCTATTCTATTCTATCGTTGCATGTAAAACCTCAAAAGTAATTTCTTGAATCACCCAAAGAAATTCGAACGCGCATGTATTGTACGCATAATAAATTTCATTAAAAAAACAGCTATCTGTTAACAATGATTTACAATCGTATTAAACGAACCGATGGTTATTCAAACAGATATTAGCTGTCAATAAAAGCCCGCATGTTTACCATTGTTTGCATAGAGAAATTAAATGTAAAATATATACGGTATGTAAATCAATCGCTTTAAATTTATTTGTTTTACATAATTTACGTTTGTGTTAGCGTATGAAGGAAAACAAGAATGTATAATTGGAATAACCCGTGCTTGTTATCATCCCGAATAACTTATGGAAATAATATCGAAGCTATTACGTGATAATAGGAATAGAATTTTATTTCCTCTAAAATTTTGCTGAGATTTGGCTGGCTGAATTTAATTTACATTACATTACATTACATTACATTAAATATAAAAATAGTAGTAGTTAATTGTTTTTAGAGGATCCCTGCTCTTACAAATACAGTAAATGCAAACGCAACGTTTAAAGTAAATAAAAACTTAAAAAAAAGTCTTAGTTATTCCTCATGTCATCGCTATCCACCATTGAAAGCGCAGCCGTTCCAGGGATTAGTTGGAACAAACAGACAGACAGACAGACAAAAATTTAAAAATAAATGCTTTCCTGGTTAGTAAAACTATTTATTTGATATTACATACAGTCACTTTAATTTAATTTTCTTTAAAGCTGACTCAATCATTAACAGAACACATGACCATGTCGTTGACGACTTACATGAATTTCTTCCCCATGTAAAGGTTTAGATGGGAAAGAAACTCATGTAAGTCGTCTATAGGAAGGTTTCTCTAGGAAGGTTTCTCTAGAAGTTTTCACTTCACTAATACGAAACATCAAATGATAATTTTAACTATTTATAAGATTCTGTGTGAGTATACTCATCATCATCAGCCCATCTCAGTCCACAGCTGGACATAGGCATCTCCCATTGCACACCACTTTGATCGATTTTGTGCTTCTCGCATCCAGTTCGTACCAGCCATCTCGTGCAAATCGTCACTACACCTGGCCTGTAGGTTCACTCAATATATATTAAAATAACATTCAGATCATTCAAATGATTCATGCCTAAGAACTATAAGGCGAGCAAGGTAGGTATTCGATATAAACACTAACAAATTGTTAAAACTTTATTTCCAATGGAAGTGCTTTCAGCCAGACATATAAATCAGAGCGATGCGTTTTGCAAATCACTACTGCTGCTCTGCAATACCGCACCCTACTCAATGTATTTTCAATACATACGGATTCATATAACGTACTCCTTCGAAACTAAACAATCTTAAACTTGGAGATAAACGGAAAAAGTTAAGATTTACGAACAACATCGCAACAATGAGAAGATGTGTGAAAAATTGGATACGCTAAAAGCGAAAGAAGATGTTAATATCCATATCAAAATCAAAGTATTATGATTTAAAGTTATATTAAAATAAATCAAAAATAAAGTTAAACAATGAAATATCATATGGTACGTAGGCAACGGCATTTTGATGACAGCCAGTGTTTAGTACAGTAGATTGGTAATACCGACCCAATTTTAACTTGATCTAGATCTAAGCATATTACGAAGTTTAATTAGTGTCAACTAAAAAATGATTTTAGTCAACTAATCTTTTGTCAACCACTGCTGGAACAAGGTCTTCTTCAGGAGTCCCTTAATAAATTTTATAGGCTTAAATATAATTAAATACAGAAATATGCGATCATATATACTCAATAACTATTATTATACGTTAACAATTTTCCGACAATAGGTACTTCGTTCTAAACAGAAATAATCAAATTATGAATTTACCCACAACCAATTTGATGTTTCAAAAAAGCACGGTATTTTTTTAATATATAGAATAGAATAGAATAGAATAGAATAGAATAGAATAGAATAGAATAGAATAGAATAGAATAGAATAGAATAGAATAGAATGGAATGGAATGGAATGGAATGGAATGGAATGGAATGGAATGGAATGGAATGGAATGGAATGGAATGGAATGGAATGGAATGGAATGGAATGGAATGGAATGGAATGGAATGGAATGGAATGGAATGGAATGGAATGGAATGGAATGGAATGGAATGGAATGGAATGGAATGGAATGGAATGGAATGGAATGGAATGGAATGGAATGGAATGGAATGGAATGGAATGGAATGGAATGGAATGGAATGGAATGGAATGGAATGGAATGGAATGGAATGGAATGGAATGGAATAGAATAGAATAGAATATACTTTATTGTACACCAATTACAATGTCGCAGTTGAATATTACATGTTGATATGTATGTACAATGGGCGGCCTTATTGCTAAATGCAATCTCTACCAGGTAACCTTTGGATGGACAAATTGACAGGAGGTAAAAATAAATAAAGGGTAGTTTCGGTGTTGCGTAGTTATGGTGGTTAATAAAATACACACAGATACATAAATTCTCCATATACATATTTACCATTTATTATCACATAAATATATACAAATAATATAAATATAAGTATACAAATCTATTAATAACTATTAATAATATATAGTTAAATATATCGATTATTTTAAAATAATCAAAACAAGCCAACAGTACAAGTTACTGAAAATTTAATAGATAATATTATTACAAGAAAAAATCTGGTATACAAGCAGCAACAAGCAGCAGCAACATAATTTTTAATAAATAAACCACCTCAATTGATTTTGTTGATTTGAGGGTAGGAAAATAACTATTGGAGTTAAATTTATGAAAGCCGTTTGGAGCCAAGCTGTTTATTAGGATGACTGTACAACATGTTTTCATTTTCTACCATTAAATATTTAAACATTACCACCAAATATGTAAATGTGACTTACTACTGTTTTAAAAAATTGAATAAGAAAATGTTACATTTTATTTGGCGAAAAGTTGATCAGACGGTGAAAGATTTAACATTTACAACTATAATTAGTTCCATCTGTCATTGTAAATTGTTAAACATAAAACAAGGTATGAGAAACACGGTTATTAAATCGCAATGTTCTGAGCTTCTTGCCTTTACCAAAGTTTTTGGTGTAGCCCGTATTGGTATGTCGTGATCTGCGACTCTTATCTCCACAAATTTATCTTAATTGCCACATAATACTGCTATTTGAATTCTAAACACATGTCTGTCGAAGCGCTTGACGATGCCACCGACGGTGACAAATACCGCAGGCAGCATATTTTGTAAACGCTCTCGGTGCCGAACACTAATCGAACAATGGCTATGACATACCTAAATCGCGACGCAATAGAAATAAATTCTATTGTTGCTAAACAAAAAGCCGACTATGGCAACAGAGGGTTACACGGTTGAAGCACGGCGACAATGCTAAACGGAATATCAATATCAGAGCATCACTTTTCATATACCGATGAGACTTATATACTGGCAGCATAAAATAAACCGTATCAGTCATGTTGCAAAGCTCAAAATGAAAACGTTAGGAACCGGAAAAAATACGACAGCTTTCAAACTTGCGCTTGCACCCGTTATTGGATTTTCAATTCTTTTTCAAGTAATTTTTGGAAATGCAATTCATGTATATGTTAGCAAGCAGACGGCTGCCATTAGTCTTCGCAAACGAACCGATTTGTGCGTCGGCGAATGGGTAACGGATGTTGCACGAAGGCACGTGTCCAAACGGTCTGACTTATTGTTACATTGACTTATTGGAACGTTCATTGAAGTCTATTAGTGAATTACATTGAAATAGAGCAATGTTATTAATGGTGTTCTTCTTGGTTCCAAAATGTTTAAGTATTTTAAAATGTCGATACTGGACTAACAAAACGTGTTACACACAAGCAAAGTTAAATAAAGATGTTTAAAGGTTGTTATTTTATGATTAATAAAGAATTAGGATAATCCTTAAAATGAAATTGGGAAATTAAATATCCTAAATATCCTGTTGCAATCAGTGTACTTAGATATTTTAGACAAAACCTACAGTAGTAATATTATAATAAGGTTAGTAAAGTTTGTGAGTGTGTCATCTCTGTATCTACTTCTCTGTATTACTTATATATAGTTACATTGTTTTTGAATGTCATAATCCAGCATAAATTTATAGCTAAAATGGTTTATGTAATTACGACTTCTTTGTGATTGACTCGATAAATATCGCTAAATAAAACGGTACTACGGTGCTAGATACAAAGTCAAAACTTGTATACTTTTTAAGATAAACGAATGAACAATAATTTGTTAAAGTTAAACTTAATATAAACAGCACTGAATTCTAAGACTGCTATAAAAGGGGAAGCAAAATTTCATAAACTGTAAAACAAAGCAATGTTCGATGGGGCGTCTTGGTAAAGTTTTGGGGATGAATAATTCAAGATGCGAATCGGCAGTCCGTCAAGCTCCCAGCCCGTTGCATTTTGTACGTAAATCTGCAGTAATATAAGGATATCGTATGCCGTGTTCACGAGTTATATTCTTCATCTTTCTGTTTAACATTTGTACAATGATACCCGACATATGTCTGGATTTCCGTCTGCTCGTATTATTTGCTTGGTTGGAATTTTTGTATCTTATGATACCTGCTTTCAAATTTTTCTGAATATGTTGTAATATTATTACATTGTAACACTTTTTGTAAGAAAGAGACTTATGCTATGTGTGTGGTATTTTTTGAATACATATATATAATAGTACGTTTCTTATCATACCATGTAAATACTTGACTCGCGTTTCACTGAATATCAATAAAGGTTAATGTTAGTAAATACCTTGTAATTGAAAAAAAAAATGTTTGGCAGCTTAACCTCTATAAAATAAATTTGATAAGTTCTCTGTAGCTCTTCGTAATGGCTAGAAACAATTTATTGATATAATTTAAACAGAACGTTTCAAGAAAAAGGTTTCCTCTTTAGAAATCCAGTTACACGTATTCAGTTTTCCATAAAAATCTAATAGAGAAAGCATTTCGCTCGAGTCCGCCATCGCTCTCCATTTTAATGAATAAGTAAACAAAATTAGTGGGTCCAATATCGGAATAAGTGAAACGAGTAGGTCAAAGCTACGAGTACAGCATAATATATAAAGTGGCCATTTGAAGAAAATAATTTAAAATTACGCCATTTCAACCATTTTAGTCTCAATTCAATTTTAAATCCGATATAACTTTTCCGGCTCACGAATTCATTAAAATACTTCATATTTATGGTTCGTGTGCAGAACTAATATTACATTATTTAAAATAAATGTTTTAAAATACGAAGTCAAGTAAATAAATATATCGCCTTTTCGGAAAACGTTTGGGAATTGATAAACCGTCTGTACTAGATACAGAATCCTAGATTCTTATATCGAAACAGTAATATTATATAAATAACTTCACATTTAACCCTCACTTCGCCACACTTGAAAATATCTTGAGTGCATCGTTGAAAGTAAATGCTGGTATAATTCCTGGTTCCACTGCGTTTGGATTGCATTTAGAGACGTTAGGGGATGAAGCTGGATAAACTTTATGTTAACTGTGAGCAATAAAAATAGCCTTTATGACGATACGTGGAATGGTTACGTTTGTTTGCGTCATTTAGCTGTTTCGCCTCGAACTAGGTTGTATTGAAATTGATGGCGTTATTAAGATATATATGAAAACGTTACGCGGAATACTACATGGATTCGATTCTGGAATTAAAAAACTAAATGAACATAAAGATATTTTATGTACACTGCCTTTCCTTTTAATATAACATTTAACCTACGGTCCAGTCTTATTTTTTTTAAACTATGTTTGTTTTATTTATACTTTATGCAGATAAACAGTGGCAAAGGTGAACTTAATACCGTAAGAATTTTCTACCAGTCGACCCAAGGGCGAGGCAGTGCCAGAAACAAGCTAAATGCACACAACTGATAATATTATTGATATACTGAAGTTATGTCCTGCTGGTATGACATCATCATCATCCTAGCGTTGTTCCCGGTTGCTTCCAAAGCTTACACTTTGGTGCCCGGGGTCCGCTTTCCGGCTTTTCCTCCTCCACTTTGCCCGGTCTTCGGCATCCCTGGTAGTAAGACCATTAACACGCATGTCATCCATTACGACGTCAAGCCAACATCTCTTGGGTCTACCCCTTCTACTGGGGCCCGGCGGAGGCGGCATGGCCAGACATTTGTTACCCACATAGCCAGGCGGTTGCCGCAAAACGTGGCCGTACCAACGCAGTCGACTCTCCTGCATTTTGTCTGCGATGTCTCGGACATGAAGGCTGCCGCGAATGCGGGAGTTTCTCACTCGGTCATTTCGCGTGACTCCGCACATCCACCGCAGCATATTCATTTCCGTGACCCGCAGCTCTTGCTTGTGTCGCTCCAACACCGGCCACGTTTCACAACCATGTAAGAGGACAGGCCTAATGATAGTTTTATAGACCTGTCCCATAAGCCTAATCGGCATTTTGGGGTCACAAATGACACCAGTTACCTCACGCCATTTGGCCCATGCGGCAGCAATGCGTGCCTTGACGTCGCAATCGATTTCTCCGGACTCCCGAAATACAGATCCCAGGTATTTGGCCTGGTTCGTGCGCTCGACTAAGTTATCGCCGATGAGGACGGGCGAGGGATCTGTGGAGTTAAACGCCAGATACTCGGTCTTCGCCACATTAAGTTTCATACCGCCGTTCTCAAGCGTCTCTTTCCATGCCTTCACACGTCGCACCAATCTACCCCTGTCCGCATCCACCAGCGCGATATCGTCAGCATACATGAGCAACCAAGGGGGCTGCTCATGTGTGTCTCTGATGCTGTCTGACAGAACGTCTAATATAACACTAAATAGAAACGGACTAAGGACGGATCCTTGGTGAACCCCGACAGTGATAGGGAAGGGTTTCGTGTCACCAACAGCGGTCCGAACCATTGATTCGGAGTCGTGGTACATGTCTCGAATTATGTCAACATAGGTCTCTGGAATCCCTTTGGATCGTAGTGCCCACCATATCACCGCACGAGAAACACAGTCGAAGGCCTTCTGCATGTCCAGGAACAAGCAATGCAGAGGCGTACTCTTCGTTCTGTATCGCTCCGCGAGAATTCTTAGGGCAAAAACAGGATCCATAGTTCCGTGACCGGGGCGAAACCCATATTGACACTCCGAGAGTGCACATTCCTGTCGGATTCGGGAGTCAATTATCCTCTCAAGGAGCTTCATGGTGTGAGACATCACTTTTATACCGCGGTAATTGCCACACTCCTGCACCGATCCCTTGCCTTTGAAGACTGGAGTGATGATACTCAGTCTCCACTGCCTTGGTATCTGGCCGTTGAGGAGTGCACGGTTAAAGATATTGGTTAGGATGTCCACACCATGGATACCCATCGCCTTCCAGGCCTCAATGGGAACTCCGTCTGCTCCAACAGCCTTGCGACTCTTCATGCAGCGAAGAGCAGCCTGGACTTCTGCAGGCGTTATCGGTGCCACTAGCCCCTGATTTGGAGGGAGATCCAGTGGCTGCACCACTTTATGCTGCTTGTTAAGCAGCTCGTGGAAGTAAGAGCGCCATCTTTCCTTCACCGCAAGCTCTTCGTGTAATAGTTTGCCATCAGGATCTTTGACGCAGCGACATTTGGAAATATCCTGTGCCGCTTTGATCCTGGAACGCGCCAACTTATAGATGAGCTTTTGCCCCTCAGACGATTCCAGCTTAGTATATAACGGTTGTAAGTGATCACGTCTGGCTCTGGCTACAGCTCTCTTCGTGGCGCGCTTTGCGACACTGTATGCATTGCGGTCTTCGGGAGATCTGGTCGCTTGCCACTTTTTAAAGAGGGTTTTCTTCATCTTAGTCTCCCTCGGGACTGTGTCGTTCCACCACCAAGTATCCCTGTCACATTTGCGTCCACCCTTCGACATGCCCAGCACCACCATCGCCGAATCAATAATGGCTGCCTGAATCTTGTCTCAACTGTCTTGAATGGAATTGCTCTCAGCACTCGCGCACTTGTGTCTGACGGTCGAGGCAAACTTTTGAGACGTATCTTAATCAAGCCGCCACCACCTGATTCGGCGCTGGCATCGCTCGACATGTTTGTCTTTGGGCTTCAGACAGAGGTCCATAACAAGGATTCGATGTTGTGCAGTGAGACTCTCTCCGGGTATAACTTTGCAGTTGGCCACTTTGCTGATAGTTTGTCTTCTCGTGAGCAGGAAATCGATCTGAGTAGCGTGCCTGCCACTCTTATAGGTAATGAGATGTTCCGGTTTCTTTTTGAAGAACGTGTTCACAATGGCAAGATCGGTAGCCGCACATGTTCTTAAAATTTCTTCACCCTCTTTGTTGCGAGTGCCATAGCCGAAACCACCATGAACATGCTTAAACTCCTCACATCCCTCACCTACATGACCATTCAGATCACCACCCAGAACGATTCCCTGCAACAAAGGTATGTCGCGAAGAACTACCCCGAGTTGGCTCCAGAACGCCATCTTTTCGGTATCGCTACAGCCTATCTGTGGCGCGTAAGCACTTATCAAATGAGTAATAATTCCATCTACAAGCACCCGCACCACCATTAGACGGTCGCTACAGCGCTTCACCTCTAAAATGTCACTCTGAAGCCAATCGGCAAGCACCACGGCCACTCCGTTCTCTCCACCAGGTGCACCTGTGTATATCAGTTTGTAGCCATTCCCAATGAACCGGGATCTACTGCCCTTCCACCGAGTCTCCTGCAGGAACGCTACGGCTACCCTCCGCCTGGAGAGTACTTCGGCTAACTCCCTCGCACGACCGGTCAAGGTGCCAATGTTCCAGGTGGCAAAGCGAATCTTACGTGTTACGGGAGTTGGGCGTAACTTCTTTAACCGAGCCCGCCCTGGACACGGTAGCCCTTGCCCACTTACCACAGGAGTCGGGCGAAACTCCTGCGCGCCGTTATGCGGCGGCGCCCTATCCGTGGCACTAACACATCTTTTTCTTTTGCTTTCCATTTTTGATTGGCTAAATTTTGGCTTTTATGGAAGCGACTGCCATCTGACCTTCCAACCCCATGGGGGAAAACCGCGCCAGAGCCTCGTCCGTTGGTCAGCAGGTGCACCAGCTAGCAGGTGAGGTTGGCTTGGGCCACCGAGAGTCTTAGTGGGGCCCCATACACACCTGCTGGTATGACAAATCCACTATTTTTTCTCCACTTTATTGCCATATTGTTTATGTATATTTATTTATTATCATATTTTTCTGCCTTGTTGGTCTAGTGGTCAGTGTATGCGGCTGCTGATCAAAAGGTCTCAGGTTCTATTCCCGGGTCGGACCAAATATTTGTATAATCTGCAAATATTTGTTTTGGAGTTTGGGTGTTCTCGATTTATATAATATGTATGTATTTACAAAAAAAAAGTATCTTTATGTACTTATATCAGTTGTCTAGTTCCCATAACATAAGATCTGCTTAGTTTGCGACTAGATGATGTTGTGTTTCAGATGTCCGAAATATTTATTAATTTATATTTTCCAGTTCATTCGTCTTCGTATCAGTAGAATTGTTTTACTTGTTTTTCATAAAAATTCCTCGTACAGTTCAGACTCGGGTAACCACTTCTGTATTAAAGATCCACGTTGTGGTTCCTGGTTACTTAAGACAGGGTTTTTAGCTATCGACTTTATGGCACACGGTGTAATTGATTTGACTCTTCCAAACGGCTTCTGGGCTAGTAAACATCTGAAAATATGTTACCCTACTTAAGTTAACTTACCTATTTAAGGTGGGCCAAATCAGACAAATTGGGGTAAACTTATTCAAATAGTTGACCGTATTTAGAAGGCAAGTAGAGACACAACCAAAATTTTTAAGTAATTTAATATTATATATCATCATCATCAGCCTATCGCAGTCCACTGCTGGACATAGCCTCTCAAATCGCACGCCACTTGATTCAATCCTCGGCTTCTTGCATCCAGCACCTACAGATAATTACTTTCTATTAAAATTTCTTTAACTATCATGTGATCTTTGTGTAAAATGTTTGTTTTAAAATAGGTATATATTTTATCTACATTAAACCAGAAGATAATAAATTTTGATTTGAACATGTTTAAGCGGCTTTGAATAAAGCATTTATAGGCAGTCAATGTGTTCTTTCTTTTCTTGAAGGTTGGACACTTTTAAGATTGTTAATATAATTTCACATATATGTATTACATATTACGCTACTGTAGTTTACTTTCTTTCATATAGATATTCATCATCATCAAACATCATGTAAATATTATAATTTAATTTTTTTTTTCAACAAAATGCACACGGTATCATATTTTAACACATTTTAAATTTTAATTTTAATAGTATTATATGGTGTTATGATTCCATGTGTGTTTTGTTATTGTTATGTAAAAAACAGGCAGAGCCCGCGCCGTTGGTCCAACCAATTAAATTGATTCGACGCAAGTTGTTAATCAAAATGTTTGTTCAGCTGTGCAAAAACAGCGGAAATGCATACTTAAGACTGTTTAATTTTACCCTATCAATTTTTTTATTAATTTTGTAGTTACAGGTTACTATGAGAATTAGACCGTTCTCATGATGATGAAATAATCTTCGTACATGCTTTGAGTTAAAAGACTTCAGTAAAAACTTATTTAGTTGCATTATACTATTAGTTAGTATTATTAGTACCATGAGGGTCCATTACCTGGTAATTTCGTACGTATGAATTTATATAAAAAAAATATTAATTCATACGTATCATACATGGAAAACACCCAAACTCTGAAACTAATATTTGAAGATCATACAAATATTTGGCCCGACCCGGGGACCGAACATGAAACCAGTTGATTAGCAGCCACATACGCTATCCACTAGACCAACAAGGCAAGAAATGATAAATAGAATCCAGAATATTATAGATATAATACGTCTCTGTGTTTTACAATATTGTAATAAATGATAAATAAAAGAGATAGGTAAAATAAATTAATAAAATAAATAAAAAAATCAAAAACATTGGCGGATAGTCTACGAGATGCTTAGGCAGTCCTCTTTCAACTAGTCAACATATTTGCAGAAAAATCACAAATAAGTTGAGTAGCAGATGTGCGCATTAATCAAAACGATTAAATATTTATTAGAGAAGGTAAAGTTTTGAATGTATTGATATGTTCTTATTCAAAGTATTTTTACACACCTTTGTTATCTTATGCATCAGGAAAATAAATGTGTCATAAACCCATAATATCCCACTGTTGGGCTTGGGACTCCTCGCAGGAGAGGGTTAAGGGCATACGTCCCTACACTCGCCGAGTGCAGGTTGGGGACTTGGTAAGACAAGTTGTGGCTACTAAATCTTGCCGTTGATGACTTATGATAATAACCGGGACTACTTAACGTGACCTCTGAATTACGGAAACACTCTTAACATTTCGTGTCACAAAGGGTCACCCATCTATGTACTCACCGCCCCGTAGGTAATATTATTATTCTATTTTATAAAAGCTTAAATAAAATGCATTGTTTTAATGACAGATAATGAATTATGCATATAAATTTAATTCAAATTCCCATCCCTCTGCATTTTTAATAACAGATTGTCCAGCGCCTAGCCACATTGCACGATATGTGTTCTATATGCACGTACTATCTCTATAGAACGTAACTATGTGCTAAAATCACGGAACTATTGGAGCTTAGAGTACTAGATATGTTGGAAAATCTTAGTATGTAATTCTAATTATATACAGGGTGAATTTTTGAGACGGGACAGTAAGGGTACCTTAGCCGTTATAGTTACACGAAAACGCTTTTAGGAGACTATACATAATTTTTTAAGATATTCTGGACTGCATTTACAGATGTTGCAAAAAATGTACAGCCATCAAGAAAATAATTTTACACAAAAACTTTTTTCGATCGAAAAAATCGATCCTGTTTTTTATAAGGATCAAAAGTCTCTATTGGATCGACTGAGGTTTGAGTACTAGAAATGTCAGAAATCGCAAAAAAACTTTTCCCATACATTTGTATGGAAATAAATAATTTTAATATGTATTTTAGACACAGATAACTTACATTTAGTTAACTGACATTTAATTAATCTACGTAATAAATTGCTAACTTAAAATTAAAATAATAATAAATTTAACTTACATTTAGATGATCTACGAAATAAATTGGTCAAAATGACCGCCGTTTTAACGAATACAACTGGTTTTTGTACCGAGCTAGTAACAGCCGATAATTTTCTTGGATAGATATCATTTAAAATCGTTGTTAATGCATCTTTTGTATTAAGCGTATTTTGTTAATAATAGAAACACGGAATCTGCATTGTTGTGGTACGCGAATAAGTATCCACTGCGACAAGTATCGTGAAGTAATGGTGGAGTTTTATAAAGGTACCCTTAATTTTGCCGTGTATAACGACGTCATTTTAGAGAATCTCCAAAACCAGTTGGATGAATTGTGAAAAGTTTATTTTCAGCAAGATATCGCTCCGTCACACAACAGCCGAGTATTCCAGTTTGAATAGGCAGTTCGGGTCACAGTGGTTAGCTACACATGGTCCAACGAAGTGGCCACCTCGTAGCCCCGATCTAACTCCTCTCGATATTTTTCAGTGGGGTTTTCTAAAAACGAAGACTACAAAAAAATACAACAGTATTCAGGAGCTGAAAGATGCATTAACAAGGATTTTAAATGATATCTATCCAAGAAAATCATCAGCTGCTACTAGCTCAGTGCAAAAATGAGTGAACTTACGTATTTGTGAAAACGACGGTCGTTTTTAGCAATTTATTTTGTAGATTAATTAAATGTAAGTTATCTAAATGTAAGTTATATGTTTTCTGTGTCTAAAATACATATTAAAATTATTTATTTCCGTACAAATGTACGAGAAAAGTTTTTTGCGATTTCTGACATAACTAGTACTCAAACCTCAATCGGTCCATTTGATTCTTATAGGAAACAGGATCGATTGGCATTAAAAAAAGTTTTTGCTTAAAATGAAAATTTTCTTGCTGGCTGTACATTTTTTTCAAAATCTGTAAATGCAGTTCAGAATATCTTAAAAAATTATGGATAGTCTTCTTAAATCATTTTCCTGTAACTATAACGGTTGAGGTACCACCTGCCCTTACTGTCCCGTCTCAAAAATTCACCCTGTATTTATTATTATTTTTTAAGAACCGGCTAAGAATAGGCTACAATTTACCGCCATGACGGACCTACACGCGGGCGGAGACGCGGGCAAAAGCAAGTGCTTAATAATTCTGTGACCAACAAAAACTTGACCCTGGATTGTAACAATAGCTTATTTTTATATTGGTTCTAAGCATTCACATTGAAAACATTTGAAATTTAAAATTCCATTAGAAAGTTTCTGATTGTTCCTGGAGGTAAAAATCCATAATAGGTATAATAGTCCACTACTGGACATAGGTCTCTCCTTAGAAAGTTACAACGATTTTTATACGAATTTATATTGGTGTCCATACTTAATGTAGTCTATTAGTCCGTGTGGTGACGGATTAATAATACAGAGTGTCACCACACCTATTCATCCCGCGGGTGTCGTAAAAGCCAACTAAGGGATAAACTACGCAAGACAACATCAACGCAAAGAGAAGAAAAACTTGAAACCAACCCTTTACCAACCCGTCTGGCCAGCGTGGTACAGTAGGCCAAAACCTCCTTCTAAGGAGAGGCCTATGTCCAGCAGTGGACTGTTACAGGCTGTTGATGATGATGATGATTAAAAAGTATTGTAAATTTGAAAGTAACTCAGTCTGTCTATTACGCTTTCACGGCTACCCGCTGCATGGAATGAATGGCTATGAAGTTTGGCATGTAGACACTTTAATTCTTGAAGACCTAGACACTACATTTTACCACGATAACCAACATATAAGCGAACTTAACTGTCAAAAGCTAGTTGTTATAAATAATAGGTAGTAGGGTCACGCTGATTTCAGCACAAATGGGCAGGCTTCACCGGGGCAGTACTACCCTCACACAGAAGACCATCCTAATAATGTTAGCATTCTTACTATCGTATTACGTTGGTGAGTGTAAGACCTGAGGCCTAATCATTCTGCATCATATCTAACCAGGCCGCCATGGTATGAGTCACCATGTTACATTGCCTCCCCTTACAAGGAGGATGGTGACCCCTACTCCTGGATTCTACTTATGCTTTCTATCAGGTAGAGTGGAGTCACTTTGGTAGGATTCAATATATAAATAAGTGAATTATAATCGGAATTCGATGTGTAAGATTTCAAAAACGAATTTTAACTGTTGTAATTTTTGCGTAATTTTTTTATTTCAGAATAATTATGGATCTCAACTTCGAGCTTTACTTGCTTGTTGAATATTTTCATACCCTATGATTTAAATAACAAGTCGCTTTGGTACTCCCCACGAACATGAACAAAATTCATCGGGCATCCGCGTGATACTGCGTATTCTATAAACGTACAAATGGTGTATTATGTAGAAATGAAGTGTGAAATCTTAGATAAAATATCTTTCCATCTTGATAAATTAATTAACAAGTTCATCTAGCGTAAAATCTTTCTACATCCAAACACGTACCATTCGCCAAACCGCGGCGACAGGCTGCCGCCATTATGCGTGCGTCCATTGGCGTTCAAATTAAATACATAAAGAAGCAGTGTTTACATACAACTATCCTGTTCAGACCATTACACAAGTGCGTCAGTTGGTGAAACCGAGTATGCGAGCCAGAGCTCACCAATAAATAATAATATTATATGAGAACTAAACCGCAATTTTATGATTTAACATTTATTTTAGACTACTGTTCGCTCAGTGGTTGTCAGAATTCAACTAAATTTTTTTTAGCTTCTGTACTTTTCCACCTCAAATTTAATTGTACCAAATTTCACGCATAATTTTCCAAGTTTATTTGGGGTCGGCCACTAGTTTAACCGGTTTTACCTGAATTTCGGTTTTTCCACGGAGCGACTGGCATCGGACCTCCGCAACCCTAAGGGAGAACTGAAATTCGAAGATTGAACTAGTTGTCAGTATATTTGAGGGCACTGACTTCCCAATAACGATTGCCATAGATGTTCATGACAACCGGGACCGACGGCTTTACGTGCTCTCCGAGGCACGGGCGTGAATCACCGCCAAACTTCCAAACTCCGGGCTGCTATTACTTTGTCGCATACGCCAACCGCTAGACCATCCGTCTATGTATTATTTTAGTACTTCCTTGCTTATACTTTGTCCATTCGTTTATTGTCTTTTTGACAGGTCACGCCTATAAATTACCGGTATTTTTTCATAATAATGTACTACAGTAATGTCGTACTTTATAGTCGGGTAGGGAAGTGGCTTGTGCATAACTAAAAACAACAAACTATAAAACAGTTCTTGAAATACGATACATCGATTAAACGATTAAAATAATCTATCATATTATTATGATCGAAATAATTTGACTTCATATTAGTATTGTTTCTGTAAATTTAATAAAATAAAAAGGAAATTAAAATAATATGACTTCAAGATTGATTATTTGCAAGGAATTAAGTCGAAAGTTTGGAATTTAAGTTCAAACTTAGAATAAAGAGCAATAACTCTGTGCATTAATTAATTTATTTTTGGACCACTGACTAAAAATGTAACTATACACGCGTTAGTAAAATTTAACTTTGAAACACGTGGTTGATAACGTTTAAATCCAGAGTTATGAGAAAATACATTTGAAAAATCACATAATACTTACTAAACCGACCTTCAAGTGACTGTGTTAGGAAGTTTTCTTTGTTCTGGGCCAATTATATCTCATAATACTGCAAAATTTATTTATTTACCATACTGACTTAAAGAATATTATATCGATTGATTTTGATTTCAAATCGAATCGGTGACGTGTGAGGGCGTCACTAATTTCGAAATTTGTTGAACTGTCAAAAAGATAATAAAGGAATGGACAGAGTATAAGTGATTTTATTATTTCACAATGATAGACAAAACACAATGATTATGAGTGTCTTACATTCAAAGCCATTGTCTTCTTATAATATTATGATGATAATGATTAAAATATAAGTTCTGTTTGATTGACGAGTTTTGGATTTGTATTTTAAAATCTTTTTGTATTTGATAGATACATCACTGTTGTTAATCTTAATCGCTATGAATATAAGATAGTCATAATCATTGTGAATATACCAATAGGTATAATAACTAGAATAATATTTATTCTAGTAATTATACCTCTTTGTAAATTCAATAGTAGTAAACAATACCCGTAGTATTAGTACTAGTATTTTTGACTTATAAAATTCTCAGTTTTTCGTACGGAAATCCTACGGGATGCTACTTGTGCATGGTGGTGGATGACCAAAAGCCGCATACCTTATCAAACACTAGAGGCCGGGGTACCAGGCACAACTCGGAAGGAAAATCATAGAGCCTTTTAATAATTTCTCTGTCAGAAAATGTCTCAGATTGAGTGTGCATTTACATAAAGAACATATTGTAAGCAGCTTTGATACAAACTGTTACTTCTTAAAATACCCTTGTGTTTATAGACAAAAAGTATATGGGTACGTGTCAGTGCATGAATATTTTAATATTCTCGATGTATGGTCGCACTCTAAAAAAGGCTTAAATCCTATAATCGCTGCCCGGTTGAAATTGGTTGCTGTCACACTTAAAATAAATTACTGTCCCTGCGCAATTTCACACCCCCAACCCTCCCACTAATTGAACCAAAATACACTTAAATTTTCTTTGTGTCTAGTGTAATTTTAGCTCAGATGGGGTCACACAGACCACCCCATGGCAATTTAACGGGTTGAGCATTCTCTTCCTGATGTCGATTCGAAGTTTCTCAAGTAAAATGAAGTGAATATTTGACGTAAACTTGTGTACATTAATTAACATTTTAGTATAATCGCTTTCGCTCGTCGATGTAAACATTTTGTTGTTTAGTTTTGTTTCATTAAGCAAAATGTTTAATACTGAATTTGTTTATTATTCACTTATTGCTTAATTTAAATTTATATTAATTCATGACAGTAAATAACTATGGCCAGCTTAAAAGTAAGTAAAGAAGAAAATGAATTCATACGAAAAAAATGGATAGTTATTTTTTTTTTTTAAATTGTGAGACATTTTAAAATAATTCTTACATTAGTAGTAAATAAAATTCTAACTACAGTCAGCTCCAAAATTTCAAATTAATATATGATTTACTTCAATAATAACAGCCGTGCCAAATAGAATAGACCTACAAATCCTGTTGACAGAACACTAATCATCAAATCAAAATGTGATGACGAATGAAATGCAGCACATGAATAAATGAACCGCGGAATAATTTACTGAAACGTTGATGCCGTATACCGCATGCGTTTTGCCCAAGCTCCGGCTGCATAAATTTGTATCACGGCAATTATACAGGACATTATCTCTGCACTCATTGTATTCAGGATTTTTGTGCGGAATTTAATTTGTCTAGATTTAAATTACATTTCATTTATCATTTTGAATGACTTGAATAAAAATTTTGTTGTTTTAAATTTTTCGGAAGAGAGTTATTTATTCATCAACATCCTTTAACAGTTCATTGCTAGACATAGGTCTCTCCTTAGAAAGGTTTAGGTCTACGATACATCGCTGGCCAGACGGGTCATTTGTTACTTTTGATACCTAAATTATTTTTTATTATTATTATCCAGGACCAGTTTTTCTTGACCACTTTATTTCAAATTTCCAATGTCAATCAAGGTAATCAAATAAGTGTCCGATGCTAAAAGGGCTAAGTAGAAAACTTAGTACCTCACAAGATTTTGAAACAATTAACATTATAACTTTGTTATTTTAAAACTTCACGCACCTATGTGCACACAAATAGTGGAACGTACAAACAAAATTATACAACAGATATAGGCGATAGAGGAGTACATAAATTGCAGTGTTACATGGTAATCAACATAGAAACTGTAATTCGAATATTGCCCCACAATTACAATACATTTACATACAGATTTGGTTAGATTGAATTTCTATGGTAACATCCAGCTTGTTAATTTACCTAAAAGGAAAGTAATTGCTCAAATGGAATTTATATCCTATACGAACTTAATGTGAAATAACTTGAGAGCCTTAACGATACGTCTGTAGAAAGTCCTCTTTAACTTGTAAACCTACATTTTTTTTAATTTGTTTGTGTATCACCATTAGCAACTGTATTGGTTTATATTTAAAATTTAAAATTGATTTACACTAAACAGTGATGAGGACGGATGTCTGGTGTAAAATCCGGATGACTATAAAGATATTTATAACGATTGTGCGATAACGATATGTTGTTCGAGTGCACGCGTGTTATTAGTACGATTACCATAGGTTGCTCGCTTAGTATCATATTCAGCATTAGCTGTAGCGTTTTCCTAACTTCCCTACTACTTCAGTTAAATGATCAAATTTCATGCAATGCATTTTTATTCACATTTCAGTTACCAAATATTATTAATGTACCTGTGTTTGCTCACATACTTATGCATTCTACTATTACTCTTGGGTAGTTGGCTGGTATTCGTTGAGACTGGCCGCCGTGGCTGAAATCGTCTAGGAGTACATTAGTATTGATGTAGTGCATCAAAAAAATCATGCATTTTATTTTTATGGAACAACTTCAAACTGACAAAAGTGCTTTTGACCTTTATGACCGTTTCATCGCAATATAAAAAGTTAAAAACTAATCTCCTAAAATACACCAATTTTATGTTCTATAAAACTAAAGTCGCAAAGCGTAAACGTATCGGACCGTTGAATTTATGTATTTATTTCAAGCCTACGTTAGCTATTGGCCGCAATAGAAGCTATTTCGCGTATGTACCGTGTAATCGTTTTATTCACCATGATTGCACCCGGTGAATAAATATTTCTTTTTTTCACCCGAAGCCCCACAGTTCCCGCAATGCGAATAATTGTGCCCACTCGGTCAATTGTACCGGCACGCGTCATTCGAAGTGTTTTGTTACCGTTCTCTGTAAAGAAAAGTGACGCAATTTTTGTTTATTATGAATGGAAGAAACGATTGGTGTGATTTATACGATTGGTATTGAATATCAGTAACGAGATGGGCCATGTCTATTGCAGGAAATGCAGAGAGTGAACTTATTTAAGGCACATGATGCGCACAGCACGACCTTTGTTAGTATTCGTAGGTATAATTCATACTCTCGATTGTCGATGTCTGTCTGAAAATATAGAGAAGTCCGTCGCATGGCTTGTCAGTTCTCGTAGCAGTTAAATAATAAGATTATTTTACTTTTATCCGAAATACATATTGCACCAGTAGGTATATTGAACTTAACTTACAGTAACTTGAATTAAACTTACAGCAACCTTTGAAATGCCATAGAGTGAAACCGAAAACTTACTTAAATTAACCTGTTTAAATGAATTATATAGTGGAATAAAAGTACAAGTGTATAAAATAAATTGTACATTCTGATGTGATTGACCTTGATGCCCGCCGTATAGTGTGGATATGTTTATATCTGATAATGTATCTATGTTCCCTGGTTTGGAATGTTGTAGTTCTACGCAACGGTTAAGATTGAAAGAAAAATGCGTTTTACGATAATAACGGTTTGCGGTTTCAGTGGACTGTAATTTTTAGATGCGGGGTTTACAAAATGGCGGTCGGGTATTGGCTACCACGATCTATGCGGTTTTGTGGCTAAGCTGACGGACGATTCGCGACATAAAGGGATGCGAACTGCCCTCAGGAACATGAGAACAGGGACAGGCAGTTCAAAATAGATAAAGGGACTAACCTCTTAGTGGCGCCTTCTCGCGTTGGGCCTGCCGGCTGCTTGGCCCGAGTCACTAGGCTTGTCACTGTACGTAATGACACTCCTTCCACGGCGATTTGAAGCGAAGGACGAAAACACTTCTGTAGATGCGTTATGCGGGAGCTCGCGAACACGTCAGGTCAACCTGAATGCGGGGCTTTGACACGGCCTATTCGCACGGAGATCAGCGGGGTTCTCTCGGTCAAATGTCAACTACACCTGACATTTGACATAACAATACGACGTTTCGTATTGGTCGGCCATTCTTCTTGCGAGGTACCAGGAAGGACAGTGGCTAGGATTGGCGCGTTCATCAATCAGCTTAGCTTAGCGTGACAATTAACAAAAGGCCAAAATGGCGCATCCATTCCCCCCGGCTTGAAGGAATTGATTCCTTCAAAGATTAAAGAAAGCGCGAACAATTACTAGGTAAGCGAAAAACTCTATGTTGATGCGATGCGAAAAAAGATGAGCCCAACTATATGAGCGAAACTAAATGCGTACAATAGGAGCCCAACTATATGAGCGTAAAATATATCTTAAACTAAACTAAAATATACATATAACCTAACCTAAGAATCTATTCGCGATAATACTTATTGGCTAGGTAAAGGGCACAGACGTACAACCGGGCGCAAATACGATCCGGTAGCAGTCCTAACTCTTGCGATACGAACCACTCCATCAGTGGCCGGAAACACTTCTTCAATAACCCCTAAAGGCCAGTGAAGAGGCGGCGCGTTTTCCGTATTTATAATAACGACGGTCCCTACGGTTATCGGGCTATGCGGTGTATTCCATTTATTCCGAGACTGCAAAGTATGCAAGTATTCTGCTCGCCATCGTCTCCAAAAGGATTGCACTAATCCATCCAGTAAGTCATGTCGAGACCGAATATTAAGCTTGTCATCTTCGATGTCGCGCGCGGGTAAGTAACGTAAGGGTGTCGTATTTAAAAGCGTGCGGGCACCAATGTCAGATCCTCCGAGGGATCGCTAGAGATGGTGCGGCATAAGAGACGTGTACTCGTGACTGCCTCAATTTGAGCCAGCACGGTGGTCATCTCTTCAAACGATAAGATTTGCTCACCGATAACGCGGAATCTGAGTCTTAAGACTCTCAATGTTAGCCTCCCAGCTACCTCCAAAGTGCCCAGCGGCGGGCGTGTTTAGTAACCAGGTTATGAGATTCTCAGCTAATGTGTGAGCATACTCACTAGTGAAGTCTTTGAACTTTAGAAGCCCATAAAGTTCCGAAAGTGTGCGTTTAGCGTGTGCGAGTGCGTGTGCGAGTGCGTGTGCGAGTGTGTATGCTAGTGTGTGTGCGAGTGCGAGCGCGAGTGCGCGTGCGCGTGCGAATGCGGATGCGAGTGCGAATGCGAGTGCGAGTGCGAATGCGAGTACGTGTGCGCATGCGAATGCGAATGCGAGTCGAATGCGAATGCGAGTGGGAATGCGTGTACAAGTGCGTGTACGAGTGCGAGTGCGAATGCGAACGCGAGTGCGCGTGTGAGTGCGTGTGCGAACGCGAATGCGAGTGCGAATGCGAACGCGAGTGCGTGTGCGTGTGCGCGTGTGTAGGCGAATGCGAGTGCGAATGCGAATGCGAGTGCGCGTGTGAGTGCGTGTGCGAACGCGAATGCGAGTGCGCGTGCGAATGCGAGTGCGAATGCGAGTTCGAACGAGCTATAATAGCTCAGAGAGTGTATGTGAAATATGTGTACGCGGTGCGTGAAACGGACTCGACGTGAGACCGAAACATACGCGATTAAATTCACAAACCTCAAGCGGTTTATCAGGCGAAACCCGATATAATATGCGTTGAAATCGGCGATCATATTCGCAAACTTCAATGTTTAGATACATTAGCCGAACGTCGGCTGAAAGTGCGATTGGAAATAAGCGGAAATTAACAATTATATTGAACAAATTGCTTTGTAAGTTCGGCCCGTTATGTCAACTTTGCGGGGGCACAACCTACAATAACATAACCCAACACTGTCTCTAACGCGTGGGGTGCGGTGAGTGTGGAATTACCCTGAACATTGGACCCTAACATAAGATGTGGAAAAATAGAGGCGCCGATCAAAATGTCAATATCAGCCGGCTTGTGATATGAATCATCAGCTAAAGGCAGATTGTCAAAATTAACAAGCGTCGACGTATCAACAGTGACAGTCGGTAAGCGTTCAGTAATTTTATCGACTACTAGTGACTCCATATCAAATTTAACATTTTTATTAAAGCGCGAATAAAATTTTAATTGTACAGAACCCAGTGTCGTTTTAGTAGAGCCCCCAATTCCCTTTACTATAGGCGCGGACGGTCTTTGGTTCAAGTTTAATCCTAAGCGGCTACAACAATGGCGCGTTACAAAATTACTCTGAGACGCACTGTCTAACAGAGCGCGGAAACTATGTTCCTTGCCATGGCTATCTTTAATTATAACCCGTGCAGTGGCGAGCAAAACCGTAGTTACGGGTGCGTGCGAAATAATTTTATTGTTGCCTGATAATGAGCACAATGCAACATCATCGGCGCTGCGGGTCTCAGTGGATGACGGAGCGGGCTCCGTACCCGCCTGCCGTCCCCCTCCCACGTCACTGCAAGCGCGCGGTGGCGAGGGGGTGCGCGACGCGACTACTGCATGAGATGCAGTATGTTTATTTTCAAAATGTAACATCGTGTGATGTTTTTGTTGACAGGTTTTACAACGCGAATTTGACCTACAATTAGATGCATAATGATGTTTACTTAAACAATTTATACAGCATTTCTGCGATTTAATAAATTTAAAGCGGTCATTTGGTGTCAATTTTTGAAATGATTGACATTGATACAAATGTATATGATGCGATTTGCATAGCGGACAATCAGTTTTATACGGTTGAGTTTGAGCGGTATTAACGTAAGTATTTGTTGACTTGCACTGTGATGCGGGCGGCAACATTGGCGTCGTGTTGGCTACGCGGGTACGCGGTTCGATTCCCGATGTGCGTTGTATGATCTTTGCCTGATCGCGGACGAATGAAACTAAACTATCGAAAGACGGAATTTCAGAACCTCTACTTTCCAACTCAAATGCGCGAGCGGTTTCATGATCTAACTTTTTTAACGCTAAATATAAAAACAATAAATCGGAGAGGTCGTTGACCTTAAGATTTTTAAGCGCCGCGACTGACGATGCGAATTTATCTATAAACATCTCGAGGCCCACTACACTGGGAGCACTCAAAGGTTTAAGCTCGAACAGCTGATCCAAATAGGAACATGACAGCGCGCGTTTATCTTCATACCTATTTATTAAAGTATCTAAAATAACTTTATAATTTTCGGCACACGGCGTAATGCCTGCGAAAACAGTTTGAACCTTACTGTTTAATTTACCTATTAAGTAATGTAATCTTTCTGAGTCGGTCAACTTCGGGTTCTCATGAACTGTGTTTTTATAAGCCGCGTAAAACAACGGCCAAGTCTTAATATCGCCACTAAAGTGCGGCAGTTCGATTGGCGGCAGTCTAGGTCTGTCACATGTGTTGTGTCCCAGGCGAGGCTCACCTACAGCAATCGATTTTGCCGCGCGTTTAATTTGACCGTAAAGATGTTCGAATGACGTTAACGGTTGATAGTTAATAGTACACTTAGGATTCAACTTTAACTCAATCGTATTAATTTGATCTAAGATTAATTCAAAATCTATGTGTAATTTATCTATAATCTCGATCTCACATAAAAAACTTTCCCTTTCAGATTCATTGGAAAGATTCTTAGATCTATCTGCAATAGATTGTATGCGTGAGAACATACGGTCTCTTTTTGCATGTAGAAGCGCTAACTTACTATCGTCCGGCATGACGATAAGTAACAGCTGTTATCAATATAACAAACGAATAATATGTTAATATTAGTAATAGATACTTATTTTTATTTTATTGTATATGCGACTAACAGATAACTTGCAAACTTATACAGCTATGTAGTTACACTCTATGCGATGCGAGAAATATATAATTATAATCAATTATAACCAACAAGTTAGTAATAAGGTATCCGAATAATACCTACCTACTTTAACGTATTTACTAAGTTGCAAGTCTGTGCAATAATAACGAAGATCGGGTACGACAGATATTTATTTTTATTGTAGTACCTACGAATTTTGATATATAAAGAAAAAGTTCTAGAAATGTAATTTCTATTGAATGCTACAGGAAACAAACAATGCGTATATGATATGCGATATATAACTAGCCTGCGATATATATTAGTAGCTATTGCGGTAATCTTAACCATTGGTAGTGTATGATTGATCGAATCAGATGCCTAGCACCTTTTGCATTGCAGTTAAAAGCGAAAATATAAGTAGGTGCTAGCTAATCTAACAAATGTTTTATCCGGTACGATAGGACCATAAAATAATGGTTTGGAATGTTGTAGTTCTACGCAACGGTTAAGATTGAAAGAAAAATGCTTTTTACGATAATAACGGTTTGCGGTTTCAGTGGACTGTAATTTTTAGATGCGGGGTTTACAAAATGGCGGTCGGGTATTGGCTACCACGATCTATGCGGTTTTGTGGCTAAGCTGACGGACGATTCGCGACATAAAGGGATGCGAACTGCCCTCAGGAACATGAGAACAGGGACAGGCAGTTCAAAATAGATAAAGGGACTAACCTCTTAGTGGCGCCTTCTCGCGTTGGGCCTGCCGGCTGCTTGGCCCGAGTCACTAGGCTTGTCACTGTACGTAATGACACTCCTTCCACGGCGATTTGAAGCGAAGGACGAAAACACTTCTGTAGATGCGTTATGCGGGAGCTCGCGAACACGTCAGGTCAACCTGAATGCGGGGCTTTGACACGGCCTATTCGCACGGAGATCAGCGGGGTTCTCTCGGTCAAATGTCAACTACACCTGACATTTGACATAACAATACGACGTTTCGTATTGGTCGGCCATTCTTCTTGCGAGGTACCAGGAAGGACAGTGGCTAGGATTGGCGCGTTCATCAATCAGCTTAGCTTAGCGTGACAATTAACAAAAGGCCAAAATGGCGCATCCATTCCCTGTGCTTCTGTTATTATATCTATTTTTTAATTTGTTTCTTGTTTAATCTTAAATTTACTTTTTTTGCCTGCCAAACACCATTTGTGCATATTTTTTCATGATTAGTTTGATTAAAACTGACTTTAATATATATGAAAAAAATAGTTTAATAAAATGTTATTTTTTTTTTTTTTTTTTTTTTTTATATCTTTTCTTTCTTTCTTTTTCTTTTATAAAGACAACTCCCGCATTAGGAATATTAATTCCTGTGTCGCGGGGGACTTTACAAACATACATGAAACGGACACAAAGAACACCCAGACTCAGAACAACAAATTGTGAATCACACAAAGTGTTGTCCTACGTGGGATTTGAACCCACGACACTTGGTGTAGTAGGAAGCGGCGTGGCGACCGCTTAAGCCACTAGGCCAACCGTGCAGTCAAAATGTGTTTGATAAAGTGTAATAAAATAAATTTAATTAAATAATTACAATGTAGGAGAAACAGTAAAAACTTTTTTTTAATCTATCTATCTATGTAACGCAGAATACGGAAAACTGACAAGTCACACAACAGACTTTGTCCTCTTCAATTTTAATTAGGTACGTGTTCTATTTTAAAATTTAACAATTTTGTCTTGCAGAAATTTTATGTCAAATATTCGAAGTATCATTTAAACAACAAAAGTGGTTCGTTACAATATCCTTTAATATAACTTTGTTCGAGGGTGTATTATAAAGATCAGTCTGCAGAATATCAAATTTTCCCCTCCCCTTTTATAATAAGTGTGATGCACCTCATAAGAAATGTCTTTTAAAACATACGCCATGTGGCCCCTAATATATATTTTAAACTCGCTCTATTTTCCTAAATTTGATGCAGTTAAAGGGTGCATAATTTACTTTGGACTAATTATTTTGCAATAGGGCTGTGCAGATGGTGTACTAAGTAAAAGTCGGGGGCCAATAAAATTTCCTGTAACAAAGTTTGTTTCAAATTTTAATTAAATTGCCTTTATGTTGATACTAAATACGTTAAAGATTGCTTGATGATACTTACCTTCAGTCTAAGTTCTATTCCCACATAGAGAATTCATTACAATATTTCCTGCACTAGCAGAAAATATTGTAATGAAATGAAAATGATTACTAAAAGAAAAAAACTGTAGAAATACAATCTGTAAGTTCATAGAACAATGTTACAATTCCACCAAAAAAGCTCAGCAAATTAGTTCTAGATTATAGACTTTATGCAAAAAACTAATGCAATTGCATTATTGTAAAACAGAGTCGAAAACATTACGTCAGACTTGCAAATGAGCGTCATAAGCCTAATCTTCTTAGAAGCTTTTATCTATTTTACCCATATTACAATCATTGCGAAAAGTGCGAACAGAATTCCTGTACCTAACATCACACTAAAAAAAAGACTGCAAAGCTTTTCGACGGTCCGACAAATGAGATTCGTTAATAGGAAACTCTGGAGGCAAATTTTTGGAGCGTCCATGCTCGGTTCTCGGTCGGATTTCCAATTTTCTATATGTGACCTTTTTCACTCCAAATGTCACATGTTCCCCAAACGAGGTGTCTTTGAAAACGTAATTAGAAAATTCCCAACGACGGCGCCGGCGTCGGTAACGTACCGATTCCGTTCTCAGTAGCATTTGGATGCTTCACTGTAGAAGCTCACAAATTAGTTTCGTTCATGATATGTTAAGTACATACTTGTACTAAACGTAAGGTGGAATGCACATTTTAATTTAGACTTCATCTTGTTACGGGCAAATGTATAAAATATAAACTGCTTACTGCACATTGAACTGTCAAAATACTTTTTTTTTTTTCAAAGTTTTAACTAGAAAGAAAATTATGAGAAAATAAATAAATTTGATTAAAATTTTGATTCAATATTTTCTACAATAAAAAAAATGATTATGTTTAAAGAAATACCACAATTGTACCATAATGCATGTAGTGAAACCATAAAGTTACCTTGTTATGACGATGGAATGTGTATTGGGGAAAAGTCGATAAACTGATTTGAGTATAGATTTTTTGCGTAGTTCTGGAATCGGTATGGCGCATCTAATGAATAAAAAATATTATATTAATAATAATATTTTTGCTTTATGCTTTATTTTTGCTTTATGCTTTATTTTTGCTTGCGATTAAAATAACTGAATTGTTTCCATGTAATATCGTGCCGTGCTTGTGTAATTGGCTTAGATGAATTAACGAAGTAGTTCTAAAGTGTAAAATCCCCTGGGTCACGTATAATTGTGTGTGGCCAGTCCTTTATTTCAACCGTTCCTTTAATGATAATGAGTTTCTACGACTACTGATAAACACGTTGTTATGTATTTATCCTTTATGTTTTAATATATTAAAATTTACGTTTTAATTTTGTTGTATTTAATGCTTTTTTCACTTAGTAAGGTTTATAGTGTCAATTCGAGATTACAATATAGGTATTGGGAAAACGATTTTCCTCTCAACTTTATAATTGAATCATAATATATAATACAAAACAACTTTTGTATTATATATTAAGATTCAATTATATAGGATCGGTTTTTTTGAGAAACTTATAGAAACTTGAAACTCAGCTTGTATGCAGCACTGGATGTCTTTTCGCTGAGATGACGATTTAAGCTTTGACGCAAAGAAAAGAAAATATCGCACATGAAGCAGAGGAAATAAACTCATCCCACATTACTCCACACCCTCTTTTCCAGTTGTTAAATAAAGTGTTACAAATTAACAATAAATGTAATTACAAAATTATTTTTGAATTTCTGTCATTAGTATAAGGTTACCCGCCTCATTTTATTTATTTCCATCATTAAATAAACGTTGGTAGATAATAGTTACGTTTCTTCTGAACCATACAAACAAATTCATTTTCAGTAGAAACGTATGTAGGTATACTGTACAATTATACATATATCTCATCATACATCAGTCTCAAGCGCGTCTAAATCACTTTCCATAATATTCGGATTACAGATAAATCACATACAATTAACATCGATTTCTAGTATAATAAATAAATAAATAATAAATATTCCGGACATCTTACACACAACATCATCTAATCCCAAACTAAGCAGACCTTGTATTATGGGTACTAAACAACTGATGTAAATACATAAACGTACTTATGTTTTTATAAACACAAACATGTTAAACATAGAAAACAATCAGACTCCGAAAAAAATATTCGTGGATCACACAAATATTTGGTCCGACCCGGGAATATAACCCTCTCGGAGGTCTCCCTCTTGATCAGCAGCGGCATACGCTAACCACTACACCAATAAGGCACTATTACGAATGCCTAACTGACATCCAAACCGCACATTATCGACAATCATGAAGATAGGGAGCGTATTCTAACTGTGCAAACGGACCATGAGATAAGCTACTCTTGCATAAATCTACATGTAAACACAGACGGTCTGGCACTGACAGTACGACAAAAACAACGGCCAAGTCTGGCTGGACCTGACACTGTGGTTTAGGTAGTGACACTATCGCTCTGCTGACGAAAGTCATACATCGACTATCATAAAACTTCCTAAAACCTTAGTCATAACGTAGAAATATTATACGTAGTAGAACGATAATGTCGAAACTATGAGTCTTCCGGGGCGATGATAATCTACGGTGTTGATTATTAATCTCAGTTATGTAACCTTTTTGTATTAGGTTACTGGCAGGTTTTTATATTTAAATTGTTATTTTTTAAGTATTTGATTTTTAATGAGGAAATTTGTAATTCTAAATTTAGCCGTTCCGTTGATAGTTCTAGAAGCTTAAACATGTCTCTGTAAATTATAATATTGAATTAAAACTCTGAAATATGGAATCTATTCATCAAAGTTTATCATTTCTTGAAGTATCCATTTTGTTACCAAAAATGATTTAGCCACATTCAAGCCACCGTTAAAGAGGTTATGGGCCCAGAAGATACCAGAAGATACCAGGAAAAAGAATTTTTTATTGAAGATGTAGAAAAGTGAAAAGCCCCCAGCAGAAAATTGTAAAATGAAATTACGAAATTGAGAAAATGAACAAAGTGAAGTAATGTGAGTAATGAAATGAAAATTTTATTAAAGGCGATATAGAAAAGAAAGGACGAATTATTTAAAAAAACAATTAGAAAACGTGACATGAGGTTATTGAAGGTTTTTTGGTGAAGCTGATAAGCAAAGAGAAGGAGACGGAGGTTGTTGTTTTTAGTGAAGCTGATGAGACAATGAGGTGGAGACGGAGTTTGTTGATGCTTTGGTAAAGCTGATGTTTTTAATGATCATGATGGAGGTGATCATGAAGTTGTAGAAGTGATGATGATGGATGTCACGATAGTGATGGTGGAGGTAATGGTGAAGGAGATAAAGAAGATGAGATGTAGACTGTGATGTTGTTGAAGGTCATGATGGAGATAAAGATAAGTGATGATGGAGGTCACGATGGTGTTGATGGAGGTGATGATGAAGATTAAGTTAGTGACTAGGTTTTTTAAAGCGTTTGGTGTTATTCTCTCGTCATAATATATATGTATGTTATTAGGTCTTTTAGGTATTTGAATTCGAAACCTTTGTGTAAGTATGCTAGTTTAAGGGGGTGAGAGATAATAACAGAGTCGCGCAGTGGAAGCGTGTGTGTGAAATTGTTGTAAAGGGAAAAATAATTTAATTTTGTTATTCAATTAATTTAAAAAAAATAACGGAATTTTTAGATAAATTTTTCACAGAATTTTTGACAGATTTTTTGACATCTAATTTTTTCCTTTATAGTGTATTTGTTTTTTTGTATATTTTAAGGTTTGTTATATTAAATAGTTTTTGGTTTCAGCTGAAAGCTGTTTGGTGTTTAATAATTTTAATTGTGGTTGGTTATTATAAAAAGTTTTGGTTTTTGTTGAAAGAGTTGAGATGATAATGATGAATGTTAATGTTATAAATGGTTGATTTGATTTGATTAGCTGTATGTGTTGGAGCTGTTCGTGTTGGAGCTGTTGGTGTTGGAGCTGATGTTGAAGTAGATGTTGAAGCTGGTGTTGAAGCTGGTGTTGAAGCTGGTGTTGAACCTGGTGTTGAAGCTGGTGTTAAAGCTAGTGTTGAAGTAGGTGTTGGAGCTGGTGTTGATGTTTGTGTTGGAGCTGTTTGTGATGGAGCTGGTGTTGAAGTAGGTGTTGAAGTAGGTGTTGAAGTAGGTGTTGAAGTAGGTGTTGGAGCTGGTGTTGAAGTAGGTGTTGGAGCTGGTGTTGAAGTAGGTGTTGAAGTAGGTGTTGGAGCTGGTGTTGAAGAAGGTGTTGGAGCTGGTGTTGAAGTAGGTGTTGGAGCTGGTGTTGAAGTAGGTGTTGGAGCTGGTGTTGAAGTAGGTGTTGGAGCTGGTGTTGAAGTAGGTTTTGGAGCTGGTGTCGAAGGAGTTATTGTAGTTGTTGTTCGAGTTGTCGAAGGAGTTATTGTAGTTGTCGAAGGAGTTATTGTAGTTGTTGTTAGAGTTGTCGAAGGAGTTATTGTAGTTGTTGTTCGAGTTGTCGAAGGAGTTATTGTAGTTGTTGTTCGAGTTGTCGAAGGAGTTATTGTAGTTGTTGTTCGAGTTGTCGAAGGAGTTATTGTAGTTGTTGTTCGAGTTGTCGAAGGAGTTATTGGAGTTGGTGTTCGAGTTGTCGAAGGAGTTATTGGAGTTGGTGTTCGAGTTGTCGAAGGAGTTATTGGAGTTGGTGTTGTAGTTGTTGGAGTTGGTGTTGTAGTTGTTGGAGTTGGTGTTGTAGTTGTTGGAGTTGGTGTTTTAGTTGTTGGAGTTGGTGTTGTAGTTGTTGGAGTTGAAGTGGTTATTGGAGTTGAAGTGGTTATTGGAGTTGAAGTGGTTATTGGAGTTGAAGTGGTTATTGGAGTTGAAGTGGTTATTGGAGTTGAAGTGGTTATTGGAGTTGAAGTGGTTATTGGAGTTGAAGTGGTTATTGGAGTTGAAGTGGTTATTGGAGTTGAAGTGGTTATTGGAGTTGAAGTGGTTATTGGAGTTGAAGTGGTTATTGGAGTTGAAGTGGTTATTGGAGTTGAAGTGGTTATTGGAGTTGAAGTGGTTATTGGAGTTGAAGTGGTTATTGGAGTTGAAGTGGTTATTGGAGTTGAAGTGGTTATTGGAGTTGAAGTGGTTATTGGAGTTGAAGTGGTTATTGGAGTTGAAGTGGTTATTGGAGTTGAAGTGGTTATTGGAGTTGAAGTGGTTATTGGAGTTGAAGTGGTTATTGGAGTTGAAGTGGTTATTGGAGTTGAAGTGGTTATTGGAGTTGAAGTGGTTATTGGAGTTGAAGTGGTTATTGGAGTTGTTGAAGTGGTTATTGGAGTTGTTGAAGTGGTTATTGGAGTTGTGGAAGTGGTTATTGGAGTTACTGTTGTAGGAGTTTGTTGTTATAATTTCTAAATTGTTGTTGTCAGGATATAGGTGTTTGTAGTTGTGGAAGTAAGAATGTGTAAGAATGTGTGAAATGCTTTTCGGTACTTATCTGAGATTAAGGGGGTGTGTTGATTATTAATCTCAGATAAGTAACCTTTTTGTATTAGGTTACTGGCAGGTTTTTATATTTAAATTGTTATTTTTTAAGTATTTGATTTTTAATGAGGAAATTTGTAATTCTAAATTTAGCCATTCCGTTGATAGTTCTAGAAGCTTAAACATGTCTCTGTAAATTATAATATTGAATTAAAACTCTGAAATATGGAATCTATTCATCAAAGTTTATCATTTCTTGAAGTATCCATTTTGTTACCAAAAATGATTTAGCCACATTCAAGCCACCGTTCAAGATACGGAACCCTAAATAGCGAAAGAAAAACAGCTTACTTGTGTTTATTATCACTACTTCAGTCTTTAAAATCATCGGTTCATTCTTTAGTCCCTTCTTTAATGAATATTCTATTCAAAGATAGAAACTGCTAATATTGTTGTTTTCCCTATTGCTATGTTTATACATAATATTAGTAGAACATTATAATATTTATCTACCAAATGGCTTGTTTAAGAAACAACTATTATCTTTTGCCACAAAGTTTACATTAAGGAATCTTATTTGTAAAAAATATTATCAACTAGCTTTTCGCCCGCGGCTTCGCCCGCGTGGAATTCGTTTATATCGCGCGACTCGGTAAGGGTAGATTAAACAATCTTACATGATTTTATGTTTGATAATATGGAACTTCGACACAAACTTTCGTCAACTATTTCAAACCCTTCTACCTTTAGTTTCGCGATAAAGAGCATCCTCATCTCATCCTTTCCCATGTTCAGTTCTATCTTCATACCAAATTTCATCCAAATCGGTTCAATGGTTTAGGCGTGAAAGCGTAACAGACAGACAGACAGTTACTTTCGCATTTATAATATTATAGTAGGGATTACACCATCGGAAAGTAGATTTCATCAAACAGAAAACACCCCAATTTTTTGAAAATTTGAAACGGGTGAATTTTCGATATAATGTCAAAATAGGGTGAAAAAATAAATATTTAAAATCAAATAAATTACAGTGTATTCAGAACATAAAAAGGTGAGTTTTCACTAAACTTCGTTTAAAAATAATTTTATTTGTAAAAGATAAAAATAAAAACCAAAAACTTGGTTTTTTGAATTTTTCACATATAATTTGAGGTTATGTGAAAAAAAGTGTAAATAAAAAATCGGCCAAGTGCGTGTCAGGCCACGCACAGGAAAGGGTTCCTCAGTCACCCATAATGGTACGTGGATTAGAAATTGTATCCAATGATGATTAGAAATTGATAATTGTTATGTTTACGTATTAATGCGTTAATTTTGTATAACTTTTTTTTTTTTTGTATGAAGTTTGTAGTTTGTAAGCACATTGTAGAAGTTAAGCCTCTATAACTCCTGAACTAACAAAGTCATCTAATTCGTTATAGTTTTTATTTAAAGTTCATTATATGGAACACTATCACGAATTTTTCCAGATTTTTTAGCAGGCCGTTTAGCTTTTAGAGGGGGGAGACGCCCTGTTTTTACAAAAAAGTTGCCTTTAAAGTGGATATTCTCGCAAACGGATCCCTAAATCAAAAAATCGTCTTAACAACCCTGTAATGTTTTTAAAAGACCTATATAATGATACCCCACATAATGGGGTAGCCGCGAGAAAAAAAAAACATCCCCAATTTACGTGTAGGGGAGGTACCCTAAATAATTTTTTTTTTTCATAAGTGAAATGTAGCACTTTGTCAACGTAAATAAAATACATATTCGTGCAAAGTTTCATCTTTCTAACATTTACCGTTTGGACGGTAAGTCGAGGACGGACGGACGGACAGACGGACATGACGAATCTATAAGGGTTAGAAGTCATAAACTTCGGAACCCTAAAAAGTTGTAGATCTTTTAATTACCTACAACTTTGCCATTTAACTTTTTCCATAGGACTTGTAGTTTTGCCGGAAATCGAGATAAACCGTTATTTACACTTTGTTTTATATATTTAGCCATCCAAAGTGACTCTACCCTGCCTGATGGAAAGCATGAGCAGAATCCAAGAGTCGAGGCTACCACACTTGTTGCGAATGCAGACAATAATGTATGGCGGCCCGAGATGCTTTTTCACGTCCCACTTATAGGACCCGAAAACCTCCCCCCTACCCCTTCCCGACCGTACTCAGATCGCCCGTAAATTATTTTTCCTTTCATTTTTATAATTTTCTCCTCGTATTCCAATAGGTTTCATCTTACTATAATTTTATTTGTTTTCAAAAATTAACTACCCTGGTGTACTGGTCTATATGTCATTTACAAACTATCATTATGGTTGCCATGCAAGTGTGTTATGCCTAGCAACCGGTGAAGTTTTGACAGGAGTTAAACAGTGATACATTTTGATATCTACGATTTATATATTTTTATAACCACCGTTGTATCTCGATTATTGCAGTAAAAAGTAGCCTATGTCCTTTCCCAAGTTCAGTTCTATCTTCGTACCAAATTTCATCAAAATCGGTTCAGTGGTTTAGGCGTGAAAGCGTAACAGACAGACAGACAGACAGAGTTACTTTCGCATTTATAATATTAAATAATAGGGATGACTAGCTACTTTCATCGATTTTTTTTTAAAGTTGCAAGTTGCAGTAGAACGTTTTTAGAAGTAAAAGGATCTAATAAAAACGGAGGATAAAATCTAAGAAATATAATGCAGGCTTAACTGTTATATAAATATATGTTATATAAAATGTGTATCGCAAAGGGAAGCACCTACGGCCTTCTGATATTGAACTTAGTTGTTAGCAGAAAACTCCCGATCCGTTCAACATATGGACCTTCTACAATAACACGTGTGGACAGAAGCAATGAACCATATTTTAGAAACCATTGATTGTTTAGCACGAAATCAGATGTGTGTATACTATTCTATACATCAATGTACCTGTTACAAAATAATGGAATCAATATTGTACCTAAATTTTAATGTATGTAACAACCCTAATTGAGGTGAATACGCTTTATTAGCGAGAGATTTGCAACTTTATACAGATAAAGGGAGCTTTGAAGGGATGTCAACGTTAACTGTTTAACTGCTTACTAGTTAAGAGTTCAGTTCATATTTGGAGACGTTTGATTTGCATCATAAGGCTTGTTTTGAATAAATCGGATTAAGTTCTTCAAGTTTAATTGAATAAGTGTAAATGATGTAAGATGTCTCAGAGTGACTAAAATATCTTTGACATATAAGAATAATATGATTCGTTTTAAGTAATCTGTACTACTATATTAAACAGAGTTATTAAATTTATGCTGTTTTTACTAACGAACTGGGTAAGTGTGAGTTAGAGTAGTGTTTAGTGACCATTATTAAATAATTTAATTTTATCATTTTCAAGTAAAATACTTGTTATTTTGTTGGTGCGACTGCCTCGTTGGTCTAGTGGTTAGCGTATGCGACTGCTAACCAAGAGGTCTCGGGTCCACATCCCGGGTCGGGCCAAAAAAGTGTTGTTGGGTTTTTCTTACAGGAAATTCTTAACAACAGGCCGGAGTCTGGAAGTTCGGCGGTGATTCACGCCCGTGCCTCGGAAAGCACGTTAAGCCGTCAGCCCCAGTTGTCATGAACATCTATGGCAATCGTTATTGGGAAGCCAGTGCCCTCAAATATACTGACAATTAGTTCACAATCTTCGAATTTTAGGGTTGCGAAGGTCCGATGCCAGTCGCTCTGTGGAAAGACTGAAATTCAGTTAAATCCGGTTGAACTAGTAGCCGACCCCAAATAAACTTGGGAATAAAGGCTAGGAAGATGATTCTTGTTAGTGACATTATTAATTTGACATTAATTGCAACATTTACGGATATGATGTAATATTCACGCATACAAATACACATTCAAACCACTCTACTTTGTTTTATTTACTGATTGTTATTAACAATCGGGAAAAACATGAAATTCGGAATACTTTAACATTTTTTAATGTCTAATTACGTTGTCTTTGACCATTGTTATTGTTGTTTAAGTTTTTGAGAAAAAAGCTCTCATTATCACCGGTTTATATTATTTTTATTTAATGATTTTTAGAAAGCATAATGTAAGACTTTCTGATATATGTAAGTTTTCCAAGATCTACAAATTATAATGATTATTAATACTGAAATGTTTTTGAGTTAGAAATAACTTATATATTCAATTTTATCCATCTAGTTCAAATTCACCAATTTTACTTTCCCTGTTAATTGTTTTAGATTTTCTTCTCTTTGTATAGATTTTCATGCTGTTATTGATGTTTTAATTTGTTTTAAGTTTGGATAATTTTGGATTTATTTAAACACAGTGCTAGCTTTTATTGCCATCTTTGTTGTATTAATAGAGACTTGTACCCGTAGAGGTGTGAATACACGCTTTTAGCAAATACTAGTTTCTCAATGTAACGTTTTGTGCTTGGGTAGAATTCGTACTTTTATAAAGTACAAAAACACAAAATAGTTTATTGCTTCTTAAGTTCACATAAAATATCAGTATTTGAATCTACCGACCTGTGTTGGGATACTCCGCTCTTCCATAGCAAAACGATGCACATCCATCATAGACTCTAACATTACAATGAAAAAGAAAAAAAAAACAGAACAATGCAGGTGCATGATATTCATGTTGCAAAAGAAAAGGTTTCAATGTAAAACAATATATCTATGTATTCAGTATTATGTAAGGAAGGAGGTACTAAGCGTGTGTGACGATTAGAAGTTATGTTGCTTGTATGTGAGTGTGATGATATTGAATTAGTTATAAATGTTATATTAAGCACTTATACAATACAGGTCATGACGATACGTCGTGGAAAATAAAATTATTGTATTTTCCTTAATGTACCTATCCCGTAATATCTCTTAACTACTTTAATCTAATCTATTAATTAGAGATAAAAGAACGTAGTTTGTGTAGAATAATATTGTCATAAAAACAAAAGAAAAACAGTGAAATGAGATCATAAATATCAAACAGATCGTTAACCACCAATCGTGCCCTCTCCAACATAAAACGAGATCCGCAATATTGACCGGGTCATTGACCTTTGAGGCTTCATCTTCCACGTTCGAGTGGTTACTGTGATTGCGTCTCAACATCTGCCTGACCACCTGGATTCGTAGATATACATTACCGACACGGTTGACTAGCTAACCCCTATAAAATATTTTCCAAAGAAAACGGTAAAGTGGTTCATTGATCGTTTTGCGATGAAACTTTAGTATAAGTACCTTGGACTAATAGCCGAAACGTGACTCGAGTTAGGAGGTAATTTTATAGGAGGACCTTAAGAATATCATACACCAACAAGGTGGATAGTGTTATGCAATAGTTGATGTAGATCGATTTGCGATTCTTTCATGCATGCTCTTTCTCTTTATCTACTTTGTCACTAGACAACGACTGTTAGTAAAAGTTTTATTGGTTATCTTCATTTCTTTTGAGTTATTATATGTATTTTAATAGGTATTTATTTATAACGAATGTTTGCTTGAAAAGAAATTGGCAAAATGTAAAAAAATATTGCAAAAACATTGGATTGTTTTTCTAGGACTTCCATTGCGTGTGCTGCCACACAAAAAGTATTTATGAAAGTATTGTTCTCCTTTAAAGGTACTAAAAAATCTAATTAAAAAAATAACATAAATTTATTTATACTAAACAAATTTATACACGCTGTAATAAAATCACACTACGGGACGGAAAGACGCAGTAGAAGTTGCGTGAATCAGCTAGTCTAAATACAAGTATGACTTTCGTGTTTTATTAAAGTCATTACAGTTTACATCCTGTCCAGGAGTGAAGTTTTACTTCAGTAATTAATTTTTCCTTTTAAAATGAGTTAACAAATAGAATTATTTTCTACGATCTGTCTCCTTTGCTCGTGCTAACTTTTGTATAACTGCATTGTCCAGTTTTGCAGAATTCTATCCAATTTATTCCCCCCTTACAAAGGTCTTATCTTGAATGAGGGAAGCTTGTTTTAATGTCGTTAATTTAAGACTGCGAAGTCGGTAACGATTTCATTCTGTTTTGTTCTTATATCTAAAGACAAACTCTATATATGTTTTTTAGGTAGATTAGAGAATAGTTCACTTTGTATGTATGTAACGTACTGGAATTAAAGTAGAAATCAACTGTCATAGCACAAAATTCTATGAATACTATTAATGTTGTGTTGGTACTTGTATTTGAAATTTGTGCAAAAGAAGATCTTGGATTTAGAAATGTTTTTTTTAATGTCTCTTTTTCCAACACAAGTCCACTTAGTCCACTCATAGCTTTTTTTTCAATAGTGTTATCAGATTTTTTTCAAATATCGTTTTAGGTATCACGTAAAATGGAGGAGGTAGAAAGGCAATCCTACGTTTAAGGAATCAGATGGGAATATTAGTCATGTTAGTAGTACTCGACAATGTCTTAAATTATAATGATAATTTATTGTACACAGAACTGTAACTAAAATTGGGTATTGGCAGAAAATAAAAGTTTTTTTTTAATGTACTCACTAAACTATAGTTTTTTAAATGGGTCTAAAGATATTCAGATATTAAGGGCAAGCTGTATAATTCAGGTAATTTATACAATACTAAGGTAATTGTATACAATGCCTGGGTCTTCCAGGCGATTTATGAAGTAACATAAACATTATTGTCCATAACATACTTTATTTAGGTATTTATATAAACCATAGGGATTATATAGAATACCCGATGGTCGGATAAACCTGATGCCGGACTATGCAAACAGCTATGTAAGGGACATGTATCCAAGCAATAATTTGAAAAATTCATCTCAATTTGATTCAAACACATCGCCTTGATACACACTTCATACTAGTACATACAAAGAATATTTGTTGAACGTTGAAGTTTGAAGCATCTAAGAATGTCATTATTTGAATTAAATTACAAACTTACCAACATTTTAAATATTTTTCTTAGCCTTTATTATCATTGAGGTCGGCTACTAGACATCAGGCATCAGGCCACCGTAATCCTGATTTTGTCGGAAGTTTCACTCGCAGGTGATGTTATAAATAGCAATTTAGGCTACTTTTATTTAAAAAATAAATAAAGAACAAAATTAAAACCAATGACATGGTAAACAATATCTAATTCAAAAGCAAATGCATAGCTTGTAATATAAATAAATCACTAAGCTATTATCTCGTTAATTACTTGACAACATTTTCTTAAGCTTTAATTGTAGTCATTAAAATTAAACCTCAAGATAACGAATACACCTGTTATTTTAAAAATGTCTAGGTAATAGTTTTCTTATGTTTAGTTTAATCATTATCGGTGTCCATCGTTACGCCGTTTATCTTTATAAAGGGAAGTATTATCTTGAATAATTGAATAGTGGAAAGGTGCTCTACATATTTTAATAGTTTTATGAACATATGCTTTCTTTCCAAAGTGTCATGGCGTTTCATTAGCTTTTAAATAGAAAGGTATGATCATCGATTCGTCCTTCATGAATTTTCGATACTATAATAATAACTTGATATTAAATTCATGGACGTCTGATACCGAATTAGACTGAGTCTGTATTACGGCAGCTACGAGTGCACTACTATAAAATATATCTCTTACTTCTTTTTTCAACCCCCAACGCAAAAAAAGGTGTTATAGGTGTGACGTATATGTGAGTGTGTGTGTGTGTGTGTGTGTGTGTGTGTGTGTGTGTGTGTGTGTATGTGTATGTTTGTGTGTCTGTGGCACACAGAACAACAATTTGTGAATTATTCAAAGTATTGTCAAATGTGGGATTTGAGAGAATTTGTAAATGCAGACAATGCAACAGGGTGACCAGCACTAAGGCAGCTTAATGAGATACATTTGCATTGGGCCTCCAGTTTCACACTCGTAAACGAAACATGACTGCACGGATACTGTCATTTTTGGTTCGTTTTCCGTACAAGGGTGGTACCGTTCGAGCCTGAATATATGCTGAAATCAGCGAGGCTCTACTATAATATGAGTAGATGTCTCCAGGTCTCAGATACTTTCATCTGGAACTAAATTATAATCGTTTAAAAGTTATCTTGAGTCATTGTAAAGCATGCAGGAGTAAAGACGTCGTCAGATTAAATGGAGTTTCGGCATTCGATTATAAAAAATATTTTACATTTTCATTGTAATAGTCCACTATTAACACTGAAGTCATACACAGTATTGCTGACAAAAGCCATTTTACTTACTTTCATACGGCCATTTAACACAATGCAGGTAATTTGTTGTATTAAAATTTACGTTTTCCCAATAGCCGATACATTTGCGATAAGCCTGCGATATTTGCCTGTGTAACTTTATCTGTGAACCTGTTCGAATTGTTCTGTTTGTAGAAATAATGAATATAATTGTCTCAAAAATGAAATGAAAAACATAGTACTTGAGTTCTCACATTCTCATTAAATAAAATTTATAATATTTGTTTGCGATTTAAAATGAGCAGTTTTTTTTGATAAAAGCATATGAAGGTATATACGAGATTAAATATTTTTTTCCTGATTGTTTGATCTGGCTAAAGTCTTGAACGAGATAATATATATACGGAGTGACTTAGTCTACTGATTTTAGACTAACTTCGACCGTGGCGTGAGATTTGAGATACAGTCGTTGTTACTGTATAACAAGTTATTTCAAATTATGATTGATTTTACGCTTATCTTTTCAGATTTAATCGAAATTACAACATTTTGGTTAGAAAATTTGTAATATTTCTCTCAAATATATCACGTAACATATTATTAATAAGCATTAGACATAATTCAGTTGAAATTCTTCAGAGCTGACAAAACCAACACACAATAGATTCACAAGGCCATATGACAAACGGCTGTTATTCGAAGATTATCGCTTGAACATGACTAATGACATGTCGCTTCCTACACGTCTCTTCTATATGTTAATTGTACCCAATGCTCTCGACACTAATTTACACTGTTTATTTTACTGAAAACAACAATATAATTAGACTTCAAAAAACCATAAACAAACTATTTTCAACCCTATTTCTTTTAGCTGAAGAGGAATATTCACACTTGTGATGATTAAAATAATTTGGTAAAAGGCTCAGATGATTCACACGCGTTACGTTGTCATTTCAGACGTTCGATTCAATTTTTCATTTAGATGAACACTGTGTAAACACAGTCGTAATGGAGGGGAAAGTTTCTATTTTAAAACGTTTTTATTTGGATCCCCTTCGGTTCTTTTATGGTCTTGTTAAATAGAATTCACAAGTTGGCAACTGAAAACTTTCTGTATCCGACGAATTGAAAACAAGGAATGGATTTCAGGTGAAAATTGTTAATGTCGGACGATCATAAAAAGTTTTTGCTACCCATTTTATAGGCGAAAAGAAAGTACCTATATATTGTCGACATCGTTATTTGACTTAATGTAACAGTTCTTTCTAATTTCAACTTTAAGGATGCAAGTTAAAATTAAAAATAATACGAAATCTTCATTTAAAGCTAATTAAGTTTTATTTACGTTGGGGGCTTATCATAACCTCTGCATTTGCAGAAAATACAAGCATTTTTCCGACCTGGGTATCAGATCTCAAGCACTGTAGTCGCATATCCTACCACTGCGTTGGCAAACATATTCTAACATTTTATTAAGATTAATTAAAACCTTGTAATCTTTACTTATAAGGAAATTTTAAAAACTTATTTAAAACAGCATACTTTAGTTTTTGGATAAATTGGTTATTCTAGAATTAAACTTGAAACAATAATCGTCAAGATTCATTGTATACCCGTCTATATTATTTAAAACCTTACTTAGATAGGCATTATATTGTGTTATTTTATAAAGTCATAAGAAAATGTTTATAATACTATGATTAAATATCAGTAAGCAAACATTAATGTAGCGCGACACCTCCACAAAACAAGTTAATATTAAAACTACAAACACCGCCCCACTTTCCGGCTCAAACAAAAATATATACATATAAATATAAACATACATATTAGGTATATTGTTTGAGCACGCGAATCAAATTTAATATGCATACCGTTTAGGTCGTGTTAAAGTATAGTGTTGCGTGAACAGAACGTCGATATCGATAGGAGTAAAACAATTTGCGTGCTTTGTGGAATCACGTTTATATTTTATATGTGTTATGATCACATTTTTACGGATTACGTGAAACTTATCAATAAATTTATGGCTTTAATATTTAAGATTGGAGGTTAAAGGGACTACGTGACGATATCAAGATAACACAATCGGCAATATCATAATCAGCTGCCCTACTATAAAGTTCTAATAAATTATTACGATTGAAGTAATGTGCATAATTTAGTAAAATAATGGTATTGCCTACCTACTACTAGTATTATTTATAGATTTCTGTCATATTATGTTTAGGAGACTAAATCTCAAGTCAATCAGTAATAAGTATTGTTATATTGTCTTTGTATACTATTTGTACAATACTATTAATATCAAAGTTATTTCGTTAGCTTTTCGCTGCGTTTTCGCGGTTAAACCAGTAAATCGATTTGGAGAAAACAATAAATTTAGAGATTGTTATGAAAGGATATAAGTTGTTATTATACTTTCTGAAAGCACAAGAGCGGAACCGCGGGTAAATACTACTATTTATAAATGTAATCATACATTTGAGAACAAAATAAAATTTTATATAACCATTCACAGTTTAAAAGAAAATGTCAAGTAAAAAATATCTTAATATATAATAAATAATAATTATTATTTTTATTTCGGACATCTTACACACAACGACATCTAGTGCCAAACTAAGCAGAGCCTGTATTATGAGTACTAAAAAACTAATATAAATACATAAACTTCTTTTTTTTGTAAATACATACATATTATAATAGGAAACACCCAGACTCCGAAACAAACACTTGTGGTTTACACAAACATTTAGGCCGACCTGGGAATCGAACTAGAGACCTCTTGATCAGCAGCCGCATACGCTAACCACTTTACCAACAAGGCAGTCAAATACATACATACGTAAATACATAACTACAAGCCTATTTTTCAAAGAGGATTATGCATAGACCATTGATATCTACTTACTACGGTCATAACACATTAGTATTACTTTGTCCACATTTATCAATCGCTGAATCCATCATCTTCGCTGGTTCTTGCTACTACACACACGACCGTCAACAACGTCACCATTACAATCATTTTATATTAATAAATGTATAAACACATAAAAATATTGTAACTGTACATATAACCTACATGCCGGGGAATAGTACGCGCAACCATGAATATTCAGATTTCCCACTCAGGACAGGTTCATCTGTAATTAGTAGACTGCTCGAATTATGTCGGGGTTCCTGGGCTTTCCTTTTTAACTTGATTCCCCGACTACGACGACGCTGTCTGAAAGTACTAGACCTTCAGACAGCGTGCGGTTTTTGTTCAGTTTAATAGTGGTATCCGAAAGGATTTCAAAAAATAACAGAACCTTAACAGGCATAGAACAGAACTTAAAAATAATGTATGTTTTATGAATATACTTTATGCAGTACTGTATACTACCTTACGAGGATTACATCAAAGGCTTATCCAAAGAAGAAATGAGTACCTAATCATCATCTTCCTAGCTTTTAATATTCCCAATATAATTTTGAGGCTGACTACTAATTCAGCCGATTTTACCTGAAAAGAGTACTTAATGATTAACAAAAACTTATAAATACAAAATTATATTAGTCATCGTATTATTAATTACAGATCAATATTATAATATACCAAGCTCTAACATTCATGTCGATAACGATGATTGTCTTCACTAAGTACCGACATCTAACAAGGTGATTATTGCTAGGGGCGGGACGAGCTTACTCGATAACCGCACTTTATAGCCATCTAGCGGTGAATATAATTATCTCAAAACCAACTCATGGGAAAATAAATAAAAAATATTAAAACAATGCTCTTATGGTGCAACGAAGCGTGGAACCATTTAACGGGGAAAAACAAATTATCTAAGATGTTATATACAAGTAGATTAAATCTGGGGTTGATAATATAACTACGTACCTACATTTAACTTTTAACTATATAATTTCCTAACCTACATTTATATTGTAATATTGAAATTGTAAGAGGTCAATATCTGTACACCAAAGATATTGAAGACAAACAAATTAAGGAAATAACTTAAAGTGACAGAACCCAAAACAACAGTTTTAGAATTTTTATCTGTTAATTTGTGTATTGTGCGCGCTAACCTCATTTAATACGGTTATCTTAAAAAAATACAGAAACATATCACTGGTGTGTTCGCCGACATGGTGTCATCATGCTGCATTGTATGCACTTACAGTGAGGATGGTGGCCCGTACTCCTGGATTCCATTCATTCTTTCTATCAGGCAGAGTAGAGCCACTTGGTTAAATCAGTCTAAAGAATGACTGCCCTGAATGAAATATATGCGAGCGGAGCCGCAGGCAAAAGCTGGTTATTAATATAAGAACAGAAGGAATGTAGTGACATTATTTGGAGCTTGGAAGTTTCTTTTAGCTCTTTGCTCTCAAAATATGAGGATGATTTATAATCGTGGGTGTATTTTTTAAGTATATCTAAAAATAAATCAAATTCACAACACAACAAATGTTTAATTTTAAAAATGTGTTATGTAGGTACTAGCAATTTAAAGAAATACATATATGTATTAATTAAGTCTATTTTAAGCGTCTTATCTTCACTGTCAATACAATAAGAAGGGTTAAGAATAAACAAATATGTTAATTGTATTTGCGTTAAGTCGACAGACAGGAGACCTTTGTTTAGCAGTGAACGGCGATAGTCTAAATAAAATCGATATAATTTATCAATTTGTTAGCACAACACTAAACATTTCTTGGAAATGATAGGACAGTTTATTCTATTAATTATGCTAACTTAACAAGTATTAAATAAACTCATTAATATTAACTTCTACAAAATCTCAACTGTAATATTCGGTTCCAGAACCTTTCGAAAAAAGCAATAAAGCGAACAATCTTCCAGTACCTATAATAACTAGCGGGTGGTCCATTCACTGTTAGATCATGGACTACAAATTACTTTTTACTGGTTTATGTGTTCGGGTAAAGTATGCACCTAAATCACGTAATGGTCAATTACTATTTGAATTCTTCTCATACAGTTACATACGTCTTGGTATATTATTTATTTCTTTTATAAAACAACTTTTCATACTACGGGAGTTGTTTTATAAGATATGTCCCAGATCGTGGTTTACGAATATACAGAACACCCAGATTAAATACAGCGATTTTTGGAACACACAAAGTGAAGTCCAAGTGGATCATCTATGGGTCTAACCCAAAACACTCATCGTATACGCGTGTACAAACATCCTTGTTTATTTGTTTCGGAATTTGGATGTATTCTTCGTATAATATTTATAGTTTTACAATAAAAAAAACTATATATAAGTATTCTATTAGTCAATCTAGCTTTGATGGTACAAGCTCTTCTCAGTTCGAAGTTAAATGGCATTGTGTGTTACATGTCCAAAATCTTTATAATTATTATTGTACTATACTAAGTCGGACTGAGTCCGACTACAGACTTTCTACAAAATAGTTAGTTATCACCAAGTTCCTGATTGGATTGTAGTTATCTGAAGGCTGAACTTCAACCGAATTATAGTAGAGAGACTGCCGTTTTCAATTACCTATCTCTGATTTTAACTACACGTGGGTTATTGAAAACGGTCTGAATTTAGAATTTATTTTTCTCTTCACTTACGTATAATATTTAAGTACTTGTTATTAAAAAAAAAAAATAGTTTATATTCTTTGCTTAAACTGTACTTATCTTTCTTACGGTAGCCTTTGTGTCGCGCCTTGTGTAATTCTTACTTAAATAAGTGATAGTTAGTGTATAATATTTTATAAACGATAAACTTACCTATGCGCAGATACATGAAGTGAACATAGTGTTAGTGGGACTGAACATAAATTCATACAGAGTTACCTACTTAGCTACTATTCATACATAACTACTAAGAGTAACCACAAGTGTAGTTGTTCTTTTTTTGGCGATTAAAATTTGGCATGATTTAAAAAAAAAATAATCTTGCATACAAATGAAGGTAATAAATCATTCATATTGAAAAAAAAAGTTTTAACTAGAAAAAGGTTGTTAAAGGACTCGGAGAAAATGATAAATATGTGTAGGCACACATACCTACTAAGTGGATACTTAGTAGTACGTTAAATTGTGTATCAGTAGTCCAGCTATCATATCACAGTCTGTCTAGTTTAATATTGATATCTTAACTATTTTTTTGCCTTATATCTAAACATATAATGATAGTTATGTCAAATAATAGCAATCATAATCCGGATTTAGAATCGAGATTAAATTAGTGCTCATATTTTTTCTTTGCTTACATAGTTAAGGCGTACACTATTATTATTAAGAATTTTATTATTGTGTGCTGGTTTCAATGTTATTGTATCATAATGTTAGATCTAGATTGTGGAACAATGCGGGCCTTAATATTTATTAAAGACAGAGATATACTTATAAGATTTATTCTATGAAAATAGATTACGTAGGAGTGGTATACAGTATTATCCTAGATAAACGGATAAGGTATGTATGCTTAACAAAAAAAAACCTTAGGTAGGTAAATCTATTTAAAAACGTCTAAAGAAGACGGTTTTTAATTAGTCTGTTTTCGTATGTATGTGTGTGTAACGTGATGTTTCGGGTTATTTGAATTATTTTCAATAATTTGAAATTTTATTCAATAATCACAATTTAAGCACATTGAAGTCGGTGCTATATTTAGGAAGGTTTACCATTTTCTTTGGGTTAATTATGTTTATTTTATGACATGTGGAAAATCCCTTCAGCGTCTTCTGTTCCTTAGGGATATAGGAGCCAGAATATGTGGTGATTCAACTTAAAAACAATCCGACGTCGTCCCTCGAACGTCCTGCTCTGGGAGGACCCGGACCATATTATTAAAAACAACAACATTAACTAAGCAGAACTAAATAATGTTTTGGTGACCAGACTGTTGATCAAAAAATGTAATGAATAATTAATACGTTTAAATATTTTTATAAACTTATATATATAGTTAAGTATTTATTATTTATTAGTTTTATCTTATAAATCGGTCACTTATTGCCATTATTAATTGTAAGTAATTATGTACAATTATTAATATTTTTTTGTGTAATTAATAGTCACTGATAAATCCTTACTCCTCAGTAATATAATAAATGCAAAAGTAACTATGTCTGTCTGTCCGTCTTTCACGGTGAAAATACTGAATCGATTTAAATGAAACATGGTACACATAGTCTAAAGCCTGAGAACGGACGTAAGCCACTTTTTACCGCGATAACCAACCTACACGTGGGCGAAGCCGTGAGTGACAGTTAGTATGTACCTATATAAATTAAGTAAGTGTAGATTATTTTTAAGCTATGTCTTTTTTAACAAAAATGACTCCCAGAAGTATATAGGTATTACATATTTGGATTACTACATATACAAACGAAAAGAAGGTTGTAGAGCCCCGCTGATTTCAGCGCATGGTAAGGCTCGACTGGGGCGGTACTACCCTCGCATAGTAGACCAAGCTAAAATGATGTATTTGTATTTCGTTGGTGCGAGTGCGAGACTGGTATATGTGGAGTGGTGTATGATGCAGTAGCATATTACTAGCCGTCATAGCATGGGTCACCATGCTACATTGTCTGCAGTTACAACGAGGATGGTGACCATTACTCTCGGATTATATTCATGTTTTCCATTAAGCAGAGTAAAGTCATTTTGGTAGGCTAAAATATATATAAAAATTTGTTCACCGCTGTGTACTTGTTGTCAAAAAGTGAAAACGCTTTTTGCTTAAAAACACAAAAAGCCTCAACACCCATATGAGCCTTTCTAACTTACATAATCTTAATAAAGTTGGGAGAAAGTAAGAATTCATAAAAAACACTTGGTTTTAGTTTTAAGAGCTTTCCATTGCCCGTAATACAGGAGAAAAGGTTAACTTTAGAAGCATGTGGTGTCCCAGAAAACTATTTTCAAGTCTTTTATCCCATTTTCACGAGAACACGCCTGAGTAAAAAGTTTATAGAAGTTGTTAGAAACACAACAGGTGTTCGTAATATCACGATATTAGCCTCTTTTTTTAAAAGAGTATTGTTTTGAAAATACCAACTTTACATTCAATGACGAAAAGTTTTTAAAGTACCGACTTTTATCTTTCGACGTGTTTTATACAAAGCACACTCAAGAGATACCTTTAAACTTATTCTTCTCTACTTTAATTAGGTGCTTATGAAAACTAAAGGTTCTCTAAGAAGTATAATACGATTATTAAGTCCCATTAGCACAAAAGAGCCAATTTGACGATAAAAAAGAACACATAACAACAAGCTCTACGTAACTAAATCTTAGTTTCTTTATAATTAATGCTCCATACATTCGCAAGGGAATAATTCAACGGTTTATGCACCCTTGATAATATGAGATGAAGTTTCTTCAGACGCCGGGGCGGAGCGGCAGAGCGGGGTGTTCGACGTCTTGGGGCGGAGCTACATAACGCCGCTCAGTCGGTGGGCAACCGCCATCCGCGTTACTCGCTTGCTGCCAACGCGTCACACGCTATCATGCCACGCGACTCGCGATGTCTCTTTCAACGAGTGAATATTTATGATGCGATCGACTCATTCGCTGCCTCATAAATGGCACTGCCGACCTCGATGCCTCACCTCAGCCCGCATAATAATATGTTCATAAAATGCTAACAAAACAAACTGTCGCGAAAAGACTCGATCACCGAACTTTTAATCAAATAATAGTGTACGTGTTGTTCTACTACCATGTCATCGAAAGGAGCTTCGCGTCCGAAATGCCGCACGAGTGCGCGTTCCGTAGTTTCGAGGCGGAAACGTCTGAGAACACGGTACTTTTCTGTAAAATCCGAACTATAAGTAGTTTGGATAACTTGTTGCAAAACATCAGTAGGACGCATTATGACGATGTCGTATCGTTACAAGTACAGTGCAGTGAGATATTGTTTTTTGAAAGCACTCTAACTGCTCACACGGACAAGTCACCAGGAAAACATACAGGTCTGTCAAAGCTAAGAGATCTCATGATAGACAAGTGTAAGATACGCCAAATACCGGCGCGTGCATTTGAAAATTTCAAAGATCTAAAACATCTGCATGTGACAACTTACAACAGCGAGTGGTCTGCAATGACAATGGAGTTACATGAACAAGCGTTTGCTGGCTTAAACGAGTTGATAGAACTGAATCTAAATGACAACAATATTTGGAGTACTAAGACAGATACTTTCTGTACATTGTATAGTTTGAAAAAATTAAACCTTAGTAATAATCATTTACAAAATATAAAAACTGTTGGATTCTCAGATTCACGAAGAGAACAAAATTTAAGCGTAAAAAGTTGTAATTTAGTCATAGAAGTACTTGATATATCTTATAACGACTTGATTGTTCTAACTGACAATTGTTTATCAAAGTTACGTTCCTTGTCGAAATTGTTGTTACAAAACAATGCAATATCTACCCTAGAAGATGGTGCCTTTGAAGGATTGCTCAGTCTACAGGTTTTAAATCTATCAAGTAACTTTTTAAATACTATTCCCCCAGATATTTTTCTGGACACAAAGACTTTGAAAGAGATAAACTTTAGTAATAATACTATAAATATCATACCACCTGGTTTGTTTGATGGATTAGATCAATTACAAATACTAGATTTATCTCATAATGAACTTACTAGTCAGTGGATAAATAAGGGCACATTTATAGGATTACTGCGTATGGTTATTCTTAACTTATCGTATAACAATTTAATTAGGATAGATCGACATATGTTTCAGGATTTATATAGTTTACAGAAATTAAATTTAGAACATAATGAAATTACTTCAATAGATGAGCATGCATTTGGAGAGTTGCGAAACTTACATTCTCTGACACTTTCGAATAACAAACTTGTACACATTCACACACATTTGTTTACAGACCTACACGTGTTACATGAGTTGTTTATTGATAATAACAAGATAAAACAAATTGAAGATAATGCCTTCGACAATATGACGGCTATCGAGGACCTGGGATTAAATGATAATTTTTTGTCTGTAATTCCCTCGGCTATCCACAAACTTCGATCATTGAAATCTTTAGATATAGGCCACAACAATATAACATATTTGAATAGGGATAACTTTCGAGGACTTTCTGAGCTTTATGGCCTTCGCTTAGTGGATAACAAAGTCAAATATCTGAGCGAAGATACTTTTGAACACTTGCCACAGCTTCAGGTACTTAATTTGGCATCTAATAAAATAAATCACGTAACACCTGGTTGTTTTCGAAAAAACGTAAATTTGCAACTACTTCGAATGGATGGTAATGAAATAATAAAATTTGATGGGATCCTTAACAACTTAAGTAATTTGATTTGGCTTAATATGTCCGCAAATAAAATTTCTAACTTTGATTTTAGAAGCATCCCGAGTAACTTAGAGTGGTTAGATTTACATGAAAATTTCATAGAAAACTTTGTAAACGATGATATGTATAGAAATGTAAATATAAAAATACTAGATTTAAGTTACAATAATATAACTGAGATTTTAGTGACTTCCATACCAAAATCTGTAGAAAAACTTTATTTAAATGACAACAACATACAGAATATTCAAGTCGGTTCATTTTCTAAACTACAAAAGCTATCAGTTGTGACATTAAATAATAACAAACTGGTACAACTTGACATGAATGCGTTTAGGTTAGATCAAATAGATGAAGATAGTGACTTACCAGAGTTCTTTGTAAGCGGAAACCCATTTGTTTGCGACTGTTCAATGGAATGGATTCAGCGTAGTGTATATTTGACTCACAGTCGACAATACCCACGTGTATTAGATTTAGATAAAACCTTATGTACGTTGGTCCATTCACGCACTAAGGAAAAAAAATTGATAATCGACATGTCACCTTCCGACTTTCTCTGCCCGTACGAAAGTCATTGTTTTGCTCTTTGTCATTGTTGTGAGTTTGTTGCATGTGACTGTGAAATGATTTGTCCAAATAACTGTAGATGCTATCACGACATTACATGGAATGCGAACGTTGTAGATTGTTCGAACGCCGGCTACACAGAGGTACCCGAACGAATTCCGATGGACGCCACCGAAATATATTTAGATGGAAATCACATCAGCCATCTGGGAAATCATGTATTTATAGGTAAAAAGAAACTTCAAGTTTTATATTTGAATAACACAAAATTGAAAGAAGTAAATAATCAAACTTTCAAAGGTGTTGATTCACTAAGAGTTTTGCATTTGGAAAATAATAAACTGGTTGAATTGAAAGGAGATGAGTTTCTACACTTGAATAATTTAAATGAGCTATATTTAGATCATAATGCCATAGTGCATGTTGCTAATAACACTTTTTCTTCATTGAAGTCCCTTTCGGTTCTTAGAATCGATGACAACAAACTTGTTAACTTTTTCCCTTGGAAATTATTGGCTTCGTCTTCCAAAAGTTTAGCTCATGTATCTATTGAAGGTAACCAATATTCTTGTGACTGTAAAAGTATAGCCGAATTAGATTCGTGGCTTAGGAGGGATCCGGGAGACCCCGAGAAAATGTTGTGCACAGATACAGGAGGAAAACCAACTAAAATTACTATTGCCTCGGTATTGAGCCATTGTAAAGAATATATGGGATCAATAGGCGACCCAACGGTTTCCAGAGATGAAATCGTTTCTAAGTCAGTATTTCTACCCGATAATTACTTTGCAGTTATATGTGGAGTGATTATCATTATCGTGGTAATTTGTCTTATAGGTGCTATTTTCTATGCTTTCAGATATGAACTCAGTGATTGGTTATACACTAAATATGGTGTGCCTCTGTTCAAAGAACAGTCTTGTCCTAATGTGGATCATGTGTTAGAAAACAATCCGAATCATATGTATGAATACTACGTGATATGTAATACCAAAGATGCAAACTTTGTTTATCATAATATTATGTCCGAGATAGAGTTCAGAAAAATGTCGTCGAAAAAATTTTCTATAAATGAGACTTCGTTAAATATTCTTACATTAGATAGCTTTTCCAAATCATCGAAATTATCTAAACGGCTTATAATAGTTTTGACAACTAATTTCATTTGCAATGATCTCTCTGACATTCATTTTAAAAATATGTTTTTTAGTTATTTAAAATCTCTAAATCGTAGTGACTTGAATAAAGTATTAATAATCAAAGTAGTAGAAAACAATCAATTAAGCAAAGAACTATGTTTTGTATTGGATAAGTTTAGGAATTTATCCTGGAACGATCCACGTTTTTGGGACAGGTTCATTGCTTTACTAAATTCGACAGACACTATTATCACAGTAAAAGGCTCTGAAAAGAGCGTATTCAAGAAGTCTTTACGACAGACTCCGACTTTAAGATATACAACAATGCCCGTTTCAAATGATAATTGCTCAAAGCAGAATTTTACAAATTCCTTGCAGTATTGTAAGAGAAACGATGGGGAATCATCTCAGAATGAAAGTTCTCCGTCGTCTGACAACAACCCATACGGAGAAGGGAACAATTCGAATAATAGCTACATGTCGATTGACAATAGAACTTGTCCTCGGTTTAATTATGACCTGAGGCTGTCCCCTAGCACTGGTCACGTCTATTCTAGGGTAGATGATATTTCACCGACTGTACCACGGTCCATAACCGGGAGTGCTTCTAATAAGGGGCGCACGTACTATGTATAATTGTAATTGGAGGTATGCAAGACTCTAAACATTGTAAGTTTTCATTTTCTTTCTGTGCACTAATGCTTAACTATTAATTATTCATTCACATTGCATAAATTATTTTACTTTTGTATATAAATTATTACTTAATGTGGTACATTTTGTCAATTTTCACATACGTAATATAAGGTTTTGCGGCATTCGAATCTTTTTATGGAAATACGAGTATTTTAATGAAACAATATTTGTACAAAGTTTGTGTGAAAATGTTGAGTCTGATTGAGGTAACATTTTTCAAATATTAAAATTAATATTAATTGTATTGAATAGTTTATTAGAGCTGTGAAAATTGCTCACAGGTCTGTCACTGTAATACAACACCAAATAGTTTAAGATGTTGAAAATAATTTCTATAATCTCAATTTTTTATAAAATTATAATATAGTAGAGGGTAATTTTTAAATGACTGTTTTACTTAATGGTTTTACCCCTCTCTGTAAATTATAAAAATTATGTTTTACTGTAAAAAAAATTTTTACAGGCCTTTGTTACTAATTTATTTATTCTCAAGCAATTTTTTTTTTTTTTTCGTTATATTTTGATGAAGTGTTTAGTCAGTTAAAACTATTTAAAATTTAGTTATATGAAAGCATGTATAAGGTATGTTACATTTAATGTGCTTAATCATAATAATTATAATGAAAATGTATATAACTATATAAATGTTTGCAATGTTATCGTTTATTGGCTATACTTGGATGTATTGCTTGGGTACCTACCTATTTTAAAGTAATTAAGCTAAATCGTGATATTAGATTTAATAATTATAAACTTGAAAATAAATGTAATTTTTGGATTGTAATTATTAGTCATAACGAAAATTATTGTTTTGTATAAAAATGTACAAAGATATCTTGAAAACGTAATAAATTATACTGACGTTTTGATACTTATTATGATTTTCATTTCGTAAAAAGCTTCTTGATTATCATTTCATTACGAAAAATAAATATTCATCATTAATTAACTAGAGTTCTAATGATTTGAAGTTTGAGCGACATTTCTCAGAATGTGAACCGTGTTTTAAGATACAGGGTAGGTGTGTTTAATTTAAAAATAATAAGAATTTTTTTTGAAGTGAATGATGAAATGAAGTGGATGAAAACTTGGTAACAAACCTTATATCAACCCGTCTGGCCAGCGTGGTCAAAACCTCCTTTCTAAGAAGAAGCTTGTGTCCAGCAGCTAACAGGTACAGTCTATTGATGATGATGATACCACACGGGCCAGGCAGGTTAGTACAGGGAGTGTTTTAAGATTTTCTTATCTTTGCGGTTATGTTGTCTTGTGAAGTTTGCTCAGTCGCTTCTTACAATTCCCGTGGGATGAATATAGGTGACAATCCACAGGCTTAATCCCACCTGATAGAAAGTGACTACTGGTGGCACTCTATGATAGTTTGCAACTCAGATGTCAGGAGCATTGCGGGTTTTGAGTTGGTAGTACGGATCTTGCCTTGAAGGTTTGGTACGGCCATGTACATATTTCACAGATAGGCAAAATGTTTCTTTAAGCGTCTTATTATTTGTGATCACATGTTTTATGAGTACAAATACTCCTAATAATATTCACCAATTTAAATCAATAGTATAGTTGTTCTACGCTTGCCAGCTGTTATGTTATTTACCTGCTTAAGATACATAGATTATAGTTATAATTTATTATCTTCTTACTAAGGAATATCTATGAAATATAACTAACTTTACACTTAATATTTTAATTTGCTACAAATGACCATCGATTACTTAGTTAGATGAAAGTATCTCCATGGGTATTTTCATTACCTAGTTCTAAGATTCAGATTAACCAAATCGACTTATTTAAATCCATAATGCTACGTAAGTTCCTTTTGAATGCTTATTCATATATTTAATAGTTAATCTATTCGTAAGTGCAGACAACTTTACATAGATCGACAAAATGATATTTCTGACATGACGTTGTTTACAGACACAAACCATTAACTATCTATAGGTAAGATCTGGCAGGATAAATAGGTAAATTTTGGAATAATAAAAACATCATTTTAAATAGCTTAGTAATAATTTGAAAACTTTTCAATTATAATTAGTTTTTGTTGATATTAAAGTTGCCACAGAAAAGTCTTTCTATTGGATCACACTAATTGCTAAAAACAACATAAAAAATCGAATTACGACGAAAGTACGAATTCAGAAGAAACGAAATATGCGGATGTGACTCCGTTTTATAGTGAGTAAAGATTCATAAAAAGGTAGGTATAGTTTTGTCTGAAATAAATATGTAGAACATTCATAACAACTATGCCTGACCTCTTTTTTCTGTCCGTAAATCTTTCGAATAGCACCCACCGACCAACTAGTAGGGAAGTTATGTCGGACTCGAACCGACTATAGCCGCACTGCTCTCGGGTACTATTTTTTTTTTTTTTTTTTTTTTTTTTTTTTTTTTTTTACGTGTGGAAATCCCCGCGGACCGTCACCCCGTCGGGGGTTACGGCGGGGTGGTGTGTCGGACTCGAACCGACTAAAACCACACGGTGTGACCCTCTCTGCGCCTTTGTATTGGAAGGAGTCCAGGGAGGGGATTTCCTTCTGGACTCCAACCAGCGCCTGCCCGCACTGTTGCGGGCACCAACTCTTCACTCAACTCTCTAATTGGGCAACGTCCGGTCACACGCGGACGTCACCCCCTCGCGGTTGGCCACTACTGCGGACGGACGGGAAACCCGTCCCGCCCATCCGCGGCCACTCTCAGGGCGGCATGAGACGCAGGTATGCGCGCCTCCGCCGCCCGGGGCGCCGGCGGCGGATCGGGTCCGATTGGATGGAATCCTCCCGGGCCTTCTCCGCCACCTCCTTCTGCAAGATTACGTCCTCGCAGAAGGTTGCGACCGCGGTAAAACAACTGTCGCTGCCGGCCATCGATCTTATGACGGCCGGCAGCGAGAGATCCCCTCCGATGACTGCAGTGAGGACCCGGCGCTGCGCCGCCCAAGCGGGGCAGACCGCCAGCGTGTGCTGGGCCGTGTCCTCACTGCAGTCGCAGTGGTGGCAGGCGGGACTCGGTTCCCTCCTAGCGACCGAGTGCAGGTACCTTCCGAAGCAACCGTGCCCGGAAAGTACCTGCGTCAGCCGGAAGGAAAGGGTCCCGTGCTGCCGCCCTGCCCACTCCTCGAGGACCGGCTGAAGAGCCTCCACGGCGGCGAAGCCAGCGCGTGGGGTCTCCAGCCGGAGCGACCATCTCAGTATGGTGGCTCGGCGAGCGGCTTCGCGCCACTCGCGCACGTCCTCGGGCGGAGGGCGAAATCCGCTCTCCGCCCGGAAGTCAGCCACTCGCCGATAAACTTCGGCGAGCACCTCCGCCTCCAAATCCCACGGGGGTGTTCCGGCCAAGGCACACGCCGCCTCTGTGGACACCGTGCGGTATCCGCGTATGGCTCTGACCGCCAGTATCCGCTGGGGGCGCCAGAGGCGCGCCCTGTTCTGGGCGGACAGAGCCGCCGCCCACACCGGTGCACCGTAAAGTGCCATCGACCGGACAACCCCCGTGTACAGCTGCCTAGTGGGGACACTGGCCCCGCCCAAATTGGGCAGAAGTCGCCCTAGGGCGGAGGCAGTGCCCACCAGCTTAGGACCAAGCTGTCGGAAGTGCTCGTCGAAGAGCCACCTACCGTCGAGGACCAGACCCAGGTACCTCATCTGGGCCCGGACCGGTACGAGGACCGAGTTGACCTCGATCGAGGCGCCGGCGGGCGGACCGCGACGGGGCCCATGAAATAATAGGGCCTCCGTCTTGTCCAGGGCCACCCGCAGACCCAGCGCCTCGATGCGCCCGACCACCCGGGAGACTCCCGTGGTGGCCAGGCGCGCCGCCTCCTCAAAGTTTGCCCCCCGGGCCGTGACCAGGGTGTCGTCTGCGTAACAGATCACACCCAGCCCGGGGGGGAACTGCTCTCGGGTACTATAAGTCAAGGAACCTTTTGTTGAAGAATGGAAGTTTCTTGTCTGTTCTTTTCCATAGGATCTACGAATTGGAACAGACGATTAGCTTCACGACTGACTACTGACTGACTACTTGACGTTTCAAAAGTGCCGTTGTATGGTTTATTTGAAATAAAATGGTTTTGATTGATTGATTCGATAATCGCATCACACAATCTTTCTATTCAATTCAATTATATTTAAGCGATGCATAAAAAAAAAAAACAGGTATGCCCTCGAAAAGAAGTCCCTGGAAGACTTACTTGTACCCTAGCAAGTAAATCATAAATAAGTAAAGAGCCATGTTGGACAAGAGAAGACTTCGCATATTATTTTGATATTGTCTTATAAACTCATAAAGGTGAAAACCTTGGAATGTTTTAGCGGTAAGTTTAGAAGAATTACTACTATGACTAAACACCTAAGTCCAAATTAGTTTCGCAAATAAAAAAAGTATTTCAATAAAAAAAAATTGTCAATAATAATTAAAAACAAGATTCGTAATATTATTTTACATTATCAGATTAACCGAACATTTTCGACTCTTACAGTGACATCAAGAATATGTTATGCACGGAACTCAACAATACACTTCGTGTGGACACAGTAATTGGCTGATTGTTGTGTCAATAAAGATAAAATCGATAAGCACGCAAATCCGCATGCTCGATTAATTTAAATAATGTTAATTGACTATCAGCTTAACCATTTTATTATATCATACCTTCAGATTACTGCTCCAAATAACTTACAACAAATTTAAAGGCGTAATTGGATGTGGTAAGATTAAAGTAATCAATTATTACATAGGTACTGAAATCAGTGTTTTTTTTTTTAATATTTAATCCTACCAAAGTGACTCTACTCTGCCTGAAGGAAAGCATACGTAGAATCTAGGAGTAGGGGTCACCCTTCTTATTGTGAGTGCAGAAATTCCAGCACGGTGGCTTTTCGAGATACAAATTGTGAATTCTTGGAGTGACAAGGTTCTTTTATTATGGTTTTAAGTACAAAAATATCGTTTGCAGTGGTCAATTTTATTTATCTGTTTATTTGTCGCTGACATATTTTAAGTATCGAAGATATGATGTCAGTCATCTTAAAATTATTTTTAAGTCTTATTCCTACTTAAGTTTTGAACAATACATGACCTCTCTTTTGGTGACTATGTAGTTGATCTTTGATAAGTTCTTTTAAAGAAAAAATCCACCAACCTGACTGTATCAATGGCTTTCTTGGCTGTTTATTAGTTTACTTGAGACCGACTCTATGGTCGAGAATATCGAGGCGATATTATCATTATGCCACTTATTTCTATGATTTTCTGTAAACTTAGCGTTTCTGTTAGGAGTCATGACGAGACGCTGACGATGTCCTTTGTTCAAGAAGATAACCCGATGACGGATGCGCGTCCATGGAGACGGCCGTATACTTTTTGAAATTGGGTATAACCTGTTAGTACAACACAATCACTAATATCCAATCTCAAGGTAAGAAATCTAATACGAAAATTGCTTCTGTTTGCATCCTTCGTGATGAGACTGAAAAGAAGCAGAATAAATAAGCTTTATGTTAGGTATATATAAATATCACTTGCAACATCACCCAAATAATGTACGAGGCCTTCGGGCAGCATTTTATTCAATGATAATCTATACAAATAAATAAAATTACCTGTTTCTAGTATCAAATGAACAGTTTTTTACTAAATGCACAAAAAATATTTCCTTCCAGAAAATAGTTAAAGTACCAACTATTTTTAATTTTTTTTTTGTAACGTCTAATCTCTTGGATGGCTGGACCGAGTTCAACGGGACACACTGGCAGATGACATGAGGAGTAACTTAGGCTATTTTTTTAAGACGTTCGCCCCGCGGCGTAGCTCTCGCCTTACAACAAAAACTGCGGGTAACACCGAGGGACTCAGCTAGTTAAACATTAACATGAAAAAAACTAACCTTTCAAGTACTATCAAATGTAAGTATTAAATAAGTTTACTTTAATCTTATCTTTAGCACTGAGCACTCATGACAAATACAATCGTCACGTTTTCCTTCTTACATCATTTTCTTTATTGTGTAGGTGGTGTTTTCTTGGTAAAACAATAAAACAATCTTGAACGTTTCATGACTAGACGTTTGCTCAGGAAAAATACTGCGTTACTAGGGATTCATTAAAGGATAAGGGATGGAAATATTTAGTTTAGATATTTATAATTTTATGTGCAAATTACATAAAAGTATACTATTAAATTCATGGCTGTTTATGCGTTTAATCTAAAGCTCAAGTTACATTTGTTGTTAATGTTCCCAAATGTCAAACTTAATGAAATCAGTGATCATTTAGTTTTGGACAGTTGAAACAACAGTTGAAAATTTAAGGCCCTTTTTAAAAATAAATAATAATAAGTACAAAAAATGATATGGATAAGATAAGATACAAAAAATGTATATGTGTATATTCATTTTTTGTATCTTATATTGCGCACGGGAGTGGGGCACTACCGTGCCCCCAGATAAGATACAATAAGTTATTTAAAACATAAATATTTTTATATTTATATGGTTATTATATGATGTTATTAGGTCAGCTAATTAGGTAATAACTTAATAATTTAAAGGACAGAAGATGGCTGAATTAGTACTAACATGGATCTCACAACTTTACACGGTAATAGAACTGAGTGGTGAACTTGGTACTTTTTACAAGTCATGTTTTTGATGGCATATGTTTATTTTTCTAGCAACTACTATCATCCATTACGGTATGCACATTGTTTTATTATTAATAAGTCGTAATTTTCGTGCCTGACCTGACCTCTGTTTCATCTATATATGTATATAAAAATGAATCCCTATTTCCCTTGGTCACACCATCACGCGTGAACGGCTGGACCGATTTCGCTAATTCTTTTTTTTTATTATTCCTTGAAGTACGAGGATAGTTTTAAGGAAAACAAAATAAAAAAATATCTGATAAGTTTTATTGTAGGGGTTCAGAGAATGCAAAACAATTGAGTGACGTTGAATCGACTGTTAGACGGCACGAGGTTCGCGGGGTCAGTTAATTTTTGATAAAGTTCTTCTAGCAATTACAATTGTGTCGCTGGATTCAAAACAAACAATAATTTATGTAAACATAATAATATAAAGTATGTTTGCAATCTTTACTTGTTTGGAACAGATTTTAAGCTGTTAAAAGTATATAGTAAAAGCCAAAACATGGTATAAAGTACAATAACATTGTCAGTAAACCCATGTCTCCGAACAATTTACATACTCGCCGCTAGTACCTAAACACGAATATTTCGCTTCTGAGACTCCTGAAAACCTCAACTTAACTACAAAGAGGACATTGTTTCACTACAGTGACAATAAACTTGATCATTGTATGTGAACATAAGGGCAACTTTAAACATTAGCAAGATTAAAATTTGTTTCAGAATAATACAAATGTATAGCTATTGTGGCTTTAAAATTCAAAGTAAGAAATATACTACATAATAGGGTAATAGGGCAGTACTACCCTCACACAGAAGACTAACCTACAAATGAAAGCATTCATTCGTGCTGTCGTATTTCGTGTGTGAGTGCGAGACCGGAGACCCAATAAAACAGAAGTATCTCACTAGACCACCATAGTGCAGTGCATCACCATGCCGCTTTGCATGCACTCACAATGAGAATAGTGAGCTCCGCTCTTGGATTCTGCTCATGCTTTCCAACAGTCAGAGTCACTCATTCGTGTTATCGTTAGCGTGGCTCTACTACCTTGCTTGTTACTTTTACGTCTTCTTAATATTTTTTCAATGTCAATAGAAACGTACCATAACACTTTAGCAACGTTGTTTAATTCAGTGCCCTAAAAATATTGTTTCATACTTTTTTAGCGTCGTATTTCTTTCGTAGTTGGGCTTTAGTTTTCCTTTATTTTTTTATTCTAGTTAGAATCTTATTTGAAAACATTTTCTGCGCTTTGAGTTGGTGCTCTTTCTTCACAAAATAAAATTGTATTTAACTTAGAATCTTGAATTATGCAATTTTAGTTGGATATTAATAAAAGCAATTGCTTTTATTAATTTCAAATTATGTAATGTTAAAATCATTATTGTGTGCTCATGGCATAAGAAAAATCGATTTAAAAATATTGGTAAATATTGGTAATAAACTTAAATTCATCAAATGTAGGATCCGCTTAGGAAAGTATTTGACATTCGAATAAAAACGACTAGTAAGGTTTCCTAGTACAATCAAAATCTATTATTCTTCATGACTATAATTACACAGTGACGACCTGATATCGATCTACATCATGTTCGCAGTTGAAATTTAATTTGAACTGAAACATGGTTGTCAATGTCAATGTGAAATTCCCGACGTTTAAAGCGTCAATTAGGCGTATCACACTAAACTCAAACTAAAGAATAACATTATTTTATTTCTCAGTAAATGAAAAATCTAGGTTTCTGATATAACGTACGATCTCGACTCTTTTACACTTAAGATCTTAAAATTTTAACAATTCAAATTTCTATTTTCGAACAAATAAGACAACAATAGATATAACTTGTTTGTCATTCTTATAAGATTGTTCATCCATTATCATTTCTATTAAAGTAGCGAACGTTCCTGTTGGTACTTATTAGAAAATGGTCAATGATTTCCAAGTTTCGTGATTTCATAATTTTATGATTTAAAAACTAAAACTACTCATAAATTCGTCTGTTTACAATTGACTTGTGTATCAAATTATTTTTAAGAAGAAAGTACTGTATTATTTTTGCGAAATATGTGTTCAGTTTATTGGATTAAGAATACAGAGTGTCACCACCCCTATTCATCCCGCGCGGGAGTCGTAAAAGGCGACTAGTTTATACTACGCAAGACAACATCAATGCAAAGAGAAGGAAAACTTGAAACCAACCCTTTTTTTTTTAATGTGTGAAAAATCATCATGGACCGTCACCCCACCGGGGGTTACGGCGGGGTGGTGTGTCGGACTTGAACCGACTAAAAAACACACAGTGTGTCCTCTCCGCGCTTCTCCGTTTAGGAGGGGGAGAAGTCCAGGGTGGGATCTCCTTCTGAACTTCTCCAGCGCCTGCCCGCTCCTGATGCGGGCACCGTCTCTGTACGACGACCCTCTCTTAGGTGGCGTCCGGCACACACCGACGCCGCCCCCTCGCGGCTGGCCACATAGTGCGGGTGGAGGGAAAACCCGTCCCGTCCACCCGCGGCCACACTCAAGGCGGCATGAGGCGCAGATGATCGCGCCTCCGCCGCCCGAGTCGCCGGCGGCGAATCTGGTCCTATTGGATGTCGTCCTCCCGGGCCTTCTCAGCCGCCTCCTTCTGCGTGATTACGTCCTCGCAGAAGGTTGCGACCGCGGTAAATGAGCTCTCGCTGCCGAACATGGAACGAACGACGGCCGGCAGTGAGAGATCCCCTCCGATGACTGCAGTGAGGACCCGGCGCTGCGTCTCCCATGCGGGGCAGACCGCCAGCGTGTGATGAGCCGAATCCTCACTGCAGTCGCAGTGGTGGCAGGCGGGACTCAATTCCCTCCTGGCGACCGAGTGTAGGCACTTTCCGAAGCAACCATGCCCGGAAAGAATCTGCGTCAGTCGGAAGGTAAGGGTCCCGTGCTGCCGCACTGCCCATTCGCCGATGACCGGCTGAAGCGCCTCTACGGTGGCGAAGCCAGCACGTGGAGTCTCCAGCCGGACCGACCAGCGATCCAACGTGGCTCGGTGAGCGGTTTCGCGCCACTCGCGCACGTCCTCGGGCGGAGGTCCAACTCCACCACTCTCCGCCCTGTAGTTAGCCACTCGCCGATAAACGTCGGCGAGCACTTCCGCCTCCAAATCCCACGGGGGTGTTCCGGCCAGGGCGCACGCCGCCTCCGTCGATACGGTGCGGTAACCCCGTATGGCTCTGACCGCCAGAGTTCTCTGCGGCCGCCTGAGGCGCGCCCTATTCTGCTCGGTCAGAGCCGCCGCCCACACCGGTGCACCATAAAGTGCCATAGACCGGACAACCCCCGTATACAGCTGCCTCGTGGCGACACTGACTCCTCCCAGATTGGGCAAAAGACGCCCAAGGAAGGAAACAGTGCCGATCAGCTTCGGAGCAAGCTGTTAGAAGTGCTTGTCGAAGAGCCACCTACCGTCGAGGACCAGACCCAGATATTTCAAGTGGGCCCGGACCGGTACGAGGACCGAGTTGACCTCGATGGAGGGGCCGGCGGGCGGACCACGACGGGACCCATGGAAAAGTAGGGCTTCCGTCTTTTCTAGGGCCACCCGTAAGCCCAGCGCCTCAATGCGCCCGACCACCAGGGAGACTCCTGTGGTGGCCAGGCGTGCCGCTTCTTCTAACTTGAAACCAACCCTATACCAACCCGTCTGGCCAGCGTGGTATAGTAGGCCAATACCTCCTTTTCAAGGAGATGCCTATGTCCAGCAGTGGACTGTTAAAGGCTGTTGATGATGATGGTTATTTTTCGTAATTTATCGGTTACATATTATGATGAACGCGTCGATGAGTTTTAATTGAGACCACACTCACATTACTTATTCAATCTGAATAAAACTAGTACTAAACAAAATTAATAGCCTGTTTGCTGCGTTTCTATTAAGATTATTATTCGTACTTTGTGTACATGATACATCGTTGCGTATTTGTTTACACTATATAAAAAACAAAATAACTATCTTTACTTCAAAAAGTAAGAGGTTCTCATTTTTTTTATATTTAGCCTATCAAAGTGACTCTACCCTACTTGATGGAAATAATGAACAGAATCAAATTTTTTTTACGTTCAAGATCGAAAATTTTTATTGTAAATATTAAAATTGCCGCCGTACACACATATAAAACTGGAGATAAAGATAGTACCCTAGATAGCTAACGTTCGTCAAAATGACGAACATACGATGACTATTGTTTTTCCTACTTCCGTTGTTCTACCTAAACTCTTGCAGTTTCGTTCCAACTCAGTGTCCGCCTGACTGCATCACGTGGTGGTATTGTGCTGTGGGTAAATAGTTCAATTTTTGAGATACGCACTGCGTATTCGTCATTTTGACGAATGGTTAGCTTATGTGTAACTTTTTACTGTCACCGCGTTAATTCATTTTTATTACATTTTTAAGCTATTTTGTTTCTGCTGATACGGTTATGTAGAGAATGGCTAGGAGGTCTACCCTTACAAATAAAGAGATAATTCGGGCCCTAGACACTATACAAAATGACTGCCATAACGTCTTGGTTGCTGGTGGTGAATTAATGTCAAGAAGGAAATAATAAATAATAATAATAAATATTTTTGGACATCTGACACACAACATCATCTAGTCCCAAGCTAAGCAGAGTTTGTGTTATGGGTCCTAGACAACTGATATAAATACATAAACATACCTTTTTTTTGTAAATACATACATAATATACATATAAAACACCCAGACTCCGAAACAAATATTTGTGAATCACACAAATAATATTTGGTCCGACCCGGGAATCGAACCCGAGACCTCTTGATCAGCAGCCGCATACGCTAACCACTAGACCAACGAGGCAGTCATTACATTTACAATTACATGAACAACTTATTGATCGGCTAAAATGTCGCCTCTAGGTACCTTCAATGCCTCGAAGTATAAAAAACAAAATAAGAGACGTATTGGGCTCAACATAAGAAAAAATTGATGAAGATGAGGACCAAGGTTATGGTTCTGGAGGTTCTATTACTCACGAGGGTACTTCTAATAAGAAAAGGAAGAGTTGTGGTTTGTGTTGCTATAAGAAAAGGCGAACAAAAATGTATATTGTAGGTAATAGTTAGGTACTCATTTGCGGCGAACACACAGTTGATTTTTGCCCAAGTTTTGTCAAAAATATGTATGTGACTTATATATGTGGGTAACGTATATCTACCTTTTTCAGATTATTACAAAAAAAATACATATTACTCGATAAAAATATCTAATTTAGTATTTTAAAGTGTCAGGTTTAAACTGATCACAAAAAGCATGTACAATACAAAATAACTATTTTTTTTAATAAAAAAATAAAAATATCAAATTTTCTTTAAAATTGTCTTTAATTTATGTTCCGTATTTTCTAGAAATATTATTACTATAAATAAAATATTTAAAAAAAATATGTATAAAATCAACATTTAAAAATCATCATCAAAAAGTCGAATAGTTAGCTTATCAGGGTAGTTCAGCAACGTTAGCTATCTAGGGTTAAAAAAACAAGGTCAGTAAAACATAAAAAGTATTCCAATTCTTTGGAAGTTTATCAAATTAAAAATATTTATGATAGATTAACATTATACAACTGATATATAAGACACATACAATAAATGACGACTATCTAACCTACAAAAGCAAAGCTCAACTAGGTTATAATCATAGATATGTAGATTATTACTAGTATTATTGTATCGAACTAGGTGTTCGATAATATGCCTCATCAAAGAGCTGATTTTAAGTCACTACAAAGCCACTTATGTTATGAATAGAGAATGTTTTGGCTCCATGATAATCGAACTACAGTATTAACAGGATATTTCTATCAACATAGAGTTAATCATGGATAAATATTTGCATAAGTTAATAGTAAACATGATTGTGTTCTCGTTGATGACACCATTGTTTCGCCATAATTATAAATTTTACACGTTGTTAGGGTTCATAGGGTTAACTATCCTATTTTCCTGTTTCACTTGATATTTTATTTACTTTTTATTACTTTTAAATAGACTCCAAGCGGAGTATAATGCTGTCAGTAAAAATAAGAACATTGACATATTTAATTTAACTTTACCTTCTTTTAAAAAAATACTGTCATCATTGAGATAAGACATGCACATTTGGTTTTCCTTATTGTTTGTATAACTTTAAATTATTTTGTTAAAAACTACATCTGATACTGTTTTTTGATTATTGTTTAATTGTTAAGAGGAAGCATTATGCCCAAACTTTATGTTATTTTAGATAATATTATCTACTAAACAAATTTATATTTGTTTGTGCTTTTCGTGGCAACCTATAAATAAGGCGGCACCAATGTATGTTTACTTTAAATTTTGTGTATTTTAGATTTTAAGGTGTATTTTCTTGTTGGTTGTCCAAATAAATAAATAAATATTCGTTTGAATATGTATACATATACATGTAAGGAACACAAAAAAAAACGTCCAGACTCAGAATAAGCTATGGATCTCACGGTGTGTTGTTCCATGTTAGGTCTGAACCCATAACACAGCTTGTCTGTCCAGTTAATCTCTGGAACTGGTAAACTAATTTCGACGGGACTTTAATTGGTGTATTACTGACAATGTAAAGAATAACTTCAGCTAATTTTGTTTATATTGCCTTCACCCCACTCGCGGTTGTTGTTGCACACTAACAACCACGGGTACCAGCTAGTCTAAAGTATAATGTTCATAATTCACTCCAATTAAATTGTGTAGTATTGATTATTATAATAAAGAAAAAGAAAACTTTCCATAAAGAAAAAGCGGTCAGACTCGCCCATGAAGGGTTCCGTATCAGCAAGTAACACCATATAAAAGTTCTTATAATTCGTTGTAACTTTAATTGATGTTTTAGTATAGTGTATTGATTGAATGAAAGTTATGTTGCGGTTTACGATTTCTGACGTATAAAAAAACTACTAACTAGATCTCATTCAAACCAATTTTCGGTGGAAGTATGCATGTTAATGTACATCATATATATTTTTTAGTTTTATCACTCTCTTATTTTAGAAGTTACAAGGAGGAGGGGGGGGACACATTTTACCACTTTGTAAGTGTCTCTCGCGTAAACTATTCAGTTTCGAAAAAAATGATATTAGAAACCTCAATATCATTTTTGAAGACCTATCCATAGATACCCCACACTTTTGATGATGGGTTTGATGAAAAAAAATTGCGTTTCAGTTCCAAGTATGGAACCCCCAAAATGTCTTTCTTTTTTTTCTATTTTTGTGTGAAATTCTTAATGCGGTTCACAGAATACATCTACTTACCAAGTTTCAATGGTATAGTTTTATAGTTTCAGAAAAAGTGGCTGTGACATACGGACGGACAGACAGACAGACAGACATGACGAATCTATAAGGGTTCCGTTTTATGCCATTGGCTATGGAACCCTAAAAATCTACATTAGCATGCAGACACATAAAGTTAGTGTGACTCACACTTTACATTTGTGTTTGATTGTACACATTTAACATGTTCTCAAAACTTAGTAAACATTCTGGAAACTGTGTCTACATTTTAGTGCTAACTACACTAAAAGAACAAATTAGTACCACGTAAATGGTGACCACACATACTTGCAAAATGTTTTTGTCACAAGTTCGCTTCAAATTAACAAGTTTGTATATAACAAGCAATATTGCTCACAGTAAGAAAGCTGCGATAGTTGAGAATAGAACCTACTTTCGTTTTACATATACGGTTTTATATGTCAAAAGAAAAAGCTGTAACGGACTCATTAATATTATGGTAGAGACATACAATTATATGCAGTTGTAGAGCTGCGCTTATTTCAGGCGATTTATAGGTGGATATCGAATAACAATGATCGTGCATTCTTTTGGAGCAATGTTTATTTATTAATTACTGTACTATTATTCTAACCTTACGTACTTAAACCTATCGTTACACTGCACAATAAACACGTCTTAATATCAACAAAGAAATGACAGTCGGAATCCTACGTGCTCGATAATCGGCACATATCTGAAATGTGCTGGTCAAGCATGTCTCTGTATAATTTCCGTCTTTTACTTTAACCAAAATATGACGCAGGAATACTACCCTCTCACAGAAGACCAACCTGAAATGAATATTGTCAGCATTCGTGCAGTCATGCTTTGCTGGTGAGTTGCGACACCGGAGGTCGAATGATGCAGAAGCATCTCAATTTGCTGCCATGGTGTGAGTCTCCATGCTGCATTTTCTGCAATCTCGAATGAGAATGATCACCGCTGCTTTTGGTTCTGCTCCTGCTTACTATCAAACAGGGTCATACTCATAATAAATAAAAAAAATATAAAATTATGTTTCAAGGTACATAGTTTTCATGCTCATATTTGTTTGTAGAACAATGACTTATTAAATGTAGGGTCATGTCTGATAACATTTTGTATGTTTTTACAAGTGAGTAGGTATTTTTTTTAAAAAGGTGCAAAGGTTACTATTAACTATAAACAGATTTTTAACCAATTAAAAAAAAAAAGGAGGAGGTTCTCAATTCGTCGGTTTTTTTTTATGTATGTTCAGCGATAATTTTGTCGTTTGTGAACCGATTTTAAATATTATTTTTTCGTTGGAAAGGGGGGTAGATTACAGGTGGTCCCATCGTCACCATATCGGGATCTGATGATGGGATCCCAAGGAAATCGAGGGAACTTCTCAAATATCACGGGCACAACTGCCGCGATTTGGGTGCCCGGAATAGTTTTTCATTGAAGTCGGTTTCTTTTTGTTAAAATTATTTCATATATATTAATAGTTATACATATAGTTAATAAATTACATTTTTTTTACCTTATTGAGCACTCTTAACGTAATCCACATTGTGAAAGCAAATTACATGTACAAAGTGATGAGTAATATTCCGACTTATATTCATGACTTAATTTACCTTCAATATTACATAGTATGGTTGACCAATTACATTATTTAATTTGATGACCGTTCTATTTTATTGTAACGAAAGCAATAGTTACTGATATTCTCTATAAATCCTTATAAACTTGTTCATATAAAATGGATCAAATTAGATAGACTGCGAGGTAGGCGAGTGAGTACCACCTTTTATGAAAAGTTTACCCTGTGTAATAAACAGGCATGTTTTTTCACGAATGTTTCTCTCAGATTGTAGGTAAACCATTTTCTGAATGCATATTAAGATAATTTAAAAAGTGTTGTGAAACTAGTAGTTTAATAGTGGTGACTCTATTCTTCATATGAGTAAACTAAATAGAATTCACAAAACTTTGTTGTTGGAATATGTACTTTAATTTTATCAGGTTACAGTCTATTTATTGATGATTCAAATCTTAGACTTAACTTTACACATGTATGATTTACTCAGTATGAAATAAGTATAAGTGAAGTTTAGTGATGTTAACAACAGAACCATCACCACTCTATTATTTTTATACCTCATAAAGGTTTCTATATTATAATAATCAACAGCACCTTTACTTAAGTATTTGTAAGCGACTTGTCATTATACATTACTTCAGAAATACATTTCAGTTGGACCAATTACAGTATGTAAGAAATTAAAATGATAGATTACGTACTGCAATCTCAAGCGATAATATTTTTCTAAACTTCATAATATTATATCTCTCTCTGGAACTTATATACGATTAGGACATCATTCATCAACAACCCATAACGTCCCACTGCTGGGCTCAGGTCTCCTCTCGAGAGAGGGTTAAGGCCATAACGTCCCCACGCTGGCCGAGTGCGGGTTGGGGGCAGGCAAGACACGTTGTGGTGATTAGGACATATCATATCACAAATTAAATTAAGGGAATTGGACCGTCATAATAAATTAATAACTCTAAACGACAGTCAATCTTCGAGTCAATCAGATTACATCAAATTTAATTTTTCTGGTCATTAAAATGAAATCGTGATATGCCAACAAAGTAATTCAGACGTAGTTTCCCCTATCGAATGCCAATTTTAATCAGATGACGTTCGATGCATTGAAACACATAATTACGAATACGAGTCTCTCACGGGACCCAGTTTTGTATTAGGTTTGACATTCGGCTTGATGGATGTACCACAATCTCTGGGCAAATCTCGTGAATGAACGCCCGTATGTTGAACAAAATACAAACCCATAAATTCATCTTAAAGAATCGTATTGCTGGAGTGATAAGACTTATTTTTGAGTAAATATTTCTTTTATGTGAATGCGTAGATCGTATAGGAGATAGGTGTGTCAAATTGGGAGCGTTGGTTCACGTCAGTTTGACAGAATATGGACGGTTAGTTGAATTTCAGATTGATCGCTAATATTGTTGTTAGTTTTTTAGAGCTTTTCGTAGAGTGGTGCATAATTGATATAGACGCGAAACGACGTATGTCACAATACTAAACTACACTATTTGAGCTGTAGTAGAAAATGTACATCAATAACTATTTTGTAGACAGTTACTTTGTGTTTTATGCCCTACCATCAAATCGTAATAAGAATTAGTTTAACTTAAGGGAACCTGTATGTCGGAGCTTTCTTGAAGCCTTTATAAAGCTAGAATCGTTTGATAAGCAAACTGAATTATCTATTAAGAATATAACCTATAATCTAAATAAATAATTCAGTGTATAGTAATAAATAATATAATTATAAAATATTTATTTATTTAAAATAACCAATTAGTAGGCAGGTATTTCTTGAAGAACACAATAAGTCAGTACCACCACATCCTGCACCATAATCTCAGCAGCCGCGGGCCAGATCTTACATTTTCTTTATCTATCGTACACAAGGAAGTTAAACAAAGCGTACTACTATATGTTGGCACATCGTAATGTCAACTTCCGTTTCCATAGTACACAAGAACACTCGTGTCATCCGTGAATGCAGGCATTGTTGGACGCAGTTTTCTTTAATCTTTCAAAATATTGTTACTGTGCCTTTGTGTCAAACAATGCGGCTTAAAGGACGTATAACTATAGAGTAAAATATATGCAACTGCAATCATACTAGTGTGACTGATTTAGTCACACTAGTATGATTACAGTCGTGTATATCTTACGTAAATTTAAGAGTTAAATTCAGTAACAATAAATTTGAAAAGAACTGTGTATTGGCTTATGATTTTATTATAAACTTATTTTTTTTGGTTAAAAATATGAAAGTCCAAATAATTACGTTTAAAATGCATCTTTTGTATTCTCTTTTTTTTCGTGGTATTACTCCCTACTCACAAAATAAATATAAAGTTAATATTTACATTATAATGTAAAGTACTTTTAAGCGTTTGTGTAAATTTTCGCATAAGAAATTACGTATAACAGTTTGCAAGGGTTTAACAACTCTATATAAGGATTTCACTAAAATGGACGCATCTCATACGATTGCACACAATGATTACCGAATTCAATGAAAATTTCTGACACTAAAGCGGCTTAACGATGTTCATTGTTGCCTTTTGCATAAAGCCTTCGTGCTTTGCAGAGAAGATTAGTAACTATTGCTTTCATTGCTTTAAAATAGAACGGTCATCAAATAAAATAATGTAGTTGATCAACCATACAACGTGATATTGAACGTATTAAGTGATTTACAAATATTACTCATCACTTTGTCAGTATCATTCCCTTTCACAACGTAACTTAGAATAATTTGTGTGTCCATCCAATCAAACCATTTTTATTTCAAATAAACCAATACAACGGCACTTGTGAAACGTCAAGTAGTCAGTCAGTAGTCAGTCGTGAAGCTAATTATTGTCTGTTCCAATTTGTAGATTCTATGGAGAAGAACAGACAAGAAACTCCATGGACACCCATTTCCAACATAGCTTGCAATAAAGCACAAATAATATAACTTATTTATTATGTGAATATATTGTTGTAATATTTAGTAAGTAATAGTTCAATAACCTCTTCCAGTTTAACAGAAAAGCGCTTTAACCTTTACGTTACTTTTTTGTATATATTTGACATTATACATACTGTAAGTTTTCTAAAAATTGTAAAATAACAAAAGCAAATTATATATAATATATTTCATCATCATCAACAGCCTTAATAACAGTCCACTGCTGGACATAGGCCTCTCCTTAGTAAGGAGGTTTTGGCCTACTATACCACGCTGGCCAGACGGCTTGGTATAGGGTTGGTTTCAACTTTTCCTTCTCTTTGCATCGATGTTGTCTTGCGTAGTTTTCCCTTAGTCACCTTTTACGACACCCGCGGGATGAATAGGAGTGGTGACACTCTGTATTCTTAATCCGTCACCACACGAACAATTATTATACATTATAAATATAATACAAACATTTGATTCGACCGGGGCATCGAAACCTAGACCTCAAGTACAGCAATCGCATACTACTGCGCCACTGAGGCAGTAGGCATATAATATATCTTATGTAGGTTTCTCCACCTCGTTGATTATAAATATTTAAAAAAATAGAAAAGGATTTAACTGTTTTATTTTATAATTTCAGCAACTCCAAATAAATTACTCGTAACTCCTCTTATTTAAGATTAAAAAACGGCAAACTTACAAACAGCTGCAATACACCAAATACATAATTTAATGACCACTTCCGACCGAGCTGACTTTAGTTCACGACCAAACTTGTAGACACATTTATCTAAATAGCTTTGAATTCAACAAGAGTCTTTATTGACAAAGCATAAGGTTCATAATCAAATAACGAATAGTTTCGGAATCGCAAGTAAAGTTATGGGGTTACTGCGTTTGGTCCAGAAATCGCACAATACTACGCGAGACTAACAGGCCAAGTTGTTGCGATTGACAATTGGCACAATACAATATAATATAATATTGCGCTGGCGCTTTGTGTCCGATATACATTTGTGCTTACGAAACTAGTGATACTAATGTCTATTCAACGAACGAGATTATAGTATTTTTATTTACGTCCTTGCTTTTATATTTTAAAAGAAATTTATGTCAACATCATTACATTACACATAACAGCATTTAGTAATTGTAAAACGGCTAGCATGAGTTTGCAATACGTACTACCGTTACGTTACGTTTAGCTATAACAATGCTAATAATGTGTAAATCGTGCAACTACTAACATTTTTCAAACTTCAAGTCAGTATGTATTATGCCATCGAAAACATAACTTGTAAAAAATCAAAGCGAGCCACCCAGTTCTTCTACAGTAAAAAGTTGTAAGTTAATTAAGTATATGGATGTTACAACTTGCACTTACGGTAGTGCAAGTTGAGATTGACCATTAAAATGTATTTCGATAAAACACGTCAGACAGAGAATACTATGCTGAATGCCCATCATCATCATCACATCACATCTCTTACAATTAAGAGTGTACATAATTTGACAAAATTCTTCAGTGACAAATAAAATTTAGATTTTTATAATTAGAAATTAGTTTGATGGCTTATATATTTAACCGGTTAAACCCTAAAATGTCTTTGTTCATGTTAAAATGTTATTGGTTGGTATGTAAATAATTTGGTTCTTTATTTTTCTAGTCATCTAATTTTTGTAATTTACTAGAACTTGTCACAAATAATACAAAAGTTCATTGATGATGTAGGTACTAGTGCCACGCTGATTTTAGAACGGGCCGGCTCGACCTAACCTGAAGACCAACCTAAAATCACAGCGTTCGTGCTGTCGTATTTCGTTGGTGAGTGTAAGAGTGGCCTAATGATGAAGTAGCATTTCACTAGGCCGCCGTAGTGTGGGTCACCATGCTAAATTGTCTGCTATAACAATGAGAACGGTGACATCTACTCCTGAATTGTACTCATGCTTTCCATAAGGTAGAGTAGAGAGTCACTTTAAAAGATTAAAGACAGAACTTACTCAACCAACTTGGCGCTGCAAATTCTATCGAACACATATTAATCGCTATAAAATGACAACCCTCTAAGTAACTCGATACATTTCGAACCACCCACAGGATTGAACTGGATATCATTTTACAGGAACACGGTGGTTGCAACTATTGCATTATACATCGCGACCAAAATGGGAATCAAATTTGTTACAATCACCTTTACAGTAAACTGAACTTTAAGAGGATGTTAAAACGTCTTAGAATAAGTTGTGAGATGTATAATATTACACCGGAAGAAAAAACGATACTACCACAAATTGACGGATGACGATTAAACATCATAAAGGATCGTGCACCATAATAAGCGAGCTTTTGTTAGATATTTTACTGTCACAATTTTAAAGGAAATACAATCCGCATCGCAATTCTATTCACAATAGTTTTTGCTTATGGAACCGAGCTCAATTTCTGATTGCTTTGTTTTTTTTATATTCCGAAAGCTTTTGGAGTTTTCGGAGAAATAAATGGTGGACGATTTTGTCAATATTAGATATATATTTTGTCAGTAGTATCATAGGTTTGTGCACTATTCAAATCTAGCGGTACTTGTACAATTATCTTTGGAACTCTAGTAAATATACGTAGAAATATGTATATGTAAATACACACAAAAACACTAAGTGGCATTTGTTAATAGCGTATTAGGTAGTCTTCTAGGTATTGAGGTCACGACTATACTGAATAAATCAACGAAGGGATTACTAGTTTCGTATACATAACATACTTTATTAACTTTCTTAATTATCAATATGAACATCGATTTAGAACTTTTGAGTATATTGTTATATTAAGCTGACAAAAATAAACTGGTCAATATATAACCAGTTATCTTTAAACAGCACGTGTTATATTTCGTGTTTTAAAAATGTAAAGAGTTAAATCAGAGTAAGAAAAGCAGAAACGCCGAAGGACAACTTTGGTTCCTAATTTTTTTTAACATTCCAAAGGAATATTATTGTTATAAAAATATTTGAAGTTTTTGATAAAGATGCGTATAAACCCAAAGGTAATTTTGACATCAGTTCTAAATTAGACCGTTATCAGTAAATTTCTAGTAAGAAAATGATTATTGTGTCCTTCTATTTTTGAATACTTAACCTTTATAAGTATTAAAGCGTTAAGTAACAAAAAAGATCTCAATTTTATCATTCATTGAACACCACATTAACATCAACAAAGCTCGTAATACCATCAAAAAGTCAAGTCATTGGCCAAAGCCATACACATTACTAAAGCTAAGACGTAATTTACTAAGCAAAAAAAAGATTTCAAACCATGTTTACGATAGGAACCAAGGTAGAACGGTTCCACGACCAGAACTGTGGTTATATTTTAAATTACAGTTATTATACTTGTTAACGACGTAATCTGGGATCATGTGCTACAAAAAAGTACGGCTATTCGAGTAAGCAATATAAAAATGATGGTTTGTTTTTCTGCGAAATATAATCTTGTATATCAGTAAATGTTTTTGCAATATATATACCGCAGACTTGTACAAAAGAGTACTTTCATGTCAGTGCTTCTTTTTGTTTTATGGTCTGCAAAGTTGATTCTACTATGCCTGATGGAAAGAATGAGCAGAATGGAACGCATCTAAGAGTGGAGCCACCAAATCCGCTGCGAATGCAGGCATTATGACAACCCTCACTATGGTAGCTCAGTAGTATGCTTTTTCACGCCCCGCTTAAAGAACCTGGAATCGTAATAGGAAAGAAAGCCGAAAGTAAATATTCAGAACATGTTGGCTCTTTTTCTTTACTGCTGTCTGTTGTTTGTGTGTAAGAGTTGCAAAATTAATAATGTAAGATGAAATTAAATCACAGCAATTTCATGACCAAGGTCTGATCATTATAAACCTAAGATAAAAGCTATGCGTTCTACTCTATATTTTTTATTCTATTTCTAATCCCGACTATTTCAACCACTAACTATACGAAAGTAAATTTTAAATTAGAAACTGAATTAGTTTTATAAAGTCATTTTATAATGAGAGGTACTAAAATAGACACTAATATTAAAGACTGGTAGGCGGTGGCTAACTAGTTTCAATCAAGAATGATATACATAAGTGTCATTTTATTCTTATTGAAGTTTTTATAAAGTAATTAAATTACAAGAGTCACTCCTAATATTTGGTTTCTCCTGTCATTCATAGAGAACGGGCTTGGGTTTTCTAGAAAGCCATCCATCTTAGGACTTGATCGTATCAGTATTAGTTAACCTTAATAACCCATAAATCAACTCAATAGGCATTGCGTGAATTGCGTCAAGTATCGTCTCTATACTGTCTTCAAGAAAAAACTATGAGTACAAAATTGTTGGACCTTAAATTATGCCAGGAAACCTATTAAATTGTATTGCTTGTTGTAAAAAATATAACAATTTATTCTAGAGAATTCGTTTGTGTTTTCACTTAAATGTATTTTAAGTTATTTTTACTGTCGCGTATCTACTCAGAATAATTATAACTTAAGTAGAACATTTCTTTATGCATCTGGGGAAGTTTATATTATTATTTTTCTATAAGTTTTTATGAAAGGATGTAATTATTAAATAAATTAATATATCATCAACAAAATTACTAATGTATTTCATTTATATACGCCTCAAGTAAAATAGAATATATTTTTTTAGTTATTGATTGAATTAATGTCCTATGTACCCTAGATATATCAGAAATCATTAACTATAGATCTCCACTTCAAGTGCTCTAGACCATTATTCATCATCACCTTGTTCACCTCTGTAATTTATTTAGGAAGGATGTTTGATTCTGTTTACATTTTTATTAATACACTGTTACATAAATAAGAAATCTTCGTATCTTTTACTATAAGACCATTTGATACATTTATTATGTTAGCAAAATGTGAAAACTATTTCAATTTTCTACCTTAACTTCATACAACTTGGTTAACGTCACACTTGTTGATCTAAATAATAAAATTTAGAATCATTGTAAAAAATGAAAATAATTTACGTAGAATAACTGAGTCTAGGAAGGTTTAAAGAAAATACTAAGAAGAAGAAGAATATACTAGAAAAAATAAATAAATAATTTGTTAACTCTAAGAATTACCATAAATTGAAACAAAAACCCTAAAGTTAGTTTCAATTTACAAAATCAACGCGATTAAAACAACGTTTCTAAGGTATTGTTAATTGAGCAAAAAGTTTTAAATTAAAGCAAAAACAAAATCTTGTCATCTTTGCTTACCTAAAACTTTTTACCCGAAAAACATCAAACCACCTGCAAAAGATCATCCCATAAATTTAAATTTGGAATTCGTTATTACGTCATAATAACCCCTCGTTATAATTCTGTTGTTAACGAGCCGAAACTTTGTTTGTTCTTCTCCCAGGCCGCCGTCTACGTTCAGTAAACGTATGTATGTAACTAGCAATCATTTTATACCCAACGACCTTAATGATAGCCCTTCGAACGAGTAAATTATCAATTCTGCCCGAAGGGATCGGACCTTGTTTTTGGAAAGCGGTAACAAGCCTATCATCTGCCTTTTTTAACGTATTGTTCATACACGCAATTTTAACTTTAATTTTCAAGTCAACTGAGTTCAAATCCTGGTGTAATAATGGAAGCAAGTTTGCTATGAAAATAAAAACTAAACATTTTGTGTTGTAAATGTCTTGACCTTGACAAAGTTCATCTCATTTTTTCTTAAAGTCAATGTTTGCTTAGCAGTTTAAATTATAGTAAAGCCACGAACTTATGTCCTAGGTACGATGAAACCAAAAAATATTGATAGTAAATATTTTTATGGTAGGTACCTACTTATCTATTTCTTCCATACTGCTTTGCAATTTTTCCTAGTCTACCAGATTATTGAAATATAACTGATTATTTTATACGACAGACAGCATAGGTAGAGTCCTAATAATTATTTGTGGGTTATACAAACATTTGTTACGTGTCGAAGTTAAACTTACAACTCTCGACACTGTCAATGGAACTGTGACCGCTGAGACCAGTCATTACAAAGTCAGTCGACATTGGCAATTTGACTACTTGCCTAACATATAGTCAAGGCAACTCGCTATACTTTAAATATTTATTAATTTGGATCTAGATGGCCTATAATCCACCATATTAAGATTAATGAAAAAGGATAAAACTAAATATTGCCACTGTTATAATGTCGATGTTCTGTCAAGTGAGGTCCATCCCACGCTTTCCTTTTATACGTGAGACCTACCTCAGCGTTGGTATGCTGTAATAGTCTTAGAGATTTAAGTATCCGTGACTGTTATTTGACTAAGATGATGATGATTTGTGTTTACTTTTTAAGGCATCTTTCTTTTGTTACAAAAGATCGATATCTATATAGATTTACAATATCACAATGTCTCGAGTTCCGACCGAGTGGCGAGCTCAATGAGCGACCACAGTAATAAATGGTGGATAGCACAAGTTTACGTACCACCATCTAAGTTATATTTAAGTTCTGCAAAACAATTTAGTTTTTAAATGCATAATTTTGTTCATAAAAATCTGTTCTTTACAGTTTTTGGAAATGTGTAATGTGGTGAACTGTAATTTGGCAAAATCATAGTAACTATCACAGATCAAATTGTAAAGTACCGTTATTATCCAAATTATAAATAACGGAATTTAAAAAAAGTCGACAAAAATTTATAAACACACTTATGAACACGTTTATAAGAACAAAAAGCTGTAGAATTAGTGCACATACAAATAAATAAAATTAGAGTCACTTTGTAATATTAAAATAACCGCTTTTAACAAAATGCATAATAATATGCAGTATACACGGTACATTTGCCAAAATATTTTTTTTTATAATTTTTGTCTGTCTGTCAGTTTGTTCCGGGTAATCTCTGGAACGGCTGTACCGATTTCGACGATATATAGCACTTATGGAATTATATCTTAAAGAGCGAATATTGATTGGTTTTTATGATTTTTAATACTGGTAGAATGTCAGGTCTAATTCAATGTTATTAGATACATCTCTAGAATCCTTACTTTTTAAAGCGTTTAAAAGAAAACACACTCTCTATAATTTAGGTATAAAACATTTTATTTTCAAATATTTTAGTTTGTTTTCTTTTAACCTTAACAGCAAATTCAAGATTTAACTTATAGGCTAACCGCAAAACTATTTAAATCTAAAATGAATAAAGTGAATTATAGTTTTAATTACAACGAAGAAGTATAAAACCTCGTATTGTATTAACGAGGCTATATATCTTCTGATACATGTTGGTTATTGACCGGTGTTCAGTAGCTTTATCATGGCATCTTCATTTAAAATTAAATGTTAATAAGCACCAATGAGAGCTCACACCGTTCTTACCACTCCCACAACCCGCCATCTTGTTTTAGGCGCATGAGCATATTAATTGCTTTTTTAAAGTAGGGGAAAATGTTTTATTGATATTAATTTGATTTGAGCTATCGAGGATTCTTATGTACATTTTTGACTGCCTAGTTGGTCTAGTGGTTAGCGTATGCGGCTGCTGATCAAGAGGTCTTGGGTTCGATTCCCGAGTCAGACCAAATATTAGTGTGATCCACAAATATTTGTTTCGGAGTCTAGGTGTTTTTCTATGTATATTAAGTATGTATTTACAAAAAAAAGTATGTTTATGTATTTATATCAGTTGTTTAGTACCCACAACACAAGCTCTGCTTATTTTGGGACTAGATGACGTTGTGTGTAAGATGTCCAAAAATATTTATTTTGTAATTAAACTCACTTTTATTATACTACTATTATATAGTTATTATTGTAACCGAGTAACGCTGCGAAACGAAGTAAGTCAATCTCATCAGCTTTCTGATGGTAAAACTCCCGTCAAAATCCGTCAAAATCCGTCCAGCCGTTCCAGAGATTAGGCGAAACAAACAGATCGACATACGAGTACAGACCAAAAGTCTAAAAAATACTTTTTTTGTTGTAAGTATCACAAATACTTTAACATGCATTTGAAAAAAAATGTTCATTTGATATTACGAACAGACATTACAATTTTATTTATTTGTATAGATTTAATCAACTTTTTTTTACCTGTCTAATTTGTCCTAAAGGCATTTTCAAAAGTTACTGTCCTGTTTATTTTGAAATATTCACTTCTAAAACCTAACAACCATGGGCACATATAAATAAAGTCAAGACAATGTAAAAATTCTCCCTAAAAATAGGGAAACTGTAGTTTCTCTAAATCTTATAATTCATATTTTAACACATAAAATAAACTAAATTAAATTATAATATGTGAAGTATGTATTAACAACAATAAAAAAATAAATTAGAAAATTCGAAACAATAAAGAAATTGTTTCGAATTTTCTAATTCTGAGAACAAGATGATAAAGTATATTAATTCTACTATTTTTTAATTTCTCAGATGTGTGAAACCATAGTAGATGTAGGACTATTCTCATAGTGCCAATGAGGCGTAGTAATAATCTTAGTAGCATATCTGCTTTCGGAAATGTTTTAAGACAGCAAATCGGGATCCACTTACCTTAAGCAGGCACCACACTATTCGTTATGCGGGTTATTCGCGCGCATACGGCGAAGTGTGGAGAGTATATTCGTTTCGTTCACCATAATAAAATCAGCCAAGTGCGTGTCAGGCCACGCACAGGAAAGGGTTCCTCAGTCACCTATAATGGTATGTGGATTTAAAATCGTATCCAATAGATAATTGTTATGTTTACGTATTGATACGTTAATTTTGTATGACGTTTTCCAAGTGAGCGCATTTTACCATATAAGCCTTTATAACTCCTGAACTAAGAAAGTTATCTAATCGGTTATAGTTTTCCTTCAAAGTTCATTAGATGGACCACCATCACGATTTTTTTCAGATTTTTTGAGCCAGCCGTTTAGCTTTTAGAGGGGGGGGGACGCCCTGTTTTTACAAAAAAGTGGCCTTTAAAGTGAAATATCAGGCAAACGGATACCTAAATCAAAAAATCGTCTAGGAAACCCTTTATTGTTTTTAAAAGACCTATCTAATGATACCCCACGTTGGGGTAGCCTCGAGAAAAAAAAATCATCCCCACTTTACGTGTAGGGGAGGTACCCCAAATAAAATTATTTTTCATAATTTTATTGTAGCACTTTGTCGACGTAATTACAACACGTATTCATGCAAACTTTCATCTTTCTAGCACTTACCGTTTGGACGGTAAGTCGAGGACGGACGGACGGACGGACGGACGGACGGACGGACAGACGGACATGACGAATCTATAAGGGTTCCGAGTTATGAACTTCGGAACCCTAAAAATGACAATGACACATCTCTACAGCACACATATTTGCCATAATTGATGCTTATTTGGCATACCAGTTCGAAGTGTGGATGGCATGTTTGTTGTTTGCGTGCATAACTAATATCTGGGCGAATACGGCGTAGACACATAACGAATAGCGCATAACGAAGTGTGGTGCCTGCATTATATTAGCGCTTACATTACTTTTATATCCAAAACAAAAAAAAAACTGAGATCAAAAACTCAGAATTTGTTTTAAATCTAATGCACTGATTATGTAAAATGTGATAGGTACACGATTCTTCGTGTGGATACATATAATTTTTAGTTTTGTGACCCAACGAGTAAGTTGAAGTGGCATCTGGCCAATAAGGATCAAAGAACATAAATAGAAAAAAATACAAAGTTTTAAAACGAAAAAAGCGGCCAAGTGCGAGTCGGACTCGCCCATGAAGGGTTCCGTATCAGCAGGTAACATCATATAAAATTTCTTGTAGTTAGTTGTAACTTTGATCGATGTTTTAATAATAGTGTTTTGATCAATAATGATAAGTGTGTGATAATTGTTATGTTTACGTATTAATGCGTTGATTTTGTATGACTTTTCCAAGTAAGCGCATTGTAAAAGTTAAGCCTCTATAACTCCTGAACTAACAAAGTCATCTAATTCGTTATAGTTTTCATTTAAAGTTCATTATATGGACCACTATCACAAATTTTTCGGCGGGCGGGACGGCCTGTTTTTACAAAAAGTTTGCTTTAAAGTGGAATTTCTCGCAAACGGATACCTAAATCAAAAAATCGTCTTAACAAACCTGTAATGTTTTTAAAAGACCTATATAATGATACCCTACATGATGGGGTAGCCGTGAGAAAAAAAACATCCCCACTTTACGTGTAGGGGAGGTACCCTAAATAGAAAATATATTTCATAATTTTATTGTAGCACTTTGTCGACGTAATTACAATACATATTCATGCAAAGTTTCATCTTTCTAGCACTTACTGTTTGGACGACAAGTCGAGGACGGACGGACGGACGGATGGACAGACGGACATGACATATCTATAAGGGTTCGAAGTCATAAACTTCGGAACCCTAAAAAGTTGTAGATCTTTTAATTACCTACAACTTTGCCATCTAACTATTTTCCTTGTAGTTTTGCTGGAAATCGAGATAAACCGTTGTTTACCCTTTGTTGTATATATTTAGCCATCCAATCTGACTCTACCCTGCCTGATGGAAAGCATGAGCAGAATCCAAGGGTCGGGGCTACCACACTTGCTGCGAATGCGGACAATAATGTATGGCGGCCCACACTATGGCGGCTTAGTGAGATGCTTTTTCACGCCCCGGTTAAAGGACCCGAAAACCTCCCTCCCTACCCCTTCCCGACCTCAGATCGCCCGTAAATTATGTTTCCTTTCATTTTTATAATATTCTCCTCCTTTTCCAATAGGTTTCATCCTACTATAATTTTATTTGTTTTCAAAAATTATCTACTCTGGTCTACTGGTCTATATGTCATTTACAAACTATCATTATGGTTGCCATGCAAATGTGTTATTCCTAGCAACCTGTGAAGTTTTGACAGGAGGTAAACAGTGATACATTTTGACATCTTCGATTTATGTATTTTTATAATCACCTAGCTTTGGTCTTTGTATCTCGATTATTGCAGTAAAAAGTAGCCTATGTCCTTTCCCAAGTTCAGTTCTATCATCATACCGAATTTCATCAAAATCGATACAGTGGTTTAGGCGTGAAAGCGTAACAGACAGACAGACAGAGGTACTTTCGCATTTATAATATTAAGTAGGGATTAAAAAAAAAACTACTCACTAGATCTCGTTCAAACCAATTTTCGTTGGTAGTTTGCATGTTAATGTACAACATATATTTTTTTTAGTTTTATCACTCTCTTATTTTAGAAGTTAGAGGGGGGGGGGGTCACACATTTTTCCACTTTGGAAGTGTCTCTCGCGCAAACTATTCAGTTTAGAAAAAAATGATATTAGAAACCTCAACATCATTTTTGAACACCTATCCATAGATACCCCACACGTATAGGTTTGATGAAAAAAATTTTTTTGAGTTTCAGTTCCAAGTATGGAGACCCCCAAAATGTATTGTTTTTTTTCTTTTTTTATGTAAAAATCTTAATGCGGTTTACAGAATACATCGACTGACCAAATTTCAACAGTATAGCTCTTATAGTTTCGGAAATAATTGGCTGTGACATACGGACGGACAGACAGACAGACAGACAGACAGACTTGACGAATCTATAAGGGTTCCGTTTTTTGCCATTTGGCTACGGAACCCTAAAAACCTTCAAATAATATAATAGAAACCGAAATCTATCCAGAATCTATTACAGAATGCCTTCAGCAGATATAATTCGTAGGAACAAAGAAATTTACCACTTGTTACGTAGTAACGTAATGTGAAATGGTCATTTCTATTCTAAGAATGTAATGAAAAGTCCAAAAATAATAAACTCCAATTGTTTTCGCAATTCGTAGTTCACGCTTGAACGTTTTCCTATCAAAGGCTTTATTAGAAGACATCGTTATTTGCCCTTATTATGTGAAGCAATCAACCTTGTAAATAATAACAGCTGACCTGTTTTTATACGTAAGATAAAACATTTTTTTTTTTTATATTTTATAGCTGTCCTTTGACTGACTTCTGATGTGTTATAACGATATGTTATTGAAGTTTAATAACAAAAAAAATAAATGAAATAAAGGCCTCAGCCGCGTCTGTCTGTTTCTCTGTCTGTTCGCAATAAAATCATAACCACAGCACAGATTTTAATTAAATTTTATACCCAGATAGTCTAAAGCCTGAGGAATGACACAGGCTACTCTTTACCGCGATAACCGATAACGACGAGGATGGATGCTATTTCATTTTAATCATCGACGAAAGATATTACTTCTTTCATCATTTAAGAGCAGATCCTATACATAAATTGAATTTTGCTAAAGTCTTTAGAATTTTCAAACTTAAGCACATAGAATTTTTATATCACTTATCTATCGTATTCGTTAAAAGGATTTGTCCAGGAATAATAACGATTGAATAGTAATAGATAAGGATATAAGATTCAGAAAGCTTTCCAAAGAAGGCAAATAAAATAATCAATTATTATAGAAACTATTAATGCATTATTTTGTAAGCTTACAATAAAAAAATATTTAGTGTCATTTTAAAAATTCTAAAACTTCGAACGCGGGATAGAAGTAACCTCTTAAAGTATCCTAAAAATCAGCCAAGTCGGACTCGCGCAGGAAAGGTTGCGTACCATTATCTGTAAATAATATAGAACAAAAAACAGGAAAAGAATCACTAATTTTTTGCATGGGAAATATAATTTATTAATAAATATATTTATTTTATTGTGTTATTAGTATATCTTGTTATATGGGCAACAGATACGGTATACATCACCTGTGAAATTATTGGCTGTCTAACTAGCACAGTTCATGAAAAACAGCTTGGTGACCGACGAACAGACGGACAACGGAGTTTTAGTATTAGGGTCCCGTTTTACCCCTTTGGTACCGAACCTTCAAAAGACAACTCTGAGACTAAAATATATCCTGAGTCGCAGTGTGCATTACATATTTGTAAAACAAACACAAAAAACACCCAGACTTAGAACAAAAAATTGTGTAACACACGAAACGTTGTCCAATGCAGGACTTGAACCCGAGACAAACATGACTCGGTTATTACTGTGCTCGCTTAAATGGGTATGTCACAAATATTATGATACATTATTAACAGCTCAAATATTTTGTCTCTTATTGTACCATGAATGGTGTGTTATTTCTTAAATACAGTATTGTTAGTACAATCACATTTATTGAAATAAGACGAGTTTGTGTTGGCACTGTTCGCTGTCAACGTCACAAATGTTCGGTTATAAAAGTGGACACGGTTAATTTAGTGCGCCATCATTGGTTCAAATCTTGTTGGGACATTGTGTCTCTTGTGGGCGGCGAGTGTTGATTCTTATGATACCTTCTCTGATTCAGAGTTTGGATGTCCGTATTCTGTTTCAACCATATGGTGCAAATACACTATTTTGTTAAGAAAATACTAAATTCTGTTAAGGGCTGCTACCAATGTAAATATAAATGATATCGAACTAGTCTGAGCACCACTGAATCTGATTTTTTTAAATATTTTTTCTTGTAGTGTAGTCCAGGAGGAGTGTAGTGTACTGTAGAAGGGTAGATAGGTCGCTTGATGGTAAGCGACAACCGACACTTTTAGACACCTGCAACTTAAGAGTCACAGATTTCTTTGTCGCCGTATAAGTTCTTCTCTGTAATCAGGCAAATTTTACCTGCTTAAAACGCCTCCTTACAAGGAGTCCCCTAACGTATTTGTAGGTAAAATTAAAAGACACATCCAAGCACTTATATATCCTATAGATGTTGGAGAGAACGAAAATAGCACTAAGGGTTGTCTAACTCTCTCAAAGTGGCCCCTTAAATTTAGGGGGCGTTAGTGAAAATAGCCACTGGGCTCCTGTAACTTTAAACTGTAATTGTTTAGATAAAACAAATTTTCTACCAGTCCGTGGTTTACTACGATTGAGGCGTCCGATTTATATCCATGATTAAATGGTCATCAAGTTTTTCCATTCTAATAAAAATGATTTGGGTTTACACTACGAAGAAACATCGCAAACTGGGCGACAAGTCGCCCAGTTTGCGATGGTCGTAAGTGTTGAGATAGCAGCACATTAAAGAACGATCTCCTTTTGTTTAGTTTTGTACACGTAGAAGACAGAATAATTTTTTTTTAATTTACATGACTTTTGACTTCTAGACTAGAATGGCGTCGCAACCCATTGGTTTTGAATAGAGGAAGACAAATTTTAAAGTGATGATGATACTTTTAACACCGAAGTTTGTATTTGAAATATTTCTTCTATTAAATACTTTTAGAAATACATCACCTCTAAATATAAATCTGCAACTTGACAGAATATAGCCATAAGTAAGCATTTAGAAACCAACATGATAAGTATAACCGTTGTATTCCATACAAAGCAAAGAGACATTGTCAACCGGAATTTTAAATTATATTTTAATTCGCTTTTTTTTCTTTTTTTATTTTTCTATATGAAGGAACTGAGTAGTGTTTGCTTTTAAAATACCATTTTTACAATCTCTTTAAATTTTATAGCTTTTAGAAGTGTATGTATATATATATTTTAAGTACTAAACGCAAATATCTAATTACTTTTGTAACATTTTTTATTGACTACAAATATAAATAATGTTATGTAAATTATTGTTTTGATACTTTGTTCTTTTTTCACACATACCCGGAACCCAGCATAGTATAAGTGATAATCGGGAAATAATACATTCAGCAGTAAATGCTGAAGGACGTAGATCCTCGCTGATTTCAGCAGGACTGGGCTTGCTCGACCGGGGCATACTACCCTCACACAGAAGACCATCCTAATAATGACAGCATTCTTGATGTCGTATTTCGTTGGTGAGTGTGAGACCGGAGGCCCAGTCAATCTGCACCATTGATAATGATGCAGAATTATCTAACCACCATGGTATGGATCACCATGCTACATTGCCTACCCTCACTATGAGGATGGTGACCCCTACTTCTGGATTCTACTCATGCTTTCTATCAGGTAGAGTAGAGTCACTTTGGTAGGCTTGAATATATATATAAAAAGACTCATTCTTTGCAAGATGATTTTTTATAGATTCGTCATGTCTGTCTGTCTGTCTGTCCGTCCGTATGTCACAGCCACTTTTTTCGGAAACCATAAGAGCTATACTTTTGAAACTTGGTAAGTAGATGTAATCTGTGAACCGCATTAAGATTTTCACATAAAAAAAGAAAAAAAAAAACAATACATTTTGGGGGTCCCCATACTTGGAACTGAAACTCAAAAAATTTTTTATCATCGAACCCATACGTGTGTCTATGGATAGGTATTCAAAAAAAATGTTGAGGTTTCTCGAGAGATACTTCCAAAGTGAAAAAATGTGTGTCCCCCCCCCTGGAACTTCTAAAATAAGAGAGTTATAAAACTAAAAAAATAATATACGTTGTACATTACTATGCAAACTACCAACGAAAATTGGTTTGAACGAAATCTGGTAAGTAGTTTTTTTTAATACGTCATAAATCGTAAACTGCAATTTACCTTTCATTTAATCAATACACTATTATTAAAACATCGGTCAAAGTTACAATGAACTACGAGAACTTTTATATGATGCTACATAATGATACGGAACCCTTCATGGGCGAGTCCGACTCGCACTTGGCCGCTTTTTTATTTTTTTACTGTATCTAATTAAAAATATTCGTATAAATGAAAATTTGAATTTCGAATGGCTTGGGAGTTTTTACTTGTCTCAATTCTATAAATGAATTGTGTTTGTTACAATTAATTTATAAGACTGAGGCAAGTTGAAAACTCTCAAGCGTCAGACTCATACATAGGTAAGTAATTAATTTTAATTAATCTACAAAACTTTTAAAATACTTAGCACTACAAGCATTCTAAATCAAATGATTCAACAAAATCTAAACTTGTTTATGAACAAATTTATTTGTTTCAGATGACTGACTTTTAGAACGACTCTAAGCTTGAGTACAGTTCTATTTTTATTGGTCCCTCTAATGGATTTGGGTAATTCGATCCTTATTTTTTTCTTTATTGTTTTTTTACTACACCAATCTTAGAAATCCTGTACCACACATTAGATTTGATCTCAGAAACGATTATGGACTACAGAAGTCTCTCTTTTTCACATTCACGTCTCTCTTCACATCTTTTAATGAATGACTTAGGCCCGTATTACACTGTAAAATATTTGATAAAAGATCTTTTATAAAATATATGATAAAATATTTGACGAATGGATCTTTTATAAAAGATGTGTGGCTAGAGTTTACACTACGTAAAATATACACGTCAAATTTCATTGTTGATCAAATATTGGTTTAATTCGGTTATTATACTTGAGTATTAAAACGTCATTGAAACTGTTGGTCTAGCACTTGTAATCAACATTATCATGGATGATGTAGCATTCTATGCTTGTTTAACTACATTGAGTGCTATAATATTGACTGCTTTATTGAAGAAAAGGCAATGTCGCCGACGCAAGCGTGTTTGGGTTAAACAATGGATTGCAAGGCGTGGCGTTAAAGGGATTCAACAAAACCTAATAAAAGAATTATTAAGTGAAGACAAGTTATTTTATAAATACCTTGCCTTTTGTTTCTATTTTTGTAGTCTTCGTGTTTTGTGTTGTTCAGCGTTTCGTGGCATTCGTAAATGTTTTTAAATAAATATAGTAATAAAAATAATTAATAAATAATAAAATATCATTAAACAAATAATACATTTCAAACAATCAATACAATAATTTCATTAAGCAACATTATTTTTTATAATGCTTTATTCATGTATTATCGAGAACTTCGAGTAACAAATCATTGTCTTCAGATTCTGACTTTTTTAAATCACACATTAATGACATTAAATAATTACAACATTTTTGAGGATAGTTTCCCAGGTCTTTGTATATTTTTGACATAACTTTTTTTTTCTTTAATTAACTATAGGCATTTTAACGAATGACTTGCTGATAAGTGATAAACGTACCTACGAATTGAACAATCAAATTACTAACTACAATAACAATCAAGGTATTTGTAGTAAATATAAGCGCAGTTTAACTTAACCTTAACCACGAATTCTTAAGAACATGTTTATATTGATAATTGTGTTCTCTTCTCTCTGACTCTGCTCTCTTAGTAACAATCAATCGCACTAGATGTCGCTAAGATTGTATTATCTCAGGGCTATACACCTTTATTTTGCTTATTTTGAAATAAAAAAATTGTCATTATAAAAATCCCTCTAAAAATATGACACCCCTAAAAAAACCCCATCCTACACTTTTCCCCCCTAAATTTAGGGGGAAAACCCCTAAGTTGGGTACTCTGAGTTTATTCTTGCTACTACATGACAAAATTAACTACTAAATGGTGGTGCCACCTTACAAAAAATAATGCTAAATTGTGCAATAATATGGTAGAAATAGGTGCCGATGCAATCCAAATCTTTTATAAAATGTAATGCCAACCTATTAAATATGATAAAAGAAATATTTTATAAAAGAAATATTTTATAAAATATGGCCTATTACACTATCAAAGATCTTTGTCAAATGTGGCATTCGTACTCGGAAATCAATAATTTTGTTGTTTCAACAGTCCAACTGAACTTATTTGTTGCCATTTCTTGCTTGATAGGTTAATGAAACCTCCACCGTGGTGTCTCGAACAGAAAAAGGGACGAAGCAAAGTTTATTCTTGCTACATTAAGATAAAATTCGGTTCCCGGGTCAGAAAAAATATTTGTGTGATTCACAAATATTTGTTTCGGAGTCTGGGTGTTTTTCTATGTTTAATATGTATGTATTTACAAAAAGCAGCCAAGTGCGAGTCGGACTCGCCCATGAAGGGTTCCGTAGCAGCAAGTAACATCATAATTTTTTTATAATTTGTTGTAACTTGTATTGATGTTTTAATAATAGTGTTTTGATTGAAACAAATGTAAATTGCGGTTTATGATTTACGACATATTAAAAAAAAATTGATCTCGTTCAAACCAATTTTCGTTGGAAGTTTGCATGGTAATATACATCATATATTTTTTTTAGTTTCATCATTCTCTTATTTTAGAAATTACAGGGGGGGGGACACATTTCACCACTTTGAAAGTATCTCTCGCGCAAACTATTCAGTTTAGAAAAAAATGATATTAGAAACCTCAATATCATTTTTGAAGACCTATCCATAGATAACCCACACGTATGGTTTTAATGAAAACTTTTTTTTTGAGTTCCAGTTCTAAGTATGGGGACCCCCAAAATATATTGCTTTTTTTCTATTTTTGTGTAAAAATATTTATGTGGTTCACAGAATACATCTACTGACCAAGTTTCAACAGTATAGCTCTTATAGTTTCGGAAAAAAGTGGCTGTGACATACGGACGGACAGACAGACAGACATGACGAATCTATAAGGGTTCCGTTTTTTGCCATTTGGCAACGGAACCCTAAAAAAAAGTATGTTTATGTATTTATATCAGTTGTTTAGTACCCATACAAGCTCTGCTTAGTTTGAGACTAGATGACGTTGTGTGTAAGTTGTGCGAAATATTTATTTATGTTTGAATTAATAATATGGTAGAAATAGGTAGAATTAGGCTTAACTAATTCTACCACATTATTGCACAATTTAGTTTTATTTTTTGTAAGTTGGTAACACCATTTAGTAGTTAACTTGTTCAAAATTCTTTTATAAAATGTAATGCCAATCCGTTAACTTTGATAAAAGAAATTTTATAAAAGAAATATTTTATAAAATATGGCCTATTACACTATCAAAGATCTTTGTCAAAGAACTTTTATAAAAGATCTTTTATCAAATATTTTACAGTGTAATACGGGCCTGTCAAATTTTTGTTAGCTTATAATAGAGCAAATCACAAATCTATGTTATGCTTATCGCTCGCTCACGTTCTAGAGGTATGAAAAATAAATGTTGTCCGATTCTCAGACCTACCCAATATGAACACAAAATTTTATGAGAATCGGTCAAGCCGTTTCGAAAGAGTTTAACTACAAACACCGCGACACGAGAATTTTATATTTATGGTTGTTTATATTTACAGAGTAAGGATGTTGTACTCCCTTCTTTATTCACCGAACTCGCCCACCTACTTAAAATCCCATCTCGAATATCTCTGCTCTAACCATGACAGAAATCTTCGCGCTTCAGGTAATCTTAATTTGTCTCAATATAACTGGTATTGAGTAATAATCTAAGGTAGTCAGGACTTCCAGGACCTACTCGCTATTAATCCATTAAAAAAGTTCTGTCTAGTAGTAGGTACATTACACATGGGTATAAATAATTAATTACTTCTTCGTATATTTATATCAGTTACGACGCGATGCATGAGATCCATACATTTAGTATTATGGAAGCGATCAAAGTTATAGTTGGATTTACAATTTCTAGGTAAAATCTACTTGCAGAATGTTATGTTAAACAGCATGTCTGAATAAGCATACTTAACATATATCTATTTAACCATATACCTAATATTGTAGTTTTTCCGTCCTTTAATATTGAAGGAAAATTACCCACACAATTTAAAATAACATTTCAACTGACTGACATTGTTTTATAAAATGATTTCATAATCAAATACAAACAAAACGAAGTATCACACTAAACCAGTGAGACGTCAGCGTGTGATGAATAAGCTATCATTTATTAAAGTTTCTCATTCTACTGAACACACCCAATCTTGCAGCAGTAGGTGGCAGCAGTAATTGAGCATTGTCTACCAATGACGTAGGCGTTCTATAATTTTATTTGACAAATCTTCATACTTGTTCTGTTTTATTAATAGCTTTGATGATTTGTATGATATTGTTGTTCTCTGTGGTCGATTGATTTTGATTGTTGATATAAATATAAATGATTGGATGTAATGATTTAGAAAGCAGTTTGTAATAACAAAATACATTTAGTAAGCTTTCATCCATTGTATTGTATTTTTGTTAGAGCTATTTCTTTGACTCGATATTTTATTTTTAGACATTAAGAACATATTTTTACCATTTGATAGGCTATCATTTATTCGTAGCACTTAATAGTAATAATGATGATATTTTCTAATCTATTTGATTTGAGTATAAACGAGTTATGATAAATAGAAGAAAATCAGTTATTATATATGTAGCTAGATTTTTTAAATGCGGACAGGGCTTTTTTGCCGATATAGACATAGCTGTCACTTGCTTTAAATATGCACAACACTTATAAGACAGCATATTAACAGGCACAGTTTAATATATTACTTTTTTTCAAAACATCAAATACTTTAAAAGTTTTAATATCAAGTGAGTCTTTTCAGGCACTTTCGAAACTTTCCATTACTGGCTCAAGTTGCGCGGTTCTAAATTAATTATATTGAGAAGAATTGACTAGAAACTCCATAAATTACTCTTATAAAATATAGATCTACTATATTTCATTTTTTAATGTATTTGGTAATTTTGAACAAATATAAAAACTACGGACTTGTTTACATAATATATACATTTGAGTTTATAAATTCAGCCATTATTAACGTTTAAGTCTGATTTCACGGTAGTATGTTTTCGGTTTAATAAATGCCTATGACACTTACAAATAATGTGACTTCCTATTGGTAAAATAATTTCATAAATTAGTAAAATATTGCCAAGTGGCCTTAGCTGATTGGATACAATCACTGAAGGTAAGCAAGCTATTTTGGAGGCCTTCGGGGGCTTAAAACATCCAACGGCAAGATTTTCGTAGCCACTAATTGATATGCCAGTCCCTAACCCGAACTCAGCCAGCGTGGGGATGTATGGTCTGCACCCTCTCTTGAGAGGAGACCGGTGCCCAGCAGTGGGACGTTATGGGCTATTGATGATCCAAAGACTACCCCCACAGCTATAACCTCACATACATTACCTATTTATAACATTAATAGGGATAGCTAATTGTAATAAAATCCCTATTTCTATATAATCGACTTGAGATATCTATAAAATTAATATATGCATCGTTATTACCCATTTAGTAATAATGAACATTCTGTGACGTTAACTTTACCTTATGTATAATTCTAATCTCCTTTTTCTCGGCTTAATGTCTAACAAAGAGCGTTTCGCCTTGACGTAAATACGACTTAGGAATTCTTATTAACTTATCTAAATAATGAGGCTTTAGCTCCCTTACAAACTAGCTCTCCCTTTGAAATACACGTAAATAAATAAAGTTCGTTCATTATCTTGTACCAATTGTAATCTGATACTGTATTTAGGATCAAAAATTGATCGTTTTTGGAATTCCTACATCGATTTTTTTAAATGTAAGTAAATCAACATATTAATAACAAGGTACTAGAAGAGCTATGACAAGAACAATATTGATGATGATGATGAACTATTAAAATAGTTGGAAATAAAATAAAATGTTAATTAAAATCGGCTAGGTGCAAGTCGTACTTGCACAGCAAGCGTTCTAAGCGTCTATCCGTTGCCGTTTTTAACATCGAGCAAAAATATGACGTTTGTTGTATGGGAGTTCACTCAACTATCAATTTTATTGTATTTTTAGTGTTTGTTGCTATAGCGGCAACAGAAATACATTATCTGTGAAAGTTTTAACTATCTAGAAATTGTTAAATTTAAATATAACAAGACTTAAATTTTACAATATAAATATTTTATACAAATAAATATTTTTTCTAATTATTGCAGACATACATAACATCATCTAGTCCCAAACTAAGCAGAGCTTGTATTATGGGTACTAAACAAGTGATATAAATACATAGACATACTTTTTTATGTAAATTCATAGAAAACACACATCAACAACAATATTTTGTTTGTTAGGCAGCTTTATTTTTCACGTAAATACAAAAATACATTTACTTTTAAAAACAACTAATTTGCCAAAAATAAATTATTGTGCTTGTTTGTGTAAATAGTATTACTTCAACATACTAATACAACTCTGCCGTAGTAACCAAGGAAGTAAAATGTCATAAAAGGTGGTTTTGAGAAAATAATGCCAAGTTTTTGTTTGTCGTATTTTCTGTTCTTTATCTAATAAGAAAATGTACTTCTATTTTAATTTACGTACACATATGAATCCTGGATAGAGCTCTCCCTATTGCAATATGCTTGTTTGACTTACATTCATATTATTCAATCAAATACCGCCTTTGATTTTCTGCTTCCTTGATTAACACGGCAGAATTTAAAAGTCCTCTATACTTAAAATTCAGATAGTGTTTCCAGCCATCCTAAAATGGATAGTGTTATATTACTAACATAACTAATCATCTTACATAAATAATAGAAATTTACACACAAACCTTCATCTGTCTTCTGTACGAACGCTGTGAATTAATAATGTCGTTAATCATCCTTATCAAACATTATTTCATGTATTTGCTTAACCTAATTACTCCTAAATTATAGAGTTTCCTAACAGTCGAATTAACAGAATGTTAAGTTGTAATCTTCTTATATTTTCAACAGAATAAAGTATCAAATACATTTCACTAATACTTTAAAATAACATTAGTTTATTAGTTTAAACATACATCAATGAGTTTAAAACATTAATACTGCCTCGTCGGTCTAGCGGTTAGCGTTGTGACTGCTGATCAAGAGGTCTCAGTTTTTAAAACCGGGTCGGATTATTGTAGAATTTTTCTAACAAGATATTCTTAATCGCAGCCCGCAGTATGAAAAATGGCAGTGTTCAACGTCCGTGCCTCAGAGAGCACCATAAGCCGCCGCCGCGCCGGTTCAGATTGGCGTGACCATCTATGGCAATCGTACTTAGAATTTAGATCACCATCAGGGTTACGGAGGTCTGAAGTAAGTAGCTCTGTAGAATTGGTACTCAGGAAAAACCAGTAGAACTATTAGCTGATCCCAAATAATCTTGGGAAAAATAAAGGCTATAAATTGATGTTAAAATTACTTTAAATTAAAATACTTTAATTAGAAATTCATTTAATGCGATAATGTTACATAAGGTTTGCCATATTTGATTCTAGATTAAATGGTGACTTGTTCAAAGATTAAACCTAGAATTTCATTCCCATATTGCTGAACATTTCCACCCCACAGTTGAAGCAGAAAACTCGAGTATTCCTTGCGGGTAGCCAAGTTATGCTAGCGAGGGTTGACGCTTCGCCGTCGCCGCCGCGTCGTTTGTGGATAACCTCAGACGAGTCGAATTTCATACGCAAGTAAAAGAAATTTTGCAGAGAAATTCAAAATTAAATATTTTTTTTTAAAATTAATTAAAATATTTAATGTACGTTTACACTTTCAGGTACAGGTACAACTTTAAACTGAATGTTGAATTTTATTTTGAATATGATCATTTTATCAACTATATTCTTATACTTAGTGCAATTTTAAAATTGTTTTATATTTACCATTTACTATTGATATAAATCTAACCGTTAGAACTCTTCCGGCCCGCCAAGCCCGGGAACGGGCCAAGTACCGCAGGCGACTCAGACGCCGGAGATAGCAAAATGATCTCCGTCCTCCGCGCAAGTCACGAAAAACAAAAATAATTAAATAAGGGGATCTACTTTGTATTTGAGTTTACTTTAGGCTTTACTTTAACACTTTATAGACACACCCAGTTGAAAGCGGTACAGAAATGGACTAGACCGATCGGAGTATACAGCCTCTCAAAAAACTTGTACATTTAGAAATTAATTTGTTTCTCTTTACCATTAAGAAACAAGCTAGGGAGTAACCATAAGCAGGCGTTCAGCACTCTGTGAAAGTATAAGTCCAAATAGGCCCAATAGGGCATATTCATTACACTGTTATGATATAGAATGTGTTTATGTGTGTGTAAAATTTTGAATTTTTTGCTTCAATTGTTATGCGTCTGTTTATAGTGACAGGCGGTTATTTTATGTGTGAGTGTAAAATGTGTATGTGTAAAGACTTCCCCCCGAAAACATTATAAGCTGTTTTGTATCAGAAATAGACGCTATGGCTACATTCCTCCGGTCCATGGATCTGCTGATGGCTGTTGCTCTATGCTTTTCATCACAGTTTTCATCGAGTAGAGGTGGGTTTGTCCACGTGCTGACGGATTAAGAGGGGGTATAAAGATAAATTGCCGATCTTAGATTTGATTTTTACACTCGAAAGTAAGCCACAAATGATCTGTTTTTTATATATATATATTACATTATATTTCAAAGGGGATGGTCTGAGTGAAAACTTAAAATTATAATATTTTATCGATAGAAAATAATCACAAAGTTACGTCTAATTTTCCACTAAAATCAATTTATTATCATAAATATGTATATTACTGAGTCAATATTTTAATACATTGTATAAAAGTATATTACCAAGGGACTGTATTAGTGTTTTAAAAAAATAATGTATAATTTACGAGTAATTACAATAAAATTGATTCGGCGCTTACTACATTCTTATTTCGTGCAGAACGCTCCCTTTCTATCGCACTTGACCCGAGGTAACGGGCATGTTTTGTTTCATCAATCAGTCGCGGTCACTCCGTTGAGACGAGAAGACTGTGCTTCTGTGCTCCGGTTCAAGAAAATACTTTGTCAATCATTGCAAATAAAAAATATAAAACAAAACGCTTTAAAAGAGAATTAAAGAAGTTAAAAATTCAACTCATGACTAATTGTCGAAGGCCTATTACTTTACTTTTCTTATATTTGTGGTTGATTGATGAGTAGTAATGATCTCACATCTACAATGTAGATGCGCTGGATGTCGGCGTGTGGGTAGTATATGCAAAACAAATCGATGTTTTTGACCACTCGCATGTTGATGCCAGTATATTAATAAACTTATATTTTACCGTACAATTTTATTTGTAACTAGCTTTTACCCGCGGTTCCATATGCGTTATTGTCGATGATTTTCTGCACAATTTTCTTAAGAACCTCTTCTTTCCATAAGAACCCTCTTCTGATAATAATTTATTATAAACAACAAAAAAAGATTCAGCCAAATTAGCCGAGCTGCAAGTGCTAAATTAGCACAAGGTGATGAGTGCAATCCAGACGATTCGCTAAGCGGAACTCACTCATCAACTTTGTAAGATTATTGTAGTTGTTGTGTTTACCTTAGGACCAACGTCCTAAGGTAAACAATTTTAAACAACAATGAAGGTCTATTTAAAAAAAATAAAGTAAATTAACCCTCAAGATTTTCGTACTACAAAGAATGAATAGATCAGATCCACACCCAACCGCTAACTTGGATATAAATACACCTGCAGTTTCTGGTATCACATATGCTGGTATCGGTTTGGAAAATTTTCAAGGATTGTGTGCGGCAATGAATCTTCCCATAATGTCGCAACAAATTTTTGACAAAAAACATAACCATTTTTGTGAGGAATGGGAAAACACTGCTTACCAAACTATGGCACCTGCTGCTGAACGTGAAAGACGCGCTACAGTGGAAGAAGCGAGAGTGAAAGATGGCATAGCGGTAATCGATGTTATTGCTGATGCATGCTGGTCTAAACGGTCTTACAAAATGAATTATGCGGCGCTTTCTGGAGCAGCAGCCATAGGTGCAAAAAAGTTCGGAGAAGTTTTATACTTAGGAGTCAAAAACAAATATTGTTGCATTTGCACTCGTGCTCAGAATAAAAATGAATCGCCAAAAATACACGCATGTTTTAAAAACTATACGGATCCTTCTTATGGCATGGAGGCTGAAATAATAACTGAGGGGTTCAAAAAATCTATAGAGATGTATAATCTTATATATGGGCGAATTATAGCAGATGGAGACTCAAGCACTTACTCGAAGATCCTAGAAGCAAGACCGTATAAAGGGATAACAGTAGAAAAAATAGAATGTCGAAACCACATTCTCTGAAACATGTGTAATAAGGTAGCTGTCGTCAGCAAAGATACTAAATACTCATCAATTTGAGGAAAATGTTCACTACTCAAAGAATACTTGCCATCAGAAATGTTATTTGTTCGGTTATAAAAAAACATAAATTTGATGATGATGAACTAGGAGGACGAATCAATAAGTTATATACTGATATTTCTAATTCATATAACCATTCATTTGGTCTTCACGACGAATGTCAAGAGTACTATTGCAACAGTGAGAAAAAAAGTGAAAATCTTGTTGTAAAAGTAAAAACCTCAACATTCTTGGCTAAAATCCAACATATTGTGGGTATAATCGCTACACATTCACGTAGTCTAATTATATTGCGACAGCAATGCTGTAGAGCAATTCAATAGCATAATTGCAAAATTTGTGGGGGGCAAACGAACAAATTTAATACAACGACGAACATATCAATTCAGGTGTGCGACTGCTGTAGTGGCATACAATGCAAAAAGTATAATGTACAAAAATCGCTTTTAGGCCAAAGCCCGAAATCAAAAACAAAATCTTCTGAAGATAAAAGAATTTGTAAAAATAAGTTGCGACAAAATTTTAAAGTACGTTTTAAACTACGTTTTTCCAAAAAACCGTTAATGCCTACAGGCATTGACGGTTTTTTTCGAAGACTTAAATTGTGGAACAGACACCTGCCAAAAGCCTGATATGGTAGAAGATGTGTATGGGATGGCGAAACGTAGTTTTCTAAAAAAATTGGAAAAGACTGAGACTGAACGATCACAGATCGAAAGAGCTACTATCTTACAAAAAGATAGTAGCGAATGGTTAGAACTTCGCAGAAATTTATTGTAAATTTTGGAACATACAAGACAACACAATGGTCATTAACAAAACCGATTCTTGGTCAATTTCATAAAACCAATAACAAAATATTTCTTTTCACAGTGTGGTCGTCTGATAACTAAAAGTTAACTGTAGAAAAAATCTTGCGCGATGATGACTTTTGGAAATTTAAAATGGTTGGTAAATTAACAAAATTTTACATGGAACATATATTGCCTGAGTTGATTGACCCACGTCAGACCAGAACTATGTCACTGAGACAACCATTAGTTAGCAAAAAACGTCAACACAAACTACTGAATGAAGCTGGACCCCCAAAAAGGCCGAATCTAACTTCCGAATTAGTGGAAATCCGTTCTTCAGATTTAGTTACTGCTTCAGACAAGATTTTTTCTCAAGCTGGAACCTCTGAACAAACTATGTAATCATCCGAATTAGAAAAAATCCAATCTCAGCCTACGATGTCGGAGGAAAACAAAACCTTTTCACCAGATTTCTCTACCGTTGGTCATTCTAATGCACCACAAAAAATATTGTCATTTGCAGAATATTGATGCACTTACGAGTACATAAAAGTATATTTTATTTAATTATTATTTTTCTAAAATATAAACTGTATAAAATTTGTGTCTTTGTATTACTTTGAGTAAAATTCATAAAAGAAAATCATTACAAAGTACCTAAAGATTTAAAATAGTTTTTTCATCTTTTTTGGAGAGTGTTTGTTCACAAAAAGACCCGCCTGTTTGACATTATATTATGAAAATACATCATTATATTAGGTACCTACATTTTCGATTTATTTACCACCATTTTATCTATCAAAATCTGACTGACTAAACTTGCTCGCACTTTGCCAATTTTTATCTGATTATTTTGGGTGTATTGTGCTCGATCGTACTTGACAAAACAATACGGTAGCTACGGAAACGCGTGGTACCATACCTACGATACCTATCTTCTTGCCGATACGAGAGCGGGGGGTGTGAAGCGCGCGGGTGAAATCTGATATTTTTTTAGGTTTATGCGCGCTCTTAAGAAAACGAAGTGTCATCTCTACTAATCATTGGCTTGGCTCTCGTGCCATAAAAAGCTGCAAGCTACAAGTAACCACGTAATATTCACACTACGTTGTTACTAATATTCAACCTTAGCATAGAACCCAGTGAGACTGATAAAAAAATATATAATTGCATGACAAATGAAAAGGCTGTGAGATTTTTACTCGACTGATCAATGATTGAAATGGTTTAAACTAGCATTACTATATTATCAAGTCCTCAAAATGAAAACGATTGCCAACCCTGTATACAGTAAACCAAGATTTATGCGGAGGTTATAGTTATTTATACTCACTAGCCTTATTTTTATTCCCCGTGTGATATTTTTAATGAGGCAACTGAATAGCACTGCTGCACCTTTTATTAACTTTTAAAAGCATTAGTCCGACCCAAACAGTGGGAATTCAGTAGAAGTTATGTCTCGCGACTGTTTTGTTTATAGGTTTAGTACATTAAAAGTGATTTAACTTAGGATTCCTCGAGTGTAATAATACGATATAATAGCATTTTGTGTATTATTAAACTTTTGTTAACGTGAGGGAGTTTAAAACAGTTATAACAATATAATATTACTCAATTTTTGAATGTTGGATAGTTCAAGAGAATGATAGTTCAAGAAATGAGAGCAGATAACTAATAAATAGGCTAGCTAATTGGCATAGTACTAGTACCGCTACCGAAAAACTGTTTATCAATAAAATTGCTTAGATGTCACTTAACATTTAGGTACTATCTACGTTAGGAGGCTTCTATTAAAGAGACTATTGAAGAATAGTTTATGTAAACGGACTTCAGTCAATACGACCTAGCATAATTATTTAATGTTGTAGCAAAGGGGAAATACAAACATTGTCTTGTCGTTTAAAAATCTGTAATGTCATAGTAAGCTTTCTAAAACAGCATTATCTTATTGAATATCGAAATTTTACATATAAAAATATGTTCGAAAAATCATTCGCTGAGCGCTTAGCGAGCTGCTGCTCTTTCGGGGATGTGGATAAAAATGTAATTTATTTATTTATTTAATTCTTTATTGTACACAAATTTTCTTACTATATTTACAAGGAGATTACATTTACAAAGGCGAGCTTAACCCAAACCTGAGTTTTCTTCCAGCGAACCTTGAGTGAATAGAGGATAGATTAGATAACGGTAAAATCATGTGTACTAACATTGGATAAACTTCAAAAATCAGAAAAGAAGATTATGTAAATACCGAAAGTTATGGTCATTCATTTTTGTTGCAATATCTATTTAATTTTCAAAATATACCTACTTACATACATACTTATACATACATATATACATATATATATATATATATATATACATCCACACATACATACATATAACTACATATACATATAATAAAATATGCAGAAAAATAACAAATAAAGACTACATACTACATTCTAAGGGCCTAATTATTGGAGGGAGAGATAATAATCCCTGGTATTCTTTTTGAACACAGTTAATGAAGGGCTTTTACGTATTGCAAGCGGCAAGGCATTCCATAGCCGCACAGCCGCAACAGTGAATGACTTATCATAGCGACTTGTCTTATGGGAAGGAGTTCGAAGGAGGAGAGAAGATGAGGAGCGACAGAGGTTATTCCTAGGAACAAAGTACTCGAAGCGCTCACGGAGGTATATAGGAAAGTTAGGGTTGTATAGCGTGGAATATAGTAAAGAGAGAATGTGAACATCACGACGCCGCCGAATGGGAAGCCAATTTAGTTTTTTCCGAAAATCTGAAACATGGTCGTACTTTTTCAAGCCAAATATGAAACGGATACACAGGTTTTGCAACCGTTCAAGCTTATCCCAAAGTTCTTCGGTGGCGTCGAGAAAGGAAATATCAGCATAGTCAAGAAGGGGAAGGAGTAGGGATTGAGAAAGCAGTATCTTGGTCTGTAAAGGAAGAAAGCTTTGAAGACGTTTGAGGGAGTGGTAAGACCCAAACAGTTTTTTGCTTACCTCTGTTACATGTGTGGTCCACGACAAGTTACAATCCATAAAGATTCCGAGATTTTTAACATCTGTTGAAAACGGTATAACAGTATTATTATATAATACTTGAGGTACCGCAGTGTGGTCAAGACTGTTACAGATGTACCTGCCACCAATAATGATGGCCTGAGATTTAGCAGGGTTGACAAGCAGCCCAAAGGATTTTGCCCAAGAACAGATGTTCAGTAGGTCAGTATTGATGGCAGTGACAGCTTCTGAAACTTCCTCAATTTTAAAGTGGCGGTATAGCTGCAGATCGTCCGCATAAAGATGATAACGAGAAGAAATAACATTAGTAATAGCATTAATGAAAATGGAGAAGAGTAGAGGAGATAATACGCCACCTTGAGGCACGCCTGCAGTAAGATCACACCAGTTGGAGAACGTCTCCTCCGAGCGGACCATTTGCGAGCGACCCCGAAGATAGGAGCTAAACCAAGCGATTGCAGATTTAGAAACATTTAGAGACGCCAGGATGCCTAAAAGTATGTCGAAATCAACCGAGTTAAAGGCGCTGCTGAAGTCCAATAGTACCAATATTGTTAATTGTTTATTTTCGATCGCTAATCGTATATCATCTGTTATTTTGACTAACGCGGTGACCGTGCTATGTCCAGAGCGAAAACCGGATTGAAATGGACTCAACAGGCAATTAGAGGAGAGATAACAGCTCAATTGATTTCGGACGATGCCCTCAAGCACTTTGGAAAGGATCGGGAGTATCGATATAGGACGAAAATGAGAAACTAAGGATGGGTTGGATATTTTGGGTATAGGGATAACCTGGGCCTTCTTCCAGGACGATGGAAACACACTGTTCATTAAAGAGTAGTTTACAATATGGGTGATAGCCGGAAGGAGTTCATTTAGAATAGGCCATAACATTTGAGTTTGAATACCATCGTCACCCATAGCCTTAGTGGAGATAGATAGGATATGTCTCTTAACATCACAATCTGCAACTAGGTTAAAAGAAAACGAGGTACATTGCGGCACAGGAAGACTAAACAGATAGCTAAGTGTAGATGATTTTTCCAAACTATCTACACAAGCCGGTGGAGTGGAGAAATGTGAATTCAAAACATCAAGGTCAATATCAGTAGTAGCGTCATTGGTAGCTTTACCAATACCGAGAGATCTAAGAAATCGCCATACCTGTGGTGAGTTGAAATTCTTTATGGATTCATAAATGTGGCGTCTTTTAGCATCTCTACACAGACGACTGCAGCGATTTCTGAGAACCTTATAAATTGACCAATTTTCATGTAATATTTGGATATAGATAATGAAAAACCTAAAAACATTTATTGTATCATAATACCATCTGTAAACTGTAACAATGTTATTACCATGATCCAAATAATATTTAAAATTAAACCAATTAACCCTTTGTTCGCTTTAAAATGTAATTTGGTCCAATGACTCCATAACAGGACCTTATATGTAAATGTAGTAATTAAGTAATAGGGATACTGGGGAATACTCCATTGAACATAAAGGCTCAATGAATTTTAATCTCAAGCTTTAAACGGGTGAATATTTTTTATCACCGTCTTGGGTACTTATTTATCATGTAACTTATTTTCTTTATGCATCTTAGAGTAAAGCTTTTGTCTTGCTTCTATAGCTATAACCAAATTAAGACTTATAATATTTTGTTAATGTTTATGCTGTAACTTATCTAAAGAACAGTTTTTGTTAATAATAAAAACATTGCGTTCAGCACATACGAATATTTGAAAGTGGCAAAAGTTTTTACATCTCTCATGTTCGGTAATTAGGTTCTTATTATCTCCAAATGGGGCTTGTAAGTGACTTATTAGCGCTCTAGGGTAATAATGTAGCTAGAAAAGCCCTAGGGCGGTAAGTAATTTAAAAAAAACGCTTCTTCCTTACAAAAAGTTCGCGTACATCTAACCATCATACTGGCAAAGACATCATGCATTCAGCCCAATGACCAAAGAGGTCGCTTTGCTATTCAGCCTTGTCTTCGTGTGAGTATATTAGTCATCAATTTTAAATATCGAACGGCGAAGCTCAATTTCATTCTTGAAAAAAACAATTAATAAGTTCTGTACTTGTTTTTTTTCATGAAAAGAGGCGGGAATAGAAACTTTTAATTTAAGTATTGTTTTTTTTGGGATTTTTTTATAATTACGTGCGAATTAGGAAAAAACATGAATTCTTCAAGTGATGAAGATATAAGCTGCACTCCCGATTCAATGAAAATGGAAGCTGAAGCAGCAATTAACAACGTTTTATTTTTATAATGCCGTTTTTTTCTACTTACCTCACAATCGAGATGTAAAGCAGAATAGTTAGCTCGGGTGTAAGCACCAATCGCACCCTCGAACTATAGGCGCCCTCGTTGCGCTCGTGCGCCTAAATATCTCGGGCTGTATTAATCTACTATTATTGTACCAATATTGTTTTAGAAACATATTAGTATTTGAAGTCTATTTAAATGCACACAGTGTTGCAATATTTAAAGAAGAAATCTAAATTCTATACAGAGATCAAACACATTTGCTAGATCAGGCTATTGTCATCGTTGATACAGAGCGCTGGTTTCATTATTATTAGTAGTTAATATTGCGTTAGGAAGTAATATAATGTGAATGCACGTTTGACCTTGTGGTTTAAGTGATCGCCACGCTTCTTCCTACTTTGCCAAGTGTCGTAGGCTCAAATCCCACATGGGACAACACTTTATGAGATTCAGAAGTTATTGTTCTGAGCCTGGGTGTTCTTTGTGTCCGTTTCATGTATGTTCGTAAAGTCCCCCGCGACACATGATATATATTCATAATGTGGGAATTGTCATAAAAAACATATTATTTAAAAATATTAGGTACTCCAAGTCAGTCTCAGTACAAAATTTGAGCTAAAGAGTCAGTAACGACTAGTACTTTTCCCACTTCTTGTAACTGATTAAACGTCTCTGTTTGCATTACCCGTAGCGAAGCCTCGCTTAGAAGTCGATGCAGTAGCGAACTTATCCGGCGCATTTCTATCTTCCACTAAAGTCTAACAACCTAAATATTTGATGAGACCAACAAGATCAAATGAAATAGCAATGTACATTAAGGGGTTTGGCTGACGGCATCAACCAACTTGAACAAGGGTTCTTGAATCAGAATATATTATGGCGCGATCAATAGATAGGATTAATCCAATATATATTTAGTTAATATCTTGAACAACTCAAATATCTCAGTAACCTATTCTTGTTGTTACAATAGTTCACTATTAGGGGCTGCCGTGTCTGGTTTCAAGACGAATAAGAACCTTGAAATTTGTATGTACTCGTTAGATATTTAAACTTGTAAGGTGTTGTTATTCATCATTTTAGCGCCTAAGACAAAGGCGATATTTTGTTACAATTCTATTCTATGTATAAACGATGGATTTGTATATGTGACAATATTATTAAAGTGACATGCTAAAGATCCAACAAATAAGTGTTTAATGCTGTACGATGGTAGTATAGGAAACACATTTTATCATCCCTAAACGATATGTCTGAGAATTGAAACTAACTTAAAAGCGATTTAGAGAATAAAGCGTCTCGTGATCCAATATTAATTTCGCTCTTTCAAAAAGTTTGAACTGTAAGCAAGTCTGTTATCAATATTCATAAGCGCAAGACGGTGTATCTGAGGCTAGCAATAAACAAAGCTCGTACCGAGTGAACTAAAGCAAAGTAACCGATCTCGAAGAGCTCTTACTTACTGTTCGCTCATAAATTTTAGTTTGCAACTTGCACCGACTAACATTCGATCAATAAGTATTTTGTATGGGTTCTATATTTGCGGGCTAATATTCTACATCGGAACTTCTATGCCTGCTTTCTGAACCCATGTTAGGTACATACGTCACGACATACGAGGTATAGTTTATGTGCTACAAAAGATCATAATTATCCGACTGCACACGTTTGCGTAAATGCGCATTTACGGCGCAGGCCACGTGTGTCAATGAAATACCTAATCAATCTTGTTGCATCGAAATATATACGGAGTCACGTGTTATCTAAGCATTTTGTAACTTAAAATGGAACTTGCTATAGCATAGTCATAGAGTACATTATTTTAATCTATTACTGACCTAAAAAAAGTTTTTCATTCGTCGGAATCTTTTTATATGTGTATATGTGTGTGTATATTTAAAAAAAAAAATTCTTCGCATTGCGTTAGACATTGCTCCTTGATTGTAGACATCACTGCATGATGATGAGCCGATGTTAGAAGAACCTTAACGATTAGGAGTTGCAAGATAATTCTTTGGTGTTCCATGCTATTAAATTTTTATAACGTGCTTTAAATGAATACAGCACATCAGTAGGAGAAGTATTTGAAGATGGTCGTGTACGTACATTGCCTCTTGGAACTTATGTGAAGTAGTTGAACTTTCTACTCACCTACTGTTTTACACTGAAAGTGCAAAACAAATAAGAAAAAAATAATCAACTCATAAAAACATCAAACGAAAATTAAGTGACTTAAAAACATCAAGAAACGTGAAATAGACAGGCCACTATGTGACAGTTCTTGGCTTTATTTAATTAATTATAAAGTTTTAAAATTTGTACCTACCCATCTATATTTTTGAAGTCGGTGCCGATTTGAGTAGATTTTTCATAAGTGACGTACTACATCCGCCCTCGTAACTTGTATCACGTATTAGTTTAGATTGGCAGCAACTCGAAATAGATTTTAGGTACCTAACATAGTACATATTATTATACAACTTTGTTTAATGTAACTTTTTGTGACTATTTTATAGAGTAGATAGTAACTATTTTAGTTATAAGTTGAATTGAATTACTGCCTTTAGTAGATATTTTACCCCTAAAATAAAAATGAAATACAAATAAAACCACACAATTTAATCAAGAAGAATTTTATATTTCATCACGTTTTTCGGACGTAAAAATACCTACCGTTCATTTTATAACATAACGTGAGCGTGACTTGATCAAATAAAGTAAGGAGTTTACAACTCGAAGTTAATATCACTGCATTAGATAACTATATTCTGAAAGAATTAAAAATTCATCAGTCAATTTTATTTTAATTTTTTTTTGGAATTGCGGGTGGCCCACTATTCCATTCATTATATCTGTAGGTGGGCTAAAGAAGTTTGAACAAAATGACCCTTAATTCCCTTGTTAAGGCCTCCGTGATTGCGACAAACGTATTAATTTAGAGCCATAATTTTTTACAAAAAATACTTACTTCATGTATTTGAATACTTTAAGAGGACATAAACAATTTTAAACATTGCTGGAATATTCATCATAATGTCTGATATTTATTTCCAGTAATTGGTTAATTGGATTGGAAGAAGGAAATGCAATGCTCCTTAGAAGACATTTAAAAAACAGCTTGAATAACCCCGTACTTTTCAAACTATTATTGAACTTGCCAGTTTCGTTAGAATATTACAAAATCGGAAAAGGGCCGATTTTGGTTGCATAAAGTAATTCAAAGTAAGCTTCTAAGGAGCATTGCATTGCATACTTTTTTGTTCTTGTCAAAAGTGACGAGAACAAAAAAGTCAGACACACATTTTTAGGGTTCCGTAGACAAATGGCAAAAAAACGGAACCCCGTCCGTCTGTCTGTCTGCCTGTTCGTCCGTATGTTACAGCCACGTTTTTCCGAAACTATAAGAACTGTACTGTTGAAACTTGGTAAGTAGATATATTCTGTGAACCGCATTAAGATTTTCACACAAATATAGAAAAAAAAAACAATAAATTTTGGGGGTTCCCCATACATGGAACTGTAACTAGAATATGATTTTTTCATCAAACTCATACGTGTAGGGTTCAAAAGGTTCTATGAATGGGTCTTCAAAAATGATATTGCGGTTTCTTATATCAGTTTTTTCAAAACTGAATAGTTTGCGCGAGAGACACTTCTAAAGTTACTTTCGAATTTATATCAGTGTTGAGTTATTGTGCTATGAATTTATATTTATAATTATCTTAATATTCTTAGTTAGTTTGTGAATTCATTATTGTATAAGTTAGAAACAATATGGCTTTTCATCCAACAACCCTTCTAAACAGTTTTTGTACCTTTTTAGAAGTTCCTGTTTAGATATGTTTTAGAATTACATGAATCTTCAGAATACTTTGACCACTTCCGACCCACTATCATGTTTGAAATACTTTGGTTAAACTTGTATGCTATCAAACTAAGCAACCTGATGAACTTATGAAATACCTTGAAAAGTCAAGTTAAAAGTTAGGTCTTGGTATAATATTTGGATAATTACTTAAAAATATTTACTTTCGGCTTTCGTTTATAAACAGACATGAGGAACATTGAGGAGGTTGCCTGGAAAAGATTGCCCTTGGCAACAAGGCCGCCCTTTGTACACTATATAATAATATATATACGTCCTATAATTAACTCTATTGTATCTCTGTAATAAGGTGTGCAAATAAAGAGTATTCTATTCTATAGAGGAGACAACAGCTGACTTCTTATTATATATATTGATATATTTCTTTGGAGTCTGGGAGTTTTCTATGTATAATTTATATGTATTTACCAATATATATGTATAAATAGTCTAGTGCCCAAAAGTGGGTCTAGTTGACGTTGGGTGTAAATGTCGGAAATATTTATTTATTTATTTTATTCATGTCTTTTTAAACTCAATGTCAACCCAAAATTGTATAAAATAGATAATTTAAAATCATTTTCATGTAATGTGATTGACGAAGTAAGTCAACCACAATCGGCCTATTGAAAACAATGTTTAAATAAACATATTAATTTTAAAGTAGATTATAACAACGGGCAGAGTATCAAATGTTTAATTAAAATTTATGAGGGATGATTCGTTAGGTATTACATGGCAGTGTTACAAGTAATATTAACCCATAATAACCGGGAGGTTATCTAAATCCCTTTGTGTTTCGAATCCCGTTAGACAGGATATTACGTAGAAATGGCTTTAGGTATTACATTATTAATATCATATTAATATATTAATTGGACGAGAATATTAGTACGTACCTCTCTCTTTTATATAGTTACCGTATGTTAAACTATTACCGGCGACTAGTACCTATCATTTGATATACTAGAGATGTTAACTCGCCCATATCCGTTCCTTTTTCAAGAAGCGCTGGCACATTAAATTCGTAAGTAATCGTATTCAGTAATGAATAAATATAACAAATATAAGTCAAAGGTGCATCCTATCTGTAACGAATGAAAAAGGTGGACTCAAAAAGTAACTCAGCGTGCAATGGAGCGTGATGGTTTTTAAGGTGAAAACTTCTTATGAGAGGGTAACCCACTTCGTTACGTAACGCGTTTAGAAGAACTAGTTTAATAGTTCGATAATTACTTGGATCGGATTTAGTGTTCTTTTTGTGTATGGGTCTTAGAATTGCTTTAATGTATCAGGGAAATCTAGAATCACTGTGTTGTCAAGGCAACGGATAACGGCCGGTGGCGGCAGCACGTATGCGCTAATCTGTCTATAGAGTACGGAGCCGCTACATACTTGTCGCACTGCAGTTACAATCATATGCTCTATCCTTTTCTAGGGTGTTATGTTTTGTCGTTACGGAATTTCTTGATTCGGTCGCCGCGCTCAAAGCTCGCGATAAAATCTATACAATAGCTTAAAAATACAAAACTGTAGCTCCAGACATTTTGTCATAAAATTTTTATGAAATTACGCAAATCGTTTAAGTAACTAGAATATTAGTTACAACAAATATGTTTTATTTTTCTTTCACACAAACTCAACCCTTCAGTGACAAAAGTTTATGCACTCAAGCTTGTCACTAAATAACTGACTAGCGCTTGTCTATTTGCGACGTGCCGGCTGTGCCGTGTCTCTGTTGGTCTTGGAAAAATACTCCAATTACATCAGTCAAGTCAGTTACAGTTAAATATTACTGGGATAATCCCATGAGGTTCGGCTACAGTAAAAGCGATGAGATGAGCGATTTTTATTCACATACTTATGCCAATAGTAATTTACTGTTGATGACCGTGTCCGTGTCTACCGTGATGCCCAAATAAACAAAACTTCTCGACCTCCAAATATACTCACAGGTTGAGAAAGCACAATACGGTTTTTGTGGGTATCTTACATTTTAATTTTATTCTAAAAAGCTATGGGTATAATATTTACTGTAAACGTGTACCGTGTAGTTGTTTGACGCCGATAAGAGAAATAAAAAAAAACAGCCCACAAAAATCATCATCATCCTTTAACAGTCTACTGCTGGACATAGGCCTCTCCTTTGAAAAGAGCCTTTAACAGCCTTTAACAGTCCACTGCTGGACATAGGCCTCTCCTTTGAAAGGAGGTTTTGGCCTACTACTACTCACAAAAATAAATGTACATAAAACAGTACTTTAATATTTTTTGGTAGAAATGAAAATCATCGAAGACACTGTAAATTGAATGACAAATTATTGTTAGTTCAACCTTCGAATTTCAGTTATCCCTTAGGGTTGCGGAGGTCCGATGCCGACTCCGTGGAAAGACTGATATTCAGGTAAAACCGGTTGAACTGATAGCCGATCCCTAATAATATTGGGAATAAGGCTAGGAAGATGAAATTATTGTTAGTTAAATGAAATGTTACGATATCTGCGGTTAGTATATATGTAAGTAACAGCGATGAAGATTTTTAAAATTTCGATCCAATTCGTAGCATAATTTCAAAATGAAAAACAGGAAAACCATATGAAGCAAGTCAGAAGGCAGATAACTCGCCTTTATATTTATTCAGGTATCAATTCCCAGCTGAATTCCAAAAGCTAAAATGTTTTATTTTTCAGTCACTCATTGATCCAGACTGAGAGGTAGAGGGTGACACTAGTCTCATGTCGAATAATTCGCACGTAGGGTAAAACAAATAGACCTAAGGGTTCCTACTGAAATAACATTTGTACTGTCTGCTTATATCAGATTCCTTATTGTTCTTCATTCCATTCCATTAAGGTTTGTGTAAGGGACATTTTGCCAAGATGTTTTCTTTATGATTTACCAATTGTTTGGTATTGTGCTTAAATTGATATCGTACAGTGTTGATGAACAAATAATATTAGTCCTTTGTTGCGTTGTAAGTGATAGTCGATACTTGTATACCGTAAGTAAGAATCATCTTCCTAGCCTTATTTTAAGTAAGGATAATAAATGAATTTGGTGCAGAAGTAAATTAAGTTGCTATTCGTGGTTTATAAGAAGGGGATTTCAATAATATAAATTGCGTTGTTTGGTTGCGGAAAATTCGTGAATTTACTCCATAATATCTACTCCATATGTACTTTAACTTGGAGTTTAGATGCAGGGCTTGAGGCATAGGCCCTATGTTTGCATTTAGTTAATATTGGATTAATTTAATTAATGTACGTTATTTATGTATGTGTTGAACAGTTAAAATCTATTTAATATTGTAACTAACTTTGCTTTTTTATGACACTAAAATGATAGGGGTCTCACTACATCCCCGAATCAACATCTATTGCGCCGAGGTGGAAGAAATACTTTATGCAGTAGTTTTTAATTCAACAACTTCTTTAATTTACGCATAATTAATATTTATTAATAAGTTCAGATCAAGAAAGGATGTGTATGGGATAACGAATTTCAATTTCTGAACTAATACTTTGTCGGTTATTATTCAACCACCAGATGGTACCAAATTGTGTGATTTATAAATACTTGTGCCGAGTTTAACTTGTAAAGACGCCGCTGTGCCATAATCATTTTCGAGTGTTGGCAATATTAACAACTAAAAGAAATATGTCCATACTGTGTCATGCTCGTATAATGGATTTTGTTTTAGAAGAATAATATCTATTTCTGTTTACGTACGTGTTTTGAAACAATATTTGTTTGATTTCGTCAATATTGCACGATTATTGTGAAAGAGTAAATTTGGTGTATTTATAGTATAAAATGATTTAATGGAATCTAAATGCTGTTTTATTTAGACATTAATAATATTGTGTTTTGATATTTGAAATAACATGAAATTATATTTAATATGAACTATATAAAGCTATTGAACATATATATTTCATTTATGCACATTATTTTACTATTTAGACCTTCAGTGGCATTCAAATTTTATTTTAGTTACTAGTAAACTTTGCATTTACATATTATATTAGAGTCTTCTCGATGATTTCAAACTAATATTGCATCGTCTCCAAAGATTTTATGATCATTAGTCATTCTTTAGTGGCTGTGTATATAAAAGTTTTTGTTTTCTTTATGTGAAACCAATTTATTAAATTATTTTATCATCAACCACTAACTAATAAAGTTCTAGCTAATAAACTATTCGTGGTTTAGATCCACTTCATATGTCATAATCAATTAATTAAATTTGGTTTCTCAGCAACCACTAATAAAGTTCGATTAAAGTAGGAATATAAATTCCTGTGTCTCGGGGGACTTTACAAACATACATGAAATTAACACAAAGAACACCCAGACTCAGAACAACAAATTGTGAATCACACAAAGTGTTATCCCATGTGGGATTTGAACCCACGACACTTGGCGCAGTAGGAAGCAGCGTGGCGACCGTGTATGTATGTATTTCCAAAAAAGTTAGTGTATTTAAATCACTTGTCTAATAGGCACCCATAATACAAGCTCTGCTTAGTTTGTCAGTAGATGACGTTGTGTGTAAGATGTCAGAAATTTATTTTGAGAACTTCTATTGCATGTAAATGTTCATTTTTAAAGAATTGTTCCTCTTGAAAAGTTCTAAAATAAAGTTCGCGACACCATATCTATCTTGTTAGGTTCACTCACTATAACCTTATTTATGGAAAATAATTTTACTAATGCAGTCTGTAATAAGTCGAATTAGTTTCTCTTTGGTCTAGTGGTTAGCATATGTGACTGCCAATCAAGAGGTCTCGGGTTAAAATCCCGGGTCGGGCTAAAAGTATTTTTGGGTTTTTCTTAGGAAATTCCTACTAACAGCCCGGAGTTTGGATGTTTGACGATGATACACGCCCGTGCCTCGGAGAGCACGTAAAGCCGTCGGTCCCGGTTGTCATGAACATCTATGGCAATCGTTATTGGGAAGTCAGTGCCCTCAAATATACTGACATAGTTGTCAGTATATTTCATTATATTTGATTGAACTAGTTTTATTCAATCTTCGAGTTTCAGTTCTCCCTTAGGGTTGCGGAGGTTCCATGCCAGTCGCTCCGTGGAAAAACTGAAATTCAGGAAAAATCGGTTGAACTAGTAGCCGACCCCAAAATAAACTTGGGAATAAAGGCTCGGAAGATGAGTTTCTCTTTTTTTCAGTAAGTGGCGCACCGTAGGTTTTAAGCTATTGCCCTAGTTCTCTGAGTTATAGGTATCTAGTGTTGTGGATATTTATTTGCTATTTGATTTCCAGTAAATCCTATAGAGCATAAAAACAGAAAATGAAATGTTACTCCAGAAGAGTGCATGCCGTCAATGGCAGTAGTTTTTAAATTTGCAACATTAAATTTCACATAAAAGTTTCTGCAGAGAGGTTTTGATGCTTTCGGAATACTTTTCAAACATTTTGACATGAATTTGCCGGCCTTTGAAATAGTCGTACCAAAGCAAAACTAGCGTAACGCTACACGGGCCAAGCTACATACGCGTATGAATAGTATTTATTACGTACAAATGAAAAGGCAGTCATATTTTGTTCGATGATTAAAAAAAAAGAAAATATAAAAAATAACTGTGAGTTATTCATGCAAAGTTTTATCTTTCTAGCACTTCCCGTTGGGACGGTAAGACAAGGACGGACGGACGGACAGACATGACGAATCTATAAGGGTTCCCAGTCATAAACTTCGGAATCCTAAAAACGTGTTTGTTCTTGATGGTGAATCAAAATACGTGCGCCATTTAAAACCAGAAAATAAACAATTTAAAAATTGAGAAACAACCAAATATTCCAAAAAGGATTGACTTTCGGAAATAACTAATTAACAGTCAGTGTTAGAATAATTTCAAAATAAATTCAGAAAGAGGAGTTAAAATAAAAAAGGTGGCTCCCGAAACATAAACTCCGTTGTTATTAGTTCAATTTTATAAAAAAAAGGGTTCCACGCGGCTTCGCTACCTCTAAGCCGACCGCTAATCATATCTCTTAGTATAATATGTTTATTTATCAATTAAAAAATCAGCCAAGTGCGAGTCGGACTCGCCCATGAAGGGTTCCGTATCAGCAAGTAACATCATATAAAAGTTCTTGTAGTTCGTTGTAACTTTAATCGATGTTTTTATACTAGTGTATTGACTGGATGAAAGGTAAATTGCGTGTAACAATTTATGACGTATTAAAAAAAAAACTACTCACTAGATCTTGTTCAAACCAATTTTCCTTGGTAGTTTACATGGTAATGTATAACATATATTTTTTCTAGTTTTATCACTCTCTTATTTTAGAAGTTAGACACATTTTTCCACTTTGGAAGTGTCTCTCGCGCAAACTATTCAGTTTAGAAAAAAAATATATTAGAAACCTCAACATCATTTTTGAACACCTATCCATAGATGAAGAGGTTTGATGAAAAAAAAATTTTTGAGTTTCAGTTCCAAGTATGGGGACCCCCAAAATGTATTGTTTTTTTTCTAAATTTTTATAAAGTTCTTAATGCGGTTCACAGAATACATCGACTGACCAAATTTCAACAGTATAGCTCGTATAGTTTCGGTAATAATTGGCTGTGACATACGGACGGACAGACAGACAGACTTGACGAATCTATAAGGGTTCCGTTTTTTGCCATTTGGCTACGGAACCCTAAAAAGGACACCCTTGAGAAGAAAAGAGAGTACTAAATTTTATTTTGGTATTTTCTATTTATACTCTATTTTTTTCCTAACATAACACGACTATTGTTAGAAGTTAGTGACTTTAAATATACTAGCTACTCGTTCCTTTCAGTTCAATCGCTCTCAGGGTTCAGGAGGTCCGATTTCAATTGCTATATATAAACCTCATGATTCAAGTAAACCTCGTTGAATAACTCGCCGACCATAAAAACTAAATTACCTATATTTTATATATGATACACATAAGCACTATAGTGTACGCATACGTGCCAACGTAGCCGAGTGCATTTTATCAGTATAAAGTATTTATGTGTCTCTCAGTGTGTATCAGTTACTTTGCGATGCTTGTTTATAAGACTGCTAACATGTTATAATACGAATAGGTAAGCTGTTAATAATAGAAAATGTCAGACATTAGAATAAGTAATATCCAACATGAAATGGTCATTCGTAAATATAATTTGAAATAAGTACAAAGCATTTGACGGGCATTAAGATCTGGTGCTTAGTGATCATGACTGCTTAGCCAGAGGTCTTGAGTTCGATCTAACCAAAAGAAGAAAAAAATAATCGGCAACTTTTCAAAACACCCACGTACATTGCCGAATGTAAAAACGACCAGCTTTCTGAATTATTTGCATGCGTGTTTAATTGTTTTTTTAACTTTTCATATCTTAAAGAAGAATATTATAACATAAACTTACAGACCTACAGGTACACTTCAGACAACCTAAACTTAATTTCCTTACAAAGGTTGTCTGAAAGATATCACGGTGAGCGATAGGATCCTCTATTGTTGTATCTAAGTGTAGATATTGACCTGTATGAATTACTATTTAGCCCGCCGCCGCTTATTAAAATGATCGACCATACAACTATACCAACTACCTTAATGATACCATTTTGGAAATGAGCTTTTGATAACAATGCACTGCAGTGCTTTTGTTTCTCTTACGAGGCGTTTAATGAAATCAGTCATTAACTAAAGTGCTTCAAAACCACTAAAATGTTTTGTTAGAACCGGATGCAAAGTTCTTAACAAAATAGGGCTGTCTCGAACCATCCTAATATTTTCAACTCTTTTCTGTGCATAGAAGAGATTTTGACGAGTTCTGTGTAGTTTACTATCATTTGACTATATGAACCTGTTCAAGTGACTCTACTCTGCCTGATGGAAAGTATGAGTAGATTTTAATAGTAGAAGTCACTATAGTCATTGCAAATGCAGGAAATACAGCATGGCGACCCACACTATGGCGGACTATGGAGATGCTTCTAGATCATTTCGCCACCGGTCTTTTACTCGCCAACGCTATCATTTTAGGATGGTCTTCTGTGAATGTATGATGAAATGAATGAAGTGAGTCATGAATAGATACATCATCTCATTGAATTTACATTTTAAATAAAACCCTTTAATTTATCTCTTGAAAATATTAAATGAACGTAATAATTTATTACTCAGTAGTAGTTAACTTAACTGCCTTGTTGGTCTAGTGGATAGCGTGATCCACGCCCGTGCCTCGGAGAGCACGTGAAGCCGTCGGTCCCAGTTCTCATGAACATCTATGGTAAGCGTTATTGTAATTTCCCTGAAATTTACTGACAACTAGTTAAACCCTCGAATTTCAGTTCTCCCTTAGGGTTGCGGAGGTCCAATGCCAGTCGCCCCGTGGAAAAACTGATATTCAGGTAAAACTGGTTGATCTAGCCGATCACAAATAATATTGAGAATGAGGCTAGAAAGAAGAAGTTACTAGTAGTAAGCCATAGTTTCTATTAGTTAGGAGTTGTACTCTTTGTCTACTTAGTATTTTTTGTAGCGACAAGGCGACCCTAAAAACATACTACATGAGTGACAAACACTAGATGACTCACAAGATATTTATGTACATTTACATTTAGATAAATTGTTTGTTTTCCTAATGTATGAAGACATTACTCCATTACAGTGCAGTGACTGTAATGCTGACTGCATAGAAATTTATTACAAGGCACCTACGCTGTACCCTTCTTTTATAAAATTATGTTGTAAACGGGTTTATTTACAACCTAAAATTGCGTTAGAGGTATTTTACCTGATTTTTGTAAATATATTTATTCAAAAAGACTTTGTTTATTATTTCATTTTTATCTAGACGAGCCCACGATGTCACCCGTGGTTACCCGGAACTAACCTACAGACAAAAAAATTTAAAATTACTTTTTAGATTCATGACTTGGAACCCTCATAGATTCGTCATGTCCGTCCGTCCGTCCATCGGTTCATCCTCGACTTACCGTCCAAACGGTTAGTGCTAGAAAGATAAAACTCTGCATATATATATATATTTCTATCACGTCGACAAAGTGCTATAATAAAACCATGAAAAATATTTTTATTTGGGGTAGGTACGTCCCCTACACGTAAAGTAGGGATGATTTTTTTTTCTCTTGTCCATGCCATTACGTAGGTTATCGTTAAATAGATCTTTCAAAAACATTGAGAGCCTGCTAAGACGAATTTTTATTTAGGTGTCCATTTGCGAGCTATTTAACTATATAGGACATTTTTTTGTAAAAATAAGGCGTCCCAACCTCTAAAAGCTAAAATTCAAAAAAAATCAAGGTGGTAGTCCATGTAATAACCTTTCAAACAAAACTATAATAGTTTTATTAGTTCAGGAGCTATAAAGGCCTAACTTGTGAAGTACGCTTAATTTGAAAACTTCATGCAAAAAAAACAAATTTTATGTAAACATAACAAGTATCTCCTGGACACGATTTTAATTCCACCTGCTATTAAATGTGACTTCGAAACCCTGTTGGCACGCACTTGTCCAATTTTTTGCCCGAAATATCGTAGGTACATACATGCATTCCGAAAATAACTGTTCATTCGATGTTATAAATAGATATAATAAATTTATATACAAAAAAAATGCTTTTGTCTATAATTCTTAACAATGTTAAGAATACACTATTTAGTTATCTAACTAATGAATAATATATAAACATGTTCTGATTTTGATTAAAACATATTATAAATCTTGATTTACGAGTATATTCCTGGAACAGTAGCAAATATTATTTGAACGAATATATTCACTCAAATTCTCGTATGTAGCTCACTTCAGAAGTCGATGGTCCTCCTCTCGGACAGCTCAATGCTCTTGATATATCGATGAGATTATCACTCTGACTGGCGATAGGCTATTAGGCTGCTTACAAACTAGCGACAATCAGTTTATCAGAAAATTATATTCTTTAATCAATACAAAATTTAAAATTATTTTTTGCCATCACTATAGTCATAGTAGAATATGGTTTCAGGTATTATTATTTCAACAAATAATAATACCTAAAAGTATAAAAATCTGTCTTACTAAAAAATAAAATATTCAACAAATAAGTGTTGCTTGATTGTATTCAGATCACATGATATTTTATTAACATAATTAAATTACATTTAAAAACAACGATTAGACACTTTACCTAGATATTTTCATTTACAATATTTATTTCATTATTTCTTAATTTCCTCATAATTTCTCTACAATCACGAAACCGTTCTTATACACGAAGCTTTAATCATGCCTATCCGAATGTTTATTCAGATGCAGGCCATTCGCTAAAGAGCGCCACGATTTACTGGAAATTAAGAGAACACACCCGTCGGGGATGCTATAATAACAATGTGACACCAAAAATACAACCACTAATTGACGGGAACAAAAACAATATCTCTCCAGGAGAAGAATGACGTGGACATTAATTGTGAACGAACAATAATAATTTTTTTATTACTAAATATCTTATTCGCTTGATATACTTACTGGTGATATTTTAACTCCAAAAAGTGTGGTGATGGATTGGGAATGTTTAAGAGATTTCAAGTTCATTTCAAATTAGTGAACGCATTGAAATCTGAAACTAAGAATAGACTAGTAGAATTATATTTATAACGAATATTAATAAAAATAAAAGAGTAATGCACTTACGCTTTAAAACAGTTTATACAACAATACAATAGACAGTAAAATGCTTATATTTGGATATTGCATTCAACATTTTGTCAAATTAATGTCATTTTTGTTGAAACAGTACAACAGATGCAAAATGTTATGTACACACTGGTTTAATATCTCAATGCATACTGGAGTAAAATAAGGAATTCTGCAAATCAATTTTTTGTGTCTTAGGTTGACTTTTTTACAAATTAACCCTGATCTTAACCCTAAAATTTTAGCAACAAAATAGACCAAAGATCATAAAAAAGAAATCACTACAAATGTCTCTGCATTTTGTTAGATAAGGATTGTTAGAAAAAAGTTGCTGACCCACAGAAGCCAAGCTCGTTCATTTGAATCTGAACATCGTTTCATTAAAACAAAAATTGTTAATGACTCCATCTCCATATTTTAGCATATAAAAAGTTAGCGCTTTGAAGCACTTCTTCTCGGACATAAAAAATATATAATTACAAGATACATCTGCATATCTTTTGACGCCTCGACGCTATTACTCGACACATGGACGGAGATGTTAAATGTTTTGCTTTAATATTTTTTGCTTTTAAAGTGCAGATGACTTTATTGCTGGGGTTAAGACAAGGGACGTTGTTTTTCTTTACACGCTCAGTGAGATTTATTTTCGTTATCTTTCTTGTTAAGATATTAATGCTAACTCATAAAATAAGTAATTGAATTATGTGTTTTCGTATAGTTAGGTACATAAATGTTACTTGCATAAAATTACACTTTTAAAAATTTGTTTAGAAAACAATATAAAAACATGTAACAATATCTGCGAATTGTGTATGTGTGACTGCCTCGTTGGTCTAGTATTTGGCGTATTTAACTGTAATCAAGAGGTTTCGTGTTTGGTTCCTGGGTCGGGCCAAAAGTCTTGTTGTAGGTTTTCAACATTTCTTGTTTTTAGATTGTTTATAACAATGAAAAACATTAAAGACAAACTTTAATGTTTTTCATTGTTGTAAGAAAGAAGGCTGTTAAGTATGAAGTAATTATTTTTAGAAAGTCAGTGCCTTCAAATGTACTGACAACTAATTTAACCTTCAAATCACTCCCTCACAGCCCTCAGAATTACTGTTGTCAATCGTTCCATGAATTAACAGATATTCTGGTAAACTCAGTTGAACTATGTAGTAACCGACTCATAATAAACTTAGGAATAATAAAAACTAAGAAGATGATTACAAACATAATGTAGGCGTGATCATCATCAGCTTACTAAAGTTCAAAGCAGGACATAGACCTATCTTATTTCACGCATATTATTATTATGTATAACAAATATAATCACCTATATTTGTAACAGATTAATGTCATTATAATATTTTTTAATTATTTTACACCAAACATATTGCAATAGATATCATAAGGAAGTTTACGTTATTTTTTTATGAGATACAGAGAGGTATACCGTTCGTTAATTTGTTTACGTTTTGCATGTTCGCCCCCGTGCCGATGTTTACATTTCACATCTAAGTATCTCGTAAAACGTAATAAACTTCGCCTCTCGATGATTACGCGCCCTTTGAAAATAAACTTGGAAGTTGATTCACAAACACTGCCTTTTATTTTTGTTTAGTTTACTTTCTATTCCTTCATCCCGAAGTCTCTGAGTTATGGATATCAACGTTATTCTTTGTCTTCAACTTTCACGAAACTTTCCCTCGTCCCCTTTTATTGATACATTAGAAATTATTTTTCATGTTATTTTAACGTAAAATAACTTAGGAGTTTTCCTTGCTCAAATTATTTAAATGTGCCTCTGTTTCTTATATTTTTTCAAGAATTCTCGTATAAATGTTGCTGAATACACATACCAAGTACTTAAAATCACTGTTTTGCAGATAGGTATAGATAGCATTTTACGATCATTATTCTCTGATTGTGAAAACGATAAGAAAATGATGCATACCAATACTAACCTACAAATTATAATTTATATTTAAAGTTTTACCGTTTTATTTTTGTATGACTTAGAACTTCCACGTGTGGTATTTTCATACTTTGTTTTTGATATGCAATCCAGCTTAGGTATACCCTTATTTATATTTGTATTAAAATATGTTATCCATCGTTAAAAAGTAAACTTTTACAAACTTTCAATATATGTATGTAAACAGTCCCATTATTGTGTCCTTATTGTCAACCTATTAAACTCATACCGGAATTCCGTCACACAACTGCAATAAGTACTCCAACGTTATTCATACTGCACGCCTTACATCGAAAACATGCAAAGCTATAAATATTCACTTGGCTCCTGTTTCCACCTCTTAGGCCTCATAAAATTAATGCCTTTATATTAATATTTATTAATATATGAATGTCTCGTACATTGTAGGGAAGCCGCCATGATAAAATGGTAAGTTAAGTTTATGGTGCAATAACAACGGCATTATGCTCTTGCCTATGAATTTCACACAGTCATTATGCCGTCTCATTTCAATTTGCGGTAAGTGTAAGGGATAGCTTTAGTAGGAGAAAAGATTGAAGTTAGTTATTAGAAGTTTATGATCGGAACCACAGAGCCGATTAATATTAGTAATCGAATAACTAATTGTATTAATGAAATTACGTAATAAACTTATGTGTATTGGCTATAATATGTTATTTGAAATTTATTATCAAACATAAGCTAGAGAAATGAGGAGATCCGTAGACGAACTAAAGTCACCGACATAGCAGAGAGAGTCAGCAGGCTGAAGTGGCAGTGGGCAGGGCACATAGCTCGGAGAACCGATGGCCGATGGGGCAGAAAGGTTCTTGAGTGGAGACCACGTGACGGCAAACGCAACGTAGGAAGGCCTCCCTCAAGGTGGACGGATGACCTGATTAAGATCGCAGGGACTCGTTGGATACAAGCCGCTACCGACCGGTCGAAATGGAAATCAATAGGGGAGGCCTACGTTCAGCAGTGGACTTCTTACGGCTGATATGATGATGATGATGATAAGCTAGAGAAATAATGGACTTCATAGAGTTATTTTTATAAGACGTATCCATGTGACGCCATAAACATATTTTAATCTTTACAAAGTACACCCAGACTCAGAATCATAATTTGTAAATCACACATTTTTGTGATTTAACCGAACCGAACCCAAAATACTTAGTGCTTAAACCACTACGGCATCCGTACAGTCACCTCAGATGGCGGACTCTTTCGTCACTAATGTCGGTTGTGTCATCACAAAGACGTGTGTTAGCCATAGAGTTGTTTCAGTGAATATGATTTCGGCCTATTGTTGGGTTGATGGACCAAAGGCTTACCACTCCTTAAAAGAGGTCGAACTCCACCAGTCTTTCAACTTTCAATTAAGTAAGTAGAAATATTAGTGATCTAAGGTTGAAAGAAAACATTTGCTGATAAAAAAGTTTTAATGATCTAAAACCATGATACCTACAGAAAAATTGGCCAAGGGCGTGTCAGCCCACGCATAGAATAGGGTTCCGCAGTCATCCACATTCGTTAATTTTGTATGAACTTTTCTAAGTAAGCGCATTTTACAAGATAGGCCTCCATAACTCCTGAACTAACAAACTCATTTAAGCCGTTATAGTTTTCCTTTCAAGCTTATGATATGGGCTACCATCATAATTTTCTCAGATTTTTCGAGCCCGCCGAGTAGTTTTTAAAGGGGGACCCTGTTTTTAAAAATGCCCTTTAAAGTTTAATAATTTGCAAATTTATACCTATATCAAAAATTCGTTTAAGTAACTTCTTAATGTTTTTATTAAACCTAACTTAAAATACTGCGCATTATGGGGTAGTTGCGAGAAAAAAAATATCCCTACTATATGTGTAGGGGGAGGTACTACAAATAAAAATATTATTCGTGATTTTATTTTAGCACTTTGTCGACGTGATAAAAACACATGCGTACCCATACCAATGCGAAGTTTCATATTTCTAGCACTAAGCATTTTGAAAGTCAGTCGAGAACGCACGGACAGACGGACATGACAAAATCATAAGGGTTCTGAGTCATAAACTTTGGAACCCTAAGAAAACGTATATATGTTTAATTTTTTAAATGTGAATGTTGATGGTTTTATTCTTAAAGTAACCACGTTCTTAATGTTGTAGAAAGTTCTTAACTTCAAATAACCTTTGAAACATAAATCTTACAATGAATTACGAATGTTAACGTCAAAGGTGTTCACATAAAATCGATACCAGATACGGTGTAAAACAATGTGACATTAACCGACGTAAATGAAAAGCTTACATTTTAATTAAAGAAAACAGGTAACTTAAAACTTTCGGCACATTAAACAAGAGTAAGCCCAACATGAAACACTGAACCACAAAATTAGATTTCGACGAATCAAAAACGAAATTGTAATATGATAGATCATTATTATTCGTGGAAGTTTCGAAATTACTCTCCGATAACAGATTGGTATTTTACACTGAAAGCACATCCTTATCGTCTTGTAATAAGGTAGTGTGAATACAAAGCTCAGAACTGTCGCTGGCCGTTCATCCGACCGGATGATTGCTCTTTTGATATGATTAAAAGGGTGAAGACTGTTTTATGTAGCAATTAAAGAGTTTTGTTACTCTATAGTTTATATTTCTTCATCTATAAGTTGCGTTGACCTGGTAAAGGCTTAAGGTTAGAATAAGGAAAGACATCTTAATTTGGGAAAGTTTTAGAGTCCCTTGAAATTTATAAGAGACCTGATTTGTAGAATTAGATCATTTATTTCTATGTATTGTTAATTGATTACGTCGGGCGCGCAGTGGTAGAGTATACGACTGCTGTGCTTGAGGTCTAGGATACGATTCCCGGGTTGTACCAAATATTTGTAGGATCTGCAATTTGTTTCGGAGTTTGAAATTGTTGCCTATGTTTGATAGTGTATTATGTATTTTAAAAAAAAGTATCACTTATCTAATAGTCAATCACAGGTTCTGTTTAGTGACTAGACGATGTTGTGTGTCAGATTTATTTAAATATTTTTTTAATATTTCGAACATTTTACACACAACGCCATCTAGTTCCCAAACTAAGCAGAGCTTGTATTATGGGTAACAAGACAACTGATATAAATACTTAAACATACTTTTTTTTTGTAAATACATACATATTATACATAGAAAACACCCAAACTCCGAAACAAATATTTGCGGATCATACAAACATTTGGTCCGACCCGGGATCGAACCCGAGACCTCTTGATCAGCAGTCGCATACGCTAACCACTAGACCAACCAGGCAGTCATTTCAGATGTCCGAAATATTTACTTATTTATTTTCATGTGATTGGATTTCAAATACGATTTATAAGAAATGAAAAGTTATTAAGAGCTTATACGTATTTTATTATGCTTGTAAGTATATTTTGCCCCTTAATGCACTATTATATTTGTAGTTGTTGCTTCACACTGGTTGCTGCGGTTGTGATTACTGCGCGGAACACCACGCCTTTTGTCAAGACTTGAAAATATTTATTTGACTTTAGAAATACTTACTTTGTAACCTATTTAACTCATACTTACTTATTTCATCCTATTGCCGTCAAATGCTGAACGAAGGCCTCTTCCAAAGAGCACCAACTGTTCCGATCTTCGCTGCCATTTTCTGTTGCTGTCTAATTCTATCTCAGTGTGTAAGTTTTCATTATCATTAATTTTATTTCTTTAATTTATATGAACAGTTAGGTAATGTAGGAATGTCCTCAGAAAAGACATTTTGGTATACTATATCCACGATATCCAGACGGGTTACTGAACTTTTCCTGTCTTTGCAATGATGTGGTCCTGCAGAGAACTTATGACAGCAACGGGATTATTGGTACTAACGCTCCGTATGTTTAATCGTTGAACACACGAACATACTGTAATAAGCTAATTTAAAAAAATACATCTTCTTAGTTTTTAATATTGATCTCCAGAATTTTTAATTTAACCTACTCAGTATATGAAGATATCAGTCATTTATAGGACTATTACCAATGACAAATTTCTTAAGTATTCTGATACCGAATTCCATATGTAAACAACATTAAAATAATATTACTCTCAGTATAGGTTAGGTTTTCGTTGTTTTTTTAAACTTTGGGGATGGTTGAAAGCACAAACGTTCGAACTTTTCACTTACCAGTAACAGTTTGTTTTGCCAGTCCAATCCGTACAGTTTGTTCGAAAAACGTACAATTTTATAAACTTTAAATACTTTGACACCGCCGTCTAGCTTCGCAATGTTTGGTGAGGTCTTTTAGGTGTTGAGTAGCGCCAGATATACTGCGAGAAGATTTTCGATAAAAACAGTGGGAGAAACTTTTCGTAGGTATGACTAAATATTTATTAAAAAATTTGTATGTCATTGTGATATTAGATACTCGGTTTTTGTTATGAGCAATGAAATACTTGATTATGTTGTGATGTTGCGAAAAAGATTATGTGGCGAAAGTGGAGTGGACCGTTATTGTCAAGCCAAAGCTCGTTTGATGTAAATCGGCCTATCGGCCAGATGGTTTTTTAATTTACTTTTTATCATATTAACTTGCACGACAACTGGTTTTGTTTTAACAATAAAACGCATTATTTCTTCTTCGTTTTCTCACAAATCAAAGGTTTATTATTAAAAACAAGCAATGAATTGAACCTGAACTGAGCAATGTACGGACATACTTTGTTTTGTATGCAGCAGTATTTTGTTTTCGCGACAGCCGGAAACGGATATAGAGGGAGACAGAATAATAGCCGTCGGAAATGGTCAGACATGGTGGAATCTTACTTTTTTCTCTCATACGCTGGACATTGCTAACTCAATACAAGAAATTTGTGCATCCTAAATGCTATCTTATGTGTTATATTTTAGGGTATAATTTCCGGGTTGCACATATGACACCTTAAAATGAAGAGTTAATCTTTAGTTGTAAAATATAATACAACACCGTATTAGGGATGTAAGATAATATCTTCATAATTATTTTATTATTTTTAGTACATTTTTTCTCTATTTTTATTGATCTTTGAGTTTTGTCTTGAATCTCCATAGTGAAAAGTATAATACTCTTACAAAAATAACTTTTGATAAAAATAATATTTGTATTGCTTTAGTAAAACTATTAGTTTAACAAGAAACTCTTTTGATTATTAGATAAACTAAAAGGGAGGATTTTTTTTGGCAAAATATATTATGTTTTTCTGTTTCACTTCGACCACACCACTTAAACTTATAAACCGAGTTTAACGAATGAGGTGTCGATAGATTTGTAATATAATACTGGCCAGGGTGAGACAGAATACATACATTTTTAAAAGTATATACATACATATAGTTACTCATAGTTTTATTAACAATTAATGAAAGAAATCTGTATTTTTACTAAGATTTACGCTGTTGATAAGATGCATCAATCTCTACTTTTCTTACTTAATATATTTCATTATAAGTAACCAACATTAAAAATTCTGCGTCATGAATACCAAACACTTATTGAATGAAAATGTAAATAACAGAGCGTCTTTCAAAAACTTCCGCTAGTTGGCGAACTGTCGCATTGCTGGAGGGGGACAAAATAATATTATTAGTAGATAGCTACGGAGTGAGAAATTCCATTTGTCTGATTAAAAAGCAGTTCTTTAATATTAAAAATAAAATGAGGGACAGTATCTACTTCTTATTGAAGGTTGTTATTATTCTAAAGTGGTTCTTTTTTAGTTCATAGAAAGCTATTTGTATAAATACCAATGTGGAGGCAGGGAGTTCCAATGTTTGATTGCTCGGCACAGGAAATATTCTTAAAAATGTGACTTATTAGTATTCTCATTGATAATTTCGATATTCTAGACTATACAAATTCCAAAAAACATTATCTCTTCTAAAATTACAGCATCTTTCGTATACTACCTAATTTAAATATTAGTATTCAGATATAGTTGTAACCTAATTAGTACGCGGTAATCCTAAGCCTTTGTATTTCTATAATGGTCAACCTAGTTATGCTCGAACGACATTACGTTTGAAAGTTCTTAATTAAAACACGTTCATGTTCGAAACATTGTTGACCTCATACGGTTTAGTTCAAACTTTGTCTACTACTCTAGTCGTCCTAGCCTCTAACATTTAAACATTAATACGAGCACAAAATTTCTTGATATTCTAATATTTCTAACAAGACGAGTTAGCCTATAACCGCACGAGAAAATTTGGAACCCGCAAACAACGTCTTAATAACGGCACAACTCAAACAATTTCTAAAGTAAATATTCAAACAAACTTAATTAGTATATCCTTTGTACAACCAAAGTGAAATATGTTGTGTAACTATAGGGAATATATTGATTGCCCATTAAAATAATGGGCTCAAGCTTGAACGATACGCTTCATCGTTGAAAGGCCGAAGGGGCATTCTACATCAAACATCGTTAAACCAACTTTGCATGAACTACCCTACCTCCCGTGATATTCAAAATATGTGAGCTTAAAAAGGTTTGCCTACTCATATTGAAAGTTCTTGTTACCTTGGCCGTAATAACTATTTGTTTAAGATCACCACTGCCAGGCTATATCGAAAATAACGTGAAAAACGATCAAAAAGCAAAAATGAGTAATTTCCGGCGCCCTATTGTTCTCGTATCGGGTCCGTGAAGTTAATCGAAATTAAGTGATCCATTACAAGATACCGGTCACTCTGCAGTTTAACAAACGACTGTATTATTTATGAATTCGATTTTTATGGATCATTTAATTTTTCATTTTTTTATATGTAAGCTTACCAAAATGACTCTGCTCTGCCTGATGGAAACCCTTAGCAGAATCTAAGACCTAGTGGTCGCTATGCTCGCTGTTATGTCACTTTCCGAATGCGGACAATGCAGTATGGCAACTCACACTATGGCGGCCTTTTTTTTTACGCGGGGAATGCTTTTCGCACCATACCCTTCGTGGGGTAAATGAAGGGCGTATGTGGGACTCCCAGGCAACCGGTCTACCCACTAAACCCCGCGGCGGCCTACCTCGGCAGTTAGGAGGAACACCAGGATCGCGTCAGCGGCTTCTGGACACTATGTCAGTCAGATGCTTCTGCATGATTGAACCTGTGGTCTCGCACTCACCAACGAATTACGAAAGTCCGAATGCTGTGAGTTCAGGTTTGTCTTCTATAAAAGAGTTGTACCACCCTGGTCGAATTGGCAGGTTCATGCTACAATCAACGTGGTACTACCTTGTGGAGAATAAAAAGACACATTTGTTATTAAATTACTGTTAGTTTTAACCAGAGGTGGTGGTTTCGATTCCATCTAGGATAAATATTATTGTGAGCATGATCATCATTTGTTCTGTGTCTGGGTTTCATCAGTATGAATTTGAAAATTAATGTATAGGGTAAAATGCAATATGATTAAGTTAACTAAAAAAATACTAATGTATATCTTCTGAAACAAAAACATGTTGATTTAATATAATTATAACAAAAAAAATTTCGAGTAAAAAGGGATGTATGTTGAACATGTTGACCTTAATAATGTATTAATAATTAAAACGATTTAATGTTTTCGATTTTAATATCTATCATCATCATCATCATCATCATCAATATCTATAGCTTATTCCAACAAATTAAAAAAAAACTATGTAATTTTGTCTAGAAAAACTGAAGGAAAATACTTTCCGCTATCGTTGTTGGTTTAATTACATCTCTTTAAGCCTTATTTTTAAACTTTGTTTACAAGTTTTACACAAATTTTACATAAAAAACTTGACTATGGAAGTTAGCTGTTTTATCCACGAAGTTTGTTTCGTTAGTGGGTACCACTATCTTGGCAAGTTTAATGTTTACAAAGTTTCTATTTGATAAAGAAACTTTTGACATTGTAAACGGCTGTTAAATATACAACCACTATAAATATTCTAAAGGTATAAATTTCATTGTTTTAAAGAATCTTCTAGTACAAATGTTTGAAACTTTGAATTAATTTTTACACAAACCTCTTAAACTGTTAGTAGATGTTTCTTGGTGTTTCGATAAATTTACTTGAAATTACGCGTAGATTTTTGATCTTGGGCGCTTTATAGATGTTGTTCACCAATTGAGCTCTACTTTTAAGTGCTGTCGACTACAAAATTTTCACATGATGTACAACATGCTTGGAAGCTTGTTTTTTTCGCATCAATTTAGTCTCTGGTTTCTCATCAATTTAACAAAAATAAGCATAAAAGGGAACAGCTACTCAGAAATTTTTCAAATTTAGTGAGTATGTACAGTTAGAATTAAATGCTAAATGCTGCCTCGTTGGCCAACCGGTTAGCGTATGCGACTGCGGATCGAGAGGTATCGTTTTCAATTGCGGGTTTTCTTATGAGAATTGAAATAGGCAATTGTTTTTAGAATGCCAGTACCCTCAAATATATTCACAACTAAATCAACCTTCGAATACAGCAGCCATACTATGGTTGCGAAACTCCGATGTTAAATCGCCCCCTTTAAAAACTAATATTCAGGTAAAATTAGTTGAACTAGTATCAGCCCCTATTGATCTTGGGAATAATTAAGACTAAGAAGATTAAAAAGAGATAATCACAGCATTCTTATCAGTTTAAAGTATTCTACGTGACTGTTATAATTTCGTTTACAATAGTGATATATGAAATGACTATTGTAAACGTGTTAAATTAAAGTAAAATACTACGAGTATTTGGAGACTGATATAGCAGAATTAGCTTAAATTGATTAATTCTGAAGTACTACATCAACATTTTATTTTATCAATAAACATGCAATGTCCATGACCTGACAACGTGTTAAGTTGTACTGCTTCATATAAAAGATCTAACTTATTATTCACCTGATTTTACGATCTACACTGAAAACAAAATAATGTGGGTTGAAAATATATTCATGTTGTTGCTACAATTTCAACTCCCATTAGGGTAGTTACAATGAAAAAAAAAACAACTCTTTATGTCGTGATTTACTATTTAATGGCTGTTTGAATACCACTAACATTTACGAGGTAACCCTTTGGCCCTCACTACTTTTAAATCTCACTTTGAAGTCGCCCAGTATTAGATGGGGCGAATTTCTTATTTAAACTTTGATTTATTGTCGACACTTTTTGAGGTAGAACCCGTATGCTTGCACTTAATCTTGATTTAACCGACATGAACCGCTTGCCGTTGAAGATACGAGTTACGGCATAATTTACGAGTTCCATGCGAGGCCTACCGAAGGAACTATTAGACTTCAATATTTGGTGACTTCACTGCCTGTAATGTTATATGCTGTATATTTTTTTAAGAAGTAAAAGCAGATAGGACTTTGGATACCTAAAAGTTGATTCATAGTCTCACAAAAACTAAAATTATTTCATACTCAGTTACAAGTTGTAAACTTTTTATTATATTTTTTTTTGAATGGGACTGTTATAAAGTGTTTTACGACCATACGCTTTATTAATATTTATTAACAACTAATGTATTTAAATTCAATAGTATAATAAAGTTCTTTATCTTTATATTACCGTAGAAATTCCAAACTTCGTTGTAATGACTTAATAAGTAAATCTAGAAAGAATATAAAATCTTAGTAATAACTACTAATCAGTCATTATGATAACACAATAAACCTTAAAAAACACTGTAACATAATTATTAAAAAAAATCTACGCGTAACCAAGTGAAAATCCATAACAGAATAAGTATGGAAGTGGGAAACCAATTACTCACTTTCGGATGTCAACGGCAACCATGACAACAACCGAGGATAATGCTTTACAAATGACAACACACGAGACATACCGAACATGAAGGAGATTATTTGTTGCAGTCTTGCAGCAGATGGTGAAAATCTTCAAATCCGTTACAAATTAAGACTCTTCAAATTATGTCTAAATTAGAAACTTAATAATATTTTTTGAGAATATCGAGAGAATAATATATATAATTTTACATTAGTTGTACAGAAGATGACCTATTTAATAAAATCATAATGAGAAATAGTACACTGTTTTAACTAAAGCCAGCTTTCCTAGAACTATGCAAAAGGTAAGTTTTATCTTTAGAAAAGTTATGAAAGTAAATTTAATAATCTAAAATGAACTAATTAACTAAAATACTTTCAACACCAAAGCTTTTAACATTGATCGAATAGTTTAGTAAAATTAATAACCCTCTGTTGCACTGCTCATAATAAGTTGAAACTTGAAAAAAATGGGTTGAAAATTTTAATTAGTCCTAAAATACTTCAATGAAACCACTGAGCGAAGCATGAAAGTTGTAAATTAAGGGGGTGTTGGTACGAAGACTGTTTGATTTTTTATTCCTTTTTTACACGGCCAGGATTTACGGCTTAGAGTGGTGTGACCCGCTGTGACGTGTTGCTACTGTTTTTATTTATCCGCTAATAAAATTGATTGACATTCATTCTTTGGAGTTAATGATGGGTCTGTTAACTTGTGTCATTGGTAAGTTACAAGTGACAGCGATTTCGAGATTTAAAGTAATACAATTCTTATTACCTACTTACCGTTGAGAAAGTTAAGTGTGGATATAATTGTTATTTTATTAAATGTGAAGTCTGCGTGTAAATAACGTTTATGCGTAACTTTTAAAACTCTAAAAGTAAATGGAGTGAATGTCGTGATATTGTACAATTAAGAATGCAAAGATAATATAGCACTTAAAAAGTCAAATGGTGACATGAAAGCCAATTCTGCTTATATATTTGAGTTTTTACTGAAAGTTTTATATTCATCGACCTACTTTTGGGTTTCACGCGTATGATATCATTATACATTTTATAATATTGCATTTTCGTGTTGTATGAAAATAAGTTGTAACTACTTGATTAATTGTATTTTCTTCTACTATTAATATTAACAAGTATACGACCTATTTACTTACGTTACTGATTATATGCTAAATAAAATGAGTTCTTTAATAATACACCTGGTATACAGTTGAAGGTAAAACAAAAGTTTAGAACCGTAATGAATGAAATTATAGTGTGGGAGATCAAGGAGAATGGAATAAACAAACATATTGAACCGATTACAAATCAGTTTTCAAAAAGAGTAGGAAGATACCAAAGATGATATTCAATCAAAATGTTTTTTTTTTTTATATTTAAGCCTGCCAAAGTGACTCTACTCTGCCTGATGGAAAGCATGAGTAGAATCCAGGAGTAGGGGTCACCATGCTTATTGTGAGGGTAGGCAATGTAGCATGGTGACCCCTACCATGGCAGTCTGGTTAGATTATTTTGCATCATTCTCCCGGCCTTCGAAGGGCGGGAGAATGATGCAGAATGATTGGGCCTCCGGTCTCACACTCACCAACGAAATACGAAAGCAAGAATGCTGTCATTATTAGGATGGTCTTCTGTGTGAGGGTAGTACTGGCCGGGTCGAGCCGGCCTATTCGTGCTGAAATCAGCGTGGCTCTACTACCTCAAAAGCATTTTAAAATAGTTTAACGTACTCTTGTTACTTAAACCTTGTTTTTGTCCAGTGACAGCATTTAAAACCCAGTCGGCTACTAGCACATTTGATGCTTATCAAAATATAAAAAGGACGGGAAATGGTCCTCGCTATAAATCACTACACTTAACTGTTAAGTTTGGACTTGACTTTGGTAGACTTGAGTTTCAGTAAAATCAAATCATTAAAGTTATCAGCGGTAATTTATTGACGATCTAATTTGAATCGCCTGAGAAACAATTTTTATGGCACGACCTCTATTTTCTTGATTTATGTTGTAGCTTATACTATCATTTACCGACTACTTACATAGCTGTGTACGTACTCTTAATAAACTAAATTTCTAGCAATAAGACTATATTGAAGTTAATTAGTTTAACATCTAAATTTCATTTATGTATTCGACGTCATATTGTCGATGTGAATAACATACCTTTAAAAACACCTTTTTGTAAAACAATCACATCACGCAGCCTTTGACAATTCACTGATAGACATAAGCCTCCCCTCAGAAGGAAGGCTATGGCTTACTTTAGCACGTTGGCCAGACGGGTTGGTACTGGTTTCAAGTTTTCCTTCTCATTGCAGTGATCTTGTCCTGCGTAGTTTGGTCGCTTCGTCGCCCTGTCTTATCTCCCTTAATCGTAAGACACCCTGAGATAAATGTAACACTCTGTATTCTTAATCCATAACTACACAGTTAGTCGGTTTTAGCTGTAACTTTCTATCAAATGATAAAATCCATCTCATAAAAAATAGGTATTATATGTATTTTAACCGAACTTAATTAGGTACTACTCAGTGTTGAGCCGACTTTAATATGAATGTTTAAATGTCTTGGTTTTTTTATTTTAGTGATTTCAAATCTGAGTTCAAAACGTATAAAAATTTCCGCTTCCAGGCCGGTGGTAAAGACTAACTAAGTAGTTTACCTACACTCTTCGAAACAAACAAAATCTTCAACTTTATAATAATATATATATATAATTATACTATTTTATCGTAGTTTGTAATAATGATTTAAACAGTTTACATTTATTTAATTACAATTTACTACATTTCATGGCTTCAACATAAAAAAACGTCGTTCATTAATGCAAAACAAAAGAATATTACTTTGAACGGAGAATTTAATTAAAAACATAACAGTATCTGAGTTTATAATATGCCTACTTAATTAAGGTTTTCCTTTAAAAATTCGTTTTTATAACCTAGTTATGGAATGTGCTACAAGGCTACCACGAAAATTTCATCATCTCCACTGCGACGCAAAACTGGACGAGAAGTAATTATATTTCTAATATTAATGAAAAAATATATGTCGTTGCTTTCTCGGTCACAAATATTGAAATGCATCCATAGTACTCTTAGAGCTTAAGTACGGCCGATATTGTTATGGGTTTTATATTCATATAGCTTACTCAAGTGACTCTACCCCGCTTGATGGAAGGCATAGGTAGAATCCAAGAGTGGGAGCCACAACACTTGCTGACGAATGCAGATAATAAGGTTTCCTACTAAGAATTTAGGGCCCAAAGTTATGTATGAAAAGGTAGAAACTAGGCATCGGTAGGAAATATATTTCGCAAATTCGGCTTATTAGGGTTACCTAACCGTATCTACCATAAACACTCAGGTATAGGAAGCGCATAAGATCGCATCTTACGCGCTTCTTAGGGGCCTATCTACCGAATAGCTACCGGTTTACCCTTATTACTTAAGACACCACAAAAATTCCTTCCAGAATGCAGTATGAGTTCAAAACGTCTATCCGCTTGTATATCTAACTGTTGCCATAATTCAAGCCATCTTACGACTCGATGTATAGAATTCTCATCATAATATGAAAAGTAGCACTGTGCATTTCAAAGAATTTCATCACAGCGAAGTGCGATTGCATAAAAATTATGTGGATCGTGAATAAAATATCATCAGAGTATATTACACAATTTCATTTCACTCGCTGCGCTCGCCGTACGGGATATGATGCATCACAGTTTAGAATTAAAGTGGTATATATTGCAATGTGTACTTTTAAGATGGTTTTTCATGTTACTGTCATTTAGTTACTATTTTTGGGTCACTTTTATAAAATTTGTAAGAACATAATAAAATAGATATAAGATACAAATAAAAAAATTAAAACAAGAAGTTAAAACTACAAAAGACTTAGACAGGTAGTAGAGCCACGCTGATTTCAGCACGAATGGCTCGGCTCGATCGGAGCAGTACTACCCTCACACAGAAGACCACAAGCAAGAATGCTGCCATTATTACCAGTCTCATGACCGGAGACCCAATCATTCTGCATCATTCTACTGGGTTCCAGAGGCCGGGAGGATGATGTAGAAACATCTGACTACGCCGCCATGGTATTGGTCACCATGCAGCATTGCTTACCCTCTGAGGGTAATGAACCCTACCCCTGGATTCTACTCATGCTTTCCTTGCCTTCTGGAAAGCATAAGTAGAATACAAGAGTAGGGGTCACCATCCTTATTGCGAGGGCAGACAATGCAGTTTGGTGACCCACACCATGGTTGCCAAGTGATGTTTCTGGATCATTCTTCCGACCTTCGGAATCCGTGAAGATGCAGAATAATTGGGCCTCACACTCACAGCTAAATATGACAGCACGTATGCTGTTATATTTAGGTTGTTTTTTTGTGTGAGGGTAGTTCTGCCCCGATCGAGCCGGCCCATTAGTGCTGAAATTAGCGTGACTGTACTATCTATATTTTTTTTAATTAAAACGAAAATATTTAGAGTATAAAAGATAGTTTTTATTTAAAAGTAACGAAAATAGCAAGTTTAATTTACGTTTTTGTAATTACCTTTCTCAATGGCATATAAATATTAAATGTTTCAATTAAATGCGATTCTCTGAGTAATCAATCAACATAAATTAAACCACTTAATCAAACACAGTACGTTAAACCTAATACTGTAGTATAATATTATCATAGTATAAAAACTCACAACTCTATGTAACTTTGAATTATTGTGATACAAAAAACAAAATATTTATACAAATAAACTACTTCAAATAAGCGATTACAGAAAATGGTTAAGTAATATACATTTCCACTTCATTAATATGGGGGTATTTATTATACTCTAGGTACTTTATAAATACTTATATGAACACAGAGGTTGTAGATCACTTTAATTGGCGGACCGACGACCGTCATTGACCGGTTATTCGGTTTATGGGACACAGAAACGCACTAAATTTATACAGTGACACGCAAAACCCTCGGAAAACTAACTTATAATACATTATTTATTAAGTTCTAATAGGTACATTTTGATTACTGTAGTGTTATTTCTATGGATTACAATTATTAGTTAATAATCATGTGTTGTCTACCTCGTTGTTCTATCTATTCGATCTTGGGCTGCCTGTCACCAATTGTCGGTTTGAAGCTTAATTTAAGTACATTTTTTTTTTATTTTACAATTTTGATGTTTAAAGTATCATCATCACCATCAACGTCTCAGCCAAAATTCTATAAATTATGATATGAAACTATAACTCACTGCCACCTCACGTGTTTCCTTCCTACTATGATCACGGGTTCTTTAAGCGGGTGTAGAAAAAGCATCTAACTAGGTCGCAATAATGTTGGTCACTAACGCCGTTATTACACCGACGCATTCGTATGCGGCAGCGAATCACTGCGAAGCTACTGCGGTAGCGAAATATCTACGAAACGTTAGTACATAGCAGTTTTTTCGCAAAGAAAAATATTTCAATATTTTCGGCTTCCATTGTAAGAAAATCTGTCCTCAATGACAGAACGCATGCGAACACCTTGCGATGCGAAACACCACTAGCGAAACATCTGCGTCTGTGTAACGACGATTTCGCAGTTCCTTGCGAAACAATACCGACAAGGACGCAACTATTTCATGTAGCCTAGTGCTAGAGTGAGACGTAGCGTATGCGAAATTCTGCCATACTACTGACAGTTTTTTCGTTGTTTCGCTGCCGCATACGAATGCGTCGGTGTACTAACAGCGTAAAACTGCCTGCATTCGCAGCGAGTGTGGTGGACCCCACTTTTGGAAAAACATGCCCCCACATTTGCACTCATAGATTCCATCAGACTGGACCTTGGCAGACGTTAAATAAAAAATACCTTATCAGGTGCTTTAACACGAAATATTTAATTTTGTAATGGATAAAATTGCAGAACTAGATTTTTTTTTCTTGCATCTTGAAGATAACGGTTAACAATTTGGACAGTACTAATTCTTGTTCTCTACCTTTTTAATATTTCATACGTAGTATATGTATTATATAAACATACACAAGAAGCTTACAAAGTGTTTAAAAAAGAATATCCTTTGAATAAAAAAAAACTGTATGAGTAAGTTGAATTTGTTTGCAAAGAGAATGTTCTATTTGTTCCAAGATTTCAATATGCCAGGAACTAGATATAGAATAATTCTTTCATACTGTACATTAAAATTTAAGTAGTAACAAGTTTTATAAACACGCCAACTTACACAAAAAAGCTAAAGCTCTCGAAGGCCAATTATATTCATAACAGAATGTATTGTCTTCTCTCTATAGTAAAGTATCGTGAAAATAGTGCGGCAAATATAAGCAAATAAACGTTTGGTGACATTTAACTGTCGTCAGCCTATTAAGGGCTCTCACCCAGCTCTTTATAAATGGCCAAGTGACATGCAACCGCAGTCATTTGTTGAAAAAGTACCCCGCCAGGTAAAGCTTTGAATAAACAATTTTATTTCAGCCTAATTTTCGTTTTGCTTAGAATAAAAAGGTTAATAAAAATATTATTATGGCATTGTTTTATAAATTTCTGAGTAATGAACTTGTTGGAGCTGTAAAACTTTCTATTAGTCTTTTATATTTTTATTAATAGAATTTAGGGGAGGGGTTGTTGTGACAGAAAGTAGCTCTAAATTATAAATTTTTAAGAATGCTAGGATTTATTTGCCACTATAATAACTAATTTTAAAAATTACACTGACGGTCATAATAAACATAATCAGTTATTAAAAAAATCATTTCAAACCTTTTGAAACATGATTTCTGTATTCAAAATCTGTTCTAAAAGAAATGTCTACAATTCGATATTTTTTAAATGTTATATATTAAGTTCAAAGTAAAATCGAAATAATATGCGACATACATTCACAAAACAAGTAATTAACAAAAAATAAACAGTAGCACTGCGAACAAATTAACATCTCAATTTCAAATACCAATTTCAATGGATGGGTTAAAACACTTGAAGAAAATTTTAACAATGGAAATGCCAATTAATTGCCTCATTGTAAACAGATTGCTTAATTAAGAGGAGGAAATGAATAAAGAGCGTTTAGCGAACATGGAGTCAAATTAATTTTAATGATAAACGATTTACATAGTCTCGCAGACGCGGGTAGGTAAACTTCAATTTAGTCGTGGGCTATTTAAATTTATTGTTGATTGTATACCTGATGGAGAAATAATGTGTTAAGTTAGGACCATGTGATTTGATATTGTTGAAACCGTTTTTCAAATTGTGAAGTAGTATATCAAGAACGAAATACTTATTGAAGGCAGTAGTTAGGTAAGGATGTACCCCAGTCGTGGCATAAGGCAGGGGGGACTCCAGAAGCCACTGATGCGTTCCTGGTGTTCCTCCCAACTGCCGAGGTAGGCTGCCGTGGGGTTTAATGGGTAAACCTCTTCTTCCGGGAGTCCCACACACTTCCTCCGTTTACCCCACGAAAGTTATGGTGCGAAAAGCATTATCCGTGTAAAAAAAGGGTAGGTACATGGTAAAACCAGTTGAACTGGTATCCGACCCCAAATAATATCGGAAATAATTAGAGCTACGAAAATGATAAGTAGGTACATAGACACTGACAGTTAGACTGATCCAGCAGTTTAAAGTCATATGAGTGCGATGAAGCGTGCAATGCCAAGTGTTTCTTTAGTTGATGGAATCCATCACGATACAGTTCGACAGAAAACTGGAGTAACTGATATCGAACGGAGAATCAGCACGCTGAAATGGAGTTGGGTCGGTCATGTCTAAGGGCGAACTATGATCTCTGGAACCGATATGTGTTATGGTGGAGACTGCGGTTAGGGAAACTTAGGGCACCTTGCAACACAATGGACCGACACCGACGACGATGGATGTAAACTGATCTAATCCCTACAGTTGGTGCTAATTGAGGGAGGCCACAGGCCAAGGATATGATAAATGACGTATACGCCCTCAACAATCAATTAGAAAATTCTGCTTTTAAAGTTTGTTAAGTTGTGTTATCAACATTGAATTTTTATTTCCTTTTAGTATAAATTGTTAAAATTAAGTTACAGGTTATCAAAAACAGCTGCTGTTATCCATAGAACTTGGTGCAAGAAAATTTTAAATTATCATTGAAATTTTACCTGTAATAAAGGTAACAGACTAAACGCCATTTATTATATAAACTATTTCTCAGCGCAATAAAAGCAAAACACTATTTTTCATCCAGGTTCATATTGCCACTAGAACGACCTCGCAAAAAACTGGCAATAAATTCTATGAAATTAAATAATAAATTAGATGTAGTATAGGACGGGGTCTAAAACGCATTCAGTAAATAGAAAGATTTACACAATTCTTTTACTCCCTCGTGTACAGTTTAGTAACACTTGAACACACTTTTTTCGAAGCTTTTAGGTTAATGCTTTATAAATCATAAATTAGAAATGTAAGACACGTATCCTTCCGACGTGACGTGAAATTGTGCTCTTTTGTTTTAGCCGAAAAAATGTTAAAATTGCATTAATAGCTAATGTCGCAGTACTTACCGTAATAAGTCTAGTTATTTATCTATGGAGATGAAACCATAAAGTGAAATTGTACAGTATAAAGTTTTAAAAAACTTTCAAGAGAAAAACTTTCAGCTTAATTTATACAGAATTATCTCTACATTATATTTTAATAAAAAAACCCAATCCCAAATGTCTATTATTCATTTAAAATGAAAAGAATATCAAAATATGAAAAAAATTGCAACAACAGAACATTATGTTTGTTTAGGTTAATCAAAAAATAAAGGGTTGCATTGAGCGGTTCTTAAAATGAACAAAAATCATGGTGAATTTTGAAATTAAAAACTTGGTTACTAATAGGTCGGCCATTTTAATAAATTATGGTTCCGCATGTATCATATAAATATTTTACAATAAAAGTTATTATAAAATAATCAAACCTCGAAGATTGATTGTATTTTTATCTATTACAATCATAAGTATGCATTTTTTCGAGGACTATAGTTAAAATTAAGTGTGTAACATAATACACATTAAAAGTATTGAAATGAAATGACAAAAATGAAGTCAGAAACCTTGTTCTAGGATTCATAGAATTAATGGATAAATATTCAAATTTTGACGTACATAATTTGATATGACGAAGACAACAAATGATAAGAGTATATTTACACTACACTGTTCATTATCATCAGACTACTAGTCCACTGAACCCTTGCCAATTGCACGCTATTTCTATTAGCTCCAGCCTTGGGCAAATCATCACTCCACCTGGCCTGTGGACATCCTACACAACGTATTGTTTTTTACATGTCACAGTTACTTAAACCCTAAATCTGCACCTTTGCCTATCAAATTATAAGAAAAGTAAAATTTAAGAAATATTAATTAAAAGACCTTATTTTATCGATTCAGAAAGAACCCTAAATCAACTAAAGTGGTTGCTTTTGATTCCCACATAAATCCCCATTCACCGCTATGTTACCTAAGAAAATATAAAAGGGCAATGCCCTGAAGCAAACAGGTGTGGGGAGCTAAGTACATAAAGGAAGAAAGCTTAAAAAAGGTTAAAGTAAAGTCAGAGTTTTGTATAGCATAATAATAAAATTTTTGAGTTTTGATTCGCAAGGTGTGTGGTGCAAATAACAAGCATTAACATAGTTAGATTTTAAAAGAACTGCAAGAGCATAAAAAACCGTCATGTAGTTTATTGGTATTGAATACAGGGTAAAAGTAGTGAGCATAAGCATATCGGTAATATTGTTTAGAATAGATTATGTGCGTATTTAATGAAAATGAATAAATAAACCTCTTTTTAGGGATTCCGAGGCCTTTCAAACGAAAGTTCTGTAGTTAAGACCGGTGAACCGTCTTCAGTACAGGAGATACAAACCTATTAAGCTATGTTTAAACTTATGGTGAATATTAGAATAGTTCTAGAATTTTGTGCATTAGCAAACAAACTGTATGGTTCTTGAGATGAACTAAGAAACAATAAATATTCTTGGCAAAAAAAAACTATACGCATTTGTTTTACAACATTTCCAAATACAACTACGTGTGGCTCTTAATTAACTCTGTACCTTTTTTTATATTTAGGCCAGCAGGACAAAATTACAACTTTTTCTGATGGAAAGCATGAGTAGAATCCAAAAATAGTGATCACCATCCTTATCGACAACGCAACCAACCAACTAAGCAAATAGCATGGTGAAACACACCGTGACCTAGGAAGATACTTTTGTATCATTGGGAGTCCGGTCTTGCTCTCACCAATGAAATACGACAACATGAATGCTTGTCTTCTATGCGAAATATTGGGTATGCTCGCTCGTGCTGAATTCAACGTGGCTCTACTGCTTTGAAAACTTAAATCGCTCATGACTTGTACCATGTGCCAAGTTCTAAAAGTATAATACATTGTATTGTGATGGCTGCTGTGTTTGCAACGCCTCCGGCCTATTGAAAATTAAAATTGTAACCAGATTTTTATCTGCACCACTGAGCTTAGAGTATTTTTTAATACAACTCCATTTGTTGAGGAAAGTAAATACATATTTGGTATTGTTTTGTCTTGTGTTTTTCTAAGTTTGATACTTATACTGCTGAGCTGATTTATTATTATTACTATTATTACTACTACACTCTCACGGTTAAGCTTAAGGTTAAACTTAAATTAGGGTACCTACTGACTTTGATAAATTTCAGTACAGAGAGAAATGGAAGCTTGAAACAGGACATAATATACTACTTTTTAATGCGATAACCGACTTCACAAACCGGCGGGCAAAACCTACTTTAAAATAAAATGATTCTTGTTTTAAACTGAATATTTTATTTTACACGATATTTGTAAACAACGATGATAATTAAGCTTTATTCCACTTTTGAAGTTGTAGTTTTATGAAGTTAATTACTCGTAATTTACAGCCTGGTTGTTAACAATGTAAATCTTTGTTGAAAACATGACAATAGAAAACGTACAAAACCAAATTAAAGTCGGGCCAAAATCATTTCGACATTTAATTAAAAGCCATATTTTAGCATAATTGACGATTAATTGCGCAGTGGATCCAAATTAATAGAGTTTATATGACAATTCGTTAGACGCATTACAACCAAGTGTGATATATTTAGTGGAATATGTGTGGTTGGTTTCCGAATTTATTTTATACGTTCTATTGGACACAATTTTACAAATACTGGTACTTTTATGGGATGTGGCAAAATAATAGTGGAGGATAGTTTTATTTCCTGAAGAGGAAATTAAGAATGCCCTTACTTGGGAAATCCGGTGACTACAAAATATATTATAAATGTATATTACATACAGGAATTTATTATGATTTTTGTTTATTAATAATGACACGAAAATTTACACATTATGTCTGTAAAACCACAACATATCATCACACCATGTCCTACTCAATGTTTATCAAAAAGCACAGTCATATTAATATCTTAGTAATTACTAATAATTTCGACGTTTTAGCAGAACTCCAACAACGTAGGTGATATAAAAAAATACACTGTAATTTTAATTGAGGTTTTTTTATATTTTTTTTAGCAAACAGAGAAAAATATTGGAACCTGAACTTTATTACCAGCGCAGGTATTTCCTTCTCAATGTGATTCCAGATCCTTTGCTGCATTGTACACCTTGAGAATGAGGATGGTGACCGCTCTACTGGATTCTGCTTATGAGTAAAATTATTTTGGCATTTAAGACATAAATATCTAGTTTGTAAGGTTAAATCTTTTTTTACGACAATTTCATTCCAACAAAACACCAACAATGCTAAAATCTGAAACAAAAATATTCGCTAGAAGGAATAAACTTTTTGTGGTTCAATATTACCCAAACCAGACCAAAGTATTAAACAAATATAAACACACCCGTAAAATGATGTATAAAAAAGTAAATAAAGATAAGATTTGTTCCAAATCTAAATAAAAGCATCGTAACTCTTTGTGACTATTACCTTGAAACATCTTTTGAGTTCACAAAAGATCGAATATAACATCTGGTTCACAAAAGAAGAACTCAATGATTGCGAATTCTGTAGCGTAGTCTAAAATAATAGGGACCAAATTGGGGTGCTTAGTAGGTGAATTTGCATCGACAACTATAAATTAAACATGTCAAATATGTGGGGTTGTTCATCCTGAGAATTGAGAATAATCCTCTAATAAGGGAAGTGTGCGAAACGGTCGTACTGTAAACAATTATTAATTAGAAAATCGATACGTCTGTGGTGAAGGGACTGAGGATGACAATGTTTATAAGATAAAGAGATCATTTGCATGAAAAGATAGGCAGTGGAAACATTTTTATACCATTCATTTTTTCGTAGGGTTATCATAATCCAATGTAACTCAATACTTTATGTAGACATACACTTACAATTGCGGTCTTAAATTGAATTGATACTCTTCATAATCAGGTAAATGAATAATTTATTCAGTTGGGCTAAGTACGTATGGACTTAAAGTATCAGTTTCTGCAACATCGACTTTAGTCGTGCGTTTACAGGTATTTACTTTTTTGGAACTATATTGGCGTCGTTATTGTATTTCCAGTTATTTGGTATGCTACTACGTAGTTCCCGTATGGTGATGGATTGAGAATACAAAGTTTTATCTTTCTAGCACTAACCGTTTAGAAGGTTAGTCGAGGACGGACGGACGGATGTACATGACAAAACTACAATGGTTCCGAGCCGTTAACTACGGAACCCTATAAACGCTTGACTACTGATGAACTATGTAAATAGAATAAAACGTAACAGAGGATATTTTCTAACTCAAAGGATATATTTTAGTTATTTTAAATATATACTAGACTATAATAGCAAGCAAAATACTGCTCTGAGAAAATGATTAAATCAATATCTTGACAGATGTATGAAAAAAAAGATAGTTTTGCCATAATTGTACATAATTACTTTTGTATTTTGCTGTACTAGATAAAAGTGTGTCTACAGGAACAAAAGTGACGATTTTCAAAAAGTTTTTACATATATGAGAAAAGTATATCTGCAAATAATTATTCAAAAACATATTGGCCGTAATATGAGCCGTTAATTAATATGAAACATCTTATCACACTTCCATATTTAAATACAACGGAAGACAACACTCTAATCCAACATGAAGGTATCTAACATTAATTTAGATGAGAATTAATTACCGTAGCCTCCAAGACAACATCAAACGATCATGATGTCATGCTGTACGTAATATATAATATGGAATTATTGGTAAGTATGGTAATTTAATACTTTAATTGTTTGAAATTAGAGTACAAATTCTATTGTACTTAAGAGTAATATCGACTTGATATTTTACATAAAGCGTTGAATTTTAAATGGCATATTTAACTCGTATTTGCCATGTATTTACACATTGTATACATTATTTTAAGACATGCAAATTAATTATTCCTATTTTATAAAAAAAAATGTAGTCAGAATTTTCCTTTCCTTTATTCGGAGAATTATCAGTATTCCTCGAATATTTAGTCATTATTTTCTTACAATTTCTCCAAACGGAATTTGGGTCCGTTAATGATATAAAAACATGTTCAAAGGTTACCTTAGCTTCTATATATCAATACGTAAAGCAAAAACTTTGTACTCCTTTTTAGGTAAATTTTCCGAATAAAAAAGTATGAAATTTAAAGTTTATATAGATGCAAAGTGCAAAACACAAAAAAGAAAAAAAATAATCAATTTTAGTTGAATTTCGACCACTGGGCGGCCACTTGTTACATTTTAACATGAAAATATAAACCCGTATACCTAAGCAATATGTAAATTATTTTATAATATAATTAACGATTTTAAAATTAAACATTGAGGCAAGATATGCTACGACTCACTCCATTTGTTACCGTTGACAACTTAAGCCAAGTCTGGGGTGGGTACTAGCGCGTAGTCAGTATTCATAAGACACCTTCCTTACAGGCGTTTCATTATAACTCTGCGTAGATACACCAAGATACTGGAGGCGGCAAAATTCCATATAGATGAGACCTGTTAAATAAAAATACAGACGTAATGCCACAGCAGTTAATCATACACATATGATTCCAATAAATAGTTTCAGCAAATTATTACATAAAAATTGATGAGGATATCTTACAAATGATCAAAATTGAAGCTAACTAATGAGAGTATGATACGTTCCATATTGTGTCCAATCAAATATTCATGTTCAGATTTATCCAGCTTAAAAAGTGATGACTTGTAAAAACCTATTAATAAAAACAAATGACTTTAATTTTGCTAAATACACGTTTGTTTTAGGTAGACATACGTAATAGCATACATCATTATCAAAAGCCTTTAACAGTTCACTACTGGACATAGATCTCTTTTGAGAAAGGATGTTTAGGCATTCTATACTACGCTGGCCGGACGGCTTGTTTAGAGTTGTTGTTGAGTTGTGTCTGTTTCAAGTTTTCCTTCTCTTTCTAGTAAAGTTATCCTGTGTAGTTTGCATCTTTAGTCACCTCTAACATCACCCAGGGGAGAAATAGGGGTAGCGGGAGTCTTTCTTGTTAACACATTCACTACAAAGAAAGTATAAACTTAAACGTAAGAATTATGTTACTCTATAATAACACATGGTTGCCAATATTATGATAACAAGACATCAAAGATTTCATCATATATTTTCCACAAAATAATAAGATACAATTCTTCTCTAGTTATTATTGATTCCAAGTTCTGAGCCGGCCTACATGAGGTTCCTCGCGAATAACGTCACACTGTGTTTTGGGTACTGTATGCTGCAATTTTTATAACCTCATCAAAAGCTTGCACTTTATCAACGGCTTTACTAGTTACTGTCTCATTCTCATAGAAAGCTTTTAAAACTATAATCTTTTATAAAATTTCTTTTTATTATTTATTTTTATTTATTAACTTTATGCACAAATACATGCATCGGCGGACTTAATGCCTAACAATAACTTTTAATTCCAATTTAAGTGCAGTTTAATATTGTAAATGATATATGCACTTTAAAAAGCGTAATAAAAGGCACATTTTAAATTATTAAAAAAGTTTGAAAGTAGTTGACAACGGATGCGGACTGCCCTTCGTTCAGTGATGGATGGCGATAGGTTTATTTTATAATAAATAAAATAGTGTAATAGGAAAATAATACTGACTGCTTTCTTTTAACATTGAAGCTGTAATTTAACACTTAACATATTTTGTATTGTCAAAACAGTAAGATTGCTTCAAACGCCAAACTTATAAAACATGTTTTTCCTGGAGAAAAATTTGTTACGCACGAATGGGTTTATTGAGGGACAGAAACGAAAAAATTATATATAATTGCATATTCTGGATTCTGTCTGGGTTCAAAAAGGTAAAGTGTGCAATTTCAGTTACTTAAGATGTAGTTACGTCTTTATGATTGCCGTGACAGCAGGTGGAACCTTGACAAGTATCACTTATCCAAAATAACCGTTCAGGTGCATTAAACTGTTCTGTTTCTTTAGAAATGTCCAATTTCACATTGCGCCGAGGGCATGCAATTCTTTAACGGAATCCTGCTTAAATTGCTAAATTCTGTATGATTAAAATATTTGAAAATTTGTGGTTACTACAGGTTTCATGCGTCAAAAAAGATTTTAACATAAAATACGTTTGTTTTTTTTATAAAGTACCTATTCTAAAAAAAAAGACTAGGCATTTTTTCAGCGGTCGTCATAGCTTGGCCCGTTTAGAACGGTTTTTCTACCACAGAGCAATTAAATAAAGGTGTAAATCAGATATGATTAGTACCTGCATAATTTTTGATTATTCTGTCACCATACAATATAATACAATTATATTGTATGGTGGCTATATGTATTTATAGTAACTACTAACAATAAAGTCAAGATAAAATAGATTCAATTAAATATAAACCGCTTCATCAACATACCTCAAGTGTTAAGGTTTTCCAGGCCGTCAGATAAACTGAATGCTTTATGTTCGTTGGATACGCAGCACCTCGCTCTAGAGCCCAGAGAAAACCGCAAGGAATACGACGAGGAATCAAGAAATTCATTGGAGATGGCAAGGGAAGCCCTTAAAATTATTTTGAATTTACTTCAAAATGGTCTTGTAATAAAAAATACTTTTAAAACCTCTAAAAAATTAATAACCAAGTTTAAAAAGAAGGACGTTCTCTGTTCGACTATTTTTTTTAAACTTCCAAATAAACATTTTCCATCATTTTAAGGAATTATAATTTGAATCTTACAGGTTAGCTTCAAACGTTAAACCATTTACAGAAAATAGATTCAAATAATAACATAACTGCTATACTGAAGCCTGGTAATGACCAGTTTCATATTTTAAACCAAGAACAACCTTTTTTAGTTATGGGTGACTGGCCAAATACCCACAAACAGTAGTTTGGGGTACATATATCTTCACAAGCGAATGGTTTAACTACAGAGTAAAGGCTTTGAATGTGCTTAAACTAGGCAGAACCTATAAAATTACAGTAGTTAACTGTATAGATATTTATCGCGTATCATCACTTAAGGAAATGTTTTGTGCCGGTTTTTTATGAAACAAAAAAATAGTTATTGTTAGCATAATACGTGGCATTTACTACGCATTACATTACGTTAACCTTTATAATGTCAGTACTTTCATAATACATGAATTGGTATTTTAAACTTTAATAAGACTTTGAAGTAATCCTTTTGTATAATTTTGTTTTTATGTTCAGCTATTCCGTCCTGAATAAGAGGTAATGACAGAGTATTATACGTCGTCAACACGAATGTACTGGCTTGTTTTCCTCTTGAAAAAATACCATTACAGCGTGAGCTTAGATAATGATTTGGAAATCGGGACAGGTATCTCCCCTATTATTTTGGGGTGTATTACTGTAATTGGGACGTAATACTCCTGCCAGTGGGCTCGCAAAAGTTCATCTTTTACCTTTCAGTATAACTCTTTGTTATTATTATAATACAATCCTACAATCCCATTTCATCCTGGCTGAAATTTCATAAATTAATGTTTTAATGACGGTTGAGACAACATGTCTGACTTTTGTTGTTATTTTATTCAGTTTCAGGAATGTTTAGAGCTTTTAAAGAAAATACTTTTATTTATTTCTTGATATTTGTTTTATTACATGATGAATTATATTTTAATTGGCAAGTAAATCTTTTATATATATTTTTACACTTCGGACTTTTCGGCTAAAAGGTATTAAATGATACCTCAAAAACATCCGTATAACATCCCACCTACAAGTACATACGAGTATTTGCGATACACATGTATCATTTCTCATTTTGTATTTTTTATGCAAGAAAAACTGTCACTAAAGCCCTAACTAACAGTCCATTCTTGGACACAAGTCTCTCCTTAGAAATTAGGCTATAGCGTCCTATACCACGCTGGTCAGACGGGTTGGTATAGGGTATGTTTCAAGATATCCAGAAGGAAATCCCCTCCCTGGACTCCTTCCAATACACAGGCGCAGAGAGGGTCACACCGTGTGGTTTTAGTCGGTTCGAGTCCGACACACCACCCCGCCGTAACCCCCGACGGGGTGACGGTCCGCGGGGATTTCCACACGTTAAAAAAAAAAAGGGTATGTTTCAAGATCTTCTTTCTGTTCTTAATTTTTTTATCCTGCATAGTTTGCGACGATAACCAGTGGTGACATTCTGCATTTTAAAGCCAGACAACATAGAGGTTCACGTATCTGAAACAAGTCTAAATTATCAAATGTTAAAGTTTTCGCACATCTATGTACGTCGACAACCACTGAAGAATGTCAGCATTCATGGACCCTGAAGGGGAGTAATTAGCTCTTATTCGCTATGAGCACCAAATAATAGATGCTGTTGGTTCTAATAGAGCTTCATCTGAAATACAGGCGTGAATTTACGGTATTTGGTCAATGCCATAGGTAGTTATGAAGTCTTAGTGAGCTTCCAATTTCAAGATGTCTCAGAACGAGATTTGCAGAAACCAACTATTAGTTTGATGATTAACACTTAATGATTATTAGGTATTATTAATAAAATAGGATCATAATCGACGAAGATTGAACTTTGAAAGTAAAAATGTTACACTTTTTTAATATTTTCTTCTAAGAATAGTGAATTAGTTGATAAAATAAACGTTAACGTGGATATGCCGTAAGCAAAATCGCGTAAAGTTTTGTTTATCTTTCATTTCTCAAAATAATTTAAATAAACAACCATTGTTCAACAAAGTAGCTTTACTTTTTATATTTACCTATTTAATTGTACTAAGTGAACGACCTTAGAAAAAAACGATTATTCGAGGACCAATCATCAACTATAACCCGGTACTTAAAACCGTGGTAAAAACTCTTTATTATTTCTTTATTTAACTTAAAAATATATAACTGTTTGAACTTAACAACGGTTGCTGCACTAAGCTAATGGCTTAAGCGGCGACAACCAAAGCTTATAAGTGTAAACGTATTATAAGTCTATTAGAAGTCCCAAATTTAATTTATAGGTCATAGACAAAGCCATATAATTGTAATAACGCCCTAAAACACATTTATATTACAAACGTTAACATAAAACAGTGTAAACTTCTAACGATGAACATACCAGGCAATATAGCTGAAATGAAAAACCAGTTAATACAATTTAATAACTGCCTTTATTACATAACGCTACGGCTAAAGGCAGTCGTGTTATGACAATAAAACTAGTGTATCGCCGCAGGTATGCCTGTTAATAGAAACTGAATAACTAGAGTTAACGCCTCGTGTTGTGTTCAAGCTTCATATGAGCTTAATTAATTAATATTAACAAGCCACGTACCATGTTAGCTGAACTTCTTGGTGTAATAATTTTGTTAAATATATATTTACACGGTATTCATAACAGAACATGCTGATAATTAGGTAAGTTTAAGCTCGTTGGTAAACATATTCAATGTTACGACGGTATAGAGAACTCAGTCAAATTTGTAAGTTCACTTTTGTTGTATTGAACGATAGCTAGCCATTGTCGAGGCACAAGCAGCGCACCGATTAATATTAACGTTTAAGCTTCAATCGTTCGTTTCTAACTTTAGTTACTTATTACGCCTTGGCCAACTGGGGGCATTGTTCGAACAAATAATTTTGTATAACAAATCAAACATTCTCTACAAATTTAATTCTCAGTAATTTTGTACTGAAATCGCATTTAGTTTGGTAAACGATTTCAACTGAGTTGAATGTTTCAGTTAAAAGCATTTGTTATTCTATGAATGTGTTTGAGATATTCAGATATAATTTTGTGAGAAGATTTACAGAATAGTATTACAAACGAAGAATAATAAACGTTGAATAAATTCAAAATTAGGTCATAAAATTTAATTTACAAATTCTAATACATATATTTTATTTTTTCAGCACGAGAAGAAATACCCAATTTAACATATATCAACAGTTCTAATATTGTTCTAAAATCTTATAATAACTTTGGCAGTTTCAAGAAATGTACAAAGTGAAGTTTGCACAATCTTTAAACCTTTATCCACTAATTTTGTACAAATTTCTCGTAAAGGGTTGTTAGTTAAAACTTATTTTAATGTTGGTTAATTGAACAAGTGTAGAGATGACTGTTCAGTCGGATAATTTCGAATTTCCAACACTATTTTGGGGTTTTCATTTTATCTATATCTAAATATCTATTATAGACATCCTATAGTGATATATGATCCTTTTATAGATAGATGTGATAGGTTTTTTAGATACAAATATCTATAATAAATATATTATAGATATTAATATAGATACAAATAAACTAAAAAATAAAGATAGCTGCAGTTTTCTCCATTTCTCAAAACTGGCTGTATTGAAATTAGCCATTATTAAAAATATAACTTAACTTAAGATGCTTGTTATAAGAAGAGGCAGAAATATGCGGCTTTGGAGCAACACTACCACTTCGTCACTGTGGCGGTGGAGACAATGGGGAGCTGGGCTGCTGAAACTTCGGGCTTCGTGGGGGAACTGGGTCGTAGGCTATCTGAATTAACGGGGACTCCCGTTCCTGCTCGTTTCTCGTGCAAAGGTTGGCCATTGCCATACAACGCGGCAATGCTGCTAGCATAGTGGGCACCTTTCCACCAGATGCGGTCGGGCACGGGTTAATTTAAGTATTGTGTTTATTTTTTGTATTTATGTAATCATTATTTAAATTAATGTATATCTCATAGAATAAATATAAAGTAACAAATTTTTGTAGTCTTTGGAACTAACATTTTATTTAGTAAAAGCATCTACTCAACTTAATACACAGGCTGTATGGTTTGCACTGATCAAGTACATTCGAGGCACAGCGCTAGGCGACTATGCCATTTATTTTCGAGTAACAGCAAACGACCAATAAGTCTTGCTTCCTCGGGATATTAACACTATCATAGGTTACTCTCCAGTTTTATGAAGAGATATTGGGCATTTAGACATTTCCATGAGAGGTTTTGATATAATTATATTCTAATATGAATCAGAATGTCGTTTGAAATGTTACTTTGAATATAATTTTAAAGAAATTAAAAATTAAAATAAATTCCAAACATAGGATAGTATTTTCATGAAAATATATGTTTGGCCATCAAATATTAAATGTTAAAAAATAATTTAAAATAAAAGGTTTTAATAAATTGATTCGTTTTGTTTTTTTTTCTATCATATAGCGGTATTAGGCTGTGTTTCTAATAAATTTAATTTATAATGAACGTTGAAGCTTTTCCGCTTCAGTTTATTTAGTGGACGTGGACGGCGGACGGCCAAATAGCTAAATGTCCAATAAGTCCCGCACTCGATATTAACTGCTACATAGTTTACTGCACGCGCCGCCTGTTCATTATTGCCAAGCTCAGTTTTATGACATTTGAAACTCGTATTTATATAATTGACCGGTTTAAATACCGGAACGGGTCGAAATTTAATTATCGTAAGCTTTTAATAAAATTAATTGCTGACGCTTTGAATATAAGTCACTTCTAGAGAAGTTTTGAAACCTAATAACCGATTTACTATACAATTGTCAAATGAAAATTTGAACCAATATTCAAATTTCCAAGCAAACAAGTTGAAGTAATATTCTTGAAATGATATAACTCTCTCTCTACATTTGAATAAATACCTTTTTGAAATGAGAGCAACCTCAAAAGGAAACTTCAAAAATAGCAAAAATATTTGTCAGTACCAAAGCTAGGATAAAGCGGGATAGGCCAAAAAGCCCGGTTTGCGTGAAAACGAGACTAAAGAGTCCTCTGATGTGTTATTGAGTTCAATTTACGTTTTCATATTCATCTGCCTCTTCTCGTAAGTACGAGAATAATTTTGTGAAAAAAAAAACATATAAGAGTTAATGGTAAAGTGGATTCAGTTTCTTTGAAACTGTTTGTACGTAACTCTCTTTGAACAAGTTTGTAACTTGAGTTGAGTGATTTTGGGAAATGCTTTTTGTTTTTCTTTTCTATAATAAATCAGTTATCTTACTCAGCTTTTGTTTAAATTTAACAATGTAAGTAGACCTTATAATATAAACATAAGTTACGAACTCCACAATAGATAACGTTCAAAAAATACTTTAAAAGTCAATTTAAATTTGTTGAATAATATTTTAGTTTAAAATTTTCAAATTATATGGTAAATTAAGTGCATCGCTCGGAGAAATTCCAAGAAACTTTTCACTTGTTTTTAAAGTTTTATTATCTTTTCATCAACGGTTATTTTACACAGATCTAATTTCAATTTTAAACTTTATCAAAATATTTGTACAAAACTTTGATATTCTAATAACTAAAAATCTTGTAGTTAACACTAGAACCCTACGCTATTCTGCACATAATGTATTTCTACTCTGGGGTATTGTAGTACTAAAATGTGTGTGTTACTCACAAAGTCAGAACACCTTGAAAATTATGGCTCTTAGAAAGATACATTTAACATGTTTGGTACATAAAATAGTTCATAAAAAGATACCAAATTATCTATATGAAAAGTTAGAATGTGTTAAGGATGTGCATATTGTCCATGTGGATATAACTTGCAAAAGTGTTCATGTAACCTAATTGCAGAATAAATGATTTGATTTGATTTGCAACAGAGAAAAACTTGCAGAAAAGAAGCAAACACGTTGTTTGTAATACCAGCATCAGAACCGTTCAATACAAGGAAGGCTTTAAGTATTCTGCTACGAAGATATGAAACGCCTTACCACCTCCTCTGCGTAAAATCATGTCCCAAATTACTTAGAAAAATCAAAATCATTTACGTACTAAATTCCTTACTCAACAGAAATTACTGTAGCAGAACTGTCTTTCGCGCCCGTCTTTGTAGTGTTAAACATTGTAAGTGTGTAAATGTCCGACTGTCGTCTCATCTATTTTGTTGTTTTTTTTGTATTTTATTTTCTTTAAAAATTGGGGATTAATATTTTTTTTGTGTTGTGGCTACTATACTTGAATTGGGTTGTTATTTATTTATATTTTCTATATTTTCGGTTTTGATTAATTTACTTAGATTCTATGTTTAATTTTAAAAGTTTACTGTGTTGCGTTTCATCTTGTGGGTTTCCTCATTTTGTAACGGTTAGCGCAAATGTCTACATGTATGTATGTATGTAATAAATTATTACTTATTTCGATTGTACCTGATATGTATATTTTATTTTATGGTAAAAATTGTTTCATGGTTTACAGAACTATAGAATAAATACATAATTTACTACAAATAATTATGAACTTGAGACCACATTAGAATCAGCATTAATAATAAACTCTTTTGCAAAAAAAAACGGGCACCTAAGCAAATAACTATTTTATAGTTACTATTTGTTTCTTTGACAATTTTAGGTATTGTTATCCTCAGAATTTTATAAATTAATTTGGAAGGAATAGTTTTCATCAGTTTTATCATAACATTTTGATTAAATTATTGAGAAATAATGTTTAAGCTCAAAACACTATTATTGTACCTGCTCGCTAAATAAAAATGATGATAAAAGCAGATAAAAGTTTAGTATTGAGTGTGACCCCCTCTTGCTGAAATCACGGCTTGCATTCGTCTGGGAATGCTAGCGAGTATATCTTTTATGGTTTCTTGGGAAATACGTTCTCACTCCGCGTTAATCACATTCTTTAGCTCTCTGATGGTCTGCGGAGCCGGCTGTACTGATCTCACTCGTCGCTTCAGAAAGTCCCAGACATGCTCTATGGGATTGAGGTCCGGACTTCTTGCTGGCCAGTCCAAACGACGAATTCCGACTTCTAGCATATACGCTTCCACATCGCCAGACCGGTGGGCGCGAGCGTTGTCGTCCATAAAAATTGAGTTTTCGCCAAGAGCGGTTAAAGCGGGTTGTGCATAAAGAATTAGACTTCCGTTATGTATCGGTGTCCAGTCAGTGTACCGTTTTCGATGAAAACTAACTCCGTACGATCCATTGAATTTATTCCTGCACAAGACATAACAGAGCCCCCTCCATAAGGTGTGATTTCTTCAAAACATGCCTCTGCAAAGCATTCTCCTCATCTACGTAGCACTCACCGACGTCGGTCTTCATCATGCAGAGATATCCTGGCTTCATCGGAGGACAATACCCTATCCGAGTATTCATGAGTCCATGACACACAATTTGGAGCGAAGCTAAGCCTGGCAACTCAATGTCCACACTGTTTTTATAGATATATAAGACACCTACGACCCCTTATACAGGACGTAGTAACTAAATTTTAACGAATTGTCATTTAATTTTAATTTTATTTCATTTTATTTTTTACAGTATCATAAATTTAAACAATTTAAATTAGTGGCTTTTAACTGACATTGTATTCCGTCTTTTGACGATACAATTAGTTTTAAAATTTAATTTGTATACATTTTAACTAAATTATTGACTTTTACTGTACAGAATCTGAACTATATTAGTTAATTTTAATTTATTGACTTAAAAAATTGTTTCATACATTTTAGCTTATACTTTTTAACAGTTGACAGAGGCATTACACCTCTACATTATAGACCGGCTCAAATCAGAGCACCGATTTATATTTTAAAAATTTAATTTGTTTTAATTTGAATATTTCTTCTGTTTTTAACAACCTGACACAACCCCCCTATACAGGGTCAAATAGAAAACACATACACACTCTTTCCCCGTTACTCTCTCACTCTCGCGTCAACATGTTCGCAACCCCCCCAACGTCCCGCGTGGCCCCCGGCACCTCAACCTCGCCCTCAATTGTTCAGGACGCCGCAAAGACGTTCATACGAAGACCCGGAACCAAGCGAAGGTCACTCGACATGATGGAACAGTTTAAGAGGCAGCAGAACAACTATGCTAGCCAGTCGAGTGACCTTCTACTCCAGGAGGTGATGTTGACCTTTGAGGAAATCCCCTCAAAGGTCCAACAATACCCGCAAATGCGGAAGGACATTAAAGCCTTCCTGGAGACCGAATCAGACAAGGGTCTTCGTATCCTCTTTGAGTTGAGCAGGCGCATAAAGAGCCTGGAGGAGAAGGTGTCCGAGGCAGCCAGAGCGACGGTGGTCGCAATCCCAGTACAGGAGACTGTTCCCCCCGCTCCAGAAGAAGATAAAATCCTGGCCAAACTTGAGGTAATCGAGGACTCTGTCTTCACATGGATCAACGAGGCTTATTATAAGCTCAAGTACAGGATCGGTGACGCAGAGACGAAAATGGAGGAGCAAAGCGTCGAAATAATAAACAAGATCCATGAGAAGATAGAGACCGCCCAAGTTGACATAGACGTGGCAACGGAGGGGATCGTGGTGCGAGCGCAGTCCCAGCTCGAAGACCTAGTCGGAACTGTCGCTCGGGGCTTAGTCGTAGAGACGAAGTCCCACATCGGTGAGGCAATCGGAGAGGCGATAAAACTACAGAAGCCCGAAAGCCTCCCGGCCCCGGTCCCCCCCATGACATATGCCAGAGCCACAGCAGCCGGACCCGGGTGCCGACCGGCGCTTCACTCGGTGGCGGTCACCTCCACGGACAGTCTTGAGACTGCCGAGGGGGTGCTCGCCAAGGTGAAAAAGGCGGTCGACGCCAGGGGCACCGGCCTTAAAATATGCAAGGCCAGGAAAGCGAAAAACCGGACCGTTATACTGGGTTGCGACACCGAAGGGGAACGCGACAGAGTGAGGGAGAGAATTGAAAAAAGTGGTAGTGGGCTTGTGGTAGCCCCCATGAAAAACAAGGATCCGCTCGTCGTCCTCAAAGACGTTTTTGTCGATGGGGACGACGAAGACATCATTAGGGCTCTATACACCCAAAACGCGGACATTTTCGTGGGGCTACCACAAGAAGAAAAAGACATCATGATAAAATATAAAAAGAAAACAAGAAGTCCCGAGACGGCCCACATCATACTCCAGGTGAGGCCAAAGGTGTGGCAGAGGATGACCGGGGCTGGAACCCTCTACATTGACCTGCAAAGGGTCAGGGTCGAGGACCAGTCCCCGGTTGTCCAATGCACAAAGTGCCTGGCATTCGGCCACGGTCGTAAGTTCTGCACCGAGAGTGTGGACAGATGCAGCCACTGCGGGGGACCGCATCTACGTGAGAAGTGTCCCGAACACTCCGCGGGAACCGGACCACGTTGCTGCAACTGTGCACACTCTGGGTTGAAGAACGTCGGCCATAACGCCTTCAGCGCCGAATGCCCAACCCGCCAAAAGTGGGATTACCTGGCCAGGTCTAACACGTCATATTTATGACTACCCACCCACATTACACATACACAGCACAAAAACACACACACTTACACACATACATAGACACTGATGTATGAAATATATAATGATTATATAAATGAATACATCAAACATGCATACAACATTCAACACGTACAAAAACAAATATAGTTCATACTGAAGTGTCAACAATTGTATATTTTTATTCTTTAATATAAACACATTGTTGACAAGATAGGGAGATATATGAACTAAACACAAACATAAACACTAACTTAGGACACACACACAACAATACACGGGTCGTAGATATGACAATGTTGGACACAGTATCATGGTGGGCCGTCTCGGTGACAAGACAAACTGACAGACAAAATCTGGAAATAAAAAAGACATTACATAGTTAATACAAATAAATATACCCACTACATCCCAAATACATATAGTAAATAAAAGACAGAATCAGCTAGCCAACTGCCCATTTATTCATTATTATATTTATACATGCACACTAAAACTCTTAATAAAAATTGTAACTATATATAATTATTATTGCAAATATCTTATTAATGTAAATAACTGTTAAATGCTAACTAATTAATGAAAGTTTTGAAATAGATTATACATAATTTAGAATTCAAATAGACAAATAGATTAAATTAAATAAAAGAAATTATACAAAAACATATCGCACTGTAAAATAAAATAAAAGTGTAAGTAATAAAACAAGTAAATATATATAATTTGTAAATATATTAATATAACAATACTGGGTATATACCCAAATAACTAGTTATAAGAAAGTTAATATGTGGACTAGCTGTATAAGATCCTGTCTTATGGACGGGGAAAAGTGGCGAGGTCGAAAGTACAGACCTCATAAAAAAAAAAAAAAAAAAAAAAAAAAAAAAACTCAATGTCCACGGAGTAATTTAGGGCCGCGTGCCGGGCGATGACTGTGTATATTGGCAGCAAGAAGCCTCAGAATCAGGCCGTCCATAGACTAATTTGCACATTTCTTACTTCTTCGAGTCTGTTCTTGAGGTCCACATAAGAAGATTTGCGATTTCTCAACGCTTGACCTACTAGAAAACAATCATCCCGTGGTTCGGTACATGTCTTTCTGCCAGAACCAGGCCTTCTCTTGACGGAACCGGCCTCTCGATAGCGCTGCCAGGTCCTTTGAACTGTCGACCGACTCACATTTAGCCTCTGAGCCACGTAGCATTGGCTGCAACCTTCTACAAGCAGCGCAATAATTTTGCTCGCTTTTATCACTTTATCTACCATTTTCGAGATTGCTAAACAGCAATAACAATACTTTTAAATGTCAAGGACATCAGATAATTTAATAAAAATTGTCAAAAAGTTAATTAGAGTCGATATTAACTATAGGGAATTCGCGCCACAAAATGTAGTTAAAAGTTGTTTTCTTTGAAAACCAGGCTCAGTCAAAAATTTTAATTTGGAAGGTACTCTTATAAATATTTTGGCACTTTTATAACTGGCCAGTAACATGTTCAAATGATTAAAACCTTTTTGGTATTTTATTTTTTTCAGCCAGGAAGAAAATAGAAACCGCCCGTTTTTTTTGCAAATGAGTGTATAATGTCCAGATTTATACAAAAAGTAGTCGTTCGCTCTAAATAAATAGGTATTTTCTCCTTTAACCAAGTTTTTCTATCCTTGCATCTTGCAAGATGCAGTATGACTCCATATAGGGTTAAAATGGTAGGTATACAGTTATGAATGTATTTTTTAAATTACTATGCTTTGTCCTATACAACGCGAAGTATATTTTATTCTTGTTTAGTATGGTAGAATTAAGTTACAAAAACATCTCTAGGTTGCCTTAACAATCTCGTATTTTTATAATACGTACGACCTGTCGATTTAATCAGTATTCAAAGTCCGACTCTGCCTAAAATATATGGCTTTTTTTCTAAGAATACCTGAAAACATATTTCCCTTTTGTTTTTGTACTTTAATTTAAAGACCATGTGTCACGTAAATCTTGACTAAAAATACATTGGAAAACGCTTCTCTTTAAGTTTAGCATAATGTACTCTTATTTAGACATTTTATGTATTTTTCATATTTCATGAAAGTACATGTAAGGCCATATACGTACCATGATTGGTAAGTATATGGCCTACATAAATCTTCCCAAAAATCTGAAATATCCTTGTCGTCTTACAAAACATACGTGTATCTTAAACCAATGTGTTAACAACAAGTCTATAAATATGTTGTGCAGAGAAAGGTTTTCGATGTTATGGAGTGAAAATAAAAGGTGAAAAGGCCCTTGATTCTGTCAATGACTATTGAAAAGTTTCTAAATAAAACCAGTAGGATAACCCTGTTTGTTTCCACAAAGGGTACCCTTGGTCGACAACATATATTTTTTTTCTACGGAAATCCTGAAATAGGAATGTAAAAGCAAGTTTTGATTCCTAAAGGATTTTTAGAGCTTTACGGAATTCTGTTGTTCGATGTTTGTGGATAATGTTACTAGATAGTCGATATAATAGGAATAAGTAAGGGATGATTTTAAATTAACTAGTTTACAATAATAAATCTATAAAGGTGGTGTAGTGTTTAAGAACAATAAATGTGTGTTAAGATGTAAATAATTACACACATACATCTACGTCCAACTTCACCAGAAATAGTTTGGATATGACTAGTGTAAACAAATTGCGTATACTGTGAATAATTCATCAAAGAAACGGGCGCTGACAAATGAAATCTAATGAATACGATATGAGAGACGTAGGCGAGCTTGCTGAGCTGAGATTCATGCAAAAATAGATTACACTTATCCATAGGGTGGTATCACTGGTATTCCGTAAAAATATTGCAGACACTTTAATTCTTACGAGTAGTAATAAAATTCTGTTGTTATAGTACGTATTTGAAATTACGTATTGAGTAGATTGAAGTCAAGACGTGTAAATTTAAATAGACACTAGCTTTTTCCTCCGGCTCCGTCCACGTCTAAGTCGATTATCGCTGTAATATGTACCTAGCTTGTGTTGTTCCTCTAGAATAATCTCTATGCCAAGTTTAATCGATATCTGTACATCCGTTTAGCCAAGAAAATATAACAGAAGACAGAGAGAGAAACAGGCCGATAGCCTTTTTTCCAATTTATATATAATATAAGTACGAAAAGTACGGATTTTTGTATTTAGGTAGGCGTAAATGATTTAAAGACACACATAAATTCACTCATTATAAAATTTTCTGGTTACTATAAATTATTGTTACGAGGTTCGGCTGCAGAATTAGTGCTCGCATCAAGTGTTTGCTTAAAACAATTTTTTACTCATATTTATGATTAGGAGAATATATATCTACAAAGTTTCCTATCAAATTGCCAAATTGATATTTGAATATGTATGATATACAAATATATATTAAAAGTATATTCGCTTAATCAAAAATTTGGTTTTCAGAAAATAATCGATGAGTGCACTAATTCTACAGCCGGCTCTTAGATTATTAGGATTAGAAAACTATTTTTTTTTACGCGGGGAATGCTTTTTGCTCCATACGTACCTCATACCTCACGGCGCGGCTGGTACACAATTTCAAAGTCGCGCAGTGTGCTATGGAGAGGGCTAGGCCCGGCGTTTCTCTGAGGGATCGTATTAGAAACGACGTATTCCGACAGAAAACTAAAGTTATCGACAGGGCCCACGGTATTAGCTGAACTGCCAATGGGCTGGCCATATTAGCTGCAGAATCGAGAACCGTTGGGGGTAAAAGTGTTCTTGAGTGGAGGCCGCGTTTCGGCAAACGCCTATTCCATTACAAAAAAAAAATGTAGTGTAGGACGTCCACATGCTGGGTGGAGTGATGATTTGCGCAAGACGGCTGCCAGGAGCTGGATGCGAGTAGCCGAAGATCAGATTAAGTGGCGTGCACGAGATGGTGCGGTAGCCCCGTACGATCCGTATGGACATCAGCCGCTGCAGACTCCTAATTTGAGCCTTATTGCGGGAGGGACCCGCCAGGTCCTCAAACCAAACGGGTGCCCTATAGAGGACAATGGATCGCACGACGCCCATGTAGGCAGCGAACTTCCTCCCTTGGTCCCCCGTGATTGGGCAGCAGACGATGTAATTTTAAATGTACCTAATGTAATGTAATGTAATGTTAGCAGGATTACCGTATGAAGGAACGCGTAAAATGAATGGGTATGAAGGAAGTCACAAATCACTACATGTTATAGTTCACTGAAGCGACTGTCTAATAAAAAAAAACACTGCATCAATTTTCATGCTGTTTTCACCAATGCATAGAGTGGTTCATAAGCACAATATAATGATATTTGTGAACTTTATTTTAGAAAATGTTTGTTAAAAAGGTACCTTTATCAACCACAGATGACAGCACAGTGCATGGACAATATTTTGGACATAATACATTTAAGGTATAAAAGTACTTCTTCTAAATATTATAAGTATCTTTTACCAATTAAAGCGTACATTTCTGTACGTTATTGTCTCGAGTTTTGTATTACACAAAAGGCACACAGTAACTTTGGGAAACATTTTCTCATATTACGAATTTAACGATTGTATATAGATATTTATGAATTTATGAAATTCTCGTAACACAAAAGAAGTAGCGACTCAATACACCGTCACATAAAGAACTCCAAATCCTTTGATATCGTACTTTTATTACTTCCGTGGTACTCTGCTTATTATATGAATGTATTATTGTTACATATGTAGACTTGAAGCATTATCGTATTTTTTATAACCCTTTATCGGTTACTATGACAAGTGAGTAGGAGCGACATAAATACGTGTTAAAACAAATATAACGCTGAAGTCGTTCTAGAAGTCTGCTTACAATATTCATGAAATAGGTTGAAATTCTCCAGCAATTTTAACCAAGAAGTACTCAGTTGTTTTCTCTAAATTAAGAATTCTGGAATGTGATTATATATTTACTTCAATGTATTACCTATTTAAAAGACAGGTATATCAATAGGTAAATAGCTTATTAGCTTGAGATGGCTATTTACCTATTGTTAAGTTATGGCTTATAGTTAATAAACTATAAGTGAAATTTGTTGAAATTATTAATGTATGGACTCCATTATATCCAAACACAAAACTATTAGATGTCTTGTTAAAATTTCAAAATGAAATGAAGTTGAACGAATTTCCTAACCAATAAAACGTTCTAGAAAAAACAAATGTAGTTGACACACAAAACAAATCTTGCATTCTTATACTACAACAATACAATTTATTGATAAAGATATTCTAAAACAACAGTCCGCTTCACTGACACTTATAGACAAATAATAATAGGTATAACTCTCAGAGGCCGACTGAATAAACACAGGCATCCGTCTATATCGCGTTGCTGGAATATTGTCTTGTTTATTAGAGCCGGACGATCCCCCGCCTGAGGCAAGGATCCAATATAATGGGAATACCTACTTCAACATTATTTGCAGATACACGGGTACTTACGAGATTTGCCTCGGGCTTGTATTAACGTGTGGCATGCGCTTAAATCGGCGACGACACCAATAAAGGAAAGGAACGTCTGATACAAATTCGGATATTAGAGAAGGTGAAACAATGTTTGGGATTTCTTTTTATATTTTTACAATTCTAACCCCGAAGCAACAAATTGCTTTGATATAATACTTTTCGGGAATAACAAAGAGATCACTAGTGGTTCGATGCTTTATTCCATTTTGTGACTGCGTTATTTTTAAAGGACTTTGTATTGTGTATCAGTCTACCTATGCAAGTATATCTATGGTAAAACCAAGGGTTGTAAATGTAACTAATACTTTTTACTGCGATTTGTTTTATATACATATTGTTAACTGACGAAATGTATGGATAAGAGTACGTAGTACAAATATACCTTTTCATATGAAAAAGTAAATTGTGTTCCCACATTCCAACATTTCAAATAGCGTTATTTTCCTTAAATCGTTTTATCGAGTTTAACATGATATCGGCAGTGAATAAACGGATCCTTTAAAGATTCTTGAGTTGCAATAATTTGCTTATAATTACAGTCTTTATCTGTTTGTATTGATTTGTTTCATCACTTATATCTACATTTACAGTAGAAGTAGTATAAACACAGTATTGTTAAATGTTTTATATAACCTACAATTAAATGACAACAACATTGTTTACAAATAACAATGTATACGAACTCGTGTGTATTATAACCAGCTCGGAGCGAAATAATAGACAAGTTGGACAGAACAACGTTGTAGGCTGAACATGCAGTTAATGTAACTTTGTAATAAGGGTTACAGGGCCCCTATGCTGCTTTGTTACGTTGCATAATTTTGTTATGCTCACTCTACTGAGAAATCTGGTTACCGAATACATTTTAAGGCAAGTTTGGAATATAGACTGCAGTATTAACACTTTCAAAGTGGTTTTGTTTTGTATGTGGCTGAATTAATTACTTTTGGGAACTCATTTTGAAGGAAAAATATGCAATGTGTTTAGTTGTTTATACATTCCAGAAACTAGCACGTGCGTATGCGACTGCCGATCAAGAGGTCTCGGGTTCGAATCCCCGATGGGATCAAAGCGTTGTTTTTTTAGTTTGGAGTATGGAAGTTTAGCAGTGTATCTTGTTTGACTTAGTTGCAGTAATCATAGTAAATGGAAAGATTTTTTAATTTATTATAATTAATTTACGCATGTTTTCACACTGTATGTAGGTAGCTTAACTTGGTAAGCCATCCGCGTACAAGGCATTCTTCATTTTTTGTATATTAATAATTAGCACGTGGGCACCAGAGCTGTGAGTGTATCATACCAGATGTCGTCTAAAAAATCTTAAGAGCCCCTTTAAGCACCGATGTTCCACTTACATACTTAAAGACAGATTTACGACTTAGCAAGGGAATTAGGCTAGTGTCAAAATCTGCACGTTTCAAGTGGTACTTCCGCAATAATGCTCATCTTTAATCAAATTCTTGTATTCTCTTTGATTTGTAAATATTTTGCATCGAATTTCCATAGGTTTTGTTCGCTATAGAATTTAAGCGTGAGCCCACGTTATTATTTACTTATGTTAGTAGATTACAATCTTAAACTATCCATATCTAGAGCATAACGTTTGTTCTACTTCTATTAATGTATATATGATGGGGAACTTGAAAAAGTTTCCTATATTTTTTTTTATTTAACTATAACATATGGACACCTGGTACTGTATAACAATTTAAATTGCAAATTGTACCAATTTACATGTGTTAATATATAGCTATTGTGATGTTGCTCGTTGAATAATTGTTTAATTTTGTTGTAATCTGGTTTCGTGTTATCTTAACACGCTTAGCAGTGTTTAAATATATATCACAATACACAATAGATTCGATATTGATGTAGCTACGCCACGGCAATTGAAGAGAAACAGACGCATCAAGCGCAAATACTACCTGTAGAAGATTATCATGCAATAATTATAGCGCACTTTAGTGTTCTGTTCGGGTGATAAACTATGGAAACAGGGTTATAGTAATGTAAATAATAAAATTGGATTGTCTCTATGTAATATCAAATGAATACTTTCTAAATAAACTTATTATTATATTGTTATATATTTATACCCAGTGTGTCAAACTACTTTTTTATAAAGAAAAGCTAAAATCACCTACAAACGTTCGTACTTCAGACACAATACATGACATCAGTTTACCTCCTATTTATTTTGCAAACAAATTATATTTTGATACATAAATTATATTGAGCTTCTCATAAAAATAGCTCCCATGGTAACAGTACACTTATCAATTTAAGTGACTTATATCAGCAACAACAATTTTGCAAAGAGCTTAGTGATGTACGAAGTGGCAATCATAATTCTTACGCAACAAATGTTTTAATAAATATATTAAAAATCTCGACAGTATTCGCGTGCTTGTCACAACAGTTTGTCCCGCGTCCCACACTTCCACTCCACAACTGTTAGCCGTGCGCCACGTGTCGATAGTGATAGACTAGATACTAGCGGTTTAAAGACGCCCAACACTCCGTCAGAGTGTTTTGCACGTAATAATAGGATAATGTTGATGCGCACATGTTACGCGAATGCTGAGCGATAGTGTGGCAAATACGTTTAAGTGCAAACTATAAAGAGATTGTAGTACGCCAGACACTTTGTAATATTATGCAGGGTATGAAGCGTGATAAGCTTGGTAACTGGTTGATATTTTCAACATAACGTCGATATAAATATCAAATGATATGAGATTTTGATGTGATGCAGCAATGGTACTTTTCATTTAGTCACTTAATGATACCCTAGCTAGACTTTTGTTTTGTAAAATGAATAAGAAAAGAAATACGAGTATGCACCTATATAAATTACCTATATTGTAACTTTCCAAATTAATGTGTTTTAATATTGTAAGTATGATATATAATATAAGAGATCAGAGATATGAAAATTTTCTGTAATACAAGTAGTGGAATTTCATTAAGAGTTCGGTTTAAAAATAAACAGTGAAATTTAAATTGTAAAGTAAAATTTAATGTTAAAGTTATTGTTAGGCAGAAATGGCAAAAGAGGCATGTCACTTTAACCATGTCTTATTGCATTTCTCCCATGAAACATAAATTTACTTACTAATGGGTATATTATCAAAGTACTACTCCTTTTATTTGCAAAGCCACACACGTACAACAAACTTACATATTATAAGAACAATATCAAAATGCGCGCCCGCCGTTGCAGAAGGGTGAACAGAATCATAACACAAAGAAAAAATACGGTTATTTTACACCAGTGCGGTAGATTATATCTTTTATGTTCAAAATCAACAGGAAGCTTTCAAATGGGGCATGTAACCTACACTTATTATAGATGCTGTTTCGCGAGGGTGCATAAATTTTTTAAACCAAAGGGTTTGTGCAAACAACTCTGTGAAAGTAATTTGGTACTTTTTTCGTAATTGTACGATACGAGGAGAGAGATGCAGCGGTGGCGAGCGTTCGACCGTTTGCAGAGTTTCAAAAACTTTTAATTTTTATTTCGACGTGGAAACAAAGTAAACACTGTGCAACCGATGTGGAGTATTTATAACCACTAAATATAATAGATATTTAAGACGAAATCCTTTATAAATATTGATAGAATTTTAAACATGTTTTAGTCAGCAATACTGCTTATTTCGAGACAAAAATAGGTTCTTTATTTCTGTTAAAAATGTAATACCTTTTAAGTGGATACTAGTTATAATTGAACTATGCAGTCATGCCAAGCATTGCCACAGAAACGCTGTTTAAATCATCTGTAAAGATGTAAAGGCATGTTATATAAATATTATTCGTAAGCTTTTGAATTATTTTCTTTAAAACGGATGTCAAATTTCTCACATTTGTTTAGATGCTGAAAATAACATTAAAGCAACAGCTTTTTTGTGGAAATTAAACAAAGAATTATTTAACAATTTATTAATAACACAAATTTCTCAACTCTTAAAAATAAACCTAAACTAGATTAATAGAAGTGAAATAAATAGTGTATTCAAAAAACTAACACAATACACTACTTTCAATAATAATGGTCTTAAAGTGGTCCAATACTGATCTCAGTATACTCGTAGGACAACTTTTCTAATAATTCTAATTTCTAATAATCATCCCGATTATTGGAAATTACTAGAAATAGCTTAGAAATTTCGACCATTTTATGCTAATGCTGCTTGCTAATCGAAACCATAATCGAGCAGTATAATGTCAAATGTTTATGTTTTAATACGATCTTGAACCTATAGAGTTCAAAGTCGTGTTAAAACAGAAACATTTTGACTGCGTTGTTGGTCTAGTGGTTAACGTGTCATTTGTCCGATTTTTATTTATTTCTTTATTTTTTGTGTAAATTGACAAAAGTTATAATTTTGTTCTCTTCTTATGTTTGTTCGAGTTGATCATTCTTCCGTTTATTCCATTCATTAAAAAATAAGCGCAAGCAATTTTTCTTGAATTAATATACAGATAATCAAGCTGTATTTTCTCTTTAGTAACTCAGTAGTAACACAAATCGTACTTACCTATATATCTAAAACATCCCTTATTTTTGGAGAAGCAAAGCGTCCATTATGTGGTATTTTTTTTAATTTATCAATGTAGTCGGTTGGTAATTTACACTCGATGGCTCCTTTGATCAAACAGTTTAGGTAACTAATAGATGGTCGCCTACTTTCAGGAAGGTCTTCAGGAGATAGTGTGTTGTTACTTGGTGGTGGAGGTTCGAAATGGTGTTGATATGTTCTACATTCGACGTTTTTTGCATTAGCTATTATATTAACCATTTTTGAAAAATATTCCTTTGTTGCCACTCCTTCTTGTCTAGAATAAAAAAATGGTAACGAAATGATACTTAAAGAATATCAAGAATTTCCTCTAGAAGAAGTACTAATATTAAAGTTTCAGTAATTCTTCTAACAAAAACATGAAACTCTGTTAGGGTACAGCAATTTTGTTGGTATAAGCTGATATTACGTAAGTCTCTAAACTCAAACAAATAGACTTAAATGTGAAGAAACTTAATTTTAGAAACTAACAGGTACTTTTGGAGTTAACATTTTAATAATTTAATTTCTACTTCTTGGTATCCCACCATTCTAGGAAGTCATCTGCATAATTTATATTCATAGTTCTGTTCTTCTACGTTTTGCAGTCGATGAATATTTAAAACAATATTCTAGCCTTACCTATCCAACGCTGGAAGATCGTCATTATTCAGTTTCCAAATAGCTCCCCATACAATTTCGTTTTCCGTTGGGACTATTGTACAAACTGCTCCTTGCCAATTTGTGTTATATTTTGCGAAATCAAGTCTGTGATTCTGGAAAAAGTGTAACTGTTTATTAAATAAAAATACTTTATTTTTATTTTATTAATAATAGAAAAATAAACAATAACGTTACACACATAATTTGATGTTGTTCTTATCGCTGACAAGTAACTTATTAACCAAGTGACATAATTCATAAGTATTTTACTGCCAAATATAACATTTTTGTCGTGAGTTCAAAGTTCAAAGTGACAAAAATGTTCTTAGCCTTTGAAATGGTGGATTTAACACGAATGGGCCGGCTCAACCTGGACGGTACTATCCTCTCACAGAAAACCAATCTAAAATGACAACTGTTCTGTTTCGACGGTGAGTGCTAGACCGAAGACCATTTCAATAGCATGGTGATTCACACTATTTGGATCACTACTATTACAACTAGTCTTATATTTTACTCATTTATTTCATCAAGCAGAGAAGAGTCACTTGGGTAGGTTCATATAAAAAATAAGTAAATTTGGTTCAAAAAACTTTCAAACCATATGTCTTTCAATTTATTTGTACTACAAAATTAAATAGAAAATTCTTACGTGGAGTTGACCAACTGCAACGAATATAGCAGAGGGATTATTTATAAGAATTCGCCTTTTAAATAAATTACTACCATATGCAAAGTAGAAAAAATAGTCTTTTGAATGCTGACCCATTCTTATATAATCACTGTATTAATCATTCATATAATAATATTTTCATTTAATTATAATTAGAGCAATTAATATTGGTAATGGTAAGCAGTTTTGTTGTCAAAAATTTAATCGTCAATGGTTGTCAATGTCAGTAGATGTATTTTTTTAAATTACTTTTATTGTTTGAATATCCGTGATTCAACTGTCAACCCGTAACGAGCCTAGCAAGACTTTTTGTCTATTCAGTGCCATGTTTGCGAATTAGTAAGCTTTTAATTGGTAGTTGTTGTATAACTTGCCCCTCACTTTCTCTGCTAGATGAATCTAAGAAACATAAAATTGTAGCACACTAAAAGGTATTCAGAACGAAATTATCAGACCAGAGTTAGTTCTCGATAATCAAAACCATATAAGCAAGCACTTACTTGTAAAATTACTACAGTCATTATTGAAAACGTGTCTGCGTTAAAAATACATTATAAAGAATGCTACCACTTGAACAGTACAGTACAATTCCATTCTCATAACGTATGCAATTTCAAGAGATAATACTAAACATCACACTAGTAACCCGTATCTTTTTCTGATGCATCCTCAGCGCCACATGTTAGGCATTAGTTGATATATATGGCACTCTAATCCAACGATCACAATATACAATGTCAGGGATTATAGAGATTTTACTGGTTAAGTCCTGCGCGGTGGTCTCAGACCCTGTTTTTGCCATGAACATGACATACGGTCGAGTGCGTTTATCACATCTGTCTAAATTTTATTGTGGTTTGTAAGCGGTGGGAATTATTTACCATCAATCATTAGGTGTCTGTTTGGTTCATAATTTACTATTAATATAATATCAAAATAGCTAGTATCTGTAAACTTAAACCATGTTAAATAAGAATCAAATGGTCATATTCTCATTTGAATGACAGTTATACTTGCTTTACATAAATTGCCTACTGTTAAGTTTACATAAAATTTTATAGGATAATAATGTTTGAATATTCAAAAAATAAAATAGTTCACGTGCCTAATAAATTTAACAATACTTTATACTTTAAGCGAGTTTAAAATTTAGGGATGAAACTATACACCGCACGAATACTTTTATTGACCGCTGACAGTCACCCCTTCGTTCGGCTAATACTGGTCTCATGTTCATTCATGATTTAGGGGCTTGTATTGTTAACAGTAAAATTAGTATCGAAAGGTGTGACGTAGTACTTGATGGTTATTCATGCGCACGTAATGGAACCAGTTTCTGTTATGATTTTATGGGGTTTGAGTATGCAATTTTTTAACCACGCACACAGCACGAGTTGTTGACAATGGTGGCCCCTTTCAATTTTAAATTTTGTAGTCATTAAAAGATTTATTGACTATCGAATATACTATAAATATTGTAATTATTTTGAGATTTTTTTCGACTGTACAATTGGCCTAGTGGTCGCCACGCCGCTTTCTACTGCGCCAAGTGTCGTGGATTCAATTCTACATAGGACAACACTATGAGTGATTCATAAAATGTTGATCTGTGTCTGGGTGTTCTTGGTGTCCGTTTCATGTATATTTGTAAAGTCCCCCGCGACACAGGATTGATGTTCCTAATGCGGGAGTTGTATTTTGAAAAAAGAAAAAAAAACAATGATTCAAAAATATTTATATTAAATATGCATGTTTTTATTTTATTCTTATAAATATAATTTCATAAATGCAAAAATAACTCTGTATACTTACTTCTGTCTGCCACGTATGTTTAAATATTTCCTCGTTAGTTTAGTTTGCTTACCTAAGTTTCTAGCTAGTTGGCACGTATAATTCATGTTAAACATAACCTTTCAGCTGAAAGTAACGTTATAATTAAGAGTTTATAGTCACCCGATCGATTTACTGCCTAGAAAAACAAACAGTGACAGATACATAAAATCAATGTTTCGAACTGCTAACACTTAACAAAGATATGAATATGCAATGCATTTACGAATTACTCACTTAAACGCCAGTTTACAAACGTTTCATAACACTTGGCGTTACGAGAGTTTTGCATGGATAATTTGTTTTAACGCACTTCACAAGTTTAATCGTAGGTCACGTTTTGGGACGGATGCTACCTCAGCACTTTTGTTTATTACACGTAAAGTTATATAGCTGAACTCTGTGGTGATTTGTTCTGGACAACAACACAACATGAAACATGTATTTAGGCTTTTTTGTTACTTGACAAAAAATATTTAAAAGATTTTATTGGATTTACTTGAAATTAAGTTTTCATAGGCTCAGCCGTCTCTATGTGTGATTGAAGTAGAAAACTAGGTGATCTGCTGATGCAGTAAGTCATCAGTCACGACAATATCGCAAGAAGTATTGCCAACCTTAAGTAGAAGTGGACATTGCTCTCAGAAACTGTCCCGATAGAGCCAAAAAATTCTTGAGTGATGACTTCTTACCGGCAAACGAAATATGTATGGTCCTAATAAGATGTTTGATAACCTGATACCTAAAGGTTGTCAAGATCGAACCACTACCCACAAGGGTAGTGGTTCGATCTTGGTAGCACATAACCAGTTTTTGTAGCCAACTGTGAGGTAGGCTTTATGCAGCAATGTACTTTGACGGATATACGGAGATGGTAATGAGCTGTAAGCTTGATGAAAAATGTTGAAAAATAAACACCTACTATTGAGCTACTAGACGCTTTAGTTTTCAAAGTACCTACCAACTCATTTGTATCCAATTTACTAAACTGACAATATCAGTTTGTCCACTTCACCTTTGTCAGCCAACTGGTTCCAATGCAAGTGCAAATGAAAATTGAGTTACTCGTTTCTGCATATAAACAGGTCATTTACTGAAGTGGTTGCATGCCTTCACATTAATACGAAATACTGTTAGAAATTCCTCATTTTAGCAACTTCTATTTTATTTTCATAGCCATAAGGTCGTGGGTAATTAAAATCTACAATAGATCAATGCGTTCAATAGTTAATGATTACGCAGAAGCCCTAAGAGAACTTTTAATGCATTTGCTAAGTAAGAAGCAAACAAACTGACTATATCGTAGTAGTAAGTACTACGAAACAAATCATTTCATTGACTATTTTGTAGTCATAATAATTAATAGCATAATACGTAACATTGTTGTATCATGTTTTTGTTGTACATCAAACTTATTCACGATAAGGTATATTTATAAATTCATGCTTTCATATCATATCATGTTCATTAAAACTTCAAAAGTTAACAGAGAGCTTAGTCTCGTACGCAATTTAGGTTGGCTAGAGGTTTTCTATTTTTATTTTTAAATCCTAATTTAATGTGAAGTTATCAAAGTGTGGACTAATGGCAGTTACCAACAAATTCACAAAATTATAATATTGGCGATCACATAGTTTGAAACTTGCATAATTAAATCATATATAACTAGCCTTTTAACTTTCTATTTCAACTAAAATGAACCTCCAATTTGAGCAAAAATTTGTAATATTTTCTGAGGAATTTCAGATATTACATGTACTCAAGGTATTACTAAAAGTTAGAGAGAATTTAGTATAAAATGGATACTAAATACTGAAGTTGAAAATAAATATGATTAAAATGTGAAAATATTTTATCTATGTATTTGTATTTCAAGTGAAGTAAATAAAAATGCCAGGCCAAGTGGAGTGACGATTTGCGCAGGATGCGAGAAGCCCAAAATCGATCAAAGTGGAGTTCAATGGGAGAGGCCTTTGTCCATCAGTGGACTGCGATGAGCTGATGATGATGAAATAAAAATGTTATAACAGTGAGCGTTACAGAAACATAAATATTTTATACATGATAAAATTCACACATATAATATACACAATAGTAGTAGTATAGTAGTAGTGTAGTAGTATAGTATGTATATTATATTACGCATATAAAATAATATACATACTAATGTCATCAGGTAAAGTTTGTGAAGTTGAAAGGGGTAATCACTGAATCTACTTAACCGATTTTAGCAAACATTTAAGGAAACTACATTTTTTGTGACTGTCATAACCCATAACATATTAAACTGAAAAATGATTATAAATATTATTAATTGGCAATAGTTATTAGAGTAAAAAACAATCAACCTATTTGTAGTAAAATTGAAGCACTGGTATGGAATAATCTTAATACAATAATGTCTTCTAAACATTTGTACAAAACCAAAGACTATTTAATTTTCATTTCCCTATATAGTTCCAAATACGTACACAAAATGAAAAAAAAAGCTAAACAAACTGTCCAAGTCCATTAGACCATTCTTTATAAACCAAGCGATTCGATTTCTAACAAGTATAATCAGAGTTGATGCAGTACACACAGAAGCTAAAAGTAATCTGATACTTGTTCAACAAATCTAGCGACTTATCCGGTGACATCGTGCGACACGTGTGTGTAATCCATGCATAGTAAATAATTTTATTGTCGATACCCGATTCTGTACTATTACAAGCATTTCAATGCTTTAAAAATTTTAACAGAAAATACGTGATTTTCTTGTTATAAATATTGATTTTGTAAATGTAAATATCTTCCATATTTTTTGTTATATCAAGATTTTATAAACGTTTCTTGTATAATAGCCGGGTGCTAAGTCTGTATCAACACTGTCTGAAGCAGAACTCTATTCAAGGTACTACATAAAATTTCTTAAAAATATATACGGTTCTGGTACAAATAATTCGTGTCAATGTTGACTGCCTTGTTGGTCTAGTGGTTAGCGTATGCAGCTGCTGATCAAGAGGTCTCGGGTTCGATTCCCGGGTCAGACCAAATATTTGTGTGATCCACACCTATTTGTTTCAGAGCCGGAGTGTGTTTTCTATGTATTAAGTATGTTTTACAAAAAGAAAAGTATGTTTATGTATTTATATCAGTTGTTTAGTACCCATAATACAAGCTCTGCTTAGTTTGGGACTAGATGATGTGTGTAAAATGTCCGAAATATTTATTTATTGATTTAAATTTAACATAAGATTTTTTATGTAATCACTATCATTTAGCAGTGGCGGGCTCTATATTGCATATATACTGGTTATAAGGTAAAAAAATGTTCATGTTCGTCCTCAAGAATCAAAGTATCTATCCTGATAAATTTCATTAAAAACAGTGTAGCGGTTTAGCCGTGAAATCGTAACAGACAGGCAGACAGAGTTAAATTTATGATATTGGTATCTAGTATAGATAAAATTAATACAAATACAATTGTAGGCAAAAAATTATAACTTTGCCAATGTATTTAAAAGTCAAACATAACCGGTAACTGAAACTTGATATCAGCCCCCTACCTTTACTCCTAAACGAACATTCCAGTGTATCCGAAATAAATAACATTATAAATCATTCTCCTCACAAACTAATTTTTTTAGTGAAATTTGTTATTCCGTGACAATCTGTTCCGCTATTTGCTTAGTGACTAAACAGATGGTCGAGAGCATTCATCATATTCGGATTTTGAGTTTTGAGTGCAATGTATTTCTTGCGTCTGACAGGAAACTAATCGCGTCTTACGAAGAGAATTTCATTAATTTTCGTCTCTGAACTAAAAAGTTCATTATAAACCAACGGTATCTCGTCACTAATGTTATGTTTAAATATTTATACATTCCTAAAATTAAATCAATAACTTTAAATGTTTACGTACAAATTATGTTAAATGATATGTATCAAGCAATAATCTTTTGGGAATATAATATCGTAACGACCAAACCGAGGGTATATTAATATCGATTGTGACATCCATACTTCTATTCCTAACATTTGAAATTCGAAAGTAAATGTCTGTCTGTTACACTTTCACGGCCAAGCCGCTGCACCTATTTCAAAAGCGTGTAAATGTTGGTGTATGCAACACTAATAATAATAAATCTATAGAATTTTACGTTAGTATTTTTTAATTATTAGGTAGCTATTAAATTAATATAAAGCTATTGAGGGATTAAAGAAATGAGAACAATTTAATTATACCCCGTCTGTATATTTGATGTACATTAGAGTTTCCGTTACTAAACAGTCACAACTCGTCTTCATCAAGTCCAGGATTGGAAAATAAATTCTAACAAGCATTAGCACACTTTTTGCAATAAATCAACTAGTGTGATTGCACTTCGGCGTTCGTATCATGTTCGCAATGCTATTAGAAGCTGACATTTGCTCTCTTGGTACATGGGCATTTGGAGAATCTCAAAATTACTCATTTGGTATTTCAGTCACGGGCCACAGTGCCGATCCAATGCTGATTTTTACTTCTTTCAATTCCAATTGCACTATTTCAGCAGGTAATTTGTCTTCATATTTTGCTAAATCGCCACGAACTTTGAAAACAGAGTGATAAAATACAATTTATTCCCATTTAAAAGTATGGAAATTACAGTTAATATTGCACATTCAGTACTTAATATGATGGTATTGATTATGGAAGATGTTACAAAAGAGCTACCAGGTAGAATATAGCATACATATATTAATCAGAAGTGCTTCTGAATAATATATGTATGCTACCCCCTCTTTTATGCTAATCAATTACATTACACACAAGTATATTATTATATTTAATTTTGTTGTGTGTGCCAACATGTGTCAGCTGCTAGTTGACAGTCAAGCGCCATATTGGCTGATGGATGTAAACGTGAATGTCATTAATAGTCATTCCCATTTTTGTAAGAAAGAGCTTACATTCCGAGTGACCCTATTTTCATTTAATCAGGATCTGATGAAATTCTGGAGTAGCTTACAGAATTCTGTAGTTTTATTCAATTATTAATATGTTTTCTGATACTTGTGCATTTGTTTTCAAAAATATGAAGATAATGAAGACAGCAGATGGTATAAGTTTAAACTTCATCTTCAATATCTCTACACCTACACACCAATTATGGAACCAATCACAATGTGACGAAAGCCACCAGAGCTTTAAATTGGCGTTGAAAATTACCGTAACGGTTACGCTTATATAAAATTTAGCTTCACGATTAAATGTTTTATAAATACGGCATATTTGACATGATTTATTGACAACCTGTTGTGAGGAAGAGTTATTGTGAAATGTGTACTAATGGCGCATTGTCTTGAGGGGTTGCCTCGTTACCATGCAACACTGAGTTTTAATGGTTGAAATCCTACAACGGAAAATAATGTGTTTTCTTCCACAAAGTCAATTCCACAAAGACGTATCTAGTTAGAATGTTTTTTAAATCCTTTATTTATAAATATCCAAACAAATATATAATTAAGTTGTACTAAAAATAGATCAGAATACAGATGAAACACCCTTGAGACCAAATTCGTTAGGAGCACCGTGAGTCAGTAAACGTCTGGCTGAAGAAAAAGTCCCCTAAACAAATTGTTGGCAAACGAGAGAAGTGTCCAAGAGCGAAAATATGTTGATTGAATAAAGAAAACTATTAAAAGTTTTTCCTTGGAGTTTCTGGTTCAGTTGCGGCAGACAAAATGGAAACGGTGCGTTGAATGACACTGTGTCGTTAGCTATCGTCCACTATGGAACTTGCACTGGGAGTTATTGTTACAACTGACTAGAACGCTAAGACATTATATAGTTTACCAATTTAGTTGATAAGTTTGTTGTATCTATGGAGAATTCGTGTTCTTTTCAATGGTACAACTATAGAGGCAACATTTATTAGTTACTGTCCATTGCTTCCCCTAGATACCTGGTACTGAACGAACACATTTTTTAGCCCCCTTAGTCTATATTGTCGGCCCCTAGAATCTCACTGTCTCGACTAAGCGAAAAGAAATATTTTCTTAGGCTTTCTTCCTTAGTTACCTGTAAAACCGTGGTACCACTGTACCACTGCGGCCCCATTCTACTGTACCACTCCTGGATCCTGTTTGTGCCGCAATATACTTTCGAACGGTGAAAACCATTAAACAACTTTTTTTTCTTGCAAAGTAAACAATTAAAAGTCAAGTGCAAGTAGGAGTCGTTCTGAACATAATGAATTATCAGATGGTGGGTCCAAACAACTTAATAAACATGCATGTCTAGCAAACTTAGTTAAAGTTATCAATTACTGACAAGTTTACTGTTAAGATTAGTAGCACGAAAGGATACTTATTTTTTATTGCTTTCTTATTAATAAATGAGTATTTTTCCTATGAGATTTTTTTTTCTTAAATCTTTTTTGTGGCGCAAGAAAATGCATCTTTTTAAATAAATGAAAATGCATCTTTTTAATTTAAATAAATTTAAACTGGTACCGAAGCTATAATTATTATTAAACGATTTTGAGTGATTCATATATATACAGACACATATTTACTAATATCTAAACAAAAAGTCATCGCTCTAAGTTTTTGTGAACGCAATATCTGTGCGAAACTTAGTTTCCCTTAAGATTCGTATAACTTTCTTAATACTTCGACGAGATTATATCCACTCGGCCGTATGCTATACTCAACAATATATCCTTATAATAATAAAAACGACAATTCCCTTTTATTTGTTGCATTAACTTCTACGGGAATAGTAAACTAATATGTAATATTTCTGGTTGTTAATTCTGCTCAATAAAATCGAACTGTATACGATACTTCAGAATAACTGGGAATAATAAAAATAATTTTATTGTTGATATTGAATGACCAACCTATAGGTAGCTTATAATACTTTTTTTTGGTATCCGGTCTTAATTTATTTCTTAACGTTATAAGCCTAATTTTGCCACAGTTTCAGTATATTAGCTATCGCAACAAAGTAGCCTATATTATTCTTCAAAAGTTAAAGTACATCCATGCTAAGTTTCATTGCATTCGGTGCAGCGGTTTAGGCGTGAAAGCGTAACAGAATTACTTTCGAATTTATGATATTCGTATAAGTGATTTGGATTCACCCAATATGTTTTATATTGGTGCAAAAATGCAAAAGGATTCGTTTGTTTTTAGCTTTAACACACCCTGTTAGCATTTATCTACGGAACAAATAAATTTAAAACCACAATGTGTTGAACTGGTAACTGTCACATTGAATTATTTGCATACCATCGCAGTGGATGGGCATCAAATACTTCTAATTCCACTCACAGCCTTCGAATAATTCAGTCAGTGTATCTTTTTAAAAAACCCGACGTCAATTAAAATGAAGTTGATTTTTTTGGTTTCCAAAAAAGTGTTGGAGCGGGCGACGAGCTTTTGAATCTTTTGCCGCGATAGGCACATTCTACAGGTGCAATGTCTGCTGGTGGCCAAGCGTGTCAACCAAACCCTCGCCGATGTCCACTATATCTAAATGTGTTAATTATTTATTAGAGAATTATGAACTCTATTCGTTTCGTATTAAAAGTGTTATATGTTCCATTAATATTTATATTGGAACAATAAGTAAAAATTAAAATGAAGAGACATTTTAGTTGGTTAAATATCCTTTTGACCCTTATCAAACGAGGTGTTTAACGAGCAAACTTTATTTTTTTCTCCATTTCATGAGTCGAGCGTACAGTAATTAAAAGTTGATAGCATCTTGTTCCCAGAATGAGATCGGATATACATATTTGTGTTTTAAGTAAAAATTAAAAGAGGGGAGTTATTTAAACTCCATGGTGTTTTATGAAAACATTAATTTCCCTTGGGTATTGTACGTGGTTTATTATTTCATGAAGGTAGACCTTTAAATTTAGTGTAAGTGCTGTTCTTATAAAAATAGGTGAAGATGAAAATAACTTGTTTACTATGAATACAGGCTCTGCTTAGTTTGGGACTAGATGGCATTGGGTGTAAGATGTCTGAAATATTTATTTTTTATTATATAAAACTAAATGTAGAATAGACGCACAATACGGATCACGGGTATTGGGCAAGAAATGTTTGATATTATGTAAATATAAAATACATATATGTCATATACAGATAACTGCCTCGTTGGGCTAGTAGATAGCGTATGCCGGTTGTCATGAACATCTAATGCAATCGTTATTGGGAAGTCAGTGCTCTTACAACTAGTTCAACCTTTGAATTTCAGTTCTCCCTTAGGGTTGCGGAGGTCCGATGCCAGTCGCTACGTGGAAAAACTGATATTAAGGTAAAACCGGTTCAACTAGTTGCCGACCCCAAAATAATATTGGGAATAAGGCTGGGAAGAAGATACAGATAACAGATAGTCTATGGGAGTCGTAGATAATGCAGGCCATCGCACGTTCGTATTGTTATGGAAAAGTACAATTTCTCAATCTTTTTTGTAAGTCTTTCTTCACAAAGTGAAGCTGAGTGAACAGACAAATAAGATTTTTTAGCATTTGCATATATGCTACTGTCATTATTAAAAATATTAGTTATTTAAAATCTACTTACTTGCTTATAGTGGCGACTGCAATAGATTATCTCGGTGATGATAAAAAAATTGCCTCTGAAAATTTACGGATACATAAGAAACATTGGTTTGTTCTTTACTTTTATTTGAAAACTCTACCACTTGCTACCAAAAATCTTTGTTTTATAAATTTAAATTGATTCAAGATATTTTATGTAGTACGTGAAGATATTATCCACCTTGGCAGACTAATCAAACTCATTAGATATTATCCGATAAAAGTAACCAATCTCCTACACGAACCAACCCCTACGCTCAATTATTACAAAAAAAAAATTCCTAGCCTTTATTCCCAAATTTATTTGGGGTCGGCTATATACTGTGGTGGTGGTGGTGGTGGTGGAAAATTTAGTTGGACGTACAAATGATCTTAACGTACTTCCGATTTTGCATAAAACGCAATGTGTATCGGTACTACACATCTTCCGAGCCTTTATTCCCAAGTTTTATTTGGGGTCGGCTACTAGTTCAACCAGTTTTACCTGAATTTCAGTTTTTCCACGGAGCGACTGGCATCGGACCTCCGCAACCCTAAGGGAGAACTGAAATTCTAAGATTGAACTAGTTGTCAGTATATTTGAGGGCACTGACTTCCCAATAACGATAGCCATAGATGTTCATGACAACCGGGACCGACGGCTTTACGTGCTCTCCGAGGCACGGGCGTGAATCACCACCAAACTTCCAAACTCCGGGCTGCTATTAGGAATTTCCTAAGAAAATCCCAAAAACACTTTTTTGGCCCGACCCGGGATTTGAACTTGAGACCTCTTGATTAGCAGTCACATACGCTTACCACTAGATCAACGAGGCAGTTATGAATCGGTACTACACAATGATATATAAATACAGAATCCATCGCATATTAATCATTAATTAAAATCATACATATAACATTCCACTCAGTAGAACGTTTGCATATATCCATACCTAAAAACCTATATTAAGATGATATATTATTAATCTTTAATTTTCTTTATTAGCTCACTCCCCTATACAGCATGCGGGCACCCTCACCCTAGGGATTTGTAGGAGAGAGCGAAAATTTAAATTTGAATGACCCTCTACAATCACCTATAGTCAGAAATTTGTTACATTTACCTTATTATACCACCCCGTAAATAAACACAGACTTTTTTGTTGGCTTAAGATAGGGTTTGTATTTATTTAAATATTAATCTGTTACGTTTGTTAGCTGCGTTCTAATTAATAAGCAGAGTGCCTATTGGGTACAAGCCAATTATGATTGAGTGTACTGTGTGTAAAACGTACCACCGAGTTTAAACTGAAATTCAAATGAAATTTAAATAATGAAAATTTATTGTAGTTAATTTATTCAAGAATTAAAGACCTTTGTGATGGGTTCATAATATTAGGCACTTATTTTAAAATACATAAAAATTGGCTTTGAGTAATTTACTATGAAATTACTTTTCTAATAACGAAAACCATAGATCAACATATTATATAAAATTAAGTTCATAATTATAAAACATGTAGAATCTCTATTTATTGAGTTTTATTGATTAGTCTTACAGAATACAATCATAAATAGAGATATACAAGTAATACATGCTCATCATCTTCCTAGCCTTTATTCCCAAGCTTATTTGGGGTCGGTTACATACTGTGGTGTTATAAATAGGAAAAAAAAAGTGTTTTTATTACCAGTAGCAATATTTTTACTAAAATCATGCAGAATTTAAATAAATTTCAGAAATATATGAATACCAAAAAAATTATACCGCTGTATTCTGGTAAAAAATCTCTTAATACATTATATACATTATAGTTTTTATTCTTCAACTTGAACCAAAATGTACATCAACATGATACAGACAGAAAATGCATGTCTATACACATGTAATTTCTTTGTTATGAGAGAATTTAAACGGACTGAATGAATATTAACAGTGTTTTTACTACTACACTCAACCGTTTTTTTTACCAACAATGTTAATGTTTCTAGTAAAAAGTGCAAATGTGTTACAAAACCTAGATAAACATTTAAATTTTGTGTATACAAATGTGTTTTATTTTACCAATGCAAATTAAGACCAAGTCATAAGGATACTATTATGCAACTTTAAGTAGTCCTAGTCGAGATAAAACACCAGTACATCACGACTGTATTGCCAAAAAGATAAGAGGGAACATGGAAGTCAGGATTAAGAATGAATAGCCCAACATGCACTTACCAGGAACTGGTTCGTTTACTGAATTTTAAATGTTGTGTTCTAATTCTGTGGTGCAGTTTCGATGTTTGAGAATAGCGGTTTGTAGAGTAAACACGAATGTTGAAAGCAAAAACGTTTGATAAAACAATCACAAACAAGACTTATCGGGTCTCGTTCAGTTTGTTTATTTACCCTCATATAAATACAAATTATAGTTTTTTGGTAAGATTATAAATTTGGGGTTTTCTAAAAATTTATTTCAATACTTATGTACTTTAGCATTTTGGTAGTATTATTTTATAGTAATTCATTTTTAAATGTCAACAGTTTGCCATCATCTTCTCCGTCTTCACTATTTCAACTTTAGCTTTTCCCTCTCCATGATATATAATATGATGCTGATGGATACGAAGAACTCTACCCCGCACTTTCCTGACACAGAAATAACATTGAAAAAAAATATAAAACACAAAAGTTTAAAAAAGGCTTCGAACCTTTTTCAAACTTTTATCTAATGCACTAAAAGCCTTTGACTGAAGCTTCACATGTTTGTCACTTTTATTTTGGAAAACTCCAAACATTTGTTCTAAACCTATGAACAATATGACTATGCATTTGAAAAAAACAAGAAACAATTACTTATGGAAATATTTAAGTTGCAAGCTTTATTTATGCCGCGAGGTTTTGAAAGAGTGCTTTATTAGGTGACAGCCAAAGAAACGTTTAAAGGACCTATATAGTTTTAACCATCATTTTACTTGTTCTTCAGCACAATTACCAATATTAAGATATCTTTCTCCTTATTTGTTATAACAAGTATGTAAAATTTCATACGTAAAAACAATAATGTATTATTTTTTTATATATTACAGAACGGTATATCGTATCTGACTGCAAAACATTTCAACATCGGCACACCTCCGTCCTCGTATTTACCCAAAACTTTTCCGTCGCAGCTAATTTATTTTCCGACTAAATCTTATAAATTCGGGCTCGCCAGCGTCGTGCACGCGATCGTAGTTAAACTAGACTTTTTGATAACGCTATTATATTATTCGTGAATTCTTCTTTGGGTTTGTCTACATTTAGAATTTATTTACCATTACTTAGTTTTAGAAAATAAAGGCAGACAGCACTTCGGCTGCCTAAATTAGAATTATATTGAGTAAAAAACTTCTAAAAGATAAATTTCAACTTTATAATTTTGTAATTAGTCTATAGTTTTGGATAGAACGTGTACATCCAATTAAAATTTGAAAGATTGTATTGTTGAGGTTGTAGTTAAACTTTTAGATATTATTTGGAAAAGTTTGTGATTCCCTTGTCAGCAACAATCAGAAAGATATAAAACAGAATATATATTAACGAGAAAGAAAAGAATATGTTATGAGTATTTTCATGATTATGTTGAAATTATTATCATAACATTACAGTAGTTAAGCTTAGCCGAGCGACTTAAAAAAATCTAATTGCAAGATTACGTAGCTACAACGTGTCTTGCCAGACACCAACCCCCACTCGGCCGGGGTATGGACGTATGGCCTTAACCCTCTCCTGAGAAGAGACCTGAACCCAGCAGTGGGACGATATGGCTTGTTGATGATGTTAGTGCCGAAATAAGAACTATAAGAAAAAAAGTTTAAAGTATTAAACAGCAGTATACATGGAAGATTAATTATACCAATAAAAAAGTCCAAACGAATTTGGCGAATTCGCCGGCGAAGCAAACCATTTAAATTAGCCCCGATAACTTGAAAACCGAATGAAAAGGGTTTTACCAGGAGTGTTCCAATTAGTTTGCTGTTATTTTTCCATTCCGCTCGCCAGTATTAAAACTGGCTGGGACGGCAAATCTATTATTTATATTTCAACACATTTCAATCCGATAGTTTTGTTTTTATTGAAGATATTTACTACAATTACATCAAAAAACTTACTTTAATTTAAATATTTGATAAAAAAATACCATATATATCACTAAGTTTTTCTTTCTTCATCATTAACAGCCTTAGACAGTCCGTTGCTAGACATAAGCCTCTCCTTATCAAGGAGGTTTTGATTTACCATGTCACCCAGCCCGACAGATTTGTATAGGTTTTGTTTGAAGTTCGTCAGTAGGCGCCTTTTCGTAACAATTACAAGATGAACAAGGGTAGTTATACTACATACGTAATCTTACACAACAATTAATAATGAAACCGCATTTCTTCAACTCTAATTAATATTTAAATGCAGAGTTAAACTATAAGTAGTAATTGTATTCTGATTTAACATTAAAGATATACAACCGAGGCACGCGCGTCAATCGCCGCCAAAGTTCCAAACTCCAGGCGGCTCAATCTCAAAAACACTTTTTGGTCAGACCCAGGATTTGAACCCGAGACCTCTTGACCAACGAGGCAGTTACAATCAATATAACCAAATAATAAAAAATCGGCCAAGTGCGTGTCAGGCCACGCACAGGAAAGGGTTCCTCAGTCACCCATAATGGTACGTGGATTAGAAATTGTATCCAATGAATAATTGTTATGTTTACTTAATAATGCGTTAATTTAGTATGACGTTTTCCAAGTAAGCGCATTGTAAAAATTAAGCCTCTATAACTCTTGAACTAACAAAGTCATCGAATCCGTTATAGTTTTCCTTCAAAGTTCATTATATGGACCACTATCGCGAATTTTTTCAGATTTTTTGAGCCAGCCGTTTAGCTTTTAGAGGGGGGGGACGCCCTGTTTTTACAAAAAAGTGCCCTTTAAATACTTAAATCAAAAATCGTCTTAGAAACCCTTTATTGTTTTCAAAAGATCTATCTAATGATACCCCACACAATGGGGTAGCCACCAGTAAAAAGAAATCATCCTACCTTACGTATAGGGAGGTACCTACCCCAAATAAAAATATTTTTCATAATTTTATTATAGCACTTTGTCGGCGTTATTACAACACATATTCATTCAGACGGACAGACGGACATGACGAATCTATAAGGGTTCCGAGTCATAAACTTCGGAACCCTAAAAAAAGGAAAATCATTATTACAAATATTTTAGTTTTTATATATCAATCCAAATAACCGATATTACTATACAAAAGACTTATTTTGAATTAGGTAAGTATTTTCCTGAAGCTATTCAGCGTCGTAAACAAGAATGATTGATCGTCTATCTATTAATTACAACAATATTTGCGGCCATTATTCATACTGACTGAAGACAATGGGGTCTATGAAGTTAGTTCAATTTCTCAGCGGCTTAAGAGTTCTACCCTTTCAACAAAATTATTGCTTTATACTGAAGTGTTTTCATTTAATCGATTTACAGGTATCCTAATACAATTAACTTCGGTTCGTTGGTAGTTTCAACTCCACTCTAGACCACAATTGGTTTTAAACAATGCTGAACAATTTTATAATTTAAATACACTTTAGATATTGGTTTGCGATATAGTTTATTTACTAACTAAACTTACCTAAAACAGCCTCAATCAGTTCTCTACTTCTCAACGAATACTTCCAGTATTACTCGCTATTTTTTGTTTTCCCCTTTTTTTCCTCTCTGAACACCATTTTAAGGAAAAGTGAATATTATATATGACATAGCCAGATATAATTTGAGCCCAAATAAAATTGGAAACAGGGCAAAATAACGACGAGGATCTATGCAGTCTAGACAGGGTCTAAAACCACCGTGTTTAAATGTGTAAGACGCTTAAGTCAGATATTATTTGTATGTAAGTCCTTAAATCTTTTAAATCTCTTATTGTATGACGCAACATTAGAAATGTAGATATAGTATATCGCTAGGGACTTAGATATACATGAAATGGACATAAAGAACGTCCAGACTAAGAACAATAATTTATGGTTTACACTAAGTACCACAACACTCAGCACAGGACAATACGTCTTGGTGACTTATTAAACCACAACGGCATACGTGTAATCGCTGTATATAGATAGGTTTTGTAAGAATATCCTACGATACATCAATCAATACGAGACCGTTGGTAGAGGTTTGGGATTTTATCAAATAATGAATATTTGATTAAGTGCTACCGTTAAATGAAAGGTAAGCCCCCACTCAATTTAATATAAAAGTTGAAACTTTATCGAAGCGGGCCGACACTAATAAGCCACGCGATGATAACGTTAAGGTGATTATCTGGGCGATTAAATCACAATTTTATTAATATTTCACACGTACTAACTTTTACTTGCTTAAACAAAAATAAAGTTTTATGTATAATCTTGATTCGTTTCTTTAACTTTAGTACTTATTAACATGCAGTTTAAGTTCGTATTTTGGTAACAATACTGATTTCTTGTCAGGTTAATCAAGTTCATAACGGTAATTGGTGGATACAATTGTTTTATAAAACCTTTATCTACAGAAAGCGGCAATGGAGGCAAGATTAGCATTTCTTTTATAAAAGCCTTTTGTCGTTAATATTTATTCCATTTCATTTATTTAATTTCAAGAAACTAATAGCCTTGGGTTATAATTTATTATTGCTTAATTATTGCAAATGACCTCAAAGCATAAATCGTAGGCTAACCAAAGCTACCAAGATTACTATACATTTAAAATATAACTCCAATTTTAAACAAAATTTCATTTGTTAAGTAATATACATTTTTATATTGTGACTAACGTGGGTATTTTTACAATTATCAACATTACCAACAGTATTGTGTCACTGCACGCACGGCTTCTACGTCTCTCTATTTAAAAATTTAGATAAATAAACTTCGAAATATAGTTGCCAGTATTATAGTCCACAGTTAGACTCTTGCCTCTCTTTAGAAAGGTAGGTTTTGGTGTATTAAGCCACGCTCGCTGTTGAGGCGGGCTACCCTTATGACGAGGGTCAATACGTGCATTTTATTTCCTTCACTGTATTCTCACTCAGAGCTAATCAAGCACACACGTGACAGAGTTAAATAGTTTTAAAGTCATATTCTCTTCAGTCGAATGCACAATAAAGTAATAAGGTTAGACCGCACTGGCGACACAGAGGCGGGCCGTCGGCAGTTCTTATGACACCCCTTATCTGCAGCCGCACGCGATATGTGTTGGTTTAGAGTTAACTAGTTTACCTTAGGACGTTTTTATATATTTTTTCTTTACAAATATAAAAGTTGTTTGGAAAAAAATGTGTTTACTTAAGTTTGCAATTTATTTTGATAATTGTTTTATATAAAAATGAGCATCGAGAATTTTCGTAGATTGTCTAAACATTTTACTAACATGATAGTATTGAAAATTGTTAGTATTCATGATCGAAAGCTACTATATAATAATATAATAATAATATAGTTTATTGCAAAAACTTAACCATACAATGATAATTCACACAGTTATTTCATTTACAATAGTGAAGCTTTGAAATATATGGCAGACAATTAAATATTGACCCCTGGTTCTCAAACTAGGATTTCCTGTATTTTGAAAACCAGTGGTTTCGCTTAGTGCAATGTTACAAATATTAACTATAGAACAATTTAAATGATACAAACATGGATATGATTGAGACTAAAATATGGATGGGTTTGTGTACATGTGTGTGTGTGTGTGTGTGTGAGTGTGAGTGTGTGCATGTATGTATGTGTGTGTGTATGTCTTAGAGTATGTCTTAGCTAGCTATAAAAATTTTTCTGTGTCATGATAATCTAGTGATCGTAACCATTTTTCTATTTTAATTTTGACTTCATACTTTGTCTGGGATTGGAGGTTCATTATCTTATGAATTTTGTTATACAAATTTGTACTTTGGTACTCGAGGTTTCTCCTACCAAAAGCTGTTCTAAATTTAATGACAGTACACGGGGCTTTGGGTCTTCTTCCAATGTTCGTGGAAACCACATTCGGGGCTTGCACGGTTTTATGTTTACGGAGATAAATTCGTAATAAATAAAGTTGTCTAACAGTGAGACATTCTGCGTCCTTATAGAGTTGATCGGTAGGGTATCTGTAGGGTTTCCGCAACATAACTTTAAGGACCGCTCTCTGAGCACGCTCTAGGTCTATGAATCTAGTCTTAGGAGATCCTCCCCAAACTGGAATGCAGTATGTTATGATAGATTCGCAAAGGGATAGAACTATAGTTTCAGTTATTAGTTAAACATATATAATATCTATTATTACTTAATGGTTGATCACCACAGTTTTATATCGGTCAAATCCCTACTAATATTATAAATGCGAAAGTAACTCTGTCTGTCTGTTACGCTTTCACGCCTAAACCACTGAACCGATTTTGATGAAATTTGGTATGAAGATAGAACTGAACTTGGGAAAGGACATAGGATACTTTTTATCGCGAAAATAAAGGGAGAAGGGTTTGAAATAGGGGACGAAAGTTTGTTCGAAGTTCCTTATTATCAAACATAAAATCATGTAAGATTGTTTCATCTACCCTTACCGTGTCGCGCGATATAAAAGAATTCCACGCGGGCGAAGCCGCGGGTGGAAAGCTAGTAAATAAATAAATCTCCAGGCTTTAACTTTTACGGCTATCTTATATAAAATAGATCAAAATAAGATTTTTGTTTATAAGTAAAAATTATCACACATATACCTTATAAAATAAATATTTACCGGTCTCGTTAGACCAGTAAATATTGTTTTGTTTATAGTCAATCATACGGCTAGAGATTTTTTTTAATATTATATATAGCATATATTCACCAAGTCACCGTTGCAAATCTGTTATTATGTTATGCTTAATAAATGCCTAGTTGTGAAGATTTTGAGGCTTATGCTATAAAACCAAAGTATAATTTTCCCAATTCGCCAGATAGTGATCTACTTGAAAATCTTCTGCATAGTATGCAGAAACTTTTCAAGTAGATCAGATTTAATCAGTATACTTATTTTTAATACTTAATAGTTAAAGTTGGATTTAAATTAGGACTTCTTTAAGAACATATCTTGTTAAATATTTATGTGATAAATAAATTTGGTTATGGATTAAAGCTAAAAAGCTTGATCCACAAAGTTACAGACTATCGAAAATGTCCTGAATGTCTTTGTGAGAAGCATGATATGGATGTGACCTGTCTATTCTAAAGGACTTGGCAACACCACTTCAGTAGCAGTAAGATCATATCTCCGTAGGGTTATCAAGTTTGCTTTCCATTAATAAACTTTATAAATCTACTTGAAAACAGTTACTGAGTTCCTTTCGAAATAAAAGTTATCTCAAATTTCGATCTCTTTCAAATGAATAGGTATCTCTTTTAAACATTTCTATAACTTTTCAAGAGTAATATTTACTTAGATGTTAAATTAAGTTATGAATTAAATTGCCATCAATATGAGCGAATAAAAATTGAAATTAAAATAGTTTTGGTAGAAGTTGAAGGCTGAAAACAAGTTAAAATAAATCATCGTTTATTGCCCATTTAAATATCTACAAAGCTAAAACGCCTCACGTAACTCAGTTTAATATTACTTATGGTGCTTTATACTGTTATGATATTAACATTGCCATGAAACTATGAGAGCTCATGTTATGCGTTTTGTAATTTATCATTTATTATGCAATAAGCACTTTACACTTGTAATACAAATTAATAAAATGGTTAAGTGTGGATTGTATACATAGTACACCTAAGAGACCAAAGGAAAATAATTTTGTTAAACATTGTTCAACAGAAATACATCATCTGGAAAAATTTCAACTGTCTATCACGGTGATGACAGGCGGGCAGTTGAGTCTTAGTATCAGGGTCCCGTTATACCGTTTGGCTACAGAACCTTAAAACGATCTGAAACATAGGTAATTAATATTTTAAACTTTAAACAAAACATTAAAGTAGCAATAGATATACTATTATTGATGCTGGATGTGGAGGAATGGGAGTACTTTTCCGCCATCACAAAGGGAGGATCCTCTGACCAGGCGAGGTGTGCATGCCTGGTGGTCCACGCCCCAACGATTGATGTTGGGATGTTGTATATTATGTGCTAATCGGTGCGAGAATTTCTCTATCGCGATTCAGGATTAGTTGTTACTCCGTATAGTTCTTTACGTGTTTAACTTCGTGGTTTTACTGTTCCTTCGGTAGATAGCACTGTTGTATATATTTTGCTTGCGCTGTATGTGGAATACGGCACACTGATTTTGTTTGAAAAGAAAAACTACGTCCATGTCTCATCTTGTGTAGAGCAGTCGAAACCCTCCCACTGTAACCCGAGTTACTTAAGCCAGCCCCCATAGTGTGGCTCACCACGATGTAATGTCCAAGTACGGGTTGAGGATAGGCACCACCGCTCGCGAATTCTACTCATGCTTTCCATCAGAGTAGTCATTTTGGCAACGAAATTTTTAAAGAATAGCAAAAAAATTCAAAGAACATCAAGACTCGTGCTAAAGTATAATATGTATGAAAAGTCTATTGGTTTATACTATTAATAATATAAAGCTTGTTTTATAACTTTGTCTAAAAAAATAGCATAATATTTTGGTCATAATCATGTTGTAACTTAATTATTAAGCTCAGTTAATAATTGAAAAACTGTATTTATTCTGAAAACTTATGCTTTACATAGTATCGAATAATCATTAAAAATACGGCCTATTTTAAAATACAACTGATTTATTCTATTCCTTTATGGCTTAAAACCTATCTGTTCCCTTTCTATTTTTCGTGCCTGGAACAAATAATAATAAAGTTTGTCGCAGCTTTATAAATGGACAATGGGCCCACATTTTTTGGTTATGCTATAATTCTACAGTTAAAAAAATTCATTTTTGGTCACACTTAGAGCCCGACATTGTTTTAAAAGTCTATTTTGATAATACATTATATATGTTGAGACTATTTATTTAAAAAATAGTGATTTTTATCCTATAGTTGTTAAGCATAAAGTTTATTAAATACACCAAGATTAATGTCGATATAGTAGCAACATAAATTAACCACAACTGACTTAATAGAGTACACAAGATAAGCCACCTGTAGGTTGACGGCATATCTTGGATACAGAACCCTTAGCAATCCTTAGACGATTTCATCATAATCATGCACAGCTCTTAGTCGTCTCCTGCTCAACATGGTAGCCCGTTAAATAATAGATTTTCGACCACTATTTCAATAGTGGTCATCAATTACGGCGTATCTTCACTATTCTACTTTAATTAAAAAAGTATTTATAACGGTGATAGTAAAAGTGGTAACTTTTAAAAGTAAAATATGTAACGTTTAAAATATTCGTATTTCAGACATTTAAGACACAAAATGGTCTAGTCCGAATCTAAGCAGAGCAGAGTATTATGGGTTCTAGACAACTGATGTAAATACATAGGTACATATTGTACATAGAAAACATCCAAACTCCAATACAAATATATGCGAATCGAACCCGAGACCTCTTGATCAGCAGTTGCATACATCAACCACCAGACAAACGAGACAGTCAAAAAAATATGTTATTACTTTTATTGCTTTAATGATCTTCAGAAGCAATAAGAACGATGAGCTCTATTTCTAAGAAGGAAACTGTTGATAAACGAAAGTAATTTTCCTAATTACACTTTATAATTAATTTGTCTTTTATTGCCTCACAAAAAGGAAGTGACATTTTGCAACGGAATGAAACCTTTGGAATACCGTCTGTTTCACTTACTTGTTAATTAACAAGTATTTACAATGTACACAGCAGCATTATTAAATCTCTTTTACCAACGATCCTTTGCCTTCCCGATTTAATTGAATCCTTTTATGTTTGTAACAAAATACTGCAATTTTGTAGAATTCATTACTCTTTGTTTAATGATGTACCACATACCAAATGATAAATAACATGTAATTCGGTTATTACGCTGACTAGTCGGATCCCGAACGAAAGTCAATATAACTGAAATAAATTGACTCGACAAATCTGTGTACCTCCGTCTCGTATCTCACACGAGAGTGTTCTTTGTTGACTAGTGATTTATTTTAAATAAATACCAGTCAAATTGACAACCTACCTTTTGTTACTTGGTTAAAAACTAACTCTACAGCTCAATATTAATAAGTCTGTAGTATTGCGTATTACGCATTTCATATTGAGTCACAAGATTAATAAGTGCTATTAAATTTAAACTCTGAAGGTGCTATAACTTCGAAACTTGTATATAATACCTGCTATATTATTGTCGATTACCGTTTACATCATATCAAAATATATGCAAAGAACATTGTTGGTCTAGTGGTTAGCGTATGCGGCAGCTGATCAAGAGGTCTCGGGTTCAATTCCCGGGTAATATTTGTGTGATTCACAAATATTTGTTTCGGAGTCTGGGTGTTTTCTATGTATAATATGTATGTATTTACAATAAAAAAGTTGTTTCGTACCCATAATACAAGCTCTGCTAAGTTTGGGACTAGATGATGTTATGTGTAAGATGTCCGAAATATTCATAAGCAGTCACACTTACTCATCCCTGTGTTGACGAAAAGTCACCACTATCCATCCCGTGGTTATCGTATGAACAGACTCAAGGAGCAAACGAGGCAGGACAAAACTGCACTGAAATGAGTAGGAAAACTTGACACAAACGCTTTACCAACGCGTCTGACTAGCCTTTAGGCAAGATAATGTCCTACAATAGACTGTTGAAGTCAGCGATGTGAATTTCGCTTCCGAAATAAAATAGCTTGTTAATGCTCTATATCATAAAATACCCAAACATAAAGGAATAATTAAATCTCCTTCTTTAATATTATGACTGCTCTTGATTTTATTTTCCATAAAAAGCTACATTCAGCGTAAAACTATCCATTCCATATGCGACGTTATTATTGCATAGCTCTATTATAATCTACGTATAAAACCTTAAAAAAAGCTATACAAAATTGAGAGTATTCAGATTTTACGGAATTTCCCGCAAAAAATCGATGTACAGTTGAAATAAAAAAAAATACGCTTCATACAGAATGCAATATAAAACGAACAAAATAAATTCGTAGAACATATTTCTTTTAGCACGCAGCAGTTGCAAACGTGCCGTTGTCGCGATTAATGTCAAAATAATTTAGGTTCGGTTAAAAAATGAAGATATTCAAATTAAGCTCCCATAACACTGCAGGGGGCCGCGCTAATGAATTGTTTGAATAATTTGAGTACATTACCTAAATTATTTGTTTGAAGTGCCATTTATAATGAAAACTTGAAATAAAAGAACTGTGGTTAATAAAATTACCACTTTTGGCACAATTGATATTCAACGTGTGTAACATGTTCCAGTTCTAAATATTGAAAGTTAAATCATACATTGATTTAGGTGTTTATGTGTACAATTATGTTTTATAGTTAGTTATAGCTCGGGGGGGGGGGGGGGGCTGTAATGTCCTAACATTTTACTACAATTAATAATTAATTGTAAACTTCTGTCAATATAATTATAGTAGTGAGTGCGCTTGTGTCGTTTCTAGGCCTGGTGAATTTTTGTTCAGGTGATCAATCTTTCTGTTAAGGACAAACGCGCGCGTCACATGGGTTTTCCACCTGGATGGAGTAGGAGGACTAGCCCACTCAAGTCGCTTCATAATTCCGATTCCCCAGTTGTCAACTTCAGCCTTTAAACTGTCTAGAAATAATAGTGATTTTAGGCAACGTGAGTTCTTAGTACTGGAAGCTTCTTATAGTTACTAAATAAAATATTTTAACATTTCATTAAGTATATATTTAAGAAGTTAGAAAATGTTTGTTCGTAAATCAACGTTATGACTATTTACAAGTAGTATTATATTAATTGCTGTGTTGAGTAAACAGTGTCGTTAGAGAAAATAATAGTGACTCAAAAAGCTTTTACTTTATCCTCATGTCCTCACGTGAGCTTAAGGGCTAGTGTTTGTACAGGTTGATAATACTTCTGTTTTCTTGGACATTTAGATATTTTATTCTTTAAATCGCCATCGTCTGTTTTCTGTCACCGATTGTTTTTTATAGACTTTCAAAAATATTTAAGTAACCGATAAAAAGTGAACTTATCCAGTGAATCATCAGCGGAAAAACCACGACTCTTATCGAAACTGTCAAAAAACGAACACGATAACAGGTTAATTACCTTTAAAAATGGTTCTTTGTGTTTAAAATGCTACTAAAACGGGCAGTACAATCCCCAGCGAATACGTGACATTATCGCAAGGTCATGGCCATGTCAACAAGATTCAGATGGAAAAGCAGCATACTCAATGACGGGTATGTTGGTGTGGTGGCAAGTGACCTGAACTGCTAATACGGTGGCCGTGTATTCAGTTTCACGTAGGTAAAACATATTATCTGTGATATAGAATGTATTTTAAAATGAATGAGCCTGTTAATGTACTATACAAAGCTATATGCTCAACATTTCTCTAACTTATCGGTGGCAGAACCGATCACGATTGAGGTAAACATGTTCTTGAGTGAGGATCGCGTCTCGGCAAACATAGTGTAGAACGTCCATAGACCAGGCAGACCTACAATCTACGTAAGAAGTTTGGCAGGAGTTGGATACGAAAAGTCAAAGATCGAATCAAGTGACGTGCAATGGGAGATTGTATGTCAGTTAACCATATCCAGGAGTGGATAGAATCTGCCTTTTTTTAGTCAAACACTTGATGGTTAGATGTGCGAAGTAACTAAAAAATAAGAATAGTAAACTCACTCCAGTTCAGTCCCTAAACTACACTAGACCCGAGCCCAGGCGGGGAACGTTATGGTGTGTTGAAGAAGAATAGTAAAATAGACTTTTTTAAAGGTCTAGAATTATGATGATCTGTATTAAAGCAGTCTGTGACTTACTCACCAGAGAAAACAGGTTTAAGAAGATGACATCAAACCTGTAAAATTTATTATAATAATGCTTATTAGACGTTAAACATGCTAAAATAAACTTATTTCCCTAGCCTTAAATACGTTAACCAATACAGACTGAAATGGCTACATACGGTCACAGAAGTACGTAGCACCACGTGACGGTTATCAACAGCGGTCACTTAGCATATCGCTGGCTGCCGCTTTTTGTGTAACCCAGGCGACGGTGCTATACATCGCAAACCGTAAGACTGCCTATGGACGGAAATATTTTATTTTCATTTAATTAACTTCTATTTTAGAATAGAATAACCATCATCATCAACAGCCTTTAACAGTCCACTGCTGAACATAGGCCTCTCTTTCGAAAGGAGGTTTAGGCCTATTATACCACGCTGGCAAGACGTGTTGGTAAAGGGTTTGTTTCAAGTTTTCCTTCTCTTGGCAGTGATGTTAGCTGCTTATTTTGTTCCTTTAGTCGCCTCTTACGACACCCATGGAATGAATAGGGGTGGTGACACTTTGTATTCTTAATCCGTCACCACAAGGACACGGAATAGAATAACACATAAATAGATATAATGCACGTAATAAAATTAATAAATGTACACTTGCACCTCCAAGAGTCCTGTCAGTAAGTTGCCGCTCTTTGAGTTATTCTGTCAATTGAGGAGAGTTGTTTGGTCTGCGGTAATCATATTTACAAAGTGTAGCTTTTTCCAGATAGAAAATTATATGGAATACGAGTAAATGTGTATCATTCCGATGGATTTAAAATTCTATTCTATTTTTCTAAGCAATCCTATTTCAACAAAAATAAATAAATAATAGAAAAACTAGCAAATTTGTAATTTGAATGCAATTATATTAAATTATTAAACCTATACCTTATCATCACCAAAAGACCTGGTTTAGCTTAAGCACTTAAGCTTTGTATCTGATTGCGTATTTTCATATAACAGTATACATAATTATAGTGTCGCTTCATCACTAGCAGGCTTTATGTGCTTCCGTGACTTCTAGCTTTGTTATGTTGGAATGTCATTTAAACTATTATCGGTATTCTGGCGAAATGCCTTATTTATTTCTAATGTTTCACCAATAACAGTTGAATGAAATACTTTTGCATTGCAGTCATGAATACTTTGTGTAACTCATTACCATTAAGGTAACATAAAGGCTTGTATTATTAAATCAAATCACTTCATTAAAGTTAGACACTGCAGTTGTATTAATTTAGTTTGGAAGCATTTTTATATCATTAGTAAATCAAGTATCAAGTACCTGTTAGGGTAAATGTTTGGGTAAATTGCATTATGACCACCGAAGATTTTGGAGTCCTTCTTGTACTTTATTACAATTTAAGTAGAAGAAAATTTGTTAATTAATTCTACTTTGTCGGGACACCTTTTAATACCTGCATTAGGTATTGGTTTTAAGTATAAGATATCTAGACATAAGGAAATAAACACCGTAGACTCGTAATTGAACCCTTGAAAATGCCACAATCCTTACAAATATTATAATTGCGAAAGTAGCTCTGTTTGTCTGTCAGTCATGCTTTCACGCCTAAACTACCTAACTGATTTTAAATGAAATTTGGTAAACAGATAAGCTACTTTTTAAGATGATAATCGTTAACTGACATACGCGCAGGTGGAGCCGGACTATATAAAACACTGGTTAAAAAGTGTAATATTCAATAAATTCTCCCGTTTTAATATAAAAATCTCGCTGTGATGTGGATATCAAATATAAAACTTGATTGGCAATAAAACGACACCAACATGGTATTGTTTATGAATTTCAAAGTGTAACGTGATCTAATTTTGAGTTCAAGATATTTTTATGTGTTAACATATCTTGAAACTATCACTGATGAGAATAGGGTTTATCAATGTATTTCTGTATGTCAAAGGATAAAACTGAAGAGGAAGGAAAGATAGAATAAATTTCTTTCGATTAATGAATAAATAATAGTGTCTAAGTATGACTAGATGCAGATAAATATAATTCAATGAAAATATTTAGTTATATACCTGGTTTTATTTACAAAATATCAGAGTTGTGTCCTAAAGTAAATTCGAAAATTGATTGTCCTAAACAAATGGATACAGTAAAATAACTCAAGGATTGAGCGTGTGTACTATCATGACCAGAGGTCGTAAATTACTTTTAAGCACTTGTTAGTAAATTTTTAACGTAATGATATTATTATGTGTGACTTTAACCAGCGGGTGTTGACGCAGGTGTTACACCCTTTGCCTTCCAACCTGACGTGACACGAGGGCAAATTCTGAATCGTAAATCAACCACCAAATATACACATCAACTAGCTAGCTACGTACTTATAAATCCTTACAAATGATTAGGTTAGGCAATTAAAACGAATTAGGTTAATGTGTGTGTGTTTTCACCAAAAACTAGTAGTTTTTCTCTTTTTCGTGCCGCCGCCTTTCTGCTTATCTGATGGCATTAATCACAATTCCCACCCCCAATTAAAATCGCTACTCGGCGGCTTAAGGCAACCAATTTTATTTGCTGTTTATTTCCCAGTATACTTTTTTTTTTTTTTTTTTTTTAAAAAGACAACTCCCGCATTAGGAATATAAATTCCTGTGTCGCGGGGGACTTTACAAACATACATGAAACGGACACAAAGAACACCCAGACTCAGAACAACAAATTGTGAATAACACAAAGTGTTGTCCTACGTGGGATTTGAACCCACGACACTTGGCGTAGTAGGAAGCGGCGTGGCGACCGCTTAAGCCACTAGGCCAACCGTGCAGTCTTACGTTTGTTTGTTTAACAACGATTTTTATTACTATTGTAAACCTAGAAGTTTTATATGAGCACTATAAAGTAATATTCTGTAAAGTATCGGTATAGTGCAATGGTCTGTAAACTAAGAGCGACGGAACTCAAGCACCTCGAATGTTGTATATTTAGCGGCATGTTTACGTTTACGAAGTCAAACGACAACAGTATTATCAAAGAGATAAGGGAACTATCTGAAAAAATATAAAGACACGGCTTCTGTACTAATTTAGCTAGTGTTTGTCAACATCAGGAAGGCAACGGCCGAACGACGAGGGTTACAAATCATTCTAACACCTGACCGCTCGCGTTATCGCGGTTCTGACATGAAAAATTACCGTCTCAGAAATGTTACAGCTTTTTCTTGCCCGTAGGGGACGGTCATTAAAACGAATTGTTGACAACAACTGGCGCACTGAAACTGTAATTGCAACGCTCTATTGAAGTTTGGTAAATAAAGTCGATTTAATTAATCCAATTGATGCAAATTTTGTATGATTGTGAGCGAAATAAATAATAAGAAAGTTTCAGTCACTTTTAAATTTGTTTTGATTTGAAGACCTTTCATTTTATGTCAAGATAAGAAATATCAATTTATTATTCTTATGGTTAAGTTCCTATCAAAACAGTGCTTTATTATGTTCGTATGTCTCTCATAATAAAGGCGTTTATTTTATGAACGTGTTCAGTTATAAAATCAAAATTAACATATACTACTTATATTTATCCCTTAAACTTAAATAGCTTAGGAGAACGATACCAGTTTTAATTATAAATAAAAGAGAATATTTATAAGATACCGTCAATTTAGGTTACTTTGTACTAAAAAAAATAAAAGATTAAAGAGTGTCCTTTATTACTTCAGGGTATAAAAACCATTAAAAGAATGCAAAAATAAAAGAAAATTATTCGTAACTCTATTTCCTAAAAGTAATAAACAAAGTATATAACTGCAAATGAAATCAAGGCATAAACGTAACCTTCCAATCTGTCTCAAATTTAAGAACCCCATAAATAGATTTCCTGTCTGTCGTTTGGTTAAGTCATAAACAAAGATATGTTAAACTACTGTTGACTAACATTGCAAATGAATTTTTCTAACTATAAAACTAGAAATGAATTTCAACTCTACTTGTAACACATAAGGTAGGAATTAAAGAAAAATACGTTGTATAAAGTTTTTATATCTTTCTAGCAAGAAAACATAGGCAGGGCGCTTCGCCCGTCATAAAGGGGGAAACTTTACAAATCTATGGATTTCTTATGCTTTTTAGGAACACATCATATATTTATCTGCCCCTCGACACATTTAGAATAGCTGAAGTTCGACGCCTGAGGATTTGTTTTAAGTTAATGTTGCTGCTGATAATAAGTTTAAGTCAGTTGATACTCCCAGGATATTAGAACTTCTTTGAAATTTTGTTTTGTAAACGTTATCAGGAGTAGGACCAGTCCGCTATGAAAATTTTTCAAGTACAAATTTATTTTCTAACAGTTTTGCAATAAAAATTATATTTGGAAAATAACATTGTCAGTATATATCATAACTATAATTCAAAGGCACTCTGTCTGTCTGTCTGTTACGCTTAAGCCGCTGCGCCGCTTTCAAAAAAAATTCGTATGGAGATCTTATTAATTTTTGAGGAAGGACATAAGTTACTTTTTACCGCGATAATGATTAAAATATAGTCGACTGCCTTGTTGGTCTAGTGGTTAGCGTATGCGGCTGCTGATCAAGAGGTCTCGGGTTCGATTCCCGGGTTGAACCAAATATTTGTGTGATCCACAAATATTTGTTTCGGAGTCTGGGTGTTAATACAACCTCTGCTTAGTTTGGGACTAGATGAGGTTGTGTATAAGATTTCCGAAATATTTATTATAGTTTATAGAGGTGTTATACATTTGATTTCCATCTCAATTCTTAAAAGTGTAACCACTCTTGGAGAAAACTTTTATTTCATACCAATGAGTATTTTACAAAAATTCATTTTTAGGTATGCAATTACATTTAAATTTAAAGAGCGCAATGTACCAGAGGCTAGAGACTGCACAATTACATCAGACAGTTGGTTGTTAATTTCCGTGGAGCAGTCAAAATTTTACAGCTCAACATGTAGGGGAGGTACGTCTGGAAATGAACTCATAACACTTTTATGAGAGGGGGCACGTTCACACTAGAGCCTTGATGCTCTAGTCCAAAGATATGATGGCCATTAAACCGCCCGCCAACCGCCTGCAATCAGACCTTTTATATCGTCACCGTCATCTTAATTAAAATCTACTATTTATAGTTGCACTTGCACGAGAGCAATCACAATATTTTGTTTATTTCCTTGTTTAAAATGAATACTGTGCCTTCTATTCTCAAAACGTACATAATTTGTATATTGATATTATCTTGTCATATGATGCGTGACGTGCTATCTTTTTTGGAAATAATAAATCACAATAGCATAGTGCCGGTACTTCAATTGGAGTTTTATTTTCAAAATTGAAAGTATAAGTGTAAATAAAAACAACGAAATCATCAAAATTTGTGTAAAAAATATCCTAAACTTAAAAAAAACTACATCCTATTGACAATCATGACACGTTGTATTTAATTATATGAATATTTATTTATCCTATGTAGATAACTTCCTCGTTAAATAAATTTCTACATACCAAAAGTAAATAAAGTTCAATTTTTATAATGATATTTGTTTTTAAACATAACCAAATTAACTTAACCTTTAGATGGTGCCCCATCTATTAACAAAATATTTTCATATCCCGTTGATATAAGAGTGAAATATAGGTACAAATAAAATATTTTTCCATTACCATAGAACTTGATAGAGGTCAGTTCTATTAACCTTTGCTTCACTTGACTACAGATTTTTTATTTAGATTTTATAGTATTTTGCGTGTTTCCCACAGTAACAAAGAACTAGCTCTTTCCACCTACGTAATGCAATAAATCGATAGACTGCTGCGTTAACGCATCTAATAACAGTTTGTTCTCATTTGCCGCTCATTTCGAAAGGTAAATAGTCGACTAAACAGCCAATATGCCATACAAATGCAAGCATTAGCTGTTTATGTGCCTTTTATGATGTTAACAACAACAATATTTGGAATAACCGTTAATTAACATAATTTTCCCGTTTATAGAAACATTGTCTATTTAACGAAGAGTGCGTTTATATATTGTTAATTCTACTCAATTATATAGATATACTAAATAATTGACGTTTTAATACATGACATTTTAATGTCAAGTATTACATAATTAGATCTATATTTATTTACATATATACCTATATATGTAAATAAATATAGATCTAATTATGTTTTAATTATAATTTAAACTAGTGTCAAAATAAATTCGGGACCCTGAATCGTTTTTCATCGTAGTATTTACATTATTATTACATTATATAATAATGCTAATTTATGTATCCTAAGAAAGTATTAAAAAAAATACTTTTTAATGGGTGCCTACAACCTGCGGGAGATAGACTATTATTTCTTTTCATTTTGTATTGTATTCTAAGTTAGGTACTACTTAATCATGTCGTGCAGTGATACATTATTCAATGCCCATTTAAGCACTTATAAAATGTATAGAACATGCTAATAAAACGAATATTGTAAAATAGAATTCGTATTTCTACTCACATTAACTATTTCTAGAACTTACTAGACGTCCACTTTTAGGTGAAGGTATTTACAACTCTTTACTTATGTTGTATTCATTATTTGTATTAAATATAATGAACTCCAGAAGGTATGAAACATTCTCCTTCAAGATGTGTAAACCATATAGATAATACTAAGCTTTTCAAGGAAATAGCAAAAAGATAAGTCGACATCACAGGAGACCGAAGAGCTGGCAGTTACCTCGGTCAAAGAATTAGTCTAGCTATTCAAAGGGGGAACGCTGCCAGTATCTTCGGAACCATGCCTAAAGGGACTCCTTTTAACGATATATTTTAGTTATAATTTTATATTTTATTAAGGTTTTTAGTTTTAGGTTCATTGTTTTAGTTTTAGTTTATAACCAACATTGTACATACATTTCAATAAAATTCCTCTTCACACGCAAAAAAAAAACTTATTACTTATTGTCAGTTACGGGTGAGATGTCATATGGTGGAAATCTTAGTTATCATAATTATAAATATAGAAATACAAACGAGACAGGAAAAAGAGACGTATTTCGACGTATGTCGGTAGTTAAACTCAAACGAGCCGTAAATATTGTAGATTAAACCCGGCCAACTATATAACACGGTTTGACTGTCATAGCAGAAAAAAAAACAATTTCCACCGGTTTCCTTTGTTTGTGCCAGCACACATCCCTAATTATGTTTTTGCTGTATAGTTTTGTGGACCCAACGGTATCTTGGTTAGAAATTCCGAGACGTCTTTGAAATTGTGGAATTGCGGAGGTATTCTTATGAAAGGTCTGGACAAAAGATAACTTATTTGGGGGAACGTACTGAGTTTTATTATTCTTTAGCGTAAGTTTAACATGGCTAATGCTTAAGGCTAAAGAATGCACAAAATTATATAATATTTAGTATGTTTTTAATTCGAGTTAAATCGCGATAACACTATTGAGTATCAAAATGTTTTATTATTCCACGTTTCGATATAACTGCATCAATTGTCCACACCATCAATTGCATAATCTTTATATTAATTGTGTAAAATGTAAGTTTATGCGCATTCGTGGTCTCACACACACTAAGTCGCCATGAGTTTTTGGCTGACAGTGGCCTGATGCTTAGATTAGCAATTAGTAGAGAAATTACTATCTTTAACATGGTAGAACTGTTACGTTTGTGATTACCCTAAACGATTTACTTGAATCTAAGGACTTTGATAATAAATGACTTTACATGTTTAAGAAAATATTAGATTTACTTGAAATTCACCGGTCAACAAACACCTCCCCTTATTCTTGTTATTTCATTCTACTTCTTTATAATGACATAGTTATTTAGAAAATAATAATTTCTAAAGAAAAATTAAGAACAAAAAATTTTTACAAGGAAATATGAAATCATGAATCAAAATGAATATGGTCTATAGTGTTTTTTATATTATATTAAAGGTATATTAAGCCCATGAACATACCATAAGAGAACATAATTTTATTTGAAACTTCAGCCACATTAAAGTTAAACTTATACACCAAATACTCTCATCTTCAAAAAAACAACAAGGACCCATTGGGTTTTATTACAAAGTACAAGTTTATTTTCTCGGAAACTCCGTAGCGATAAAACCTTTACGTACATTAAATGGGAAACTCTCTGAAAGGAGACACCTATTCCCTTAACCCTGAAACGTTAGGGGCCAAAATTTCGTCAATCAAGGGATTTACCTTACACTTGACGGTGACAACGTTCTTATGTTACAAACTGTGGGCTTAGCAACGAGACACGATTGCATTGAGACTGTTGACATCAGGAAGTGAGGGTTAAGATGAATGGCATAAGGGTTATGATTTATTTGTAATAAAAAATCTGTTGAATAAATTTTTCCCCTTTTCTCCGTGATCGTTGAATGTTCGTGTATAAATAATAATGCTGCATGTATGTACACCCTTGAGTTTTTTCAGTACCACCAGATCTGTGACACAAACTCATCAGTGCAGTACAAAACTAAACAAATAAATTAAATACTTAATTCAAGAAATCAATTTTTGACTGTCTGTCTGTCTTTTGGAAGGGCTCGATTTGTTAAGGATTTGCTAATTTTTTAAACTTATTTCGTTCGGCGGGTAACACCGCGGGACTCAGCTAGACTCAAACACTTATCAACATTTAAAAATGATAACGAGATGTTATCATGAATGATTGATAATGACAGCTGCTCCTTAAGTGAACAAGTAGTTGAATGGCATAATTGAAAGCTAAGTTTTAACTCATTATACTACAGTTTTTTGTCACTTCTGATTAAAGAGATTGAGCCAAGTTCTCTATTATTAAAGCACCGTAACGATTTGAACAAAAACTCGTTAACAGCCTCGTTGGTTCTATCAGATCGGTGAACGATAATAAAATTAAGCAGCAGTTTGGTGTTATAATTTTTTATATCTAACAAATCTTTTCTCATAGGTCAGTCGATGTTTTATAGTCACAGTTTAACTTCCTACGAATACTTAAATTGTAAGAAGTTAAACTGTGACTATAAAACATCGTATAGTGTACACATATTATTAATATGTGTACACATATTATTAGTATGTGTACACTAGCTTTTGCCCTTGGCTCCGCACGCGTCATGGCCGTAAATAATAGCCTATGTGTTATTCCGATGTGTATGCTATATTCTTGTAAAGTTTCATCAAAATCCATTGAGTAGTTTTAACGCGAAAGAGCAATAACACACACATACATACTCACAAACTTTCGCATTTATAATAATAGTAGGATTAGTAGCAGTGACAAAAATTGGTACTTTTGAATTTCTTGATTTTTCGAAAAAGTGATGTGTAGTTTACACACTTTGGCTGTTATATAATATATATATATTATTAAGATTTACTTATCTTAAAATAATATTACTCTTAAGATACTAATGTGCTTTTTGTAGAAATGTGTACCTATAATCTGGTGTAAAAGTGTGCACCATTGTTCTACATCAAATTGGGCTCAATCCCTCGTATAGGTTCATGCCATCGATCGTGGGCGATAGCCAGTATTTTGTGCAGTTAATTATCCGGAGCGCCTGTGGCTTAATCCGTAGAGTCACGTGACATGCACGTGCTCAGTTTATAGGGACCTATTCTTACACCAAACGGTTTGTCTGATAAAATTGACGATTTGAATTTTGGGTGGTAACGAAGCAATTAGGTGGCTCAAGTGGGTGGCTTTAATTCTTAAGCTGTTTAGGTTAATTTAAATTAGCTTAGTAGTAAATGTTGTAGTTATGAGATTCTAATTATAGAATAAATTTTCGAGTAATATATTGGTGCCGGAGTGCAAAAAATTTAATCAAATAGAATGAATTTCTAAAGTACTTGTCTTCCACAAATTCAAACCGAAAATACATAATTTGTTTCTCGCCCGAGTTGTTAATATCATAAAAGATTGTTATGTTTGAAAATAATAAATCAAATAACCTGTTATTTGATTTTTTATTATATCCTGATATTCAAATTTTCAAAAACATACATACATACATAGCAATTTCCATAAAATGTGTTCATCAGATGATACTGATTTCAGAATACTCCCTGTCACCCCTTTGATATAAAAGGATTAAATGTTATAAATAAAATATTAATCTAGGGTCTTTAGCCAATGAATAATCGGCTTTACGTAAACAGATTTGATAGTTTATCTTTGATTAAATATCATTTGTTTTGCGAAAACCGTATAAACTATCGCCTGAAATGAAGTAAGTGAAAGTAAATACCTTAATTAGAATATTTTCTTTAAAAAAAATTATTTATTTATTTAGATTATACAAACAATGGGTCATGTTTGTATAATATACAAATATGTTTGTAAGTATGTTTACTTACAAAATAAAATAAACAAATTTCTAAGTATTTTACCAGTTAATATTCCTTTCATAGTACAAACTCTGCCTAGTTTTTACCTAGATGGTGTTGTGTGTTTGATAGAATTATTTGTTGTTCAGAGAGAAATGTTTGACATGTGTTTTGTAATTCTTATCTTATATTGGCAAGTGATTATCAAAATGCGTTTTCGTAGCGTTGTCCAGCTTGTTCATCTATTGGTTTATGACTGAACTATGAATGATAAATAAATGTCTATATTATAGGCATAATTGTTTATACTCTGTGTGGGAGTTGTTAGTGTATAATTAGTATGTTTTTAGGAATGCAGAAGTTTAGCTATCAGGAGTCTGATTACCATTTAAAACTTTTTTTTATGAAACAGCCACATTGAAAAATTGTAAAGCGAAAAGTAAATAAATTGTATGAACCAACACAGTAACACAATACAACTTGTTACTTTTCATTTGAATTTGTACCGTTACAACCCTAGCAACTTACGTAAGGATACTTCAGTACGTTGCATACAACCCTCAGGCATTGTAATGCAATTGGCCCTTAAACAAAGATTTTATACATAAAGCGGCCAGTTCAAAGATTAAGGACCTCAAGGGGCTCTTTATATCTCCCTAAATTACGTAGGCATAATTTAAAGTATAAACCTATTAGTTTAGGGAGAGAGCTGCTTTGGGCATTGTTCAAATATGATGTTAGAATTATAATTTTGTGGTGAAGCAGAAGCCAATTTTTTAAAGAACAAACGCCTATGAAAATAAAGTAATTGAAAGTATGTTACAGCGCACTAACGAAATAATAAAGTTTAGTTAATGTTAGAAGGCGCTCTAGGAGACTCTCTTCAATTTGTGTGTACCGCGACTTATTCAACAACAAATTACACTCATCATCAACAGCCTTTAACAGTTCACTGTTGGACATAGGCCTCCCCTTTGAAAGGAGGTTTTGGCCTACTATACCACGCTGGCCAGACGGGTTGGTAAAGGGTTTGTTTCAAGTTTTCCTTCTCTTAGCAGTGATGTTAGCTGCTTATTTTGTTCCTTTAGTCGCCTTTTACGACACCCATGGAATGAATAGGGGTGGTGACACTTTGTATTCTTAATCCGTCACCACACGGACTACACTAAACGGTAGAACAAATTAAACTAAACGGTATGAATAACGTCTATAATAGATGCAATTCTTCAAAAACACACTGTATGTTCAAAATGTTCAGTACAAAATAATAATAATATAGTTGAATTAATTTGAAATTCTTCAACTATATTCATTTCTCCTCAATCGTTTTCTAACTAATAAGCTTATTCCTTGTGCACAAAAGTTAAATGAAAATAGCAATACTTAAACGAATCAAAACTGAAACTTTAGTAAAACAGAGCAGTTTTAGTTCAAAGTATAGTCTAGAATAACCCAATTGGATTGCTACAAACAAACATTCACACGCATGAGGATACTTTGAAACACACAGCCGGTAAAGACACCCATTGAAAAGTATAATGTCTAAAGTCTTAACGGGTTTATTTTAACTTTACCGGGGCGCCATCTCGCGGCCAATTTCCCCACTATGTACGTTGCATATTATTTTAATGCGTAACTTGGAGGAAATTTCCACAGAACGGTTATGAGAGCAGTTATGCCTGAAGTTGTGAACCACCAATTACTTGAATGGTATCTAGACTGCATTCTTAGTTTTTGAATCGTTGGTAAGTCAAGTTATACATAAAGACGATTTTTGTGATAGTTGTATGGTTAAAGGTTAGTGATAATAAGTTTATCAGCAATTTCACTTTTTGAAATGCAATATTCACCTAAATATAAAGACGTTTTATAATTAATTCACCGTAAGTCTCTATTTACGTACACAGACGCCAGCAACATCTATGTTAATTATTGTGTTGAGTAAAAATTTAAAAAACCAAACACCTATGCATTAAACTTCATTCCTTTTAAAAGAAAAATGTAAATGAGTACTTTCTTCAAGAACTCAAGAATTTTAAGCGTATTGACATACATACTGGTCGCATCTTCTAGTGGTGATCGAGTTTCCATTTCAACTAAGGCGCTCAGAGCTTCTATTACGAAAGCTCATCTGGTAAATGCAGTATGAGCATTGCTCGGCACATGAGAGCCTCACGTTCGCTTAAGTATTGTTGATATTCTAAACCACCCTAGAACGGGGCTGCCCTCTGTCGCAACCACAGTGTCGCGTGCGTCCGCCTGATTGCAAGCATTTGTACGTGCGGCTTACGTATGTCGAATATCGTTCAATGAAATAATTACACTTCAAAATTCAAAACGGAAATCCTACTAATATTACAAACACAAAAGTTTGTGAGTATGTATAGTTGTTTGTTGCTCTTTCACGCAAAAACTACTGAACGGATTTGGATGAAACTTTACAGTAAAATAGCTTATATATCAGAATAACACATGTGCTACTTTTTACTGCAGTAATCGAGATTGTGTGCGCAAGCTAGTGGTTAATAAATTTTTATCAAATATTATACAGAGAACACTTTGTAATAGTGACTGTTTTTTTATTGATAATTATGACGTTGGACTTCCCGAAAACAGTTTTGTATTAACATTAAAATTGTGAACGACAGTAACAAAATAAATTGTGCTATGTGGATATATTTTTTCTTTTTTTTAAAAAAAGACAACTACCGCATTGGTATCAAACATTCTGAGTCGCGTGGGACTTTACAAACGTACACGAAATGAACAAAAATAGCATTCAGACTCAGAACAACAATTTGTGGATCACAGAAAGTGTTGTCCCACGTGGGATTTGAACCCACGACACTTGGCGCAGCAGAAAGCCGCGTGGCGACCACTTAAACCACTAGGCCAACCGTGCAGCATATTCATCGACTTTATCTCCGTTCTCTCTAGCTCTGTATTTTTCAGGTTATTTATAGCCTTGGGGTGACCAATGTCCTGTAGTGGACATTCTTCGGCTGAAATAATGTTTATGCTATTTCCTAGGAAAGACACCTTATAGCGGAAATGTGAAAGTAAACACTAAGTGGTACAAATTAGCATCTCGTTACTTTCCAATTCCCTATTACGTTGAATAATAATAAAATAATAATAATAATAATAATAATAAACTAGCAACACTATCAACAACAAGATTTTCTCACTCATTTTTTTTCAAAACTTATATAATTTCGTAATATACAGACCTTTAAACTCATCAAAGAAACATAAAATAAATAACATGGAGAATTATAATAAAAATACAGTAAAAATACGACTAAAATAATATTTAAAACGAAAATACAGTCCGCAACAGACATGACGTTATATGTCATGTCAAAAATGTTTATTGAGTGATTCAAAAAATTTTTATCATGTTGACTAGAGCTAGAGCGAAAGCACAAATAAGAACCCCGGACTCGCCGCTCCGCTCCGCCTTGCCATCCCCGGATGCAGAAGTTCTGGCTGTTGCAGAGGCGTCGAGCTCATCCTCCAGCGACGAGTTTTTCTCTCCGCCGACGTCGCCAATACCAGTACGTCGGCAGGGGAGAGGCCGGCCACCGACCAGCTTGGGATCTCGAGGACCACTGACCTCGAACAGGGCCCCCGCTACCGGTGGTGATGTGCGCCGCATGAAATGGACACAATCCATAAATGAAAATGTCATGCGGGCATATTTTCGGGCTACAGAGTTGGGGACGAACCTTACTGCGTACCGTGTAAGACTAGTCTCTTTGTTTCAGGAGCTTGAGCCAGCTGTCAACGTATCGGCACAACGACTGTCGGATCAAGTACGAGCTATACAGCGCTGTCACCTGTTGGATGATGCTGTACTTGAAAGGATTCGCTCTGACTTACGGAATACTTTGACTATCCCTTCTTCGTCGCGTAATATGGGCGTGGTATCACATTTACAACATAGTGAAAATGTTGACGAACGTGTGGATGGTGAAGTTATATCCGTAAGTACCCAATGTAATAATAGGATAAGGAGCGCTTTGGAGGATGCGATTCAGGAGTATCGGCATGTTAATTATAATAACAGACCCCGGTTACCCCGTTTGCCCATTCATAAACGCAATTTAGCGCTGGTGGGTGCTCTGGATTCGTTATTATCAAATTATTTTGATAATAGCGAAGATCTTAGTGATGCACATTCTATTCTATACTGTGCGGCCATTGCTGTTTGTCGAGTAGCAGGTGTTAAATTTAGTGAACATGTCACTACTACTCGACCTAAAAATACTTTGCCAGCTTGGCAGTATAGAATAGAACGTCGTATTGCTGAGACCAGGACACTCATCGCCAAATTAATTGCTTTTCAATTTGGAAATACGCGACCGAGAGTCATGCGCTTTGTGAAACAGGCATTTTTGGGGACTACCATCAGTCCTCAACAGTATTTGTCAAGTGTCACAGAGCGCATAGACTTCTTGAAGCAAAAAGTTTATGCATGGGCAAACAGGATAAGACGTTATAAAAGACGATCAGATCGGTATAACCAGAATCGTATGTTCCAGAGAAATGAGAAGTGGGTTTACCGGAAATGGGAGGAACCGGATCCTAGTGAGCGTGATAGGCACTTACCAGATGAAAATTCCACAAACGCATTTTGGCGTAGCATCTGGTCTGTGCCTGTCACCCATACAGAAGGCGACTGGATACGGGATATCAAACATTCATGCGAGTCTATAACAGCTATGGAACCAATTAAAATTGAAAAAGATGATGTAAGTTGTGCAGTCCGTTCATTACCGAATTGGAAATCACCTGGTCCGGACGGTCTGCACAACTTTTGGCTTAAGTGGTTCCGAAGCTCACATGAATGTTTGGCATCTCATTTCCAGGCCGCGTTGGATTCGGGTTCGTTACCACAATTCTTAACAACTGGTATAACCCATTTACTCTATAAATCTGGTGGTGCCATGGATCCCAAAAATTTTAGGCCCATTACATGTTTACCCACTTTATATAAACTTCTGACATCTATTCTGAGACTCAAAATTACTACACATATTAATAATAATTTGATACTTTCCGTTTCTCAGAATGGATGCAGAAGTGGGACCCGTGGCACTAAAGAGCTCCTTATCATAGACATGACCATTAGCCAACAGGTACGTCGTAATCGTAAAAGTCTGGCGACATGTTGGATAGATTACAAGAAGGCATATGACTCGGTTCCACATTCATGGCTTTTGAAGGTGCTGGAGTTGTATAAAATTGATACAACTCTATGCACTTTCTTGAAGTCATGTATGGGGCAATGGAGGACAGTCCTTCGCTATCCTGGATGTCGCCAGACTACGGTAAACGACGTACTTATAAAGATCGAGAGGGGCATCTTTCAAGGTGACAGTTTGAGTCCCTTGTGGTTTTGTCTGGCTTTGAACCCTCTTAGCACTCTCTTAGAGGGTTCAGGGTTGGGCTATAGGTTACAGAAAGATGATCAAGTTATATCTCACCTTCTTTACATGGATGATTTGAAACTTCTGGCCTCCACTAAATTACAATTGACAGCGTTACTGAAGGTCACTGAAAACTTTAGTAATTCTATCAAGATGGAATTTGGTGTAGACAAGTGTGCAGTCATGTATGTGAAGAAAGGTGTAATTGTGGAATCTGAAGGAATAGAACTTTCAGATTCTACAAAACTCAGATCTCTTTCTGCCACCGAAGACTACAAGTATCTAGGTTTTTCACAGTCCTTGGGAATACCAGAATCTGATATGAAACAAACGTTGCGGGAACGCTTCTTTGGCCGCCTGAAAAAAGTACTTAAGAGTCTTTTATCGGGGGGTAACAAGGTGCGAGCCTACAATGGTTGGGTCATGCCGGTTCTGATGTATTCCTTTGGTATACTTAGATGGACTCAAACTGAATTAGATGCCCTTGACAGGAGAGTCCGTACTTTACTGACTGCATTTCGAATGCACCACCCACGTTCGTCGGTTATGAGATTGTACATCCCGCGAAAGTTTGGGGGTCGTGGATTTTTAAATATCAAGACCCTGCATAATCGCGAGATATACAATCTCAGAGAATATTTTCTTAATACCGATGTGGGAGTGCATCGCAATGTGGTTGCAGTGGATAACGGATTCACTCCACTCGCTCTGGCTAAAGAGAATTGGCGCAAACCTGTAGTACTTAGTACTGATGATCGCAAGGAGGTATGGAAGGGCAAAGAGCTTCATGGTCGGTTTTATCGGGCTTTGAACACGCCCGATATAGACTTTAAAGCATCGACTTCCTGGCTACGGTATGGTGATCTCTTTGGAGAAACCGAAGGTTTTGTTTGTGCAATTATGGACGAAGTTATCATGACGAATAACTATCGAAAATATATCCTGAAGGATGGTACGGTTGACATATGTCGGGCATGTCACCGTCCCGGGGAATCTATCAGGCATATTATTTCTGGTTGTTCTCGTCTTGCTAATGGTGAATATTTGCACAGACACAACCAAGTAGCCAGGATCGTACACCAACAACTTGCCCTTAAATACAAACTTGTGAATTTGGAGGTGCCATACTACAGGTATGAGCCCGACCCAGTTCTCGAGAATGGTCGTGCTACATTATATTGGGATCGATCTGTTATCACAGACAGGACTATTGTTGCCAATAAGCCTGATATTGTGGTGATAGATCGATTAGAGCGCCGCGCAATGATTGTCGATATCGCTGTTCCTCATGACGAAAATCTCGTGAAAGTTGAAAAAGAAAAACAAATCAAATATTTGGATTTATCTCACGAGATTGTCGATATGTGGAATGTGGATTCGGCGATCATTGTTCCGATAGTTGTTTCTGCTCATGGTTTGATAGCCAAGAGCCTCGACCAACACCTTAAGAGGCTCACGTTAGATGGCTGGATCAAGGGTCTGATGCAGAAGGCAGTCCTTCTTGACACGGCACGTATAGTGAGGAGGTTCCTGTCTTTGGAGCCCTAACCACCGGTTTCTTGGTCCCTGTACCCGAAGTCGATGGTCTACTATTTTTTATATTTTTAAATGTACTTTTTATATTTATATTTAAAAATGTAATTTATATGTAAATATTATGAAATAAAGAGAATAATAATAATAAAGCTTTATTTGATTCTATGCATAATACATATTAAAACAATAACAATTGATAAATTAATAAACTAAAATATTCAATTACAATTATTCGACTTATATACATTTGATTTCTAATTATAAATTTTATTATGTAATTGATTGAATTATTATTTGCTTCGATCAAGTCGATCGAAGATTATTTGCTTCAAACGTTAACTACCTAATTGTTCAATGCAAGGACCCCGTTCGGGTAAAAGCCTCCCCCAAGGAATGCCATCCTTCCCTATCATTAGCTCTGTCCAGCCAACTTACGCCCGCGCACGCAACAATTTCGTCTGCCCATCTGGCCCTTGGTCGACCTCTTGATCTGGTGCCTTTTGGTCCCGACCACTTTACTGACCGTAGAGTCCATCTATCGTCCTTGTAACGGGCCACGTGGCCCGCCCACTTCCATTTAGCCTTCATTGCAAAAGTTAAGGCATCGCATACTTTTGTCTTCTTTCGAATGTCAACGTTCTTTACCTTGTCCTTCAGTTTTATACCTAGGCAACTTCTTTCCATTTTTCTTTGGGTAGTCTGAATTTTGTTCTTGGTTTTGAGGTCGAAGGTCCAAGTTTGACATCCATAAGTGAGGCACGGTAAAAGTCCTGTATCCATGACTATTTTCTTGGTCGGTAGCGGAAGTTGCGATTTTAGTATTTCTTTATGGTGCCAGAACTTGTTCCAGGTAATCGCCACTCTTCGGTTAAGTTCTTCAGTGTTTCTTTCCTTACTAAAAGAGATTCGTTTTCCTAAGTATATGTAGTGGTTGACAAACTCGAGAGGTGTGTTATTTGTTAAGATGGGTGTTGCGCTGCGGTTAGACATAATTTTTGTTTTATCCAGATTCATTTCCAAACCAGTTTTTATACTAGCCTGGTTTAATTCATTTACCATTTTGTTTAGTTGATGAGGGGTTTCTGAAAATAAAACTATGTCATCGGCAAATCTGAGATGACTTAAAAAAATTCCATTTATATTAATACCTTGATTGGACCATGGCATCTCTCCCATGACGTGTTGTAAGACGGCTATGAATAATTTTGGTGAGATCGGATCTCCCTGTCGGACACCTCTCTTTATTTTGATTACTTCGCCTACTCTATCCAGTTTTACTCTACTTGTGCTGTTAGAGTAAATATTTTTTAGGATATTGATATACTTTTCCTTTATGTTTAGTGCTTTCAGCGATTCCCAGATGCTCTCGTGTGAAATTGAGTCAAAAGCTTTTTTATAGTCGATGAAAACCAAATACAGGGGTCTGTTAAATTCTAAATATTTTTCTATCACCTGGTCAACTACTTGGATATGATCCATCGTGCTGAAACCGCTTCTGAAACCGGCTTGTTCGATCGGTTGGTGAGCGTCGATGACTGGGGCTATCCTTTCAAGCAGACAGGAGGCAAAAAGTTTATAAAAACAAGGCATTAGACTTATAGGACGGTAGTTGTTTATATCGGCTGGGTCACCTTTTTTATATATTAGTATGATTTCCGATGCCATCCATTGAAGTGGCACAGTTTCTACACCAAGTATTTTATTCCATAGAATAGTGATTGGTGTCAGTAGTAGAGTCTTCGCAACCTTGATACATTCGTTGGTGATTCCATCTGGTCCTGGGCTTTTTTCTGGCTTAAGTCTCATTATTTGTTTCAATATTTCATTTTCTGTAAACTGGTGTATTGGAGAGGTATCGGTGTATCTATAGGAAACCATGTTTTGATTTTGATTTTGTGTGTCTGTTTGTCTGTATAGATTAGCGTAGAAGTCAGTAGCAGCATTTATGATTTCTGTGCGAGATTTGCATTTTTTGTTGCCAGACTTGAGAAAAGGAACCCATGTTTTGACTTGATTTAGCTCTTTATAAGCTTTTTTGGCAGATCTAGTATTATTTAGGTGTCTTTGTATAGTTGTTGTTCTATAGGTATCGTAGCACCTTTTTATTTCTTTATTAGTAAGTTTATACAATTTTTTTAGTTTTTCTTTGTCAGCTACGCTTAATTTGGGCTTATTTTGTAGTTCGCTTCTCTCTCTCATGAGTTCTAGCACTTTCGCGGATAAGATTTTGTTCCTATGTGTTCCTTTAATATTTTTTAGACTTATCTTGATGTAGTGAATGATTTGCTGGTAGTACTCCTCCACATTATAGTTGTTCTGATTATTTATGAGTTCTGGTATAAAGCTGTAGAGGTTTGTAAGGTACATTTCCTGCTCTGCTAGAGTTTTTAGCTTAGTGAATGTATTAGAGAAATTGCGCCTACTTTTCTTTGCTGTATTTAGGTGTATTGTTGCTCTTAATAGTCTGTGGTCCGACCCAAAAGAGCAAGATGAAAGTACTTCATATTTAGAGATCATGTGGTGCTTTGTGGTCATGATATAATCAATTTCATTTCTTGTGTTTTTATCTGGAGAGATCCATGTCCAGCGGTTTTTTGGTTTTAGTTTAAACATTGTATTTATAATTTTTAGGTTGTACTCTTGTGCGTATTGAATTAGTCTCGTGCCTCGAGCACTTCTAATGCCGTAACCATACTGTCCTGTAGCAGAACGCTCGTATTTTTCTGGAATCCCGATTTGAGCATTAAAATCGCCTAAAGAAAATACGTACTCAGTAGATGTAGAATCATGAGCTTTCGCTAAGTCCTCGTAAAAACTGTCTATTTCTTCCTGTGATGAGTTTTCAGTGGGGGCGTACGCTTGAATTACTGCGAAACACATGTTTTCTATTTTGATTTCCAGTAGGCATACTCTCTCAGATATTCCAGTAAATTTTATGATGTTGTTTTTATGTTTCTTCCTTACTAGGAAACCTACTCCATATAGTCCCTTTGTTTGGCCAATGTAGTAGAAGACATATTCGTCGTCCTCGATTGTCTTTTCTCCTAGGCGGCGGACTTCGCACAAACCTATTATATCATGTTTAATATCTTCAAGTGCAGCTTTGAGCTCAATATATTTTTGATCAGAAGATAATGATATTACATTGAGGGTGCAAATGTAGATTGTATTTTTCGTATTTTTCGTTTTCATAATTGTTCTTGGGGGGTTTTGGTCGAACTCTCCCGCGGTGACCGGCCGTACTGGGAGATTAGGGGTTGGAAGAGGGTCCGGTTTTGATTGCTATGCTATGTTGTGGTCTGATGTCTTCGATTGGCGTTGAGTTGATTCTGTCTGAGCGAGAATTAATTTGGGCTTTTGTATTAAATAGTTCTTCATGTCCCCTTTATTTTTCTTAGGTGGTTGTTTAGTATTCTGTTGAACATTTTGGTTGTCAGGGTGGAGCATCTCCGGAGACTCTGATAGGTTTCTTTTGCTTGACTGTTTTTGTGGTGTTTTTTTGTTGCTTATTATGACAATTTTGTCATATTTAATAAAAGCGGTGTTTCCTGCGTCTCTTTCTTTCTGTAGTTGGACTTGTAGCTCTTTACGCTTAATTAAGACTTCGATTGGGTAATCTTCTTTTAAGTAATAGGAAGTATTTTGAAGGTTATGTTTGCTTTTTTGTATTTTTAATTTGAAACCTAAAGTGTTGAATGTTATTACTATCGGTCGAACTCTTTCGCCCTTCTTCCCCAGCCTTCTAACAGCTTCTATGTTGTTAGTGTCGCATGAAATTTTTATGTGTGTATTTATTATATTTATTACCATTTTTTCCAGTTCATCGTACGACTTTTCTATCTCTTCCACGCCAAAAAATATCAGATTTTTGCGTCTACACTGTCTTTCTAGGTTGTTTATTTTATTTGATTGCTGTTCTATTTTTTTCTCCAAAAGCTCATTTTTCAGTTCTAAGTTATTGAACTTCTCGTTAAGGCTGTTAATTATTGTACATTTAATATCTTCTTTCATCTCTAGCATGTCTTGCTTTTGCTGCTTTATATCTTGCTGCATGCTAATTAACATATTTTTTATTTCATCCATATTTTGTTAGAATTCGCTTAGCGCTCTTATGATTACTTAGCACTAACTTTTTGCACTTGAACTTTTTAATAAATTTAATGTATATTGCAGCTAATCTTTATATTATATATATATCTTTATATATATAATTCTTCTGTGAGTGTGTATGTCACTGAACTTCTCTCAAACGACTGGACCGACCTTGATGAAATTTCTTGTGTGTGTTCAAGGGGATCTGGGAATGGTTTAGATTCGCAACTGGGCCCGGCAGGTGGCGCCGCGATCAAGTCCTGGAATTTCAAAGCTGGACGGTACGAAGTTTGCTGGGTCAACTAGTGATTATATATTATTATATTATATTGTGCGAAGTATAGCTTATAGCACTGGTTTAATATTTCGATTGTATCACTTTGAAATAATTTCGAAACTTATTTATTACAATAGCGAGTTGAACACTGTCGCAGTGGCGCCCTCTCTCTCTCCTCACAAGTTATTACAATAGCGAGTTGAACACTGTCGCAGTGGCGCCCTCTCTCTCTCCTCACAAGTAGTAACTATGTGTTCGAAGTGTTGATATTTTATTTGAAGAAAATACGATTACAAAAACAACAGGTTTGCCAGTAGGATTCGAACTCGATCCAGTCGGGAACACAAGTGAGCAAAAGCGACTGTGTACCCCGTTAAGTCATGCAAATATAGCCCCTTATGATATGATTTCGCAAAGTAGCCAGTTCAAAGATAACCTCACGGGCCATTAATTTTCTCCTAAATCACGTATGCATCGTTACAGAAGTAGTAGTAAAACAGTTAATTAATTATGATAGTCCCTTTATGAAGTTCTTGTTTAAAATATACAATACATTTCCGACTACTACTATGTATGTTTGATATGTTATAATCGTTAATGTTGGATATGCAAAAGTTGCTACCAAAGTAATGTTTTTGAGTCTTATAAGTTTGTTTTAATAATAGAAGTTTGGAAACGTTTTAAGGGTATAAACTAACGTCATTTTTAAATATTTTATTGCTAAATTTAAGTCTGCCAAAAATAACTCTGCCTGATCGAAATCATGAGTAGAATTCAAGAGTAGTAATAGTCAACATCCTCATTAATCATTATTAACGCATTACTACATAGAAATGTAACCTATAGAAATGCTTCTTATTCGTCGGACTTCCGTTCTCGTACTCACCAACGAAACGCAATCACATGAGTTTTGTCATTTTGATTGGTCTGTCTTCAAATTTTTAATGTAGGGAGATGTGGTCAGCTAATTATGCGTGCGATTGTTGGGTCAGATTATTGTAGCAAATTTTTTTTGATTTCTTGCCTAAATAAAAAAAAAATATACAAACCATAAATCATAAGAAGTATAACCACGCTGATTTCAGCACATATGGGCTGGCTCGACATCTACGCTCACACAAAAGACCATGAGTGAGTGTGAAACCATGGGCCCAGTCATTCTGCATCATACTCCTGGCTTCCAGAGGCCGGGAGTATGATGCAGAAACATCATATTATGGTAGACATGGTATGCGTCACTATGCTGCATTGCTTACGCTTACAATACGGATGGTGACCTCTACTCCAAGGATTCTACTCATGCTTTCCATCGGGCAGAGTCACTTTGGTAGGCTTAAGTATAAAAAATAATAATATTACATCAACATATTCGCCGTTCATAGATCGCAACGTCCTGGAAGTCGTTCGCAGTTGGCGAAGCGTTAAATGCTACATTTTCCTCGGCCATTTGCAATTCGATATTCAGCTAAGCTTCGCGGGATTGAACTCTGTGGATTGCATATCTACTTCCATTTGATATTGTAATAATATTCAACCATTTTAAATATAAAGTGGATTAGAGGCGTAAACTGTGCTCACTCGCACAATTCCGATAATGCGATCAATATCAATAAATAATTTTAGCTAATAGGGTTTGTTGTGCATGTAATAGGTAGTCCTACATTATTTTGTATGATACGAGTATTCAAATCCTTTTAATTTATTTACAATACATTAGAATTATATGTTTTGTATTATTGTAACGAAATAAATGTTTACAATATAACCAAAATTAATTATATTTATGAATTTGTGATGAAATTTTATCTGTGTCTGAATTTTTTTATTAAATAAATCTATATGTTTAATAGCATTAAGCAATAAAACAACATTGTTTTATTATTATGCACATTTAACAACTGCGATCAAATTAAATTCATTATTGACGTTCGAAATTACAAAATTACTATTCTTCAATATCTAAAAGATATACATACTTTATCAAAGAGTATATTGTATTTCGATTGCCTCGTTGGTCTAGTGGTTAGCGTATGCGACTGCTAATCAAGAGGTCTCGGGTTCAAATCCCGGGTTGGGCCAAAAAAGTGTTGTTGGGTTTTTCTTACAGGAAATTCTTAATAACAGCCCGGAGTCTGGAAGTTTGGCGGTGATTTGCGTCCGTGCCTCGGAGAGCACGTTAAGCGGTCGGTCGCGGTTGTCATGAACATCTATGTCAAGCGTTATTCGGAAGGTAGTGCCCTCAAATATACTGACAACTAGTTCAATCTTCGAATTTCAATTCTCCCTTAGGATTTCTGAGGTCCGATGCCAGTCGCTTCATGGAAATATTGAAATTCAGGCAAAACCGGTTGAACTAGTAGCCGACCTCTAATAAACTGAGGAATAAAGGCTAGGAAGATGATGATATTGTATTAGTTCGCCGAGTCTATATCCACTGTAAAGATAAATATGAAACCAATTATTTTTATTTACGAAACCAATTTACGAAATAGACGTTATAAAATAATAAAGAAAAACACAACAATCTTTCAGAGCCAAAAAATTATCTAATTCAGCATTGCATGTGCTGTACAGGAAACTTACAACCGTATTGATCAGTAATATAACTTTACAAATTTGATGCCATTTCAACCGTTGTAATCCTATTTTAAAAACATCACAAAGACTTAGCTTATTTCTTTATGACTCAGGTACAACTTGAACACTATCTCGTGTTCTATACATTTTTATTAGTCTAAAGTCAGAGCTTCCTTGACTTATCTGTACCGGAGACAATCAGAGCTGGCGTGGGCGCCGTGGCAACTATTGTTAACTTGCAACTTATTGCTACAGAAATCCACACACCTACGACCTCCTATTATATGGGTATAATAAAATCTTCATCATTCTCTGTCCCAACAACATCTATGGGAGTTACAAATTGGTCATACCTTTACCGCCCACTGTACTTTGAATACAGCCAGTATGCATTTTAATGCGTTTAATAGTGGTGCTATAGTATGCAATAGGATTATGCCTGGATACAGTCAGACATTGCGAGGCAAGATAAACAGGGGAGGCGTTCTAGAGATTAGTACTAAGAGAGCGGTGCGTCTTGTTCTGAGATTCATTTGTAAATGTTTAAGCACCCATTGCTTCTACATCTGTTTATTACGAAGTATTTGTGGTATTTCAAATGACTTTAGACGTTACATCTTTTATTTGTAAGGTTTATTAAAGTAGATCCAGATTCAAATAATAAAAAAATGACGTTTTAATAATTGAATAATAATATAACCTCTAAACTATTATTTTTAGTTTTAAGAAAAAGCAGTAGTAGTAGTCTTCTAAGTACATATTGTAAGCAGTGTTTTTTTTTAAATATATATATATTGATACACATAATTTAAGTAGATAGTCATTATCATTATTGAAAATCCACTTCAAAATACCGTGACGCTTTTTTGTCGATATTGTGATATTAAAAGCTTACCGTATCTACAAACCGTGTCACTTAATAATTATAGTGTCGTAGTTTTTCATCGAAACTGCGATATTACTAGTTTTCATATACAGGATAAAAATAAAATCGTAATAGGATTGCCCCTAATATTTTTATGTTCAAGGCAAAAGTTAAGTAAGTAAGTTGAAAATCAATTAACAGAATCAACTTCCTCATGATTTTAATCAACTTTATTATTTGTTATATGAGTATACTTGCTGCTTTCTCTGCATCACCCAAGCTCATCAAAGATATTATGTTTAAGTTTAGGAGTTTAATAGCGCAGTTTCTTCGTTCTCCGTTTCCATTTTTAAGCGTTTATTGCTACTAGGTTCATAGATTTTGTTTAAAGAATAAGCAAAGCTGAAACTAAGCTAGGTACATCAGTGTGACGCACAAATATTCAGTTCCCTGCTCCAACAGACCGTACAATTTAAAGATTTTCCCCCAACACTAAAAACTACTATAACTTCCTCTCCACTGAATAATATTTCGTGCATCACGCTTGTGAGTAATGTTCACATTTGGATACACAATTTCAGCTACATTTTAATTTTCCCAACACAAAGTGAGAAAGCTCGCATTGTCATGGCGGCTCTGAGTTAGCACAAGTCTTAATCTCGCGGGGGCACGTTCCAACTGCCCTAATGATATCTCAAGATGCGCTTAAGAGCCCATACATAACACTATATGAGACATTTTTAAAATTTAAACCAACGTTAATGCATTCTACCCTGTTTGCTGTTTGTATTTATTTAAATTTGTAGGCGAGCCCACAATCCAGTCTTGCTTTTGTGACGGTACAGTATTAACATAACATGAAGTGTATTCAGTGGACAAAGTAACTGATATAAAATAAAACTTTACGGTATACCCTTATATTGAAAAAGACAGTTCGTATTAGAGTTTAATAAAATTTCTATGTCCTGTGGTTGGTTATTGAAACTATATTTTAACTTTATTGAATAGATTATTCCTATCAAGTTTTGTTATATCGAAGTTGGTATTTATGTTCAGTTTTGTACTTACTGCTTAAAATTCTATAATAAGTTTTCGATACGATGTTTATTTAAATAAACCTAAGACCTTTAGTAACATTATATAATTATTATATAAGTTTATTCATTTAACAATATTCAGTATCAAATTAAGTGTTATAAAAATCGGCCACATGCGTGTCAGGCCACGCACAGGGAAGGGTTCCTCAGTCACCTATAATGGTACGTATATTTAAAATCGTATCCAATAGATAATTATTATGTTTACGTATTAATGCGTTAATTTTGTATGACGTTTTCCAAGTGAGCTCATTTTACAAGTTAAGTCTCCATAACTCCTGAATTAATAAAGTCATCTAATCCGTTATAGTTTTCCTTCAAAGTTCATTATATGGACCAACATCACGAATTGTTCCAGATTTTTTGAGGGCGCCGTTTAGCTTTTAGAGGGGGGGGGGGGGACGAACTGTTTTTACAAAAAAGTGCCCTTTAAAGTGGAATTTCTCGCAAACGAATACCTAAATCAAAAATTCGTCTTAGAAACCCTATATTGTTTTTAAAAGACCTATCTAATGATACCCCACGTGATCGACTAGCCGCGAGAAAATTTTTTCATCCCCACTTTACGTGTAGGGGAGGTACCCCAAACATGTATATTGTAAGTATGTATGTATACTGTAAGGATATTGTAAGAAAGATATAAATAAAAAAAAAAAAATTTTTTTTTCATAATTTTATTGTAGCACTTTATCGACGTAATTACAACACACATATTCATGCAAAGTTTCATCTTTCTAGCACTTACCGTTTGGACGGTAAGTCGAGGATGGACGGACGGACAGACGGACGGACAGACGGACATGACGAATCGATAAGGTTTCCGAGTGATATACTTCGGAACCCTAATAAAAACGGGGCACATATGCTAGATTGTAAATAAGCCCCAACAACTAGTATGATCTAGATATTTTCGCCACTGTTGTAATTGAGTGACATAATATTACAATAATTGCCTCGTTGATCTAGTGGTTCCCGTAAGCGACTGCTGATTAAGAGGTCTCGGGTTCAAATCCTGGGTTGGGCCAAAAGTGTTATTGAGTTTTACGTACAGGATTTTTTTAACAACAGCCCGGAGTATGGAAGTTTCGTATTGGTTCACGCCCGTGTCTCTGAGAGTACGTTAAGCCGTCGGTCCCGGTTGTCCTTAACATATACCAAATAGCTGCCGATCAAGAGGTCTTGGATTCGATTCCTGGGTTGGACTAATTGTTTGTATGATCTGAAAATATTGTTTCAGAGTTTGAATGTTTTTTATGCTTATTAAGTATATTGTTACAAAAAAAGTATTTATGTGTTTGTACCAATTAGCCAGATAAAATAATTTTGTTCAAAAGCTTTTCAGGATTTTTATACTATAGAGAAAACTTGTATAACAATGACCTACGGATGAACTTGGTCAAAACAAAGGTTATGTTCAATGAATATGTACTCATTTAGTACACGGTGCCCTTCACGAAATTGTTAAAAAATATGTATGTGTGCCTGGAGTAGGTAAAGAAAACTCGCCTGCTGACTGGCATGGCTCACCGAGCCACCATGCTTAGATGGTCATTCCGGCTGGAGACTCCCACGCGCTGTCTTCGCCGCCGTGGAGGCTCTCCAGCCGGTCATCACGGAGTGGGCAGGGCGGCAGCACGGGACCCTTTCCTTCGGGCTGACGCAGGTGCTTTCCGGGCACGGTTGCTTCGGAAAGTACCTGTAGTAAGGAAAGTAGTGAGGACTCGGCCCAGCACACGCTGGTGGTTTGTTACACATGGGCGACGCAGCGCCGATCCCTCACTGTAGTCATCGGAGAGGATCTCTCGATACCGGCCGTCAAAAGATCGATGGCCGGTAGCGATAGTTGTTTTACCGCGATCGTAACCGATCGAGGCGGCGGAGTAGGCCCGCTAGGACGAATTCCACTTGGACCCGATCCATTTTAAACGGTACTTTTTTGTAAAAACAGGGCGTCCCCCCCCCTCTAAAAGCTAAACTGCTCAAAAAATCTGGAAAAAAATCGTAATGGTCATCCATCATCATCATCAACGCCTTTAACAGCCCACTGCTGGTCATAGGCCTCTCCTTAGAAAGGTGGTATTGGCCTATACCACGCTGGTCAGACGGGTTGGTATAGGGTTGGTTTCAAGTAGTCCAGAAGGAAATCCCCTCCCTGGACTCCTTCCAACACAAAGGCGCAGAGAGAGTCACACCGTGTGGTTTTAGTCGGTTCGAGTCCGACACACCACCCCGCCGTAACCCCCGACGGGGTGACGCTCCGCGGGGATTTCCACACGTTAAAAAAAAAAGGGTTGGTTTCAAGTTTTCCCTTCTCTTTGCATTGATGTTGACTTGCGTAGTTTATCCCTTAGTCGCCTTTTACGACACCCGCGGGATGAATAGGAGTGGTGACACTCTGTATTCATAATCAGTCACCACACGGACAGGTCGTCCATATCATCATCATCATCATCATCATCAGCCTATCGCAGTCCACTGCTGGACATAGGCCTCATAATGAACTTTAAAAGAACACTATATCAGATTAGATGCCTCTGTTAGTTCAGAAGTTATAGAGGCTTAACTTCTAAAATGAGCTTCTTTGGAAAACGTCATACAAAATTAACGCATTAATAACGCAAACGCAAATCATGAGTTACATTTTTAGAAGTAGGCATTTACTTCAGTTGCGCGCGAGCAGTCGAGTCGAACGTACACGTACAGCCGTATCGCAAGATAATATCGCGTAATTTTATTGTTCTACCTACATTAAAAATATGTTAATTCTTTATTTTTATTTATTCATAAATGACTGAAATACGTGAAAGTGTGAGTCTCGGTGACTCAAGTGGCAGCGATATGGAGCAGGAACCTATATTCGAGAGTGAGCAACAACTTAATCTGAACTTAAATGAGAAGATGGAAAAAAATGAGAGTGAGCAACGACTTGTGGAGAAGAGAGTACGACAAGACGAGGAGGAAATAATAGAGGAGGAGGGTATGATCACAGTTATTAGAAAACCTAAGCGAGCTAATAAAAAAGATTTTATGAGCGGCAGTTTAGTTCAAGATCGGGACGAAAATGAAATATGTATATGTATGACTGGAAAAGACATTATACCGAAACAATTTGGAATGGCAAAACTACTAAAATCATATAATATTAAAGACATAGTGAAAATGGTATATAAAAGTGCATTTAGGGTTCTTATCTATTTCAATAAAAAGGAAAGTGCTTTGGAGTTATTGAATTGCGAAGAGTTTATTAACTTAGGATACAGATTACAGAGAACGGACGAGGTAAACTTGTGTTATGGAATACTTAGACAAATAGATCTGGAAGCTGACGAAAAAGAAATCATTGAAAATATTACATGTGAGTTCGAAGTTATATCAGTAAGAAGGCTTAAGAGACTGGCTGACAATGGTAAGTGGATAAATTCGGAGACAATTAGAATTTGTTTTAAGGGTTCCATTTTGCCGCCGTATGTTTATGGATACGGTTGCAGGTTTAAGGTGGAGCCCTACACTTTTCCTGTTTCCCAGTGTTCTGGATGCTGGAAATTCGGGCATTTATCTAGATCTTGTCCACTCAAAAAAATTGTATGTCCTAAGTGCAGTAATTATCATGAAAATTGTGATACAAATAAATACGTGTGTGTCAACTGTAAAGGGTCACATATGGCAATGTATAAGAAGTGCCCAGTATTTTTAAAAGAAAAAGAAATTAGAAACATGATGACCAGGCATAATTGCACCTATCGTAAAGCACTAGAATTATATATAAAAGATAGAAGCGGAAAAGAGAATACTAGTGAAACTCAAGATATGTCGGAGTCACAACAGTCTACCATACATACCTCACAGACTACACAGAAAACCTACCGAGATGCGCTTATATCTGAAGCAATTGTTCACAACAGTAGCGCTGGTGACACTACCTCGCTAAAAGAAACGCGTTTAGATGGAATCACAGAACAGCATTTAAAGCAGATGGAACATCCATTAGAGACAAGAAAAATGACAAGCAGAAATAGTAATAGGCAGAGTAAAGATAGAGAAAGATACTGTTCCGAATCAGAAGGGAACTTGAATGATAAGCAAAGCTCTAACGTCACCTTAGATAGTACGAACATTATACTTAGAATCAAAAATATAATTACTGATAACACAGATTGGCAAACTAAATTAAAATTATTCGGTAAACTTGTTAAGGAAATTTGTAAACAGTTATTTATAAACTTTTTGAGAAGAGATGACATATGTAGTACATTTATTTCCATGTTTAACAATGGCTAACATTGTTACAAGAATATTTGAGTTACGTATTTTACAGTGGAATGCACGGAGCTTACGACCCAAGCGTATCGAGTTTGAATTGCTGTTGGCACAAGAAAAAATACATATTGCTCTAATATCCGAATCCTGGCTAGAACCTGAATCTCATTTTAACGTAAGTGGTTATAATATTTTTAGAAATGATAGGTTAGATGGGTATGGAGGTGTTGCTGTTATCGTTTGTAAATCCATTAAAGTTCAGCAATGTTTCTTTTCTATACGAAATTCTGGCATAGAAATTATTACAATTAAACTTTTAAACTGCAATGAAATTAAAAATATTGTGTTGTTGTATTGCCCTTCTTCAGTGCGTACAAGTTTTACTGACTGGGAACAAATATTTACGATATTTTCAAGTAAATGTATAATCGCAGGTGACTTTAATGGCCACCATACTCTTTGGTCTTCTAAAACCGATGTAAGAGGAATACAGATTTACGATGCGTCTTTAGATGCTGGATTTACTCCGCTGAATGACGGAAGTCCTACAAGATTATGTTTAGTAGATAATGTAGTCCAAAAAACGTCACCTGATGTGACCTTTGTGTCAACGGACCTGTCTGTTTTATTAAAATGGGAGGTAATGAACGAAAATCTGGGCAGTGATCATCTTTTTATTAAGATTTCCTATAAATGTGGTAACCAGTTCAACCCTTTTCCCTTCAGTAAAAGGAGAAATTTTAAATTAGCAAAATGGACACAGTATAGTAAGTCATTAGAAAAACATTTGTCTCGATCCGTAGATTCTGTCAATGTACAGGGCTTGTACAATAATTTTATAAACCAGGTAAATAGAGCGGCTGATGAACACATACCGTCCGTTAGAAGTAGTGATAATCCAAAAAGGAGATTTTGCCCTAAGCCCTATTGGAATCCAAATCTCTCACATTTAGTTGCACAGCGTAGGTTAGCCTTGAAAAATTTCAGACGAAATCCCATACCAATTAATCTGATCATACTCGAACAAAAAACTAAAGCTGCCAAGCTTGCTATTAATCAAGCAAGATCGAAAGATTGGCAAAATTACTGTAGCAGCATCGATGCAAGAACGACAAACTCTGAAATGTGGAAGCGTATGGGTTGGGTGAAGGGAGTCAGTTCAGCCAGGCAACAAGTTTCAAATGATCAAAAGACTGATCTTCTTTCCAATTTAGCTCCAGATTACGTATGCCCAAAGCCCCTCGATTTTAAATCTAAAAATAATTTACTCGAGTCTGACTTTACTTTACAGGAAATGTGCCATTGTTTTAAAAGAAAGGATACAGCTCCCGGTAATGACGGTATAACATACTCACTTATATATCATTTATCTCCCTCAAGCAAACTATATTTATTAAACCTATATAATTTCATATTAAATACCGGCATTGTCCCTTCACAATGGCGTGACATCTTAGTGGTACCAATTCCTAAAAGTTCAACTAGTACTATTCAATTGCGACCAATTTCATTGATTTCATGTGTTTGCAAAATTTTTCATTCTATGATAACAAAAAGGCTTGAATGGTATATTGAGAAAAATCAATTATTATTTCCTTTTACTTCTGGATTCAGAAGAGGTCAGTCATGTCAGGAATGTTTAGTGAAATTAGTTAGTCAGATTTATTTAGGATTTTCGAGTAAAATACCGACTATTGCTTGCTTTTTAGACATCACTAATGCGTATAATAATGTAGTAGTAGACAACTTAATGAATACTTTGGATGACATAGGAGTTGGAATGAAATTATGCTTCTACTTGTATAACTTCTTGAGTGAGCGACATCTGCTAATGAAAGATGAAACAGATGAAACTAAATATTTTATAAGATACACAAATCGTGGTTTGGCACAAGGGGATCCACTTTCTCCTATTCTTTTCAATATAGTCACCATTAAATGTTGTCGAGAAATAAAAAATATTACCATGTGCCAATATGCAGATGATTTTGTGTTATACTCTTCGTCAAGAAACTTAATAGAAAGCCAAAATTTATTTCAAGAGGCTTTGAATACATTTTCTGATATTTTAGGCGAATTAGGATTAGAATTATCGGCGGCTAAATCCAAAGTATGTATCTTTAGTAGAGGCTTTAAAAAACTCCAATTTGAAATCAAATTAGATAATAATAGTTTAGAAGTAGTAGATAATTATAAATACTTAGGTGTGTGGTTAGATAGATCCTTAAGATGGAGTAAGCATATCAACATAACGGTAGAAAAAGTGCAAAGGAGTCTTAATTTACTTAGGGTATTGTCTGGTCCCTCCTGGGGCTTACATCCGAAACATCTGAGGCATATATATATTTCATTGATCAGAAGCCGAATTGATTATGGTTGCTATTTATATGACATTAGTGCAAAGTGCCATTTAGATAAATTGAATAAAATTCAAAATCAGGCTTTAAGGATTGTGGGTGGGTTTATTAAAACTTCTCCTATTCATGTGATGGAGAGTGAGCTCGGTGTAATTCCACTGGATTTACGAAGGAAATATTTAGCTTATAAGTTCTGTTTAAAATCAAAATCAATAGAAAATAATATTATCATACCATTGTTAGAAGATCTTTACACTCTTCGACAAAACGCTTTTTGGCGAAATAAAAAAATTCCTTTATTAGTATCAGTAGTTAATGAAATCTGTGAGTTGCAAATATCATCATCTTATCCCTTAATTATGTATACATTGCAAACGTGGGTAACTAATATTAATGTAGAAGAGATTATAGCAGTAGATTTAGAATCGGTTAAACATTGTAAAAAGTCTTACGAGATTAATTCTCTAAAGTATGAAGTAATTAAAGAATTATGTACGAAGTATAGTGATTGGAATTTTATATATACAGATGGGTCGAAGAGTGCAGAAGGTCTTGGGGCAGCGTATTATGTACCTAATATGAGTTTTAATAATAACGATAATTGTTTAAAAGTGTGCCAACCTACATCCATTATGACGTTGGAGCTCATTGCAATCTCAGAAGCTTTAAATTATGTTAACAATAATAGTAATGTAAAATATATCGTAGTTTGTACAGACAGCAAGAGTTCTTTACAGCATATAGCTCGATGCGCCTCTGGTTTCAGAGGTGCATCGATAGCTTATGTTATCCTGTCTAAAATTATAGAATTAAACTTGAAAGGGGTTCAACTCCGATTGCAATGGGTTCCATCGCATATTGGATTACAGGGCAATGAAAAGGCTGATACTTTAGCAAAGTTTGCCGCTGAAAATGGAAAAGAATATAATTTAACAGTAGACTATTGTGAATATTTACCTAAATTTAAAAATAAATGTTATAGTGACTGGCAGGAATACTTTGATAAACGGTCAGTAGAAAAAGGGATATGGTATAAGACTATACAGTGTCAGCCTCTTCATGTGCCCTGGTGTATGAACAGTAGATTAAATAGGCAACTAATTGTTGTTGCACATAGACTCAGATCTGGACACATCCCATGCAATAAATTCAGGTATATGATGAAGAAAACTGCTTCCCCTAATTGTGAAGAATGTGGTGTTGTGGAAGACTTACACCATTTATTGATGGAGTGTGTCAGATATGAGTCTAGTAGAAATAGTTTAGTGGCCGACTTGGAATTGAATGGAGCCAACGTAGGAATGTTCCACAAAATTCTGTCGGAACCTAATAGTGATGACGCAAGAGCTCTATTTAAATTCATGTCGATTATGTTTAAATTATAAGTATGTAGTAATAAATATGTTTAGGATACGATAGAACTGACATACGCTGTGCGTAAAAGTTCTTAAAAAAAAAGAATAAAAAAAAAAAAAAAAAAAAAAGTAGGCATTTACTTCGTTTTATCAAAAATTTTGATAATAAATATCTTAGGACAATTTTTTAAAGTTAAAAAGTATTATCGATTATTAACCGGTTCAGCAAAAATTAATAACCGATTCCCGAAGTTTGAATAACGATAAATTTCGTAATAAACTGCTACTCTCTACTCTAAATACTTTATTTTGTAGAACGCTGCCCGCGGGCATTGCTCCATTATTGGAACGAATTGTTTTCTGAACTTTTAATATTAAAAGGCTGCAATATTGAAGTTTTCTTCTTACTTTTTTCATTTATTGCTCATAATATTGCTATACTGCTAAGAATATGGAGTCATTTAAGTTTTTTTAAGAAAACTTCCATCCGGACTTCATTGAAGCATAAAATTAAGTGTTAATTTCTTCCTAGTTTTAAATGAAAATCATTCTTGTCATCTATCCTAGCGAAGTGAACACTCTGTTGGGCGACTATTCGTCTATAATAATGGTCTGAGGTACTCTAACAGTACTAATCCAAATATATTCAGAATCCATAAATGTCAATTACTGAGAATGAGCCTACAACACACAAGCTAATGGTTATGAAAGCGTTTGCCAACTATGAGTATAGCGATATTTATGACTGAATACTATTAGTGATGCCATTGACTGTTGTACTGATCACAAAATATTACTGAAACTAGATAATTAAAGTAATTAATAAAAGCTTATTTAATCACAAATACATTAACTGCTTTGAACCTTTCAGTAGTTAAAAAAAGAGAAATTCGATTAGCTCAAGTAACTCAGGCCAGTAAGTAAAGAAGGTTGTAAAACGTAATTAGGTACAAATTAAAGCTTTCACGAGAATTAGCATTCAGTTCTATTCATCTGTTATACTCAAAGTTGGAAAGGACTTGAAAAGGCTTTGATTAGAAAAACATCTCCTCTGGCTTTAGGAGCTACTTACTTATGTATAAGTGTACCTGTTTGTAAACATGATTTCTTAAATAATTACTTGCAAAACGCAAATGCATCATGCATTTGATTTACATATATTAAGCGGTTTTGACTGAACTACATAGCGGTCCAAATATTATTTGTTATAAATAATAAACCAATTTCGTATAAGTACATATATCATTATAATTATAATATAAATAAAAACTGCAGGAGAGAGCTGGAATGTGAGCTATCGAAATAATAGAGTGAGTAAGCTCTTTAAATCAAAATTAAATTCAAGTATTTCAGTATTTTACAATAGTAAGGTTTAACGAGAGTAGTAGTAACGAGAGGATACCCATTCTTTTCCAAAGTTTTAGAAGGAGTGACCACAATTCGTTCTATAAGTATCAATTTCAAGCACTTATCTTTACAAAACTGCTATCCCTGCAATTATTTAATATCTGTATTTTATTTTTATTTATAAGCTTGCCAAAGTGACTCTACTCTGCCTGATGGAAAGCATTAAGTAAAATCTGAGAGTAGTGGTCATCATGGCAATGCATGCATATTATTATACCGCATGATGATCACAGTGATAGACTATTAAGATTCTTCTGCATCATTAGGCATTCGGTCTCGCACTCACCAACGAAACAAGCACGTATGATGTCAGTTTGGGCCGATCTTCTGTGAGAAGGTATTTCCGTCCTACCCCCTAGTTAAGTTGCAAACGTTTTTCTTTTTTTATTCTATTCTTCACTCTATTTACCTATTCTTTTCTTTTATTGGCTAATGTTTTGTTTTGGTCACGTGACTGAGGTATATTAGCTAATGAAACAAGGGAATAAAGAATAGAAAACAAAAACGTTTCATCAGGCCGCTAAAATACATTTTGATTGGCCAATGGGCATCAGGAAGCCTCTGTAGCTCCTTCTTAGACAGAGCCTGGATAGGCGTGGTACCGATACTGAGGAGGACCTAAAATAACATGGACCGGGTTCTCCTCAGAGCAGGGTGCCTGAGATGTTTTTTTTAGGAATCACCACATACTCCTGGTTCTTCATTTGTCCCCGAGGAGCCGGAGATCCGTGAGAATTTAAACACCCCGTCAAAAAAAAGGGGGGGGGGGCTGGTCAAACCGGCACGTATGTGTTAAAATTGGCGTAGCTATTATTTTTTTTGAGCCAAATTATAATTTACTTTTAATAAGAAAAACAAATACCGTACAAAAACGTACATATACTGTATCTAATCAAGTTGTAGAATAAGTTTAAAAAATAATTTTAAATCTGTGTAGGACAACTGGTGTTCTCTTTTAGTTTTAATTAAACGTCAGTGTCAGTGCCAGGTTAGTCGCAATTTGTTATTTCAATTATCGACAACTTTCCAGCTTGCAATTTTCTAATACATGCAACACTGTTGTTATTTTTACGTATTGCCGGCACTTTAAGCATTTTCTAGATTATAAGTAATGTTATTCTTTACGCTATATATGAGAAAAGTTTCAATAAAAACATATTAAAAATTATGTTCAATAACATTAAATTATTTGAATTCAGTTTAATTTTGCGTTGATTGTTTTTCTTAATTGCTAATATTATTGTCTTTAAAAGTTTTTACACGCTTTTTATTAGCTTCACCTGTATGTTTGTAACCGACTCCTTTGGGTGTGATTTTGACCCACTTCAAACTTTGTACATTTATCGAGGACTGATGACAATACATTAATTTGAAAAAAATACATAAAAAAATGCTCACATCGCGGATCGTGACCCCTACTCCTGGATTCTACTCATGCTTTCCATCAGGCAGAGTGGGGTCACTTTGGTAGACTTAAAGAAGATATAAAAAAAAGATATACTTAGAAGTATCAACATCATCAGCCTATCGCAGTCCACTGCTGGACATGGGCCTCTTCAATTGCACGGCACTTAGTTCGATTCTTAGAAGTATAAAAACTGAATACCTTAATATTCTTATTTAGAAAGCACCTTATATCATTTAAGCAAGTGGTTAGGCCTCCTACAAGGTGGTCCGAAGGCCTATATATTTCAAGCTAATTTAAAGAAAAATCTTCAACACTACAAATATTTAAAAACTAACTTTAGGGTTCAAACTTGATTCTTAAAGTTTTAATGACGAATTGAAAAAATTAAAGTTTTAGGTCACATAGAACAGAAGATATAATTTAAGTTAATTAAAACGTTTCTATCCTGGGTATTATTCATGTTATTTTATTAAAAAAAGATCCGACCTTTCCGAAATCAAAACAAACTTGAGAACTTATTATAAGTCAGTTTTTGCTCGCGGCTATCGTCTATATCGGCGTCTATGTCCTTCTCCTAGGATCAATCTGTCTCTATAACGAACCTTATCCCAAAGAATTTAGCGGTATAACAGTAAGCTTATTAGATAGGCAGACAGAGTTATCTTTGAATTTTTAATATTAAAGTATGGATTACATGATTTGTGTAGGGACGGGAATCGTTTGCCTCCAATATAAAGGGAGGATCTTCCGTCCAGGCGAGATGTTCGTGCCCCCAGGCCACTGCCCACTGGTTGATGTTGGGACGTTGTATATTTGCTAATTGGCATTAGAATATCTATATCACGATTCAGGTTAAGTAGGTACTTCGTAACTCCGTATTTCAGTGTTTCTTCGGTGCTTACGATGTATTTAGATCTTATTTATTATCTTAATGTTAATAGTGTCAATTGCTTAAAATATTTTATATATTTTGTCTCTCAAAAAGTCTATCAGTCGTTAGAAATAAATTACCCATCATTAGAGTACACGTATGTGAATCGAAAACTCGTTTCTTCACTATAAATCGGAATATGCAAAATGCTGGGATGACAAAAGTTTGTTTCGTAGTCAACTAGCCAGTGGCCAGGTTCGTTTCGAAGTCCTGATACGGTTTGACAATGCACATGCAAATTAACCCGCAGCAAAGAGCATTTCTGTGCGGAAAGTTTAATGGCGTACCGTTCCCCGTTTAAGTTTGTTGATACTTGCAACAATTATTTTGCAAACGGTACTATTGCTGTTTATACGTTTTCCCTATTTTGATCACAATGCGCTACGTGCACAAAGTTGACCGGTGCCCCCTTACTTAAGCTAAATAAGGAATCGTTTATTATGTGAGAAAAATCTAGAATGTATACGCGCTGCATCCCGGATTACAATAAGGCAAAGAACATATTTCCCGGAGAAATATCTCCGTTGGTAGGTAATTTGCAATGTTATTATCCTGTATAGTCTAGCTTAGAGTAAAACACTAAACTAGCGCTAAGAGATTATGTTAGAATGGAAAGTTGTAGTTACTGTGTTGTGTACGTAACGTTTATTTAAACTGGATGGTTCAGGTTATTGTTAAGGCCAATTATTTTGTAAAATTCTAGGTTTTTAACTATAGAACTTTACGTTAAAGTATTGTAGAATCTCTTTTAAATAAACCTCGTATACTCATATGATAAATCTATTAAGTTTCTTATAAAATGGTAAATACAATACCTGACTTTAATGGAGGTGATTTGTTTATTTGACAATGAGGATTGCAAAAGTATTCTTATTAATTTCTTTAATTAGAAACAAAATGTTTACTTAAATTACTGTGTCTTTTTCATGATTGACGTATAATTTTGGCTACAGTACTTATGTTTATTAAAATTCTAAAAACAGAAAGTTTTACTGGTAATGATTTCTGAAAAGTACTTAATTTACGTTACGCGAATAAAAACATAAATTCGCAAAAATAAAGACCGGACAATTACCTATTCTGAAATTTATTTTTATGAATTTCATATTAATGGCAATAGGTAACTTCAAAAAATAAAAGTAAAAGTGAACTGTGGAAATTCCTTGATCATTAATTAAACATGCCTACTTATTAATTTCCTGTTATCAATTTTTAATAAGCACACAGAAACATTGGGAGGGTACTATGCTAATGAAAGTTGATAATTTAAAAATTCCATTTCGTAAAATTAAGTTCTTTAATTAATTTTTCTTTTGTGCTTACACCTTAATTTACTGCCCTGGGCGTCTAGGAGGTACCAATCGAACGGTCGAAAACTTTTAACCGAAAAATCATAAAACAATAAAATTTCAATACTATAATATATTATAAGTGCTTTCAACGTAGGCATTTTTTCTTTCAAATTATATTACAATTGAAATTGAGTGATTAACTTTTAACCAAAGCTTCACCGCCTTGGTCACATAGTAATCAGACAAACCTAGTACAGGTAAATTAGCTTGGAGAAATTTTTGCGTTTGTAGTAGTGTATGGTCACGTGGCACCTGCGGACAGCGTAAACTGGTTTATTCTGGCTTTGTGCATGTTTCCACTTTCCACTAACAAGTGACGATTTTTTGCTTTATATTGAAATATCTCGAAAACGGTGCGTCCTAGGCCAAAAATAACAAAAATTTTGACGCCCCCGTAGACCCCCCGGAGTTTTAAAAACCTAGATGAAAGGAAAAAAAAAATTATATATCAGTCTCTCCTCTTTGAAGTTTCACTTCTATCGTGTGTGAATCGCACACACACCTTTTTTTTATAAAGTCAAAACCTTTTTCTTTAAAATAAAAACTTGTTTTTATTGAAAACAAAAATCAGAGTGTTGCTAGGGACAAGTATAAAATTAAATAGTAATGTCAAGATATCGAAACATTTTTGTATAGGCCAGAACGATATAGTGGAAACGCGCTATAAGATCTAAGTAATATACACACCACTACATATGCAAAAATTTCTCGAGAATAATTTCACTGTAGCTGTTATTAAGAATGCCTTGTCACAAAAATTTTACAACACTTGACCCGACCGGGAATCGAATCCTCGAGACCTCTTGATTGGCAGTCAATACACGTCGCTATCCAAAGAGGTAGTCAATAAATATTAACAGAAAAATAAAACGAATGCGTTCCAACCAAGATTGATTTGAATAAATAGATTCAAAATTTCTTTTTCTGTATTAAAAAAATAATAAAATATATTTTTAAAAGAAACCTAAACCTCTACGTAATAAATATTCATCTTCTATATATTCTGCAAGCCTTGACTTCCAAAGACGGACATCACTTTTAACCCTATGAATAAAATTCATGTTTCACTGAGTTTAAAATAAATATCAATTGTCATCGATAAAAGTGTTCGTTTACTTGAAAACCGCTATAAATACCCGTCGTCATTGGGAGGAAGTGTTTAACATGCACCATAATATTGTTCTATAACTAAATAAATGTAATGTCATTCGACTAATCGAGCGATAAATTGCTTAATCAGTCATCTGTGCCATATCAATGATTAGCCCGCTACCAATATTAAATTTGTAGGGAATTTTTGATCCATACATTTACCACGAACTATCGGTTAACCGCATAAGTTTAAACGGTGGATAGCATCGGTACACACTTCTTTTTGATGTTATCGGTTTTAGTTTTTTCTTTTTTTATGTATGAACTGCTTATATGACTCAAGATGAAAGTATGAGTAGAATCCATAAGTGGTCACCATCCTCAATGCGAACGTGCCCCATGCAGTATGATGACCCAAAATATGGCGGCATAGTGAGATGCGTTTTCACACCCCGCTTAAAAGACCCGGGGTCATAGTACGAAAGAAAGACGTGCACAGGTATAGTGCTTGTTTCTTAAATTATGCGTGTTGTACTAAAGTAATTAAACAGTTTACGCTACAAAATCTCTTATATAAAGAAAATATAGGGATGGGATGGGATAGTTGGAAGCCTAAATCTATTTACGCTATTGTTGCAGTGACTTGACTATGAATGTACCACAATTAACAATTTTGTGTATATTACCACGTAATGTGTGTAGATAAAGTAGTAATGCGATAGTGAACAATTTGTTTTTAATAGAATGTCCAGTTAATATTGGGGGCATAAAATTACAACGGTATAAATGTGTAAATTTATTGCATTTGTATGTATAAAATACCAGACAATATACTCGTTTAGTTTTTTTACTTCGAATATAATAGTAGAACATTTTGAATAGATTTATTCACAGTACCTACCCTTCACACATTCAAGCTTCATGAGCCGTAAATTTGCCAACAAATGGCCCTTGACGATTTTCGCGCTGTCAGTGAAATGAAGGAAAACAGAATCCTCTGCATTGACCACCGGAAAGATATATTATCCAGCCCCAATCTGCTAAGTCACGGTGATAACAATAAACTGCTATTGTACATATTAGTGTTCACCCTTTAGTACGAAATTGGTGCGTCAAAATATAATTATTTATTGAAATATAACTTGATTAATGATAACATCTTCGGATTTATATCAATTGTGGTATTTTCTGTTTGAGTAGATTTTGATTATGTGCTGTCGATATGTTATCGTTAACTATTATTAGAGTCATATTATATCGGTATTATTCGAAAAACTTTTGTTTTTTGCGGAATTTTAGGAAACTTGTTCACTTTTTATGTTCCGATGAAAAAGGTTTCAAATAAATTTTCAAGTGTAAAATTGTGGTTCTTTCATTTGCATTCGGGTCATTTGTCACTTAGTATTCAAAGCGACGTGGCTGAAGTGAATTGAAACAAGAACTTTCAATTGCAAAAACATTCTCTCACTAAGTGTCCGCGCTCACAAACAGCACAATGCTTAATTTTTTCATAATTATTCCAACACAATATATTTTCTTTTCAATTCGATTGAAAATATAATAGCTAGTTTATTTATATGAGGGCAATAATTTTTATTGTGATTTCCTGAAAATTTTATAAATATGTTTTGCTTTATAAAACCATCGTCGTCGATCCCACAGTGCCTAAAAACTAAGTTTTTAATCAGCGCATCCTACCTGTCATGATATACGGAGCCGAGACGTGAACACTTTGGTTGGTCCACAAGCTCAAAGTTGCTCGGCGTGCTATGGAAAGGGCAGCGTTTCTCTAGGGAATCGTATCAGGCATGAGGTAACCCGTCAGAGAACTAAAGTTATCGACATAGCCCACCGGATTAGCAAAGCTGAAGTGGCAGTGAGCTGACCATATTAGCCGCAGAACTGATGACCGTTGGGGTAGAAGTGGGGTGGATTCGAGAAGCCCAAAATCGATCAAAGTGGTGTGCAATGGGAGAGGCCTATGTTCAGCAGTGGACTGCGATAGGCTAATGATGATGATGATGAAAACCATAGTGTTTGATAACGTCTCTTGTACGATTTTATCTTTAAATACACAGTCGTGTATTAGTCACTACAACAACTAATATAACCATTATGTGTGTACTATCATCAAAGATAGGCCCGTTTCTGCATGGTACGAAAACTTATTTTTTAATTTGAATTGTGCAGTATATACTGCTCAAATGTTATGAATGTGAAGACGTCATGATTTCAATAATACTTGTAATTTCAAAATATTTTCAGAGTTGAACCAGAAGAAAATTCACTTAATTAAATTATATTAAATCAACCCACGCGTTGGGTGCCCATATAAACTTTGCTCTAGTGAACAATATCAAGCATTTTGTATTCACAATAGCAATGGGGTGGCGGCAAAGCGGCGCCAACGCTGGTTGATTGCAACGGCAGTGGATTGTGGGGATTCAGTGGATTACAAGCGATTTTATTTAATACCTTGTACGATGCATTACTCGGCTGGAAATGCCATTTTACAAAACTGTTTTTTAAATTAGTTAAAAACTTTCTGTTAAGCCTTACGCAGATTGATGACTATTTTGTCATCATCAACCTACCGCTTTTCGCTGTTGTTTCCACCACTTTCCAAAGGTACGCCACTTTGTTCTAAAGCTATTTAAGCAAACTGTTCTATTCCCGAAAAGTCCTCTAAGAAAACTCCAAGCTCGGATCGAAGCATTTAACGGAGTTGCCGGAAACTCTTAACAGTCATGAACAACCCATTACGTCCCACTACTGGGCTCGGGTCTCCTCTCAGGTCAGGGTTAAGAAAGACCATACCTTCCCACGCTGGCCAAGTGCGGGTTAGGGTCTCTACTTTTTAATATGTTTCATCGATATTCATCGAGCTACATGTGAATTCATGAATCGTCATATTGACATGTATCATAATAAAAAACATAGTTGATTATTTTTTAGGAGAATATTATTATTATTCTTAATGAAGAAAATTATAATATAAAATATAAATATAAAACTTATAATTATGATAAACAGGCAAGTCCCGTCCAGGATAACTACAAAGAACTGTATTGTTAGAATGAGAATGTCTCCAAAGCAGATTAAAATCTATTATAGTCAATCTATTCTAGTATGCATTATATATCAAATAGATTACCGTAAAAGATTTACAACTTCTTTTAGCGCTGATTTATTTAGAAAACTAATGTGTAAATAATTTATTGTATAATGTCAACTAATAACTAATGTCATTGTGACAATCTTTTGTATCTTATTGTATAAATGTGAAGATTCTAGTTTTATATATTTGTCGTGAAATAAAATCTGAAAATAACTTAAATAGTATTTGGCAAAAAAAACAGAAATACTTAATAAAAAAATTATAAACAGTAACGGAATTAGAACCGCCCAATTGCCAAGTGGACATTATACAAACGTAATAAAAAACTAAACACTATGTCAAGTAGTTGAAACAAAATATTATCATAAATACAAGAGGCGTCAGCGAATATAAAAAGATAATCTATAGCACTAGCACTATAAATACTAGAAATTTGACTAGGGGAAGTGGACCAGTTAACTGCTTCTGTAAGAACTATATCCTAACTTTATTTACTGATCAATACGATGATCAAATCTCCATGTCAGGGGATGGTGATCATAATTGTCTTCTGATCACAAGAAAAATGAAGTGGTAACGCAGACGGTTATTACAAAGCAATGAAGACGTATTAAAAATATTTTTAGAACATATATGCCATTTTTTTTTACACTTCGTAAATAATTTAAGTTGTCGCATTATTTTAATATTGTTTATCATACTATAATAAGCCGGGGTCGATCGGTGATCAGTGTTCCATATTTTCTCTAGACAAAGACTACTAACCAGTGTGTCCTACCTGTAATGACTTACGATCGAGTCCAGTGTCATTCATTAGGAGAAGCCTAACTATCAGGAATGAGGTGATCCGTCAGAGAACTAAGATCATCGATATAGCCCACCGGATTATTAAGCTGAAGTGGCAGTCGGCTGCCATATTGGTGCAAAAGAAATGTTTTAAAAAACCATTTAAAATTACCAAAACTCATCAACTTCCTACGTTCATAGAACTGTTGATAACTATTGAGTTCAATATCCAATTGCAATCCGATGCAAATTTCAGTACGATGGTGAACTATTGTTTGCAAAGTTAAATAGCTTTTGCTAGCATGTCTCTAGAAAAAACCAGAAAGAGTTCAATCCCGAATCAAACTGGAAATTAACTGAACTTTCGACGAGCTGTTGTTATGATACTTTAATCAGATTTATCAGATCAGATTTTTTTACTTTTAATCAGATGGACATTAAGTAAAATTTGTACGTATTATCACTGTATCGTTTTGTTTAACCGACTTCAAAAAAAAGGAGGAGGTTATCAATTCGTCGGAATCTTTTTTTTTTTTTTTGGTCCCATCGTCACCATATCGGGATCTGATCATGGGATCCCAAGGAAATCGAGGGAACTCCTCAAATATCATAGGCACAATGTCGCGATTTGGGTACTCGGAATAGTTTTTCATTGAAGTCGGTTCCTTTTTGTTAAAATTATTATGAACAAAAATCTAAATTACCAAAATTATATCAAATCAAGTTTATAAACCTGAAACGCCATTTTGAATAATTGGTAATTGTGAAGTTTAAAGGAATCATGTTTAGCTAGGTGGCGCTGCTATCGGTGTGTTAGTAACTCTGTGCTGGTACGGTGTCCGCTGAGCTAGCTAGTTAAGCATGAGACACTATTTTTCTCATCAAAAGCGTAATACTTATGCACTTATGACCCAGTATCTGATACTCGTAAAGTAAGGTTACTATGTCTTGCATAAAAACTAAGAGCATTTCCCCATCAATCGCCTTTCAGCTTACTAATAAAACCGTTTGATACCGGTGATGTCACTCTAATGCACATAAATGTAAGTGCTGCAACGGACGTGATAAAAGATATGGGTCACTACGTCACCGGAACTAGGTCTGATAACCTAATCTTTATCTAGCTCTAAGTAATTTTCTGAAATGTGATGTTTGCAACGAACAGTTCATAAAACACACGACTTTAATTAAAAATCGAATGTTTCTTAGTCACCAGTTTAGTATTCGCCCTAATGTTAAAGAAACACTTAAAATATATCGGAAGTACTTGTAATCAAAGTAGTTACTTTTTAAGTTTTTCTTAACAGACTGCTTAGTTTAGTAATCGAACTCTTTAATTACTTAAAAAGTTAAATTACTTTTTGTTTAATCTTTTTAGGGTTCCGTGGCCAAATGGCAAAAAATGGAACCCTTATAGATTCGTCATGTCTGTCTGTCTGTCTGTCTATCTGTCTGTCTGTCCGTCCGTATGACACAGCCATTTTTTTCCGAAACCATAAGAACTATACTGTTGAAACTTGGTAAGTAAATGTAATCTGTGAACCGCATTAAGATTTTCACATAAAATAGAAAAAAAAACAACACGTTTTGGGGGTCCCCATACTTGGAACTGAAACTCAAAAAAAATATTTTCATCAAACCCATACGTGTTTGAGTTTCATCTATGATTAGGTCTTCAAAAATGATAGTGAGGTTTCTAATATCATTTTTTTCTAAACTGAACAGTTTGCGCGATAGACACTTCCAAAGTGGAAAAATGTGTCCCCCCCCCTGTAACTTCTAAAATAAGAGAGCGATAAAGCTAAAAAAAATATATGTTATACATTACCTTGCAAACTACCAACGAAAATTGGTTTGAACGAGATCTAGTAAGTAGTTTTTTTGTTATACGTCATAAATCGTAAACAGCAATTTACCTTTAATTCATTCAATACACTATTATAAAAACATCGATTAAAGTTACAACGAACTACAAGAACTTTTTTATGATGTTACTTGCTGATACGGAACTCTTCATGGACGAGTCCGACTCGCACTTGGCCCCTTTTTTCTTAACTTTAAAGAGTAAAATGTATTATTTGTCTTAATCACTGTCACAGACAGGTTAAAATTAATGATTAGGTAGTGACAGGCTGTCACTAACCATATAAATTGTAATATTGCTCGTCCATACCATTCAACAATATTTTTATGACGAGATAACATTGGAATCGTCATTTGCTTTGCTAGAAAGAAGTAGCAATAAACAGGTTCAAATATTTGTACGGCTGTACATAATTGAAAAATAATCCATAAACGTTATCCATTTCCTTCAGTATTGTGCCAAATCTTCATGTTTCAGTTCCTGTTTTGTAGAGTTTTTATTATTATTTTATCACGTTATTGGTGTAAATTAAAACACAATTTCAGTCTAAAGTATACTCGACACAGTACAAAAAATGTAATCCAGCACGGTTCGAACATCCAATAAAAATTGAATTATTTCTATTCCTATCACGTTCGATACACTTCAATACCTCTAACACGAAGACGCGAAGCTTATTAAAATTCTTTAATTACCGTGAACATCTACAGAGACTATTATTTTCTTGGCCTTTGATCAATCAGACAGCTGACTAACCAAATTATGTCGATATTGAATCAACCCAAACAAATTACATCGTCTTTGATAAGGTAATTATTAAATATAATTATTATTTCGTCACGACCCCAAAAGTCTTTGTTGGACGCCGCTCGATATATTTTTTAGTCTTTGTTGTGACGACTCAGAGTGCAGCTTCTATAGTTCGTTGTTTAGACTGTTTTGTAATAGGTGCTGCATGGTTATTTTGATAAATTATGTAAAATCTGATATGTTTTTTGGTGACATGTAAAGTTAAGTAAACCGAATGTTATGACGAATAGGCACAGAATATTAGGTACTAAATATTAATCATAAGTAGTCTCAATTATGAATTTGACCATGTCAATATCCGTAGACTTAAATAAGAACCTTGATTGCATTTGATTATAAATTAAGATAATGTGCATATTGACATGGGTAATAGTTTAAACAATAATGCTAGTTTACTTTATTTGGAAATGAAATTAGTTTTGTCACACCAACAAACTGTAGATAATTTTATTTCAGGATATGTTCTTATCAAATTATAAAGCTTTTTCACATAAGATTATGAGTTTTTGTCTATAACGTTAGACAAATTAACTCGAATATACATAATAGGTAAGGTAAGGCGAACCATGTTACGTAAGTAATATACGCCGTTTAATTAAATTAAGATTCGGATAGAAATATAGGTACTGTATATAGTACAAAGCCATTCCTGAAAACAGAAAGACACCACAAAGATATAGTTGGCAAAGACGCGGTTGGAGACATAAAATTAAACATGACAAAATTCCTCGGACACAAAGAGAAATTACGCTTGGGATACTTTCACGTCCTAATTATTGCCATGACAAAGTACAGACAGACTAAATTGCGACATAATTTATATCGACCCTCTGTAGATTTATTGTAGCGGTTATTTGTCACATTAACTCGTTATTGTTTTTATTCCTAGAACGTTTGTAAGGAACTAATTGTTACCATATTTAAAACACTTGTATGCGACAGAGTTCTTCTTCTATATTATTTCGTATGTAACTCATGTGAGACTGTTTATACAGTACTCTTAGCGTAAATAATTCTATGACTGAGTATAGTCCATATTATTTATTGAATATTGCATTGTGGAACATTCATTCAACAAGTTAACGTCTTCTTTTTTATAGTTTTGTAGAATCATGCAATATATAACTAGTAGTAGATACAAATACCTGTCTAGTTAAGTCTAAGTAGTGTTTATGTACAAGAATATTATTTTCCTATTTTCAGAAGGTGAGTAAAGTGTAAAATATAAATTTACCTGAGTATTACAGTCGAGAGTTTATTAATTAGTAACCATAAATTTAGGAGAACTTAAAATTCAAACATTACAAATCATTAGGCATAAAACAATTATATTAATGTCAAGAATTTAAACTTGAAGACATTATTTATAGTAAAAATGTATATATATACAAAAATACAAGAGTATCTAAGACCACTCCAAATGTTTACAGTATTAGCGATTTTTGTTGGCATAACAAAGAAAATTAATGTGTATAGCTGTCCACCGTACTGTATCTAACACGCTAGAGCGGACACCAATCTTCTTAAAATTAATTCGGACTATGGACAAAAGCATACAATCTGCTTGTACTGTAGTGCAGAACAGTTAAGTGAATAATTCGTTAAAACAACCACTGGCGTTTGTAAGCTATTCAGCTTCGTAAGACTGGAATAAAGCTGATTATGTCTGCAATGGTCAAAATAAATGTAATTTCACAATTTTATTAATTTCACTACATTTTTTTTTTAAATTTAAGCCTACCAAAGTGACTCTATTCAGCCTAATAGAAAGCTTGTGTAGAATCTAGGAGTGGGGTCACCATTCTCATTGTGAGTGCATACAATGCAGCATAGAGACCCACACCGTGGCCACACACCTAGTGAGATGTTTCTGATCAATCTCGCCACCCACAGGGAACCGAGAGAATGATACATAATGATTGAATATGGTTTCACACTCACCAACGAAATAAGGCAGCACAAATGATTCTTAGGTTGGTCTTCTGTGTGAGGGTAGTACTACCCCGGTCGAGCCGACCCATTCTTGCTGACATTTGGATTTCTCTTCTACCTAAATATTTTTACACTACTAGACAAAAAAAATATCATACTTTCTATATAATAAGCGCTTTCTATAAAACAATATTTCAGAATCCAGAATGACCTAGTGGTACATTAATTTATTCAATTAGTTTCTCACGTACGCGATTGGAGTTCGATAAGTAGTAGCACACTGTTAAATGTTGTTCTAAAGTTCCAATAAAAGCAAATGATCTCAATGATGATAACGTACCTACTCAATAGATCTTAATATTTTAAATGGTATGTAGAACTTGTCTATCTTACGTACTCCACGAATATCAACCATCAAACTGCGATTTTACATTGTCTACTCTATTCTACGCTTTTAATTAAAAATAATTTGTTTATACGTTTCCTTTAAGAGAAAGTTTTGCTTTCATTTTCTTTTATTTTAAAAATGCCCTTAAATTTCAACTTTCTGTTTTATAAAATAGATATTTTGTTTTTGTTATTAGTATAATATCTATACACATTTATTAAAGGAAGCAATTCATGAAAACTATAAATACGCGTTGATCAACTATTAATTAATTTACAGCCATGTTGACCTAGGTACTTGGAAACAATTATTTCATTTTCGTTCCACTCGGTCATCGAGGGGACATTTATACCTCAATCCTCTCCTGAGAGATAACCCGTGCCCAGCAGTGGGACATTGTCGGTTGTTGATGAAGTATTAATCTACCAGGTTTACGTGTAAGTGTCAATGTGTCATATAAACGGACATAGAAAGCACAAAGTTCTAAAATATTTAAAATTGTACGCCACCCACACCAGACAATAACTAAAACTTGTTATTTAAACAGCTTTAGCATTCAAATATCGTGTTTTATCTGATTTTGTGTAAATTTAACTAATAAATTTAGTTCTTGATGCCAACCATTACTCAGCTAATGAGTCGGCTTAATTTGGTTTGCTTGGCCCAAAATGTCGTATTATTGCATTCCATAACACGCCTCCAAAATATATGCAGGTCATTAGAGGAGTTTGATGAATTTTGTAGAATTAACCAGCTAATGACATAGATATTCGTGTATATTTTTAGAATTATGTTAATGTTGAAGGTACTTTAAAGACATCATCCTCCTAGCTATAATTCCCAAGTTTATTTAGGGTCGGTTACTAGTTCAACCGGTTTTACCTGAATTTCAGTTTTTCCACGGAGCGACTGGCATCGGACCTCCGCAACCCGAAGGGAGAACTGAAATTCGAAGATTGAACTAGTTGTCAGTATATTTGAGGGCACTGACTTCCCAATAACGATGGTCATAGATGTTCATGACAACCGGGACCAACGGCTTTACTGCTCTCCGAGGCACGGGCGTGAATCACCGCCAAACTTACAAACTCCGGGCAGCTATTAAGAATTTCCTAAGAAAATTCCAAAAACACTTTTTGGCCCGACCCGGGATTTGAACCCAAGACCTCTTGATTAGCAGTCGCATATGCTAACCACTAGAACAACGAGGCAGTAAAGACATGAAAGTAATAAAAGTAGAGCCACGATGATTTCAGTATAAAAGGGCTGGCTGGTGCGGTAGTACCCTCTCACAAACAACTTAAAATGATAGCGTTATTGCTGTCATGTTTCGTTGGTGACTGTGAGATTGGAGGACCGATGATGCAGAAGCATCTGAATGGTCCGCTATACTGTGGGTTACCAAGCTTTATTGTTAGCATTCATAATGCGGATGGTGACCACCACTCTTGAATTCTACTTATCCTTTCATCAGGCAGAATAGGCTGGCCATTTAAGCAGTATTAAATATAAAAATACACAAAAAAGTAAGCGTGGCTTAAGCTGTCACCTCGTCGCTTTTACGCGTGTTCTGAGTTCGAGGTCAGTGACAGGACATCATACTCTTGGTATGGGACATGTCTTTAAAATAATTATTATAAATATAATAATGTCTCTTTTAAAGTTCTGTATTTTAGAATTTCTATTAGGATAATACTAGGGTTTGAAATTATTCACAGGTATTAAAAATAGATACAAATATTAAAACCATGGTCAATTAAAATTAGTTAACGATAATCATAATCTGTTGATGATTTGACAACTCAATTAAAACGTTCTTAAAAATGTATACCAAAAATAACAAGCTGACTTCACAAAAATAACAAAGTATTATAGCTTCCGGGAATCGTCTTGTTAGTGATCAGACAACCGCGAACGTTATGTGGAATGTTAACATTGCTTTTCCCTTTCTGAACTTTACTTTCATTAATTTTGACGTCTCTGTTGTCTTAACGATTTTATCTATAAATTTAGTTAATGTCTGTTGAAGAAGAGAAAACTCATAGATTCAGTCAGAATACACGAAAACAAAGGAAGCAACAGTAAATCTATAAATCCCCTACAGAACGCCCACCACATTGATTTCCCTAACCCTACTCTTCCCTGTATATGCAGTTGGCTCCAAAGTAAACAAAATGACGCCGGCCTAAGCAAATAATGTTAGAAAGTAAGTCTAATTCATTATTGTTCGCAGAAACAATAAAAGCGGCAACAAACGAGATTACCGATAAATCTAAAAGGGAATTTTTCTATACCGGAGGGGCTTATCTACTTTACGTCGTTTTGGGAATAAATACCGACAGTCTTAGAGCAATGAAGACTGTGGCGAACTTAAGTCTGCTTTTGTTTATAAGGGTAAAACAAAGACATGAGAGAAAGGATATGCAGACAGACTAACCGTTGTAATCTATTTTGTCTTTCTTTATTGTTGCTGATCTTTATCATAAAATAAGTGAAGTAAGTCGAATTCCATACTTGGAATAGAACGCAAATAAAAAATCTTGTTTTGAAACGAGTGATATTTTTACTAAATGTTTATAAAGAGCTTTATTGTAGCTATTAGATAAATACCTCCAATGGAAAAGTTTGGATTGTTTAAATTAATATTTAAGTGTTTTTAGTAGTGTTAAGGACATTTTGTTCACAATACCTACATCTTCTTGTAAAATTATTTGTATTTTATTTAGAAGCTTAATGCAAAGTTTCATATTAATAATTTCACGAAGTCAATTTAAAACTAAGCAATTACTATTCTCACGTAGAAATAAAACTTTAAACCTAGTGAAAAGAATGTTCTCCTCCTCCTGCGTATCAAATGACGGTGGTTTCGTATACATCACATGACTAAACTCATGAGTGAACCAAATTTAATCGTCCGAAGCGCCAGTGCGAATAATGGCGACGACAAATTTTCCGTTCCGTCGAGCATTTTCCTCTGAATGCACCTACACAATCGACGGTATTGCCTGCAAAATTGTATGCTATTAAGTGACATTCTAAATATAGGGATCCACAGGATGACGTCGAGATAGCCAGTCGCACTCAAACCCTTTCGTGTTTTGATATTCATAACTGCGGTTTTTATGTTAGCATCCTTAGCCGTACGCATAAAGATTCAGTTTTGTTTAGCAATTATATTTACTTTATAACGTTTTCGAAATTAGAGCGGTTCGACAACTGATGAAGTGTAACTGTTACACATCTGCCTTTCGACGATTGATTCGTAATGATGATTGGTAAATGTGGTTTGAAAGACATGTTTGCGGAAAGCATCATCATTTTATAAAGATGTTGTGAGGTTAATAATATATTTTATCATGGCAGCCGGAGGATAACTTACCACAGACAATATAATTCCGGTACTTAACATTTTGTATGGAGAAATCCCGTACTTATCTGCCCGATTGGAAAAAAATAAAATAAAATTTTACTTTCAGATCCGCTTTGTGTGTAAAACGATTTACCTACTAGTATATTTAAGGATTATAGAGAATGGTTTCGTTATAGTCGACGTTTAACTTAGTGAAATATATTATATTTTCTTATCTTCTTCGAAGTTGTGATAAAGTAGTACCTTTCAACAAATAATGTTAATTTTGTTCAGATCACTGCATTGTCGGTCGCCATGTTGCTCTCTCCTTCGCTGAGCATAGAGGCGTCACCCTTCGTGTGATCCACAAATTTTTGTCCAAAGTCTGGGTGTATTTTCTGACCGTTTCTGTCAAGTCCCAAGCAAAACAGTAAATGCACTGAATGCAGACGTTTTCTTCAAAAAACAAAATGAAATAAAAAGTGGCCAAGTGCGAGTCGGACTCGCCCATGAAGGGTTCCGTATCAGCAAGTGACATCATATAAAAGTTCTTGTAGTTCGTTGTAACGTTCATCGATGTTTTTATACTAGTGTATTGATTGGATGAAAGGTAAATTGCGTGTTACGATTTAAGACGTTTTAAAAAAAAACTACTCACTAGATCTCGTTCAAACCAATTTTCGTTGGTAGTTTGCATGGTAATGTACAACATATATTTTTTTTAGTTTTATCACTTTCTTATTTTAGAAGTTAGAGGGGGGGGGGGACACATTTTTCCACTTTGGAAGTCTCTCGCGCAAACTATTCAGTTTAGAAAAAAAAAATATTAGAAACCTCAACATCATTTTTGAACACCTATCCATAGATACACGTATAGGTTTGATGAAAAAACATTTTTTTCCAAGTATGGGGACCCCCAAAATGTATTGGTTTTTTTTCAATTTTTATGTGAAAATCCTAATGCGGTTCACATAATACATCGACTAACCAAATTTCAACAGTATAACTCTTATAGTTTCAGAAATAATTGGCTGTGACATACGGACGGACAGACAGACAGACTTGACGAATCTATAAGGGTTCCGTTTTTTGCCATTTGGCCACGGAACCCTAAAAAGTGATTTAACGATGCTGTTCGCATGTTGATAGAAATAATATTTTGTACTGTATTTCTAGAATAAAGGAGATAAAACTCAGTTATACATAGCACGGGGCTTATTAGTCATGCAACTACATAGATACTTTAATTGTCACAATAATGTTTGTTTTGTTTTACTTCGACTGCCTTGTCGGTCTAGTGGTGAACGTATGCGGCTGATCAAGAGGTATCAGGTTCGATTCCCGGACATTTGTTTCTGAGTCTGGTAGGTGTTTTCTATGTATGTATGTACTTAAAAGAAAAAAAGTATGTTTATGTATTTATATCAGTTATTTATTACCCATAACACAAGCTCTGCTTAGTTTGGGACTAAATGACGTTGTGTGTAAGATTTTCGAAATATTTATTTATTATTTATTTTTTAATTAAAACTCAGATGAACGAATACGCGGGGTTTTTATGTCATGCAACTAGATAGTTTAATTGCATCACGATATTGTTTGTTTGGTTTTATATTGGTTTTAGGGATTAGTCTAGTTTAATGTTTTTTCTTTTTATTTTGTGCCCATAATAGTTTTTTCCGCTTCTTTTCTTTCAGATTACTACAAGGTAAGGTAAGTAAGGTAAGGATTTGTATTTGTATTGTTTCAGTTCTATGAGCAAACAGTGATAAAACAAATATAGTTATGATGTTGTAGTTTGAAAACTTGATCATTCAACTAATATTTTATATAGCTTGTTTTTGTTCAGTTAAGTCTCAGTCTCATGAAAATTAAACTTAAAGATAAAAATATTTGGGTACGTGTGTTTCATATTAGCCTTTCTTAAAACAACATGCTTAAGTAGCAAATATTAGTATCATAAAAAATCAATAGTCCTATTAGTCTCAGCGAAGTGCCACTGATTTCCTTTTACCGGCACATTTAATATTTTCTAATTAAAAGCAAGCATATTCACGGTTGAACGTCTGAACGTGTTCCCAATCATGCCGCATCACGAGGTTTACGACTGTCTGTGCTCATAAAGAACACGAGAACTTCGTGCTGATTGATAACATATGTCAGAGTGAGAACAGCTGAACTGGGATGCAATCATAACAGTTCCCATTTATAAAATTTGAATATAACTTATGTTGATTATTTACTGAACGCCGCTGTTTGATCCTTTTACTTAGAATATTATTATTGGTAGTGATATACATATATGATGATAGGACAGCAGAGGATGTTTTTTAAAATGATGTTCTCCTAGCCGATTTCCACGGTGGACAGTCTCACTCAACGGAGACATGCATTGTCGCCGAGACTGAGGATTCGAACCTGAGACTTCTTCGAACCTGAGACCTCTTCCTCTGCAATCGCATCCACTAGACCAACAAGTCATTTAATCCAGTAACTAGTTAAACCTTTCATATTTATTGTAAAAGTGACCCAAATATACAAAATAAACCCACTTAACAAGATGCGCAAAAGGAAAATACAAAGAATTAAATATTTATAAAAATATGTCAAAATAATGTTATTCAAGCTCGATTTTCTATAGCAAAACAAATAACATTAAACGTTAACGTTAGGAAGGCAGGTGAAATGCCAGACGTAAGGCGTACGAAAGCTTACCAAATATTTACAAGTGCCTCAAGTGGCTTAAAACAAATTCTCCAATAATCTTGCCTCGTCTTTGTACTATTGTTTACACTGAATTTCGCTACTGCCTTTGCTACCCTCGACTTGTATTTTTGTGGAACACCACTCATTGTGTTTGATTTCTCCAAACATAAAGCATTTGTAAACATTTAACGGCGCTGTATCGGGTTACACATTTCCTTTTGTTCCTACCGTTTTTGCTTCTAACAAAAATATTTTTACAATATCAATTGATTGTGTTGTGATTCAGCAGTTTGTGTTAAACCGTGATTTATAGTATTTTTAATGATACAGTCCCAAGCGTTACATTAATATATCAAAAATGCAGGTCATCAGTTATTCTTGATTTATTAATCTTCATTGAGTTCGTCAAATCAGCTCTTGAAATAATTAACAAATTTACTTAAAAATATATTACTTACAAAATATAAATAACTAGCTTTCGCCTGCGGCTGCGCCCGCGTCTATGTCGATTTTCGCGGTAAAAGGTAGCCTATTCTCTTTCCCAGGCTTTAGACTTTCTGGATAGAAAATTTCATTTAAATCGGTGCTGTAATTTTTGACTTTATCTCAAACAGATAGATAGACTTTTTTTATAATATGTAGTGATATTATGAAGACAGTCTTCACTTGTCTAAAATTATTTATTAGTGAAACTGAAAAGTGAAAATATTTTTGCTTAATAATGTCTTTCTCACTTATAAAGCAATCTATTAAATGTAAAGCTACCCCAAAAAAATATATATCTTCAGGGTTTTTTTCTTACTTTTTGTGATAGTTTTGACAGTATCTCCCGTCGAGTGTTTACATCATCACCGAAGACTCATTAGTTGTCACTTTCGACTCACACGCATCTGGCAAATGCGTTACATGTATTTACAACAAAAATATTTGAAAATCTTTGTAAAATGCTCGTGTTTGTGCAAGTTTTTACTTTAAAAGCAAATATAATGATTCTATATAACGTTTGAAAGAGTTTTTGTATGGAATTGATAGTTTTTGTATAGAAGGTATAGAATTTAAATAGAACTTTTGTATCAAACGTTAATTGCTAGAGAGATTCCAGCCAGTTTCAAAGATATTCTGATATTGAGTTTCAAAGATAATGATCTAAATTAACATTCACTTCATTATTAATTGTTGATGTATTTCATCATCTTCCTAGCCCAAGATTATTTATTATAGGGACTGTTATTAGCTGAACTGGTTTTACCTGAATATCAGCTTTACACGGAGCAACTACCGTCGGACCTCCGCAACCCTGAGGGCAAACTGAATTTGAAGGTTAAACTAGTTGACAGTATATTTTACGAGGGCGTCTCCCGATGACACTTTGGTGACGGCCTGGGCGGCTAACTTCTAGGAGGCGGCACGCCTGGCCACCACAGGAGTTTCCCTGGTGGTCGGGCGATTCGAGGCGCTGGGTCTACGGGTGGCCCTGGATAAGACGGAGGCCCTATTATGCCATGGGCCCCGTCGTGGTCCACCCGCCGGTGCCTCCTTCGAAGTCAACTCGGTCCTCGTACCGGTCCGGGCCCAGATGAGGTATCTGGGCCTGGTCCTCAACGGTAGGTGGTTGTTCGACGAGCTGTTCCGACAACTTGCTCTTAAGCTGGAGACTCCACGAGCTGGCTTTGCCGCCGTGGAGGCTCTCTAGCCGGTCATCTTCGAGTGGGTAGGGTGGCAGCACGGGACCCTTTCGTTCCGCCTGACGCAGGTGTTTTTCGGGCACAGTTGCTTCGGAAAGTACTTGCACTCGGTCGCTAGGAGGGCACCGAGTCCCGCTTGCCACCTCTGCGACTGCAGCATACGCTGGCGGTTTGCCCCGCATTGGCGACGCAGCGTCGGTCCCTCACTGCAGTCATCGAGGAGGATCTCTCGCTACCCGCCGTTATAAGCTCGATGGCCGGTAGCGACAGTTTTTTACCGCGGTCGCAACCTGCCACGAGAACGTAATCTTGCAGGAGGTGGCGGAGAAGGGCCGGGAGGACGACATCCACTCGGACCTGAACAGCCCGGTTCGCCAGCGGCGGAGGCGCGCACACCTGCGCCTCATGCCGCCCTGAGTGTGGCCGCGGATGGGCGGGACGGGTTTTCCCGTCTATCCGCTGTAGTGGCCATCCGCGAGGGGGCGGCATTCGCTTGTGACCGGACGTCGCCTAATTAGAGAGTTTAATTTTGAGACGGTGCCCGCAGTAGTGCGGGCAGGTGCTGGGAGGGGTCCAGAAGGAAATCCCTTCCCTAGACTCCTACCAAAATACAGGCGCAGAGTCCCACACCGCCCCACCGCAAGCCCCCGGCGTTTCCACACGTAAAAAAAAGAAAAAGATGACACTATATTTGAGGCACTCATTTCGTAATAACCACTGTCAGCGATGTGCTCCGAAGCACGGGCGCGCGGGCGTGCAAAATTATTCTCTACTCGTTATTTTTTTTAAATACTCCTTTCGCATTTTTTAAGAATATCGTCACATATACGAATTCCTTCAGATACAACACCAATATTAAAATCACAATGGTTCTCACAAAGACAAAGAGGGAGCCGACGCGAGAGGTATCAAACGTAATAAATAATTCCCTCGCTTCACGACAAATGAGGTCATGTGTTTCTCCTTTACGTTTTTTGTTCGACTTCCCGCGGGATCGTGTGTCTTCTATTTCCGTTTCAATGTATCGACTGAACGATTTGCTTCTTATATTTAGAATATGTTCGCTGTTTAGTGTTGAGCACCATGGGGATCATTAAATTCGGGAACGCAGATGTCAACATTGCTAACATCTGGTTACTTTTAGTTTTAATTTAACAAATTGATATTTGTTACTTGGAAACTTTATAGTTTGCTAGGTGCGACAAATAAAGAATATTATAATTATTTAGTATTTATTGGTTTACTGGTAAAATTTTATTGAAATGTCTTTGCATGATATTTACAAGCTATAAAAATACATAACATATTTTATTTTTTGCAAAAACTTATTTATTTCACCAAATAGCCTCGACTTCAAAGAAAATATACACTCCTTTAGTCCCTTAGTACTTTGACCCATTTAAATCGCGTTAAAACAAATAGGAGTTTAACCTCAAAACCACATTTAGAGTGAGCGCTGCAATCATACGTACAATGGGTAATATAAATTGTTGTATTGAATAGTTTTCTTCACAACAGACTTTGAACGTTATTTATCAATGTTTAAAGTGTACTTTTGTGAATAATAAATGTTCTTTGTGATAATTGGGAGAGAACAACTTGCACGTTTGAAACAATCAAACTTAACCTTGAAAACATTTTACGAGTCGCTTTCTGCTTCCAACGACGTAATAAACATGTCGGCATTGTCGGCAACAAGTGTTACCGAGCTGCGGCCTACGCACGAAGTAACCAGCTGTAATAATGGAAAAAAATATCACACATAAGTGCTCCATAGGATTATCAATAAATGTTTAGATGTGAGAACTCATTTCACACATTTTGTAGTTTACCACGAAATGATATTTAAAAAAATAATGAATCATCCTAAAATATGTGTGGACACCCTTCAAGACTTGTATTTAATCCCGTTGAGTTCATGCAGTAACTTTTCTTCTAAATATTAGTAGCATAATAATAATTTATATACTTGTACTATACTTTCACATTTCATACATTGACGTCTGATCCCATACGTGCCTCGTGGCAAAGCCTTGTATTATATTACCAGACTATGTCTGATGTATGTATTTATGTGCTGATAAATATAGTTATACATGTCTAAATACATAAATGACTATAATATAGATAAATTTATGAGTTTTTATGGCATATTGAACAAGGGTAGATGGGTCACCTGAATGTAAGGGACTCTCGCTACCTAACAACAGCTGACAGTAAGTCATTGCTGTCCCTTGAGACTGTACCAGAAATAGAAAAGGACGGGAGATTTCTTAGTAAACAAGACGTCGTGGTATTAAACAGGTTAGGCCAGCCCATATGAGCCGAAGTATGGTTGAAGTACAATCTTTTATATATATATAAGCTTCATCATCATCATCATCAACAGCCTTTAACAGTCCACTGCTGGACATAGTCTCCTTGAAAAGGAGGTATTGGCCTACTATACCACGCTGGCCAGACGGGTTGGTATAGGGTTGGTTTCAAGTTTTCCTTCTCTTTGTATTGATGTTGTCTTGCGTAGTTTATCCCTTAGTCGCCGTTTACGACACCTGCGTGGGATGAATAGGGGTGGTGACACTCTGTATTCTTAATCCGTCACCACACGGACAATATTCTTTTATATATATAAGCTTGCCAGAAAGAAACTTTTGCTGAAGAAAGGCATGACCAGAATCCAAGGGTAATGGACATCATACTCATAGCGAATGTAGACAATACAGCATGGTCACCCACATTATTAAATGCTGCTGCATTATTAGGCATGTATTGTACTAAAATCATTAAGGGTTTTGGTCGAAATTGAGCAAATTTGGCATGAGTTTCGCGGCGACCCGACTCATGCCCAAATCACTAGTTATAATCGAATGGCTCGAGCCAATCGATAGGTTTAGGTCCTTAGCAACTTTTCTAAGGGTGATTCGACGATAGGCCACTACTATTTTCTTCACTTTATCAATGTTTTTGTCTGTTGTTGTGCTCGAGCATCCGGCACACTGTTCGTCGTTCACATCTTCTCGGCCCTCTGAGTACATTTTGTACCATCGATAAACGTTCCTTTGGTCCAAGGTAGCTTCACCATATGCCACAGTCAACATTCAAAATGCGTCCGCGCACTTTATTTTGTTTTCCATAAAAAAAATCATACAGATTCTTTGATCCACTTTTTGGAATAGACATAAATCGAAGACATAAAACACATTCAAGCAAAACAGCTATCAAAAATTAACTACACATTCGAAATGACCGATCTTGTCAGCATAAGTAAAGGACTCAAGTACTAACATAGAGCTACAAAAAAATCAAAAATCATATACGTAGTCCACGGAAATTCAAAATTCGTGATACTTTTTGAACAGACCTCGAACACTGAGTATTTTTCTTACGCCGATAACAAATACAAAAATATAAAAAGTTATGTCCTGCAAATCCCACTATGCGCTAATTTCTCTTTCAAGTTGAATGATACTTTGCTAATTTGGGTTGAAAACCTACATTACAGTATTGATATAATAAAATGACGATTTGATCAGTAATCGTTAAATTCGATCATAAAATCAAGTATCTCTTTCATACTGGACATAAATGTTTCAACGTAGAAATAAATCCGTCGTGCGTCATGACTAGTGTTTCCAATAACTCTGGGTTCAATTCAGGACAATCATACCTTTTAAAGAGAATAAATAAGTCATTAGTGATTTAGACTTATTCAAGGTGTAATTATTCCAAAAAATACAATATAATAAGATTCCGATCAAGGCAATCATTTCATAGAATAAAAGAATTTATCACTTACTTTCATATTCAGTGCGTGCAATGCTTATTTGTAAAAAAGTATTAACCAATATGGTAATTAAAATAGTCTTGATGATAATAAGATTTTTTTGCTTGGATACAAGGCTATTTTAAAAAAATTTGAAGATTGAAGAAAGTAGGAAAAACTTATGCCACTCGAGCTGCAATACCATTACACATAATTATTGGTGAATCTAGGTTAATTGTAGCCTAAAAAAATCAGGATATGTTGAAAACTGTGCAAGAAATTATGCATGTGTCACTAAGGTTTTGTTTTTAGCTTTCATAAAAAAAATACTTGAACTTTTTATTCTATGAATTGCAAGCTTAAGAAATCTTCGTATTTATTGATATGAAAAATAGATTTAAATAGGTCCAAAGAACTGTATATATCCATTCGAATTCAGATCCATGGTATCCCTACCAATGCATTAGAATTCATAGTTTGTAACGAGAGGAAGTAAAGTTTGACGGTTTTATTACATGTATTGATTCTACTCTATTTTATGTACTAATATTATTTTAGGACACATATGTTTCAGTTGACTGTTATGTCAAAAATCTTAGTAGAAGTGTAAAAAAAGTTATAAATTTAGAGACCTATTATTATTATTATGTAGAGTACTACTGGAATTGAACAGAAATACTGTAATATTGCAACAGCGCGCCTCATTGGTCTAGCGGTTGGCGTATGCGATTGCTTAGCAAGAGGTCTTGGATTCAATCCAGGTAAAACCGATTGAATTACATAGTTGCTGACCCCAGATAATCTTGGGTAAAATAAATACTAGAAAGATGACTGCAATAATAAAACAATGATAATATTAGAAGATAAATCAAATAAATAGGCAACGGCGAGATGAAAATAAATTTGAAAATAAGCAAACAAATCTATTTTATTTCAGATACATATATTGTACATAGTATGATTTTATACAATTATTTCACTTTATCATAAAAATATGTGCTTTTCTATATTTATCTGACAATATTTACAAGTAATTATTTCATTGAAGAAATTAATTTGAACCAATCTTTGAAACACTGAAACGTTAACCAATCTCAATGAAATTTTCATTACAGTAATAGATATCAATTCGCTAGTAAATATTGTATTTTGCATATATTACCTCCCAAAATTTTAAATGATCTGAAGTATTTTAGTTGACGAAACAGTTGTTTGCTTTTACTATAATGAGGTCAAGAATTAATTTTAATATGGACGAGATTTTAAAATAGCAGGAGCCGTTTGATCAGCGAAAATGTTATGATGTCTCTGTCTCCATCATCGTTGCTATTTCTTAATAATTTCAAGCGAAAGCTTTTGGTAGGATTTGAATTTCATATTTTGACATATCATCGATACGTTCACACTTCCTCTCTGTTCTTTCATCTTTATATAAATAGAATGCGTAGAATTCACTAACTCTGTTTCAATCAACAGTGTCGATATTTTCTTTAGTGTTATAATGGAACTAACATATCCTACCAATAACATTTAGTGTTATGTTTGATGGAATTACGACGCCCGCTGTTAAATGTGTTGTACTAATATAACTTCTACAAGTATCGTGATCTCACTGTGCAGTAATGTCTGTAAGTGATATTACATGTGTTTTATTAATAGTTACAGATATTGATGTGTTTATTTATTACGTGAGTAATATCGGCATCAGTTTATTTTGTTTTGTCTCCAAAATAACCTGGTCGTATTTTGTTGGTGAGTGTGAGACCGGAAGCCCAATGATGTAGCTGGATTTCGCTAGACCGCCATAATAAAGGTCACCATGCTGTATTGTCTCATTCATAATATAGTGACCCCTACTCCTGGATACAACTCACGCTTTCCATCAGGCGGAGTTGACGATGAACTATGAATGGTAAAGGATAACTTGGTAAAGGACAGTAACCCTTTTTTGGATGAAGATATTATCTATGATATTAAAATGAACAATCTAGTACTCCCTGGAAAAAGTTCTTCACTTTACAAGAATTCTCACTAGAAATTCATATTTTTCTCAATTTTTAATAACCCCAAACTTTAAATACCACGTTTAAAACATTTTGGTCGCATCCATAAACGTAACTTAAAATGATAAAATTTGATAAAAAAAGTATCAAGAAAGTATGTCTCGGTACAAAAAAATGACTTTAATCTACCTTGACTTCAATTCACAGTGCTTTATTGCACGTTGCACTTTTAACAGCTCGGAAGTCAACAGCCCCTCCTAAAGCTTTGCCTTTATACTCTTTTTACAGCAGTTGCAGTTAAACTGCAGCAAACTATTTTGCAAACGTAAACCAGTCGTTTACAGACGATACGTATTGCTTTGGCCTATATTAACAACTGTGCATTTTAACTACTGTTACTTTTAAATTTGGTTTTCAATATCAAAAATATTTTTAAATCAATACATTGAATTATCTAAAATTAGTGAGGAGTTCAGAGAGACAATACCTAATGTAGTTTATAAATATACCAGGTATTTTATAGTACAAAAATCATATATTATAATAAGCATATACATACTTATTCCATAATTATACACATACTTATATAAATATGTTTATGGCAAATTACATGTGATATTATGGGATTGAACGTTTGTGAAAATGTCTGTTAGTAATCTGTTAGTTATTTTTTTTTTTTTGGTATGTTATGTTAGATATTTAAGGTAAGTACTTACATAAAAAAATCATAAAATTTTTCAAAATGTTAAAAAAGCCTTTGTAACTACTTATATTATCAGCTATCTGCCAGTGAAAGTCCCTTAAAAATTGATACAGCCGTTTCATAAATTATACGAAACAAACAGGCAAACAGTTTATGTATGTATATCTGTATACTTACACTTACTTACACTTACACACAGACATTTCAATTTTATTTATTTCTAAAGAAATACATATTCTTTACTAGGTAATAACTCACTGATCCGACAGAATATTCTTTCATAACATTATTTTCTCCATTGTAGATTGTATTTCAACTACTTGCAGATTATACAAACAACCAGCTACTTCTCATTCTATGACTTTTTAAAACAGTTTTGTCTGAGAGCTTACTCTAGCTAGTACCTAAATATTAACTCAGTGCAGTTGAGTTTCTGAAAGGAAGGAATGATATTACATTGAACTGAGAAAAAAAGTACAGAAAACTAAACTAAACTTATAGAACTGCTAAAAAGTGTTGAAATGTATTATTATTATTGACTGCCTTGTTGGTTTAGTGGTAAGCGTATGCGGCTGCTGATCAAGCGGTCTCGGGTTCGATTCCCGGCTCGGACTAAATATTTGTGTGATTCACAAATATTTTTTCGGAGTCTGGGTGTTTTCTATGTATAATATTTATATCATTTGTTTAGTACCCATAATACAAGCTCTACTTAGTTAGGGTCTTGATGACTTTTGAATATAAAATTTCATGATAAATATTTTTGTATGGATTTTGGATTATCGTACTCAACGATTAACTTATCTCATTAATAAATGACTGGTTACGTACTACTATTTAAGATGTTCACTCCTACATACATTTGACCATGATCAGCGCAAAAAGCATTGTGAGAAGAATTTTATTATATACAAAAACTTGCATCCTTATGTCTGGAACAGATATGCATATTTCTCTTTGTGTCTAGTGTGAAATGATAATATGCATCTTATGACTATATTTGAAGCTCGTAAGTGGCTTGTTACTCCCATCCACTGGGTATATTATGTCCAAGATACAAGAGCCTAGAATGGTAACGCTTCATAAAAACTGAAGTATTCAAGTCTAAAGCCAACAACACCATCCAAAGATTGTTTTATTTGCTGCGAAACAACTATCTTATTTGGCGTGCAGCTAGCCAGTTGTAATATTCATCATGCCGTTGGCTCCGGTGACTTTAAGCGGTGCATGTCCGTCTTTTTATTTTATTTTTTTATTTATTCTCGCCTCGATTGTTGCCAGAGAGTAGTATTCATAAAACTATGGAAGTACTGTTCCTTGTTTTACACACTCTTTTATATTTCAACAGCCATTTCGGTTGAGATACCGGCGACATTTTATAGTGTTGCTGCACTGTCTTTACTGTGCAATGTACATTTCAATGAAAATTTAACACTATGGAACTAAGTGGATTCTCAAGAAAAGTGATTTATTAATTACACCCTAATTAAACTAATATAGTAGCACCTGTGGAAATATTTTCATGATATTATAAATAAATATTTCGATCATCTTACACACAACGCCATCTAGTCCCAAACTAATCAGAACTTGTATTATGGGTACTAAACAACTGATTTAAATACTCAAACATACTTTTTTTGTAAATACATACATAGAAAACACCCAGACTCCGAAACAAATATTTATGGATCACACAAACATTTGGTACGACCCTTAAATAAAACCCGAGCCCTTTCGATCAGCAGCCGCATACGCTAACCACTAGACCGACAAGGCAGTTAATTTTTTTATAATTTAAATAAATTTTATGACGAGTATACTGTCTTTTATGATGACTATACTGCCTACTGACTAGAAATATAAGAAAAATACTCTTTGTAGTTATGTGGAAAAGCAAAACAAATACATACCTGTACAATGTATTCGAAAACGATGATATTATTTTTTAAACTTGGCTTTTAAACTGATTGTACTTTAGACTAGTTACTCTCGATACATATATATCCATGTACCTATTTATCCATTTTATATCGATGTGAACAAATAAAATAAATAAATAAATATTACGCCATCTAGTCCCAAACTAAGCAGAGCTTCTATGGGTAGACAACTTTTTTTTTTTTTTTTTTTAAGACAACTCCCGCATTAGGAATATAAATTCCTGTGTCGCGGGGGACTTTACAAACATACATGAAACGGACACAAAGGACACCCAGACTCAGAACAACAAATTGTGAATCACACAAAGTGTTGTCCTACGTGGGATTTGAACCCACGACACTTGGCGTAGCAGGAAGCGGCGTGGCGACCGCTTAAGCCACTAGGCCAACCGTGCAGTCAATTTAACTAAATATAAAAGTTTAATACCCTAAACTACATGCTACAAATGTAGAATGCAAAGGAAACAAAACTGACTAACCCCAAAATAGTCCAGCTGGTATTCGTTCTACTAAATTAAAAAGATATTTTGACTATCTCAACAAAATTATGATTTATCTGTGCCGTTGCGTACCGCTTCTCGTTAGTTTGTGTTATTCTTTACAAAATAAACTGAAAATCAAAGAATAACATCGTTCCCGACGAGGCCGACTGACGTACGATCGTGTTTACAGTATTTTGTAACAACTAATGGTTCATTTTGTCAAATATCCGATGTTCAAGAGTTATAAATTCAACAAGATGCAGAGTGAATCACGATAATGAATCAACCTATCAGAGATCATGTGATAAATCGCCTAACAGTTGATATTAATATTTCACTATACCAGATTAAGTGAATAACATGAATTATATTGTTTTATTTACATTTTACCTAAAGCCATATATGTTTCTACTAAATCATTAAATGCTTAGGTTTTCTATAATAATATAGTGACATTATTTAGCGCTTCCAAAAATAGCCAATCAATTTATTTATATATTTACACTAGCTGACCATCACAGCCCAGTCTGCGTCTTCTATTGCCCGTGGCGTGATGATACATAGCCTGTAGCTTTCCTCCATAAATGGAAACTGATAGAAGTTTTCAAATCGGGCCCATAGTTCCTTAGATTAGCACGTTCAACTAAAGAAACAAACTCTTCAGCTTTATAATATTAAGTTTAGATACTACCTGAGATCTTCTTAGATGTACAAACGCATAAATATGTTTGATACTTATAAGTACTTGCATAGTCTACTAAACTATATCTGTCTTTTCAGAGACAGGTGAAATGAAAAAGTGTCAGAGATGTAGCTAGTAGTAGTAGTAAAGGGATCACGCCATACAGTGTCTAAAGATAAACACGGCTATAAAAACGTGTTTTAAAAAAAATGACAGTAAAATACACCGCAACCGTCACCGTAAGGCATAAAGTCAGAATTAATAGAGTGGACTACGTAAACCAAAATAAGGAACGGTCTACTGCCATACCGCACATATCCTGGCTAACGAAAATCACTAGAAACGGCTATAAAAGCAAGAAATTTGTGTACGACTCCATAAATTAAAGTTCATTAAAACTTAGGGAGCGAGCGTTCACGCTTGTTTATGAACTCAAAAATGGACTTTAAATTAATAGTCCTAAGAGTAATCTTACTTCAATAAAATTATAATTTCATGAGAAATATACCAGTTAAGATTTTTACACTGACCACCATGTTATTTTCAACTACAGTGACATAGTAATAATAGATTTTATAAGCCTGACATTATATTTTACAGTTGTAAAATATGATGTAACTTCTTCTCCTAAGGACTACTTAATTAAAATTCATAATATATCATTACATAATAAAGCGTTCAATTAGACGTGCACCTGACTACGGCTGAGCTTTACCAATCTATGTATTTTTATGTATTCCACCATTTTTCTATGTATAATATGTATGTATGTATTAACAAAATAAAAATGTTTTTGTATTTGGTACCCATAACACAAGCTCTGCTTACTTTGGGACTAGATGATGTTGTGTGTAAGATGTCCAAAATATTTATTTATTTATTGCAATATATTACCAAAGAATACGTAATGAATCGATTTTATTGAATGACCAAAATTGCAAATTTTTGGGGTGGTCGGGTGTGTTCTGGTATTGTTTATTTAGCAAAAACTGTTAAAAAAAGTTTTAACCATTTTCTCTTTAATGAAATTCATAGTATTTACAGTTTGCTACTCGTTTTTAAGTAGTCAACAGCTAATTAAAGTTTAAATACATTAATTTTAGTTTCCACGGTGTAATAAAGGTGTTAACAGTCGAACTTGTCAAGTGACATTCATTAAGTAACTATAAAACACTTGTGCCACTCGACGAGAAGCTTAATGCGTGTATTGACCGACTTTTGTCTTAATATAAGTATGATCGAATTTGACTAGAATCTATTCCAAGCTTCTGTTGGAATAATGTCTTATCTGATAACGAGAAATATGTTTATGAACGTGTTTCCCAATACTGGATAGCTCACTATACTCTGTCCACTATACACTATACACTGTCGAAATTAGTGACGCCCTCACACGTTACCGATTTTATTTGAAAACAAAATCAATCGATATAATATCTTTATTTCAGTATTTTAAATAATTTAATGTGCACTATTATGAAATATAATTGACCCAGAACAAAGAAAACTTCCTAACACAGTCACTTGAAGGTCGGTTTAGTAAGTATTATGTGATTTTTCAAATGTTTTTTCTCATAACTCTGGATTTAAACGTTATTTACCACGCGTTTCAAAGTTAAATTTTACTAACGCGTACATTTTAAGTCAGTGGTTAAAAAATAAATAAATTAATGCACAGAGCTATTGTTATTTATTCTAAATTTGAACTTAAATTCCAAAATTTCGACTTAATTCCTTGCAAATAATCTTGAAGTCATACTATTTCTATTTCCTTTTTATTTTATTAAATTTACAGAAACAATACTTACATGAAGTCAAATTATTTTGATCATAATAATATGATAGATTATTTTAATCGTTTAATCGATTTATCGTATTTCAGTAACTGTTTTATAGTTTGTTGTTTCCAGCCACTTCTCTCCCCTCTATAAAGTACGGCATTACTGTAGTACATTATTACGTAAAAAAATACCGATAATTTATAGGCGTGACCTGTCAAAAAGACAATAAACGAATGGACAAAGTATAATATTGCAATTCTTCCTATATTCTAAAAGCCTTAAAAAAAGAACGCAAATTTCGTTAGATGTATACACGCAAACAGCTGGCCACTTTTTGTCAAGTTGTTAATGAGCATTAGTAACTGTCTGTTAGCTTTAGTGTGGTCTCGCAACCGCTAAACATCTTTATCCGAACACTATAAAGAAAATACGAATCTTATAATTTATAGTTCGCTTTGAACTGATTTTGCGTCGACATGACGTACTGGATTGAAGCTATTTTCAAAATAATAAACGCTACATCACTACAAGGAGATTTAATTTTATTAAGACGTATGCAATTGAAGTGTTCATCCTGGCTAGACAGGCAAGATGGACGAATTAATAAAACTTTGCCCCACAGCGTAAGAACTTAATGGGAAACTAACAAGCGTAAACTAAAATATATAAAACAATAAGAATAGTCAAACGGTTTTATAGCAAAGTTGGACGGCCACTTGATAATGCACCTGCGATAACAGATTTCCACTAAATTTAATATTAAAAGCTAAAAACTTTTTAATTTTCCTCTTATTACCTTCCTCCCGTTAAACTTTATGAAACTTTTCTATTTTGTTCTCGTAACTTCGTCTTGTATGCTCATGACGTGACATGTTTTTCGTTTTTTTTTGGTGGAAAAAAATTAGAGGCGGCCATCACTACGTAATTGAAGTGTCAAAAGTTATCTGATTTTACTTGCAAAACGCGTAGCGATATGAAATTTTTCGCGCAACCGAGATCGTTGGTCGGAAAAAGAGAATTCGATATGAGATGAGTGTCTGCAATCAGCATTCGACCTACATTCCTGTCGTTATTATGCACACGCTTGTGACTTGTATGAGGTGAAATTACACTGCTGCAAGTTGTAGGGCAGTATTCTTAGAAGTATATAGATATGGTACCTGGGCGACCGAGCTTTACTCGGTTATCATATTTATTGTTTAACAATGCCATCTACTCTCTCAAATAGCTGTGTTTGAATACAAACCACCAACCAACCAGGTGTTACTGAAAGAGTACAATAGATTTCGTAAGCTCGATAAGTAATAAAAAGCGGCCAAGTGCGAGTCGGACTCGCCCATGAAGGGTTCCGTATCAGCAAGTAACACCATATAAAAGTTCTTGTAGTTCGTTGTAACTTTCATCGATGTTTTTATACTAGTGTATTGATTGGATGAAAGGTAAATTGCGTGTTACGATTTATGACGTATTAAAAAAAAACTACTCACTAGATTTCGTTCAAACCAATTTTCGTTGGTAGTTTGCATAGTAATGTACAACATATTTTTTTTTTTGTTTTATCACTCTCTTATTTTAGAAGTTAGAGGGGGGGGGGGGACACACATTTTTCCACTTTGGAAGTGTCTCTCGCGCAAACTATTCAGTTTAGAAAAAAATGATATTAGAAACCTCAACATCATTTTTGAACACCTATCCATAGATACCCCACACGTATAGGTTTGATGAAAAAAAAATTTTTGAGTTTCAGTTCCAAGTATGGGGACCCCCAAAATGTATTGTTTTTTTTCTATTTTTATGTAAAAATCTTAATGCGGTTCACAGAATACATCGACTGACCAAATTTCAAAAGTATAGCTCTTATATTTTCGGAAATAATTGGCTGTGACATACGGACGGCCAGACAGACAGACAGACAGACAGACAGACTTGACGAATCTCTAAGGGTTCCGTTTTTTGCCATTCGGCTACGGAACCCTAAAAAGGCTCGATAACTCGAAAACTTGCATTTTCTCAAACATAAGACTAATCTCGATCAATTTTTCACCACCGAAAGCCCCCAGAAACTAAATTTCAGCGATATTATTAGAGCCGTTTCTAAGATCACACATATTTATATGTTTAAGTGCGTATGATCCCCGAAATGGAATTGTTGTATGTATATTTAATTAATTCTTCTAATTATTCATCCATGTATATATAATTTATCTTTTAAAAATATAAAATTTATACTTCTTAGAATAGAGCCAGTTTAGAATAGTTATTTTTTCGTATAATGTTACATTAGATTTACAGTATATGTGTGATAACGCGTATCGCATTTAAGATAGCGGTTATACTAAGTTCTCCGTATATTTTCAAAGAATTTTATATGAAAGATAATATCTTATCGTTCTTTAAGCTACATTAAAACATTACATAATCTATTAAATCAGAGTAACTGCAAATAAGACTATTTGCAGTTACTCTGATTTAATAATGTAATGAATCAAGTAAATATGAAGTAAATTTGACTAATTATGGTACAATAGGTAATTTGTAATCATTGCACCAAAAAAATCTGATCTAACGGTCACGACATTGACACACTTTTAAACAACCGCAATTAAACCCATTACGTGTAACAAACATTAAAACAATTAACTCAAAGGTTATATTTTTATTTAATGCGTACTAAATGGTCGATTTTAACGGAAATGTTAACGAAGTGCGTTCGCATTGAAAACATCCAATTAAAATTGAAAAAAGCAACATATGCTAAATGTTCAAATCAAAGTAACGATGTCGTTACCGATGCCCTAACAAGGAGAAGCGGTTCTTCACTACATAGTAGTTAATTATATACTAAATAGTATAAACTTTAAATGTATTGAATGATTTATATCGAGTAGAAATATTACCGTTAAATAAGTATTTTTTTAAACTAATTTTATTAGGGTCACCATGATGTATGGTGGTAATCAACACTATGGATACTGCTCATGCTTTCCAACAGGCAAAACAGAATTACTTTGGCGGACTCCTATAAAAAAAAATGTTAGATTCCCCACATGCAGTTGTGCATTAGTCCAAACAAGAAACACTTGGACATTGGCCGCTCCAATTGTAATGAGAAGGAATGATGATGATGAAAAAGCAGTTAAGTGGCATAATTTGTTTTTACTGAATATCTATTCGTTATTTTTGTTCCGCATATGATCCTACCAACGTAACTCTACACTGTGTGATGGAAAGCATGAGTAGAACTTAAGAGAAGTACTTACCATACTCATTGCGAATTCAAACAATACAGTACACTATGGCGGTCTATTGAGATGCTTGTGCATCATTGGGTTTACAGTCTCGAAGTCACCAACTAAACATGACAGCATCCTGTCATTGACGGTTATTCTACTATATGAGGATAGTGGCGCCCCAGTCGTACCGACTCATTCGTATTGAAATCGTATCGTATCATCAAAAAGCGGCCAAGTGCGAGTCGGACTCGCCCATGAAGGGTTCCGTAGCAGCAAGTAACGTCATATAAAAGTTCTTGTAGTTCGTTGTAACTTATCGATGTTTTAATAATAGTGTTTTGATTGAATGAAAGGGAAATTGCGATTGACGATTTATGACGTATTAAAGAAAACTACTAACTAGATCTCGTTGAAACCATTTTTTCCTGGAAGTTTGCATGGTAATGTACATCATATATTTTTTTTAGTTTTATCATTCTCTTATTTTAGAAGTTACAGGGGGGGACACATTTTACCACTTTGGAAGTGTCTCTCGCGCAAATGTTAGAAATCTCAATATCATTTTTGAAGTCCTATCCATAGATACCCTACACGTATGGTTTTGATGAAAAAAAAATTTTTGAGTTTCAGTTCCAAGTATGGGGACCCCCAAAATGTATTGTTTTTTTTCTATTTTTTTGTAAAAATATTAATGCGGTTCACAGAATACATCTACTGACCAAATTTCAACAATATAGCTCTTATAGTTTCGGAAAAAAAAGTGGCTGTGACATACGGACGGACAGACAGACAGACAGACTTGACGAATCTATAAGGGTTCCGTTTTTTGCCATTTGGCTACGGAACCCTAAAAATAAGAACAAATAGGTAAACTAATAAAATATTATTATTAATAGAATTAACATTACAATAGTAATGGAATGACATAGCATACAATGAAATTATTCTACGTCTACTTACACGGCAAATATCTCCTAAACCAAATCATACCACAGCAAAGCTCATACTGTCTTTTCACATAAAATCACAAGAGATGACGAGAACCTTACGACGAATGCTAAGCACGGTGTTTTCAAACTGAGATGGGCCTGGCAAGCCTCATGAAGAATGCATGCGTCCCGGTATCCGGTTATGAGATGACTGTTGACTTGCCTTGCTTTATACTTCTAAGGAGTTGTGATTACCATGTTTCCTTTTATACTTTTGCATAGGTATACTTCAACATTGGTGAGTGGTATTAACATTTATTACAGGACAACAGTTTTATATCGTTATGTATTTCGAAAATGTCCGACTAAGTGTAAGTAACCAACATAGTTCTTGTCACTTGTCACTAACACGATAAGTCTTTTTTCTGTTTGAAAATTTTCAACTTAATTTAAACTCTTTCATTGCAATTAAGTTTTCAAATGTGTTAGACGTTGCATTTCGTAAGCGCAACTTTTCTTTAATCGAAATGAATACAATGTTTTGAACAAATATCCAACGTGTATAAATTTTACTAAACATTTAAAATAATATTTCATAATTTGGATAAATTTATTCGGGTTTGGCATATGGAATGTAGTTAACCTCAAAAAATTCCGTCAAAAATTCACAGATTTTGTAGTTCATGCAACAATCGGTGGTCTTTAAAATGACTTGAAGTTTTAGAACAAATTAAACTCACGTACTTACATATAGTTTTTATTTATTGACAAATGACGTTTGACACATATACCACATTCATACCCGTAAATACAAGTCAGTTTTCGTTGCGTTGTGTTAGATGTTCAAAATATTTATTATTTATATTCATTATTATCACAATAAAACTAATAACATCGTACGATCGAATCCAAAGGCAAGCAATTGAAGAGGCCTTTATCCCATAGTCTACTGTGATGATGAATGTTGAAAATGACGAAAATGATGCACATCATGCGTTTCTTAATTTTAATAACTGATCTGTTTTGCCTGCTTTCGAGTGACCTGAGCATACTTGGAGCGGTAATCTCTCTCCATTGTACAGGACTAGGCTGAGCAATAATGCACGTAGGCAAATATTAGCACAGGGAGAAACCGACCGTCAGGAACAAAAAACTGTGGACGAGTCAACTGAGTTTTAATTGCTGTTTCAGGTAGGTACTATTTTTATGATGATAATATTTCTATCGGTTTTTATTTTATGTACTATTTAGATTATTAATTTTAGTAAAGTCAGCACTTATTTTCCTTTACTAAGGTTGATAACAAATATTTATGTTGCACACTTTAAAATCTATAATAATAAATTATGATTTAATAACAATGAATTAAACCGATATTCAGGTAAAACTGGTAAAGTAGTAAAAATAATAAGGCTAGGAAGAAGAAGAATAAATTATAATTTATTGACAATGGATCTTCTTTAAATAGTATACTATTATTACAAATAAAAAAAAAAACAAAAAAAAAATATTTATAATAAATTTGCAAAACAAAAAATTCAATAAATATTCTTACGACTATTTCGTCCACTCATCCTTCAGTAATTTATATCTAGAATTTTTTTAGCTTTAAATTTCATCCGAGTATCATCTCAAATCTTACTTACTCAGTCATACTCAAAGCAAACCCAAGATTCATAATAAAACGCGGAAAAATGCTGGCAATGTTTAATCTGATGTCATCACGGATGCAATCCCCAGTGTACTGTTTAGACAATGCTCTCGTACTACGGTTCCATGGTTATTTTAGTGTTAATTAATTGCGTTTCGCGTACTCGAGTATGAATGAAGATACATTTATAAGCGAGTCCCCGGTTTATTTGTGTTAGAGATGCCTCTCTATAGATATAGATAGATATAGATGTTTGTTTAATTTTCTCTGACCTTATAACACTTTGCAAAGTTTCGCTTATAGATAATTATTTGAGATTCAGATTTGTGAGATATTTGCTATGCTCTAAGAGTAATGAAATGTCTCACACTAGAAGCAGACTAAACCCGTTGAGATGTAGACCGTAGAGTAATATAAGCCGCTTTATAGTATGAAACTGAATACTGTAATTTCAATGGTGTAGGGGGAAAACTTTAGCCTTATCACGTGGGGATGTCCTCACCCCCTTTAACTACTTTCAGGTTGTAAAAGCGAAATTTAAATGCAAAAAATATATTTGAAAAGTGCAAAATAAAAGAACCTACTTTAGTTCATTACTTATAAGCTGGGCAGTAATAAATTTCTATGTCAAGAAACTTATACCCTTCAGAAGCCTGGAATCTGTACTAAGAACATACAGAAGAAAGTACTTAAGTAAATATGTACAAGTTCATTTTATTTTCGAGAAAATAAAGAAAATAACATGGGAATTCTAAGACGCATTATCGAAACACATTTTTCCCATCTGAGGAAGTGCGATAACATGCGGCAAAGGATTTTACGTTCAAACTTTTTGCTACCGTCTGCAGCTCCTTACTTTTATTAGAAACTCCTTAATTATGTAAGTTATTTTGCTTTTTTCTCACCCTACTTTATACTCTAGAAAGTTTGATACTTTAAACAAAATTGAGCATGTACATCGAAAATACATTACACACAACATACATTAAGGAACTTCTGATTCGCTATTAAACACGGTTTTAATTAGATACATTTAAAATAAACTTTCATAGAGAAAACATGAGTTTACCAGCTGTAAATTTGTTGTGTTATTTTATTTAGAACGGCATAAACTCTATAAGGAAATATAATATTTCATAGAACATCTAACGGCAATTTTAACATTCATAACAACGATATGTTTACGCATAACACTATTCGTTTTTAAATCGGATCGTCGTCGTCAGTTCTAAATCGTGTCACGGTAATAATAAATACACATCTTAATTCAAAAAGCCTGTCAACGGTATAATAACTTTCTTTAATTTCTATACCGCACACCATCAAATGTTTAACGAGATCATCTTTATTACAATTTTGGCTTCATTCCAACTTTAGATAACGAAGCACGTCCCTATTCGTTCGAATGATATTTATATTATACGGAATCAAGAGAAACTTATGGGGAACTGCATGTGATCCTTGTACATCATTTTTAAAGTATTTTTTATAGACACATTTTATATTTTACTTTAATATGAGCCTATAATACTAATCCATATTTAATATAACAATCGACGCTAGACTATCGGACTCGGCTCGGTACCGGCTCGTTCAAGCACAAATACTTCTTGGATGATTGATAGTGTTAGCTTTACACCTCGTTCGGATTCTTTTTGATTGAGTGTAGGATTTTTCTTATGTTTGATCAGTTAACCGATGGCCTGTCTGATTGGTTGCCTTCAAAGTTAATAGTTAAACAAGATACCATTTTGAATAGTTTGCTACGAGATAATGATGAACAGTATTGTTAAATTGGCTAGCATTATAATATACAGGTTCCGGACCAGGTATTATAATAATGTTCATTTATTATTACTGTAAATTTTATAACTTTTTTAAATAATAATAATTAATTGACTTTATTTACAAAATAATAATTAGCATTTTTTTTTGGTCTACAGATTATATGTATTTTTTCATTAAATTAAAGTCTCAGGAGTATATGACTCCTTTGCATAAATCTAAGGCCTTGTTCTTTCACGGGCCTTGACGTAAGTCGAAGAGGGCCATCTACAAACTTTAGGTAGCCCGAGGTACGTCGTTGTCAAAGGGATTCCCTTTCGATGGTATACCTAGTTCCTCGGTTGCTAGTACCTGTGATGTCGTGAAATTTTAGTTGATTCGAGTCCGAAATAGCCACCAACTGGTCTTATTTGGGCGGGCTTTCCGTACAGGCAAAAAAAAGACTTTATGCCTCCTGAGACTTAACATCTTTAAGCCCCAAATAAATAGAATGGCAACAAAAGCGGTGTAATGAAACTAATCATTTTTTTTAGGGGGATACTAATGTATTTAATAATAACATGTTTAACTTTATTGTAACACCAATAGTTACGTGTTTGGTTTTCTTTTCATAGTATTTATTATGTATCATATGAATACGTCTAATCACATTCTTTAATAAATTAGGTTAATATTATGCATTTTGGGTACAAATAGATAAGAATCATTGAGATGAGCTCAAAATAACGACAAATTAAAATTGTCGATGGGTACAGTACAATACAATATTAATTTGAATCAACGTTATATGTAAATACTGTGTATGAGAAATATATATTAAATAAAAACTTTTGCGAGCTTTGTAAGCTTTTACCAATATACTCAATATATGCCTATATTAAAATACGAACAGTAAAACAAGCTACTCCAAAAACCAACGTATTTGATTTTAATGAGAGTCCTTAGGTAGCTTTCATGTTCTGTTTGTAACATAAAATATTTACAAACGTAATTATGAAAATATAATACCGTCATATTTAGTCTTTAAGTCATACTATAAAAAACAAATATTAATTGTAAGGTCTATGGAAAAATTTATTCGAATGTGTTGAAAAGTTAAGCTGTGTAAAAACAATTCGGTTAATAAAATAAAACAAGCTTTTAAATAAAATCCAATCAATCGAGTTCGTACTCAAATCTCTATAAACATTAAAACGTTTGGAACACCGCTAAAAATAAAAGTCAAAAATCAATACTAAATAATAGCAGACCCGTTTCAATAAGTTAGCTTTGGAAACTGGGAGCTTGGTACGAGCTTTGTTTGATTGATTGCAACACAAACACAGATTTTTTATTCCATCACGCTTGTTTGCCCATCCAGCGTCGAAGGCTTTACTTTTGTTATGTAACGGCCAGGAAGACTCCAGCAATTTAAATTTTGTTCTCTCTTGATGAACTTACTGAGTTAAGGATTTTGGATGAATATAGTAACATCTGCGCTCGCAAAGTTACATCTTGTACTATACCCATCAGTGTCTTGTGTTTTTCAAATAAATCACAACTCTGAATTCTTTGCGAAAACTTTTTGAAATATATTTTCAACAAAAATGTTACTACTAACATGAAGAATTTCATTTCAACATAATCTCTACAAACAAAATAAGTTACAAAAAGGTTTTCGGGAAAAGTAAAGAACATTTAATGAATTGAATTTGAAAGAAATTTATCATAGAAGCCTCTTAGGTATAATACATTTAATATTAGTTCCATTTTTTTTCACAAACCATAAGTGTTTCAACAAAATTCAAGTTTTGAATTGTGAATCGCAAAACCTATACAATAGCAACCAAAAATTTCATTTGCAAAACCTACTAAATCCGTTAAGATAATCTAATACTAGGAAAGACTTTCATTTACATTTTTCTAATACAATTCTAGTTTCATTTTCTTTAAAGTTTCTTATTAAAACTTCTGTAAATTAGAAAATTTCTAAAAATAATATAAAACTCACAACATCGTATTATTTATTATTTGTTGGAAAATTTTTATGAATCAATATTCAAAACCATCTATAAAAACGGTATCCTAGTTTCAATACTGATAATTTACGCTTTTAATATCATTATCACGTGCAAAATAACATAACAATTGCTTTAAACATTTGACATTTTCATTTAAGTAGTGAGATCACGTTTGCATCACCGGCCAAGAATCTCTGCTATCTAACAACAGAGGGCAATTAAGAAATTTATTGTAATAGTTCTATCTAGGGCGGCCATTACACTAACGATCGCTAATTCGGGCCTTCAATCTCTAAAAACAAATCTAATATGTGGTAGTTACAGCAGTTTTTCTTATTCTAACTATGAAATGTGCTGACAATTATCATTAAGGAAAAATATATGTACTGTAATATATACAAAAGCTTTAAAGATTTCAAAATATAAGCTGTGATACTTCATTTTATGATGTTGTTATAGTAATTGTAGCATGGAATTTTTATCGCGATTCATTTTGAATCGTAATTTCAACAATTTTGTAGTAATATTACCGTAATTGAAGAAGAGAATATGTTTAAGAATTTTAGATAATAATGATAGTATTTTGCGATTAAACTAACACACATTAAAAAATGTTATTTTTTAACTAATATTTGAACTTGCAAATAATTAAATCAGAAATATATTCCGAAAAAAATATTAATTATAAATATTTTACATTATACAACAAGTTTACTAGGATTTAATAACATTCCCACCTCAAAACAGGGAGATGCAATATGTCCCACTTTGAATAAATATTCGAAGCCAAGCCATGTTTATAAAACATGCAAGTATTTAAACAAAAAACGCATTTAAGTGCCTAAGTAAGCAACATTATTAAAATTGATTCTGTAGCAGTGCAGTGCGTTCGCATCGAATGAGTATAACCCGTCCACATTTAAAGATGATTTGTTCAAAATGCTGCAACCAGAGGCTTCGTGATGAATATCGCAGTAGTGTATCGGAATAATGATTCTGCCTTGCACTGTATTCAATGGCATTTTGCATACAATATGGTAGATGGATTTATATTAAAATATGGCCAGCGTCAGTGCCGGTTGCTCACAATAAATTATTCATTGCATACAGTCAATTTTCGTTCGAGATAAACAGATCCTGCATAAGTGTATCAAATATACAGATGCATCGTACTTCTCATAAATATTCAAATAACATATTGTTCTTGGCTTGTTGGTAATTAGATCGCCCACTAAACAATGCTACCCTTTTGTAAGTTGATAGTGACAAAGTCTTAACAAATTGCATACATTGACTCACAAACAAGTTGTATAGTACATCTGTAGTACAAATAAGAAGTACTCGTAAACAAACTTCATCTGACTTTTTGTACATTATACCTTATACGTATTTAACGTGTTTCGAACCATTTATTTTTATCATGGGTCAAATCATTATCATCATCATCAATAATCCATAACGTCCCACTACTGGGCTTTGGTCTCCTCTCAGGAGAAACCTTACCTTACCTTAAACCTTAAACCTTAAGGCAGTATGTCCATACGCCGGGCCAGTGCCGGTAGGGGACCGGCCAAATATGTGTCTTTTAAACCGATTTATAATTTGTTCTGTTTGAGATATTTTATAGGATAATGGCCTCAAACGTCTTACACACAGCTTTATTATCTCAAACTAAGCTGAGCATCTGCTATGGTAACCAGACTACTGTTTAAACATCCTTTTTTAATTCCTAAATAGATATATTTATATTATTTAGAAAAATTACATCCAGACATAGAACAAGCGATTGTGCTCGGCAATCCATTATTTGGACTTACTTACGCAACAAAGAACCAATCTACACATGCCATTTCGAGATAATTACTCTTGTCTCCATATGAATAGGGTCTGTATTTTAATTGTGGCATGTGTGTGGACTAGTTCCTTATTGCATAGGTAGGTCCATTTGTCCAGGGTGGCAATTTAACTTATTACGTTCGGCTTAGCAGTCATATCGTTTAGGTCTGTAGAACAAATATTTTACCTAATATCAGACTAGAGAAATACACACACTAATTTACTACACTTTAATTGTATCACCATAACTTAGATTGTGCTACAGAGAGATGAAAGAGGTATTATTATGTAGATAAATTGGAAGGACATACAAGTTATATTTCAACTTTGTGACTAATGATTCATACAGTTGTATCGGTATGACCTGAATTGATACGTAAATAAGTAAACCCTTATTTTAGTTTAAGAAGTACTTTTGATAAAATACAAACTTAAAATGAATTACAAAACTATTTTATAAAAAAATGTTAATTGTTTTTAATTTATTTATCGTTTTTCTGTATTTCCCCACAAACATACATTATATGAACACAAAGAACACCCAGACTTAGAACAACTATTTGTGAATCACGCAATCCTTGTATAAATCACCATATAGGATTTGAACTCACAACACTTGACGTAGTAGAACCGGAGTGGCGACCGCTTATAGTACTTACTTGTTAAAAGAAAAAAAATACGTTGCTATGAAACCAGTTGTTTACTTTTTACTTGTCACTTGTAAAAATAATGTAAAGTATTATACATATATCGGATTACAAATTATCTTTTATTATCGCTTAAATCTATTGCAAACAATAACTTCATCCAAAAACGTGCCACTCTATTAGGTTATGCGCCCAGAAGTTATTTAAATGCCGTAAAGATGGATTTTTCTACCAAAGTTGATATCGGAAAATTAGTTGGTCAAGAAAATTGGTGTACATGGAAGTATAAGATCACGATAATGCTCGAAGGTACGGAAGGAGCCTACGAAGCAGTGCAAGGTCTGCTCCAAAAACCAGTTCTTGCTCCAGAAGCTGGTGATGCCGCCGCTGCTGCCGTCGCCGTAAGTGCGTATAATGCTGCATTAGCAAAATATAAGAAGACGGAGAGCTGCGCGTTGCTGATATTGACGACCAACATGACCGAAGACACTTTGAAGAAAGTCATGCGATATAGAACTGCTCGCGAAGTTTGGCAAGAGCTTCACAGACTATTTGATGGACAGGGTGAGGACAAGGCTTATAGTTTATGTCTAGAGTTTTTCGGAATGAAGCGTAATAATGAGGATGACATACCCACCCTCATGTCTAAGCTGAAAAATGTATGGACTGACTTGAAAGTAGAGATTAATAAACTGGATCCTACAGCTAAGCTCCCAGAACTGTTTCTCATTTGTAAAGTCTTGGATACACTTGATGAGAGGTACTTCAACTTCAAATCAAGCTGGCTAATGCTCAAACAAAACGAAAAGACAATAGATAATTTGACAAGTCATCTGTGCACTTTCGAAAGAGATTTGGGCGGTCAAGGGAGCTCACCACAGCAGGAAGCACTAGTGACCACGCCCGCCAAACGTCGTATCAAGAAGGATGAGCATATCACCTGTGGATATTGTTCCGGTAAAGGACACAGAGTTAGAAAGTGTTATAAATGGATAAAGGATGGAAGACCACCGAAGCCATCAAGCACTAACTCACCAGGTTCAAGCAGCTCGCAGTCCAATAAACATGTACAGCAGATATCACTGTATATTGATGCGTACACTCTGGGAGAAACCCGAGATTTAGACAACTGGTATGTAGATAGTGGTGCGACTACACATATAGCTGTCAAGAGGCGAATGTTCACGAACTTACAAGAATTTGAAGACGACCACACCGTCACAACGGCAGACGGGACCACGATACCTGCTTTAGGGAAGGGAACCGTTGTGGTAGAGTCAACAGTAAACGGAAATAAAGCACACATTACCCTCAACGACGTGTGGCTAGTACCAACTCTCACTAAAAATCTTTTTTCGACACTAGCAGCACAAGATAGGATGCCAAATAGCATCTTTATTTCAACAACTAAAGAGTGCAAGTTGAATATCGACGGAGCAACTAAAGTTGTTGGCAAAAGACTTCCATATGGGGGGTTATATAAACTGTGTTTTGTTACAGTTCCTCCAAAACATAATACAGCTATTGAGGTCAATGCTCTGACTGGTAACAATATGTTGCAACTGTACCATGAACGTTTTGCTCACCAAGATAAGAGTCACGTCATACGCGTGGTGAAACGTGAATTAGGCATTGCTCTAAAACAGGACAAAGTAAAATGTGAAGGTTGCATTTTTGGTAAGGCACATAGAAAGCCTTTTGGAATAAGAGATAGAGCTACTAAAGCTGGCGAATTAATGCATGCAGATGTTTGCGGTCCCTTTGCTACTCAAAGCATATCCAAATGTAAATATTTCGTTCTCTTCAAAGACGACTATTCCAGTTATCGATTTGTTTATTTTATTAAGGAAAAGTCCGAAGTGAAAGACAAACTTAAGCCAATGCTTGAAGAAGCTAGAAATGCCGGACATTCAATAAAAACATTACTGACCGATAATGGTGGTGAGTTCGATAATGAAGCTGTTCGGAAGATTTTACAGAGTTACGGAATTCAACAGCGGTTGACAATGCCTTACACGCCTGAACAAAACGGCTGCAGTGAAAGGGAGAACCGGACTCTTGTAGAAGCTGCTCGCTGTATGATGTACGCGAGAGGAGAGTTACCGCAAAAGCTATGGGCTGAACTGATTAATACAGCTGCTTATGTGCTTAATAGAACCGGTCCCACTAAAGTGGAAGGGAAAGTTCCTTACGAGCTATGGCATGGCAAGAAGCCAAAAATATCGCACCTAAGAATAATAGGAAGCATTTGTTACGCCCACATTCCAAAGCAGTGTCGTAAGAAAATGAGTAAGAAGGCCATTAAAGGTTTACTAATTGGATATGAGATTGACGGATATCGAATCTGGGACGGAATAAAAACAGTAAGGTCCAGAGACGTTACGTTTGAAAGTGACGTAGAGTTTAGAATCTCTACAAGCACAAGCCCAGAGGGAGAAGATATTGACGTTGAACGTATCAATCCTGGTCTTACACCTTCCGAGATTGAGTCTGAACCAAACGTTGAGCGTGAAGAGTTTGAGCTTATTGATAATTTCGTTGATGCTGAAGATGTTGAAGTTGATGAAGAACCAACAATAGTTAATCAACGGGAGACGGAACACAGGTACAACCTTCGAGATAGGTCTACTTTGTCTCGTCCCGTGAGGCTAAATGACTACATATGTCATATAGAGTCAGAACCAGGGACATATCAGGAAGCAATAAACAGACCTGATAGAGTTCAGTGGCAGAAAGCCATGCAAAGTGAGCTGAAATCACTAGAAGATAATAATGTTTGGAACCTGTGTAAGCTTCCAACGGGCAGAAAAGCGCTTCCATGCAAGTGGGTCTTTAGAATAAAGTACAACCCAGATGGTACCATAGAAAAATATAAAGCTAGACTTGTGGTAAAAGGTTTTAAACAGCGCAAAGGTATAGATTATGACCAGACTTTTAGCCCGGTTGCCCGGATGGCGACAATAAGAGCTTTATTAAGTGTCAGTGCTCAAGAAAAGCTTTACTTGACACAATTTGACGTATCGACTGCATTTCTAAATGGTAAATTGCAAGAGGAAATCTATATGCAACAGCCAGATGGATTTAGTGATGGAACGTCGAAAGTCTGTCGTCTCCAGCGAAGCCTGTATGGTCTCAAGCAAGCGCCTCGTTGTTGGAATACCTGCTTCGAAGATTTACTGCTGCAAAAAGGATTTGTACAGTGCACAGCTGACTGTTGCCTGTTTACCAAACAAGTGGGAAATAAGAAAATTCTTATAACTCTATATGTGGATGATGGGCTTGTGGCCACCACAGATAAAAATTTAGCTGACCAGTTCTTGCAAGAACTAGGCAAATCGCTAAAGATAACAAGCAAAGTAGTATCCTATTACTTGGGACTGGAGTTACAGCAATACAAGGATGGGTCTATATTTATAAACCAAGAGTCCTACACCAAACGGATTCTAGACCGCTTTGGGATGGCAGATTGCAACCCAGTCACCACTCCAATCGATAAGACTTCTGAAACAGGGAAAGTTGTAGACGGAGTTCCTGAAAAGAAATTTCCTTATCGAGAGGCCGTAGGTGCTTTAGCGTACCTCATGACAGGTACACGTCCTGACATAGCTTATGCCGTTGGAGTAGCTTCTAGGAAGTTAGAAAACCCAACAGAGGCAGACTGGCTCAAGGTCAAGAGAATATTCCGGTACCTTAAAGGGACAATTTCTTATGGCATCAAGTATCAGTCGAGCCATCCTCAAACCTGTATAAATGGCTACAGTGATGCTGACCATGCTGGTGATGAGCAAACAGGACGTTCAACAACAGGTGTCGTATGCCTATATGCTGGCGGTGCGGTTTCGTGGCTAAGTCAAAGACAAGCTTCCGTAGCTATTTCCACGACCGAAGCAGAGATCGTAGCTGCAAGCGAAGGTGCGCGTGAACTAGTGTGGTTGCAGAGAATATTCAACGAATTGATGAATATGGATGTAGTACCCATACTCTATGTCGACAATGAAGCAGCCATCAAACTAGCACACAACCCTGAGTTCCACAAAAGAACTAAACACATAAGGGTGAGGCATTTCTTCGTTCGTGAATGCGTACAGGAAGGTCTGGTGGATGTAAGAAAAACCTGTTCCACAGATCAACTAGCAGACATTCTTACTAAGGGAGTGCCTAGGCCAAGGCTTCAAAATTTAAGAGCTATTCTAGGTATTTCTACAAGTGAGGGAAAGTGTTAAAAGAAAAAAAGTACGTTGCTATGAAACCAGTTGTTTACTTTTTACTTGTCACTTGTAAAAATAATGTAAAGTATTATACATATATCGGATTACAAATTATCTTTTATTATCGCTTAAATCTATTGCAAACAATAACTTCTTCCAAAAACGTGCCACTCTATTACTACTAAGCCAACCGTGCCGTCAAAAGTCAAAATCGCGCTCTGACTAAACCACTTGGCTCTTCTTTCATGTGCCTCATGAGTATTTTAACATTTATTTTTGTAACAAGTAATACTTCTTACATCTTACACTTTGTGTTGAATTATCTTAAAATATACCATCAGTAAAAGAAATAAATTCAAACTGTACGGTATTAATTGAGAGCACTGGGATGTGCTAGTTTCATACAAAATAGTCATGCTCAATGATTAGTTGTGTTGATAATGTTGGCACTGACATCATCTTTCTATAGAACACTGTGTTAACATAGTTTTTAAGACCAAGATAGATAAGGTTCGATTTATATTAATTAAAGTAAGGGTAAAGTATCGTACAGTATCATACATGTAATTACTTATATACTCGTATAAGTGTCTTCTTCTTTCCCTACTGGAAATAATATAACGTCTGATGAGACAACATTTTAAACATAAAAACGTTGTCATTTACCCAAACTAAAAGGTACATGCCATCACAAAAATGCTTTAAAGTATATTATCACTTATCACTATTCATTCCCTTGCAATTTCCCAAAATCAACAACAATAATTATCATCGACTCATACATTAATTAACATGAGCAGCTTGGAAACTCATTACCTGTAACATGAATAATGCATGCCCTTTCTCTGAAAGGAAAACGCAATAAAAAGTATTTACGTATATCTATTTAGATAGATAAATACACTCGTGTATAAAATTGGTGCCTGTCAATAGCTATATCGGGGTTATGACGAATAGCAAGTTTTACTAGCTGTCCATTTGACGAATGTTGAACATGACCTTACAATTTATATCGTGGATCCATAAATCATTCTTGAACGCCCGATCAAAACTGACGTGGAGACTCATACTTGTTACCTCTCGAGATGTAACGAACCAACTTTTTTCCGTATCGTAAGTGTTTGCTACGGATGAATAGTAATAAAAAGTTTATGATTATGGCTTTCATGGAAGTAAAATTGTGTGATCACAGAAAGGAGTTATAGGCGTTAGGCAGGAAGCATTCAGTGGATACTCTTTTGATATCTTGAGAAAATAGACTATTTTTATTTAATGCATTGGTTCGTGTTCAAATTAATGCTCCATTCATGTTCGACGTTTGGAAGGCGTATTATTAACTTTTTATCTTAGTAAATTAAAAGGGTTAACTAAACAAACTAGTTAATTGCATAACTACGGAATTCTACAAAGAGTCAAGTATCAAGAAACATGACTTCTAGTCTAACAATTTCAACTACTATAATGTTATGTAAAAACTAAATAAAACCTTAAACTATAGTCAAAGTATATAACTTTTTCGTACAGTAGTAACTGATATTCTTCAAACTAAGCTGTTCCTATATAACCAGCAAAATGAATGAAAAAAAGTTATTACAGTTCACGCAATACAAAAGACCTAGCTCACAATAATGTTTCGTTCACTCTGTAGCTGGTAATAATGACGCGGACTAACAAATTGGCACGCGAATCCTGTGCAAGTGATAGATGGGCCCGGGACGTGCGTTCAAAACAAAGGGCAAAGTGTTGGTTGCAATCACATCGCCTATTCAACAAATCAAAGAGCCAGTAAACATGTTAATGGATAACGCATGTTAGCAATAAAAACAATATGTATTTGTAATTAATTGCTATATTGCTTGTTTAACATAGTAAATTAGTGTTATATTGAATTAGAGAAATTAGCGAGTAATTCTGATAAAAAGCTGTACCTTATTTCTTTTCGTTAATTGTCATGCTTATTTTAACTAAAAAAGTAGTCTTAAATTATTAAATCATTTTTTCCTTTAAATGACTTGAATTTGTGTTTTATTAGAACATATACTTATAGGTATAATTTTTACGTAGGTACTAAAAAACAAATACAACTGAACAAAATTTATATTTATATTAATTTTTTTTTTAAATAAGAAGGATGTTCAATTGGTGTTTGCCTGGAAATCAACGATAACTTATTTCAGCTTTTTTAACTTGTTTATCAAAAAGCAGAATAGAAACCGGGAGTTCTTCCTGTCTTTACCACATCCGATCAACTTATAGTTGGTAGTAAACCGCATGGGCACGCGAGCAAAACTCATTCAGCCAATTAGGCGTAGGCAGTGTTGCAACCAATCATCGTTTGACAGAAGTCAAATTGAAGTTTGAGCATTTCGGTTTTATTGATACAAATCGAGGTCATCGACTGATTGTGTCTTCTGTTCTGAGTTGGGGAGAGTAATCATCTTTTATTACTACTTTAAATATAAGTCTTGTAATATTAATTGAGACGAAAATATGAAACAGAATTGGTTTTGGTTTGCTCATGTTGTTTAGAAGATGTGGTAAATTTATTATTCGTAAAGAAAATTGGCTGAAAGCCATTACACCTTATGCTTTAAGACCTCTCTAGACAGATTATTTACCTCACAGTAGATCGCATATAAATTATTAATGATTCAACTTTATGTGCCCTGAAGTTGTTGGATAGACTACTGATTAATGAATAATTCTAACATTTGACACGATGCCAAGCTAGTGTGACCTAGAAACAGCTAAGTGTAGCTGTGTCCTATGTAAGTTAAAATACTATTACTTACCATATCTTACGCATAAAGTGCGTGTTATACTTACAGCAAAGTGAAAAACATTCAAGTAAATTCAATCACACGAAGTAAAGATACAAAATAAAAACAGAAAAATCTTTCTGCCACAAATACTGCTCATAAAACGATATCCGACGGAAAATGGCCGTGAAAATATGACAATTAATCATCTTGGCATGTTTTGTTGTGCTCAGCGGATGGTAGGAGATTATTTACATTGAATTGATGAGCATCCCAGAGGCCAACACCACCTGACCTTAACCTTAACCATTTGTGAAAGTGATGCCGACCATAGTGAGCGAAAAAATTACTTACGCATATCTTGAATACCTTATTTGTCGGGAGTTTTGTTTGCATTAAATACAAATAGGAGAATGGCTTTTATTTATTATGTATTACAAACATGAACTAATTTAGCTAAAAAAGTTTTTGAGAATATTGGAGCATATTGTCTATATATTTACATCTATACAAATAAAAACAATTGAAGAGTCTGTTTGTAATATCAAATGAATATAAATAATAATTATAATAAATTCCATTTTTCCGATGTAAATACCGTATCTACTATAGCTATTTCAAATATTAAGTACATAAAGCTATTTAAAAAAAAAAACTGTCTATCAGTTTGTGCCGGCTAATCTCTGGAACGACAAGACCGATTTTGATGGGAATTTCATTGGCAGAAAGCTGACGATGGCGTTACTTGCAATTATTAACATTAACCGCGGGATTCAGCTAGTGTTAAAATATCTAACTTGGTTATGAAAGAAACGTTACTTAGAAATATGTAAAGCATTGATTTCATATATTTCTACCTGAATACTAGTTAGGTCAATGCAGGGAAACCCGCGATGGGTGGACTCCGTTAGACAACTAGTTAAGTAACATTTAGAGGTACAGAATATTACTTTTGTCGTGATTCTATTGTTAACAACACTAAACCTTACTACGCTAAAATGTGTTACAAAAAACATTATTTTATTAAGAAATAATGTTTCTAACTGTTCTATGAGATTGAAATTGTGTTGCCAATCAATTGACTTTGAGTAAGAAAAAATATTAAAATACCATTTTATTACTTTTCTCACTAAAATAAATACGCAAACTTCTGAGCTCATTCCTATATTATATTTTCAAATGGCTTAAAGTATGTAATCTAAATTCTAAACAAATAAAAACCTCAAATCTATACAGTTCCTAAATCGTTAATATAAACAAGAAAACCAAACTATAGTCAAATTTAGCAATAGTACTATTTAGACATCAAGTTTTTGCTTCAAATGATATTAGATATCATAAACTGTGTCATAAATAATATTGATCCACATAAATCAGAAGATCTGAACAAAACTCAGTTGTATTCGCATCATAAATCAATTGAACTGTTCATGATCAACAAACTCACGGTCAGTAATGATAGCAGTAATGAAAGCACTAGATAAGATATTTGAGTCTCAACGTATTAATGAATGTCGCGACAACTCGTAATCAATTTATATCAATATTGCCAATGGGACGCTCTGTGCTTGTTAGCCGGCATTAATATGAATTTTAACGCTAGGGCTGATACTAGATCATATGACCTACATACAGATGTGCATTATTAATATAAATTTAAAGTTAAAAGGATATGAGACTTGCATATAGTGTTTTGAACAATACAGACAAAATTACAATAATTTTTGTGATTTCATATCTTTCTTTGAATACAGTCGGATTGCGTTCATTTATATTCAATAAGCAAGCATTTGGTTTCTTCTTCAATTTTTCAATAAAGTTTTGACTCTCTGTAGCAAATGAAGGTGGACCACAAATGTCTTAAAGTAATTCAGAACAATTTAAAGGAGAAATGAAAATAACCATAAAACATACAAGATTATTAACTGTTGATCTTGATCAACCTCATATAAAAATGAATTTAATTTCATATTACAGCTTTTTGTATCTAGGAAGCCATTGTGCGTTTATACCGTTATTATGCCGAGGGACCTGCAAGATAGGCAGCGAAACAGTAATTTGCCGCAAGATTATCAACCATTTGACGTATCAATAGACAAAGCCGTTCCAGAAATTTACCCGAATGAATAAATAGATAGACATACCTATAGATAGACAGACAAACATTTATAGATTGTTTTTTTGTCGAAAGTGTTTATATTCGGCACTTTAAGATTCATTTTATAAAAAAGCGGCCAAGTGCGAGTCGGACTCGCCCATGAAGGGTTCCGTATCAGCAAGTAACATCATATAAAAGTTCTTGTAGTTCGTTGTAACTTTGATCGATGTTTTTATACTAGTGTATTGATTGGATGTAAGGTAAATTGCGTGTTACGATTTATGACGTATTAAAAAAAAACTACTCACTAGATCTCGTTCAAACCAATTTTCGTTGGTAGTTTGCATGGTAATGTACAACATATATTTTTTTTAGTTTTATCACTCTCTTATTTTAGAAGTTAGAGGGGGGGGGGACACACATTTTTCCACTTTGGAAGTGTCTCTCGCGCAAACTATTCAGTTTAGAAAAAAATGATATTAGAAACCTCAACATCAATTTTGAACACCTATCCATAGATATCCCACACGTATAGGTTTGATGAAAAAAAAATTTTTGAGTTTCAATTCCAAGTATGGGGACCCCCAAGATGTATTGTTTTTCTTCTATTTTTACGTCAAAATCTTAATGCGGTTCACAGAATACATCGACTGACCAAATTTCAATAATATAGCTCTTATAGTTTCGGAAATAATTGGCTGTGACATACGGACGGACAGACAGACAGACAGACTTGACGAATCTATAAGGGTTCCGTTTTTTGCCATTTGGCTACGGAACCCTAAAAAGCAGGCTGTTCATTTGATATTACAAAAAGACACTCCAATTTTATTTCTTTATTGATTTGCTAAATATTAAAAAAATATAATGAATTTTAATCAAGGTAAACTTCGATCTAGAGGTAACCCTACACATCATCTATATTCGAATTAAGGCAGAACATGTGTGGCATCTGCGTATATGCATTGGGACGGGCCGATCGTAAATACTGGTATCTGCTTTAACAGGAACATGTATATACTGGACCATTACAGGACATGACAACGGTTTACTGTGTTATCGCATGTATATTTTATTGTATACATTTCATGTCTTCTGTTAATCAATAAAATCGTTGTCAAAAATTTTGAATTTTATTGAAGGTAATTTTATTAATATTCTTGAATTATATTAAATCTTGTGATGAATATCCGAATTTGAAGTGCTGTAAGCATTAAATGCAGTATAATTAGGTACAATTTTGATTTGCTTAATTTTCTCCTTATGGCAAAGAAAAATAACACAATGTAAGTTTGAAATGATTCATTTTTATAACTTTTGAAGTACCTACTGCTTAATAATGTATTTCAATATTGTATATTTATTTCAATTTTGAAGTTTTGGGGTGGTTTAATTTTATGCTTAAAAGATTTACTATTTTTGGTATTCAAATTCTACTAATTACTATATGTATTTTTTTTACAATTTTAAATTAATACATTTTTTCTAATTTAAATGGGATGAAAGTTGAGGTGTACCCTTTCCAATCAAAAAAAGAATTATCGAAATCTAACTATTCTGTGAAAAGATGTGCGTGTCGCACAATAAAAAGTGCGTGATCAATCATTTCCCATTTCCCTACCCTCAAGGTTGTTTTTTTTTCTAAATTGAAATGGAAGTAGTTTCGAGAAATATCCTTTTCATTTTTTTTTGTTAAAGTTATGCGTGTTTTAAAGTGTCCTATATTACAATCAGTGAGTGAGCATTCAATCATCATCTGTTTTCCTTACCTAGGGTTGAAACCCTTTTTCGGAATTCATATGGAACCAAATTCAAAATATACCCTATTCAAGAAAGAAGAATACTCGAAATAAGGAGGGGGGGGGGGTCGTTAAGTAACTTCTTTTGAATATGAAATTAACTGAATCGTGTAACTGTACTGTACATAATATTACAACAACATTACGAGAGACCTTGTCACTATATCTGGCGGTTAAACTAGTTAAGCCGCACTGGTTTTGGTATTGAGTTCAATGTAGGCTTACATAAACTAGTAAACTAAACACAAACTGGTACTGATCAAGTTAAGTAACCGCAGTGAATTAATGGCCCGGTGACCAGATACATTATCTGGAGTATCGACCTAGCTATCTGTTCGTCATTAATCTATAGATGCCTACGTTTTAGTTTGTTCATCAATTACTTTGGTTCAAGAATCATTACTCAGAATAGGGGTAGATAGTGTCCATACAAATAAAACCAATTAATTGCATTTAATGAATTAAGCAAAGACGGTATTAACCCAATTCAAATCTCATTGCTAAAAACGTCCATGTAATCGATATTTTTTACAAATGTTTTATTCAATAATCTCAAAGATGTATAATTTCTTTTTGAATTTAAGACTTTATATTACGTTTCCACTAAACAATATACCAGGATATATTGCCAATTACTTATTTATTGATGTTTAGCATTATTAAAGCAGTTGCATTTGCTATTAAAGAATATGCGGCTGCTGATCAAGAGGTTAGATTCCTGGGTTGGGCTGTTTTTCGTACGAGAAACTCTTAAAAGCAGTCCAGAGTATTGGAGGTGTTTCACGTCGGACCTTTTAGAACACCTAAAGCCGTCGCTCCCAGTTTTCATGAACACTAATCTCAATTGTTATTTGCAAGTCAGTGCCCTCAAGTACAACCGACGATTAGTTCAAACTTCGAATTCAGTTTGCTCTTATTGTTTCGGAGGTTCGATGTGAGGCATTCCGTGGAAAAACTGACATACAATAGAACCGGTTGAACAAGTAGCCGATCCAAAATAATTTTGGGAAAATAAAGCTTAAGAAGATATCGTTAGAGACATTAACAGTGCTGAAAATAACTTTCTGTTCACCACAGCCACCTGTAGCTAAAAAGATCTACAACTCAAGAGTCATAAGTGCTTTGTTGGCTTTTGATTCCATACGGGAAGGAAATCCGAGGTCCGGTACTCACTCAGTGAAAAGCAACACTGTTGTGATAGTGTTAATATAAATTAAATTTACCACGTTATCTTTATATATATAATTCTTGTGTGAGTGTGTATGTCACTGAACTTCTCTCAAACGACTGGACCGATTTTAATGAAATTTTTTGTGTGTGTTCAAGGGGATCTGGGAATGGTTTAGATTCGCAATTGGACCCGGTAGGTGGCGCTGCGATCAAGTTCTGGAATTTTAAAGTTGGGCGGTACGAAGTTCGCTACGTCAACTAGTAGTTCTATATAGCCTGTTCAGAGAATTGCTTCATCAACATCATTAACTTATCGCAGTCCACTGCTGGAGTCTGGACATAGGCCTCTCCCATTACACACCACTCTGATCGGTTTTGGGCTCCTCGAGAATTGAGAGAAATGCTTAGCATCGGTTTTCTGTAAGGTTTAATGTCAAAATATACTGTTACTACTCTTTTCTATTTACCTTTCTCTTTACCTTAAAATCACGTACCAGCAACAAGGAGAACATCTAATAGCCAATTATTTTCCAGAGCTCAATCAATTGTCGTCACGCAGATATGTTTTAGAAGATGTAAATTAAATTTAACAACCGTTTCTACTTTCTATTTCATTTTCTTTTTTTTTCTTGTTTTATAAGTTTCATTGTCACTTGTTGTGATAGCGTTAATGTAAATTAAATGAACCACATTATAAGTTCTATAAAGCCTGTAATTACTTTAAATTAGGTCTTTAAATAATATTCTGAGGTTATTAGTAAGCTATTAGCTGGTTCTATTGTTAAGCAGTACATTGTTCGGACAATATTTCTTAACGAACTCAAAAACATTGCTAATTATACTTACTTGTCATTTTATAAAGAAGGCGAACCAAGGATGTTGTTTTCTAGTAACTCCCTCTCATAAGAATAATTCGAAATAAGATCGGAGCTACTAACAATTTTTTCGTAATGATTTGGTAATTAATGTTTTTTTTTGCCTTTTTTACTCATATTATTTAAGATTATTAAATAAGGTGATAGTGGATCACAGTTCAAAGGCTGATCCATAAACAGCGTTAGATAGGTACTCGTAAAGTAAAATAGGAAATATGGTAACTTTGTAACCAAACAAGTTTTTCGCTGAGATTGTTATATTCTTATGCCTTTTCATAATGTTTTATTGGCCTTTTATAATACATCTCGAATCTCTATTTGAATGTATTTACAATAAGGTAAACTATATTTGCTTCAAAACTTTTTTAGTGCTCAGTAAATGTATGCTTATAAAATTCAGTCATATAGACTTAGTTGTTGCATTGAACAAACGATTAAATTTATAAACTTGAACTTGACTGACAAATCTGTTCTTTATAACAAAGAAAATAGAACATAAAATAAATAATATTTCCAATGGATGTGACTCAAGTTTGATGGATTGTAGACGATATCTCTTTAAAGTATGTTGAATATTAAACGATGATGACTAAACATAAATAAATGAGGCACTGTATAAAGAATCGGTGTATGCCTTTATATTAGCATAACGTCTGCTGGCACCCAATCATTTCTTATGATTAATTTTTACCTTGTCAACATTTCATAATATCGTGTTAGCGTAATCTTGGTAACGCCTCCTCATCATTTGACGATTTGTTTTGGGCGTTGCTGTTTGATTTAAATTATGCTGATAAAACTTTTTTATACTTTGGTAGTAATAACCTCTCTTTATAGTTTAGGTTTCAATATTTTGATTAAAAAGTTCTGGTATGGGCAACTCCCTATTATTTATATATGTGTTTTGGTTATTAGCTTAAGGTGCCTTTGCATTACTAAAGATACGAAAACAGAGGTCATGTAATCTATTTAACCGCATTTATGTGTTTGGGTGTATCGAAACTATGAAAGTCAGGTAAGTAAAGGAGGAAAAAGCTTAGTTCGAGTTTAGTAATATCATTACTGTAACCCACTAAGCAAAACTAAGTAATAAAATCATTTTGACCCAACATTAGATACAGTCTCTTAACTTTATCTGAGTATTTTTCTTGAGTACAAATTCTACATAAGAGAAAATTGAAAGAGTTATTCCAAATCTCTTGTTTACTTTATGAACGCTCTGTTACAAAGGTTTTCTTGTTTCATATTTTATGTTATTATTTTTTATAGGTGAAACAAATATACTCTACTTTAAGCATGTTATTAATGGAGACTAATGTTTTCTATTGTCAGACACGTAAACATTTTGAAACTTAGAATTTAAATCTCCAAAAGATTGATCTGACCAACAATTTGTCTTGAGGACGCGGGAGGGTATTAGTCACATCCTTTTGTGCAGCCGACTTAAATTCATATGACTTTTTAGAGTAGGGTGCTCAGTGTTCACCCACACACCGACATTGTTCCCTGGTATCGGAAGAGATCTCTTCATGTTTGTCTAACAAGCGACGTGTCCGATTATTATTACTGTTTTATCTCTGGGCTGGTTTAGCTGTTGGAAATATAAGGATATTCTGCATTGTACTCAAATAAATAAACCATTCTTGCATTTGAATGGCTTAGTGAGCTTGAACTGAGCACTGAGCTTGGGTGAACCTCAAAATTAGTATTATAATTATTTATCAAGTGCTAACGCATATTTTTTATACATTTTGATTAATTCTTATTTGTTGTTTGACCCATTTCTTTTTATTTCTTTTTATACTCAATCAGTTCTTTTTATAATTTTCGTGACCCGGGATTCAAACACGATTACGAATAAAATATCTTGTATTCTTAAATATAATATACAAATATGCATGAATAATAATATGTAATAACGTATTAGAATGTCATTAAAATGTATGTAATTATTTATAACTGCATAATAACAAATGCACCCCGATAGTTTTGATTTCCCTCAACTATAATATAATTATGGGGTGAATTTTAGTTTATATGGCCAATTTTATAAATAGATTATTTACAGACAAGGTAAAACTACCTAAAGTAAAAATCATCGAAGCGGCTAATGATGCAAAGTTTTTTTATGAAAACAACTCTATAATTTACTCGTTTCCGAAACCAATTTTGTAGCTAACGATTAGTCTTATGACAAAGGTGATTAACTTATTTAAACTGAGCAATAAAATCAATATTTGAATACTATATATTAATTAGTCTGTCATCATAAATTGTGTAAATAATTGGATACCTTTGGCATCAAGTCGTTACCGTGCCTTTTAAATCACATTAGAATAGACAGTTAAATTATTTCGTTGAACACTTATGATTTTTTTTCCACCTGTACAAATTACTGCCTATGAAATGACGGTCCATAAAAATAATTCGTCCTAACGGATTAGAATGTCTACTGGGTTATAGCAGTTTTTGTACAACTTTGATACTTGAATCCCTCGGGTCACATTTAGTAAAACACCTACAACTTGTTACTGTTGTTTTCGCAAATTCTAAAGCTTTTAGGCAGCGTGTTTATATATATTTTGTTAAAAATATTACATATAGTCTACAAACTAGTTTATCATCAGGAATATCCACACTAAACACGCTAGTTCCACTACCAACATGATTTTAATAAGATTAAAATAATTGTACGCGTCCTGCGAGATTGACTACATTTAAGTGATGAACAAAAAGTGTAGGCCACGTTTCTTATTTGATCCTTCTTGTTTTGGACGTGAGACATGTTCTTGATAACATAAAATAATGTGTAACACTGATGATTTAGAAAAAATAATGCCAGTAACAGTTATTCAACTGTTTCACTGTTTACATTCAATGTGGGCTGTTGATTAAACTTTTTAATAAGTTTTTAAACTACTTTTTCAATGACTTCAAAAAATGAAGAGAATTCAGTTTGTTTTTTTATGTTTATTTGTATCAAGTCTCCTTGATGTCACGTGAGAACGCTCTAAATGTACTCCCGTCGGTTCAGATCCCGGCAAATATCCATGCCCAGGATACCGAGCTTGTCCTGTAGTGGCAGTTGAGTGTTCTGAAAAGTGGGGAGAGGAAGAAATGGATACTTTTTGGTAGTGAGTGTTTTTTTAGCGTTGAACTCGACCAAATTCTCATCACGCCATTCGGAAATACGGCTCAGAACCAGGCACTAATATTGTTAGCTAATAATTAATATTAGTTATTTACCAGAACCAGGCACTAATATTGTTAGCTAATAAATAATTAATAATATATATTTAGTTAATATTGTTAGTTAGTCTAGCGGTTAATACCAACGAGGCAGCTTATGAACAATACAGTGTAATAAAATAACACAAAAAACTTAGGAATATAAAACTTTCTATACCTAATGCTGATGAAAAATTAACAAATGTCCTAATGTTAAATTGAAACTTATTGCACTTATTAAAAGATGATTAATATAAACATCATTAGTACCATCATTAGTAAAATATCACTTTCCAATTCTTTTGATTTCAAAGTAATATACCATTGTTCCATTATAACTTAAAAAAGGTTAAATTATCTTGTATTTAAAGTAAGAATGGTACTTTATAAGTAAGAAGCTCTACCTATTAAGTGTCATTTAACGTCAACTTTATAAATCTGACTGTGAGCATTACTCAAGTTATTTAAAACCATAAGTCTTTCGTAATCCTCTAATTAAATTATCTAATAGTCTTATGGCAGAACAGTTACAGGTAATGCGATTAAGCAATCCAATATAGACGAAATGGCACCGAGCACCAATTGCCAATCAATAATGACCCTAAGGGCATGTAATTAACAGCTGCATTAGTAGGTTGCATTATGCATGACGCTGAATCTCTGTCAGACCCTGTTATCTGCGATGCGTATTTCGCTTACAAACATTTACATAATTACAAACGTTTAGCTAATTTTAATTGTACTGTCAACACTGTGGAGATGCTAGATGTAGTGCCAGGAATGGTTATTATTAGAACTGGGACCACATGTCTGTCAAACATTAGAATAAATAGGTACTTAAACAAAGGTGTAGAAAGGCATTTCTTATCATAACTTAGTTATCATAACATAAAATAACGTTAGTAATATAATATCAGTGCTACGATGATACATTTTAGAAATTAGATTGTATAAGTAAAAGTGTACTTTTAATAAATATAAATAAAAGTAAAATACACAAAAATACAATACAAGCAGTTGCTGATGCTCGATATATATACATATATATACGACATAACAACAAATGTAAATAAATAGTGTGACTGGACGTTTTACTGAGATACATTTTATGTAAGCGCTGGATAACATTTTTATTGTTAACAAGCAGAAAGCTGTGGCCATGGCGAGCGATGATGATATCTCCTCGTATGAATGATGACTTCGTGCTGAGTCCCTGGAAGCAGTATCCACAGATAGACATGAAGCCGAGAAATACGGCACGAATATGGAGATTTAACCGCACCTTGTAGGTACACTCACTTCTATAAAATGAATCGCAAATGAGAATTTCTATTTAATTCTTTAAATAGAAAATTTTAAATTGTTTAATCTTTTTCTTTTTTATACTTTGTCATTTACATGTATTAGAGGCAAAATGTAAAAACTTTGAGACACGACAACACAAACACTTAAGAGTATTAAACAGTATTTAACGCTGCTGAAATGAAAATATCATTAAGTTTTTCGTTTCTCACCAAAACTCTTCGCTCTTCTTCGATCAAAAAGGTTAAAACTGTTTTACTTTTTTAATGAATATAAATAAATCTCAAAAGAAATTTTATTGCTTTCTTTAATGGTCACTAAAACCAAAACGCCCGGTTTAATATTAGTGACATTTATTGTTGACGGAGCTCTTTATCTTCCTATGTCTATGGCCGCACCGCGACCCATCCGAGAGAGATAAGGGGTCGACGTTTTAGCACAAAGCGTTTTCTGTTTTGGATCTTTTCTTGCAGGTTATTTGACTTGAAACGTGCCTTGGGAGTACCTGTTTACTAAGGCCACCTTTGTCGAGAGTCAAGCAATATTTTCTTGAGATTATCTTATAAAATGCCCTTAACGAACGACCAATGTAACAGATGCGATGTCTCACTTAACAAATAACAATCACGCTTTTAGGTTGTGAAGCCCAAACACAACTTAAAAAGATAAAAGTGAATGTAAAACTGATAAGTCACATAAATTATTTGACACTTAAATTTAAATTGTACTAATCAAAGACTATTAATTAGATATAGAATGAGGTAACGACATGCAATAAATTATATATCTTCAATATTTTCGTTTATTATCTTGGAAGGTCAATAAGATTATTGTTTTATTATAGGAAACATAAAATTTTACAAATAATTGTAGTAAATAACACCAAACCTTACTTTCTAAGATTAACAATACCCAAAAAATATATTTTATTTACAGCGTTGACAACCATAAATCCGCTTTGCTATAGTTTTAAAAAGTATTTTGAAAGAATTTAAATTAACAATAACGCAATTGCGGTAGACTCCTTTTGTTTAGCCAAGACCCTGGTACTACTTTTATTGGGGGCTATAACATTGAAATGTTTTTTTTTTGTTCGCAATCCAAGAAACTACTCGTATTGTAAATTTCTCTCTAGGGACGCTCTTTGTTTTTTGCCAGTTCTTTATCAATGTTTCGAGAAGACGGGTGGTACTCTGAATAAGATGTAAAATGTTTGGTCACGCTTAATACCATTGTTACCAATAGTAGCCAGGAGTCATTTTTGGCCAAAGTTTTAGCTGCCGATTTTTCTTTGTTATTGTCCTCGGCTTCACATTATTGACATGAAACTTGACTGTTATTTATGTTCATTTTGTACGACTTTACAAATTGTTATCGATTGCTTGTCATGCAATTTCACCTAACAACATTAAATTGGTCTTATCAACGGAACAAATCGTAATTGATTCATTTCCGTTGTCTGTATTACCTTTGTTATTAGAGTTGTTCTATAATCAAGTCACCGATTGTCAATTGACTGATAAATAACGATAGGATTATTAGCATGGGCGTTGTCTCTGCAATATCGATTTTATCATTAACTCCTGTGTTTTTTATACGATTCATTTTAAGTACACGAATCGATAAAGTAGTACGTACTAGTTTATTGATTACTAATTGAACACACACATGGCTTACATTTCTTAAAGTATCCATTTGAAGGCAATCTTTAATAGATTAAAGAACTCATAAATATTAGAAGATAAACGAAACCATTCTTTCTCGTAAAAGTCATGTTGAACTTCTATCGTTATCAGACAATGTCAACTAGCTCGTGTTATGTAACGTTGTTTCAAAAAGATTGCTATGTAACTTAAGATGTTTTCGAAGTATGTTTCTACGAGATAACTGGTAATATTGTATTTGATGTCCTTTTGTAAATATCGAGCCATCACATAGGCACGTGAGATATTTACCTCCAATATTGACAGTGAGTATCAATAGTTGTGCCCTGATACGTCCTTGGTCGAACAGACATCTTTCTACGAAAGTTTCGCCGTTTCTATTTTTGGTTATTTGTCTATATTGAATTAGTTTGATACTTGTGATTAAAGTAACTAGAGCAAGAGTAAAAGTATTTATTTATTAATGAAATGCATTTTTGGAATATAAAACGCAATTTTTTTAATAAATCCATTATATAATACAGTTGTGTATAATACAATGTTTATTGTTTTCTCATTGAAATCACATTAAAATAAATATTTTTTTTGTTTGTTATTTTTGTCAATTGAAAGTACTAAAAAAATAAATAAAATGAAGTGGCTGTTTGTAATTTCAAATTATCAGATTTCCACTAAATACGTTTGAAAGTATGCAAGGTAAAACTTTTACGTCGGTCTGTCTGTCTGTATATCTGTCTCTTTGTTCCAGCTAATCTCTGTAACGCCGCGATGCTCAAAAATTATAATTATTATGTTATAGAGCTACACTACCGTATTGGGTTGAGACCCTTAGAGCCCAGTGTGTAAATGTCAAGAAATAAATAAATGTTTTAAATTATTTTTTCACTTTCTCGTCTACTTGTTACGTTCCGTTTTCATTCGGAATTTAAATATTTTATCAAAAGCAAATATGTATGTACACACAAGAATAAAAGCAAAATTAATTGGCGGTAAAAAAATATTTTTGTTGATAAATAAGCCTAGGTTTAAACCTCCCTTGAAAGAGATGCTTATGTCCAGTCGTGCACAATAAAAACCTCTTAATGATGTAGAATAATGATTTTTATAGATTAAGAAATCATTATAATTTATTAAAGATAATAATTTCATTAGTTAGTTACTTAACTTTAAATATGAGTCACTTACAGTTTAACAAAATTCAAGATACTTAAAGGTTTAAGTTGTCTCCCACGGTAGAGGCAATTTGACACGCACGTGGTATGGCATTCGATGGCCCACGATTAGACCGCGGTAACTCAAGGTAACTTGAATGAACGTGTTTTTGTGCCTAACTAGCACAAAGTGTTATAAATATCCCATCCTTTTTTAAAGTTTAAATATTTTAAGTTTACTTCTTTAGTAGTATGAAAGATTTAGCTATGAGAATGTATTCTAAAAGATCTTTGTAAATCTATAAATTAAAATGTGAACAAGAGTTTTTTTACTAATTTTTATAAAAATAATAGGAACGCAGGAGTATGATGTTTGGCACAGTTAATGTTTATATACCTATAGAAGAAATGCAGAATGCTAAAAAGATAAAAATAATATTGGTTAAAGTTCGACCACTAGTCTAATATTTAATATGTTCATGAATTTACAAATATCAATTCAACTAGGTATAATGTTCATTTCGTGAGAAACTATAAATATATGGTATTCGAACTCATTTTCATTTAATATACTCAGGTACATTTTTTTTAGTTTTAACCCAATTAATTTATCATGTTAAAAACTAATTTAAACTGTACCTATCTCTTAATTTTCCAAAAATCTATTCAATAAGTTTCAAAGCTTATAGTTATATTATTGACTATTATAGTAATACAGCATCTGTTCCTAAATCACTTAAATAAATCCTCAGGAAATTGAAACAACTTAACATATCTTTTGTGTTTCATTCTTTTCCGATTTCAAACTGTCAATCAGTGTATTTTGCATTGGCACGAAAATGTCCGCCCCTCGCATCACAACTGCATTATGCGCACTCTTCTAAGAGTAAATAAATTTTGTCACCAGGTAATAAAAAAATAATCTTAATGGTCTAGTGGTTAGCGTATGCGGCTGCTGATCAAGAGGTCTCGGGTTCAATTCCCGGGTCGGACCAAATATTATTTGTATGATTCACAAATATTTGATTCGGAGTCTCGGTGTTTTCTATGTATAATAAGTATGTATTTACAAAAAAAAGTACGTTTATGTATTTATATCACTTGTCTAGTACCCATAATACAAGCTCTGCTTAGTTTGGGACTAGATGAAGCTGTGTGTCAGATGACCGAAATATTTAAAAAAGAAAAGAAAATAATGGTACTTATAAAAGACATTTTTTGGATTCACAGTCTTAATTGTTATGATCTTTGGTTCTAATTTAATAACAAGTTCTTCTTATAAGATTATTAATAAGTCATAATCATACTTTTTATAATCTTTTATAGCTAAAAAAATTGCAGTTAATTTAAGGAATATAATTATGTTAATTAAAAGACTAGTACCATAAACGACCATTTGTATAAAATAGAAATAAAAATATATGTAACAGTATTCATAATTATAACAGCACATCTGCTATGGCGTACCTATTCAGTGTCATATAGGCAGTTAAATACAGTTACACAGATCCGACCCAGTTTGGGAATCTTTTGTAACTATAATTCAGTACATTATTTATGTAACTAAAACAATGTTATTATTATTACTAGATATATTTACATATGAGTACGTCATGGAAAGAAGAAAAATATAACATGAAATGAATGCATCTATGTTAGATACTTTTATTAAATTTAATTATAAAAAAGAAAATTTCAAATTTCCTACACAGTTCTTCTATGTGATTTCTACTACTGTTTCTTAAGTTGTAACGACCTCCTTTGAGATGAAATACTAGGAGGTGCACTCAACGAATCACGCAGGTTAAGTCTTGACTTGCATAACCAATATTTTCGTGTACTTAAAAAACACGCGTGCCATCTGTTGTAAACTGATGCAGTGCCGGGTCCCACCCGTCGTCATTGAGGCCCTCCACGTCCCGCACCTTACCCCTCCTCCAATACCCATGCGGCTTTCGTTCGTTCAAACTTCGTAGGTCAGTTACCGCCCGACCGCAGGGGAGCATGGCTGCGTTAAAAGTTTTACCGTGTTCTCGCTCTTTCTGTTTACATACGCTATAAACCGAAGTGTACACAATAACATTGACTTTATAAACATTGACTGTTTGGTGAATAAAAGTTATAGTAAGTTTTAAGTGATTTAATAGTGACAAATGAACTATAATAAAGTGTCAAAATGATCAAAAACTTTTACGAAATGGTTTCGTTAAAAGTTTGGATATGTTTGGTTGTCGTGTCCAGTGCGCGCGCACGGTCCGCGCCGCCCGCCCCCACCGGCTGTCAGTGGGACTATTCGGATGCAAAGTTGAGTGACTCAAACTTTCTCACGTGTAACATCAAAACGATCGGCTCTGTAGACTTCTTGTTTAAAAACATTACCACAGCGCAGGCGTACAACATCAACAAGTTAAAACTGACGTGTACGGATTTGTTGTTCTTCGAGAGTTCGTTACACATGAACACCGGCAGTTTTTTGGGCCAACTAAGGAAACTTGAAGACTTGCGCATTGAATTCTGTAAGATCCGTTACGTACCTGCGACGGTTCTCTCTCCGCTACGTGACTTAACGAGTTTAAGTCTACGTTCTTATAACACGGACTGGCCTGCAATGACTATGGAATTTCACGCTGAAAGTTTTCGTGGATTGATGGAACTTCGGACATTAGATTTAGGAGATAATAATATATACATGCTGCCTTCTGAAGTGTTTTGTCCGCTTTTCAGTTTAGAGGTATTGAACCTCACCAATAACAGAATACAAGACATTTCAGAAATTGGATTCTCGGACTGGGGTAAAGGTCCTATTGCCCCGGGTAAATCATGTAACACAGGGCTTAAAATGCTTGATTTGTCACACAACAATATATTGCGTCTTCCTGATAATGGCCTTTCTAGTTTAAGATCGTTAGAAGTGTTGAATATTCAGAACAACCTAATTAATGAAATAGGCGACAGAGCCTTCGTCGGATTGAATTCATTAAAAATTCTTGATTTATCTGGCAATAAATTAGTTGCGGTCCCTCCGGAACTATTTCAATCATCACGAGTTATCAAAGAAATCTCATTAGCAAATAATTCGCTGTCTGTGTTGGCTCCGGGATTACTTGAAGGACTTGATCAGCTTGAGAAATTAGATTTAACAAGGAACCGTCTTACAAACGACTGGGTTAACAGAGATACTTTTGCTGGGCTAATTCGCCTAGTTATTTTGAATTTATCACACAATTCACTTGCGCGCTTAGATCCAAAGTCTTTTCACGACTTAAATAATCTACAGGTGTTGAATCTAGATAACAATGTTATCGAAACTATTAGTAATGGAGCATTTGCTGAGCTGAAGAACTTACATCAACTGTCTATATCCGACAATAGAATAAAGACGCTGAATGAACATATCTTTTCAAACTTATTTGTACTTAGCCAGCTGTATTTGGATAATAATCTGATTTCTTCAATTCATGATCGTTGTTTTGAAAATATTACTTATTTACAAGACTTAGGTTTGAATGGAAATAACTTGAAGATTATACCCGACGGAATAAAGAAACTTAGATTTTTGAAATCACTTGACATAGGCAAAAACAATATATCGAAAATTTCAAATTCTTCTTTTGAAGGACTAGAAGAGTTATATGGCTTACGTCTTGTTGATAATCAGATTACAAAAATACCTAAAGACACATTTAGCACTCTGCCCTCCTTACAAGTGTTAAATTTGGCTTCAAACAAAATTGAAACTATTGAACAAGATGCATTTTTATCAAACCCGACGTTAAAAGCCGTCCGTTTAGACGGAAACAAACTGACCGATATCCAAGGTGTCTTTAGTAAACTTAATACCCTTGGCTGGCTTAACATTTCCGACAACAAGCTAATTTACTTTGACTTTAGCTACATGCCAGAAAGTCTTGAATGGTTAGATATTCATAATAATAATTTAAGTAAACTTGAGAATGAACACAACGCTCACCAAAATATTCGTATGCTCGACGTCAGTTCTAATTCATTGGATATCATCGATGAAAGGTCGATACCTGATTCCATTGAAGTCCTTTTCTTAAATAACAATAAAATTCACACGATCCAGCCAGGTACGTTCTTACAAAAAAGAAATTTAGAAAAAGTTGTCCTGACGGATAATAAATTACGAACTGTTGAGCTATCTGCGTTTACACTGCCCCATATACCAAAGCATAGAATGTTGCCAAAATTTTTTATTGGAAATAATCCATTTGTTTGCAATTGTCACATGATTTGGTTGCAAAAGATAAATTTATGGAACCATATGAGGCAATATCCTAGATTTGTGGATTTAGACACAGTAAAATGTGAGGTTGTGAATAACAAGTATGGTGGAAGAGCTAATTTGATGGATGTTCCTGAAACACAGTTTCTTTGTTCTTATGAAACCCACTGCTCATCTAGTTGCTTTTGTTGTGATTTTGAAGCTTGTGATTGTAAGATGACATGCCCTGAAGGATGTTCTTGTTACCATGACAGTAATTGGAATTCAAATGTAATTGATTGTTCTAACGTTGGCTACACCGAAGTACCTGAAAAGATTCCAATGGATGCTACAGAGCTTTATCTCGATGGAAATGATTTCCGCGCCTTGGGTAGTCATCTTTTTATTGGCAAAAAGAAGTTACATAAACTTTACCTAAACAACAGTAATATTGCAACTCTTGATAATGACACTTTAAATGGGTTACACTCCTTAAACGTTCTTCACCTTGAAAACAACCACCTAACTGAACTCTCTGGTGGTGAATTCGCACAAACAAAGCACTTAAGAGAGTTATATCTCAATGATAATCTCATAACAAGTGTTGCAAACAAGACTTTTGAAAATCTGTCATCTTTGAGGGTTGCTCACTTCCAAGGAAACAAGATAATTAACCTTGACAAAAAGTTAGTACATATCTTAAATTTGGAAACCATCAACGTTCAAGGCAACTTATTTACATGTGACTGTGAAAATATTGTTTCTCTTCAGAATTGGTTTAAAAAGTACTATGAGGATCCTATCGAAATGCATTGTGCTAGTGAAAATGGACTTCTATCGAATTTAACCGTGTTTGACGCTATTGTTAAGTGCCGTGAATCAAGTGTATTAGATAATACTATTCCTACTGAAAACCAACCATACCAATATGATGAAGTCAGCCCGATTAAGTTGAACTTTGTGCCACTTTTAGCTGTAGTTTTGATTAGTGTTATTCTTATTTTGTTATTTGGTGCCTTAGCTTTTTCATTTAGACAAAATGTGCGTTTATGGGCTCATTCTAGATATGGAGTGAGGTTGTTCAAAAGTGCTTCAATTCAAGAGAGTGAGTTGGATAGGGATAGATTATATGATGGATATGCTGTGTACAGTTTGTTGGACGATGATTTTGTATCGAAGGTTGTAGCACCAGAAATGGAACAATCCGGGTATACAATGTGTTTTCACTACAGGGATTTGCAGCACGTTCCTGAAAATTACTTATCAGAACAAATTACAAATGCTTCTGAATCTTCTAAAAGAATGTTGGTATTTGTGTCATTTAATTTTCTACAAAATGAGTGGTCTAAAGCTACATTCAAAGCAGCTATGAAACATGTAATAACTTCTATTCATCCCTCTATAAGGCGCCACAGAGTAGTTTTTATTTTAACAACCGATATTAGCGCATTAAATTTAGATATCGATTTTCAAAACTATCTGAAAACTTGCAATGTCTTATTATGGGGTGAAAAAAAGTTCTGGGAAAAAATTAGATTTGTAATGCCCGATATTTCTAATTTACATTGGAACAAAGATACAATGAGTTATAATCATGGGGTTTGCCCGAATGGCAGGCGACATCCATCTAGATATACAGCTTCACCTACTGCGCCTGAACACTGGTATAAATACGATGCGATACCGGTACCACAGACACCTTCTACTGCCAATGCGGGTATAATTATTGAAGATGACTCGTCAATGTTGACAAATACAACATTGACCAGTCAGATTCAAGATGGTGAAAATTTACATCATAGTTACATATCTATTGATACACAAAACTATGAACAGCCCTACGGCGGAAGGCCTAGACCGCCGCATACATTGCGTAAACATCCCGGCCACCAGTCTCCTTCTATGCTGGATGACCAAGGTTACTTACAACCCCGATCGTCTGTGCACGATTGCTTACCACAAACTCATTCAGCCGCGAACAGATGATAAGATTGTTGTACTTTCGCTTATCTGTAAAGATATATCTTAATGGAACTTCACATTCCATGTGCATGTGTAGGCTAGACTGCTTTTTAAGTTGGCCATGCCTTACTTAAACGTGATAGCTTAAAATGTTGGTTAGATAGTATGGCCAAATACCTTCTGGTTTGGACAATGTCATGAGTAAAGACTGTATTGTTAAAAATGTATCCTAAACGTATCTAGCTGAATGGAGCCTTACTGTATTTCATTGTATAAAGCTATACTGTTGTTCACTAAGACTGATACTCATGTAAAAATGTTAATGCCAGTATCAGAAGTGTTTTTGTAAGAGTATTTTGATATAGTATATCTCATTGTTACCAAATATTTTGTAGATAGACATTACTAATCGTAATATGAAAATTATTGTATAGTATTACTAGTCATTAGGTAAACTGATAAATATTCATTTGTATGTTTAGTGATAGCAAACTTAATCATAAGCCAAATTGTTTGCGAACCTTGTAACTATATTTAAATGCTAAATGTAAAAATGAGTGTTTATACATGTATGTAATTATTATAATATTCGACTGTTATATTAAATTAAAAATAAACAAATATCATAAAATATGTCTTCGTTTTATTAAACAACTCGGAACGTAGTATGACCCTATAATTAGCATTTACAAAAGTTTGGTCAGAGACACAATAATTAAGTGTCATTAAACCATTAATTTTAAAAGTTACCCATTGATTCATATTTATTTGTGGTTGGCTTAGAAAATACATCTTAAGTTTTTGTATATACAATGTCATAAAAACTCAGAATCTTTATAAACCCATTGTCGGCATAACTGTTAGTTTGTTGTTTTGAATTCGAAAATCGAAAAATGAAGGGAAAAAAGATGAGAAATAATTTCGGCATGCCGACAATCATCTTAGTCGTAATGATGGTCCCTTTTCAGGTAGACAAACACACCCAAATCATATATCAACTGTCACGGACAGCATGGTAGCTATAAAAGAGATTTACAATATATTCTGTATTCGTCTGTAGTTAGGTAACCTTCTGTCGGACACGGTCCGAGGAACTTGTTTTTTTTTAATAGTTTGCTAAAGTGTTCGATAACAACATATGGTGTGACATACTTTCAGTTTCGCTTCTAAGTAGTTTTATTTTCTTAGGGACCCAAAGAAGCTGACAGTATTAGTAGTTAATAATGTATATTTTGAACGCTTTTTTATCATTTTAATTTAAAGCTATATAAATAACATTTTAAAAATATTTCAATGAAAAGAATTCACCAGTACTTTTTTTTTAAAACATCTGAATTTTAATAGAAGATATTCACACCTATGATTATCTTCTAATTAATAAATAATAAGAGTTTTTTATTAGAGCTACTTAGTTAAATCATTGAAACCAATTACAGTCATCAAATAATGAATTATGTAATGATCATAAAAAAATCTGAGGAATCGAATGTTAATAATCTATGGAAATTTAAAAATGGATGAAAAAATATTTTCATTTGTTAAGACATTCAAATGAAAATATTTTTTTAACCAGAAGAGGTCAATTAAAAAGGTAAAGATTTATAATTTACAAACAAACTCACTATTTTATGGATAGAATTTGTAACGTAACAGATAATAAATTAGGAAATTAAGATAAAGGGTAGATAGGCAGTAGATAGAATCATATCCGGCTTGATGCTAAAAATAAATAGGGTTCTTACCTGCCTTAGAAACACTACACTTTGTAAACATTACAAGTACTATAAAACTTTCAGAAATATGACTTCATTCATCAACACATAATCACTTTTACGCTGGTTTAGATAGGTATGTTTTGTAGATTATTTATACTCGAATTCATAGGCCGAAATTTGCTACAATACATTTTATTCGTTATAGTTTTTTAAACATATATTAAAGCTATTAGCCGCAGAACTGCAACCGTTGGTGTAGGGGAGTTCTTAAGTGGAGATCGCGTCTCTTCAAACGTAGTGTAGGATGCCCACAGGCCAGGTGGAGTTATGACTTGCGTAAATTCGCTGACAGGAACTAGATGCGAGAAGCTCAAAATTTATCAGAGTAGCGTGCAATGGGAGAGACATATGTGCATTATTGGACTGCAATGGGCTGATGAGGATGATGATTAAACGTATATACTAACAGTCTTATTTCACTGATGGTCAAAATATATTACTTCACAATAATTTGAGACACTACATAGGCTGCTTAATCTTAAGTCAAGCAAAGTTTATAGCTATCTTGATAAATAATGTTATAATAAATATCATTATTTACTTAGGACATTACTGCAGACAGAAGAAACACATTACACAAACTCTATACCAACATGTTTGGACAAATGTTGGACCGAACATCTTTTCGCAGGAATGTGTCGTGTCTAGCAGTGGACTATTAAAATGTGTTATGGTGATGATGATAAACCACAATATGAAGAAATGATCATTAACAACTCAAGTATCTTATAATATTTGGGCCCAAAAGAGGAGTAGTAACAAAATTGAAATTACTAGGAACGTTTAATAGTGGTGAAAAATTGCCTTCTTCATTTTATCTACACTTCAAACACAGACGCAACAAAAATCTCTTTATTAATTATATTATAACTAAAACTTTGGTAATTCTTTTAAAAGACTGAAATTAATAAGGGAAAGATGAAAACTTTTTACTTCATAATTTCATTTCAACAATGAAATAAAAATGCTATTATAACTGTTTTCGAAACAGTACATACTGATATTATTCATGAACTGTTTCTGATGCAACCAACGAACGTGTCAGTAGCAGAATCTATCCTATTATTGTATCTAATACATTACCAAAAGTATTCCGTCCAAAGATCCTAGATACCTGCTATCAATATCCGGGAATATCGGTCCTATCTCTGGATTTCACGGTTAAACGCACCATTGATTCTCTCTATCATAACCGATGCGTCCCCACGAGCAGATAAGAAATAGACCAGATATAATGCTTCTCCTAATTTTATAGATATTTATATTTACTTTTGTATATTGTTGAATATAATGAAAACAGCTTAATAAAAATAGTTGTCATAATTTACAGTGTTCGGTTGAATTCAGTACAGAATTCAGGTTAAATATAATTAAAAAATAATATATATTAATAGAATTCAAAGACGCTTAGTAGGTTCATTGTAAAAGCATTCAGAAGTGCAAAGAACTGGGTTCACAATAAAGCAATGACTAATCTCAGTTCTCAGGGTCAAATCAAATTGGATAGATTCTTATTTTCAATGTGACATTGATCGACGTTTGATATCCGAACACGGTATGTAAAGATTTTTCTGTTTTGTATTTTACATTAACTAAATTTGTTGTTCGGTTGGTCAACTCACGCCACCCGCTGGTTAGACATGACGTTTCACACTTGAAGTTGGTTCGACTCGGCACAAAGGTCACGTCTTCTCACTCAAATCTCGACCGGGAGCGTTTCGGTCAGAATTGGATCGTGACAACCGAGAGATACTTATCGTGATTTTCTGGCCAATTCCGATGCATCTCTCCGTTGTTAGGATGGGTAATGGGAGCATGGGAACACGGATTGAGTTTATACTAACAAAATTATTGAAGTCAAATAAGGCGATGTGTTTGTAGAGCGATGATTGGGGTAGCGTTGGGTAGTTTGTTTGTCCATTAAATTTTGTCACGTGATTGACGTTAAACCTATCCAACAATTAATTAGGAAGGATTCGATTATTGTTAAGTAAATACATCATTTACTAATCTAGATACTAGTATAATAATTAGAAGTTAATAAGTGTATTTGAACTAGTGTGAAGTGTATTAGAAGTGTATTACTGTTGTTAGCTGGCATCACTCATCATTTTTTATTGCGGGTTTCTGAATTTGCAATTCCATTGGGTGTTAAATTTATTCTTGAAATGTAGACAAAATTGTAGGTGCGTTGATGAATCAAGTAATTTTATATCAATAGGGTGAGATGAATCATATTATTATAAAAGTTAATGTTTTACGAACTTTATATTATGTGTAGCACTTGTTGGAATTAACTAATATTCTATCTAATGATGTTATTTATAGTTCACAATAGTAGATACTGAGTATTTAACATACTATATAAAATACTTACGTAATTGTATTTACCCAGATCTTTTTCAAATAACAGACACAATTATAACATTCATAAAAATACAATTGAACCGAACTGTCAACACTATGTCTAACAGCAGATAAAAACATACGGAATTCTTTTTCCTTTTTGTAGATAATATATTATGTTGAACAAAGAACCCACTTTGCTTATTACGCGAAAACAAACAAGCAAGTCTTTGATTTCTAAAATCGTTAAACATTGAGACTTCTTAGTTGGGAACGATAAAGAAATATCTATAATTGTAAGTATGTACAATAATGTCGATTATGTATAAAGGAGGACAGTTATGTATATTCATTTAAGTAATAATCGGAGATAGCTAAAGTAAACCTCATCATCTTTCTAGCTTTTAATATTCATAAGATTATTTGAGGTCCGCTACTAGTTCAACCGGTTTTTCAACTGAATATCAGTATTTCCATGGAGCGACTGGCATCAAACCCTATGACGGGCGAACTGAATTCAAAAGTGATTAACAGTCGCATAGTCATAAAGTAGTCATTTCACAGTTTAAAATTACCGATGAATTAAATATGCCCCGAATGTTTATAAGTGACCATCTTATGACAGAAAAAAAATAATTTGAGTTAATGTTCCGAAACAATTAGATACATATATAAATTTATAGGAAAATTAAATAGACTTCATAGTTTAATGAACTTAAAACCAAACTAAACAAAGTGGCTTCGCTTAGCAAAAGAACAGCTAGCTGCTTCCTTCCTGAAGAGAAAGTTCAAAATAGATGAAAATCAAAAACAAAAAATCTTCACACAAAATCCTTAACGGCAATGAAACGAGTCAAAAGAATAGAGTAAATTGGGTTATGGGAATCTCAGTTCAGATAAATCACATCAAAAATACTGTCACGAAGGAAGTAAAAAATGTTACCACTGAACTTTGAAAAACTACGGAACCGTTTCATTATTCCAATGTACCGGCTAGTGAGCATGACTGACTCCTCAGTGAATTCAAGGTGGTAATCTTACAAATCAGATCGCTTACTTAACGATATAATACATTGAAATAGTATTTCCATGCTGTTATGCCAGTACCGTTCAAAATTTTCAGTGTTTGAAAACAAACGTCGGAATACGTATGTTAGTTATTGGTTACATTAGTTATAAACTAGGTTCCAAAGCACCTAAAGCCAGCTACTAGCCATTATGCCATCTTCCTTTTTAAAATATCATTCAATTATGTAAATATCATATTTTTTAATAATATATAATTGACATGATATAAATGCGTACGCTACGGCATAATATCTGATGACAAAAAATTAGACCGACTCGGCTCCCTGGTAGCATAGATTTATGTAAACATGTAGTGGCTCCGAAAAAATACAAACTTGAAACAAAACCGATTCCAACCCGTCTGACCAGCATGGTATGCCTGTATGCCTAGCAGGCCAAAACCTCCTTTAAAGGAGATGCAAGAGAGTCATTACACTGTTAAAGGCTGTTAAAGTGTTAATGATTTATAACGATTATAGAATGGAGATCAAAATAATAAACATTACACAGTGTGTAAAATACCCAAGCGGTAGAGATACTAAGGATTCAATGTGTTATCTCTCCGGACATTAAGTAGTTTGAACACTCAAAAGCATGGTTACAGTTAATTCTATTCCAAACTGATCCCTTCATCTTAGTTCTAACTTTATGATAATCTTGCTACATCATGTGCAAGTTTAACTTACATAGACGCTTGCATGATCTTTAAACATCGTATATTACAGATATTCTGTACGGATTACTGTCCATTTCAATGCATATACTTTGGTGTTTCTACATCTAAAGCTGGTTTCCAGATTAAATCTGGAATAAGCATTCTTGTTGTACCTATATTTCTTTAGTTCTTAATTGTGATTGTTAACTTAAATCTTTGATGTATTAAAATTCAACGCTTTAATAATTTGTTGTGCCATCTATCGAAGACACACCGAACTACGGAGTAATTACTAATCCTGTATCGCGATATGGAAATTTTCGAGGCGATTAATTTCGGACATCTTACACACAACGTTATCTAGTCCTAAACTAAGCAGAGCTTGTATTATAGGTACCAGACAACTGATATATACAGCCTTACCACTGCGCTACCGAGGCAGTCAATAGCATAATTATTTATAAAACTTTCCAACTCCATTCGTTAGGCTATACCCACCAGGTATGATCAACAAGCCTGGTCGGAGAATTCCTTCTTTGTGTTGGAAGGTCATGAATCCCGTTATCAAACACACTTATAAGAGAAAAAAACACACTTATAATACTGTTAACATACATTGTTAGCATACATTATATAATTTTCGATGACACATTATGTATATTTCACATTACAGTTGAAATATTATCCATAACAAAGTTTTTATATCTGTGCTGATATATCATCAAAAAGCTTTTAAACATATAAAAGTTCGTTATGTAGGCACGTAAACTAATGTTATTACATGCAATAAAATTCTATACAAATAGCATGCAAAGTGATGACTTTTAAGCAACTCGAGCTGTGACCGTAAATTTTTAACGAGTACAAAGTTTGACATCGACTGTTTTGTATTGTGCATCAGCTTACACCACGTATATAGACGTTAATAGTTGCTTCCACTTTATACCTTTCAATTTAACGTTTGGTCTTTTTTAAACGCTGAAGTTTGTCGTCGATTCGTCAATAAAAATAAATCTATAATATCTGTCATACTCGTAACAGCTTACCACAATTACTAATATGTATGTTATATTATATTGTTATGTTTTATGGGCATAATAAAAATATATCGGTTAAAACTTTTCTTATCAATCTTCTTTAAATAGTAGATTGTAGAGTAGTTCATAATGTATAACTTATTATTCAGCATTTTAAACAAACAATGCTAATATTAACATAACCCACATGTCTAATGACTTCACATAAAGACACGCCAATCCGTGCAACCTACTTTGAGTAAGATAATAATCTTATCTTCACAAATGTTGCAAGTTCGTGAGTACTAAGAGAAGCGTATCAGCGACAGTTATGTTCTATGAACACGTGCTGTTAACAGTTCATCGCTTTTAAACGTAGGAGACGAATGACGAAACGTACAAATTATTATTAGCCAAATTGTTTGTGTTTTCAACATGATTTTGATTACGTTGTTGTACTAATTTAGAAAATCTACACAACGGTATCAGACCTAGTTGAACTCTCTCGATAATTTTTTTCAATACTTTTTAACAATTGTTTACTTACTATCGAAAATGCAAAGAGGAAATGCAGTTCGTAACATGGTCCGTACGCTTATCTGCGTATCGGAAGTAGTGTCTTAATCGTGAGGCTCAAATTCATGCTGAGATATGCGATGTGCTCTAATATTAATTGCAAAAGTTTAGACTTTGTATTTGATACTTGAAAGTGGATACTTTGGATTGGAATCAGTATTTGTATTTCTTTAAACGAGCCTGCCAAATTAACTCTAACATATAAGTATGTGGAGAATCCAGGAGGTAGGGGTCGTCATCCTCATTGTAAGTACTCACAATGTAGCATGGTGACCCACACTATGGCTATGGTGGCCTAGTGAGATGCTTCTTCATTATTAGGCCTCCTATCTCGCACTCACCAATGAATTACAATAGGACAAATGCTGTAATTTTTAGGTTGGTCTTCTATGCGACGGTTGTACGACCTCGCTCGAGCCGCTCCATTTGTTCTAAAAAAAGCGTGGCTTTACTGCCTTGAGTATCATACAAGTAACTTGTACTTCTGGTCTAACTTTCATAAATCACGATATAGATATGTATATAGGTACTTTAAAACTATAATTCTGCCATAACCACCTTGTCTAGTCAGTAGAGTCCCTTTGTGTTGATGTTACATAATTTTCGTTAATCTACTGACAGCTATAGAACAAGTAAACAGATTACAGTTATTAATCAAATTTTAAAGTAAGAATCGGACCTGTTTTGGATATGCCTTGCAATGCTCGACAATTTATGGAATAAAATAAAAAAATCTGCGTTTCAGATCTATATCTCAATATACAAATTACCAAGTCATCATTCCAAAAACCAAATGCCATTAGCAAGTAAGCTTTGAATCAATCGTAGGAACTTTAAAAAGGCAGCCAATTCGCTGACTCACACCTACCCTGAATTGTTCTTTGGGTGCTCTATCTTCGGTCGCTTATTCATAAAACGTCCACCCAGTTTTGATAGTCTGTTTGTTTAAGCATTAAAATAACTTTGTGTGTTATTTCGAAGCCAAAAACGATATTGCTACATTTTTGAGTGTGTGGACATTACTGTGGGAATTTTGTAGTGAATTTCTGAATAAAATTCGTTACGAAACGGTGAAATAAGAATTTTATATCTTATTATGCAAGATTTTTATATTCATGTAAGGAGATAAATACCTAATTAAATGTTGGTTGTTGATGAAATCTTGAAACAATAACATACTAAACATTTTAAATTTAAACTCTTTCTATTTTTTATTTTGTCTATTTTTAACTAATCAAAATCAGTCAAAATTGAAAATGAAATTGAAACTATTAGTACTCGAACGGAATACCAATCCATAAAACACCATTATCTTCATAATATTGTATATTTTATTCTTTTTATATCGCCTTTTTTGTATATCGCATTTGACCTTTATGAATTAAATTTACTGCAGATTTACGTTTAGGTACCTAATGACTACTTAGAGAATTATGTTGTAAGTGTTCGGCTTACAAGCCAGACTAAAATTTAAAAAAATCATGTTGGCATAAGACATCCTTAATTAAATAAATACGAACAGCATACAACTGCAATTTGATTAATAGGAGGTATAATTTTAATACACTACATTAATCGGTGTCAAAGAGAAGAAAAACTTGAAAATCCCCCTATACAAAACCCGTACGTCCATCGTAATAAACATAGTAGACCAAAACCTAGCTAATAAAAGGCCTATGTCCAGCAGTATGGACTGACTAAAAGATTATTATGAATAACATTGGATGTTCAAAAATTAAAAGTTAGTTCAAGTTCAAAAGTAGAAAATGTAATTTTATTTTTTTGAAGTATCAAAATATTTTTTTAACACGACAAAATGAACACTGACTGAGACTGAGTTACATAATTGAAGTACCCAACCGTTCAAATACTCCTTTAAGACAACTTAGTGAAAGGGATACTATAACTTTTGTACGTATCTAATATGATTTAAATTCAATCTAATTTCTACTGGTTCATAATTAAAATTACGTTTTGTATTTTTATTTTTTTTAGTTTGCATCATTACCACCTATTTAACGTTTACGACTAAACAGTCAAAATGGAATATAGGCTCATAGACATTCGTGTTCATAAAATAAATGTTGTACAAAATACAATTTTATTTGCAACAATAACAAGTGTTGTATAATATCTGTTGCTTGCTATTTTTCCTACTGTTTTAACTCTTACGACAATAGAGATATAGCAATCAAATTTTTTTTGAAAACTTTTACGATTAGCAATAACAATTTTTCATGATACTTATTTTTAACAGAGCGCCATCTAATTGAAGGAAACGGAACTTTTACGGAAGGAGGAATGAAAGAAGCGTCCTTTGGTTCGGGTAATAAAATCTAATATGAAACTTTTACACTTGAATGATAGTTTAATTATAGAATTTAACTTACTGATTAAATCTGTAGTTACTATCTACTTGTGCATAAGTTTCAACAGTCTAGGACTATATCCGGTCATTCGGTAGTAGAAGTTTTATTAAAAAAAAGAAATGCTATTTTGGTAGTTTAACGAAAAAACCTATACCACATCCTCAATAAAATTTCATATGATATGTTTATTATTTCACAGATCGTTGTTATGTACAACCTGACCGACTGTACTCATTCGTACAGTTACCATGGCCCATTTATATTTATAAAAAATCGGCCAAGTGCGTGTCAGGCCTAGGCCTAGAATAGGGTTCCTCAGTCACCCATAATGGTACGTGGATTTAAAAGCATATCCAATAGATAATTATTATGTTTACTTATTAATGCGTTCATTTTGTATGTATAAAGTTTTCCAAGTAAGCGCATTTTACAAGTTAAGCCTCTATAACTCCTGAACTATGTCATGTAAGCCGTTATAGTTTTTCTTTAAATTTCATCGTAAGGACTACCACTATAATTTTTTCTATTTTTTTTTTGAACCAGCCATTCAGCTTTTAAAGGGGCGGGAACGCCCTGTTTTCGGAAAAAAAATACCCTATAAAATGGAATAACTTGCAGACGGATACTTAAATAAAAAAAATCGTCTTAAAACCTCTTAATGTTTTAAAATTCTATCTAATACGAGTACTGTGTAGTCAAGTTTAGCACTAAACATTACACCTAGCTCATTAAAATAACCATTAACCAAGACCCAAGGAAACGAAGAAATACTTCGACGCACTAACAAACAAACAATTACCGAGGCTAAGGCGGCGAACTGAAAGGCCTCTAATGACGTCACTATTCTACATTCATTGTTAGCTTTCAATAATAAAGTTTAATGTGAGGTGCTAAAAGAAACCGAACCACTTTATAGCCATCGCTGATTTTAATGTTTGAGTGCGTTCTGCGGCGTGCGTGTTTTAATGTATGTAAGTAAATTATTTTCCAATGGGCAGTTTTGAATTTGGTACTAATTGTAACACTGCATATGGTTGTATTACTTAAGGATCACTTTTATGAGCTGTGCAAAACAATAGGTTATTAACAAAGACGATTACAATGCGCTTTGAGAATAACAAATTCAGAAATATTATTTCATAATAGGAAAAATCACTCGAATACTTTTAACTTAGTAAATAATATAATATGTATTGATAAACAATTTATCAATATATATTATATTATTTACTAAGTTTTTTTTTTCATATATTCGGTCAGGTTATATATAACAGTTACAATTAGATCCCATGGGGTCTATTAATCGCAATTTTTTACAAAATGTAAGTTTATTTACCAGTATTTGAAAAAGTACTTGGTGATCCTATTAGAAATTTCGAGATTTCATTAATGTACATTTTAGAATTAATTTAATTTAAAATTAAAAGCAACAAATGCCATTTAATAGAGCAATCTCCACCCTGTAAAAATTCGTTCTAATATAATTTTCGTTATAAGAACTCGTTAAGTCAGCTTAACTAACCGATACAAAACTAACACAATAAAATACCTTTTTAATGGAGACCCAACTATAAATTGACCTTAATAACAGAAATATTTTATTAGTTAAACGGTCCGTATAAAAAGTGTTCGTTTTAACAATTTCTACGGCATATTTCATTTCTAAAATGCCTCCTTTGGTGGATGAGATCCGATCAAACATTTGTGTCAAAAAAGGGATAATACGGCTATCGTCCTGGCGGGTGCTCGATATTTTTTTTTTACTTTCGTAGTTCGGCCAACCTGCTCCTATAGAAATTCTCCCAGTAGACTAATATGTTCTCCAAAGTAGAGTTGTTTTTTTTAATTCACGGTCCTACATTTCTGTTTTTTATTTTCAATATTTTCGAAATGACAGATGAAGATGACCGTAACCGGCAGAGATGCATAGTCACTTGAGCATAGTTATGAAGTTTAAAAAAGTTAATGTTTTGTTTTTATAAGGAAACCCCGTGGTACTCTATCATATGATTAACTGGCAGTGTAAAGTAGTGTCTGGATACTTATATGTTGGTAGATGTAAAAAATATACGTAAAACCATTTAAAAGAAATTTTATAAGCAGATAAAGATTATATGGATATTTTTTTTTCGGACATGTTACACACAACATCATCTAGTCCCAAACTAAGCAGAGCTTGTATCATGGGTACTAAACAACTGATATATATTTTTTTTGTAAGTACATCTATATTAAACATAGAAAAACACCCCGACTCCGAAACAAATATTTGTGGATCAGACAAATATTTGGTGTGACTCGGGAATCGAACCCGAGACCTCTTCATCAGTAGCCGCATACGCTAACCACTAGACACCTGAAACTAACTTTTTCTCATTAGATTTAATTTAGTTATAATTTCAGTGTACACAAATTCAATTTATGGTACATGATGTGGCATGGTACAAAAATATGTTAATTGGTTAACACAGTAAACAATATGTTTTAATATCATCACCGTGTTCGTTCATTAATTTTCTCCTCAAGCTTACGATAATGTTAAATATAAACGTACAAACCAAACAACAATTGTAACTCAGTGCCAAGGTATTGTTATGAAAGTATTCACTTAATTCTTATTTCATGACTTGCTGTGACCTTACCTTGTTCGTAGAGGTCACAGCGAGTACAGATCCGATCTCTGCAATGGCTGATCATGACTATCGATGTTACGAATAAACAGCAATTTAGATCTAGTGTTTATATTTTGTATGGTATATTTTTGTATTGAAATATCTCATATTTATGCCAATCACTGCTCTTTGTATAAGCCTAAGATATAGAAATAATTGCCTAACGATTATTTCAAAAAAGGAATATCGTTAATACTTACCGAGCTTGTTGGCGTATGAAAAGAAAAAAGCACGAATCGACACACTTTCTCAAATCTATTGTGATGGATTTTCACCAAAAAGGAATCAGTCGTAATAGACCTGGTTTATTTTTTTATTGGCGGTTCCATTTTTAACTCTTCTTCTGTTCTTTACGTATTGTCTGTTTTCACTTTGATCCTTTTTTATACGGGTACAGCAAAAAACGCTACCAAGACAGTACTGTATTTACTTTATCTACACAAATAAATCAAATTGAAGTGTTTGTTTGTAATTTCAAGTAAACAGCTTTTCAATAAATGCATATGAAAATATATTTGTAACTAATATCAGAAAATGCATCTTAAAACTTTTATGGGTGTCTCTGAAATGGCTGGTTTTTTTTTGACAGAACTTTCACTGGCAGGTAGTTTATGTTATAAGGAGTGATTCAGGATAATTTAATTTAAAAATAATAATGTTCCGTGAGGTAATAAATATCAATGGAATAGTGAAAAAAAAAACGTTTTATTAAGCAGAGAAATCATCAGCAAATTCCTCTTTTAATGATGTAATGTCTTGTATTAGTAACAAAAACTACGTTATTTTTTCATTCTCCTTTATAATATTTTCTTTCTATGAAACTATTACAATAAAAAAGTACCAACATCATTAATCTCACACAATCACATCCGGTGCAGATGTTGCCATCAAAGATTAGTTTTTATCAACAAAATACCTCAAGTTCTATAAACAAACAAGGTGTTAATACTGTCGATAAGCATCTAAAATAACTTGCCCCTTCTTATAAAATATTGATATTTAATAGTCACATCACAGACTGTGTAATGCAGGCAGCTCGATAGTATACCTTCGGCATACCAGATTACCACATCAAATATTCTTTTGACGAAACTGGTAAACAAAATGCATACCTAATGGCCTTAACAATAGAGTTTATATTTCTTGTTGCTGGTTTTTTGGTTAAAATAAGTGCAGGTGGCATCTAATGGCAACGCATCAACTTTATCTTAGCTATCACATCTTCAAATATGAAACTTTTACTTTTATGGCGGTCTAAAATGCAAGTTTTGTCAACTAATGGCTAACGGAGAGTCATTGATTAACATTGTTTTGTCACAGGTTATCACAACGTGCTAATGAGGTTGCTTATTAGTTCAGCTACTTGCTAGCGATTTTAGTTATTAGTTGCTGAATTTGATTACATATAGTGTACTATTTTCATCTTCTTGTAGGTTCCTACCTACAAGAAGATGAGCCACGCTGATTTCAGCACGAATGGGCCGGCTTGAACGGAGCGGTACTAACCTCACACAGATGACCAACCTGAAAACAACAGCATGTGTGTTATCGTATTTCGTTGGTGAGTGTAAGACCGGAGGCCCAACCATGCAGAAGCATCTCACTCAGTCACTATACTCGTAGAGAGATAAATGATAAATGATAAATGATAAATGATATTTATTTCTGTAAGTAAATCTTTTCAGACATTTTTACAAGTCGGACTTATAGCTAGAAGACGCCGGCATTTCCTACGACTCACTCTGGGAAGAAACGCCGAAACAAACCACAGAGGTGTCTTTTTTTCTTTTTTTTTTTAAGTCCGTGTACAATATTAAAGAGAACTATGTGAGTGCAGTATAGGGTCTGGGTTGGCCTTTTGAAGAAAGAACCATAGTTTTGAGTCGACCTGTCCATACAGACGGCACACGGGCCCCAGCCATCGTGTAGCCTAACCGATGTAGTCAGGATCCACAACCCGGAACACGACACTGCCGCCAGCAGGACACTTGAGTAGGCCGTGGAAACACTCAAAACCACCAGAAAATTACTAAAATATAAACTAACATTACAAGCCTACACTATACTCACATTTACAAACTTAGACAAAAAAAAAAAAACAAAAAATAAATAAAAAATACTATACAAAACAAAAATTGTGGGAGCGAGCAGCATCAGTCCCAAGCAAATTTATCATTTAAAAAATCAGTAACTGTGTAGTAAGCTTTATCACACAGTTTCTGTTTAACCAAGGACTTAAATTTGTTAATACTTAATTCATGAAATTTGCTTGGAATCTTATTGTAGAATCTCACACCCTGACATCGAAAAGACTTGCTTACTTTTTGTAGTCTAGTCGTTGGCAACACGAGTTTATCTTTATTTCTAGTGTTTATATTATGAATGTCGCTAAACTTTGTGAATGAATGTATATTTTTCTTAACATACACTAGATTTTCATATACATATTGAGATGCGACTGTCATAATTCCAATTTCTTTAAACTTATCCCTCAGTGACTGCCTATAACTGAGATTATAAATTGCGCGAATAGCTCTCTTTTGCAACACAAAGATACTTTGAATGTCAGCAGCATTTCCCCACAACAAAATACCGTATGACATTACACTATGAAAATAGCTAAAATACACCAGTCTTGCGGTGTCTACATCAGTTAATTGGCGAATTTTATAAACCGCGTATGCTGCAGAACTGAGTCTATTCGACAAGCCATCAATGTGTGGGCCCCACTGCAATTTAGAATCTAGAGTTATACCCAAAAACTTAGTGGTGTCCACAAGATCCAACTCCTTTCCATTAGAACATTAGTTTTTACCTGCTTAACATTAGGTGTAAAAAATCTAATACATTTAGTTTTTTTCTCGTTTAAGAGCAAGTTATTAACGTTGAACCAGTTCACGACCTTGGAGAGAGTGTTATTCACATCGTCAGTAACTAATTGCTGTCGTTTTAGTCTAAATAAAAGTGAGGTGTCATCCGCAAATAGCACTATCTCCTGATTATCTTTTATCAGATTAGGTAGGTCATTTATATAAACGAGAAACAAAAATGGGCCGAGAATTGAGCCCTGCGGAACCCCCATAGTGACCAGAGACCCGAGGGACCTCTGAGGTCACCATGCTGCATTGTTTGTACATAAAATGAGAATGGTGACCCCTACTGTTGAATTTTACTCATGCTTTCCATCAGGCAGAGTAGAGTCACTTTGGTAAGCTTAATTTGTATTACATTTATGAATTTTAGCAGAACTTTGTTATCTATGCAAGTTATTAAGTCCTTTGTTACTGACACCCGTATAACTAGAGCGGGCGTATTTGAAACGTCTGAAGGATGTAGAAGTTACATACATTTTGTGTCAGGTAGCAAATGGTGTTCTATCGTTTCTGCCTATGCCTGACAGGGTCTTACTTAGGTAGGAGTCCGATGTTTATAATCAGCATATACACTCAGTACTCTATAAAATTGTTTACTATTTTTAGAACATTTTCGATTTAAATTACTCAAGATGTGGGTTGAAAATGAAATGTCATAGCAATGTGCCACCTCCGCTTAAATTAACTGTAACCTTCACTTAATCAAATAAAAATGCATGAGTGGTCAACATTTTTGTTCGTGTTTTATTTTAGCACATAATCTTCATTCAATGCTGCGTTTACTGTACTCAAATAACTTCTTTGATATCGTGTTAGTTGTGAAATAAAAATGAGGTCATCTGTGGAGCTTATTCAAACTAGAGATAAACGAATGAGATAAGTAATTAGTACTTTATAATTAACCGCTTCGTGTCAAATGACTTCATTATAAAAACTAGGCGGATAAGATGTAAGCAAATTTGTATATTTATCATACAAATGACGCAAAACATGTTTTCTTGCTAGTTTACATAATTTTGTAATCATTAACGTGATAAACACAACGGTAGTTATGTCTCATAACTAATATTAAAATTGCGAATATATTTGCTTATTTGTTACGCTTTCACACAGTAATTACTCAACCAAACATTATATATTAAAAAGGATATATCAAAAAGTTAGGACACTTAGAGCATAGATAAGCAAGCTTATGTATACTCTAAGTTATATAATACATAGTTTGGAATAATAAAAATTTTAATTACCTCCAAATCTCAATCCATAGCCAGCTATATTGAAATTAAAAACAATCACATTAAACAGGTAAAAAGCTTTAAGTATCTAGGTAGCCGAATAACACAGTATTCTAGATGTTCTTCGGACACAGTAGAGAGAATAGCAATCGCAAAACAAGCCTACAACCGCAAAAAACATCTATTTAACACAAAGATAAAAAAAACAGCTCATCAAAACCTATATTTGGAGCATTGCGCTTTATGGCTGCGAAACGTGGACGCCGACTCAAAGAGACAGAGATAAGTTGGCAGCATTTGAAATGTTGTACTAGAGGCGGATGCTGAACATCAGTTTGACAAGAAAAATCCAACGAGGAAGTCCTAAGAAGGAAGAAAGGAGACTTCTGAATACTGTTGACAACAGAAGAGGCAAAATGGTTGGTCATTTGATAAGACACGACAGCTTTTTTAAAACCATACTGGAAGGAAAGATAGAAGGTGAAAAAAACGTAGAAGGTCTAGATTGGCGTACATACAGCAAGTAAAGAGAAAGTAGGAGTCGTGGCCTATCAAGAGGTCAAACGGATTGCAGAAAATAGGAGTGGCGATTGCTCCAACGATAAAGGCCTGACCCTGACATTAAGAAGAAGAATAAGAGACGACTGCTCCTGAGGGGTGGAATAGAATGGTTTTATTTAAAGTTCTTTTTAAATAACAGAGATTGCACCGCTTATAACTTTACACTATTCGTCATGAACGGAGATTATTAATTATTTATCTTTATTTTTTAAGGCATTATTCAAAAGCATGACAAACAGATAGAGTTACTTTAGCATTCAAAATATTGTTATTGTGAAAGTTTTTATTGCCATGTTCTTTTCTCCGGCTCTACCTATTGTTTGCGAACATGGCATAAATGTACATGTAGAATCTTGACCTGTCACAAGAGATGTATTGCATCCTAAGTGAATAAAGAATTTTGAATTTGAATTTGAATTTGAATTTGAATTGTGTATTTGCAATTAATTTACAACCAAAATCATTGATATTACACTTATCCCAGAAACTAGGATTACATCAGGTTAAAAAAAATTCTTCAGATTACCAATAACTGTCACAGCAAGTTATTTTCTTTGAAATAATATATTATGTATGCGTAACACGTTCATAAACCTAATGCATAATAAACTACATGATCCAGTTTATTGATTTATAACAGCAAACTCCAGGAAACGACCGTCAAACATTACGAGGTGATATTTAAAATTGTATCGTATCATAAAATCAACATAAAAGTAATATTTGTTGTTCGATATAAGGTACAGGTCCTACTTTTAGCGTATGATGTAAAAGAATAAGGAGTCCAAAGAAATGGTTGATATATTCTTATTAAGCTACATGTAGTATGGGTGACTGCAGCTAAACATCGCTTCATAATAAACCTAGAAAGCGTAAAATAGGTTTAACCAAAGAATCACTAAGTGTGCTACCAGCGTTTACCGTACCGCTCTCTATAAGAATAAAATAGGCAACCTCCGGAGGCCGGGAGAATGATGAACAATTATCTGACCAAACCTCCATGGTATGAGTTACCACGCATTGCATTGCACTGCATTGCTTGCCATCACAATGAGGATGGTGACCCCTACTCCTGGATTTTACTGATGTTTTCCATCAGGCAGAGTTACTTTGGTAGGCTTAAATTATCTAAAAAAAACTTAAAAACTAAAAAACACAATTCCAGGAATTGCGATTAAATAAAAAATGTTTTTATTTTATTTGCAAACTCACCAGGGAGATTATTACAATGATATTATATTAATTGATGACAGTATTCTGTTTGTTATCTACTCATTATTTTAAAATATCAATAAGAAAACCATAAACCAATTAATTACCAATTTACTAGAAAACAGTTTCAACAAGCCATTGATAGTTGATATCGGTGCATAAATAGAAGAGAGGTGATGGCTTCTGCGTGCGTTGGGACCAAAGCCTTTCATAAAATGATTATAAAAGAACCAGTTAATCAGTTAACATTGAACTGTAGCCGCCGGCCAAAATTTATCTGCATAATGACCGAGTTTCGTAACTGAGCTACTATATCGAAATACATTAAAGATAAGATTAGAACAAATCTTATTCAAGTTTCATTTAGTCTATTATATTTAGAACTAGCTTAGTTTTAAGTAACTAATAAACTAATCCAGTTTAGAACTTCAAAAGAAACCCTAGATGTGAACGTACATAAAAATATATTTTTTTTACCAGATTTACTTTAAAGACAGCGTATCATGCTCTCATTTCGTCATGTACTGCCCGAACCTGCTTGTGATAGCGAATCTAAGTTTTATTTCACACATATACCAATCCTGCTTAACAAGTTAGAGTTTGCGATATGTCTTATTAATTAATACCAATTATTTATTACTTCATAGTAATATATCAATTATTTAATACGTAAATGTAAGTGTACTTCTACTAACGAAAGCTTAATAGGTTATTCACAACATTCCGTTGTACTCACAACCATGTATAACAAAATTATTAATAGCCGTTTTAATAAATCTTAGATTACTGAAACGACCAGAACAAATCAGAAAATAAAAGAGCATTACTCCTCGTGGACTAATGATTGCATTGATATTTCAACTGACAAAAGTGATGTAACTGTTTCGTAATATAGAATCACATAGTTGGTGTCCAATTTTTGGAAACGCGACGTGTAATTTGTTTCACTAGTCACGAAATGAACATCTTGTATGACTTTCTTGTTATGTCATCATGTGATTTTAAATTTGAAAAAGAAACTATTTATTATACTCTAACCACATCTACGAGTTATTACTGACAGTGAAATTAATGAATGCTTACTGAAATTGTCAAACAAAGAATCGTTAAATGAGGGTTATCAATATTAATATCAAACTTCACATTGTATTTATACCTATTTAGGTATATCATGTTCCTTTTTTAAAAGACAGTAACATAAAATCCAAATAAAATCACTATACGCTTTTAAACTAATTGATTTTATTCTTCCTTCCTGTGCCTAGCAACAAAAACCTTGGAACTTACTACATACATATTTTCCTTCCACTATAATCACAGAATATATACTAGTACAATAATCCCTGGTTCTTTTAGCGGAATATGTAAAAAATCTTTTTTTTATATGTAAGACTACCAAAGTGACTCTACTCTACCTGATGGAAAGCATGAGTAGAATCCAGGAGTGAGGGCCACCATCCTCATTGTGAGTGTATGCAAAGAAGCATGGTGACCCATTCCATGGCGGCCTGGTCAGAAAATTCTGCTTCATTCTCCCGGCCTCTTAAGGCCGGTTGAATGATGCAGAATTATTGGGCCTCCCGTCTCACACTCACCAACGAAATACGACAGCAAGAATCCTGTCATTATTAGGATGGTCTTCTGTGTGACGGTAGTATAATCTACTACCTACAATACCGCCCCACAGAACCACCATAGAACATCACCACTCACCATACTGAATTTCACATTTGCAATGAGGTTGGCGACCAACACTCTTGCTTATGCAATTATGCTTTTCAATAATCTTCTTTACAATATTTCTGTTATTAAAACCTCTCTTAAAAAAAAATATTGCAATCGGTCGGCTCTAACAACTTCTAAATGAACGGTTGTGGATGAAATAAAAGAAAAAGCATAAAAAAGGGTAAAAAACGCGTTTCGTTCGACCGGCCACCAGCACTGTGGGACTTCACTTGTCAATCATTGTAGCGAAAACCTTGTACGTGATCATCTTCATAATAGACTTCAGAGACTAATTTTTTTTTGATAGTGTATGTAGATTACTAGCTGAGCCCCGCGGTGTTACTCACGGTTATTAGTAATCATGAGTAACGCTGCTGACCGAAGCTTGTCTAAAATAAATAAGCCGAAGTTACTTCTTCTACCATCAGTCATTTGCCATTTGTGAAAGTCCCGTCAAAATCAGCTAAGCCGTTTCGTTATTTGATGTAAAAACCGTACACTGTCGTATGTACATTAAGAAAAAAACTGTTAATTTGATATTACAAACAGACACCCCAATTTTATTTATTAGTATCTACAGATTCGTTTTTGCTGTTTTTCTTACTTACTATATCATAAACAATATTATCAGAACCTACAGCAGGTGGGCTGTGGGCCTCAATTTATTTGTTCTTAGACAAAATAAAAAAAGATGCTGAGTGAGGTCTAAGATATCGAATCATTTTAAAACTATAATACGTAAATATCATCTGTTGTTATACGAGTTGGTTTTCCTAAATATCACTTTGTAGTAATTTGAATCTAAATTACGTCAAGAAGATGATACTGAGGACGAGTGTATGAGTTTTTATTAAACAACGGAGGGTCGTGGCCCGATAGCCCGATAGTTAAGAGGTTATGGAACAATCGGCTTGCGTTCGTGAGAACAGTATGCGCCCACTTCAAACTAATGCACCTAACCTACAGGATGCTTTCAACAAATAGAGTAAGAGTACGTCACGATGTCGTTTTGTCTCAAGTAGAATCTATACACATCCCTACTGGCTTTCTCGAGGGTTCACTTGCAAGCCATATTTGTAAAAATACAGGTTATGAGTGATATTATTTCGATGTAATAATTGTTTTCAAAGATGTGTGTGGAAATAAAACATAAGTACTACAACCAGTGCAGCTGTGAACGGTGATGGAATGGATGTTTGATCCATTTATAGAACTGGGAAGTGTAGCTCGGTGTATACAACTTGTACTAAGTTTAGTTGTGTTCACGGCAGTGGTTCATTTGATTTCCCCTTAGCAACAGTTGATGTACAAGTTTTTATATGTCTAAGGTGTCAAATATTTCACATTCAATGATATGTTGCATATCTTGCAAGTATCTATACTAATAAATAAATTTGAAGTGTCTATTTCTAATTTTAAGGCAACAGTTTCTCACTCAATGTAATCAGAAGGATTTATGGTACTACAATAGAAAATCACTTTTAAATTTATTATTTATCTGACTGTCTGTTAGTTTGGGTTAATCTCTAGAAAAGCTGGACCAATTTTCATGGTTTTTTCACTCGCAAGGAGCTGATAGCAAGGGTTCTTTAGTAACTAAGGGTTCTTTTTAAGGTACATACTTGTTAACAACAATTGCGGGTAACACTGCGGGGCTCAGTTAGTTTTATTTATATCTTATTAGTAGCTAGCAACTCTTCTACGTTTTGAAATTGTTTGTTTTAAAGTTCATTATCAATAGTATATATGATACGAGAGCATACGTGTATTTTATAACAAAATTCTATTAGTAAATACAAATTGATGCAATACAGAGTATACATGTAGGCAAGTAGTTTTTCTCTCGTTAGAGTTAAAAATAAAATAACACGAGGAGAATCACAAAGAGAAAGTTTAAATGTCAAAACAATCAACATTATCAATCGCATTTGTCATGCAAAAGACATGCAAAGTTAACTGTTCATTACACACTTAGAAATAAATATTAGATAACTGGTAAATACGAGATATTTACAAATTTGCACGTTCTAATAGTTCAATTAGCCACGATAGCCTACTTCGGCATTACGCAAATAAATTGATTAAATGTCTAATTGGTATAATTTGGACTTTATGATTCCCAGGATCCAAAGTTCTAAATTTGGAGTTGTAAGGAGCTCTCACATATCTTTATCAATGTAGGTAGGTACTTACTGTTAATTTAGAGGTATTTAAGAGATATTCACTATCAAATTATAAACGTTGTTCAAGATATATAAGTTGGGTAAATAAATATTGGATTATAAATGAATATTTATAAATATTTTGTACATCTTACTTACAACGCCATCTTGTCCCAAATTAAGCAGAGCTTGTATTATGGTTGCTAGACAACTGATATAAATACATTAACATACTTTCTTGTGTAACTACATTTGATCCGACCCGGGAATCGAATCTAAGATTTCAAACACAACAGTCGCACTCGCAATCACTGTGCCATCGTAGCAGTTAATTATTAATTAATTAATTTATAAACTTTATGCACTAAATTTGTACATAGGTGGACTTGATGCCCAAGGCATTCTCTTCCAGTCAGAAATGTGTGGTGGTGCAGAAATCTTATAGGGTAGATGCACAGAGGTTAAATATTAAGTATACTAAGAATGTATATAATTCACAAAATGTTGAAACCAACACACAATATACACAAATACATAACAATGACAGCATATCATAAATACAAAAACATGCATTAACAAATAAATACAAACACATACAATTACATAAAGCTAATGAAGAGGGTCTTTATTAACGTGACAAAACTTCGGAGAATAGTTTTAATTTTTGTCTGTTTGTGTTTTTATGGGCGCTAATCTAAGAAGTAACTTATGCAATTTGGATATAGTTGTCTCTAAGGTATCGTGGTGAACCTCAATTACAATTTAGATTTCAGTTGACAAAGAAAAGGCTTATATCACTTTAAAGAATCATCGCAACAACTGACAAACCTAGTATACCTTAAAAATATTGATACTTTTTAAATGAAATCAAGTTGCGATTATACAATATATGTATGTACTAAGGTCACAGATACCGACGATATCGCATGAACTTGAATGTCAGCGCGATTTGATACGACGCGTCACAATGACGTCTCGCTTCCTTTGTTGCCGTTATTTAATTATCTTATAATGTTGCAGCCGTTGTTATAATGGAGATAACGGATTTAGATTATTATTGCACACATTTTAGAATATGGAACGATATTCAGTTTCCGTGTCTTTAGAACTGAGTCGTTGGTGACACCTTTTATGTGAATGTTTTGCGTCTTTATGTCTCCTTTTAACTATTGCTGTTCATTTGTTTATATGCATTTGCCTAATTAAAGAAATTATTTTTTTTAAACGGTAGAAAGAAATCGGTCTAGAGAAGTACGATAAATGAAACGTATCTACAAATCGAAAACTCTGTAGATAACTTAAAGTAATCAGTGTGTAGAGTATAAACCTCTTCGATCACAAATTTGATCGAAGATAAACCTTTTTTATTTATAACAGTAACAGCAACAGTTATAATTGATTTAACCACCTCTTAAACTCAATAATTCTAAGCTTTTCTTGTCTCTACATTGAAAAAGTAAAAATAATGAGTATAGGAATAAGCTTTTTTTCCTTTGCAAAAAATATTTACGACTAAACATTATTAAAAAGGAATCATAATCATCATAATCATAATCATAATCATCATCATAAATTAAAAAGGACACGTTCACTTATTGAATTACTTAACCATAAACATTGTACAAAACAATCATTTTATCACATCTTAAAGCTGAACAAACAAAAAGGTGCTTCAATAAAATATCGAGACTAATTTCATCGCAATACCGTTTAATGCAGAAATGATTCGAGATAATTATAAAGGCCGGTCAATATAGTCTTTAAAGCAGACATTCAAACGTCCGAATATTATTGATGGACGTCACTAAAAAAAGTTTAAATGCACAATATGAGAACCTGCATTAAAATTATAATGCCCATTGAAAGGAAATTCACAAATGATGTGTCTATCAAAAATATGCTCACAGTGCATGTAAATTCAGATTAAAATTGTAGGTACCATTTTAAAAATAAAGACTTTGTATGAGTGGAATTTAATATTCGTATCCGAGTCCGCAGGCCGAGTGGGAGTGGTCGGGTTGTTCGTGCTTCACCGGAAAGATTTATATTACATGCATTTTCGTATGCTAGTGATCTGAAATTGTCGACCGCGGTCCCCGACATGAGCAGTGAATATCGCGACGGGCCGCATTGTGGCCCACGCCCATTGCTCTCTTAACGACTATTCAATACACTTTTGAATGAACGATTGCTCTTCGGTATATAATTCAAGCGGACAACAATCGCAAGACTCAAATAAAAAAAAATTGTAAAGCGATATGGCTCGATGTCTTAAGATTCGCAAGACAAATGTCTATGTGCATTTTTCATTGTTTGTAAAATATCTTTAAACGAATTAGTAATTTAACAAACATATGAATAGACAAAAGAAAAATGTTAGTGAGCTTGGGAAAATCTTCAATTGAAATCAAATGTTTATATTAAACACCTAAACAATACCTTTTGTTCGTGTCACATTGTACTCTTGTCCTTCTAAGGCCGGTACATTTTTAACGTTCGATTTCATCCTGCGATATGTTTATCTCACAAAAAGTCGTAGTTAGAGAACGGGTTATGTAAATATCATTTCGATGTCATAGATAAGTAAACAAAATAAGAATAGTAAAAGACGATGAAGCGATAGTATGGTCCGCTTCTAAAAACTAGATTCAACCCTTTCGATGTCTGCCGGTTTGAATCTTTTACACACTTGACGGGTATAAAAAACGGACATGTGGATTCAGGCCATTGTGTTATTTTAAAATAAGGTCAGATGTAAGGAGGTTTCTGCTTGAACAATAACGCATTTTAATAAATTTCATTAAGATTGACGTAGCTGATTACAGATTACCGAACCCTTTCATTTCCTTTCCATTGTGACGAGTTCAAGTAATTACTAAATTACCAAGTGAATAAGATCTTCACCTTGCCGTGAAGAGAATGTCATTTAATACAAATCTTAATTTCTTTACTCTACATTTCAGTCTTTGATTTCATAATGATTATGTCAATCAAAATAGTGAGCACGTATTTATTTATTTTTAAATTGTCTTCAAACTGAGTATTTTTGAGGTGTAAACTATAGGTAAGTCTGGGTGGGGAGTAAATTTATATAATTTTTTTTACCTAATTGATCATCGACATAGTCATGTAATATGGTAACGCTAACAATGTACGTATCTACACTTGTAAGTATAAGTTATTGCGCGGAAAAGCTGTTAATATAGATACATTTAATAAATTATAATTTAAGATCAAACAATTAATTTGAGTATCACAAAATAACAACAGATTGTTTATGGTTTTAAGTTTTCCCTTCTGTCGGTAGTCCTCATGATTGCTATGTGATTTTTTCATTAATTGCTTTAAAAATTATAGTTAATATATTATTGAATTAATTATGAAATAACATTTTAGCCATTCTTAAATTAAAAACAAAAGAAACATCTATTAAGGGTAATATTGTTTAAAAAATTACAGTCACGACCACAGGCCCATTTCTTTTATCTTAAGCAAATTACATCTTTAACAACTTATATACCAACAAATTTTCTTTGCGGCAATTGTTTGTAAAAGACCAAAGGGGGATTACTACGCCTCGGTGAATAACAAAAGAGTGTTGCGGTGCTACAAAAGAGGATTAAACAAGGAGGTAGCCGTATCATCCACGGTAAGAGCTTACTTAAGTTTATGGAAAGTGTGTCGGTCTTAAGACGGTTAAACTATGACTTCCCATTAAAGGGTTGCACTTTTTGTAAGATCACGCTAAGCAGTGCCTATAGTCGATCGCACGCTGAATGTTACTTACCTGAGTAAGTTTTTTATGAGCCTTTACAAAACAACTTAAAACACAGCGTGCCGTCGTGGGGGTTCTAAATGGTTTTATGAAGGACTCTGTTCTTTGTTCTACGATTTAATTAGTGGGTATCCGCCACATTGTTTTAGTTTAATATTGGGTTAGAACTTGCTGGTATATGTAAGAATCAGTGGATCTAAGAAAAAATATATAATCAATATTGTGGCCGCTAACCTGTTTGTTGAACATAATATTACTATAATGTTAAATAAAGATGCCAAAATCAAATAAAAAAATATTTATAAAAATAATACAGATGTCCTAAATTCGAAATCAAATCTGTCCGTTACGATTTCATGGCTAAACATCTGCACTAATTTCAATTAAATATGGTCCCGAAGATACTTTGATTTTTAAGAAAGGACATAGTCTACTAACTCCTTGTCTCGATAACCAACAAACATACGTACACACGTAGCTGCTAAAGCAATTGCATAATAATATTTATATTCCCTGGGGAGATTAATATTTTATATAGTATTGACCCTTCCTTATAACTGAGTGATCCACGATTCGATTGATATCGAATATAATTATTGATTAACGAATAACGCATATAACGCACAGCTGTTATACGATACCGAAAACTATTTTTTTTAAAATAATACAATAAATTCTCCGGTCGGGCTCCTTCTCCCAATAGACACATTTATCATTTTTGCTATTAAATTGAACAACAATATGAACCACGAAGGAACTAATAAGCTCATCACAAAAGGAAATGATACCTCCAGGCCGAAACCGCTTGAATGCGCCTTAATTAACCCTCAACTGCTTATTATATGTTTAATGATCCCTTGTTTATTTGGTGTTGTATATATCCCTGAGAAAGTATGTTACTATATATGCTACTTACTATTATATTTAACACATTTTAATAAGTATTAGTTACAATTAATTAACATTTCTGTTAATTTGTAATTAATATTTTACATAAACATATATATCTGGGTAAGAAATTATTAAGGTGCGTTTATGTCATAAATGTTTTAGAATAGGTGGTAATGTTTACTACTGGACAAACATACTGTATTCAATATAAAGTACATATTGGTTTAATTTGAAATGTTTAAAATAAAAAAAAAAAACATATCATTATATTTATTGTATATTTTAGTTAAAACAAGAAAAGTCTTAATTTATAAATATTGACATATTATTACATACTAGCTTTCACTTGTGGCTCTGCATGTCCTTCTCCAAGGTCCAATATATCACTATAACGAAATTCATTGAAATCAGTTTACCGGTTTAGCCGTGAAAGTATAATAGACAGACAGATAGACAGACAGAGTTACTTTTGAATTAGTATGCTTACCATACCAGGAGCATGTCAATAATCTTATAATATTACTTACATATGGCTTTACATCTTTATGATCCAAAAACGACCAACGAGTAGTCTCTATTGTTAGTAAATACACGTTTTTTATTTCATTATAACCTTCGGTCAGTAAGGCAGGTGGTAAAACAGGTATAGTTATGAATTGCTTTTTTAAAACGTTTTCGTAAAATAGGGCAAAGGTATCGTCATTAGATCCAAAGTTTGTTTTAAGTCCGTCACGCTATTGTTGTATAAATAACGTAAAATGTGTTGTGGCCTTTGGCAATACTGCTGACGTCATTTACGGGCCGTTTTAGATTAATTTTTTAGAAGTGGAAGGAATGAAAGAGGTCTCTTATGAATGTTTCTGTTGGGCCAACGTCGAGTCGGTACGGATAAAAGCGATAATTATTTTATCGTGGGGATGTTCCTTGTTTGTTTCTCTAATAGCTACTTTAATGGAAGTTCTGTTCTGAGAACATAATGCATAAATTAAGCTTTATCTGTTGTAGACATCGGTTCTTTTGTAGAATTAATTGTTTCGTTTGTGAAATTTAATTCTGTATAAGGATTTTCTTGTTTGCTGTTACAAATAATGTTGATAAAAGGTTACTGTGGGTATTTTTATGTGACCTTAAAAGTAAGTTACTGGTAATAAAGTGTCTGAAAAGGAAATTGAAAGAAAAATAGGGTGATTATTGTCAACTATTAAGTGTAATTATAACAATTATAATTGTATTAAACATTCTATTAGCTTTAAGATCCTAATAAACATGTTCAACGATGGTCCGTATCATACGATGTACAAGTCCTAATATGATTAGGGAAGAATTCACCTACATATGTTAGTTAGCAACATTTGCATCAAATTATATTGCCATTAGGGTCACAGCACACTAGCTACTTTTAGCTACTAGTTAGCAACTAGTCGCTTTTTAGAAGCTAAATACGGCGACCGAACGCTCTACACCGCACACTTAAAAACGCCAAACGCGGAGATTGAGTCGCTTTTTAGAAGCGCGTCACAGCAGCTGAACGCTACTCTCCGCACACATTCGGATGCCGTTAGCATCGATTTGGCATCTGAGCAGTCGCTAAAACGCGCGTTTCCGATACCGCTATCGAACGCAGGAAGTCGCTAAAACGCGATGCAGCATCGATGCAGTCGCCAAATCGCCGATCGCCGATGCTAAAAGTAGCTAGTGTGCTGTGGCCCTAATTTTCAATCAATTGATTACCCACGTGCAAAAGTATTATGTAAACTTCAATGGATTTTTTTTAAATATATTTTTGACATTTATAAATACTTCTGTATTTGAGATGTAGTAGTGATATAAGATTAACTGACCTACGCAACTTTGTCTGCGCCTTCTATAGCCAATAGCGTAATACATCTCACGCTAATTTGTTTAAAAATGGTTATAGTACAAACAGATAGATAGACGACAGGCAATACACTAGTAACCTACGTATTACTAGTGTCATTACTTATCTTAGGTACTGTATCTTGAGAGGTTTGCAATGCAATTACTTCCAAGCATTATCTTTATTTGATACAAAGTGGAGATCTCTTTACTAGACTTTGTTACTGCGTATAGGTTTACGACACGTCTAAACTTAATTAAACAACACTAGTGATAGGATTTGCAAACGAAGATAAGTGAGGATAATAGCACATTTACATGCAGTACTTCCTATAAAGTGTACATATTAAAGTGGCATGACATGTAAACTATTTTGCATTCAAGTACATGTCAGTGTTATTGTCCAGCATTGTATCCTTTTACAATACTAATTATACCGTCCCAGCTCTTAATTTTTTTGTTATAAACACCTTAACACCATAGAAATAAAGTTTATTATCAATTCGCGTTTATCGTTGGTAGGTGTACAGATAACCTGGTCGGTATAAGGCCGGCATTCGCATTGTGCCGCATCGATATTTTGTATGCACATTTAAATGCGGTCATCTATGTCCGTGTTCGCGTTGGACCCCGACATGTTAATACGCAGCTGAAATGTCGCGAATCGGAAAATGTTCAATGGTTTTACGCTGACCCATTGTTTTGTCCGAATATAGTGTTAAAATTAAATAGATACAGACATGGATTAGCATGTTATTCCAAGTTTAGAAAATAACACATTCATAGCCAAGCCATACTATCTAAATTGAAAAGAGTACATAATATATATTATGTATGTTATTTCATATTTAGATTTAAAAATTGTACACAGCCTGATTGAAATTTTGTACAGAAAATTGCTCAGTTTTCAATAATATTATCTTTTAATTTACGTACACTAGTTCTTTATAAAAATGATTGTTATACTGATCGACAGATATTTTGTAGTACAATATCTCTTACTAAAGCGGCAAAACCATTGTATTCCTACCTCAATTACTTAAGATTAAAGCAATAGATCTTAAAGTTACACATACGTCTGTCAGCCTTCATCTTTGAACTTTCAACAATGATCGATGAAAAACGTTGTCCTCGAAAGAAGTAAACTGTTCTATATTTAGAATGGAGCACTTCCCCTACATGTTTACGAGGTGTTTTTTGTGTCTATTATTACGCATTTTTCATCACTGTAATTGTATCTCAGTTTCATATTTCCGTAAATATTTGTTTCGGAGTTTGGGTGTTTTGTATGAATATGCATGTATTTACAAAAAAAACATGTTTATGTATTTATATCAGTTGTCTAGTTCCCATAGTACAAGCTCTGCTTAGTTTGGGACTAGATGGCGTACATACATTGTTTGTGAGATGTCCGAAAATATTCGACATAAATATCATATTTACAGAAAATATAGAGCCAAAATTTAACACAGATTTAATTATTGGTAGCGAATTTTGTTGTTAATATTCTAGTTAAAGTAGTTTAGTACATAATGCAATATTAAGAAACATTTCATTGTACTGTACTCACACATTTGTGCTTTATCATTTCTGAATTGTCTAAGCAAAAAAGTTTAGGTGCTCTCAAAATTCAAGAGAAATGGACATCTGCCTTATATTGTGTTATTCTTTCATTCCGATTCCACTTACGTGAATGCTCAATACGTATAGTTTTATTTTCGCCTGTCCTCTTCATGTCCATTACAAATGCTATGAATAAAAATAATACGCTTTAAAGACAAATGCCTAATTCCCTTTTGGGATTATTTTAAGTGCTCGATTTCCTGCTTTGATGTGTGTTCAATCTTTGTTTGTTTGTAGAGTCTACTCGTAGGCTGTTGAAGCAATAAAACCAAGCAATATCACTACTCCGTTTCAGTTTGAAGAGTATTAAAATAAATGTAATAATAAAAACATTTATTGAACTATTTTTATTACAAATGAAAATCATCTTAAAATATTCATCCAACATTTTATTTTTATGGTTAAGTGTCAGCGAATTAAATAAAATCACATATTTTTATTACTTTAGGACCTTGAGCATCTAGCCGAAATCGAGTACTCGTTTACCTATTTTTATTTAAAGGTATTTCCACAGCTCGTGTATAAAAAATATATTAAATGAGGTGTCAAATTGCACTAAGGCCTAACACACTTGCCAATTACTAACAAACTTTTTGTGTACGTTCGGGGTCACCAGTTATAGGTTTTTCGTGAGTTGTATGTGGAAGTTGTTACAGTCAGTACTTCCAAAATTAAATAATGAAATCACTTTCGTACTTTATTACCGGTAAATAATGATATATTCCTTAAGTAAAATATTTTTGCAGAGCATTTACCAAGTTTATATTTAATTGAGTCTATAAACTTCATGCAAAGGGCTGTAATATCTATCAAAGCTTGCGTGCATCCTTTATTAACTTAGTCGCACGTGGTTATTCGGATCGATAAATGAAGCGATGGTAATTTGTTTTTATGGGCGGTGCAAAAACAAAGTGGATTGACCTGACGTCGCTTCTGCTGCCGGATCGCCTGTAGACTTCAGGTTGCGGGCATGGGAACACAACCTAGCGAATATGAGAGTGGTCTATGCTTGCTATAAATATATGTTCATATTTTCTGTGATATACTGTGAATTGTTGAGTGTGAAATAACGATTGATAAGGTACAGATTTCCAACTGATTCAATATTTTTAATTACTTTTAAACTTACAATCAGACAGAATTTTAAAGTAGGATAAGTTTCTGTATAATTATTTTGAATAATTATGTGAAGTTAAAATAAAATAAAGTATACTTTTTTTCGCGAAATTTCTTTTAAACTTTCTAAACAAATACTTATGTCGTCTTGTAAACACAAACATCGTTATGTTATAAGTCATGATTTTGGGCAAATAATACTCTGTTTTATAATCACAAAGAAAGTTTTCATTAGCATTAAAGAATTGATGGGTGCTTTTATGATCAAATAAATTATTTAAATTTTAACACACCTTTTCTACTATGCTCGCTCCCTAGTTCGCACAGTCATGTGTACTGATGCACGCAGTCAGATGGACAAGTGAAGATTTACCCACCTACATTGCGACCTACACACACCACGCCTCATTTTAATGGTTATTACTTCAAAGTTGCCTCGTATATACCGGCTTTTATTTGAGAAGATCTTGAATAAACTTAGACCACGGTTATATAATATTAACAAGCCTAAACCGTCGTCAGTCACGCAGTTTGTTTATTGTTTTTAAGTTTGTCATGAAGAAACTCCTGAAAGGAACTAATAAAACAAAAAAGAAAATATCCCTCAGTATTTAATTTGAGTAATATCTAGGTCTACAACTAAATCAAATTATAGATCTAACAAAATGAGAAGAGAAATATCAAAATTTAAATGAATGAATTGTTCAAAAATTGTTGGTTGGTCAATAAATTGTTCGTCCCTAGTCTTTGGTAGCAGTACTTATAGCATCTAAGCAAGTGCCTTCAATTCCAACACATAATACAATAACGAGGTCTCCAATCTACAACTGACACGAATACATTTTTAAACTACCGCACACACTACAATTAAGCATTAACACTTGATTCTATGATCTGTGATAGCCGGTTTGTGGTAAATCTTAGAAACAAGCATTTATATGATCTGTAAAGGCTACAATGATACTAAATAAGCAATCAATGTCATTGTTTAAATCAAAACTGTTAGTTTTTATTTAACCTATCGACGTACAAGCGTGTACAAAACTGTTTTCACACACTGTATTAATTTCACACCAAGGAACCGTGAGGAATGTTTAAAGTTAGAGATACGTGCCGCGACATTTTAAAAGTTGTGTTACACGTGTAAACGCAAAATGTATTTCTATCTGCTTTGAATTCATTATGTATACTCACTTAATAATCTAGTTACATTAAAAAAAAATAAGTATATAAAAAAAGTAATATATAGTTTAAAAGGCTTGTTCAAATTCTTGAAGGTACTCGTCTTATTTCGATAAACGTCTCAAATGCTATCGTATATATATTATTTAAAATGTATAAATTCCTCATTTTATGATCAAGCTTATGCAATAGAAAAATATTATCATTTTAATTGATAACAATGACAGAATAGATTTATGGAGATCAAGTGTTAGAAAAACTATTTTGGCTAAACGAAACGTAGAGATAGTTATGGATAGATATATATATAGATAGATAGAGATAGTTTAATATGATTTTTTAATAAATTAATTAATTGTTTGTTTAAACTTAATATACTGAAGCGAACACAAGGAGTCCTTCTCAGTTTTAAGAACAATATAATAATACAGTCCAAGTAAATGCTCTCGTGAAGATTTATTAGTAAAGTTAACTGCATGTTGCAGTGATTTACGACTAGCATAATTGGTTATCAGATACTTTGTGGAGCTTCAGTTATGTTTAATTATTATACAATATAACAAACATGTTACGGAAAATTGTCTCTAAGAAGTAATGTTATTATTTCAAGTTAGTGTTTTTTTTTTCTTTTTTATCATTTTATATCATTAATACATTATTATACCTATGTGTTCGTAGTTTCAAGTCTTTAAATTAAAAATGATATATCAAAAGAACTGAAGTTTCTTACTATTCGAGCAATCAATGTTTTTAAACCAAGTTAGACAATTTACGACTTCAGCTAAGTTATGTTTTAGCCTCATATTTTAACGACATTATATCATCATCCATCAATCAAGGACATACTCTAACTTAACTCTTGTAACGATATCTTGATCATGGCACAACATGATCAAATGGTATTACAATATTATTAAACTTTTATTTGTATATAAATAAACTATGATTTATAATAATATGATTTATATAAAGAAGCGCTCATAGCCGAGTGGCCTTAGGTGATTGGAAACAATCACCAAGGGTAAGCAACTACGGCGCGGTCGGACCTAGATGGGTGACCGTTTGTGGCATTATATGTAATGAGCGTTTCCGTGATTCGGAGGTCACGTTAAGCAGTCGGTCCCGGTTGTTATCATAAGATAGCAGTCGTGAAGCTTAGTTGGAGGCCTTCGGGCGGCTTAAAAACATCCAACAGCAAGATTACGTAGCCACAACGTGTCTTGCCTGTCCCCAACCCGCACTCGGCCAGCGTGGGGACGTATGGCCTTAACCCTCTCTTGAGAGGAGACCTGAGCCCAGCAGTGGGACGTTATGGGTTGTTGATGAAACTATGATTGTTAACACATTACATTATCAGCTTATACAGTTCATTCCTGGAAGTAGGCCCCTAAACTGCTTGCCACTCTGATTACATAAATATAATATTTAAAATTAAAAATAAAGTTTTCAGTAAACAATGAATGTATGAGAGATATTTATATTCCTCCTCTCGTTTTAAGTAACATTAAAACTGAAATAAAATAAACATAAAGAAAGTAAATAAAAAAGTGATATTAATACTAAGAATACAGAACCAGATTTAGCCTTCTTTAACTTGTAAGTTAACCAATTAGTTGTCACCGAGATTCCTTACAACCAAGAGTCCTTTGATCGCAGTTATCAAAGTTGAAACTAACAAGGTCTATGACAGATTTATCGCGTTTACCAAGAAATATTCGCTCTTATAATACTTTTTTAAGGAAATGATAAAGAATTTGTACGCGACCAACATTTTAGAAATAATTGTCTTTTAAAACACTTCATTTTACAAGTTATAGATAACACTAAGCACCATAGTTCGGTAGTTTCCGTATTTAGACAACGTTATTAATAATTGTATAAGTTAATGATTAAATGTATTTTATTTAGGAAATATCTATTTAATTCTAGTTCAACTACCTTCTTTTTATTTCTTAAAAATGAAGTGAATATCAAGGAGTGAAAGGATCGGATTTTCAGTTTCACAATGTAAATTGGACCAATACAAATATATAGAGGGCAGGCAGGGTATAACAGGACACATAAATATAACGTAAATATTAGTAAATTTTATCAATATGTCAAAGATCTTACGTGTCATGAGCAAAAAAAAAAAACATTTCGCATGCTCAGGAGTGACTTATAAAAAATCCAAATAAAATTAATCTCGTACAAATCGTTCCCATCTATAAACAATGTCGATTCTCCACGCGACGCATACCAATAAGCATGATAGCTGGGCAGTTCCCCATGATTTAGCAAGTGCGGTCATTGTACTCAATGCTCATTGCCGTTTGATTGAGACAATGCATCGGTCCGTTACGGTCTATGATAGAAAAGCATCATTTCGTTTCCTCAATACCGTCTATAACAAGAATGGTCACAGATTCAAACCATGAAAGCGCTCAAATGATTACCCGTAGTTCATTAACACTTTCGCAATTGTTTTTACGCTTCCTCAATTGTGACCAATGATCAAACTTGTTCCAAAGACTTTTTATAATAGCAGCAAAGACGCACGAATAGACAGGGCATAGTGTCAGAATCAAAAAGTCGTGAATTTAAAATCGATTCAAGAAAAATGAAAAATATAGCAGTGTCAAGATCCTTGTCACACAATGACTGGGGTGGACCTTTAAGATACCGCATGAATACTTTTTAATGTGCCAGCGATACAACCAACATTTATTGTACAGCGCATTTGACAATAGATGTTTTTTTTTTTCGTGAGACTTAGTTCTTAAGAGGCTCTTTCTTTTTTTGTGAATTTCACATAAACTACATTTATATGAAGTCGTATCTGTGCGAGGACAATAGCTGGCTGTCGCGTCCGAGATACAGTTGACAGCTGCAGAATTTCCGAGTGAGCGTTCGTAAACTACCATGAAACTCGCACGCGAAACGACAAAGAGTCCGTTAGAAATATAACAATTCGAATTTCATTTAAATCGTCTTTTATTAGCGCTGCATGTTGATGCTCGTGAGCCACACCTACATTCAATAAAATGAAATGAGAAGCGTTATTGATTTCTTTAACGTTTTTGACATTGATTTTATTTCAGTACCTGTGTTTCTGTAGCCTCAAGAGGTTTTTAATAGTCTCAATAATTTGTGTGGTCACGCTTCATCGATCACACCCATAAGTACAATAGACTTTGTAGACATGGTCTTATTTAAAATTAGACAGGAGGGCTGTTTAAAATCGATTTCCAGGTCATGCATATCAGTGGATTTAATACCTGACAATACAGATTTAGTTTTTTTTGTATAACTGTAAGGACATCTACGGCTTAACATTGCAATTGTCATTTCTTAACAGATTTATAACTGGAATTTTTCGATATTAAAAAGTTATTGTTTCGATATTAATTACCTATAGACTAACGCTACAATGATATATGGACTGAAAACCGTCACAATTGGCCTAATTATTATTAGTGTACATAGTTATAAACTAATATATTTTTGTTTACTTTTTCGAAAGTCATTCGGTCTGTCTGTTACGCTTTAACGTCTAAACTGCTGTATCGATTTCAATGAAATTTAGCATAAGTATACTTTGATTCTCGAAGCCTATGTGGCTTCTCTTTACAATGATGACCAATATATACGCGGGTGGAGCCACGAGCAAACCTAGTAAAACAATCTAGCAATTCTCCTACATTACCGGAAGACGCCAATCACAATTTTGTTTATGATAATCATAATTTAAAATACCGTTTGTTAAATTTCGACTGAACTGAACGTATGGTTATGAATACCGTTTTAAAGAACACATTGTAACAATTTTACCACCCTTAAATTGCAACGATTGGAATCGGTGACTTCTATGTGACACAGAACATAGATTTATTTATAAGTTAAATATCATATTTTTTATATGATTACCATTATACCTAATCTTGAAGAATAAAACTTTATGATTATACGTTACTTTGACTAGAGTTATAATTTATTTATTTATGACTTTCTATTAAAATTCTTGTGTCACGATGTAAATTGCCACACTGCTCCGAAACGGCTTGTCTGATTCATATATGATTCATCATCATCATCATCATCAGCCTATCGCAGTCCACTGCTGGACATAGGCCTCTCCAATTGCACGTCACTTAGTTCGATCCTCGGCTACTCGCATCCAGCTCCTGCCAGCCGTCTTGCGCAAATCATCACTCCACCTGGCCTGGCCTCCACACATATATGATTATGTGTGTTTATTCAATAGGTCTGAGAATAGGACGAAGACTATTTTATATGTTCCTAGGTAAAAAAGGACACAATGAACGCCAATGGATCCGCGGGTAGATACCCAAAAAATAAAATTGTTACTAGCTGATGCTTTTTGCTGCTGATGATTTAAAATCCTTATTGCAATTTCCGATTTTTGTTTAAAAAAGTATATTTTCTACATTCACAGTATGATACTCGCATAAAAATATAACAAAACAATCAAATCCGAAGCTTAATCTACCTTTCCTCATTTTATTTACATTTCTCAATAAAAATGAAATCGTTGTAGAATTTATTTCATATTTTCTTAGGATCGTAGCTATTATTATGACACCATTGTGCAACCATCTGTGACTGCGATTTACCTATTCGTCAATGTCGAGGTTGTATAAGACATTTTAATATCACAAAAAGTATCCTCGATACTTATAATAACTCCTTATTCATTCCTTGTATATTTTTAATTATTTTTTACCGCTGTTGCTAAAGCTTTACTTAAGTAATAATATAAGTAAAGCAATGCATTGTCACAATTCAGCAGCTTCTTAGTTTATAAATCAATAATAAGACGGCACCCAGAAATGTTTCTTTTTAATTAACGGGGTCGAAAATCCTTGTGGATGTCTTACGTCCATTTTAGCAAAGGGGTATATCAAACTCTTACCTACTAAAGCCTCGGAGTTTCTCTGACAGGGGAACAAAAATCGCAATGGTGTTATTCCGACGACGACCCAAGAATTTTCTAATCTGCTTTAAACTAAAGAGCTTTTGTACTGTACCAACCTGTACCTACATCTGTAGGTAAAGCAATCAGTATAAATAATTGTAGAGACGAATAAAGAAAAGAGTGCTCTTCTGTCCGACTACAGTGAAATTGAACTCGTATTGTTGGAACTCTATGGATCCACCTTAGCGCCTAAAATTCTGATTAAATTTTAATGAATAAAAACGATATTAGATTCGTAATAACATGGCTAAGTTAATTTTTACAAAAGATTTTACGTAGTCGAGTTATAGCTTTTAAACTTATCTTATACTTTTATAAGTTCTGCTTTCTATTCCGATCTAATACTATTGTTTATGACGTGGAGATTGTCAATTTGAATAGATTTCAAAGTGAATCACATGTATATCTCGAGAAATCTCGTTTGTTGTTTTATTTGAATATATAGATGATAAAATAATTAAAATAATCTAATCAGATCCTCTACTGAATATTCAACTTTACGGCTGCTGTGTAATTGAGGGGAAACTTATTAGGTAGTTATATTATCGGAGATTAGTATGCGATCGGCATCTCTGCGACACAGATAAGCCGCTCAAAGTCCGATAATGATCAGTATTCAAGTTACAGAGGCAATTGTCCGGAATTTTTTGTTCGACACCATTGTATATAAAAATATTCGATTGCATTTTGGGCGCAATTCTCTATTTCTGACAGTAATAGATACTATGTCGCATTTGTCCCCACAAAAGATAAATTGCGCATTGATATCCGTTATACCTGATGTTTTTCTATGTTGTTATTTCATTGTATTGTGTTTGTATACAAAAGACTCAGATTCATGATTAGCTGTTCTATTCAAAGAGTGTTATCGAGTTTATAATTAGGTTCTGCACATTTGTGACAGTCGATAAATATGGTATGTCCTTTCATGGCAAGAAATATCAGTTTCTTCTTTTAGTATGCAAGTTAATTCTGTTAGTTGTTGGGATAATTTATATTTACTATCTTAACGAGTTGGAATCTTTAATCAATCCCTGGTAAAGAATTAGTTTGCATATAGGTTATAAATCAATCATCGGTTCTAGAATCTAGTAAATAAAAAAAATATTATTATCATTTTTTAATAATATTAATAAACACAAATTTTTTATCTATTTTAAATGTACAAAATAAATGCCTTAATATTTTTAACTGATTTTTTTTCGTTGACTTTGTTTCGTTACGACTGCGATGCTACTGCTATACATAACGTTCGTTTTCTTGTATGTATAATACAAAAAGTATGTTTAAGTATTTATATCAGTTGTCTAGTACTCATAATATGAGAGCTATACATCTAGTCCCAAACTAAGCAGAATTTGGGACTAGAGGTTGTGTGTAAGATGCCCGAAATATTTATTTCTTTTGTTATTATAGAAGTTGTTTTCCTTTGTTATTATAGAAGTTCATTCTAGTGTAATGTTAGTCACAATAGGCTTAATTCGCTGTTCGCTTTCTATAGCAAAAGAGAACATAAAATTGTTTTTAAATATAAACTAAATAGGCAATTAGAATTATCGTTTGAAGAATAATCGAACACAATTCTTCTGGCTCCGTTCATTAGTAGTGATCACTATGTTCCAGAGGCTTGTCAATGTGTTTTTGTGCAAGTCAACATTATTAATTCAAACTTTAATTCATACTATTCTATTATTAACTGCCTCGTTGGTCTAGTGGATGGCGTATGCAACTGCTAATTAAGAGGTCTCGGGTTCAAATCACGGGTCGGGCCAAAAAGTGTTTTTGGGTTTTTCTTAGAAAATTCCTAATAGCAGCCCGGAGTTCATAAGTTTTGGAGGTGATTCACGCCCGTTCACGCAAAGCCGTCGTTCCCGGTTGTCATGAACATCTATGGCAATCATTATTGGGAAGTCAGTGCCCTCAAATATACTGACAACTAGTTCAACCTACGAATTTCAGTTCTCCATTAGGGTTGCGGAGGTAATGCCAGTCGCTTCGTGTAAAAACTGATATTCAGGTAAAACCGGTTGAACTAGTAGCCGACCCCAAATAATATTGGGAATAAGGCTAGGAAGAAGAAATTAGTACTAATGTCACCTGCGGTTGTTTTTGTACCTATCAGAAACTAGTCTAAAAAAGTAGCCTAAGTTACTCCTTATATTATCGGCTATCTGCCAGTGAAAGTCCCATCAAAATCAATCCAGCAGACAACAGAGCAGCCGGAATAAACAGACAGACAAACAGACGAAATTTCAATTTTCAAAAATTAATATTTTAATGTAAGTTCCGTAAAAGCTTTCATTTGCATTTAGTGAAAATTTTTTTTATTTAAAATTACAAACTAGACTTAAATTTTATTTGCCTGTATAGATAATTTTTATAAAATTATTTCTACAAAAGCAGAAAGAAGGGGAAACAAAGGTTTTTAAATTTAAAATGTAACGATATTTCTGAGAATTTACATCTCAGTGGGTAATCACTCCAAATAAAGCGCAGCAGGACTCGAAAGAAATTGCTATTGTCAATACAACTGGTAGCCCTATTATTTTATTCTACGGAAGCCGGACAACAGCTACCAAAACTCGTTGTTCTACTCATGTTTTTACACGCGGCTATTTGTGTACACTTGAACATAATAGGGTTAGACAATATAACAGTCTATTGTGCGCATCTGTTGCTTACCTTCAATTATAAAAGACGGTAGCTAAATATTGTTTATTTTACAAATGTAAGAACTTTTAACAGTGACATATGGACTGCCTCTGTTTAGTACAGTTTAATTTATGGTTACAAGACCGCTGAAGAATTGAGTTCCTTATTGTTTACATTAAAACAGTGTGGTGCAAACTATTGAGATTTCTAATACCACACACCGTCACTAATCGTCTTCCACGTTTTTAGGTTTTCCGCTGTCCGTTCGTCTATCCATCTGTCACTATCTCGTAATAGTCAAACATTTAAAATTTTCACAAATGATGTATTTCTGTTGCCGCTATATGTACAGAAAAAAACAAATGTTTAAGGAGGCTTCCATACAACAACCATGATATTTTTTGCACGTTCTTCCTCGATATTGATAACAGCAACAGGTAGATACTGGATAAGTATACATATAGAATGGTACGGAACCATTCCAAAAGTATGTTTGTCCAAGTGAAATGCTTATGAACAAAGAGAATGATTCATTGTTACTTGTACTACTTATAATCTTTGTGACATCTTACACGCAACGCGATCTACTTAGTCCCAAACTAAGGAGAGCTTGTAATAAGAGCACTAGAAAACTGATATAAATCATCATCATCAACAGCCTTTAACAGTCCACTGCTGGACATAGGCCCCTCCTTAGAAATACATAAACACATTTTTTTTGTAAATACATATATATTATACACAGAATATACCAAGACTCCGAAACAAATGTTTGCGAATCACACAAACATTTGGCCCGACCCAGAAATCGAACCCGAGACCTCAAGCCTCAGCCGCATGCGCTGCGCCACCGAGGCAGTCAGTATCTGAATGACTCATTGCACTATTCATTTTTCTCTGTCCTGTATCACCAGTTTTACTATAGCTATTTTTGAACATCTGAAAAATATAATAAAGAGATCATCTAGCGCAAAGGTCATTGAACATTGGACTAACAATCAAGTGGTTGTAAAAGAGGGTTTTATATAGATTGCTTGTAACCGTAATCCTTTATTATACAAGCAATAACTTATTTTGTGGAAGAAGAATAAACGGTACAGAAGAATAAGTGAAAAAAACATATTTAAAAAATAATACAATAAACTGGTATGAATTTGCCTTGTCACAAATATTGTCTATTCGATGTGTGTTCCTTTGTTTTTTTGTTATTTTTTTTCCTTTTATAAAAATATAACTTTTACATTAGGAATATCAATTCCTGTGAAGCGGGGGACTTTACAAACATACATGAAACGGACACCAAGAACACCCAGACTCAGAACAACAAATTGTGAATCACACAAAGTGTTATCCTACGTGGGATGTGAACCCACGTCACATGGCGCAGTAGGAAGCGGTGCTGCGACCGCATAAGCCACTAGGCGAACCGTGCAGTCTCAGTGCAGTTATATTCATTGAATTCTGACACTAAAAATAAAAGTGCTGAAATAGATTTCAAAATGTCACCGAACACACTTTATTATACTACATTATTTTCTCAACACTTAAATTTTATACTTATGTTGAATAAATTAATAATATTTAAAATTTTATATATAGCTAGATGAGTCCCGCGGTATTACCCGCGGTTCTTCTTGAAATGTATTTGGAACGGCTGGACCGATTTTGATTGGATTTTTACTGGTAAATAACTAATGATATTAGAAGTACAGCAACAAGCTACCATTGTTTTTATACTAGCTTCGTCCTGCGGCGTCACCCACGGTAGTTATAAAAGTATACCAACCGTCGCTGGTAAAGCTGCTTGACTTAGCTAGTTAATCCAATTAGTATGTACGATTTTTTTTTTATATTATAGGGGGCAAACGAGCAGACGGATCACTTGATGGTAGGCGATTACCGCCGCCCATGGACACCCGAAACACCAGAGGAGTCACAGGTGCGTTGCCGGCCTTTAAGAAGGGATTACGCTCTTATATTGAAGGTTTGAAGGTCGAATCGGTCCGGAAACACCGCAGGCGACAGTTCATTCCACAATTTAGATGTGCGAGGCAGGAAATTTCGGGAAAAACGCACTGTTGTGGACTGCTAACCATCAAATTTTTTAATATTATTTTAGATTATGCTCTAATAATGCTCTTGTCTCTGTAATTTTCCTTCGACATATAAGTGTCGCAGTCTTTTCATAGAATGATTATTGTGCTAGTTCATGTGAATTCGGCATTCCCTTAAGAGTATACTGTGTCAATGTCTCCAATTTCTAAGCGCAGGTGTTATAGTACTTGCTAGCAATACTGAGAAAAGTTACTAAGTATCTTAGTTTAAGAAATACTTACTCATATAAAACAGAATACTGACTAAGTAATTCGACTAGAATAGAGACAGTTGATATTGTTTACTATCACTGTAGTATTCAAAGTATTTTTTGTAACATGGTATGGGTCACCATGCTGCATTGCCTACACTCACAATGAGGATCGTGGCCCCTACTCCTGGATTCTACTCATGCTTTCCATCAGGCAGAGTAGAGTCACTTTGGTAGGCTTATATAAAAAAAAAGGATAAGAACAGTCTGAAACAAGTGTATAACGATGATTGGTTAATTTTTATGTGACTGAAATCCTACGATTATGCAACTTTAGTGCATACATTCCTTTAGCTCTAGTCCGCAGTCATACAATGAGTAGATATAAAATATAAACTATGATAACTTTATAAGTAACATTAGAAATAGAGGGAAAAGGAGAGGATGACAGAGACGACCAGATTAAAGAATAAAATCGGCCAAGTGCTTCTTGTCAGGCCACGCATAGAATAGGGTTCCGTACTTATCCATAATGGCCTTCGTCACGTCCAATAGATAATTATTATATATGGGTCAATAGGTTCAGAGAAGCTATGTTTATTAAATATCGCAACCACACTAATATTATAAATTCAAAAGTAAACATCTGTCTGTTACGCTTTCACTGTTAAGCCGCTGCACTTTCCCTCAAATTTTGGCATGGTGATACTTTGAATGATAAGAAAATACATATTCTTTTACCGCATAAAGCGTAGCCGCAGGCAAAAGCTAGTCAGGAATAAAAATACAAACTCATTAAACTTTAGAAGGTTGTTTATTAATTGTTTAGTGAAATTCGAAGGTACATACGATCTTTATTAGTCGCATTAGAAACAAACAGGCTTTCTACGTGAAAGTAACATCGAATGAAGCAATTATATAAATGGATGCAATTAAATTCAATGGAGTGCCACATGGTATTGTAGAATGAGTACCCAATGGGCTTTTATTGGTGTGAGAAACAATAATTTTGATAATAAAATTGCCTATTAATATAGCTCTTAGTTAATGAGTGTATTTTAATGATAGACGGTACTTGTTAAAACATTTCATAGTTATAAATAAGTACAATTTTGTTTCATTATCGACAGCTCTTCTCATTATATAATTGTCATTGCTTATGTATTTAATTTCTAAATAATCTTGATAGTCAATAAGTTATAGTCGAAAAATAGCTCCGGACCTTCCCTTGACATTGCTGAATTGGATGCTCATTTTGTACGGCAGAGAGACACAGAATAAGTAACTTGATGGGGTGGAAAACCCCTTCGTCGTATGTGGTGTGTGTTTACTAAATACCACGCAAATGGCCGGTTTCAGGCGCGCTTAAAAATAACGCATAATTAAGTACATGATTCTAATGGTCTGACTTCTGGCATGGTGGCTATAGATGAATGCTAAGTTGTTCTTATGTACCTCCGATCATTTCAAATTTATCGATTATAATTTTTTCTTTCTTTCTCATCTCAGTAATTAGCAAGAACAATATACCATTAATGAGCCCCTTAATAAGTATAAACTCTTATCATTTAAATATAAATTATTATTAAAATAAAAATATAGGATTCTCTTACGAATTTCGCGCTTAACAGTCACAATTGTTTTTTTTTGGAAAAAGAAAGTATACGAGGCATGCCTAATCTGTACGTAATAATATTCTATAAATCGGCAGAATAATCTAATACATGTTTACATAATTGAAGTAGACTGGCATCTTTTATATAAGTAATACATACAAAATAATGATAGATGATAAACACACACACACAGATTGCATTTGAACTTTTTTAATGTTTGCCTTTACTGCCCTGATAAACGATGTCTTCTCATCATTATATTCATTAAAAGTTAGTCATCTCTATACATTATAGCTTGTTTGTTTTTATTCGCTAAAATTATATGTTTGGAAAACGTTTAGGGCATCATGGCGCAATTCTATTTATGGTTACGACTTATAATAGTACACTTTGAACGTTAACATACAAATAAGGCATCATTGAACTTAAGCTTTACACACACGAGCGAATTTTTAAATAAGTACTCTCACTATGCATTATTATAAATGTGTCCAATCTCTAGAAAGAGTCATAGGAAAAGAATGAACATTTCACAAATATGTACTTCATTAAAGATACGATTGCAAAGTGTTTGCCGCCGTCTCAAAATTATTTAGATATGCTTACATTAGTTTAAGAACTTAGTTATTAAAGTTAGGTAGTAATAATTTGTTATTTTCTGCTTTTAAATTTTTTGGTTATAACTTTTTTTGCTAAAATGTTTGATGATAATAACTAGTTAAACATTCATAAATAGAATGTGAATTTGGCTATAATTTTGTGTAGTTTATCACATGTGCAAATGGTTTTATGAGTAAAACACTAAAGCAATGATGTGAAGATTCAAACAATGTTTGGATAAAAAATATCGGAACCAGTTTTTGCGTGAGTCTTATTAGTTTTTGTTAAGAGATCATGATATCGTGATTTGTATTTAATTTGATCGATCCATAATGTTTTGTAATAAAGTATTTGGTACATTATTCTTAACATAATGATAAATAGACATAATATTAAGCCTTCTCGTTTGGACTATGTTCAGACATTTTTCTAAGGCGTATTCATAGCGACCACGCCTTAGCGATATAAATAAGATATTTATAGTACCTACTTGTCGTTGGTTTTTGAATAAATTGGACTGCCTTGTTGGTCTAATGGTTAGCGTATGCGGCTGCTAATCTACAGGTCTCGGGTTCGATTCCCGGGTCGGACCAAATGTTTATATGATCTGCAAATATTTGTTACGGAATTTGGGTGTTTTTTTTATGCATAATATGTGTGTATATCATTTCTATAGTGCCCATAGTACAAGCTCTGCTTAGTTTGGGGTTACTAGATGCTACTAGTTCAGTATCAGTATAGTATCAGACGTCCAAAATATTTATTAATTTTTAATTTTTAATAATAAATTTAGGCAAATTTTATATGTTACATCTTTTTTTAAAAGCATCAAAGCTGACAGTACTTTAAAATGAAACGGGTCATAATTTTTCAAGTTTTTTTTTAAATTTCTTGCATCTAATGCTAGAAAATTAAAACTCCAGTAAATTAAAGAAAGAACCAAGAACAAAAAAATCTTAATGCCACATTGAAATCTGTGCAACATTTTAGTAGCGAACGCAGAACAGACTGACAGACAAAGTTACATAACATATAATATTAGTATGAATGTTTTATATTTTGAAGAAGTTGTTCACTACACCCCTCTCTAAGGACTAAAATATGATGAACAAAGTTTCGATAAGGCCATTCTTGTTACAAAAAACTCGGACTGCTTTTATACCTTCCAGACAAAGAGGTCCCTTGGGTTCTTACATAAAATATTATTCCTTTTTGTTACTCAATCACGACTATGTGTATCAATCACTTTGAAATTGAAGATCCACTATAGGGAGTTTATTCTAAACAGTACAACTAGAATTTTTGTTTCATTAAATATTGAATTCAGTTACGGATATAAATACAATTAAATTTCAACAAACGATTTGATTAAGACGTTGATTGCTTTAAAAAAAAATCTTCCTAAACAATGTTAGGTAAGTTCATATTTCGTAATAGTTTTCGACCGCGGCTTATCAAGATAAAACCTATGTCTTTTCTCAAGAATCAAAGTATCTTCATACTGTGGTTCAGCTATGAAAGTGTAACAGACAAACGAAGTATAAAGTACAATGTACTGAACTATCATCAACAACCCATATGTCCCACTGCTGGGCTCGGATATCAGTAGATGTTTAAGACTATACGTCCTCACGCTGGTCGACTGGCAAGAAAACGTTGCGGCTACGTAATCTTGCTATTGGATGTTTTTAAATAGCCCAAAGGCTTCTAACTCAGATTCACGTCTGTTACCCAATGAAAACAATCGGAACGGTCTGCCACCTTCGCTATGAGCACCTTATTAAGTTTTACAAGAAGCAAAAGAAGTATTATACATTTATACATGCGTTTACACAGATATAACTAAAAATAAATAACTTTTAGTAGTTTATTGTCAAGCATATATGTATGTATACGAATACAAATAAATTAACGGTAGGCTCAATGTGCCAATTCAACCTAAGGTCGCCGGGTACGATGTCGCAAAATACCAAATACAATTTTAAACTATAAACCAACTTCAAAGTATTCTACTAAACGATTTAAGTCCCTTCGCCAACTAACGCGTAAGTTGAATTTGAATTATGTCTATGGATGACTAACTCGGGTATGTGAGACCAGTGGAGGCATTGATTTTTCAAACCTCACATCGTCAAGGGAGCGTAGTGGAAATCCAATAACGTGCATACTCACCCCAAATATATACAAATCGAATTTTAATTAAACTGAAATACCTTTTGAAAGTTATCATATAATTTACTAGTGTTTTTTTTGATTAGTACATATCTTTTAAAAAGGTATCAGCCATTTCAATGCGTCTATATCATAAGGAACTCATAATGTATTTTATAGCCGTTAGTTAACGCTGTTAGTCGAACGTTACGCTGTAGGACTTGATTGTCATGAACATCTTTGGCAATCGCTATTGGGAAGACAGTGTCCTCAAATACACCTTTGAATTCAATTTGCCCTCAGGATAATGGAGGTTCGATACCAGAACATACGTGGTGTAATAGATTTTCAGGCAAAACCGGTGAAACTAGTGACCGACTCCAAAATAATCTTGATAAGGAGAGCTAGAAAGATGATGACATAATATAGTTATAATATTCCATTCTATTTAAGATTGCACTTTTTTAAGTATGAATTTGCGTGTAATGTGACAGTTCTGGGTATGATTAGTTTCTTAAAAGCTAAAAAAAAAAACAATCTTAAAAACAAAAATTTGTTTCTTTAATTTTTTACCTATGTAAGCTATGAATATATCGCGTCCTTGATTCAATAACGTTAGGAGTTCGATAGGTCACATTTCTTTTTGATAATTTAACTCGTCTGGTTTCATTTTATTTTGTCACCAGAACGAAGTATTTTTTACTTCATTACTTACTTAAATAAAAAGTGAGCTTTCGGACTTGTTATTGAAGCAAAGGAGCGATATGTTATTTCTATTGTTCATTTTTTTTATTTCGGTCGACAAATTATATATTGATAGACATTTAGACATGTATTAACAGTCCTACTAATGTATGCCTTTATTCCTAAAACTGAACTTGAGTCATGCCTAAGAGACCATTATCTAAGATGATTAATTTGCGTTGTGTGTATTGAATATATAAATTATAAATACTTTGCATAAATAGTAAATAATAGCATACGATTGTCGATTTGCGGGTATTTTGTAATTATTTTTTTTAATAGTATTTTAAACTCTTTACATAATTAAGCTTTTTAATTACTTTCTTTGATTCTTTTTATTGCAAAAACAATCCATCGTAATCATACGTTTAGCGAAGCACTAATGACACTGGATTTTCATGTGTAAATCATAATATATATTATTATGTACTTAAATTTAAAGACTTATATAGTTTTTGTACAACTTGGACTTAAATAGATAAATAACTCTCTATTTGCACACATTATTACAGAGTTACATGAAAGAACACAATAAGTCAGATATGTAGTGTACAAATAGCGGCCTTATTGCCACAAAACAAACTCTTCCAGACAACATTAAATTTAATTAAGAAAAAAATTCATTAAATTTAATAATTATTTAATCTTTATAAATAGCCTATAGTAGGCCAAAGTCTCCTTTCTAAGGAGAGGCCTATGTCCAGCAGTGGACTGTTAAAGGCTGTTGATGATGATGATATAGCCTCGTTGATCTAGTGGATAGCGTATAGGACTGCTAATGAAGGGGTCTCTGGTTCAAATCCCGGGTCGGGCCAAAAAGTTTTTTGTTTTTTTTTTAGGTAATTCCTAATAGCAGCCCGGAGTTTGGAAGTTTGGCGGTGATTCACGCCCGTGCCTCGGAGAGCACATAAAGCCGTCGGTCTCGGTTGTCATGAACATCTATGGCAATATTGGCAATCGTTAGTGGGAAGTCAGTGCCCTCAATACTGACAACTAGTTCAACCTTCGAATTACAGTTCTCCCCTAGGGTTGCGGAACTCCGATGCCAGTCGCTCCGTGGAAAAACTGATATTTAAGAAAAACCGGTTGAACTAGTAGCCGACCCCCAATAATATTGGGAATAAGGCTATGAAGATGAGGAAGATGATGATACGACCCTGCTAAAATGACTTTACTAATGATGGTATGCATGAGTAGAAGCCAAGAGTAGTGGTCACCATTCAGGCCACAAAATACTTCAGCATTTTCCTTTTTATTTATTTTGCTCGATCATCATTCAATTCCTCCTATAACCTGATGCTTATAAATGCATTTAGACTTGCACCTTACTATTTATAGATCACTATTTAACCTCAATAATGTTTTACTCACCACTATATTAAGTTTTGGCGTACATGAGGTGAAACATTTAAAAAAATATTTAATTGCGCATCTAAGGTTATCATCTTTTAATTTCAGTTAATATGTGTTTAAGAAATAGACAGTGGTATATTATAATTATTTCGTGGATGTTTGTTTAAATGTTCGTAGTCTATAATTATCCACTCGGGTGGTTTAATTCAAATACGAATTGGATGATGTAAATACGAATGATGTAAATGTGGTTGGACAACTAATTGGTTTTGAACTTTAAGAATCTATGTCGCTGTTTTAATTTGATAACGACAGATCTTAAAAATGTTGTTTTATCAGGAAAGAAGTTGAAATAAAATAAATATTCAGTCGTTTATATGTTCGATATCGACCGTGCCACGTAGCCTATTTTATCGATAGAAATAGGAGTTTTATTCACATTAAGTTATAGATTAATTTGCGTTGAATAGTAACATTATCGAAATAATGACACATTTAGTAATGTGTTACTATCAAATTAAAGTAGAGATGTGTGTTTTTGGTCCTCAGAATGAATTTATTGGCAATTAGCCTTTGCTCGCGGCGCTGCCTGTGTGTGTGTCGGTTATCGCGGTAAGGAGCAGCCTGTCCTTCTTCAAGAATCAAAGTCTAATTTCATAGAAATTGGTGCAACGGCTTAGCTGTAACCGGCAGACAGAATTACGTTAGAACATATAATATTAAGTATGGACTTAAAAACCAAAATATCAACAAAGTGATGTTATACAAACTTAAATGTTAATTTTAAGTATATATTATAATATATTTATTTTTAATACAAAAATGTGGTTGGATATATCAAATAAGTGAGAATTAAACTTAAAAAAAAACTTAAAAACTTTACACAGAAATAAATACATTTAAAGTCATTGGTTAAGAATCAAAATTGAGATACGTACATATCAATTCAACATCAGTTTTCAATCTCAAAAATTCTTGCAATAATAAATTTGATCTACAATACATGCAATATTATGCAACTTAGTGCTTAGCTTCATTCATGGATTATTATCGTATTGCATTGTAGTAGGTACAATAATGTTAGTCAGCAACTGCATATCCATATGTAACATAACAACGTGTGTGATTGCTGTATGTTCAACAACCGAATATTATCGTAACAGGGTTTCAACAATAGAATGATCTTCCGATTTGGCTTGTTGCATCTCTAGAGACAACAATTATAGAATCAAAATGTTAATATAACGGCAACGTTAATTCACGAACTGATTAGACGGGTGATTGCGTACTCAGTGATTAGAGTCTAAGTCTGATTGAATGCCAAGGCTTTTAGAGGTAACTAATTGGTATCGGTTTGGTCATTACTTGTAACCGGACGATGGAAGTGGCTATTTTGTTTTTTCTACCGTACGAAGAGAAATAAATTGGTTACAAATAGATCTTTAAGTGATGAAAGCGCTATCGTGTAAAAACATAAAGATATCTTGTTTAATTTAGCAACAAGTTATGTAAGTAAATATAGCTAACTAAAGTAATTAACTTTTTTCAATTTGATCACCAACATTCTTATTACTTAAAACGCGCTTAAGGTTTATCTGGGTATTAGCGAGCCGTTTACTTGCTATAAGTGTGCACAATACATTACTACATTATAAACAATGTAAATAATATAAGTATAAAAAACATACAGTGAGGTCCTCAACCAATCAATTGTGTTAAATACGTTTTGCATTTATTCTTGTAACTTTTTGAACTTGTCCTGTATAATATTTATAGGATTTCAATCCTAGCTATTAAAATCGAATACCATAAACCAATGAAATTAAGTATGTAACATATAAATTATTGTAAGAAGAATCATTAATTATTAACAGGAAAAGTAATAAATTAATAAGGTGCTTCAAAGTTGGATTAGCAAAAAATATACTATACAGGGTGTAAAAAGACTGATATCAAAAACTTGGAGGTTGCATTCAGATCATGATACTGAATATGTTTTGCGAAAAAAAACCGCAAAAAATATGTTAATTTATTTAAGTTCTTTTTTGTATTTTTCTGGTTACATACACATAGTACAACATAACAGGACCCTAACAAACTAATTATCTCATTTAGAAAACCAAAAAACTAATAAAATCAATAAAACTGCAATGTATTTTACAGTAAAATCAGGTGGCATAAGTCATTGTACCTAGACAACAACCGTCCGCGCGCGGTTCAATGACCGCTTCGCTCGCCCTAGTAATTACCTACTAACTGATAGTACCTAAACAGCACAGCCTGCCGTAATTTTACTAACAGAACTTGTAAGAAACATTAGTTCTAAACAAAATGCAAGATATTGAAGTAGGTAGGTAGATACCTATTAAAAATGAATAAAATGTAAGGCCCAACTTTATGAAGCGTGCACCTGCGTAAACAATTGTCTATGTAGATAAATTTGTATTAGGTAGGTACAAAACTTTATTTTCCTTCGTTATTAAATTCTTAGGTAATGGTATTCATTTACTTGATCACGCTGGATAACTTTAAACTCGACGAGGCTCGACCAGAGTGATACCACGGCCTCACTGAAAACCGAAACACCCCCCCTCCCCTATTCCATAAAAAAATACAAAATTTCAACTAGGCGCACATGTTCTTATTTTTAACCGAACGGAAAAATAATAATATTGTTTTCGTGCTGTTCGTATAAAATTTCTTATACAAAACGCAAAATTTGACCAGGAAACCAGCCCTAGAACTTTGAAACTTCTATCATTTCAATAATACCTAAAGACAGTATTCGCGCTTATCGTGCGTCGCCGCCGCATTGTCGGCAAACATCAAAGGGACACTCGCCTTTCGGTGGCGCGGCGGCAGTATACCAAAGAAGTAAGAACTTTAATTTGTCTAATATTATTGTTATGTATATCGTATTAGTTACTGGCTACGTCCTACGACGACTAGTCGGTCTTCAATATTTGTACTGGCCGGACGAACTTTCGCGAAAGTAAATTTTTGTCGTCGTTTTTTAGTAGGTAGGTTTTTTTTTCCTTTTAATTTTAGTGTTAAGTTATTCTTATTACTTTTGTTATACTTTTATTAAAACAGTGATGTGATTATTTATAATGTTTAGTGCGAGGAAATACGGACATATGATTATGTTATCTTGTGAAGCCCGCGAAAATCCATCACGGCTCTTGCGTATTTACCTTAGAAGGTACCTGAACCGTCTGAAGCTAGAGACATCACGGTTGACTTTCGACTTTTGATTTTCGAATGGAAGAACAGATATTGGCTCTTGTTGAGAGAAATCTTCGGGTAGGAACACGAACTGCGACGTAGTTAATTAGAGGTCCTGGAACCCGCATAAAACGGTGCATAAGATTTTACAAACAAAATCAGCTGTGCTATCATTATGCCATTTCTGGTTCGACCGAGGCTAACGCCGAATTAGGTAAGTAGAATACAGTCATTAGGTAGGTATTTTCGTTAATAGGCAACTTTACCGACGCCACGATGCATAGGTAGTTAAATTAAATAGTTATAAAAGGCATTCACATTCCTACTCAGTACGCAATACATTGCTGGCTACTGAAATGAATAAAAATCTTGCCACATTGTTTTTTCTGGCTACGATTTTTTTTAAGGACAACTGTTTGTTGTTTTTAAAAGGTTTTGGGGTGCTGAAGCTGCATCTTTCGTTTTCGATAGTCGTCTGGTTACACCCTGTATAACCCTCTCCTGAATGAAGATTCGAGCCCAACAGTTGGGACATTGTGAGTTGTTGATTTGATATTAATAAATCGTTCAACAATGTGACGTCACTCGGCGTGATAAGGTATCTTAGGAGCTAATTGCACGGTTCGTGTTTTAGGTAATTTTGGTTAATACATCTATTCATATTATTTCGTTGAAGATAATGCAAAATGCAACGAGAGTATTTTCGTGACCTAAGAGCATATTAAAAAATTGAGAAGTGGCTCTAATGAATCCTTACTTGAGTTACACTTAATTAAACATCTAAAACACTAAATGTCGGTGTTAATAAGCTCTTTGGGTAGAATTATTAGGTGCCTGTTTCTAGTTAATTTACGATTCTAATACAATTTAATTATTAATGTAATAGGTATGTTTAAATTAGCATATTGAGTACAAACGAGTAGGTAGGTACATACATTTATGTAAACAATATATATATACTTCAAATTTGTTATTATAAATATATAAATAAATAAATATTTCAGACGCATTACACACAACATCATCTAGTCCCAAACTGACAGAGCTTGTGCTATTATTATACCTTAAGCATCAAATTCATTATATTACTGTTTATCATTTTAAAGTTCAACAACTTCAAGGTTTTAATTACACCGTTCTGGACTGTCGTCTGATCATCGTGGCATTTGTAAAAGAAAATTACTACTCAACAAAATTTATAGCAAAAATATAAATATCAAATACCAGTTTGATAATTGTGAACACGTGATTGATGTTGAAGAGCTTTTCAACAGTATAATCTATTCCAATACAATTAATTTCAAGCTATACTAATATTATAAGGCTATAGGGCAGGCTATGTATCATTACACTGCTACTGAAAGGAGCGGAGTGTCATTATTATTATTTAAACTTGGGAATTTTCTTCCTTCTAAAAGTTAAGTTGTTAAGTTGCGTGCGCTGCGTAAAGAGTTAAAATTCATGTAAATGGTGCTTAAAATGATCTTTCTCCTTTAAAAGATCTAAAACAGTTCGCGACAGCATAATATAATTATGTATCTTTTAAGGTTGACTCACTAAAATCATATTTTCACACACACGCCACGGGCAACAGGAGACGTATTCGAAGTCGGGTAGGTCAGCTAGTGTAGAATATGACAGTTCTTAAAAGACCAGTGACATTTGAGCTCATAGATAAAAATTAACATCAAATAAATTATAGTTTCTGATATTTCTGATCGAAACTTTTTCGTCTTCAAGTACTTGTACAAGTACTTGTAAAAAAAGAATCAAAATTGAGATACGTACATATCAATTCAACATCAGTTTTCAATCTCAAAAATTCTTGCAATAATAAATTTGATCTACAATACATGCAATATTATGCAACTTAGTGCTTAGCTTCATTCATGGATTATTAATACATGCAATATTATGCAACTTAGTGCTTAGCTTCATTCATGGATTATTATCGCATTGCATTGTAGTAGATACAATAATGTTTGTCAGCAACTGCATATCCATATGTAACATAACAACGTGTGTGATTGCTGTATGTTCAACAATCGAATGTTATCGTAACACGGTTTCAACAATAGAATGATCTTCCGATTTGGCTTGTTGCATCTCTAGAGACAACAAATATAGAATCAAAATGTTAATATAACGGCAACGTTAATTCACGAACGTTTCTGATTAGACGGGTGATTGCGTACTCAGTGATTAGAGTCTAAGTCTGATTGAATGCCAAGGCTTTTAGAGGTAACTAATTGGTATCGGTTTGGTCATTACTTGTAACCGGACGATGGAAGTGGCTATTTTGTTTTTTCTACCGTACGAAGAGAAATAAATTGGTTACAAATAGATCTTTAAGTGATGAAAGCGCTATCGTGTAAAAACACAAAGATATCTTGTTTAATTTAGCAACAAGTTGTGTAAGTAAATATAGCTAACTAAAGTAATTAACTTTTTTTAAATTTATTTAACAACATTCTTATATATTATAGTAAAAGCTCTTTATTCGCGGGGTATATGTTCCATGAATATGCCGCGAATACAGAAACCGTGAATGCGGAATGGTAATTTACATGGGATTATAGGGGATACGTTCCTAGGTGATAAAAAAAAATAAAAAAAATCAATTTAATTGAAGTTTTTGAACATTTTGATTAAATATCTTCAGGCTTAGGCAATGGTTTGAAAAGGTTCTCATTTTTTTTTAGTTGACATTATAAATTAGGAAGAGATTGGTAGAAATGGAAACGTGTTACTTGATCACAATTTTTGTACCGAATGTGAAAGACGAAACAATAAAAGACGCAAAGCGACTTTTATCATAGAACGGAACAGCAACATTTAACAATATACTTTATTCATTGCGTAATAAGGTTGCTTTCATTCCGTTTGTATAAATTCTCAAAAACTTACTTTTTTTATTAGTCCATTTGACGACATTTACAAAGAATATTGGGTTGGATACCTATTGAAATATTTTAATTATTATGTATGTACTTATTAGATCCGCGAATAAAGAAATTTTCAGCCGCGAATATAGGAATTGGGTCTCATTTTTAGGGTTCCGGTGCCAAATGGCAAAAAACGGAACCCTTATAGATTCGTCAAGTCTGTCTGTCTGTCTGTCTGTCTGTCTGTCTGTCTGTCTGTCCGTCCGTATGTCACAGCCAATTATTTCCGAAACTATAAGAGCTATACTGTTGAAATTTTGTCAGTCGATGTATTCTGTGAACCGCTTTAAGATTTTTACATAAAAATAGAAAAAAAACAATACATTTTGGGGGTCCCCATACACGGAACTGAAACTCAAAAATTTTTTTTTTATCAAACCTCTCCGTGAGGGGTATCTATGGATAGGTGTTCAAAAATGATGTTGAGGTTTCTAAAATCATTTTTTTCTAAACTGAATAGTTTGCGCGAGAGACACTTCCAAAGTGGAAAAATGTGTGTCCCCCCCCCCTCTAACTTCTAAAATAAGAGAGTGATAAAACTAAAAAAAATATATGTTGTACATTACCATGAAAACTACCAACGAAAATTAGTTTGAACGAGATCTAGTAAGTAGTTTCTTTTTAATATGTCGGAAAGCGTAAACAGCAATTTACCTTTCATTTAATCAACGAACTACAAGAACTTTTATATAATGTTACTTGTTGATACGGAACCCTTCATGGGCGAGTCCGACTCGCACTTGGCCGATTTTTTTTAATCCGCGAATAGTGAAAACGCGAATAAAGGAAGCGCGAATAAGGAGCTTTTACTGTACTTAAAACGCGCTTATAGTTTAACTGAGTATTAGCGAGCCGTTTACATGCTTTAATTGTGCACAATACATTACTACATTATAAACAATATAAATAATATAAGTTTATAAAACATACAGTGATGTCCTCACCCAATCAATTGTGTTAAATACATTTTGCATTTATTCTTGTAACTTTTTGAACTTATCCTGTATTTATAGGATTTCAATCCTAGCTATTTTAGTCGACTACCATAAATCAATGAAATGAAGTATGTAACATATTAATTGTAAGAAGAATCAATAAAATATCAACAGGAAAAGTAATAAATTAATAAGGTGCTTCAAAGCTGAGTGGAGATTTGAGCCCAGGAGTTGGGACATTGTGAGTTGTTGATTTGATATTATTATATCATGCAACAATGTGACGTCACTCGGCGTGATAAGGTATCTTAGGAGCTATTTTCACGGTTCGTATTTTAGGTAATTTTGGTTAGTACATCTATTAATATTATTTCGTTGAAGATAAGCAAAATGCAACAAGAGAATTTTTAGTGACCTAAGATCATATAAAAAATTGAGAAGACGCTCTAATGAATCCTTACTTGAGTTACACTTAATTTAACTTCTAAAACACTAAATGTCGGTGTTAATAAGCTCTTTGGGTAGAATTATTAGGTTCTTATTAATCTACGATTCTAATACAATTTAATTAGTAATGTTATAGGAATGATTAAAATAACATATTGAGTACAAACAAGTAGGTAAGTACATACATATAAGTAAACAATATAAATATAGGGAGATATAAATGGTTCTTGTTTACTTCAAAGTTGTAATTATACCTTGTGTATCAAATTCATTATATTACTGTTCATCATTTTAAAGTTCAACAACTTCAAGGTATTAATTACACTGTTCTGGTCTGTCGTCTGATTTCGTCGTCTGATCGTAACATTTGCAAAAGAATATTACTACTCAACAAAATTGATAGCAAAAATATAAATATTAAATACCAGTATAAATACTACTTTTAATATTGATGATGTTGAAGAGCTTTGCAACAGTATAATCTATTCTAATACAATTAATTTCAAACTATACTAATATTATAAAGATCAGTTTGTTTGTTTGAACGCGTTAATCTCAGACAGTACCGGTTCGATTAGAAAAAATAATTTAGTATTAGACAACCCAGTCTTCGAGGAAGGCTATAGGCTATGTATCATTACACTGCTACTGAAAGGAGAGGAGTGTCAATAAAATTTTATTTTAAACGGCGGAATTTTCTTCCTTCTGAGAGTTTAAGTTGCGTGCGCTGCGTAAAGAGTTAAAATTAATGTAAATGGTGCTTCAAATAATCTTTCTCCTTTAAAAGATCTAAAACAGTTCGCGACAGCATATATGTATCTTTTAAGGTTGACTCACTATAATCATATTTTCACACACACGTCACGGGCACCAGGAGACGTATACGAAGTTGGGTAGGTCAGCTAGTGTAGAATATGACAGTTCTTAAAAGACCAGTGACATTTGAGCTTAAAGACAAAAATAACCATCGTCTCTAAGCATAAGCTTGAGCGCTTATTCATGGATAGAATGGGATTGCAAATTACAGGAAATTGTTATTGGGAAGTACTTGTAAAACGTTAGGTAAATGTAAATCTTAGTAAAATGCTGTGTATATGCACAAAAATCATAATGAGATAGTTACTACTATACCAATCCTTTACTCTAAACTCAGTACTCTTCATCTACAACACCATATTATTGTAAATTGTAATGACTTAATAACAGTGTAGTTTATCTCAATGTACAACGAGGCATAGTTGTGGGTGTTTTAATTAAATAAATTGCTTTATCTAGAGACAATGGCTCATGGGGGGAAGCTTTATTAACACGATGGGTATCTACGTCATACGGGTGTTACTCATTTACTTAACAAATAGAATTGATTTGTTTGATTTTAATCTTACGCCGCACTATATTACATTATAGAGACAAAGGGCGTGTAGACCTCTTCATAATTGGAATAAATATATTCTGGAACATAGATATTTATCACGTCAAGGTCAGACCAGAGATTGTTTGGTGGAGATTTTTCGTGCATGAGCACTAAATGTACTAAATATTAAATAAATAAACCCGAATATACTTTTTGTTTGTAAATACTTAATAATAACAATAATTATGATAATCTGAAATTAAATTTTATGAATTGTATGTAAGCCCTGATTTCTAAACTAGTGTGAGTTGTATGTTGAGAACCAGTATCTTTTCAAATTTAGATTACACAGTTATGTTCAGTACATTCTTAAGTACGTACATTATATCCAATACTTATAACGTAAAACCTACTTCTGGGTGCTATATACGTACTTGTGCGTGTACGTATGTATGTATGCTTACAATACACACCCAAACATACAAACTAACACACAAACTTCGAAGCAAGTATTTACAGAAATTGCCGATCATACAAGCATTCAAACCCGAGACCTCAATCACAGCAGTCGCCAAAGTAGAGATTTTGGAAATATATTGAATTACTCAGTAACTACTTTTTCTCTCTCAGTAAAAAGGATTTTTTGGCTATGTAGAGAAATTTTACTTCACCTTAAATCTGTTTCATAGTCGTTTGTCTATTCATTAATAAATGTATGTACTTTGGGCGTTAAACCATACACAGTAACCTTCTTTCAACGTAACTATGTCTCGCAAAACATCGATTTCCAAAATGTAATACACGATTATTAGTTTTTGTTTAAGTACATTAAACACATGGCTTCAAACGAACCGCCGGCCGTTTTGTGGTAGGTGCTCCACTTACTGCCTTAGTACAAAAGCGTGAGAATACGGCTTGTAACGTATTCTGATATTTGTTCTTGAATGATATTTACTCATTTGCTTATAACGATTGTGTAAGAATGTATGCATACATACATAGAAAGTTACATTTAAAGAGGTGAATTATAGACTTTCGAAATTGAAGTAGAATATTAAAAAGTTTTAGCCTGCTATCGTTTGACATATTTACATTCGATATATTTTTCCATAAATTAAGACGATCGATTCAATGTTAAAGACGTACTCGTCCAAATTTGATATTAATGATGAATTTATGAACGTCTTTTATTTTTATACATATAATAAAACATGTAATTATTATTTTTTATAACTTGCTGTATATTTCAAAGTGATAAATATATAAAAAGCTTTTTTCTGCGGCTCCGTCTGTGTCTTTCGGTATAAAAATCGATTCAGTAGATCCAATGTCACAAACTCACAAGCTTTAACTTTTTGTATTTATAAATACAATTACTATCAAAAAATTATCCTTATAATTTTATTTTCTAACTGTAGACTGAAATCTTAGTAATAAAAAGATTTCAGTTAATAGTTAGCCATAATGTGTACTAATTCTATAAAATCCGACATACCGAAAACGTAGTAGAGCCAAGCTGATTTCAGAATGAATCGGACGGCTCGACCAGGACAGTACTACCCTCACACAGAAGACCAACCTAAAAATGAGAGCATTCGTGCTGTCGTATTTCGTTGGTGAGTTTGAGATAGGACATTGGATTTACTGAGCTGTCATGGTATGAGTCACCATCCTGTATTGTCTGCTCTCACACTGAAGATGATGACCCCTTCTCCTGGATTCCACTCATACTTTCCATCAGGCAGACTAGAGTCACAATGATAGGCTTAAATATTTAAAATAAACTTGTACTTTTGACTCTTCGGCTCCAGCTGAATAGAGGTGAAGAGACCTTTGTGGGGTAGGTTGCCAGTAATAGCGTGCGACTGTTAAAGTTCACAAAACATTTTCTGCATTCAAAACTGTGCAAAATTCTACAATGTATACCTAAGCATCCAAACGTTATCCCTTGTAAAGTACACATACACTTCTCAGCAGTTGAGAAACATCAAATGGTAAACACTACAAAATATTATCTATCATTAGGTTTGATGTGTATTGTCGTCACTGCCACAAAAGCCGTACTAATATATTATCCTTTCTTATCAACAATTAATTATTTTGGAAATAATTTCATTCTCTTCAATATCTAGTCTGCGAGTAAATTTATACAGTCTTTATTATAATATTTTGCTCACGACTTTGCTTCGAATTGATAATACGCAATGTTTCTCGTTCATTGTACATGAGCGATGATTTAATTCAGATTACGCCGAACGAATATTAATATTGGAAAATGCGTGAAAGATATGTTTACACTGTATACAATGGTGGTCAGGACGTTATAAGATCATGTATTGGTATACCAGGTTACATAAAGAAATAGCACACGCCTACGGAAATCGATTATAAAGGTGTTATATTATTCTGTGTGATATACACAGAAGACCAACTTTAAAAAGACAGTATTCCTGCTGTCGTATTTCGTAGGTGAGTGTGATTTCGGAGGGCCAATGATGTGGTAGAATCTAACTTAATGGCCATAGTGTGGGTGACCATGCTGTATTATCTGCAGTCACAATGAGGTTAATAACCCCTAGTCCCGGATTCTACTAATGGTACAGATTCCAGAACGATCTCCGTCCTATATAAGCGCAAGATTAGGGGTGACGAATAAGTCCATTGTCATCCTAGCAGAAGCAGGCTGTTGCACTAGTTCGACGTTCCCGATATTTGACCTTCGGGGTTCGCATCCACGACTGCTATCTTATGATAACAACCGGGACCGACTGCTTAACGTGACATCCAGTGTAGTCTATAAATCATGAGACATAGTAGGTACCTAGTCTTCTCCTTTCCATCATCTAATTTGGTCTCTATCTTGTTCAACACTACAGACAGAAAAGACTGCTCTTCAGGATTTATGAAATTAGATTAATTCAAATGTAAACTTAAAAACATTTGATTTAAAATATACACTATATTAAAAAAAGCTAAAGAACATTCTTAAGCAATATTCATAAACAATATTCATAAAATAATAATGAAAATAAAACTGCCCAAAAACATGACTAGCAGAAACCATTACTTATTTACAGTTTCTTAAGTCAGCTTTATTCGTATAAAAACTCGACTCGGGAAGGATGGCATGACCTTTATCAAAATATCATCAATCATCTCTGTTTACGTCTAAATTATGTCAGATATTCTTCCTAAAAAAAGAATTGGTGCGAGTTAATCTAAAATATATAACGAAACTTATTTGAATTCAATTTTTCTGACTCCAGACAAGAAATAATTTGTTGTTTGCATTTTTTGTACTTTTTGATACGGGCAATATGACAACGTAAATTATTTTTGATTGATGTTTGACAAACCATTTTTTTAATTAATTTTTAAGATATATTTAGATATATAAAAAAAAGAAAAACTAAAAAGGCCGTCTCAAATTTAGGACGAAAGGTTCGTAGGCGGAATTAATAGTTGTATCTATATGTATATATATATATCACTGTTATTCACTTTCTATTCGTACGATCGTTTGATTAGGGTTAGAGTCCATCAAAATGAATACAAAAATTAATATCTCTCGTACCAATTAGTTGATTAGCGATGCGCCCTATTTCTTAATAAAATTCCAAATATTCTAATACTTTCCTAGATTCTTACAAAGTATGTCACAATATTAAATATGTATTGGTTAATGATATTGACATAAGTACCTAGAAACCGATTTGTTTATTGTATAATCTCTTGTTTTGAAACTAGCTATATTTGTTTTAGAATAATATTTGTATTTACAGATAAACTTTCTAAATTCTCAATACCAAGTTTATTATGCATACAATATTAATAACTTTATAAAGATACTGTTCCCATGTGAGAATAATAACTGTGATATATCAGTAGATCAACCTACTCAGACAGTAGGCTCGTAGAAAGAATTTCATAGGAACACAAGTTATTTGAATGATGTATTTGTAAGTTTTTAATTCACATAAATTGGAAGATGATGCAATACCTAAATGGTAACTGACATTTAAATTCAAACAATCAATTATGAGCAAAAGAGAATGTTAAGTTGTTGTCAAATGATTCGTTACAACTTCTATTAAAGATTGATAAGACCTCTTTTCCAGAATTATTTGCGTTCAGGGTTATGTATTATTTTCTTTCATATTCCTCAATCACCTCACGTCCTCTCCTTAAATTAAATATTTCATGTATCAATTACATCTAATTTATGTGAAGTACAGTTAAAATATTATAGAACTATGCAACTTATTATTCGACTGTAGTACTAACATTAACCTGTATAATCAATTCAAAGAAAATTTGAATCATAATCGAAATCCATTTGGTTCTTCCAACGTACGTATGACAAATTTATAATAAACTTCAGTCCTAATAAAACATAACTACAAAAGAAACAAATTATGCATTGTAAGCGGCATACAAATACAAAATACATTTTTGTACGCGTATGTACTACAAAACTTTCTACAATTGAATGAAAGAGTTTACTTCATATTAGACGCGTAAATATCCACTCGGTATGCGGTATTCATATTTACGCCGTCAGTAAATTGCTATCAGGCGTAATGTAATAATATAAATTTACATAAATTTTCTATAACATTTACATTAAGAATAAATGAATTGTTGGATGAATGGTGCCATGGCCGGAAGACTCTTACACTACGTCGGTTTAGTCAACCACATCACTAAAATGTTTGAAGGTAATAGGTAAAACTGCTACTTTATTTATCTTTGTAACCATATATTTCCTGATGCAGTGGTGGAAGCAATAAAAGTTGTGGAAGATAGATTGAGATTAAACCCAGCTTTTAAAATATGGATGCTTCAGAACTCTCTATAAATTTAAAACCACGTACTAGAAGCTTTCTTTATTTCTTAGAGAATATGATAGATGATTCGTATGTGCGTTCGAATATAACTAAACATTTTGTTTAATAATTTAAACTTCTCGTTCTTATAATTACTGGCAAGACAAAACTGCGTAGTTCTGTCTAGACCTGTTTAGTCATAATCTTTCCTAAGCAATGTATCACAAGGTAAAAACAACTGTGTAGAAGACATATTTCAAATCATCAGAAGTAAATGAAAAATATAATAGTAAAGAGAAAGTTCAGAAGAATTTAAAACTAAGAAATGACTTTTTAAGTTATCTTTTAATAGTACTGTACATGAATTAAGTCCCTCGGTCGCTTATTCTTTCTCTTGACACCACAAATCCTTAAAATAACATTGTAAACAAACATCTTCCCCAGTGAGCTATTGTCGGCCATAAGTTTGAACTTAGGTCTGTGTTCATAACACTATTTCAATAGCAGCTTAATAATAAAACCATATATGTACAACAAAAGCTGGTACGGTGCGCTTTAACCGTTAGAACAAATATAAGAATTGAATTATACAAATTATATCTGATATTATTTATGTTAATGATTATATTGATTGATTACCTCTTTACATTACATTTTTATGCACATTACCATAAGTAGATAAAATTATAGGCAGTAAGCTCTGTGACATTGTCTGTACACAAATGAACCTAAAATATTGTCTCCAATGACACAAACCATGTAATGTACACATATTTTATCTTAGATAAGTCTTCTAAATGGTAATTTTGGATAAAACTGTCAACTACAAACTGGCGCTGAGAAAAGATTAATAAAATTTGAATATTGTAATGACTAGTCTCACTGTGGACTATGCTCATAATAGGTAGTATGTCTTGCATTGGAACACAAAGTACGGAATAGGAATTCCCTTAATATTACTATATATTCTCGTTATTGTATAACATGGCAGTTTTATTTTTGTTGAAAATGTTTCAATGCTATAGGTAAATAAACATACCATACCAAACAACTTTTAATACCTACTCAAAGAACTTAACTACCTATTAGAGACTTTTTAAGTTCAGTATGTGCTTACTTGGCAAACTTCTTACAAAAATAACGAAATAGTAATATAATCGGAAGGACAAAATTTTAAATCTACGGCGGTTATGAATTTCTACGGAAACCTTTTCTATGCGTGGCCTGACATGGACTTGGCCGATTTTTAAGTACCTACTTTTAATTATGGATTCCTGTATGTTTCTTCTTTAATCATTCTTTATATCAACATGTGAGATCTTTCTTGTCATATTCTCATTAACACAGTACATTCATATCTATATGTAATCGACAAAGAGGATGTATACAACTTATTTTGAAATTTCTATGTAAAAGATGCATAACATTATTTAAAAAAAACTTGTAAGATCAAAACCATCACGCGTTTTTACTTGAAGTTCGACCTTCACCAAAACGGCTGTTATTACTTATAATGGACATTCCGAAGTAATTGTCTACGAATGAATCAATTACTGTAACGGTTTCCAGTAACTATAGTAAAACAATAACAGTACTTTAAAACAGTGCTGTAAGGTAGTTTGAATTACTAGCATTGACCGGAGGCTGCAACTACGCTTTAAAGCAGTATTTTTAATTTAACATTAGTTGATAAAATTCTTCATAAATGGTTTCACGCTATGAAAACATAACAGAGAACCGTTATGAAAAACATTACGCATAAGTTCTTTACGCAATATAAGAAAACAAGGAAAAATACCTAAATAAAATTTGGAGTGAATTTTGTAAAGAATACTAGTCAGCAAAATAACCATAATATAAAACAGGCGATGGTACTTAAACATTATTAGTAATTATACATCCAAAATCTACCGAACTAAATATAAGTATACAACTAAAAAGAAATTTACTATCGACGAATACATCTATTGCGTAAGCACAGTCCGGTTAAAACGTACGAACATATTAAAATTCGTGTTAAACAAGCGGAAATAGAAGTTGTGTTTGAATGAAGCCGTCATTGACATCGTCTGTAACTATTATCGACAATGCGGACTGCACATTGAAAGTAATTGAAACGCGTTTCCAATGTTAAACTGTATTTTTGTATCAATGTTACGAGAATATAAATCAATACGGTGTAACTACGGCGAACCAATTTAAAAGTAAAAAATGTAATAATATATGCACTTTCCATCACTTTTGAACTATGATATAAAGCTAAATCCGAAAGATGATTACATCAGCTTTAAGATCACAATTATAGTACATACAGAGTTTCATTTCGGTGCGACAATAAAAACTAGGTTACAATTAATTGCCAGCATTTGTTAACATACATAGTTACATGTGAAGTACCGTAAGCGTGTTAATTAAAATTAAGTTAAATAGTTTATGAAAGGTGCAGACATGGTTTTATTTAGATTCTCATAATGTATTCCTGAGATTTACTTGAAAGCGAATAGTTACTCGTAAAGTAGTTTATGTTGAGACCTATGAAAAATAGTGCATTACAATAAATATTTTAATAATAAGTAAACATCTGACACAACGTCATCTAGTCCCGAACTAAGTAGAGCTTGTACTATAGATACAAGACAACTGATATAAACACGATGAGATATACATTTTTGTTACAATTGTTTGACAATGAAGATGTTTGATGCTTACTAGCTTTTTTATCTTTGGTGTCTAGCCTATTTCTATATGAAAGGTATTTAATAATAATAATAATAATAATAATAATGTTTATTTCAAGAATACGATACAAAAATGTTAACATTTACTGTGACAGCCACACTAGGCGGAGCCTGTGTTGTGGCTATCAAACGATAAGATTATCTTATGCCTAGGACTTATATCTACTTGTTAATACTAATAATACATCTATTTAAAATTCTCAGTGCAAGTGTGTGTGTGTGTGCGTTTGAGTGTGTGTGTGTGTGTGTGTGTGTATTTCTCGTTACTATTAACATAATACATTTTTGATGGTTTCTACATGCGAGTAAGGACTTTTAAATACCATTAGTTAGTGCAATCGTTTTCGCTGATGAGTGTGTAACCGGATGCCTAATGATGCAGAAGCATCTCACTAGCCATATCGGGGTCACCATACTCCATTGTCTGCACTCAAAATAAGGATAGTGACCTCTACTTCTAGATTCTACTCATGTTTTCTATCAAGCTACCTTTGGTAGGCTAAATTTATAAAAAAAAAACACCTAAATATCTATAAAGGCATTTAATCAACTGGCTACAATGGAGACGCACAATTTTAAACCAGAACACGATAGGCTCCAACGACAACTCCACACCGATAAAACATAAAGTACTTACATGTATACGATTGTAATTCAGCGACTAATTAAAAGTTATACAGGCATGACCAGCGTAATTACTATGAGATTAATGTTATGTTCAGTTCAGTTTTATAGGCCTACCTTATGCCAAGCCTCGTGAAGTAAGTAAATTACCCCATCGATCACGATATAAGAATACTAGAACTTGGCTATCGACATTATCGTTTGAACAATGAAGTTTTTAATCATAAACGGTTTATACCGTGCTATGTGACCTCAATATTAATTGTATATACGATATTTAAAACTGTATCTCTTTTGGGTAAAGAGGTGTTTTCGCTATTAATTAAGTAATGTGTGATCACGATCGCTTTAATGTATGATTACTAGGTACTTACATATTTACATGAGTTTTATACGAGTTATATAAATCATCAGAGAGAATGGAGTTCTCAAATAAGTTTCAAAGAAAATCTAATGTACTTGACGGGTTGAATTATAGCATATTTTCAGTAGTTTGATGTAATGACCTCTTCGATAAATTCGGCACTGGTAAAGATAAGTACTGACGCGTAAAAAAGCTTAGCTGTTGTTACTGTGGTGACTCACGTTAAATAAAATACAATGTTTCATCTAAATGATGGGTTGGGTACAGAATGTCTGTCTGTAATTTTCGAAGAAAAGACATTTACAATTGAGTTACAAAAATAATAAACTTAGTAACATTATTACTGCTAACTGCCATAAAATACGAGTCCAGACAGGTTATTAAAATCTTAATTTAACTAACACTTAAAGTAAACGTTTAAAAATAGAATATGTTTGATGTTTCTTCTGCCCTAAATTATACACAGAGTTTTGGGGAAATAAATTATTTGTAAATAAACATTAAATTTACTGACATCTAGTTTTGACAACCTTTGAATTTAGTTCACCTTCAGGGCTGCAGTCGTTGCCAGTCACTCCGTGTAAAAACTAAAATTAGGTATAATACAGACTTGGAAGATGATGAATCAGTAAATGTTATGTATTATTGCAAATAATTCGCAAATCTTCAATTGGTTTTTAAATAAAAGATCTTGAATATAGTGTTGCATTGAAGTTACAAGTTTAAAGGTTAACTTTAAGAAAGGAAATGCAAAAAAATTAAATATCACGTGTGTATAATCTGAGGTGGAGATGCAAGACCATGCATAGTTTATTCAGGTAAAAGATCTTACATATTAAATTGCATTAATAGTTTTAAGCATAGCTAATTGATTAATGTATTGTTGAACCATCTATTATAGAGTTATATTAGTTGTAATATAAATATGTATGCAAAATTATATACTTCATATATTCACACTATGCATATCTATTAGTGTGCAACGTGAGTACTCTGTCTTCTTTTGTCATGTTACTTGAACCCAACATATTAATTATTAACCGTAAGTGAATAACACATTTGAATGATGAAATACTTTTTTGATGAAACAGGTGAACAGACTACAACTTTTTACTTCCCAGTGAAAGATCATAAAAATGAATATAATAACACTGAGATAGTTTGCTGTCAAGTGTTAGCTTAGTGTACATGTTCTTTAAACGATGGTCTCGATACACCTTACAATCAGTTTGCGTAGGCATAATGTGTAACTATGTCTATTGAAACTCCAAATACCACACAAGAATATAGAAAATAAGAAAATTTTTGTACGTCACGTCCGTGTTATTGTTCAAACTCGGTAGCTTTCGTCCATGGTGGTCTTTGTCTAACAAGTTAACACCTACACTGGTCGGCTATGATTGATAAATGTTTTTATTACACCGCAAGTGCAACAATTCAACCAGAGAAAATTACTTTGCACATAACGAAGCTCAAACAATGGTTAATGACGTTACGCCCTGTGACGAATCCAGAAGCCGAGTAGTGGCCTCAAACATTCGTACAACGATACCCGCTGTGAAAAAGGTTCCAAGTCTAAAATGAACACGTTCGTAGAATTAAATTTAAACCTTTAGTGTAAAAAATGAATACTTGAATATTAAAATAATACATTTGGCATTCATTATTTTCTTCAAAGATTGCCATTTAAATTTAAACACACTCGGAACGAACTGCAGTCTTGACAAAAACCGTATAAATGTCTATGGCTATTGAACTACTTCTTTTAAAATAGCACAGATTTAGATGGTACTAAAGTACATATTTAATCAGGAAAATTTGTTGCTAACAAATTGTATACATAATTTTAGGTAATATATAATAAATAAATATTTAGATCTTCTTACACACCTAGTCATAGTCATCTAGTTCCAAACTAAGTGTATTATGGGTACAAGACAACTAATATTCATACATAAACAAATATTTTTTTGTAAATACAACGCCATTATTATACATAAAAAATACCCAGACTCCGTAACAAACATTTGCGAATCACACAAACATTTTGTCCGACCGGGAAATCGAACCCGAGACATTAAGCACAGCAGTCGCATAATGCGCCACTAAGGTAATAAATGTATCACAGAGACACTATTATCAGTTCCTAAAAAATAATTAAACGGTTAACGTAAATATTCATAATAAGTGTAAACAATATTTTGTGCAGTGTAATCTCTTCCTTTATCCACACATTATATGCATTATCTAGTTGATTTAATACATTTATAAATCATTAAAAATATTATGCTAACATTGTTTTAAATTCGAAATATTTACGATGTATAAGTAAACAGCTACCTATACACATAACAATGCCACTACGTGAGCCATCCACTAACCGACACAAAAATGTCCGCGATTTGCGACGCTACCCCATAAATTAAAAAGATAAATGGTTCACCAACAATGACTAAATAACCCCTGCGTTTCTTATAACACTCGAAAATAAGCTTTGTTTGGTATTGGGAATAAAAAGTTGAAATGTCCATATGAGTAGACTTACAATGCCTTCAAATATTTAAGGGGACGTTTACACGCGTGGGCTCGCCGATTGCTGCAAAAAAACGAGTGCAGCATTTGATACACTATTTTATGGACGGTTTTGGTCTATTAAATAACTTATACGTCATATAATAGCATTGTATTTTGGTTTAAATATAGCAAGTTATTGGAATAAGATTTTACAAGTCTTTATTTGGCTTTATGCATCTTTTTATGGTCACGACTAGTTCCCTGCATTTGATTCTCGCATTCACTGTATTGAATTGTTAGTTTGTTTATATATAGAGAAAATTGCTTTAAGTCCGTTGGTAGGTTTTATGATTTTAGACCACCATTACCTTATATTTTTCGATTAAAAGAATTTCCTACACAACACTGTCTGTATAATGGCATTAATTAATATGGAAATCCATTGATTTAAAAAATCGGGTTTATTCATTTGTAATATCTAAACTAGACTTCAACCAATCAACCTATTACAATTCACTGGTAGATACAGGTATCTCTCAATGAGTAGATCTCTCCCGTCTTTAATCTTCTGTCTGCAACTTTCAATCTATATTATTTCACTTTCTTAGATGGTTAATCTAATATGTCTAAGATGACTTCTACTTCACCTACACCCTTGGGTTATTTAAACTCTTCTGCACTTCAGTTACTTACTAAAAATATTGTTTATTTTTAAAGAATAGTCGTGTAGCAAATGATGTCAAACTTAATGAGAAATATTATCGTACATTATATTCATAAAATAGGTAATAATTAATACATACATTCGGTATCTGCTGCATACGTCGTGCTTTAGTTGAATAAATGCACTGTGCATTTATTGCATACAGTAACTGTTTTACACAGAAATACCTATGCAGGTACACCTACCTGATTTTTATGACCATAGCATCTAAGCTAATAGAATTAAACTAAAGATCACAAAACCCTGTTCTCATAAAAACGGCATTGTATAAAATAAGTGTTTACTCTGTGTTGGTCGGTTTGTTTGAAGTGGCTTCCATTTCTGTTCATAGCAACCCTTCTACACATGTGGCAGATAAAGATGAAATGTAACTCATACACACTCCCCTTTTAAGATTGTAATCGAGTTTAAAATTTTATGACTTAGAATCAGTACAAAGTTATCATTGAAGATATTCTATTCTACCATTATGATATAACAGATGTTATGTAGACTTAGCCCAATAATTACAGATCAACAAGTATAAACTACTAAAGATATTTTTTTCATATCAGACAACAGGTAATATTTCATTCTTTTACCCTAACGTCACAACATGAGATGAACTGAGAGCCAACAAAATAATTTATAGTTATCATAACAAATTAACGTGCCCCTGTTGAAAACAATTGACAACAACAACAAGTACTTGACAACAACATACTCTTGAAAAACGTATGTTATGTACTTGATTATCTATTTAAATTTATTATTTCTTATACCTAATCGTTTTGATTTTAAGTTTTGAATCTTATAAAAGACATGAAGAAATTTTGGTTCAAATTACTTTATATCGTACATAAATTTGGAAAATGTAGACAGAATTTAAAAAAAAAACATGGGTACGAGTACGTCTAAAGTTAGCCAACTTCAATAAGTTTTTAGATAGCTGCTTCTTTTTTGTTTACGTATTAATGCGTTAATTTTGTATGACGTTTTCCAAGTGAGCGCATTTTACAAGTTAAGCCTCTATAACTCCTGAACTAATGAAGTCATCTAATCCGTTATAGTTTTCCTTCAAAGTTCATTATGGACAACCATTACGAACTTTTTCAGATTTTTTGAGCCAGCCGTTTAGCTATTAGAGGGGGGGGGCGCCTTGTTTTTACAAAGAAGTGCCATTTAAAGTCGAGAATATCTCGCAAACGGATACCTAAATCAAAAAATGGTATTAGAAACGTATTAGAATGGACGGACCGACGGACGGACAGACGGACATAACGAATCTATAAGGGTTCCGAGTCATAAAAACTTCGGAACCCTAAAAAACACTAAAGAACTAACGTTACTAATCTTCCTGCTCTTTTGTAGCTAAAACAAAAGCAGTGACTTACCGGTACTGCTTTGTTGGTACTAAATTTTTATTTAGAACTTGTTTATATACTTTTTAAATATCCTTTTCTAATTTATGCAGTACACAGTTTTTATCAGAAAGGCACATGAAACAACAATGGTTTCCAGCCAATTACTTCTTACATCTTTAGGACGTAACCTATTAGTGACACTGCCCCTGCTCTTTGACAGCAGAAGATGGATGCACCGAGCCCAATGCGCACAAATTACATCAACCAATTTTAGCCACAACCTTCGCAATGATATTACGGCATCGGAATCTCACCCACGATGTTTAGCTGTAAACTACAACGAAACAACTAAGCTAAATTTGAAATTGGATATGGCATAAATAAATATTTGGTCTTGATGTTAACACAGCTGAATGGTAAAGATCTTTATAAAGACTAAAACAGTTTATATTTTCAAATCAGAATTTAAAATTTGTTTATTGCAATTATTAATATTGTTGATATTTTTATTAAAATACCTATTTCTAGTAACAATGTTTTATTGAAGTGAGCCTGTTGTCCCTTTTGGGGAGCCGTAGTTCAAGACTCGGGCCCCTTATAGTTTCGTAATGTCTGTCCGCCCATCCATTCGTCCTCGACTTACCGTCTAAATGGTATCATTGAATTGACTGCCTTGTTGGTCAAGTGGCTAGCGTATGCGACTGTTGATCAAGAGGTATTGGGTTCGATTTCCGGGTCGGATCAAGTGTTTGTACGATCTGCAAATATTTGTTTCGGAATTTGGGTGCTTCCTACGTATAATATGTATGTAATTAGAACCAAAAAGTATATATGTATTTATATCAGTTGTCTAATACCCATAGTACAAGCTCCGCTTAGTTTGGGACTAGATGATCTTTTCGTAACTCCTAACATATCTCCCTATAAGAATTTGTCCACGCATCGCATCCTCCCCTCTGCAGTATATCCCCTTGAAATTTTAGGGGAACGCAATCATTCCCTTTGATTCTTGTTCCTTCCTATTCAATTAGAAGGCGTCTCTGACTTTTGGAAAAAAAGATTTCGCTTTGATATTAAAAGGCGGAAAATAAACCAGGTCCACTCGTAACCAGATATATAGACATGAATAATTTGTGTTTTGATGATGAGATTTGAATCACATTTTCTCACAGAAAAGAATACTTTACAGCCAGTTGAATTTTAAAACTTGAATACTTTTTTTTATTAAGGACTAGCTTCTGCTCGCGACTGCGCCCGCATTTGAAAGTAATCAGTGCAAATTAAAGAGTGTCCTACGTATTACCTCAAGAATGAAAGTAACTAAATGCCAAATTTCATTGACACAGTTACGACTTTTAGGTTTTTTTTTTAAGGCAACTCCCGTATTCCTGTGTCTCTGTGAACTTTACAAATATACAACGTGTAACGAGTGAAAAAAAAAACTTCAGAGTAAATACCTACTTGTGATTTTAAATTTGAAGTTCAAAAAAAAAGACTAACCAAAATCTACCTTAAGAAGAAGTCCTTGTCACTGACATTCTAACTAGCCGTCATGGTGTGGGTCACCATGCTGCATTGTTGCATTGTCTGCGTTCCCAATGCATACGATAAAGAGAAAAATATGACTGCAAATTTTAAGAGTTAAACATTACTATTTTATTGCAGTTTTAAAACCTTTTGAGAAATGTGTGAAAATGTTCGTATTTTTTAATTTTTATATTTATGTCCATTACTTTGAAAGATTTTATTACGAATTCCTACGTACTAAATTCTCCAAAGACGAATATGACAGTGTCCTATAGTAATCTTCTTACAAGCGCTCTGCGTATTTTATTCTCCACTGAATTCGATGTAAGAGACAGATCTTATCTATAGGTACCATAATAATATAAAGCTGAAGAGTAATGGTACGATTTATAAAAATCTTTAACTATTCAATACGCTAGTTACCGAAGAAGGCTATTGCTATACACATATATATTATATATATATACGATCAAAAGAGCGAAGTATCAATAAAACATGTTGCAAAAACAGGGTAAAATTATTCCTTTTGAGAGCTTCCATTGCGTGCACTTCGTTATCAGTTTGTTTCACAAAAACAATGTCTAAGAGAATATAATGTCAAATAACCTTTTTTTTAATAAAAACAAAATTGTTTAAGCTGTTATGTTATATCAAGCTACGGGCAATAAGCGACGTCAGAAGCGCAAGAAGCAGTAGATGTTGTGTAGGTCAACCAGTACTAGGTATAAATCTTTTTTTTTTTTAATTGAAAGTAATTCTTTTTGTTAATTTTATATCTATTAGTTTAAATAAAAGTGCCAAGTGCGAGTCGCCCTCGCCCATGAAGGGTTCCGTATCAGCAAGTAACATCATATAAAAGTTCTTGTAGTTCGTTGTAACTTTGATCGATGTTTTTATAATAGTGTATTGATTGAATGAAAGGTAAATTGCGGATTAAGATTTATGACATAATAAAAAAAAAACTACTTACTAGATCTCGTTCAAACCAATTTTCGTTTTTAGTTTGCATGGTAATGTACAACATTTTTTATTTTTTATTTTATCACTCTCTTATTTTAGAAGTTACAGGGGGGGGGACATACATTTTTCCACTTTGGAAGTGTCTCTCGCGCAAACTATTCAGTTTAGAAAAAAATGACACTAGAAACCTGAACATCATTTTTGAAGACCTATCTATAGACACCCTACACGTATGGGTTTGATGAAAAATTTTTTTTTGAGTTTCAGTTCTAAGTATGGGGACCAACGAAACGTGTGGTTTTTTTTCTATTTTTATGTGAAATCTAAATGCGGTTCACAGATTACATCTACTTGCCAAGTTTCAACAGTATGGTTCTTGTGGTTTCGGAAAAAAGTGGCTGTGACATACGGACGGACAGACAGACAGACATGACGAATCTATAAGGGTTAAGTTTTTTTTCCATTTGGCTAAGGAACCCTAAAAATCATTTCTGAGTTCTAGTTAGAATTACCAAAGTTCTTATAAGACCATTGAAGCAGAACTATACAATTCAGTCAAGGCCATTTGATCTAGCCTCAATTGAATGAAATATGTGTTGTACGTACGACATGTCCTCTGCACTGATCAAATCGTGCACTACTTTAAATACAGGTCACGTTAATTGAACGTATATTTACGGTTAAATTGGTTCGTGTTAAATGTTGTTCTTGAGAACGTAGTCACGTAATTTTCTTTAGTTTGGATTGTATTTGTATCTATACGTACTTCATGGAAAACAAGTATTTGTTTATCAATGGAGTATAGATATTAATTAATGCATAAAAGTACATTTTCTGACAGAAATAATGTGTTGAAATTCATTTTTAAGTTGTATTAAGTGAATTCATTTGACTCATTTCAGTATTTTTTTTGCTTTAAAATAATGCATGTCCTTAATATTTATCATAAGACTTACTACGAACTTACCACAAACAATCACAAAATAGTCAATTTCTTTACATTTAATCGAACTTTACAATTATTATTTTCGATTCTGAAATAGAAAGTTTATTCACACATTTGAGCCTGACAATGAACTTTTCGTTGTAGAATTGCAGTAGTTCACCATCAAGCAACATGTATTTTTGTTTACCCAATACATAAAAAAAGAGTATTATAAGTATTATCCATACATATTCACGCTTACAAGCAAATTGGCACACATTATGACCCGCGATTCGTTTCCTTCCTGGCTCAAGTCTGTCAAATGCGCGAACAATGGCTCCTATTGTAGCTTTTTCACAAATATCATACAGACACGCTCACATCCTGTTACTGTGAACTGCATTATCTGAGACTGTACTGAATCAGGTCAATGCTTTAGAAATGAAGTGACTACTAAAACTATCTTCTTTATTTATATTTTGGAATTTCGACATACATATATAATTTGCACAAGATGACTATTAGAAGATGGATACGAGAAGCCCAGGATCGAACCGATCGACATGGTTATAGTATTTTGTAAGTAAAAATTTTTAATTAAACATCAGACAGCTATATACCTCCCTTACCATGTTCTACCGTTTTTGTACATTTTCTGCATATTACATAATATTTATGTTTTATTTGATTCAATGCTAGTTCCTTACAAAAGTGTTCTCTCAATTATTAAATGACTTTTCAGATCAAGACAATGTCCAAAGTTCACAGGCACACTAGTTTCGTAAAAGTTTGTTCCGGCCTAATGAGGCGGCGTCATTGCGCAAGCGCTGGCGATGAGCGCTCGCTCATTCGCCACGCTCCGGAACTAATCGCACCCGAATACGGGCGTGTGTGGATGATGGTGTGATTTTTACTCATAATTGAAATAGATTGACTACTTTTGACTGGTTCTTTTGTTCTTTGAGTACCGTTGTTCAATATTTTTATCGACTTTTATCTTTTTTTGTTATACTGGCGTAGCCTTGACACCAAATATTTTCATTGTGTTTTCTAATCTTCTTCTTCGTGAATCTTAAAAATAAAAAGAACGATCCCGTTGGTCTTCAACTTAGTGACCCCGACTGCTAATAATAAATAATAATAATAAAGCCATTTATTCCATATTACCATTAAATTTTACAGTTTAGTGTTTAGTTTTTGTGTTAGTATGATTTTTTCTTATGTTAATATTAGTATTTTGTTAATTTTTCTTATTTTGCAATATGGACCCCTTGTTGGGTAAAGGCCTCCTCCATCTTTTTCCATAGCTCTCTGTCTTTGCCGGTGTCTATCCATTTATTGCCTGTTACTTGTATAATGTCATCAGCCCACCTTCTTATTGGTCTACCAACATTCCTCTTCCCTGATGGTCCTTTCCAGCGCGTGGTTTCTATCGTCCATCGATTGTCCGGACATCGGGCGATATGTCCTGCCCACTTCCATTTTTGCGTGAGCGCATAAGTGAGAGCGTCCGTCAGGTTTGTTTTTCTTCTAATAGTTTTGTTTTTTATTTTATGTATTTTTCTTATCTTCAACATGCTCCTTTCCATAGCTGATTGGGTAGTCTTAAGACTACCCCGACTGCTAAGCTTGATTAATTGATCATGGATTCAATGTCCACTCAGGACCAATAGTTGTGTGTTGAGCACGATCGTTCGTCCTAAATGTATGTGTTGCGTGTCATTTATCTGTAATACGTACAAAGATTTAGATACTTTCATCAGCACTTTGTTCTGCCTAGCTTAAGATCAGATCACCGTCTGTAAGATCTCTATAAAATTCTTTTTATAGGACTCATTAATTTTTCAGATCTTACTGCTAACCATTTCTCAGGTAACAATTAAGATGCAGTAATGCAAATGAATAGTAATATAGATAACCGGGATAGTCCACATACGACAAGTTTGATAAAATTACTGACAGCCGCAGATAAAAGTTGCAACTTATAGTCTCAACAGTTCAACGAAGAGATAAAAATAAAAACATTTGGTCAATCAGGCTTTACCTTAACATGAAAACGAGAGCAGTATATTGATTTTCAATGCAAATACGAACAGCCGTTTATCAAGAGATTGCATAAAAGTCGGTTTAACTTTGCTTCAAGTTTAATTACCGTGAGTGGGTGACTCTATTGGGATAGACGTATGCCAATCTGCGAATGACAGAAGTTACGACTTGCAGAGAACAAAACCGGTATTAATTAATTAGATAGTACCTACGATTGGAAAATGGATTGTCAGTCACTAATGTTAAGAAGCCTAGTGATGGGAATTAGATTAGTGCACCGACTTAATTTTTATTGACTTTTGACATGAGAATCTAACACTGTCTCAAGTTCAGTTTTAACTAGAAAGGTTTTAATAATTGTGAGTTATAATGAATAATGATAGATTTTCTTTTAAAGATTACGCTTCTGTATGTACGAGTAGGTACTAGAACTAACTTTTGCTTGCAATAATTTGTTCAAATAAAAGGAAAATGGAGCACTAATAAGAACTATAGTTAAAACCAAACAAACCATTTTAGACTGAAAATCGGGAAAGTAGTTAGATAGATAAAATAAGACTCGTGGCGTAAATATACAGTATATTTAATGTAAAAAGTTTAACAGAGACTTAAATAAAGGTAAATCATAGTAGCTATTTTATATAAGATAGTTCGAATTAGTATTTTACTATTATACATTATTATCTCTATTAATTTTTGTCGTTACAAAATGTCATAATAATTTTGTCACAAAATCAGTTAAAAATTGCATGTGTCAAATTCAAATGTTTAACTAAACTTTACATAGTATACAATGTCAATTGCTTAAACTGTGGAAGTGTACAATTTAAAATTTTATTGTATTGTACACAAAGGTTACGCTTAGATTTCATTTTGTGCTAGCAAACACTGTACGAGTAATAACGATTAATTTCCGCAATTTTTTACTTTCACAATGGCACATTTTAATAACATTAAATACAATAACTATTTATTACAAGGTATTATTTAAAAAATAGTAGCTATTTTGCTTTTGTAAATATATAAACATACGGGTAGATACTATAAGTAGTTAAGCGAATGAAATTGTTTTTTTTTTGCCAACTAAATTCCTAGAGGGCTTTAAAATTCCTTGTAATAGTCTCCTATCGGTACACGGTGCCCTGTGTAGTTTCAGGCAGTTTTATTCCGACATATCACTTCATATTAGGCTCTGAGTAGGATAAGATCGTGAAAGTTTAGAATATCATTACTTTCACATACTAATTAGAAAATCCAAAGATAACTCTGCCTATGTGCTTGTCTCTCTGTCTGTTACGGTTTCATACCAAAAATTTGCACCAATTTCAATGAAATTTGGCATGGAGTTAACTTTATACCACGAGTCCTGCTTTTAAATTAATACTAGTTACCAAATCCTAATTTCTGTTGTTGAATAATCGATCATGATCGATAATAATACAGTACACATATAGTACACAGATAGAACTATAAGCGATCACAAAAATTTTAGAATTGCTGAATATACACCCGTTATTTACTTGATCACCCGACCATAGCGAATATTATTCAAGTTCCATAACTACCAGTAAAAATAATAAAAACCTCTTATATTATTCAATTGTCATATCTGGAGATTTCTAAACATTATTTTACTACATGTGGGTACTTTATCATAATAATACTTTATGCATTTTAAAATATATTTTTTATCAATAACTCGTATAGCTTTAAGGGGCTCACTGACAATCCATAAATATCTCACGTCAATTCGTCATGCTTTTTTACATCTATTATTGTCAATTATTATAAATTTAATATCAGCATCGAGTTTTATTTAACCGTAAAAGGGGTGTTTATTCTTTGAAGTTTTTATACGCCTGTGTATTATATATCCCAAACAATACTTTGATTTGTTATTCATTTAAGTAGAACATTTGTACATTATTATTTTTATTTAGTACCCGGTTAATAAATTTACTTTATCTTAATCATTTTCATCAACAGCCTTCAATAGTCTACAACTGGTTTGTTTTAAGTCAAAGGCTTTTCCTTCGAAAGCAGGTTACGACCTACTGTACTACTGGACGGGGGAATATACAAAGTTTCTTTCCAATTTCAGTTTTCTTTGCAATGATATCACGATTGGATTTGCCCCCTTCGCCTTTTACGATACCCGTGGGATAAATAGTTGTGGTAACACTCCATATTGCTAATACATTACCTCACGGATGCATACGTGTACGGATACTTATCTAAGAAATCTAGTCATTGATAGATTCATTTTAGTAAGTCCTCTATATAAGGTGTACTTCAAGTTTAAGATAGGGATATAGCACTGAGATTGCTGTCTCAGGTAATAAGGTACTATTTAAAAATTAACTGTTAATATTATTCTAGTATCATTAACCATTAACCATATAAATATTTCTTCAAGCTACTTGCAATCAGTGCCAGTTAAACCAATATTTTCTTTGATGGATGATATCTCCTTCACGCCTCTAAGTATCGAGCGATGTTGGTCTAAAATGTTTACTCCAATCTTAACAGATGTTTGACCTATCACGTTATAAAGAACCTCTACTTTAAAATGCATGCTGGTTTGTTGGTTTAGTTTTTGTGATGATTGAACGGTTATAAGTACAGTTTAAGTATTCGATTTTGTAAAGGTGTGACCACATTAGAATAATAGTTGGCAAATGAGTGCAATGGTGCGCTTTATCAGTAATTTTAGATGTCGCAATAAGCAAGTTTACAGACTTGTGTTTACATTATTTTTAGAGAATTTAGTCAAATAATTTTGCAACTAGTTGAATTTCCTAGTACCTACGTAGCACGCATAAATAATTATTTATAGTGTGTGACCATGTATGAGATCGGATGCACAATCGTCTTAGTAGGCTGCCAAGGTGAGGGTCACCATGATGCTTGTCTGCACTCAAAGTGAAGATGGTGACCCCTTCTCCTGGATTCTACTCATGCTTTCCATCATTCAGAGTAGAGTCACCTTGGTAGGTTCAAATATATACAATATACTCACTTTCAGACACAGTATGGCAGGTCATAATAACAATGCAATTGAGGCTAAAACGTAGACATTTTTTGTAAAAAGAATTGGATAGATCCAAATACCATGCCAATACCATTTATTATCCATTTAGCATTTAGTAGAAAGGGATAATATTGAATCTTGAAATTACCTAAGTGACTTTACACACGAGGATTCGCAAATTTCATGTACGAATATTTAAATATACTTGTACATTTGTGACATATGTAAAGAAAGAGCATCGAAACAGCTGAACAATTTTTGTTGACATATTCTTGTACGAATATTTGCGAGTTTTCAAGTATCTAGTCACTTAGATCATTCAAAGATTCAAGATTATCTCTTTCAAATGAAAATTATAGAGTAAAGAGGCTCATTGAAAAATTTTGAGTACAATTTGATCAGACTCAGTCATTGCTTTTACTGATAACATTATTGAAAGTGTGTCAAGTGGCTGTATTGACTAAGATGACAGTGTATGATCGTATTACTTCGCTGCAAGTGCCACTCGGGGAAATGTAAACAGTTTATTATTATCATAGTAATGATAATAAAGTGAAATTCAACTGACACCGCACAGTTCGATTTAAGGTTAAGAAAAGACGACCAATCTTGAGACTTGATTTTGGGAACAAGATGACATTTACTTATTCAAGCGCGTAATCAGGAATTTTACTTCTAATGTACTATGTACACGAAGCTGCATATTGAAACCCTTAACGATATATATTAGTAAGAAATGTGGTGACTTAAAGCTTGACATTGCCTCAGAATTTATTAAAATATATCATAATGTTCGATGCCGATTTATGTATGTGTGTTTAACAAGTTAGTAGGTCACTCTGATTTCAGCATTAATCGGTCGACTCGGCCGGGGCAGTACTGTCTTCGCACAGAAAACCAACCAAAAATAACTACATCATCATGCTGTCGTATTTCGTTGGTGAGTGTGTTACCGAAGGGCATAAAGAGTCATTCTCAGTCAGTCAGTAGATGATGTGCGAGTGTGAGATGTTTCAGCATCATTGATGATCATCATCAATGACACAGAAACATCTCACTAGGCCGCCATGGCGTGGATCACCACGCTGAATTGTCGGCACCCATAATGAGAATGATGAATCTGGATTCTACTCATGCTTTCCATCAGGCAGAGTAGTGTCACCTTGGTAGGCTTAAATATAAAAAAAATACCGACTCACTATAAAGATATCGCACAGAATGAATAAATAGATTTATTGGTCTATTGATGTGTACATTTGCAGTAAGTGGTAACACAAAAGAAACTGATATTTTGACAGAATGCTCGCCCATAGTGTACTCATCCAATAGCTAATTTACTAATTACAGTTTATTGACAGTCGTCAAATACATTACTCGTAAGATACATTAGTTACTTTAAATAGGTAGTTTACTTAATTTTAAGGATAATGGCTCAGAAACAATATTATACTGATAGAAATGGAAAATAACAAGTCCATATGCGTAACATAATAAATAATAGCTGTGTAATAGTATTATATACTTACTGGATTAATGTGTATGCATTCTCTGTCTATCTACCATTTTGTACCTATTTATCGGAATTCTATTGTTTAACTGCTAGAATTTCAAAATATTTACTATTGAAACCAGACTTGATTTTCTTCACTCGTCCCATTGTAATTTCTCTGTTTTGTTTTTGTATAGGAATAAATTTTCATAAAACATGTAGTATAATCTATTCAAATAAATAAAATTGGAGTGTCTGTTTGTAATATTAAAATAACCGCTTTTTACTAAATGCATATGTATGTATGTAAGTATATATACACGGTATATATGCCAAAATATTTTTTTTACAATTTTTGTCTGTCTGTCTGTCTGGGTAATCTCTGGAACGGCTTTACCAATTTCGACGGGATTTTCACTGGCAGATAGCTGATGATATAAGGAGTAACTTAGGCTACTTTTTTTAGACTAGCTTTGCCCCGCGGCTAGTATAACATATTATTAACAGCAAAATTGTAACGCAAACTTTAGAAATGAGTAACTCGGCCTTTTTAATATCTATTAATACTGCAATGCTTGTAGGCTCAAATCGCAAAAGTTCGCGCATTGCAGGTATTTGTATTGTACACTAAACATAGGGCTAAATGTTTGCTTTAACTAAAGGTCGGAGGGCGCTAAAAGGTTTGCAAATAAAGCGGTTAAGTAACGCGTCAACTTAGACAATGATGTCTGTTTGACGGACCCGTGACCCCTGTTTAATATGGTGTATTTCTCAGGCAAAGTAGGTCGAAGACACTGTGAATGGCTTGTAAATATTGTAAAAAAAGAGTAAGCGTGGCAAAGAAACACGTTACTTCACACTTGAATGACGAACTCAATGGTACCGTTACCGTGACATACGGTATTCAATTTCTAGACGGGTAAAATAGTCGTGTGCAATTTCTATTGAACACGTTTTTACTGGCGCTTAAGATGATACTCAATTATTATATTAAGTAAAATAAACACTGAATAGTTTACTTAAAAATTACAATAACTTTTCCTTATCTTAAGAATAGATCTGCATATCTTATGAATACGAGAAACATTCGTATTTAAGATTTTCTGAGCATCTGGTTAGGATAAATATCGAGATTTAAATTATGTTAGTATGTAACTATCTGAGTCCCGCCGTGTTACGCGTGCTTCTTGTACCGTTAAAAATCGTGAGTTACTCCGCGGTTTCTCTAAACTAGTCTAAAATAAGTTACTCTTTGTATGATCAGCCATCTGCCAGTTATAGTCCCCTCTAAATCAGTCTAGACGTTACAGAGATTACCCAAAACCAACCGACAGACAGATAGCCAGAAAAAAATGCATTTTGGATGACAATACCGTATGTATACACTTTTATATGCATTTAGTAAAAGAAACTGTCAATTTTCAACATAAAGACACTCCAATTTTATTTATTTATAGAGTAGCACAGGTTTTATCTGATCTATGAATAAGAATCGTCAAAGTTTTCTTACACTTATTACCTACTATTAAATCAACGACAGTCGACTACAATTATACAGATATATTATAAACAGCGAAAGTAGAAAGTAAGTAGGCATTAGTACTACTATACAAAAATACTTGCAACGCATACCATATTAACTTAATTAATAAACCATATTATATTATAATAATAATATAATCAACAATCCCATATCAATTAATTAACAAAAGTGTGACAATAAGCTGTCATAAAACTAATTTAATATCTGAAAGAAAACAGTTTATTTGCCGACGCTCGGCGCCAGCTGTTACGACGAGGCCAGCGGTCAAAGACGATCGCGAAAGTTGCAGATATGACATAACTTTTCGTAACCAAACAATACTCGTTGATTCATACACGTATTTAAAAATAATTGAATAGGTACACTCAGGATTTGGAATTTGTTTGTAGTCGTAAGCATCCTTAAAGGTTTCTGTAAACAAAAGAAACACAATCAGATTAATAAATTAGTCATTTTATTAACATTTATGCTTTTATTTTTAAGATATTATTTTCTTTTCAAAAGTTAGCCCCGAACGTCTTACTTAATCTTACTCAAATTGTTTATTAAAATATACTTAATGAATGTTTAGTGACAACCCAGACAAGCTTATAAAAGCGTGCACGTTCACATCGTGGTACGTGTACCTTTTTATAAACTTATCGAAAGCGATTCATCATTCATTATGTATAAAGCACTAAAGTAGTTATGGGATATGGAAGTGTTTAAACCATGAATAGCTTTTCAAGAATCATTAAACTCACAAAAAAATATTAAACGTATAAGAACATAAATTCTATTGAAACTAAATTGATAAATGATCTTGTTCATATGTTTCGCGTCTGTAATTTATTAAGTTTTGATCTATGAAGTATTGCAGAAAGTTTTTGTGACATCATCGATCTGCTCCTGAATGGAGGAGCTTATTTATTGATGCAAAATAAAATAAGTAAACGATATGATATTTGAATATTTTTTTGATTCCCAATTTTGTGTTAAGGTTTGGGATTACACATTATAACTTTAGTTGTGAATGTGAATGTGAACGGGTGTGTGTCTTTTTTTGTTGAATTTTAGTTTTTAATGTTTAATATGTTATTTTTCTCTGACTATGTAACTGTAAAGGACTTCTTATTTAGCAGGAAAGGACTCCATTAAATATAATAGAATATATTTTATTTATTTAGCTTTGTAGCGCAGTACTCAGTGAGGTGACAACGTCTTCTACCTTAAATTCAAATATAGCGCTTTATTTAGTAACAGCTGAGTTGCCAGTGCATTAACAAGAAGCTCAGTGTCCTAATATGACGTAATTAACTGTAAATGTAAAATGTTATCTCTACGGTGCACCAAAATCATGATTAATAATGACAACCTACTTTTCTCTACATTTTTCAAGATATAAATCTAAATAATATAAATAATTATTTCGCACATCTTACACACAACATCATCTAGGTAGTCTAAACTGAGCAGAACCTGTACTATGGGTACCTACTAAACAACTGATACAAATAATAAATAGAATAGAATAAAATATCTTTATTGTACACCATTTCATCCAATTTACATTAAGGATTCCATCATGACCATGTACAAATACTTATTTTTGTCAACACATACGTAATAAACAACAATTTTACAAAAATAAAACAAAGATTTGCAGATCATACATACGTCTTGATCAGCGATTGCATACGCTAACGACTAGACCAACAAGGCAGTCAAAAGATGTAAATTTTTCATTTTAATTTTTGTGTAAATCTCGACTTCTCGTCTATCTAAATTGAAGTTTGATTTTCATTACATTGATGTCAAAAAAGGACTAAATATTCAAATAATACTGAAGTCATTTATTCATATACTCTTACGAACTTTATAAGACTCGTATCCGTTAAAAATATTAAAATATCGAATGGAGTATAACAAATGTAACGTGGAGTACAAGAAATATGGAATATAACGAATGGAGTATAACAAATAAAGATGAAACGATAATACTCTACAAGAAAACTAGAGTATTCCAGTACAAAATATCATAACATCGACAACCAGCCAACACCAAAACCTAAGAAAACATCTTCGAATCGTTAAGTACCGAGCTTTACCGGACAAATTCCTTTAACACGGCCTAGCCACGGTCCCTTAGTTATAAATATAAGAACATCTAATGCCATCATTCGGTGCGAGTCAAAGCGATCTCTAACGGAGATTTGGTCCGATGTCACTGATCGTATATTGTCGCCCGAGATGACTCCGATAGCGTATGATAATATTGGGTATAGGTTTTGTTTACAAGCGGAGCGTAAATATTTACTTTTTGAACATAGATAGCATGTTGTAAGTCATATTCATTCAAAACTAAGTGTATAAGATAATAATTAAATTTAAGAAATGAAATGACTTTTGCAAAATTTTTGATGATTTTCACTTGATTTTCACCATCTTTGCTGAGATGTTGACATGCACATAAATATTATTTTAGCAATGATAAATAAACTATATACATAAATCATTGCATGTCCATCTAAAGGTTAGAATAATCCCAATGTTTCTCATTAAATTAACCAATTAACAGGCAAGATAATCTTAATTTTAATATATATTGTATGTAATCTTGGATTAAACGCGAGATAAAGATATTATTAGAAACGTTTGATTTTATACTGTTACTCGATACTGTTGGCTTTTAAATTAGTTTAAAATAAACCTCATTATTTTTAAAACAGAAATAAGTCAAAGAAAACTCTTATACAATAAGAGCCATTGATTCAGGTAAATTTAAAAAACAAAGATTTACCACAACACCGGTAAATTACGATTCTTGTTAATTATAGTTACAGTGGACAATGTTTCTGTTTTCTTTCTATTTCAATTTCATTCAATAAAACATATTTATTGTAAATTCTTCATCGAAAGTCTTTCCTCAAGATCTACTTTCAGCTACACTGTGATTTATGAATAAAATGCTCAAAAGGTTAATTTTGAAAAAATCCTATCAATCTTTTTGGGTTAACTTAATTGAATAAACCTGTACGCATATAAGCTTTATGACTTTAACTGAGGAAAATTAACTCATGCTTTTAATGCGATACATAAAATACACAGCGCCAACATGTTCTCTATCTTATCTGATGTCATTTATAGGATTAGGGCTAGATGAGACAGATATCGAATAGATGGGTGGTTGGACACCAAGGAATGTTTGAGAGAAATCGTTCAATGAATTTCTAGCTTTGTTTTTATGTTAATTAGTAGGAACCAGTTGAACGGGCTTCGTGAGCAAACTTCCGTCAAAATTGTTTGATATATCGTCACCCTACGTGGGTTCATGAGACGTTCTTCCTTGTCTTTTAAAAGGAAATAGAGAGAGAAAACACGTTTCAAAATGTTCAACTTGTTGAGTGAGAACTTAAAAATCATTTTAACAAACAAATGTAACGATCGTCAATAGTTCATTATTACCGTGCATGGTGCAGCGATTAAGAGGAAGTAATAGTGTTAATATGATCAGTCAATATTATGGTCTCAAGTTCAGATTTATTAAGTAGTTATACTGGTTATCTACATTATCTACCACAGAGTGGATTAATCTGTTAAATATTATAGACTACGCTCTCAATCTTTGGATTCATTAAATACTTTATTTTTTTTTGTAAAAGACATGTGTATGAGATATATAATCGCGTATTACACTCTACGCTTTAAAATAAATACGTCGCGTATACATTTAAAATAAATTGTTTATTAAAACACGTGAGTTTACTACACTTAAAGTGGTACTAATTTTGATTATGAAAATATATCTTGAATAAATAATTTTTGGGTATTCAATTTAAAAAAACATTATGTCTTACAAAAAAAAAGTGTTACAATTCTAATTTATATTCATGTTATGTATATTTATATATTTATTATGTTATTTATATAACAGTTTTTTTTTTCTTTCAGAAAATCGTATCACAACTGCACTCCGTTAAATATTTTGGTAGAATAGCCGAGCTGGAAGTGGCAATCGTACCGTGAACATTGAGACACTGCCATGTCTTGCATATTAAACTGTGGTCCTAGTTGCCATATGAACATCTTTGTCTGTCGTTACAAGTAGTTGACCCCGTAAAAAGTTAGACAACAGTATTTTTAAAGCACATCGATATGGCATAGTTTTTTGTGTCGTGGAAGTCTGATGGCAGTCGCTTCTAGTAAAAATCGTATTTTTTCATACCACAGTAAACGTGAAGCTGACCTCAACCTACGTTGGTGGAAAAACCGAAAAGAAAATAAAAAAATGTGACAAGAGTTCTATGAGTGGTAAAAGGTTACAGGATATTTTAGCAAATTATGCTAGAACTTGAGTACAAAGTAATTTTAAGGCTTGTTACCAACATGGTGGTCCTTTTAACCGCAAATTGGATAACTAATGATGAGGAACAAAACATCCTATTCTAGACACACGTAGTAGGATTATTCACTTTTTACTGAAACATTGAAAATTAAACAAATATAAAAAATTACAAGTTGTTATATTTATATAGAATTTACTTATGTTAATTTGTAGTTAGTAACAATAACTTTTGAATTGAAATAACTGACAATTATATTAACTTATAAAAGTGAATATTATATTTAGTAAGTAAAATATGACTGGGATGAGTTTTCATCACAAAATGACAGGATTTTCCATTACCTTTGTAGGGTATTGGTCTAATGGTTAGTCATCCTGTCTGCTCAAGTTGAAATAAGGTTTAAGTTTTATTACAAATCACACTAAATAATTGTATGAAAATTATGGTCACTTACTAAATCAGACTGAAGTCATTGTCATTGTAATATACATTTAACTTATTACATCACTATTAATTTTTGTGATTTACTTATTAATTACTTATTAATACTGAAACTGATCGATTGAGTGGTTGGTCTTTATACAGTCACGTATATCTTTTGGCTATCAAGTATCCGGCGTTCGTCCGGTCGTGTCTGGCCGCAGAGGCGCGTGTCGATACGAGTCGAACGTTTTTTTGTCTTCTATGCGGTTCACACCGGATTTTGGTTTGTCACCATTATCTATTTGTGATACTCTTAACATCCTTTATGGGTTTGACAGTATTATCTTAAAAATTATTAAAAAGATTGCTTCGATTACTAAAAGATCAATCATTGTAGATATCGTATAATCATTTAGTTCATTCATGACTAATATGTTATGACTTAACTAATGCTCGTAAATTTATTTGTTATTAAGCTTTGCTTTTAAGAATAATAGTGTAATGCTAAAAACCACATGTAAATGGCTTCTACGTTTATCAAAGGTTTTATCAAGATCTTTACAGAATGCAGTTTTTATTTGAACAGAATGCTATGTGTGCTCACCTTTCCCATAAAATGTTCTTAAATTGCATATATTAAAACTATCACCAATAAAGTAAAATATAACCTGTTGTATAAAGCAAGAAGTAAAGAGCTCATTACAATGCAGTCATTGAAATATTTTCAAACTGTTTGAGTCGTTCAAACAAGATACGAACAAGCTTCAAAATGTTTTATATGAAGTGGGTGTGTCAGTCATCATTCACTTCAAGCTGTACATGTCCATACACGGTCATAAACTAGCCGACGCCTACGTTAGTGAGCATTTCACAGACGACCCGATCGACTCACACAATGTTACCTCTGTTCTCAAGAATCAAAACAACGCCTCTATAGTTCCTCTTTTTCTACGTGTCCACTCAAACATGTCTCGTGGTCATCCTTCCATGAATGACAACAATAAGGTATTATTAGGTAACTTAATTTTTTTATTTTAATTAATGTGATTGGATGTTTCCGGCCTAAAAATTATCACTATCACTTATATTCCAAATTTCAGTTTTATTTCAACATAATGAGAAGCGTGGTTCATATTCCTTATATAATTATGATCATGATTATATACATATTAGACAAACACGGGTCTTGTCGTACAGTTAAAAATATATGAATTTATTAGTAGTATGAATTCTGAATACTATATAATTAGTGATGAGTATGTATGTATAGAAGATAAAAAAAATACTACATCATATAAAAATGTACTTATTTAATAAGTTAAGTTTTGTAATTTAATGTTTTCATCATAATATATGCAAATTCATGTTTAAATAGTTGACGATGCCCTTTTCACAGCGTCTTCTTGTGTCTTGATCTACCTTTATCCATTGTCCCGTATTAAAAGATACCATTCCCAAGAAGCTCTGACGTTAGTCTGGACTTAAACAGGAAAGAAGCTGGATGCGTAAGTATAAAGCTTTTTGCCATTTATCAACTAGAAAGTAATTTTAAAATTGAAATACTGATTGTTTCTCCCTACTAAAAACGTTCCACAAAATTCCTACACGTCGTGACCCCGTTCCTGTGACTGCAGGATAAGCAAATTCATTATAAACAGAAAAGCCGGATGGATTTAGAAATACATAATCATTTTTTTAACTAGAACAAGTTGTGTTACAATTATCTTGTTGTTAATTTACTAAATTTTCATTTCCAAATATGTTAATGTTTTAAACTAAAATATGTATTCTCGAATATTCCCCATAAAAATTGTTTTATGTCCTCACATTGAATGAAAAGTTGTATGTCAGTCGCTGATACTAATGTTGTAAATTTATAATTTACTTAAATGGTTGGTCAGAAATTATTTAAACGATAACCATTTTGAACGTGAGAAGTTAAAAAGTCATGCAATAAATGTCACGCGATGATATGTGTGAACTGAAGCTCTAAAATGAATTTAAACTGTGCCACATTGTTGCTATAAATGAGAGGTACTCCGAGACAGTGAAACGAATGAATGGGCGAAAGTTAAGTGAGACGATCACGATTCACGTTTGAGAGTCTATCTTGTATAGCACGATATTTATTTCGTTCACTAAAGAATATATGGTTACTTATTACACTAGTTTTAACTGTGAATCATCGCACCAATCGTGCCGTCGGAACCAAAGTGACCAGAACTACATATAATTGGCCGGAAAGTGATACAATTTTTGGGCAGTTGGCATCACTGAGTAAATATTTTCTGTGAGCGATAAGTAAAAGGTTCACCTTGTTTAAATCGACTCTAAGATACCTCCGGTTATCAATCAATATTAACTGTTTTATAATCACACAAACAATGACCAATGTCTTATGTCAATCTAGAACACTTATAGCATCATATGTAGGACCACCAGCTGGAAAAGTTCTCATAATTCAGTGTATTTTTAAACTTTGCAGTGGTTTTGCATGCATAGGGTTAATAGTTGTTACATCCTTATTATCCTATTTTATTAATAATTTATTAGTAGTGTGTTGCGGCCCTTTGAAACTTAGACTTAGGGCCCGATGACTTCACTCACTCGTAAACATCTTTGGCTCTGCCGTAGTCGAGTAAAAACAATTTTATTTACAACTTAGATAGTGGTGAAAGCTTTAAGTTGAACTGATTCAATTTAAAGATTTTATCGTACTCAATGAATAATTTTAAATTATTGGTGACAGATGTTAATAGTTATGTCACCTTTATTACTCATAATACCTTAATATTGAAATTTCAAAATTACAAACTTATGTTTAAAAAAATATAGAACAAATTCATACATTTTTTTTCTAAAAAAGACTTATGGCAATTTTAACTTGTATTTTCCTCAAACCAAAAGTAGCTCAAAGCTATTTTGCGAAATGATAATCATACACATCGATAATATCTTTTAAGCCGTCACGTTGAAACCCTTTTCGCTGAAGAGGAGTGGCTAACAAACGAACCGCTGGGAACAAACTACTTGTGAATCATTAGCAATGATTTGCTTTATCGCTTTCAGGGTCTGCATGCCAAGTAGGCTTATTGCCACAAATGACTCAGTTCGCAAGTTTTAGTCATCATATTTTGACACATGAATACTTGACCCGATACAGGTATCCGTGGTTTAATCTACCACGATACAATACAAGATTTGCATATAAAATTACATTATTTGATTTCGCTACGATTAACAGGACCATGGCGGGTATTAAAAAATACCGTTAAAATAAAACTAAATTCACATAATTTGATCTTAAACTAATTCTTCTATAAAATTAATGCAACACACCGGTGTTCTTTTTATATTATGTACTACAACATAAACGTGTGATGTTGACATGTTCAGAACTGTCTTTTTTAAATATTTTTTCATAAAACAATTTATTACACACGAATGTTAGAAATATATTGGAATATATCTATGGACAATAACTTAAACTTACGAGTACATTATATCTGTACCTTAGATGTATACAACATTAAGAGGCTAAAATCAAATTTTACAGGAGAGGCAAAAATGCGCGTAGTGAATTTTTTAATGTAATTTTGAGAAAGTTATAATAATGGCAGAGTAATTATTTTAGCTGTATTTTTTATAATAAATAGAGGGAAGTATCATGAATTACACATACTAACGATAAATCTATCTATTATCAAAAAAATTAAACCTGTTAATATTTGGGCAATAAATGTATAGGTATCTCTTTTCATAGGCAACGTAGGACTTAATGCTTCATATTATACTATTATGTAGAACTGGTTCTTGCGACTTTAATAATATAATAAATGTAATTTAGACAAAATGTGGATTTACTATTGTCTACCTCAGCTCCAGATATGCGCTTCTATGTACAAGCTTATTGTATGCAGAACCATGCTATTGCTATCAGTATTAGAGAGAGAGGGAAAGAGTATGAGTATCTAATGTGAGGTTTTTTATGTCATTATAACACTTAAGGCCCGCGACACCAAGCGTGAGAATTTGTGATTGAACACCCACATACATATTTTACATGCACACAGACGCATCGCGCACTGTCGCATACATACCGTAGCAAGCAATCACCGACTTTCGGTTTTTTGCTTATGTTAAATATCCATCAACTGTTCGCCTTTGTAGAACGTATTTTAATGTCTTACAACGCACGCAATGTATCTTGCCATAACGTAAAGCCCGTAGGATTCATTCAGTACAGAAAGTCATAATACTTTCTGTATACCAATCGAATGGTCAAAGATTATAAAATAATTTTACACAGTATAAAATAAATTTGCTCGCGTGCATTGTCTGTCAACTCAGATCGTTTTAAATACGCAAGGTATTTAAATACGGTTTTCATCATAATTAAGGTTACCTTTTAAAGAAGATTTATTAATGTTATTTTATTATTTTAAAGGAACACATAAATAAAGCCAATATTGACAAAAGTTTTCGAGTTACATAAATTAGGAATAACCTACAGTAATACTTTTTTAATTATACTTTTTTAATATTTCTTTATTATTTTATTTGTGAATAATAATTTCAAAGTAATTTGGAACAATGTAATATTAATCCTTATCATAATAAATACTGTAGACATTTAAAACAATTTTATTCTACATGAAATATGTAGAATAAAATTGTTTATTACACAATATTATTTAAATAAATATTTTATAATACGTCAGAGCGTTCATCCAGGTCGCACCCGTAATTGGCCGTAATCTTACACTAGTGACTCTCAGTGTAAGATTTTATTATGTCAATAATGTGTGATTAACGATACATGGTCTTATAGGCATTTAAAAAACATTTAAAATTTGACAAATTATACCCTCCTTTAAAACCAATCTATCCATTGCTGCAAACATCATGAAAATTGGTGCAGTAGTTTTTAAGTTACGTTATGTTTTGAGTTTAATAGACAGGTTGAAGAGGCAGAGGACTGTGTTTTTTTTTAATATATTTAATGCAAACGGCTTATTTACGCAATAATGTTACTAAAATAAATGTGAAAGTAACTCTGTCTGTCTGTTTGTCTGTTACCTTTTCACGCGTAAAACGCTGAACTGATTTTGATCAATTTCAGTATAGAGATATATGGGACCCCGAGAAAGGACATGGCTACTTTTTACCACGAAAATCGACACACTCGCGGGCGGAGCCATGGGCTAAAGCTAGTAAAACATAAATACGACTAGCGGTTTATACATACGTATAAAAGTGAAATACTAATCATCCAAGACCAAACCATTGAGTAGTATTACTTTCCATCATCAGCTGAACATCTTGAAAGATACGACTAAAGGTAACACACATATACGAAAGTAACTCTGTCTGTCTGTCTGTTACGCTTTCACGCCTAAACCACTGAACCGATTTTGATGAAATTTGGTACGAAGATAGAACTGAACTTGGGAAAGGACATAGGGTACTTTTTATCGCGAAAATAAAGGTAGAAGGGTTTGAAATAGGGGACGAAAGTTTGTGTCGAAGTTCCTTATTATCAAACATAAAATCAGGTAAGATTGTTTAATCTACCCTTACCATGTCGTGTGATATCAACGAATTCCACGCGGGCGAAGCCGCGGGCAGAAAGCTAGTTTATAATAAATAACAATAAATAAATATTTCAGACGAATGACACAGAATATCATCTACCAAATATTCGTGTGATCCGCAAATATTTATTTCGCAGTTTATAATACATAAACATACTTTTTTGTTATAAATACATACATATTATACATAGAAAACACCCAAACTCCGAAACAAATATTTGCAGATCATACAAAAATTTGGTCCGACCCGGGAATCGAACCCTAGACCTCTTGGTTAGCAGTTGCATACGCTGACCACAAGACCAACAAGGCAGTATGATATATTACAATAATAAATAAACAACTATTTCGAACATCTTACACACGACATCATCCAGTCCCAAACTAAGCAGAGCTTATATTATTGATTCGACAACTGATATAAATACATAAACATACTTTTTTTGTTGCTTACCTATAGAATACACCCAGACCCCGAAATAAATATTTGCGGATCACACAAATATTTGGTCCTACACGGGAATCGAACCTGAATCCTTACTCAAGCAAAGTAGTCGCATGCGCTACTACTGCCCTCATCATTACGAAATGATGGCTACCAGCTCAGATATTGCGTCTGGAATAGCATTACAAAATAAAAAAATATATAATAACTATTTATAACGTGCTTATAAAATTTTAGGGTTTCCCTATGAACTAACACTGAAAACAGCCAACACCTAAAAAAAAAAATTTTGTGGATCTCATAAACATTTGGTCCGACCCGTGAATCGAACCCGAGGCCTCAATCGCATATGCTACCACAGCGCCACCGAGGCAGTCATATAAAATGAATTTTAATAATCGGTCCACAATTGACAGAGTAATCAATGAATGTACAATAAAAAAAACACAAATAATACTCCTTTTTTGAAGTTGGTTAATAATAATTTAAAATATAAAGATTGGTGTGTCTATTCTCAGACCTACCAAATATTATCAAAAGTTACACACAGTCACGTCGTCGTATGTAAACAATCAAATCTCTGTGTGCGTGACAGTGCGTGTGGAGCTAAAAACGAGCGTGCGCTCGCCTTGAATATTCGGAGAACACTGAATTTTTGGATCGCGTGAACTCTGTTTTATTGCAAATTATTTCTCCATACTAAAATGTATGGAACTTTTGCCGCTAAAAATTAATGATGTTTAAGATTAAATTATGACTTTCTGGTGAGAATTAATAGAAACCTTAAATGCTTAATCTCTTTTTTGTACTTTTTTCTTGCAACTAATAAAATATTTATTTCAAATAAAGCAACATAATACTAGATTGATTCCAAACAGAAAAGGTCGATTTCGGTGATTTTAGTCACTGTTGATGATTTTTTTCTCGAAAATAAATAATCGTATTAGTAACTTTACTCGGTTTCTCTATAGATTGATTTATTAAGAAACTGAGATATTTTTTTTACTGTCAAATAATGAATTAATTTGTTTCTCTTGTCATAACCGTAAGTGCTTTTTCGAGCAATTATGGAAACGATACCCTTAAAAGCCTGTGTAGACCTTGATGAGAGAGATATCACTAAAATCGTTTCAGTAAAAAATTATCTTGAATCCTTAATCATTTGAAAATTTTATGTTCCAGTTTATGACATTTTTAATACTAAACATAAACTTTGTTAAAACGCCTACAAAAATGTTTTGACTATTATCACCTTTCACTCTTTTGACACGCTAGAATTCAGTATCGATTGTTTTGACTTAATTTGTGAATTTATTAAGAAAGTAACATTTCAATAAAAGGCAAACAGCTAAAACTACATCATACTATGGAAATTATATAACTGAAATTTATACGCCGAGGGCTATTATTGTTTACATTTAAAACATTATATCAGAGTTTACCAAAAAGAGCCTTTTCAACCACTAACAAACTTGATACTCACTAAACTGTCTTAAGATAATAAGTATCGAAACCCTTTGGAAGGGTGCGGGCAAGAGTCAATATTTGCAAATATAAGACGTTATTTAGATGCAAGACACGATCTTCTAGCCCAAGAGACGGCCGTTCGGCCTTCTTATGCAAATCTTGCCATATCTCTGACTATTCACTAAGAGGTTTATTTGGCAACGTACTTTGAAACTCCTCAAAGGCGAGCGTATTAAATTTTTCATAACTGCCCACTTCACTTGGAGTGCGTACATAATACTTTCTATATTTTACGCTACTTATTTTTAATATTTGAAAAATTCTATATGACAAAGTTTTGAAGCATAATATTTTCGTATGGAAAGTTTAAGTGGAATTCGTATGAACCTATATTCAGATTTAATACATTTTGTTGGATTACAATACATGTAAAATTAGATCGACTTAAATTCTCCATTTAAAAGGTCCAATTCAATCGTATAGAGAATTTTCTATAAGCAAATTTTAACGACCTTTCCGAAAGAATATGATTACATGTCTTTAAAATTAGCCGTATTAGAAGAAAAACACGTACGCATTTGGTTTTGAAAGTATAATATCAGCGGCCGTCAATTAATGCTGAGAAAGAAATTTAAGAATTAAAAAAGTGAGATCTCACATATTTTTGAAATGAAAAAAATATTCGATAAAGAGATGCTGTATTGGTTTTGGTACTCTTGGTAAAACATTTCTCAGTGTAGGAAGACGGAGTCAAGGGTGTTTTGCAGGTGTCATTGAATATGATAAGTGCTCACTATCAAGTGAAGTAACCTTTGAAAATTACTACGTCTATCAGTTAATATATGGCGTATGCTGCTGCTGATCAAGAGGTCTCGGGTTCGATTTCCGGGTCGGACCAAATGTTTGTGTGATCAGCAAACATTTGTTTCGGAGTCTAGTTTCTATGTATAATATGTATGTATTTACAAAAAAAAAGTATATTTATGTATTTATATCACTTGTCTGGTACCGATACAAGCTCTGCTTAGTTTGGGACTAGATGGCGTTGTGTGTAAGGACGTCAAAAAAATAATTATTTATTAGTATAATATTATAAATGCGAAAGTAACTATGTTTGTCCATCTGTTGCGCTTTCCACGCCAAAACAAATGAACCGATTTAAATGAAATTTTATACACAGCCTAGGGCCTGAGAACGGACATAGACTATTTTTACCACGTTAACCGACACACACGCGAGCAGTTACGGTTATATTCGCGTTATTTAGTTAATATAAAAACACATATTATAATGTACAATTAGTGTGCAATAGCATAATAGTTATGAGCATCCAGAATCACACAAGAACTTCGTGACGCACTTGTATCTCTGCATCTGATGCGTCAACATTGCATACCTTGCGAAATGACTAATATTAAAATCTACAAAGATTATCTACCTCACGTTTTTTAAACAATGGTAAAATCCTTTAGAATTTGACCCTACCTGCTAGTATAATTGAATTAGACCTTTGCATGTCTAGCAGCAGTAAAACCTGTAGCATCCAAAATAACGATATCAAAACATTTCAACAGCCTTTGTTGTTGTCAAGGGTGAGAAGATAAGTTAATAGTATAATGACATATTATTGCTCCCTCTATGCTTATTCGACTATTTCCACGATCCAAGTTACATAATTTATAATTTTGGTTTTGATTTCCGGGTCGTCTCTATTCAAAGGACATACGCTTCAAAATTGTATAACCGAATTGTTTGTCTTTAAATTGTTGTTGAGAAACAATCATGTTGTTATTATGTTTATGGTGTAATGTCAAAATAAAATGTTTTCTCTAGTTGTGAGCCCGTCATTAATTCAAATATTATTCACATTATTGTGCGTGACTGCATATTCTATTCAGTTTAAGAATGTTTCTGTATATCAAATGCATCAATAGTGTAATTCTATTAAAATGCTAATTTGTCTATTTACTTTATGGTATCTACTGCTTTTGTTATGACATAAATGGGACAAGTTAGCAGGTTTAAAGGTTCTGAATCCTGATTACGACCTGATTCGACCTTTCTCACTACTCTATACGATACAAAAAAATCGATCATTCTATTTTTAATTAACAGTAAATAATCTTGAATTTCTTATGTCATTATTGACTAGCTTTAGCCCGTGACTTCGTCCGCGTGTTTTTGGTTATCGCGGATAAAAGTAGTTCTTATGGTCTTTCTCAGGCTCTAGACTATCTGTGCACCAAGTTTAATTAAATCAGTACAGTAATTTTGGTGTTCAAAACGAACAGACAGATAGACGGACAAAATTACTTTCACATTTATAACATTGAATAAGGATTATAAATATTTGTCTTGTTATTCTGATAACGAATTAATTTAATTACTAAGACATTTACAGCTTAATATTACTAAGAGAAACTACTAAAGAGATTCATTATGTTATTAACATCTTGAAACTTGCACTAAGTCAGTTACAGAAGTACTGTTTGTCTGTTACTAAGTATTTATTTGCGCAAGAAACTAATAATAAACTGAATAGCTCCGAGGGTTGAGACCGGTACCACGGGTCTGAATTATTCGTAGTGAATTATTGTGTCCGTTGTAATAAATAAGAAATAATTTATCTGGCCTTGATGTAGTTGTAGGTGGTCTGTAGTTGAGATATTCACTGTCAAAACATGTAAGTATTTGTGTGTATTAAATTACACAGTTTTAACCGCAATTATTATGCTATTTTAAGAAAACAACCATCTTAACATCCTTCAGCTTTGTAAACATTGTCCTAGATTTGAAGTCTTAAGCCGCGTAAAAGTCTTAAGTAGACGTGTCGACATTTGTCGATTGATTGTTTTACCAAAGATAATTGTTTTATCAAAATGAATTTCACAGAAGAACAAGTCTACAAGCGCAGACATAAATATGGCAGTAGCAGCAGCAACAAGAGCATCTGCATCACTCATTTTGTTTCTTGTTTCACTAAAGCACAGCACTCAACTACTCACGGTCGACTGATGAAATACATCCACACAGCAGTTTATGTGTGGACGAGACGAATGTCGCTTATGTCGTTCGACATTGTCGATCGGCATAGTGTGGACGCGGCTTTATATTCCCTATTGTTATTATTTTATTTTACTTCAAAGTCAAGAAGCAATAAAAATTTAGTATTTTTAAGATTTTATATTTCCATTTTAGGTTCCACAAGTGCAGATAACTCTGCTGCAGTTTGTCTGCAATGTCACGGTCATGAAAGCTACTACAAATGCGGCAGTTTCTCACTAACACGGTGTAAGGAAGATTCACTAGATTTTCATGACTTCAATTTCGTTCTTTGCACCCTTATCGGTACCGTTACCTAAAAAAATATACAGTTGAGTTTTACTTGCTAAACAGTAGAACAATGCAAAACGGTCTAATTTTCAGGTAGTATGTGTCATAATTTTCTAGCATAGTAGTGCGATATGGTCATTCTTGTAATATTCCCATGTGATTTGTTACAAATTTCTCATTCTTCAAAAGTATATTAGCAAACTATAAGTTTTATTGAACATGTTTTATTTGACCTTATTTGAATAACTTTTTCGTAACATTAGTTATCAGTGTTAATAAAAGGACACACAGGAGTTAACATGTATAAATTTCCAAACTAAAATCTCGCAAATAAAAACAAATGAGTAAAAAAGGAGTTTACAATTTTATCAATTGTATTATTATGGACGCTACACGCGCTAAAGCTAATCCAAATGTATACTAATTATACAATTATAAATGTTCATTTATTTGTTGTAGCCTACTAGCTTTCGCCTGCAGCTCTACCCGCTTGTATGTTGGTTATCGCGGTAAAAAGTGGCGTATGTATGTCCTTTCTTATGCTCTAGACTATTTAAGCTGCAATATTATTTAGATATTTCTCTTAAAGTAATTTAAAACTAAATACTAAATGGCAGTTACTTAATTATTTAGCTTTGCTTTTAAATACATCAAAGTTGAAGGCATTGATATTTGTATATTCTAAACTCTTGCATATTGAAAAGTTTCCATGAGATAGACCTCAAAAGCACTCTCTCGTCTTTGCAGGACATTATCCTTACCCTTGTTTGAACTAAGTTTTTTAATTTTCTTCATAAAATTTATCCTTTTGAGCGTAGATGCCAGCGGGATGGAAAGTTTTAAACGCATTTCTTCTTTGAATAGTACTTAAGTAAAGGTTTGTACAGGCCTAAAATTGGATCGCGTATAGTTGATACCTAAACAAATATTGACTTTAAACTTTCTGTCACGGCTTCAGTGGACACTCAGAGATAGTACTGTTACTACAAGTCCCAATGGGATTACGTATTCGTGATATTGAGAAAATAACATCTATTTTCTACTCTGATGCTAAGCTCTACGTGTTTATGTGCTTTAGTAACTGGGTATAGGTATTGCGTCTTTCTTTGTTTTATTTAGGACATTTATAGATTATTTTTATCAAATTGACATCGAGGCAGACGTGTTGACTACAGTTTTTTTTTATTATAAAAGAAGTGGTTTTTCCTCCTGATTAGACAATTCTTTTGTTTGGATTTGATATCATTCTAATATTATAAAGATTGAGGGTTTGTTTATTTATTTAGAAAAATTCAATCACTGTTAGATAGTTCATTTATCGAGCAAGGATGTAGGGTATATATCATCATAGCGGAGCGGAGTTTCGATGAAAAATGTTTTAAAAATGGGACAAAATTATTTCTTTTGAGATTGCGTGCCCTGTGTAGGTAAATGTTTAAAGATTCGTGAAATAATTGTTATTTTTGAAAAAAGTTCACGATAGGTTATGTCTATATATTTAGGTGACTTCAACATTTTTTATGTTTTTGCGATATAGTATCAAACTACGGGTGCCTGGGTCAGTTATTTTAATAATAAATCTTGAAGTAAAGCTAACCTATTTCGAAATCTAGCTTTCCCCTTAAGTTACGTAAAAAAAATGAAAAGTATTCTTGTTCTATTTTAGTAAAAGAAAAGGTGTCACCACGCCGCTTTCTACTTCGCCAAGAATAGTGGGTTCAAAGCCCACATGCGACCCACCATACATATAATATATTTATAGATACCTATTTGTTTAAGAAAAACACAAAGCAGTCATGAGGACAATCAAAGGAAGTCAAAACTTAAAACAAACGTTTATTTATATTTGGAAATTCAATAAAAAAATGTATTTTAAATGAAAAACTCTTCGATCAATAATAGTACACATAATATACATATTCAGTTAACACGTCAAAACGTCAAGTGAGTATGTCGATAAAGACTAACATGAATTATCTACTCATCACCTGCCATTAGAAGTTTTTACTTTAAAAACTTGAGATGATACCGTGATAATATTCAAAATTACAAAATTCTTCTCCGAATATACTGTTACCAAAACAATCGATCTGATTCAAATGATAATTTTAAATAAGCAAAGGCTTCCTCATCCAAAGAAAATAAAAGTCATCTTTAGTGTATGTTGAAATTGAAGTGTTTGTCTATATTTCACGTAATCATAGTTGTCAGTAAATTCAAGCAAGTAACAAAAAACTCTCCATGTCACCATGACAAAAACTATTAATCTTAAAAATATCGGTAAAATCGATTATTTTCCTTTCAAAATCGAAATCAGTACCGTACGTAGTGACGGAGAGTTCTTCAAATAACTCACATACAAGTAATATAATATACTGTGACTCCACGACTGCATAATTGCTTTCTATCTAAGAATGTGTACTGTAATTTGTATGAAGACAACGATCGTTGCAGGCGGCTCACAGTCTGTAATATTGTCGGGTCATATTAGCACTGAATGACACACGTACACAACCTGCGAACTGAATTAGAAATGAGAGTCGTTGATGCGAACACCATTCATTTCTTTCGATTGAGACATTCAATTCATTGCACTTGACGCACAATCATGATAATTCACTTCAACTTTGTAAGCCTAAAACATTACTTGACGCTTGGGGCTAATGATTAAAGTTACTTAACGGTACTTTATTTAATTTTACTTAAGTTACGATTTAGGCAGTTTATTTCTACAAACCTACTACGACTACTATTTCGGCTTATTGCTATTCAATGGTGATCAAAAGCCTCCTTAAAAAAATATATGGATTTTTTTAAAATTTAAAACTTTCAGATCATAAATTGATTTGTCCGAATAGAAATAAAGAAAAAAGTAAATGAAACCGTGGAGAGTAGAGGTCTTGAGCCCAGCAGTGGAAATTATCATTTAAATATGACGGTTAGGTAATGTTTTTTGACAGAGGGGAACATATGGTTCATCTGATTTGAAGTCACAGCCGTTCCCTATGAAACCGTAACATTTATTTACATAGTGCAAATGGAACTAGTGAAATCGGTGTTTAGACTGGTACCTTCATTTCTTATATTTCCTGGTATTTCATCTGCTTTATAATTCTTAGATACCTTACCAATAAAGACTAACTTGAACAGTGAATTATCAGGCTATTAGCTTGTATAAATCGTCCAAGAAAACCTCAATAAACTGTTACCCTACACCTTCTAGAACCTGAAGCATACGACAATGACTATGCAATTTCAATCGCTATTATTTCTTGAAATACAATCGCATCACTGTCGTATTGCGTATCATAGCAACAAAGCTGTTGGCCATCTATATGTCTTGAAGTGATACGACCCTAGATAATTCCGTCTAGTAAACACTTGATAACTTAAAATTCATTTTATACGAAACGCACTTGCATTCTCAAATTTCTGATGCGATGCATAAAATTATGTATAAAATTTCTACTATATCTACTAAACGAATTTGTTTTTTTTAGATGTATTATCATTACTATAGTGTACATACTGTAGTATTAAAATGATAACACATCTACATGGCATTATATCGCACGTTAAAATATATTTTGAAAATACAACGCATTCAATGTATCGTCACGAGAGACTTTACAGACACATAACAAATGAACACAAAGTAGGCCCAGACACAGAACAACCATTTGTGTATCACACAAAGTGTTGTTCCATGTGTAGTTTGAATCAAAAACACTTAGAAGAGCGGCAAAGCGACCGCTTAAACCACCATGCAGTCACTTTTTTTAAACATCAGGTAGTAATGGGTTTTCAGAACAATAAATTTCAAGCGAATCGTTTTAAAACTTAAAATATGCTTAAAACAGCCTTATCCAAATTGAAATTCAATTCATATAATCCCTATAAAATTAGATCTTTATATAAATTAAGTTCCCAAAGGAATATTTCGCCAACTTATGTAAATAAAATCCAAAAATATACTAAGGTAGAGTTAGTTTTAATAAGTTTTCAAATGCAGTCGGATCGCTACAAGTAGGTGCGAAAGTGCTGACGCGAGTACATTTTTCTTTCTACGTGAACTAACTTGAATTTTACATACGAAGGAAATTCCGTGTGATAGTTGAAAGAACTACTTTGATATCAAAGTAGTGTCGTGAAGAAATCTTCTTCTTCATTTCCTTTATTTTTCATAAGCTTATTTGGGGTCCATTGGGTGGGCATTGGACCTCTGTTCAATTCCCTGTGTTCAATTCTAGTTGTCAGAACATTTGAGGATACTGACTTCCCAACAACGATTGCCATATGTAGATGTTCATAACAACCGGGACCGAAAAGTTAAAGTGCTCTCTGAGGCACGAGAGTGTCTTGAAGTACTATATACTATTGCATATAAGTATATCGAAAGACTTACACACAACGCCGTCTAGTCCCCAATCTAAGCAGAGCTTGTATTATGAGTACTACTCAACTGATATAAATACATATACATACTTTGTTTTTGTAAATACATACATTATTTATACATAAACTCATACGTTTATCTGAATATATACGAGTACATAGAAAAGCTCAAACTCCGAAACAAGTATTTGCGGATCATAGAAACGTTTGGTCCGACCCAGGAATCGAACCCGAGACCTCTTGATCAGCGGTTGCATACGCTAACCACCAGACTAACGAGGCATTCAAGTAATAGACTGCCTCGTTGGTCTGTGAAAAGTAAAAAAAGAATGGTTTTTGTATACCTATGTGCGCTATACTTAAATATAATTACAACGTTTACCTCAGTCTTAATATTTACAGAAATATACTTGTACTAGTTTATATTCCAAGACATATTGACAATTATTTTTCTTATTATGAACGTAACTTCAAACGATCAACTCATTTGTTTTTAGCTTTACTCGTATATCTTTATTTTCGCGTGGAATGTTCTTTTAAAAACAACTTATAAACAGCCATCATTTTAATTTCATGAAACGGCAGGTAAAAACAGATATGTTTTGCTTAAAAAGTAGAATGTTTGGTAAAGCCCTGAATAATACTATTGGAAGCTTAATGCGTCGCAATTCTTATAAAGATTATTCTAAGTAAAGAAACAATATTGACGTCCCGCTTGCATGTCCTTGTCTTACCTTACTTATTTTAGCTTCTCAAGCCCTTACAAGGAAACTACCTTCATTTGTTGAGTCCACTATCAGCATAGAAATCGCTTTTCTTCTCACATAATTTAATGTAATCCACAACCTTATAATGCAAGTCTATACATAATACTGCAATAAGCCGGTCAGTGGTATGTTTGGGCCAGTAATGTTAATAAATTATGCGTTTCACAAAGGCTATTCTTATGGTAATTCAATACAGTCACTACAATAGAATAATTTTGAATTTGAAAATTACCTTTCGTAATGATATATTAAATGAAACGATCATAGCCAAGAGGCCTTAGGTGATTGGAAACAATCACCGAGGGTAAGCAATGACTACACGGTCAGTACCTAGATGGGTGACCGTTGGTGACATGATATGTTCGTTTGCGTGATATCGGAGATCGCGTTAAGCAGTCAGTCCCAGTTGTCATCATAAGATAATATTCGTGAAGCTCAGTTGGAGGCATTCGGGCGGTTGACAGTGCCAAACCCCCACTCGTCACCCGCTTGGGTATGTATGACCTTAACCCTCTCCTGAGAGGAGATCCGAGCACAGCAGTAGGACGTTAAGGGTTGTTGTTGATGATAATTATATTAAACAAAACTATAGAGAACTTTTGTATGGATATTTGTAAGAGATATTTTTGGAAATATATGTATCCGTTTAGTGTCACATCATATGAACAGCATTTAAGCGTCTCCTGTTGGACATAGGCCTTTCCTTATAGTATACTTACTTTAGCCTGTCTTCAACCACTTGTACATCGAATATCGCGGTATTATTTTTATTACCCTATGATACTGACAAGTTATGTGGTTTAAAAAAAAAAAATTTTTTAGTGTAGTTACCGAATATATACTTTCATATTCATTCAGAAAAAGTTCATTTGATAGTACAAACTTACTCTTTAATTTTATTTTTGTATGTATGTGTAAATTGTATGTATAGATATAGGTATGCATTAAAAATAACGCATACAAACAACATTGAAAGAATGTGTGTGATGACTAAGTTACAAAGAATTGCATTCCGAGCCTTACAATACCATTATGTTCTTTTGCAATTCCTTTGGTCGTATTCCGAACTCATCCACCATTATATACAAATTAAAATTATAAATCGGTATTTTCATTGTTATTCTTTGAAAGCGATTTCTTTATATCTATAAAATAAATAAAAATAGGTTCTTCAAGGCCCAAAATTGTTTTTCTACAAAACTCAGTATAGGTAAATAAATTAAATTAAATTAATTAACTGAAAGATCAGAGCTCCGCTTTTTTAGATGAAATTACATGTATTAATATCCCCTTATTTGCCCAGTATTTCAAATTTTTTTAAGTCTACCAAAATGACTCTACTCTGCCTGATGGAAAGCATGAGTAGAATCAAAGAGTAGAGGCCACTATCCTCATTCTGGCAGAAGCTGGATGCGAGAAGCCTAGGATCTAACCAAGTGGCGTGCAATTGGAGAGGCCTATATCCAGCAGTAGACTGCGATAGGCTGGTGATGATGATGATGACGTGATCATTGCCGTTTTTTTACACGTGAAAGCTCCACACATCATATCCTCATCGCAGCCCACTGTTAAGCATAGGTCTTTTGAATTGCATAAGCGACCGAATTTATATTGTAAGCAATTTAAAATACGAGTACGTAAACATATTTTATAAATTTAAAATACACCTGATATAACTCCTTCAACAAATTTAATATTCCTACATCCAACACGTACATTTCAAAAGGCGAACACACTAGGTGGCATTCCCCACAGCATCGCACTAAGAGTGTATTGATGTTGTTAGTGGCTGTACGCTTACCACTTACCACTTCCCTCTACCGTTATGCAGTTTGACTTACAAATATACAGTCGAGATGTTTCACTTTAGAGACTTTTGTGTACTTAGGCGAGCCTCAGACGATTCTATTACGATAGCTTTACGAACGGGATCAAATATTGGTGAAACTTCAAGACTAAGGAAATTGATTAAAATTTCTTATGGTGGTATATTTTTTAATAATACCAGGCGTTGTGAGTACAGATATGAATTGAAGAAAGCGTCGGTATTACATACTAATGTTCTACTACTACCTTTTACATATAAAACCAAAAACAAACAATATAGGTATAAATTTTTACTAAATTGACAGATTTAAGGTAATTGTAATCTCAACAATTCCTTATCGTAAAAGTATTAACCAAACATCCATAAGCCATCCAGGACATGAGAGTCACTGTAATATTAACTGAAAACATATTATTATCGACACCCCAAGCAAGCTTTTCATAAATTTCTTACAACGCCTTTAAGAGATCCCCATGTTTCAAGATAGGATAGTAATCAAATCACCCTTATACATATTATAGTCATAGTGAGTTAGGAAACACCTCTTGAGACCCATCTATTCCGTTTAGCCATTAATATTGTATCACACAATCAAGGGACACACTTTGTTTTTCATTTCCGGTAGTATTTTTCAGAGATACACAAAAATAAACATTTTATGTTACACTCGCTTTTGACCGTGTGCATGTTTGTTATGGAGATCAAAAGTAATCCATGCCCTTCTTAAAGAAGAATCAAAGAATCTTCATGCCAAATGGATTAGAATCGGTGGATCGGTTTAGCTATGAAAGCGTAATAGACAGACAGACACAGTTACAGTTACTTACACAAAAAAAATGTTAAACTTTTTGTCTGACAGCCAGTTTATTCCGGCTTATTTCAGGAACACCTGGACTAATTTTGATAGGACTTTCACTGGCCGAAAGCTGTTGATGTAAGGAGTGACTTTGTTAACTTTAGTAGATTTGCTTCCCCCTGCGGCGTTACCCACTGTTGTTGTTTTACTTTGTACCCTTACAACACTGCGGAAGTCAGCTAATACTTCTTCCTAGCCTTTATTCCCAAGTTTATTTGGGGTCGACTACTAGTTTAACCTGTTCTGCCTGAATTTCAGTTTTTCCACGGAGCGACTAGCATCGGTTCTCAGCAACCCCTAAGGAAGAAATGAAATTCGAAGATTGAACTAGTTTACAGTATATTTGAGGGCACTGACTTCCCAATAACGATTGCCATAGATGTTCATGACAACCGGGACCGACGACTTTACGTGCTCTCCAAGGCACGGGCGTAAATCACCGCCAAACTTCCAAACTCCGGCCTGCTATTAGGAATTTCCTAAGAAAAACCCAAAAACACTTTTTTGGCCCGACCCGGGATTTGAACCCGAGACCTCTTGATTACCAGTCGCATACGCTAACCACTAGACCAACGAGGCGGAAGTCAGCTAACTACCTAGATGAAATATTATACCTAGATCACAATAGGATTATACCAGAGAAATATAGTTTTAATGGTTCTGTATTAATAAACCACGGTACAGACGGGATGGATCAAGGTTTGGTTTGAATTCACCTTCTGTTTACAGTGACGATTTTCTTGCGTAGGTTGCTAACCTTTTACGACACCCACGGAGTGAATAGAAACAGTGACATTTCGTACTCTTAATCCGTCACTACGCGATTCTTTTAACGTAAAAGCCTTAAGCCGAATAAAATAATATTAATAAAAATATTATGCTTCGTTTATTTATGTCAGAAATAGCACCTTAAAAATGTCTCTTGATTGAAAAAATAAACAATTGTTTTTAATTTAAATTTTAATAATAATATCAAAAGTGAATATAAACAAGAAACCAGCCGGAATCTCGGCTGACCACTGAGGCACCCAACTGAGAATGTATCTTTAAGCTACAAAACATCACAGCCTAAATAGGTTCTGCTGCTGAGCCCTGCTGAGTCCCGTTGCGTAAGCTCTAATAAGACTAACTCAGCAGGAGAACTGTCGGTATTCGTTGCGCTGCCAATTCAGCTACACCTTGTATGAAATTAAACGTTAATCATAACAGTAGCATTGAAAAGGCCCATGCAGCCGCCAGTTACAATTTCTAACATAAACGTTTTGACAGTTTTAGTAGTAAATTGGTCTAATAATATACAAAACTATGTTAAGAGTTCTAAAAATTCAATGAAATAATTAAATATAATATTAACATAATTATTAGATTGGAATATAAGTAAGTGCCTGCCTCGTTAGTGTAGCCGTTAGCGTATGCGACTAATAATACATAGGTATGCCTGTTCGAATTCAGGTCGGGCTGTTGTTGGTTTTTTTTTGCAAATATATCTTATTAGCAGCCCAATTATGGAGAATGCGATGTTTCACGCCCCTTTTCGCAGAGCAAGTTAAATCGTCGATCCAGTTTGTTTGGTTATGAACATCTATAGCAATCGTTATGGGGAAATCAGCACCCTAAAATATACTTCCACGAGTTCAACCTTCGAATTCAGTTGTCTCCTCAGGATTATCCGAAGCCAGTCGGTCCGTAGAAAGACTGATAGTCCAGAAAAACCGATTGAACTAATAGCCGACTGCAAATAAACCAAGTGGTAATAAAGGCTAGGAAGTTGATGAAATGTAAGTAATGTAAGGTAAGAAGGTGCTTTACCTAACTTCGTCAACAACAACTAAAAACTTCGTCTTTAAACATTTAAGGTTTTTTGAATAAAACCTTCAGGCATTCCTTAGCTGACTTAGCAGAATGAATAGTCGGTTAACTTTGAATATTATAATAAACTAGCTGGTCCCGTGGTATTACCCTCGTTCATTGATGTAAACCGCGAGTAACACTGCGGAACGAAGGTAGTCTAAAAAATAGACTAAGTTACTCATTACGTCATTAGCCTCCTGCCACCGAAAGTCCCGTCAAAATCGGTCCAGTCGTTCCTGAGATTACCCGGAATAAACAGACAGACTGACGGACAGACAGACAAACATTAAAAAAATAAATTGCTCTTTTGATTTTAGTATCGTATAATATACTTTCATAAATATATATTACAAACAGACACTTCAATTTTATTTGCTTGTATAGATAAATATTAACGGTGAAATACCACAGATTCATAAGAGTATCATATGGTGTGAACCAGCTGGTCAGCTGACTTACTGGACAAGGGACATCACGGCTGTATGGTAGAGTCTAAATACACATTACTACATAACAACTTTCGAAGAATGTACCTATTCTTAAGGCGATAAAAGAAGATTTTTTTTAAATTAAATTTTGTGAAAATATTATGATAATAATATTAGTCATTTGCTGTTCCAAAAAAATCCAATATTTAAGTAATTAAGTCATTATAATTACCTATATCTAAAATATCATTACCTTATTTGACTGACTTGTAGGCGCAGTTGTAGAGCAAAGTAAGTTGTCCGAAATGTTTATTTATTTATTTATATTATGTACTATTTTATGTGTACGTAAAACTGTTGCAAAGTAAGATATCTCCAACATCCTTATAATAATAAAGAAAGCTTATGGACGCAAAAAATAAATTCACAAAGAGATAAAGAGCAGATACTTAAAAATTTACACTTTAAAGGACTCCAAAACAGGGGTTGTAAATTGTATCTTAAAAATACACAGGTTTTACAAGATTAGCTTAACATCGCCCCCAGGGCTGCTTTGATATCAGTAACAGACAAGATCAAACATTCGAATTAAAAGTACTGTGAAGTTTAAAAGTAGGCCCTTTTCATAAGCACACTAATAGCATGGTTGGTAATTGAAGAGTACAGGTACTAAAATCACTGAATTATCTTTTGAGTAATTCTTCCTTTGAATTTATGAAGCATACTTCTATATGGGGAGTTCATTTAGTAGGTATCTGAAGTGAATGTTATAGTGATTTTTTTGTGTTCATAACATTTATTTATTCTTAACTGTTCTTAAACAGCTTAAACAATTATTAGTTGATATTGAGTGTAATCATCATACATATTTACAGAATAAAGGTAAAAATATCATCATCAACAGCCTTTAACAGTCCACTGCTAGACATAGGCCTCTCCTTTGAAAGGAGGCTTTGACCTACTATACCACGCTGGCCAGACGGGTTGGTACAGGGTTTGTTTCAAGTTTTCCTTCTCTTGGCAGTGATGTTAGCTGCTTATTTTGTTCCTTTAGTCGCCTCTTACGACACCCATGGAATGAATAGGGTGGTAACACTTTGTATTCTTAATCCGTCATCACACGGATAAAATATGGTTAAGGCTTTATTTTTAAATTGAATACCTAGGTACTTACTTTTTTTAATTATTACCAACACATTCTGCTTCAAAATGGTTGTATTAAATCTAGTAAGATGTCTTAATTGAAATAGAAAACACACAATACAAATGTATTATTTTTATCGAATAGGGTGTCAACGACCGCAAGGGCTAAGGAACCTGGATGCAAATAGCTACTATTACAAACGTATACCTGCAATATAAGAGAGTGCATTGCTGCTCTCTTGATACTCAGGAGCCCCTCAGAACTCACTCTGCATTAAGCAATGTAAAGAATTCTCATTATTATAAATAAAAGTCGTTTAAGCAATAAATACCACTATTTTTATTATCAGGTTTTGACGTAAACGAGGTAGTATATTGTGTGTAAAGTGTAAAATACAAGTCCCTTATTCAAATACATGATTAATTTTGTATTTAGAATGTTTAGGATCATGATACAAAGGTTAGTTGTGATGTCTACATTTATAACCCCATTTTTTTTTTTTATCTATGACATCCAAAATAACTTACTCTGCGTGATGGAAAGCATGAGTAGAATCCGAGAGTAGTGGTCTCCATCTTTATTGTAAATGTAAACAATATGTACTACAACGCCCTTATAATTTTTAAAATAACCCAACAAAATTGGTAAAACAGTGAGGGATTGCAAAATTGCCATTACTTATAATTCTTTTCTATCTCACAAGCACTTAACTTATGTTGTTTTTTGGATATCGTGTTGCTAGAAGGGATGGTTTTATTGTTTAAGTACGTAATGATCATTCTACTCATAAAAAGGTCAATAGGGTTTATATGACGTCATTTGGAGCAATTGTGAGTTAAGTACATATTGAACTTAACTGGTATTTAGTTTTGTACTAAGAAATATATATGTATTTATAAATATTTCAGACAACTTACAATGTCATCTAATTTGAAACTGAACGGTTCTTATACTCTGAAATTTATGTTGACTGATAAATAACTTATTTACGATTTTTGTTATACACATTACCTATATAAAATATACTTAAACTCTGAATCAAATATTTAAGAATCATAGAAATATTTGGCCACAGATTCCTGTGCTTTTGGTCCAACCTGAGAGTCGTAGTCAACTCTAAAACCTAAGTCCTGTTCAGTCCTCTATCATTGACGCTGTTAAGTTAGTATTTAGCAATTTTAATGTTCCATAATATTTTATTCAGGTCTCAAAATTAAAATCAAAATGCTTTTATTTCAAGTAAGTCTTTTGGATCATATTCGAAACTGCACATTACTGACTCTAGTTGCGACAGTGATGTACGTTTACCAATTATTGATTCTGTAATATTAAGTCAATACCTGTCAAATATCACTGCATCTCTAGATGGGATTCGACGGTCGAACAATTATGATTTATGTGCACATGCATGTTGTCTGTTTTATTTTAAATTGAGATTTCAAATCTTCTCTGCAGTTGTGATATAAATTTTGAAGCTGAGAATATTTCAAAGATTCCCAAATTGTGAATGGTAGGTTCTAAATTTGACATATTTGCTATTGCATAAGCGATTTTCCTGAACTTTACATAGTAACAAATTTATATCTAACAAACGATTAATAATACTATTCAACATTATATATACTCACAAAGAACTGCGTATAAAATGTTAATATAGTATCATTATAATTTGAGTACAAAAAATATTCATGGTAATCTAATTTATATTTAAAAAATTAAGCAATATTTATTGTTTTCAAAATGAATGCCTATCCTAAATAAATACACCGCCGAAGTAAATTTATCATGAAGAATCGCCGTGTCATCGCAACTAAGAGCTTTGTTTAAATCATTGGAGGCCGTCACGCCTACTACAATGACTTTATAGAAAGGGTTCCAGTTAGACAATTTGAAATAAGTGTTGTCTGTTAAGCTTTAAAGTTATTTTAATTGAATAATTTGAAGCTTAACCGATTAATCAACCGGCAACCGCTGTTTTTTATAGCTTTTTTATTGAACTTTTAATATAATATATTAATTTGAAGATACAAAATTCTTTGGAAAGTAAATACCATTAAATGACAAATGAGTTCATCAAACTCTGTAAAATGTAAGCTATAATTTTGTTGCAGGTGCATCAAACAGCAAACATTTTTTTTTGGGTTGCGTAATAACGTATTTCATAGTAGATGACCGTAAAATAGATGTAGATAGTCATTAATTATTACGGGCCCGCTGTTTGTTTAAGCTCGGTCACGGCTTACAAATTTATGTATGAGCTAAACCATTAAGGGATTGTCGCTCCGGGTCTTTTATATGTAACGTATTTAAAAAATCTCTCGTGTCTATAAATAAGGAAGGGAAATTCTAGTTTAAGCAGCTTTTTAAGTCAAATATATGTGCACGATGTTTTATTATCTTTTCTTGCTGTTTCAACAAATAATAATTTAAAGCAGAATCGAGTATTATACATGACGTACGAGTACAAGATTACAATAATTAAACAATATTATAGAGGCAATAGGTACACATCTTATAAACTATTTGCGCAAATATTATCCGTACCGTATGACATCTGTAGCGGTGTCAAGTGTCAGAATTTTATCACATGTGAATACATGTTTTTGTACACTTTGCATATCACCTGGTCACTGAACAAAAATCCAAGTAGTCACCTGTAACGCACATTGCGTGAGACCTACCAAGGACATTTGTTTTAACCCAATTAGTTTTATGTGAGAAGTTGAATTAAGTTGCTAATAGACTAACTTCGGTAATTCCCACGGTAATGATTGACATGAGAATATTTTAAGTAGTTTGCATGACGGGTTGCTTTGTGTTTTGTATAGATAGCGAAATAAATACACTTTCACCTTACATGTCGATTTCACGGGGAAATTGAAATTGTAATCTATGAATACGTATTGTATTGTGACGCAACCGTATTGAACTAAATTGTGATGTTCTTTTGGTTAGTTTTTTTTGCTAAGGTCACACGCCTACACGTGTGCAAAATCCCCGAACAATGACAATTTCTTACAATAGAGGTATGAATTGCCAATATTGAGGTGAGGTGAGGCGAATTCATTGTGGTGTGTACTGGTGACCTGATGACTTGTTTTGCACAAGTCCGTATCAGGTAACTTGTGACAGATGTACGAAGCCAGATACTGGGAAAGTATAAGATGCAAACTAAGACTGAACGTGACTTTGTTAGACTTTCTACTATAATAACGTTCGGGGTGCACTTAACTTGTCATTCGTGGGAATATAAATTATGGTTATGATAATCTCAAATGACATCAAAGAAACAATGAGAAAGTTTATGTTTTAGCAAATATATTGTTGCTAAGTTTCGTTGCCGTTACCTACAAATTATATTTACATGATAGACGATGTTAACTATATGAACTATTGCAGACAGTTTCATATATATTGATATTGGCTTATTTGACTGCCTCGGTGGCTCTGTGGTAGCATAGGTATGCGACTGTTGTGTTTGAAGTCTCGGGTTCGATTCCCAAAATGTTTTAATGATCTGCAAATATATTTTTCGGAGTTTTGATGTTTTTAGTATATGTGTATATGCAAAAAAAATAGATATAAATCTATCTATCAGCCAATCTAGACACCATAGTACAAACTCTACTGTATAGTTTGATTTTTTTCAGATTAAAAAAAAAATATAGAATAAATTTTATATATATATATATATATATATATATACGTTTGTTAGTTTACCAGAAGTGTCTGATATTGCCCATTAGAAAGCAACGACATAATGCAATATTTAAAATAATTACGTTCAGTGACCATTATGGATTTGACTTTATTGAAGCACAATTGAAATGACAAATTAATTGCTCTAAAGCTGACCAACACCCAATTGAAGAGGTGATTAGTGTAGTGCCCTCTAAACCCTAAACTCTAATCCTGCGCCCTGTTAATTTGGGTACAACACGTGTCACATTTGTAGTGTTCTGAAAATACAACACGTACTGCGAGCAATTATGGTCGTCCAATTGCATCAAAAACCAATCAACAATATATTATTGGAATGTATTTAAATTATAATCACGTATAACAGCAAAATTAGCAAATTTGACCAACGCTCTGCAACATTGTGTGGTGATGTGGTTTAATTTAATCATGTTAACTGTAAATCAAATGATCTATCAAATTTTGAACTGCAATATTGTTATTTAGGGCCACCGCAGACTAGCTACTTTTAGCATCGGCGATCGGCAACTAGTCGCTTTTTAGAAGCTAAATACGGCGACCGAACGCTCCACACCGCACACTTAAAAACGCCAAACGCGGCGATCGAGTCGCTTTTTAGAAGCGCGACACAGCAGCTGAACGCTACTCTCCGTACTATTTCAGATGCCGGTAGCAGCAACTTGGCATCTGAGCAGTTGCTAAAACGCGCGTTTCCGATACCGCGATCGAACGCAGGAAGTCGCTAAAACGCGATGCAGCATCGATGCAGTCGCCAAATCGCCGATCGCCGATTCTAAAAGTAGCTAGTCTGCGGTGGCCCTTAGAAGCGCGACACAGCAGCTGAACGCTACTCTCCGCACTATTTCAGATGCCGGTAGCAGCGACTTGGCATCTGAGCAGTCGCTAAAACGCGCGTTTCCGATACCGCGATCGAACGCAGGAAGTCGCTAAAACGCGATGCAGCATCGATGCAGTCGCCAAATCGCCGATCGCCGATGCTAAAAGTAGCTAGTCTGCGGTGGCCCTTAGAGCTACCAATACTGAGTATATTTTTTATTTTTGTGGGATAAATAATATAAAAAAAAAACTAGATTTGTATCTTTTTTTTTAATCTTTGATAACTTATTGATGCACTCACATTTACGAGTTTGTGAGTTTTAAAATATAAGACATTATGTTTTGTATATTTTCAGATTTTCTTAAGCTAAATAGAGATATGTACTATATAGGGACTCTCTCTCTCTCTTCAGTTAACTGTCGTCCACTGCTGAACGAAGGCTTTCCCCAAAGAGCGCAAACTATCCCAGTCTAAGTAGGGACTAAAACCTTAATAATTTAGTTTGATAAAGTAGTTTTAATAAATAAACGGTAGGTAAGGGTAATTCTGATATTGTTACCTTACACTTAACTACTATAGAAAAGATACAATATTATATTGCCTTTAAGTCTAAACCTCTTTCCCCCAAATGTTAAGCAGTAACCCAACATTATTCATATCTACAAATATAATCATTTCAATCTGTTACTATATACATTTGCTCTTTCCTGTAGCATTAAGCCGTGCCTAATTTAAATGAACAAATTTAACTTCAATTATTTTGAAGTGAGCCAGTGCGTACCGTATCCTTTTCACATCACCCTTCCCCTCATTACAATCCACAATTCTCCATTTCTACATCTAGATAAGGGGCACCCATCTTGATTTAGCCTCCCTTCCCTGAGGACCATTCATTTAATTTCGATTCAATCCATAGGAAACGAAATCATTTTTGGTAGCACGAGATGAAGTTACCGATAAAAGGTTAATCTCTTGTTTGTAACTGCGGGATGCGTATTGTGTAGACCTTTTTTACGATTATAATAGCAATGCATTGATGTTTTAAGTTGAGGTAGTCACACGTGAATTTCATATATATATGAATATGATTGTATATGCATAAGATTGTATCTTTACTATAATATAATAATACAAAGAGATGAAGTTTTTGAGTTTGGGAGGTTGTAGTTTGTGACGTAGTAGTGGGTAATCTCTGGATCAACTGAACCAATTTTGAAAAGTCTATCTAAAAGAAAGTAACATTTTTGAGTATCATAGGCATATCGAACATAAACGTGGGCAGAGACGCGGGGAATAGCTGCTATATAACACATGTGTACTAAAATTTAATGGCAACTTTTCAATTGTATTTAAATGCTCTAATGTAACGGTTAAATTTTGTCTAAACAGTGATTTAATGAAGACTTATGTATTTTAATATCGAAAACTTGCTCTGCTCTCACTTCATTTTATTTTTAACACAAATTTCTCAAAAATGCTGTACACGTCAACCTTCTAGTCTATATTAATTATTATTCCTAAGATTATTTTGGAGTTAGTTACTAGTTCAGTTCAAGCGACTGTTCAGTTCAGTCACAGATTCAGTTCACTTTCCGCAAAACTTGAAAGTGAACTGAACTCTACTTTTTTAAGAAAATCCCAACAACAGTACTTTTGGGTCGAATCGAATCCGAGACCTCTCAATTAGCAGTCGTATACGCTAACCACTAGAACTAAAAAGCAGCAAAAATAATAAACACAAAAAACTAAATATTACGGCATTAAAATGAAGTATAACCTATTGAAAAAATACACGTATAACAGAATAAAAACCACAAAACATTGATTAATAAACATAACACAAAAGAAACACAATATGCTTGGGAGAGTGAAATTGTTTTTATTCTTCAATGTTCACAATAGCTGTCTAAATTACGTGTTATAGTACATTTGGCGCCATCAAAACGTTTGTTTTCAGTGTAAGCGACAAAGTTCTGTTCTCAGTACAATGACCGTTCTCACGATGTTAGTCAGCCACTATTTTAAGGAATAGTAGGGTCACAAGGAAAAGCTGTTTTTAAAAATGAAAGAAAATGTACATCGCAATCTTGCCCTAATAGCAATTTCATTTTTCTGAAATGGTATGTGAAGCCCTCGTCATTGATCTATTTTGTGAGTGTTGTGTATGAAATGAAATGACATATCAGCTGCATTCATAGTCTGCTATTCTTCAAACTTAACTGAATTCTATTGCAATACTAATAAAGACTATATTACTACTGTTTTCTGCATATATATATTGGGATTGGTTACTTGCACTGTCAGCTTGCTCCCCAACAGTGCACCCTAATCGAATTGCTCTACGGATGGTGCGTCCCGTCTTGTGGGTCGAACCCCTGTTCCGGACATCAGAAACCGTGCTGCGAAAAATAAATAAGCACCCAAATCAAAAGGCGAGGCTTTAATTGAACCCTCTCGTTCTTTGAGAATTACTTAATTTGATATTGTCATTGCCTTTCAAATAAATTAATGTAACGACGTAATGTATCTCAGTATAAAAATGTTCAATGAAAGATGCTATTTCTTATAAAATAAAATTTAAACGATATAAATGCTTTAACATTTTTAAAATATTTATTTCATTATAAGTATTAAGTAAAACTAAATATTAAAAACAAATTGAAATATTCTTCTGTGAATAGATAATCATAGATAATAAATAATAATAGATATCTAAAAATCAAGTTTTAAATAAGTACTTAAATATTATAGGTTTTTGAAAATCATAAAAGTCATTAGGGTATTTATACTATTATTTTAGAGCCATATTTTAAAAATATCATTTATTTACATTAATTTACTCAACAGGTTCTATAAAAACATCTACAAAGAAAGCTAAGCGTCCTATGTCCTACTTGGGACACGGTATTTTTAGCAAAACTACATTCTCACACTCGTTTACATTACACAATTCATTATTCCGCCATAAATCTTTTCACGTACCTAAATCCGTACTAGTTAGTCACGTTTATGACAAAAATGCTCAAAATTTAGCCAACATAATGTTGCATTTAATATGACCTTTATTTCATGTGGATAAGATTCAAAATGGAGCATAGTGACAATATTAGAATTATGGTACGTTTGCCAATTTGTACTAAAGTTCGTAGTACGCGTGGCTGAGACTTGACAACGCGCGCTGTTGTTTCGTCATGCTTGGCCGGAACGAATTGTCTAGGCGAGGGAGGCGCATACATATATTATGAGTACTTGGCTATAGGTAGTTTATTATAGAAAGGAGTATTGTTTAACCATGAGCCGAACTTTTGCCTAACAAAAAAATTTAAAACTTTAACCGCCTTGTTGGTCTAGTGGTTAGCGTATGCGGCTGCTGATCAAAAGGTTCGATTTCTGGGTCAGACCAAATATAACAAATATTTGATCCACAAATATTTGTTTCGGAGTCTGGTTGATTTTCTATATTTAATATGTATGTATTTACAAAAAAAGTATGTTTATGTATTTATATCAGTTGTTTAATACTCATAATACAAGCTCTGCTTAGTTTGGAACTAGATGACCTTGTGTGTAAGATATCTGAAAATATATATTTATTTATTTAACTTACGGGTCTAAGAACTTTTTAACATGTAGTTCATCTTTTAGATGCAAATGAATGTTTATCATTTCCAGTATATATTTGCCCTGTGTCGACAATTAGTTCATTCAAAATGCATTGCTATATATTACATTTCACTCTAGTGTCATGTTGTTGCTCACTGTAAAAATTTATGATGGTAGTCCATGTGATGAAATTTAAAAGAAAACTATAACGGCTTATAAGTAACTTTTTTAGTTAGGGAGTTATAGAGGCCTAACATGTAAAATACGCTTACTTGGAAATCTTCGTCCAAAAATAACGAAATAATAAGTAAACATAACAATTACCTATTGGAAACGACGACAGCCATTTTATGGGTATCAACGGAACCCTATTCCCTGTGTGGCCTGACACGCACTTGCCCGATTTTTTTAAACTGTAATGTTAATTTAAAAGTATCATCTTTATAAATTTTTTATTGTGTCATGTGATGTTAATTAAACAATAAATATTTTAACTGCTAGATTAATTCTGATGTATCTGCAATTGTAATCCAAAAAGTTCATTCATCTAATATTCAGTTTAAAGCGGCTAGGAAATGCATGTACACACGTCCTCGGCAGTTACAAATGCAACATCCGGAAGATATTAAAGACCCCTTTCATACGTCCCTTTCCAAAAATCACTTCCATTAAATGAACTTTGTCACATGTCCCAAGCAATGTACGAGATCTGTAGTGATTTTGTTGACATTTCAGCTCACTTAGGCGAGATTAATTTTGTATGAGAAGATTAAATTAGATTTCACATGTTACAATTTAAATAATACTATGACTTTCAGACGTTAAATTTCGAAGATAGGACCCAACGAAAATATTAATAATTCAAATAAGATCGCAAGGCTTATAAGATATTTCTATCTTATTAGACTTTTAAATCTAAGAAGAAAAATGTGGAGACGATTGTGCACCATGTAAAGTCTATTATGATATTAATAAATCATTCATCAGGAATGGTACTGTAAAACATTACTTCTAAGTTCTAAATTGCTATAACTACCTATTATGAGTATCATAATATCAATATATTTAAGATTTTATTATTTGATTACATATTCTATTGTTTTCTTTGTCAAGATATACATATATAATCATGAAATTAGTAGTAAAGTAATGTTGCTGTATTTAATATATTTATAATTCTTTAATATTTTGTACACATTACAAGTAGAAAATTATGTCAGCATAAGCATGAGGTAACTCGCAAACGGGAACAGTAACTTGTGTAATTGATCCTTAAATTGAATGTGGGGAATGACATTGAATGTCAATCAATCACAATCATATTCTCGTTAAGCCCCCTTCTTCTAACACTAATACTTTAAACAATTCCAAACGAGTCCAATGTAACGATTTGAATTCTAATATTTTATATCAATAAGCCAATAATATATAATACCTAGAGAGCCTGGTAAGAACCGACATGGCGGGATCCTGATTTATTAGACACTGAACCAGCAAATTGAAATAAATATTGTTATCGAACAGAAATCCTCTATTATTTTTTATATCAATCTGAAAATAACATTTATTATCTTCTTAGAGATTCGTGTATTAGACAACATCAGCTTATAAGAATCTAATTCAACGGATTCTAAGCGAAGCAATAAAAATCGTATTACGCTCATTTTAATTTAATATATTACAGATATCTAAAATTAGGATCTAAAATTTGGAAAAAAATATTCTACTTAATATGCCATTAATTGTCATAAGCGTCTTCTTTTTGATCAGTGTAAAATCCTTTTTTTTTCATTATATTCTAGAAGCTGCGCTTAGGCGCCGCCGATTTTAATCCGCGTTTTACTCAACTAGGTATGTCGAAGCCAAAAAGAAGGATATTAGTTTTGGCAGCTATTTATGTTAGACTGTTTACGTTTGAGCCTACTGAACCGATTTTAATAAATGAGATATCAATAGATTCGTAATAATGACCAGATGCTTTTTGCGATTTGTTTACTTAGCTGGGTAACTGTTTTGTAAAATTTTCTTGTTTTTAAAGGTTCAGTACAAGATTTAATTGCATTAAAAAAATATTTATAAATGTTAGGTGAGTTGGCGGTGAAAGTATCCGCCGTTCAGACTAAATGGCAGCATAAGGAATTTAGGTATATTATGGAACCAGATATACATAGCACAAAAGTAAACCCTCGACAATAGCTAGTTTAATTCGCTAAAATGTCTCGATAATCTTATATATAAAATTCTCGTGTCACAATGTTCGTTCCCATACTCTTCATATTTTTTTATGCATATTCAGTAAGTCTGAGAATCGGCTACTATCTATTTTTCATACCCCTAGGACGCGAGCGGAGCAGCGGGCATCAGCTAGTCAATCAGTAAAATAAAATTTATGATATCACCACAAGTCTTGATATAAAATCTCTTTTTAAATCGCTTTAAAGTTATAATTTTCCATGTCATCGCACGGTAAATAAAAAATCCATTTCTACTGGATGAGATGGATCTCAACAGTAGTTTTTATGACATCATTAACTAGAGGAAGCCAGGGTAAATAGTGCTTGTGGTCACAGCCCTCTATTTTAAACTGTTGATTGCTAACATAACGACAGGATTGTTTTTAAGTGCGGGTTTTTTTATACTTTTTTACTTTAAAGCAGTGGTAACTTGATTAGAAATATATAAAATAAGTGCAATAAGAATAAAATAGTTATTTATACCAAAATGATATAACAGGAAATATACGTATATCTCAGGAACTAGCTGCGTCCCGCGGTGCTACCCGCGTATATCATTATAGTTGCTATGCAAGTGTGTTATGCATGGCAACCTGTGAAGTTTTGACAGGAAATAAACAGTGATACATTTTGACATCTACGATTTAATGTATTTTTATAATCACCCTTTTATCACGATTATTGCAGTAAAAAGTAGCAGTGTTATTCTGATATATATATTCTATATTACTGTAAAGTTTCATCAAAATCTGTTCAGTAGTTTTTGCGTGAAAGAGCAACAAACATACATACACACATACTCACAAACTTTCGCGTTTATAATATTAGTAGGACATATTGTATTGATAAAGTTTATGTGGAACACGATCTTCATCTTTTAAAAATTGTGTATGTTCCACTCATTTCTCTTATTAAGATAACCAACTCATGTTGTTTATGTTTTTTATCATAATGTTGGAGTTAAAAATAAGTAGAGTTTTTTTTTTGTTTTTTTTTTCTAATTAGTGTATTGTCATCGGTCCTCGATAAATATAGAAAGTTTGAACGAAATCTGGCCGTTTAAAGTGGGTTAAAATCGCACCCAAAGGAGTCAGTTACAAACAAACATACAGGTGAAGCTGATATAAAGCGTGTAAAAAAGATAACCTTTATCAAGAGAATATAACATTAGATAACGCGTAGGTATATTTAGACTATTTGCATATATCGAATATGAAAAAATCGGTCACCCATACTGATACGTGGATTTAAAATCGAGTTCAATATTATTATAATTGTTATAAACATAACAATTATATACATATGTTGAATACGTATTAATTCATACCCCAAATAAAAATATTTTTCATAATTTATAATTTTATTGTAGCACTTTGTCGACGTAAATAAAACACATATCCATGCAAGGTTTCATCTTTCTTCTTTCTTGCACTTTGACGGTAAGTCGAGGACGGACGGACAAGATGAATCTATAAGGATTTCGAGTAAAAAGTAGACTATGTGTAGTTCTGTAATTATTTATTTATTATATTACTGTAAAGTTTCATCCAAATCCGTTCAGTGGTTTTTGCGTAAAAAAAACAACAAACATACATACACACATATACTCACAAACTTTCGCCTTTATAATATTAGTAAGGATTAAAAACAGTTACCTAAATACTGGCGATACAATATGTATATCTTTTTATTTTACAAACTTCAAATTTCATCTCATCTACAATGAAGATAAAAAAAAGACACAAAAAAACATACATACACGTAAAAAACAATACATTGCAACACTACCCTCAACCCATCTCGTTACATTTCACACTTAAAATAGAAATCCCCTGCTGCCGTTAAAAATATTTGTCATAAAAATATTTCACAACAACAAAAAATCTCGGAAAATGTGATTTTAATATTGAGAAAACAAATCGAGTGCTCAACGGGGGGTGCCACTGTCACTTGATCCCTGCGGCTACCGTTTACGCCGCCGGCTCCCATAAGTCGGCCATTTGAGAATGTAAACTATCGAGTTTCATACTCGATAGATTTAACATGACTCGATGGTGACTTTAATCGACTAACAACTTGAGTTTGTGAAACCTACTTGGTGACTTATTATTTCATCGTCATGAATATAATGGACTATCAAAATGTAGTATTTATAGATGGTTTAAAAACATGCAACTTAGTATGAAAATATGTATGAGGCAGCAGAGAATATTAAATCAACTTATATCGAATGCGAATCGAATTGCGAAGTATAACCAGGGGGGTGTCACTCCGCAGTTTAGGTATAGTCGGCCGCCTGCCTGCCCGGACGAGCATGCCGGTCGACTATACATCGTCAGAATAGGTAAGAGTTACACGATAGAAAGAGACGCAACGGTAGGTAAATATAATTGTAGTTGATTCGGCGCTGTGTTGAACTTTATCTTTTGACGCCTAGGGTCCCGATTTCTTTAATTTACTTTTCGGAGTGAGTCTTCTGTATGAGTACTATTATGTATTATGTGGTATAACCTTCTGTAGGCAACAACTTATCAGTACATACTTAACTTTCAAAATATTTATTACGTTTTACGAATAGCAGTACCCCTCCAATTGATCTAGCTGCACGAAGGGTAGAATATAATTTTTAGGTGTTTCTGTTTACATCTTACTGTGATCAGAAACACCTAAAATTATTAGGTAGTTATGTTAATTATGTTTTAGTTTAATAGATGTATTATCCCTCTGATATCGTTGATCGTTCTCGCTAAGGGAGCCGTGTAGAGGCTCTAGGAGCGTTCAATTTATCTGTGCGATCTGCAGTTGGAACGATATGCCAAAACGTGTCTAACGGGCATTAGTGTGATGATTCACAAGCAACCCAATTATAATACTAAATTCGCTAAAACCAGACTGTGAGTCCGTTAGTTGCAATTTCTAATAATCACTGCGAAAGAAAGTTTCACCCTCCTTAGTTGATTTCGAAACTCATTTGCGGTATATGTTTTTGATCTACAGTTCTCTGCAAGTAGTCAGTAGGACAACCATACCTCTTTCTTACGAGAGACTTGAACTTTTAATTATTTTTAAAATATTTATTTGTTTCGTCGTTTTTTTTTTCACATTACGAAAGAGTAAACTACATGCTTGATGCGAACCCTCCTAATAAATTGTCATATTTTGAGAAGAAATAGAAATAGATAAAATCAGAAATACAGTGGAGTAAATACAACAAATTCAGACAAGTCTCAGATGATACATTAAGCTGTTTATCTTGAGATTATAAGAGACTATTAGAACTATAATTTAATTTTATAAAATAAAAACTAGTTTTTTAAAGAGTTCCATCCGTAGTTCATGTATCGCTGTTGTTAACAAGCATATAAGTCGATGTTAGATACATCTTAAGTTCGCAATCGAATCGCAATATTTTTAAATTAATAGGGAACTAAACTGAAAAACTTAATTTATTAGGACATTCAAAATGGAAAACAAAATGTAGTTTGATCTCTAAGACAGATGACTACGAAGTAAGCAGTTTTACTTTTAATTGTCAATTTTATCACAAATGAAGTGCAATACATTTTCAGGATGACATTCATATACTAAGTTCTAAAATTACGCCAGTAATAACTGTCACAAATATTAAATTGTTTTTTGAACACTAAATATTCTGACTTTTACTGTATATTAGGAAATATTACATTATACTATTACTCGTATATCTGCTCCATTACTATGGAATATAATTTTAATGTTAAAATTTACAGCTTGCCTATGACAAAACAAATAGTTTAAGTGTATCCAATATGATTGTCACAGTAGGCCTCATTACAAGGCGCTCAAGCGCATAATTTTGTGGTTACCACCAAACGAGAGAAGGTCGCGGGCTGTGGTTGCCAGCCACGCGTTAGCCTTTGAAGCAAAGTATTATAAACAACGTATAAATATTTGTATATACATTTAATTTTAATGAGACTATGATTTCAATTGTTTGCTCTATAATAATCAACAGGGTATTAAGAGTTTAAATTTGGCAATAACGATCAAACTTTGCTTATTAATTTTAAATTAATATTAATAAATATTAAAAAATAAATTATTATTAATTGGTGAACGAAATTTATAAATGATTGTATAAATCCGAACGCTTACGAGTTTTTTGTTTTTGGAAATAACCTTATAAAATAAAATATGGAGTCATTTGTCTGTGAATACAAATAGGGGGGAATTCGTGGGAGAATAGTCAATAATACATAGTTAATCAGCTTTCGCCCACGACTCCGACGGAGTGTAAATCAGTTTTCTCGATAAAAAGATTACGTCTTTTCTCAATCTTGACACTATCTGTGTACCAAATTTTACTAAGATCGGTTCAGTGGATTTGACGTGTGAGCACGAGACATGCAGATAAAAAAACAAATCGTTTTGTCTAACAACATACAGTCATTAACTTACCATGATTACAATAAAAAGTAAACCTTACTTTCACATAAAAGTATAAAACAAGATTTAAACAACATAGCCCTCGTACACAATTATCAGTGTATAGTACATCAATTAATTGTGATAACGCATGCGCTATGCCAACCATCTTGGAACTAGTCTTCGGAAGTGATATCCGAAGTCCCCTCGGTCGTCGAGTACAAGGCCCAAATACCTTAATGAGGGCTCGATGCCAATGTGAGTGCCTCCTATTATGAAGCTAAGTCCATCAGGTGGCTTTCTCCGAGGCCCACGGATTTGTGCAAGGCCATCTCGAGACGTAGCCTGCGGTTTCGCTTCATAACTTGGGAAACCCTGACCGTGGCCCCCAAGGTTGCCTCACGATGCGTCTCACCGTACGCCGTCACAAGAGTTTTCCCAAACCTAGAAATTTATATACTTTATATATTTCCAAACCTAAATGTAAAGTTCCATTGCATCTCATGGTCCTATAAATTGAAATATCATATTAAACATTGTGTAAGACGTGAATACTTTAACTATACATTTCTATGCATATATTACAGACAGATGATCTGAGGCTTAAGCTTTTGTAATATGAATCTGACCGATTATCCACGGTGCCGTTGAAAGCGACGAATTCAATTGTAGCTGACATAAAATTCATTGATCCAAGAACCGTGCGTGAGACGACGCATTGAAATTTTATAGTTGGTTTTATTACTTATAAATGAGACTATTTTATAGTTTTTTTGATTAAGTTTACGATGTACCGGTTACTTTCATCGCCACAGATTTGCCGTATCACCAAATGTCCGCAACGCCGCCTCAGCATGCTATAATAAACATGATTAGCCAGTAAATTATTAGGTAATAATGATCACTATCATCGTAGCGTTAAATTAAAGGGTACCTAAATTGGTTATTGATTCAGCGTATTTCCTTAGGTGTGATAAACTGATAACCCAATTAAATTCTATACAACTAGAAATTTGTAATTTTTTTCTGTATCATGTTTGTGCGTAATTTGTCAATGCCATGGAATTTATAAGTATGTATTTATACAATAAATATATGAATAAATAGAAAGTGTTATTTCTGTTTGTACCTAATTCCAAATTAACAGTTTTCACTAAACGCATATGCAAATATATGTATACGGTACTTACACCAAAGAAACATTTTTAAGATTTTTGTTTGTCTGTCGGTCTATAACACTGTTTATAAGGGATTCGACCCCAGACCACTTGATCGCCAGTTGCATACGCTAAACGCTAGACAAACAAGCCAGCTGATGTATTTATAAAAAAAAAATTACAAAGAAATTCTTGAAAGCTATACAGCTATAATGTTTAGTGTTTGTACTAGCAATAAGGCTCTTTATTGATAATTTTGGTATACTAGATACTAATAGAATGACTCTTATTATTACATTAGTAATAATAACTGATTTTTCACTCAAAATTTCATAGAATATGAACAAACCTAACCACTAGAAAATGAGCGCACAATGTTACGAATTTAAAAGTCACGAACCTTCTCATTATTGTGATACTAACGAATATCATAAAAGAAACTCTATTACTAGAGTGCTTATATTACAAAATTTTTGTACCGTAACGTTTCTATGGGCATCAAAATGGAAAAAACCCAGATCACACACACACATGTCTCTCAAAGCACTTGTGAAGATCACATTATCACATGCGCTTTGTCAGTTGAAGAATTTCGAACCAAAACTTATTTCGCACAAAGAAAAGCAAAGATTTATGTAGCATAATAAATATGTAAAAATTATACACAAGATATTTTCATGCAGTAAATATAGAATGTAGTTGTTCATATTTTATGGTATTATATTCTATACTAACATTATTTTTATGAGAGTTATGGCTGTTTTCACCACGTCTCCTAAATTTAAGCGCCACTTAGAAAGAGTTAGGGAACCTTTAGTGATATTTTAGTTTTTAAAATCAAAGGACTACCTATGTTAGGGGTATCTCAGTAAGTAGACGGTTTTAGTAGTTTGTGAAAACAGTAAATAATTTAAATAACGATGTTATGAAATGTACAATTTAAAAGCTTACGTAAGCTCTCGCAGATTGAATATTTAGCAATCACTACTGTATTTTAACCAGTGAGTAAATGTGATAGAAATATACGATGTTACTTAAGAGAAAAGAGAAAGCAGATAGAAGTCAAATAAGTTGACCTAAGATTCCTCAACACAATCAGCGTGCGAAGTCAAGCCTTGTTGGTCCCGTCATTCTCGTTAAAGATGAAATTCAAGCCATATTCAATTAGGCGTACCTATATTGAGCAGTGAGCTCGTTCAATTGTTATGGAACATTATGGTGTTATAATGATATAATAGTTAAAGTTTTTGAAGGTTAGTATTTTTTTAATGAAAGTTGCGGGAAGTTATTGGATGTAAGAAAACTGGACCGGTTATTGTGGTGACCTTTGGCGAAGCCTAGTCAAATAGTGGACATCATTTGGTGGAGATGATCATGACGAATGATGATAGAGAAGGTAAACGAGTCACCTGTAAGAGAGTGGATAAAATAATTTCAATACCTACCAGTGAGAGAGAGGACGATGAAATATTAATAAAAACACGAATATCCATAGACATTTGTAGCAGCAAAGTAAAAGCAACTGTAAAAAAAACTCCCATTTACATTCGCTTGAAGCATTTTAATACATTAAAATGCCATCATCATTTCAGTCATCGAAATCGATCTCAGAAAGACATCCACTGCTGGGCACAGGCCTCCTAATCCTCCCAACCAGCTAAAACATAATTCATTTATATTTTCAAACAAAACGTTGAGGAGTCAGTTAACTTTGTTCTAAATTTAAATGCCCCTAACACATCTTCAACAACGATGATGTCATAAAATGAATGTTCCCTTTACCGTCGTGAAGAAATTTTAATTAAATCAGTGTAAACATTCTAGAGGAACGGAACCAAAGTTCGTCATTAATACATGACAGCTAATGCTAATGGTTGTGGGCGGCACGATGTTCAAATATGAGCCAATTTTGTTTAAGAAAAATTAGATATATATAGCATTCGCTTGTTAGGGTAGCTATAAATAATATACAATATGTGTGGGTATATGCTCATTCAACTTTGGAATATTTTTATGATGTTTTTACTGTCGTGTTCATAATATATATTTTTTCCGCGAATTGTGAGGAACTTTACAAAACATACAAACATATTCAGAATAACAATTTGTGGATCACACAAAGTGCTGTCCCATGTGGGATTTACATCCACAACATTTAGAGAAGTAGGAAGACTCGTGGTAACCGCTTAAACCACTTAGCCTTACGTACAGTCAACAATAATAGGTTGAAGTACTTTCTTCATTGCAAGTAAATGCTTTAAAAAAAATTTTACACTTTTTTTCACTACAAAAATTATTGACCCTAATCGCTGACACAAAATAAAGCCATAAATTGAATATAAGTAAATTACTATTATTACTATTGGGCCAAGACGGACTTCTTCAAAAATAGATTTGACACAAAAGAAGATCTGATTTCTAAATGTGAAATTTGTAAATTCTGCTGTGACCCAATTATAAGCATATTCAAACTGAATGAATAATCGTCTCCTCAGTTAAAATAATATTTTCATACTTGCTCATCTAAAGTGAGACAAGAAAATTAAACTGAGTCCAAAATTAGGTGTTTGTCGCGAAGATTTACATTTTTAGTCGCTTGGTCAGATATGATTTAATGGACTGGCGAGAGGTTCGTTAATAAATTCAACGGTGTTACTATGGGAAACTTGTTAAACGGATTAACTCGGTTGAAAATATTTTATTTGACACATTCTACGATTTCTTTTAATCGGTAAATACCAACATACGCTATCTTTAATAATCCTACTTTAAAGTATATATATAACATTAATATTACATTGAATGCACTCGTCATAGGCTTTTTAATTTCTCGTTCTTAATGTGGTTATAACAGCCTATCGCGATTAAAAAAGTAATCCTTTTTGTTTGAATGACATATTAAACAATTATATATAATACTCAATCTTAAATAGTTTAATTGTTAGCATGACATCAATTGATCTTCTGGCAGGAATGGTCTACCTGACATGACTGACTGAAATGACTGTGGCTATGCTGTGTTAAAATCAAGGTGATATTTTGCTCAGAAGTGAATTCTAATTATGTAAAACGACTTGGAGTAACTATATTAATAAAAAAACACGATCGACACTAGTAAAATCCTGTCGTCTATTTTACAATACAGATCTAGAAAAGTTCCAGCACTCAAATGACAGTATCGAAACTAATTGGTTCACAATTTTACAAACTTTCCTTGAATTTCCAGAGAAAAGTTTTGGGAATTTTCAAGATCAATATTTATGTTTAGCTATTTATTATCTGAAACAAAAGCATAGTTGGCAGTTCATCGAAGTCTTAAAATAGGTAAAGATCGGGATGTTATACGTTATGTATATAAGATCTCGGCTGTTATATAAAGGTAAAAGGATTAGAGGTTCAATACTACTCGTTTGAATGTATAAATCCAACAGTAGGGGCCAAATGCTTTTCTTACGAGACGCTTTTAACTTTCCTTCGGCACTTCGTTAGTTGTGTGTGTATTTATTTAAAGCGTGATAAGTTATCCGGTAACTGAGAACAGGATATGTTCCCAACACAGTACTGGGATTCATTTGCCTTTTCCACAACTAATCTGTAAGTCTTTTATGCGAATTCATCTCATTTAACTTTCTCTGTAGGCTTATGCAGCATTTCGAGGAACACCAAAAATAATTATAGCACTTGTTGATTTTACACTCGATGAATATTAGATTTTTATTTATTTGAGGTAGTGATGATTTATATAATAAGTATTTTAGTCTTATAAAATACTAGCTTTAATAAAGTAACTTACGTTCTTTTACAAGCTGAGTAGTTTTGGCATGAAAGCGCTATGGACAGAGTTTCTTTCGCATTTATAATATTAGTAAGGATAAAAACAACTTTATTTTTAAGCATTTCTCTGCCGTTCAAAAGTCTAACAACGAGCCAGATAAAAGCTATGAGCTCGAAAATACCAGTCTAAATATAGCCATGCTTGAATAAATCGTTTCAATTTCCTTTAAGAGTTGATGCAAACATGAAAGTTGGCGGTTTATTTTAAAAGTGTGCGTTAAAGTTTATACGACGCTCAAGAGAGCATGTCGCAACCAAAGAAAGAAATTGAATTTGTAACGTGAGAGGGCGCTCGTAAAGAGTTATTATTATAGGTGTTTCTTTTGTTTGTTATAATAATGCGCTCCGTCGACGTCGCGCTAAACAAAAAATCTCAAAGGACTAAGTTTACAATTTTGCGCCATAAAAAATAAATCCGTTCTGGATTTTTTACGCTGTGGCACTTTGTATAAGACTTTTGTGTGGGTGAAGATAAGTTATGCACATGTTTAATATTTCAGAAATACTCCACAAGAAAAGTTTCTATCATGATTCTCTATTTTTTAAAACAATTGTGTTCAAGACAATTCATAAAATCGTATTTGTATATTTAAAACAGTCCCATTCATGGTCAACACTATTATTAAAAACAAGTATCGAATAAACTAGGTCGGATCAAACATTGTATTTGACCATTTAACGCGTCTGTATAACGAGATCTAAACAAACGCTACACATTCTGTAACATGTACTATTACTAAATTGTACTAATCGAAGTATTACTAACACAATACATTTAAATATTTAAATTAACAGCTATTTCAGTTCTAAAGACTTACTTATAATGCATCTATTCCATGCAATATCTGCATTAACTAAACACACGCGCAAACGTTCTTTGACTATATCCGCCATTTTACTCTGACTGAGTGTACATAAAGATAAAACGAATAAATAAATTGAGGGAGAACTTCCATCCTTTTGAAGTTGGTTACCACACACTTACATAAATGAACTATTATTAATATTCCAATCTACTTATTGTAACAGTTTGCCATAACTGACAAGTATTTTATCGAGCGTGTAATTGAACATGCAGCTAATGGTAGTACTGATAATGACATGCATTATTGACCTTTGGTCGGTAATAAAATATTAATAAAACGTATTCGTTGAGCTATTGGTTTTGATACTGACAAGGAAAACTGCATTTGATGGTAGCTAAGAGATAAGGGGTAATATTTTGCGTGAGATACAATCATCAATGATGATAAAGGTGAACCTGTTTTAATAAAAGCAAATTTAATAAAATTATTCATTTCAAATATTTAAGAAAAGTTCATAAAATGATTAAAAGATCATTGAAGTTAATAAACTACAAATACATCAATAATTACTACCTTTAACGCTTAATATATTTTTTTATCTGTTTGACGATTAATCGAGAGAATAACTAACTCTACAAATCGTTTCTGTAAAATTATAAATTTAGTAGTAAAATAAAAAGGGCTGTTTTGATTGAATCGAGATTATCGAGAGACATAGTACCATTAATAATGTCCATTACAAAACATTGGCATTGTGCTACTCCAGCAAATTTGGTGGCAGCAAAATGACGGACGGCATTAATTAATGCGATTACCCTATTCGTGATTGGGGGCTAATGGCGGGGTTGTTTGAACTCCCACGACCTATTTGTCCGACATTTGCTTTTGTAATTAAAAGTACATACGAGTTTAATTGGTAAAACAGAAGGGACTGTGATATATAGTGTTATACTCTTTGAGAGTAATTGACTTTTATATGACCGGCAGTCTTTATGGGGGTTGAATTTCAGAATATTGGATACGGTTATTAGTAGGTTATGACGTCAATATGATTCATCTTAATTAATTTAATATTCATCAACATTTCTCTACTCAATCTGGGGAGTTAAGATTAGATGAACTAAAAATTGGAAGTAATGCGAAGCTTCATCATCATCATCACCATCAACAGCCTTTAACGTAGAAAGGAGGTTTTGGCCTACTATACCACACTAGCTAGACGAGTTGGTATAGGGTTGGTTTCAAGTTTTCCTTCTCTTTGCAATGATGTTGTCTTGCGTAGTTTATCCCTTAGTCGCCTTTTACGACACCCGCGGGATGAATAGGAGTGGTGACACTCCGTATTCATAATCCGTCACCACACGTATCATCATCCTATTACCGTCTACTGTAGAGCGAAGAACAATAGATTCCTGAAATTATACATCGTCAGCAAATATCATTTCTCTACGTGGTAAATGAAGTAATAGCAAAAGTGTAACTGCAAGACTAGAGTCCCAATGATGCAGTAGCATTTCAATAGGCCGCCATAATGTTGGTCACCATACTGCTTTGTCTGCATTCCTAATAAGTATGGTGACAACTACTACTACATTCTGCTCATGCTATCGATTAGTAGTCATCATCATCATCATCAACAGCCTTTAACAGTCCACTGCTGGACATAGGACTCTCCTTGAAAAGGAGATATTGGCCTACTATACCACGCTGGTCAGACGGGTTGATATAGGGTTGCTTTCAAGTTTCCTTCTCTTTGCATTGATGTTGTCTTGCGTAGTTTATCCCTTAGTCGCCTTTTACGACACCCGCGGGATGAATAGGGGTGGTGACACTCTGTATTCTTAATCCGTCACCACACGGACAATCGATCAGTAGCGTCATATGCATTTGTGTTTCATTCATTCCATGTTTAATTCTGTATAAAATTTTATCTACTTCAGGAATTCCCATAATAGTTTTCCAACAAAGGTTTAATATCTAACAGAAAGGCAAATAACTTCATCAGTGTTACATTACAAACTGTCCGGGTTCAATATCATATATCTACTAAACGGCCTTTGAAACTAAACTCTGTTCAATTTGAGAATGACCAAGTGGACATTGGGGACGTGAGTGGACTCGATGGGATAAAGCAAATTGGAAACTTAGCTTCTTATTACAAGTCTCCTTCTGTAACTTCAGTTTGGCGTAATTGTTTATTCAAACTTTATGGGGTTCGTATTGATAAAAGGATTAACGGACTTCAAAGACGTTAGAATTTACTTCACTGTTTGTGTATTCTTCTTGGTTAATTTCTTCAAACAAAATTCAAGTTCTACAATTCGTTACATTTTTCTTTTGAAATGATCAAGTATACATTTTCTTTTTAGTATCTGAATATGAAATAAAGCAAGAGAAGAAATACTGATTAATTGACAAGAAATATTACGGACATCTGATACACAACACTATTAAATTTAATCTCAAACTTAACAAATACAGCTTGTACTATGGTACTAGGCAACTGATATAAATACACATAATACACTTTTAATAAATACATCCATATTATACATAGAAGTCACTCAAATTACTAAACAAATATTTGCAGATCATACAAGTACTAGGCCCGATCCGGACGTCGAACTTGAAACCTCAAGCGCAGTAGTGGCTATCACTGCGCCACCGATCAATCAAAAGAATCTAAGATATTCTTAGAAAATTACTTTATTTAATCATTAAGTTGTAATCCTAGTATGTTAATAGTTTCATAGAGTGTCAGCTCTTGTCTGTCTTCTCTTTGTTACCTTTTTTTTTAATATATATAGCCTACCAAAGTGACTCTACCCCGCCTGATGGAAATCATGAGCAGAATCCAAGAGTGGGAGAAACCACACATCATTGCTGCGAATGCAGACAGTAAAGTATGGCGACCCACACTATGGCGGCTTAGGGAGATGCTTTTTCACGCCCCGCTTAAAGGACCCGGGATCATAGTAGGAAGGAACCACGTGAGCTGGTAGCGAGTTCCAGCTTTGTATTTATTACCTAATATTGTATTAGGTAATAAGTACAAGGGGATGAACAAAAAGGTCGAACTCAAAACCTCAAGCACAGCAGTGGCATGCGCTATCACTGCACCACCGAGCAATCTGAAGAATCTAAGATATTCTTATAAAAAAATTATTTTTATTTTATTCTTATAAAATTCTTTTAAAATTACTTTATTTAATCATTAAGTTGTAGAGCCAGTATTATTGTCTCATATAGAATCTGATCTTATCTGTTTTTTATAAATTGTATCAGGTAATAAGTGCAAGGGGATTAATAAAAAATGAAATGAGATGAATTAGACCCCAGTACAAAGAAATGCAAACATGCAAACAGAGTCATATAGTGCATATAAAAATCGTACCCAAAGCCGTGCTATTCGTATCTAGATAGCGATATCACGTAACAGTTCCGTCACGGTAAGTTCACTTCGATGGTTATATTGGATTATAAAGAAATATAAGTAGTAGTTTAGGTGTACATAAATTAATTAATTTCTCAAGTAATTCAAGTCATAATAATTCGATAAAAGGAACCGTCTCGGTCTTTAACAGTTCGTACAAGTAATTTGAATATTAAGACCATTAATAGGATTATAAAAATACCTAAATATCGAAACTTTATCATCAAAATGTCGGTCGGCGAAACCAGATTAATTAAATAGCTTCTAATTATTTTCTATCGTTAGATAAGTCGTTTGATTTATAAATGACGTTTCTAAAACAGATAAAGGGTATAATTTACGATGTTTGTGTGATAACAGTTTTATAATTATTTGTTGCGACATTTTAATTGAGCATGAAATGTATTGTTTTGTTTACGTTATTTATTGTTCATACATGAGTTATTCAGTTATATTGATTTATCTTTATAATTTAAGTAGTTGTGATGATCGATAGCTGAGTGAGTTTCATGATGATTCAATTTTGGAACATATGAGTTCGGTTCTGTTCTTCTCATGGTGTTTTATTTGGTGATGGTTAGCACTACTTTTGAGCAACTAATATAATTACTATATTATGCCTTGTATTAGTAGCTTGTGATGTACCTACGTAAAGGGGTTACTTACAACATTTAATTAATAGAAACATGGTTTATTTTAGCTTTAATATAAATAAATAAGACGCCCGAACTGCGCCTTTGATTCAGTAAATTTATATGTACTCTTAACGCAAACAATTTTGACAGTATCAATCATATATTGTAAAGTTCTACGCCGCGCCTTAAAAAACCACTGCACTAATTTAAATGAAATTGTACAGACAGTCCCAGATAGTTTAAAGCCGAGAATGGACATAGACTAATTTTATACCGCGATAACAATTATAGATACGAGCTGAAAGTTGGTAGGATATAATTTAAACTTAAATTTGCAATAAATCTCTCTTTCGGTAATGTGACAGTTTCCTCAATCCTACAGTTTTGTAGTGAAAAGTTACTGTCTTACGTATTGTTTAAGAAACAACAATATGTCGTAAAGAATGAAAATAATAATAATTCACCAACGTTTACTTTTTATTTCCAAATCTAAACTTGGAACATGGGAACATTACGAACAGAACTCAAGGTTATAATATCTTAATGGTTCAAGTTTAGTACAAATAGTCGTCTAGAGGGTACTACTCTTCATTAGGAAGGAGTCCCCAGTAAATTATTCTTTAGGTCACTTTGGTGCTATTTAAGTTAATTTAATAGTAACTTTGTACACTTCTCACGTACTTGCGACGTTTCTGATGATATTAATTTGGTCTCTGTGTTGCACTGACTTGGTTTCCATTTGTGTTTTGAATATAATTTCGCTTTGTTATGAACTAACTACACGGCCTATTTTGTTGAATTTATAAGAAACCGATAGAACTTATGTATGTTTACAGACAGTCCTTTTCAATTACCTATCTTTATCCATCGGTTCCGGTTGTCATGAACATATATGGCAATCGTTATTGGGGATTCAGTACTCTAAGATATACTAACAAGTAATTCAATTTTCGAATTCCAGTTGCGAAGGTCCGATGCCAGTAGTTCCGTGCAAAAAAATAGCCGACCCCAAATAGGCTTGAGAATTTATTTATTTATTTAAAATGATAAGCATTCTAAACTTTCAGTTCATTACCAAAATGTTTGCATGAAATGAAGTTACATATTGAGAAATATAAGTGACGTTCTCATATTTACCCATAATAATGTGAAAGTTAATGTACATTAAGAATAATAAAGGTTTACAAGATGAAGAAGTCTATTTATCTATTTAATTATTTTTTCTTTTAATCAATAATTCAGTATTTTTATTGATATGCAATATCAAATTCTACCTTTCTTAATAACAATTAAGGATAAGTTGTAAAAATTAACGTAAACTTTTAAATGTAAATCCAGATCGTTTTCAATAACGCATCTCTTGTTAAACTGGACATAGGTTAGGGAAAACCACTGTGGGTTGGTTTTGTATACGTATCTACATGGAAAGTTGAATGCACGTACTGAACTTACGAAAAGAACCGTAATTACGTTTACGTTTCGTGTCTATTTTGTTTGGACTTTCATAAATATTCATCTTTTTACACGCTTTTTATTAGCTTCACTTGTATGTTTGTTTGTATCTTTGTAACAGACTCCTTTGGGCGCGATGACCCACTTTCAACGGCCCTATTTCGTTCAAACTTCGTAGATTTTTCGAGGACCGATGACAATACACTAATTTGAAAAAAAACTAAAAAAAAAAAAAACAAATTAGTCTTTTTTAGTCTTTCTAAAAAAATAGTTTAAAAAAACTAAACACACATGCTTTTAAACTAAAACGTAGAAAATCATTTTAATGTAACAAAGCGTGAGGTGCTTTCTGAAAATACTTCAATAACGTCGCCATACGCTTTTTGTGATGAAGAATGCATGGTCGGGTAAGATCCTGACCAAAAACTTCGTACGAGTTAATTTTTATATCCACTTTGATATATTATTTATAAGATCATTATATGAACTCAATGCTCCCGGATAATAATCCGGGAGCATTGAGTTCATATAATGATCTTAGCATAGTAGCAAAGTATTATAGTATTGTGCAAAAATACATCTACCTTGGCCAAATAATCCAACTCGGCCGGCACAACTTCGATCTGGAAGCCGACAGAAGGATACGTCTGGGCTGGGTGCTACGTACGGGAAGCTACGTCATATTTTTGAGTCACAAATACCTCAATCACTCAAGACCAAAGTCTACAACCAGTGCGTCCTACCCGTAATGACATACGGAGCCGAGACGTGGACACTCACTATCGGACTGGTCCATAAATTTAAAGTAGCCCAGCGTGCGATAGAGCGTGCAATGTTGGGTGTCTCTCTGTCCGATAAAATACGTAACGAGATTATTCTACAGAGAACTAGAGTTACCGACATCGCATGGAAAATCAGCACGCTGAAGTGGAAGTGGGCCGGACATGTCTCCAGACGGACTGATGGACGCTGGAGCCGAAAGGTGCTAGAGTGGAGACCGCGATTAGGCAAACGTAGTGTAGGACGCCCTGCGGCACGATGGACCGATGATTTGAGGAAGGTGGCTGGAGGCGGATGGATGCGGACTGCCCAAGACCGGGATGGTTGGCGTTCCTTGGGGGAGATCTTCGTCCAGCAGTGGACGGCGATAGGTTGACACTATATATAAAGTATAGTATAAAGTAAAGCAAAGTAAAGTAGTAGTATAGAAAGTCTTTAGGCAATAGCAAATGAATAAACGAATCTTTTCTTTAATTTTTTAATTAATTAGATTTTTGTACATCCAGTTTTCTTTCTTGAATTTTCTTTGAATTTAAAGAGGAAATCCATTTAAATTAAAAATAATATTACAGCTCTGAATATTTGGAAAAAAAGATTATAATCTTTATAATTATCTAATATATAAAATTCTCGTGTCACAGTTTTCGTTGCCATACTCCTCCGAAACGGCTTGACCGATCTTTATGAAACTTAATATGCATATTCAGTAGGTCTGAGAATCGGCCAACATCTATTTTTTATACTCCTAGGGCGCGAGCGGAGCCGCGGGCATCAGCTAGTAATCTCTAAAGATTATAATTGAAAATATTTAAAAGATTTCAGATCTAAATAAGTTTCATTAGGTTATTGTTGCTCTTGTGTGACTTATATTTATTAGATCAAAAGCTTTCTCCAACAAGAATGTTCTAGTCTCGACTTCAATACTTCATACACTCAATAATATATCCTCTCAAGACACTTCTATTCACTCGCTCTAACTTCAATACAAACTTTTTAAACGAAGCCTACTCCAATAAGAATGCAACCTCATTGGTACATTTGTGTTGGTCGTTATGTATACTTGCTACACACGTGTGTTGTAGTTCGCTGGCACCAAATGGTTCAGTACTGATGGGATAGATGGCAGCACAAGTATTTTCAACTTTAATTACTATTTCCAGTTTAATATTTCATTAAATAATCTTTCTTATGACAAAAACAATTGCGATGCTTACAGTTATAATGTTTTAAGTAAGTTTTAATAATAAAGTAATTACTTAAAATTGTAAGAATTTTGATAAGAAAAATCTCTTTTTTTTTTTAAATTTCATAAATATAGTTTAATTAATTTTATAACACATATCATTATTATCATTTATGACTGACTCAGTGACGCAGTACGGTAGTGTAAACGACTGCTGTTCTTGGAGTCTTGGGTTCAAATCCAATGTCGAACCAAATGTTTGTATGATTATACACGACTAATTTTTAATGTCCAGAGAAAAAAATATGTGGTATTCAGCTTTCGATACTGAACATATTTATGTAATTAAAACAAAAAAAGTACATGTTAATATTTTCCCGAAAAACACAAAATTTTTGTTCATAACGCATGATTTAATTCACGACATGATATTACGTAACAAGAAAGTGTCAATGTCCTAGCCTACGGGTTGTGGGTGCGAGCGGGGTACCTAATACCTACGATGCGCCGCGTGCGCCTAATGGCGGCATGCTTTGAACTTTGAACTGATTTGACATTTTTGGGCGATGCGTCGCACACATTGAAACAGAAAATGTTATTCATTGATAATTAAAATACGCGTGTGTAAAATATTTGGGTGACAATAAATTATGGGCGTATTTTAACATTTTAAAAACCATAATAACTCAGTTATTTTTGTTTTTTGGGTATTTGTTCTATGGTGTTTTATGTTAGTATATAAGTTCTGTATCTGCCCCTAGTTTTTCTTTGGTAATTAAAAACTAACCGTGTATATATAAAAAAAAAAAAAATACAGATATATGTTTCGGAATTTGGGTGTTTTCTATGTAAGTATTTATAAAAAAGTATAAAAGTAGGTATTCTATAAGTTTTCATATCAATCTAGTTTTCATAGTAAAAGCTCTGCTTGTATTATATATGTCCAAAATATTTATTTTATTTAGCAGGTTTAAATAGAATAAATTACTATTAAATTAAATCTTTTTTTGTTACCCTTGGTTGTTGATGTATTAGTCAAAACAATGGTCTAAGTTACTCCTAACTCTCTCCTTACATTTATACTCCTCCTTCCTTCCTTCCAAATTATATCTTCCATATTGAGAGATGAGCTGAAACAATCAGACAAAAACATTAAAAATGAATTTTGTTTTAAGTGTCGTAGTAAAAAGTTGTTAATTTGGAATTACAATAAAAATATTTGTATGGAAAAGCATTACATGTTTTATATAGCGTTGATCAATTAAAAACTCTTTTGATCTGAAACTTGAGCTTCGCCATGCAAAATTCATTTGGCCTGATATCGAGTTTTGCCGGTAACGGTTGTATAGAAACAATGGGCGCTGTAATGAGGGCGTTTTAGCGCCGTGAATCGAGTAACTAGATGCTAGAGATTTCAATCTATTCACTTATATATATGTATTTTTGCCAAAAATAATGATTCTTTTTGTCATTTACCAGAGTTTAGGTTTTTGCGTGCTTTAGTTTTACATACAATATTTATATTTTTTAACACCATCCTTGACTTTTGCATGGAGGTTTTGGTTTGCTTTAGATAAGATTGCTGGCAGGAACAGAATGCGAGAAGTTGAGTATAACCGAGTGGCGTGCAATTCGATAGGCAAAAGACTGCGATAAGCTGATGATGATGATGAAATCTTGAATCACGTTAAACGTGGTGGTGACAGATTAAGAAGACAGAATGTCAGCTCTCCTATGCATCCCGCGGGTGTCGTAAAAGGCGACTAAGGGATAAACTACGCAAGACAACATCGATGCAAAGAGAAAGAAAACTTGAAACCAACCCTATACTATACCAACCCGTCTGGGCAGCGTGTTATAGTAGGCCAAAACCTCCTTTCTAAGGAGAGGCCTATGTCCAGCAGTGGACTGTTAGAGGCTGTTGATGATGATGATTAAACGTTTGGTCTTCACAAAGTGTATAGGTATAACATAAACTTATGTAGTTGTTTTTTTTTTGTTTATATTTATTTTCGTGATGTTTTGTAGACAAACAAACTACCTGACTGAGACATAATAAATGATTGCTGTATCTTTTGATATCTCACTTGCACTTGCAATTTCCTTGAAAATCTTAAGAAATTTCAAACATAGTATTTTGGACAAACCATACACAATATATTATTCATTAAACTTTAGAGATTGCACATAAGGAAGTTATCTATGGAAGGCAATTCAAATATTTATTATTAAAGCGTAGCCGCTAGGCTTGCCTGGTCACATATAATGATAGTAATAAATAACTCATGTTTAAAATAACGATGGTCGATCAAAGCGAGTCTGTTATGGAATTTGATTGGTAAGTAATTATAGTCAGCATCAATTTGTGGACTATGTGGTCGGAAATTAACGAATACTTGTGTATTAAAGTATTAAAGTAAAAACTCACTGACGATCATTAAATCAATACCTTGTTGTAATCCATACTAATGTTATAAATTCGAAAGTAATCTGTGGGTGTCTGTTGCTCTTTTACTGCTTAACCTGCTTTGCTTTTTGAGGACATAGGCTCCTCTTTTTCGTAGGTAATTGGCGATAAATGGTGATGCAGAAGCATTTCAATGGGCCGCCCTAATGTGGGTCACCATGCTACATTGTCTGCACTCACAGTGAGGATGGTGCTTCCTACTGCTGTGTTTCTAAGACCAATAAAGATTTATTATTTATTATAATTTAGTTGTATTGTTAGAATTTATTCAATATTCAGAATAAAATGATTCAAAAACAATAATTGGAGGTAGTAGAGCCATGCTGATATCAGCACGAATGGGCCGGCTCGACCGGGGTAGTACTTCCCTCATACAGAAGACTATTATAATAATGCCACCATTCTTGATGTCAGATTTCGTTGGTGAGTGTGATACCGGAGGCCTATTCATTCTGCATCATTCTCCCGGTCTCCGGAGGTCTGGAGAATGATATAGAAACATCTGACCAGGCCACCAATGTATGACTCACTATGCTGCATTGCTTACAATGAGGATGGTGAACCTACTCCTGGATTGTACTCATGATTTCCATCAATTTAGTAGAGTTACTTCGGTAGGCTTAAACATAAAAATAATAATAATAAGCTTGGAAAAACAATGATGAATGTACACGGGTTGTGTATTCATCATTCAACATAAATTTGTAACGGTACTGTAATAATAAATAAGCGGTACCTTAAAAAAGGTTTATAACGTAACCACCAAAACATGAATACGGGCCTCCAAAAATTTATACGTGTATCAGCTGCACACGGTCACGCATGAACAAAACAAACTGTAACCAATCAGACACAATGGCTAACCCTTTAGCGTTCAAACAGTCAAACAGAATCAACAATAGAAACCAACAAATCACAACGGATATTAGAACAGAAACTGTGTTGCAGAAAACCGCAACGAAATAAATATTATACTAGTTCAACGTAAGAAAAAAATAATCCTTGTAAAGAAATAAATATAAGTACAGAAGATTTAAATTCTGCTGTTTATAGAAAATTTTCAGATGTATAAAGAAATCTAAACCTTTATTTCTTGCCAGGCTAGTGACAATTAGTATTGTCATTGAGTATTTCAATAACCTGGGTTTTTTGACGCAGCACAGAATATTAAATAACCATAAAAATTGTAGAGCTGCCCATCTGCAAAAACACTAGTGTAATTGGCTGCTGGCCGCCATAGTGTGGGTCATCCCACTCCTCATTGTATATTGTGTCCATTGACCACGCCTGTTGAATTTTGCTAATGCTTTCCATCAGGCAGAGTAGTTACTTTGCCAGACTTTAAAAAAAAGGAATTGCAATCGTAGGTCTTGGTGAAGTATGCGTTGAGTAGGAAATCTTAAAAATCCAATCAAATGTTCAAATCTTTCTCGCTTAATGTTTTCCATAACATTTTACGTAATACCACATATTGGGAGACCTTTACAAGTAAGTATAACAATAAGAGGTAAAAGGTATTGCAAGTTTCAGATATAAAATGGCGAAAACGAAATAAAACAAATATATTGTATCTCGTTTTCTAAAATTTATAGTCAAATAAAAAGGTGTGACTAATTCTCTGATACACTCTTGCGGTCACGGCCTATATGTGTTTATAGATAATAAATGTTAATGTTTTTTTGCGGTTCGGTGATGCATGATTTGATAGAAATAAATGTCTATCACCTGTTTGTCGGAATTGCTTTAGTAATGTGTATGACTTGGCAGGCAAATATTAGTCATAAGACATAAAAAACCACTCAGACTTTTTACAATTGGTTCCGAAATGTGTGTTGTCTTGAAAGACTAAATGTTTAGAAAAACAACTGATAATATATACAGTTTCATCAAAGGCTCTAATAGACTCTAAAAGGTAAACAAAAAAACGGTCATTAATAAGTTAAACAACAAAACATGATTACCAAAAAATGTGTTATATCACTATAAAATTATAATGTTTCTTATTGATATGATAAATGTCACGAATACTAGCTAAATTAACCTATTTATGAAAACAAAGGTGTCTTTTTAAATGAACAACCACCTCACAAATGTCGTCATACCATATCTGACTCCTAATAGGGTTTCAAAGAATCACTTCGACAATATTTTCCAAGAACAAATATTTGACCTGAGATACGGCCAAACCGTAAATCCAGCGTGAAAAATGTGATTTCAAAGTGTGGATACTAGAATAATATCAGATTTTACGACACTGTGGTCATGTTAATGTGATAATGTTTATTGCTGTCGATGTAGTTTTATTAGATTTTTGACAAATTTATTATGTTCACAATAAAGCCCACGTTCTTTTCGCACTAGGTAGTTGTATCGTGTTACTATGACTAAACTACTCTAAAAGGAAGTATACTAAAATTCCAATTTTAGCAAACAGGTTTCTTGGATTATACTAATCATTTCACTGACCACTAAAGTTCTTTGTTTAAAGACAAACGTGGATGTTTGAGCTGCTTATCACGCAATATACGCGGATAGTTAACAAGCAAAAAGATAGTGGGTAATATCTTAATATACACAACAATATTTTCATCATCATTAGTTAATAAGATAATTATAAAAATAGATAAAACAATAAAAGAAAGTTATTTAATTTAACTAAAAACATAAATAAAGCTTCATCACTGTAACTTATAAACAATATCAGAGAAAATAGCTTTCTACTATAGGTACCTGGCTTGGAAAGAATTTGCCATTGAAATATTTTAGTAATCAAATAAATTAACTTATTACAGCTATGCTAAGTATAGTTTTAAATAAGTGTATTTCTTTGTGTTTTCTATAGGTACTAGCAGTAATTTTAACATTCACAGCAGCACGATTTAGTAATAACTTAAAAAAACTACCTATAAAATTTGCTTCTCAAGTTTGCCATAAAAAAGTTTACTACAGACAGCTACCCGAAAGAAAAACTTGAATTAAACTCTCAGTCAAAAGATCCAACGATAAAACAAATTACAAACGACAATAAAACGTTAACTAACCTACAAAAGCGGAAAAGGAGTGTTTTGTTGCCGATAAAGATATTATTAAAATCCACCATAAGTTTGTTAGGCATATTACCGGACCATTAAGATAAGGCTTATCATTAAAAACGTTTTTGTCGGATGAAAATATTTACCAAATGAGGCATGAGAAGTATCTTACTTGATAAAAGCAAGATTACCAGCCCACAGTTGGTAGTGCATTATGAATATTAAGTGATTCACGGCATCTAGTTTAGTATGAAATGTTATCTGAATTGTTCTACGGTGTAATTTATCGTTTAAATTTGTTGTCGTTGTGCTAAACAGTAGGTGCTTAACGTGTAAGTGGTATGTTAATGTTACTAAATACATCATGTACCGTTGTTTATACGTTTGGCAGTTTCTTAATTTCATAGAAAAGGTTATCATTAATCTGTCGTCGTAATTATGTAACTTTACGCTTTAGTAGTTTGTTCTCATAGATGGCTAAATTAATTATAGTGTCAAGGATCTGAAATCTGAATGAAAGGAGCGCTTGACTATTTTTTAGAGAGTCTTCATGTGCTATTTATCAGTCAGTAGTGTATAATGTGTATCTAGGTCTTCACAAACGAAATTTTATATAAGAATATATAATATTGCAATTAATAAAATGTTAAAATATTGTAATTCTGAGAAGATAAAAAAACTAATGGATATGGAAAACGAGTAAATATAAAAACAAAGTTCTTAATATCTGTCCATCGTATATTTTTTGAATAATAAATAGGTACCTAATCTACAAATATATGCATGATATTGAGAAAATACTTAAACTACTGCGTACACTCTGCCTGTTTGTCTATCCGTTACGCTTTCACGGCTAAACCGCTGCACCGATTTTAGTGAAACTTGAACATACATTGATTGTTAAGGAACATAGGAGCGATATCATTTGCCTGTGAAAAGCAATTGAAAGCTAATTTCATATAAAAACATCACAGCTATAGCAGTTAAATTACTGCGACATATGCAAACATATGATTATTATTATTATCGTTAAACATCCACTAGAGTACGAGCTCTGCTAAAATAGTTCTCAATACATTTGTGACAAACGGTCAACATATACTAAACCGCGATAAGTTCGCTCGTATTCCAAGTGTTAATTAAATATTTGCGGCCGTGTTGGGTGTTGGTTCAGCGTGGGATGTTCATAATGAGCTATCATCACTACGTTGTGTCAACCTTCTTGGCTCCCTCAACAGCCATGAGTGCACTTCTGATTTATCGTCAACTGAGACGTTTTCTTTTTGTATAAACACAGCTTGAAGAGACAAGATCCTTTCTCGTCTTTGTACTAATATATTATACGTTTGCAAGCAAAATACTGTCACGATTCAAGTATAATTTTTATTTTGTTTCGAGCTCATTATTTTTTTAAGTTCTTATCTTTCTGCGAATATATATACATTTTTAACAAATTTCTGAATAGTGAACAAGAATATTTCATTTATGTCTCTTAAAGTTATAAATTGTGTGAAAAAAAATTCAAGCATTTGATCTATATTTTGTTTGGAAAAGAATTTTATAGCCCACTGCCAAAAAAGTCCAGGTTCTTAAATCCTTGAATCACACTACAGTGTGACGTTTTTTATCTTTATAAGTACTGGTTACTTTGACATATTTCAAAAAATAATATATAGAGAGAACTATATCTTTAAAACTAATTAATTATCTGTATTCTCAGTGCATGAAAATCTTATTAGGCATGTTAATTAATATCAATTAAAACTTGTCATAAGTGTCAATCGCCAAAAACCAAAAAGTTCCTTTTTGTGGAAAAAGGAACTTTTTGGTTTTTGGAGATTTGTTTGATAAACAATAATTTCATTTAATATCGTAAAACATATATTAATTATTTAGTTTGAACTCAAGCACAGTTCAAAATTGAAAAATCGACTTATTTGACTTTTTCTTGACCTCAGCTCATTCGAATATGTTAACAGATAGCCTAAGTTACATATGTCATTTTAGATGTCATTGTTCAGATGCTTAAAGATGATATTTGTAACGAGTGCTTCTAAAATATTCTGACACGTGCTTAAGTATCGACATCAGTTTTTGGCTCGATTTCACCAACTTTTTATATTATTTATCACATCACTCTTACTACACAAGGGTACTCGACTTTCATTTCAACTTACGTTTTCGATAGTTCACTTTACAATGAAGACTTTTCGAAAGTATTTCTATGAATTTTGTAATATCGTAACAAATCGGTCATAAGCGTGTTGCTATCCCACATAAAGCTCTATTCAGCTTTACACTATCAATCATAGTTTAGCGAAGGTTATATCAATATCAAATAGTTGCAGACTCACTCTACCTTTTATGAGAAATTTTTGTTCAGCACTTCATACTAAGCTCTGAAGAGGGTAATGTCAATCATGTGGTATAGCGTATGTTACAGGAAATTCTTTCAACAATTGGCTTAAGCAATTGGTTTTATAAATGCATTTGTATAAAGATATTGTTTTTTGTACGCAATATAAAAAAAGAAATCATATAATTAATGCTCACGATTTCATTATAATTATATGTAGCTGACTGATGTGTTTCAATACAAATATAGTAATTAATATTTGTATTGAACCACATCAGTGAATTGAGTATTTTTTTTCGAATGCTTTATGAATAATATGAATGGCTATATAGCACTGATCAAAAAACGAGATGTTAAAATTTGACTGCACGGTTGGCCTGGTGGTATAAGCGGTCGCCACGCCGCTTTCTACTGCGCCAAGTATCGTGGGTTCAAATCTCACTTTGTGCGACTCACAAATTTGGTTCTAAGTCTGGGTGTCCTTTGTGTTCGTTTCATGTATGTTTGTAAAATCCCCCGCGATACAGGATTTATATTCCTAATGAGGGAGCGGTCTTTAAACAAATGTATCCAAAAGTTTTCGTTTTCTCATCCCTTGAAGCATTCGCCTTGTAAATGATTAAATAAAATGCAAAACGATGTCGGAGTCATCGATTAACTGGACAATCATGTGCAACAACCTGGCCATTTCATATCATTCAGCAAGAGTCTTATTAAGTAATGTTATGTAAGTCCAGGGGGCATAAGCTCTTAGCCGATTGACTTCGTGATGGAAATAATGTACAGTTATTAATACGCAGGTGAATGCTTCTACGCTTCAGGTTGGTCCTGATGCGGTATATTGGACTTATGGGTGGTCTAGAATCATTAGTAACCCTTAATGAGAAGCGCATAGAACACTTAGTCTAGTTTTTATTGAAAGTACAATCAGTTCAAATCTCCCTTAGGATTGCAGAGGTCAAGGAAATACTGATATTCAGGTAAAACCGGTTTAACTAGCCGACCTCAAATAATATTAGGAATACAGGCCAAAATCAGTTCAATTCTTTACGACAATATTTAAGTAAACTGTATCTACAAACAAAATTCTATTCATTATTTAAAAGGACTTCAATTCATTTTGAGATCTATTTTAAAGTGTTCTCACGCAATTTATATTTTAATGAAATTAAAATTGGTTCGAAAATGTGTTTGACATCAATGTAATAAATATCAATGGATTGCGAACAAAAAAACTCAAATACACTCCATTTCTTTGACAGGGTTGCTTGAATCAAAATCATTCTTGCCTTACAAAATTGCACTGCACAAGTACAATGCAGTTTAATTAAGCCACACAATCAGCCGTTACCAAAGGAACACCCCAAACGTGAAATAAATTCTTAAGGGGCTAGAATCAGTTCCACTGTCTATGGTCACGCCATCTTAACTTTACCTACTACAATATCTAATATATTCTTTATGTAGGAGGAAATAAGGCCTATTGTATTACAGCTGTGGTTGTACATCGTACCAGGGGCTTGAAATCACTCCCTGAACGTTTAATTTTCTTTTAATCTTATGCGTTTCGATCTGTAATGTTAGGGGTTCCCCGTGACGAATTAAGCCAATTGCATTGGTGTCGCAAATGAGGCTATTTTGTTACTCAGGAGATGTCACCCTATTGTCGCAGGATAGGTTTATGCGCGAATGTTATAAGGTTTCACTTTCACACTTTCATTTGATAATCAAATAATCGACAATAACCACAGATGCTTTGTTTAGTATCACTTCATACAGTTAACATATGTTTTACACCAGATAGTGCACTTGTTCTTATGTCTTAATCGGAACATATATTTGTAGTAACTATATATGTTCTGCCGAGGACATAATATGTAGTATAGTATTACAAAACTCACAACCAATTATTCTAGATATATAAAGCAAAAATAACTTATTTATGTTTTTTGCTGTAAACGGGACTTATTCGGGGTAAAATTAGCCTACCCGTGACCACGAGCGGTATGACCCTTTCGGAAGGTCAGAAAGTAGTAGGTAACGTAACCTTTTTATTTTATCGCGAAAAAGTACAACCTTACATAAGAAAACATGAGTATGTGTTAAAGTCGCGAAATTCTAAAAACACAAATATAACTAAACTATAGCTGGAAATAACATGAAGATAGATCTCTTTCAACGATAGAACTCTTGCCACTAATGTACAGAACTAGACCGTGACATAAAAGGAAATTACTTGACCAAGTTGCTGTACGAAGTCAGCGTTGTCATGAAGACGTAAAACAAAACTTCACAATACATTTCAGAGTAAGAAACGTTTCAAAGAAGATAGTACGGAGCGCTTTACGATTCGCAAAACAAAAGCCAAACAATCCATTGTCTATCGATTGTAGCCCTGAGTGCAGTTTGTCGTCAAAGGCCTTAAGTTGCTCTTTTCAGAGCCTTTACTACGTGTTACTTTTTAGCACGTAATTTTAAACAGGAGAAGTTGTTTTAGGTTGTGTAGTAGTTTAAACCCTCAGCAATATTGTTAGTATTGACAAGGGAAGTTGTTTATGGCAGATTCCAATAAATTTATATTTATCGCTGAAACCCCATTGTATTTTGTTTTATGAACCTTTTTATACGCGCTTTGTTGAAGTTACTACTAGTCGCTGCATCAATCATTTTCTTTAAATTTTCAATGTACCAGAACCACGCTGATTTTTGATTTTTTGAACTTCATATTACAGTATTCGTGTTGTCCTGTTTCCTTGGTTACTGCGAGACTGAAGACCCTATGAAAGGCATCTCACTAGGCCGCCACAGTGTGGGTCACCATACTGAATGCAGTGTTATGACCAATCAAACAACGAAAATAAATTACATTTAAATAAAAACAATAAAAAGCTTTTTTTGAAAAATTATTACAGTTTTTTCAATGTTACAGAATTAATAAGAATGTTACTTAATTAATAAAAATAAACTGTGTTTTTAACTCAGAAAATATATCATATAAATAGATAATTTAAACATTTAGTATTGTAAACTAATTTCAGTGGCAAAACCCATGGTACGGTAAAAGTTAGTACTGAGAACATCCCCTACTTTAGCCCTCTGTGCTTCCTTTATTTTGTATCAATCATTTAGTAAGTAAGTTTGCTTACTTCTTTGTATATCTGTAATTGACATATCTGTAGTACGATCGTAGATGTGACTTAACTTTTAACTTAAAATTTAAAAACATATGTCTGTCTTATAGATTAGAGCTTACTTTTTATTTACAAAATCAAAGTTTTTATTAGTAAAATAAATGTGTTTTTATATATTATGTTTTTGAATAAAGTGTAATTTAAACTAAAACAATAAGTCCATATTTATTCAACTACTACCGACCATGGTTAATTGGCATGTTCTTAAAAAGTAAATTATATTCGTTTTATAACAATTAAACTTGAAAACTTTTGTTTCAAGGCAATGAGAATTGACAAATTTTATCTGATTTGAAACAATTAATTGCTTAAAATTACATATAAATTTAGAAAAAAAAAAAAATTTAAATGATAGCCTGTTAGATTTTACATATTTTTATAAATTTTTGCTCGTGGATAAATAGAAAGTCATTGGTACTGAAAAGCAATTTACATTATTTTATAAGATGAATTGATAATGCGTACAATTTTTTATAAAATATGTTAGCATATTACATTTACTACAATGTACTGAACATATGAACATCATTCGCTTCCCTCATTCCTTTATAATAACATGAAAGGCTCCATTTGCAAATAAGATAATATGTTCCGATTGAAGTGCGTGCTTTTCTCCTAATTCAACCATTTTACGAACATATATAAAATCTCTCATCATAATTATATGCAAATTAGTCTACGAAGTATATGTTTGCTTTAAAAATAATGATTCATCCTTTGAATGTTTCCTCCGTTCTATTTGGGGCACTTAAAGTAGAGATATGTATAAATTATAAAGTGAAAATTTGGAGATATGTTTTGAGAAATTGTTTACTTAAATCTGTTATATAATATTTAAATTTGTTTAAATCAGAACTAAATAGATTGTCTAAATGTAAAAATACAGTTTAGCGAATGTGAACGTAACTTCAATAAACTTACATACAATGCAACTGAATGCGACTAACTAACTTAACTTGGCGCCACTTGCATTTTACTGAATTTCTAAAGTGTCTATTTGTGGAAGAGCGTTAAAATAGTTGTCTATGACCTTTTAGTAGCCGGTGTCCAGGAGTAGCGGTACTCACTTTATTTTTATATATTTAAGCCTGCCAAAGTTACTCTAGCCTATCCGAAGGAAAGCATGAGTAGTCAATGAAACAAGACAGCTTGACAGCAAGAATGCTGTCATTTGAGGTTGGTGTTTTGTGGGAGGGTAGTAACACCTTAGTCGATCTGGCCAATTCCTTGAGGCTCTGCTCGTGGTTTGACTACAAATTTACTATGACTGCCTTACTTTATCAAAGAAAAAAAAAAGATCCGCTGCGATTGCCAGTAAAATCTAGGTAGTCGTGAATAATAACGTGTAAGATATTGAAGAGCGCAGACGCCACGAATTATCAAAGGTATGTAGGTACACTACAGAAGGTAAAAGTATTATGTAAAATAGAAATGGATATGTTCTCGCGAGTCAGGATACCTATTGACATACAGGATAAACACAGTAGAATTTACTTGAATATTTGGACAGTGGGCCAACTCAGCTGTGGGGAGTTGCATAAATATTTACGGTTCCGGATCACTAGCTTAGATGACTGCATTATACACGCATATGTAATGTATCGCAACAGAGTGGAACGGAACTGAATGGGCGGAATTTCCTTTCGTTTAATAAAGGGTACGAACCTAGTTGAACATTTCAGCGGGAATACGCCCCGGCTTAATTTTGTATAAACGGCAGCCCGCGGCCAGTGTGTTTTCTCACGGTATTTTCTTAACCGTTTTGTAAAGGTATGATATCTATTAATGTTAAGATTTGTATCCAAATTTAAGAATAAAACCACTCATTAGGTACTTGGCTAAGAAATGAAAAAAAACTTACCTACAAGATAAGCAATGTTCTGAGGAAGCACCATGTGAAAAGCGCCAGGAACCGACGGACGAGACAAGCAATGGAGGTGCTTTAGGACCGTAAGTAAATGTCCTTTTTGGGTACCTGATACGGCTCACACACAACGTTATCTAGCCTCAAACTAAGCAGAGCTTGTACTATGAAAGCTAGATTGACTGATAGAATTCTCATTTCTTTTTTGTACATAGAAAATGCCAAAAACTCCGAAACAAAGCTGAATACAGTAGTCGCAAATGTTACCACTCCGCCACGGGGCAATGAGTGGAGATCAACTGCCTATGCCTAGGTATAACTGTAAAAATAATTCTTTATTATTATTTTTTACCTTCTTCTTCTTCTTTAGGTACCATCTCCATCACGGAGGTCGGCGACCATATGTCTGTATCTATCCCTTGCTTCGGTCATGCGAATCAATGCTTCTGTGCTGTCCACCTTCAACCAGTCTCTTATGTTTTTGGTCCAAGATATACGTTTTCGGCCTCTACCTCGTCTCCCTTGAATTTTCCCTTCAATAATTAATTTTATTATATTATATTTACTATTTCTATAAACATGTCCGAAATAAGCTGCTTTCCTCTTTTTTATAGTTTCGATTAATTCTACCTTTTTGTGCATAATTTCAAGTACTCTAACATTAGTGACTTTGTCTGTCCATTTAATTTTAAGCATTCTTCTATATATCCACATTTCAAAAGCTCTGAGTTTATTAATTAGTTTTTGTTTCAAGGTCCAGCTTTCAGATCCGTAGGTTAAAATAGAAAGAATATAGCATTTCACCATTCTCCATCTGAGTTTTAAGTTGATCTTTCTATTAGTCAACAGTTTTTTCATTCTTTGAAAGCTGTTTCTGGCAATTTCTATTCTTGTCCTAACTTCTTTTTCTGAATCCCAATTTTCACTTAACCAACAACCCAAATATTTAAAGCTTTTTACTCTGTTTATTTTATTGTTATCTAAGAATAATGGTAGTTCTACGGCTGGAGTTTTACCAACAATCATATAATTAGTTTTATTTGTATTTATTTTTAGTCCATACTCTAAAAGTGACAAATTTAATTTCTGTAACATTATTTGTAGATCTTCAAGGTTACTGGCGAGCAAAACGGTGTCATCTGCGTAACGTATACTTTGTATTAATTTACCATTCACGCGTATTCCAAGCTCAAGTTCATTAAAGGCATTTCTAAATATCTCTTCTGAATAAAGATTAAATAAACAGGGTGATAAAATACACCCCTGCTTTACTCCTTTTTCTATATTTACCTCATTTGTTAAATTATTGTCAATTTTAATTTTAGCTTTTTGTTGCCAATATAATTTTTCAATAAATATAATGTCATTTCTATCTACTCCTATATATTTTAATATTGTAATTAATTTATCGTGTTTGACGTTGTCGAACGCTTTTTCAAAATCAATAAAGCACAAATAAACATCCACTTGGACTTCCATACATCTTTGAACTAAAATTTGAATTGCTGCTAAAGCATCTCTGGTACCAAATCCTGCTCTGAAACCAAACTGTGTTTCACTCAGATGCTCTTCAATTTTCTTGTAAATTCTTGATTGAATGATTTTTAAAAATACCTTTAGGAAATGGCTCATAACACTAATCATCCGGTGGTCACCGCAGTGCTTCGCGTCGTGTTTTTTTGGCAACGGTGTAAATATTGATAAGAGCCAGTCGTCGGGGAGCACGTTGTCAGGTTCATAAAATTTATTAAATAATAAAATCAAATTATCTACATTGTCTTCAGTTATTAGTTTTAATATTTCTACAGCAATTCCATCGGGTCCCAGTGCTTTTCCATCCTTCATATGTTTTATGGCCGAAATCAATTCCGATCTTAGTATTGTTGGGCTTGCTAGGTTGATCTCATTTAAAGGCTCAGGAAGCCTCCTGTCATCCCTGAAAAGGTTTTGAACATATTCCTCCCAAACTCTACAAGCGTCTTCTACGTCAACAACTATACTTCCATTTTTATTTCTTAGTGTACTCTCTATTCTCTTTTTGTTTATATTTGTGAATTCCTTAACCTTTTTGTGCAAATTAAAACTATCATGTTTATTTTGTAATATTTCAATTTCAGTACATTTCTGTTCTAACCAATGTTCTCTTGCCTTTATAATCATTTTATTAATTTTTGTATCTATTTCATTGTATTTCTCTCTATTTATACTTTTATATTTCCTTCGTTCATTCATCAATTGTATTATTTCATCGCTCACCCACTCCTGTCGCTTGATGTTTTTCTTAGTAGCTAAATCTTCCATTGTTATATTTCTTATTCCTGTTGCTATATTTCTATATGTCGACAAAGCGTCTTCTCCCTTTCCACATACAGACTCAATGCAGTTGTTAATTTTTACACTTACTGATCTCTTTACTTGGTCATTTTTAAGATACTTTAGGTCAATTTGCGTTTTATTTGATTTAAGTTTAACCTTCTTTAATTTGATAATTATTTTAGCAAACACGGGATTATGGTCAGAATTTATATCGGCTCCAGGGTATGTTTTAACTTGAATTATAGAATTTCGATACCTCTCCGCAATCATAATATAATCAATCTAGTTTCTTATTACATGAGTTGGTGTATCTGCTGGTGAGCGCCAGGTATAAAGTCGTCTTGCAGGATGTTGAAACCATGTATTTGTAATAATCATATCATTATCAGAACAAAATTCCACAAGTCTATCTCCTCTTTCGTTTCGCTTCCCCAAACCAAATTTCCCTACAATTTTCCCTTCTTCGCCTTGTCCTACTTTTGCATTCAAATCTCCCATTATAATATTAATGTCTTGTGTTTTTACTGATTTTAGCAAATGGTTTATTTCTTCATAAAACTCCTCTAGCTCCTGAGCATCACTATCTCCAGTTGGTGCATATACCTGTATAATGTTCAGGTTTAGTGGATGAGCGTTGATTTTAAGCATCATACATCTGTTTGACAAGTGAATTATTTTGGATATATATCTCATAAGTTCCTTTCTCACTAAAATACCAACACCATGATAGTTTGATTTCAGATTCGATGGATTTCCCGTGTAGAAAAGTGTAGCGTCATCTTTATCAATTCTTCCACTGTCAGAGAGTTTTGTCTCACTGACTCCCATTATACTTATATTTAATCTTACCATTTCTGCTATAACATTATCCAGTTTTCCCGGTTTATTTAAGCCCCTGACATTCCATGTACTCAGGTTTAGGCTCTCTTGTTGTTTCTTCTTCTGTATTATCTTCATACTCGGAGGTTTCACATATTCTTCGCCAGTAACCAATTTAACATCGTCAAGCCTGGCAACTTTACGACGCCAAGCGCTAGTCGGTTCACATGGCTTACTACACTTTAATTTAGACATGACATATGGTTTTACTAAGGGCTATTGTTATGTAGTGGGGCCCCAAAATCCTTCTACATTTGACCTTTTTGAAGTTATTTAGTCTTCAAGGTTGCTGTTACCTCTTCCAGCTGGTGGTCCAGTCTGGGGGAATGGTTATACCGCCATTTACTCGGTCGTCAGAGCCCCGTCCGTTATCTAGCAGGGAGCACCACGGTAACAAGTTCGTCACCGCCGCCATGCGGCGCGTGCAGGTGGGGTTGACAATTGGGTCGGATAAGCTGTTATGCTCCGTTCTCCCCTTACTCCCCTACTACTTACATTTTTTACCTACAGGAAATTAATTAAATAGTGACTCGTAAATATCCTAGTAAGTACCTATATAAAAAGCACTGAAGTGCTTAAGTGCATCTAATCGTTGGATAAATGCTCAGGAACTACATATCAATGCTATTTACTGGTAATAAATGTCCTTTACAGCTTAATACAAACCAATTCAATTGGAAGAACACTTTACAAGCAAAAGATTTATTGAAAGCAAAATTTCTAAATGAGCAAGGAAAGGCTCAGACATCAGAGAATGTTGATTGCGCGGTCATTCTCCATGGTCCATTTTATTTAGTATGGCTTGCTCTAAACACGTGCATATCACATAACGAACAAGGAATATCGTCTTTAAATAGTATATTGGACTTTGTGGGTATGAAAGTAGGGTTTCATGAAATGTAAAATATGCTTGTTTGTAAATATTAATTAAGCGATATTTCTGTTGGTGACGCTTGGCGCCGTCTGCTAAACGCTCTGACGAAATAATTACTCGAAAGTTAACTTTTCTTTGATATGATTAAAGGTGTTGAAATAGAAAGTGATCTCATATAAATATATCACAATTGTAAAACTTGTACCGTTTAGGCAATTAATTTTCTTATAGATAAGGTTTATTACGCAGTGGCGTTTGAATGATTCGATGTAATATAGAATAGAACAGAACAGAATAGAATAAACGTTGTTGTACACCATTAAATACAGTTTACATAAATAAGCATATTAATTGAATGATCATGTGAAAAGCATTTTCCTTTAAAATCATGTGAAAAGCAAACCTCAAAATGGCATTTTTTTGTAAAAAAATCGAATTAGTGGCAGGATTAATCCGTGTGAAAAGAAAAAATGTAAAAGACGAGTATATACATAATTGATACGCTTTTAAAACTAGTAGTAAACCATGCTTGCTGTATTTGGGTTCAAAAGTGCAGCACACTCAAACTCTAATTTGAATTTAAGATCCATTCTTAACAGCGACGGAATACAATAAATAAGTGTATATCTATTACAAATACATAAATTTAATTGAATGTGTCTGTGATATGAAATTAACAGTTTTTTACTAAGTGCATATGATAGTAGATGCGATAGTACATATTATACTAGTATCAAAAAGGCAATTAAAAAAAAATTAATGTCTGTTTGCTTCCGGCTAATCTTTAGAACTGCTGGACGGATTTTGAAGGGATTTTCGCTTGCAAATAGCTGTTGATATAAGGAGTATCTTAGACATATTTTAGACTAGCTGTGCTGCGCTGCATTACTTGCTACTTACAATAATTACCGCAGGTAACTCAGCTATTACAAGAAATATGTATGTACATAAATAAATCCTATATAATTACAAGATAGCGAAGTGGGATACCATATAGTTTTCAAAAATAAAAGAAAGAAAATCTCTCACATCATCCATTATCAGATCTGGGGTGTCAACGCGACAGTAAACGCGTTCGAAGCATGTCAATCTCAAGAGTACTGCTAATACTCTTCATTTATCACCTTTGCTCTCAGGCTTTCGAACAATAGATGACACGTTAGACATTGTAGCGTCATGTGTCTTTTGGTCGGGTAATATAAAATATATTATACTCATCTTAGTTTTCAGATTGTCATTTACATTGGTGAGTGAATTTAAACAAAAAGTGTTTCTGTGCTATTTTTTCAAATCATCTTTATCATTATTAGTTTATGAGATTTTTTTATGATACGAATGTGATAACAACAATAATAATCAGAAGAATCGTTAGTAATATTTTATAGCTAACCTAATCTATTAATAAGGTAAGTAAAATATGGATTCGATTTTATTTAAATAAACTACCTATTTTAGACTTACATTTTGTATTGTTAAGTACCTATCGTGTATTGTTAAGTTCATTATACATCTAATATATATCATTCTCGTATCACGTTATTGCCCACGATGAACTCCAAAGCTATCTAATAGATTTTCACTTCTTTTAAATGTGTGTTTTGCTGGTGTGCCTAAGATACGAAAAACTTTTGCAAGTTCATCATATAGATCAAAAGGAGCCGATTGTGATTAAAAAGAGAAGCACATGAACTTGCGTTTGTCAGCTAATAAAATAGCAGTTGGGTACGAAGGGATTAATTAGTTCGAAATTAGAAAAAAGAAAATGGCAAATGCCGTTTTGTCTGACGTCACTCATTCGATAGGCGTTGAATGTTGACGACGAGCGTGTCGCATGCGCTCAGAATTTACAGCCGCAATTAGTTATGTACCCGACATACGACAAACGATGTAGGCTGACAAATGGTCGGCCAGTTGGGCTGGGTGCGTCTACCCGCAGACAATGGACGTTGTATGCGAACCGATCATTCAGTGAATAGGATTGTGTAACAAATACTCAACGCGTTTCGATAAAGTCATGGTATACTGGCCAATGTGTGTCATAAAGCGAAATCTTGACGTCAATTCTCATATTTCAGAATGAACATTAAAGCCAATACATTTGAAATGTATCAAAACACGCTAAAAACCTACTTTTGTGTAAATCATTATGAGACCTAAGTGTAATCAGTTTGCAAACATACGTAAAACAGATGCAATAATTACCAAATTCAGAACAATGAACTGTGGGTTACACGAAGTATTTTCATATGGGCTGATCGAGTCTATAACACAACGCAGTAGGAAACGTCGTGGTAACTAATTAAACTACTAAACCATCATGCAGATGGATAGTTTTCAGACTACGATCTAATAAGTCAATTTTACTCATTTACCTTCAACCAAAGTCGATATATCCACCACGACCTTTGACGTTTTCATTTACTAACTATTGCACTAAACGTTTTCTTGACCCTTAATGTTGAATAAGTTCTTATTAACCGTTGAATATCAATACAGATTCAATCATAAGTTATAGAATTATAGAAACAAAGCATTTCTTTTAAAGATAAAAACATACTTGTTAAAGATACATTAATACTTTCACCGTTAAGCTGTATGACATTGAATTATCATCGAAGCTCGAAGTGTTTCACACTTTACATGGAACTAACCAACCAACATAATTATGTAGGTATATGGAGAACACTTGTACGTACATTACTTGAACCACTCCAATTAGTTACCAACATCTAGTGTCTATATGACACGTTGGGTTAATCCAAGCTTACAAGCGCAACCGTACTAAACAGTCGAAATCCTGTACAATGCAGTGCAATCGTGTCTTTGAAGCCTATGACAGGATCAAAAGGCCCTACTACTAACGGATTAAACTGTAAACCTACACAGAGAGAAGTGTGCGGAAAATGACCCTAGCCAGATTAAAGGGCATATTAGATTGATGTTGTGTTTCCATAACAGCAACACTGTTGTCTGTCAACAATGTGTTGCCAATAGGAAGTTAATAATATATGTTATTTATTTTAAATCTCTGATACGCAACGGGAACTCTCATTTCATTGATTTCAAAAATAACAAAATGTACTTCACCAAAGTAACATAGTTTTTGTCTTTCTAAATTTCTAAAACAGTTTCATTAAACTTAACTTAATTTCGCTTAATAACTTAGAAACTGAAAAACAATAACATGCATAACTTGAATTACTTTTGAAATCAAATAACTTAATCTAAATTCGAAGATTTAGAAGAAATCTTATAAAATTCTTACTTATAAATTTCTCGTGACAGGTTTGAAAATGAGACGTAAACTTTTATTGTATCTCTAATAACAAAGAAGAAACAAATGCTAGCGGAGCCGCGGACATCAGCTGATAAATGTATGAAAGGAGAAGGTCCAAAAAAAACCCAGAATCGATTGGGACTAAATAGGTATCAGTAGGTTCATTATAATGCACAATTTACTCCACCCTAAGCGCAATGCCGAAATCAATGGGGTATATGAGCTATGGGCTGACAAAATATGTATGAAAAAATCATGAGTTACTTGTTGATTGATGATGAGTTTCCAGTTTTTACAAAAACAATCATTATTACTGATTAACAATAATAATAAGATTACTGTAAAAGTTATAACAATCAACTGAGTAATCACTATGTCGAGCAGTAACATGTACAAGTAGTTTAGAGTCCAATACAAGCATTAGTATACTATTTCGCTAAAACGAGTCATAAAATAACAACTCTTGCATGCTATTGTCATTTCTTTCTCTTAGCAGTTCAGCAAGCAGAGAGCTCGAATTGCTTTTTTTTTCATAATTATAAACATAAATAAATGATAGTAAACAATAGTATAGTAATTCTGTCGTTATAGTCGTTAGAATTTTGCCTATATTCTATAAACTGATAAAAATCATAAGTAAAACTCATGATTTTTAAAGACTTTGCTGACAAAATCTTTAAAAATCATGAGTTTTAGTATATTATATTAGTATTAGTATATAGACTGATCTATAGCTCTTATACTCCATTGATTTGAGCATTGCGCTTTCGGTGGGGTACATTGTACAGTCTAAGGAAACTATTGATACCCATTTAGTCCCAATCGATTCTGGGTTTTTGGTCCATACATTTTGGAACTTCTCCTTTGGAAGATTAAACCTAATTTTTTTCCAATTTTTTTTAAATAGCATGTAATTTTTGCAAAATAACAAGTGTATGACACACTATGCATAAATATAAATTCTCACTATCTATCGCTACACAAAGGAAGTCCAACACCAAAATAAACTAAGTATCTCACAACATTTTGTGTCAAGTACGCCGGAATTATAGAAAGGAAATGGGTATGTTCCTACATTTGCTACAGAACACATGTCACGCATGTTGTTGTTACTAAATATTTTAGAAATTACTTCTATTCTATCCTAAATATACGTATTTGGAGTCTCTGTTCATGGTTTAAAACTCAACTGTCTTATATTCAATATTATTTGTAAATGGTATAAAAACATAAATATATATAAGAAAATAACTTTTTTTGTAACTGAAATGCATAATTGCTTAACATCGGCTTACGGATTCCTTACCCAGATTGAGCTGGTCAATATTTACTGTAGTATGGTATTCCTGCATTATAAAATTTCGTTGGTAAACCAATTATGCACTTCATAGCAAAATTAAAATTAATATTTTTACAAAAAAAAAACAATTGGAACCTTTTGAGTATTGACGTATTGTTAATTTTTCAAGACACGGCTTAAATAGATTCACTTCTCTAGGTAATCACGATAACTTGATAAGAGCATATAATAAATGAATAGGTACCAAAGACCACCTACAGACCGAGAAATCTAATTATGAATACATAAACTTTGTAATTCCCAAAGCATCCTCAGGCAATAAAGTAATCAAAGATTGAGCGTTGACAACTTACACGATATACATTTAGTTACCAGTCATACGATTCCTGTTAGTTGCTTTTTAAGTAGTCATTATATGCAAATTACTGAATCGTGATGATGTCTGTCTTGATAGACTAAACGTGTTCTGCTGCTCACGAGACACACTGTTTTAATATTCAGCGAATATTTTGAAATAAATCTTAAAGCATCGCATACTGTTGGGAATGGTTGTCGTTGACGCACGACTGGACTACTTACTCAACTAGCAATTGGGTTTTTGAAAATTTTCTTTCTTGTGATAAATGGAAAGATCATAAGTTTTATAACAAAACTATTTTTATTGCAATAATTCAAAAGTTATATGAAAACAAAAAATCATTTTGGAATCCAGTAACGAAGACGCGCCGACAGCTCCCGAACAAACCCGAGCGTGTGTGACGGCATAATGTTAGTCATAATCAAAATAAATGTTTTTAAGCCACTGCTTGAAACCATTTATTTCGACTTTTTCGAAAAAACAACGATATTTTTTTTGTTGTGAAGATCATTTCGATTTAAGTATTTCATAATACTATTATTGTTAATTATTATTTACCTAAGAATACGAATCAAATAAGTAGAGTTCAGTATTTTTTTTTAATTGGACTCTAAATCACACAAGTTTGACTGTCAACCTAATCGTAAAAGACAAGACACTACAACGATTTTTAAACCAGCTGTAGAATAAAGACGAAGACAGCAAATCATTAATTTTTTTTTACTGAATCGTCAGAAAATATTGAAATTTTGTAATCCTCAAGAACCAAACATTGATGCCGTATTAGTCAATACTGTTGAAAATATGGTAGTTTTTTTTTTTTATTTTTTTTTTTTTTTATTGTTGTAATGGAATAGACGTTTGTCTTCCATCTCACCTGATGGAAAGTGTAGATGAAGACGAAGATGGTACACGCCCATCCAAAAGAAACCTGTTCACTCTACTCTTAAAGGCTCCAGAGTTCAACTCATCAGGAAAAATAGACCCAGGCAGGTCGTTTGGTTCTACTACTTAAAAAGTAACACCTGACCAAAGGTTACTGTTGAAACAAACTAATATTAAGAACCGCACTGTTGCTTTGCAAGTGAATAATCGTCCTAAGTATCGTAGCGTGTCAGTTCAATGACTTTTTTATAAATCCTGCTCACCGATTAATTTTTAATTCTGTTAATGTGTAGATAATAATGATTAAATTTTTTGTTATAATGAGTAACTTTAAGACGCAATTGAATTGACATACTGTAATTTTAAAACTGAATATAGATATATGTCTGAGACAGTAACCGTGTTTCTTTGAAGTGTTTCCTGACTGCCCATCAACATATGCACACACACATCTTTTCTAGTATCTCTTAGTTTGTTTTGATTCTCTTTTATTACCTAAATTCTACTTGTGAACGGCGCCCTGGGCATCTCATGCTCTGCTGATGACTCGTCGGTGTGTAATTCCCCCTTGATAGGGCTAGAGATTACTAATAATCCCCCCTTGACAGGGCTAGGGGTTACAAAACTGATATCATTGGTACTGCAACATCTCCCAAAAAACCGTTGCGTCAAAAATCACTTTCAAATTTAGTGGAAGATGCTTAGAATAGTTCGTCATCTAGTAGTTTGATCATCTTCACTTCTGCGACAAATGAACCCTATATAAGTAATGCTAATGCATGTTTGCAACTACCTGTAAATATAATATAAATTATTATTATTGCTTATAATATCAAACAATTTTAGTTTAATAGGAGCTATAAATTACCTGCTGAAACTGCACAGTCATAGCATTAAACATCCTGATTTTTTGTCGACTTTTCATTAATAGTTCATTAAAAAAACAGTATTATTTTTCAAATTCCTTATCCATATATTTTCGCAGAATACTATTTATTTTTGTCATTTAAAAATATTATATTGTTAGAGTCCAGAAGTGAAAAATAATAAAAATAATTATAATTCTAAACTATTTACTTTAATTCTAAACAATTTATTTCATTAATTACAAAATAATCTTAGAAATGCAATTAGACACAAACAACCGTTAATTAAGTAACGAATCTAAACAAATTACAGTTAGATAGACAGCAAGGGCGGTCACATAGGGCTGTACTAGCTGTTAGACAGTTTTCCTCGCACCCACCGCAATTCAGACAGTACTAACTTGTCAAAGACAGCTTTCCACATCTGTTAACAGAGTAGTACTAATTGTCCAAAGACAATGATCCACACTCCGCGACGCATTCGTCAGAAATGCGTACCGATACAACAGATCACTCCTATTTATAACCAAGCGAAGTGAAGTGATGGCGCCACAAAAATGACAACTACCGCCGTTGTGGCTTATACGGCCTCTCCTGACACCCTGACGTCCTCGGCAGGTCTGGATGACCACACTTCTTCATTGTTCTCATTCGCGGTTACTGGAACATGTACAAAAATAAAAGTTTATTAGACGCTTCTGTAAGTACATCATCGTCCAATTGGTCAGTTACTAAAAATAGTTACAGTTAACACGAATAAGAAAGGTTCGAACCTCCAAGGAAAAGAGTGAAAGATTATTTATAATCCGCGCCAGATTAGAAACAAACAGTCACTGTTACATACATTTAAAATAAAACTAGAAACTTAGTACTAACACAAGAGTAGACTTCAGCATGAAGGTCTACCGTTACCTTAAGAACCATAATATCATAAGAACAGTTATCATAAGTGTGTGTCTTAAACATTTAAACTTAAAATTAACAAGACCACGAGTTTGGGGCTGGTTACCCTGTCCATGGGTCTTAAACCTCTCTCATCAAGACCACGAGTTTGGGGCTGGTTACCCTGTCCATGGGCCTTAAACCTCTCTCATCAAGACCACGAGTTTGGGGCTGGTTACCCTGTCCATGGGCCTTAAACCTCTCTCAACAAGACCACGAGTTTGGGGCTGGTTACCCTGTCCATGGGCCTTAAACCTCTCAACAAGACCACGAGTTTGGGGCTGGTTACCCTGTCCATGGGTCTTAAACCTCTCTCAACAAGACCACGAGTTTGGGGCTGGTTACCCTGTCCATGGGTCTTAAACCTCTCTCAACAAGACCACGAGTTTGGGGCTGGTTACCCTGTCCATGGGCCTTAAACCTCTCTCATCAAGACCACGAGTTTGGGGCTGGTTACCCTGTCCATGGGTCTTACCTCTCTCAACAAGACCACGAGTTTGGGGCTGGTTACCCTGTCCATGGGTCTTACCTCTCTCAACAAGACCACGAGTTTGGGGCTGGTTACCCTGTCCATGGGTCTTAAAATTATCTCAGGAAGACCACGAGTTTGGGGCTGGTTACCCTGTCCATGGGTCCATTCCAATATACACACCTCATGCTCTCCACCATCCGCCATACATTGCACCACACCTCACGCACACGGGGATCAGGCCGAAGATTGCGTCTCGTACACACGGTGAACAGGCGGAAGGTTGCATCTCGGGCACACGGAGAACAGACCGCAGGTCCGCTTATCACTGAGCGGCATGCAGGACGCAAGTCCGCACCTCGCAATACAGCGAGCAGGCCGCAAGTCTGCGCCTCACCAGGCAGCAGCAAACACCAGGTCACAGCCCGGGCTCGGCTCGCGTAGACTGCACCTTGCTCAGTGACGAGGCTCTCAATGCATCGTTATCATCTAAGGAAAGCATGAAAAATTGCATTAGTTTTGAATACGGTATTACTTTAACGTCACCAATATGCTTCATTATCGTCATGAATAACCAGAGCTTTTAGAAGGCGATACTAGCAAGCAAAGCTTTTAGGATATTTAAAAATAACAGTGCCCTCAGTATGTACGCAGTAATATCGTCAAGAATGTTACTAACTTTCGCATATCTCAGGACGCAAGACCCGGAGGATGTCAGAAAATGTTACAGAAGTCTCACGGTACTCGATTAAGGATGTTCCCAATAATCGCAAAGCTCTTAGGATATGATACCGGGTCACCAGTTTTGGTTATGTCTGCAGCTTGACGATTGTCGTCAAGCAAACCCGAAACATGTCCAAGTATGCCCACGCAGTGAATTCGAGTTCAGACTAATTGCCCTCAAAGTCATTTTATGAACCAGGGCTTGTCCGACAGGTGTCGTTCAATCACTTACTGTAATAAGCCACCGTCTGCTTATAGTCGATCGTCTCGAGTCTGTAGTTAAACCTTACCATTTTAACCTTTTTACCTTTCTGCTACGGCGGCCAGTCCCAATGGTGAGCAACCATAAACACAGTAGACACTACAGCACGCAAGTACTTGTCTAACACAGGTGTACGCCTTTGGTTCGATGAGACGGCCACCCAACATGACCCGAAAGAGATCAGGCGTAGGACCGTCGACTCTTTGTACTCATTCGAGTCACGGAGCATTGACCACAACTTTTAAACTTCGGGCCGTAACAAGCATATCTATAATTAGAAGTACACAGTATTATTAGTTATTGTTTGTTCAACCCAGAAATCGAACCTATATTGAACGGTAGTCTCATACACTAACTGTCGACCCAACAAAGCAGTCGAAACCATCACTGGTACTGACGTTTCAATAAGTACCTCTGTCAGGAAGAAAGATCACAATAACCTGAGCTGGCTCGTAACGTGCTTATGAACATGTTATTAATCTTGATCCTATATGAATGTCAGACCTTTACGATCAAGTTTGCAATGATTTTGTGTATGATCTTAAAATTTAACACCTGAAATAGCCAGTCAGGCATGAGGATTATCTTTCCGGAACACTAATTGGTACTCTCACAATGACTAGTGCTTAAACCTCATTTTAGCTCGGTCTAACCTGACCATTAATCATTATTGTTACACAAACAACATAACATAGTTCATTTAATACCTGACACTAGTGAGGGTATTTAAAACCTTTCATAATGTTTCTATAACATCAAGAATAGCATGCTTAAGTAGACGTACTATTAAGATCGATAGACATGCAGTCTTTACCGGTATCAATACTTTGCATTTCGATAAACATTAAAACATAACTAACAAACGATATGTTTTGCTTTATCATAAGAGATCTTTCTTTAACATTTACAATTTGTTGTTGATGTTGTGTAAAACCTATTAGATTACATTTAAAACATGAAGTTTTAGTTTGGAGTCCACTATAGAAGGTTCATAGAAGTTTCTTTACTTTTTTTTTTTTGAACCATTAATAACAAGTGAAGTCACTTTCGTACTACCTACTCTGAACTATTAAATAAATTTAACATCATATCTTTAGAATTTAAACATTTACCACTGTTATAACGCTTCATAGATTTTACAATAACAGTTGACTAATGCAATCACCAGTAAATAATGTGACATAGTACATCTACCGGCGGATGATAAGAGTTCCTCAAGCTGTTTTAAATAGGCTCCGTCAGGACTAGCTCTGCTGTCCACGCACCCTTTTGCCGTATTGTGAATAGTTACATCACACGTTTATATACTCCCGATTTATTTGCTCTCACCAACCACCAATATAAAAGAATAGCCCATTCATCGAATTATCAAAATAAAAATTAGAAATGTAATGGATCATCAACTATTTCTTGAAGTGCGAAAGTAACTGTCTGTCTGTCTGTTACGTTTTTACGCCTAAACCGCTAAACCGGTTTTGATGAATTTTGGAACTCAAATAGTTTAGAACCTGAGAAAGGACATCATACACGCGGGCGGAGCCGCTGGCTAAAGCTAGTTGTTTAATAATGGTCATTTCAATTTTTAAATTTACGGAGTAACATAACTTGGTGTACACACTGTAAATTGTTATAATCTGACAAAGTATCTATTTTTCGTTTCCATAAATAAAAGTTAAACAGATTAATCACAACGTGTGTGGGTATTATGTCCCGTCACACTTGCTGTGTCAGTGTAACATTTTAAGTAAATGGATAAAAGTTACTTGACCTTTAAGTAATAAGTTCGGGTTGCATTAGGCAGCCACTACAACTGCTATTATTCATCATTCCTTCGTTAAAAATAGTTCGTAACCATAGCAAAGAACGCCTACTTGATTATGCACAGGTGGGGTAGTTACAAACATTCGTTTGAGCGCTATTCACTATTTACGTTATACCAAATATTCGCAATAAATGCGAAAGTAACCGTCTGTTACGCTTTCACGCCAAAACCACTGAACCGATTTTGATGAAATTTGGTATAAAGATAGAACTGATCTTTGGAAAGCTACTTTTTATCGCGATAACCGACATACACGCGGGCAATAGCTAGTACCAAATATTCGCAATAACAAAAGGTATGAAATGAGGTCATTGTTAAAACTAAACTAACTACTTAAGCCCTTGTGTTAAGCCACAGCTTTGCATCAGCCCTAAGGCATTTTCGTATACGCGCCAAACAGTCCATTTTTTCATCATTTTAAATTGCGCACACAATTCACTTTTGTACACTACATATCAAAATTATGTGAAAATAAATCACAACTCAACATGTAATATGATTTGATCTTACCAGTACAGCGTCAAGCACAACTCACAAGTTTTTCTTAACTGAACCTTCTCTCATTACCGTGTCGGCACTGGTGGACCACATTGTACACCTTGTACATTGGCACGGATGCAGTTTCCATCGCTTAGCACAATGTTTACTAACTGGAAAGAAAGCGTTATACACACGAACACATGTGGTACAAATACCCTCATTATTTTATTAAAATAATCGTTTTAAAACCGTTTGTAATTGACACTAAAAACCAAATATAGAAGTCGTCACTTCCTTTACGATTTTTATATTTGCTATGTTTTGATTTTTGACTGATTTAGTTTTGATTTTTGACTTTGATTTAGAGCGGATAAGAATATCACAAAAGTCGGATTCCCTTATTAAAAATCACAACGAACACTGAATTTCGATAGCGTTCAAATGAGCACTAATAGTGTGCAATGCCTTTTTTTTTTTAACGAACGATCGCGTTTATCGTTCCCGGGACCTCTGCGGCGAATCACTGCGTATATTCACTTTGGTTCTATATGACAGCGCGATCTATTGTGCATTTGTCAATGCTCTCTATCGTAAGACACACCTAGATAATGAAGTATAGGCAAATTAAATGAAAATATCTAACTAAATGTCGGTAGTTGATCGTTTCCCAAATATTGAAAATTAATAATTTGTGAACGTAGATCGATCCCACTTCTGATGTTAGAGTCCAGAAGTGAAAAATAATAAAAATAATTATAATTCTAAACTATTTACTTTAATTCTAAACAATTTATTTCATTAATTACAAAATAATCTTAGAAATGCAATTAGACACAAACAACCGTTAATTAAGTAACGAATCTAAACAAATTACAGTTAGATAGACAGCAAGGGCGGTCACATAGGGCTGTACTAGCTGTTAGACAGTTTTCCTCGCACCCACCGCAATTCAGACAGTACTAACTTGTCAAAGACAGCTTTCCACATCTGTTAACAGAGTAGTACTAATTGTCCAAAGACAATGATCCACACTCCGCGACGCATTCGTCAGAAATGCGTACCGATACAACAGATCACTCCTATTTATAACCAAGCGAAGTGAAGTGATGGCGCCACAAAAATGACAACTACCGCCGTTGTGGCTTATAATATATTTACATGAGTCTGCTAAAGTGTGTCTACTCTGTCTGATAGAAAGCTTTAGCAGAATTCAAGAGTGGTGATCACCATAATTATTGTTAATGCAAACAATGCACTATGGTGGTGAGCCACACTGTGGCGACCTCTTGATATGTTCCTGTTTCATTTGGCCTCCGATTATACATTACGGCAGACCAGGCATAAAGTTATTTTTTAAATTACTTTATACCGTTACAAAAGAAAACTGTGGTAAAAATATTTTTATTGAATCGGTACCTATCTCTATCTCCTTATACATCTGTATCATTAGCTAAATATAAATCATAAGTGTCTTTATTCCTGAATTAATTCCTAAATCAAAGCATTTGTCAATCAAGATTGGCAAAATGATAAATTTTGAACTGTTATCTTTCGAATTCACAAAAACGGTTTGAACCTTAATTTAATATTGACTTACTAACTAAATAATATTAGTACAAGTAATATTAGTGTTTCATTAGTAGTAGTAGTGTTCAAATTTAACAGATTTAATATTTTAAAACAATGTAAAAGATCAGCTAAGAATCGGAAACCGTTTCTTTTGAAGTCAAACGATGAGTAAGAATTGCTATTCAAAAGTCTTCTAATATTTTGTTACAAAAAAAAAATGATTTCGTGAGCACAAATAAGCACAACTTTGCTGGTCAATAATCCTTCGTCCATAAATTACAGTTTGTACGATTTCCCATAACAGAGCAATAATTTATTTGTTTTGATAGATTTTTATCCTTACCCTCCATAATATCTGCGGGCGGGATTACTTTATGATTACGATCAACAAACCTGAAATCGAATATTCATTTGGGGTGCTTTTGATTTAAAACAGAACAGAATCTATGGGGTAGACAGAAAGCATAAATTGAATTCTTATCTTCAATCTATTCTAAGAGAATTTCTTCTCAACTCAATTATTCTATTATTAATTTTGGACTTAGTATAAGTACGATTTCACGCTCAATATTGTTGTGTTTTTATTGAACTGCTGATATTTTATTCCCCTTCTACTTTTGGTCTTTAAATACGAATGTTTGTTATGATCTTCAGTTTATTATTATTATATACATTATAATGCGATTTTAAGGAAGACTAAAACTATGTAAAAGAGAATCTACGGATCACATTATGACTAGTATCATTTTATTTCATATTAGGATAGATAATCATATGTAGGTCTATGATTATCTTTCCTAAGTCTAATTTATCCTAATTAAAGTTAGTAGCTTCGATATAATTTAAACCCGCAGGATTTGAGTGACATGTTAAAAACTGCTGTTGGGTATTTTTTTGGTGATTTTCATCGATCTAAGACCAACTGTCAACTCTGTTCCTAATTTTAGGGTACGGTTATCAACGCAGTAGTGACTCTGGAATTATTGAACCATGAGCAATAGTTATTACTTACCCAAGTGACCTATATGCGTGTTTTTTTTTGTAATTTAAGCCCATCAAAGTGACTCTTCTGCATGATGTAAAGCATAAGTAGAATGTAGGAGTAGAGGGATCACACTCCACCGTAGATGTTTCTTCATCATGGGACCTCGCACCCAACAAAATACGACAGCGCTAATACATTCATTTTAGAGTGGTCCACTTTGTTAGGTTATTATGGCCCACAGCGTGCCGGTCCATTTGTGTCTATCACCAAAAAAAGATCAAAAGAAAAATATTTTAGTCAACTTGTAACTTAACAATCAATACATAATATGGAAGCTAACAGAGTTTCAAGAAAAATCTTGACCAAAATACCGCTAAAATTTGTACGACTAAAAGCTCAAAAAATTAAAAGTTGTCACTAGCTTGCAGCTTCATATAAGGGAGGAGTAGCAAGTATATGAGTCTTTATTAACGTATATAAAAAAGGTAATTCACATGCCAGGCGCGACTTCAAGCTTTCATCCCTGCCCATTCAAACTTCTTATGCAAATTATATAATGTTCTTTACGACATGAGATGGCGAACTTTACTTAAGGAGTAAATATTTATGTAGTTTAATATATTAAGGGTGTCTTTTACCTCTGAAGTACAAAAAAAGCTTTAACGTAAATATTGTTACTCAGAAAGGAAGAAGGCGTCAAGTAAGTTAATCTTAGGTACATTACCTCAGAGGTTTTTATATATACATGTCGTCAAAGAAGTACATGGCCACCATTAGGTAGAAATCATCTCAAAAATATTATTATACTAGAGTTCACCCGCGGCTGCGCTTGCGTCTATGTCGGTTGTCAGCGTCATATGTAGCCTATGTCTTTAGACTAGCTGGCTGACTTCAAAATTTCATTGAAGTCGGTGCAGTGGTTTTTGAGTTTATCGCGAACAGACAGACGCAGGGGTGGACTTTATTCTATAATATGTAGTTATTATTAAACATCTATTAATGAAGCTTTTTATCTTTTCACTGACGTATGTATTTCATGATTCATGAGCTACAAAAATCCTGAGCCATTACCCAGTTCCGCCAGTACATTCATTTCTGTTTATGTGTATTGATATATGTTCTGTACCTTTTTGTATAGATAATTCTCTATAATCTTGGATTATACAAACCTGTTAAATTGCAACTTCATCTAAACTTTGACTATAATTAATTTGAATTACAAATGGCAACATTATTAAAGTTCTATTCATCAAAGAGTATAACTTTTATAATCACGAATTTAGCCAAGTATACGCTACATAGCATTCTGCATACCACCTCTATATAAACTATTAGTGTACGAAATTTCATACTACTCCTTTCTCGTAATTTTCGTAAAAAGGGTACAAAATTTTTGCTTCACGTATAAAATACAGATTTTAAGTTCTTATCCTATATATATAAATATACTAGCTGAATCCCGCGGTGTTACCCGCGATTATTAAAATTGCGACTATAATTTGAGATTTAAACTATCCTATCTCTCAAGTTAGATCGAACTGCACATGGTGTGCGAATTTTATTATAATCGGTTAAGTGGTTTAGAAGTCCATTGAGGACAAACATTGTGACACGAGATTTATATATATTAAGATAATACAACTTTTTCTTATGAAGTTTCAACAAATAACAGGAAACTTGGAGGTATGTGTATATGACAGCTGCTGCTATCAGTAATCTTGCCAAATTCGATGTAGAGCCCACTTGGAGACATTCCAACTTGGCACTTGACGCCATATGACCCGTATTAATAAGTGACTATAGCCTAGAATAATATAATAATAGAGTAGTACTCTATTCAGAGGATACTTGGTTGAAGACTGTTTTGTGTCTTGGCAATATTATCTACTATCCTACTATCACCATTTTTTACTATTAATTATCTGAAATTTATAACGTTACATAGTTATTTATATTAGATTTATTAATTCACTTTTGCTATGTAATTGATCTATTTTGAGTAGAAAACAAGCCATCACTCTATCGCTAATTTGAACATCATCCTCAGCATATTTGCATCCACTGCTGGATGTATGCCTCTTGCATGGTTTTCCATTCGCTTCTGGATGCGGCGTGTCTAGTCCAGGTCGGCCTTGCCGTCTTTTTTATATCGTACGACCACCTGGCAGTTGGTCTGCCAACACTTCGACTTCCTGTTCGGGGTCGCTAGAATAAAATTATATGGCTCCATCTATCGTCGTTTCTTCGGCAGACATGTCCATCCATATGACAATTTGAACATATTTTTATTTATTAATACGTAACTAGCTAAGTACCGCTGTGTTACCCGCGGTTATAACTGTAAATCGCTTGTAACGCCGCGGAGCCAAGCTAATCTAAAAAAAATAGCTTTAGCTACTCCAGGTGTCATTAGCTTTCTGTCAGTGAAAGTCCCTTCAAAATCGGTCTAGAGATTACCCGGAACAGACAGACAAAAGAGTAAAAAAAAAAAGATGTATGTATCAAATAATTTATATTTTTATAAAAATAAATGCGTATGACATTTGGTAAATAAAAAATCGGCCAAGTGCGTGTCAGGCCACGCACAGGAAAGGGTTCCTTAGTCACCCATAATGGTACGTGGATTTAAAATACGTATCCAATGAATAATTGTTATCTTTATATATATAATTCTTGTGTGAGTGTGTATGTCACTGAACGTCTCGCAAACGACTGGACCGATTTTGATGAAATTTTTTGTGTGTGTTCAAGGGGATTTGGGAATGGTTTAGATTCACAATTGGACCCGGTAGGTGGCGCTGCGATCAAGTTCTGGAATTTTAAAGTTGGGCGGTACGAAGTTCGCTGGGTCATCTAGTGTTTACATAATAATGCGTTAATTTAGTATGACGTTTTCCAAGTAAGCGCATTGTAAAAGTTAAGCCTCTATAAGCCTGAACTAAGAAAGTCATCTAATCCGTTATAGTTTTCCTTTAAAGTTCATTATATGGACCACTATCACGAATTTTCCCAGATTTTTTGAGCGAGCCGTTTAGCTTTTAGAGGGGGAGGGACGCCCTATTTTTACAAAAAAGTGGCCTTTAAAGTGGAATTTCTCGCAAACGGATACCTAAATCAAAAAATTCTCTTAGAAACTCATTATTGTTTTCAAAAGACCTATGTAATGATACCCCACATAATGGGTTAGCCGCGAGAAAAAAAAAACATCCCCACTTTACGCGGAGGTACCCCAAATAAAAATATTTTCATAATTTTATTGTAGCACTTAGTCGACGTAATTACAATACATATTTATGCAAATTTTCATCTCTGTTTACCTTACCGTTTGGACGGTAAGTCGAGGACGGACGGACGGAGGGACAGACGGACATGACGAATCTATAAGGGTTCCGAGTCATAAACTTCGGAACCCTAAAAACTGTTGTTAAAAGATGTACGGAAAACAACAGACAAAATGGGACTATAACCACTTAATGCATTGTTTGTTTGCGGCTCTGTAATATATCTGTCAAGAAGGTAAATGCTTTCATGTCTTTGTGACAAAAGGATATCAATTATGTCACGAAACCTACCTAGTCTACCTTTGAAATACTCCGCGTGCTAAACAAACTATTAGATCCGCTTATTTTGTTCACTTAATATTTCCAATTGATAATTTTGGACCTGCACTCATATTTTGAAATATACATTCTCCGATTTCAATAAAGTCTCTCACTACAAAAGTAACATCATAAAAGGTTAATTGACCGATCGCCCCTAATAATGCAATCCCAATAATAAACTTAATATCAATAGGAAATAGATTTGAACAAAAACATGTTGGGAGGGGTAAAATCCTCTTGTCCCTTAACACTTATAGAATAATTTAGAATAAGTTTATTATCTGATTACCCATAAACTAGTTAGGAAAACTTTGTTAACATAATGACTACATTATTGAATCATTTGTATTTCTTGCTACGTTTAAATGTATATTTGGAGGAACGAAGAGCGAAGGATATATATTTTGAGTTGTTTGCTTAAGTCTTGCTCAACTAGGAGATTTAACGAATAGTATTTACTGAACACAAAAGCTCAACAGATAATGATTATATATATATAAAACAACGTAGTTCTAATAAATGGTAGACCATCTACGTTAACATAAACGTGAAAGTTTGTGTTTGTCTTTTGTAACGTTCACATTAAAACTATCAAAATAATATGTTAAGTCTTACGCAAATATTTAGGAACATAACAGTTAGTGAATGTACAAAATGAACAGGAGTACTAAAAGAGCCATCGCCACAATAATCCTTAGAGTGAATGCATTCAAATATTCACGCCATTACACAGTTGAAGTGCGATTAGTAGTTAACGCTGGGTGCTCTCTATTAATTTGTCAGTTCCAATTGTGTCGTCTACCAATAATTGCTGAAATGTTGCGGTTAAATTCACAATGGCTTGTTACAGTACTGGAACTATTACTACTACTGGACTTTTATAATTATCATGACACCCTAAAATGTATGTTTAAATATTCTTAAAATGTCAAGGAATAGTGTAGCAGGAGCTGGATGCGAGTAGCCGAGGATCGAATGAAGTGGTGTGCAATTGGAGCGGCCTATGACCAGCAGTGGACTGCGATAGGCTTATGAAGATAATGAAGTAATAGTTTATAATATGGACTTGAATCTATACATACAATAAAAATAGAATTGTCTGAACAATTTTTCATTAAATGCACATGAAAATACCTAAATAGGTACTTACAACAAAAAATCTGTTTGTCTGCTGGTTTCAACTGTAAGTTATTAATGAATACATAAGCATAAAAAGATAGAATATAATATTAAAATAAATATAGAACAATATAAAGTTAATATAACCTTACAAGTTACATACATAGGAGTATGTGAAACAAGAGATAAATTTCGAAGTATGTATTCTCAACAAGTAACAATATTTTTGTAGGCTACGATGTACTCGTATAAAAGTATTTTCATCGTACTATAAGAATAAAATTGTTTAGAAACGATTCGTAATGGTTTTATTTTGTAAGATAACGTTTAGTAACCAACCAATCCGAACCGGAGTAAATTCGAGTGTGTGATGTCTAAGGACGAGTATGTTTACTCGTATGTGTTTTTAATATTCTCTTTTCATAACTAGCAACATAAGATATTATAATAATGTGATATTTATAACTCTTATTTTAATTTTACTCCAGCATTGCTATAACCTATCAGATTGGTGTTTTTATTTTATTGATAACGTTAAATTTTTATCGGATTTTTGTCGTTGCACCTTTAGTATAGCAATACCTTTATACCTTACAATGTAAATGTAGGAATGAAGAGATGGTAAACAATTTAAAAAGGATTCAAACCAGCTCAAATAAATATATACGAAAACAAACTGAAATATATAGGTTAGACGCAAGCCAAACTATTTAAATATGAAAAGAAACAGAGTTACAGGAATAAATTCACAGACCTTATATAATACGGACTGCTAACGAGATATTTTAAGTTCCCGTGTAGGATGGTGGTCAACTATACGCAAGGCACTGTTGCAACACAATAAGTCATTTAGAGCGTCGCCGATAAATAATACGATTTTCTAATGCATCAGGCATGTTCGTAAGTTTGAGAGTCTAAAAACAGCTCTGAAATACTATTGCACAGAGTAAATTTTGCGGTCACATTTACAGTTTGGAAACTCATACTAAAGCTTGCATTATATGTATCATATCAAGTAGTAAATGAGTTAAATTGTTGTACTTATTTATTTACTGCGTTTTCTTGTAGTTAGCTGACTCATTTAGTTCTTCATTCATTTTCTAGTCTTTATTATTTCCAATATTTTTTGGGGACGGCTACTAGTTCAACCGGTTTTATCTTCATTTCAGTTTTAACGTGGACTGCCGCAACTGCGAGGTGCTTTTTATTATAATTAACAAAATCAAAATCAACGTGTCTAAAAGTGACTGAGTTGTAAGCTAACCGGACACCAGTTGAGAATAAGAGAAAAACATATTAGATATTTCATTTAAAGCATAAAATCCATATAAAACAAATTTATTGTTTGAACATGTAGACAGACACCCACAACAATATCGAGATAACACCTAAAACAAAATACCGTGGCATGTAAAACAAATCAAACGACCAACTGATACATTTACTGTATCAAATTTTATTACAGATGATATCTACTGACGTATTACGTATTCCACCCGTGCTTACTATTTTATAGGTTTCATATAATATGACCTCATATCGCCTCCATAGTTGTCAACAGTTACAAAATCGATATCAATACGACAACAATAAAATCGTTTGAAGTCTTTAGTAACATGTGACATGTGATCGTTCAAAAGTGTGATTGAAATTCTTTGAACTATTACTCATTGTATAAAGGGAAGCTCGCTCTGAGAATGTAATAATATGGCAAGTTATGTATGTTTCATAGAATCGTAGAGGCTTGTTTGCGAGTTTTAGAATTCTATGATTGTGTCCAGTGAAAGATTATTCATTTGTATCAGCCTTAACGTGGAAGAGATAAAAGGATAAACTTTATACTCACATAAAATGGATCATAACTAATTAATTTATGGTTCAAATGTTTGTCAATATAGTTTAACTGTCCTAAAAGTTAAACGGTCTAACGTAATAAGTATAATGCAAATTTCGTTTGTTGTCCATTTTTATTTTAAAATTTTAATTATAATTTTTTATTAAAGTTAAAAAGCTCGCCTCACACTGTAAAGCAAATCCGACAATGACAACGCATCAAAGACGAGAGAGTGGCGTGAAACTTACTTAACTTTCGTCTGATTGGCAAAACTACCTCATGGAGAGCTTCTTGCCTATCTGGAAGATTCGCAACAGGCTGTGTACCCAGGTCGGTAGATCCAAGGACAACCCACCTATCAAGGTAGGGAAAAACAACACAAAAAAGTATGAAAGTCAATCAGTTCATAGAGATATTTAAGTCTAAAAAGCCGTGGTCACACGCTACATGGAAACGTAACATAACACTTTAAAACAGACGAATAGACGACATACAATGTCGGGATTTGAACCCGAGACCTTTTGATTAGCAGTCGCATACGCTAACCACTAGACCAAAGGGGCAGTTGTTATAATTTATGATGATGTGGTTAGAATTTAAAAAAAAAGTTTTATTTGCTGAACAATTATATAATATATAATAAGGTACGGTATTTTTTTGAAGTCTCTGAAGTGAGCCTTGCGTAATGAGGTTTTTACATTCATCGCTCAAAGAGACTAATTTATTTTAACAACACTCTTAACTTTTAAAATACAAGACCCGCTCTTTATCCCAACAATCTAATTTAAGAGCTAAGGAAACAACACATAAGTCCACGTTCTAAAATAGTTAATTGCTAGATTTATAATGGTTCATTAGGCTGCGAGACTACTGTTTGACAGTTATTTTAATGTGCTACTTCTTTACTCCTTAAGTCGTATTTCAAATGAAGTTCATTCCATTATAGCAAGTGGGAAACATAGAAGCTGATTGTCAAAATTTAAACGGCTTTTCATACATTTTTGTAAGTAGCTCTGTATTGCCCGCGGCTTCGCTCGCATGATTATTACTACCTAACTACTAACTACTAACCTTCTAATATTATAGTACTTAGTTTTTAACAATATAAGTAGTATGTACTAAGTTTATAACAATACTAAATACTGTTGTTGATGATGATAAACATACAAAATAGACAATTCATTCCGAATATAAAAGTACAGGGATTTAAGAATATTTATGTAAGATAAACAAGGAAATTTTAGAACTCAAATATTATGTACTATTCATACCCGTATCTAGTCCAGGGAATAACGACCAAAAAAACATCTAACTTCGGAAAAATTAGAGAAAAGCTGGATTTTTGAATGAACCTTCCTTTTGTGGTTATAAACAAAACCCCAAAAGTCCCAAAGGTTATAAAAAAATAGTTATTCAGTGTCAAAGGTCACCTCAAACGGTTTCTCGCGATTAGCCAGTGAGCTGTCATAATTATGGAAAAAATTGCTGAAAAATAGATTTTATGAGAAAAAATATACAAAAAATTTGATTTCACACATACGTATACTCCAATTCTAGGGCAGAAGGTATTATAAGTATTATCATAGGTGAAGGCGTCGATTTATTAGTAATATTGATTGCACGAACGCCCAGTGATGAATAATTTATTTTTTAAAAGCTTGAAAAGTGCAAATAAAACAACAATGTATTCTTCACAAAGCTTATGCTTATATATTTAGTACAAAAGTGTCCGAAGTGTCTTTAGGTATTCACAGATGTGAGAAGGAGTGCACGTGTCATGAGAAACAAATGTCACAACTTTTGAAATCAATTTTCTCGTAAACAGTTACTTTTTGGAAAAAGGATTACAATCTGTTTTTTAGCATTATCATGAGCTACAAATTTAATTACCACATTTTTTCCATAACTATGACCACTCACAAAATAACCGCGAAAAACTGTTTGTTGCAACCTTTGACCCTGAATAACTTTATTAGCAGCACATAGATCAATGGAGACTTTTGGGGTTTGTTTAGAACCACTAAAGGAAGGTTCATCCAAAAATTCAGCCTTCACATAATTTCTCCGAAGTTCGATCTTTTTTTGGTCTTTATTCCTTGGACTAGATACGAGTAAGAATAATACATGATAATGTAGTTCTATAATTTCTTTGTTTATCTTGGATAAATATTCCTTAATCCCTGTAGTTTTATATTCGGAATGTATTGACTGTTTTGTTTATTCATCATCATTAATACTATATTTAGTAGTGCACTACTCGAAACAGACCTGAAAAAGGAGTTTTTAGGTTTTTTAATCATAGTCAAAAATAAATTGGTATCCTTCAAATAGTAATAAACCATAGAACACAACGTAAGCATAGTTAATATCTTAATAGAAATTTGTGTTTATGTAGTATGTACATACTTGATGCCTATTTTATGTTACGTTGTTATATTTATGTGATTTAATATATTATAATATAAGGGATTGGTCCATCGGTAATGTGGCCTAAGATTACATTAAGATGTTGGCGTCTTATTATGAAACATTTTCGGTAGAGATTAGTCCGGCCATTATAACGTGGGCTCAAAAGCACGGCGTGGGTGCCAAATACACCTAACGGTTTCTAGGAGGTGTGAATATTTAATTGTTTTATGTTGATTTTGAATTGTTAATACGAAAGAAGGAGAAACTTATTTCGGGTTCGACCGTTAGTGGGTATACAGTATTTAAAGCATAAGAAGTAAAGTAGTGGTCCTTAGTGTGACCGCAGATAATGCAGCATGGTGACCCACACTAAGGCACTGTTGAGTTAAGACATTTTAGCATCATTAGGCTTCCATAATAGGCATTATTGTCCCTGTGGTGACGGATTGAGAATACAGAGTGTCACTACCCCTATTCATCCCGCGGGTGTCGTAAAAGGCGACTAAGGGATAAACTACGCAAGACAACATCGATGCAAAGAGAAGGAAAAATTGAAACCAACCCTATACCAACCCGTCTGGCCAGCGTGGTATAGTAGGCCAAAACCTCCTTTCTAAGCAGAGGCCTATGTCCAGCAGTGGACTGTTAAAGGCTGTTGATGATGATGAAGCTTTCATAATGTGACAAATAAAATTTAAAATAACTTATGACATTTACCAAAAATAAAGCAATGAATTGTTACGTTTATTTATCGTAACTCAAACATGACATTCTATCACACATTAGAAAGAATAGAATGGCAAACCAAAGAATTTACTACCATAAACCTCTAACAAGTGCGCGCAAACTCATAAACTCATACATAAATTATTGTAACCTCTGGTTTATTACGGCCTAAACACACAACCCGTAAAGCCTAGTACCCACGGGACGTAACAACAACTTGATAAGTAAGCTAGGACAGTAAATAGTGATTTACTACCTATTATGTGCGGGATGCGTACTAGGGTAAGCAATTTGTGGTTACGGGATGTTTTATTGCGATTTTTTTATTAGGAACTTTTCTTTGGACTTGAAATGATGATTCATGGTTCTTGTAAACTGTGAAAGTTTTATTTTTTTAATATTCTTATCATAAATATGCAGGATTTTATTCACACATTTGAATATCGGATTGCATTGTTGTTGAACAATTATTATTCTTAATCCTTAAATATTGATTGCATTTTATTATGTCTTGTTTAACTGTTTAGTTTTTATTTTGAAGTCTCCTTTATCATATATAATTTCATATACATTACTAAGTTTTTGCGACATCTCGCAAGTAGGTCATCTAAAATATATAACTATTTTTTAAGTGGCTCTACTCTGCCTGATAGAAAGCATGACTACAATCTAAGAGTCACCATATTCACCACATTATGGCGACCTATTGAGATGCTTCTCATCATTGGGCCTCCAGTCTCGCAATCACCAACGAAATATGTTGACATGTACACTGTTTTATTTAAGGTTAGTCTATTGTGAGAGGGTAGTGCCGTCCCGGTCGAGCAGACTCATGCGTGTCAAAAGTAGTAAAAAAAGTATACTTTAGCATTCCAAAAAAAGTCCTAGATATATAAAATACTTTTCAACATAGTATGCTATTTTACAAATCAAATGAGGACTAGACATGTGGCGCCATCTGTTACGCTCCGAAATAAACACAGTTGTCATTTATCACAACTAGATGTCGCAGGAGGATCGAGTGTAAGGTAACACTTTCAGTTTTAAAAGATATAATGTGTGTAGAAATATAATAATTCGTATTCATTAAAGTCATAAAGTTTAAAGGACAGTAGGACAGTAAGAATGAACAAACTGTCCTGTTAACACAGTTTACAGGACTTTGAAAGACGCCTAAGAATAGCGCAGGAACTTTATTATGTACTAATTGCGCCCCGCAGTTGTAGTTGTACCTCTACAACAACAGCGGGTTGTTACCAGCTGGGCTAATCTAATCTAAAATAAAATTTAAATCAAATTTAAGTCCAAGTTACTTCTATTATCTTGAGCTATCAGCCAAAGATTCATTAAAATTGGTTCAACCGTTCTAGAGATTATCGGCAACAAACAGATAGTTAGACAGACAGACAGAAAAATATAAAAAAAATTAAAAAAAAATTGATACCGAATACCGTTATATACTTACATAAGCATTTAGTAAAAAGCTGTTAATTTGAAAATACAAACATACACTTCAATTTCATTTATTTAAGCCTACCAAAGTGACTCTTCTGTGTCTGATGGAAAGCATTAGTAGAATCTAAGAGTAGGAATTACCAACCTCCTTGTGAAAACATACATAGCATAATTTTTTTAATATAAGTAGAGCTACGCCAATTTCTGCACGAATGGGCTGTCTCTATCGGGGCAGTACTACCCTTACACAGAAGGCAACCTAAAAATGTTCGTGTACTGAAAAATAAATAAATTTACTGTAATCATAGCTAAAAATTAAGACATAATACTATAACATTAGGATGCAATTTTTTTTTGCTATTATCTATATTGTGGCCATAACCAGAATTTACAATTAATATATATTATATTTTCTCTTGTTTCTATATATCAAACGTAATTCCTTCAAATTCAAATTTCTTTATTCACTTAGGATGCAATACATCTCTTGTGACAGGTCAAGATTCTACATGTACATTTATGCCATGTTCGCAAACAATAGGTAGAGCCGGAGAAAAGAACATGGCAATAAAAACTCGCGGCCACTCCTTTCAAATCGCCAATGTTTACATAGTTTTAATGTTTATAAACTTGATATGGGGGTAAGGTGCTGCCACTAATATACTATACACCATGTTAGAGGACTGATACAAATTATAGTGATTAAAAATTAGAACATAAGCTAATTTAAAAAAAAAAAAAAACAGCCTCAGTGGGTACAACATAGTAGGAGCATCTACTTACAACAAAGGTAAAAACTATATGTGCTCAAATATTGGCCAAATTACTGGTAACGAAAGATTAAATATAAAATATTAATTTTAAGATCAAAAGAAAGAGAAGAATGGCCTTTATTCGTCACGTAGAATCTTTACTTACAAAAGTAAAATCATGCTCTTAAACAATGTGATAACAACATTCACATGAGTAGAATAAAATGACTTGTTAACAGTGTCTCAAAATATATACTGTAGAATACAAGCGAAAATACAAATTTATTCAATTTAAATCTGGTTTAACTCTTCTTGTTTTCCGTAAGAATCGACAGTAGTTCATTAATATTTATCATAAAGATCTTATTAGCAACATCGGTGTTTGGTTTTGTATCAACCATTTACACGAAGTCAAAATGCAATAAGGCTTTGTTAATTGACAATACTTTCAGAAAAAGTTTTGATACATTAAGTTGATGATTTCATTAGTCTTCGTGCAGCGATTACTTAATTCGATCAAGGTTGAATTTTTATAAAGGTGAGTCTTTTGTATAATATGTGATATACATTCGTGGGAATTAACTTAAAAGGGTTAAGGCCATCTGAATCGAACAAACATTTCTATAAATATTGTATTTTTATAGGAAGACAGCCCATGGAGGAACAGAGCTATACCAAAAGTAGCATACACTCTTATCGCAGCAATTATTATCTAAAAACAACAGCAGTGTCGGCAAATCTTTTAATTACTCGGGTAGAGTACAACAAAATCCAAATATTTACTCCGTAGACAATTAATATGTGACAGTTTACATTAATTGGTTTACTAGCCTTTAACTGCTGAAGCGCCCGTGTGTATACCGGTGTCGCGAAAATAAGTGACCTAGGTATGTTATAGTCTAATCAAAAAATATTATCAAGTATCTCCAAGCTAAATTTTATTAAAATCGGTGCAGCAGTAGAGCCGTGAAAGCGTATCAGAAAAAAAAGAGCTACGTTAAAATCTATAATATGGTTTAAAATACCAACTTTTAACTGATAACTGTCATTTATAAAAAGAGCACGATGGAAGATTAATTTTTAGTTCAAAAGTTTCAATGTTCGCTTTTAGCATAAAGGCAAAATAATTACCTCACATTTCTAACTTTAAATTCAGCGTAAAAGAAGGGACATTCGAAAATTACGAGATAACACAAGTTTCTAGTGACGCCTGTAATCTGGATTCCCATGGCTTTGACTGTGTCCGGCGGGCCTGTCAAATTAGCGGACATTTTGAATTCGGACACAGGAATGTGCTTTTATAGCAGAAGTAAATTACATGCGCTATTCGAGTTTTCTAATTCAGACTGTGGTAGCTTACTAAGGTTTTACTGCACCTGTTTAATCCGGTTACTTTTAATGTCTCTTTTTGTAATAAAATTGCATGAATAAATATTTTAGTTACAGGTATTTACTATCAATCATCAACAGCGTCCAACAGTCCACTGCTGGACATAGGCCTCTTCTTTGAAAGGATGTTTTGGCCTACTATACCACGCTGGCCAGACGGGTTGATAAAGAGTTTGTTTCAAGTTTTCCTTCTCTTTGCATCGAACATCGATGCAAAGAGTCTTGCGTAGTTTATCCCGCCGCATACCTGTGGGATGCATAGGAGAGGTGACACTCTGTATTCTTAATGCGTCACCACCACGTTTAACGTGATTCAAGATTTCATTATCATCATCAGTTTATCGCAGTCTCTTGCCTATCGAATTGCACGCCACTCGGTTATACTCGACTTCTCGCAGTGATGTTAGCTGCTTATTTTGTTCCTTTAGTCACCTCTTACGACACCCGTGGCATGAATAGGGGTGTTAACATTTTGTATTCTTAATCCGTCACCACACGGTCTATCAATATCACTATCAATAACATTTCAAATTCAGGTTGAGATTGCGTCAAAAAACACATTGAGGTAGAAAATGTCTCAAGAAAGTTTTGTCTGTTTTTTATTTTGTGCAATTATAATGTTTAACATATGCTCTACTAGTCATTTGTTTTATTATATTTCCATGATGCAGATGCAGATGCACAATAATAATTGATAACAATGTGATATTTATGAATACGTTAAAATGGAAATGAATGTTATTACAAAGGCCGGTCTTTCACGTAGAAAAGTGAAGCACTCATAACCGAGTGACCGTAGGTGAATGGAAATGATCACTGAGGGTAAGCGTTTTCGTGATTCGGAGGTCACGTTAACCAGTCGGTCCCAGTTGTTATCATAAGAGTTATCTACTACTGTTAAGTAGTTAAGCTTAGTTGAAAGCCTCCTTAGTTGAAACATCTGACGGCAAGATTACGTAGCCACAATGTGTCTTGCAAGTCACTAACGCGTCCAGCGTAGGGACTTATAGCCTAAACCCTATCCGAGAGGAGACCGAAGCCCATTAGAAGGACGTAACGGGTTGTTGATGATAATAAAGTAAATGGAATAAAAACGTATTACTGTATGAAAGGCGCAACTTCAATCCTACTACAATCACAGAAGTTTGTGAACATTGCTTGTATCAAACTTAAAAAACTAGTTCAATTTTACTATATCTTTTAGTACAGTATATTCTCTCTGCAGTGGACAATGAAACACACTTTGTGTGAATCCCGACAAAAGCGAAGTATTGTCTACTTATGTTCTCTTTTAACAAGATTTAGCTCTCTATCTCGACGTTGCCATGGACATGGGCTTGCTGTTTTCATCATCGCATCTATCTTTTCCTGTTATTTCTGTGTTTCCTTGTGATGTTCTTTAAACGCATGTAAATTTGATTCGATCTGGATTAGTTCATTACTTGTTTCTGATTACATCTGCGGATCTTAAACTCATTTAGCATTCGATTGTGCCACTTCGTTTACGACAACGAGTAGTTTAATAGACATTGCGTAACTATTCTTCAGCTTTGGGCAATTTGCTCTCAATGTTATCTAATTTATATAACTTTTCTGTTGGAATATTCATTATTAGCGTAAGCGTATTGCTGTGTACATTTTGAGAAACATTAAACCTTACCCTGAATATCCAAAATTACTCTTTATAACTATACTAACTCTTTATAACTGAATAATTATTCAATTAGTTTACTCAATAAGTAATTAAATACCGTTATAATTGTAATCCAGATGTTATCGTAGACGATTTTTTCCCACATTTATTTTTAGATCTGCGATTTTGAAATACTATGTCTGTCTGTACACACAACGCCATCTAGTCCCAAACTAAGCAGAACTTATATTATGGGCACTAGACAACTGATATAAATTCATAAATTTTTTTGTAAATCCATATTATACATAAAAAACTTCGAAACAAATATTTACGACTCACACAAATATTTGGTCCGACCCGGGAATCTAACCCGAGACTTCAAACACAGCAGTCACATACGCTCCCACTGCGCCACCTATATATTTATACTGACAATTCCTATGCTTATGCAGACCTTTTTTTTTCCCTGTACGGAAATCCAAACGGGTACCACCAGCCATCAACTGATGGTGCCTATCCAGATCTAAAATCAAGAGAAGTAATTATGTGTTTATTTTTATTAAACGTGATAATCTCAGGAAGAGATAAACGCTAGTAGTGTTTAATCCTTTCTTTTTTACTACTTTTACTAACGATTTCAATACTCTAAAACAAATTATTATTTTATGATTGTACGTTTAAAGAATAATAAATAAATATGAAAATAAAATCCTTTCATGCCTATAAATACCAAAATTCATCTTTTGATGAATAAATATCTTTTTTTGGAACTTTGTTACAATGGTATGCACTGACTTTACCGTTATGGAAGTCTGTGAATACAAATAATACGTTGCTTTAAAACAGCATTGATTTTAATCAGCCGACGAAACAAGTACTTTCAATAATGCACCAATCATTCAATCATAAACTTACCGGACAAAAGTTATGAATAAGTGGTCTCGTCAAATCACTTGAGCAACTCAATCAAGTATTTTAACTTCAAAAGACTTCCAACTATCAAATGACATATAATTGATTGCAATAACAGGAAAAAAATCCTTCAAGTTAGTACATGCCTACTATTGATCTCGGTTTGATTTCTTTGTTATGGACTAACCTAAGTAGATTTATCGAATCAATAATGATTTATTTTTCAACATACATAAATTTTTATGCAGTTGGTTCGTTGATCTAGCGTTCTTCTTCTTATCGTGTCAATGGCAACACTTTACACGGTTTTGGCCCAGTGCTCGGCGACGCGGATTGCGTTTAGCCTTGCTTGATGCAGGTCGTCAAGCGTGCAGGTGGATGGGATGGGTTTTCCTCTCCACAGCACTAGATAGGCCAGCCGCGAGGGGGTAGCGTCCGCGTGTGACCGGACGTCGCCCATTTTGAGAGGACGTAGAGATGGCAACAGTGCGGGCAGGCGCCGGGAGGGACCCAGAAGGAGAAAACAGATCCCTGGACCCCTTCTAAATACTGGCGCAGAGAGGTCACACCATGTGGTTTTAGCCGGTTCGAGTTCGACACACCGCCCCGCCGAATCGAAAACCCTGGCGCGGTTACGGTCTGAGGAGATTTCCACACGTAAAAAAAAAAGTCGTCAAGCGTACACGAATCTACGAATCTGGGCTCGCGGTGCATGTCAATAAATAACCCATTTTCTGCGGTGACGCGCCACAGTTGCATTTATTTGCGCTTGGGTCTAAAAATCCCCACCTTGTCAGATTGTCCCTAGATCTACCAACCTGGGTACGCAGCCTATTAAGCGCCTTCCAGGTTGGCCAGGCAAGTTTATCTCCTGGAGGTAAATTTCTACGAAGGGGACGAAATTGGAGAGTCTTTTACGCCATATGTTTTCTCTGACTTTGGGAGGGTTGCAGGAATTATATTGAGTAAACTGTTTCGACTTTTAAGCCTTTTCGTGGTTTGGTTTTAGCCATGCATTAGGTGTTTAGGATCAGTTTCCTATTTCCATTTTTCTATAGCGGAGGCTACCTCTCTGCGGACTGCTGGAGGGGCGATACATGCTAGTGGGTACAGCATCTCCACCGGCGTCGGTTTCAGATATCCAGTTATTCTCCGGCACGTTTCGTTCAGGGCTACATCCACCTTCGCAGGTTCAGTTCACCCTCAGGGAACCTGCGGAGATCCGATCGATCTGTGTTAAAAATGACATTCAGGTCAAAACGGTTAAACTCGTAGCCGATCCCAAATAATAATATATTTTTTTGAAATAATAAGTATTTAAATTTTTGAATGTGAGGATTGTATTTTTCAATATATGATTGACAGCGTAACATTACCTACCCAAGTAACTGGTAAGCAGTCATTTATTTTGCAGTAACCCTTAACAGTAATTATAACATTTAAATATTACAGTAGTGGCGTAAACGGTGGCCACAGAGGCGGAAAGTAATAAGTCCCTTGACACACCGTGATTAGACTGTCATAGGGAGGAAAAGAGGGCATGTAATCAGCTTCGCGAGCACTGCGCCTCGGATTGTAAAGGTTCGAGCACATTATGCCGGGCCGCAGCGTGTCGGGGCGGGCCGCAGCGCAGCGCAAAATGCTAACTTAGCCCATTGTGACGGGCCGGGTCGCAGCGCATTGACGGATTTTGAGTAGAATGTACCGCATGCGCAACTGTTGTGTATTTAGTGCAACTGTACCTTATGGATAGCTCTGACTAAGAGCTTTCTTTTTTTTGCCTGCTGTTAGAAGAAGTTAGAGAAAAAATATCAAAAAACGCAAATTTCGTAAAATAAACACGTACGCACATGCACACCAATCCGCTTGCTATAGCACACTGTGACGGGGCGCAGCGGGGCGGGCCGGGTCGCATCGCACGGACGCAAATCCGCGTCGCAATAATGCGAGCCGCTGCGGCCCGACACAGTGTGCGATACTTCATACAATTTGTATTGAAGCGATTTGAGCGGATTTTTGCGCTCCGCCCCGGCACGCTGCGGCCCGGCATAATGTGCTCGAACCTTAACTCCACACTTTGGTTGGGTAGCGTACTCAGTAGAGACATGCGCGGACTCTTTATTAAATATTTGAAAAATTAATATCTATAGATTTAGAAATGATGATAACTTAAGAATCGACACTAAATGAAATATTACAACTTATATTCAAGTTCATATTTAAAATGTATTGAAGACGTTATACTTCTCCTTTCTCTTTTTTCTGTTTTTTTCTTATCATTCTTGTTCTTTAACTACCACTTCAAAAATATTGGAATAAAAAATTATTAAACTGCAATGTAATTAGTAATCAGAAGTTAAAAACATACAATAACCCATTATATATTTCACGGAAATAAACATCAAGAAATCAACATAAAGAACGAATTTGAGAGAGCCATGCTTCAAACAAATGGATCGATTCGACAAAAGTAATACCAAGGCCTCATTTGCTTTTCTCTTGTTTCACCTCTTTTTTCTGGAAAGTGTACTCAAAGATCATCTGAGGTAGGTAAGTACTAGGTTCCATGGCTGATAGCCACTCACAAATTACATCAGCTCGTTTAAGAAAAATAGGCCAATGCCACGCTGTTTGTTTCACTCTGCTCATTACCTAACCCATGAACAAAAGCTTTTTTGTAACCAGTGCACCTCGGGGAGGAACCGAGCTGGTCATTTACATAACTGCCTTATTTTATTTAAGAGTAGTCTCGCTCTCACTTGCTGCAGACACGGATATCTTTATGCAGTTCCCATTTTGTGTTTTTGCTCGCTTTGTGTCCGATAGATTTCCGTCTATATTGTTCATGTGTGTTAACGTATTGTTCCAAGTAAGGCACTGTTTATAGTTAGAACTAGCTGAGTCTCTCGGTACTTCCCGCATTTTTTTTGTAAATTGAATAAAACATTACCTAGGTTACTCCTCATATCATCAGCTACTTCCTAATGAAAATTCTGTTAAAATCGTTCAAATTCCAGCGATTTTAGTAAAAACCTTCAACCTGTTAACTGGAAACTGTTAACCTATGTATAATTTGAAGAGATAGATACATTTTACATTCAATTCTCTAGAAATTTAATCTTCTTCAATTACTCAATTATTTTCTTGCGGATTTAACTGTCATGTTTAACTTCTCTTGAAATAATATTTTTGATGACATCAGTTGCTCGAAATGTTGGCAGCCTATCAGTTATGTTGGGTGTAAACTTCCTCCTTCGATAATGTTCTGGTCTGAAACAAAAGCGACGGTAAGAAATCTATGACTGTTATAAAATGCACTCGTTAAGATTATCTTTATTTCCAATGTGTTTACCGCCGCGTATTGTGTACATTTTGAGATAATCTAAACAAAACAATGGCTGTATATTGATAACTTTATTGCGCTTAATTCTTTGTGTTGTTTAGATTAAATTCTATTCAAAAAACAACAATAACTTATTTCCTTAAAAATGTGTGTTGACTCATAAGCCATACTAATATTAAAATTTGAATGAAGAAGTTAATATTATAAATAAATAAAAATTGAGTATGAAGATATTGTGATTCTTGGGGAAGGACATACCGTTACTTTTTACCGTGATAACCATCACGCACGCGTGTGAAGCTACGTACAAAAGTTAGTAACTTCAAATTGATAATCCATTTAATTTAGATAGTACTAAGATTTTGCTACAAAAATGATTAATTATCCATTGGGCCATAACGTCTAGCTAGCAAAGGTTAGATGGTTTCAATTCAAACTAGCTATTTAGTTCATGCATTATATTCAAATATTCATAAGATACACAAGCGTATAATACTTCACCACTACACTATTGCATGAAGAAAAAAATCGGCCAAGTGCGTGTCAGGCCACGCACAGGAAAGGGTTCCTCAGTCACCCATAATGGCACGTGGATTCGTATCCAATGAAAACCCTTTATTGTTTTCAAAAGACCTATCTACTGATACCCCACACGATGGGGTATCCGTGAGAAAAAAAATCATCCTCACTTTACGTATAGGGGAGGTACCCCAAATAAAAATATTTTTCTTAATTTTATTGTAGCACTTTGTCGGCGTAATAACAACACATATTCATGCAAAGTTTCGTCTTACTAGCATTTACCGTTTGGACGGTAAGTCGAGGACGGACGGCCGGACGGATGGACGGACAGGCGGACATGACGAATCTATAAGGGTTCCGAGTCATAGACTTTGGAACCCTAAAAAGGGTACACGTTCTAAATCTTGGTTTAGGAAACCGTTTATATTCACCAAAAATATAACAATTAACTGTAACCTACGCGATTGCTCGTCTACTTATTTTTTAATTATTGCTTCTAGCAAACAGATCAAGCAGAATCTATTACTGCTACTCAAAGAATAATGAACTTGGCACTATTTTCACCTAGGCGTAGTCTTAGTAGATTTGGTTACTAAAGTATATTATGTTTGAACTTAGCCATGTCAAGCGTAGTGAGCGCGGCTTCGCACAACCTGTGCAATGTACCGAATCATTTGTAGCAGATGAAATGTAAATGCACACTCGTTACTCGACGCCGCCGCCGCCCGCTCCGTATTCATGAATCTAAAGGTGCACGTCTAAGTCAAACGCGGCTAGATTCTGCAGCTGACCATTATCTTATGCAAACTTCTATACCAAAACAAGCTAAAACAGATTAAGTCTAAATTGCCACCTGTGTATATTTGTCTAAAATCGGTATATACATTTAGTTTTTTTAGTTGTTATCTCTAAGTATTTCAATAAATTAAGACCTTCACTTTATTCTATAAGCTATATATTTATAAGATAGATAATACAGCCTAAGTGCAACAAAAATCTCAGGATAATACCAAAACAATTTTAACATAATAATACTTTCTCACAAAAAGAGTTCAAAGCTTTTGACTCGAACCACCTCCTGTCGGAAGGGTATGCGCACATTATCTTCAAATGTGTCAACAACTCACGTTCCTTCTCGTTTACTAGTCACTATCCCACTATTGTGACTTTTTTAACTTATTGTGCACTTTATAAAAGGTCAGCCACAATTGTTGACATTATTTACATATTTTATGGGTTAAACCTTTATAAACAACCCTGAACTGCTTAGAGTACCCTTACTAAATTTTTATGTCCATCCGAATAACGTCAATAGCGACGTGCTACAGGAACTCAAAAACGGGGAAGAAATGGTTCATTAATTGGATATTATTTACAACGTAACAAAATGAAAAACCTGCCCCTACAACTATCATATTCATATAATTTACTAACCCTCCAATTTGATGGCTTGTATAATGGAAACTCAAGAAAAACTTTGTAGTATAATATGTTTTTTTTTCTTCCTAGCCTTTATTCACCATATTATTTAGGGTCGGCTACTAGTTCAACCTGTTTTACCTGGGTATCATCTTTTCCACGGAGCTACTGGCATCGGACCATAATAATATGAATATACAATTTTGGAGTGATGGATGTGTAAGGTGTTTATAAATTCAAAATTGACTTGAAATATCACTTGGTAAAATTAAAACATATTTCGGCTTCCAATCACTAAATATGATTTTCAAAAATAAGATTTATTAAAAAAATAAAATGCAAAATAAATAAAATGTCTCCCAAGAGCTACAGCTACTCTTTATTATGCATCTTATTAAGAGAAAACAATAATATGTACGAACAAATAACGTGCATCCTTTTTATGTCCGATAAAATACTTATGACTTTTATAACTTTCGCTGTCAGCTAAGAAAATAAATATTTTATAAGCGTTGCGAACCGTCAGAAATAATGATCACCTAACACATTTGATTTATTTAAATAAACCATCTTGATGATATACAGTTGCAATATTATAAAACAAAATGCCACGGGGTCCAATTCTCAAGTCAAAATTTATGCGTTCCATATAACCGAGCGATGCATCTGCTTTCCGTGTCACCCGGCCGGGTCCAATTAAGTTCAACTCACGACCCCATGTTGAGGCTACAGTCTTGGCGATTTGATCAACCTATTCCGATAGTCAATAAGTGTTTATCCTTCAATGATCAAATATTATATATCGACACTAGCATTCCTATTGTCGTGTTTCAGTAGTGAGTGCAAGAAAAGCATCTCATTAGGCCGCAATAGTGTGGCCGTGTGGGTCACAATGAGGATGGTGCCCATTATTCTTCGCTTTTACTCATGCTTTCCATCAGGCAGAATAGAGTCACTTTAGCAGACTGAAACATAGAACAAAAGATTACTTCGATCATCATCATCATCCTATAACAGTCCACTGCTGGACATAGGCCTCTCCTAAGAAAGGAGGTTTTGGGCTACTATACCACGCTGGCCAACGGGTTGGTATAGGGTTGGTTTCAAGTTTTACTTCTCTTTGCATCGATGTTGTCTTGCGTAGTTTATCCCTTAGTCGCCTTTTACGACACCCGCGGGATGAATAGGGGTGGTGACACTCTGTATTCTTAATCCGTCACCACACCACATTACTTCGTTAGTTACATTTATCGTTTCTGTTCAGTGTATCTGTTGACAATCAGTATTATGCTAATACATATTTAAACTACTTCATAGATTGACGATGATCGAGATTATGATTGTACTACTCCCAGATTCATAATATTTCTTTTCGATGTTCGATTAGAAGTAAGGCTAAACGATTTTATTCCTACATAATTTTACTTTCACTTCGCTGACTTCATGGCCGCTCTGAGACTTCAGTCAGGACTTCGTGCTAGAGAAAGCGGAAAGCGGGTCGCAGCTAGATCACCGCTATTAGATTGTCATGCATGTTGGATGAGGTAATTAATTGTGACATACCATTTTGCCGGAGTTCACTCACTTCATAAACGTACGATTTATTGTTGGAATTTTGACCTTGAAGTGTAAGATTGCCTTTGATTATTATATTTGAAACTAACCTATTTGCGAGAAGAAGATATATGGGTAGAATTGTGAACGTAATGTTTAAACAGAGACAGTTTAATATAGTACAAAAATTTTAAGAGAAAACGAAAAGATAGGTGCCTATGGAATCCTGATTAAACGCCCCTCCTGAAAGTCTCAGATTCATCGTCGAAAAGCATCTGGAGTAGGATAGATACCGTTTTTATATATATCTGACTACATTTGTAAGTAGCCAAAAATATAAATTGAAAGGAACACAAATATCTAAAGTTTAGTAGAAGATTTGAAACTAATATATTCATATAATTTTTTCTATTATTATAGTGCTTGATACTGTGTATTACCTAGATATTATCATGCCGAAGATATTCGCCATCATCAGTTCCCATGGAGCTAATGAATTTAACTCATTCAACGCTGACAGCTGTACTATTAAACAATTTGCGTAATTGTAGCTTTCAGTAAAAACAATGTTCAGTGTAAGCGAGGTGTGCTATGTAAATTTAAACTAAGGGTGAAATGAGAATGTTAACTTCCTTTACGGTTCGTTTACTGTGTTTGTATACGAGTTATAAAATTTTATTACTGTAAATAAGCAATGGAATAAGTACTTTGATGTTAAATTAGGGGTTTTGTTGTATTGTTAATATGACGTTATTACATTTGATGTAATCTGATATCAGATTGATGGGTGTGTTCTGTTGGTACTTAAAAGTGCCGTTAATGTCGTCATATCACTCTGTAACATGTATAATTAACAGTTGTGTTGTTCATTTGGACAACACGTCGAGTGCATTATAAATTATAAATAATAATAAATAAATAAATATTTCGGACACCTTACACACAATGCCATCTAGTCTCAAACTAAGCAAAGCTTGTTTTATTCCTACTAGACAACTGATATAAATACCCAAACAAATATTTGTGGATCACACAAACATTTGATTCGACCCGAGAATCGAACCAGAGATTGAGGTCTCTGGTTCGATTCTCGGGTCGCATACGCTGTGCCACCGAAGCAGTCAAGTAAAACATGTTTAATAATTCATAAGATAATATAACAAAGGGTGCGTTCTATCTAATATCAATCATTTACTGAAAACAAGAAATATTAACAATTAATAGGAAATTGATAGCTAAATAAATAAATAAATATTTCAGACATTTTTCACACAACGCCATCTAGTCCCAAACTAAGCAGAGCTTGTATTATGGGTAACTAAACAACCGATATTAATACACAAACATACTTTTTTTATATAAATACATACATATTATACATAGAAAACACCCAAACTCCAAAACAAATGTTTGCGGATCACACAAACATTTGGTCCGACCCGGGAATCGAACCCGAGACCTTTTGATCAGCAGTCACATACGCTAACCACTAGACAAACGAGGCAGTTTTTCTACTCTCGCAAACAATAAATAAAGTTATATTTTTTTTTTATTAAAACAAAGAAATAGAGACCTGCTTCTGATTTTGCATTTGCATGATTATTACTCGTAAGTTTAAAACTATATAAATCTTGTGTTTTTACTTTCAGGTACTTAGCTCTTTGGTCGTAAGCTCTTTGAATAGGGACTCTCTTTGAATTCACAAAAGACATTTTTCAGCATTGCACGCTACCTTTTCTCACAAATGCATACAGATGTAGTGTAATGAGTTTAAGGTGATAGTTCAATGTCTTTTGTTCTATCCACGGAGTATTATGTCGGAGTCCTTTGTGAGGAACAAAACGTAAGAACAATGATACCAATTGATTGATTAATTAGGTTAATTCTAGTAGCTCTTTCTTTATGTACAAATACTTAATGAAGCATCAATTGTATTTCAGCGATCAAATTGTTCAAATTGAATATGGATGCTCCAAAATCAAGGTTATAAACTTAAATTTAATGAATAACGAAATTAGTTTTAGAAGTAGATTACTGTGTCGGAAAAACATGAAACGGACACAAATAACACCTAGACTAGAACAACAATTTGTGAATCACACAAAGTGCTTGCCCACGTGGGTTTGAACTCACGACACTGTGCAAAGTAGAAAGCGGCGTGGCGACCGCTTAAACCAATAGGCCAACTGTGCAGTCTCAGTCAATATTATCAACATCAACAGCTTCTAATTATCTGCTTCTAGACATAACACTTTCTAATTTTTTTCGCCACTCTTAGAAAATACCCTAATTGATTATCAGATCGAACTTTGGATAGTTTGACTGCACCATTCGTTGGTCTTTAACTACATTTTACATTTAGACATTCCATGTTAAAAATAGTAAAAGATTTAAACTGGCTTTGAAGACCACAATAGTGCTTAAATAACGACAGGTTGCAATGTTAGCCGACGGCTATGTATGTAGTTTGGTCTCATGATTGCTCCACCTACTGCAAGATGTTTTCTGTAAATCATTGTAATTTCTTACCAAGATTATCTACTTTGAATCAAAATATAATCACCAAACTGGAATAAAGAAACGGTGTAAATGGTTATATAAATACTTTTTTTGGAGTCTGGAGACTCCGTAACAGTTAAATTAGACACCACTAAGTCTATCATTCAACCTTCTGATCTACGGAACCATTCTTCTTTCATAATTAACTACAAAGAGACATGGTTAACCATTATACTAATGGCATTTACGTAAAAACCCCAAGGATGAGTGGTTCATTAATAAGCTTACCACTGTAATATATAGTTTACTTCAGTGACTTATATAAAGTGGTTTCCTAAATATACATCTAAAAATTAATTAGGACTGACAGACAAATCGATATATCCATATGTCACGGGTCCTGGGTGTGCAGTAGCCCGTTATTTTAATTCATACTATCAAATGAAACGTTCGCACGTTATAAATAAAGCGGCCGACAGACTGTCACGACGATTCCAATGGCAATATTTCACACTCAGCTAACGCATCGAGTGTTGTCTTACTTAGATTTATAAAATATACATGGATAGTATGGATATATTCTTATGTTATGTAAAACTTATTTCTTTTTCAACTAAGTTCTTCATATGGAAAAGATTCAAAATTTTTTTTTTTGTTGCTTTAGAATTACTCTTTATAAAAGAAAACAATAGAATTTGTACAAAATTTTAAAAACAAACACTGAAGACCACTAAGAATGTAACACTATATACATAGCGGCTGATCGATCCTTGTTTGATCAGAAGGCGGCCTTTTTGATGAACAGAGTAGACGACATTGTCGAAGAATTTTATGACGTATGTACATGCATAGGTCATTAAATTAATAAGAGGACCAAAGTTTTAAGTATGAAGTATTTAATATCCTTACTAATATTATAAATGCGAAAGCTTGTGAGTATGTATGTCATGTATGTATGTTTGTTGCTCTTTCACGCAAAAACTACTGAACGGATTTGGATGAAACTTTACACTAATATAGCTTATATATCAGAATAACACATTGGCTAATTTTTACTGCTATAACCAAGAAACACACGGGTGGAGATGCGGGCGAAAGCTAGTATTTATATATATATATATAATAAATACTATAATAAATACTATAATAAATACTAATATATATATATAAATACTAGCTTTCGCCCGCATCTCCACCCGTGTGTTTCTTGGTTATAGCAGTAAAAATTAGCCAATGTGTTATTCTGATATATAAGCTATATTAGTGTAAAGTTTCATCCAAATCCGTTCAGTAGTTTTTGCGTGAAAGAGCAACAAACATACATACATGACATACATACTCACAAGCTTTCGCATTTATAATATTAGTAAGGATATTAAATACTTCATACTTAAAACTTTGGTCCTCTTATTAATTTAATGACCTATGCATGTACATACGTCATAAAATTCTTCGACAATGTCGTCTACTCTGTTCATCAAAAAGGCCGCCTTCTGATCAAACAAGGATCGATCAGCCGCTTAGCTGTCCGTTTAAATGGAACGAGTAGTTGGCTCACGATTCCAGCCACTAAACCTTAAACGACTCAAAAACATAAGTCCTGATTGAATTACTGTACTTACGCAAATTAAAACTTGCAGTTGATGGAAGTTCTGTTTGTCTCCAAATATCTATCATTTAGTAATAGACTAATGGATTCACATAAGTCTAGATAGCAAATTGTAGTAACGCCTATAAATGTTGTCTGTATTCTCATTTTTCTACAACAGAGAATGATGCCTCCTTTCCTGATGTCTTCGAGAGAACATATGAACAGGAATTAGACAGTAATGTGATAAAACGTCTGACCAGTACTTATAACAGGTGTTATAAGTACTGGTCAGACGTTTTATCACATTTGTTTCAGAGTTAATACAAAAAATTCTGACTTATAAATACATGAAATAAATACAATACATAATACATCAAATAAACTCATGCCAAAACGAAGATATAAATGCTAAAATAATATGAAGCGATTAAGAATACGAAGTATTATCACCTCTATTTATTTCCTGGCTATATAAAGAGCTTACAGGTATAATACATTACAGTCAAGGGGACATGATGATTATAAACTTTTTAAAGACATAAGACATAAGAATTAGAGAAAAATGAATAAAAACAAAAAGTATTAAAATTGTATTCTCACAATGTTGTACTTAGGTATATGGTTAAAAGTTTCTTATCCATTCACTTCTATTCTAAGAAAGTAATACACCGCGAGTCCTTTGATGATTCTGCTTATGAATATCGCGTCTTCGCTGCTGTGACAGCTAGCGGGAACACGCGACCACTCGTTCGGAATACTACGAATGTAGATAATTTATATCATTTATGTATCTCATTTATAAGGAAAATATGATATGAGATACTTTAGATCATGGTGTAAAGTATATGTATCATGCTTCAGATTATTCAGATAGTTATTGCAGTTGGAAGGGTTGACTATGAAATCGGAGTTAGGAAAGCAAATGACTGTCGAATGGAATTGAATTAGTGCTTGTTTATGTGGTTTCTTTTGAAGAGGTGGAAAAACTCAATTTATATTGCACTGGAGCTTTTTCTAGCACTGGAGTTTTGCAGTTTGCAAAAATTGTGCTTATTGTATTGCTATGCAAGCATGATATACGCCTAATGAAAAGTTACAAAAATAAGTTATATTTAAAGTTAGAAAGCTAGTTTTTTATAACCTAACAAATCTCTGTCAACTGACAAACTCGCTGTGTTTTGTGTTAAATCAAAGTTTAAAGAAAAGACAATCGTTAAACGCACTAGTGCTCGATCAAACCGCACTACCGTAATAACAGTCTAAAGTTTTTACAAGAGTAAAAATCCGAACGGGCCTTCTCTAAACGCATCTCCTAGATATTGTAAAAGATAGGACACATCCACACTACAATGTTATGTTCATTACAGCGTTACATTGTAATTTTCTATCGTGAATTTATTTTTTACATTACTTGTTAAGACCACAATACCACATGTTTGAAATTGCAAGTCACTTAAAAAAGATAAATTATAAATACTATTAAGTTTATCTAAATCTATAACAATATATTTATACACACATACATAACGTTACATATGTGACGTACGTATGTGACGTGCACAAAATATATATGAATAAAATATTTCATCTGGCGGGTGTCGTTAAAGGCGACTATGGGATAAACTACGAAAGACAACATCACTGCAAAGAGAAGGAAAACTTGAAACCAACCCTATACCAACCCATCTGGCCAGCGTATTATAGTAGGCCAAAACCTCCTTTCTAAATAGAGGCCTATGTCCAGCAGTGGACTATTGTAAGCTGTTGATGATGATGAATATTATTTTGTGACACAATTTCGACACTACTGATAGCTACCTATAGAATAGAGATTGCAATTCGAACATATCAAGGATTCGTCCTATTTACTTAAGTCAGAATTAAATCACTCTATAATATCAAAATTTGTCTTATCTACACACTCATAATATAATTACATTCAGTATATCCCAAGCTTACAAAGAAAAAAAGTATCTGCGCAAATTGTCTGAGTAACGAGGCAACTACAGAGGCTGTGGTTACAAGATAATGTTTTGCGGTCTCTCTGATGGGCTACATCAAACGAGCTGGTGACCCAAGTAGCAATCATCGTAGTTTGACTTTATACTTCAAATTACACAAGTAATCCCAAGGATGGAATGAAACATTTTGTAATTAGTATTTTGAAGGTATTAAGGCGTCTTGTTAATCAAGTTTTTGAATCAAGGAAGTATGTATGGAAAGCAGCTAATAAATATTATGATAACTGCGTAAGTTTTAGTAATGGAACAATCATGTACCATTTAAACCATATATTACAATAAGTATAAATTCTATTCCACTGTTGGAATTACTAATACTCACGTCGCGTAGGATCTTAACCGTAAAAATTATTATGCAAAAAGGACGCCTTGTACAATATTTGTATAAATTCCTGCATCGGATATGATTGTTTTGTTTTTTTTATACCAAGTAAATTATAAAATTATATAACCCAATTCATTAGTCCATCGCTATCTGTATAGAAAAAGAGTCTAGAATAAGCATTAATCAAGAATGTTGAGATAATTTTAGGACTTATAACCTCCAAAATTAATGAAAATAAAACGAAACTTCATAAAACGATAATTAGAAATGTACATCTACACTAGGGACTAATTGGGACTAATTATTTCTGAAGCTAAATAATTATTATTTAGCGCTTATTACACATCACCCTTTTATAATTAAATTAGATAGAAAGTAAGTTTTTATTTGATGTCTAGTGTATTTACATATTAAGTAACTGTGGGATCACAAATTTTATAAAAGTGTTGTTCAATGAGAAAGTTTACAATCTTATATAATTGCTTAATTGCTAATAAATCTATGTAATGTACTAGTTAATCCATTTTATCAGTGAATAAATTGTTCGAATCTGATTAGTAACCACAACTTAATTGAACAAATGGATCTTACTCAAAGATGGCCTCAGTAATTAAAAGGCAATTTATTCCTTCAGTCACAAGTATCAGTATAAAGTTGTGCTTGGCAATCAAAAATAAATCAATTTTCGCAAAAACGAAAATAATCCAATTATCAGCTTTGTAATGTTTATTTATTGAAACCGACTACGGCGAAGCCAAAAGAAAGGTAAAAGTTTTTGCAGTATTTGGTCTCCATACCGCCGAAACTCATGAACAAATTGTTATGAATGCGTTGTCAATAGGTGCTTAATAATGGCCCGGGTGATATATGTAATGGATTTTAGTTTTAAATGTTGTTTGTTAAATACAATATTTCTTCTTCATGACTATCCTTCTACTTATCTATACAAAATTTAATAAAGAGGTAGTGTTAGTGAATTTGTAGGGGGAATCCATGAATCTGCTGAACCTGATTTAGAAAAAAAATATACCGATAAAAAACCACATTTTTATAAGTGTCATCCATACTAATATTATAAATTGTAAAGTAACTAACTGGAGGTGGGCAAAGCTGCAGCCGGAAGCTAGTACTATATAAATGCATTTATAGTTGCTGGCAGTTGTTATTCGCTTCAGTATTTATATATAGTACAGGGGCAAAACGATCAGACAGTTTCATAGACAATAAGTACCACCGCCGATGGATATAAGAAACCCAAGAGCCACAAGTGTGTTAAAGACCTCGACAAGCTTCTTCGTCTCATGGTTGACTTCACAATCATTTGGACCTACTTCTGCAATAAGGAACCAATTCACACACATGCCAAATACGAGATAAAGATTCCTATCTATAATGAGACAAGGATAATTAAGTCGATTTGTCATGTGTGTGGATTAGTTCCTTGTTGCATAAGTGGGTTCATTTGTTCTATCATCATCATCATCATCAGTCTATCGCAGTCCACTGCTAGACATAAGCCTCTCGAATTGCACGCCACTTAGTTCGTTCATCGGCTACTCGCATTTGTTCTATGCCTGTGTGAAATCTATCCATAAAGTGTAAGTATTTTCGACAGGCCAGTTGAAGGAGTGACGTACATAGGAACTGCGATAGGCTTATTATAATGATGAAATGAGTATTTAAAAAGATATTGGAATATTTATCAGCAGTCTGATAACGATAACATAAGCTTTCGCCTAGTTTAGGATCAGACGGCAATGTGATGTGAGATACATAATATTATCTCTGATGCATTATACAAATCATACAGAAATATAAAATGTTTGATGACAAATAGTATAATTAATAATAGTGTCCTGAACACGAAACGCGTAAAATTGTGGCTTATACGTCGACGTTATAAAGCATTAATTTCGAATTGTATTTCATTGGTTAATTATTTGCTGACATTAAAACAAATAGGCCGTCAACAAATTGCACTTATAATTGAGTTGCTGTATCGGGAATGTAGCGCTACTAGTGCTTTGAAAACAATTTTATAATACATTTTTATCGCTGATTGTGAACGATTACGCTGGTATGTGGTCATGAACACAGTAACTGGTAATTAAAATAAGTGTCTTTGCGAAATTGTTTTACAGTGAGCTAAACAAGTGTTTGTCTACATTTGGACTTAATCATTGTTTTTAGTTATACTACACTCAAATTATCTCACACAGTTGTGTCTGTGTGTGACTAAGTTATGCAGAGCCTGTGTTATAGTAACTGGACTACTGGAAACATACTTATATATTCCTAGTACTAAGTACATGCATACGAGTACATAACGGACTGACTCGGTGGCGTAATGGCAGTGACTGTTCACTCTTGCTCTTCTTAGAAAGTAAGTTTTTAAGACGGGTTATAATAGAATTGGTTTCTAGATTTCCTTCTCTTTGCAGTGATGTTATCCTGCATAAATTGGTCCCTTAGTCACCCTTACGACAGCCATAATTATGGGATGTTGATACTCGGTGTTCTTACGGTCTCCACACGGACAATGGACGTGAGCAAACTTATCCTCACATATTACTGAACAAAGTCCTCTACTGTCGGTCTGTTCGCGATAAGGTTAAAAACTTACTGTACCAATTTTCATATTGTTTCCAGCAATTGATAGATGGATTTTCGAGAAAGGTTTTAGTATATAATTTGTCAAATTTGACACGTTTTTTAAAAATCTATTTCTACTCGTTCAAAGCCAGGGCGAACAGCCAGTTATTTAATAAAACACAATAAATTGAAGGTACATCTAACTTTTAATAGTAAATATTTACATGGATATAAAATTTTGATAGTCGTTTAAAAATGTTGAGAGAGGTAACTTTCTTCTCGCATTACTAAAATATAATACACAATAAAATTGTATATTATTATGTGCCTGTTTCATTAATAAAAGTTCTCGCTTAAAGTACTTATGATAATATGTTTGATCATAATATTGTGAACGACACGCTCCAATGTGTGTCCAAGTAATTATCACCCTGACATAAATATTAGCTGACGTCTCATGAAATGTGTTGTTAGTGTATCAGTAAAAATATTGTTAAATAACATATAAAACCGACTTCCGAGTAATCGCGACAGGTATGCCTATGATATTTGAGGAGTTCCCTCGATTTTTCCAGAATCCTATCATCAGATCCTGGTTTTCTTGTTACGGAACCTTAAGGAAGGCACCAGCTATAAAATAAAATAAGAATTATCAAAATCGGTATACCCAATTGAAAGTTCTGAGGTAACAAACATAAAAAATACAGTTGAATTAAGAACCTTCTCCTTTTTTGAAGTCAGTTAATAAACTACGTGGGTAACAAATGTCTGGCCATGCTACCCCCACCAAGCCCCGACATCAGTAGAAAGAAACCCAAGAAGTGCTGGCTCGACGTTGTAAGGAGTAACATGCGTCTCACTTCCAAGAATGTTAAGGCCAGGCAACGTAGAGAAGTAAAAGCAGGAATGCAGATCCCAGGCTCCACAGTGTAAGCTCTGGAAGCAATTGCGAAAACCGTTGTAAAATACGGCCAATGAGAAGCGATACTGACTAAAGTGCTTTTTGAATTTATTAGTTATGTTTATGAAAAATTTTATGAACGAAAATGTTCTATATTTTTTTAGTAACGGCAATTCTTTCACGGCGATGGTGAACCAGATCTTTTTAATTATATTGTTACAAAAATAAAATATTCACACATATTCAAGAAAAGAAAGGCAGAAGTGCTTTCATCATTAACAATTTATTAATTATGATTTACAATCGCATAACAGATTGCAAGTGTTCAACAATATCTTTAAATAAAGGTGTCTAATGGTTACTTCATTTAAACGAAGACAAGCGACTGTTACAGTTATCTATATAATACTAGTCATCAAATATTTTAAAACATAATCCAAAGATTTGCTGCTATAAGACTTTTAAAAACACATAAAAATTTAACGCGAACAGTTACTTGATACTAAGGCATATTCAAAACGCCATTTCCGTGGTTTTTATTACCTGAGTTGTTTTAAGTGAAAAGTAAGTTTCAAAATAAATAAAAACTTGTGACAAACGTTAAAGTCCCTGCTGGTCTCCAGTAAAAGCATTTCTTATTTAGTTACTCAACGTCATAAAAATAAGTTGAGTAATTTAATTCTCCTAGATATCTGGAGATAAAATGCTACAGTAAATTTAAATTTTTAAAGTATTCGTTATTGTAGTATATTGTATTCGTTTTCTGACAAAACTGTTAGACAAAAAATGATTATAACACGCAGTACCCATTATCATTAATGAATAGGTACGTTAGATGTTAATTGCTGCATCTCTGTGGACAACACAAACACGGTGGAAACATTTATTAGCTTCTTTAAAAAGGGCAAGGATTTCACGATTTTTATTAATTTACTTAGTCATGAAACATCTTAACATACTCATATTGATTTATACTATCTCATTAGTATTCATTATTGAACATTCCTTGCCATTTTTTCTTCAAAACTGAATGCATAGTCAACTAATGCTTTTTTCCGATATATTTCGATCTATCTTAAGGTTAGCTGAAAGAGATTGTGCAAAACAAGTTATGTATTTTTCTAAATATAATAATATTTTTTGTCCAATATAGATTGTTAGCAATTTGATAAGCTTACATTTGCATGTTAACTATAAACTAAATGGTATCAATATATATATAAAAGCCTCCGTTTCTGAACTAGGTTTGAAACCTGTGCTTTAGCATCACCAATAACCCATAATTTCACACTGCTGAGCTCGGGTCTTCTCTCAAGAGAGGGTTAAGGCCATACGTCCCCACGCTGGTCGAGTGCTTCAGCATACGGCACCTATACCCATCGGCTATGTAAATGTGTATCTTTTTTAAATTGAGTATACGTATAGTGAAAATAATGCAGTTATTTTATTATAATATACCGAACTTGATAATAATTTGAAAGCAAATACAATATTTACAAAATATTAGTCCTTTTTATGTATAAAGAGTGTTTTCACAAGAACATGTCTTATTATAACTATGTGGGTAGGTGGGCGCAGAAATAGAAATAAATGACTTCAGAACACAGTCGAAGTATTTTAGTCAGTATTCACTGTAATCACGATGTAATTAAGTAGTTAACGATTACTACTATACGATATCAACTTAATTAAAACTTGTAATAGCGCGATGGTGACAATTTTGAGCGATTCGTCACAAGCGTGGTGCGCGGGCGCTGTCTCGTTCAAAAGTGACTTCAAGATGGCCGCCCGCACTACCATCGACAATGACGCTTCGCTAGGTTGACATTGACAGTGCTGTCAACCTGACGTTTTACGTAAACGCCGTCATGTAGATTTCAATTCAAAACAATGTTATGGGGGTCAATAATGGCCTGAATTGCTTCGAGATACACACACACACATATCAGCATCAGCAGCTTCTTCTTCAATTTACACACAGATACACTTTAATTGTCTGTCACGTGCGTGACTCTCTCTCATTACTATATACTTCGGACTATAAAAAAGGACCTAGTGTATTTCATTAAACTTCGGTGGCTTTCAGAAAGTTCTAACTTTACATTTTAACCCAAAAATAAAATCCAAAAAAATGTGTAGTATTCACATTCCTTTAAGCTATCATAGCCAAGCTGCCCTAGTTGATTAAAAACAATCACAAAACCCTTTGACTAATAATCGTATATGTTAACCACTAAACCAACGAGGCAGATTAATAATATAACAATTATCTGTTAAAAAATGTTGCTAAAGGTTAAACTTGCACCTTATGTTAAATAACTTGACAGAACATGTTGGATAGCAAACAACTTTATTATTTACGTTGTATTTCGTTTTTCTCTAGCATGCAATGTAAATAGTCTCGATGCGCCGACACAGGCAGGTGCAATTGCTTGCAATTTATGTCAGAACGATGGGTCCGCAATTACTATGTCTCAGAAAAGAAAAATTGATTTTTCAATGTTGGTTTTAAGGTGGTCCTTAATGGGATACAGCATTCAATCGACCATAATTATGCCTAGGTATGACTTTTTGTAAAAGGGTATTGATTGGTTTATCGACACTGTTTAATATCAATACATGCCAATTTTATTAGGGTTTTTATTAATGGTAGAGTATGTCATGCATTAATTTGTCATACAACGTCAAAATTGTTGTGTGCGATTTACTTTAGTGTTTTTAAAACTTACGTTATTGTATCACATGATTTTTAATATACTTTAAATTGCTATTAAATAATACGTAGAGTGATTAATTAACACTTAACACTGTATATTTAAGAACGAAGGCTGACGCTGTATATTGATTACCAATAAGATTGTTATTTTAGAAATGTATTTCGTATTGTTTAATTTTGTTTAATGTATTTGTTGATTAGAAACATAATTGTGATCAAACATAATTTTGTCGTTCTTATGCAAACTATCTGCGATGTTAAATTTATATAAGGCAGTTTCAATTTATAATATATTTACATAAATTGTAGAATTCAATAGTATTTATACCCTCAACTTCCTTCAACATATTCAAACTTCTCAGCCAAGCGCATTCAAAGGGTTATGCAAAGCCATTTTACATACACACAGCACTTGTAATTGGATAACCCTTTAACGGGCCTGACAGATTGTACAAATTAAATTAACAAGGATATGCGAGATAGTAAGCTATAGTGGGGTTGAGTCACGTGAGTTACTTGGGATGTACACACCTATTGTGTGTGAAGACTGAATTTTCTTTTTTCTTTTTAGTAGAGAGCACAAGTCCCTAAATATTTTTAAAGTAGATAGACGTTTGTGATGACAGATTTCATAATTGTTTTCTTTGGTCAAACTTTGGTTAAAGTAACTTTAATTGATTGACTTGAAAAGTAACTTCGTCTGTCTGTCTGTTACATTTTCACGGCTAAACCGTTGCACTGATTTCAAAAAAGTTTAACATGAATATACTTTAGTTCTTTAGAAAGGGATAAGCGAAATAGACACAAGTGGGCGGAGCTTACTAAATCACTTCAAAGAGATATTTTTCGTTTGAAATTGCATATTTCATGTATAGTATTCAAGTGTTAACTACTTGTATGTATATAAACAGTAGCAACGAATAGAAAAATAAATAATATGTTACTAAGGCTTCATAGGATCAGATAAACTTAGAACTGAAATTCATTTAGTAGAATTCACTTTTGCATGGTCATCTTTTAGTACTTTAGCTTATAAAGCTCAATGGACTACATTGAGCTCTAACAGCTTTGCAGCTTGGCTTATAATGTTTCTTATTTAGCGCTTATAACCACAAAGGAATAAGCAAGTACACATTAATATCCTTTGTTTGATATTCTCAAAAATAACTGTTGCTATATTAAAGTATGCATATAATTGTCGGTATAATAAACATTGCACATATGTGGTTGGCCATTGGTGTACAATAACACTATAAACGGACGTTAAAATTACGGCTGTTTATGGTCCACAGTTTATATGTATAAGGGTGAAACAATGTATGAGGAATCGTGTGTGGTCCAAACACTACAGCAATTATACGAATAAAATAATTTGAACTGTAAAAGGTTTGTGGTAGTGCTAAAACTATATTAAAGAATGATTGAAAAGTGCTCTGTTACTAATAAAATCACACATTTTTTTGCTGATAAATCACCTTTACAACCCATAAAAGTGAACTTCAAGTTGCGTTTAATTAATTACAATCGCGTCATTAAATAAATTATTCTCCAGAGATTCATAAAAAGTGTGATAGTATTCTCTTGTTTATATTACCTTAATTCAAAGTGTTTTTATGAACTGTAAAAACTGCAAGACCTTTGGAAAGAAATGACGACAGTGGAAGACCGATTAAAAGACAAGTCGATAAAAGTAAAATTTGATGAAACTACTATTAAGATGATAATAAATAAATTTTAATTAATATGAATGAAAAACGTGGTCACAAATAAACTGTAAAGTCCAAAATATTCCCAAGGCTGATGTGGTCGCAGAGCTTCATAGCCTTTCCTTTAAAATAAAAAAAAATGCATTCAAAGACAATTCTAATTATATCAAAAATATTACAGAATCGTTGCCAATTAGTTGTCCTGCTCAACTAAAGCCGGTTCCAAAAATAACGGGTCAGTCACATAAACCCGAATATCTCCCGAACTACGTATGCCATCCTAATGAAACGAAGACTGTTCAATTGAGAATTTAATTATACAGATAAAAAATAAAATAAAACTTAGTTACACCCACAATATTAATCTTAAATTAAAAAAAAACTAAAGTAGTCATATTTTTCTTAAGATTACATTTTTTTTATGATTGTTTTTTTGCTGTTTTTCATCACTTTCATCATTTAATACTTTGTATTGCCTCCACGAGCTCTCCTGACAGCTTCCAGGCGATTAGGCATGCTGTACACCAAATTTCGGAGCCGGTGCTGAGGAATACCTTCCCATTCCTCCACCAGTGCTTGTATGAGCTCGGGAAGCGTGATTGGTGGGGGGTTTCGACCTTTCACGCATCTCTGAAGCTCGTCCCAGGCGTGCTCGATGGGGTTTAAGTCCGGGCTTCGCGCTGGCCACTGCATGAGTTCGATACCGACCTCTTCAAGGTAGTCATGTACAATTCTGGCGGTATGGGGACGCGCATTATCATGCATTAATATGCCATGCCGGTCCATCCTGGCCATGAAAGGACCTACATGTTCATTGAGGATCTCATTCACGTACCTCTCTGCATTTAGAGTTCCATTTTGAATGAGCACCAGCTCGGTGCGGGCCTCAGCAGAAATCCCAGCCCAAACTTGTACGGAGCCTCCACCGTACGCCACTTTTTCCTCCACACACGCTTGATGGAAGCGCTCCCCTGGTCTTCTGTACACCAACTGCCTACCATCATGCTTATAAAGCATGAATTTAGACTCGTCCGTGAACATTACCCTAGACCAATCGTCTAGTGTCCAGTTTAGGTGTTCGCGCACGTATCTCTGTCTTGCAATTCGATGTCCCCGTTCCAGTTTGGGGCCATTTGCGGGCCTCAATGGTTTCAAATTTGCTTCAGCAAGACGTCTTCTTACTGTTTGAGCGCTTAAATTGCCACCTCCAAAGCGAATAAAGTGAGTTTTTAGACCAACAGCAGTTTGAAAACGATTTCGGAGCATTGTAGCCACCAGTTGTCTGTCTTCCCTGGCCGTTGTGCATCTTGGTCTGCCATTTCCTGGTCTTCTAAGGTGTGATCCGGTCTCTTGGTACCGCTGGACTACCCGCTGAACAGTCGACAAAGATACACCAATGTTTCTGGCTGTTTCACGCTGGCTCCGCCCAAGTTCCAAAAAAGTTAGGATTCTGGTACATTCCTCTAGCGTGACTTGGCAGTCACGCTAGAGGAATGTACCAGAATCCTAACTTTTTTTTTATTCTGTGAGGTGAAGCATGGCTGCTTCACCTCACAGAATAATAATTATGCACGTGGAAGACGTTCACGATAATTTTTTTTGTGACAGAATAGAAATGGAAAGCATCCATAATGACATGAAACAAAAATTTTGTTTTTAAAAATAGTAATTTTTTTAAATTTTGTTTTTCTAATGAAGTTTTTTTCATCAACCAGTTTAAATAATATGCTATTAGAAGCGCAACTAAAAAGTCTTTATTCTGTTTTTTATTTTATTGATCTAGCTTTTACAGTTCTGGAGGTATTTCAATTTTTGTGACTGACCCGTAATTTTTGGAACCGAGTGTATTTATAAATTTTCTATAAGTGGTGATTAAACATAAATGTGTAAGTAATTGTATGTCCGATAAAATTATTCTGGTTTACATACTGCTATGTGTAAGCTGCAGCTTTAGAAGTGCGATTACTGAATCAGATATCTGCATTAGTGGCAACGTTGCTAACATGTCGGATTCGAGTAACATTTAACCCACAGGTAGTGTAATGTGTTAAAGATACGTATATATCATTTCGCATCTAAATCTTAACAGTCCGTCCGTCCAACGGCACGCATGGTATAGATATTAAACCATAAATCAAATCCTGTAATTGTGTTTTTATCTGTGTAATTTCGTTGACATTATACAAAGTGCAACATGCTAAAACCATTTTTTTCATGGTTTTGTTGACTGAAAGTACTGGGTCCATGGTTAGTATTGAAAATGATAAACGAATACGTGGTCTGTATTATGAAATATGTCCATGTGCGTTGCCATATTACAAAGTAGCGGAATTATTTGAGTGTGATCAATGAAATTTAGGAACTTTACAAACATATATGAAACGGACACAAAGAACACTCAGACTCAGAATAACAATGTGTGAATCACACAATGTGGTACCGCACTTGGAATTTGAAATCACGACATTTGGCGAAGTAGAAATTGACGTGGCGACCGCTTAACCCACTAGGCCAACCGTAAGCATACATCTAACTACTACACTACTGTCATAAGATCACCACCTAAATGAAAATTGTCATCAAAAAGCTACATATATTTAAATACAATTTGTTGCTAGAAAAAGAAACATTATAATATACTTCGTCATCATTTACAGATAGCGTATAAAATATTTCACGTCCAGATAAAATATTTATGACACCATCTTCAAAACATGTCAACTGCAACATTTCCATACACAATTAAAGTTTACGCGCACCATTTACATTGTGCATTAATAACAGATATTTACGACAATCGGCATACAGTGAAAAGAAAATTAAACGAGTAATCGTGAATTACCAACGTTATCGTGTCAACTATCGGATCCGATGTCGATTTATTTCATCGATGGTTCATTTGCACGATGCTGCAGTTAATTCTCGTTTGCGGCAGCCCTGTGACACTTTTATGATAGTGCTCAATATAAAGAGGATAAAAGCCTATTTATACAACAACGGTCCACGGAGGGTAAAATCTTCATATCGCTACTGAAATACGCTAAAAATCACAATAAAAATGTACTACAAACATTTGGGTTCGTCCCTTATTTTGTTTTTGTATCCAACATTTGGAGATGGAAATTCTTTTCACGGTAACAATGTAAATAGTTTGTAAACGTATATTAAATATCGTATCGCTTAACATACGTACACATGTTTGATATTAAAATTCTGTGTTTCTCTTGTTTGTATTCGTAATATTTTCATATTCAAACCTCAATTTTAAGTAAACCTATTTATGCAAGACAAACAGTACTAAATACTATTATGATTTATGGACTGTTTATTAATAACCTGAGTAAATATGAGTCTTACACACTGTTGAATTGGGAAAACTGAAAGTTAAATTATTATTTTATTTTATCTTTTCAGCCGTACTATAATTCGCTATTTTAACAATGAAGTATGTGCTACTGGTTATATGCATATATGAGTTAGAGAACTCCGATTTAAAAAACATGCTGATTTGAATAACAAGCCTTTTCATGAACTCAGATATTTCATCAAGAACCCATAACGTCCTACTTCTGGGCTCGGGTCTCCTCTCAGGAGAGGGTTGAGGCCATACGTCCCCGCGCTGGCCGAGTGGTTGGGGACTACCAAGACACATTGTGGCTACGTAATCTTACCGTTGGATGTTTTTAAGTCGCCCGAAGGCCTCCTACTTAGGTTCACGACTGCTATCTTATAATAACAACCAGAGCCGACTGCTTAACGTGACTACCGAAAAACAGAAACGCTCCTAACATATCATGCCACAAACGGTCACCCATCTAGGTACTTACCGCGTCGTCGTTGCTTACCCTCGGTGATTGTTTCCAATCACCTAAGGCCACTTGACTAGGTGCGCTTCTCTCAAAATTCATATATTTATTACTCATATATTTATTTACGCAAAAATCTTTTTCTACCAGAGTTTAAGGGTTTGAGCCTTTTCGACTACGACTTACTACCACTAACATTTTAATGTTCTGAAAGATGCAATCCTAATATAAATACATAGTAAATGTAAAATTCGCATTCCAAATTTTATTCGAATGTGCTTTTATTTTGTTAATAAAGTGTAAAGTGTAATAAAGTGATTCCTTCTGGAAACAACTACGATCATAAATTTTACAATATTGATTCATGTGATTAATAATTGCTTAGTATAAAAGATTTTATTTTTGATGTCATTTATTGCTCGTTAAGTCTTGCAAAAAATATTAGCATGGCGTAGAAAATAGTTTTATGCTGTAGATATATCACTCTTATGGCCATAAATATTCAGAAGTGCATTCTTTATGCTAAAAATTTATGTTGGGGACTAAACTAAGTGATATAATAGTTATTTTTTTAAAAAAATAGTAGTCAAATAAACTGGTTAGTCATATGATAGTAGGAAACAAATATACGTTGCCATCCTGTGGACCGCCCGCCGTGAGGCAAAATATGATTCTTAAGCAATTGTTTCCTTTTTTACTTCGGTAACCTATTCTATGCCTTAATATGAGCCTCCCCCCAATTCAAAGGCTCGCCCACTTGTGCGTTTAGTATCTCAAGTATACGAAAGAATGAGTGAAGAAAACCAAACGGTTACTGGTTAAATTTATTGCTGTTAGGTTTGGTACGTTGTGCAATTGGTTAATAATGAAATTATTGTTTCCATTTCCGGTTACTGACATCCAGCTCCTGCCAGTCATTTTGTTCAACCGTTTACCCCAACAGTTATCGGTTCTACCGCTAATATGAACAGCCCACTACCACTTTAACTTGATAATCCTGTAAGTTATGTTGGTGACTTTGTTTCTCTACTCAAGGATCACGATCACGGATCATCTCGTTCCTGATACTGTTCCTTTAAAAGAAAGCCGAGTATAGGCCTCTTCATAGCACGCTAAGCGACATTGAACTTGTGGATCAGCGCTACCGTAAGTGTCCACGTTTTCTCTAGTACTAAAATTTAAAATAGCCTATTCAAAATCTGATATTGCAACACATTGAACAAGATACATTTTAATTAAAATGGTAAGTAATTTATCATCATGTACTACGCAGTCTTAACAATACAAAAGAAAGTATACAAAGTTCAAGCACTTTCAAGTTTCAACTCAATTTCTAGCATCGATTATAATATTCGAAAAGACGTTCGGAAGCACACTCACACTGATTATTTCTTTAACAAAAAGACTTGTAACGAACGTAATTGATAGTAATGCAATTTCGCCAGTAGCGTTCCTCTATGTTTGTAATGTGTATGATACTCATACTACTGGCTGCCAATCAACTTTGATGAATGGATGCTTAACGAATTTGTAATCTTAATTGGGTTCTTGTTAGTGATTCCTGTAGGGTTGTCTTTTAGTAAATAAATAGTTGTTGTTATAAGCGTGTAACTTCGTTAAATATAGCCGGTTCCAAAAATAACGGGTCAGTCACATAAACCAATAACGGGTCAGTCACATAAACCCGAATATCTCCCGAACTACGTATGCCATCCTAATGAAACGAAGACTGTTCAATTGAGAATTTAATTATACAGATAAAAAATAAAATAAAACTTAGTTACACCCACAATATTAATCTTAAATTAAAAAAAAACTAAAGTAGTCATATTTTTCTTAAGATTACATTTTTTTTATGATTGTTTTTTTGCTGTTTTTCATCACTTTCTTCATTTAATACTTTGTATTGCCTCCACGTGATGAAGCCTCCAGTGATGAAAAACAGCAAAAAAACAATCATAAAAAAAATTTAATCTTAAGAAAAATATGACTACTTTAGTTTTTTTTTAATTTAAGATTAATATTGTGGGTGTAACAAAGTTTTATTTTATTTTTTATCTGTATAATTAAATTCTCAATTGAACAGTCTTCGTTTCATTAGGATGGCATACGTAGTTCGGGAGATATTCGGGTTTATGTGACTGACCCGTTATTTTTGGAACCGAGTGTATATTACCTTTGTTTAATCTAGAAGAATAATTACTAACACGCTTTTATTTGTATCACCTGTGTTTTTGTGGGCTCGTTTTTGAAACTACGTTTCATTATAAATATTATCTTTAATTACATTACTATGTAATACTTAACAAGATAATATATTGTATGACATGTTAAAGTATGGCCTAATAACTTATTAAACACACACTTTGATAACCAACTTTATTATTTTAATGAAATTGAGGTTAATAAGTGGAAAACCAAATATGCAAACATTGTTAAAAACTGAATTTAAGTATAAAATTTGAAATAACTAGCGTAAGACTTAGACTTTAATGTATTTAATAGGATCAAAAATTGTGTGTATAAAAAGTATACCAATTTTGCTACTTTTTGAAAAGGCTTCTCTTATTCGTTAAAAATATTCAAATACATTATATTAATTAAAAACGTTAAAAATATAAATTTGGAAATTATTTCGGTCAGCCCTGGCTAGCTCAGAGAAAGGGATCATTGACACTTAATACCAATTAAATATCATACTAACTAACAAAAGATACAAGAAAATACAATCGATCATCAATAAAGTTGACTTGTTCAATAAATGTTATAATAAATAACTGTGGTTTATAATTTAAGGAATGACCAGATGTAAATAGTTTTTACAAATACTCTTTTAATCTATACAAATAAATTAAATTTAAGTGTCTGTTTGTAATAATAAATTAACAGTTTTTTACATATATGAAAGTGTGTACAGTACTCAAAAAAAAAAAAAATTTTAATGTTGTCTGTCTTTTTATTCCATGTAATCTCTGGAACGGATATTATTTTGTACCATTTAATCGACGGCTACCGACGCAGTGCAAAATAAACACTTGAAGATTAACGATCCTCTATGGTGACTATTATTAAGGGCTGTTCATCTTTGTTGTAAAAAACAAAACACAAATAGGTCCATTTATACTGCTGTACTTGAGGTCTCGAGTTTGATTCCTGGGTCTGACCAAATGTTTTTGTGATCCACAAAAATTTGAGAAAAAAAGATGAATTTGGGTGTTGTCTATGTATTCTATAATACGGATGTATTTACAAAAACAAAAGTATGTTTATGTATGTATTATATGAGTTGTCTAGTACCCAAACTACAAGCTCTGCTTATTTTGAGACAAGGTAGCGTTGTGTGTAAATATTGAATTTTTTGTTATTTATTCTTTGGAGATCTTTTTTAAGTTTAGAATATTGCATAAATAGTGTAGTTCGCAGATGTTACTAAAATTTTAGTTAATCTTAATTTAGTATAAACACGCTGTTTTTGTTAATAATGCAATAAACTTGTTATAAATTTATTTGTACTCACTTCATCGGTTACGCATAGTAGGTAGTTAGTTTTTACTTAATACTCAGAAATTATGGTCAGCGATATCAGAAAATATAATGCCAATCTAAATTTACCTTTGAACTAAAATTCAGGATAAAATCCTAATCATAAAACAAAAGTACGAGTAAATTTGAAAGGTAATTTATCACAAAATCTTTACAAAGTAATTTATAATCGAAATTGATGATTTACTTGAATGTGTACGACGTATCGTGTGTTGCTAATAACCCAAAGTAACAAAAATTTATGTAAAACCCATTTCTACATTCTGTTTCCGGTAAAATCATTACTTTTTAGGGTTCCGTTGCCAAATGGCAAAAAAACGGAACCCTTATAGATTCGTCATTTCTGTCTGTCTGTCTCTCCGTCCGTATGTCACAGCCACTTTTTTCCGAAACTATATGAGCTGTTTGAGAGAGAGCTTGTTATACTGTTGAATCTTGGTCAGTAGGTGTATTCTGTGAACCGCATTAATATTTTTACACAAAATAGAAAAAAAGCAATAAATTTTGGGGGTCCCCATACTTAAAACTGAAACTCAAAATTTTTTTTTTCATCAAAACCATACGTGTATCTATGGATAGGTAAATTGCGGTATATACTTAACTTACGTAATTTCTAAAATAAGAGAATGATAAATCTAAAAAAAAATATGATGTACATTACCATGCAAACTTCCAACGAAAATTAGTTTGAACGAGGTCTAGTAAGTAGTTTATTTTTTTAATACGTCATAAATCATAAACCGCAGTTTACTTTTTTTCAATCAAAACACTATTATTAAAACATCGATGAAAGTTACAACGAACTACAAAAACTTTAATATGATGTTACTTGCTGCTACGGAACCCTTCATGGGCGAGTCCGACTCGCACTTGGCCGCTTTTTATTAAATGTTTATTCTGGTCCTAATAACATTTCTACCGTAAAATAATATTATTTAAGTCTTATTTACTAATTCTTAGCAAGTCAGGTCAGTAAAATCTTGAAGGTAGTAGAGATGGGTCACCATGCTGCATTGCCTACACTCACAATGAGGATGGTGCTTACATATAAAAAAAAAGCACTTCAGTCAGTATCGCTTCTCATTGGCCGTATTTTACAACGGTTTTCGCAAGTGCTTCCAGAGCTTACACTGTAGAGCCTGGGATCTACATTCCTGCTTTTACTTCTCTACGTTGCCTTGTCTTCAATATCCTTGGAATTGGAAGTGACACGCATGTTACTCCTTACAACGTCGAGCCAGCACTTCTTTTGTTACCTTCTACTGGTGTCGGGGCTCGGTGGGGGTAGCATGGCCAGACATTTGCTCCATTGCCTACCCTCACAATGAGTTACCCCTACTCCTGGATTCTAGTCATGCTTTCCATCAGGCAGAGTAGAGTCACTTTGGTAGGCATAAATATAAAAAAAGTCAAAAGTAAACTTTACACACACCTCGAAACAGAAATGTAAATAATTCAGAACGGAAAAATAAAAATATTTTTATTAAAATGCTTTTAAAAGTTTACGAAATGTCGAGCCCATTACATAATATTTTTTTCCAAGAATTGACTTAAAATTCAATCTACAGATGCCGGATATAAAAATCTATTAATATTTTGCTCCATAAAAATAAATAAAAATTGAAATCAAGATTACAATAGAACAGAATCTGTTTTTATTGATCGAGCGGTCTTATAAGATCTTTAAAACTTCTATAATGAATTTTAGCATGACTTACATATTTCAATTACAGAGTTTTTCGAATCATTCTCAGCTGTACATGGAATTCTGGACTTTATATCAACGGAATTAAAGATGATATTCTGTTATAGGTATTAAATCAACACCAATAAAAGCATTGCTAAGCTTAATGCTCAATTGAAACTTAGTGAATTTATTACACACGATAATAATCTCCATAAATAATTACAACGACAGGTGTTCTAAAGTCATGAAGATTATATTTTTAATGATATTACATCGAGAACCGAAGGAGTCGTGTAATTCCAAGAATATTATACGTAATTGCATGTATTGTAGGCACGACATTATACGTTGTAAACTAAGTGTTTTGTTCGTTTAGATATCAAATTTTATTTTAGAATCCGTGCATGTGAATATAAACAACCGATTATGGCCCACTGCTGGGCTCGATTCTCCTCCCGGTGGAGGTGTAAGGCAATTCGTACCAAATAGCGCGTTGGTGACGAGCACGTTGTGCCTATGTAATCTTGCTGTAGGATGTTTTTAGAAGGTGTCTAACTAACCTTCACGACTAATATTCTATGAGATAACAACCAGGACCGACTGCTTAAGGTGACTTCCGACACAGAAACCACATCATGCCACAAACGGTCACCCATTCAGGTCTTGACGCCGCCGTCATTGCTTACATTGTTTCTTTTTTACCTAGGGCAGCTTTTGCTATGATTGTGTATTTAAATAAGACTAAGTATTGCCCGAGGCTCCGCCCGCATGTATGTCATTTATCGCAGTAAAGAGTAAATATACTATGTCCTTTCATTTAAATCGTTGGAACGATAATCGAAGTTATTGATATAGACAATATATTTTCCGTCTTTGTTTAAATTTTATTCCTAAACGTGACCATTGCCGTATCACAAAACATAAAGTCAGGCCTATTTCTTAGAGGAGTAGGCAGACTACGGTCATAACACCCCTCTTTTATTTTGTCCGTAATTTATTTTTTATTTTTCTTAGGGTTTTAATTGTGCACGTTTTCTAAGACTACTTCCTGACGACTTTATAATGATGCTTAGATATGCTTACTAAAATAATCTTACACCATAGGAGACTTGTATACAGACCAGTTTAAACATTGTAACTAATCTAGACGGTAAATACTTGGAATTCTTTATCCAAAAAGGACATTAAAATCTCCTTTTGTCCTATTCTGATAAATTATGTTATTAAATACTAGCTTTCACCCATGGCGTCGATAGAGTAGCCCCAACCAAAAATATTTTTGGTAATGTTATTATAGTACTTTGTCGACGTAATTACAACACATATTCGTGCAAATTTTAATTTTTCTAGTTTAGGCGGTAGATCAAGGAACGATGGACGGACGGACGGAAATCATCATCATCAACAGCCTTCAACAGTCCACTGCTGGACATAGGCCTCTCCCTAGAAAGGAGGTTTTGGCCTACTTTACCACGCTGGCCAGACGGGTTGGTATAGGGTTGGTTTCAAGTTTTCCTTCTCTTTGCATTGATTTTGTCTTGCGTAGTTTATACCTTAGTCGCCTTTTACGACACCCGTGAGATGAATAGAGATGGTGACACTCTGTATTTTTAATCCGTCACCGCACGGATAACATAACGGACGGACATGACGAATCTATCAAGGTTTTGAGGCAAGGACTAGGGAACCTTAAAAATAACACCTACTTGAGGTGCTAATAACTCAAGTTTTCTCTCTTCTGACGCTGATATTGACATGAGAAAGTAAATTATAAACATCAATATTGATATAAATATAAAACATATTCTTAGAGCACACCAAAAGCTCTGACGTTGATGTAAAATGTTCGAGTGCATAATTATTTTTGCAATCAAAACTAATATAACTAATATAACTGGGCCCCGTGCTATTACTCACAATATTCTTTTATATATTAAAAGGATCCTATGGATTCTTGACATCTTGAAACATTAGCTAACTAGTGAAAATCCGCGAAATCTCTCATCCATTCCAACAAAAACAAAAAAATCTAAATTTATCTTTTGATGTAAGTTCTGTATAGGTATATGAATTTCCATATTCATTATGTCAAAAGAATAATTGAAATTACAAACAAACACTTCAATTTTATTTATTGTGTATGTATAGATTCCAAAATAAACCATTGTCAGAAAACGAGGAGATATAAAGCGCGGTAAACCTCAATCCTTTGTATGTAATACTCTTATCATAAACAATGGCTTGAGATTAACAATACTCAACATATCTGCTACTACCGGTCGATCCGAGTAACATGTATTGCACAAGGCTTACACAGTCATTTATTATCTAAGTCTTGTCTACAGAATGTATTGTTATGACTAGAAGCTATTCTACAGTTAACAGGGTTATAGTATAGCTATCTTTGGCCAATCGTAGATCGTAGTAGTGTTTTTATTTGAAATATAATATTTTGATGCTGACTTCTTTTTTTTTTATATGATGCCTACCAATGTGACTCCACTCTGCCTAATGGTAAGCATGAATGGAATCCAAGAGTGGGGGCCACCACACTTCCCGCAATGCTGGAAGTATGGCGATGCTGACCCAGACTATGGCAGCTTTGTGAGATGCTTTTTCACATCCCTCTTAAAGGACCCGGGATCATAATGGGAAAGAAACACGTGGGATGGTAAAGAGTTCCAGTTTTTAACCGCTCGGCACAGGAAAGAAGAGCCAACCCGTTTAGTTCTAGTGCGTAATTCTACCACTCTAAAGCGGTGACTTCCAAGGCCAGCACGTGTGTTCCTGTAAAGGAAGGGAGAAGGTGGGATCAGTTGGAAGAGCTCATCAGAACACTCCCCGTGGTAAAGGCGATAGAGGACTGCCATAGTAGCGATATCTCTTCGCAGCTACAAAGGCTCGAGGAACTCGGTGGCTTCAGGGCTATCAATGATGCGGACCGCTCGCCGCTGCAACCGATCGAGAGCGTTGAGCAAGTACTGCGCGGATCCATTGCAGAAATGGGAACAGTACTCCACGCAGGAGCGAACCTGGGTCTTGTAAAGAAGACACAGATGCTCCGGCGAGAAGAACCGTCTCACCTTGTTTAATATGCCGAGCTTCCGCCTTTTAACCCCCGACACAATAGAAAGTACGAATAAGTCATTAATTATGTCTGTCTGTTAAATCACAGCGCCTAAATAGTAAGGTTTGGATGCGTTTTTGTTTTTATTTGAGATTAGGTTGTACAACGATGGACCTTAGTCAGATCGGTCAATCCGAAGATATCACCCTAATTATATTGTACTTGGCTTGTAATAGGATGTTAGCGATGTTTTTTTTATGTTATTTTATTGATATTGAAATAAATATTATGACACATAAACTAAAGCCAAGCTTAAAGAAAGAAACACACATCAAAAGCATTTCAATTACACATGATAAAACTTTACATAAACTGTAAAACGCAAAAATATTTTAATTAGTAATAAATGTCTATAGCCTAAGTAAAAATGTTGATTGCACTTCAATATAATTCACTTTCAAAGTCATTTACAGCAGTGCGCAATATTTAGCAGTTGTTTACTTTATGTTGTGCATATAAAATTTTCAGTAATTGTTTAAAATGGCACTAAATCTTTGTTTTCATCTCTTAACATGAGCCTAATTGCTAATTGCCTAATGTTCTATACACTTTTTTAATAGTTTTGGGCATTGGCCACACAACGCCATCTAGTTTTAAGCAAATTAACTGATTAGTATTATTGTTTTGTAAAATATATAAATTGTTCAATAATCTATTTTCCGCAAATATTTGAAGAACTTGGTTCAAATGTTATCCATCCCTTTCTAAGAAGCCATCGAACTCTTCCCATCGAACGTATTGTGCTGGAGAGTTTAAAATTAAAATTTCTTTGTCAGTCTTTTGACTGACATAATCATTGATATGGGTTTTATATTACATCAATGGACATAATATATAATTTTATTAAGTAAATAAAACAGTAATACTAGAGCGAAGCTAGTCCTATTTATTTGCATAGTTAATAGAACATAATTTTCATTCGATTAATCAATCGGAGAAGGTCAGATCGACCGGATAATCGGATGAAATTTTTAATTTTTGTAAATTGAAATTACTGATATGATCATTTTTTTTGCAACCCATGTGGGTTATGTTCAGAAACTTAGGAGTTATTTAATGGAGTATCATTATCATCCGGTTGACAGATCGATGAACGTCAATCTTACATCGGATCTTGGACCATTAAAAAGTTTAATCAGCTGCTGTCTTTAACTGTCGTAGTCAGAAAGCCTTAGACTGCATCGAGATCTAAGCAGGTATGATTACTTTTTAATGATATCGTACACACTAGCGATTTTTCGATGTTGAAATGTTCAAATGACTGCACTCTATCAGAGAATAAATAAATAACTATCTCTTTAAGTTAGCTTTGAAATCTTAAGCTTATACATCATCCTCACATTCATCTCGATCTGTAACATATTTTTTTAACCTTAATTCTACGTGAGGATAACCAAGTATTCAGAATAGATTTTATGTACCTATAGCGCCACCTTTGGCAAACCGTGACTTTTTCTCCTCTGTCTGCCAACTGCATGTTAGATTTGTTTTCACTAACGAAGCGAGAGGTGGCGTTCATGTCATTCGTTAAACAAGTTTTGACCAAAAAGATTTTTAGGTCTATGGTGCGTATTTAATCTGTGGTCTGGTTTGTCTTTGGAAATCGTATGATGTTATTTTATTTTGTAAGTGGGTGGGATATTTATTCCAGAAAAGTCCTTGAAATAGAATATAAAAGCCAGTATTGGTTCCTCAAAGGACTATTCTGTGTCTCGCTGTGAACATATTGTGATCCTGCCCGTCGTAATAAATAGTTGTGAAGAAATCTCTGCTGATCTGCCCCGCTGTTGAAGTGGGTCCAAGGTTTTGACCAAGATTTTGTCAAAGGATTTGTTCAAATATCCTTCTAAGGATCTGTACTTCAGTTTCCTTGCCGGGCCTACAGTGTGACAAGTCTCGAGAGCCGCCAGTTCCGCGGTAGCATATCACCTGCCAAAGAGGACTTCTTGGACTCTGTGTGGGTGAACTAGCTCGCAGAGGCCTACGGCCTGTGGGAAGACCATCCGCACGTACCACGCTCATCCTTGACTTGCCACGGGATCACGTATGGTTTTTTTTTACAATTTAATTGACATACCTCTGGTTAATAACTTATTTTTTTTGTTAACTTCAAGACACATAGATTTCTTTGAATGAGTTTATTAACGATTTGTCTGCTATGGGGTTTTCAGTTTCCTGTTGGCGCAGTGACAGTCTAAGGAGTGAGCTGCGAACTGCATTGTGTCTTCTCCGGCGCGGCAGCTCTAGTGCCAGCGCCTCTCTGTCCCTGCTTTTGCTGATACGAAGCTGTTTCTATGAACGTATGGTTTGAATGAACTGTATATAGTTCGGTATTCAGGTGATCTTTTTGAATCTATTTTTTTGAAATTTCATCTTATTATTAGAATCTAGTCACCTTAGGTTGTCAATGTGTGCTTAGGTGTCTTCTGAGATATCTCTGTTGATAGGTGGTGGTTTCGATTACCCCGCACTGGTAGGTGTCCGTGACCGGTTATGAGTAACTCTGTCTGTGTCTGTGTCTGCGGTCAGCGGTCACCTATTCTGTCTAAGAAAAAAAAAAAAATTTTTTTCTCTGTACTTAACTGATTGAGTTTACTTTGTACTTACTGAACTGCCTGAGTCTTTATGCTGTGAACTAGTGAACTTTTACTGAGTCAACTTGAGCATAGACGCCTATTGTCTGGTGACTAGTATTTTGTTGTTTCCTCTCACATTTCTGCTAGTGGTGAGTATCAATTGGTGTGTCTCCAGTAATGGTTTGATGTTTTGTGGTTGGTGACTGTGTGTGTCTTTGACGAATTAAAACAAGCCTACACGCTGTTGTGTCAGGTCCCTTGTCACCTGACACAGCTGTTGATGATGATGGTTGGGAGCTTTGTGGGTTGATGTGGCAGGACCATGCTAGTCCTGCACACAACTTTTTTCTGCAAGTTGCAGTCATTCTTTTATGTGGGGTAATGCCCTACTTGGCTTACACACATCCTTCTCTGCATGTTGCACTTCTCTTCACTTTGTACCGGGGTATGACTGGCCTAAGGCTCTAGTCTACCCGTCTTATATCCTAGTTACAGCGGGTCGTGACTGTAACAAGTTCGCCAAAGACAACGCACACTCATCGCCCGAGACATCTCACCTGCTGGTAGATTGCATTAATTTGATACCTCACCGCTAACTCCTGTCCTTATGTTTAGGTCAGGCCTCTTTTTTGAACACTTAACACTTAGATATTATTCTGCTTGAACTCTTGTTGAAATTTGTATTAGTATTAGCTTTGGTAATTACTTGTTGTCACTTAATTTTTTTTAGCTCTTGGTAGCAATTAAATTTAGATTCGTTGGGACTTTGGAATGGAATCTCTGTCTTATTGGGTGTTGACGCCTGCGTTTATTTATAATCTACCTACATATATTTTTCCCAAGTACCTCCTACTAACTCATTTTCTACTCATCGATTCAACGCCTTGCACGAAACATCTAATTGTTATTGTAAAATACTTTACGGATATAAACCAAGTAAAAATTACGATTTGGAGTTTTTCTTGCTACAAAAGTGAAGCCCCAAACATTGGGTGTTACTAGCTTGGCCTTACTGTTTTGTAATTTTTTAGATTTTTGTTCTTTTTTTACATAGGCAATCTTTTAATTTCCTTCGCACCCTGCTCAGGAAATTTCACGGGGGAGGGGGTACTGTAACATCTTTTTTTAACCTTAATTCTACGTGAGGATAACCAAGTATTCAGAATAGATTTTATGTACCTATAGCGCCACCTTTGGCAAACCGTGACTTTTTCTCCTCTGTCTGCCAACTGCATGTTAGATTTGTTTTCACTAACGAAGCGAGAGGTGGCGTTCATGTCATTCGTTAAACAAGTTTTGACCAAAAAGATTTTTAGGTCTATGGTGCGTATTTAATCTGTGGTCTGGTTTGTCTTTGGAAATCGTATGATGTTATTTTATTTTGTAAGTGGGTGGGATATTTATTCCAGAAAAGTCCTTGAAATAGAATATAAAAGCCAGTATTGGTTCCTCAAAGGACTATTCTGTGTCTCGCTGTGAACATATTGTGATCCTGCCCGTCGTAATAAATAGTTGTGAAGAAATCTCTGCTGATCTGCCCCGCTGTTGAAGTGGGTCCAAGGTTTTGACCAAGATTTTGTCAAAGGATTTGTTCAAATATCCTTCTAAGGATCTGTACTTCAGTTTCCTTGCCGGGCCTACAGTGTGACAAGTCTCGAGAGCCGCCAGTTCCGCGGTAGCATATCACCTGCCAAAGAGGACTTCTTGGACTCTGTGTGGGTGAACTAGCTCGCAGAGGCCTACGGCCTGTGGGAAGACCATCCGCACGTACCACGCTCATCCTTGACTTGCCACGGGATCACGTATGGTTTTTTTTTACAATTTAATTGACATACCTCTGGTTAATAACTTATTTTTTTTGTTCATCGGTTCTTCCGAGATCGGGCTGACGAACCTTTGCATCCGGCCTACTGGGTGTGAAGTTCTACTCTCACTACCACCTACGGAAGGGGCCAGCTTAAAATAACCTGGATCAAAAAGATCATCTTTTGTTGAGCAACCCACCTACATAACTTTGTATACTTGCTAAGTTTTTGGATGTATTACTTTACATCTAAAAATTTAGTAAGTAATTGTATTTTGTATCTCATATGTGAATATATTTGTGTGAAACTGGAGAGTGGTTTTTCTTTGAATTCCCTGAATCACTGCAAGGCACACCAGGTCAATCTTCTGTGAGATCAAGGCGCCCATCTAATTCATGCTCTCTGACATTAGCTACCCGGGGAGTAACCTTTCTTAAGAGAAAGTGTTACAATTACATCTCACTTTAAACTAGATATCCTTCATGAAACTTTTCAAAAGAAAAATTAACCGCTGAAGGAACTAAAAAGCAGAAAATAATAAAATATAATTACTAAATCTTAATTAGTTAGTTATCATAAACTAATGTAAGCATAAATAATTATGACTCGGCGCCAAACAATCAATAAACAAAGGTTACTAAATTGCCATAACTGTAAGAAATAAGTAAATAAATTAGCAAACAAGAGCGTGTCATCACGCTTTACATAATGAATGAAAATTCTTGTTTGCCGCTTACTCATAATTGCTATGCTTACACTAGTTTAAAAAATAGTTATTAAAGTTAAGTAATAATAGTTTATTATTTTCTACTTTCAAGTTGTATAGGCTGTCTAGTTTTTTCTTAAAAAGTTATTTCATTATACAGATACAGTTTTCATTAATAGCCCATAACGTCCCACAGGTGGGCGCGGGTCTCCCCACAGGAGAGGATTAAGTTTTAATAGCAGTACCTAATATACCTGAAATATCTAATTTGCACCGAGCTTCAAGTCAATTAGCAATAAAACATTTAGTGGATATACCTGCAGGGTTTTGCTAGAATTCAATTAAAATTGACTAGCGTTGCGGCTCTAAAGATTAGCATATGTTTAGTTACCTTCATTGAAGTATATTCGTTTCTTTGGGTACCAGAATTTGATAGGACAGTAAATATTTCACTTATGTTCACGATATTTATAAATAAACCCATTACGTAATTTGTTTAAGTTTTGTGTTATATGTTGACCGTAATATAAAAAACAATTGTAAATTTCATTTTTCATAGGCTAGGTAGGTATTTCAACAGTAGGTATTTAAGATAAGATAATTACTACTAATGCAGTTATAATTACCATACCAAATAAACCGAGAAACACATTCCGTACAAAACCACTACTGAAATAAATTACGTCATTCGCTTATTGCCCGGTTGCTTTGCATTTGAGTAAGATACAAAAGTAGTATCTTAATAACACAGAGAATAGATAGTATCCCATAGAATTATCACATAAATCAAACTGAGTCAATGATTAATACGATGAGACTCGACCACTACGTTGTCGTTATAACGGTTGAGTGTAATTAAATTGAGCTTCCGTATACTGAGAGGTGGTATGTGGTGTACATTGACGGGTCTAGTAATGGAGTATTTCTTCGTTGAATGGACACGCTTCGAGGAAATTGAGCATTAGGCCTCTACAATATAATCTTTACAAGCGATTTGTTGAGCGTCGGTTATGGAGACGTTTTATCGATGAAGCAGTTTTGTTGTAACTCTTTTAACTAACAATTAATGGGTAAATTTGTATGGATGGTTGATGTTATCAAGTTCCAATTTAGATGTTTACTTTGTTTAGCTAATTATTCTGATCTTCAGTTTGTAGAATATTCCTGTCCGTGTGGTGAAGAATTAAAAATACACAGTGTCACCACCCCTTTTCATTCCAAGAATGTCCTAAAAAGCAATGGGACAAGCTAAACAATTTACGTGATTCCGCATGCAAAAGCTAATCTGTATTTAAATTGATCTCAATCATGTGTAATTTTAAATTTCAGTTTAAACTTAAAAAAACTCGTACCTATATCGTGACTTATGTAAGGACAAAATTGAGTTTGGCTTGTTTATGGATAACTTAATTCAACACAGGGGATAAAAAAACACCAGTTAACAATAATCACTGCAATCAATAGATCATCGAACCCAAATACGTTTATTAAATCATTACTCAAGCAATTGAGTAGCGAGTTCGTAAAATAAATTGAAGTAAGAGAAACTGCGAAACTAAATCTATACTCTATACAAATAAATAAAATTGTAGTGTATGTTTGTAATTTTAAATAAACAGCTTTTTATTTAACGTATACGGACGTATCGGCAAAATATAAGTACTTACTTAAGCAAACTTAAAATTAAAATAAAAAAAAAGCAGCTGAACAGATTTTGACGACTATTATTGGCAGAAAACCGATGATATGACGGGTAACTTATGCAACTTTTTTTTGAACTACCTTTCGCTTCGCGGTGTTACCCCCGGTGCAACAACATCCACAGAGAACGAAGCAAGGCACAGCTTGTTGCTCTCAAATCCAAAAGACTACGATATTAAACACTTCCTAAAATTATACTACATATAATAATACCGACAGATCAGAGAGACCATAATTATACTATCAAATATTATAAGAAACTAAATTATTTCAATACAGTTATTTTATCAATCTTGACTTAACGGATTAATTGAATGTATACTATGTGGTCACGATAGCAATAATTGCTTCTTATAAGAGTTATAAGATGGTTTTCTTTCTACATTTATAATTACTACATATGTATTATATTTGACAATCTCTGTAGTTAAAGCAATCATTCATTTCGGTTTTCGATTTGATTTCCGTTCAGGGGCAGTATTGGTCTCTAATATTACGAGTAGTTGTATCTTAGTCTTGTTTCTTTGTTAAGAGTTAATTTTTTACTAATTTACAAAGATTTATTTTAGATTTTAAAAGTAACCAGCTAGGAGTTTGTACAATAATTATAATTATCTACAGCGAGTATTCCTCAAAAACATGTAGAATTAAGTCCCTTTCAGTTTAAAATATTAAGATATTTTACTATGATAGTAACTGAACAAATAAATAATAAGTTCTATTCGTATTATTTTATCGTTATAATTTATCATTATTGAAAGATATTTTTACAGCAAGTATTTTGATTGCAATAAAGTAGATAAGCTTTACAATAAAATCAGTCCGTCACATTGTAGCACATAATAATCGTAACTTTTAAACTACAGTTATTTGTATATTACAGTTATAAACATAAAAAGTTATAAATCTAAATTTTAATGAAATACATATACTAAAGGACGTGACTCAAGTCCAACTAAAATATTGTGCACATTAAGTGGGTAACTTAGACGTAGATTATATCGTCACGTATAACTTTGAGAAATGTTACAGTAGTTTTTTTTTATCATAAATTAAGTTGATACTGAACAAGTTTCTCATTAGTTTTTAAGGAAAACAACACTAGAATTTCAAAGCAGTTGACGAAGACAGTTTTTTTAATTTGTAATTATAAGTTATCTTTCCAACTCCAAAGAACCCACGTGTACCTCTACACATTGCCTTACTATCATTAGGATTTCGTCTATCGTTTAAATAAACTAGAAATTTCACATAAGAAAATCATTAATTGTTCTTATCACAGGACCACTGAAACATATACTTATAAACATACTTAATTATCACGTCTTACTTTCATGAATAATGTTACTTTCATCATCTTTCTTATTTAGTACCTACTATAGATATCAAACATAGTAAATGTCATGAATTAAGAAACAAGGTTGTGTATTAGCTAAAGAACAAATTAGTTTATCAAATAACTAACTGTATGTTTAATGACAAGCTAAGTGTCATCTGAATTAGATAATTAATGAATTTCATATCTTTTAGATCTTTATTTAAATAAGGATCATTATTTATGTCCTCAGCTGGACATAGACTTATCTCAAGGCCAAGCCCGGTCTTACTGCCTACCTATGGTAAATGCTAATGATCCGAGTATTAATATTTCGTAAGATTTTAGTCCATCTCTAGTAATAACTATGGCCTCTTTACAAATAATATCGTGATAACGTTTTCGCTATACCGTGGTACTATTTTGAATTCAAAAACATCCTATCGCAAGTGAGTGCTATACCATATATAATGAATAGGTTTTGTAATACGCATGCCCCAACATTAAGCGGCTCGACTATGGTGGTCTGAGTGCAAGGCACGTTTGTTGTATTTCACGATGTTAATTTTAAAATTAGCCTTGGCAAACAAAATTCTGAAAATTGTTTACTCAACTCTTCCAACAAAAGGGACGCTAATGGATTAAGTGAATGTTGTTTTAATAGCTTCATTAAAAAAGGAAGAAAGCCATCAAATTGCCAATTGAATCTCGCAAACAAGCAAAACTTATTTCATAAAACAATATCTTCCTCATCATTAAAGAATATTTCATTTTCAACGTCTTGCGGTATTCAATATGGTAATATTTGTTCCAGTGGCGGACCACACAAGGACGAAATTGGTAGTCCGCCGCATCTTGTTTTGCATATTTTCTGCATTACTGAGCAAAAGTCTTTTGTCAATATTGTCTCCTCGAGTCATTGAGTAAATGACAGAGCCTGTCTACTACGAGTAAATATACAAAATGTAAAGTAAGTTTGGTCTTGTTGTTTTCTTGTTTTGTTTGTTTAATATTTGAAACATCCTTTAATATTACATGCTGTCATAAAGTTTTAGTTTCATAACGTCCGGAATGGAAGGTTTTAATGATGTTGATTATAATTTTCTCTTCAACATAGCAAAATGAAAGTCATACAAAGGATTTATTTCAACGTTGTGTCCATGACTTTGCTTGACAATTCTCTTCTATACACAATTTTTTTCCCTGACTTTATGTTTACGATTATGTTATGTTTACGATAAATGTTTTTTGAACAGACTATTCTACAAAATGATGAAATATATTTTACTATTCAAGCCTACCGAAGTGACTTTACTCTGCTTGATAGAAATCATGAGTACAATGCAACATGGCGACTCATACCATGTATCTACTATACTATGGCGGCCTAGTAAGATGTTGATGCCTCAGTGGGCCTCCGGTATTACATTCACCAATACAAGCATTCCAACGAAATACAACAGTACGAATGTTGTCATTTTACGCTGATCTTCTGCGTAAAGGTAATACCGCGACGTTCGTGCCGGTCTATTGCTGCAATAAATGTGGCTCTGCCAAATAATATAAATAGTTTTCTTCCAAACCTAAAAATATTTTACATAAAATCCAATCCAACCTAAAAGAGCTTTTCTCTCACAAGTAAATGCAATACATTAGATTAGTTCAACATAAAATAACTTTAGAACACTACGTTTTGTATGTGTACTCTTTAACACCGCGACAATGAGAAAATTTACAATAAAATACGTATTAACTTCAAGAGGTTGACGAAGCCGTTGGTTCTTGTAGAGATAAAATTGCTAGTCCATTCGCGTACCCAACAAAAGCTTTTTAATATCAGTACACACCCTAAGGCAGGAAAGGGTTATTTACATAAAAGCCACGTACTTATATAAGAACAATCCAGCATATATACGTATACATATACGAGAGACACGAATATTGTTATGCTAACTGGCTTCGTTAGTTTGTTCCTGGGAATTGTTTCGCTTTGTGAAAGAGTCACCGGTACGTGGTTCGGATTTGCACCGTGATCTCTGTTGCAGTTTGTGTACCAACTAATTTGCTTGAATTTAATTAAGATTGCACGAAAAGGGATCAGTTCGCAAGTCGTGGAAAGTATATTATTTATAACTTTAGCGTATTTTGTCACACAAATATCAATTAGGTTAATTTAAAGGTTTGGGAATGATTGAAGCTAGTTAGGTACCTCGTAAGCGAACTCGCAGGTACAAACTCATTAACGTGTGAATGGCTTGTAGATAAATAGAGATAAAAGATTCCAACTTATATATTTCATTATTATTTTATTATTATTCTTTATTTTATACTTTTATTATTCTATTATTGATCATTATTCTTATAATTAGGCTCAGGTACATAGGTACACCAATTTGGCCTGAATCTCTGAATGAACCTAAAAGTTATTTATTTTACGAGAACGATATTTTTATCTGTATGTATAAAAGGGTCTGTAAGCTTTAATGTCTCTGAAAATATACAAACAAAAGAGATATACAATCCTTTAAATAGTTAAGACATGAAAGCATAAACAACAAACTTGCGTTCTGATACAACTTATTATTTTATCATCATCATCATCATGATCAGCCTATCGCAGTCCACTGCTGGATATAGGCCTCTCCCATTGCACACCATTGTGATCGATTTTGGGCTTCTCGCATCTAGGTGGATGCGAGAAGCCCAAAATCGTCTGTGGGCGTCCTACTTTTACCGAGACGCGGTCTCCACTCCAGAACTCTTCTGCCCCAACGGCCATCAGTTCTGCGGCTAATATAAAATTATTTTATATTCGAAAACAACTCTGTTTGTCTCTCTGTTACGGATCCACGAGTAAACAACTGTAGCGATTTCATTGAATTTTGGCATGGAAATATTTTGGAGAAGGTCATAGGCTACTCTTTACCATGATAATCGACATGCAGACTATAGTAGTTTATAATATAATCTCAGGATACAAAAAAGAGCGAAACTAGATAGGGTACACCTAAATAGTTACAGTAAAGCATTCACCACAAATATCACAAATGCTATATCCAGAGTTGCCAGGTTCCAAAAGCTATTTGACTTAATATTAGATGCCGTTTGCGAGATTACATATTGCTTACAGTTCCAGATGTATCGCAAATTACCGCTTACTACCTTCAATAGTTGGCTGTTTAGTCATTCTTGGATCCAAACAGATCGTTCTTTAGTATCGGAATGTGTAACTCGTAACGATTGAATATCAATAAACCTAACTATGTAGTTATTAAAGTAAAAACGTATTAGATAACAGTTATTACAGCTACAGATGATTGAGTAATACTGAGCTTATAAAAACATATAAAGAAAGAACAAGCGAGTTTTTTTTTTTTTTTTTTTTTTTTTTTTTTTTTTTTTTTTTTTTTTTATATATTAGCTGCCAAAATGACTCTGCCCTGCCTGATGGAAAGCATGAACAGAATCCAGAAGTGAAGGCCACCATCCTCACTGCCACAACGGACAGTGCAGCACGGTGACCCACACTATGGCGGCCTAGTAAGATGCTTTTTCACGCCCCGCTTGAAGGACCCGGGGTCATAGAAGGGAGGGGTGAGAAGAGTTACTTTTAATAAAATGTTTTATTAACTGGTTGAAGAAAAGAATTTCATCTATATTCTATCTAGATTTAATAGAAGTTATAATCAAATAATTTCATAATAACTTTTATTATAGAACCGGTAGCTATAGAGAGCCTTATGGGAGGCCTATATCCAGCAATGGATGCCTTACGGCTGCAATGATGATAATTATTATCACTTCTGCTAATGAGGCTAGTGGTATTTAGTTCAACATGTGTGTGTGTGTTTGTGTGTGTAAGATATAGTTTGAATTATAGCTATTAATAATTTTAATAACAATTATTGTCTCTGAGTAATGTTCCTAAAATATCAGAGAAAAATATTTTCGTCCAAATCAGAAACTTTGATGTCTGTAATTCTATTCTGCTTGGCATCAACTTCTTCTATCTTTGCTTCGTTTCTTTTATTATTATGATTTAAAACACTATAATCTAAATTATTCAAATACATATTACCAAATAAATTTTATCAGTAGCGGTTGATGAAGTGTACGAGAATTTTTTTAAAGTTTCATATTGTTGCAAAAGCTTATGACCCTAAAGTGACTCAATAATAAATGTTAACTTCACCAAATAAGAACCATATTCAAAGTCCACAAGTTTGAAAACTAAAGCTACTGGGGTAGGAAATACTTGATGATAGAATTCAGAACTTTCCACAACTTACAAACAATTCATACGTTAGACTAAGCCACAATTATTTACACATTCAAACAATTTCCATGTAGGAAGTCACTTGTACTTAGACACACTCAGATAAGACATAAAAGCGCTCGAAGCCACAAATGTAATAACAGACGGTAAGTCTCTAAAACTACTCTTCGTGAGTATCACTTTGGTTCCTGTTTATCATGTTGTTGTAGTATCACGGAAAAGTGTGATTATAAACTTATATTTTGTAGGTTTAGTAGGTAGTAGAGCCAAGCTGATTTCAGCACAGATGGGCCGGCACGACCGGGGCATTAGTACTCTCACACAGAAGACCATCCTAATAATGACAGCATTCTTGCTGTCGTATTTCGTTGGTGAATGTGAGACCGGAGGCCCAATCATTCTGCATAATGCCTTCGGCCTTCGGATCCCGGGAGAATAATACAGAAACATCTGACCTCGCCGCCATGGTATGGGTCACCATGCTGAATTGCCTACCCTTGAGAATTAATTTGGGCCCTCAAGATTACGATTATTACAATTACAAAAAATAATTATTTTATAAAAATATACGGCCGAGTTACCAAGGCGGTCTTCAAGTCTAATTCCAATTTTTCGGTTATTTATCAACTTTACTATTACACTTACACTTTGTATTTCTTAGTTTTTTTTCTTTTCTTTTTTAATGATTGCCTCGATCGCGTAGTGGTAGCGTATGTGACTACTGTGCCTGAGGTCTCGGGTTCTATTCCCGGTTCAGACCAAATGTTTATATGATCAGCAAATATTTGTGTCGGATTTTGGGAGATTTCTATGTACATTAAGAAGTAGTTACAATAAAAAAGTATTTATGTATTTACATATTTCAGTAGTCTAAGACCCATAGTACAAGTTCTGGTTAGTTTGACACTAGATAGATGCGTTGTGTGTCAGTTGTGCGAAACGTTTATTTATTTTATTTTTAGTTCGCTATATGATAGCTTTAAATGTCATTATTGTCATTTAATGGCGAAATTAAAGAAAGGTGAGTATTATTACTTGATAATAGTCACTTGAGTACCGATCGAGTATATAAACAATAGTGGTTGATGTTATTCAGTGAATTGTACATTCAACCAAACAACCTCATTGTTACTGAATAAGATAGTAAACAAACAAGGGAAGACAGAAGCTTCTGTTCATTCGTAATGACATTCATTAATAGATTTCAAAGGATTCGAAACATCTCAACCTTAATCTGTTCATTAAAACCTTACTATTAATGCCATCTCCTACCTACTATCGAAAACTAGTGATCTAACCGCAGATACAAGAACTTTGCCCCGACACCTTTTTCCAAATTTAATAACGCCTTAGTAAGTTAATGTAATTCTAGTTAATTAGACTTTATCGCACTTTTATCTACGAATGTCTCACGAGCTACGATGACTGTGATAGTATTTAGTAAATATTTTCTCTGATGGGGCCCCTGTTTCGGATAAGGCCGTATTTACATTTGTTATGAGACCGGAATTTCCTACTTAGGCTGGTCAATGTGTGAACGGATTATAGCTTACTGTTACTGGCCATCGTTTATGGAGATCGTTTTGATATTCGTTGAGCTTTCAAATATAGAAGGATTACACACATTCTAACAACAATTAAAACTGTACATTGAATTAATGGACTACTGTAATTATATTTTGGAACACGATTCTCATCATGACGGCAAATTATTAAGTCTTATCATTGCTTGTTTGGAATAAAGTTGAAACAGTTTCATTCGATGGACAGCTAATTCCTTAGTTCTTATTAAATATGTACTAAACAAGGTTTAGTTTTAGTTAAAGTTTAAAAAACTAAAACCCGACGACGTAAAAATAGTAGACGTAATTTAAATAGGATATGTCACACGGTCACCTCGTGAAAAAACTTGATATTTGGGTTTAACAAAATAATCTTACGAATAATAATAGCTGAGAAGATCACCCGGGCCATTGTTACGAATCTATTGATCGACACTTCATTTAACAAAATCAATTGGATAGTTTAGGCGGTATGGTGAAATTATAGAAACAAATATAGGCTTTAACCTTAATCCAAGTATTAAAACTTAAATCGTATTAAAAATTTAAGATTACTATTATACTTTATTCAGTTTTAAAACTATAAGATTAAACAATGATAAGCAATTATTTTCTATATCAAAGAGTTTTATGATGTCGCTTACGTTACAATAAACAATAACTTAATACCCGTTAAGTTAAGACCCCGTAATGCTTAGTTTTATTTTTATTAGGGCCGCTTCACGTTTACATAAACATATTTGCCTACATCACACGGGGATTACGTCTCACCGCTAGAATAACGATAACGTAAGATAAGCATTATCTTATTGTTCAGATTTGAGGAAGAAAGCCTTTCTCAAATATTCGTATGCTTGGCTTATGTGTGTTCGCTTAAGCATGGATGTAAATGGTAAAGATTATTTACATATTTTTTTCGTGCAAGTTATACCTATTGAGAAAATGAAAATAGCATTTACTGACATTACTTTGCAGACGTGTTACCTGGGAGTAAGTGCCTACCCTCACTTACATACGTCCAAGGACAAGTACGTTGCTGTTGTTCAAGCTTGCCGCCCCTCGTCTTAGAAATATGGGCACCTGATTGAGATGGTCTCCTTTAATCTTGCTGTAAATAGCAACATTATTTTGTTCCTTTTCACCAAGCAAATGAGGCGAGATATTTTATGGTTTGTTTTCTATCTGTGGCGTGAACTCCAATTGAGCCAGTTCATAATATATGTACCGAAACAGTACTCTCCCACAATATCTCAGCCTGTCCTTCCCTTTTCTGTTATTATGTCACTAAACTATAAATTCTCTAAAATTTCCGAAAATGGAAAAAGGAATTTCCGAAATGATATTATTGTATGTTTGTTAGATGACGTCTATTTATTGTGATATTTTTAACTATTTATTTTTATTTTGAACGACGTGTGAAGAGATATAAAATTATTTTTTGCTGATTTTAAGTTTAACACAGAGAGTCGAAGTATGGGATTCAGACAAATAAGCTCTTTGGTTGATTGCTATTGTGCAAAATGGTCTCAGACAAAAACCATTTAAACCCTTAGTATAGTTCCATCGAATAAGATTAGAGTTTAGGACTAGGACAAGGGCGCCATCTACGTGATACAGTCAGTGTAAGTATTAAAGGTTTTTATTATCACACGTACTTATGTGGTGTGTTGGAATTGAGTCACGTTCTAGAAACATGCGAACTCACTTTGCTTATCTTCAAATATATGCAACTTTCAACGATGTAAAAATCCCTTATAATCTTCTCTATGAAAGTACTTGCATTTTGCGATTTATGGCGAGAGTATTCCATAGGGCATGAATATGAGTAATGCAGTTTCTGAATTCGAAACACTAAATACGAATTCAGAATTGAAAGAGATGTTACTGTAAGAAGATACTACTTTAATAACTATTTTAAAAACTAATTAAGTTTAAACTTCGGTGTTAAATAAATTTTGATTAAAACTGTGCAATATTTAGATTAGATCAATAGTGTATTTTACCAGAATCCTACCAATATTTCGTTAATTGACATCTGCCTTACTGCCATCTAGAGCTGAGAAAAATGAACAATACTTTTAGTTAACATATAATATATTGTTTGTTTTGAGAATATAATTGACTAGCTTTCGCCCGTGGCTTCACCCATTTATATGTCGGTAATCACGGTAAAAAGTAGGCCGTAAAAAGTAGGCCATGTTCTTTCTCAGGCTCTAGTCTAAACTATTTGAGAACTAAATTTCATTTAAATCAATTCAGTCATTTCGAGGTGAAAGCGACAGACAAACAGACAGAGTTACTTTCCCATTTATAATATTTGAAGGATATATTAATATTAGTACTAAGGAACGGGAATACATTTAAATTACGATTCTAATTTAGAATTGTAGCAACAGATTTTCTTAATTCGATATGGCTTTGACATCTAAGCAAATCGCTATATATATATGGAGAATATCCCTTTTTATTCCCAGCAGGATAGAGGGACAGCACGGCACATTCCAGTTGGCACAGAAGTGGTGTGTTACGCACGGCCGGTTCATCGCAAAGCGTACTCCACCATCCCATTGCATTATCTCATCCTTTCCTGTTTACAAGGAAGCAAGAAAATCTCTTGTACTGTGGACATTCGTTACCTCTAGGGAGAACTGTTCTGGGATTCACTTCTGTTTATATATTATACTTTCATTGAAGTTTATTCGAATCCCATTTTACCTTAGTACTGGTATCGAAATGAGGCTCTACTTCATGCTCTTATAAAATACGTTTTCTAAGTGTATTCTTTTTTAAAATTAAAATGTACTGAACGCATATTTCTTGGGAATAAAAAACAATAAATGTTCAATGCAATGCAATTATGATCAAATCGTTATTCCGGACAACTTGTTTCTAAGTATCGATAGATCGACTTCAATCTCAACTCCAATGTCCCGTGTGTAATAGTTTTACACTTTTTATATATTAACATCCGAAAGTAACTCTGTTTGTTGCACTTTAACGCCAAAATTATTCCACCGATTCAAATCAAATTCGGTACACAGATAGGCTAGACCCTGAAATAGGATATAATTATGATACTTTTGCCGCAATAACTGACATACGTTCGACTGCACGGTTGGCCTAGTGACTTAAACGGTCGCCACGCCGCTTCCTACTACACTAAGTGTCGTGGGTTCAAATCCCACGTAGGATAACACTTTGTGTGATTCACAATTTGTTGTTCTGAGTCTGGGTGTTCTTTGTGTCCGTTTCATATATGTTTGTAAAGTCCCCCACTATACAGGAATTTAAATTCCTAATGCGGGAGTTGTCTTTTAAAAGGACAAAGGACAAATACGTGCGGGCGAAGTAGCTGGTGAAAGGTAGTTTATGTATAAAAATAACACTTTACATGATATAGGAATAATAATAATCTAAGTTTGTAGACGCTAAACAATGAAGAGTATGTACGAAAACATAGATTTGATAGGTACTCTAGAACACCTTTTGAGAGCGACTACGCCTCAACTTGATTAAATTACTCACATCACCAGAATTTGCTCAAAGATTATTATTATTATAAAATCCAACACTAATATTTATACACTTTTAATTATTTTATGTACATACATGCTTTTAGCTTAAGCTAGTTTTTGATTTTAGTTTAACTTAGTTCATTTCATTCCACCTGCAAGTTGAGTTTTTCTTAGTCGGATTATAGACATATTACTGCCTATTTTGCATTTGTCCATGTAACAAAGTATAATTATTATATGAAAAGGTGCAGTATATATGTATGTTTTTTTTTTTTTTTTTTTTTTTAATCTGCGATCAGTCAAGCAACTATAAGCAGATGAGCTGAAAGGAGAGAACGTTTTGGGTAGTTTGGGCCACTGCTACAAACTTCCCTTACTGGAATAGCACATTGGCTCTTTTCAGTCTATTTATTTGATTTGGCACCAAAAGCATTTTTGTCAGGGGGTTTGGATGACCTTCCAGTCGTTCTAGGTACTTTTCAGAATATCTTTGAGCTTCCTGAGTAACAGTTCTCATCTCGAGGTATTCATAAATTTCGGAAGTGCGTGTAAACCAAGGTGCACCGCAAATGGTCCTTAGGATGCTGTTTTGCATTCTTTCTAGGCAAAGAATATTTGATTTGCTAGCTGTCGACCAGAGCTGGATACCATAAGTCCATATTGGTTTGATGATCGAGCAATAAACTCTGAGTTTGTTGCTCAGAGAGAGGGTGGACTGCCTTCCAAGTAACCACAGGAGGTTTCTGAACCTATAGTTAATTTCATCCCGTTTGTGTTTAATGTGATCTTTCCATGTCATACGTTGGTCCAGATGGAATGTATGTTTATAATGCAGATATATATACTTTTATATTTATATAACCTATGCCAACCTCGCAAGACTTCTACACCACCCAAAAGTTGACTAGTGGAGAATGTCCTTGTTAGATAAGAGGATGTGCAGAAATACATAAAATTATAAATTAGTAATATCACGAATGTTCATTATGATGGTGTTAAAAATACACTTCTTAGATGCCATATTGCAAATATATAGATTCTAAAAAACCATCCACCTAAAAAACTCCATAAAAGTGTTACAACTAACGCACTTTAACAACTCACAAAGTTATTAGAAACGCGTAAAAATTATTTTCTTTTTTTTGTCTGATACAGTCGACATTTATTTTATAATCTTCGGCCGAAACGTTTATTGCATGTTGCAATATAGCCTTATTAACGAACGACAAATACTAATTTCGCATGCCTTTGTGTGTCGGCCGATCATCGCCAAACGCTCGTCTGCCTGAACGCTTGCAATAATCTATTTGTGACTGACATTTATGAGCTAGTGCCTTATGCGCATATTGACGAAATCCTTTGTGATTCACTTAAGCGAATACTCGTTGTATAAGATTCAATAAGTACCAACTAATTTTCAATCAGCAAGTAATTTATCTTTAAATAATTTAATAATGTTACGGAAATCGTTTGAATAATGTTGAATTATGGTTCTTTAAAGTTATGGTTATAAAACATTAAGTCGCCATTTATCTTCATTATTAGTATTTTTTTTGTAAATGTGCTACCGACTTTACAAGGCGGAATTGCATACGGTCATAGAGAAACACGGTAGGGAGAGCAATACGCAGGCGTTTTTCACCTCTGTCAATACATAAGCCCAAATAGGCCAATGCATTACAATCTTATTACACTTAATGTGTTATTGTGTGTGTGAAATTATTAATGTTTTGTTTTATTATTTATGTGTGAGTTCGTATTGACAGGCGATTGTTTTTGTATACGAGTCTAAAATGTGTACGTGTGGCGATTTCCCCCGCAAAAAAAATTAAAGACTAGCCGGGAAAAGATGATATGACTACTCTCGACGAACATACCAGTTCAAAGAGACTTAAATAACAGTCTGAATCTCGTTGCATTGCATAGCATACTTCTCTGTCACTCTGTTATCACAATAAATATATGTTCGCCTTGATCGATATTCCACATACCCTGGAATAGGAATTTCAATTCCAATTATTAGTCAAGTACGCTAAGAACATTTATTGCGCTTGTGTGAAAATAGGAGCAATCAGTACTCATTTGTAATTGATAAAATAGATGAAGGTACCGAGTAAAACTGATGTGATGCCATTAGTTATAGTGAACTTTATTTTAAATCAACACTTCATATCATTGTAAAACAAAGTTTATTAGCTAGTATGAAATTAAATTGATCCGTTCCGTATCCGTCGAAATTAAGGAAATGCCTTAGGAATACGAGAGCTTTATATCACTATTGAGGTAATAAACCGTCTTTACTATCCAGGGAAAACCACCAACGAAGGGAAAATAATCGCCTAAAATCTTTGCTTAAAGGCAAAATGTTAGCAACTAGCAAGTCTTTGAAGTTAATAGTAATAAATTATTCAGCAAGACGTTTTATAATTGAAAACTCTATAGTAATTGCATTTTAGTTGAAAACCATAGTTCAAATGGAGTTTAAAGAGAAAAGGCCTTTACACGATAAATAGTTATTAATATACTTTAGTGGAGTGTAGCCTTTTAATGTTTAACTACAAAATTAAAAACCATTTTTGTTTTTTTACACCCTTTATATTAGCTTCACCTGTATGTTTGTTTGTTTGTAACCGACTCCTTTGGGTGCGATTTTGACCCATTTTAAACGGCCAGATTTCGTTCAAACTGTGTAGATTTATCAAGGACCGATGACATAGGTACACCAATTTGAAAAAATCTACAAAAAAAATGGTTTAAACAAATTTGTCTTTATTAGTCTAGCAAAAAAAGTTTCAAATAATTAAACACTCTTTTAAACTAAAAACTAGAAAATAATTTTAATATAACAAAGCGTGGGGTGCTTTCTGAAAATATTTCAATAACGTCACCGCGCGCTTTGTTACATTAAAATTACTTTTTAGTTTAAAAGCGTGTTTGTTTAGTTTTTTAAAACTATTATTTTTTTATATTGAAATCTATCAAAGTGACTCTACCCTGCATGACGGAAAGCGTAGAATTGAAAACAATTCGAATCTAGGAGTAGGGGTCACCATACTCATGGCGGCTTAGTGAGATATTTCTCAATAATTCTCCCTGTGATTCGGCAAAAATGATGTAGAATGATTGGGCCTCCGGTCTCCTATTTACCAACGAAAGAGAAACAGCACGAAGGCAGCCACTTTAAGTTGGTCTTCTGTTTAGGTAACGTATGTAATATTATGAAAATTAAATGTGTGGAATTTCATGAATATATTCTATTTAAAATGTTCGAATATTTTAAACATAGCCTAAACGCAAACTGAATAGTTCTTATGCCTTGTTGCCTACATATCGATTTAATTCTTGTGTCGCAATTTAGATATTTATTATCAAGCATGGACGTATAATGATATTCGTATAAAGTTAAACTTCCATGTTAATAAGTAATAAAACAGTTTAACTAATACAATTTGGATATAATTTCTTTATTAATTTATAACGGCTATCTATAACACTGCACAACAGCATTTCTGATGATTGGGTTTTGATACATGATATTAGTCCAATTTTCAATGACGATTTCAAATCAGATACTGAAATTTCTGTATCAGCTCTAGTTTAAAAAATATGAGACATGGGTTATTTTCATAACAAAACGCTTTAATTTAGAGATGATCCCAATTTATTTAAGTTCAAGTTGAAAGAAACCTTATTTAATTTGATATTTTTGCTGAAACTGAAGGCTGAGAGGTATTCTGAATGCTCCAATAATAGTCAGCCATCATATGTGCGTTCCTGTAACCTTGATAACGTTCTTCCATCGTACAAAGGTGCTGGTGGAATCGCTGGCCCTGTTTTTCACTTAGATCCGAAAAATTGGCAGGGAAATAGTCTAGATGGTTGTGGAGAAAGTGTAACTTGATGCTCAAGTTACATCCGTGCCTTCGAAAGTGATACATTAGTTCTAAGACGTGTTGAGAAAAGTCCGAACTTTTCTTATTTCTCCAAAATGTTTGTATTAACCAAACAAACTCATTCCATGTCTTTTTCTCACTATCTGTCATAGTCATAAATATCAGAAGCATGCTTTGGCAATTCCAGGTCTCTTATAAGGTCGTTTAAATCATCTTGGTTGAATAGTTTTGGCACCATCAACTCACATTCAAAGTCACTATCACTTTTGTCAGTTTTCACCTCAAAATCCGCAGTATTCTCGTGACCTGTCTGATCAAGGTCCTAACCTGACTGTGGTTCAGGTGATATAATAGGACTCAAAACACGTCAATATGCGGATTGTGTGGATGAATATTTCCATTTGGCGTGATTTTTACCAGTTATATTTACCAAACAAAAATAAGTCATCGTGATGGTTCATGGGTTCTTTCGTGCGGTATCGTGTCTAAATCTATTCCTTTTCTTATTTTTACATAAACATAGAAACTCAACACACGTTTTGCATACCTTTTGCGGAATCCAAGGCCTGTCGTTCATTTCCAGGGAGTGTCCAAAGAATTTTTTTTAGCCTCATTTATGAACGTTACCACATTCAAACGGCATTTTTTTTACATATATTCTCCGCAAATCATACAAAAATGATTCGGATCATTCACACAAACTGTCTTGACGATGACATATCAAATTAAAGCCGGTTCCAAAAATAACGGGTCAGTCACATAAACCAATAACGGGTCAGTCACATAAACCCGAATATCTCCCGAACTACGTATGCCATCCTAATGAAACGAAGACTGTTCAATTGAGAATTTAATTATACAGATAAAAAATAAAATAAAACTTAGTTACACCCACAATATTAATCTTAAATTAAAAAAAAACTAAAGTAGTCATATTTTTCTTAAGATTACATTTTTTTTATGATTGTTTTTTTGCTGTTTTTCATCACTTTCTTCATTTAATACTTTGTATTGCCTCCACGTGATGAAGCCTCCAGTGATTATAAACAGCAAAAAAACAATCATAAAAAAAATGTAATCTTAAGAAAAATATGACTACTTTAGTTTTTTTTTAATTTAAGATTAATATTGTGGGTGTAACTAAGTTTTATTTTATTTTTTATCTGTATAATTAAATTCTCAATTGAACAGTCTTCGTTTCATTAGGATGGCATACGTAGTTCGGGAGATATTCGGGTTTATGTGACTGACCCGTTATTTTTGGAATCGAGTGTATATGCAGAAAACTTAATAAGTTAGAAATTATCAACAAAGCAACACGGTAATAGGTTGTTTTTTTGTGATAGCTGTAATTCGTAAACAAGAGCTGTTACAAAAAAACTGAGGTTATATCTAGAATCAGCGACGTCAAGTTAGTAAACATCAAGTGATAAAAGTCAATCATCAGACAAAAGTTCCAATTTTGTTGTGCAGTGATCTATAACGACTAACGGCAAAATTGTGTTGCGCCATTTCTGCAAACTGCAAAGTTCATTTACAAGTACCTGATTTTTTCCAAAACACAACACTGTAGGATGAATTCATAAAAGAACTGATATAGCTCGACAATAGGTGTACAGAAATGCAGTCATAGAAAGTGATTGCTTCATATTATTACAATATGGAACAATCGCAATAACAAACACAATCTCCACTATACTTACCAATTCCCGAATCTGAAATTTCCGTAAGCTTTATCGTTTTGCCAAAGTGTTCAAATAAAATCATGTCGAATTCTGAAGGCAAGTTGCATAATAGTATCGCTGCCATTCACCACTTGCATCGGAGCGTTGATTACACAGCGTGTGTCGATTTATAACGCCAATTAGTCAGGAGACGCGTGCCAACGACGACGACAACTGACAAATCGCAGCGACTGCCGACTGTCGCACGTGGGAGGCGAGCCTTACTCCCCTGCGATACAATGTGTATTACAAATGGGAGTGGTATTTTTATTAATTAATCGCTGATATTATTCACTGTATCGTTTAAACCTGAATTGATGAACGATTTCAATTTAACTTTTCACCCTTTACGGTCCTTTTTTTAATTCAACTTTTTCACGGTTCCAATAGAAATGGAAATAAAAATGCAAAATAGTAGGAAGATGAAGGAAATCCTATAGTTTACACAGTAGATTTCAAGAATCGTAAAAATGTCTACTGACTATAAAAATCCAAGTAAGTTTCATTAAAACAATTAGTGTTCAAGATCACAAATGTGTTATTAACTTTTATTAGGTTTTGGTTATCGTACCGACATACTCCTAGATTTCTTCGATTGCACGCTACTTGGCTTAATCTTCGGCCTCTCGCATACAGCTCCTGCCAGCCGTCTTACGCAATTCATCATTTATTTTGGTACTAAATAGTGATAAAAACAAAGTAATATATAAATGTACTTAACATACAGACAAGGAGTAAGTACCCAGTAATGAAAATGTGGACATTTATCTAGTTATTCAATTCGCTGAGACAAAAATAAATACATATTCCTAGGTTTAATTCAGTTTTTTTGAGTATGACATTCGTGTTAGGTATGTAAAAAATATAAAATTATCTTGTGAAAATAAAATAAATGACGAAGTAAATATAAAAAAAGTCTCGCTACCACAGTCATCTGAAAAGTAGTATAGTGCAATAAAAAGTAGGATAAAGTATATTGTTACAATATAATTTTAAATAAATTAACGATTTATATTTACGTCTAAATTGCCTTGATATTATTCCATCAAGAAACATTTTGCAAACAAATGTCGCAACGAGGATCAAATATACTGTCCTTTATTTTAGACAACACAGAGACCAAACCTATGCAATTCTGTAGATATCCCTTCTGGTAACTAGGCATTTATCAATAGAACTGTCGAGTCAGCATAATTTATTAAAGTTCTTAGAATGATTTCATCATAACTGTGATTCACAGTACAGTTATGTTCTTAATATATCATTTGCAACATAGGTAAATAAAATACCTTTGTTATTGTTTAAATAATACATTATTTTTCAACACAACAAAAGGCTTTCGTAAATAGCCTGTATATGTATTTGGTTTAATAGTAAATTTCTCAGATAGATAATTACTAAACTACATATACGAATAGATCTTACTCTTCTTTCTAGCCTTTATTAATCCCAAGATTATTTTGGAGTCGGCACTAGTTTAACTGGTTTTACCTGAATTTTACCGAGCGACTAGCACCAGACTTCCAGGAACTGAGGGCGAACAGAACTTAAGGTTGAACTAGCCATGTAAACAATTAATTAATTAACAAAATTAGGTGGTAGGTGTATTTAACTTAATTAATTTATTATATAAATGAAATTAAAATGTCTATCTATCGGTAATGTTTATGATTGTACACCCACATCCCCCATAATACCTAGTACGACTATAGAGAGCTTATGGTTCAGTAGATGCCCTCTAGCGGCAAGGACATGATTTAAATATTGTCGTAAATGTTCATGTCAATCGGAATCGACAGATTACACACCAAGTTACATATTCCGGTCTGTTGTTAGAGTTTTTGTAAGAAAATCTCTTTAACAGATTTTAGGGTCACTCAGGAATCGAACACGAGACCTCTATTGGCGATATCACACGCTAACTGCTGCTAGACTAACGATGCCGTTACATAAATAGATATATGTATATCACAAGTAAACACAATTCTGCTAGTAAATAATATAAAACCTTACAAAATTATTCACATGTATTAATCGACCAGGTTTAAATATCTTATGAATCATATTACTGGTTGCAGCAAATGACAACCCAGCCAGTTCTTCAGGTCCAGACGATATTAATTGAAATTATAAGCTACAACGCCTACCAGACATTTCCGTTTAAATTATCAGATAAACAGATTGTCTACATAATTAATCGCGACATTTATCACTACACCAGTATCTATATATACGTGAAATTGGCTCCGCGTGCAATCAAAGAACTGATTTACATAATTACTGCGATACCAACCACAATAATTGGCCTCTAATTGCTGTCAATTCGTTATTGGGAATCAATGATTGCTTCAAAATAAAGTGCTGGTAACTAGGTATGGTGTAAATTATTCAATTAATACGGAATACGTTTATGAATATGTATATTGATGTTTTAATTGTTATAAAAGTAGCTAGAATTGTGTTGGTGTCTCACCACATATGAGGCACGACATCAATAAAATATTTCACTAACAAATTCCATTTATGTTTGGAATTTGAGATAAACGAAATGTGTCACCTAATTCGTCACAAATTCTGTGAATTAGAAGTAGGTTCATTTGTTCTTTTTCTATAAGTTTGAAGAGTATGCAACTTCGAGAGCTCCATAATCGACAATTTATATTATAGACTGAGTCCCACGGCATTACCCACGTTTATTGTTGTAATCGCGAGTAACGCCGCAGAGGAAAGCTACTTTACAAAAATTAGACCAAGCTACTCCCTAAGTCTTCAGTTATCTGCCAGTGAAAAATAAATTAAATGATAGGATAAATCTCTTGCCACATACACACACAATGTTTTGCTCGAAGTATGATAGAACGGTTCACATTTCTTTCAATAGAGAAGTTTATAAAAAAGCGGTTGTGTAAAAAAATAATGTTATCGTCTCAAAAATTTCGGTCTTAAATAGAATTACCATGTATTTCTTGTCACACGCGGTGTACGGACCAGTAATTGAAAATTTAACCATAATAACAAGTGTTGTAAGGATAGCAAAATAATTGTAATACTTTTTTACTAAAGAGATATTATACATTAATAAATAAATAGAAGCCCTCAGACTTCATACTTGTTATAAGATCAAATTCTTCATAAACAGAACATTTTTGCACCGCTTAATCTTAGTTTCTAACTCGGAATATATTGAACGATTAAATTGGTGTACTTTGTTTCTTTTTTTTAGCAAGCAGTCCATTTGACTATCATCGCTGTCTTTGGCAGTCCGTATCCGCTTTCTTGGCCTGTATAAAACTGAATCACTTCAAAATCCTCAAGAAAATAAGACATTTTATACGATATCTTCATTAGCAACAAAAATTATAAATGTCAATCCTTTGCCAATCAAAATTACTCGATTCTCATTAGAAATAATTCATATGAAGCAATAATTCAAAAGACTGAATTTAATTTAATAATAATCCAATTATGTAACGATAGATTAAGCAAAGCATTAAAAGTTAATCTATAACAGTAAAATTGTTTGAAGAAAAGTTCAAAAAACTTTACACCTAAATAAAAATACTTTAGCTTAATAATTGATACAACCAAATTAAGAAAATTAAAATGTAATTTCTATAAAAATAATAAGATATTTAAGAAGCTCGGATTAATTTTGTTGAAAGAATCTGTTAATTATAAGCCATTAACCTAAAGACTTTTATGTATGGCCAAATACCTTTTAAGATCCAATGGAGAAATATGATAATATTACAAAATGTGGATAGTATCCATTGCCTTTTGAGAATATAGAAACGTATTTTCCTTTCAAATTAAATCAGTCAATACAACTTCTTCATACGATATTTCCTCCTTTCTCTTTATAATAGAGGAAGAAATACTGAAAATTTTACTTGAAAGTTGTTTCGGCAATGGTTCGGTTTAAAAACAGCGCATTGTGTAATTTTCCAAACAGTTTTTGAGGTTTTTCACAGGTATCGAAAACTGAGTACAGAACATCCAAGCTACTTAATACTTGGGAAGTAACTTGAGTCTTGTGAACTTATGAATTCAAAAATCAAATATTCAGTTGCTGTCCGTACATTGTCCGTGTCACTTATTACCTTTCGTTATTTCAAATAAACCGTTGGGAGCTAACATAATTTGATCAGAGCAAAGATTACACCTCAGTTTACTAAAGCCACTTAGAGACTGATTCGTAAAATTACTTTATTTACGCACAATTTTACGCAGTGTGGCTACATGCAATATACGGTATAAAGGAAGTTCTCGCACCGGGTACGTTATAAGGAAGTAATTTTATTTTTTAAATGATCATGAGATTCTTCGTTAACTAATATTCATTATATACCGAAAAAAATTAGTATTACGCTTAAAATTTTAATAAAAACAGACTTTTGCAATGGAACGTCGGGAACTTTTTGGTTACAGATTTTTTGTTTATTGAAATAGGTTTCTCCGCAATGGGTGTAGTTATAGGTAATATAGAAAAAAAACTGACTAAGTTTATTTAAACTTGTCTTTGCGTGTGTAATATAACATGTATTTTTTAAGCGCGGCGACCGAATCAAGAAATTCCTTAACAAAAAAATCCTAACACCCCGTGTTAAAAAAATATAGAGAATATGATTGTAACTGCAGTGCAAAAAGGACAAATAACAGGCGCCTGGCATGAGTCATAAATTAATCAAATAGAAGGGATATTTAATTGTAGGCACAATACATAGCGTCCGCGTCCTCTAGATTAAATTAGAATCTGACATCTAAAGCCGGTTCCAAAAATAACGGGTCAGTCACATAAACCCGAATATCTCCCGAACTACGTATGCCATCCTAATGAAACGAAGACTGTTCAATTGAGAATTTAATTATACAGATAAAAAATAAAATAAAACTTAGTTACACCCACAATATTAATCTTAAATTAAAAAAAAACTAAAGTAGTCATATTTTTCTTAAGATTACATTTTTTTTATGATTGTTTTTTTGCTGTTTTTCATCACTTTCTTCATTTAATACTTTGTATTGCCTCCACGAGCTCTTCTGACAGCTTCCAGGCGATTAGGCATGCTGTACACCAAATTTTGGAGCCGGTGCTGAGGAATACCTTCCCATTCCTCCACCAGTGCTTGTATGAGCTCGGGAAGCGTGATTGGTGGGGGGTTTCGACCTTTCACGCATCTCTGAAGCTCGTCCCAGGCGTGCTCGATGGGGTTTAAGTCCGGGCTTCGCGCTGGCCACTGCATGAGTTCGATACCGACCTCTTCAAGGTAGTCATGTACAATTCTGGCGGTATGGGGACGCGCATTATCATGCATTAATATGCCATGCCGGTCCATCCTGGCCATGAAAGGACCTACATGTTCATTGAGGATCTCTTCCACGTACCTCTCTGCATTTAGAGTTCCATTTTGAATGAGCACCAGCTCGGTGCGGGCCTCAGCAGAAATCCCAGCCCAAACTTGTACGGAGCCTCCACCGTACGCCACTTTTTCCTTCACACACGCTTGATGGAAGCGCTCCCCTGGTCTTCTGTACACCAACTGCCTACCATCATGCTTATAAAGCATGAATTTAGACTCGTCCGTGAACATTACCCTAGACCAATCGTCTAGTGTCCAGTTTAGGTGTTTGCGCACGTATCTCTGTCTTGCAATTCGATGTCCCCGTTCCAGTTTGGGGCCATTTGCGGGCCTCAATGGTTTCAAATTTGCTTCAGCAAGACGTCTTCTTACTGTTTGAGCGCTTAAATTGCCACCTCCAAAGCGAATAAAGTGAGTTTTTAGACCAACAGCAGTTTGAAAACGATTTCGGAGCATTGTAGCCACCAGTTGTCTGTCTTCCCTGGCCGTTGTGCATCTTGGTCTGCCATTTCCTGGTCTTCTAAGGTTTGATCCGGTCTCTTGGTACCGCTGGACTACCCGCTGAACAGTCGACAAAGATACACCAATGTTTCTGGCTGTTTCACGCTGGCTCCGCCCAAGTTCCAAAAAAGTTAGGATTCTGGTACATTCCTCTAGCGTGACTGCCATGCTTCACCTCACAGAATAATAATTATGCACGTGGAAGACGTTCACGATAATTTTTTTTGTGACAGAATAGAAATGGAAAGCATCCATAATGACATGAAACAAAAATTTTGTTTTTAAAAATAGTCATTTTTTTAAATTTTGTTTTTCTAATGAAGTTTTTTTCATCAACCAGTTTAAATAATATGCTATTAGAAGCGCAACTAAAAAGTCTTTATTCTGTTTTTTATTTCATTGATCTAGCTTTTACAGTTCTGGAGGTATTTCAATTTTTGTGACTGACCCGTAATTTTTGGAACCGAGTGTAGTTTAATTTTTAAGAACAAATCTTGGCTAAATAGCCTTAAGGTGCCAATCATTATACAGTTTACCCTATATTGTTTTGTAAACTTGAATTCATAGTACCTATTTTTCTTTCTTTGAGAAAGAAATATACTACATAAATAAAAAATAAAATAGCTTTACCGCGGCAGTCCAGTGTTTTAGATACTTTGGACAGTTATGAAAGTAATAGCTTTTTAGTTATCACGATAAAAGGTAGCCTATGTCTTTTCACAGCAACCAAATTATCTATCTCTATGCAAAATTTCATTGAAATCGCTGCAATGGTTTAGACGTGAAGGCGTAACAGACCAACAGAGTTATTTATGATGTTAAATATGAAACAGTATGAAGTAACAGCATATTTAAGCCATAGTCTCTAAGTAATTCTACATCCAAAACAAAGTAGACGCCGTATAAGCGGTACGCTTCATTATACGCTTTAAGATAAAAGTAATATAAATATTTAATTATACAGTGTATAAACACCTGAACGACAGCTTAAGAAACATTTTGATAAAGTTGTTTAAGTGTAATAAAATATCAAGGATGAACATAAATTTTAATTACATTTATTTTTGACATGATCTTTTAAGAATAAATTAAAATAATAGGCTAAACATTTGTAATTTTAATATAGTAAATTATACTTACACTATATTGCCATGTAGATTAGAATACGGAGTGCCACCACCAAATATTTGATACGACCCGGGAATCGAACCCGAGACCTCTTGATCAGCAGCCGCATACGCCAACCATGAGACCAACAAAGCAGGCCATAATATATAAATACCAATTCTATACCTGTGTTAAAATATGCAACTTCAAAAGTAGGTAGTATCAACGATAAGTCAAATAATGTAATACTAATTTGTTGATAGTTCTAAAAGTTCGAAATTTTACATTTAAGTATAATCCATTGATTATATTTAATTTAAGTCTTATTAAATTAAGCATACTTATCTTCTTCTTCTTCGTCGCTCCCTCAATGCTGAGGATCGCACCCACAAGTTATAATAATAAGCTTTTTTTTTTTTTTTTTTTATATTTAAGCCTGCCAAAGTGACTCTACTCTGCCTGATGGAAAGCATGAGTAGAATCCAGGAGTAGGGGTCACCATGCTTATTGTGAGGGTAGGCAATGTAGCATGGTGACCCTTACCATGGCAGCCTGGTTAGATTATTCTGCATCATTCTCCCGGCCTTCGAAGGGCGGGAGAATGATGCAGAATGATTGGGCCTCCGGTCTCACACTCACCAACGAAATACGACAGCAGTAATGCTGTCATTATTAGGATGGTCTTCTGTGTGAGGGTAGTACTGGCCGGGTCGAGCCGGCCCATTCGTGCTGAAACCAGCGTGGCTCTACTACCTACAATGCTTCCACTTCGTGCGGTTATACGCAGAGTGGACCGCACGGTGCGTGCTGCCGCCCACCGCCTTCTTCACAGTATCACTCCAACGTGTAGGTGACCTGCCTCGAGCACGCCTGCCGTCCATTTGCCCAACAATGATCTGCTTCTCCAGACTCCAGATATTTATCTAATAATGTTTAATTTGTTTATACTTAATTTGAACTGCACTGCCCAGGACCGTCTAAGCCTAGGTTTAAACGGTCACATTGCGCGCGGTCGCTTTCTACTGCGCTGAGTGTTGTGGGTTCAATTCCCACATAGGCCAAAAATCTTGCCGACACATTATTCCGAGTCTTAGTATTCTTCATGCCCATTGCAAGTATATTTGAAAAATCTACCGCTATACAATATTTATTGTTAGTGTTGGAGTTGTCATTTAAGAAAAAACTTTAAGATCTTGATAGTAATCTAAATTTTCGAATAATTATATACTTATTAGCTTTTACTCGCGTGTATTTAGGTTATTGCGGTGAAATATGTCTATGTCTATCATCAAGAATGTTCGTCCCGTTCAAAGTATCTTCGTCTCAAATTTCATTCAAATCGTGAAAGAGTATTAAACAGATAGGCAGTGTTACATTCAAATTTATAAGTGTTGTATAGATTCAATAACATAACATTGTGTTTAAATCATTTATTTTAATATTCTTTCATATTGTTTTACTTACTTCAAAAATAAGTAAATTATTTTTAGTCATGATTCAATCTTTAAAATATCAGTGTTCATTTAACTTGCATGCAAAAATAACAAATTACATATGGTCGTGAAATGGCTTTAAAGACCGCATAATTAAATCTGCCGACACTAGTAGTTGAACAAGATAAAAACCCAATAATTTAAATCAGTTACGATCAAGTTGACTTAAGAAATTAATAGTATATAATTTTATATATGTTTAAATGTCGAATCACACTACGAGTTATCAGTAAGAGATCTCATATTTTTCACTTTTAATAATCTCCTATTTATGATAAGTACATAACAAAATAATGCTATTGTTGACCTATTAGAATATTATTATATGTTACCGGCAATGTAAAAAAATACAATGCCGGGGGCGTTCAGTCAATATATCATTTGTGATAAATACTAAGCTCCATTACATACTTTTTTATTTATTTACTTAAACTTACTGCACATGTTGTACAAAGGCGGTCTAGCAGTCAACCTTCAGGCGATGTGGAAATATGATACGGTAGGTGCAAGGACTATATCTTGAGTGCAATTTTACCTCAGCATTTTATATAATCCCTAGGCATTGTATAGAATACCTACTGGTCCACCGGCAATGTGTAGAATATACATATATCGGTCTGTATTTATCAATTTTATATCAAACGAAACATGTTTTCGTCAACTTTATTCATATTCATGTAGGTTTACATCATATCAACTTTAATAAATATGTGGCGACATCCACATACAGCGTAAGCGAGTCACATACAACAGCGCCATCTACCGAAGAAAAACTGAACCACGAAGAAACACGGAATAAACTATACGGAGTAACTACTAATCCTGAATTGTGATAGAGAAATTCTAGGGCCTATTAGCATATATATATACAACATCCCAACTTCAACCGTCGGGCAGTCGCCCGCCAGGCACGGTCACCTCGCCTAGTCATAGTATCCTCCCTTTGTGATGGAGGAACACCACACCCATTCCTCCTCACATATTCCCGACCCGGGATTTGAACTAAAAAACACGCTTTTTATAGAAAACCAAACTAAAAAATAGAAAATAAATTAAAACGAAATTAAATTAAAAATTGTGTTAAAAATTTCAATAAATATAAATTACTAAGTGTAAATAAAGAAAAATGTATTTTATTTAAAAAAAGCGTGGGGTGCATGGTGTCAATAGTTATGAATATTTTATTAAAGGATAAGAGTAGTGATTATCATTTTGATAATATCTTATAAAGCACCCCACGCTTTTTTTAAATAAAATACATTTTTCTTTATTTACACTTAGTAATTTATATTTATTGAAATTTTTAACACAATTTTTAATTTAATTTCGTTTTAATTTATTTTCTATTTTTTAGTTTGGTTTTCTATAAAAAGCGTGTTTTTTAGTTTTTTCAAAACTATTATTTATTTTATAGTTTTTAGTTTGGTTTATTTATAATAGCTTGTGTTTTTAATTTACAGTATTGTTTGTTTTAATCTAATATTAATTCCGTGATAACTATAAGTAACTGTAATTATTTTCAGTCGTCAATGTATACAGTGAGACTTAACGGTGTGTTCATTGCCGAACAAGTGATATTGACAAGTCTTACTACGTGTTATTTCGTAATCGAATCATTTCATCTAATGCTTCTCTGTTACATGAGGTTTGAACTGTTAGCTTTGAGCGATCAAGTTCTTCAATTCTAAATCTGTCCAAAGATCTTCCACGACTAAGTGCTACATAAGCTTGTCCAGCTGCAAACAGTCGAGAACCTAGATAAATGACTGCATGATCAACTGTACAGCCTTGCATATTGTGGACGGTCGATGCTCAACTCAGAATCAATGGCAACATTCGTCTCTCGGCAGTTCCATAGCTGTATTTTGCTGGAAATTGTACCGATATTGGTTTAATTACGTGAACACCATCTGGACCGAAATCGATACGTACTGATGGAATGTCTTCTGCATTTAATTGACCCCTGCGAAAATTTGGCCATATAATTTCTGTAATAAAACCCATGTTACCATTTACTAATCCTTTTGACACGTCAATGTTCGACCTCAACATTGCTGCTCTGGCTTGGTCTGATTCTGAGGCTCGGATCTCAGCCATGGAATCACGCACTTGCTGCAAACGAGATGCTCTGACTTGGTCTGATTCAGAGGCTCGGATCTCAGCAATGGAATGAGGCATTTGCTGCAAGCGTATTTCTCTGGCTTGGTCTGATTCTGAGGCTCGGATCTCAGCCATGGAATCACGCACTTGCTGTAAACGAGCAGATCTGACTTGGTCTAATTCAGAGGCTCGGATCTCAGCAATGGAATGACGCATTTGCTGCAAGCGTATTTCTCTGGCTTGGTCTGATTCTGAGGCTCGGATCTCAGCCATGGAATCACGCACTTGCTGCAAACGAGCAGCTCTGACTTGGTCTAATTCAGAGGCTCGGATCTCAGCAATGGAATGACGCATTTGCTGCAAACGGACTTCTCTGGCGTGGTCTAATTCTGAGGCTTGGATTTGGGTCATAGAATCACGCACTTGCTGCAAACGAGCTGCTCTGGCTTCCTCTTACTGTTTAGCTGTATAATTTCTCATATGAAGCGTTCTTTTCTTCTGTAACGCTGTAGTAACTGTTGAGTAGTATCTGAAGAACTAGTATTCTCAGTCATGGATAGTGGTTGTGAGTATAAAGGTGCAAAACCGCGTGCAAATGTAAGTGTAAAGTTATGAGAATGTGCAAGTGTTAATAAATGCCAGCAATAAAATAATTCATCAGTCTGTTCGACTAAACTTTGGACAACTTTGCTAACAGAAGTTACGATATCTTCAGCATTACTTTTAGCAGCAGCTTCTAGGACAAATTTTAAAGCACAATCTACTTTCAAATCATAGACATTAAACTGAAATGGTTCACACTTCTGTTTCTTTACTGTGGGAAACATTTCATGGAAGTACTTTCCTTTAGAATATTCTTCCTTGGAAATTTGACCGGCACTTGGCTTACCCCATTGTTGTCATTGAGATGTATATTACATTGTTGTTCTTGGCTGATCTTCGTAAAACTGTTGTCATTATTTATGAAGTATATAAGTGCTACAATGTGCTTGCATTTCCCTCTCTTATTATAAACACAGTCGCACAAAGCACTCTCAACATGATAAATTGTGTTTAGCTGTAATTAAATTGATTTGTTAGACATCGTCTATCTCCGGTTGAAAAATGATTTCGTGGGTGATTGCACGAAACCGTTTTAGTCACCAGTAGACTCATTTCTCACGGAAAATAACAATTTTAATGTTATTGGCAATAATTTTACTAAGTACCACCATCCAAAATTGTCTAATATAGTAAAATAACAAGATTTCATTAATTTTCTTCACAATATTTACTTGTTGCTTGACAACGGTGACAATATTGTTCAATCATAATCGACACCTGTCACGTGGCGCTGTCGTCGCGCATGGTCCCAATACATGAAAATTATATAAATTAACAAAAATCGTATTGTGCGAATCGAAATAATTTTATCAAATTAGTGTATTGTCATCGGTCCTCGATAAATCTACAAAGTTTGAACGAAATCTGGCCTTTTAAAGTGGGTCAAAATCGCGCCCAAAGGAGTCGGTTACAAACATACAAACAAACATACAAACAAACATACAGGTGAAGCTAATATAAAGCGTGTAAAATAGATTCTAATAGCGTTGGTTTATTTATTTTATTGACGATGTTTTAAACACATCGAGGACGAGACTAAAAATTTAAACTATCATGGCACCAATAAACAATTGAATTTGAATCAAATAACTTGCTTTTGAATTCTAAAAAAACCAAATGTATTAAGTTTAGTTTGCCAAATGTAAGGAATATCAGTACAAATCTAGTTTTAAACAATGAAGTTATTAATTTTGTTGATTCAACGGTTTTTTTGGGAATTACTTTAGATAGTAAGTTACAGTGGGGCGCCCAAATATCGTGTCTCGCAGGGAAACTCAGTTCTGCAGCGTATGCTGTCAGCAAAGTCAGACAGCTTACGGATGTGGAAACAGCAAGGCTAGTATATTTCGGTTATTTCCACAGCGTCATGTCGTATGGCATTCTGCTATGGGGCAAGGCAGCTGATATTCAAACAATTTTCATTCTCCAAAAACGTGCAGTGCGTGCGATTTACAAACTAGGTGCACGAGTTTCCCTTAGAGAAAAGTTTAAAGAGATAGGCATTATGACAGTTGCATCACAATATATATTTGCAAACATTATGTTTATAAAACAAAATATGCATTTATATCACAGGAATAGTGACGTTCACTCGGTGAACACGAGACATAAGCATAAATTAGTAGTTCAATATCATAGGCTACATAAAACGCATAATTCATTTACGGGTCTTTCCGTGCGATTTTTTAATAGGTTACCAGCTAGTGTTATGAGTCTATCAGTGGAAAAGTTTAAAAATGTAGTCAAAACTTATCTTATACGTAGAGGTTATTATACAGTTGACGAATTTTTAAATGATAAAGAAAAATGGATTTGCCTACTTGCTCCTTGTCATTTTATTCTACTCATGTGAATGTTGTTATCACATTGTTTAAGAGCATGATTTTACTTTTGTAAGTAAAGATTCTACGTGACGAATAAAGGCCATTCTTCTCTTTCTTTTGATCTTAAAATTAATATTTTATATTTAATCTTTCGTTACCAGTAATTTGGCCAATATTTGAGCACATATAGTTTTTACCTTTGTTGTAAGTAGATGCTGAGCTACTATGTTGTACCCACTGACCCACGCTGTTGTTTTTCTTTTTTTTTTTTGAAATTAGCATTAGTTCTAATTTTTAATCACTATAATTTGCATCAGTCCTCTAACATGGTGTATAGTATATTAGTGGCAGCACCTTACCCCCATATCAGGTTTATAAACATTAAAACTATGTAAACATTGGCGATTTGAAAGGAGTGGCCGCGAGTTTTTATTGCCATGTTCGTTTCTCCTTTTCTTTTCTCCTACCTATTGTTTGCGAAAATGGCATAAATGTACATGTAGAATCTTGACCTGTCACAAGAGATGTATTGCATCCTAAGTGAATAAAGAATTTTGAATTTGAATTTGAATAAGTAGATAGGCTCAATGCTGTATGAATTGCATATTTATAGTTTGACATAAATGCACGGTAAAACATTGTTTAAATGCATTATTTATTCAATAATTCAAGTACTATTTGTAATGATTTCTTTTAAAACTGCACTTAACAGTTAAGTAATAATTTCACTCAAGGAAGATTAAGAATTTCTGCTTTTAAATGTCACCCACAATTCAGCTTTGTTACAAAGCTAATGAGTTTCATTCTTTTCAGCTAATCTAGCTGCCCGGTTGGATCAGTGAGTGCAAAATGTTGTATCGAAAGGACAAAAACGGCGTTTGGCAGCAGGGAGTCGGGCTCGACACTCGCAGCACTCTGCCAAATGCTCCTAGGATCCGGATTTGCTGGCATTGGCCGGATAAAAAAGCAAAATTCACACCGTTGCGTAATTTTAAATTTGACATTGATACTGTAGTGTGTCTCACATTAATATGTTTTCCAAAATCGTAGTTATAATGTTTTATATATTATATATAATGTTATAACCTTTTAATAGCATCTCAACGTATGTATTACAACTTCATTAAAGTCAAGAAATTTTGTTTGTGTATAAAATAAATAATTCAAATTAAATAAATGTCATAAAAATTCAAACCTGTTGCATGTTGCCTAGGGTGTATACTGTATCAATTATCAATATGAGTTTAGTCTGTGGCCATGCGCTAAAACAGTGCTTTATTTATCGAGAACAAAGCTACTGCGTTTTTAAGTTGTGTTGTAAACTAATTACAAATTGACTAAATACCATTTTAGTGATATAAACTGTGTAGTTATTGTTGTGTAGTGACAATAAACTGTGTAAGACGAATTGTCAAACTTTTACTTGTGTTCACAAACTCCTTCGCCCAGCTGAACGATAAAATATACAGTCGTTACACCTTCACGAGCCTGACGAAGTGACTCTGCTCTGTTTGTTTGGAAGCATAAGTACAATCCAAGAGTAGTCGTCACTATAATCCCAGTGTCATACACATAGTATGTGATATCCCTCGTACCCACATGGTCTTAAAAATTAACCTATAATGCCAGCATTCGTGCTCTTTTGTTTCGTTGATGAGTAAGAGATTTGAGAGTGCTGAAGAACAATTACAGTGCCACGAACAATCAGTACAATACAACGAGGCCGAACCAGAGATACCCGATCATCAGCTCCCACCAGTCAACATCCCGTAAGTACTTCTAACCCCTCCTATCACATTTTAACCTTCCCTCACCTACTGCTGTCTTGTATGCGCCTGCCCAAGGCGTATACATTACAATGAGTGTGAGACCGGAGGCTCAATAATGCAGAAGCATCTCACTAGACCGCCAAATTGTGAGTCACCATACTGCATTATCTGTATTCACAATGAGAATGGTGACCACTACCTTTGGATTTTGCTCATGTTTCCCATTAGTCAGGCTAAAGTCACTTTGGAAGTATTAAAAAACTGTAACTTTTAGATGAAGTTGCTCCAATCGACCTTAAAATTAAGCTATATTGCCGAATGCGATTAGGTAATTAATCACGATTTGATTTTCTTTTATGTTAATAAGATGCAAAATTTCAAATATCTTAGTCATAATATTTAATACTAGTTCATAAATTACAAATTACCCACTTTCGATTTTCTGCATTTAAAATTCTTTGCTTGTATTACGTATGTGTTATTTTTGGAAAAAAAATATGTAACTTTATTCTCACGATATCTACTAAGACACGTAATAAAATAATATAAAAAAGAAAAGACCTGTTCAAGTATTTTAATGTAAACATTTATCGAAACATAGAGAACCTATAATAAAATAGTAAAATATCCTCTTCATATTTAGTCCCTGTTATAAGACATACAAAAGAACTTTGAAAGTAAATTCATATATGTTTTTTTTACTCTTTTTCATATGTCTAGAATAGCCACTTGGCAGCTATCATAGACCGCTATGATGGATAACTATCCATAACATTTAGATAGCACATAACTGTTAACATAAAAACATCTTTGGGAATTGTTGTGGGTAGTTGGAGCCTAAAAAGGGTCCACCAACAGTCATTTTACGGAACCTCGATATCATCTAGTACTCTATTCCGACTGACGTTCCTGGAATGCGTAAGTTTACAATGTGCTGACCTACTATCACTGAGACACAAGTTACTTAGTTTAATTTAATAAAATATAACTAATTTATACGTACTAACTTTACCCGTTTTGATACTACAACAACAACAACAACAACCCATTATGTCTCACTGCTAGGCTCGGGTCTCAACTCAGGAGAGGGTTAAGCATTGATATATAAAAACCCTAGATGCACAGTCTCAAACAAAAGCGGCATACGAAACTGTCCCACTTAGTCATTGATGTATAAAAATATCAATGTGGGTAGTTTTAGTTATGCTATAAACATATCTTTTGCAATTTCAACCTTACGCGTATTGGTTAAAGTTTTTATTACAAAGCAGTGTACCATGACCAATCAAATTTTACTACCGAAGTTTTGAATAAGAACAGGGTCGTTTGGATTATGCGACTAAAATAAAAGGTTGTGTAATAGTCGTTCTCACACTGAAAAAGCGGCCATTGAAATTTGTCGTATTATACTTGGACCGTTGAGTAAAGTTTTAGACAAATTAAATCAAAATCACTTGTTTCTTCCGATATTTAGTCACAAAAACAACAAAAACAAATTAACAAACTCTTTTACTTACCGAAAATACGATATCCCATCCTTTTTTAACGTTCTTGACGTAATATTCTTACAATTCCTCACGGACACTTCAGTATTTTTAACGTGCGCACAGAGACGCGAGCGACGCGAGACTATTTGAAAAAGGAGCAATTGTGCTCGTATTTTATGAGGACGGTTTTGAGACGCTGAGTGTGTATCTTGGGTTTTTTAATATATCAATGGGGTTAAGGCCATACGTCCTCACGCTGACCGAATGCGGGTTGGAGACTGTTAAGACACGTTGTGGTTACGTAATTTTTATGTGTTAGATGTTTTGAAGCCACCCGAACCTCGAAGCCTCCAAAAAAGCTTACGACTGTTATCATATGATAACAACCGAGAGAGATTGCTTAAAGTGACCTCCGAATCAAGGAAACTAGTACGCTACGGTGTAAAAACACCCTGACATTAAACCTTAAAAGAGTCTGAAAGAAGCTCTGTTTATGTATTAACCAGTGCAAGTACTATAACTAAGACATCGGCATACTTTTAAAAAATAGAAAATTTAGATTTATTGGTTATTGTACTCAATAGTGAAAAATGTAATTCACCATTGGATTGACAGATTGATAGATGAAACCATTAGTGATATTTAATTGCAACCTATCTATAAAACCAATATATTGAACCTCTAAATATATAAACATAAGTGATTGATTCCAATTTTGTAACGTGATTTTTTGTATAAAATTAATTATAGGAAAATAGAAGATACTTTCATCTGGAGTATATAATATATATAAGATAAACTCGTGTACTGATCGAAGTCTACTATTTTAAAATATAAAGACTGTCTAAAAAATAACATTATATAAATGCAAAGAACGCTATTATTTATCTTACTTTAACTCTACGTACACGGACGGAAGTACTACGTACGGAATCGATTTCAACAGCTTTGACTCAGGGCCATTATCACATTGAGCAAAATATAAATATTTTGTAGACTATTATTATTTGAAATTAATAAGATACTTAAATCTCTCATTAATAGTAGATTAAATAAATAAAATAAAAAGTCGTGTGGCACTCGGGGACTGCCGCGGTAAAGCTATTGCATAGCATTTTTATCAACTTATGGAATTATAATTTTATTTAATTTTATTTATGCATAAGGTTCTTCTTTTCTTTGATAATAACTCAAGTTTACAAAACAATATACAGTCTTTTAACCAACATACATTCTAACAATATTATTGCCAAACAATATAATCAATCATCCTATTAACCGAAAGTCAATGACAACTAAACAGAGAACATAATAGTTATATAAGCGTATGTATGGAATAAAAAAACTAAATAAAAAATCAGAAGAATCTATAATGACTGTGTTGTCAAGGCAACGGATAACGGCCGGTGGCGGCAGCACGCATGCGCTAATCTGCCTATCGAGCACGGAGCCTCCACTTCCTTGTCGCACTGCAGTTACAATCATATTCTCTATCCTTTTTTAGGGTGTTAGGTTTTTTCGTTACGGAATTTCTTGATTCGGTCGCGCGCTCAAAGCCCGTGATAAAAGCTATACAATAGCTTAAAATTTCGTACTTGCAACGCACAACGCCAACTAGCTTTAAACTAAGCAGAGCTATACTAAGCTTATACTACGAAAACTAGATTGACTAATGGAATACTAAAATACTTTATTTTTGTTGATAGATATTATAGATAGAAGACAAACTCCGAAACAAACTTGAACCAGCACATACATTACCACTACGCCAGCGAGGCTGACAGTAGGGATATGACTTATGACCGATACTCTAAAAGAAGAAAGTAAAAAAATCTATTAGAGATAAATTAAATTAATCTTATACAGTGGCCGAAATTGAAAAAAAAGTCCAAAGTTTTTTCTTTTCTATATGTGAATCCGCCAAAGTGACTCAACTATGATCGATAGAAAGCATGATTCAAGAGTAGTGGTCACCATCTTCATTGTGACCGCAGACAATACAGTATGGTGACTCAAACTATGGCAGTCTAGTGACATCATTGGGTCTCCGGTCTCGCACGCCTCACCAACGAACTACGATAGCATGAATGCTGTCATTTTATGGTCTCTATGCAAGGGTAATACTGCTCCGGTCGAGTTGGCACGTTCGCGCTGAAATCAACATGGTTCTACTACCTTGAAGTTTTAAAATTTCGAACATTTATTTATTTATAAAACATACTTTTACCATACATACCTATTCATCATAAAATAGATTTACATTATTTTTTGGTATACGTAAGTACAGCATTTATTCAGGTACAATGAAAATATTATCAAAAGTCTATGGTTAATTCTTAAGGCGATAAATACCTGCATGCAGAATTTTCGAATACTGCGGACGGTCTGACAAGCCACTCCCGCGCACCTAAGCGAAGTTGCGTGTACCGCTGTCAAATTGAACTATTTTATAACCCTTTTTATTCGAACAACAGTTTAAGTTTAACGAGAGCACGACGTACAAGGAAAATTTTAATTCTACAGTGTTTTATTTAGTATCCATTGTTAATTGTTTTTGTGCGTTATATTTTACAACAGTTTAAGAATTTTACTTTGACTACATGTATGCGAAAAATTTAAGTAGAAGAGTGTAATTTTGAGGATCCTTAAAATCAAATGGCCTTTAAACTGTTGAGAAATTCTTGGAAAATTAGTACCTCAAAATGAATAAACAAATAACTCACTTTGTTTAGGATTACTGTAAATATCGATAGTGATAAGTGGTAAAGAGTATGTATACATAATTTTTCTTTTACGATGTACCTATTGCTAAATTTAAGACTTTAGAGATCTAAATTAATAAAAAAAATGTACATAAATAGGGTATCATTTTAAATAAAGCTAAAAAGTTTATTTATTTCTCCGAAATTATTAGCTTTAAATAAAAAAAGAATTCTATCCCGAAAGGTAGCAAAACAGGGGATAATTGAATGTGTACTCACTGATTGTAATGTATGACCACGCATTGTAATTAAACGAAAAAATTGGCCAAGTGCGTATCAGGACAAGCATAGAATAGGGTTCCATAGTCACCCATTATGGTAGGTAGATTTAAAATCGAGTCCAATAGACAATTAATATGATAAATTTCTTTATTTTTGTACGAAGTTTTACAAGTGAGTGCATTTTACAAGTTTGGCCCGTATAACTCCTATTTTTGAGCTAGTTGTTTAGGTTTTAGGAGAGGGGGTTTTTTGGCCATCTGACACACAACATCATCTAGTCCCAAGCTAAGCAGAGCTTGTGTTATGGGTACTAGACAACTGATATAAATACATAAACATACTTTTTTTTTTTGTAAATACAAACATATTATACATAGAAAACGCCCAGACTTCAAATCAAATATTTGTGAATTACACAAATAATATTTGTTCCGACCCGGGAATTGAACCAGAGACCTCTTGATCAGCAGCCGCATACGCTAACCATGATGAATAATTCATAAACGGTTACTACGTCGAAAATAGTTTTAGAAACCTCTCAATGTGTTTAAAAGACCGATCTAATGATACCCCACACGATAGGGGTAGACGTGTTTACATGTATGGGAGCACCCATGACATATTCATGCAAAGTTTCATCTTTCCAGCACCAATCGTTTGGGCGGTAGGTCGAGGATGGACGGACGGACGGACATGGCGAATCTAAAGGGGTTCCGAGTAATGAACTACCCTAAAAAGAAAGCGTGTTTAAAATTTAGAGCATGTTTCTAGTCCACGCAAATCCAACAAAGAACCAATACTGCAAAGGTTTTACAGTACAACAAAATGTTACGACTAAACTTCTAAATATGGTAATGTAAGTGCACTTCGGGCCACAAAAACCGTACCACCTCTCAAAAACACTTCGATCTATTTTTATATTCCCACAATGCGGTTGTTTTACATTGGAGTCACGTACAACAGCATCTGTCATGAGTAGTCGTTTTAAAAGCGATGTGTCGTTGTAACCAAAGAATGCACCAGACATATTCGGGTAGAGTTTTGAGTCTAAGACTGTCTCAGACTATGGCAGCAATCTAGATATGCCGTCATGTTTATTGAACTTCTTGCTGGATCTTATTTTAAGCATAACTTTTTATGTTATTCTATTTTTACTGTTTTTTAGCTTTTTCGAATGACTATACATTTATTTTGTTTGATAACTTAACACAATATGCTGCTTTATATTTGACTACGTCAACTTAAGCACAAGAATGAGGCAAGTATTTTTTATTTAAATATAAGTATCAAAAATTGCTACTGTCAGGCTATTTCAGTCATATCACGTCCTGCGAAGGGGTTGACGTTTTGTTTAAATTGCTTAAAGAATTAAACTCTGCACCTATTAGTGTCTTTTAAGAGTGATCATTAAAGTATATAAAAAGCTAATGGTTCCCAAACTGGGCCACCCATGTAGATGAATTTAGGATCGTGAGTTTTATGTAACACATCGTAAATTGCTATGGTTTGTCTCGCGTGCTCACAGAACTAAAGTTTTCCACGAACAAAATCGTATAGCGCATAGCGTACAGTTCAAAGACATTTTTTGTTAAAACGAAACGTAGAAAGTATTAACAACGAGGATCGCATGAATTTTTTCCCCGAACGTCAGGAATTTAAATTTTTGTGGCTCCTTACGCGATCGCGTGTGGTCTAATTATGAATAAGGTACAATAGCATTAACTTGTTCTTTCCTAAAGGCAAAAAACTTCAGCAGTTTTCCGCTGAAAATGGAATAAAAGTGTACCGGATAAAGGAAAACTTCTAGACCTGTTAAGTGGCGATACCCTACTTCGCGACTCCATTACTTTGCATTTTATATGCTGCTGTACTGCCTGTTTACTTTGAACTTTTAATATTTTCACTTACCTAAGAAAAATGTTATAGCTTTACCCCATTTTCGGTCACGCGCAATTTGTAGCTTATTACGTATCAGGTATTGTACTTAAATGGGTTTGTCAATTCTAATAATACAAACAGATAACGTTTGATAGTACAGCAGTTTGCGAGTAATATATTTTTTTTTTCAACAGTGCCAATTCACTACTTTAAGACCTTACTACACTACTATTTTAAGATTTTTTAAGCAACCAACCTGTGTTGTATTTCGGAAAGGGACCGATTACTAGCGAGGGAGCAGTTTGTGGCCCGAAGGCGCAGTCTAGGGCCACAATACTCCCGAGGTAGGAATGGGACTTTCACCCGAGTGCTACACAGTGCTTTATACTACACCTGTGAGGAACATTTAAAGTATTTATAAATTAAAATCAAAACGTAAGACACATTGTAAGACACAATTTAGCTTAGAATTTGAAATATAATATTTATAAATATTTCTTTTCTTTTTTTTTATTCTTCACAAAAGGATGTCAGTGGCACGGAGATTCCATATTTAAATTATATGAAAACTCTTTGGGCAGGCACGCGCCATAGATAAGATGACACATGAGAAATGAAAATTCATACAACTTTCTCTCCCGCTAAAACACGTTAGAAATGGATTCTCATACATTTTTTCCTCCCTCTTATTTAGGTCTAGGAAAAGACTAACTTTCTCTTTTCATTTTCAGGGAATATTGACTACTGTTCCGATTAGGTGTAGTATAAATATATTTATGTGGGACTAGAGTTATCTGTCTTTAGTTACTACCATCTTATCTATCTGCTCACATTATCACATCACATGAACAGCTTTTAAGAGTCCACTGCTGGATATAAGCATGTCCTTTGAAGGCATATTTGTCTCAAGTCTTCTTTCTTCTTGCACCAATGTGGTCCGACGTAGTTTGTTCCTTTAGTCGCCACAACGACACTTATAGGATGAATAGAGGTGGTGAAACTTTATATTCTTAATATCCACAGCACGGACAACCCATCTACTCATTGGCCCATTTAAAAGATTCAGTAAAGTGAATCATATTTAACGATATAGACATAGAAGCTCATAATATGAGCAGACCAATAAACCAATGTGAAAATTATGTAAATGTGTTGTAATTAACGAATTCTCGTCAAAAAGTCGACTCTCCATGTATAATATGTAAAAAACTCAAAACACAGTAAGAACTTAGTAATCTGTAGAGTAGGGTTCTTCGACCTCAAAACCGTCGCTTAATTTTTTCATCTAGGTTAGTCTTTCATGTTTTAGTCAAGTTTTATAATTCTTAAAGCATACCTTATATCATAGAAGTCAATTTCCTAATCTTTTGATGATTTGATTGCTTTAGAATTTGAGCATAATTATGTACATAAATAATATGATTACAATTTCAAATAGTTTTTATTAAGTCAATCTTAATAGAATAGTCTCTCTATAGCTTAAATATTCTAGAATCTTAATATTTATGAGGTGAGTAATTGCAAAAACTTTGAGGATGTCGGTTGTTAAAATGCAAATTAGATAATTTTGATGTTATTTCTAAATTGTCACTGATCTAATATGGCTATCATGTTACCGAACATACTCGTAATAATAATTTCGCTTCTTTATCGTTTTGTATCTACTTCTTCTCCTTTTAAAACATATTTCGCGACCTGAGTAACGTGGAAATAGGAATTTTAAGTTTATACATTAAAAGTTGACTAAAGTGTCAGAGCCCGTAATTATATTTTCAGTGAAATGATAATTTGATACTATACTATTACTAATTTCTTAATGCATCCAAAAGGATCAAAATGTCATTTGACAAAAAAAATGAGTTACGCTGACAATATGGCTGACGATGTGTGCAATTGTACAAAAGATACTACAAGGCTCCAGTATATTATGTACATTTGGCCTGTCATGTTTCACGATGTTTTAGTAAAACTGTAAAGTGACGGTCAAAATTGTACCCTTATCGAAATAAATCAAGAATTTTAAAACTAAAAATAACACCTGAATTATTTCATTTTATCTTTAGACGAAATATATGAGGTTTTCCTAGACATCAAATCTTCGAACTCGAAACTGGAAAATAAAAGAATTATAGAGTAAAAAATTTTGTGTAATAAATTAATTTTAAACTATCCGCAAATGATATCAATATGATTCAATTACATGCCAAATTTCAACTTGTTTGCTTATACACTAACACACAGCTGGCCCGACCTTACCATTTTACAGCTTTGCTTTTGTTCTGATCGTTATCAATTCGAATTCTTTATCTCGTTTTATTTCTTGGGCTATTATTTTAATACTAGAACTGGTTCTTTGACAAAAAAATAAAAACAAAATGTTTAAAAACTCATAAGATTAATGGAGCAGATAAATATTTCGATGGCCCCTAACACCCAATTAGTGGTAAATTACTTCCCGCGCATTGTCAACTTAGAGTTTGCGCATTTTATAATGTGATACATAAAATATATTTGTAGAAAATGCGGTACTGGGAAGCTTAAACTTTACATAATCAGAAGATTTTTATGATTATTGTTAACATATTTGAAATGACGTGGTTTTTAGTAGAACAGTTTTTATTTTTATGACTATCTTGTTGGTCTAGTGGTTAGCGTATGCGACTGCTAGTTAAGAGGTCTCGGGTACAGTTATTGATGTCAAATGATAATTCTTAGGTCCCTAGGCGTATAGCTCTAGATATAGCTGAGCAAAAATAGTGAAGGAAGAGAGTAGGGCTGCATGTGACGGCATAACGGATTCTCAGCAGATACCTTACATGTACAGACTTTCGTGGAATCAGTATTTGTTAAGCAAAACGGACACGAACAGCACCCAAACTCAGATCAACAATTTGTAGCGGCGTAGCGACCTCTTAAACCACTACATCATCCGCGCAGCAGCTACCACTCTGGTTTATTTAATAAATAACAAATAACACTGTTTATTTAGAATTATAACTAGCTGAGAGCCCTGCGGTTTATCCGCAATTGTTGAACTAATGGAGGCATGGATGTGTCGTTACTTACTTATCCTCGATTATCGAAGGATCCTCCAACCAGGTGAGGTGATCATGCCTGGCGGGCCACGACCCAATGTTTCATGTTGAGGTGTTGTATGTATGTTAATTGGGGCAAAAATTTCTATAAAACGATGCAGGATTAGTAATTACTCCGTATAGTTAGTTATTACGTGGTTCAGTGTAAAGTCGTTAGATGGCGATTTTCTGCGTTTTTCGCTTGCGCTGTATATGGAAGTCGCAGCATATTCTAATAAAGTAGCTCTTCATATAATTAGCTATCGGTTCATTCCAGAGATAAGTCGCAACAAATAGACAGATAGACAGACTGGTAAATAGTCCTAAGTACCGTATTTAATAATAAATAAAATAATAATAGTAAATATTTCGGACATCTTACACACAACGTCATCTAGTCCCAAACTAAGCAGAGCTTGTATTATGGGTACTACACAACTGATATAATTACATAAACATACTTTCTTTTTTGTAAATACAAACATATTATACACCCAGACTCCGAAACAAATATTTGTGGATTACACAAATATTTGGTCTGACCTGGGAATCGAACCCGAGACCTCTTGATCAGCAGCCGCATACGCTAACAACTAAACCAACTAGGCAGTCTATTTACTACTTTAAATTACAAACTGACACTACAATTTTATTTATTTCTATGAACAGAAAACTAGTAGATACTATATCGATAGTTCTTTAGTTCAAACAAGAAAATCATCTCATAATGAATAAGAAAAACCTTTATCCGTGTACATTTTGACGTTACAAATCTCACCGCCCACAAAGCATATTTAAAATATATTAACATATACTTGACCTTTGGTGTTGAATTCTATCAAGTCGAGCATAACTCATTGAAATATTTAATGTGGTGTTAAATATAATATCGATGGAGAACAATAAGCAATAAACATGCCCTTATATCCACGTATAATGCTATCCCATACCAGAGAAATGAATTTTCTTTTTTCAACAATATGAACAAAAAGCTTCGGTATAAAGTTACACGAATCATTTCGCGCACGACTGATTTAAAATATAAATTTAATCGAAACTTATACATTTTAATGTTTTATTCGTGAGGTTAAAATATTGTATGAGTCGATTAAAATATAGACTTTAAAACTGTCTTTGGTGTGCTCGTATATGGCTAATATAGCCGATCTTATTTGAGAATGTTCGCGCACAGTGCGGGCAGGTGAGCAACCCATTATAGTAATTATAAGAGAAAGCCCTAGGCGGGCGTGCTTTCAGCTCATGGCACCGAACATCCAACAAAGACATCCATTCCGATCGCTGAGCCGCCGTTTTCGCGGGTGATACTTCTAGTTCCTGCGAGGTTCAATTAGTATTCTAATTTCTATATCTGCCCAGCCCATAATATTCCCAAGATTATTTAGGATCAGTGAATAGTTTTCTAGTGACGAATATCAAAGATAGTTTTGCCTTGTTGACTGCCTTGTTGGTCTAGTGGTTAGCGTATGCGGCTGCTGATCAAGAGGTCTCGGGTGCGATTCCCGGGTCAGACCAAATATTTGTGTGATCCACAAATATTTGTTTCGGAGTCTGGGTGTTTTTCTATGTATAATATGTATGTATTTACAAAAAAAAAGTATGTTTATGTATTTATATCAGTTGTATAGTACCCATAACACAAGCTCTGCTTACTGTGGGACTAGATGATGTTGTGTATAAGATGTCCAAAAATATTTATTTATTTATTATTATATTTTTTACTACGTTACCGTACTGACACCCCAAACAGATAAATACATGAAAAACGTTTTGATAAAATATTACTATAGTCGGTAGTTACGTGCAAGGAACTTTCAAGCTTCACTTGTTTACAGCACCAACATTTCTACGCCACGGGTGCCTTCAATTATTAACATTATAGGAGTTGCGCAAAAGGCGGTTGTTATGAATAATAAAAATAGAATACGCCATACAAATAGCAAAGAAAGTGCAAGGGGTGCATACAATAGCGATGTTAGGCAACATTGTATGTTTAAGTGCGTCTATAATGTGCATTGTACCTTAGTCCACAAGTCCACATGGACCCTGCGAAGAATCTTAATATTCTTGAGTCTCGAGATGTAGGTTTCATTCAGTTTAGAACAACCTAGTTTGCATTACTTAGTGTTTGAAACTGAATAGCTTCTATTTGACCCATTTCTAGGAAAATAGGTTTCTTTTCTACACACTGCACTATCTTTGAAAACAAGTTTTATACGTCTGCATATTTAAGAGAAATTATCCTATTTATTGCCTATTAAATATATATTTCATTAGCGTTAAAATAAGCTACGAATTACATGAAGCCTAAAAAATTTTTGACCGGGCGTGAAATAAAGTTGAGATTTTGTTAGGTACCTACTAATAAATAATAGCTAAATATTTATTTATTTACTTTTTAAGGTTTCAATAAATAGTTAAACTGGTCTAGATTACTTAGTTATATAAATAAGTATATTACTTATAGTACTACATCTTATATGTATAAGGGTATCTATAGTCCTAGGATTATTATAGTAACTGCTTTGTCTTCTAAAGACATTTATTTGCATATGAATTTGATTCACTCAAGATACCCGTGTAACAAACAATGGTCATGATAATGTTCACTAGACAATTGATCTATTACTTGTATTTAGCATAGCCTATCTTTAGACCATACATATATTGTTAACATCTTCAGAAAAAACTTACATGAACACTAACTAGATATGTACAGTAGCGAGTGCTCTAAAGCGATTGCACTTAAGCAATCAGCCTATCGTGCATGGGCCAGGGCCCGCGCACATGACGACCCTCTCATTGTACACCTAAAAACGGCGTTTAAAAAAGCCACAAGGTATTGCGATAGGGCTTTTAAAAGAGCGGATGCCCAGCGCAAGGCACAGATTGGCCAGCAACTCGTTGCACATACTTCGGGAAACCGTAAGTTCTGGTGACTAGCTACAGCTATGCAATCTAACTACCATCAGCCCTCGACAGCTACCGACGCTGAAATATCCAAACGGAAGACTTGCTCAACAGCCGCAGGAGAAAGCGCAACTGCTAGATGATCTCTTTGCGGCTAACTCCCAAATCGACAACTGTGAGTAAACCTGGTTGAAGAGAAGTACTATTCTTATCTTTGCGATGGATCTTCGCAGTATTTGTTCGATCGATTCCGTATTATCGACAGTCCCGAAGTCAATGAGTCCCTTGAGCCTCTGCAAATGCAAAAAAATGTGACCTTCATTGCAGTTCTCTTTCACTTATATCATGGAGAATGTTCTGAAGAGCTCATCCAACTAGTCCCCTTTCCTCCTTCTTATAGAGGACAACATGTATTGATCTCGGAAGCTACCGCTTTAGAGTTGTTGACTTACTCTCTTGAACTAAACGGTTCGGCCTTTCTTTTCTCTGCCAAACAGTTAAAAACTACTGAACTCTCTACTAAACTCTCTAATAACGGTCTATAAGCATCTCACTAGGCATATTTTGGGTATGGATTCTGTTTAGGCTTTCCATCAGGCAAGTTAGAGTCATTTTGGCAGCTAATATAAAAGAAACGTACGTACTTTCGTTTTATGCACTAATTTCTCAATACTCAATAATCTTAAATTGCCCCTCGTGTGTAAAAAGCATTTTTGAAGCTGAAGTAAAATATGGAATAGAAATGCATATATAGTTTATTTTAACAGTAAATAAGGTTTTTTCTATTCAAGCTCATACACATTTGTATGAGCTTGAATAGAAAAAGCTTTTACATTTTTTTATTTTAACGCGGGGACTGAATGTACTTAGTATGTTAATATCAGGACGGTTTGAAGTATATTGTGAAAATTCTAATCTAGTAGCTTGCAAGCAAAATGTTCTAAAAACAATTACTATAAAAAATATATATTTAAAACATGTCGTTTATATAAAACATTTGTCGCAATTATCTGGGATATTTATTAAAATTCCAATTTTATATTAAAATATTAAATAACACTAGCAACCGTCATATAATATAATCTTCATCAAAGCTTATTGGTTTTAAAAATACAAATTAACTTAAATCAATTAAGTCACTGTTGTGAACTAAACGCGCTCAACAAAAAGTCTCAATGGAACTTACAGGTCGCTGTTTTATAATAAGTAAATTAAATGCACGGGGAAAATTAACTCTTCTTGCAGTGACTGGCCGTGACAGCAGAGTGACGTGGCAGCCATTATGGTTCGGAGGTCAGTGACCTCACGACGGGAAAATGTTATTACTACCTTTCATCCTTTGTTTTTATGAAAGTGATGTTAATTATTAATAACAAGTGTTTTGAGTGGTCAGATTTATTACCGTTGGAACTATTCTTAGCGCGTAAATTGTTTTCAAGGCATTTTGATCTGATAGAATTAACAATACGAGTACATTTCATATTTATTATACCGACAAATAATGTAGCAGAAGGCCTTTGACAGTTAGCTGTTACTTTAATCTGTAGACATTTGTATAAACCACCGGATTTGTCATCCATGTTTTACTAGATTTGTGCTAATAGTACAGTAAACAACTGAACTTGGTACATTGAGTTTGTATTGCCAGTCGTAGACATTAAACCACTTTAAAGATCGTGAATGTGCAGCTGAGGAAAACTAGACGGTCATTTAAATGGGTTGCAGTACAGGGATAAAATAGAGTATTATAAAATAAAAAAACGAGTACTACATCAATAGTGATACGAAAGCCTCTTTTTTAAGGTTAAGGTTACAAAATTCTGACATACATTTGTACAATTCAAGTTTATCTAGTTGCTCTACCGAGTATGGGATTTTGGCGAAAAGAATTTCTAGTGAGAAAAACTCAATATCACTTTCTGCCCAATCAGGGAGTCGAACCAGTGACCCCAGACCTCCCAGACCGTAATGAACGAGCAGTCAGCAGGCAATAAAAAATATTTTAAGTGCTTATACTAATAAAACGCATACTGAATATATTCTAGCCCGTGGCTCTATCGTATACGAGGCACATTACTACATATTTTAAAGCATTTCTAAATCAGAGTTCGGCTATTATCGAAATTGTATTAAAATGATAAACCCTCAACGTCTTATTAATAGACGTTTCAATGCTACATTCGTTACACCTAGTATCAGCATTTATTTTATCTTAATCTCCAAGATCGTCGCCATTAAGTTTTACCCACCGCGGGCACTCTAATAAACTTATCGAATAACGATATTGCGACAACCACGACGAACACATTAAATTCAGATTCTTGTTCTGTTTTCATTCAACACAAGGGGTGTTAAATAACTCTGTTAATAGAATAAGGAACTACGTAGAATCGACATCGACAATCTAAATATGTATACAACCAAAACTCCCCAAATCTGAGGATTTTGTGCAACAGTTAATCTACATATTATACATTATTGAATGTATTTATCTGTTTGAATTTAAATGTCTGTTTCCAATTTGAAATTAACAGCTTGTCACTAAATGCACAAATGTAAAAGTATATACCGTACATAAAAAATCATTTTTTATCTGTCTGTTTTTGTGCCGGCTTATCTATAAAACGGCTAAATTGATTTTGACGGACCTTACATTGTGGTCCGGGAGCCAGGTAAAAATTTGGTCAATTATTTCCTCTCGAGCGAAACTTGGAAACACATTATCGCGCGACAGCCGCGACTGATAAGTGTACACAGACTGCACAGTCTCATCTATATCTCATCATCTATCAGCCGCGTCCGTCAGCCGCGTCCGATGATGTGTTTCCAGCTTAATACTATGAATACTCTCGACCGTCAGCTGCGACTCCGTGGGTGGGGCGGGCATTGAGAAAAAAAAATTTTTTTTGTCATTTCCTCCTATTTGAAAATTTGTCAAATTATAGTTTATCTAATATTTTGCAGAAAAAACAAAGTCAGCTGACCATGGTGGATTATACGTCAGCTGGCTGCTTGAAAATGAAAAAAATATGAATTTTTTTCAATGATTCCCTCTCAACTAAAGATTTACCTGGTGATCGTTTGTATGCTATTACCCGGTTACATTATCTCGAGACTTGGCGTCGATGACGTCACGTCGTGTCGGCGCTCTGTTAAGGTAAGTTAGTAAGTCTAGTAGGATATTATTATAAACAATAAGATTTCCAACAAAACAAAGATTGTGTTAATTAATTTAATGTAGGTAATATTATTACAATGATATGATTAAAATGATGAAAAATAAATGAAAAAATCTTGGTTAAGTGGGTCAAAAAGTGTTTATTATAAATGTCCAAACTTAACAAAAATGTCCAACGTTGCAACAAAAACAATATTTTAACGTAATAGCAATAATAAAATAACAATAAAAGTCCAAACGTAACAATGAAATGTTTATAAATATACCACGAAAACAAGTCGACGCGTATCTGCAACGAAAGTGCTAACCGTACTGACGCGCCGTGGCGAGCGCGGGGAGGTGAAAGGAGAACGGGCCGGGAGGTTCGCATTCCAGCGAGGTCTCCAGATAATGTAATCGAGTTGTACTATGAATGAAAATAAATATCAGCTTGCTTTATCTCAGTGGAAAGTTTGTCAGCTGGTACTCATAGTGGTATTCATAGTATAAATCTCTGATGCATTTCAGGAATTTTTGAATGGGAGGGACTTGGTCATGAAAATCTGTCATTGGCTCCTGGACCATTGGCAGATAGTTGATAAAAAGGAGTAACTTAGGCTACTTTTGTTTTAAACCAGTTGTGACTAGCGACAAATTTATTGCACATACCATCTATCGAAATATAATATCAATTTATATTATTATTCGTATATTATTATGTAGATTGTCGGGAAATAAAAGATATCGTAACCTTTCATGGTAGGTAAATCTCGATATACTCACATCAAAAACTATTTGTAAAATAATATTACTTCTTTAAAAGTACCTAACTTTTTAACGGTTATTATGATGAATCCATATGGAATTGTATTATTGATTGAAACTTTTGATCAGTATTAAATTAATTATTAAATTTTGTTTCAATTTAACAACTATGAACATATTCAATTAAAAAGAATAAACAAACAAACGGGATAAATTGCCACAGTAATTTGCGTGACATATTTTCCCATAATACATATCCGTTATTGATCAATTGAATTATAATAAAACTGATGCCCCAACATTAACATTTTAAATATTCCTGGTTGCAGTGGTAGCGTTTGAGATTGCTGTGCTTGAGGCCTCGGGTTTGATATTCGGGTCGAACTAAATATTTGGGTGTTTTCCTTGTATTATATACGTATTTACAAAAAATAATATGTTTATGTATTTATTTCAGTTGTCTAGTACCCATAATACAAACCCTGCTTAGCTTAAGACTAGATGACGTTGTGAGTAAGATGTACGAAATATTTATTTATTATTTATTTATATATTATTTCGTTTACATTTTGTTTCACTGACCAATTCACTATTTCTATAGTAAAACATATTTCAAATTATTATTTTTTAAATCTACTTCAAATTACATACAATATCTTAAAATTCGTTTAGAAGAAACAATTTTCATTTTACCATGTTTTATTGTAAATAAATCTAACGCACCATCACAACAAAATATAAGTAAACTGCAATACATGTTTCGTGTTTCCCTTTTTTTAGAAATACCTATTTGACTTTTATTGGAAGTATGCTACTTGAAAATAAACACCCCTAGTAATATTGAAACCATTCGACAGTTTCTACTGTCAACTGTCTAACATGGCAGTTCAATAAAAGAAGCACCCGTATACCCTTCTACCCACAGCTGATAAGATCATAGACACAAACAGGAATGAAACCCGAACACACCAATTGGTTGATACCCTTTAATACAATTCCCTTTTATTTGTATTCGAATAACAGCTCCACTAACATCTAATAGAAATAACTAAGTTTAATTGAATCGAACAGTCCCTAACAAAGGGTGACAAGAATTTTAATGAAATGCAGTTACGGTTTAGTGTGGTAAACAACAAGTGAAATTCCGAAAAACTTTTGTGTTTGAACCAAATAATATTGTGTCACGTTTTCTAAAACTAATAGGTAAAGTTCTTAAACTAGTTATGAAATTATAGTTAAATTTTCAGGGCTAAACCGAGGTATTGGATTTTTTTCTATAAGAGCCTACCAAAGTGACTAAACTCTGCCTGATAGAGAGCATAAGTAATATTCAGGACTGGGGGCTACCAACCTCATTGTGAAGTAATTTAGTATTGTGATCCGCACCATGGCAGCTAAGTGAGACATTTCTGAATGACGCAGAATTTTTGGCGTCTGGTGTACACTCACCAACGAAAGACAACAGCATGAATACTGTCGTTTTAGGTGAGTCTTTTGTGTGAGGGTACTGCCCTGGTCGAGCCAGTCCATCGTTCTGAAATCAGCGTTAATTATTAATATCATATTTTAAACAAGTAATTAATATCCTCCTGCAGCAGGTATCTAATCTCTTATCCCCTTACCTCTTGTAGTTCCATCACAATGGTATAATGAGAATAAAAAGACTTAGAGCCATGGATTGAGTCCTATTAAAAGGGACATAAAAGCCAGATTACTCTGGTGAATACCAGATACTCATAGCTAAGATTAAGTAAGCAGGAACTTTCCTACGACAAACTGTGGGAGTTGGCTTTGTTGTGATCCAGAGAGTTAGTTTTCTAAATTTTCTTTTTAAAGCACTTTTTATGTCTTTACAAAAGTGAAGAAGATAAAAATATTTAATCTTTAAATTATTAAAAAAAATGTAACATTGATTGTCATGAACTTGAAAATCTATGAAAATCGTTATTGGGAAGTGAGTGCCCTTAAATATACTGACAACTGGTTCAACTTTCGAATTCAGTTCTTGCTCAGGGTTGCTGGGGTTCGATTCCAGTCGCTTCTTGGAAAAACTGATAATAAGGTAAAACCAGTTGAACTAGTAGCTGACCCCATTTATCTTGAGAATAACAAAAGCTATTAAGTTAATCTATAAAAAATGTATCCTATGGCCAAATTGAAAACTAAACTTGTCAAGCTTTATTTGAGTTACTACATAGACAAGCCATGCATCGGTAGATATAGACCGGCTTGACCAGAATAATATTCGCAAATTGGCTTCATAAAATATTGGTGTTAAACAATTATTTCTTTCTTTCGTCCATGGTTATGACAATCACTACTCTAATTTGGACCATCTGCAAATACTTCATTAAACTACGAAATTAGATGTTATAAATCAAATCTGACACATTGAGAAACAGATGATTTCATATATTTTTCTCATAATTTTTAGACGTTTGTAAAATAAAACATATTTTACGATCTACATATCAATAATTTGACACCTCTAAGCAGTGAATAAATTCAAAATAAATATTTTAATCATCTCCATTCCTTTCCTCTTTTCCATTAAAAAAAAATATAGCCAAGTGGCCTGAAGTGATTGGAAACAATCACCGAGGGTAAGCAACGACGGCGCGGTCAGACCTAGATGGGTGACCGTTTGTGGTATGATATGTTATGAACGTTTCCGTGATACAGAGGTCATGTAAAGCAGTCGGGCCTAGTTGTTATCATAAGATAACAGTCGTAAAGTTAATTAGAGACCTTTAGGCGGCTTAAAAACATCCAACGGCAAGATTACGTAGCCACAACGTGTTCCCAACACGCACTCGGCTAGCGTGGGGACGTATGGTGTTATCCATATCCTGAGAGGAGACCAGTTCCCAGCAATGGTACGTTATGGGTTGCTGTCGTATAAAGAACTCGCACCGTACAAGAACGAAATCGCACCGTCACCCCGATATGTAAATTTGAAATTATTCATATCTATTTTTCTTTTAATAAATTATCCTTAACTATTGAAATCTCATGAATATTAATACTGAATATACATTTTCTGCCTATTACTGGGTGATCATTAAAAACCTACATTTTGATTTTAATTAAGTATGTTAAAATGGAATGGAGTGTCTTAGACATCTCTCAAGTTTAAAGATTAAAAATCAATGCCACTCTATTTAGCTAAAAACACCTTTTTAGGGTTACGAAATTTATGACTCGGAACCCTTATAGATTCGTCATGTCCGTCAGTCCATCCGTCCGTCTTCGACTTACCGTCTAAACGGTAAGTGCTAGAAAGATGAAACTTTGCACGAATATGTGCTGTAATTACGTCGACAAAGTGCTGCAATAAAATTCTGAAAAATGTTTTTATTCGGGTACCTCTGCACGTAAAGTAGGGATGTTTTTTTTTTCTCGCGACTACCCCATTGTGTGGGGTATCATTAAAGAGGTCTTTTAAAAACAGTAAAAGGTTTCTAAGACGATTTTTTATTTAGGTATCCGTTTGCGAGATATTTAACTTTAAAGGGAACTTTTTTGTAAAACAGGGCGTCCCCCCCCCATGTAAAAGCTAAAAGGCTGGCTCAAATATACTGGAAAAATTCTTGATGGTAGTCCATATAATTAACTTTGAAGGAAAACTATAACGGATTAGATGACTTTGTTAGTTCAGGAGTACAAAATTAACGCAATAGTACGTAAACAAAACGATTATCCATTGGATACAATTTTAAATCCACGTCCCATTAAGGGTGACTGAGGGACCCTTTCCTGTGCGTGGCCTGACAAGCATATAACATTATACGGAGTAAAATTATCACTACTATTACCCCTATTAATGTTTTAAAGATCAATCAAGCATATAGCTTAATTTATATATACATATATTGAGCATGAGGTTATCCTAAATTACAGATGCCTCTGATATAAGAGAGAGTAAGAGAGTGAAATTGATAGGCTCCGGAATCGTGTTGCTCCAAATGTTTTTTAAATATTTCAAATACTTACATTTATATGAATATGATAAAAGTAATTATTAAAGTTAAAACTTTCTGATTCCATGATTTAATTTTGTAATGAACCGATAATGTATACGGCCGTCTATTCAAATACATGAAAGGAGATGGCAGTTTATTCAATTACGAGATTACCTATACAACTTTATCTGCATCTTTATTTAATGATGCTTGTCTTACCGTAATATTAACTATTCCTTCTTAGGCACCCCAATAAAACACTTCCGAGAAAATTGTTTCGATAGTTTCGGAGTTTATTGTAAGCGAGGACGTGCACATGAATTATTTACAGATAAGTAGATTAAATATGTCCTTGACGTATCCTGTTTGACATTTTAGGTGGCGCTTACATTACGAATATCATTTAAAAATATAAAGTTGAACTGATAGACGTCATGCTGCTTATTTAATTAGTTTATATCGTTACATGACATAAATTGCACAACTCCAAAAGCCGCCGACCTTCGAATACATACAGATAAATGTTTATTAGTGGCATTACTACGATCTAAGACGTGATATTTATTTTTCTAACACTAAAACGGCATCTGTTCAGTAGTCTAACAGCCAAATAGACATTAAAGTGTCGGGACAAAAGTCTTTAAAATATCTCCTAATTAGGTAGGTTTATTTCGGGGTCTTAATTTTTTAAGACAACGCTCGCTCTAGAAATATAAGCCGTGTTGTGAGGCATTTTACAATTATACAGATAACGGTCAAAAAAACAAAAACCAAAATCAGACTCACAGATAAGTAGGAATTACTATTATTAATTATATATATGTATAATAATATAAGTGATAATTACTATTTCCTAATATCTCCTTGATAAAATCGTCTTTGATAGGGCGAAGTAAAGCTGGAAACACATTATCGGACACGGCTGACAGCCGCGACTGATAAGTGTGCACAATCTCGTCAGTCGGTCTTGTGCCAAATATCTGTCGGAGGTCCGAACGCTCAAGGTCAGTCAAAGGTCACGTCCACGACTTACGTCCGATAGTATTTAATGTTCATACTCTAGGTCACGGCTGTCAGCCGCGTCCGTCAGCCGCGTCCGACAATGTGTCTTCAGCTTTAGTCTCACGTCCAAAAGTCTGTTGAAGCCGCTACAAGTTCAGGAATTAAGGGATTACATTTAAAAGAGGCAAAATTTGTATTAAAATCCGCGTAAAAAGGCCAAATTTGTAAAATGTGTAGAAAGTTATAGTAATTGAATTGCATATACTCACAAGAAGTCGCAAGATTAATAAAAGAACTGTTAAAAATAAAATTACAATATAATAATACGTTAACTATAAAAATATATTTCACAAAAATATCTTATCCAAATTCCAATACAAGTTTATAGTTATTTGATATAGTTACTTGACCAAATAAGCGAACATGCTAAGTAACACTACAACTATTTATCGATGTTTATAGTCGATAATGATGGGTACGATTCTTAGTTTTACGACTTTCTATCCATAACAAAAATAAGCTGAGGTCAAGACCGAAATGTTCGTGAAGTATTTGTAAGTTCATAAAAAGATACTAGATATGTTACGAAACTTAACAGCTAACTCATAAAATGAAAATATAATCTCATACGGGTCGTTTACGTTCTTAAATTAATAATTTGTTTTGAAAACTAACACTCGTAAAAGACCTTAAACTTAGTGGTGAAACTATTTTTGATATGGATTCACGTAACAAAAAATGTTTTATTTATGTTTAAATTATTCTCACTCCAGGATAAATACATACATATTTTCTCGACTGTGATCACTGAAAATTGCATCACATCACTAAAATAAAAAAAAACAGGATTAGGATTAGAAGGAGGAGCTTAATAATATAAACTTTTCAAACGATTTAATTAGCTTCATCTCTATATTGTTTGAATGTTATCAACATTCAAACTTATTTCATTAGTTTTCAAACTATATTTTTGATTATTCAAATTAAAATCACCGATAAGAGTTACAGTATCTTGCGTAAGCTTATGCCACAACATGTCACAAACTAGAGTTCAAATAGAATAAAATACAAAAGATAAACACTTTTAGTATATTAATTTGATATATGTAAGTGAAACTGGGGAGAAAGCAAGTGTTTCATATTCGTTAACTGTCAAAATTTCATGCAATCGACGTCATACTGCTTTGTCTGTTTGTCCGACGCGTGTCACTCCTATTATGTGACGTGGCTGTTCCGACGTCGAATGTACGTCATTTCAGAGTGACGTTTGACTGCCAACATGTCAGGAATGCAAGGAACAGGTAGAATATCGCACCTTTACCAACCAAATTATGTTCATTTAGTGAATTGGATGACAAATAACTTCTGATTAACAGAATGATGTCATCATATTGAACATGTTCCTAATAAGTAATTTAATTATAAAATATTCTTTAAAAACAGTTTTTTTAAAACAAAAATAATCGTTTTTAAAGAAATTATTTCAAAAATCGTTTAATTTTTATAGTTCAAGCCAATTAATGATATAAATATGTATACATATATATCAGTTTTTTTTTGCAACAAATAAATATTTAACGGATCTCGTTTACAAACTTCGAATTCGGTACATAATTCATTTTTGCAATTTAATAAACTCATCATATTGCCATCAAGATGATATCTCACAACACTTTGCATATGAATGCCGTACGTCAATCTGCCTTAAGCAAATAAAATGCCTCATCTTATTCAGGCAACAGCTGTTAACTGTGAAGTCAATCTTTTGACTACAACAATTCAAAAGAGAGAGAAGAGAGAGAGAGAGAGAGAAACACGTTCAAAAACTTGCAACCACATTTTGACATTCGGCATTTTTGCAACTTCAACTCTTTTGAACAGTCTTTAAAGTTCCATTTGCTTTAATTCCCGAAATGCAATTCAGAAAAGTAAGACGTATTACTTTTCCGAAATCCAATTTTCTGCTGACATCTCATCCGTCAAAATGAAAATAAAGGTCATGAGTTAGATTCGAAACGTTTGATTTACTGTTGTTTATTTATTTGTCACAATGCCGGCGACTGATATATGAACACTAAAATCGATTTCTGTAAACGTAATATGATACAACGCATGAGTACAAAGTAAGTTTACATGTTTGAATAAACATCTAAAAGTAACAGACAGCAATAGTGAATGTGTGTCTTAAACTCTGAGGCTAGTAAACTATAAAATTTCTAGCAAATTTCTAACGCTGCTCCTCCTTATCACATCAGCTATTAGCCAGTGAAAGCCCCGTTAAAATCGGTTTAATCGTTCTAGAGATTAGCCGGAAAAAACAGATAGTCAAAAATTGAAAACTTGTTTTTTTTAATATTATTATTTTTGTTTATTTATTATTTAATGTTATAGACAGACAATTTATGTTTATTTCATGTGTGTTTCATGTCCGAAATATGTATTACTGTTTCTTATTATAATTATTTATTTATAAACATTTATAAACTCTGTATAGACCCGACTAAATAGACACTAGAGACACAGAAGCATAAAAATCTGTGCATTTTTAGCGAAAAACATATTAAAAAATATTACAAACAAGTTTTGAATAATTTTTCTTTAAGCTCTAAACTTAAAAACCAACATATCCAAGTTTTATAAGATTAATGGAAATAAATATAGTGAAGCAACAGATTAAATTAGTTTTAATAACTCCGTGAGAAAGTTCTTCTATTTATTTTCTAATGTAAGTTCTTGCCATAAAACGTTCAGTAATCAATCCTTTCTGATGGTACAGATAATCCCTTCTCGTTTAATTGCTCTTATCTGTTTAAATCAGACCACCAAACATGAACACAGTCTTTTGGTAATACATTAATTTAACTCGAATACTGGACCTTACTTGCTGTCTATTTTAGAAGAGGAAGAGCTTTATTACGATTAAGATATATTTTGTATTCAAGATCAATATCGCGTCAACGTGGCGAAAAACGAGTTTCGGTTCATAAACCTCACCAAAGTATACATTGAATACCCACAAACGGAGTGGAGTGATCTGAACTTAAACGAGTAATTACAGTGCTTATCCAATTTGGCAGGGCAGAAAAACACGACCCCCCTTGCACAGGAAATTTGTTTTAAATTTCGACAACAATGGAGAGATTGCAAGACGGATAATTGCGTACGGGAACAGTCCGTGACGCCAACGACGGTATAAATTCACCAGCAATGAACGGTTAATAATAGCTTGAGTAAGTTAAATAGCCGTCTCAATGAGACCCCATGACAGCAATCCGCAGAATCTGCAATAGGGTATCGCATACCTCTCACCATTTACTTTATCCAACTCGTCAGGCATTTCTGATAGTATTTTCTTGATTGCTCAAGATAAAGAAAACAGAAAGACGATACTCCGAAGACGTAAAAAGTTTTACCATGTCAATAAATCACCTAGATTATAAATCGGTTTTACAACTTATAGGTGATCGGAAACTGCCATAAATCATAAGAGAAATGGGGGTTGATATTGTCAGAGTCCCTAGATACCCATTAGTAGGTGCCAATGTATTATTTCCTTATTCTCGAAATCCTCAAAGTGGAATAAAGTTTTTAATTATCCGTAGCGGTACAATAAAAGTAAAGAGTTTCGATCAAAACAAATCAACAGTTATAATTATAGTCATTAATCATTATAAAAATTCTTCATCGCCACCACAAATAAAAAAGCAATATCTACAATCTTGTATTCAGTTACATTATGGCTATCGAGAATCATTAAAGTAGGTGCAAGTCAACATCAAATCATGTCTGGCATCGATAAATTGACAAATTATTTAAATCACGTATGGTCTGTTGTGAACATACACGTGTTCATTTATATGAACGATGTTTTCATGAAGCTCCTGACCCATTCTTATATATACAAACAAATACACTTGGTGTGTCTGTGTGTAATATCAAATGATCAGTTTTTTACTAAATGTATATGACTATATGTATGGTTTACTTTCTGTCTCTCTGTTTGTTCCGGGTTCTTTAGTACGGCTCGACCGATTTTGACGGGACTTTTACTGGTATAAAGCTGATGATACAAGGAGTAACTTTGGCTTAGACTAGCTTCGCTCCGCGGTGTTACTCGCGATTTACAACTACAACCGCGGGTAGCACCGCGGAACTCGGGAATAATTAAATAAAGCTTAGAGTACAAGATAAAAAATAAAATATTTTTATTAGAAGTTGTTTTAATGGAATTGCTCTTCTTCTTTGAAAAACTTAGAAGAAACTTTTGTTAGAAAGAAAGCTTATTATTTAAGAGTATGTTACTACATTCTAAGTATTCTAGTATGACCGCCTTATTGGTCAAGTGGTTAGCGTATGCAGCTGCTGACCAAGAGGTCGTGAGTTCGATTCCCGGGTTGGACCAATGTTTGTACGATCTGCAAATATTTGTTTCGGAGTTTATGTGTTTTCTATGTATAATATGTGTGTATTTTCAAAAATAAAGTATGTTTCATCACCATCATCATCATCAGCCTATCGCAGTCCACTGCTGGACATATTCTCTCTCATTCTCTCGTTCTCTCGGACTCTCCCATTGCACACCACTCTGATCGGTTTTGGGCTTCTCGCATCCAGCTCCTGCCAACCATCTTACGCAGGTCGTCACTCCACCTCAGTATGTTTATGTATTTATATCAGTTGTCTAGTACCCATAGCACAAACTCTGCTTAGTTTGCGACTAGATGATGTGTGTTATTCGTTCGAAATATTTACTACGAATAGATATTATCCTACTAATATTATAAACGCGAAAGTTTGTGAGTATGTATGTTGTTCTTTCACGCAAAAACTACTAAACGGATTTGGATGAGACTTTCCAGTAATATAGCTTATATATCAGAATAACACATAGGCTACTTTTTACTGCAGTAATCGAGATACAAGAGGGCGGAGCCGCGGGCGGAAGCTAGTTATTAATACATAAGATGAGGATTTACTAACGTGTGAACGGCACCACGTCTTTAGCCAGTGGTAACCATTTACCATAAGATAAATATTACAGGAAAAGCTATTCCTTCTTTATGCTCGTCTATTGTGTAAAACTTCAATATATATACATGTCGTGGATTGATCGTGAACTAATAAATCGTTACCGGAAATGTCGTGGATTGATACTATGGTGCGACGGACAGCGCCATCTAAGAATTATTTCAGTGAATTAATAAATCGTCAACGGAAACGCAAGTGGCGCCCTCCCGCTTGGACACGATCGTCGGTAGAGGGGATGCAGCGATGACTGGCGGGAAGATATGGCGGTGGTCATTCTACCTCGGACAGTCTTGGCATTCGCTCAGTACCAACGCACGTGTTTGTTTCCATATTGTAAAAACCGTTAGTAAAATAAAGTTATTGTGATTTCAATTATCTTTCGTTAAAGTATCTAAGTCAGTGCCCACATTTATCAAAAACTATGTCGGATCATGATGAAGACCCGATGTTTCGCATCTCGGCCACCCCTGATGCGACATCAGAAGTTGGGATTACCATGTGTTCAAGGCTGTTCGCTATCTAAATTATTTAAAGTATTTTGAGTGTTCTTTGTGTGCGTTTCATGTGTGTTTGTGGGGTCCCCCGCGACACAGGAATTTGTATTCCTAATGCGGGAGTTCTTTTTTTTTAAAAAAAAAAAAAAAAAAACAGTGTTCGTTGTGTTTCTTAATTCAAATCGATAAATAAAGTTTTGGTCAAAAATAAGTAACGGCAACAACAAGAAAAATAAAATGGAAAGTTAATTAAAGATGCCGGTATATAGAAATCATAAATTGACATGTAGTCCATATCTGGTTTTTAGTAACAGTTAAAAACGAATTTAAATCGTTTTAGTTTTCAGGAATGTTGTTATACGTGCGGTACATAAAAAAATAAAAAAGTAAAAATAATGCGGGTACTTCACGCTATGTTTCAGTGTGTTCGTGTGTATAACGCTTTCTTTCCAGGTAGTAAAGATTGTGCCAAGCGATGGAATCTGCAACCGTGCTTTGTACGGGATCGACAGAGAGTGCAATGTGATAGAGATGCAATGCAGTTTACCAGTGCCGACACGGTAATGAGTGAGGTTACTGAAAAGCTTGTGAGTTGTTATTAACGCTACACTGGTAAGATCGAATCATATTTTCATATCGAGTTTTGATTTATTTTTACGTAATTTTGGTTTGTGGTGTACGAAAGTAAACCGTGTGCGCAATTTAAAGCGATAAAACGATCGATAACGCGTGTAAGAAATTGCCTAAGGCTGGTGTAAAGCTGTGGCTTAACAAAGGGGATAATAGTAATCGTAGTTGATTGAATTTTAAGACTAAATTCATGCTCTGTTTCTATCATGGTTTTATATTGTGAATATTTTTTTGACGTGATGAAAACTAATTTTTATACCTACCGGTGCATAATAAACTAGGCGTTGCTTATTACGATTTCGCATTGTTTACCGAATGGGTGACGAATTAATAGTAGTGGCAGTTTAAGTGGCTGCTTATTGCAACGTTAACCCACTACTTGAAAAAAAAATAAAAAAAAAGTAAGTTTCAATCGATTAACGTAATATCAAACAAAGTAGTGCTAACGCATTAAGTATGCAAAAGATAAAATACCCACCACGTTGTGATTACTTGAATTATTTTTATTTTTGGGGACGGAAAATAGAGGTAAAATTTTAACAAAATACAATGTGTATACCACTACGATCATGTAAACCGCAGTACTACTGGTCATGTTTATCGAAATGCAAAGTATTGACACCGGTAAAGCCTGTGTCGTCTTTCGATCTTGGTAGCGCGAGTTCTTTGATGCTATTGCTAAAGTTATTAGGACATTACGGAAAGTTTTAAAAAACCCTTAGGTGCCAGGTTTTCAAGGAACTTCTAAAGTGTTAAGTTTGCTAGACAGCAGTGTGTTGTTTGTGAGACTTATAAGGGTCAGGTTAGGCCGAGCTTTTATAAGGTTTAAACACTAGTCGGTGCAAGAATACTAAGTCATCAAGAATAGTAGTCATCGGACAATTTCTGTGTCTGGTTGGCTAATTTATGTGTTAAGTTTAATGGCCTTAAATTTTAACTACACGGGATGACGAGCAAGTTTGTAAAGACATTATTGAAAGCTTGACAAGTGATCTATTGCTGGTTATTTTAAATCATTCCTTCCTCAGTGTTTGAGTGTTTACACACACTTTTGTACTACGGTGTCTTCTGAGTAAGTGGCTTGTCTCCGTTGAGACTGGCCGCCGTGACAGAGATTAGTCATCATATTGTCGTTCTATTGCAGACTAGTGACGGTAATCGTAAGCAGCCTAATGCCTATCACAGCATCTTCTTGCTGTCTACGCGAGCTGAGCGCGTGCTGTGATGTGCTGTCTGCCACTGCCTGGTGCCTGGCAAGCGCGGATCTCCGGTCTACTCGCCGCCTGCTGAGGTGCGGACCTGCTGTCTGCACTCCGCTCCGTGAGATGTGGACCTGCGGTGTGCGCGTCATCTGCGTGACGTGCGGCATACGGTCTGCTCACGTTGTGCGCGAGGTCCATCCTCCTGGTTACTCACTGTCTGAGGGAAGTAAAACCTTTGTTCTGTTCTCCATCTAGCAATTGAACGCTGGATGCGTGCTCAGCCTTCTTCGAGAGAAGTGAGTGACACCAGTGGTGCTAATGTGTTTAGGCCCTTGAGAGAGCACATACGTACGCAGTATGGATCTGTTTTTACAGCTTTGCTCTCAGGAAAAAGTTATTTGTCATACATTCATAGTTTTCAATCGTTAGAGCCTATGCTACGAATACGTGAAAACGACAAGCAAACTTGACCTCTGTCGTGTAACAGTGTAGGGCGGGTGATGTAAGAACGGATTCTATCGTTCACGATGCACGGAATTTTATTTTTATTGGTGTTCAATCTGAAGCTATTTAACACTTAAAGACAGACCCTTGTCTGAGCTCACTTGAGTGCACGCTTGCGCCCATGGGTAAAAAAGAAAAAAAAAATTAAGGTCATTTTCTTTTCATTCCTTCAAAGTATATGCTTCAGATCCTAACACGAAACTGGGTAAATTACTTCAATGTTCTCTTTGTTTATTTCGGAACATGAGCTAAATGATAATTATCAGGTAGGCGAACTTGGGTGGTGTTCTGGGTGCTGTATCACTCCAGGGTGTCTCATCACGAATGATACGTGTTGTCATAGTGACAGCTATCTATTAAAGGCCCTTAACTGTAACCGTACCTTTAAATACGCTCATGATAAGTTGCAAAAAAAATGCCGGATTACCGGAACATAACTGACGAGATCGATGTAGAAGAAGGTAGTTGTGATTTTGAGGAGTGTTAAACTTAAGTTTGCATGATGGTTGGACCGTACTAGAGGTTGTCGTGTGGACTCCTGGGTAGAGTCCTGGGTAGACTCGGCGTTCCCATGTGGGGTTCGCACAAGGATGAGTAACTGGAGGTTACTGTTCTATGGTATAGCAAAATAATCACATGTAGAGCTTAAGTATTTTGGTTTGCCTAGTACGATTGATGTCTCTAGTGAGAGAGACAACGTGATAATCAAGTCAGTTGTGTTTTGAGTGTATCGATTATTGTTTTTGCTATTATTTGATGAGAAAATCATTGGTTTGATGTTAAGGATTTTGAAATTGCCTTGATTTGCTGGTGCAATTTCACGAGACAGAGCTATGTGATGCTGCTTATTGAATTTTGTTTCAGAGTAACACACAGAGACGTGTGTCCCATAGGATGGCCGTGTTGGAATAAATCAAACGAAGTTTCAGTCGGCAACGGTGAAATGTCACAACTGCGACGCGGCAACGCCGTACATTTCGCAACGAAATGTCTACGTGGCAACAGTGGAGGAGCTGGCGCGGCAGGAGGCGCAAGCAGTTCCAAAGCAGCGCCTGCAGCAGCGGCGAACAACGCATTCCCAGCGGTACGCTGATGATCACTGGTGGGTCTTATCCATTTTATTACGATTCTGGTGCCGAATGCTCTCTCATCAAAGATTTTGTTGCGTCAAAGCTTAGTGGAAAGCGGGTAAATAACACTGTCAGTTTGACAGGTATCGGTCATGGTAGTGTGAAAAGTACCCTACAAATTACGAGACTAGTCGTGACCGCTCTTGGCAGGACGCTTTAAGAGGTTCAGCTGGCTATTAACTCTACTATTAATGGGGTGACTAAATCTAGCCCTCTCGGGTTGATGATAGGAAAAGAAGCACGGCCACTTGGTTTAGTGACCGCTGATGATGAGGTGACTGACGTTAATTTAGATGAGATTAGAGAGCAAGCGACACAGAATAATGAGAAAAATGCCAATTATGATAAAAATCGATTTGATCAAAGTAAGGCTCAGGTTTCTAAGCTAGCGATCAATGATTGTGTTTTGATTGAAAACGAGGAAAGGAATCAAACATTCCAGGTCCATTTAAGATTATTCATGTAGGGGGACAGATACTTACCAAAGGCGCTTGACTCTAAGCGAACGTACAAATAATCATGGGGGGGTACCCATGACCGTGTGAGAAAGATCCCCGATCACCAAGTTCCTCGAGAACTAGATGTCACAGTTGTAAGAATGGCTTGTATACTCATACTCGAAATCTACACGGAATCGCTGGTGCGATTTCTGTCTGTGTTGGTGCACGGAACGTTTCATGTGTTGGAGCACATGTTGCGTGAGATCTCTGAGAGTCGTTGGTGCGATTCTTGTCCGTGTTGGTACACGGAGCGTTTCATGTGTTGGAGCAGATGTTGCGTGAGATCTTTGAGAGTCGTTGGGGCGATTCTTGTCCGTGTTGGTGCGCGGAGCCCCTCATGTGTGGAGCATATGTGGCGGCAGATCCGTAACAAATCGTTGGTGCGATGATAGTGAAAGATTCAGGAGTTGAGTATGCATTGCTTATGAATTATGGTAAAGAATAACAGAACTGATAGAATTACCTTGGTTGGTAATTTTGACTTGTTGGTCGGATCTTTTGCAATGAATGATATAGTGAAGGGAGCACTGTGTATGTAAACTTAATTATTTTAAGTCATGAAAGTTGATGATTGTACCTAGATTTAGGAGAAACTAAGTACCAATGAGAAACTGCTACCTTTGGTTCTATTGGCAGGATAGCCGAGCCAGTTTACTCTGAGTATATTTTGTCCACAGGTACTACACCCGAGGACGGGTGCTAGTCAGAGATGGCCGTGTCGTGGATTGATCGTGAACTAATAAATCGTTACCGGAAATGTCGTGGATTGATACTATGGTGCGACGGACAGCGCCATCTAAGAATTATTTCAGTGAATTAATAAATCGTCAACGGAAACGCAAGTGGCGCCCTCCCGCTTGGACACGATCGTCGGTAGAGGGGATGCAGCGATGACTGGCGGGAAGATATGGCGGTGGTCATTCTACCTCGGACAGTCTTGGCATTCGCTCAGTACCAACGCACGTGTTTGTTTCCATATTGTAAAAACCGTTAGTAAAATAAAGTTATTGTGATTTCAATTATCTTTCGTTAAAGTATCTAAGTCAGTGCCCACATTTATCAAAAACTATGTCGGATCATGATGAAGACCCGATGTTTCGCATCTCGGCCACCCCTGATGCGACATACATATATACAAGACTATCTGAGTCCTGCGGTGTTACCCGCGGTTATAGTTGCAAAGCCCGAATAACGATGCAGAACAAAGCTGGTCGAAAAGGAATACTATGTATTTAATGATTAGTTTATCTTTATGTCATCAGCTATTTGCTCGTGAAAGTCCCGTCAGGATCGGTCATGCCGTTCAAGAAATTAGCCGAAATAAACAGGTAAACAGTAAAAAGTAAAAAAACATTACTTTTTTGATGTACCGTATATACTTTCATATGGATTTAGATAATATACAATAACAAACATAGTATGTATTCAGTTTTACCTATTTATACAGGGTGTAACCAGACAACTTCCGAAAACGAAAGATGCAGCATCAGCACCCCAAAACTTATTAAAAAAAACAAACAGTTGTCCTTAAAAACAATTGTATCCGGAAAAAACAATGTGACAAGATTTTTGTTCATTTCAGAAGCCACCAATGTATTGCGCACACAGTAGCTAGGTCAATGCCTTCCATAACTATTTAATTTAACTACCTACGGCGTCGTCGGTAAACTAACGCAAATACCTACTTAGTGACTGTATTTTACTTACATAATTGTCTTCGGTCATAGCACAGCTGATCCTGTCTGCCAGAAGTAGTGCCTACTGCCTGGACTTTGTGAATTTTTTTTCTTCTAACCTTATTCACCGTTTTATTCGATATAGGGGTTCCTTGACCTCTAATTAACTTCGCCGTAGTTCGTGTTCCTAACCAAGGATTTAAACCGGTAAATAGGTACACTATAGCACTAATCATTTGTCCGTATTCCCTCGCACTAAACATTATAAATAACCACTTTCTTTGTTATAATAAAAGCACCTATTTTTAAAATACCTTAATAATCATTTGTCCGTATTCCCTCGCACTAAACATTATAAATAACCACTTTCTTTGTTATAATAAAAGCACCTATTTTTAAAATACCTTAACACTAAAATTAGATAAAAAGAGGATAAAAACGAAATAACTACTTAATTTACTTATACCTACTAAAAAAAAAGCGCAAAAATTATAATGCACCACGCGAGTGTCCAGTAGGAACATTGAAGACCGACTGGTCTATTCGGTGCCGCTATTTATAATATTAGAGAAATTTAAATTCTTTGAAATATTTAAATAGCCAGTAGTTAAATAGGTACCTTTCGGCAAAACTCAAAGGCGCCGCCGTTGCGCCGCACACCGCTATGACGCGAATTCTCTGACATTAGGTAGGTTAGGTAAATATTTAAATGACGAAAGTTTCAAAGTAATTCATTTGTATTGCCTGCCTTGTTGGTCTAGTGGTTAGCGTATGCGGCTGCTTATCGAGAGGTCTCGGGTTCGATTCCCTGGTCAAACCAAATATTTGTGTGATCGTCAAATATTTGTTTCGGAGTCTGGGTGTTTTTCTATGTATAATATGTATGTATTTACAAAAAACAAAGTATGTTTATGTATTTATATCAGTTGTTTAGTATCCTCAACACAAGTTCTGCTTACTTTGGGACTAGATGATGTTGTGTGTAAGATGTCCAAAATATTTATTTATTTATTTATTAATGGCGGCAAAACTCATAGACCACGAGTCTTTGTTTTGAGCCGACGCATCAAACATGCCGCTGTAGCGTGAATAGCGAAAACACACATACACGAAAACAATATTAGGTTTTTTCAACAAACAATTTTAGGTAGGTAATTACTGGGACGGTCATTAAACCGCGCTCGGACGCATGTGTACTCTGGCCAGCTGATTTTATTGTAACATACATTGCAGTTATATTGATTTTATTTGTTTTTTGGTTTTCTAAATGTGATAATTAGGTTGTTAGGGTCCTGTTTTGTTGTACTATGTGTATGTGACCAGAAATAAACAAAAAAAAACTTAGATAAGTAAACATATATTTTGGGTTTTTTTTTCGCTAAACCTATTCAGTATCATGGTCTGAATGCAACCTCGAAGTTTTTGGTATGTGTCTTTTTACACCCTGTATAGATCACATGGTTTATTGCCACCCCGGCTTAAATTTTAAAGAAGGGAACTAAAGACATCATTTCTCCATAAAACAGTAGTGGGCTAAAATGATAAAAAAACTAAGTAAAAGAAATTGATATTTTTGTCAGGAGTAAAAAAAACAAATGTGCAATTTTACTCGTATGCCTACCGTTTTTACAACTACCAAACTGAGGGATGGAAATAGTCTCGAATTTATTACTCGTGTACTCAAGTGACCTTTTGTAGAAAAAGATGAATATTGGTAATGAGGCGGTGGCCACCACTCTTAGATTCTACTTAAGCTTTCCATCAGGCTGAGCAGAGTCATTTTGGCAGCATTATATATAAAAAAAAATACGTGTGATTAAAACCAAAACTGTGTTTCATTAATTACACGAAAATTTAAACTAAGAAGAAGACCTTCACTGGTGGAATTAGTTACTCAAATACTAACCGCTTCCATTAAAGTTTTCGTACGTGCGCCCCAAAATTTCCTTCACCTAATTAACATCAACATAATATCTTTACTTCATCACCACGGTAAGTTTGTGCGTTGTCTTTTACGTGACTTCTCACCTCACTGATTTATCTGGAGACACACTAACCGCGAACTTAGCATATTACTTTGCTAATGGAAACCTTAATTAATGCTTAAACTTTACTTAAATCATTATCTTGAGACCACTATTCTTCATTATTTTGTTTGAGTCATATAAATAAGTTAGATGTCACGGTTCGCATCTTGTATGAGACATTAATAACTGGTAGTGCATTGTGTATTACAATAGGGGCAGGAAGTTTGTAAACCGATTATGCTGATCGGGCGTCACTCAATATGACAAAAATACAATCAATTGCAACGGATTTATGAATAAGATATCGATGCTCTGATTTTATCGATGGGTACTTAATCGTGTTTAACACTTGTATTCTGCCATGTCTGACATACGGATGTCAAACTTGGGCCTTAACAAAAAAGCAACAAAACAAAATAAACATTTGTCAGAACGGGATAGAAAGAAACGTACTTGGGGTGAGAAGAAGAGATAAAATACAGATTAAAAGAATCCAAGGAAAGACTAAGTTTACAAAAGTGCAAACAACTTGCAGAAAACTGAAATGGCGTTGGACAGGGCACATGTTGAGAGAAAAGAACGAGAAATGGACTAGAATCATTACAGAATGGTACCCAAGGGGTAACACAAGAAGCAGGGGAAGACAGAATCAGCGATGGGAAGACGACTTAAAGAAAGTAGCTGGACCGGAATGGTTACGCATAGCAAAGCACAGAGACGAGTGGAAAGCCTTAGAGGAGGCCTTTGTCGAAAGACAAGCTGGAAAGAAGGGAAACCGAGCGCCGATTCAGTAAATAATATATTATGTAGTCTAAGTTTTTATGTTGAATATATTTTTTTTTTTTTTTTTTTTTAAATTAAGTAGTTTAAAACTCTGTTAACCAGCATTAAAGGCTTATTTTATTTATTTTATTTACTTAATCGATGCCATAAGAATAAATGCTTCCTCTGGTTAAACCTAATTAGGGATGCACCGAGATTGATTCTAACGATAATACTCTTTTTTGTAACATTTATACAGCTTAAACACATTAAATAAGGATATGAGTTATTGACAAATAAAGTTCTGGGAATCGTTGTATCATCGTATTAATTCATTCAACAATCATTATACGGTCAACTGCACCTTGACACTCAATAAACGATCACATGCAATGAGGGACGCAACACAATGAATTAATTGAGCAGTTTATGAATAATGATCAGCCAAATGCAAACACAATTTTTCAATTCTGATAATCATGCGTCATTTTTAAAGACAATATCTAATAGTAGAATAATAAGATCAAATAGAGGGCTAGATAAATTCAGTCCTCGTCGCGTTTGGATCTCGATCGCGCGGCTCTGATAAAACTAAATGCGACGGGAACAATAACCGATGCACTTCCTTTGACAATAGACGCGGTCGGACCGGCTGGCGACCAGCCGATGCAAGTCAATAATTTATACGATGCCCAGAGATCGCAACGATACGCTCCACTAAACCGATCAATAATCCTAGAAAGTGATAAGACCAATGGAAAAGTATCAAATTGAAATGTCAGCAAGGTATAATCAAGAGACATTCTACAATTTATAACACGGTGGGAAGTTAGACGCTGAGTAAAATGGACTGTGGTAATTATAATATAGTTACTTGTCTAGATTCCGTGCTGGTGGTCCACTCTATGTGTTCCTGCAGATGTCTTTTTTCTTGTTAGATATATAATAGATAAACATAAAACAAATTGAGCGTGGTCTAAAACTATTTCTATGATAGCCATAGACAATGTTCCATTTCAACGCAAGATGTTTACGTCTTTAAGGTTAATAATTTGAGTCGTTTTATGGTACGGATATGGCCGAGACAACACGAGGCACGCTTAGTTTGTCTTGGGCGACAAACACAAATATTAGACACGAACAACCAACGGTACGGAATAGCAAATCACAGCGTATTTGTATAAGAAACGTACTTTGAAGCAGGTTGTATTAGTAAACAGAGCAGTGAATGTTTAATACAGTTAGCTGCCAATGACAGTGGAATGTGCCAAAGAAAACTAAACTTATTTATTTGTATGTGATTTAGGAAAATTGTTACAACATTTTAATAACGTTTAACTTTTAAACTTAATTACCTGTAGATGTTTCCAATTTAAAAAATACTTGTATAAAATATTCTTATCTAAATGTTACACATTACAATCAACTCTCGCTTATCGTGGTCAGTAGGTACCAATAAAAACGACAGGTGTAAAAGAACATACACAAAAATGAACTTCATTATAACTTGTCATACGAATAAAAAGTCGTTCTCAATGTACCACTTTTACACAACTCAGTTCCAAGTCCAAGACTTCCAGACAACAAAAAAATCTACTTTATTCATGAAAGAAACTTTAGCATCAAGTTTATATTAAAATTCGTAGTGTAATGGAAACAATGCATTATGCATTGACTCGACTTGACACAATGACATATGGAGTAACTTTTGTTTGACGTTAGGATAGTGAATTTAAAAATATCAAGTACTACAAGAACGCTAATACATGACTATACATGGGAAGTTTCTACCGATTTTCACATTAAATTTAAATATGTATTTTTTTATTTGGTTAACCATTTATCTGTCCTTTTTTTGTTAAAGAACAAAGCGAATGCTCATCTTTAGTGGACGCTGGTTTTACGCATAATTGGAACTCCTTTTTGCGCACCAGTCGCATTTGAAATGATCTTGGTATAAATCCAACTTTTTATATTATAATGTTTTTACTAGTTTGTGCATTCCTTCAAACTTGATGAAACCTAAGTGCCGTGTATTTCGTTGAACAAAAATCGCTGAAAGAAGGTATGGTATTTTTTTTTTTTATTTATTATGTACAGAAACAGACAACAAACAATAGACAGTGTCCAAAGATTATGAGAAGTTTAAGAAAAATTCTCGCGTTTATCTAAACATAGGTGTTTATTGACCGTTAAAATAGGTTTGTTGAAACTTTGTAACTAACAATTTGAATTCAGACATCTATGTTTATACAGCACAATGCTTATGGTCATAATCATATGGCTCGAGTGCATATAAATTACAACGTGGAATCCATCACGATTCGTCCTAATACAACGTGTAAAGTATCCGATGGCTATCAATTTAGGCATTCTTTTATACACATTGATGGTGAGATATTGTCTATACATGCAGTATAAAAACAATAATGTAAGTTCTGTTAGGGGCGTGACTTGCGTATGCGCCGCGTGGGCCAAGCGTCGGTGGACATTGTTCAAACCGCGCCGCTATTAGAGCCCAAACATCAACGTTGAGATTTTATCGTAATTATTATGTTCTATTATTGCTATTTACACAAGTAAATTCCAGTGATCCTATCGTGTAATTATATTTTCTTTTTTCTAAAAGTCTGGTCTAGTCACGATAGTTAAGCAACAATATTTTATGCTATTTTATAATGTGATACTTGCAAACATGTGAATCTCAGTGAAATGTTATTTCTACCTTTTTAATATTTTTACCTAGACATAATAAATTTAACGAAATTTTGATTGAAACCCAAAATTTCATCTAAATTGGTAATCCTATATTATTTCTATTTATCCTATATTATGTCCGTGTGGTGACGGATTAGGAATACAAAGTGTCACCACCCCTATTCATTCTATGGGTGTCGTAAGAGGCGACTAAAGAAACAAAATAAGCAGTGGCAGAACAAAATGCCAAGAGAAGGAGAACTTGAAATAAACCCTTACCAACTCGTCTGGCCAGCGTGGTATAGTAGGCCAAAGCATCCTTTCAAAGGAGAGGCTTATGTCCAGCAGTGGACTGTTAAAGGCTGTTGATGATGAAATTAGTATTTGAGGTGGTTGATTGATTGGAAGCCTAATTGCAGACGTTTCCGTTACAAAATCTAATTTCAGCCGTATCGTAGTAAACTTATATCAAACCCTAAATTTGAAAAAAAATACTTGGAGAAAACCATAACAGTAAAACACAAACACAACTTTAGATATTAAGTTCCATTATATTTTACTTTTTCTGTGAAACTATATGCTTGTTATTGTTATTTATTCCAGACATACTTACATACATTGCACATTACAGCAATTGATGAAAATAAATTTATTAAAATTTACTTTCATCATATTCAGCATCAGCCCGTTGCAGTTCACTGCTGGATAGAGTACAGGCCCAAGAAAAAATTAAAATTATCTAATAAACAAAACATACAAGAACAGTGGCTTAACGTTATCCAACTAACGGCGCATTACTTTGTACAAACACTAGATATCATTCAAATGCTTGCACAAGAGTGGATTGTCACGATCCTTTTGTAAGCTTTACTCACAGTTGTCAGTTTTGAACCGAAAATAAACCAATAAGTAAGAAACTTAATAGTCCGATTCTTTAGTAATTCATTCAATTGCGGTAAGTATCGCGTGCGGTATATTCCGTACAAATTAATTTTTAAGGACGTTTGATACGTGCCTTAAACCATTTATCTCATTAATTTACTTACATTTTTATCTCAAATTTCTGGAGTGAAAAGCGTTTGCTTTGCAACACATACGATTAGACAATTGTAGGAGCCTACTTCAATTAAAGAAATAGTACTTGATAGTAATACCCATATTACTATCAAGTACTATTGCATTTAAATAAAATTTATTATTTAAATTAAATTAAACTACCTTTTTCCGCGACTGCGCCTGCTTCTATAATGGTTATTTGGGTTAAGTCAAATCAAATCAAATCAAATCAAAACCATTTTATTTCAAGTAAACCATACAACGGCACTTTTGAAACGTCAAGTAGTAAGTCAGTAGTCAGTCGTGAAGCTAATCGTCTGTTCCAATTCGTAGATCCTATGGAGAAGAACAGACAAGAAACTCCATGGACACTCTTTTCCAACATTGTTTTTACAATTTTTGGTTACATTGTTTAAGGCATTTTATTAAATGTGAGTACAATGTAACGATGCTGAATTTTACACAGGTAGTGTCCAAAAATAATTAAACAATAAATAGAATAAATAGAAGTTGTGAGATGACCAGCCCCGACCGTATCACGATTAAAATATCTAATAGATATTTTAATATAGAAACATAAATTAGACGAAATAGTTACATGTGAGCTAACCCTTAAAGCTAATTAAGCGGAGCACGACACAGGATCACCGTGTCATGAGTGTCATGAGTCCACGAGATCATGCCGTCATGACTTGAGAGAAAGCAAATTAGACCTATTAGTAAACGCCACAAGAAAGCTCGGGAATCTGTAAGATGGGCCAGGGCCTGTCGGGTGTGGCAATTAATTATGTAACGTCGTGATGGTAACTTTTCTATGTCTCTTTATCTACCGTACTGACCTGTTAGTCGTGGAGTGATCAAAGTAGCTACAATCACTCCACGACTAAGTAAGTAAGTAGACTTGTTAAGTAAGTAAGTAGCTACGATTAAAGGTCGTGGTCTCAATTCCTATCTATTGTAAACATAAGAACTAATAGAACTACCTTTAAATGACATAACATTACAATTATGTACACCTAAAAAAATTGTTAACATGAAAATGCTTTTACACCGCTAAGAAATGTTTAGTCTAGAATTGTATAGATAAATAGATATGGTTATTATTTTCCTTACTCCTTTTTTTTACATTATAATTATATAACAACAAACATTTAATGCTCAAAATAAATTCGTTTTCGAAGTTTAGTAACTAAGTAGTATTTTAAAGATTTCCTTCTCATAAATTATATTCTACCTTATAAATATATCCGTGCTATCTATATATTGTGAAATGTATCTCACAGTCATAATATTGTAAACCACCTACTGTCACAACCACATTTTTTTCAAATAAATGTATTATTATTATACTTATGAATATACTGACAACTAGTTCAACTTTCAAATTCAGTTCACCCTCAGAATTGCGAAGGTCATTCGCTCCGTGGGCAAACTGATATTTAAGTAAAACTGCTTCAACTAGTAGCCGACCCCAAATAATACAAGCTGGGAACTAATACAAGTCAAATATTTGATGGTTTATTTATTGATCGGAAGCCTCCATTCCAGTCTGGCTTTTTATACGATGTTTAAAGGGTATTTTAGGTTGTAATAGTAGTATACGTGTACGTTCATAAATACACTCTCACCTGTATCCCCAAAGAGGCAGGCAGATGCGCATTATACACCCACATTTTACGATTGCGCCTAATAATAACCCTACAGTCGTTAACTGGGTGCTGTTTGAATTGAATATGAGAAAAGTAGAAAGGGTGCTTATGTGGGCTCATTGAAGAGTGCAAATCGAACTATGTGCTAGAATAAAAATGTGTATATAAATATGTGTTAGTATAAAAACTTACACTTTGGTGCGGCCAGGGGGTGTCACCACGTCCAAGGCGGGTCGATGTTCCGCCTTCTACTGTGTAGAGCGGTAAGAGCCGCCACATTGATCACCCAGTGATGTACCCCGGTGATGGGATATGACAGGGGGGACTTCAGAAGCGGCTCATGTGTTCCTTGAGCTCCTCCCTACTGCCGAGGTAGGCTCCCGCGCACTGAGAGTACCACTCACGCCCTTCGTATCCCCCTCGGAGGGTATCATATCTTATTTCTAAAATGTATTAAAATACATTTTACAGGTAACAGTCATCTGTTGCTAATTAAAATTAAGTTTTCTATTCTCTATTCATGATATTATTCTTATTAACTGTAAAGAAATATTACTGCCTCGTGATTAAACATAATTCAATGTCTTTTATTTAATATAAATAATTTAATTTCAAAAGATACGTAACATGTATGAATACATTAAGTAGGTTAAAATTAAAGTTAACTTTGATTTTCATTATACAACTTATTTGACTCATAACATGATAACGGTCTACAAAAACATGAGGTGCTTTCAAATTACCTCATTAACACTCGTATAAATACACACAAGTTGTAAATAAAATACGTATGAATAATTTTAATAAAACTTATAAATAGTTAGGCCTTTTCATTTTTTATAAATTAAAAGTATGATATAACTATACTATAGCTTTAATGTAGATATGTATTGTATGTTTTTTAAATTCTATAAGGAACTTTTACGCACAACGTATGTCAGTTGCACCGTGTCCTGAACATTTCGCTAGCTACTTACTGTTTAAACACAATTTACATGAATTTGAACAAAGCTTTTGCGTCATCGTTATTTGGTTCCGATAGAATTATGTGAAATGGAATATTTCGGCGCCTTTCAAATTCAAGTCGGTCATATTTGCATGTGAACCTTAAATCCAAAATAAACTTTAAATAAGTAGTACAATCAACCAATTATTATTGTTTGCAATGTTTTTCTTGTAATATCTTGTGTCCTGTGACTTTGTGCATGGGATTGAGAATTTTGAATTGTTATGATAGAAGAAAGTTCCATGGAAAACCGTGTGTTAGTACATATGCGCAACTTGACCGGATTGATACCACTCCGACTCTCAAAATCCGATGGAACGACTAAATGACACGACCAAGAAAATTTTAGGTGCAGGACTGACGGCTTTACGTGCTCGCCGGAGCACGGGGGTTAAGTATAACCAAATTTTTTTAATAATCAGAAAAACATTATTTAGCCCGACCTGGGAATCCAACCCGAAACTTCTTGTCAGCAGTCGCATTCGATAATCGCTGCACCAAAGAGGTAGATAGATAAATAAGAATACGATGCGTACAGAAAGTAGTACCCTTTCCGATAGGGATTAAAATTATAATCAGAAACATAATAATTTCAAATTAAATGAGATTTCACTAGTACCTGCCAACTTAGCATACTTGACATCCACATTCGACAACATATCCAAAACGTTTCTTCATAATCGAATGCTCAAACAGGTACAAAAATATGTTTTTATCCATGTTCATATAAATCTGTTTTGAATGACGTTAATCTTGATAGACGTTGGCTTAGTTTTATTCATTATGTTCGTATATATTTCTTTTTGGTAAAATAGTAAATTTTATAATGGTCTTTAATGTGATGGTTTTTATGGTCATCAAGGCATCAAGAGATTGTGAGAGATAAAGTTTTATATAAACTGTTATTTCACTATCACTATAAAAAAATCCGCGATTTTAGACTCGCGGATTTTTTACATTTTAAAATTTGCCTTTGAAAGGATTGTTGTGGTAATTGTGTTTTTTTTTATAGGCACAAGTGGTTATAAGTGGGGTCTCTATGTGGTAATAATAATAACTTTATTTAAGATAATTGTAGACATTCATTTGAGACCCAACCTGTTTAACTAGGAACCTCGAACCTGTATCTCGAGAGATAGTGTCCTCCTTGGCGTCACATTTTAAATATATAACTATGGGTAAAAGCTAGTACAGTAATTGTAATGATAGTTCAACAATATATTTTTCTCTTTTTTATGTTTATTTGTGTTTGTGTGTGTGATATTTTATAATTATGGAATTATAAAAAAACAGCAATACACACATACTTTTTATATATTACGGATTTGCGACCCTAAGTTCCCTTTAACGTTAAGGGGACAAATATATAAAATGATGATCAGACCTGCCATCCTGCATGGATCTGAGTGTTGGCCTACAAAGAAAACGGATGAGAGACTGGAGAGTTTGGTACTGGATAAGGTGAAGAATGAGTATATTATAGGAAGCCTGAAAGTAGCACCATTAGATGAAAAGTTGAGAAGCAAGAGATTATCCTGGTATGAAGATGTGATGCTAAGAGAGGAGCAAAATGTAGTGAAGAAAGTTTTAAGAATAAAAGTTGACGGATATAGGAGTAGAGGGCGACCAAAGAAAAAATGGTTAAACTGCGTGAAAAAGGACATGGAAAGGAAAGGAATAAACAGTGAACCGACGAGTAATGGAGAAGAATGGAAGAGGAGAATTCATTGCACCGACCCGAAATAAATTTGGGAAAAGGGGATGGAAGATGATGATGGTTGACATTCAAGAGTGACAACGTATTCAGAAAGTAAACGCTTGTACCTGATCTGATTAAACGTGATTATATAATTAGCTAGACAATTTAATAACAGAAGACCTCAAACCAAAAATATTTCATAACTAATTGTTGTTTTTAAAAAAGGCAATAATATCAACAACAACAACAAATATGCCGCGTGTTTCATATAGCCCACACAGTAAAGCTGTAGGCGGTAGACCTTCACGTAACCCTTTTCGAATCCCCTTCAGGCAATTGTGGGCGTTACTGTTCTAAGTTATGAAGATGCATCGTCTGTTTTGGAATCTATTTTGGAACCCCACAAAATTTGGTCAGTCAATATCGCTACAATCAAAATAAGCTACAAACCGTTGGCAGTTTCCTGCTATATAAAAAAGTGTATTTCACTATTCTCTTCTGCCAGAAAAAAAATCTCAAGTCTAACGAATGACTTTTACATTACACATCAACAAGTGTATCACAGTACAGGCTCCGCCTAGTTTGAAATCATACTGTCTTGTGTGCAATGTGTGAGGCTATAGTTATTATTAACTTTTTCCCGTATCCCGATCATAAATTGGTAATTGCGGTAGAAAGTCTGTTTGAAATTATTTCCATGGAAAATTAAATTGAAATCATTGCAGCAGAGGTGAATAGAAGAATACAGCTGGGATGGGCAGCATTTGAAAAGCCACGTCGAGTCTTCTCGTCGTCTATCCCACAGTGCATACCATCGAAAGTTTTTAATCAGTGCGTTCTACCTGTCATGACATACGGAGCCGAGACGTGAACATTTACCGTACGGTTGGTCCACAAACTCAGAGTTGCTCAGTGTGCTATGAAAAGGGCTATGCCCGGCGTTTCTCTAAAGGCCCATATCAGGAATGAGGTGATTAAAATATTTCAAGAGAATATTCAAAACAAAATAACAAAAAGTGTTTAAAAAAATATCAGATGAACCGTTCTTTACTAAATGCACATGAAAGTATAAACGGTACTTCAAAAAAGCACCTTTAAAATTTTTTGTCTGTCTGTTTGTACCGACTCATATCTGGAATGGCTAGACTGACTTTCACAAGACTTTCACTGGCAGATAACTGATAAATCAAATCAAATCAAACCATTTTATTTCAAATAAACCATACAACGGCACTTTTGAAACGTCAAGTAGTCAGTCAGTAGTCAGTCCTGAAGCTAATTGTCTGTTCCAATTCGTAGATCCTATGGAGAAGAACAGATAAGAAACTCCATTTACACTCTTTTCCAACATTGTTTTTACAATTTTTGGTTACATTGTTTAAGGCATTTTATTAAATGTGAGGACAATGTAATGATGACATAACCTTCACTATTTTTTGCACAAATTTCGCTCCGCGGCGTAACTCGGCTTACAACTATAATCGTCGGTAGCACCGCGGGATTCAGCTAGTAAATATATAAATAAAACCACCTCTTAGAAGAAAACACATCCTGCTTCCGTTGCCTAAAGTTACTAACTGCATGGTAACTAATGTGATCTTGGGCATATAAAAGTAAATCTATTTTGATTTTTTGGGACTTTACAAACATACATGGAACGGACACTTAGAACACCCAGACTCAGAAAAACATTTTGTGAATCACACAGTGTTATCCCACATGGAATTTGAATCCAGGTCACTTGGCGCGGTAGAAAACAACGTGGTGACAGCTTAAACCACTAGGCCAATAGTGCAGTCGAACGAATTTAGTGAAGTGTGTGAGAGTGACATCAGAACATACTCCTCGCTGTGATTCATATTCGAAAATTGATATCTAGGAAAGTAGTACAAAAATCATAATTATAAAATTCAAATTTCTGAAAACAATCTTTAAGTAAATCATCAAGTGTGATGACAATACACCAAAAACTTTATACATAGCATACCACAAGCTAGTGTGGAAGTCGTATCGAACGCAAAAAAGGTTGAAACACTATTATAAAGTATATAAATATACCCTAAATGTTATAAATATATATTTCACTAAATCAATACTTCCTACCTTCAAATTTGATCCGAGCAATGGGTTCAAAATCTAGTTTTGACGTTAGGTAATCACAAAACCAATACAGTAATAATCTTAGGTATATCTGCAATATTTTATGGGTAGTGACACCAACGACAAATAAACGTGCTTTCGAAGGATTTGAAAATATATTTGACAAGCCAACTACTTGGTTAAATAAGCCTCTTAGCTTGATACCAGGACACGGTAGCTAGACCACAGCTAAAATCAAACCAGGACTAGATATCTCAAAAGACATGAGCCGATGTACATTTTATTATTCATTTTATGCCCCCATAAAGCATCAATGCCTAAATCGAAATGGGCTTGACTATAAACAGAAATGCTGCTTTGTGAACTGTTATATAAAATCTAAAGGTTATTCAGCAAACCCTATATCTTTAGATTATTATCATAAATTTTGTCATAAATTTTATCGCATAGGTAGCGAAAAAAGTGTCACAAGAAATATTTTAGTAGGCACATTTGGCAATATTAATATTATAATTCTAAAATGTTTTATATATGTTTGAGGGTCCAGAGAATATTACTATAATTTGCGAGATGAATATTAAGGTGCTAAAACATTTTATGACATGAATTTAATCGAATATTTTAGAGTAGTAAATTTATTGTTTATTTCTGCTACTCCATTAGTTAACTTAATATTGATATGAAGCCATAATAATAAATAATAGTAAAATACTAAGCATGAAAAACGGCTTTGAGTCATTAATATAATTTATTTTTAGCATAAATTACAACAGTACATATATTTAAGTCAATTTAGTTTTATTATCATTACAAAATTAATTTGCCGGTTGAAACAGTTAGAAGAGTCGAATTTTTTGTAGGATTACTTGAAACAAAAAGTGTCAAAATGCTTTTCAACTCTCACCTTTTGTTTTAACCTTGGGTAATATAGAATATGTATACATAAATAAATAAGTCTTGATAGTTCATTAAAGTTGAACAAAGATGAAATTAATTTCAGAGAACCATTTATCAAACTAACCCATTATTCAAAGCAATATGTAATCAACAAAATGAAAACACAAACTGTACCATAAATTGTTACTTCTAATCCCACCTTGATCTATTAAATTAAAATATTAAAAGGGTTCTCTCCCGAAATCCAAGTAGCCATTAAATCGCTTGAGTTGCCTCATAACGGATTCAGTAATTTGCCCATACGTCTTGTTATGGTCGTTCAACAAGATTAAAACCCCTGGCCACCCTTCATAAATCCTACCCTGTACTCCGAATGTGATATATTATTTATTGATACGTAAAAACCAATCCCGCCCCCATCGAATTGTCAATGGAAGGTGGTTGCGAAGATACAACTATTTACTGCAGTTTTCGACGCAAACCACAAATAAAATGAAGTCTATGCATATTATAGTATCATCATATGGACGTAGCGGTTGTTTATTTGTCCCGAGGGCTGCTTTTATGGGGTCGCTTTTATTGGGTGAAGTGTCACTAGTAAAAAAATCCAGCGCGATCAACGTCCGCATGTTGAAAGGTTTTTGGAGCTGAACACAAAAATATATACAAGGAAATTTTCTTTAAAAGTTGTGATAGGTATACCTATAGAAATAAACTTTAAATAAAGTATTTTGTGACATAGATTTTCTCTCTTATTCTTGTCTAGTCCGTAGTAAAACTATTGCGTTATATTGTAACCGATTACATCTCTCGTGGGATAATAAAATAAAATATTGTGTTCCGGTCTAATACTCAACAACATGATTGATATAAAATAAAATAGAAACTACAGAAAATATTGACGATTCTTACAAAACGAAAAATTCCTTCGCATCATTAAAATACTGCCATATTAACCTCATATTATAATTCAATTAAGTATTTTAAAAAAATATACCTAGCAAGGATATTCCATTGTTAAAATAATCATTATATTAAATAAGTGTAAAAAACAGGGTTTGCTACACTTATAATCCAAATAATTTATTGAGATTCGATCGAATCTGTAAATTATACAGTAGATCGTTTGAGAATTAAATAATGATCCCCAAATTGGATCCACTGGTAATTGTTATTGTTACTCATGGATCCGATTTGGGGATCACATTGAAGTAGTTCCTTCCTTTGCCTTAATTTTATACACACTTTTATTTTTATCAAATCGTAGACCTAGTTAAATAATACAAGTTAAGTGGTCCACAAAATGCAGTGTTAAGATTGCAAGAGCAAGAATAAAAGGCAGAACAGAAGAAATTCTTGGGGCACGCACTCTTATATTTATACTCATTTAATTACGTGAGTTGAATTTAATCGCTATTTGCTCAACTAATCGATTATGAGCAATTACTTTAGTTTTTATGGTCGTAACTTGTAATGTTAATTACCTTTTACTAAACCTCTGTTGTCGATCGGCCCCGCCGCCTCTTCTGTTGTCGTTCCGCAGGTTTAGAAATGCTCGTACGATTATTTCTGTCAGTTTAACAGGAAATAATAAAATAAATTCATATTTAATATCTACTTTAAAATTTCGTTTCATTTATAAATTTTCACAAATATTAAATTGACGTAATGCTGTTTTCCCTCACACAAATTACATTTTTGTAGTGTTCATAATTATAAGGCACGCACAGAAGATATTTAAGCGCTTACACTCGATTATATTCCATATCCAACCTACAAAAGTTTAAAATATAAGAGTATTCTACTATTTTCTGCGAGTCAGAAACACTATTGTGTTGTGTATGTTATATTGTGATAGTAAAAATACACTTCGACACTACTTACTGTAGCTAGCGGTCTAAATCCTATACATCAACCTCAGGGTAATAAATTGAAATTACTTCACAACCCACAATCACCTTACCCAGTCTGGACGCTGGACTATAAACGGCTGAGCTACCCGCTTACAGCGATAAAGTTTCGCTACCGTTTTGATCCCTTCCATAAAATATTAGTAAAATAGTCCAAGTAAGCGCTAAGTACACAATAAAATTCAATCATGTTCGCAGGCGGTAACGTTTGTGTCCCACAAGAATATTTTATGGTGACATTGCTCCCACGCCCGTTGCGAATCGGCCCAGTACATTCCGTTTGAGATGAATGTATGTCCACACTAAAATATATCGGACACAGTTTACCCTGAAAGTTGTCGGAAGTATTCGACAGACGGTTTTCAATGAATGTCATTCATTGGAACGAAATCGTATTTATGAGGAATCATAAGGATGTTTCTTGTAAACTTATCGTTTCCGCTATTACGAAATTAGTATTACGGTCGCAGTTGAAATGTTACCTCATTTCCTTTAAAATGTAAAAATATAACATAAATTTGCATATTTATGGTATTCAAACTAAATTTAGGTCATTAATGAAAGAATTAATTTAGTGTAAATAGAAATAGTGATGATTTTAGAGTGATAACTTACAAATAAATATGGGGCATTTGTAATATGCAATTTACTTAATTTAGGAGTTTACATACATACATCTATCGCTACTCAAGATTGCAGACAAGCTATTATAATTATCTTACTAAACCTCGACTTCGATTGAAATTATTTGAAACCTGTTACTAATTATCTTCATAATTCCAACGTTTAATACAAATTTCTTAACATGAATTTCATTAAAATTATGCAAATTTGAAAGAAAAAAATACAAATCAGCTCACACTACTGTGATAAGTAAATAAATAAATATTTTGTACATCTGACACACAACGTCATCTAGTCCCAAACTAATCAGAGCTTGTACTATGGGTACAACACAACTGATATAAATAAATATATTTCTTTTTTTGGAAGTACATACATATTGTTACACATACAAAGACCCAAACTCCGAAAGAAACATTAGCAGATCATACAAACATTTGGTCCGAACCATGAATCGAACCCGAGACCTCTTGATCGGCAGCCGCATACGCGAACCACTAGACCAACGGGGCAGTCAAGGACAGGAAGGGACCCAAGGGACATTGTCATTAATTCATGGCCGCATATATTTCGACAAATAACGTGTGGAAACGAAACTGATCGTCCGTCTGACGCTCACTTAACTTTGTAATAGAACGCATCAATCAAACAGACCTTTAATGAATAGCTTGCTTAAGGTAAGGCTTTGATAATGTCAGCTGCGATAGCGTTACACAATGGGAGGTTTCTAGGTATCTAGTTTTTATACACTACAAGTTTAGTTATTTTAAGCATTGAAGGCAGACTCTTTTAATATAACTAATACTAGTGGGTTAGTACTGACTATACTCAGTAGCTGCAGGAATGTAAAGTTAGGTAATTTTAATTCAAATATAATTATAAATAAATAAATATTTTGGACATCTTACACACAACGTCATCTAGTCCCAAAATTAATTCATGATAAATGTTTAATACTAAAACTACGCAAGACAACATCAATGCAAAGAGAAGGAAAACTTGAAACCAACCAACCCGTCTGGCCAGCGTGGTATAGTAGGCCAATACGTCCTTTTCAAGGAGAGGCCTATGTCCAGCAGTGGACTGTTAAAGGCTGTTCAGGATGACGATGATGTTTAATACTAACACTAGGTTATGTTACTGTAACTAACAAGCATTATGGATTAAGCTGAGTCCAAAATAAAGAATTTCAATTAGTTTTTTTTTAATATAATATGTAAATATTATAAGTTTTCTAGGTCTAATTTTAAGTGATCATCCACTTTCTAGAAATATTTCTGGGTAGTAAAAAAATCCTTTAATGAGATATAGGTACATGCCTCACACATGACAAGAGGTTTTCGTTTACTATGTAATTTGAACATGAATCGTCTTTATCAAATTCATAATAAAATTACATTCTATGTATATAAGTAAAGAAATAAGAAATTTATTGAAAGTTTCAAGGGTTCTCTTACAAAAAATATCCAAATTCGAACGAATAAAAAGCACACAAATCCAAAAACAGACTAATTCACTCACTATCGTGTAATTTATGGCCTCCTGAACGCGTTCTAACGTAGAGACTTTTTTACCTCCACTGATTTATGTCCTAGACATGGATACATTCATATAAATAAGAATAAACCTCAAGAAATACTATTTACTTTGTACCCGTAAATCGAAGGTATATGTATAAATTTACCGTAAATTATCCTTATATAAATTTTGGCTTTTGCGTTGCGTAATACAAGTATGTGCTATTGACCTAATGTAAAAATAATGTTTTATTACGACGCTCTGTTTTTCTTAAATAAAGACAAATGTTCTCCAAATTAATATAATAAGTCCAACGATCACTAATATCATTGACTTCGGCTTAATGTACATCGTTTTAAATTTCCAAGCATAATCTTGAAAGTTGAAAATGTTTGGTTTAACAAAGTATCGCCTATATTTTAACCGCAGCTGAAAATACTTAAGATTTGACAAGTGCTAAGCTGTAATAACATTCAACGCAAGATTTTGTCGCTACACATCACAATGTAGCTATTAAAACAATGTTACTCCCAAAACTATTGAATGCAAAGAGTGTATCGAGTTTGACATAACTTTTCATTGACCCGTTATTAAATTAAAATTTCTGACACTTGAGTAATAAGTAAGATTAATTTAGTTAGATATAAAAGACCACATGACAGATCTAATGGTAACAGTTAAAGCTAATCTCCACTTATAAGCTAATAAAGCTGTTATTGTATATGTCTGTGTCTTTAACTTGTAAAAAAATATTTTCAACGTCATCAACCATAGTTAAAATTACCTCCTGATAAAAAGACTTCACAATTGTTCTTTCAAATTTCTCTGATCCTATAGCAAAAAACTGGTAGAAGAAATACTACTTGAAATAGAATTATTAGTGCTAAAATGTAAAGGCGAATTTATAAGTGTCAGTACATAAGACATTGACCTACCTTTATAACCGCCACAAACTATTAACAGTTCAAATACTGATACGATCAAGGAGTTTGTTTATCATACTAATATTTTTACTCCCACCGTTCTAAGACTAAATGATGAATGAACGGTACTGATCTGTATCACTCCCGTCTCGTCTATTTCATTGTTAATATCCCATTGTCATATTATATTTATAAATAATAGATCCATATCGTATGTGAATGCCTTGAACATACTATGGGTTCGTTAGTATATCTGAAGTACTTTGCAGAATGCAATTAAAAACTGAATAGGTATCGAATGAAAGAAAGCATAATAATTAAAGTGTATTTCTTAGAAAATGGATTTTTCGCCAAATTCTAGGGTCTACTTTGGATCAAACCACCATCACATTTTTAAGATTTTTACATAAGTTTGGCAATTTAGTTTACTTGGTTTTAACAAAAAAATATCAAGTGAATTTCATTCATCATTTAATTCGAAGTGAACATTTTTTCAGAAATATTCCAAGGTTGAACTACTTAGTTAATAGCATGTTTATAGGTATGGACTTCCCAATTTCGACTGCTGTGTTTATAACAACCGGGACCGACGGCTTAACGTGCTGTGAGCTTTTATACTCCGGACTGCTATCGAGAATGGTTAGAAAAACCCAACAGCCCTGCCCGGGAATCGAACCCGAGACCTCTTGCAATTAGATACGCTAATCGCTAGACCAAGGAGACACTTAATACATTTAAATCAATTGTATGTGGTATAGCTAATTTCTGGTCGTATCTCACCCAAATTATTTATTTGTCACGACTTGGTGGCAGGGTACTTAAATCATTATCGTAAACATTTAAATAAGAAAACGCAGTTATGGTTAAAAAAACTAAAAGGTAAATGAAATGACAAATGCGTTTTAAAACTCGCTTAACAAAACACTAGAAGTATTCCGTACAATTTAATATTATTTCGGCCCAATTGCCCATTCACTATCATAGACGCGACTACTTTCTACTAACATTACTCGCCGGTTTTGATTCCAATTTGCCAAACGAGATGAGTAATTACAAATATTATGTTCTTAACAGATGTATTGTGAAATATGAACCGTATAAATTTGATTGGATGCGGTGTAGCAAAGGAATTTAGAAATCAGTCACGAAAGTAATGTAAGTTGTAATGGGTTGAAATAATATCCTTTATGTGTTCGTGTATCGTGTACTTAAAAGTAACAGGGAAAGTTTATTGTCTAAGAGTTACAATACAGTGACTTATGTGCCGTGTATAACTTAAATCTTTTTTCGTTTATATGCGATTGTTTATACACATTACATAGGTATTCGAGAATGGAAAGGTCGATGATTTCGAATACTACCTCCTTTTCTACAAGCTTTAATTTAACTAGCAATGTATGTATGTATGTTTATTTGGTTAAAATCATGCAATTTAAATTTGAAGAAGATAACTTCAACCAATTGAGCTGAAATTTTGTATACAAGTTCAATTTGAATGACAATGCACGGTTGGTGACATCACTCTAAAACCAACGTGGCTGCATATCCTAGATGGCGAACAATTTTTTTAATGCACTTCTAAAAATGGATATCAAATTAAAGGGCTTGCTAAGAATTATTCGAAAATAACTAACAAGTCAAATAAATAAGAAAACTATCTAGAAAAGTAATTAAATTAAATAACTTGTAGTGATTGTTTTAACTATTAAAATATTTAAACTAAGGAAATACGAGTAGTTAAATCTCGCGTCAAGCTTTAACATCATATAAATTATGTAAGGACTTTTTTAGTAGATAGTAAAATTTTACAGTTTTTTTTTTCGTTTTAGCGCATTCAAATCAAAGCTTGTTTTTTCAAAGCTTTTCTACTTTAAATGTATTTATGTATGAGCCCGCCATAGTGAATCCAATCTACCTGATGGAAAGCATGAGTAAAATCCAAGAGTAGTGGTTACCATACTTATTCCAAACGCAAGCCATATGTCAGTGTGGTGACGGATTAAGAATACAGAGTGTCACCACCCCTATTCATCCCGCGGGTGTCGTATAAGGCGACTAAGGGATAAACTACGCAAGACAACATCAATGCAAAGAGAAGGAAAACTTGAAACCAACCCTATACCAACCCGTCTGGCCAGCGTGGTATAGTAGGCCAAAACCTCCTTCTAAGGAGAGGCCTATGTCCAGCAGTGGACTGTTAAAGGCTGTTGATGATGATGATGCAATATGGTGATCCAGGCTATGGCGGCGTACTGAGATTCTTCTACAACATTGGACCTTCGGTCTCTCACTCACCAACGAAACGCGACAGCACGTCAGCTGTCATTTTGGGTTGATCTTCAATGAGAAGGGTAGTATCACCTCGTTCGATATGGTCCGTTCGTATTATAAGAGGGATATACGAGTACTAAACAACAGTAAATTTAAAACAATTTTCTGAATAATATTCACTCAAGATACATTTTGTTAAATTCAGAAACTCCTCTATACTGAGAAAGGTTGGAAATATAAAATCCTTACGCGGTATAACGGATTTCATTGTAAATAGGCTCTCTCAGGGCGCTCAGAGTAATAGGGGTAATAGGAACGGGCCGGCTCGACCGGGGTAGTACTACCGTCATACAGAACACCATCATAATAATGATAGCACTCTTGCTGTCGTATTTCATTGGTGAGTCTGAGACCGGAGGTCCAATCATTCTGCATCATTCTCCCGGCTTATAGAGACCGAGAGAATAATGCAGAAACATCCGACCAGGCCGCCTTGGTGTGGGTCACCATGCTGCATTGCTTACCCTCACAATGCAGATGGTGACCCCTACTCCAGGCTTCTACTCATGTTTTCCATTAGGCAGATTAGAGTCACTACATCTTCATCATCAGCCTATCGCAGTCCACTTAGGCCTCTCCCATTGCACACCTATATTTAAAAAAATCGGCCAAGTGCGTGTCAGGTCACGCACAGGAAAGGGTTCCTCAGTCACTTATAATGGTATGTGGATTAAAAATTGTATCCAATAGATAATTGTTATGTTTACGTATTAATACGTTAATTTTGTATGACGTTTTCCAAGTGAGCGCATTTTACCATATAAGCCTTTATAACTCCTGAACTAAGAAAGTCATCTAATCGGTTATAGTTTTCCTTCAAAGTTCATTATATGGACCACCATCACGATTTTTTTCAGATTTTTTGAGCCAGCCGTTTAGCTTTTAGAGGGGGGGGGACGCCCTGTTTTTACAAGAAAGTGCCCTTTAAAGTGAAATATCTCGCAAACGGATACCTAAATCAAAAAATCATCTAGGAAACCCTTTATTGTTTTTAAAAGACCTATCTAATGATACCCCACACGATGGGGTAGCCTCGAGAAAAAAAAATCATCCCCACTTTACGTGTAGGGGAGGTACCCCAAATAAAATTATTTTTCATAATTTTATTGTAGCACTTTGTCGACGTAATTACAACACGTATTCATGCAAACTTTCATCTTTCTAGCACTTACCGTTTGGACGGTAAGTCGAGGACGGACGGACGGACGGACGGACGGACAGACGGACATGACGAATCTATAAGGGTTCCGAGTTATGAACTTCGGAACCCTAAAAAAGACGCAATTTTTACAGACTTATCCATCGCTTCGTACATGCACGGTATCGGTAGCATACCAACTGCGGAAGTAGGGCGTACAAATCTAAGATCACGAGTTCTTTCGTGTAAACACAATATTGTACATACCAAGTCGACACACGCGTACTATTTAAATATAATAACTGTGGGTATCCAATATGAGTACCTAATCGTAACTCACAAAATCGTAGACCTACACGAAATTAAAAATATGTTTATTAATTTACTGCTGGTTAAGTATTAAGTCCACCGATGTATAAAAGTACATTAAGTTATGAATAAAATTTGCAATAACGTTAACTACGTAAATAATCTGAATAAAACAAATATATATTTGAATATACTTTAATGCACATAAAAACACTTTATTGAAAATTTTGTTTACTTATTTTTATTCTAAATTAGGTGGAAGTACAGTAGAGTATATAAGTTTAAATAAGTTTGCTTTATAAAGCCTTTTTACGAATGTATCGACATAAACCAAACCATATAAGAATGAGTAAATTACACCAGTTTAATTATTTAATAATAAAAAACTGCCGAAGCAATTGCTATAATCGTAACAGCTTTATTTACTGTCTCAACTTTTTGTTGCCATAATGTTATAATAGGCCCAATAAACCAAAAACCGTTTTAGTAGTTCATCGGGCTGTCGATGGGACTCCCACGCATTCCGTGGAGTGGTTATAATCGTAGGAAACAATTGGTATACAAATATAGTTCTCGCCGAATGTTTAAAAATGTTAGGCTCAAATATAATGTATTAATATTTTTAATTGAAAGTTATATATAAGAACATCTATTTCTAGTAAAACTCAAAAAATATTTAAAAAAAGGCTTAGTAATTTATCTATTGAAGTAGTAACAGCTTTAAACATCGGTAGACATGAATTTGACATTCAAGGTAGTAGAGCCACACTGATTTCGAGCGGAGCAGTACTACCATTAAACAGAAGCCTAATCTAAGAATGACAGCATCCGTGCTGTCATATTTCGTTGGTGAGAGTGAAAACGTACGCCCAATAACGCAGAAGCATCTTACTAAGCCGACATAGTGTGGGTCACCATTGACTGCACTTACAATGAAGATGGTGACCACTACTCCTGGATTCTATTCATGGTTTTCATCAAGCAGAGTAATCACATAAGTAGGCTTACATGCCATATTTATTACCTTAAATTTAATAAGCTAATTGTTCCGTATGTAATAGCATTTTAAACAATTCCTTCGAATATAAAATTAAACAATATAAAAGAAGAATGTCATATACAATAACTGTTCTTAAAGAATAGCCTACGTGGAGCAATTTTAGTAAAATTACAAGAATTAGGGCGTACAAATCTGAGATCACGAATGCCCTCGATGTATACAATCAGGGGCCGGCCACATATTATTACTGCGAACACACGTGCCGGACTGTCGTATGATATCAATAAATCTAATATAAAATGTTATTAGTCACTTTTAGTTGAATGACAAAAAAAAAGAAAACCATGCTTACTAATAAAAATATACGGCAGATTTACCGATTTACAGGAACAACCCTCTCAACGGAGACGTACAAACTACGTAGGAGATATTTTAGGCGACAGAGGTTAAGATCCCAACTCTCCAACTACAAGCTGTTATTAAGCATTTTTATGCAAACAGGCCGCCTGCCGTGGCCAAAATAGGTTAAGGGAACATCATCCATATTTACATTATCAAATAAATGAACAAATAATGAATCGTTAATGATTCTATCAACTGTAATGTCAGCGAGCACTAATTACTACATTTCCCATGTTTTTTTCTTAACACAACAGCATCCTGTTTCTATATTAATGATTAATGGATATTTTTATTAATACCAATATTGAGGATTTCCCTTAATAGGCAATATGAAAGCTTGATAAAAATTATAGGTTATTTAGTACCGTAATTTTGTAATGGAAAATCAAATATATATAGCATACAATTATTTCAACCGCAGTTAAAATGTAGTAAATTAAAAATACAGTTGCTATAAAGTAATTTTCTTTTGCCTTCAGTCTTTCTGATTTCTTTTTGTTTAGATTTTTTGTCATCTACATAAGTATGTCATGCGGTTATACCTTATAGCATTTTGTTGCCTTGTGTCTAACTAATGATGGAAAAGATGTCCCTCAGTTTCTCTCAAATAATGCAAGCATGCCAATACAAACCAATTATCTTAAAACTTTCGACTTCTAATTGGTGTGGCGGTGGATTATAATATTTCAAAGTTTCAGAGTTATATTTTTTTACATAATTCCCGCTTACATACTGTGTTGCGGGGACTTTACAACGATACATGAAACTGACGTAAAGAACACCAAGATTTAGAACCGCAATCTGTGGATCACACACAAAGTGCTGTTCCTTGTGGGATTTGAACCCACAACACATGACGCAGTAGTAAATGTAATACTACTAGTACGAGTAAGTAAACCGCTAGGTCAAAAGTGCAGTCTCGGTCACGCAGTGTCTGGAATATGTATATATAAACAATCAATAAAATTTGAATAAAATAAACGTAGGTACATGTAAGTCTTTAAAGACATAAAAAAATAAATACAAGAGCGCAATATATACACTTATATACTTTATTGTGCGTTTAGAGTTGATTCCGATATTCACTATTATAAATATACCTAAATTAAAAGATATAGTATGAAAAGGAATTACACTGACAAGTGGACATTCTGTAAAGCTGTTGTTGTTTTGTATGCTTATAGCAGCAACAAAATGAAATTCACTAGATTACTCAACTTGCATACATATTTGGCATCAAAACATATCAATCAAATTGGTGGTATTTATAAATTTATCAAGAGTACAATCATAAGAGCACTTCAAATATCATTATCGTCAATGATGGATAGCTAATTCTTCAGCCTATCAGATCATTTTGGTCTAAAGATGCGTGGGACATTAAGTACAATGCATCATTTTAAATATGCCTACGCAGTATCGAAGGATCGATACGATGATACTCATAAAATGAAGCAATACCGTTGTTGGTATAACACTGCTTATCGATACTTATGGGAACTGGATCAGAAACGTTGGCAAGAACGTCTTCCATGCGAGACTGACCTTCATGCAAAGGATTTTTTTATCTGTGAATAAATATCTGAGTTATAGAGAGATCTGAGTTTCAACTAGTGTAGATGGAATTTAATATCTGTAATTAAATCAGTTCTAGAATACTAAACGTAGTCATCACCATATTCAGTCGAAAAGCGTCATTTGACTGACATAGGCCTCCCCGAAGGCTCTCCACAACAGCTAGTCCTCTGTTACATAGTATCTATTAGTTTATTAGGTCTAAACAAAATTTCCTGTTAAGTATTACCATTTAAACTAAAATACAATATCTATTCCATAGTATATTGTTTAAAAGTTAGGAATTCATGAGGATAAATGTGACATGACGTCAAATTTACAATTTGTATGAATTTATTTGTTAAGGAAAGAAAAGAAAGGAAAATAATTAGTAATGATTGAGTACGGCGCCATGATTCACCAGTCATTTTAACTGCCTTGTTTGTCTTTTGGTTAGCGTATGCTGCTGCTGATCAAGAGGTCTCGGGGTTCGATGCCCTGGTCGGACCAAATGTTTGCATGATTTGCAAATATTTGTTCCGGAGTTTGGGTTATTTCTATGTATTTTAAGTGTGTTTTTACAAAAAAAAAGTATACATGTATGTTTGTCAGCTGTCTGGTACCTAACTTTGCTTAGGTTTGGGCCTGAATGACGTTGTGTGTCAGATGTCCGACATATTTATTTATTTTTTATTTATATCTTTAAAAAAAATGATAATTATGAGGAAGTGATTGGTTAATCACATACAATATTTATTAATAACAGCAATCCATGTATGTAACATACATCTATATAACTGTAAATAAAAATTATGATTGTTAGAACTTAAAACCAATTAATAATTTTGTATTTTAATAAATTATTGATGTCTTCATGTGTTCATATCAATTATACGTTACATTTGTTAGTTCAATAAAATTTATGTACGCTTAAAAGAAATAAATATTACAATCCAGACAACGGTCGAGTAAAAAAATACAAAACCAATAAAACATGGGCAGCTCGGTTATATACTTGGACGTCCGCAATTATTGGTATTTAAGATCACATTCATAACTCGAACGCAGCTAATGCTCAAATAAAACCCGGTACATGCAAACAAATTTACCGAAATTGTTCACTGAGCGGCGAATAAAAATTACGACCGGTTTCGATGCCCGAGGCCTGCGCCTGCGCTGCGGCCTGTTTCGACAGCCATCCACTGATATTTATGCCCCCATAGTACACGAACACGCACCCAGCTCTAAACAATCACATCAGGCGACTACATATCCTTCGATGAAAATCGACATAATTAAAAAGAGTATTATAATATCAAAATCGATAAACATGCATCGAGTTTTGAAGTTGCGACGATTATAATTTTATATGTTAAGCATGATGTTACATTCAGATGTAAGCAATATCAATAATATTCTATTGACATATTTATTGGGATATAAAAAGGTCGTTAAAAAGCTGTCAACTTGTATATTCTACTTAGTAATGGTATATTTTAAAGTAAAACGTATAATATTTCATCATAAACTATAAAACTGATACTTCAAATCAACGTTTTATAGCCATGTAATGACAAGATGGGGATAATTGCGCGTTTTAATTAGTTTTTTTGTTAGTAGAGAGTAGCCTTAATTAGCAATCGTTAACATAAATATCAACCTGTAAGTATTCAGATATATAGGGAATCGACATAAAGGTATCGATTTTAGAGATCGATAAGATTGTTTGTTCAATCGCAATTTACTGTATGGTCCGGGTTTATTTGTTCTTTGACATTTTAATGGTATTTTCGGTGTGGATCGTTCTTAATTTGAAAGGCGTCGTGACTTGCGGCTAGTCAAACATTCTTTATTTGAATGTATGGAGTCGCCACCCACGTGAATAAAAATGGTATTCGCAGTTGGTTAGAGGAGCATGTTATTAAGTGATATCTTTTATGAACAGCCAAGACAACCATCGCCGGTGGGGAAATAATGTAAATGAGCTTCATGCATCTTTTGTTTGCTTAGGTTGGAAATAATTTACTACTGTTATCCGGTACTTTTTTGTACACTTACATACCGATATTTGCCCTGTTTGCCCTGAAGGTTGCAGATATCCGAAGCCAGTCGCTCTGTGCAGAAACTGATATTCGGGTAAAACCGGTTGAACTAGCAGCAAACCCCCAAATAAACTAAAAGCTGGCAGGAGCTGGATGCGAGTAGCCGAGGATCGAACTAAGCGGCGTGCAACTGAAGAGGACTATGTCCAGCAGTGGACTGCGAAAGGCTGATGATGATAATACGAAACAAATAATTTTTGGCATACTCGTAGTTCATATACTTCTAAAATACACCTTCAACTAGTGAAGGTCAGATGCGCCACATAGATTTCACTAACCAGTTTTTAACTAGGTAAATGTAAAAAGTTCTATGATAACCTTACTTTGTTTAAACATTACAACTATCATTAAAATTTAGCTCCAATTGTAACTACACTAAGTAATTAATTTGCCTGATAAACCTACAATTTTATGAACTACCAGAAGCTTAACAATACGAATAAAATTATTGTTGATCGTTATACAATTCATTCGGTCTGCCAACTGCGATTTACTTAATATCAAAATTATGTAAATAGTCCAACGTTGTAAATTATAAAGCTTTTAATTTCTAAATTTAAATTTTACGGTCAAATAATTTATTTTAACACTGTCGCGTTTTCTACCGTCACTTCGTTTAAATTTATCTCTTTTCAAACTTTATGCGAGCTTTTTAATAAAAATCAAACTACTTACGATTTTATTATTTACTACTAATATTGTACATTCAAATTAAAAATAGCGTTATCTGTTTATTAAATCGAGTTTCAAGAAGTCTGCTATCGATGATCACAAATATTCTTTAGAACATGACATTCGTCCATTTTCAATTAAGGCAAAGGAGCCCAGGTGACAGCCGGCACACGTCTCAAACTGCGTAAAATAAAACCTAGTCGACATGCGACTTGCCCGCTACCGATGTCGTCTGATGATAACGTCACAGCGGGATGACGAGTTAATTCGATAGTTGCTGAGCTTTATATCACTTCAAAACATAAATACGAATTGACGTACCGGACAAATTTTATACGTATGATGCGTTCTTAGATGTCGTTGCATCAGATTCCGACATGGACGAGTGATTAGTTAGGTAATAAGGCATGAACAAATTTGTATCTGATGCCTTTGATAGTTTAATTTACTTATTACAACAGAAAATGATGTAAAGCTTTAAAATTATTTTTATCATCGTCATCATCAACCAGTCATAACCCACTGCAATTTTAGAAAATTTAATTTACATACATTAGTTTTTCGTCATACACTACTACATTTTTACCTCCATGTTGTTATGTTATGTTTATGTTCTACAAAAGAGACTTTCGTAAATTTCCGTTTCAGATTTGAACAATTCAACATGATCCAATTAACAGCGATAATTATAATAGTATTGTGCAAGTCTGAAATTAATCACATTGCCGCTTAAAATTCCATTAAATTGATACTCATTGGTCTCACTGCCGATGTTCATTACTCAAAACTACTAATAACAATCATCTAAAATACTCTAGCGAATCTCACCAGTGAAAATTATGATTGATAATACTATTTAGCTAACGGTAAACCACAAAGTGAAATTGGGCTTTTCTTAATGTACAGCTGTAGGTAAAACTTTAGATTGCCGAGTCCAGTTATAAAATGATTTAATGCTTCTCGTACTTAAAAATAATGTTAGTAAGTAAGCAAAAACCACCGGATGATTTCGATACTCATTATCAAAAAAGACACAAGAATATTTCGTTCGACATCAAAGACAATATTTGTATCTCGGATGTATAACTTTTTGTAAGTTGGTATACTTGTACTTTATCGTACCATAAACCAAAAGCATAGTAAAAAAATAGACGCAAAATTTTATTCTCGAATATACTTTAATTGCTGTTATAACATTGCTATTAAATGATCCTCTAAAATATTAATGTTTTTTGTGAGATTTAGTGTTACTCATCCCCATCCATCTATAGCATTTGATTTGGTCTCTGCCTATAATTTAAAGTAGAAACATAATTCATAATTAGCCTCAGGCTAAAGTGGTTTTATTTACTTTATTGTTTAACGGTATTGTGATTAATATAAGGCGGAACGGTAGCTGTTGTCTTGGTCCGTCGTTGAACATTGACGTGTAATTGTATTATCAAGTTTAGAAGTTTGCAAATGTGGAATGTGTGTGTTTGAAAATGAAACATCCCTTTAGTTTAAGGTGGCACTTAGAGAGAGTTAGGCGGCCCTCAGTGATATTTTCTCTTTGATCAACTTTTAGAGGACACCTTAGTACTTAGATTTCTTTTGAAATTGAGGGGCTATCTACGTTACGGGTTCTTAGTAGAGAAATGATTATAATAATAATAGTTTATTGCGAAAGCTTAACCATAAAATAACAATTTACACAGTAATTTCATTGACAATTTAGTTAATTATTTTAATTATGAGGCAGACAATTAAACAACACCCCTTTGTCTCAAACTAACTTAGTGTTAATAGTTAGTGAAAACGGGCCTTAACCCTAAAAATATTGTCCAACTTTCTCTCTACCAACCTAATAAATAATAATAATAAATATTTCGGACATCTTACACACAACGTCATCTAGTCCCAAACTAAGCAGAGCTTGTATTATGGGTACTAAACAACTGATATAAATACTTAAACATACTTTGTTTGTGGATCACACAAATATTTTCCGACCTGGGAATCTAACCCGAGATCTCTTGATCAGCAGCCGCATACGCTAACCACTAGACCAACAAAGCAGTCAAAAAACCTAAAAATGAAAGATATCGTGCTCTCGTATTTCGTTGGTGACTGTGAGACTAGAGCACAGAATACATAATAGTACTAGTAACCAGAGACTCAATGATGTAGAAGCATCTCACTAGCCCACCATAGTTGAGTCACAATGCTGCATTGTCACGATGGTGGATGGTGATCACTACTCTTGAATTCTACTCATGCTTTCCATCAGGCTGAGTAGTTTAAAACCTACTTTAGTAAGCTTACATTTATAACGAAGAAATATTTTATTGTAATATTGAAAAAAAACGAATTCCTTTCTGTGTTTTGTAAGGTTGTATGGTGTCTTACACACGAAATCCTAAACTTTCTGCCTCGATTATAATTTATTACAAAAGGTAATACTAGAATACCGTAACATATAAAAGAACAATTTAAATATTTGATATTCTTCGGCTAGTCTCATAAACGACCGTACCAAGTAATCACTTAATTAGAACGGAACTAGGATTGGCGTGCGAAATCTTGTTTGCATGACGAAACAGCACGCGTGGCTTGTTAGAGCGTCTAAAATGTAGTTGTTTTCTACGAAGCTTTAGTTTTTTTATTTATAATACGAAACTGCCTCGTTGGTCTAGTGGTTAGCGTATGCGACTGCTAATCAAGAGATCTCGGTTTCAAATCCCGGGTCGTGTCAAAAAAGTGTTTTTGGGATTTTCTTAGGAAATTCCTAGTAGCTGCCCGGAGTTTGGAAGTTTGGCGGTGATTCACGCCCGTGCCTCAGAGAGCACGTAAAGCCGTCGGTCCCGGTTGTTATGAACATCTATGGCAATCGTTATTGGGAAGTCAGTGCCCTCAAATATACTGACAACTAGTTCAATCTTCGACTTTCAATTCTCCCTCAGGGTTGCGGAGGTCCGATGCCAGTCGCTCCGTGGAAAAACTGATATTCAGGTAAAACCGGTTGAACTAGTAGCCGACCGCAAATAAACTTGGGAATAAGGCTAAGAAGATGATGACGAAATTATTAAGTATATATTGATTTACACCGATATCGATTTATCACCGATTTTTCAATGTAGATACTAATAATAAAATTCTTAAATTTTCTCTCCTATAATGTTTATCATACCTATATCATACTAATAATAAAATTTTGAAAGTAACTGTCTGTTTTTGCTGGTTGAGCTTTCACCGTTGAACTGCCGCACCGCACTGATTTTAATGAATTTTAGCATGGAGATACTTTTGAGGAAGAACATAATTATGTTACAATCAATAACCGACATACGTATAGCTGTGGGCAAAAGCAAGTATATCTTGGCACGGTTGGCCTAGTGGCTTAAGTTGTCGCCACGCCGCTTCCTACTGCGCCAAGTGTCGTGGGTTCAAATCCCACGTAGGATAACACTTTGTGTGATTCACAATTTGTTGTTCTGAGTCTGGGTGTTCTTTGTGTCCGTTTCATGTATGTTTGTAAAGTCCGCCGCGACACAGGAATTATTCCTAATGCGGGAGTAGTGTTTAAAAAAAAAAAAAAAGTGTTTGTGTCACAATGTTAGATGCCATACTCTTCCGAAATCATTTCATCGATTCTTATAAAATTTTGTGTGTTTATTCAGTAGGTGTGAGAATAGGACGTAAACTATTTTTTATAACCCTAGGCATTAAAGAACGAAACGTACCAGCGGAGCTGTGGACCTCAACAACTAGGTATATAATGTTTAAACCTTTTCCTTGAATTACACTTTCTATCGATAAAAACCACATAGAAATCCATTTCCTAATTTGAAAGATGCTTACAGGAACGAGAAGCGACTCTCATTCATACTATTTAAAGATAAATATATTTTCTTTATTACTTTAGGCTTTGTTTTATGGCTAATATTTATGATGATTGCAACTACATTATTTCTATCAAACATTTACAACTTCATTTAGTACTTAGCTACATTTTGTAATAACTTTTTATATTGTAAAAATTAAAGATTAAGTTTTAACAATATTTTATAGGGTCTTTGACACTTTTCCTGATCAAATCCGCTAATAAGATATCTTTCTACCGTTATATGGTGTTACTTACTTAACATTAAGCGTTTTCTATGGTATTTTTTTGTACTTGTAAGTGACGATCACTACGATTATTTTTATTACCATGAGGAACCGGAGCCTATCACAATTTGTAAACCTTTGCCATATTGTAAATTTAATGTCGACTGCGTCGGTAGTGCCGTAGTGTATGTGATTACTGTGCTAGAGGTCATGAGTCTGAGATCAGAGGCATGTTAATAATATATATATGTAATAAATAGTATGTATGTATTTACAAAAAAAAAGTATTCTATCAGTAAATCTGACATTCATAGTAGGTACAAGCTCTGCTTAGTTTGAAGCTAAATGGCGTTGTGTGTTACATGTCCGTTTTTTTTTTTATTTATATTAACGCCCATGACTAACTTTTACTGAGCGAGAGTTGCAGCTCTGGTGAAAGGTCTTCAGGGGGAGCTCCTAGATCTAATGCATTTTTCCTTTTTTATTGATATTATGATCACTTCCAGAACTTGGTCTATTCACACTGTATCAGATAGGCCTACCTATAATATAAAACTCGTTGAAAAATAACACAAAATTACATTTAGCCCTACCGGTAGGGGCAATGAGTATGACTGCACGGTTGACAAAGTGGTTTAGGCAGCCGCCACGCCACTCACTACATTGAAAAGTGTTGTGGGTTCAAATCCCTCGTCGGACGGAATGTCCGTTTCATGTACATATGTTTGTAAAGCCCTCCGCGACACAGGATTTATATTCCTATTGTGGGAGTTGTCTTTTTAACAGAAAATAAATGAGTAGAGCTAAGTGTAGTTGGCGAACAAATTCATATCTAAGCTTTTAGTTTTTATTTCCGTGCCACCTTTTATGCTATGGTTCATTTTATTGACAACGGTAGATCCTACTAAAATTAAAAACGCGAAAGTTTGTGAGTATGTATGTGTGTATGTTTGTTCCTCTTTCACGCAAAAACTACTTCACGGATTTGGATGAAACTTCACAATAATATAGCTTATATATCAGAATAACACATAGGCTACTTTTTACTGCAATAATCGAGATATATGGGCGAATGCTAAGTGATTATAAAAAACATAAATCGTAGATGTCAAAATGTATCACTGTTTATCTCCTGTCGATACTTCACCGGTTGCCATGCATAACACACTTGCATAGCAACCATAATGATATACGCGGGTAACACCGCGGGGCGCAGCTAGTAGTGTTATAAATAAATGTTAATCAAATTAAAGAGTAGTCGGAAATTATGAAAAAGAAAAAGTGCAATGAATGCTCTCATTCACAACTTTAATGACGATAGAAATACTACAGCCTACACGATCAATCAACTATTTAACAAAAAACTATTCGACTTTTTGGAATATAACTCACGCATCACTTCACAGACATTTGAATAAAAAATCTCAGTCTAATGTCGCACGATCTTCCCGCGGGATTCCTTCTCGTAACTTCACCGTCACTGAACCGTTTCTACGTTTTAATTGATCTCAATGCTCGAGACTAATCGACTTACCACGGAAATGACTTCTTTACTGTTGAGTCACTGTCGTTGAGATCATAAGATGAGATAACTCTAACAATTTTTACGATAATTATGTAACTGTTTACTATACAGAATGACTGCTTCGGTGTCACAGTGGTAGCGTTTGCGACTACTATGCTTGAGGTCTCGGGTTCGATTCCAGGATTCGGGTTCAAGTTGGACCAAATGTTTATGTGATCTGCAAATAGTTGTTTCTGAGTTTTGGTATTATAAAGTATAAATAGGTATCTATTTACAAAAAAATATATATTTATGTATTTATATCAGTAGTATAGTGCCCATAATACGAGCTCTGCTTAGTTTGGGACTAATATATATTTTTTAATAAATATTTCGAACATCTAACACAACACACCAATACCAATACTCTGTTTGGCCAACTGTATTCCATTTTCAATTTTTTTTTTTTAACTTTCATTACTCATTCTATTTCTTCGTTCGTTACTTCTTACACCACCTGATTAATATCATCATCATCAGCCTATCGCAGTGCACTGCTGGACATAGGCCTCTCCCTAATATAATCGCTAAGAATATTAAAGACGTTAAATATTAAGAGGAAGCTAGGAATATAATGTTTATTAACACAAAAAGACAAAGAGCTTTTATGGGTGAAAATCTTCTAAACGGCCTAAAGGGTAGGTATACATATACCTAATATACATGACTTTTAGGAGCGGAATGAGAATCAACGCGGAGAAAACTTGAGGGAAAAGGAAACCCAAAAAAATTTAGAGTTCCGTAGTTCATGACTCGGAACCCTTATAGATTCGTCATGTCCGACCGTCCGTCCTCGATTTACCGTCTAAACGGTTAGTGCTAGAAAGATGAAACTTTGCATGGATATGAGTTTCTATTACGTCGACAAAGTACTACAGTAAAATCATAAAAAATATTTTAATTATGGTACCTCCCCTACACGTAACGCGTAGAAGTTTTTTGTTCTTGCATCTACCCCATCGTGTGTGATATTATCAGATAGGTATTTTTAAAACATTGAGCTTAGACGGTTTTGTTATTTACGTATCCGTTTGCGAGTTATTTAACATTTTTTTGCAAAAACAGGGCGTCGTCATCCCCTTCCAAAAACTAAACGGCTAGCTCGAAAAATCGACAAAAAATTGTGATGGCAGTCCATGTAATGAAATTTAAAGGAAAACTATACGGATCAGATGGCTTTGTTAGTTTAGGAGTTATAGAGGTCTAACTTGTGAAAAAAACTTCGTCCATAAATAACTAAATAATAAGTAAATAAAAAAATGTATCCATTTGTCATCACTTGGCGTTGTATATGACTACGGAACACTATTCTATGCGTAGCTTGACCGATTTTTATGTAAAAATTAAGTAATACATGTAAAATTACATATAATTTCAATATTTTATATACATTTTACAATCCCTGTCTACCCCGAAATTGACCAGAAGCCTATAATTTAAGCACAAAATAAAGGCAAAAGATTCATTAAGTAATTGTGCTGCCAATGGCTTACGCGATTTTATTTTTTCACCAGCGGTGTGAAGGAGCCAATGGTATTTTAATGTGACAGCTGAACACATAACCCCACTTAATTTTGTCCTAATGCGAGCACCCGACCATAAGAATCTTGGCCTTTAGTTCTCATCGTTTTTCTCCCGACAATATCTGTGAACTGAATCGGCGATGAGCCAGATAAGGCGAGTGTTTCTTTAAATATGCAAAGTGCAAACTTTGTGGTACTCTTTCGACAGGACACTGAATAATTTTACACGCTCTTAATGGTTCTCGTGTCGGTTACTTCAACCTTGTGATATATAAAATAATGTTTGGTCAAATTATACCTGAATACTTACCGGATTACTTAAAATAACTTTTGTTTATGATTCAATAACATAGCGTTAAACGTTTATAATATATTATGCATAGGAATCGTTATACAGATTTAACCTATTATGGTAAAGTATGTAGATTCGGGGTAAAGTGAAAGTGAAAACCTATGAAATTGCCGTTTTGTATGCAATAAGTGAAAGTACTTATTTTTTCAAACTTTTTTATTTCTGTTATTCGAAATAATCTCCCACGCAATCGACGCATCTTTGCCAACGCATTGGCAGTTTATTGATGTCCTTCTTGTAAAAATTAGCTGGACGGGAGGCAACAAACTCTTCAAAGCCATTTTGTACTGCCTCTCGGGAATTGAATTTATTACCCACTAAAAAGTTGTCTAAAACTAAAAATTCTTACGTGCGACAAAAAATGGATTCTGTTCGACAATTGAAAGCGCTCAGCAAGTTGGTTAGACCCTGGTTCAGCACCAAAGCAATGCCCTAAACCAAAAATTACCCCTAAAAAGGTGATGGTCACTGTTTGGTGGTCTAGTGCGGGTGTGATTCACTACAGCTTTTTACAAAACGGCATGAGCATTAATGCAGATGTGTACTGTGAAGAACTGGAGAGAATGATGGAGAAGCTTGCACATCTGCAACCAGCTTTGGTCAATCGGTCGTCCCCACTGCTCCTTCACGACAACGCGCAACCCCATACTGCGCAACAGACAGTCTCCAAGCTACAAGAGTTGGGGTTGGAAGATAAAAATGTAATATTTTTTTAACCTGACCCAGGAACTGAAATCAAGACCTCTTAATTGGCGACTGCCAATAGGCTAACCTCTAGACCAAGGGGCTCACAACAGACATATGACTTTAAAGTTATGTATCATATTAAGTTATTTAATATCTTCAAACGAGCAATTCTTGTATATTTATCCACATAATATACATTCGTGATCTCGGAAACAGCTATAACGATAGCGCTAAAATTTGGCATTTGTGGGTTTTCGGGTGTGAAAAATTGATCCAGATCAGTTCTTCACTTAGTTGGATGGTGGTCGGTATTCCGACACAGCAACACTACAGTTACTTGAGAGAATAGATGGCGTCGTTAAACAGGGAAGACGCGTGATTTGTAGATAATGTGTGAGATAATACATTTCACATAAATGTGTCTAACCTAAAACACCATGATTACAATAAAAAGTAGTAACCGAGCAAAACTCGGTTGCCCAGATACTGTATCACAATTTAAGGAATATAAAGTAACTATGCTTGTTGTTAATTGCGAATAACATATTGTAAGGTAAATAATGAGCTGGTATATGTGTGTTGTCCTGTCAGCTGCTGTGTTAGTTACAACGCATGGATATAATTTAGCACCCGGCAAAGACTCTGACATTTTTCTAAAAGACAATAAAAGCCTCTCAGCCAATGGAATATTCAGAGTGCCTGAAGAATTCTCATTCTCGCACCCGCTAATGAATAGCTATTCTTTGAGCATTTTAACTATGGGTCTCGGAATGGAATTCAAGTGTACAGGTTTCTTAAAAGGCCTCTCGATATGCGACGGACCCTTTCCGTTTCGCTTAATTTATGGACTCTCATACTTTTTGCTTTATTTTGTATTAATTATGGTCTGCATTAATGTTTCGCGCGGCGAACAGCACTGGAATTTTAAGCGACAGAAACTTATGCGACACTATCCAATCTAGAATATACATCCAATCCACTTCTTAAATTACGAATATTTAAAATAGACTATGACGTCATTACGGTATTCTTCATTTCTTCTATTTGTCAGCATGGAAGCGCGATTGGAGGCATACTGTGAGGTGTATCGTAACTAATTCAAACAATTACTCATCTTCCAAGACAAAATTGGGTTTTATTGTTACGTAATAGAAAACAATGATAATAAGGCTATAAATTGTTTATTAGATATGGTTGTCTATCAATTATAGTAGAAATATGTCAAAGTCTTGAGTTCTTGCTAATTTATATTCAAAGTTTGTACCGTCACTATTACTATGGATTAGGATTTTTTGTTTTTAAAGAGGTCCCTCGGTCGTCGTCGCCGTGTTTAGAATATATTAATACTAATTGGTGTTTTGTATACCCATCTAATTATTTCATTTTACTATGTCGAAACGTTCACAGCATCGACAATGCTTTTGAGTAGTTGTTAAAAGGACCTTTGACACTACAAAGAGTTTCCTTTTCAATATATGTTGCCGCCAAAGGTGACAGAAGCCGAAGCATAAAATGCAACTAATATTTTATACTACGTAACGTTTCACAACTGCTTTTACTTTTAAATTTAAAGTGTCAGGAATGCTAGTATTGCTGTCAATATAAAAGTCTAAAATAGTTCATACAACTCGATTACATATAAGAATGTGTAGATTAAGTAAAAAGTATATTATAATCCTCCCAGTTTTCTAGAAGTTAAGAAAAAAAAACTTTAAAAAATCATAACTATTTCAATGATTCTATTTAATAGCTATTTTGTTTTAGTTATTATTCATCGAATACCTAGATTTATTTTTTGGATTAACCAGTCATCATATAAATTGTTTGCAAACTGTCTTACAAAATATTACAATAATAAATTGAAGAACAGTGTGAACGAGAACGTTGCCAACAAAGACAATAGAAGCATAGGAACGTAGTTTATATGATCTGAGGTTGCCACGCAACTTAAGCAAACAATGTAATCTATTCTGCGAAACGGAACATGATTTATGAAAGAAAATTCGCATTCGAATTACAAGTAACGGAAACCGAAACTATCTATATTTAACTATCTGCACATACTTTGAAATTCTGGATTTGTATGTAGAGATAAAACTGGAAACATTTAATTATATTAAGAATTAGTTCCCTACAAAAGAGAATTGGATGGTTTTTTTTACAAAACAATAAAACTCTGTTTCTAACAGATAAATTAAAAGTATTCATTATTTATCCTAGTTGGGACTTGAACTTACAACTCACAAATAACAGCTACAATTAATATCTGCTAGACCCGAAAACTAGTCACGATACAAAACATACATTCCACACATCCAAAATTACGTTTTAAAACTATTTTCTCAACTAAATTTACTATTAAGCCTTTAATCACAAGTTATCGTCAGTAAACACACAACGAAGCCATGTGTTTGTAATACTTTCGTATTAAAATATGGTTTTAAATAAAAATACAGTAAAATATCACTTAAAAATCACAGATTACAATAAACAAAAAACAGTAAAAAGCGATTAGTAAAATTGATCACGTCCTCATTGGATATTCAACTTGAAAGACCGGATGCATTGTGACTAAACGCTAAAGGGCTCCGCGTAAGCTACAAATACCATTCACTTTATTATAAACAATCCCCAACGAGCCATTGCTGGGCGTATTGATATGAAAATAAAAGAATAAATCTTGAATCTTGTTTCTCTTTATATGCTAGAAACACCTCATTAAATGTTTGTCATACAATTTACCTGTCTGAATTAGCAAACCGACACAATGACATAAAAATACACTAAAGAAAGACCGCTACAGCAGCAATTACCTAACTGTATAATTTTCTCTTTTTATAAGAATCGAAGAATGAGTAGGTAATTAAAACCATAATTATTATAAAATATTAATAACAATAGTTAAAAAATAACAACCTTTTTGTTTTTTATATATATATATATATATGAAGCCATCCAAAGTGACTCTACCCTGACTGATGGAAAGCACGAGCAGAATCCAAGAGTGGGGGCTACCACACTTGCTGCGAATGCAGACAATAATGTATGGCGGCCCAAACTATGGCGGCTTAGTCAGATGCTTTTTCACGCCCCGCTTAAAGGACCCGGGATCATAGTGGGAAGGAAACACGTGAGCTGGTAGTGAGTTCCAGTCTTTGACTGCTCGGCATAGGAAAGAAGAGCCGAATCGTTTTGTTCTGGTGCGTATTTCTTCACTCTAAAGCGGTGACTTCTGAGTCATGCACGTGTTGTCCTGTAAAGGAAGGGAGAAGGAGGGATCAGTTGGAAGAGCTCTTCAGAACACTGTACATGGTAAAGGCGATAGAGGACCGCCATAGAGGCGATGTCTCTCCGTAACTGTGGTTACTGATACGTTTTCAATTTTATTAATTAGCTCAAAAGATATACTTATATGAATGCTATTCATTATTAGAAGTATTCACAGAGTCTTTTATAATAGTAATTATCTCTGCTTCTAATTTGAAGTGTTTATACAATAACTAGCAATTATCCAGCTAAAATTCTGCAACCAGTCGCGATTACTATTTTCGTACTAAACCGCCACCATTTTCAATAGAGCGCAAACAGGGCTTGTCGTCTGTATTATTTAAATGAAGTTTTATACCCGTTACTGTATGCTAGACGTATTTGATATTTTATACTAACAATACAGAAGCCCTTATAACTTCGTGTCTGATGTACTCTCATTAATACAAGCAATATTAAATTGTACTCTAAAGTGTTATTTGTTTGGTTAAGCGACTTTAATACTCTTTAATAAATATGGTTTATTGTAAATGAAAATATTATATCGTACTCTAATGTACAACAAAAACAAATAATAATCTGAACATTTGGTAAACAGTAATCAGTATAATGATCTGAGAGAATATATTTGTGTCCTTGACTTTTGCAAGTTTCAAGTTTTTAAAAGTGCCTTTAAAACTACATGTACTAAGAACATTTTTGTAACATGTATTTAATAAATATTAAGGACATCTGACACACAACTTCATCTAGTCCTAAACTAAGCAGAGCTTTGTACTATGGATGTTAGACAACTGATATAAATACACATATACCTACTGTTTTTTAAATCTTTATTCCTAAGCTTAGATGCATTCGTGAAACGTTCCCAAAATCGTTTGTGTATTATCACGATGCAGTAGAGCACTAATATGCTTTAAGTAGTAACAAACGAGATAGACAATAGCATCTGTTAATTGTGTCCGAATGTATCCCGGCAACGGGATTACAGTGTGGACCTTCGTTATCACGGGATTTAGCTCTTTGATACAGCACGGCTGAATACTGACTGTATTTTGGGAAATACGCATTCGCTGGTAAAGAGATTTTTCCCTAAAGGGACTTATGGTTTGGTTGGTACTAAGTAATATTACGGATTATAATAATATGGTTACTCTTTTTCTACTTTTCATCTCGCAATTTTTACCATGAAAACTAAATTTTAATGATGCAAATTTAAAAAAAATAGACATCTCCCGCACATGGAATATATTTCCTATGGGGGACTTCACAATCATACAAGAAACTCAAAGGACTCAAAGAACACCCAGACGCGGAATAACAAATTGTGGATCACACAAAGTGATTTCCCGTATAGGACTTGAACCCACAATATCTAGCGTAGTAGGGAGCGGCGTGGGGACCGCTTAGATCGTTACCAATCGTGCACACAGGAAAGGGTTCCTGAGTCACCCATAATGGTACGTGTATTTAAAATCGTATCCAATAGATATTTGTCATGTTTACGTATTAATGCGTTAATTTTGTATGACATTTTCCAAGTAAGCGCATTTTAAAAGTTAAGACTCTATAACTCCTAAACTAACAAGGTCATCTAATATGTTATAATGTTCCTTTAAACTTCATTATACGGTCCACCATCACGAGTTTTTCCAGATTTTTTGAGTTAAGCTTTTAGATTTAAGCTTTTGCACTTTCTCCTTTAATGTGGAGTTTCTCGCAAACGGATACCTAAATCAAAAAACCGTCTTGGAAACCCTTTATTGTTTTTAAAAGACCTATCTAAGTATAACCCACACGACGAGATAGCCGCCAGATGAAATTAAATTTTTACAAATGGCGGAGTTAGAGAAAAATAATAACTTAAGTTTATTTTGTAAACAATGCTTAAAGAAAATACAAATGCATTTATAACGTTTCTGCAAAGATTTAAAACGGCAATACAGAACAAAAACCAGTCAACTTTCATTGTGCCACATATATCCCTAAAACACCCGTAAACGTTTTAGATTTATCTGCCAGTTTACAAACTAGTTCATCGGGTCAGCCACACCACTCACGACTTTTTAGTGTAGGACACAAACCACCAACAGATTATTGTACCTGTCTCGCCGTTCTTGGAAACTATTAAAAGCTTTTTATTCTTTAAAGACTTCTTTCTCCATTTAGCTGAAATAGATTTACTATTCTGTTACGTTGATGACCGATGTTGAGCTACTGAAATTTTAGAAATGTATGTTTTAAAACGGTCGTTGTAACATAAGGGAAGTTATAAATAAGCTCTTGTTTATATGAGGATGATATTTTACCTAAGCAAAAGAAATATTATAATACTAGCTTCACAGAAGTGAACGTCGATTATTGCGATAAAAAAAAAGTTTTACAGTTTGGTGAAGCAGTTTATCCAGAGAATATCCAGAGAATAGATAAACAGTTTCTTTCCAATTTATAATATTAGTACGAAATTTATTTTATTCTCATATCTGCTCTAGTGTTTCGTAAGTTAGAAGTGGTTTACTTCGAAACCAACTTACTTGTGGCGCCTTAACTATTCGAGATTGCTTTTCACATTAGGAATGTACATGCTGTGTCACGGGGAACTTTATAAACATTCATGCAACGACACAAAGTACACCCAGACTCAGAACAACAATTTGTGGAGCGGTGTAGGGACTGCTTAAACCAATAGGCCAACCGTGCATCAGTTATACATTGTTAGTCTGTAATATATAAACTCAAGAGTAGTAATTAATTTTATCATACAATATTTAATCTACCTAAAGCCACATGTACTTGAGCTTCATACTGCTCAATTTAGTTCACGGTTTTGGCTTGAGGGACGCATAATGGTCGGAGGGATTCTTTGTCTTCTGGCATCTATAAATTTCTTTGGAGCGGAATAAATATTTTAATACAGACCTTAATATAGCTAAAAACGGGATCCGGACCGAACCTAAATAAATGAAACCCTTTTTTGGTTCAGCTAAGAATTTTTTTTTCGTGAAATATTACTCCATCTGTTACAGAACATAAATTTATTAATAACTTTAATATTTAAAATGTAAATTATCCACAAGGATGGTCTGATATGAATTTCTCGACTAGTATTCAAAAGCCGTAGTCACTATTGTACAGGTTATTATCTCAATAAAATACCCTAGGCAGGATCCCATCCACAGTATTCAGTATCATCATCAGCCCATCGCAGTCCACTAGGTTCGATCCTCGGCTACTTGCTCCTGCTCCTGCCAGCCATCTTACGCAAATATACATTTCCCCTGTCCTGTGGTCGTCCTAACACTACGTTTGCTGAGAAGCGGTCTCCACTCTCCACTAAAGACCCTGTTTACCCGAATGGTTTTCGGTTCTTTTTTTAATATTATTTATTTACCAATATTCTTATATAACACTAAATATGTATCCATAAAAAACCTTTTAGAATATATCTGGTTTTCTATAATAATCTGTAACTAATTATCTGTCTATTGTTACGATTTCATGGCTGTCACTCTTTCGATTTTAATTTAATATAAGTTGTAGATGACTCCTGAGGTACTATTTAACACGATAACAGATATGGACGTAGTATAGCAAAAACTAGTAAGCCATATATATCATAGAAAAATATGTCGTAAACTCATTACTAAAACTTTAAACAACTAAACAAAACTTGAAATTATTGCACAAATTTATGAATAAGCTTCCTTAAAAAATGTATTCAGGTAACAATAAAATTGTTCTGATTGTTGGAGAGCTTAAAAGCTTAAGTTGTTAGTCACTTGAATATTAAAACAAATCCCTAAAACCTTTCTCCTGAGCAAATCAGGGCTTACTAAATGTGACATTTCATTTAATACAAATCATAAAAAAATAGTAAAAAAGGCGTTATGATAAGTCGGATCAATATGACCGACATAGGCAGGAATTCCATTGAGAAATATTTAATGTTGAGTAAATTATAAGACCTAAGTGAAGGTTTTGTACAGAATTTCAAAATTCAAATCTTGGTAATTTATAATCGGTTATTCATTACTTTTTCTTTTACCTTTAATATTTCAAATATTTAACATTTAAAATATAATATTAACAGAATAAAAATTTAGATTTTATTTCTTTACTTTCTTTATTTAAAAAAAAGATAATTTCCGCATTAATAATAGGTTTACAACCTTAGCGCAGTAAAAAGAGGCGTGGCGATCGCTTTAACTAATACGCTATACGTGCATTCAGATGTTCTTCAATAGAATTTGACATTCTAGGTTAATCAAGAAACAATACCAGTTTTATATAGCAATATGCAAAAGCTCTTACTTGAATTACATCACATCTCTCTGTATATCGTCGGTTGTTCGAAGTTGAACTACTGTAAATCGAATGCGGTTGGTACTTTGTACTTTCACGTTCCGTCGACTTCACATTCTTCTTAGCTCATGATTGCTTTGAGACATTTAATTACCTGCCAAATTAAGACGGAGCGATAAAAGTTTCTATTTTTATGGAGACTTTCAATAGTGTCATTCGTTTATGTGTGCTAAAAGAGAACTTATTTCAGCTGCTATGAATATTTAACGTTTGTTTGCTGAATTTGTTCTGCAACTATTCTAATTTTGTAACAAATAAAAGTAGTTTAATCCACTTTATTCTTACAACGAATGAGCAAAAAAGAAATTAGGAAACGCGAAAAAAGGTTTCGTAATAAGACAGAAGGGCAGAACAATGCCTATCTTAACATTACTAATATAAAACATGTTTTACCTATGTCCAAACGTTCGATAAACATGCGTTGAAAGGTCCTCCGTTTGTTTGTCGACTTTGTTCTATAAAAAAACTTCCGATAAAACCTCCTATTTCGAAATCATCGGTTAGTAATGTTTGTAATCGATAATTTCGAAACGTGACTTCGGAAATAATGTACATATGGATATGTGAAGAAAATTAAAATCCCACTTTGTATTAATTTATCAAGTAACACTTATTGAACAGGATATTTTACTTTCATAAGTCGCATATTAATACCAAAATTAAACTCGTACAGGAACAAATCGAGTCGACCTTTACACCGATAATGAAAAGCCATCACTGTTGTGAGGTAATGATTAAACTGCACAAAAGGAATGTTTCGAGGTGCGATTATCTTAAGCTCTAAACTATCCCGCGTTGTTTGCGCTCTCTAATTGGCTAATTGGCATACGAGTGAAGATAGATCAACAATTGCAATCTCTTCCTACTTCGGTTAGATAATGCATCCGCTGCCCGCCCTGATGAAATGCTAAGCGATCGGTATCGCAGCCATTGAAATACGCTTCACGAACGGTAATTGTAATATATTACTATAGTAATTTAATACTTGTTTTATAAACGTTGTACTAAGGTCATTACTATTAGAATTTGTTTGCGCAAAAACAACTCGCGTGTGGTCGATGTATGAGATTTTGTTCGCTGATAAAAGTTGACCACAATAATCAGGCAGCCGAAACGTCAAATCACCGTGCCGCCCGCCAAACTTCCTCACACCCGCTTTGGTCTTATCATAGCACACTATTGTGAAGTTATGAGCACACTAGTATATGTTAGTGGATATCAAAAAGGAGACATTTGAAGAGGTGGGGATATAATCTGTCTATTTCTTATAGAAAGATTGTTGTATTGATAACATTTAAGGTTCGTTTGATATGACGTGTAGTGTATTTGATTTATATAAACAAGTAATCGCATGCAGTGTTACCTCGTTTATTAATTGACTCTGAACTTTATAAGCCTTTTGTGCATTGAGTAATAATAATCGTTTCCTTATAGCATTCGAATCTATTAAAGATACTTACAACATTAGTCGGCTTAGATTGCTTAGTCTATTAGTAGCTTATTGAGCTATTGTTTATCAGGAGTTTCAATTTATATGATATGCAAGATTATTACACTCCATAAATACATGAAGTCTAAATAAATCCCACCCCAACCCAGATTTCAACTTAGAGGCTTAAACAGCAACATTAGTTGATTGTAAATTTATTGCACGGAAATAAAGTACATATTATAAAATCTATACAAATAACTAAAATTGGAGTGTTTGTATGTAGTATCAAATGAACAGTTTTTTACTAAATGCATATAAATACCAAATGCAATTTATAAATTTTTGTTTGTCTGTCCGTCTGTCTGTTTGATCTGTGTAATCTCTAGAACAGCTAGACCGAATTTGACAGGATTCTGACAGAAGGCTGATTACATAGGTCGTAACTTAGGCTATTTTTGAGACTGTCATCATTCCGCGAACTTACTAGCGATTTTCAAAAATAACCTCGGGTAACACTGTGGGACTTAGCTAGTTATTATATAAAAAACTAGCTAATAATTAAAAAGAATATATCTAGTTCCTTACAACTCCCTACCAAATTGAAGTGCACCTTATCAATCATATCCGCACCACCCGACGGTAGACTGGTAGAGAATGCCTGTGGCATTAAGTCCGCGATTGTACTTACAGTGCATAAAGTTGTAAAATAAACAAACACTTGCAACGAATTAAGTGACTGAAAGATTATATATAAGCCTGCCAAAGTGACTCTACTTTGCTTAAGAATCTAAGAGTGATGAATACCATACTCATTGCGAATACAGACAATGCAGCTCCTACACTATAGCTGCATATTGAGATACCTCTGTATCGATGGGCCTCCGGTCTTGCACTCACCAATGAAACACGAGAGCACTAATGCTGTTACTTTAGTCTCGTAGTAGTTTGGTCTTAAAATCAGCGACGCTTCACTGCGTGGTATGCACTCAAATAAAGTCTGATACTGTTTGCCAATCTGTGGTCACCTTCAATAAAAATTATGTCTCAGTATTAGCCTTTTCTTTAAATTGGTTTAGTTTAAAGTCTTATAACTTTCTATTTCTTACTTTATACTGGTATATCAATTAGCGATTGGACACGCTCTTATAACAGATTTGTATGTGCTAGAGATTGCTAAAAAAATTCATAGACATCCATACCCATCGGATCAACATCGACAAACGGCTTTCCTATACTCAAAATGTTAGGTATTCTTGAATAATTCCTTCACACATCTTCGTATCGCCAAAGCCCACCCTAACAGAGGATACATTTTTAAAACTGTGCGCACATAAAAGGGAATACAAGAGTGTTATTCGAAAGTGCGGAAATGCGTCCCATACATCAAGTCAGGAAAATAGAAAAACAGAGGGAAGATAAAATGTTAGTACATCGCTGTGAAATGTTGCTACAATTGAGAAAGAGACAAATAGCTCTTTGATACCGACACCATATTTTACATGCACTTCTAGAGCCTATAGTTGAAATACTGTTACAAATTTACACGAACACCGTACAAAATAAAAAAAGTAACTATTCAGTTCTCTTTATCTATTTTGTAGTGTGTAGCGGTAGGTTCAAAAGGTGAATTTTATAAAAGTCAGCTGCAATATTTTTATTATAAAGGTACTACTGAATATAAAACCAACTCAGTTAGGTATTTTAAATTCCGCTTCCTCTTTAATTAAGAATTTCACTGTGTACCTACACATTTCAAAATTTATATTCAGTAATGCAGTTTACAATGAAATGGTACGATTCCATTGATTTTTTGCTTGTAAAATGAAACAACCTCACTAACTAATATCCTTAACTTAACAATTGCACAATTTCCGCAAAATTTAAATTAACTTGAATAAACAACTTGAATAAACAACTTGAATAAACAACAAATCAACTATCATGTAAAAATAGTAGGTATGATAAGAATTCTTAATTCCAATTTTATTCTGATAAGAACTCCAATTTAAAACTAGTAGTTGTACTAAATGAGACCACAAATCCATGTTTTTTTTTGGTGACCACAAAATTACGATACAAACGTGTCGGTTCCTTTGTTGTAGTATTTAACACTCTTTCAACGATGCCTGTGCCTCTGTGTATTTCCGTGTCGTCGAGTAAATTGTCCCGGACAGTCCATTCAGCCATATTCGACCCAACTGACTTTGAAGTCACTTAATTATGTCGATTCCGTGGAGTGTCGCTAGTGATATATCGAACTTTAAGGGATGACAAAAATTCTCTTTGAAGCCGCGTTCAAATTTAAATTGGATGCACTTCAAGTGTGAAAATGTCTAAATTAAAAAATACTTATTTGGGCATGAATAACTGTTAATGGATGCTGTGTACCTTTGATGTTTATAAACGAAAATATTGTTTGATAAAATGAAATTCTGTTTATTGCCTAAAAGTTTAAATAGTGTAGAGTCAGAAAAAAAAAGTAAAGAAACAATTAGTTTTCGAAAGCTAGATTTAACCTAAATCCTATCATACAATATATAAAGGAGCTTAAAAATTTACCTAGGGTCAGCGAGCAATGGCCGATTTACTTGCAGGACAACAAAACCTTACCCTTACAGGTCGTTTACGACGACGTTTACGATCTTTTTATTTAACTACGAGATCAGTCTGAAACCAATTAGTCTCGTAAAATCGGGTATAGAATATATACATATGTGACAGTGTTAAAGTCAACATGACAATATTTTGTACTTATTTTTAAGTCTGAGACTACTAACTATCAAACATTCGAGATGAATAATAAAGTCTACGTTACTAAACTTTAATGCGATTATTAGTCTTTACGTATTAAAACTGCTTAACCAGCCCCCCTAGCCAATTTGGAAAAGTTTTTCCTTTTGTATTCTATTCTCTATTCTATTTCTCTATTCTCTTGATTCTGATATTTACAAAAAAAAGTATGTTTATGTATTTATATCAGTTGTTTAGTACCCATAATGCAAGCTCTGCTTAGTTTGGTACTAGATACGTTGTGTGTAAGATGTCCTTAATATTTATTTATTATTGGCTACTACCACTTTGTTTTGATTACGTGACTGGGTGAAATTAGTCGATAAAACAAGGGAATAGAGAAATAGAATAGAAAACAAAAAACGTTTGCAAATTTTCTAGGGGGCTGTATTTTTATTAGAGAATTCAACAATGAACTAGTTAAGTTTAAGTTTATACATATTAGGGCCACAGCACACTAGCTACTTTTAGCATCGGCGATCGGCGATTCAGCGACTGCATCGATGCTGCATCGCTCTTTAGCGACTTCCTGCGTTCGATCGCGGTATCGGAAACGCGCGTTTTAGCGACTGCTCAGATGCCAAATCGATGCTACCGGCAGGGGGGTGTCACTCCGCAGTTTAGGTATAGTCGGCCGGCTGCCTGCCGGGTCAGACACGCCGGTCGAACAGACATCGTCAGAACAGTTAAGAGTTACACGATAGAAAGAGACGCAACTGTAGGTAAATATAATCGTAGTGATTCGGCGCTGTGCGATCTGAATTGAACTTAATCTTTTGACACCGAGGGTATCTATAACTTTAATTTACTTTTCGGAGTGAGTCTTCTGTACAGGTACTATTATGTATTCTGTGCTACCGGCATCCGAATGTGTGCGGAGAGTAGCGTTCAGCTGCTGTGTCGCGCTTCTAAAAAGCGACTCAATCTCCGCGTTTGGCGTTTTTAAGTGTGCGGCGTAGAGCATTCGGTCGCCGTATTTAGCTTCTAAAAAGCGACTAGTTGCCGATCACCGATGCTAAAAGTAGCTAGTGTGCTGTGGCCCTTATATTTACTTTATAATGTTATCAATTGATTAATGCAATCAAAAAACGTCAAGTATACGTAACAAACCATTTTAAATTTAAAGTAAAATTATAATACATCCTCACTTATTTTTCATGTTTCTGAAATCATTTGAATTACTTGATAGTAGAACAAAGGAACACAATTATATTCTTATTGAAGACCTAATACCTAATTAGAAACCAAGAAATAAAACCTTTCTCTGTTAATCATCTCGACTGCAATAATATCAGATTACAAATTGTTGAAACAATCGTGAGTATAAAACTTTCTCAGTAATCATTATGAGAATTTCATTGCAAATTATTTTATACAGCCCTTAATGATTTGTAATTGGACACGATCTATATTACATTGAAAGTAGTTACATAAGTAAAGTTTATGTAACTTTGTTACTTAGAAAGAAGGCGCTTACTTCTTTACTTTAAATATAAATTTTGGATGTAAAAAAATTATAAACAATTAATACTGTAAGGACCATAGGGAGTAGTTTGGAGTTAATCCAAACTACTACAGGTTGAAATTTATACAATTTAGGTATAAAAACGAAGTCATAAAATGCTGTCTGTGTCAATAAAAAGAACATAATTTTAAAATTATTATAATTTTACTTTAAATTTAAAATGGTTTGTTACGTATACTCGTCGTTTTTTGATTGCATTATTAAAACAGTCTGTTGTATGTTAGACAATTTAAAATTACAGAGAAACAGTTGATGATCGACTCATAATAGAATGTTACGCAACACTTTTGTTGCAAACAGCTGTTTAGGTGCGGCGATGACACATCTCTCGGATATCTGTAGTAGGACGGTTCACTGCTACTAGTACAAAAACAAAAATTTAATGGTAGCAAGCACCAAACACGACTACCACGAAGCGAAAAGGGAAGGGCATTTGTATTTTATTGGGTTTTGCTTTATTTTTAAAAGACAACTCCCGCATTAGGAATATAAAATCCTGTGTGCGGAATATAAAATCATGTTATAATAATAGATCGGGTGACATAGATTACATTCTAATTTCTAAGGTTTACTAAATCATAGAAACGTGATCTCTTGCCATACTGATAATAATGTGACTCGCGTTTGTTACAACTGCACTTAGTAGCTCTCAGACCCTTTTTGAATGCTTTTCGTACCATACGCTCCATGAGGTCTACACCGGTCTACCCACTAAGCCCCGCGGCGACTTACCTCGGCAGTCGGGAGTAACTGCAGGAACGCATCAGTCCACCTTGCCATATCCCATGACTGAGGTACATGTGGTACGGCAAGGGGCCCTCGACCCTATGAAGTAGTTAAGTATGAGTAGTAGAGCCAAAACACCTCACAAAGCCGCTATGGTGACGGTCATCATGTCTTATGTAACCCACAATAAAGATAGTGGTCCCTTACTGCTAGATTCTACTAAATTTAATGCTTTCCACCAGGCAGAGTAGAATCACTTCGGCAGGCTTATAAATATAAAAGTTTTGCTACATTATAACATGCTATATAATTGTACATGCATCAACAATTCAAATCTTAGGAAGTTGATAGATTTCCTTTATTGTAATTTCATAACCAAGAATAAAAAAAAACTTTTACAATATACTTTTAAAAGCATTTAGTTCAGGAAAATAAATTTTAGTAGTTAAAAACTGTTACTAGCTAATACATTGTTTAACCATCAACAGTGGAATGATTGACTATCTTTGCCTAATAAATTGAGCAACCCTGTTTTGACTGTACCACATCATCGGTTACACAACTCGCAATTATATATACAACCTCTTACAATAACATTTCAAGGTCAGCGAAAGTAATGTGTATTTCGATTTCTATTGAGCCTCTATGAACCAGCTATTCCCAATCGTGATATCACGAAGCGAATAGTTACTAACCGTTTGATGGCCGACTCTCAGTAGGACGTGACACAACAGTGGACTCACTGAACTGTAAGTTATTTGTGATGAATAATTTGTTTCATAAATTGTAACAGTAGTTATAGATGACGAAATAAATAAAAACATCAGTTCTATATAAATATTTATTTATAATTTTCTGTGTCTTTATGATCTTGACTACGCTTAAATGCCGGTTTCGTACTCATCTGTACATTTATTTATTTATTTAAAAACTTGTTGCACTTATTGTACAAAGGCGGACTTAATGCCATGAGGCATTCTCTCCCAGTCTACCTTCAGGTGATGTAAAAATAAGATGCGGTAGGTGCAAAGATAAGTTTTTGAGATATAACGAATTTATTCTGACATAAAATACAACCAAAATACATATATTTTACTTAAATGTAATAAATTATAAAACATTACATATTTTATAATAAAAATATAAAAACATAGATACATATAGGCATACACATACATACTTAAATTGAATATTATATATACATGGTCGTGTACTAGGGCTGCGACTATACTGCCGACTGACTCTGAAGAAGTTCTCGTACTTTAAATTTGAACGTAAGGTGGTTTGTGGACATTCGTATTTCAGTAGGGAGTGCATTCCAGAGCAGAACCGATTGCACGTAGAAGGAAGACCATTAAAACCATTTAAATAATAAATAAAATTAAAGTGTCTGTTTGTAAAGAATAAATGAAATGAAATTAACGCGGGTAACACCGCGAGACTCAGCTAGTTCTAACTAATTTGTATTTTGCGAAAAAAACACTACTACTGAATATAAACTAAATCAACAAAAAAAAAAAAAAAGGTAGTAGAGCCACACTGATTTCAGCATGAATAGGGAGACTCGACCGGGGTGGTATTAACCTCTCACAGAAGATCAATCGAAAATGACAACATTCGTGCTTTCGGGTTTCATTGGTGGGTGCAAGACCATAGACCAAATGATGCAGGAGCATCTGAATAGGCAGTCATAGCGTGAATCACGACACTATTATCTGCATTCATAAGTATGGAGACCTTACTGTTTGATTCTAGTCATTACGCAGAGAGGAGTTAATTTGGCTCATAAATAAAAGAAATAATTAGATTATGGTGTTATTAAAACAGTTGATAGAATGTTAAAAACATCTTTAAACCGTGACAGTTGTGATGTATTCAGAACTAGACGCATTTAACAGACTCAAACTTGAACGTGTAATGTTTATTTTAGTTCTTGGTTAATAATAGATTTACAACAAGTTTATCGCATCGGTAGGATGACATACCACATCAGCATGCATCGCACGGTGCAATCCATGCAATAGACGGAACTCTGCGGCGAGTTAGTGGGAGGAAACGGAAACACGCGACCACGGCGGTTTGGTTTGTTTTGTTCGATACCGTTTCACATGCGACTATTTTACAACCGCCGTGTCTATGTTGAACTACGTTATTGCACGAATTCAAAACAAATGGTCTCTTAGAATGCCCTGTGTATATATAGTTGGAAGAGTAGGAAGTAGTTGATCAGTGCGTCATACATATGTTTATGAATGCATATCCAGGCTGGCATAAAAGATGACTACTTTGTAATATGAGAATTTAATTATAATTCATTGAATTAGTAATTTTGATTTGGTTTATCTATTGATCTCCTTTCCGGATACTTCCTTAATCAAATAAAGTCATAAAACGTTAAAGTTTATATTTATCATAGAATCTAATTTGACCCAAATATTTAATCTTCGTTCATATCATTTAAAAATATTCTCATTTCCGAACTGAATTTAGAAAAAAAACATCGATACACTTAATGACGACTTAATTTATTCGAGCAAACGACCATTACTTACTTTTTAATTAATCAAGGATTTAAGTAGTTAATTAAGGCAACAACTGGCTAATACGAAAGCATGAAATTAAAATTCAATAATCAAAGATATTCCAGTTCTTTGTCGGCACGCTTAACTTCCAATCATGTAAAATATCTATACTATAAAGGCATCTTTGATCTTTTTCGTCCTTGCAGCTCTTCCGCTGAGAAATTGAAAATCCCATAAATTAATTCGCAATGAACACGTTCATGAGGTTTATTTAAATTTATTTACCTCAGCTTAATATTAGATCGCTTGTTTAGTCTTACCTTTTTTTCGTTTAATTAAGGGAGCTAATAATTACACAACATGCGTTTTAGAATTACTCGTTTGTTCAGGTTAATCTTTGGAACGACTGTACCGATTTGATGGAACAATCATTTGCAGATAGCTGATGATATAATCAGTTATTTAGGTTTTTTTTAGATCAGCTTCGCACCGCAAATAATAATCGTGAGTAACACGACTGAACTAGTAAATATTTGAAGCTTGTAGCAACCATGACCCCTCCCTTCCACCTCGTCTTGCCAGAGAAAACTCTCTTTGTCTAGGAGTGATATAAAGCTGATTCCTCCACAATCATTTGCAATCGCTACAAGTTCATTTTTGATAGTACCGAACTTATAAAATTTCAATCAATAAATCAGGTTTGTTTTAAAACTAAATCAGTGATTTGAATATGCTTACACTATGCTATAAGCTTACAATAACGAAATAACCAAATGTTAAGACAGTTCATAGCAACTAAAAAAACAGCCTATGGATTATATACGCGTCATATTCAAATCAATTGTTTCACTTCTTGAACTCAAAGTATTTATTTCAGCATTTCCTTCAGCGATCAAATGTTTTTTATTTATCTATTTGCACACGGTAAACTACAAATATTAGAAAATTAAGGAAACAGAGCAACTTTAAAAAGCAAATTACAAGATTTCCCTTATATTTTTAGGCTAATATAAGAAAAATATCCAGTTATGACGCAATTATAGTCATATTAAAATAACTTAGAAGAATGTAGTAAGTACATCGCCAACCGTAAATTCTTTTAATTTTAATACTCATTTATTGTCTGTGTACCTTTTTGGAACAAGACTTGAGACTCCAAATACATTTATTGGCCTCTTCGTTTTGTGTAGGTTGTCAAATAAATCACCATCAATATAAAAAGACAATTTAAAAGGTAACGAATGAATTTCGAAACGATTAAGGATACTGAGCCTATATTGGTCACTCAGGTGATTTACAATATATTTAAATAAATTAAAATTGCGCAGGTTGGAGTATTTATAACAAAATATTAGCCGTATTCAGAAGTTATAGAACGCAAAAGTTTAGAAAACGTCATAGAACGGTAAATCAATGGATTAGAGTCAAAACACAAAGTATTGCACACAACCAACATAAAAGCGAGGAAATTATAAATCATAATAGACAATAAGCTAAAATATTAGACATATTAATCGCTTTCATATTAAAAAGTTACGCTGGTTTAAACATACAAGTAGGGAATCCGTATTTTAGGATGGTGGGCGTGGGTCGGAACATTATTTCCGTATTGAAGATACGAGTTTCGTAAGATCCAGTTTTATTAGTTCTTCGTGCATTCTTTCGGTCACTTAGCAGGTATCTACGAAAGCCAATCGGTGACACTAAAACGTTTAGAAGGCGTAACATCAAAGCCGTGCGAAATTCGGACCACACCTTGTGCATCTTACGCTTAGAGCGATACGCTAGATGCTTATTAGTGTATATTTTATGCGCTCGTAAAATACCCTTACTACAGAGACAAGCTTTACATTCAAAACTATATAAGCCGTGACCCGTAAATATTTACATAAACAATTATATTATCCTCTCTCTTCTTAATTACGTTAATAATCGTAAAACAAACTTAATTAGGTTGGGTCATTGTAATTTGAGTTGGCTTCTGGGTCTGAATATCAAAATATACACAAACTAGATGTAAATAGACAAACATTCAACGTAGAAAAGAAAAGGAAGTATTTATGAAACTAAAATATAATACAAGAGGTAAGCAATAGAAAATAGATTAATAGAAATTAAAATCAATAGTGGATGAATGAGGCAGATGAAAAACATTAAGAGCAATTAACAACAAAACTCCGTTACAATAACAGCGATACATCAAAGGCACAGGTTTACAAGATTAACGTTTGAACAAAAGGAAACAAAAGGATTAAGAGATTTGGTTTCAATTTGAAATGACACGTTTAAATTAAAAACTGAAAAGTGTCATTCAAATTTATAACAAGGTAACTTCCCAGCTGGTCAAAATTAATCCTCGCGCCTTGAAAGTAAAAATAAAATAGTTTTGTTGCAAAAAACGCATCACGTCTTATACAGTTTACTCAAACCTTTTGTGCGTATAAAAGTCGCACTTAAAATTAGCTTTCGTCAAATGTCCTGTTGCTACATAAAAACGACCTTTATGTTGAATAAAATACAATTCATTTTCTTAAAGCACGATTTAATTCACTGTAAATGCGACATATTTATTTTACGAAATCCAATTTTCTGCTGACATCTCATCTGTCGACTTTAAACGTTTGGGACTATGGAGCTGTCTTCTTGGTTTCACGCTTACACACTGAGTATGTATTATCTTAGGTTTATAACAGCTCATTTTAAAAATTAAAATATCACATTAATGTAATGCAGATGTCAGCATCACTTTTGGTAGCTACTTTTATAAAACTATTTTTATTTCGGTTTGCATTTCATTGCCTTTCGGGTTTGTATCTTGGTATGTCTTTCTGTTACCAAGTCTCAATAAACATCTAAATGGACGAACTGCACAGAATTCCTGCAATGCAATTATTGGCAATCAGCGCGATAAAATGTGTGACTTCCAATGTATTTAAAGAACGAAGGTTTTATTGCCACTTAACAAGTTGACACCTCTGCGTGGGTGCCGTCAGATTTGATTGAGGTATTGTTCAAAGTGGATGATCAGCGAAATTAGGTATTTTGTTTAACCTCTTTGCATTTATACTTTTAAATGATCTTTCAGAAGCATTTTTGAATTACCTGAATAGTTTTATACATTGTTTAAATACTTAACAAAGTACATTTTTGTATTAGAACAGAATAAGTACTAAAAACTGGTAAATATTTCACATCAAATGTATAAAGTAAAACAATACAAACATCCTTTTGGTTTATTAATTAATTCTTTGAAAAAAGATAAACTTAGGTAATTATTGCAAAAGAAACTCAACGCGAAAGAAAACAGTTTTTCGATATGCATCCGATAAAAAAAAAAAACAATCCTGCAGGTAAATATCCTTTGAATCAGACTTAAATTTAAATATCCTTTAATTAAGAAAACTTGTTTGAATTATAATGTGTTTTGGACTGATGTAGGTTCTAAACTAAACGTATAAATTTTACTTTCCAACTGTAAGGTAATTTCTTTACCACTAAATATATATACGAGTATATTCCTTGTAAACTAGGTAACTAATCTTTCACCAATCACCTATTTGTCTTCAGAGTCTTGTTTATGGTAATCTGGAATCGTTTGTTGCCAGCAGTCTATCTTCAAGACATTTATGGGCTCCTCTTATTGATGAATATTGTCTTGTCCTAAATAACCAACGGACTTGATAATGTTTACCTATTACAAGACAATTTATCTAAATGCTTTAATAAAATATTTAAGCATCATTTTCTTCTGTTGACGAAAGATTTCACATGTATTTAGTGTTTTATTGCTAATTTATCTTGGTTTTTCTTACACAGTTTATTTATGTTTTGTTAACGACTAAACGAGTTATCTTTTAAACATTAGGTTATCTATCAATAGCGATGTTACAGATCAGATGTGAGTGTGTTATACATACACGCACATATTCAAAGTACACTAAACATCTTTGGGTATAAACATAAATTTATTTGTTTGTAGCATTATAGTTCACAAATCGCTTTACTGATGTGGCTCTTCTTGACTGAAAAGTAACTTTAACAGGAGTTTAAATAAAATAACAGCGAGTTAAAATAAAATAACTTAAACAATTAGGATTTTCATAATTATTTTAAACTTTCATGTAAGGTATTGAAACCGGGTCTAAGCCCCTTCCTAGCAGTGGGTAGACTGTCCACCTATTTCTACTACTGGTGTAATTGAGTCTACTAAACATTAGAAAAGATAGAATTCATTGAATATTAAACTTAAATACCTATTAACATACTTTTCAATTAGCTTAAATATAAGCAAAAAACTATCAATTCTTATTTTTCTACTCTGCTTGTATTACAGAAATAAAAGTAATTAACAAACTTCCAAAGACGTCGACATCACTTCAGTTTTGTCAGCTCTTTAGCAACCCTTTTAAACTATCTCATAGAACCTCATACTGTACTTGGAATAACCAACGTTTGGTAGCCCAAACTGTGACTCTCAGTTAAATAGTGTCGGAATCGATTCGATTAAACCACACATAGTTCCGTTACATACTTTTAACGGCTTACTTAAGGAAGGAAGTCACATGTGGTCAACTTGACACACACTACTTTTGTTTCTAATTTGATACTAACAAAGCTGCGCATATTTTTGATAGTTTTAAATTATGATTACACCCCTGTTTATTGATCTTAGTAAATGACATCAAAGCTTACCTAGACTCCAATTTGCGTTTGCTTTCCTCTTATCACAACAGAAATTTTCGCTCAAGGAATTATCCGCATCTTCTGTATCCTTTCTACAATTCAAACTTTGTGAACACTTCATTCTTGAAACTTAAAACCTTGAAATCAGGATGTCCACTAATCGCTACACATTTAAAACAGAATGTGCATGATTACTTTCTTTACTATTAGTTGCATAAGTCATTATCTACAGTGTACGATGTACACATTTTGATAAATTAGTTTGGTCATAGTTTATGCCAATTGTATCATAACTTGGACAACTTTAGCCTCGATGCACCTACATTCATAGATCTCTGCACCCCCTAAAGGTTGTCTGGTAGAGAATGCCTCTTTTTGGTAACGGAGAGGTAATCTTCTCTGGCTCATCGGGGACTTAGGAACCAGGGTACGTGTGTTAATGTGTTAAAAAACACCACGAAGGCCGGCTCAGGTGCCCTGCTCTAAGGAGAACCAGGACCATTTTCATTCCCAACCTCTCAGGATCGACACCAATCTGGACTCTATACTGGGGGAAGCCCCCGCCCCCCTGAGGTAGAGAATGCCTTGGGAATGTTGTTGTTTTGTTTTAATATATGTTGTAAATAAATCAAGCTGATGAGATGAATAAATTGAAATCTGTACAATTATTGTATAACTAAATTATCTATCAGATACATCAAAGGATTGAAGTTATTCAAATCAAACAATGGTGTGCAAATAAAGCTGGCCACACAAGAAGCATTTAAACCGTCAGTTTCACGTTTTTAAACTACGACACAAAAATCAATATATATATATAACTGTTCCGACCGAAATTACATGACGCAGGACGTTCCTTGAGGAACTTAGGCGAGCACTAAAAGAGGATTTTGGTAAATTCCACACAAAGGAAGTGAAAAACGCAATCAAAATGACACGTAAGTGAAGCCGTGGGTCTATTTTCTGCAATACGTTTTGTCGTCTTGATAGGCCACGACTCCTACTTTCTCCTTTACTTGCTATATGTACGCCAATCTAGGCCTTCCTCCGGCGTGACATCGATTATTTAATAATATTAAAATAAAAATCCTTTAAAAAATCTATCATCAAGTCAATTTTAAAAACTATACCTAACCAAACGCGTACTAATCAAGAGTAAGTGCGCGATTTTAAATGATCTGTGTGTAATGACGAATTTTGCAGAATATGATTTTGACAATCATTAAATACTGATCGTATAACAATGGCCTAAGTTTTATAGAGATCATTACATAGTTTCGATGACGTATGTAGGTGTCACGATAACGGTGTATTTTATTTATTGCACCATAACTCACATAAAACTCTAAGCTCCCGGTTCAGAGATAGCATCTTGGATTCTTACTACGGTATTCATTGCGCCGATGGACTATACAGGGTATAAGTAAATCTAATCGTAAAAAAACATTTAAGTTTTTTGCATTTAATTATTTTGAAAAAGATAATATAAATCGGCACTTCTAATATTTGGTTTTTAATTATATTAACTTGTAAGACAATTCTTTCAGAATTTTGCCAACTGTAAGACTGACTGACCAGACTGTAAGCAAATTGAAATATGTTACATAAATAAACAAATTAAGTATTATTTATCAGCTGAGTCCTGCGGTATTACCCGTAGATATTGTTGTAAATTTACGAACGCGTGTAACGCGCAGGGCCACTTTAGTCTAAAGAAATCAACTATCTGTCAGTGAAAGTATAGCCGTTCTAGAGATTAGTAGGAATAAATAGACAGACAGGCAAAAAACTGATTTTTTGATGTAAATAACTTGTATACTTTAATATGCATTTAGTGAAAAGCTACAAATTTAAAATAACAAATTCTTTCTTCAATATAATTTATTTTCATAAATAGAGATTATTTAAAAATTGCATATTGAATTAGAAAATAATGCTCCGCAGTGCAAAAAGTTCTAATATAATCTTTCACGTATCCGGGGAGTGTAATAATTCACACTAACATACTGCGCATATGTGTAGTTAATATTCCGTAATGTAATCCTGATAGGGCTTGATCCTGATAACCTTGGGATCCACGTTGGCTACGAGTAATAGTAGCTACGTGGATACCTGAATATAAAAATATGGGCATTTTGTGCTTTATTACGTTAGAAATTACTATCAGTTTTGTGTTTAAATGAAAGGTTATTGTGTAAATATTTATATCTAATATCATTCGATATATCGATCGTCGCCTGAGATATAAATTTAAATATATGTATATACCTACATATACGCTAGTAAAGAAAACGCAATATAAATATTATTTATATTTACAACATTTTATGTTTAAAAGCAAATACATATTATATCCAAATATACACTATATTGCGTGAGTGATGGGGAAATCCGGCATCATTTCGATGGTGGTTTTACAACCGATACTTAAAAAATTAGGTAAAACAACACCCAGCATAGGTATGGTTTACTATTTGCTTTTCATAATTTTCCGAAGTATTCAAGTTATATTCAACCAACCATTTAACTTTAAGGTGCATTTGGCGGGCACCAAATGTTTTTAACTTTTGCTGAATCAACTCTAACTTTGGTGAGTGAACGTCATGAGTGCTCTAACAATAATGAGAAGTTATTTGGGGAGTAGTGCGCTACTACGAAAGCACTGAGTAATCAAGTTTTCCATGAAAACCCGCACAATAAAATTAGATTAAAAAAGACAAGATAAATATTAAATAATTAATACTCTTATAGTTTCATTAGAAGAATTCTGAAAGGTAATTCAAGAAGAAGCTTTGTTGCATTTAACAACAGCCTGTATATGCGACAGAAAAATATTTTGACGTTAAAGCCGCTTAAGTAAAGGTTAACGAGACCTTCATTGTGACGCACATAGTTTGAATGAATATTCAAATGCTTGAAACGATATTTATTGTGTTTATTTTGGTACCTACTAGAAAACTTTTTTTCTTGCATGAAGCGTGCGATTTGAATTATAGTGCCAGATTAGGACTCTATTCAGAATAATTAATTTTAAAATATATGTAATAGGTAAATAACAAAGCAAATTATGTAATTTACAGTTTAGTCGATTTTATGATCTTATCTACACAGCTAATCGTATTCTGTGTTAATCAAGGCAGATTAAATGACACCTAAACATTCAGCGAATAATACTGAATAGTTAATTCAAAAGGTATGTACGTAATGAAAGTGAATATATTCTATATTAACTAAGGCTAGACTATTTTATCCAAATTTATTCTAACATCGACTCAATGTTCGTAAAGATAAAGTCAATTTTTGAATAAATGAGTGTTATCTGGTTAATACAGTCAGAGCCGAACAAAATTTTATGTAACATCTTTGAAATAGATTGTTTAAGAAAATGATCTTTCTAATAACTTTTGAACAAAGAAACTGCGATAAGTAAAGAGGTAAAGTTTGTTCCCTTATTTGGAGTAGTCTTTTAAACTTCTTAATCAATTTACGTTTAAATCGGATTTCAGTTTAATATTATTAAGGCTTTGAAGGTTTTGTACCAGACGTTTGTTTTATTACGATAATAAATTAACACAAAACTTGTGTTTTGGAGTATTATGATAAATAAATTTAGAGATTTAAAGCAAGAAGATCCTTATTTATATCACACGTGGGCCTACTAGTTACATGGTACGGTCAGTTTTAAATTAAAAGAATCATACATTTTGAATGTTGTTTCTAGAGATTTTTCAAGAGTCACATAACCTTTTTTGCAGAAGGAGCTTCGAGTACCAGTTAACATTACCTACTAAAGCTCTGTAAGACGACAAATTGTTCGATGGATAAGAGACAAAATTGATGTAGTTTGCCAATGTCCTAATACCTTACCCTGTTACTGTTTTTTTTATATAAAACTGGTTTACGTTCTTTGAATATCATATATTATCATAGACTTTATAGATCCCGTGACAACTTCTTCTGGAGTTTAGGAAGTGACTCTACATTATAACAAATTTATGTAAATGTCATGTCTATGTTTTGACTTATAATTATTACCGTTTCTCACAAGAGAAATTACCAATAGATAGCTTTCTCGATACGCATGCAACGTACTTTCTTCTATCACTAGTGATGTTCTTAAGACTGTGTCTACATGACCGCCTTTTAAGTTAATCGGATCTGTTCGTGTAATAAGGAGATTGTAATTGAACGTCAAAGGGGCCGATAGCTTAGTTGATGGGAGACACGATTATAAGCGACAATTCCGAATCGGTACATGTGATTGACAGTACAGTGTAATTCTATTCGATATGCATATTACGTGTTTTGCTTAGTGGCGTGACACCGATTATGAATGTTTAATTAAAGTATTATTATAATCCTTTTGATTATTATATACGGAATATAAAAAAAAGTTTGTATTTTGTTTTCTTGTAAGACAAAAGAAGGAAATACTTTTTACTACTTACGATTTAACATGTATTTTTATACTACCTCCTCTAGTTTCAATTCATTACAGTTTCAGACAACATCAGAATAAGAACTTACTAGCGCCACGCTTATTTCAGCATGAATTGGCCGGCTCGACCGGGGCAGTACTACCCTAACACAGAACACCAACCTAATAAAGACAGCATTCTTGCTGTCGTATTTCATTGGTGAATGTGTAACCGGAGGCCTAATCATTCTGCACCATTCTCCCGTCCTTCGAAGGCGGTGTGCAATTGTAGAGGCCTATGTCCAGCAGTGGACTGCGATAGGATAATGATAATTAAACTACCGCTGTTAATGTAGAATCATAAAATTTAATAAGAAGCACAAGGTGACAAAACCTCAAATTCTCTTAGCCCTCGGTAAGAGATAATTCTAGAAACCATAATTTATGATTATAGCACATCAATAGTAGTATATTGCAACTTACTTTGGTAGTTATTTTCGCTTATTGATTACATTAACTGGGAATAGCTTGTTCCTAATGTAAATAAAAATATGCTCAAGTACACAATGCACGAATACAGAAAAAAACTTAAAAACAAATCATTTAATTTTACATGGATATCATATATACAACAAAAAATGTTTGAATATGTCCGTTAATTTGACTAATCGATTGTAGAGATCTATTTATGCAGATAAGATTTATAAACCGGCAGCCGAGCCTCAGCAAGCTTTGCAAGCTTATGTCAAATAATTAAGTGAGCGCAAAAACTTAATGATACGATTGTTATAAAAAATATGGGCAGTAAAATATATTTAAACTTAATGCTTGTCTATCTATTTATAGCAAACAACGAATTTGAATTTTTAATTTCGATTCGAGTCGTTGATATAAACTTCTAGTGGTAAGCGTATGCGACTGCTAATCAAGAGGTCTCGGGTTTAAATCCCGGGTCGGGCCAAAAAGTGTTTTGGAATTTACTTAGGAAATTCCTAATAGCAGCCTGGAGTTTGGAAGTTTAGCGGTGATTCACGCCCGTGCCTCGGAGAGCATGTAAAGCCGTCGGTCCCGGTTGTGATGAACATCTATGGCAATCGTTATTGGAAAGTCAGTGCCCTCAAATATACTGACAACTAGTTCAATCTTCGAATTTCAGTTCTCCTTTAGGGTTGCGGAGGTCCGATGCCAGTCGATCCGTGGAAAAACTGAAATTCAGGTAAAACCGGTGTAACTAGTAGCCGACCCCAAATAAACTTGGGAATAAAGGCTCGGAAGATGATTCGAGTCGTTGATATCACATTATGTAAGTATTTGAAATTTTCACTGTCTCGTAATTGAGGAGTTAAATATTTCTGGTCATAAGACTCCTCAAAGTTGTACATAAAATCTATAGAAATAAATGATATTGAAGTGTTTGTATCTAATATCAAATTAACAGTTTTTATTACATGCATATGAAAAATGAAAGAATGTACGGAGCTTACATTAAAAACTAAATAAAATGTTTGTGTCTGTTTGTTTCGCCTAATCTCTGGAATGTGCAGACAATTATTAAAAAAGCAATTTGAATATAGATTTTGTGTTTTGTCCTATCCAAATATAAAATAACTAGCTTTCCGCCCGCGGCTTCGCCCGCGTGGAATTCGTTTATATCGCGCGACACGGTATGGGTGATTAAACAATCTTACATGATTTTATGTTTGATAATAAGGAACTTTGACACAAACTTTCGTCCCCTATTTCAAACCCTTCTACCTTTATTTTAGCGATAAAAAGTATCCCATGTCCTTTCCCAAGTTCAGTTCTATCTTCATACCAAATTACATCAAAATCGGTTCAGTCGTTTAGGTGAAAGCGTAACAGACAGACAGACAGAGTTACTTTCGCATTTATAATATTAGTAGGGATTACACCATCGGAAAGTAAAGATTTCATCATACAGAAAACACCCCGATTTTTTGAAAAAAGTATATATTTTGACAGGTGAATTTCCGCTATTAGGCCAAAATAGGGTGAAAAAATTAAATATTTTCAAATCAAAAAAATTACAGTGTATTCGGGACATAAAAAGGTAAGTTTTCACTAATTTTTCACATATAATTTGAGGTTATGTGAAAAAAAGTGTAAATAAAAAATCGGCCAAGTGCGTGTCAGGCCACGCACAGGAAAGGGTTCCTCAGTCACCCATAATGGTACGTGGATTAGAAATTTTATCCAGTGGATAATTGTTATGTTTACGTATTAATGCGTTAATTTTGTATGACGTTTTCCAAGTAAGCACATTGTAGACGTTAAGCCTCTGTAACTCCTGAACTAACAAAGTCATCTAATTCGTTATAGTTTTCATTTAAAGTTCATTATATGGACCACTATCACAAACTTTTCCAGATTTTTTGAGCCGGCCGTTTAGCTTTTAGAGGGGGAGGATGCCCGGTTTTACAAAAGCTTTTAAAGTGAAATTTCTCGCAAACGGATTCCTAAATCAAAAAATCGTCTTAACAACCCTTTAATGTTTTTAAAAGACTTATATAATGATACCCCACATGATGGGGTAGCTGCGAGAAAAAAAAAACATCCACACTTTACGTGTCGGGGAGGTACCCTAAATAAAAATATTTTTCATCATTTTATTGTAGCATTTTGTCGACGTAATTACAATACATATTCATGCAAAGTTGCATCTTTCTAGCACTTACTGTTTGGATGGTAAGTCGAGGACGGACGGACGGACATGATGAATCTATAAGGGTTCGAAGTCATAAACTTTGGAACCCTAAAAAGTTGTAGATCTTTTAATTACCTACAACTTTGCCATTTAACTTTTTTCCATAGGACTTGTAGTTTTGCCGGAAATTGAGATAAACCGTTTTTTACCCTTTGTTTTATATATTTAGCCATCCAAAATGACTCTACCCCGCCTGATGGAAAGCATGAGCAGAATCCAAGAGTCGAGGCTACCACACTTGCTGCGAATGCAGACAATAATGTATGGCGGCCAGCACTATGGCGGCTTAGTGAGATACTTTTTCAAGCCCCGTCCAAGGAGGACCAGAAAACCTCCCCCCCTACCCGACTCCCCTCAGATCTCAGATCGATAAATTATTTTTCCTTTCATTTTTATAATATTCTCCTCCTTTTCCAATGGGTTTCATCGTACTATAATTTTGTTTTCAAAAATTATCTACCGTGGTCTACTGGTCTTTATGTCATTTACAAACTATCATTATGGTTGCCATGCAAGTGTGTTATGCCTAGCAACCTGTGAAGTTTTGACAGGAGATAAACAGTGATATATTTTGACATCTACGATTTATGTATTTTTATAATCACCTAGGTAAAAAGGTAAAAACATTTGTATCTCTATTATTGCAGTAAAAAGTAGCCTATGTCCTTTCCCAAGTTCAGTTCTATCTTCATACCAAATTTCATCAAAATCGGTTCAGTGGTTTAGGCGTGAAAGCGTAACAGACAGACAGACAGAGTTACTTTCGCATTTATAATATTAAGTAAGGATTTAAAAAATCGGCCAAGTGCGTGTCAGGCCACGCATAGGAAAGGGTTCCTCAGTCACCCATAATGGTACGTGGATTAGAAATCGTATCCAATGGATAATTGTTATGTTTACGTATTAATGCGTTGATTTTGTATGACTTTTCCAAGTAAGCGCATTGTAAAAGTTAAGCCTCTATAACTCCTGAACTGACAAAGTCATCCAATTTGTTATAGTTTTCATTTAAAGTTCATTATATGGACCACTATCACAAATTTTTCGGCGGGCGGGACGGCCTGTTTTTACAAAAAAGTGGCCTTTAAAGTGGAATTTCTCTCAAACGGATACCTAAATCAAAAAATCGTCTTAACAATCCCTTAATGTTTTTAAAAGACCTATATAATGATACCCTACATGATGGGGTAGCCATGAGAAAAAAAAAATCCCCACTTTACAGTGAAATTTCTCGCAAACGGATTCCTAAATCAAAAAATCGTCTTAACAACCCTTTAATGTTTTTAAAAGACTTATATAATGATACCCCACATGATGGGGTAGCTGCGAGAAAAAAAAAACATCCACACTTTACGTGTCGGGGAGGTACCCTAAATAAAAATATATTTCATAATTTTATTGTAGCACTTTGTCGACGTAATTACAATACATATTCATGCAAAGTTTCATCTTTCTAGCACTTACTGTTTGGACGATAAGTCGAGGACGGACGGACGGACGGAAGGACAGACGGACATGACATATCTATAAGGGTTCGAAGTCATAAACTTCGGAACCCTAAAAAGTTGTAGATCTTTTAATTACCTACAACTTTGCCATTTAACTTTTTTCCTTGTAGTTTTGCCGGAAATCGAGATAAACCGTTTTTTACCCTTTGTTGTATATATTTAGCCATCCAATCTGACTCTACCCTGCCTGATGGAAAGCATGAGCAGAATCCAAGAGTCAGGGCTATCACACTTGCTGCGAATGCGGACAATAATGTATGGCGGCCCACACTATGGCGGCTTAGTGAGATGCTTTTTCACGTCCCGAAAACCTCCCCCCCCCCCCCCCCTACCCCTTCCCGACCTCAGATCGCCCGTAAATTATTTTTTCTTTCATTTTTATAATATTCTCCTCCTTTTCCAATAGGTTTCATCCTACTATAATTTTATTTGTTTTCAAAAATTATCTACTCTGGTCTACTGGTCTATATGTCATTTACAAACTATCATTATGGTTGCCATGCAAGTGTTATTCCTAGCAACCTGTGAAGTTTTGACAGGAGGTAAACAGTTGGTCCAAGAGCCCAGAGCGATCAGACATAACTTATTTTCACATGGATGAAACCTTAACTACTCAGTAGCGTCTAGTGTACTTTTAAATACCTGCGTGTTTGTGGAACTAGATCTGTGACACCTGGGCAGATATCAGGTGAGAAAGGTAACTAAAAATAAGAGTTATCTAACTTAAATTAGTATGGCTGATCTTTATATATATTTTGTAGAATATTATTCTAAACTAGTTTCATAAAGTGTCAGACACTTTTCATGGACCTGAGCTTGTGTCAGACGCTTTAAAGATCGACAAAAAATTAATGAACTTTACTTATTTTTACATGTCTGATTTTTTAATATGTTAATAAAGTAACTATTCGTCATGTCTGTCTGTCTGTCTGTCCGTCCGTATGTCACAGCCACTTTTTTCGGAAACCATAATGGTAAGTAGATGTAATCTGTGAACCGCATTAAGATTTTTACATAAAAATAGAAAAAAAACAATACATTTTGGGGGTCCCCATACTTGGAACTGAAATTTAAAAATTTTTTTTCATCGAACCCATCGATTAAAAAAATTAAATGTAATGAAAATACTTACTAATTTCAATCTAAGATTTTCGCATTCTTGTTTCAATAACATGGGCTTCAACATTAAGTTGTTAATTATTAAATATTATAGTGAAGTCATTTATTGCATGTATTTGTGATAGGTGAATATATGAGGATCCATTTTATTTTATAAGGAAATATCTTTATTTTATTGTAAAAAAGATACCAGTTAGAAAAAGATATAAACAAAATATTACCACTACCACAAAAATATCACTATGATTAATTACAGCAAATATCTCCTAATCATCGCAATCATCGACGCAGTCATTAGAATAAATAAATAAATAAATAAATAAAAAAATTGCAGTAAATTGCAGTTTACGATTTATGACGTATTAAAAAAAACTACTTACTAGATCTCGTTCAAACTAATTTTCGTTGGTAGTTTGCATGGTAATGTACAACATACATTTTTTTTAGTTTTATCACTCTCTTATTTTAGAAGTTAGAGAGGGGGGGGGGACACATTTTTCCACTTTGGATGTGACTCTCGCGCAAACTATTAAATTTAGAAAAAAATTATATAAGAAACCTCAACATCATTTTTGAATACCTATCCATATCCACGTATGGGTGCGTGGGTAAAAATTTTTTTTTGAGTTTCAGTTCCAAGTATGGGGACCCCCAAAATGTATTGTTTTTTTTTTCTATTTTTATGTCAAAATCTTAATGCGGTTCACAGATCACATCTACTTACCAAGTTTCAAAAGTATAGCTCTTATGGTTTCCGAAAAAAGTGGTTGTGACATACGGACGGACAGACAGACAGACATGACGAATCTATAAGGGTTCCGTTTTTTGCCATTTGGCTATGGAACCCTAAAAACGGGATCCAAGTTGCTGTGGACGTCTTACTCGCTCTGAAATAGCATGATGATCGCACTCCCGGCTGAATAATTTTTGTGTTTAAGGGATGTTTGGTCACTCGAATTTGTCTGACTGATGAAATGTAACTTTGTAATAGTTACTTTAATAACATATTAAAAAATCAGACATGTAAAAATAAGTAAAGTTCATTAATTTTTTGTCGATCTTTAAAGCGTCTGACACAAGCTCTGGTCCATGAAAAGTGTCTGACACTTTATGAAACTAGTTTAGAATAATATTCTACAAAATATATATAAAGATCAGCCATACTAATTTAAGTTAGATAACTCTTATTTTTAGTTACCTTTCTCACCTGATATCTGCCCAGGTGTCACAGATCTAGTTCCACAAACACGCAGGTATTTAAAAGTACACTAGACGCTACTGAGTAGTTAAGGTTTCATCCATGTGAAAATAAGTTATGTCTGATCGCTCTGGGCTCTTACTCTAAGTGATACATTTTGACATCTTCGATTTATGTATTTTTATAATCACCTAGCTTTGGTCTTTGTATCTCGATTATTGCAGTAAAAAGTAGTCTATGTCCTTTCCCAAGTTCAGTTCTATTATCATACCGAATTTCATCAAAATCAGTGCAGTGGTTTAGGCGTGAAAGCGTAACAGACAGACAGACAGAGGTACTTTCGCATTTATAATATTAAGTAGGGATTAAAAAAAAAACTACTCACTAGATCTCGTTCAAACCAATTTTAGTTGGTAGTTTGCATGTTAATGTACAACATATATTTCTTTTTGTTTTATCACTCTCTTATTTTAGAAGTTAGAGGGGGGGGGACACACATTTTTCCACTTTGGAAGTGTCTCTCGCGCAAACTATTCAGTTTAGAAAAAAATGATATTAAAAACCTCAACATCATTTTTGAACACCTATCCATAGATACCCCACACGTTTAGGTTTGATGAAAAAAAAAATTTTGAGTTTCAGTTCCAAGTATGGAGACCCCCAAAATGTATTGTTTTTTTTCTTTTTTTATGTAAAAATCTTAATGCGGTTCACAGAATACATCGACTGACCAAATTTCAACAGTATAACTCTTATAGTTTCGGAAATAATTGGCTGTGACATACGGACGGACAGACAGACAGACAGACAGACAGACAGACTTGACGAATCTATAAGGGTTCCGTTTTTTGCCATTTGGCTACGGAACCCTAAAAAGTAGCATTTAAGATAACCTAATAACTACCTAATGCTATTAATAATTTTACTATAAAATGTATTTTTTACTGGTTAATTATTTAATTGAAAGGTTACGGATACTATTTTCATGTCAAAAACTTAATTTGATCTCAAAAATATCGTGACCAGTAAGTTCTGCAAACCGTTTTATTTCTCTCAGTTTCTGCAACCAAAACACCTTTATGTCGTATATAAACATACTATACAGAAACAATATTCAGAAAGATATTCAAAAACAACAAATAAATACCTAATAATAATAATCTAAAATCCTTGAATACCTGCTGCACAGTTTTCGTCGTCAAACAATTCGAACTGCAGTTAGATCAAATTGTTTGACGACTCAAGAAGATCAAGTGAAATTGTTAAAAACCCAAACGTTCTTAAATTCATTTTTCCAGTCTCGAATTAAATTAAGGCAATATTTGTGTGTGTGAAATTTACTGTCACTTTGTTTTAATTTATTTGTTTTTTGAAGAAACTTATATCTTGAAGACGAAAGGCGGACACCATTGAGTGACCACAGAAATAAGAACTTGAAAGAAACATAACGAGATGCATAGGTTTATGCTACTTATTGGTCGTGTTAATAATAATTATCGAAGAATTAAATATTTATTTTTTGGGTGAGATATGAATGTTTCATTTTATCTTGGACACGTACAATATGAATCTATACACATAAATAAATAAAACTAGAGTGTCTGCATGTAATATTAAATGAACAGTATTTTACTAAATGCATTTCAAAGTATGTTCGTTACTTACATAAAAAAAGCGGCCAAGAGCGAGTCGGACTCGCCCGTGAAGGGTTCCATAGCAGCAAGTAACATCATATAAAAGTTTTTGTAGTTCGTTGTAACTTTCATCGATGTTTTAATAATACTGTTTTCATTGAAAGAAATGTAAATTGCGGTTTATGATTTATGACGTATTAAAAAAAAATACTAACTTGATCAGGTTTAAACCAATTTCCGTTAGAAGTTTACATGATAATGTACATCATATATTTTTTTTAATTTTATCATTCTCTTATTTTAGAAGTTACAGGGGGGGGGGGGGGACACATTTCAACACTTTAGAAGTGTCTCTCGCGCAAACTATTCAGTTTAGAAAAAAAATATATTAGAAACCTCAATATAATTTTTGAAGACCTATCTACCTATACGTACGATACCTATCTATGGTTTTGACGAAAAAAAAATTGTTGAGTTTCAGTTCCAAGTATGGGGACCCCCAAAATTTATTACTTTTTTCTATTTTTGTGTAAAAAATATTAATGCAGTTCACAGAATACATCTACTGACCGAGTTTCAATTGTATAGCTCTTATAGTTTCGGCAAAAAGTGGCTGTTACATACGGACAGACAGACAGAGAGACAGACAGACAGACATGACGAATCTATAAGGGTTCCGGTTTTTGCCATTTGGCAACGGAACCCTAAAAAGCCTGTTTGGCTGGTCTGATTTTAAAGGGACTTTCACTGTCGGAAAACTGATGATCTAAAGAGTAAGTTACGCAATTTTTTATACTAGATTCGATCTGCGGCGTTACTCTCGATTTACAACAATAACCGAGGGGAGGGACGCACCGTGGGACTCAGCTAGTTCAAAATAAAAGCTATTACAGTACAAAATCCAATACCAGTATCCTATATCAAATAACTAGTATCTCCAACTATAAGTTTATAATACCACTTCGGTTCCCCCACAATTTAAAAGTTCTGAACAGCAGATGACGCAAGGACATAGTGCGCATACCAATTGAACACAGAAATAAAATAATGCATATTTGGTGGCGTAAACACAGTTAGATATGCGTAGAGTCTCAAACTTGTTCAATTCTTGTATCGGGCCCTATCAGTAACACATCCTGTGGAAAACACGTGAGGGGAATAGGGATATCAACTAGGAATTAGGCCTCAAAATCCGAGGTTATCGAAACGTCTAAACATATCAAAAATTCCCATTTTTTTTGTCGATGGATGACCTAATTTGATGATAGATAAACCAAAAGTTTATTAACAAATATTTGATTTTCTAATACAGATAGATGATTCTGTGACTTAGGTTTTTATTTTTCTTTTTTAGAATATCTACTTCCGTTTTACCCAACACTGGCAACGTTTATGCAAACTTATAAGAGTTTTAGACATTTTTTTCATTATTTTAACCTAATATAACTAAACTAAAATGATATATTACAATAGCATTTTTGAACAATAAAATTGGCATTCACTTTACTACTGGAAAATGTAGTTTCTATTATTAAACAACTATCATAAATTACATATAAATTATCTTAGACCACTAGTGTTTTAAAATTATATACTGAAAATAAAAAGTTATATTAATGTATTTGTTAAACTGTTTTCTTAGTATATCTTTTAAAAACTATTAAAAATGCAAATCCTAATGCCTGTTTCATGGCCATACCCCAAGATTCACGGGAATAAGACGCGACAGAGATGCGTCGCGCATAATGTCCTATTTTGTTCTGTATACAAAGTTATTGTGTTATCGATATTCTCCGTCAAAAAGATTCCTTGAAGCATGCTTATGTGAGAACACAAATGGAATATTTAAATCTATTTGTTCGAGATTGAAAGATAACACGAATTGTAGCTATCGATTTACAAATCAGTTTTTTCTTTAGAAAATTCGACGGAAGATCTGATAGAAACAATATAAATTGCTTCGATTGATTTCATCCACACTTGTAAAGAATATATTTCCATTGATTCTTCAGTAAAATAAATAAGAAATGAATCCAAAATGATCTTAGTGAGACCGGTGAACTGATAAATCAACTCAATAGCCAATAAACACCATACATTTACAACTTCAAATAACTATTTTCATAACTCAATTGCCAATAAAATAATTCCTCATGCACATCCATTACTTTAATCAATCGAACCCTTAAATTAGCGCAATTATTACAAGCCATTAGCAAACGATTATCTTTACTATTGGATGCAATAAAGGCGCAATAAATAAGAGTTCGCGCACGTTGTTGCAAACCATAATTACATGTATAATACAAATGAAAAGCGCAACTGTACACACGCATCGGCCATGTCTTACCCGATTTTTTTATTGCAGTTTTATCTCACGGCGACCGTTAACGATAAAATAAAAAATGTCAAGACCCATGATCGTGATTATCACGACGATCACTGACTCGCTTCTGAGCAACAAATCCGAACCGCAACATGTGTCTTTATCAATAAATGTGAATTCCATCTCCGTAAATAATATTACATAAATTGAAGAGGAAGGAACTAAAACAGTAATGTATTTAGAATTTGTTGGAAAAGGTAAAAATATATTCTTTAAAATATATTATGTCAGTCAATGACTTGGATAAAAGACTCGGTTGCATGGTCCGCCTTCATGTTAGTTGGTAAGACAGCCGAGATCATTGTTTAAGGGAATGTCCTTTAATTAGCACATGTAGAGCAAGACTATCGGCCGACAGTGTCACGGGCTGGGCGACAACTGAATAATGATATCCCTATTTATGTCCTTCTAATTATTGTAGGAAATTAAGCACTCGTTTGTTTATTATGTTTATGGCTTGGATAAATAAAATTAATGAGTATTGAAATGCGAACATTTATGTTCGAAACATAATCGTAGTAACTTTATATTCTTTATACGAGGTGCTTTTTAATTAGCTGTTTAAAACTGAAATTACTTACTATTTACTGGAATTACAACGAGAAGTTGGCATATATTTTCATGTTGTATTGCATTATTGACAAAACATAAGAGAAATAAATGTAAAGAAAGAATGTAAATGTTTCGGACATCTTACACACAACGTCCCAAACTAACCATCTTTTCCCAAACTAAGCTGAGCTTGTATTATGGCTACCATACAACTGATATAAATACATAAACATACTTTTTTTGTAAATACATATACATTATACATAGAAAACACCCAAACTCCAAAACAAATATTTATGGGCCACACAAACGTTTGGTATGACCCGGGAATCGAACCCGAGACTTCAAACATAGCAGTCGCATTTCGCATTCATTACCAGTGCGCCACAGAGGCAGTCAAAAAAATGCATTTTTAATATTGCATGAAAATATAAAATAAATTATTATAGTACCATATTTAGTACACGGTACCACTTATTATTTAAGTTACAACCCACAGATCCATTGCTAGTTGTAAGATAAACGAAGAAGGAATAGCCTAAAAACTGACAAAGATAAACTACCTCCAACTTCACAGGATGCGTTCCGTATGTGTAAAGCGATAGTTATTTATATACAACCCTGCTCTTGCCAACATTGGGACTGAGACCCTGCCCTACGGGAGCCAAATTACCAGTAACAAGGAGCCAAATACGGCTAAACAGGCACCTGCAGTATGGAGAGGCGGCCAAGTACTGATAGTCTCTGTCACGCGCCAACTTTTAAATTAAACGACCTTTGTCGTAATGTAGGATAGGTTGTCTTTGTAATTTGTGTATTTACAATAATATTATTAAGTCTGTTAACCATAAAGTATCTATAAGAATGTCATAAAACATTCTGCCTGTCATTTTGTCTTTTGTGTTGTCTACAGTTCAGCTTCCTATTGAATATCTCATTATATGTACTTATATAAATACAGGATGGACCAAAAGTTTGTTTACATTTTAAATGATGATTTAAAAGAAATTAGTTAAGTGATATAAAAACTGTTTATTTTTTATTAAAGCAGCTACCGATTCGAAATTAAACGAACTTTTGGTCCACCCTGTACTTGAAAAATCTACGAGTTTCTTATTTACGTGAGGATCAAGATTAATATCATGTACTATTAACTATTTTAGAAAAAAACTTTTTTCTATGAAGATATTGTCACATATAAAAACCAAAAATCATTTTTTATTTCTATCTCTCTCTCTCTACAAATTAAAAATCTCTCTAGTACGAGTAAGTTTACTTGTCTAGAGATTCTTAGTTTAATTAAACTTTTCTATTACATACTTAGGAAACTTTCAAATATACATAACATTACCACACCAATTATATGCTACATTTTTAATAATTCTCAAGCAAACCTCTTGAATTCGAGTATTAACCGGGAAATATTAAGAGTAATACATAGAAAATAAGATAATATTCTAAGGTAAAGTCTAATACAATTACATCGCATCAATACAATATTATTCCAATAAAATAAGTACATATATGGCAGAGGATACAAGATACTGTTGGATTCGGTTAGGGCAACAAATCTGTTTTTGTTTTAATAGAACTTTATTAACACAGTATAATGTAAGCCTTCCCTCGGGGATTACTTTACCCTACAATCATCACACTAGATAATCATATATGGCTTATTATTTCCCATAACAATCTTTGGTGTTATGGGGAGCGGAACGCTTGTGACAAACTTAATTTCATTTCAACTAAAATTGCTGTAGGCGTACATCACCAATAAAATTATCGTTCTGAAAGTGACAAAAAGAAAATTTAAGTCTCGGTTTATTCTTCTTCTAAAATATTGACATAATTCATGTTAAAAAAACTATACAACATAAAAAAAGCTTTTTAAATTTCATTTAATATAATCTTTTTTTAAGTTTTTTACATATTTGTATGTGAAAGTGATTGTGAATTTACACATCTATTTAGAAATATGAGCTATTATATTAACTACAATTAAAATAAATAAGAGAGAGATGTACAGGCAAGCTGCTTTTAGCACGATCGGGCCGGTAGGAGTACCCTCTCAAAAAAGACCATCCATTCATGCTATTGCTTGAATATATGGTCTGAAACTTGCTTCGATGGTGAGTGAGAGACCGGAGTAGAAGCATCTCAATAGACTGCCATAGTGTGGGTCACCATGGTGTATAATTGCATTGTTTGCATTCGTAATGAGCTTGCGAGCGTGACCACTACTTTAAGATTCTGCTCATACTTTCCATAAACATCATGCGTAAACTGTATTCCTGGATAAAGTAACGTTACAACACTAAATAGTACCTTCTACAGGTTCTTAATTTAGCAATACGTACCACGGACTTATATTACGAATTAATATCAGATATGTTCATTTGTGAACAGGTTATCCGAATAAACAAGTACAACACATATTTACAATACAACACGTACAAGTTTAGTACGCGTTAAATGTAATACCAGTGCAGCCACAGTGCGGTTCAGATCATTCAAAGTGCTAGTCGCAGTCAATACCAACGTTAGTTCGTTTTCATTACACTTCAGTGCACAGAAATTACTTTTCGTCAGCGATATATTTGTGTGTTTAATATTTAATTGACATAGTTTACATTATTAAGTACATCATCATCTTAAAACAGTGCAATTACAATACAGTATCAGCGCATTAAACATTTTGTATTCTTAATCAAATGCTTAAGAATACAAAATTCCTACCTATGTTATTTATCTCTAACTTGAAATAAAGTATGCTTTATATGTATAAAGGGTCATTTTCCCGGCTTCCGGAGAAATGATGCTTACTAAGCTGCCATGGTGTGGGTTACCATTCTGCATTGTATGCACTCACAATGAGAATGGTGACCCCTACTCCTTGATTCTACTCATGCTTTCCATCAGGCATAGTAGAGTCACTTTAGTAGGCATAAATATAAAAAAAACAATACTTTAGTGAGTTACATTTATTGTTTATAAATAATATATATTGTCCTGCTCAAGATTGTATGGCTCTACGTAAGTCGCTTCACTTCTTGATATCGTTCCTCCGTCGGTTAGGATTGGTAGAAAGCTTGTTGGACATCACCGAAATACAAGCAAATACACAATATCAATATATTCTTATTTTCATTCAATTACCAATGAGTAGGAAATAGCAAATGTGCTATCCATATTTCTGTATTTATTATAATTATTTTTTTATCACCAATAAAAATAATTACAGAAATATTAATAGCCAAAGTACCTACTCTCTATATTCCTGTAATTATTATAACTGAATTATATAATATTTTTATTATAATAACCAGTTAAAATATAAACAGAAATATGAATAACGATAGTGTTATGTAATTTCTGTAATTATTTTTGTTGATAATAAAACTCTAAAATATTGATAACTCATTAGTGAATATTAGCAACATAGATTTTAATTAACGACATATAAGGCTCTACATAATCAACAAAAGCTACAAAGAATTTTCTTACAACACTCACAGAAAAAGCCTTTCTCATTATTCAACATAGGCATCCAAGTTGAACCCCAAGTCTGAACCCAAGCAACGCTGGGTCATTAAATTAAAAATTCATGGCATCACGTTTAAAAAATCACGTTTATGAAATATTAAATCTAGTTATATCTTTAAGAGAATCTTGGGTTTACGTCTTACCAAGAAAGATACAGGTGCTGCACCCACACGGTTGCCGCGCTCAAACAATTATCATTCCGTGAACTTGCAAAACATGCTTCGTCACTATCAGTCTACCCATCATCACGACTCCACTATTTACATATAATGACTATTCAACCATAAACAAAGAAGTATGCAACGCCCGCCTACTTGTGACATAATTTGACCGTTTTTTAATCTTATCACAGTAATAAGGTTAAGTGAAATAAGTATTTGAATTAATGAGCAACATACAAATGAGATTTGTGAATCGGATATTCCTTGAATAAATCCATACTTTCATACTTATATATGTTGTAAATTGGAATGTGACTCTATCTGTCTATTGCGCTTTCACGGCTAAACCGCTGCACCGACTTAAATGAAATTTGATCATGCAGATATTTTGATTCTACTACAGGAAAAAACTAGTTTATAAATTGTTTTATGAGAATTATTTGTAGATCACATTGATTTGTTCCATTAAAAATAAGTTGAAATCTATTATATCGAACAATTTTAATAAATGATCTAGAAAAGTATTTGATTTAATATTTTTAACGATTGATGAAAATAAGTCAAGTAATATGAGATTTTTTAGTCTTCCAATTACCAGTCAATATAACGTAGTCAATGATATTTTTATGCGGTCTTATCTAAACTAAAATCTTTACAAGAGGTCAGATGATAGCTTCCCAAATGTAACCTCGATGAGATAAGCAAAAACAGTAAAATTTGGGTTCTGGTATAATTAATAGAAATACGTAAAGTTCATTTAATTTTCAATTTACAGTTAGATAGTTTAAAGTTGTGAAAACTGTACTCACCAATGAGTTTAGAATTTCTAAGTATTTTATAAGCCACTCTGAAATTATCAGCATAAACCTCAATTTTATTCTACTTTAGTTGTAAAATTTACTTTGGAAAATATTTTTTTATACTTGGAGTCGATAATTATAATTAACTTTTACACTAAACATTCAGTTATTGTTATGTATTTAAGATGACGTCTTAGTAATTTGTGAAGCGATTACTTTTCCCCTAAACCTAGTTCAACTTTACCATAAATCTAGTCTTATAGTCCTGGTTCAACATTTACAAAGACTTAGAATAAAAACTCATAAAGCATGAACATAAGCAATGTTTTAAAACGAGTCACCTAAATCTTGAAGAGCAATTTAAAATACGTTCTTAAGTGAACATTTCTCTAGCAACAAGCTATTTACTTTATGAACGAGTGACAATACTGTGTAATATTCCTGAACAGAAAGAGCACAGAATGTTTAAAGTTAGTTTAGCAAAAACCTCTTGTGACTTAAAGAAATAAATTAACTTTGACCCCACAATGGCTAAGTAAACATTCAAGTTTATGTGTGACAGGATAATATTTACGATCATGAAAAAGTTCAAGCTATTTCGTCTTGACACAAAGTTCCAACTAAAAACAATTAATTTATTGACCAGTGAACGAAACTAGTAATTGACATCATACGTCAACGTTAAAAATTAGTCCAGTCAATACAAGCTTAACTTTGCCATTTTGGTTGAACACCTGCAACCAACGCCAAAATTTCCGTAAGTTTTCGTAGATTAATATACTAAAATTGCAGGGTGCTGCAATACCGGCAAAGGGTGCAAATACATTGCAAAAGGGTGCAAAAACAACTTTTTCGTCTATATCTCGCTATTGGCTGGAAAAATAAAAAAAGATCCTACTACAACATTGTAGGAAATTAAATCCCCTACAAAAATTTGGAAACGTATTTTCGCGTATCTCTCATAGTTTTTGCACAAAATGCATTTAAAGGTGCAAAATGAAAAAAATGTTACTATTAATCTTTTTTTTTCATATTGAAGTGATACTACATGTTTCATTGGGATTCAAATGATATGTTTCGGGCATTTTTTTTTATTTATTTACACCTTTTTTCAATTACCAAATAATCTTAGCAAAAAAAACATTTAAATTTTATTATATGACTAGCTGACCCGGCAAACTTCGTACCGCCTCAGAATAATCATTAAAATATTATGCTTAGTTATTAACTGATACTGATAAATTGACAGCAGTGCCACCTAACGGGCCCCCGGCCGGTACCGCCACAATCGCTTTGTTCCTGCATTTTAAATCTGTAATATCTTCAAAAATATTAATTTAAATTACATACTGTAAAGGGTCATATTAATCTCTATTAGAAGCACAAAGTATTTAAGGTACTTAATTGGATAAGGATTAATACTGCATTGTTTCGTAAATAATCCATTATTTCTAGTAAAAAGAAAGAAGTATTGTAGAACTTTTTAAGGTGTACAATACTGTAGTACATTATTTTGATCTATCTCGTAGGTACAGGCAGCGTTTGCAATGTAGGCGTAAAAATGGGTTTATTTACGACATCACATTAAAAACCTCTAAAATTATCAATGTTTCTCTACTTTTGTGCATGTATAATACATATAAACCTTCCTCTTGAATCATTCTATCTAGTAAAGAAAGCGGCGTCGTAGTCCGTTGCGTCGATTGAAGCATTTATACGAACAGACAGAGAGTGGAAGCGACTTTGGCTTATACTATGTAGTAATTTAATTTTAGTTTTTTTTATTCCATTGGATTCAGAGCAAAATAGCATTTGAAACGTATATTTGCAGTATATATTACCTCTCCATTTACCTGAGCAATTATAAATTTCATTTCAGGGGGACGTTTATAATAATACATCACTGGCGGAGAAAGAGCGTAGTATATTTTATATTATTCTTTCTACAACTATTCTACTCTTTTGCTCCCACTGATTCCAATTTTCTATATAAGAGTCTTCAATATAAGAGTGAATAAGGAGAATAAGACAAATATTGAGACCCTTGCGCTCGACGTAAATAGTCCCAATCAAGATCTATAGGATAGTATCGAAAAATAGGACCCATGTGCTCGAATAAGACCATACGTTTCCTAATAAGAGTGAAAGATAGAGATTTAGACAAAAATGAAAACCTTGCGCTTGACGAAAATAGTACCATTGAGAACACACCCACATGCGCTTGTTTTTCTATCTCGATGAGTGCAATGAGTAAGACTGCAGCAGAAAATGCTCAATAAACTGTTTGTCACTTACTGTCACTATACTCCAAACTGTCGTTTCAGGGATATTTAGTTTTTGTGCGTCTAACTGTCCTAAAGTGATATTTTGCTAAATAAACTTGATTCACTGTTTTCAATTTAAAGGAAACAATGTATCCTTCATTTTTATGTTCTATTTGTATGAAGAAAACATAATATGCAATAAGGACCTCAGTGAAATGGCTAAGAAAACAATTAGCACTGTATATGCAGAAATTTTACAGGACAAAATAAAGGAAACTCCTTACGAAACAAAAAGTTATCTACAACCGAACAAATTCCCTAATAACGTTGTATCAGAAATACCTCCACTTTTAACTTACTTCCTACATAAATTATTTTTAAATGATGAAAATATCGTTTTAGATGAATGTCCTGTTATCCCAAAAATAGATACTATTGGCTATAGTATTATTTCAGCACTTCGTCCTAAATCCTTCATTCGTTTATTCAACTAGCTGTTGAGACATACATTTATCGAAAAACAGGATCGATGTTAGTTATCAATCTACTAAGCAAACTGGGTGTTTGCACATCATACCATAATATTCAGCTTCATGAAGCTTCATCAATAATTTAACCTCAGAAGACTATAATTACTGATGCTTTCGTTCAATATGTATTTGATAATACTGACCGTAATACAAGGTGGGCCAAAAGAAATCACCCTATTGAAAGATGCTCTTATTTTTGCAAATGGCGGCCAATGTCAAATCTGTTTTGACATTTGTAAACTAAACAGATGTAGAATACAAGTGAACAAGCCATGTAGCGATACACTCCACGCGGAATGCGGAATAATCGTATCTATTCTGTTGTGTTGGCGCAGCGCGAATTCCATCGCCGATTCCCCGGTCGTCCGGCACTAATTGCGCAAACACTGAGCCGTTTAGCCAGGGACCACAAGAGACGCTGCTAAGAGTGGCCGGCCCCGGAGCGCCTATTCTGCCGAGAATATCGCAGCTGTTGCTGAGGATGTCGAGCTGTTGCCTGAAACATCAACCAGATGCCGTACCTCGCAATTAGCCATCAGCCGGTCGTCCCTAAGGTGAATTTTGGTCAAAGACCTGCGCATGTCCGTGCATCAGCTGCTGCCTGTCGACCACCAAACGCATGTAGCCTACGCCCATGCGATTCTCAATCTCGAGGACGAAGTAGACGATTTTTCGACCAAAATAATAATGAGCGATGAGGCTCATTTCCACCTCAGCGGGTACGTGAACAAGCAAAACTATCGCTTCTGGGGCACCGAAATTCCACGAGTGTAGCAAGAGGAGCCATTACACCCGCGAAAAGTGACTGCATGGTGCGCTGTTCAAGCTGGAACAGTCATCGGTCCATCTTTTTTCGAGGACGCCGCTGTTCAAACGACATCAGTGTACGGTGCGCCCTATATGGACATGTTAACCGAGTTTTTTCTGCCACAATTGAATAAATTAGGACTGGAGGACATGTGGTTCCAACAAGACGGAGCAACAGCACACACTGTGCGAGACACAACCGATATTCTGAAGGCGGCGTTCCCGGGTCGCCTCATCTCTAGTTTTGGCGATTTGCACTGGCCCGCAAGATCGCGTGATTTAACTGTTCCAGACTGTTTTGTGGGGTTTTTTGAAGTCCCGTGTTTATGTGAACAAGCCCGAGGCCCGAGACCCTGGAAGCCCTCAAGGACAACATTCGACATGAGTGCGAGAATCTGTCACCTGAAATTCTCGCTTAAGTGATGAAAAATGCCATAAAAAAGCCCGTATAGCAATCGATTGTGGCTGCGCCCATTTGGCCGATATCATCTTCTCGACTTCACTATTACAATTCTAAAGGTTCAAATAAACATAATCAAAAAACAAAATCGAAGTTTTTCATTTAGAAAAAAAATCAGAGCCAAACAACATCGGATGACTTCTTTTGGCCCACCTTCTATAAGAACCTCAGGTGGTCAGGAGACTTTTCATTGTTTAGGAGGCATAGCAGTGTACACACTAGCAAGTAGTGTTTGATATAAAAGAACTCCAATCAAATGTAAAAAAATCTGCAGCGCAATTAGCATCTACAAAAGATATCACCGATGAGATGTAAGATGAGAGATTGCCTTCTGGATTAAAAAACATCACCTATGCAGATCCTAGTAAACTAAGTTTAGGCATTTCACCTCTTGTATCACCATCGTATATAACATTTCTATCAGGCATATTACATGCCTCCCGTTCATTAGATGACCATCCTCCCAAATTTGAAAATTTGCAAATTTGCGCTGAATCCGATGGAATAAAAAAAATATAAAATAAAAATATCATTTAATAAAATTGAAATGAATTTTTTGTCAAGATTGTTAGGTATATGAAAAAAGGTTTAAATAAGTAAACAAAAATGTCCGAAAAAATATTAATTAAATCCCAAGGAAACGTGTAGGATCGCTTCAAAATGAAAAAAAAAGATTAATAATCATATTTTTACAATTTTGCATATTTAAATGCATTTTGTGCAAAAACTATGAGAGATACGCGAAAATACGTCTGCAATTTTTTGTAGGGGATTTAATTTCCTACAATTTTGTAGTAGGATCTTTTTTTATTTTTCCAGCCAATCGCGAGATATAGACGAAAAAGTTGTTTTTGCACCCTTTTGCAATGTATTTGCACCCTTTGCCGGTATTGCAGCACCCTGCAATTTTAGTATATTAATCTACGAAGACTCGCGGAAATTTTGGCGTTAGTTGCAGGTGTTCAACCAAAATGGCAAAGTTAAGCTTTAATTGACTGGACTAAATGTATTTAATACACTACTATCTAAAATCGTGAAAACAAAATCAATATACAAACGAACAAAAAATGTAATAATTGATAGTGGCGACGCTATCTTGGCCAGCTAATTATCATCTTAATTCCTAATAATGAAGTAGACGCCGCTACCGTGTTTCTCAGAACGCCGTCTAATAGCTAACATCCAAAATAGGTTATTTGTATTCGTACATAGCTCGCTTTAGTACGCATTCCATAGTAAATAATTTACGACCCATATCAGTTCTAACCGAATTCGTAATATTTCGGTAGGTAGTCATTAATAAAGAAAAATGGGTAATAGAAATCAATATTTCGAACATTTGCTTAGCAGAACCACAAAGGGGGCTACATAAATTCAAGAATTTAATATTTCCTTAATCCATCCGTCCAAATATAACGTCTTATATCTCGAGGCCATTTCTATTCACAATCGATTAGTGTTCGATCGTTTATTAATGCTGACGGTAAGAATGCCATATCTGTACATTGAGATACGAGCTATAAAATATATTCTCGTTTACATATAAATAAAATTTAAGCAAATATTTTAGAAAGTAATAATTTGGATTAATAATTTTATATTTTTTGGATGTCGTTAATCCCGAATAATGCTCCCATAGGCAAGCATCGCCATAGTTACGATTTGATTATAATATAATTTATACATTAAATAAATACGAACATCAAAAATGTTATATGGCTACTAATGCATAAATATGATATTCCTATCAATGAACTTGCTTATACTCGTACTGTATTTGAAAATATACAATATTTTTAGTCGTATTTCTGTTACAAGTACCTTCAAAAAGTCTACGTTTTCAAACTGTTTCACATCCCTTTAGTACATTAACTTAAAAAATATAACATCGTGGATCATGTCTAATACTCGTTAACTTTTTATCAAAAATAAAAAAGCTGGTTACTGGTTAATAACGGCTCGAGGAGAAATTACTCTTAAACACACGAACCTTTCGTCATAACACGCCACAAATTACGTCAAATCATGTAGGTATTATTTTTTATGTCGAACAAGAGCGCCATGTGGTAAATTAAAGTCCCTAATATGAGGAACAAAATAAACAACACAACCAGGGTACAATCCAATGAAGAAAAAAGATATAACCACCCTAAAAATTGCTGTCGCGGGCTTCACAAATTATCGGTTCCAGAAAACTAGTTTACTTTTGTACTGTTCTACCTCTATTGGAAGTAGTATAAAGAATGATAAATTGTTTATTGATTTTATTAACGAGTAGTAACATGTTAAAGAACATCAAATGTTGTAAAACAAGTGGATTTTTGATTCGTATTTCGTAAGATATTTGGACATTTATATTTGAATTTAATTTTGTTGATGACACGCGTGGAATACATATTAACATGTTTGACGACATTTAAGCCTCGATTGTGTACAATTATATTATATAATATCCCGAGAAGTAATACACGTAGAAATCTAGATTAAAATTAAGAAGAAATAGAACAGATTTTTGTCTTGTTGATTTCATGTAAGATAAATGCGAATAAATATTCATGCTTTTTGCACTAAGTGAGAGTCGATTCCATTACCACAACTAATCTCGTGTACGACTAAAACACTATTCATCATCGTATATTACAATCAAATAGTCAAGAATATTTCAATTTTAATTGGGATATGCGAATTCCATTTGGTTGCGATAGTCTGCCTAGGAATACAGAAATGTACATCAACCAATTCAATTATTCGTTATCCTCTTTGGCACTGTAACAATCTTCTATAATCGATTAAGCCCATCTATATCGAGTTAGCATAATCGATAGAAGCGTGGTCTGAGGTATTTGTGCACCTAGACCATACCGTCACTTCCTGTGGGAGGATAATAGAAGCAGTTGATAGATTGCAGTAGCCAGCCTTGTAATTATAGTAATATCCTTTACAATCAACATAACGGTCCGAACCTCGCTATAAAGCCTCGCTCATAATTTAAACATGAAACCAGTAAATTCGTGTTTTCTGTCATCATATTATATTGTATATTTGTAAGAAACTATTTAGTCGTTTATCGTAAAGACGGTTATTGAGATTAGAGTTTTAATTAATTTATAAATACTAACATTTTATTTGCTTAGCTGCTTGCTGGGTTGTAGGGTTGTCAAATAGATATAGTGAATTGAATGCAAGATAGTTACATGAATATTTATTTTGACTGTTTACAATGTAATGATACACTACCTACATAATAAGTTCAGTAATAAGTAAGGAAAAGTTTAAACGCGAGTTTATTGAAGCTTTGATTATATTTTAGTATTAATCCAAATATTAACCCAAATATATACATGTAAGTCCAAATAACGAATATTGTCAGTACAAATACAAGATAATAAGTAAAAAAGTAAAGTAAATTCTTAACTAATATTTGTGGCGACAATATCCATTACTTGGACTTATATTATTCAAAGTACTTACGTTTTTACTTACTGATAAGTAATTTGTCATGCTTCAAATTTTTTGTCGAAGAGAGGGGATAAATCATTTAATCAAAAAATGATCAAGAATATCAAACAAGTTCTCAACAAGTTTAAACAGTATGCATACATTAATCAATCATTAGGTGATAACGTGTATGTAAACGGGTTTAGATGGATCAATATTTAGTATATTTGCAATACTATTCAAAGATGTAAGATAATAACTTGTTCACATTCACTGAACGACGCACGGCGGTTAATAACTTTATAAGTTGTTGAATAATTTAATGGAAAATATAGCAATTATGACGCAAAACCTGATTTGAATATTTACTGTCCCTAATATTGGATAAAATATAAGATTATGATATAGAAACTCAATTTTGTTATACAGACAAAACTTAAGTAAAAAAAAAATGCATAATTATAACGTGGTTCATAGATGTACCTAAATTTTAAGGTAATAGATATGCAAGAATAAACTGTAGCAGAATTAACCACGTATAAGTCACGGCATGCAAAGATTGCAATGTGGGGCGACTTTAAGTTTAATTTGTGGAAGTCGAAATGAAACTGTTTGACTTCAATCTTTTGTTTAAGATATAGATAAGTCTATTACTAGGCCTAAATAAAGCTTTCCCGAAAGTAATAAACAAGAACATTTGAAAATGACAACTATCCAATGCGAAATATGAACTGAGATTAATATCAAGTCATTTTAAACTTAAATTGGTGATATAAATTCAAACTAATATAAATTATGATGATCCAAAATTTACAGATTCATGTTACCCAATCAGTTTTTGTTCAGAGAGCAAACAGTCAAACAAAATGGAATTCAAATTTGATTACGATGTAAAAGCTGGAAGTCGAGCGTGAATGATCACAAACGCATTGGCAAGGATTATATGATTCCAGTCAATGCGAACGATTACACAGATTGTACTTTTTTTGCCTAGATGTGACAAAAAAAAATAGTGATTGTTTTATTTTGCATGCAGAATATACAAAAAAAATGTGTCAAGAAGTATACAACTCAAACGATATTAAGTACTATATTTTCAGGCCTATTCCCCCTTTTTGCCTTCAATACAAATAAACACAGTATTATTATACATATCGATTAAATAATAATAATAAAAGCGACTCTCCCTTAAAACTTTCCCGTACCTTAAAACTAGGTGTACATGTTAAAAATATCCTAAAAAGTAAATAGGAAAATGTTTTTCTAAGCGGACTTTTAGGTACCAGACACATAAATTTTATTTACGTGTCTAGACATTGAAAACACAAAGTGCTTTGTGAATCGTGAGAGATGTAGTGCCCATTTATAACTTAATAAGTCGCTGAAAGTGACTGATTTTAGTAGACCTGTACAAGATATTGGAACATTAAAGGCTAAATTAGATGTTTATTACCCTAAACAGTTGTGAAATCATTATTTTACTAAGTGTAACAATTTAGTTTGGGTCTTTTCTAAAACCCGTCAATATTCACATCGTTTCAACGTCCTGTTCCGATTCAATCAAGGAAGATTTGAGACCGATTAAGACAATTTCAGCGGATACCATATTTAATTAGGCGCCAATGAGTGCAATTAATAAAAATATTTACTTGTAGTAGCTGTGAGTCTAGATGACTACATGAGATAAACATAAAAACGATATAAATATGAAATACAATTTCATTAACGAACAGTACTTCCTAAATAACCCCTCTATGATGTCACCACTCTTGGCAAACGATCGCATTACAAACCAAATATAAGTCACTATTTCGCCAACCTTGAACTCAGGATTGCGTCATACCTATTTGTAAATACGTAACCCACATTCAGTTCATACCACAACCACAAGTCTATTATGTTTCTGTGTTTATTGCCTACCCCACTTTGTGCTGGAGAATTAAGACAAATCATTTATCGCTTTGTCTAAATCATAGACTAACTGAATGAAAAGATATCTATACTTGGTGGGATAAGAAGATATGTTACTAGAGGTATACAATAATAATGATTTAGTCTTTGCCACGTATTAAACGGAAGTTACGAATAAATACTTGACTACTAAAAACCAATTACGGAAGTACTGACTTAAAGTAATATATTTTAAATAAAGCCAATATGCTAATTACATCCAGTCATAGTACATCCTTGTACCGAACAGATTCAAAGAGCGGTCTTCTCTAGGATTAGCGAAGCCGTGTTATCACTCGGGTGCAGTTAGCCAAAAGTTTGGTTGTTGCGGGGTCCGAGGGGGAAATGTAAAATAAACAATGTGGTAGAAAAATGGCGATGATGTTGCGTTTTGTGGCAAATATTTGCGTAGGTCCGGTCATTCAAATTGGGAGTTTATATGGACTCTATAAATATGTATATTAAATAAAACAAAACACTCTTATCTCATTTCTTTTTTACTTTTTTTTGTACGGGTTTCTAAATTAAAAAAATTATATTATTTAAGTCATGGAGATTAACTGCGATTGCGATAGGATTAACAGTGCTTTCGAAGTAAATATTGCGATCGCAAGGTACTTTACTAATCGGTGTTTAGTTAGAAATGTTAGCCTTATAGATAAAAGAATACAGAAGAACTAACATTATTGGTAAATCTATTAGTTAATCAGAAATAACTGTTTATACTTGACGGTTTAGTAAATTTCTCATTGATAATTATATTTGTGCATATTATGACATTATATTCCATATTATTTTCATGGGTACAAATGTTAAACAGTGTATTTTCAAATACTAAGCTAAAAATTTTAAGCATACCTGACGGATTATAACAGATTATCGTGGAAGTGTACAAAAAATTGTTATCAAAAATAAAATTCATAGTGTGAAAGAAATAAAACAAATTTGTCTCTTTCACACAGTACGCTACGCTATCCATACTGATATTAAAATATTGGTATAAACAAAAACATCAGAATCCTAACAACATATCTACCTCAATCAATCATATCATTACTCAAGAAATAAGTATCACCTACATATATACATTCGCAAATCAAAATCAATCACAGGCTTAATAACATTCGTCAATCATCGCACACCGTCTACAATTTGTACCACATTTGGGCCGGTCACGATAGCGGCCAGCTGAAGCCAGTGTCTCATTGTCTTACTGTTTCACCATTCGATAGATAGCAACCGTTATGCAACTTGGTAAGTGTCGTCCGTATAATTACTCTGACTCATTGTCTGAACGCTCCACTTGACAGCTTTGTTATTTATCACCTAGTTACTATTAATCGAGACGATTTGGTTCAATTGATTTCTGAACTCATTAGAAAACAGTTTTGTCCGCCTCAATGCACCAAAAGTTTTAATATTGTACTTTAAAAAAATATTATTATACTTTACAGTAAATTAAAAAAGATCCGTGTGGTGAGAGATTAAGAATACGGATCATCACAACAGCTATTTATCCTGTACACATCGTAAGTTACTATGAGAACAAACTATGTAAGAAGACAGCACCGCAAAGAGTAGGAAAACTTGAAACTGATCCCATACCAACCCGTCTAGCCAGCCAGCCAATGTCCAACAGTGAACTGTTAAAAGCACCTGATGAAATGTGATCAAAGTAACAACAATAAACAGATATAACTTTCGTGTAAGGGTAAGCCAGTTTAAAGTAGTCTATAATAGAATATAAATATGTTCATATAAAAATATCTTTCATCATATAAATGGGACAAACCTATTAGTTTGTCATTACTGTTTTACAGTACATGATTATACCCGTGGATTCAATTTGTATTATTTCATTTCGAAACAGTGTATTATCGGACATCTCGCAATAGTCAGGCGTTCATGTCAATACGGCTCTCTTTACACACATGGATAAAAAAGGCACGTTGACCGCTCTAAATTTCAAACAAAATTACTGACAACAAACTAACAACGTCAATCACTTTGGCTAATGGCGCACAAAGTGATCTTATCTAGAGAACCATAAGCGCAGTTGTCAGCGAGAACGAGCGTCCACACCGAACAAAAAAAGGCTCATTGAAAAATTATGAATTTGAAGCAGTAGCGACGTGGACCGGTCTTAGAGCAAACAAATCATTAGCCCGCCCAACCGTCGCGCGTACTGGCACTCGGACATCCGTGGCTGGGCAAGACGAACTCGGCTTCTACATCTCACAACTATTTCCAGACAAGACTCTCTCACAAGATACCGTTAACTAGTCAGATATTAATCATAATTTCCAATGACGTGATCCACTCAAGTGTTTTAGATGACCGTCATTATCTAAAACACTCGAAGCGAACTATACTCTACTCAAGCGCATGCGATGATAGATAGTGCAATGCGAAAATTGCCCCCCACCATAGTCAGTCTGTGTGTTGAAATATAAAGTCTTGACCTGACTCTTATGTTGAAAATTGAATAATAAATTGCCTTTGTACTATGCGTGTGAAACTTGTTAAAACTACATACTATAAGAGAAAGGGCTGCCACGATTACGATTATATTATATATAAAATGCTAAAAGAAACCTTGAATTACATGAATACTAACATAAAAATATATACCAAGAAAATTTAAATACATTTTTATTAAACTAAATCCTAAACCTTCTTTATAAGGAAAGGTCTATGCCCAGATAAGAAGACTCATAAAAGGCAACCTGTCTAAAACTGTCACTGTCTCTCGTTGACCAGACCACCTGTTAAAAAGATCTGCTATGGAAGACACTGACAAATTCAGCCTTGATAATAAATATTTATTACTTCTGCAAGTAATTTTTTACAGATATTCTTACATTTCCTAAACATTTCGTTAACATTGATTATTAAAAAAATATTGCGAGTATAATATAGGGTCTGGGTAGGGCCTTTTGAAGAAAGACTATGATTTTAAGTCGGCCTGTACATAGAGACAGCACTTAGACTTGCTCTAAGTAAACATAATTTTTCTTTTATCTCAAATAAAAAAAATAGAAGTTAGTAAGCTGGTAGAACAAAGGTATCGATTACAATAATCGGTTCCTTTGTATTGCAGAGAAACAAAGAGGTCACAATAGTCGTAATATGAGAAATAAACAATAACTGATATTACGGAACTTGTTAATAGAACTTCTTGCATTATTGAACCAATTGTATGGTAATATCTCGACAGTTGTTTTGATATTCTCGGCTTCTCAAAGTAAATCTGTTACAGTTAAGAAACGAGAACTAAATATCCACATAATGCCAGGAATAATATGAACTATGTAATTTTAAGACCTCGATCAATATCTAAATTTATCCTAAAGGTTACGTATATTTTATGCGTAATCTGTTTCATAAAAATAATACCCTAACAACAGAATAAAATGGGACATTTGTCTATGGCATTCTATTCGTTATTTTTTTCTAGTTTATGTCAATATTGTCTTACAAGAATTAGCTGTAACATACTTATGCACTGAAAAACCTTCTGCTTCGCTGTTAATAAAAAATGACGGAATACTATCATGAAGTCATAAATACTAACAGAGGCTGTTTTAAATTGTATGAAGCCACAGTTTATGTATGTATTTAAATTCTTATTATAGGCATACATTCACGAGATTTCTAATACTAAGTGGGCTTGGAAATCTTCAGACACAGAACTATTATTGTTAGCGTTTGTTGTATTTGTAACCTAGTCCCAAACTAAGCAGAGCTTGTATAATGGTATACAAGCTCTGCTTAGTTTGGGACTAGACGATGTTGTGTGTAGGATGACCGAAATATTATTCATAGTAGGTTACAAATACAACAAACGCTAACAATAATAGTTCTAAATACAATATATTACATACAATATAATAAATACGCTAACAATAATAGTTTATTTTAAATACACACATATTATACATAGAAAACACCCAAACTCCAAAACAAATATTGCGGATCACACAAATATTTTGTCCGCTCCGGGAATCAAAGCAAAGACCTCTTGCTTGACCAGCAGTCGCATACGCCAACCACCAAACCAACGAGGCAGTGAGCCATGTCAACTGTAGGTTCGTATTTATATCCCCTTTCGGTTTTTTTTAACTTTTACTCTTTATATTACAGCATGGTAAGTCGAGTGAGCAATTATATGTTGATTATTAAACAGCGTCAACACTCTAAAATACCTCATAAGGCTGTTCTTAAATGTTATATTGTCTTCGTTATTGTTAACAAGTACAAAACTGCATCATCACATACTGGTATTGCTACTAAAACAAACGTGCATGCTTCGACGAACGTTTTCAGGCTTACTTCAGTTTTGTACAAACACAAGTTCATAGTCAGTACGAGTCAGGCACGGACCATACTTTGACGACGTAATAGCAAACTGCGATATGGCCAGCTCCATCTGTAAAGAGTAACGTCAACATATTTTTTTAAGTGTATTTATTACTAATTAAAGGACAACAAATTGAAATATGGTGTAATCTGTTACATTAGTTTATAAGAATCAATAGCAACCCACAGACTATATTTACGTCTCTACACTTTTATTACCTTTGCGCCAATAGACGTACAAATCGTTATTGTAAATCAATAATAATTAAAACTCAACATTGGCATACATTTTTGTAATATGAAGAAATAATAATTTGCAAGGGAAAACTCGAAAACATTTGTAGAAAGACAAAGACTACTTTTTACCATGGTAATCGACATGCACGCCGGCGAAGCTAAACGCAAAGGCTAATATATATATAGGTTTATAAAAATGCAAAAACTACTTACGATATGATACATTTTACTCAATAAGCATAAAACTAAATACAATAAGTGATGTGTAACTTACAATCAGTGATAATGTGTGTAAATAAATACGTATATAACCTATGATACTCACAAAGAATGTGACTTTCTATTGATAAAGAATTTTCTAAATCGGTTCAGTAGATCCAGCGATTACCCCACAACGTCACTGACTTTACCTTTCTATAATATGTGTATAAATTTCATTGCAATATTTAACTCAGTTATATAAAATACATTAAGTTAAACTGTTCAAAAAAATTAAATTGCAATCACTTAACCTTAATTTACAAATAATATTCAAACACTTCCATCAATAACTGCATACTGGATGCATTTTTTGCGCCTGCACATTGAATCCTTGTAGCATCTATTTTTTGCAATAAAGTGCCTTCAATGCCGACCGATTTCAATTAATAAACAACAGAAAAACCAGTCATCAATTATATTGTTATGTTTTTGTGGGTCGGTGAAAAAAAACACGTCATTTTAATAAATTTCATTAGCTGCTATTGAAGAGCGGTTGTGATTGACGTACGGGCAGTCATCCGAATTTGTACTGGCAAGTGAGACAGGCACTCGGGTAACCCTCACCTCACGATGACTAAACATACCCTTTCTCTTATTTGTTGATTCGTGACCACGAGTGTTGAATTGTTGAATATTTGGGGCTCGACGTTCTTTTTGGAACTGCTCGTACAATTCATATCAAAGTCCTTAGATATTTAAACTTAAATTAACTCATTATGCATTTAGTCCAGGCACATTGACTCATTTACAGAGATAAAAAAAGAAAAATGTTATCCAGATACATACGTTTTCAAATGGTTAAAAGGATTAAAGTCAACATAAGAAAAATGTGTTATGTGCCCAAAAAGGTTAGGGGACGATTTTAGGGGTTGAAAAGGGGGGAAAATGGATACATCTCGTGTTTTTTGCAATTTCACGCGTAATTTGATGTCCTACTGAAAAATGTAAAATGCAAAAGTTGTAGATCTTGGAAAAATCTACAACTTTTGTATGGGTCATTTTTTTATATAACCTCAAAATTTCAGAAAAAAATGCAATAAATCAAAAAAAATTTTTTTTTTTGTTTTTTACTTGTCAATTTCTCAAAAATAAATATTTTTTAACCAAACTTGCTGAAAGTTCTCCTTTTTGTGTCCCAAACAACAAAAAAAATTTTTAGATTGAAATATTGAAAACTGTTTGAAAGATTCATTTTTTTCGGTCCGAAACACGTTGTTTTCAAAGTTACATTTTACTACATACAATCATCGTAGAGAGGTCATATAGGGCTCATTTTTTTTGTTTTGATGTCTACTTTTTAATGAAATAATAAAACAATACAGCTTCCATTTATAAACATGTCTAAAAATTGAACAATAAAAATAATTAATTTTGCAAAAACAAATTTTTTGGTTATTGTTAATAATTTGTTATAAATAAAAAAAAAATTCAAAACCTAATAAGACCATTGAATTCTACGGGAAAAAACATGGAGAAATATATGTTTTACTATTTAAATACATTTTTTATTTTTGTACAATACTGCTATAAACATTGTAATAGCATATTCCGTGTAGTTGAAAGATGTCAAGTAAGTACATACAATGCGATCGACTTTTACTTTAATAAGAAAAGTTCCTCATTTCTCGCGATGAAATAAATTAATTCAATTATTTTCTACATATTTTGATAGATAAATCGTCTTATAATTAATTTTTGTACAAAATTATTTAAAACATGCTTTTAAATAATTAAATGAATTCTGAATCTAATTTAACTTGCACCGAATTTATAATTGAAATTTATATCAACAAAATAGATTGTTAACAATACCACTACTACTAATAATAATAATAAAAAAAAATAATGGAGGTAAATGACAATAATGAAAAACTCAATTTTAATCAAGTTAATTTTTTAATGAAATATGCTCACGTACTGATAAATATCATACATTTACACTTCATATACATAAATATTATTTCAGGGAATATTGACTATGTTCCAATCAGGTGTAGTATAAATGTACTTTCTTTGCTGGCTATACATAGACTACTGAGCCACGTGCTCCGATCTGAGTACGCGTCCTTCTGCTCCGTTTTGCCTGCGCGTCCTTTTCTCTCTCTCTCTCTTTTTCTCTTTCTCTTCTCTCTCTCTCTTTCAATTATTTAATCATTATTTAATCATTCAATTATTTAAAAGCATGTTTTAAATAATTTTGAACAAAAATTAATTATAAGACGATTTATTTATCTAAATATGTAGAAAATAATTGCATTAATTAATTTCATCGCGAGAAATGAGGAACTATTCTTATTAAAGTAAAAGTCCATCGCATTGTATGTACTTACCTGACATCTTTCAACTACACGGAATATGCTACTACAATATTTATAGCAGTATTGTACAAAAATAAAAAATGTATTTAAATAGTAAAACATATGTTTCTTCGTGTTTTTTCCCGTAGAATTCAATGGTCTTATTAGGTTTTGAATTTTTTATTTATTTATAACAAATTATTAACAATAACCAAAAAATTTGTTTTTGCAATATTAATTATTTTTATTTTTCAATTTTTAGACATGTTTTTAAATGGAAGCTGTATTGTTTTATTATTTCATTAAAAAGTAGACATCAAAACGAAACAAATGAGCCCTGTATGACCTCTCTACGATGATTGTATGTAGTAAAATGTAACTTTGAAAACAACGTGTTTCGGACCGAAAAAAATGAATCTTTCAAACAGTTTTTAATATTTCAATCTAAAATTTTTTTTGTTATTTGGGACACAAAAAGGAGTACTTTCAGCAAGTTTGGTTAAAAAATATTAATTTTTGAGAAATTGACAAGTAAAAAACAAAACAAAATATTTTTTTGATTTATTGCATTTTTTTCTGAAATTTTGAGGTTATATTAAAAAGTGACCCATGCAAAAGTTGTAGATTTTTCCAAGATCTACAACTTTTGCATTTTACATTTTTCAGTAGGACATCAAATTACGCGTGAAATTGCAAAAAACACGAGATGTATCCATTTTCCCCCCTTTTCGACCCCTAAAATCGTCCCCTAACCTTGGGCACATAACACATTTTCCTTATGTTGACTTTAACCCTTTTAACCATTTAAAAACGTAGGTTTCTGGATAACATTTTTTTGTTCTCCATATTCAACGTGCCTGGACTAATTTGTTTGCTTGGAATTTAGAATTTAATTTAATTAATATTATGAATTATTATTATTATTATTTATTTATTTATTTTTCTCCTTACAATTAGTCAGGTTACAGTTTTTTTCTAAGCATAATAAAACATTTTGCACCTAAAACTAATGTGAGAGACTGGTGCCTGATGTGGATTTGTTAAAATCTGTATTACAGGTCACCAGGGCCCTCCCGCTAAGTGTAATATAATATGAGAAAAAACTAATTGCTAAGTACATTAAAAAATATCAATTTAATCTAAGTAAGATAAATACCTCCCATAAGAACAAACAACAAATACAAAACATAAAAGTGTAGATAAGGATCAGTGAAATGTTAATAGTATGTCGGCGAGAATGATTGTTTAGCAAAATATGTATGTGTGTTTAATTGTGTGTGTATGAGTGTACAATATTGGTTAATTCCCACTGCCCAACTTCCTCTTGGCGAAACATACGGTCAAAAAATATTATAAAAAACTAATATAAATAATAATACAATTTAAAAGTTAGAATTATTTTAATTTTAATAGTTACCCGCGGTGGTTGTCGTAAATCAAGTCTAAAATATACCCAATATACTTCTTATGCCATCAGCCCGACAAAATCGGTCCCGCCATTCCAGAGATTAACCTGAACAGACAGACAGACATAAGTACGAAAAGACGTACAAAATTGAATAACAAACAGACACCTCAATTTTATACAGGGTGTAACCAGACAACTTCCGAAAACGAAAGATGCAGCATCAGCACCCCAAAACTTATTAAAAAAAACAAACAGTTGTCCTTAAAAACAATTGTATCCGGAAAAAACAATGTGACAAGATTTTTGTTCATTTCAGAAGCCACCAATGTATTGCGCACACAGTAGCTAGGTCAATGCCTTCCATAACTATTTAATTTAACTACCTACGGCGTCGTCGGTAAACTAACGCAAATACCTACTTAGTGACTGTATTTTACTTACATAATTGTCTTCGGTCATAGCACAGCTGATCCTGTCTGCCAGAAGTAGTGCCTACTGCCTGGACTTTGTGAATTTTTTTTCTTCTAACCTTATTCACCGTTTTATTCGATATAGGGGTTCCTTGACCTCTAATTAACTTCGCCGTAGTTCGTGTTCCTAACCAAGGATTTAAACCGGTAAATAGGTACACTATAGCACTAATCATTTGTCCGTATTCCCTCGCACTAAACATTATAAATAACCACTTTCTTTGTTATAATAAAAGCACCTATTTTTAAAATACCTTAATAATCATTTGTCCGTATTCCCTCGCACTAAACATTATAAATAACCACTTTCTTTGTTATAATAAAAGCACCTATTTTTAATATACCTTAACACTAAAATTAGATAAAAAGAGGATAAAAACGAAATAACTACTTAATTTACTTATACCTACTAAAAACAAAGCGCAAAAATTATAATGCACCACGCGAGTGTCCAGTAGGAACATTGAAGACCGACTGGTCTATTCGGTGCCGCTATTTATAATATTAAAGAAATTTAAATTCTTTGAAATATTTAAATAGCCAGTAGTTAAATAGGTACCTTTCGGCAAAACTCAAAGGCGCCGCCGTTGCGCCGCACACCGCTATGACGCGAATTCTCTGACATTAGGTAGGTTAGGTAAATATTTAAATGACGAAAGTTTCAAAGTAATTCATTTGTATTGCCTGCCTTGTTGGTCTAGTAGTTAGCGTATGCGGCTGCTTATCGAGAGGTCTCGGGTTCGATTCCCTGGTCAAACCAAATATTTGTGTGATCGTCAAATATTTGTTTCGGAGTCTGGGTGTTTTTCTATGTATAATATGTATGTATTTACAAAAAACAAAGTATGTTTATGTATTTATATCAGTTGTTTAGTATCCACAACACAAGTTCTGCTTACTTTGGGACTAGATGATGTTGTGTGTAAGATGTCCAAAATATTTATTTATTTATTTATTAATGGCGGCAAAACTCATAGACCACGAGTCTTTGTTTTGAGCCGACGCATCAAACATGCCGCTGTAGCGTGAATAGCGAAAACACACATACACGAAAACAATATTAGGTTTTTTCAACAAACAATTTTAGGTAGGTAATTACTGAGACGAGCGAAGCGGTCATTAAACCGCGCTCGGACGCATGTGTACTCTGGCCAGCTGATTTTATTGTAACATACATTGCAGTTATATTGATTTTATTTGATTTTTGGTTTTCTAAATGTGATAATTAGGTTGTTAGGGTCCTGTTTTGTTGTACTATGTGTATGTGACCAGAAAAAAACAAAAAAAAACTTAGATAAGTAAACATATATTTTGGGTTTTTTTTTCGCTAAACCTATTCAGTATCATGGTCTGAATGCAACCTCGAAGTTTTTGGTATGTGTCTTTTTACACCCTGTATATTTCTGTATATACATAAATAGTAATAATAAATAAATAAAAAAAAAAAAAAAAAGAAAATGAAATATATAGTGTGTATATAGATAAATAGGTAGATAGTATATAATAAGTAAGTATAATAAGTAAGTAATACGATCAATATTCACTGTTTTAGTTATTTCGTTGAATAACAAAATAACTAAAACAGTGAATACATGGTTACTTTCATGTCTTGAGTCGATACCGTAGTTGATGATTCATTATGTACGTTTACCAACATGAATCATGACATAATCTCTCGACAATGGGGTGAACGTAGGAAGTCAGCGATAAGACCACTCTGTACAATGAAGCCAAAAACAAAATCACTGTTAATTATCATGAGTATCTTATCACTGCTCGTTACATTAATATTGAAGTGTTGAACACACAGCTTGACTAAAGATAATTTATACTACACCTGATCGGAACAGTAGTCAATATTCCCTGAAAATGAAAAGAGAAGGTTAGTCTTTTCCTTGAGCTGAATAAGCGGGAGGAAAAAATGTATGAAAATCCATTTCTAACGTGTTTTAGCGGGAGAGAAAGTTGTATGAATTTTCATATCTCATGTGTTATCTTATCTATGGCGCGCGCCTGCCCAAGGAGTTTTATATAATTTAAATATGGAATCTCCGTGCCATTGACATCATTTGTGAAGAATAAAAAAACAAAAGAAGCGCGAAATATTGGTCAAATTCTAAGCTACATTGTGTGTTACATGGTGTCTTACGTTTTGATTTTATTTAAAAAATACTTTAAAGGTTCCTCACAGGTGGAGTATAAAGCACTGTGTAGCACTCGGGTGAAAGTCCCATTCCTGCCTCGGGAGTATTGTGGCTCGGTGAACAATGTACTATTTTTTACTATGTTTTATTTAAATGGGAGTGTAGGACGTCCACAGGCCAGGTGGAGTGATGATTTGCGCAAGACGGCTGGCAGCAAATTATCCAAAGCTACTCTACATTTGTCTATTTAAAATAGGTATTACATACATAAATTTTTACCTGTATTTTTTGACCGAATATATGTTAAATTTACTAAATTTCGTCCTATCTATATACTTAGTGTACTAGTAATGTGTTAGTAGTAGTACTATTAGATCGGTTCCACAAATAATTTCGATACCCTATGGCGATAGTAATAAGATATTATTATCAATATATTTACAGTAAAATAGACACATTTAAAACCGCTAGACCGACTTCAAACAGCTATTGTTTGATTCCTGAACAAGTAACACTCAATTGGGCATAAATAATTTTATGTTCGGTCTATATCGTACATACTCGAAAGTACGTGCGATAGTGTTGAAGAATGTCAAGGTTGTTAGTGTATAGAATCGTGAAATCAGGCAAAATAGCTTTGTGTAAGATGCCATAGTGTGATTCATCAACAGTGTTAAACAGTTCAATGCTAGACAGAATCCTCTCTATAGAAAGGTTTAAGCCAGACGGCCATACCAGTTTAGCCCACCAGATTGGTATGAGGTTTGTTTCAAGTGTTCCTTCTTCTTTTTGCATTGATGTTGTCCTTCGTAGTTTGTTCCTTTGTCGCCTTTTACGACACTCACGGGGTGAATAGGAGTGGTGACACTCCGTATGCTTAATCCGGACATGTCTGATTACAATATTTGAAACTGACTTCGTAATTGAGAAGAGTTGTTTAAGAAATTATTTCAACCTCATGAAATTTGTTTAGACCCACAAACAGTATAAATTTGAATCGTGACGTGTCTAATGGGGCTAAGTAATTGTTCTCTGACGTTTTCCCGGTTCAATATTCACTTGCTGACGAATGTCCGTTTAGTATATTCCTTCTAAACTGTAGAAACACTTTCTCGTGTCAACAACTGTTGATATGGCGGCCTTTGCAAGAGACTTTTGTCTTAACAATGTTGTGTGTAGTTAGTGCGACAAGTGGTAACAGCTCATAATGAAAATTGAGAGCAACGAAATTCATTGTATTTACTTTTGCACCTATGTGACTGGACGTCTTTTTTCGGACGTGAAAAAGAAGTCAATGATTTCACTACCAATTTAATATTATCTCATCATCATCTGCCTAGCCTACATTCCTAAGATTATTTGGGGTCGGTTCAACCGGTTTTACTTGAATTTTTCCACGTAGCAACTAGCATCGGACTTCCGCTACCCTTCGAAATTCGAAGGTTGAACTAGTTGTTAGTTTATTTGAGGGCACTAACTTCCATATAACGATCGCCATTGATGTTCATGAATTTAACGTGCTCTCCGAGGTACGGACGTGTATCACCGCAAAACTTCCATACTACGGGCTGTTGTTAAGAGTTAATATTACGTACATTATTATTAAAGTACAATTTCGTGAAAGAAAGACTCATGTCAATATCTCCCTACACAAAATGAAGATTCTTCGGCCGCACTGTATAGCACGTTATTCTCTAGTGCGCGCTATGCTGGCCAAACAGTGACTGTTATTTTATAATTTTATTGTAAACGACGCACAAACTTTTGTTTTGATGTACCGTATTTCGTTAAGTGACATAATTTATATTTACGTTTTTGATTGATGATTGGTGGAGGGATGATTTGTGCAAGACAGCTGGCAGGAGCTGGATGCGAGTAGCCGAGCATCGAACTAAGTAGCGTGCAATTGGAGAGGGTTATATCCAGCAGTGGCCTGCGATGGGCTGATGATGATGAGGAAGTATATGATTTGTGTGATAAAACTAATTATAGTTTACATGTAAAACATTTTACACGACCCATTATAATAGAATAAAGTTTTTTATAATAGCAATCACTTTTATAATTACAATTACCTGCAAGTTCATCAAAATTACTTAAGAAACCTAAGTTATTTTCATTAAAGCTTATAACATGAGATAGGATGAGTCGGTCTTTAATTGAGGCAGTAAGCGCAGTTTATAGACAATAATGCCCCAATTAGAGCATCCTCTACGTAAATTCTGTGTCGGTGCGTATGAAATCAAGTTGTGAACGCGAATGACCCTTTTTAATATTTTTAAATCTGGACCTAGCATTATAACTTTTATTTGAAAAGAAAACACGACACTAAGCATAATATCCTTTGTAGAGATACAGAATATGTTACATATTCATGAAATGGACACAAAAACTAAGAACAATATTAATTAATAGCACAGAGGTATTGTCCTAAATGGGGATTGAGCACACAGCGGCGATGTAAAAAGCGGCAAGGTGATCGCTAGAAATAATACACCCCACACGTATGGGTTTGATGAAAAAAACTTTTTTGAGTATCAGTTCCAAGTATGGAAAAATAAAATAGAAAAAAAAACATACATTTAAGGGTTCCCCTTAAATGTATGTTTTTTTTTCTAGTTTTATGTGAAAATCTTAATGCGGTTCACAGATTTCATCTACTTACCAAGTTTCAACAGTATAGGTCTTATGGTTTCGGAAAAAAGTGACTGTGACATACGGACGGACAGACAGACAGACAGACATGACGAATCTATAAGGGTTCCTTTTTTTGCCATTTTGCTACGGAACCCTAAAAATAGAAATAACTTTTACCCTTTCACGGCTAAGGGGTCATCCATAAATTACGTCACACGAATTTCATGATTTTTTTGCCCCTCCCCCCCTCCTTGTCACAGCTGGTCACATTTGGGCGACTCCCCCCCGCCCTAGTGTGACGTCACCTAATTTGCAAATTTACATTTAGAAATCATTAAATAAAAACAGGTTCCGAAATCAGTTTTATTTCCATTTAAATTATTTTTTAATAATGAACATCAAATCAACCAATTAAAAAAACAAAAATTGATTAAATACGTTAATTAAAGAAAATAATAAAACAAAAAATTTTGCAAGCGCGTGCCAGGTTGCGCATAGAATTGGGTTCTGTGGTAACCCATAATGATATGTAGATTTAAAATCGTGTCCAATAGATAATTGTTACGTTTGCTTATTATTTCTTAATTTTTGTACGAAGTTTTCCAAGTGAGCGCATTTTACAAGTTAGCCTGTACAACTCCTGAAATAAAAAAGTTATCAAAACCGCAATACTTTTCCTTTAATACTACTTTTTTTATACTATCCTGAATTTTTTAGAGGGGGGGGGATGCCCTGTTTTTACAAAAAAAATGCGTTTTAAAACTGAATAGCTCGCAAACGGATACCTAAATCGATAAATCGTTTTAACAACCGTTGCCCGGTTGCCCGGGAGTCCCACACACACCCTTCATTGTCCCCAAGAAGGGTATGGTGCGAAAAGCATTCCTCGCGTGAAAAAAAAGTATAAATATATATTTAATATACTCTAGAAATGTAAATGTATTGGCCCTATCTTCTTCAAATCAATTTCAAATTTGTCACAAATATTTAATTATTTGTTCGACTATATTAGATTAGAATTTAATTTATTGTACACCAAATACAGTTTTTGCAGTTGAAAGTTTCTGTAACACATGTAAAATGGGCGTCTTATTGCTAAAAGCAATATCTTCCAGGAAACCTTTGGATGGACTATTCAAAAGAAGAAAAAGATTATTTAATCACAGAACAGTAGAACTAAAAACGACGTTGTTTCATCCGCGAAAGACAGTGGTAAAATGAAATAGAAACAAAGAAAACAAATCACCGCTAGGCGCAATCAAAGGGCGCCTAGGCGGTCACCAAAACAATTGGTATCTTATATTTACACAGATATATTTAGTTGTACATGTTTTTGAGGTTTTCGTAAAGTAATATTTTGGACATCTGACACACAACATCATCTAGTCCCAAGCTAAGCAGAGCTTGTGTTATGGGTACTAGACAACTGCTATAAATACATAAACATACTTTTTTGTTGTAAATACATATATATTATACATAGAAAACACCCAGACTCCGAAACAAATATTTGTGAATCACACAAATAATATTAGGTCCGACCCGGGAATCGAACCCGAGACCTCTTGATCAGCAGTCGCATACGCCAACCACTAGACCAACGAGGCAGTCAATAGTTTAAAGTTAGTGTTTTAAGACTTAGATTTACACAATAGATTTTGAAATGTGACGTCACATAATTTAGGACCCCTCCCACCCCCTTGTCACACAATCTCACACTTCGTCGACCCCCTCCCTCCCCCTTAAGGTGTGACGTAATTTATGGATGGCCCCTAAGCTGCTGGACCGATTTCAATGAAATTCGGCATGAATATACTTTGATTGAATATAATCGGCATGAATATAATTCGGCATGAATATAATTTGACTGCACGGTTGGCCTAGTGGCTTAAGCGGTCGCCACGCCGCTTCCTACTGCGTCAAGTGTCGTGGGTTCAAATCCCACGTAGGACAACACTTTGTGTGATTCACAATTTGTTGTTCTGAGTCTGGGTGTTCTTTGTGTCCGTTTCATGTATGTTTGTAAAGTCCCCCGCGACACAGGAATTTATATTCCTAATGCGGGAGTTGTCTTTTTAAAAAAGATAAAAAGAAAAAAGATTCTTGAGTGAAAATATACTTAGTTTTTACCGCGATAACCGATATACACGCGGACGGAGATGTGAGCAAAAGATAGTACACATGTTTTAAAAAAAATTGTCGAGCTAATTTAACTACCTATCAAGTCGACCATATGCACTTCTTAATTTTTAGAACACCTTTTAATAGCACCTGTATGTCGAGGAAAGAAATATGATTCATTCAGTTTTTATTTCTTCTCTGCATTCTTGCTTGAACTTTAGGAAAAAATTGTATAGGCTATGTGCGTACCTCGTACCTCGAGGGAGCTTGCCGCACCTCGGTTCATATTTAACGACGTCATTAACTGCAGGAGACAGGAGTCTTGTACCACGCCTCAGGCATCTTATCATCCTCTTTGTCACTACGATACCTGAGAATTAGCTTCAGGAACGATCTTCATTATTTATTCTAACACGAGTCGATGATAAAATTTTATTTTTTACTAGCTTTTGCCCGCGGCTCCACCTGCGTGTATGTCGGTTATCGTGGTAATAATAACCAATGTCCTTTCTCAGCCTCTAGACTATCGTGTACCAAATTTCACTTAAATCGGTTTAGTAATTTTGGCGTGAAAGCGCGACAGAGTTACTTATGCATTTATAATATTAGTAAGAATTATAAGGAGAATTTTTCTACTTAATCCTTAATAAGTAGTTTTTTTTTTCTTTTTCATGTTTTTTATAAAGATTTCACTAAATAACAAAATTTATCTATGTAAAAAGGTAGGAATATTATATATGTATCAGTCAGCGTAGCACTTTTAAGCTCTCTGTGAGTATCTTTACTAAAAAAATATTTTACATCTTAACTTTGCATAAAATTTGCTGTAAAAGACGGATAGACAGACAGAATTACTTACTTACTTACTTATAATATTAGTGAGGAGTGCAGAAGTTTGTTGAAAATTGTTTAAGCATACTAAATTAAAAGCAGTAATCATGAATCCAAGTTGATTTTCTTTGTTATGATTAATAATTAAAGGCTATCAAAAGACAGGTATTATAAAATGTTAAAACCGTATATTTTCTTAAAAACGTTTTTCCTTTTTTGAACGTCATGCAACTAATAAAGGTAGCCTTCGATTTCATGCGTAATTTATAAATTTGCATTGCATTAAAATTACTTATAAAAATATGCGCATTATGTTACTTTTATCTTCAAAAGGGAAGGATATTTAGTCAAGTTCTTAGAAATGTTTTACTTAAGAAACTCGATAGCATATTTAAAGTTTTATTTACTTTTGTTATATAGTTTTAGAGTACATCAGTTTCATCCTTTATAACCTTGGGGTATAAAAAATAGTCTACGTCTTATTCTCAGACCAACTGAATAAACACACAAAACTTCATAAGAATCTATCGCGTTTTGAAATAGTATGGCAAATAAATAAATAAATAAATATTAATTAAATAATAAATGAATATTTCGGAAATATAAAACACAACACCATCTAGCTTCAAACTTAGGAGAGCTTGTACTATGAAATATAGATTGACTGATAAAATACTGACATACTTTTTTGTAAATACATAATATCATATATATAAATACCGAAACAAATATTTGTAAATAATACAAACATTTGGTCCGACCCAGGATTTGAACCCGAGACCTCAACAGCAGCAGTCGCATACACTACCACAGCACCATTGAGGCTGTCGTCTAACATTGTGACACGAGAATTTTAACTTTATTTATTGGCTATCGGATACTGAAAAGCACTTCCTAATTTTGTATGTGTCTAGGATTTGAACTAGACCCATAACAAACAGACAACATAACAGACCTTAATATTCTAGTACTACACATAAGGGGTCATCCATAAATTACGTCACACGAATTTCATGATATTTTTGCCCCTCCCCCCCTCCTTGTCACAGCTGGTCACATTTGTGAGACTCCCCCCCTCCCTAGTGTGACGTCACATATTTTGTAAATTTCCATTTAAAAATTATTGAATGAAACAGCGATTCCAAAATCAGTTTCATTTCCATTTAAATTATTTTTAGTAAAAGTAACATTAAATCAAAAAAATAACAAAACAAAAAAGCGGCCAAGTACGAGACGGACTCGCCCATGAAGGATTCCGTAGCAGCAAGTAACATCATATTAAAGTTCTTGTAGTTCGTTGTAACTTTGATCGATGTTAAAATAATAGTGTATTGATTGAATGAAAGGTAAATTGCGGTTTTCGATTTATGACGTATTAAAAAAAACTACTTACTAGATCTCGTTCAAACAAATTTTCGGTGAAAGTTTGCATAGTAATATACATCATTTTTTTTTTAGTTTTATCATTCTCTTATTTTAGAAGTTACAGGAGGACATATTTTACCACTTTGGAAGTGTCTCTCACGCAAAGTATTCAGTTTAGAAAAAAATGACATTAGAAATCTCAATATCACTTTGAAGACCTATCCAATCCAATCCAATCGGAACCCTTATAAATTCGCCATGTCCGTCCGTCCGTCCGTCCTTGACCTACCGCCCAAACGGTTGGTGCCAGAAAGATGAAACTTTGCATGACTATGTGTTGTAATTACGTGGACAAAGTGCTACAATAAAATTATGAAAAATATTTTTATTTGGGGTACCATATAAAGTGGGGATGTTTTTTTTTTCTCGCATCTTCCTCATCGTGTGAGGTATCATTATATTTGTCTTTTAAAAACATTGTGAGGTTTCTAAAACTAGTTTTGATTTAGGTATCCGTATATGAGTTATTCAACTTGAAAGCGCATTTTTTTCTAAACACAGCGTCTCCCCCTCCCCACCCTCTAAAAGCTAAACGGCTGGCCTAAAAAAGATAACATGATAGTAGCCCATACATTGTACTTTCAAGGAAAATTATAGCTATTTTTATATTTTTCTTATTTTTTTAGTTATTATACGGGCCTAACTTGTGAAATGCACTCGGAAAACTTCGTACAAAAATAAAATAATAAGTCAACATAACAATTGTCTATTGGAAACGATTTTAAATCTAACTACTGTTATGAATGACTACGGAACCCTATTCTATGCGTGGCCTGACACGCACTTGGTCGATGTATTTGCAATTGTATGATTTTGATTCAACTTTACCTTCAACATCGTCACTACTTTTTAAACTTTTCCATAGGTTGTTAACTTCTTCATACAATTTCTTTTTTTTTATCAAATTCAAATTCAAAATTCTTTATTCACTTAGGATGCAATACATCTCTTGTGACAGGTCAAGATTCTACATGTACATTTATGCCATGTTCGCAAACAATAGGTAGAGTCGGAGAAAAGAACATGGCAATAAAAACTCGCGGCCACTCCTTTCAAATCGCTAATGTTTACATAATTTTAATGTTTATAAACCTGATATGGGGGTAAGGTGCTGCCACTAATATACTATACACCATGTTAGAGCTATCAGCTTTTTTAACTTAACTCTGCTACACTAAGCAACGTCGTTGGCTAAACTAAACTTAAAACGACGTTGTTTCATCCGTGAAAGTCAGTGGTGATCATGAAATAGAAACAAAGAAATCACCGCTAGGCGTAATGCGTTTGGTGGCATTTCTCAAAGTACGTCTAAGCGATCGGTGCGTAGCACTAGTACAGCGAGTGGTCGACATTATTTACATAGATATAGTTGTACATATATGTTTTTGAGGTTTTCGTAAAGTAATAGTTTAAAGTTCGTATTAACACTTAGATTAAAATAGATTTTGAAATGTGACGTCACGAAGTTTAGGACCCCTCCCACCCCCTTGTCACACAATGTCACACTTCGTCGACCCCCTCCCTCCCCCTTAACGTGTGACGTAATTTATGGATGGCCCCTAAGCCCTTTGAAAGAAATTCTAAGCCTACAATGCCACGCTGACTCTTACAACGCACTAATATCACTTTAAGGAAAAAAGTTTGTATCAATTAAAAAAAAAACAATCGTACTTGTTATTATATCACCATCTTTAGCAGCGTATCGCAGTCCACTGCTGGTAATAAGCTTCTCCAATTGCAAACTACTTAGTTCGATCCTCGGCGTCTCGCATCCAGTTCCTGCCAGCCCTCTTGCACAAATAAGTACACCTGCTGGCCTGTAGACGACCAACATATTTTATTTTATATGCTAACTAAACACAATATCAAATAAAAACAAAAGTTAATGCCTATCCTTAGCGTGGTCATAAAGTCATCTGCTTATAGCACACATGCATACCAAACCACATATCCATGTGCATGTCATACTGATAAAATACTTAAATAAAAATACATATGCATGTCATAATGTCATTATTTCCCGTATATCAAATTTGTGTAGTTTTAATGTTCAGTGTTAATAGTAAACGTGTGCATATATTAAGTTTTAGTATCATTTATAGCTTTGTGTAGGTGTGGCGTGGCGTGAAGTGTAGGCAGTAGAGATAACCTTTCTAAACAAAAGAATGGAGCAAGGCGCAAATATGATTACCGGCGCGATGATAAGTTGGATTACTCAAACTTTAGCCAATATTTTATTACACAACGCGGTTCCATAAAGTGCATTCCACAGTTATCACTTCTTTTGTATTCAATTAGCCGTGCATTTAGATTACTGATGCCTTTCACGACGACAGTGGTAACGAGCATGGTCAGCTGTCAAAACGTCCAAACAATCAACTACGGAACTCCTTCTTCGATTACAATTCAACGGAACATGTTTTAGAAAGATTTGGACGTTTCAATGTACATTGAATTATTCTCAAAAGTATTTTTTTAAACTTGTGGTCGATACTCGGTAATGGAATAGTTCAATTCATTTGAACTCTTAAATTTGGTCTGTCAGGATGAATATACTGCTGGTTAAAGTTCCATTTGGGGTACATTGTTCAGTCTATTAAAGTCTTTCACAGGTTGAACTTGGGCAACACGTGATACGATTACGCAATGATTTACGTTTAGTATCATCGCTATGTGAATGACATGCATCTATTTATATTAAGGAGAGATGTTTCCTTGTACAAGTTGTAGAAGGCTCATTAGACTTACATCAAAATGATAAGGATTACATCGTTACAGAACAACACAAAGATTAAACTTATTTGTAGCCTGTTATTGTCGGTCTATCTTGTGTAAAATTATTCTCTTCAGTTATTGTGACTTGTCACTTTCTCCGAATTGGGTCAATGGTAGATGCCATATCAAACATTTACACCCCCAGAGTATATGGATAAGTTGTAGTAATGCTGGTTAAAATTTATATTCTGCGGTATCTCAAGAAATTTTCGAAATACTTAGCGCTCTGAATACTTAATGTTTTCCATCAGATGGAATATGAGATTGTTTACTATCCTAGCAATATAAAATGGTAATAGTGTAGTTATAGAGGGTATGTAATGTAACAAGTTATATCCATTGCCTAACATGAATACGTAATGTGTTATACTCGAGTGATTGTCGATTCGACAGGCCAACCGACAAAGATAGGTATCGGACATTACCACAATCCACAACATGGTTTGCGGCATCGGAGATCCAAGTGCTTATACGAGTTCGATTGAATCGAGTAATCAAAGCGCCATGTCTATATCGATTCAACAACTGCTACGGCTATCTATTGGACGATCGATATTTGTTACATTCGAATCGACAAACTTTAATTTTACATTCTCAAGCCCGAGTTTCGTTTCCGATTTACTGAATTTTATTTCTTATGCGCTTTCAAATTAAGTTGTTTATAATGCTTGACAATACGAAGTTGAATGTTTGTGAGATGGAAAGCTAAAATTGATATACTGTCAAAATGGATACAATCGATTCAATGTCAAATGTTTGCGATAGTATTTGACTTTTATATAGTTAACCTTTAAACTGAGTGCGTTTGTGTGGTTAACGACTGCACGTTAACACATATGGCAAACCATGCAGCTTTTAAAACTGAATACTGATGCCTTAACTGTATAACGATGTATTGAAGTCATACAAATGTGAAGAACTATTACTTCGAGGTAATATCTTTCCGTTATGTTTGTGGTATTATGTTAAATGTTGGACATGACATGTTGTAAGTCGATACTTATAGTAGTATTCTAACAAGTTTGAGAAACTATTGAAAAGAGTTTGCATTAAGGCTAAAGAGTTTTATAAATATTGTTCATGAATGGCTCACGGATGGGGTAAGGGTTCAAGCGGTCTCCTCGTTGCTTCGTACAGCGCTTAGTGTTGTAGTTTCGATTCTCACATGAGACAATGGGACGTGCTTCTCTTCTTTTACCCGACTGTGTCAGAAGGAGGGTAATGTTATGTTATACATACGTATGTATGTATGCATGTGTGTGTATGTATGTATGCATGTATGAATGTCTATTTCTTTGGCACGCCCTACAGCTAAAACTGCTGGATGACTGAATAATATTCTAGCTATTATCAACTCATCAATATTGAACTTACAGATAAGCTATTCATTATCAACCTGCTAACCTATTTTACTGTATTGACTCTTCCCACGCAAAGATAAAGTTGTTGGCACGTAATATACGTAGGAGGCCTAATTAATTATAGTTATATTTACCGTATTTAATCCTGTTTTTTTTACTTATTAATAGACTGTTTCTGTACGATCAATGACATATGACAATAATATATGACTAGTTTTTTACTGCGGCTCCACATGGTTTTTGTATGTTGGTTATTGCGTTAAATAGTAGCCCGACCAGCGTGGAAGCCTATGTGATGTGACATATTACGAAGATGACAAAGAATAAACTCTCAGTTTGAAAAGTACAAAAGATATTATAGATCCTTTTCATGACTGATACTTTAAATTATGTGGTTAAAGAACTTTATTTTCTCAAAAGAAATTAACAATAAATTTCACTTAATGAGAACTTTTGACATACAAAAATGATTAAAATAGTAGTGAGCAGAACAAACATTAACTTTCCATTAAGCAACACATGAGTCTAATAGTAGGTCAACAAAATCAGTACATACCCATATTTCATTTTTACCGTTTCAGAAACTATTAAATAAGTAATTTTAAACTATAATAAAACGATACATTTAATTCTCTACTTAAGTTTAGATAACAACAGCAATTCATGAATGTTAACAAAACAGTTAAAAATCTCATAAAGAGAGCAATCCCAGAGCCTGGCACTGTGACAGCGCTAGGAAGAAATATTATCCGCTTTATGCTTTAAGCAAGTAAGATAAGTAAACATTTTATTTATTTTTGTTTATTTTTCGTATCACACACACCTATAAAAGAGAACCCCTAATGAAACTCATTAATACAAATCAAAGGCATCCATGTTGCCTGTACATATATATTAATAACATTATGGATAAAATTCAACTTGGCCAATGAATATAGACATTTTTACTCGTATCCAGGAAAGAGTAATTACGAGTTCCGTTTCGGCGTATTTAGCTACCGACTTATTGTCATAAAGCGGAACTCGTCTAATACCGTATGAGTTCATTACCAAGTTAACGTTATGATTATTGCATGTATAAATTATTCTCAAAAGCATTTTGATGAGCTTACATATTCTGAAACGTTAATCTTCTAATAATGATGGCTGACAACAAAGGTTTACGTTAACACATATATGAGCATAATATGGAAACACTTACAACTGTATTACGTGTGTGTGTAAACGAGGGTTTTTTAATATTTAACCAACACATAACGAACAAAGGCATGAATAGAATCCAAGTGTAGTATCGTATTCATCATTGTGATCGCATATAATGCAGCACACACTCACACACTCACACCATGACAGCCTAGTTAAGCTTCTGCAGCATAGGGTCTCCGGTTTCGCACTCAACGGCTAATCAAGGCAGCACGAACACTTTTATTTTAGGTTGGTATTTTATGAGAAAGTAATGCCGCTCGGGTTGAGCCGGCCCATTTATGTTGGTCTAGACGGAAAAAAACATGTTCCCTGGACCCCTCCTATTTCAGTCAGAGTGGAACACCGTATGGTTTTAGTCGGTTCGATTAGGACACACCGCCCCACCGCAAACCCCGACAGGATGACGGCCCGAGGACACGCAAAAAATGGTCCATTCATGTTGGTTGAATCAGCGTGGCTCTACTACCTTGAAGATAGCAGGAAGGTTATTTAATATTCATATTATGCCACCTATACATGATTCCACTCACGTAATTAGCAAGCCTATTCACAAAAACTAACATTTTCGCACTCCAGTATTTGCTGTTCAAATACTGGAGTGCGAAAATGTTAGTTTAGCATCGGCAATAATAAACAAAATAATCAGAGTGGCATTATAACTCCATTAATAGAGTTCATTTATTTCCCATAAAACATTCCGGTAGAAAGAACGAATATTATTGATATAATGAGTTTAGAGAAAACCAATTATAATATGTTCACGAACAGTAGTAGGCACTTTCTATTTAAATGTAACATCAGACGCACGCCGTACAATAAAACCCATTTAAAAAAGCTGTAGAATCTTGTATTATAATTGAAAGATGTTTAAATACTTTCTAAACAAATAAGAACATGTAAAAATATAACCTCAGAAACAGGGACTCACGTAGTCAATCTTCATACGAAAAAGACGTTGTGTGAAATATAAAAGGCATATTGTAAATATCTTATAAAATATTTACAAAATATAAGATATTTACAATATGCCCTTTATCGGCATTTACCGGCAATGCTACTGTATTTTGAAATATACTGGTTAAAGATTATTTATCTGCAGCAACTGTTTGTCGTGCATAACCTACTTGTTTTTTTAATATAAAATAATAGTATATTAAATATATTGCATAACTGTGTGTTGTCCCGAATAAGATAAAATAAGACATTAGTAGGCTTGTTTTTTTTTTCTTTTTAGCCCGAAGATACAATATATATAATAATATGTACTCCGGCGAGTTATAGATAAGAAGCCACCCCTGTTTCTTTTATAACTAGTAACGTCAGCTAATTCTATTGCTTAACATTCCTAACAAATACAAAGGTCAAAATTGAATCGTAATAAGTTGATTTCATCATCCTCCGTAATATAATACCCGAGGTTTACTAAAATGTTAACTATTTAGCTGAAATGGTTTGTCACAACATTTATTGCATACTTTTACAATAGATACGTTTGCAATTTTGCGTTTGCAAACTAATTTTTGACTTTATTATCATCATCTCAGCCGCCAGACGTGCACTGTTAGACATAGGTCTCCCTAAAAAATCCCAACAACACCCAGTCCTGCCTATATCCAATGGTTTTCCATGACCTTAACCATGTCATAGAACAACCTTGTTTTTGATTTTGTCCTATAAATTATGTTCAACTATTTATTTATAAGTATTTAACTAACGAATTCAAAACACGATCTCGAAACTTTTGCTTTATGAGCATCCAAATTATCACACTAATACACAGGATTACGACTTAAACCTTGCAACCGAACATAAACCAAATATATTGTATGTCTGTAAGAACATAATTATTCGATCAATAAATTTATCTTATCACACAACCTTGCGGCAAAGCCCTCCAATCGATCTCACCGCGACATAAACACGCCATGAACTTATCTGCAGCGGCAGATAAAACTTAATGGTCATCAAACACTTTAATATATTGTATTGAAATTAATGCCATAAAAGTGATAAAATCTCTTGGGTGCATTCGGTTTACTTTGACCGTGTATGCAGTTTTACAAGCTTGAAATGTGTGAATATTATTACTATGAACTACAGTATGCATCAAACCCAGGTTTGATTTTGGTTCCAGTAAGTAATAAAATCATTTTATAGGAAATGTTTTATATTTTTTGTTGTTTTTGTTGTTATCATTGACTGCTACAATTTAAATTAAATTTAAAAACACTTTAGAATCGCTTTTGTCCACATGGTTCCTCCACATACTAACTTTTAAGATTATTTATTTCATAAAACATTTTAAGAAAAATATAAAAACAGTGAAGTAAGCTCGTTAGACATATGAATTTAGGAACATTTTTATGAGTATAAATCATTAGATTTCATCCAACACGTCCCTTTCCCAAAAGTTTGTCTTAAGCAGAGTGGAGAGCAATCTGAGTAAAATTCAAAATAGCCTCACGTGCTTGGGACATGTAAATCTACTTACACTCGTGTGTTGACTACTAACTGCCTAACTCAGATACTTATATACTTACATAAGCATATGTACAATATTCTACATAGATTTTGGATGTCTATTACTCATGTATGTAAGTGTAATGTGTAGCTGTAGTGTAGTGTAGCTGTGTATATGTCCTTCTGCATTTATTTAAGAATATTCGCCCTCATCAATAATATTTAATATTTTCAACTTAAGATCGATTACATGGTTAATTATTTTATATTAAATGTATGTCACGTATTACATATTATTTGAAACACCATTGTTTGATTTCTTGTAAGAAAATCCTAAAAACAGTACGACAGTCGCTAGATCGACAGAACAGGATTTACATCATGTTAATAGAAAAATCTACAATAGGTTTAATATAAAAGTAATTTATAATAATGTGTACAATAAGTACAATTTGAATTGCTCCATAAATTAAGGTTGCACATAATTGACACATAAAACTGTACGTTTCACAGTCAACTAATGTGAGACTTAATATAAAATATAAATATTTTAGACATCTGAGTGGAGCTTATACTACGGCAGCTAGATTGACTGATAGAATACTTATATATTTTTTAAATTCATATTATGAAATATGGTAAACACCCAATCGTTTGCAACAAACTTTTTCTGACTATACAAGCATTTACTTTAACCTGGTAATCGAACCTAAGATCTCGTCACAGTAGTCACAAACATTGAACGATGTACAGAGGTATAGAATAATAATATAATTTTAACTAAAAATAAAAAAAAAATCTGCACATTCTAGATTTTTATAAATAATATGAACAAATTTTCAAGTTTCTTAAATTTGATGTATTTTTTTAAAAGTCTCTTTTAGAAACCTAGATACGAAAATAAGGTTTACTTTGTTTTAACTTTATTTCAGCTTTGTTTCTTTAAAACCTACCAGCAAATTTAAATCTTTTATGACGTATGGGTTATATTGCCAAGTCCAAAATACACTCGTATGTGTGCCAAGTTTATTTAAAATTACTCTTGTGTTATTACCGTACATTACGAAAGCATGTATCATAAGTAGACCATTCTCATCGTTAACCTTTTCTATCAACATTATGCATCACTACTAATACTTTTCTTCGTGAAAACTCTTAAATTCAATAAGTACAAAAAAACGAAAACTAACTCATGTAAAATAGTTTAACCACATAGTAAGTAGTAGTAGTGCCAAGCTGATTTCAGCACGAATGTGCCAGCTCGAACGCGGTGGTACTAACTCCTCAAAGAAGACGAGAGTGCGAGACCATAGGTCGTTCTGTCGGTCGGACGACGGATCATGAGCCCGGAATGCTACGGCGGAACGCACATGCTCAAGCTCTGCGGGGTTGGCAGGCACAGCTCGAAATCCAGGGCTGTGCTAGCCAACGCGCTGCCGGAGCCATTCTGCCGAGCTTCGAAGCTTGGATAGAGAGGACCGACTGTGTCACTTACCCATTTCTCCTAGGAGTCCCACACGCGCCCTTCGTCTACCCCACGAAGGGTATGGTGCGAAAAAGCATTCCCCTCGTAAAAAAAAGGTATAATGTAGAAGAAGCTTAATGACTCCCATATTGCAGGTCTGAATTGTCTGCATTCGCAATGAGTATTGTGACCACTACCCTTAGATTCTACTGATGCTTACCATGAGGCAAAGTAAAGTCACTTTAACAGTCTCATAAAAAAACAACATTACGCCATAAATACTTACCTGTAATGAGTAATCGTAAAGCTCACGAGAATGTAAAATTCATGTTTAGTCTATCACAAGTCATCGACTATGAAAATACGTCAAACAATACAGGCTAGAGGTTAATTCCCTTCAATACATTATAAGGAGAGACGTTGCGAAACACGTGACCTCCCACTAACCCCGTGTTAGTAGTACTTCGATATCTTTCACTAAAATAACCAATAGATTTATGAGATTCGAGATAATTCATATGTTTTGTATATGATAAGATGTGGTCCCGAGAACGAGCGTCCACACCGAACAAAAAAAGGCTCATTGAAAAATTATGAATTTGAAGCAGTAGCGACGTGGACCGGTCTTAGAGCAAACAAATCATTAGCCCGCCCAACCGTCGCGCGTACTGGCACTCGGACATCCGTGGCTGGGCAAGACGAACTCGGCTTCTACATCTCACAACTATTTCCAGACAAGACTCTCTCACAAGATACCGTTAACTAGTCAGATATTAATCATAATTTCCAATGACGTGATCCACTCAAGTGTTTTAGATGACCGTCATTATCTAAAACACTCGAAGCGAACTATACTCTACTCAAGCGCATGCGATGATAGATAGTGCAATGCGAAAATTGCCCCCCACCATAGTCAGTCTGTGTGTTGAAATATAAAGTCTTGACCTGACTCTTATGTTGAAAATTGAATAATAAATTGCCTTTGTACTATGCGTGTGAAACTTGTTAAAACTACATACTATAAGAGAAAGGGCTGCCACGATTACGATTATATTATATATAAAATGCTAAAAGAAACCTTGAATTACATGAATACTAACATAAAAATATATACCAAGAAAATTTAAATACATTTTTATTAAACTAAATCCTAAACCTTCTTTATAAGGAAAGGTCTATGCCCAGATAAGAAGACTCATAAAAGGCAACCTGTCTAAAACTGTCACTGTCTCTCGTTGACCAGACCACCTGTTAAAAAGATCTGCTATGGAAGACACTGACAAATTCAGCCTTGATAATAAATATTTATTACTTCTGCAAGTAATTTTTTACAGATATTCTTACATTTCCTAAACATTTCGTTAACATTGATTATTAAAAAAATATTGCGAGTATAATATAGGGTCTGGGTAGGGCCTTTTGAAGAAAGACTATGATTTTAAGTCGGCCTGTACATAGAGACAGCACTTAGACTTGCTCTAAGTAAACATAATTTTTCTTTTATCTCAAATAAAAAAAATAGAAGTTAGTAAGCTGGTAGAACAAAGGTATCGATTACAATAATCGGTTCCTTTGTATTGCAGAGAAACAAAGAGGTCACAATAGTCGTAATATGAGAAATAAACAATAACTGATATTACGGAACTTGTTAATAGAACTTCTTGCATTATTGAACCAATTGTATGGTAATATCTCGACAGTTGTTTTGATATTCTCGGCTTCTCAAAGTAAATCTGTTACAGTTAAGAAACGAGAACTAAATATCCACATAATGCCAGGAATAATATGAACTATGTAATTTTAAGACCTCGATCAATATCTAAATTTATCCTAAAGGTTACGTATATTTTATGCGTAATCTGTTTCATAAAAATAATACCCTAACAACAGAATAAAATGGGACATTTGTCTATGGCATTCTATTCGTTATTTTTTTCTAGTTTATGTCAATATTGTCTTACAAGAATTAGCTGTAACATACTTATGCACTGAAAAACCTTCTGCTTCGCTGTTAATAAAAAATGACGGAATACTATCATGAAGTCATAAATACTAACAGAGGCTGTTTTAAATTGTATGAAGCCACAGTTTATGTATGTATTTAAATTCTTATTATAGGCATACATTCACGAGATTTCTAATACTAAGTGGGCTTGGAAATCTTCAGACACAGAACTATTATTGTTAGCGTTTGTTGTATTTGTAACCTAGTCCCAAACTAAGCAGAGCTTGTATAATGGTATACAAGCTCTGCTTAGTTTGGGACTAGACGATGTTGTGTGTAGGATGACCGAAATATTATTCATAGTAGGTTACAAATACAACAAACGCTAACAATAATAGTTCTAAATACAATATATTACATACAATATAATAAATACGCTAACAATAATAGTTTATTTTAAATACACACATATTATACATAGAAAACACCCAAACTCCAAAACAAATATTGCGGATCACACAAATATTTTGTCCGCTCCGGGAATCAAAGCAAAGACCTCTTGCTTGACCAGCAGTCGCATACGCCAACCACCAAACCAACGAGGCAGTGAGCCATGTCAACTGTAGGTTCGTATTTATATCCCCTTTCGGTTTTTTTTAACTTTTACTCTTTATATTACAGCATGGTAAGTCGAGTGAGCAATTATATGTTGATTATTAAACAGCGTCAACACTCTAAAATACCTCATAAGGCTGTTCTTAAATGTTATATTGTCTTCGTTATTGTTAACAAGTACAAAACTGCATCATCACATACTGGTATTGCTACTAAAACAAACGTGCATGCTTCGACGAACGTTTTCAGGCTTACTTCAGTTTTGTACAAACACAAGTTCATAGTCAGTACGAGTCAGGCACGGACCATACTTTGACGACGTAATAGCAAACTGCGATATGGCCAGCTCCATCTGTAAAGAGTAACGTCAACATATTTTTTTAAGTGTATTTATTACTAATTAAAGGACAACAAATTGAAATATGGTGTAATCTGTTACATTAGTTTATAAGAATCAATAGCAACCCACAGACTATATTTACGTCTCTACACTTTTATTACCTTTGCGCCAATAGACGTACAAATCGTTATTGTAAATCAATAATAATTAAAACTCAACATTGGCATACATTTTTGTAATATGAAGAAATAATAATTTGCAAGGGAAAACTCGAAAACATTTGTAGAAAGACAAAGACTACTTTTTACCATGGTAATCGACATGCACGCCGGCGAAGCTAAACGCAAAGGCTAATATATATATAGGTTTATAAAAATGCAAAAACTACTTACGATATGATACATTTTACTCAATAAGCATAAAACTAAATACAATAAGTGATGTGTAACTTACAATCAGTGATAATGTGTGTAAATAAATACGTATATAACCTATGATACTCACAAAGAATGTGACTTTCTATTGATAAAGAATTTTCTAAATCGGTTCAGTAGATCCAGCGATTACCCCACAACGTCACTGACTTTACCTTTCTATAATATGTGTATAAATTTCATTGCAATATTTAACTCAGTTATATAAAATACATTAAGTTAAACTGTTCAAAAAAATTAAATTGCAATCACTTAACCTTAATTTACAAATAATATTCAAACACTTCCATCAATAACTGCATACTGGATGCATTTTTTGCGCCTGCACATTGAATCCTTGTAGCATCTATTTTTTGCAATAAAGTGCCTTCAATGCCGACCGATTTCAATTAATAAACAACAGAAAAACCAGTCATCAATTATATTGTTATGTTTTTGTGGGTCGGTGAAAAAAAACACGTCATTTTAATAAATTTCATTAGCTGCTATTGAAGAGCGGTTGTGATTGACGTACGGGCAGTCATCCGAATTTGTACTGGCAAGTGAGACAGGCACTCGGGTAACCCTCACCTCACGATGACTAAACATACCCTTTCTCTTATTTGTTGATTCGTGACCACGAGTGTTGAATTGTTGAATATTTGGGGCTCGACGTTCTTTTTGGAACTGCTCGTACAATTCATATCAAAGTCCTTAGATATTTAAACTTAAATTAACTCATTATGCATTTAGTCCAGGCACATTGACTCATTTACAGAGATAAAAAAAGAAAAATGTTATCCAGATACATACGTTTTCAAATGGTTAAAAGGATTAAAGTCAACATAAGAAAAATGTGTTATGTGCCCAAAAAGGTTAGGGGACGATTTTAGGGGTTGAAAAGGGGGGAAAATGGATACATCTCGTGTTTTTTGCAATTTCACGCGTAATTTGATGTCCTACTGAAAAATGTAAAATGCAAAAGTTGTAGATCTTGGAAAAATCTACAACTTTTGTATGGGTCATTTTTTTATATAACCTCAAAATTTCAGAAAAAAATGCAATAAATCAAAAAAAATTTTTTTTTTTGTTTTTTACTTGTCAATTTCTCAAAAATAAATATTTTTTAACCAAACTTGCTGAAAGTTCTCCTTTTTGTGTCCCAAACAACAAAAAAAATTTTTAGATTGAAATATTGAAAACTGTTTGAAAGATTCATTTTTTTCGGTCCGAAACACGTTGTTTTCAAAGTTACATTTTACTACATACAATCATCGTAGAGAGGTCATATAGGGCTCATTTTTTTTGTTTTGATGTCTACTTTTTAATGAAATAATAAAACAATACAGCTTCCATTTATAAACATGTCTAAAAATTGAACAATAAAAATAATTAATTTTGCAAAAACAAATTTTTTGGTTATTGTTAATAATTTGTTATAAATAAAAAAAAAATTCAAAACCTAATAAGACCATTGAATTCTACGGGAAAAAACATGGAGAAATATATGTTTTACTATTTAAATACATTTTTTATTTTTGTACAATACTGCTATAAACATTGTAATAGCATATTCCGTGTAGTTGAAAGATGTCAAGTAAGTACATACAATGCGATCGACTTTTACTTTAATAAGAAAAGTTCCTCATTTCTCGCGATGAAATAAATTAATTCAATTATTTTCTACATATTTTGATAGATAAATCGTCTTATAATTAATTTTTGTACAAAATTATTTAAAACATGCTTTTAAATAATTAAATGAATTCTGAATCTAATTTAACTTGCACCGAATTTATAATTGAAATTTATATCAACAAAATAGATTGTTAACAATACCACTACTACTAATAATAATAATAAAAAAAAATAATGGAGGTAAATGACAATAATGAAAAACTCAATTTTAATCAAGTTAATTTTTTAATGAAATATGCTCACGTACTGATAAATATCATACATTTACACTTCATATACATAAATATTATTTCAGGGAATATTGACTATGTTCCAATCAGGTGTAGTATAAATGTACTTTCTTTGCTGGCTATACATAGACTACTGAGCCACGTGCTCCGATCTGAGTACGCGTCCTTCTGCTCCGTTTTGCCTGCGCGTCCTTTTCTCTCTCTCTCTCTTTTTCTCTTTCTCTTCTCTCTCTCTCTTTCAATTATTTAATCATTATTTAATCATTCAATTATTTAAAAGCATGTTTTAAATAATTTTGAACAAAAATTAATTATAAGACGATTTATTTATCTAAATATGTAGAAAATAATTGCATTAATTAATTTCATCGCGAGAAATGAGGAACTATTCTTATTAAAGTAAAAGTCCATCGCATTGTATGTACTTACCTGACATCTTTCAACTACACGGAATATGCTACTACAATATTTATAGCAGTATTGTACAAAAATAAAAAATGTATTTAAATAGTAAAACATATGTTTCTTCGTGTTTTTTCCCGTAGAATTCAATGGTCTTATTAGGTTTTGAATTTTTTATTTATTTATAACAAATTATTAACAATAACCAAAAAATTTGTTTTTGCAATATTAATTATTTTTATTTTTCAATTTTTAGACATGTTTTTAAATGGAAGCTGTATTGTTTTATTATTTCATTAAAAAGTAGACATCAAAACGAAACAAATGAGCCCTGTATGACCTCTCTACGATGATTGTATGTAGTAAAATGTAACTTTGAAAACAACGTGTTTCGGACCGAAAAAAATGAATCTTTCAAACAGTTTTTAATATTTCAATCTAAAATTTTTTTTGTTATTTGGGACACAAAAAGGAGTACTTTCAGCAAGTTTGGTTAAAAAATATTAATTTTTGAGAAATTGACAAGTAAAAAACAAAACAAAATATTTTTTTGATTTATTGCATTTTTTTCTGAAATTTTGAGGTTATATTAAAAAGTGACCCATGCAAAAGTTGTAGATTTTTCCAAGATCTACAACTTTTGCATTTTACATTTTTCAGTAGGACATCAAATTACGCGTGAAATTGCAAAAAACACGAGATGTATCCATTTTCCCCCCTTTTCGACCCCTAAAATCGTCCCCTAACCTTGGGCACATAACACATTTTCCTTATGTTGACTTTAACCCTTTTAACCATTTAAAAACGTAGGTTTCTGGATAACATTTTTTTGTTCTCCATATTCAACGTGCCTGGACTAATTTGTTTGCTTGGAATTTAGAATTTAATTTAATTAATATTATGAATTATTATTATTATTATTTATTTATTTATTTTTCTCCTTACAATTAGTCAGGTTACAGTTTTTTTCTAAGCATAATAAAACATTTTGCACCTAAAACTAATGTGAGAGACTGGTGCCTGATGTGGATTTGTTAAAATCTGTATTACAGGTCACCAGGGCCCTCCCGCTAAGTGTAATATAATATGAGAAAAAACTAATTGCTAAGTACATTAAAAAATATCAATTTAATCTAAGTAAGATAAATACCTCCCATAAGAACAAACAACAAATACAAAACATAAAAGTGTAGATAAGGATCAGTGAAATGTTAATAGTATGTCGGCGAGAATGATTGTTTAGCAAAATATGTATGTGTGTTTAATTGTGTGTGTATGAGTGTACAATATTGGTTAATTCCCACTGCCCAACTTCCTCTTGGCGAAACATACGGTCAAAAAATATTATAAAAAACTAATATAAATAATAATACAATTTAAAAGTTAGAATTATTTTAATTTTAATAGTTACCCGCGGTGGTTGTCGTAAATCAAGTCTAAAATATACCCAATATACTTCTTATGCCATCAGCCCGACAAAATCGGTCCCGCCATTCCAGAGATTAACCTGAACAGACAGACAGACATAAGTACGAAAAGACGTACAAAATTGAATAACAAACAGACACCTCAATTTTATACAGGGTGTAACCAGACAACTTCCGAAAACGAAAGATGCAGCATCAGCACCCCAAAACTTATTAAAAAAAACAAACAGTTGTCCTTAAAAACAATTGTATCCGGAAAAAACAATGTGACAAGATTTTTGTTCATTTCAGAAGCCACCAATGTATTGCGCACACAGTAGCTAGGTCAATGCCTTCCATAACTATTTAATTTAACTACCTACGGCGTCGTCGGTAAACTAACGCAAATACCTACTTAGTGACTGTATTTTACTTACATAATTGTCTTCGGTCATAGCACAGCTGATCCTGTCTGCCAGAAGTAGTGCCTACTGCCTGGACTTTGTGAATTTTTTTTCTTCTAACCTTATTCACCGTTTTATTCGATATAGGGGTTCCTTGACCTCTAATTAACTTCGCCGTAGTTCGTGTTCCTAACCAAGGATTTAAACCGGTAAATAGGTACACTATAGCACTAATCATTTGTCCGTATTCCCTCGCACTAAACATTATAAATAACCACTTTCTTTGTTATAATAAAAGCACCTATTTTTAAAATACCTTAATAATCATTTGTCCGTATTCCCTCGCACTAAACATTATAAATAACCACTTTCTTTGTTATAATAAAAGCACCTATTTTTAATATACCTTAACACTAAAATTAGATAAAAAGAGGATAAAAACGAAATAACTACTTAATTTACTTATACCTACTAAAAACAAAGCGCAAAAATTATAATGCACCACGCGAGTGTCCAGTAGGAACATTGAAGACCGACTGGTCTATTCGGTGCCGCTATTTATAATATTAAAGAAATTTAAATTCTTTGAAATATTTAAATAGCCAGTAGTTAAATAGGTACCTTTCGGCAAAACTCAAAGGCGCCGCCGTTGCGCCGCACACCGCTATGACGCGAATTCTCTGACATTAGGTAGGTTAGGTAAATATTTAAATGACGAAAGTTTCAAAGTAATTCATTTGTATTGCCTGCCTTGTTGGTCTAGTAGTTAGCGTATGCGGCTGCTTATCGAGAGGTCTCGGGTTCGATTCCCTGGTCAAACCAAATATTTGTGTGATCGTCAAATATTTGTTTCGGAGTCTGGGTGTTTTTCTATGTATAATATGTATGTATTTACAAAAAACAAAGTATGTTTATGTATTTATATCAGTTGTTTAGTATCCACAACACAAGTTCTGCTTACTTTGGGACTAGATGATGTTGTGTGTAAGATGTCCAAAATATTTATTTATTTATTTATTAATGGCGGCAAAACTCATAGACCACGAGTCTTTGTTTTGAGCCGACGCATCAAACATGCCGCTGTAGCGTGAATAGCGAAAACACACATACACGAAAACAATATTAGGTTTTTTCAACAAACAATTTTAGGTAGGTAATTACTGAGACGAGCGAAGCGGTCATTAAACCGCGCTCGGACGCATGTGTACTCTGGCCAGCTGATTTTATTGTAACATACATTGCAGTTATATTGATTTTATTTGATTTTTGGTTTTCTAAATGTGATAATTAGGTTGTTAGGGTCCTGTTTTGTTGTACTATGTGTATGTGACCAGAAAAAAACAAAAAAAAACTTAGATAAGTAAACATATATTTTGGGTTTTTTTTTCGCTAAACCTATTCAGTATCATGGTCTGAATGCAACCTCGAAGTTTTTGGTATGTGTCTTTTTACACCCTGTATATTTCTGTATATACATAAATAGTAATAATAAATAAATAAAAAAAAAAAAAAAAAGAAAATGAAATATATAGTGTGTATATAGATAAATAGGTAGATAGTATATAATAAGTAAGTATAATAAGTAAGTAATACGATCAATATTCACTGTTTTAGTTATTTCGTTGAATAACAAAATAACTAAAACAGTGAATACATGGTTACTTTCATGTCTTGAGTCGATACCGTAGTTGATGATTCATTATGTACGTTTACCAACATGAATCATGACATAATCTCTCGACAATGGGGTGAACGTAGGAAGTCAGCGATAAGACCACTCTGTACAATGAAGCCAAAAACAAAATCACTGTTAATTATCATGAGTATCTTATCACTGCTCGTTACATTAATATTGAAGTGTTGAACACACAGCTTGACTAAAGATAATTTATACTACACCTGATCGGAACAGTAGTCAATATTCCCTGAAAATGAAAAGAGAAGGTTAGTCTTTTCCTTGAGCTGAATAAGCGGGAGGAAAAAATGTATGAAAATCCATTTCTAACGTGTTTTAGCGGGAGAGAAAGTTGTATGAATTTTCATATCTCATGTGTTATCTTATCTATGGCGCGCGCCTGCCCAAGGAGTTTTATATAATTTAAATATGGAATCTCCGTGCCATTGACATCATTTGTGAAGAATAAAAAAACAAAAGAAGCGCGAAATATTGGTCAAATTCTAAGCTACATTGTGTGTTACATGGTGTCTTACGTTTTGATTTTATTTAAAAAATACTTTAAAGGTTCCTCACAGGTGGAGTATAAAGCACTGTGTAGCACTCGGGTGAAAGTCCCATTCCTGCCTCGGGAGTATTGTGGCTCGGTGAACAATGTACTATTTTTTACTATGTTTTATTTAAATGGGAGTGTAGGACGTCCACAGGCCAGGTGGAGTGATGATTTGCGCAAGACGGCTGGCAGCAAATTATCCAAAGCTACTCTACATTTGTCTATTTAAAATAGGTATTACATACATAAATTTTTACCTGTATTTTTTGACCGAATATATGTTAAATTTACTAAATTTCGTCCTATCTATATACTTAGTGTACTAGTAATGTGTTAGTAGTAGTACTATTAGATCGGTTCCACAAATAATTTCGATACCCTATGGCGATAGTAATAAGATATTATTATCAATATATTTACAGTAAAATAGACACATTTAAAACCGCTAGACCGACTTCAAACAGCTATTGTTTGATTCCTGAACAAGTAACACTCAATTGGGCATAAATAATTTTATGTTCGGTCTATATCGTACATACTCGAAAGTACGTGCGATAGTGTTGAAGAATGTCAAGGTTGTTAGTGTATAGAATCGTGAAATCAGGCAAAATAGCTTTGTGTAAGATGCCATAGTGTGATTCATCAACAGTGTTAAACAGTTCAATGCTAGACAGAATCCTCTCTATAGAAAGGTTTAAGCCAGACGGCCATACCAGTTTAGCCCACCAGATTGGTATGAGGTTTGTTTCAAGTGTTCCTTCTTCTTTTTGCATTGATGTTGTCCTTCGTAGTTTGTTCCTTTGTCGCCTTTTACGACACTCACGGGGTGAATAGGAGTGGTGACACTCCGTATGCTTAATCCGGACATGTCTGATTACAATATTTGAAACTGACTTCGTAATTGAGAAGAGTTGTTTAAGAAATTATTTCAACCTCATGAAATTTGTTTAGACCCACAAACAGTATAAATTTGAATCGTGACGTGTCTAATGGGGCTAAGTAATTGTTCTCTGACGTTTTCCCGGTTCAATATTCACTTGCTGACGAATGTCCGTTTAGTATATTCCTTCTAAACTGTAGAAACACTTTCTCGTGTCAACAACTGTTGATATGGCGGCCTTTGCAAGAGACTTTTGTCTTAACAATGTTGTGTGTAGTTAGTGCGACAAGTGGTAACAGCTCATAATGAAAATTGAGAGCAACGAAATTCATTGTATTTACTTTTGCACCTATGTGACTGGACGTCTTTTTTCGGACGTGAAAAAGAAGTCAATGATTTCACTACCAATTTAATATTATCTCATCATCATCTGCCTAGCCTACATTCCTAAGATTATTTGGGGTCGGTTCAACCGGTTTTACTTGAATTTTTCCACGTAGCAACTAGCATCGGACTTCCGCTACCCTTCGAAATTCGAAGGTTGAACTAGTTGTTAGTTTATTTGAGGGCACTAACTTCCATATAACGATCGCCATTGATGTTCATGAATTTAACGTGCTCTCCGAGGTACGGACGTGTATCACCGCAAAACTTCCATACTACGGGCTGTTGTTAAGAGTTAATATTACGTACATTATTATTAAAGTACAATTTCGTGAAAGAAAGACTCATGTCAATATCTCCCTACACAAAATGAAGATTCTTCGGCCGCACTGTATAGCACGTTATTCTCTAGTGCGCGCTATGCTGGCCAAACAGTGACTGTTATTTTATAATTTTATTGTAAACGACGCACAAACTTTTGTTTTGATGTACCGTATTTCGTTAAGTGACATAATTTATATTTACGTTTTTGATTGATGATTGGTGGAGGGATGATTTGTGCAAGACAGCTGGCAGGAGCTGGATGCGAGTAGCCGAGCATCGAACTAAGTAGCGTGCAATTGGAGAGGGTTATATCCAGCAGTGGCCTGCGATGGGCTGATGATGATGAGGAAGTATATGATTTGTGTGATAAAACTAATTATAGTTTACATGTAAAACATTTTACACGACCCATTATAATAGAATAAAGTTTTTTATAATAGCAATCACTTTTATAATTACAATTACCTGCAAGTTCATCAAAATTACTTAAGAAACCTAAGTTATTTTCATTAAAGCTTATAACATGAGATAGGATGAGTCGGTCTTTAATTGAGGCAGTAAGCGCAGTTTATAGACAATAATGCCCCAATTAGAGCATCCTCTACGTAAATTCTGTGTCGGTGCGTATGAAATCAAGTTGTGAACGCGAATGACCCTTTTTAATATTTTTAAATCTGGACCTAGCATTATAACTTTTATTTGAAAAGAAAACACGACACTAAGCATAATATCCTTTGTAGAGATACAGAATATGTTACATATTCATGAAATGGACACAAAAACTAAGAACAATATTAATTAATAGCACAGAGGTATTGTCCTAAATGGGGATTGAGCACACAGCGGCGATGTAAAAAGCGGCAAGGTGATCGCTAGAAATAATACACCCCACACGTATGGGTTTGATGAAAAAAACTTTTTTGAGTATCAGTTCCAAGTATGGAAAAATAAAATAGAAAAAAAAACATACATTTAAGGGTTCCCCTTAAATGTATGTTTTTTTTTCTAGTTTTATGTGAAAATCTTAATGCGGTTCACAGATTTCATCTACTTACCAAGTTTCAACAGTATAGGTCTTATGGTTTCGGAAAAAAGTGACTGTGACATACGGACGGACAGACAGACAGACAGACATGACGAATCTATAAGGGTTCCTTTTTTTGCCATTTTGCTACGGAACCCTAAAAATAGAAATAACTTTTACCCTTTCACGGCTAAGGGGTCATCCATAAATTACGTCACACGAATTTCATGATTTTTTTGCCCCTCCCCCCCTCCTTGTCACAGCTGGTCACATTTGGGCGACTCCCCCCCGCCCTAGTGTGACGTCACCTAATTTGCAAATTTACATTTAGAAATCATTAAATAAAAACAGGTTCCGAAATCAGTTTTATTTCCATTTAAATTATTTTTTAATAATGAACATCAAATCAACCAATTAAAAAAACAAAAATTGATTAAATACGTTAATTAAAGAAAATAATAAAACAAAAAATTTTGCAAGCGCGTGCCAGGTTGCGCATAGAATTGGGTTCTGTGGTAACCCATAATGATATGTAGATTTAAAATCGTGTCCAATAGATAATTGTTACGTTTGCTTATTATTTCTTAATTTTTGTACGAAGTTTTCCAAGTGAGCGCATTTTACAAGTTAGCCTGTACAACTCCTGAAATAAAAAAGTTATCAAAACCGCAATACTTTTCCTTTAATACTACTTTTTTTATACTATCCTGAATTTTTTAGAGGGGGGGGGATGCCCTGTTTTTACAAAAAAAATGCGTTTTAAAACTGAATAGCTCGCAAACGGATACCTAAATCGATAAATCGTTTTAACAACCGTTGCCCGGTTGCCCGGGAGTCCCACACACACCCTTCATTGTCCCCAAGAAGGGTATGGTGCGAAAAGCATTCCTCGCGTGAAAAAAAAGTATAAATATATATTTAATATACTCTAGAAATGTAAATGTATTGGCCCTATCTTCTTCAAATCAATTTCAAATTTGTCACAAATATTTAATTATTTGTTCGACTATATTAGATTAGAATTTAATTTATTGTACACCAAATACAGTTTTTGCAGTTGAAAGTTTCTGTAACACATGTAAAATGGGCGTCTTATTGCTAAAAGCAATATCTTCCAGGAAACCTTTGGATGGACTATTCAAAAGAAGAAAAAGATTATTTAATCACAGAACAGTAGAACTAAAAACGACGTTGTTTCATCCGCGAAAGACAGTGGTAAAATGAAATAGAAACAAAGAAAACAAATCACCGCTAGGCGCAATCAAAGGGCGCCTAGGCGGTCACCAAAACAATTGGTATCTTATATTTACACAGATATATTTAGTTGTACATGTTTTTGAGGTTTTCGTAAAGTAATATTTTGGACATCTGACACACAACATCATCTAGTCCCAAGCTAAGCAGAGCTTGTGTTATGGGTACTAGACAACTGCTATAAATACATAAACATACTTTTTTGTTGTAAATACATATATATTATACATAGAAAACACCCAGACTCCGAAACAAATATTTGTGAATCACACAAATAATATTAGGTCCGACCCGGGAATCGAACCCGAGACCTCTTGATCAGCAGTCGCATACGCCAACCACTAGACCAACGAGGCAGTCAATAGTTTAAAGTTAGTGTTTTAAGACTTAGATTTACACAATAGATTTTGAAATGTGACGTCACATAATTTAGGACCCCTCCCACCCCCTTGTCACACAATCTCACACTTCGTCGACCCCCTCCCTCCCCCTTAAGGTGTGACGTAATTTATGGATGGCCCCTAAGCTGCTGGACCGATTTCAATGAAATTCGGCATGAATATACTTTGATTGAATATAATCGGCATGAATATAATTCGGCATGAATATAATTTGACTGCACGGTTGGCCTAGTGGCTTAAGCGGTCGCCACGCCGCTTCCTACTGCGTCAAGTGTCGTGGGTTCAAATCCCACGTAGGACAACACTTTGTGTGATTCACAATTTGTTGTTCTGAGTCTGGGTGTTCTTTGTGTCCGTTTCATGTATGTTTGTAAAGTCCCCCGCGACACAGGAATTTATATTCCTAATGCGGGAGTTGTCTTTTTAAAAAAGATAAAAAGAAAAAAGATTCTTGAGTGAAAATATACTTAGTTTTTACCGCGATAACCGATATACACGCGGACGGAGATGTGAGCAAAAGATAGTACACATGTTTTAAAAAAAATTGTCGAGCTAATTTAACTACCTATCAAGTCGACCATATGCACTTCTTAATTTTTAGAACACCTTTTAATAGCACCTGTATGTCGAGGAAAGAAATATGATTCATTCAGTTTTTATTTCTTCTCTGCATTCTTGCTTGAACTTTAGGAAAAAATTGTATAGGCTATGTGCGTACCTCGTACCTCGAGGGAGCTTGCCGCACCTCGGTTCATATTTAACGACGTCATTAACTGCAGGAGACAGGAGTCTTGTACCACGCCTCAGGCATCTTATCATCCTCTTTGTCACTACGATACCTGAGAATTAGCTTCAGGAACGATCTTCATTATTTATTCTAACACGAGTCGATGATAAAATTTTATTTTTTACTAGCTTTTGCCCGCGGCTCCACCTGCGTGTATGTCGGTTATCGTGGTAATAATAACCAATGTCCTTTCTCAGCCTCTAGACTATCGTGTACCAAATTTCACTTAAATCGGTTTAGTAATTTTGGCGTGAAAGCGCGACAGAGTTACTTATGCATTTATAATATTAGTAAGAATTATAAGGAGAATTTTTCTACTTAATCCTTAATAAGTAGTTTTTTTTTTCTTTTTCATGTTTTTTATAAAGATTTCACTAAATAACAAAATTTATCTATGTAAAAAGGTAGGAATATTATATATGTATCAGTCAGCGTAGCACTTTTAAGCTCTCTGTGAGTATCTTTACTAAAAAAATATTTTACATCTTAACTTTGCATAAAATTTGCTGTAAAAGACGGATAGACAGACAGAATTACTTACTTACTTACTTATAATATTAGTGAGGAGTGCAGAAGTTTGTTGAAAATTGTTTAAGCATACTAAATTAAAAGCAGTAATCATGAATCCAAGTTGATTTTCTTTGTTATGATTAATAATTAAAGGCTATCAAAAGACAGGTATTATAAAATGTTAAAACCGTATATTTTCTTAAAAACGTTTTTCCTTTTTTGAACGTCATGCAACTAATAAAGGTAGCCTTCGATTTCATGCGTAATTTATAAATTTGCATTGCATTAAAATTACTTATAAAAATATGCGCATTATGTTACTTTTATCTTCAAAAGGGAAGGATATTTAGTCAAGTTCTTAGAAATGTTTTACTTAAGAAACTCGATAGCATATTTAAAGTTTTATTTACTTTTGTTATATAGTTTTAGAGTACATCAGTTTCATCCTTTATAACCTTGGGGTATAAAAAATAGTCTACGTCTTATTCTCAGACCAACTGAATAAACACACAAAACTTCATAAGAATCTATCGCGTTTTGAAAGAGTATGGCAAATAAATAAATAAATAAATATTAATTAAATAATAAATGAATATTTCGGAAATATAAAACACAACACCATCTAGCTTCAAACTTAGGAGAGCTTGTACTATGAAATATAGATTGACTGATAAAATACTGACATACTTTTTTGTAAATACATAATATCATATATATAAATACCGAAACAAATATTTGTAAATAATACAAACATTTGGTCCGACCCAGGATTTGAACCCGAGACCTCAACAGCAGCAGTCGCATACACTACCACAGCACCATTGAGGCTGTCGTCTAACATTGTGACACGAGAATTTTAACTTTATTTATTGGCTATCGGATACTGAAAAGCACTTCCTAATTTTGTATGTGTCTAGGATTTGAACTAGACCCATAACAAACAGACAACATAACAGACCTTAATATTCTAGTACTACACATAAGGGGTCATCCATAAATTACGTCACACGAATTTCATGATATTTTTGCCCCTCCCCCCCTCCTTGTCACAGCTGGTCACATTTGTGAGACTCCCCCCCTCCCTAGTGTGACGTCACATATTTTGTAAATTTCCATTTAAAAATTATTGAATGAAACAGCGATTCCAAAATCAGTTTCATTTCCATTTAAATTATTTTTAGTAAAAGTAACATTAAATCAAAAAAATAACAAAACAAAAAAGCGGCCAAGTACGAGACGGACTCGCCCATGAAGGATTCCGTAGCAGCAAGTAACATCATATTAAAGTTCTTGTAGTTCGTTGTAACTTTGATCGATGTTAAAATAATAGTGTATTGATTGAATGAAAGGTAAATTGCGGTTTTCGATTTATGACGTATTAAAAAAAACTACTTACTAGATCTCGTTCAAACAAATTTTCGGTGAAAGTTTGCATAGTAATATACATCATTTTTTTTTTAGTTTTATCATTCTCTTATTTTAGAAGTTACAGGAGGACATATTTTACCACTTTGGAAGTGTCTCTCACGCAAAGTATTCAGTTTAGAAAAAAATGACATTAGAAATCTCAATATCACTTTGAAGACCTATCCAATCCAATCCAATCGGAACCCTTATAAATTCGCCATGTCCGTCCGTCCGTCCGTCCTTGACCTACCGCCCAAACGGTTGGTGCCAGAAAGATGAAACTTTGCATGACTATGTGTTGTAATTACGTGGACAAAGTGCTACAATAAAATTATGAAAAATATTTTTATTTGGGGTACCATATAAAGTGGGGATGTTTTTTTTTTCTCGCATCTTCCTCATCGTGTGAGGTATCATTATATTTGTCTTTTAAAAACATTGTGAGGTTTCTAAAACTAGTTTTGATTTAGGTATCCGTATATGAGTTATTCAACTTGAAAGCGCATTTTTTTCTAAACACAGCGTCTCCCCCTCCCCACCCTCTAAAAGCTAAACGGCTGGCCTAAAAAAGATAACATGATAGTAGCCCATACATTGTACTTTCAAGGAAAATTATAGCTATTTTTATATTTTTCTTATTTTTTTAGTTATTATACGGGCCTAACTTGTGAAATGCACTCGGAAAACTTCGTACAAAAATAAAATAATAAGTCAACATAACAATTGTCTATTGGAAACGATTTTAAATCTAACTACTGTTATGAATGACTACGGAACCCTATTCTATGCGTGGCCTGACACGCACTTGGTCGATGTATTTGCAATTGTATGATTTTGATTCAACTTTACCTTCAACATCGTCACTACTTTTTAAACTTTTCCATAGGTTGTTAACTTCTTCATACAATTTCTTTTTTTTTATCAAATTCAAATTCAAAATTCTTTATTCACTTAGGATGCAATACATCTCTTGTGACAGGTCAAGATTCTACATGTACATTTATGCCATGTTCGCAAACAATAGGTAGAGTCGGAGAAAAGAACATGGCAATAAAAACTCGCGGCCACTCCTTTCAAATCGCTAATGTTTACATAATTTTAATGTTTATAAACCTGATATGGGGGTAAGGTGCTGCCACTAATATACTATACACCATGTTAGAGCTATCAGCTTTTTTAACTTAACTCTGCTACACTAAGCAACGTCGTTGGCTAAACTAAACTTAAAACGACGTTGTTTCATCCGTGAAAGTCAGTGGTGATCATGAAATAGAAACAAAGAAATCACCGCTAGGCGTAATGCGTTTGGTGGCATTTCTCAAAGTACGTCTAAGCGATCGGTGCGTAGCACTAGTACAGCGAGTGGTCGACATTATTTACATAGATATAGTTGTACATATATGTTTTTGAGGTTTTCGTAAAGTAATAGTTTAAAGTTCGTATTAACACTTAGATTAAAATAGATTTTGAAATGTGACGTCACGAAGTTTAGGACCCCTCCCACCCCCTTGTCACACAATGTCACACTTCGTCGACCCCCTCCCTCCCCCTTAACGTGTGACGTAATTTATGGATGGCCCCTAAGCCCTTTGAAAGAAATTCTAAGCCTACAATGCCACGCTGACTCTTACAACGCACTAATATCACTTTAAGGAAAAAAGTTTGTATCAATTAAAAAAAAAACAATCGTACTTGTTATTATATCACCATCTTTAGCAGCGTATCGCAGTCCACTGCTGGTAATAAGCTTCTCCAATTGCAAACTACTTAGTTCGATCCTCGGCGTCTCGCATCCAGTTCCTGCCAGCCCTCTTGCACAAATAAGTACACCTGCTGGCCTGTAGACGACCAACATATTTTATTTTATATGCTAACTAAACACAATATCAAATAAAAACAAAAGTTAATGCCTATCCTTAGCGTGGTCATAAAGTCATCTGCTTATAGCACACATGCATACCAAACCACATATCCATGTGCATGTCATACTGATAAAATACTTAAATAAAAATACATATGCATGTCATAATGTCATTATTTCCCGTATATCAAATTTGTGTAGTTTTAATGTTCAGTGTTAATAGTAAACGTGTGCATATATTAAGTTTTAGTATCATTTATAGCTTTGTGTAGGTGTGGCGTGGCGTGAAGTGTAGGCAGTAGAGATAACCTTTCTAAACAAAAGAATGGAGCAAGGCGCAAATATGATTACCGGCGCGATGATAAGTTGGATTACTCAAACTTTAGCCAATATTTTATTACACAACGCGGTTCCATAAAGTGCATTCCACAGTTATCACTTCTTTTGTATTCAATTAGCCGTGCATTTAGATTACTGATGCCTTTCACGACGACAGTGGTAACGAGCATGGTCAGCTGTCAAAACGTCCAAACAATCAACTACGGAACTCCTTCTTCGATTACAATTCAACGGAACATGTTTTAGAAAGATTTGGACGTTTCAATGTACATTGAATTATTCTCAAAAGTATTTTTTTAAACTTGTGGTCGATACTCGGTAATGGAATAGTTCAATTCATTTGAACTCTTAAATTTGGTCTGTCAGGATGAATATACTGCTGGTTAAAGTTCCATTTGGGGTACATTGTTCAGTCTATTAAAGTCTTTCACAGGTTGAACTTGGGCAACACGTGATACGATTACGCAATGATTTACGTTTAGTATCATCGCTATGTGAATGACATGCATCTATTTATATTAAGGAGAGATGTTTCCTTGTACAAGTTGTAGAAGGCTCATTAGACTTACATCAAAATGATAAGGATTACATCGTTACAGAACAACACAAAGATTAAACTTATTTGTAGCCTGTTATTGTCGGTCTATCTTGTGTAAAATTATTCTCTTCAGTTATTGTGACTTGTCACTTTCTCCGAATTGGGGCAATGGTAGATGCCATATCAAACATTTACACCCCCAGAGTATATGTATAAGTTGTAGTAATGCTGGTTAAAATTTATATTCTGCGGTATCTCAAGAATACTTACTGTTTACCATCAGATGGAATATGAGATTGTTTACTATTATATATTAATAGTGTAGTTATAGGGTATGTAATGTAACAAGTTATATCCATTGCCTAACATGAATACGTAATGTGTTATACTCGAGTGATTGTCGATTCGACAGGCCAACCGACAAAGATAGGTATCGGACATTACCACAATCCACAACATGGTTTGCGGCATCGGAGATCCAAGTGCTTATACGAGTTCGATTGAATCGAGTAATCAAAGCGCCATGTCTATATCGATTCAACAACTGCTACGGCTATCTATTGGACGATCGATATTTGTTACATTCGGATCGACAAACTTTAATTTGCTATTCTCAAGCCCGAGTTTCGTTGCCGATTTACTGAATTTTATTTCTTATGCGCTTTCAAATTAAGTTGTTTATAATGCTTGACAATACGAAGTTGAATGTTTGTGAGATGGAAAGCTCAAATTGATATACTGTCAAAATGGATACAATCGATTCAATGTCAAATGTTTGCGATAGTATTTGACTTTTATATAGTTAACCTTTAAACTGAGTGCGTTTGTGTGGTTAACAACTGCACGTTAACACATATGGCAAACCATGCAGCTTTTAAAACTGAATACTGATGCCTTAACTGTATAACGATGTATTGAAGTCATACAAATGTTAAGAACTATTACTTCGAGGTAATATCTTTCCGTTATGTTTGTGGTATTATGTTAAATGTCGACATGACATGTTGTAAGTCGATACTTATAGTAGTATTCTAAGAAGTCTGAGAAACTATTGAAAAGAGTTTGCATTAAAGCTAAAGAGTTTTATAAATATTGTTCATGAATGGCTCACGGATGGGGTAAGGGTTCAAGCGGTCTCCTCGTTGCTTCGTACAGCGCTTAGTGTTGTAGTTTCGATTCTCACATGAGACAATGGGACGTGCGTCTCTTTTTTACCCGACTGTGGCAGAAGGAGGGTAATGTTATTTTATACATACGTATGTATGTATGTATGCATGTGTGTGTATGTATGTATGCATGTATGAATGTCTATTTCTTTGGCACGCCCTACAGCTAAAACTGCTGGATGACTGAATAATATTCTAGCTATTATCAACTCATCAAAATTGAACTTACAGATAAGCTACTCATTATCAACCTGCTAACCTATTTTACTGTGTTGACTCTTCCCACGCAAAGATAAAGTTGTTGGCACTGCACGTAATATACGTAGGAGGCCTAATTAATTATAGTTATATTCACCGTATTTAATCCTGTTTTTTTTACCTATTAATAGACTGTTTCTGTACGATCAATGACATATGACAATAATATATGACTAGTTTTTTACTGCAGCTCCACATGGTTTTTGTATGTTGGTTATTGCGTTAAATAGTAGCCCGACCAGCGTGGAAGCCTATGTGATGTGACATATTACGAAGATGACAAAGAATAAACTCTCAGTTTGAAAATTACAAAAGACATTATAGATCCTTTTCATGACTGATACTTTAAATTATTAAATACGTAATTTTAAACTATAATAAAACGATACATTTAATTCTCTACTTAAGTTTAGATAACAACAGCAATTCATGAATGTTAACAAAACAGTTAAAAATCTCATAAAGAAAGCAATCCCAGAGCCTGGCACTGTGACAGCGCTAGGAAGAAATATTATCCGCTTTATGTTTCAAGCAAGTAAGATAAGTAAACATTGTATTTATTTTTGTTTATTTTTCTTATCACATACACTTATAAAAGAGAACGCCTAATGAAACTCATTAATACAAATCAAAGGCATCCATGTAACATGTACATATATATTAATAACATTATGGATAAATTTCAACTTGGCAAATGAATATAGACATTTTTACTCGTATCCAGGAAAGAGTAATTACGAGTTCCGTTTCGGCGTATTTAGCTACCGACATATTGTCATAAAGCGGAACTCGTCTAATACCGTACGAGTTCATTACCAAGTTAACGTTATGATTATTGCATGTATAAATTATTCTCAAAAGCATTTTGATGAGCTTACATATTCTGAAACGTTAATCCTCTAATAATGATGGCTGACAACAAAGGTTTACGTTAACACATATATGAACATATATGCTACATTTACAAGTGTATTACGTGTGTGTGTAAACGAGGGTTTTTTATTATTTAAGTAACACATAACCAACAAAGGCATGAATAGAATCCAAGAGTAGTAGTGGTCATATTCGTCATTGTGATCGCATATAATGCAGCATGGTGACTCACACCATAACAGCCTAGTTTAGCTTCTGCAGCATACGGTCTCCGGTTTCGCACTCACCGGCTAATCAAGGCAGTACGAACGTTTTTATTTTAGGTTGGTATTTTATGAGAAAGTAATGCCGCTCGGGTTGAGCCGGCCCATTTATGTTGGTCTAGACGGAAAAAAACATGTTCCCTGGACCCCTCCTATTTTAGTCAGAGTGGCACACCGTATGGTTTTAGTCGGTTAGATTAAGACACACCGCCCCACCGCAAACCCCGACAGGATGACGGGCCGAGGACACGCAAAAAAAAAGGTCCATTCATATTGGTTGAATCAGCGTCGCTCTACTACCTTGAAGATAGCAGGAAGGTTATTAAATATTCATATTATGCCAACTATACATGATTCCACTCACGAGCATATTAAAAAAAACCAACACTTTCGGCACTCCAGTATTTGAACAGGCATCAGCAATATTAAACAAAATAATCAAAGTGGCATTTTCAATCCATTAAAAGAGTTCATTTATTTCCCATAAAACATTCCGGTAGAACGAACGAATATTATTGATATAATGAGTTTAGAGAAAACCAATTATAATATGTTCACGAACAGTAGTAGATAGGCACTTTCTATTTATATGTAGCATCAGACGCACGCCGTACAATAAAACCCATTTAAAAAAGCTGTAGAATCTTGTATAATTGAAAGATGTTTAAATACTTTCGAAACAAATAAAAACATGTAAAAAGATAACCTCAGAAACAGGGACTCACGTAGTCAATCTTCATACGAAAAAGACACTGTGTGAAATATAAAAGGCATATTGTAAATATTCTATAAAATATAAGATATTTACAATATGCCTTTTATCGGCATTTGCCGGCATTGCTACTGTATTTTGAGGTATACTTGCTGAAAATTATTTATCTGCAGCAACTGTTTGTTGTGCATTACCTACTTGTTTTTTTAATATAAAATAATAGTATATTAAATATATTGCATAACTGTGTGTTGTCCCGAATAAGATAAAATAAGACATTAGTAGGCTTGTTTCTTTTTCTTTTTAGCCCGAAGTTACAACCATATAATATCTACTCCGGCGAGTTATAGATAAGACGCCACCCCTGTTTCTTTTATAACTAGTATTGTCAGTTAATTATATTGCTGAACATTCCTAACAATTACAAAGGTCAAAACTGAATCGAAAGAAGTTTAGTTCCTCATTCTCCGTAAAATAATACTCGAGGTCTTCTTAAATATAAACCATTCAGCTGAAATGGTTTGTCACAACATTTATTGCATACTGTCACAATAGGTAGATACGTTTGCAATTTTAAATAATTTCATAATCATCATCTCAGCCGATAGACGTCCACTGCTGGACATAGGTCTCCCTTAAAAATTCCCAACAACAACGGCGGCAAAAACCGATTTTCCACGACCTTAACCGTGTCGCAGAACAATATTGTTTGACTTACTCCTGGCAATTATGTTCAACTATTATTTTTATGTATTTAACTAACAAAACACGAACTCGGAACTTTTGCTTTATGAGCATCCAAATGATCACGCTAATACACAGGATTACGACTTAAACCTTGCACCTGAACATAAACCAAATATATTATACGTCTGTAAGAACATAATTATCCGATCAATAAATTTATCTTATCACAACCTTGCGGCAAAGCCCTCCAATCGATCTCACCGCGACATAAACACGCCATGAACTTATCTGCAGCGGCAGATAAAACTTAATGGTCATCAAACACTTTAATATATTGTATTGAAATTAATGCCATAAAAGTGATAAAATCTCTTGGGTGCATTCGGTTTACTTTGACCGTGTATGCAGTTTTACAAGCTTGAAATGTGTGAATATTATTACTATGAACTACAGTATGCCTCAAACCCAGGCTTGATTTTGGTTCCAGTAAGTAATAAAATCATTTTATAGGAAATGTTTTACATTTTTTGTTGTTATCATTGACTCCTACAATTTAAATTAAGTTTAAAAACACTTTAGAATCGCTTTTGTTAACATGGTTGATCCACATACTAACTTTTAAGATTATATAATACATAAAACATTTTAAGAAAAATATGAAAACAGTGAAGTAAGCTCGTTAGACATATGAATTTAGGAACATTTTTATGAGTATAAATCATTAGATTTCATCCAACACGTCCCTTTCCCAAAAGTTTGTCTTAAGCAGAGTGGAGAGCAATCTGAGTAAAATTCAAAATAGCCTCACGTGCTTGGGACATGTAAATCTACTTACACTCGTGTGTTGACTACTAACTGCCTAACTCAGATACACTATCGCGTTATATGTACTTATATACTTACTTAAGCATATGTACAATATTCTACATAGATTTTGGATGTCTATTTATTAATGTGTGTAAGTGTAATGTGTAGCTGTCAATATGTTCTTCTGCATTTATTTAAGAATATTAGCCCTCAATAATATTTAATATTTTCAACTTAAGATCAATTACATGGTTAATTATTTTATATTAAATGTATGTCACGTATTACATATTATTTGAAACACCATTGTTTGATTTCTTGTAAGAAAATCCTAAAAACAGTACGACCCGGGATTCAAACCCGAGACATCTTGATCGGCAGTCGCTAACGCTAATCGCTAGACCAACAGAGCAGGATTTACATCATGTTAATAGAAAAATCTACAATCGGTTTAATTTATTATAGGTAATTATAATAATGTGTACCATAAGTACAATATGAATTGCTCCATAAATTAAGGTTGCACATAATTGGCACATAAAACTGTACGTTTCACAGTCAACTAATGTGAGACTTAATATAAAATATAAATATTTTAGACATCTGAGTGGAGCTTATACTACGGCAGCTAGAATACTTATATATTTTTTAAATTCATATTATGAAATATGGTAAACACCCAATCTTTTGCAACAAACGTTTTCTGACTATACAAGCATTTACTTTAACCTGGTAATCGAACCTAAGACCTCGGCACAGTAGTCAGAAACATTGAACGATGTACAGAGGTATGGAATAATAATATAATTTTAACTAAAAATAAAAAAAATCTGCACATTCTAGATTTTTATACCTAAATAATATGAACAAATTTTCAAGTTTCATAAATGTGATGTATTTTTTTAAAAGTCTCTTTTAGAAACCTAGATACGATAATAAGGTTTACTTTGTTTGAGGTTTATTTCAGCTTTATTTCGTTAAAACCTACCAGCAAATTTAAATCTTTTATGACGTATGGGTTATATTGCCAAGTCCAAAATACACTCGTATGTGTGCCAAGTTTATTTAAAATTACTCTTGTGTTATTACCGTACATTACGAAAGCATGTATCATAAGTAGACCATTCTCATCGTTAACCTTTTCTATCAACATAATGCATCACTACTAATACTTTTCTTCGTGAAAACTCTTAAATTCAATAGGTACAAAAACGAAAACTAACTCTTCAAAATAGTTTAACCACATAGTAAGTAGTAGTAGTGCCAAGCTGATTTCAGCACGAATGTGCCAGCTCGAACGCGGTGGTACTAACTCCTCACAGAAGACCTTTAAATCACAGTATTCGTGTTTCGTTGGTGAGTGCGAGACCACAGGTCGTTCTGTCGGTCGGGCAGCGCCGGATCATGAGCCCAGAATGCTACGGCGGAACGCACATGCTCAAGCTCTGCGGGGTTGGCAGGCACAGCTCGAAATCCAGGGCTGTGCTAGCCAACGCGCTGCCGGAGCCATTCTGCCGAGCTTCGAAGCTTGGATAGAGAGGACCGACTGTGTCACTTACCGATTTCTCCCGGTAGTCGCACACACGGCCTTCGTCTACCCCACGAAGGGTATGGCGCGAAAAAGCATTCCCCTCGTAAAAAAAAGGTATAATGTGATGAATCTTAATGACCGCCATATTGCAGGTCATCATATTGCAGGTCTGAATTGTCTGCATTCGCAATGAGTATTGTGACCACTACCCTTAGATTCTACTGATGCTTACCATGAGGCAGAGTAAATTCACTTTAACAGCCTCATAAAAAAAACAACATTACGCCATAAATACTTACCTGTAATGAGTAATCGTAAAGCTCACGAGAATGTAAAATTCATGTTTAGTCTATCACAAGTCATCGACTATGAAAATACGTCAAACAATACAGGCTAGAGGTTAATTCCCTTCAATACATTATAAGGAGAGACGTTGCGAAACACGTGACCTCCCACTAACCCCGTGTTAGTAGTACTTCGATATCTTTCACTAAAATAACCAATAGATTTATGAGATTCGAGATAATTCATATGTTTTGTATATGATAAGATGTGGTCCCACTATAAAGCCTTGTGACATTCTGAGTACATTCATGTTTTGGTAAGGCCTTCTGAAAATTAAAGATTGTTTGTTTCTGTATTTTATTTTAAAATACATTTTTATACTTTACATAATACTGCTTAATATATTGTTTAAACGGGTAGCTAATAGAACTTTATTTGAAATTCGCTTATACTTTAGTTTTGTGGGATTTTATTAGTTATGAAAATGTACGATTGACAGCTTGAATCGTTGGTTTAGCGGTTAACGTATGCGACTGCCAATGAGGAAGTCTAAACCCGGTTTCGAGACTCGGGTGAGACCAAAACTGTTGTTTCTAACAAGATTGGATTCTTCTAACAAGAAATTCTTAATAACAGCCTGGAGCATGAATAGCATGTTAATCAGTCGGTTTCGGTTGTCATGAAAATCAATGGCAAGCGAACTCACTGCCTTCAACGAAACCGACGGCCAGTAGACCTTTCGAATTCAGTTTGCCCTCAAGATTAAGGAGATCCGATGCCAATCGCTCCGTGGAAATATTGATATTCAAGTAAAACTAGTTGAACATCAGCATTCACGATGAAGATGGTGACCACTGTTCTTGGATTCATACCACATTGGTTCATGCTTTCTGTCAGGAATAGTCGAATCTTTTTGGCAAGTTAGAATATTAAAACACCAGAAGCCTATCCAAAGTACAAAGTACATATAGAAAATAGTAAAGGTCAGAAAGATTGTACGATCGAAATATTTGGTTTTCATTTTAACGATATACACACAAATATATAAAAAGTTCTTAGTTAATTAATGTTACTGTGAAATGGCTTCAGACACTTTATCTATTTAAGTTTTAAAGGACGGAAGTCAATAAATTGAACTTCTACAACCAATAAAATGCCTCCACCATAAAAGTAATGATCGTGTTTATTTGCTTTTATTATGATAATCACTATCAAATAAATCAAACTATTTATCATTCCTGACTACGTAAGCATTGATTCCATTTTCCTTATAAAACGCCATACATAGGTATGATTTAGGTGTGTACTGTTTGACTGTTTGTTCACAAATACTTTAACATTCCACAAAAATTCTCCTTTCTACCAATTTTTTGGTTTACAGAGACAACTCTCGCATTAGGAATATAATACAGAGTGTCGCAGGGGACTTCACGAACATACATGAAACAGACACAAGGAACACCCAGACTCGGAACAACAATTTGCGTATCAGACAAAGTGGTGTCCCATGTGGGGTTTAAACCCAGAAAGCGGCGACCGCTTAAAATACTTGACCAACTGTGCAATCAATCAAAACATATAATTATTATTTTTTCAACAAAAAACATAATTAAACGTTGTAAAGATACACAAACAAGAATTGTAAAAAAAAAGAAACCGAATATAATTAAAAGAATGTTGTCAAACCACTTGTTAATCTTGTAAATTCGACAAAAAAATTGAATATACGTTTGTGAGTAGTTGAAGTACGGGCTATCTAATCGAGGTAATACATCACGCTTAGAAGACAGACGGCGTCTGGCGGCGAGGTAGTCAAACCTAATGTATAGAATGCTTTATTAATATTCATAGAGCCCCATTTGTTAATATACACACGGCTGACAGCTCAATTTCACTTGGAATAGCAACCACACATTTCTTTCTCATACAAACGTTGGTGTCCAATTATGTTATACATATTGGTACATTTATCGTGCTCAATTAGAATTACTAATTACACGTAGTTATATTTCAACACTTTTAAATAGCTAATAGTCATGACATACGCCTCCACCCATATTTAGTAAAATCCTTCCTATTTTTTCCTTATTTTTACCGAAATATTGACTTGAAAGAAGAAAAAATATTACTTGCGTACTAAAATAGGTCGTTCGCATAACTTTTTACATGACAAACTTGAGCAACACAAATAGTGTGCCTTCTGCTCAATATAGTGTCATTGTGCTAAGTGTACTTAAGGGCATGGCCTCTTTTACAGTTGGCTAACCCTTTAAGTGGCGCTATTCAGTTAGCCAGTTAGTTAGCAGAGGCCTATGTCCAGCAGTAGACTGTTCAAGGCTGTTGATGAACTGTTAAAAGTTGTAGTCGTCATTGTTCTTATGGAAAACATGGATATTCTTCGGTTTTATACACTGTGTGTTTTGAGATTTATATCAAATTATTCAGAAACAACTTTTAAAAGACTTTCTTTTATCACAGAAGTGTCAAATCGTTTAAAAATTCAATATTTGCACGTTCCATAAAATTAACTTTCTTTTGTTGTTCTTTCTTTTGTTCAATTTCACAGTCATTACAATAAAAACGCCTCTTCTTTTATTATGATCTATAGAGCTGGAAACTTCATCAATATGATGTAGCGTCGTATTGTCCGCATTTTTGGCAGAGCGTTTAATGGAATTTTTTGCGTTACAAATCGAATCTAAAATATACAATTCCAATTTCCCACCACGTTTACACTGTAACTACTTAGTGTAAATGTTTTTTAGATATAAAAAATGATGTTTTAAGAATGCATGGCTTATCAGAATAAAGTATTAAAAAAAGAAGTAACTTTTTTCTCAATCCAAAGCAATTTCTTAGTGGTTCACTTTTTAATTCCTTTTTTGGGTATAACAATCGGCGAAGTCGGCGCTGTCAGCGGGTGGCCGTCGGCCTCTTTGCCTTTCATATAATTATAATTATTTCATTAGCTTGTACCTTTGCAATTATAAGGTAAATTCCTTCTTATGCTGTCTTACAGTCACTAATTAAACATCATCTGTGTTTCTGTAATTTTAAATAGTTAGAGTATAATTTAAAATGTCCGTCGTTAAAAAACAAACATCAAGCCCATAATGTAGACTATATGACATAGACCATTATTATGATAAACGATGTTCTTTATACAATCAGTGATTGGTCTAACAGATTCGGTTTGACTGTAAAGCCTACAAAGTGCAAGGCTATCATCTTGGGCAGTCGACGTATGACCAGTAGGCTAGATCCGGACACACTGCAATTTATATCATTTAATATATCAATTAGTGCTCTGAGCTCTACTGTGAAGGATTTGGGCCTGTTTATATATTCGGTATATATAAATGTATTTATGTTAAATTAGAATTTCCATTTAACAATGCTGCCAGTCTTTTGGGGACACTAACTTTATCTATTGGTTTCCCCTTTATTTATTAATAATCAGTTATTTCTTTGCTATTCTAAAGTTAGTAAATGTAATGCACTTTTTTAAGCACCGGACGGTAGACTGGCAGAGAATGCCTATGGCATTAAGTCTGCCGCTGGACATTTTGTACATAAAGTTGTTAAATATAAAAAAATATTACCACCCGCCATTCTTAAATAGCAGCTGGAAATCGAATGCTAACAAAATTAAATGGTACATAAATTTAAAAAAACAAAAGTAAGAAACACCGAAATCTTTGTCGTGTCATTAAAATAAATAAATGACTGTCGAATACGACAAAACCTAACGATGCAAAAAATAAACTATATTTTTTAAGAATCATGTTATAAACAAAGATAAATTCGTACCGCCGCCGCCGTATGACGTCGAATCACCACCCGCCCTTAAGCAAAATTTATGTCAACATAAAAAAGGAAAGCTTAATCCAATGCGGCACAGTACTAAGACAACAGAGGAGAATCAATTTCTAACCAGCAATGTAGCGTACTAGAAAAAACCTTTCTTTATTGATGGGTATGGCCATACGGCGAAGATCTGCAACATTAACTTTTGATATTTTTTCCAATTCCCTGTGGCGTGGGATCAGGGATAACAAACTTATTTTTATTAGACCGATTAAAGAACCCGTTGTAATTAAAAACAATTTACGAATAATAGCACCTATGAATAATTTAGAGATCGTTCGCTATCATTACAGTACAGATTGGGGTTTTATTGACCTTATTATTTATTTATTTAGGCCTTCGTTTCTACTTTGAGCTCTAGTCAATTACCTCACGATGTATATCTATACAACGCAGTAATATAATCGTAAAGACCGCGTTGAAACTGGTTACTTTATAATTAAAAGGTTTACTATCCCTGATACAATAGAATATAAATTCAAAGCGACACAAAAACAATGTTTGCGGTGAGCATAATTTTTTTTCTAAAAACGAAATTCCGCCAACCCGCAATCGCACGCAGGTAGCGATCAAAATTTAAAACTGTTTGTATTTCCGAAAAAAGAAACGCGAACAACAATAGTGTTTATACCTGACGCCGATTATAATAAGGTACAAGAAATATGACGACATTCATATGTTGTTTTATGTTGTCTATCCTAAGAAAAAATATTTAGTAGTCTTCGACGTGTTTGGTGAGTGAATTATTCGTTATTAGTTGTTTAGTCGGGTCGTTAGAAATACGTTTACAATTTGTGGATACGGCGGTTTTTTGACGATCGCTCGCCCGTAAAAGGAGTTTCTGCGTCGGTTGGTGATTTGAATTGGATTAACTACAATTAGAGGTATTACGCATGTTGCATGTGGAAATCATTGAAGTGAGAGATAGGGGCTCGTTTTGTGTAGCAGAATTCTTTAAACTAAGTTCCTCTTTGAAAAAAATGTTTGTTTAACTTTGTTCTGTTAATAATCGTCTTTAGATACATAATGTTTAATTCCTATGTTATAGTTTTGTTCACATGTTTCACAGCAAGCATATCCATACTAAGTCGAAGCTCAGTACTCATTAGTCTAAGGCCGGTTGGACATCGGCTTCGCTACACACAGTAAATGATAATAATAAGCCGTTATTATTTCCCTACACTCCTCTATAATTACTTACTTTTTTCCGACGTTTCCGTCCAAATTACACGTATGCCAACGTGTACAGGCCATGTCTAGCCGGTTAGTTGTTACGTGCCGTTACACGCTTAATTACCAAAATAAGATATTTATTAATGTTTATAGAACAAGATTTAAATTAATCAACAGTATAATAACTCTATTTGATTGGCTATCGCTTTCGCAGAACGTTTGATTCCACTGCCGGTTTTTTTGTGTATATTTTTTAGATATCTTGATTAATGAACTTCAATAGTCATAAGACAGCTACATTTTTTCTACAATGGGTGGCCTCGTGATAAGTTTATAAATAGAAACTGTGAAACTTAATGCTTATGGTGACATAAAAGTAACATATGTACCTCATTTAAATTTGGTACTAACTTTTTCTTCCTTTTATGAAAATTGTGTTCATGAATTAGACAGATGAATAAAATTGAAGAAACATGAAATTCAAAACAGCGATATTTTAAATTATTTGTCTGACTGTTTGTTCCGACTAATCTCTGGAACGGCTTTACTGTTGTTGTTTAAAATCGTGGTGTTACTCCCGATTTACCACAATAACTGCGGGTAACACCGCGAAACACGCCTAGTTTTATTTAAATAAACGATCTAGGCGTATCTTAAGTTGGAGGTGGTTTGTGGTCTAGATTGGTAGTATATTTACTCATTTGTTACAATGTTACATAGCAAACGAGTAAACAATTTTCTATAAATACGTTTACTCCATTATCAAAGGCAATAGAACCTTTTAAAGCTTTTTAAAGGCTAAAAAAACGATTCCTATACGTAAATAATATTGCATTCAAAATTGGTATCGCGTCTTGCAAATAAGATAACACAGTCATAAACTCGATGAGCAGTCAATTAGCCACAAGGACTTGCTTATTTCGCGTATAATCGTAAAATCGTAAAAAATTCACGCTTTAATAAGTTCGTAATAGTATAGGTGACATGTTTATAAACTTAATAAAATCATATTGTCGTTACAACCATTCAATTATGGAGCTAACCGAGCTAACCTGAGCACTGGTATTAATATGTCAAGTTAGAATTATTGCTATTTTAATGAGGTTCGTTTTATCTTCCTGACCCATGTTATTTTGCAGTATTTTATCTGCGGTTGTTAGTCGGTTAGTCTTATCTTCTAGATTATGTTCTTTTCTTTTCTTTTGTAAATTCTGGCTGTTTTATTTAACCTACAGAATGATTTATTGGAGGAGGATTGCGAGATACATCGATAAAATAACAAACTATTTGGATCTATTTGAATTTCATGCCTGGATCATGCCATGCCATGGATCAAAGGTCGTAGAGTGGCTCTAAAGGTAAGGAGGCACAATTAACATGATAAATGTTATCCTAATTTAATGAAAACTTTTAAAGCGATTCAATTGCTGTATTAGTGAAAACAAAAGCGCATTTTCTTTGGCAAAACACAAAATAGTCCAGTCAATAAAAGCTTAACTTTGCCATTTTGGTTGAACACCTGCAACCAACGCCAAAATTTCCGTAAGTCTTCGTAGATTAATATACTAAAATTGCAGGGTGCTGCAATACCGGCAAATGGTGCAAATACATTGCAAAAGGGTGCAAAAACAACATTTTCGTCTATATCTCGCGATTGGCTGGAAAAATAAAAAAAGATCCTACTACCAAATTGTAGGAAATTAAATCCCCTACAACAACTTGGAAACGTATTTTCGCGTATCTCTCATAGTTTTTGCACAAAATGCATTTAAAGGTGCAAAATGAAAAAAATGTTACTATTAATCGTTTTTTTTTCATATTGAAGTGATACTACATGTTTCATTTTGATTCAAATGATATGTTTCGGGCATTTTTTTTAATTTATTTACACCTTTTTTCAATTACCTAATAAAAAAGCAAAAAAAAATTAATTTTTATTATATGACTAGCTGACCCGGCAAACTTCGTACTACCTCAGAATAATCATTAAAATATTATGCTTAGTTATTAACTGATACTGATAAATTGACAGCAGTGCCACCTAACGGGCCCCGGCCAGTACCGCCACAATCGCTTTGTTCCTGCATTTTGAATCTGTAATATCTTCAAAAATATTAATTTAAATTACATACTGTAAAGGGTCATTTTAATCTATATTAGATGCACAAAGTATTTAAGGTACATAATTGGATAAGGATTAATACTGTATTGCTTATAATCGTTTCGTAAATAATCCATTATTTCTAGTAAAAAGACAGAAAGTATTGTAGAACTTCTTAAAGTGTACAATACTGCAGTACATTATTTTGATATATCTCGTAGGGTACATTTACGACTTCACATTAAAAACCTCTAAAATTATCAATGTTTCTCTACTTTTATGCATGCATTATACATATAAACCTTCCTCTTGAATCATTCTATCTAGTAAAGAAAACGGTGTCAAAGTCCGTTGCGTAGTTTTAAAGATTGAAGCATTTATACGGACAGACAGAGAGTGGAAGCGACTTTGGCTTTTACTATGTAGTGATTCAGAGCAAAATTGCATTTGAAACGTATATTTGCAGTATATATTACCTCTCCATTTACTTGAGCTATTATAAATTTAATTTCAGGGGGACGTTTATAATAATATATCACTGGCGGAGAAAGAGCGTGGTATAATTTATATTATTCTTTATACTACTATTCTACTCTTTTGCTCCCACTGATTCCAATTTTCTACAGTAAGAGTCTTCAATATAAGAGTGAATAGGTAGAATAAGACAAATATGAGACCCTTGCGCTCGACGTAAATAGTCCCATTCAAGATCTATAGGATAGGATCGAAAAATACCCATGTGCTCGAATAAGACCATACGTTTCCTAACAAGAGCGAAAGAGATAGAGATTCAGACAAAAATGAGAACCTTGCGCTCGACGAAAATAGTACCATTGAGAACACACACACATGCGCTTGTTTTTCTATCTCGCTGAGTGCAATGAGTAAGACTGCAGCAGAAAATGCTCAGCTAACTGTTTGTCACTTACTGTCACTATACTCCAAACTGTCGTTTCAGGGATATTTCGTTTTTGTGCGTCTGTCCAATAGTGATTTTTTACAATATAAACTTGATTCACTGTTTTCCATTTAAAGGAAACAATGAATCCTTCATTTTTATGTTCTATTTGTATGAAGAAAACGTAAGATGCAACAATTGTTGTGAAAAGTATGCAATCCTCTCAGGATTGCATACTGATTGTAGTGATTGGTATGGTAAAAGTTAGGACCTCAGTGAAATGGCTAAGAAAAAAAATTAGCACTGTATGTGCAGAAATTTTACAGGACTAAATAAACTCGTTACGAAACAAAAAGTTATCTACTACCGGACAAATTCCCTGTTAACGTTGTATCAGAAATACCTCCACTATTAACTTGCTTCATACATAAATTATTATTGAATGATGAAAATATCGTGTGAGATGAATGTCCTGTTATCCCAAAAATAGATACTATCGCCTATAGTATTATTTCAGCACTTCGTCCTAAATCCTTCATTCGTTTCTTCAACTAGCTGTTGAGACATACATTTATCGAAAAACAGAATCGATGTTAGTTATCAATCTACTAAGCAAACTTTGTGTTTGCACATCGTACCATTATTTAGTTTCATGAAGCTTCATCAATGATTTAACCTCAGAAGACTATAATTACTGATGCTTTCCTTCAATATGTCTTTGATAATACTGACCGTAATACAAGGTGGGCCAAAAGAAATCACCCTATTAAAAGATGCTCTTATATTTGCAAATGGCGGCCAATGTCAAATCTGTTTTGACATTTGTAAACTAGACAGATGTAGAATACAAGTGAACAAGCCATGGAGCGATACACTCCCCGCGGAAATCGGAATAATCGTGTCTATTCTTTTGCGTAACAATTCGTCTGTGGTGTTGGCGCAGCGCGAATTCCATCACCAATTCCCCGGTCGTCCGGCACTAACTGCGCAAACACTGCGCCGTTTGGCCAGGGACCACAAGAGATGCTGCCAAGAGTGGCCGGCCCCGGAGCGCCTATTCTGCCAAGAATATTGCAGCTGTTGCTGAGGATGTCGAGCTGTCGCCAGAAACATCGACCAGACGCCGTGCCTCGCAATTAGCCATCAGCCGGTCATCCCTAAGGCGAATTTTGGTCAAAGACCTGCGCATGTCCATGCGTCAGCTGCTGCCTGTCGATCACCAAACGCATGTAGCCTACGCCCATGCGATTCTCAATCTCGAGGACGAAGTAGACGACTTTTCGACCAAAATAATAATGAGCGATTAGGCTCATTTCCACCTCAGCGGGTACGTGAACAAGCAAAACTATCGCTTCTCGGGCACCGAAAATCCACGAGTGTAGCACGAGGAGCCATTATAATCGCGAAAAGTGACTGCATGGTGCGCTGTTCAAGCTGGAACAGTCATCGATCCATTTTTTTTCGATGACGCCGCTGATCAAACGACAACAGTGAACGGTGCGCGCTATATGGCCATGTTAACCGAGTTTTTTCTGCCACAATTGAATGAATTAGGACCGGAGGACATGTGGTTTCAACAAGACGGAGCAACGGCACACACTGCGCGAGACACAACCAATATTCTGAAGGTGGCGTTCTCGGGTCGCCTCATCTCTCGTTTTGGCGATTTGCACTGGCCCGCAAGATCGCCCGATTTAACCGTTCCAGACTTTTTTGTGGGGTTTTTTGAAGTCCCGTATTTATGTGAACAAGTCCGAGACCCTGGAAGCCCTCAAGGACAACATTCGAAACGAGTGCGAGAATCTGTCGCCCGAAGTAATGAAAAATTTCATAAAACGAGCCCGTATAGCAATCGATTGTGGCTGCGCCCATTTAATTTAATTATAATTTTCTCGACTTCACTAATAAAATTATAAAGGTTCAAATAAACATAATGAAATAACAAAATCGAAGCTTTTCATTTAGAAAAAAATTGAGAGCCAAACAACATCGGATGACTTCTTTTGGCCCACATTGTATATGAAACCTCAGGTAGTAAGGAGACTTATCATTGTTTAGGAGGCATAGCAGTGTACACACCAGCAAGTAGTGTTTGATATAAAAGAACTCCAATCAAATGTAAAAAAATCTGCAGCGCAATTAGCATCTACAACAGATATCACCGATGAGATGTATGATGAGAGATTGAAAACATCACCTATGCAGATCCTAGTAAACTATGTTTAGGCATTTCACCTCTTGTATCACCATCGTATATAACATTTCTATCAGGCATATTACATGCCTCCCGTTCATTAGATGACCATCCTCTCAAATTTGAAAGTTTGCGCTGAATCCGATGGAATAAAAAAAAATATAAAATAAAAATATCATATCAAAAAAGGTATAAATAAGTAAACAAAAATATTAATTAAATCCCAAGGAAACATGTAGGATCGCTTCAAAATGAAAAAAAAAGATTAATAATAATATTTTTTCAATTTTGCACCTTTATATGCATTTTGTGCAAAAACTATGAGAGATACGCGAAAATACGTTTCCAAGTTTTTGTAGGGGATTTAATTTCCTACAATTTTGTAGTAGGATCTTTTTTTATTTTTCCAGCCAATCGCGAGATATAGACGAAAAAGTTGTTTTTGCACCCTTTTGCAATGTATTTGCACCCTTTGCCGGTATTGCAGCACCCTGCAATTTTAGTATATTAATTTACGAAGACTTACGGAAATTTTGGCGTTGGTTGCAGGTGTTCAACCAAAATGGCAAAGTTAAGCTTTTATTGACTGGACTAAAAGCTCCGAAATTAAAAATACACACATCAAAAGTGTCTAGGGATCAAGCATTTTTATGCGGATTTCTTGAGATTGAGATGTGGCTTTGTAATAAATTTATGATTTTATAAATTTATATGGATCCTTTTTGGTGCATTTCATAATTTGAATCAGGAACTGTCAATCAAATTCGAGTAAAAGATGAAAATCAGCTGCCAATATTTTCCCTATAAAAACATACAACGCATTGAAGAAATTATTAGTGCTACTGTTTCCCTACTACTGATTAAAACCAACGTTATTATGGAGCGGCGACGTCATTTAAGCAGGGAAGAAATGCTCAGAGCCGTGGGAATGATAGAAGCTGGTTCCCGGCAACGTACTGTGGCTTTAGCTCTGAATACAAGTCAGAGTGTTATCAGTCGACTTTGGACACGTTACCGAAGCACTGGTACCGTGGCTGAGCGCCATGGAGGACGGTATCGCTGCACCACACGGAGACAAGACCGATACATTCAAATCTTAACTCGAAGAGATCCAACAATAACCGCCATGATGTTAGCCGTGAGGCTTCATCACTCTTCAGGGAACTTAATTAGCGACCAAACAGTCAGAAACCGCTTGCATGAAGTGAACCTTCATTCCCGAAGACCGCTACGGGTACCACCTATAGCAATGCACAATCGTAGGATTCGATATCAATGGGCTCTTGAACACAGAAATTGGGCAGAAGAACAATGGCGTTTCGTGTGCTTTTCTGATGAGTCTCGTTTTGGTATGAGACCGGATACAAGACGTATACGACACTGGAGAACCCCTGGACGCCAACAGCGATTAAAATCCTGCCAGGAAGTCCATCCTTATAGTGGTGGAACCATCATGGTATGGGCGGGTATTTGGATCGGCGGAAGAACTGAGTTGATTTGGATCAGAGGCAACCTCAACGCTCAAATTTATGCTGAGACGATTGTATCAGACGTCATCGTTCCTCTACAAGTGCAAATCGGTCCCTTATTTCAGTTAATGCATGATAATGCACGACCGCACACCGCAAGAGTTGTAAGACAGACTCTCGCCGCAGCTAACATCAATGTCCTGCCCTGGCCTGCTCAGTCGCCAAACTTGAACCCGATTGAGCATGCATGGGATATGCTACAGAGAAGAGCTCTGCCGAATATGGAGGGTATCCAGTCGCAAGAAGACCTTTTTTTGTTGTTTTAACGAACATGGGCGGCCATTCCACAGCGTGATTTGGATGAACTCATTTTGAGTATGCCAAACCGATGTTCTTGTGTTGTTAGTGTTCGCGGTAGAAACACGGATTATTAATTGTTTAAGTTACCTAATAAAATTTTAAAGAAAACTGTTATTTCAGTCTTTTTTTCGAACTTTAATGTTAGTGGTTCAAATGTCAAAAATCCCTTTATTAGGAAAATGGCAAATTTCTTTACTAATGCAAAGGTGACTTGGTTTATCGTTACTGTGACAAACGAAAACACTTTATTTGATGAATCCTTAAAGAAATTTTTAATTAATATCAATCAGGAGAAAAGTTATTGCAAAAATATATGTTGATCCCTAGACACTTTTGATGTGTGTATAATAAAAGCTTTTGACAGCTTCAAAAATTTGATTTAGTTTGATTTTGATAAATAGTACAATAATCCGGTTACACTAACCGGAGGCCACTGAGTGCCAACAAAAGAGTTTTGAGATATTATCCGAATGGTCAAATGTTAATAAATTCTGTCTCCACAACAACATTATTAACGACACGGCTGACTGAATACCCGAATGTTTATGCAATATATTGCACTTTGTGCCGCATAAAGCACTTACGAATAATCAAATTTGATTCGACGTACATTAATCACTTTAACACATTTACATTGCGGCCATTGCGATTACAAGCGATTAATAAAAGCAGACAGAGCGAAAACGTATGATTAATTGTATCAAGTGTGAGTCCCAATCAAAATAATTACAATCATCGTGCGTTCCAGGACCATTGTTTGATACAGAATGCGTTGCGTTATGTGGTTTTTTTGTCAAGTTGTTATCTAATATCTGTTTATGTCTACCGTTAGACCACACCTCGAATGGAGTTTTGTAAGAGGTGTTCAGATATTTTAATTTAACAATTTCAAATACGATGATGTTTTGTATTTATCTTTTATCTATGTTCACTGTACTCCGGCGTTTGTATACCGATTTTACATAATAGCGTTATCTGTAGGTAACCAATCAAATCAAATCAAAGCATTTTATTTCAAATAAACCATACAACGGCATTTTGAAACATATATAACACAAAGTTCTGTTCTTTTCGCAATATTTATTACTAGTTTTCGCAATATATAATACTCCGCCCGCGTGTATCTAGATTATTGCAGTAAAGAGTAGCCTATTTGTTTCTATGAGTACTCTAGTCTGCTTGACTAAAAGCATGAGTTGAATCCAGGAGTAGGGGTCACCATCCTCACTGTGAAAGCAGACAATGTAGCACGGCAATCTAAAGCATAGCGGCCTAATGAGGTGCTACTGCATCGTTTGGCCTCCGGCATCACACTTATCAACGAAATACGACAGCACGAATGCCTTCATTTTTAGCTTGATCTTCCGTGTAAAGGGTACTGCCCCGGTTGAGCCAGCACATTCATGCTGGAATCAGCGTGGCTATGCACTACCTTGAATGGCGTTGTGTGTTACATGTCCTAAATATTTATTTATTTATTTCAAGTGTAGTACTGCTCACTAAATGGAAGATTTGTGATAGTAAAGAAGTAATTCAGACTTAAATATAAGCTTAAATACTTTACATGGTTTTCTTCTAAGCCCGATGGAGAAAAATACAAAAAAACATTGTTTTCTTGTCAATACATAATCGTAAATGTTTCGGTGATACTGTAATCGATTAGTTACGTAATGTTTTCTGCTTTGGAACATTTCCACGTATTTATAAGTTCAAACATCGGGTTACGATCGTGACGTACCAACTTAAAAATATTTTAATTAAAAATAACAGTTAGAGACCAAGTTGTCATTGCCCTGAAAAGGTTCAGTGATCACGATATTACTTCAGTTGCAAACAATGTAACTTAAAAAGCAATCAAGTAAGCAATGTTACAATAAAATGGTAAAGACTCGTGATGTTGTTAATCAAATTAGTAGTTACAATGTCAATTATGATTGTTTATAAACTATATTTGCTTATAATTTCAATTTAATAAAATTTAAATTTCTACAAACCTGCACTGGTATGTGATGAAGAAGACTGGAGCGTCCTAAATCGAGTCTTTAATTAGGACGTACTGCTTCATGCTTTCGTTTTTTGTGAAAACCTGAAAAAAGTGTGTGTCTCCTAGACATTTCATTTTTAAACACACCTTAAACACTAAATCGTTCAGTGTTTGGAAGTTAATAGTGTTTGGAACTTACGTTTCACGAAAAGAAAGAAGAATACATGAATTCCACTAGCTTTCTAGTAAATATATAATAAAATAAAAGTTTAAATGCGTAAAGTACGATTCTTTGTCTTTTTACTGCCTCTGTATGGCTACTTATACGTGCCACGAAAGTACATCAGTGTGGATCACGTTTAAATTGTCATACCCATGTCAATTTTTAGCTGACACCAGCAATATTGATTGATTATATATGTAATATTAACATATGTAACGCATATATCCGATACCCTGAATTCGTTGGAGTTATCGCTTTGACATGGGGAAACGCTTAAAAGTGTATCTCCCTAATTGCCAAAAAAGCTTATAATGTCGTCTTATTGACATGTTCATTTTCCTGTTTACTTTTGGTTTTGAATTTACGTATTATTACATTAAAAAAAATATGTACACTGTTTCTTGTTACTGGTAAATATTTACTGATACATGTTTTTCGCAATTTCATCTATATCATCATAACTTTCCCCGTTTTCGTAACAGTTTGAATTGGTACTCAATATAGGAAATAAGGAAATAGTAACTCATTTTTATATACAGAATTTAATAGGCTATAAATAAAAAAAACACCCAGATATTATCCAAACAAACTTTCATCATCATCATCAATCATCATCAACAGCCTTTAACAGTCCACTGCTGGACATAGGCCTCTCCTAAGAAAGGAAGTTTTGGCCTACTATACCACGCTGGCCAGGCGGGTTGGTATAGGGTTGGTTTCAAGTTTGGGGTGCTGCTGGCTAGAAAACCTCCACGTGGTGCACCCTGGGCGCTGGCGATAGCACTGTTCCTCCTCATTTCCTCCGCGTTATCTGGAGGAGAGGATTATCGCCAGCGGCTAATATTCTAGCTGGAGAGGAAGCCATGTCATCGGCTCCTGGGCAAGGCCTGGTCCAGCGGGGCGGGCGTTTCCGCCGGTTCCCCTGCTGGCTCTTCGCTCTTCGGAGCATGGAGGAGGTTAACCTCGTTAAAAAACCGAAGGTGGGACCCTTCATGGGTCGGAGTTTCTCCCGCTGATAGCGGTGGAGAAAGGATGGCGGGCTCGGCGTGTACTTACACTACCACCGAGCAGGCAGGGGGACGTAGTCCTCTTGCCACCGTCGGCATAGCGTAATCCCGAGAGAAGTGCTGTGGTCAAGTCTCGCGGCTTTGATCGGGGACGTGGGTCTTGGCTTAACCGCCCGGACCGCGAGGAAGAAAACCTCTCTAAAAAAAAAATTACCCCGAATCCCAAGTTCTGGTGCGTGGCCAGGGGATGCATGGCTGATGGGAAGTTCAGTCGTAAGCGCACCCCAAGCCGAGGTACCTGCGGACCTCTCGGCTGGGTTAAAAATTTTCGCTTGCCCGGGTATTGGGGGATCTCTGCCCGGGTCGACTTTTATTTCTCCCCCACTCGTGGGTTTAATTATGGCAGATGAACTAAAAATCATAAAAATACGATCGGACAATTCTAACGGAAAACAGGCAAGCACAACGGATACGGAAATGGAGAAAGGAAGGGCGAAGAAGGGCATCCTCAAGGGAAGCTCTTCTTCGATTGTGGACCTAGTGTCCAAGGAGGCAGTGGTGGCACTCGGGCCGCCCACCTCGGTAGGGCTCCCAGTAGTCAAACGGACCACTGGGAGCCGAAGAGGAAGAGGAGGAAGGTCTTCGGAGCGGATACGCTCCAAGTCGGCGGTGGCGGGCAGGAGCGATGATGCGCGCCCGGAGCCGATGGAGACGGAGATGCGGGCGGGCGATAGCCTCAAGCGCCTGCACTCAGAGGTGGACAGCGACGCAGAGACGCCAGTCGCGAAGGGTGTCCGCATTGACGGGTCGGCAGCCCCTGTCTCGCTGCCAACGGACTCCGTGTTCTCAAATGCGGAGTCCCGCAGGAGGAGGCGACTAGACAACGAAGTCGCAGCGGAGGAGGAGATCGCCGATCTCCTACTAAAGATTCGGGAGCCGGTGGAGGGAGAACCCCCCCAAGCTCCCGTGTCCGTGCAGGAGAGGGCGAATGCGGCGGTGGCCGTCATCAACAAGGTGGCCATCAAGTCCGTAAACCTGAAGGGCGTCTTCGTGAAGGCCCTGAAGGACTCCTCCTCCGCCTTGTCGGAGGTTGTGGGGACCTTGTGCGGGAATATGGCGCGCCTCGAGGAGGCCAACGCCCGTCTGTCGGACCAGGTGACTGCGCTGAGTAAGCAGTTCGCCCAATTCCGGGCTGAGCGGACTCAGCCAGTGGACGCGGCCCCTCCTGGGCCGCCCGAGCAAGGGGCTCCGGCCCCGGCCTCGGCCAGGCCGTCTCAGTCGGAGGCCCCGCCCCCGCCCGGGCCGTCTCGGGTAGAGGTCCCGGCCCCGCCCGCGCCGTCTCGGGTAGAAGTGCCGGCCCCGCCTGCGCCGTCTCGGCCGGAGGCCCCTGCTGGCGGCGAGTTCCCTGACGCCATGCTGCGTCAGGCGCTCGACGCTATGACGCGAATGCTGGACGGGCGACTGGCCGGCCTGGAGGCGAGGCTTCCCCCCGCGCCAGTTGTCCGCCCCCCGCTCGCGTCGCAGAGGCCCCCGGTTGCCACCCTGGTGGGAAGCCGCGTCACCTACGCGGCGGCGACGTCGGCCCCGGCCCCCCCCCAAAATCAAAAGGGACCGAAGAAGGGGGCCGCGAAACCGGCCCAGGCGCCGGCCAAGGCACCGGCCAAAGCGCCGGCCAAGCCTCCGGGCAAAGCGCCGGCCAAGAAGGGGCCTCAAACGGCGCCCCCAAGTGGAGCGGACTTCCCCCCGCTTCCCGCTCCGGCACCTCCGACGGGCCCCTCGGAACCAGCCCCCTCTAACGAGGATTGGCAGGTTGTGGGGGCCTCGAAGAGGCGGGGGCAGCGGCAGCGGGCGCGGGCGAGGAAGGCCGCCCAAGGCGCAGCCCAAGCCCCGCAGTCGCCGCCGGTGGCGGAAGCGGCCTCCAAAAAGAGGCCGCGGAAGCTGCAGCCGCCCAAGACCGCGGCTGTAGTGGTGACCGTGTCGCCGGAGGCGGCCAGTGGCGGGCTCACCTACGCGGCCCTGTTCAAAGGGGCCCGTCCCGGGCTCGCCGCTGAGTTCGGGGCTGCGGGGATGAGGCTGCGCCGCGCCCAGACGGGAGCTCGAGTATTCGAGTTCCCGGGGGCTGAGGGCGCCAAGACGGCCGACACTTTCGCCGAGAGGCTGCGGGAGGTGTTTGCCGCCCAGGACGGTGTCAAGGTCGCCAGGCCCACCAAGTGCGCGGAACTGCGCATTTCGGGTCTGGACGACTCCATCACGTCGGAGGATGTCCGCGATGCAGTCGTGGAGAAGACTGGCTGCGCCGCGGGCACCATCCGAGTCGGCACCGTCCGGCCGGGCCCGGGAGGCCTCGGCTCGGTGTGGGTCAGCTGTCCCGTGGCGGCGGCCAAAGTTTTGGCCGACGCCGGGAGCATGCTCGTCGGCTTCGTGAATGCCAGAATCACGGTTCTGGCCGCGAGGCCGATGAGGTGCTACAAGTGCCTCGTCGCGGGACACACTCGCACCAAGTGCGAGAGCTGTTTTGACTGCAGCGAACTTTGTTTCCGCTGCGGTCAAACCGGGCACAAGGCGGCAGAATGCTCTGCCGCCCCTCACTGCCCGATGTGTGCGGCGAGTAAAAAGCCCGCCAATCACCAGATGGGGCAGGGGGGCTGCAAGCCTCCCCGCGCTTCTCGGCAGACGCCGGAGGCTAGCCCGGCGACCCAGGCTGCCTCCGACGTCAATCAGGCGACGACGTCGTCGCCCATGGAGGGGGTTGTAGAGACGATCCAGTAATGGATCAAGTCTCCAACCTCCTGGTCCAGACGAACCTCAACCACTGTGCCGCGGCGCAAGATCTTTTCCTGCAAACCATGGCGCAGTGGTCTATAGGTGTTGCCGTAGTCGCGGAGCCCTATTTTGTCCCTCCCCGTCCAAACTGGATGGGTGACTGGGACGGCTCCGTGGCAGTCGTCAGCTCCACGGCGGCTCATTCCCCGCCCTTGTCGCTAAAAGACAAGGGTACCGGATATGTTGCCGTCGAATGGGGGGGAATCACCATTTATGGTGTGTATTTCTCCCCCAACCGGAGTCTGAGCGACTTCGAGGTCTTCCTCAACAACTTGGAGACCTCGATACGGCGATTGGTGTCTGGGCACGTCCTCGTGCTGGGGGACTTCAATGCAAAGTCCATTGCGTGGGGTTCCCCAGCGACGGACGCCAGGGGCGAAGCCGTCGAGGAATGGGCGGCGTCGGTGGGCCTCTGTTTGCTGAACAGGGGCACCACCAACACGTGCGTGCGACAGCAGGGGGGGTCGATAGTGGACCTTTCGTTCGCTACCCCTGCAGTCGCCGCACGAGTAAGGAACTGGAGTGTCCTGGATGAGGTCGAGACGCTCTCGGATCACCTTTATATCCGATTCGAGCTCTCCCGGTCCCAGGACGCCAGTAGGGGTCACGCGGCGCGGCGTCCCTCCCGTTTTCCGCGGTGGGCTGTCGCCAAGCTGGACAGGGACCTACTAGAGGAGGCGGCCATTGTTTGCTCTTGGCTGTCTCCGCAGGCCCCGACCGAGGAGGTCGACGCGGGGGCTGGTCGCTTCGCCGATGCGTTAACGCTCATCTGCGATGCGGCCATGCCCCGCGTTCGTGGCCGTCGGCCTCCTCGGAAGGAGGTCTACTGGTGGTCCCAGGAGTTGGCGGACCTCCGTGCGGCCTGCGTACGTGCCCGGAGGTCCCACACCCGGAGTCGGCGACGTCACCGCGGAGGCGGTGAGGAGGTGGACCGGCTACACGAGGAGTACCGAGCAGCTCGGGAAACTCTGAGGCTGGCCATCTGCCGCGCCAAAGACGCGTCCAGAGTGGAGATGCTGGAGAGTCTCGAGCGTGACCCCTGGGGTCGACCTTACCGTGCGGTGCGACAAAAGCTCCGCACACAGGGCCCCCCCCTTACGGAGACTCTCCAGCCCAGCTTCCTGCAGGAAGTGGTCGAGGGCCTATTCCCACAGCAGGCGGAACACACACCCCCGTCGATGGCCCGTCGTGGTCGTCGTCGGGACAGCGTGGGTGATGTGCCGCCTGTCAGGGAATCGGAGGTAGGGGCGGCTGTTCTACGGATTCGGTCCAAGAACACCGCCCCCGGGCCGGACGGGGTTCCAGCCCGAGTGATGGCCCGTGCCCTCGACTACATGTCGGACCACCTCAGGGGAGTGTTGGACGCTAGCCTGGCGTCCGGACACTTCCCTGAGCGTTGGAAGTGCGGGAAGCTGGTACTGATCCAGAAACATGGACGGCCTGCCGATTCGGTCGCGGCCTACAGGCCCATCGTGTTGCTGGACGAGGCGGGCAAGTTGTTTGAGAGGGTTCTCTCTGTCCGCATCGTCCGGCACCTCAGCGAGGTGGGGCCCGACCTGTCGGACGCCCAATTCGGCTTCCGAGAAGGGCGTTCGACGGTCGACGCGATCCTGCGCCTGAGGGCCGTGACCGAAGAGGCGGTGAGAGGCGGCGGAGTGGTGTTGGCGGTGTCCTTGGACATCGCCAACGCCTTCAATAGTCTGCCATTCGGCTGCATCAGGGCCGCACTCCAATACCACGGAGTGCCAGGGTACCTGCGGCGGCTGGTGGCAGACTATTTAGAGGAGCGTACCGTCGAGTACGAGGACCGAGATGGCGCCTTGAGACGCAGGGCCATGTCGTGCGGTGTTCCACAGGGGTCTGTCCTAGGACCACTCCTGTGGAACATGGGATACGACTGGGCCCTACGAGGGCGTCTCCCCCCCGGGCTGGGTGTAATCTGCTACGCAGACGACACCCTAGTCACGGCCCGGGGGGCAAACTTCGAGGAGGCGGCGCGCCTGGCCACCACAGGAGTCTCCCGGGTGGTCGGGCGCATCGAGGCGCTGGGTCTGCGGGTGGCCCTGGACAAGACGGAGGCCCTATTATTTCATGGGCCCCGTCGCGGTCCGCCCGCCGGCGCCTCCATTGTGGTCAACTCGGTCCTCGTACCGGTCCGGGCCCAGATGAGGTACCTGGGTCTGGTCCTCGACGGTAGGTGGCTCTTCGACGAGCACTTCCGACAGCTTGGTCCTAAGCTGGTGGGCACTGCCTCCGCCCTAGGGCGACTTCTGCCCAATTTGGGCGGGGCCAGTGTCCCCACTAGGCAGCTGTACACGGGGGTTGTCCGGTCGATGGCACTGTATGGTGCACCGGTGTGGGCGGCGGCTCTGTCCGCCCAGAATAGGGCGCGCCTCTGGCGCCCCCAGAGGGTATTGGCGGTCAGAGCCATACGCGGATACCGCACCGTATCTACCGAGGCGGCGTGCGCCTTGGCCGGAACACCCCCGTGGGATTTGGAGGCGGAAGTGCTCGCCGAAGTTTATCGGCGAGTGGCTGACTTCCGGGCGGAGAGCGGATTTCGCCCTCCGCCCGAGGACGTGCGCGAGTGGCGCGAAGCCGCTCGCCGAGCCACCATGCAGAGATGGTCGTTCCGGCTGGAGACCCCACGCGCTGGCTTCGCCGCCGTGGAGGCTCTTCAGCCGGTCATCGCGGAGTGGGCAGGGCGGCAGCATGGGACCCTTTCCTTCCGGCTGACGCAGGTACTTTCCGGGCACGGTTGCTTCGGAAAGTACCTGCACTCGGTCGCTAGGAGGGAACCGAGTCCCGCCTGCCACCACTGCGACTGCAGTGAGGACACGGCCCAGCACACGCTGGCGGTCTGCCCCGCTTGGGCGGCGCAGCGCCGGGTCCTCACTGCAGTCATCGGAGGGGATCTCTCGCTGCCGGCCGTCATAAGATCGATGGCCGGCAGCGACAGTTGTTTCACCGCGGTCGCAACCTTCTGCGAGGATGTAATCTTGCAGAAGGAGGTGGCGGAGAAGGCCCGGGAGGACGATATCCACTCGGACCCGATCCGCCGCCGGCGCCCCGGGCGGCGGAGGCGCGCATACCTGCGTCTCATGCCGCCCTGAGAGTGGCCGCGGATGGGCGGGACGGGTTTCCCGTCCGTCCGCAGTAGAGGCCAACCGCGAGGGGGCGGCGTCCGTGTGTGACCGGACGCTGCCCAATTAGAGAGTTTAGAGTTGAGATGGTGCCCGCAACAGTGCGGGCAGGCGCCGGTTGGAGTCCAGAAGGAAATCCCCTCCCTGGACTCCTTCCAATACAAAGGCGCAGAGAGGGTCACACCGTGTGGTTTTAGTCGGTTCGAGTCCGACACACCACCCCGCCGTAACCCCCGACGGGGTGACGGTCCGCGGGGATTTCCACACGTAAAAAAAAAAAAAAAAAAAAAAAAAAAAAAAAAAAAAAAAAGGGTTGGTTTCAAGTTTGCCTTCTCTTTGCATTGATGTTTTCTTGCGTAGTTTATCCCTTAGTCGCCTTTTACGACACCCGCGGGATGAATAGGGGTGGTGACACTCTGTATTCTTAATCCGTCACCACACGGACTTTAGCTTTGCATAATTTTATATAAATACTAGCTGATACCCGCGGCTCCGCTCGCGTCCTAGGGGTATGAAAAATAGATGTTGGCCGATTCTCAGACCTAATCGATATGCTCACAAAATTTCATACAAATCGGTCCAGCCGTTTCGGAGGAGTATGGGAACGAACACTATGACACGAGAATTTTATATTTATGATAGATTGTACACATTGTGTAGAAAACTAAATTAAAAGAAACAAAAACTCTATGCAACTAATTGCAAATGTTTAATAAATAATGGAAATACAATGGACGGATAATTTACAATATGACACACAAAACTAAAAACGCTGTTCATGGATATACAGCGATCTATGCCTGAATATAATTTACTAACTGACCCACGTAAACTCTTCTGCGCTTCCTCTTGCCCGAAGCGTGAACAAATTTACCATTAAAAATGGGCCAAGTGCGTGTGACTTAGACTTTTTTAAACTGCTGTTTTTACAAAAGTTGTGCTTTAAAGTTAAATAACTCTCAAACGGATACCATAATCGAAAAATAGTCTTAGTATTTTCTCCATGTATTTAAAAAACCTAAACAATGATATCCCACTTTTATTTTATTTTATTTTATTTTATTTTATTTTATTTTATTTTATTTTATTTTATTTTATTTTATTTTATTTTATTTTATTTTATTTTATTTTATTTTATTTTATTTTATTTTATTTTATTTTATTTTATTTTATTTTATTCGTGATTTTATTCTAGCACCTTGTCGACGTGATAAAAACACATAATATCTATGCAAAGTTACATCTTTCTAGCACTACCCGTTTGGGCGGTAAATCGAGGACGGACGTGTACGTCCGTCCTCGATTTACCGCCTACGGTACATATACTACACATACACATGGTACATACACTACGGTACATATCGAAACGGGTTCCGATTCATTAACTACGGAACTCTAAAAATATTACAGCAAGCTAACCTTACAAATGGACATATATTTTCGTGGACTTTTTTTTAGAACTTATGAAGAGGAACAATTGTTTAATACATTATTTTTACAAAACCGTAGCGTGATGTTACACAGTCTGAACTAATTTGTTTACCTTCAAAGGTTATAGTGAGCTAACGTTAAAGTATTAGTTATCGGGAGTACTCTAAACCACAATTCAACTAAAAAAAAAACTGATCTTTTTAATGCAAAAGTATTAAAGGTCAATACTGATATGTTGTGTAATATCGCAATCAACTTTGATATACAGTTTGAAGACTCTGAAGCGTGAATTTCGTTCATTGTGCAATGTCCAAATCTAATGCTGGATGACCTTTACACGTAACGATGGACAGACACCCTACCCAATCACACAACATTAATGTTATGACAAAATTTCTAACCGTAACGAAGTGTTCGTGTACTGTGGAGTCGTAATTGATAGTTTTAAATTCCTATGAATTTTGTAATTCGAAGTCATTCAGTCTTGCAACATATTACGTCGAGAAACTTGAGATTACTCGAGAAATGAAAGGTTTATAATTATAGAGTATGTGTATTAGCCAATATTTGTAAAAAAAACCTGTGTAAAATTTGTTCAGTTCAAAAAAAAACAAGTAGTTTTAAACAGTTTTTAGACTGTGCATCGCAATATCCGTATTAATCATCAAAAACTTATCACTTGTTTATTTTAAAAATAACGTAAGCTTTAGTGCCTTTCAATAAGTTCACAATCCATCAGATTCTATCAATGAAAGACCTAGCGGGGTTATAAAATTAATAGCAATAGAATCTTGATGATTTGTGATCGGAAAACGTGAATGTCTCGTAATATTAACATCCGTCGGTATAGTATATTCTAACTATTGTGACGAACGGATAAAATTCGCATTTTGCGAGACCTCTAGTAAGCCACAAACATCAAAACCACGTACCGTTTAATTGATTAGTTATTTCAAGGAAAGTTATGACCCTGGGTTAACACTTCAAGCGAAATAATGAAACCACGAAGTGCTCCTACCATGACCTTCACACACATGATCAGTTCATTATCTTTCAATTCCATGAATCACAGTCGTGAGAAAAATATGACTTCTGAGAACGGCATTCGTTCCACCTAACGTATTGTCGAGATGTGACTAGACAATAAAATACTAAATAAAACGAATCGTTTATGTAAGATTTATCTTTATGACTTCATTGAGGAAGACTATTGGTACAGGCACGACTGATTATGCTACTGTATTAATTAGTGTTCCAATTTTTATATAAAAATTTGCTTTTGTCCGCGGCTCTGCCCGAGTATCAAATCAAATCATTTATTCTACAATTAGGTTACATGAACTATTAAAAAAATTAAAAATAATTATATTGAACAATGTAAACAGTGATTCAGTTTAATCAGCAGACCAAGCTGTTCAGTCATCTGCGATCAGCTTTAAATTAATATTTCTTCGAATATTTTCAAACATCTGGCACACAACGCAATCTAGTCCCAAACTTAACTACCGGTATTAGACAACTAAAATATACATGTACTCGTAAATAAATACTTTATGTGTATGTGTATATAAATACATTCATGTTATATATTGAAGACAACCAAACTCCGAAACAAATATTTGCAGATCATACAAAGATTTAGTCCCGACCCAACCAATCGACCCTGCCCCCTTGCAAATGTTTTTCGTTTAATATTTTGTTTTGTTTTGCCACGTGACGGAGTGACATTAGCCAATGAAACAAAAGAATAGAGAAATGGAATAGAGAATAGAAAACGAAAAACGTTTGCAACTTGCCTAGGGGGGTTGCACAGTCGCATACGCTACGACTGCGCCCCCAAGGCATTCGGTCTGTGTCGAACGCAGGCAAATTTCATGTTTCTTTGATTATAAGGAAGGCCCTATCGTGGGATAAAGTTTTAGGATAGCGATAAATTTTGTCAGTTACATACTCTATTCTCAGCTTATAATTTGCCTTAAATACAAATAAAATAATGCCTTTTGTTACATGAATCTCCCCTCGAAGCAAGCTATAAGACATGTAGATAATAATACCTTTTAATTACAGCTCATTTTTTGTAACTGCGACTTGCCTGCACCCATGAGGGCGGAGCGTCATGCCTCCTTGATTATGTATGGCGGACAATGGTATATTTTATTTCCGCATGTCACATCAAAAACACCGCATACATATTTTAAATGCAAGAAGTCTACTGTCTGGATTTGAGAGCCTACTGCACACATAAAAAGCAAATAGATGATTTTATCAACAGTAGAATAACTATGAATATAAAATCTATTTTTTCCTTTGAGCCCAAAATAGACAGCGAAAAAATAAACAGCAAGTAATTATGCGTTTTAGAATTTTAAATATTTCCATGTTTTTTTAAACATGCAAACAGAGCCGCTATTGTTTTGTAAAGAGAATAATTATTAGAAATGTAATGAGTTTTGAGGTTATTTCTTAACAAGTCTAAATATGCCGGACGGAGACTATTTAACTAAATATTTTTGTAGTATTTCTCTTAATGGGAATTTTTAATACATGTGTATTTTTAACAGACTTCAAAAAAAGGAGGATGTTCTATTTATGAACCGATTTCAAAAAATATTTTTGCATTGGAATGGGTGTAGCTCACAGATGGTCCCATCGTCATCATATCGAGATCTGATGATGGGATCCCAAGGAAATCGAGGGTACTCGGAATAAGTTTTCATTGAAGTCGGTTCCTTTTTGTTGAAATTATGAAAAGTACGCTCTAGATTGAATTTATTGTTATAAATATCATAAAAAGATAATGTTAAAATAACATAAATGAATGTCATATGTGGAGGAGTAATATGCATTGTTTAATTTTCTTTGGCAATCGTCAACAATGTCATTGTGAAAAATATATAAAATTGGTATTTTGGTTCAGAGGTTCAACGTTATACGCCACTAGTAAAGCACCTTGGTTTTGTGCTAAATATATTTTAATAGATTATATATATCTAGCTTTTGACCGTAGTTCTGCTCATGTGTTTGCAATTATCGCGGTAAATAGTAGCATATGTGCCCCTTTCAAGAATTAAAGTATCTCAATGCGGATTTCATTAAAATTGGTGTAGCAGTTTAGCCGTGAAAGCGCAATAGGCAAACAGAACAATACTTCTGAATTTATAACATTCCTACTAGAAAAGACCTAATAGTTAGTAACAATTATATTGAATTAATGCACTTGATTTAAATCTTTCATTTTCAATAAGATACAGAAATTAACAGTTATCGTCAGTAAACTAAGCAAAAGTGTTTAGAGTGGATTCAAATCTTACAAAAAAAATTAATATATTTAAACCTACCAAAATGACTCTACTCTGCCTGATGGAAGGCATAAGTAGAATCCAGTTTCCAGGAGTAGGAGCCACCATCCTCATTGTGAGTGCATACACAATGCAGCAGTTTTGACCCATACTATGACGGCTTTGTGAGATGTTTCTGCATGCATGCATTGATTGGGCCTCCAGTCTGTTACCCACCAATGAAAGAATAGGTTGGTCTTCTGTGCGTGATTGTAGTACTGCCCTGGTCGGGCTAAAATCAGTGAGTTTACCCCTTTATAAAAGTACCTACTTAGTACCCCTTTATAAAAAAATCACATTAAAATTATAAAAAAGCAATATAAAATTTCAAGCATGCCCATCGTCAGGTCTCAATTGTTTTCTTTACAATGAACAAAAGTTGGGATTAACTAAAAGTAATAAATGATCTGCTAGAGGCACATTTGTAAAACAAATCTCAATTAATTGTAAAATCTTGCGCTTACGTACAAACAGGTACGTAAGCGTAATAAAAAAACTTATACATTAACTTTAATCGCTTCTCTAACTAAAACATTATGAACGCTAAAATTAATTAGTTATATCAATCCCAATCCTGTTACTTCGTTAGAGAAACACTAATATATAATAGTAATAAATTATACTTAGACTCTGACAGTGCCCGGTCATAAGACATTCATGCCTCGTGTGGGTGTTTGACAAGTTTAGCAAAGATTTAGACGTTAGTCTCTGGGATGTCAAAACATTACGACTTATATACAAATCAATTATTAAATCTATGATTTTTATGGAGAGGTATCATAATCCATTTATCTATTACCAGGCAAATAAATTTTATAGGGTTATAGGTGTTTAACTAAGTATTCAATTGCTGTAAATTCTTACGGATCCCACTATATTACATAACTAGCGTGTGGATGCCAACGAGCAGTCATTTCAAATTTCTAATCTGTCGACTGAAAGATCCACTAGTGACTTCGGTTGCACGCACTATTGGGCATGTGTCTCGTTAGGGGTCACCAGTATCTTTAGTCTACTGATTCTACGTACTCATCCATAACACAATGCAGCTTTCTCCCTATACACTGAAATACTGGAACTTATTTTTATTACTAAATATTTTAAGTATGTATTTAGTTTTTATAGGTATGATGTTTTATTTCTGAAAGTCTTATTTATTCGAGAAGTCACCAATGTAGTTTATAAAATAAATCTAAACTTTATATTGATACTCTTTGTGTTTGAAAAAAAATTAAAATCGTATTTGATTTAAGTTTTTTAATTTGAAATGAATATTTAACAAAAATTATATAGCTAGAGCATCTTTTTGTCATAATCGAATTTCCGTGGGAGGCACGAATCCTCCAGCCCAGGCCATAACTCATCTAAACTTCGTTCTATAAAGCATTTTCAAAAATAGAACAAGAGTTTTTGCCCCGTTCGGCCACCAGTCGTCGAAAAACAACAATTAATATAAATAAAAAATCTACAGTCAGTGTTTCAATTCAATCGAGGGGCGTGATCGTTTTACATTCAAGGGGAGGATATCTTTCGAAATCATTAGTCGAGGAATGCTATGGAAAGTGAACATGGTCCACAATAATTTTTGGTGCCCTTCGTCCGGCATCGTGGGCGGATATAACCTTTGTCTTTAGTAACAAAAAACAAAAAAAAAACTGAATCCAAACGTCAGTTCAAAATATTTATTTGCGGGCCGGTCAATATACGCTGCATGTAATTTCACCGACATTGTACGAGTCCCATGTTATTGTCCAACAGAGTGATGTATTAACGACAAGCAAGTTTCATTATTCAAAATTATGTTCGAAGACATGAGGGTTGTGTTTTATTCAGAGACCAATACGAATTTAATCATCGGGCTACATCAGACTAATACGAAGAATTACCGATCAAAGACCTTTTCATTAAATTTTGGCCGTCGGTACAATTTAATTCATATCCTTTATTTCGAAGCGGTGTGCTTAAAATTAAAAGAGGTTTTAATCCATAAAAACATTTATTCCTCAGCTAGGTTAGTCATTTTATTATAGTTCGTAAATAAATGACTAACAGCTCTATAAAGAATCAGGTTTTGTGTTTGCTTTATGTGTTCACAAGTGTATTCGTTGGTCTGTCGTAATACGTAACAATACAAGCGGCTTTTATCACTAAAACCGCCAATTAAAGTTGTTCTTGTAAGGTAGGCTCCCATTCATGGGGTTATTACTCGAAATGTCTTGTTAGTATAATAACACCATAATATCATTAGTGCTTTTATGGTTGTATTCATAAAGTCGTGTATGTGTTTATATTTAAAGTGCATCGTTATAACCTTGTTCTGGATAAGATAAAGTAAATTTACGTGAAATCTTTTTTCAAAACAGCTTTCCCTTTAATTGACTATGGATACTTAAAAACCTATATAAGGTTTTTAAAACGAATCGTTATCCTCATCGTAAACTAAATGGAACCGAAAATTTGGATGAAAGTAATGGCTTTACGACTAAGCATGCTTACATTTAGGTTGAAAAATACTTTAAATCATTGTAGTTACTTTAGGCTCATTTAAACTTCACATAAATCCTTAATATGTTTGAAAGAACGGCAGCACAGTATATTTAGTACCAAGATCGTTCTTATTCCTGGCCGTGTGTGTAGAAAAATAGAAAAAAAATGAATATAAAAACAAAAAACTTTCCTAAAAACTTTTTTTTTAAACTACTATTATATATATACTTACTAACATATTATTGAATGGATTACAAGCCGTGAGTCCACTGAAATGTACGTGTTTCTTGAAATAAACAGCGACAGCGACTTGTTTAGACAATTAAATAAAATTCGTATCTTTTCATTCATTTTTTATTTACGTACTTAATTCATTTCTTTCTTTACTTGTTTACACAAAAAAATAAAATTCTTATCTGTTAGTAAATTTTACGGTAAAAGTACCGTAAAATTTACAAACAGATAAGATTTTTTTTTCTTTATTTTTCGATGCTTACATTCTCTAAGCATCGAAAAATAAAGTTTTTATACTTTGGTATCTCTGTTTGTTCTGACTAAACTCTGAAACGGTTGTTAATGGAACTTTCACTGTGAGACAGCTGATGTTATAAGGAGCAATTTAGACCTTTTAATTAAAAAAAAATGAGATTACGAAAATAAAATTAGAACTAATGAAATAATAAAAAATAGTCGTTTCAAAAGCAAAAAAACCGCGGATAACATACCACGGGACGCACGGGGAGCTGCGCTCATTTCAAAGTTTACTAGAGTAGGTACTCTAGAGTAGGTACCTTAGAAAATCGTCGGCAAAGAAGTTAAAGACTTCCTAATGCTTCATTATTCTCACCAAAGTTCTTAGAGTAAATTATTCTAATCAGAAATTCTCTATAAAATAATTAACATAAAGTGACTATTTCAAACATAAATTCATGGTAAAATATGAAGTGTGAATTAAAATTCATACGTTAGCATAATATGAACGTAGAACGTAGCGATCACAAACACGCTGAATGATATAAGAAACGTTCATTTTTAACTAATTATTTAGTCGGTGCTTCTGTACGCATAGAACGCAATAGAAAGGGACATATAATGAACACAATTTACATGAATTCACTATTATCACATGAGTGATGAACCTCTTATGTAAACTTTTTTTTTGGCTGGCAATACAAATGCAAGTTGTATTTTTTATTGCTTATTATAGTACAAACCGGCTTTGTATTTGACTTTCCGCCTACGGCTACGACATTTTTGTAAATTAACATTTTACTTAATATACTTGTAGCCCGCTATTAAAATATTTTAATAAAACTGTGGGCAAAGTTGAATTGGTAATAAGATATTTCATATCTAAACAAGTCTACTAAAGTTTTGAATTCCTTAAGAATATCAAAGAAAATTGATGAGCAATATTTATGTTTGAGGGACTATTTAAAAAAACAAAATAGATCCCTTGTACAAAATTAGCAAAGAATGCTTTAGATTTTCAGATATCACAGAAAAAACTAATGGAATAAAACGTTTTAATGTTTCAAATTAAAGGTATAATCTAAATTAAAAGAAGGGTAGAAATTGTTTGTTTGTATGTTTTTAAACACAAAATAAGAATGAAAATAGAACAAAACACTGAAAGAAAATTAAAACACTAAATGTCTTCTAGATATGTTTAAGCATTGTTAAAGGCGATAAGGTGTGAAAAATTAGCTATGGTCTTTCCATATTGACTGAACGTTGAAACTAGAAGAGTAATAGTCCTAGTAACTAACTAGAAGAGAAATAAAATAGAGAATCCTATTATGGCTTTAAAATATGTGTTATTGTGAGTATCTCAATACAATATACACCTACACGATGCACAGACAGGCGACAACTCTCACTTAGTTTCACGACAATCTGAATTCGTACCGACAAAATCTTTTCGCTACAGTCCGTGCGCTTAATTAAAGTGAACCTCACAACTGCACCTGGTCTGACAAAGTTTTGTCGCCGTTATCTGTAGTTGATATTATAGCAGTTTTTGTTTACTAAATACAAAGACAAGATTACTATGAAACAAAAAGTAAATATCAAAGTTGGAGAAAATTCTCTTGCTAATTGTACTGCAATCTAGGTAAAACTTCACAGTAAGACGTAACATAATGCGTATTGTGCAGATAATACAGAGAAACAGATAATGAAAGTCGTTTTATATATTAGTTAGTATTTTGCATTTTATCGTAAATGTCTTTAGTTTTCCTATCATGGTCTACCACCCAATTATAAATGCAATTAAATAACAATATAATTACTCTTAAGTGATATCTAACATCTACGACTACAAACCATATTGAAGCATTATGTCATATGTAATTTTTTTTTTTTTTTTTTATTAAATTTAAATAAACTATTCTGTCTCATGAAAAACATAAGTAAAATCTAGAAAATGTGGAAGGTAATGTAATAATCTTTCTCTATAAGAGTGCTAACTAATGTCTATATTGCGTTTAAAGTTTAATATTCTAGGAATTAACTAAGAACACAAAACCAAATCTAACATACATCAGTTTTTTTTCTACGTTACATTTAAAAAGAATGCACTCTAATCCTTCACGCAAGAAATAATGAAGGCAAGCAGTCTCAGATCGGCCGGACAAGGGGACAGATCGTCCGGTATTTATTCGTACATAAAACTGGCCGCGATCACAACAACAATCACACCACAATAGATGTGACTCTCAGACAACGTCTTGCAGTTTCAGCTTTTGTTTATTGAAGGAAAACTTTAGCGAAATTGTTTGAACGTAAACGAAATACAACAATTCTTTACAACTAAAATTATGAAAGTTTGAGGATATGTTTGAAACATACATTTATCGCTAAATTGTTGGTAGAATACTTGAAGTGTCCTAAAAGTAAAATGTACATTTTACTTTTTTAAAACGGAAAACTTTTTAGAACGGAAACATTTCCGTTCTACGATGTTAAAGTTTTCCTAGCAATACTTCGATAAATAACCAAAAATCAAATTTTACAGAAAACTGACCAAATAATTTTCAAAAAAAATTGTTGTTTGCCTTTTATATGTATTAACGACATTGCCTTTTTATTTATTCGAAGTTTAGTTTAATATTTTTTTCAACGGAAAAGTCCTTGGTCATGAAAATATTATACCAAATGATAATTTTAGGAAAGATTTAAGTCTATCCTAAAAAATGCTCAATACAATACCGTGTCGCAATACAAAAATATTTATGTGCTTCCTGCTTATCTTGAATACTTCTCAAACATAACTTTGTTATGAAGACATAATTTATCTTTAAGTCAAATAAACAGAAATATAACATTTTTACGGACAGTAACGTCATTTCATAACTTCCTACAACTATAACGCATAAGAGCTCATCGAAATAAAAACTAAAATAACTGTGGCCAAAGCTATTAAGCGAATTTTGAAGTGTTTCCTACCAAATGATATTTACAGCCACTAAATATTACAGCGACGCACAAAAATAACCAATGAATTGCTGTTCATTGAATACCTATACAATTTTAGCGTTCATATTTATATTAATGCTGCAATCACTCTGAAGCTGTTGTAAATCAATTTTACAACGTTTTTGATGATCAAACATAAATTTATGGCCGTCCACTCGCGTCCGTGTATTGTGCAAATGGTGAATACACAAATTCTTCGTTTAGCCTGTATTAATAAAATTAAATTATGTTTGCTGGTTTGAACGAGCAGTTCCTATTTTCCGTTTACGTACGCTAATGTAAACTGTACCCGAGTTATATTGTTTACTGAGAGTATTTAAACAAACGAAGGAAAACTAACACATGACGTTTAGTTCCATTACGCTCATATAACGTTTATCAGTTTACGAACCCGAAATAAAACTCAAAGAGAAAGGTTTGGTCGCTAAAGTGCTCCCCTTATCGAAATCCAAGAAACAACATACAAATCGGTATTCGAGTTGTTACGATTTATTTTATGTTATAGTACTTGCTTTGGGTTCGAAAACAATTTATTCAAGAATCACAATTTGGAAAAAGAACCGTGTTATCGCTCTTTTAACTTCCCTATACAAAACCTTAGTGTAGATCTAGAATACCAGTAAAATCTCACACTTGAGCATATGACTTAATAAATACGTGAACAACGTTACATCAGACACAGAAGTAATTCTAACTCCGAGCATACCCATAATCGTCAAATTGCCTATAGAATCAATACCTCCCACATAAAATGCTCACGACCGTACAAGCGCCGTGACCAATAAAAAATGATTAGTTCACTGCTTCAATATGCGAAGAATTAATATTTGTATACACTTGATCAAAGGTCGTCATATAGCGGTGGTCTATCTCGTTAAAAAAACTGTCAGTTTTTTGCTCCCAACCGAAGACTGCACAATAAAAGTGCCAGAGTGTTCTTACAAACGAGAATTTATGTTCGCTATATGTAAATGAAGTCCGGTGACGGTCTCACTCTAAGCTTTTTTACCGCACAAAACATTGCTGGTTGCGTACCCGCAATCACACGGTAATGTAACAGTTTACGCAATGTATAGGAACACTTCTCGCTATCTTCATGATCTTTTTTTCCTACTGATGGATGTCTAAGTAGGTATTTATTTTACATGAACAAACGACGTGACTAATTTCAATTCGACCAAAGCGTAAATTGTTGATAAAAAAGTTAATACGAATTTTGAACAAAGCATTGCGTACGACTGTTTCTTAATAAATAATTCTAACCGTGATCTCGTTGGAGGTCTACTACACCACTATATTAAGGTGTAAAGAGTGCAATAAAGCTAGTAAAACATATCATTAATACTTTCTGATTTTACTAGCGTCTGCCAGCAATAAATGTCGAGGACCCTTCTCCACTTTTTGTCAAGTTTAAAATTCGAACCGGAAGTTTGATCATCAACGAATAGCAAGAAAGTAATCAAAATTAGTCTCACATTTGCAATGATTATATCGGCGCATATTTAGTTGTTAGGACAAAAGCACTTGGCTACACCTTAGAAGCCAGACTCTCTACTACATCGGTCTTTAACAAGATTTAAGTTGTAACGTTAAATTTCCATTTGGCATGAAGTGTTTGTCTTTTACTTGCATTATAAAATTGATAATGTAATAGTTCATGAGGATAATTTTATATGAAAATATTATATATTTTTTCGTTTCATTTATAACCATTTTTTTTTTATCTTTCAGGAAGACAAGTCTCACACCACTAGGAACAATTATTGGAAAACAAAACACCTCGCAGTAGAAAGCGGCATGGATACCGCTTAAATCACTACGTCGTTGAAAAAACTATATTAATTAATTTTAAATTAGTAATAAGAAATCTTTATTTTTAAGAGCTTGATAGCAAATTAGTAAGGCCTATGCACGTGCTTTCTTTGTAAAAAAATTACAATCATTCACATCATCATACAACAATTACATCGAAATATACTCCCAACGAAACCACTGAGATAAAAACCTCACATTTTAATAATCTCAATGATATACTTGAGAAAATTAAACATATAATTTTACACAAAAATTTATTTCGATAAAAGAAAAAGAAACAAAAAAGATTCGAATTTTCGTGCTATGCAATTTAGTGTTCGTGAATTGGCTGAATGTAATTCAAAAATGCATTCTAGCCATGTCTTTGTACCTTGTTCAATCACTAAAAGGAGCTTGTTTAATGGATTTCCACCATTACTGAGCAAATAATCGTACTGGACTTATAAGGGTGCGCACTCATTGCGCCAACTATTAGGGTTATTTATGTGAGACAATAACAAAAATATCAGTTATCTTGACTAGAATAAGAGAACTTGTAAGTGAGGAATGAAATTACCAAAAAGTTAATGTTATAAAACTTGTATTAAAACTTATTAAATTGTGCTATTTACAGAATTAAGGATTGTCTAGATGTACTTTAAAATATGCAGGATTTTCTTGTGCAAAAAATTGTAGAAAAAAGATATACGTCGTTTATACATCTATTGTTGTAGGTGGATGTTTGTGGATACATAACGTCTAGACTCATCTTATTCCATATAGTATTCTGAATTAACTTAAGCGTGTTCATATAAGAAAAAAATATCTACCTTCTACAGGTCTCATGGGGCGAAGAACAGTAAGAAAAAGTATTAGAAATAACTTTAGACATATAATAAAAATATAAATATATCGCTTAACAAACGATATCCGCTTGCCTCTCCGCTCAAATGAAGACCGCAGCTCTAGATGCGCCCGCGGCGCGGCGCAGCGGCGCAGTCACGACGTGCCCGTCTCGCTGAACTGCCAATTTGTGGCCGCCCCGTGTTGGTTTTGTTGAAGCCAGCGTCTTCATACCTACATGCGAGACTTTTTTCACTTTTTGCCACCTCAATACACCTAGAATGGACGTGAAAAAATGTTTACAAGGCCAACGTATTATATACGATATGATTCGAATACAATAGAGAATTTGAATTACAAGTATGCATGTATGAGTTAGTAGTAAGTTAGTCTGACAATATTGTCTACTTTAAATACACAGTGTGCGTACAGGTATACCCAATCTTACTTATCTCAACCTCTACCATTAAATAAATTCAAACTTATAATTGTTTTTGATCTCAGAATACCAAACAGTAAGAAAACAGCACAAAGCCCCACGTACCTACTTATTACGATAACCGAAGCTCACGTAACATGAACCAATATATAATTAATAATTAAGTGCGTAATAACATTACCGTACAGCTCGTCAACTATAAAATTTCCAAAACATACATCATTGCCAGTTCAAGTTGACCTTTGACTGCAAGTTAAACCCGCCGGCGGCCATAATTTTATAGCTGTGCAGCAAGGGGCACTGGGGGTCGACTTACAGTGGACGAGTCTTTTAATGACGGACCCGTCAGTCCACCCGTCAGTCAGCAAGTCCAAAGAATGAGTTCATTTCCTTCGAACACGCGAGATACGATTTTTAATTAAGTTTTTGTTAAAAATTCATTAAAGAGCAGCGACGATGGCGCGGGTGGGTCTTCAAGCTCAACTCTACATGCATAAATGAGTATGTAATTAATGAGCGTGGTACGCGGCTAGTTTACTCGTTACAATGTCGAATTTCAAAGGTTACGCGACCATTATTCTACCCGTCAACTTTTTAAATTAAACTTCGACACGAAGAATTTTCTAGATAATCTGTACAGCGCGGGCCTACGAGGATAAATTTAAAATTTAAAACACATGAAACGACCGAGCATATGAATCGAAGAAATGTAAATTCCTACTTATTATACCTGCTCTCGAATGTCAACTTGAACAGTCAAGTTGCTTTTTAAGTGTGTGAATAATAAATTGTCAATGTGTCAGCACTAGGCAGGAGTCAGTCAGGAAATCAATATCGGTTTAGCGATTATTGGACAGGCAACACAGAGATGTCCAAAAAGATACGATGTGATGCCATTAAAAGACTATTCCAATGTAATATCTTAGACTATATACTGTATTTAACATGTCTCTTAGGCTTTATCTAAGAACTTTCCACGAAGAACAATCCAATAGTTGCCGAATAGCATCAGCAGCAACTCTCTTATTACTGAAGAGACGTCCTTTATTTGTTGACGGACTGAAAAACCTGCAGAGAGTAAGTGGGGTATCCATTAAAAACTAACTGATCCTGGGGCAAAACCACCGAGGCTTTCCTCTGTGTATGGACACTAGAAAGACGTCCTATAATTTGAAAAATCTATTTGTAACAAAGCCACCTTAAAACTGATAAACACTAAGTATTTCCGTCAACAAGAACGAGTTTGCTAAAATCATGGTTAACTACACTACACATATACTATACGTATACTCAGGTGTTTGAAATAAAAAAAAATCACACATTGACTTATTTGATTTCCTTGTCATTCATTTGTGACGACCCATGGGGAGCAGTCATTTGCGGTTTCGTTCACATACAAAATGCCGAGGTAATTGAACAAAAAGAACCAAGTGCGGGAGTTGTCTTTTAAAAAATAAAAAAATAAAATAAAGTAAAGAAATTCCATGATTTCAACTAAGTTAGCATTACAATAAATAAATAAAAAACAAAATATTTTGAATTAGTTGTTCTTTTATTTATTCTCACCTAATTTAATGCTGAACACAACACTGATATAATATTGATTTCGGTTATTTACGATAAGTAAGCTCTACAAGTCTCACAACTACATTACGAGGAACATGGAAATAACTAGCGACGAAAAAAGCTACTAATATAAACCCTTGACTTAATATTATATACACGCAATTATAACACTGAAGTTATTCTATGTTAGTATAAACAACGATATTTAAAAATAACATAAACATCGCTTATCATACAAGCAACGATAAATTTCTCAACACAAAATAGGTGTCTCAAGGCTTTGAGCTGAAAAGTAATTTGTCTCCGAGGGATTAAAGGGCTAATATAGTGTTTCGGATATCAAAGACTTTGAATTAACATGTAACCTAATTTTCTATGAGATTGTTTGATACATCCGTATTATATTTAGTCGTTAACGATGGAAACGCAGCTGCGACAATGCGTCTACGCAGCGCATGCGTGCTGTCAGCGCTGGGCGCCGCTGCCATTTGTAAATTTATCTTCAAAGCAAGCTCTTGTCCTAACATATTGCTCGACGGATCGAATCGAGCGTCGCGGAATTGTTTATTTCTAGATCCACTCAAACAAAAACCGTTTTAAATTAATACGTAATGCTATTTTGGAAATGGTATTCTATTGTTTATCGTCAGCAGTGTTCATTTACATTAGATGTCGAGTTTTTTTGATTTTATTTAAATGTATATGCCCCTTCATAATGCACAAGTTAACTTCAATGGGCTGATGATTAAGATAAGACTCTACCAAAACAACCAAGTTTTGAACAAACTGATTAACCTACGTTATCTTTTTCAGCGTTATAATTAATAGTAAATCAATTTGTCTCAAACTTAGTTATACGAATTCTAACTGTAAAATTAGTCGCTAACTACGAAAATAGTAGTAAGAACCAAGCTATTTTACTGTTTAACAGAGAGCACAAAACATCTTTCCTTTAAGTAATGTAAAAGTACTAGCCCTGTAGTATAGCATAATAAATTTATTCTAGATGTTCTATATGCACGAGAAAAACGTCGTTGTTATGTAGTTGGTAATATTGTAGAAGAGCCTAAAGCCATAACTTAGAAAAGTCAATGGTATTGGTATGTTTGTCATGATGCTCTAGTTAATTAAACGAGTGGAATTTTGTGGGTTTGAAAATGGTTGTACTTTAATAGATATTACTAATTTTCAATTAACATAAATCACAAGAGAAATGAAACAGATATTTACTATAGAACATCATATACTGATAATAAACAGAACTAAGAGGATAGCGAGCTAAAATAACATAGGTCATTTTTCAACATTCTCTTAACAAATTCGCTATGCAAAATACCTTAGTCACCCTTTTCTTAATATTCTGGTTAGTTTTTATCTGAAAACAATCAAGCATTATATTATTTATGGACTATAATTCTAGAGAGGTACTTCAACTTTACACTGTTGCATTTATAAGTTATTGCACGTTCTCTCTACCTATAAAATTAACCATAATCGACTGCTTATATAATGGTAACCGCTTAAAATATTTCTAATTAATATTAGTGATGAATGATGATGAACTTCACATAAATAACATTTATGTGCCCTATGGAGGAATGAATATCAAATTCATCCAACTCAAAGAGAAGATCCTCCGACCAGGCAAGTTGATCATGCATGGTTGGCCATGGCCCAACGGTTGTTGTTGGGAAGTTGTATTTAAGCTAATTGGTACGAGAACACCGCACGACATGGCCCTGCGTCTCAAGGCGCCATCTCGGTCCTCGTACATGACGGTACGCTCCTCTAAATAGTCTGCCATCAGCCGCCTCAGGTACTCTGGCACTCCGTGATAACGGAGCGCTTTCCTGATGCAGCTGAATGTGCAGACTATTGAAGGCGTTGGCGATGTCCAAGGACACCGCCAACACCACTCCGCCGCAGCTCACTGCCTCTTCGGTCACGGCCCTCAGGCGCAGAACCGCGTCGACCGTCGAACGCCCTTCTCGGAAACCGAATTGGGCGTCCGACAGGTCGGGACCCATCTCGCAGAGGTGCCGGACGATGCGGGCAGAGAGAACCCTCTCAAACAACTTACCCGCCTCGTCCAGCAACTCGATGGGCCTATAGGTCCCCACCGAATCCAGTCTTCCAGCACTTCCCTGAGGTGGTCCGACATGTAGTCGAGGGCTCGGGCCATCACTCGGGCAGGTACCCCGTCCGGCCCGGGGGCGATGTTCTTGGACCGGATCCAAAGAACATCAGCCTCGCTGCCCCGACGACGACGACGAGCCATCGACGGGGGTGTGTGTTCCGCCCGCTGCGGGAATAGGCCCTCAACCACTTCCTGCAGGAAACTGGGCTGGAGAGTCTCCGTAAGGGGGGGCCCGACGGGCGAAGCTTTTGAAACACCGCACGATAAGGGCGACCCCAGGGGTCATACTCGAGACTCTCCAGCATCTCCTCACTACACGCATCTTTGGCGCGGCAGATGGCCAGCCTCAGAGTTTTCCGAGCTTCTCGGTACTCCTCGTGAAGCTGGTTCACCTCCTCACCGACCCCGCGGTGACGTCCCTGACTCCGAGTGAGGGACCTCCGGGCACGTACACAAGTCGCACGGAGGTCCGCTACTAGAAATAAACCCTATCTGGCCAGCATGGTATCGTATTCCAAATCTTCCTTTCTATGAAGAGGCTAATGTATAACAGTAGACTGATAAAGGTTGTTGATGTGATATGTCGTCATTTCATTCCCAAAAACCTATTTTAACTCTAGCACATAATATGTAAATCTTAAGCGAAGAAAGTACAAGTTTGTTGACTTATATTTTATTCTTAATCTAAATATTAAATTTATATTCTAAAAGTTTAACAGTACATTACCAGTTAAGACTTCATAAGTGCATGTCTTTTCATCTAAACATTTAACGTACATTATAGTAATATGACCAGTTAGTGTTTTCGTAAAAAGAAAGTTAATCACGTACTGTTTTTATAACTTAATAGCTAAGATTTGCAGTGTATTACGGCTCGTTGTTATCTACACTTTTACGCAATAGCCAAAAACGCCTAATATGAACTACAAAATCAAGTCTAAACACCAATGTTGCAGCCCACGTTGTCTTTTCAAAGACCTTTTAGAGATTGTTTTACGTAATTATTTATGATTTCAATGACCTTTCATGCCGCACAACAAAAATAATCTTACCATAACAAAGAAACCAATTTAATTTTAAATGAAAGTGTATTTTAATTTACCCACAAAATTAAACACAAAGCGAACATGCTTTCTCGGGGAATTTTAATTTGCATATTTTAAACACATTTTCCGATGATTCTTTTTACCAACGAAAATTGTAAGTGCTTAAAGGAATACGAGTATACATTTTTTAAACTTTTTATACTACTAAATGTATAAATTTGTGAGTATGTACCTATGTCTGTTTTGCCAAATACTCCTGAATAGATTACGTAGAACAAACGAGACATAGAACACATCTGTAGTAATTAATTTGTATATCGTTATAAAAATTATACTAACATATGGGAAGCATAAAAATATTTTACACTATCAAATTTTGATGGAATAGGTGTGAGCTTTCTAAGCTTTGGCTACATCGAACGATCAGTAGATAATACATAGTAGGGCTTCGCCTGCGTGTATATCGCGATAAACAGTAGCCTATGCCCTTCATTAGAAATTACATGTCAATTTACATTAAAATCGGTGCAATAATTTAGCCGTAAAAGCGTAATGCAGGCACCACACTTCGTTATGCGCTATTCGTTATGTGTCTGCGCCGTATTCGCCCAAATATAAGTTATGCCCGCAAACAACAAACATGCCATCCAAACTTCGAACTGTTATGTCAAATAAGCATCAAATATGTGTGTTGTAGAGATGTGTCATTGTCATTATTATGGTGAACGAAACGAATATACTCTCCACACCTCGCCGTATGCGCGCGAATAACCCGCATAACGAATAGCGCATAGCGAAGTGTGGTGCCTGCTTAACACACAGACAGAGTTACTTCGATTAGTCCTCTACTTGAAAAACTGTTCTGAATTTACAATTTAAAATTTTGCACTTCTTATATTTTCAAATATTTAGACTTATTTTGAATTCGAACATAAACAGCGGTTTGTTTTATTTTTAAAAGAAATTTTAAGAATTGCTAATGACATGGTTGATTAAACGATAAGGATCAATGTTTTATCACGTACGACAACGCTATTAATTTAATTCTAGATTATTTTCATACGATCTCAACACAAAAATTAATATTCAAGAGAGAGAATAGTCAACTTGTCGTGCTATCGGATCTAAAACGATAAGAAAAGTGATATTAAATTAGCATTCCCCAAAATAGTGTTCGGAAATTAATTGGCTGAATTTTAACCTTATTATATTTGTGGTATAAAAATAAAGCCTTTTAATTAGTCTCTTCTCCGAGCACTGCTGTTCAGATTTTTGCGTTTAACTAATTTTTTTTGTGTTAAGAATCTTACAGCGAATTAACAGATAGCTGTTGATCTTTATGGGCATTTCACGTCAAGCGGACAACCAAAAAAAAGTGAGGTCATGAATTTTGTTTATATTCGGGTTAGTTATACTTCTAGTAGACGTGGATGTGTACACACAATATTTTTTTCGTGTGATGCTTTATTGCTGAGTTACGAGCTTTTAAAAATTCACTAAAAATGAATTCATGAATTTTTGGAAGCTTAATATCTGTATTAATTAATTTGTAAAAGAAACTAAAAAATAAGGTTTCCTAAAGTAAGAAAGTTGAAGTTTATAATTTTTTTATCGAATTCTAAATTTGAATTTTTTTACGTATAGTAAACCGGAAGTGAAAATTTTAAATCGTTTTTTGAGTAACTTCGACCCTTTTTATTTTTATTATTTTAACGTGATTTACAGCTACATATGTACTTATTCTTCACAAAAAAAATTAGAACGTGATCGCCAATAGTTTAAGACTTAGAGCACATAGAGTACATACACATAGCTATGAGTGCATTCTAAGCAATTGGGTTTTTGCGCTAAAATGCCAAAATACTACTTATTATTATTTTTTAGTTTTTTTTACAAATTAATTAATACAGATTTTAAGCTTCCAAAAATTCATGAATTCATTTTCAGTGAATTTTTAAAAGCTCGTAACTCAGCAATAAAGCATCACATGAAAAAAATATTGTGTATACACATCCACGTCTACTAGAAGTATAACTAACCCGAATATAAACAAAATTCATGACCTCACTTTTTTTTGGTTGTCCGCTTGACGTGAAATGCCCCTATAGTAACTTGTTTTGCAGGTCAATGGGTATCCTATTAATCCTTTAAACTCTATAGAGTATATATTATATCCTTACTAATATTATAGATTCTCTGTACAGATTAACTCTATCTGATACGATACTATCTATTAGTCAACTGCACCGATTTCAGCAAATTTTGGCATGGATACACTTTGATTCCTAAAGAAGGACAAGACGAAATAACATTCCTCGTAAACGTGTGCCGAGCAGCAAGCAATATCTAGTAGTCCCTAAAAGATGTACGTAATACATGTTACAAAAGTGTAAAAGTTAAAAACGTTGAAATAGAAATAAAACAGTATAAAACGTGTTGTACTATTCTGTTACTATTAGTATATTTTATAATGACACACGTAGGAAGCACAGTGTCCTATGTCATTGTTACCTAATATCATATTATTGGAGTAAGACGATAAACATTTTAGAACGTCAGTGTGAATGGACACCGTCGGGTTTTATATCTGTTATGTCAGACCGACCAGGTTTATGGCAGCATTTACTGCACTACACTCCCTGTGTTTATCAGATAACCACACTTTAAGAAAATAAAGGTCTAGAGTGACTTCTTTGTGTTAATGCCAAAAACGTCTCAATACGTTTTTTTTTTTTATTTTATTTTTTATATTAAGGTCACTTAAATAACTTCTACTCATGCTTTCATTCAGTAAGAGTAGAGTCACTTTGGTAGTCATACCAAAGTGACTCTACTCTGCCTGATGGAAAGCATGAGTAGAATGCAAAAATAAGAGTCACCATCCTCAATGTTAGCACAGACAATGCAACATGGTGATCCACACTATGGCAGCTTAGCTGGGCCTCCGGTCTCACGACAACACGAATGCTCCTGTTTTTAGGTTGGGCTTCTGTGTGAGGGTAGTACCGCCTCGGTCGATCCAACCCATTCGTGCTGAATTCAACGTGGCTGTACTGCCTATAATAATATTCTTAGAAGATTAGATAATAACTTGTATCCTTCATTTGATTGCAAAATTGTTTGAACTTTTTCTTTTATAGCAGGCCATCCGCCTGGTGCAAGCTGTCCTTGATCCTTGTTCTTGTCCTTAAATATAATTGTTCTTCGTAATAGTGCAAAACAACAGTTATTTTAGGAATTGTAATAAGATAATTACTACCTAATGAAAGTGAAAAAAATACTATTTCGACCCTGCCGGCTCTACAGTGAGCATTATTTTTGAAGTATTCAAAAAAAATGGTACAAGATATAGATTTTTGTTTATCCATAAAGCATCGTCACCACAACAATAGGAAATTATTCAACCATTTAGCATACATACGCAAGGGACGAACAATCTAGGTGTCAGCGCTAAAGAAACGGTCAGTTTTACCTTTGTCCGAATAAATACGATGAATGTGGATTTACTATGTACAATGAATGTGATAATACGTGTGATTTATTCCAATACTATGAAATACATACTTACAATAACACGATAATTGTTTGTTAACAATAAATAGTGAAAGAGAATATCAATGACATATATAACATGGATACATCATGTATAAAAAATGTGGGTGTATATAACACCCACATTTTTGAAAATGCAATTGCTTAAAATGTACATAAACCGATGTATGTCAGAGTGCATTTTAGTATTGTATAATTATTATTGATTTAATATCACGTAGGAAAATTTTAAAGATGAAAGAGCAGAATCTTCTACGATATGCATTATTAGCTTAGAAGAAGATTGTGAGTACTATGGAATGTAAACAATTTACAAACGGTCACCCATCTATGTACTGGCCGCGCTGGCGTTGCTTACCCTCGGTGATTGTTTCCAACCACCTAAGGCCACTTGACTAGGAAGCGCTTCTAGTGTGTAGTATGTATAATGTTATAAATTTATAGCACGCTAATATGTTTATTGTTACAAATTTATACTTCTGTAGTATTCCTTAGTAATAGTTTTCTTGAAGATATTAAATACTTGTCTAGAAGGCCCGCTTTAACCAGATCATCACATCAAGGTGCAATATACGAAACTGAACAAAAGCAATGATTCTTGAAAGGCGAATTAGTATAAGTATTTAAAAACTTGAAGAATATATAAATTCCTTGAAATCCTTGAATTTAGTATTTGACATACGGTAGACTTATAAATATACATGTGTGTTAAAAGTGTCAGTCTTTTTCTTTTTAATTGCCAATTCGTAAAATATTCACATCAACAGACATAGACTATCATCAATTTAGAATATTTATTTACAAACTTATGCGGAATTTAGCAACCGTTCCCAAGATCAGATAACATTCTAGACGGTAGACTACTATGTTTTACGATGCAGAAGAAATACGTGACCACATTATTTTTGATAAGAGCGTTTTTCGGCTATCGCAAACCCATTAACATCAACTTCACGACTACCGGTCAAAACAAACATTGCCTAAATTTTACTGCTCCAATAATGAATACTCGATCAGGTTTCATCAACCCTTCCATGTCGGCATCTCTCCATCAGACAAAAACGATATATAAACAATGACTATAATAGCAGGCAACAATGGCCGAGGCCGTTGTGACCACCTCAGCCTAATTCCAATAACGAAAACAGTACACAGCGGCTCTCCTATTGTCTAAACGCATTTTTCTTCGAAGTAAAGGGTCAATATTTACACTTTCAATAAGCAGCACAAAGCTTAATGTTTGTCTCGACGTTGCACTTCAGATCCTGTGTAAACTCTACGTAACAAATTGTACGGACTGACAGTTCCAAACAATATAATTCCAACTTTATTGGATAGAATTTAGAGTCTACTTTCGGTGTTAAGGTTCTGCTTGTAGTAAAGACACAAAAAGCATTATATTTTATGTCTATAGTAGCGTTTAGTAGCCTACGGCAATTCTGCGGTTACATTGTAAAGAAGTTTATAAGAATAGTGAAATAAAGCCAGCAGTGCTTTCACGATAAACTCAAACATAGTCTATGAAGATATAAGTATGTATTTTGATAAAGGACCTAAGCCGAAGAACGTTTTTATGAGGCACTTATTGATTTAGTAACCCGGTCTAAATAGAGATTAAATGTTTCTATAAATTCGCTACACATATTACATTATTATGTACATTATGTGTACATACATCGCATTAATGTGTACATTATGTACAGTATACACTAGGATTTTTTAAATCGCACGACCAGCCCCTACTGATCTTACTTCTCTAAAGGAAGGCTGCAAAATCAACATACGGAACTTACCGATAATTTCTTAGGTTACCATATTCTAAATTATGTTCTTTCTATGTTATTTAAATTTGACTACTATCAATTCTTTCATAAGCTTGTTTTTGTTTTCAATTTGTAACACAGATTTAGGTAAGTCTTAATATACACTCGGTTCCAAAAATTACGGGTCAGTCACAAAAATTGAAATACCTCCAGAACTGTAAAAGCTAGATCAATGAAATAAAAAACAGAATAAAGACTTTTTAGTTGCGCTTCTAATAGCATATTATTTAAACTGGTTGATGAAAAAAACTTCATTAGAAAAACAAAATTTAAAAAAATGACTATTTTTAAAAACAAAATTTTTGTTTCATGCCATTATGGATGCTTTCCATTTCTATTCTGTCACAAAAAAAATTATCGTGAACGTCTTCCACGTGCATAATTATTATTCTGTGAGGTGAAGCATTGCAGTCACGCTAGAGGAATGTACCAGAATCCTAACTTTTTTGGAACTTGGGCGGAGCCAGCGTGAAACAGCCAGAAACATTGGTGTATCTTTGTCGACTGTTCAGCGGGTAGTCCAGCGGTACCAAGAGACCGGATCACACCTTAGAAGACCAGGAAATGGCAGACCAAGATTCACAACGGCCAGGGAAGACAGACAACTGGTGGCTACAATGCTCCGAAATCGTTTTCAAACTGCTGTTGGTCTAAAAACTCACTTTATTCGCTTTGGAGGTGGCAATTTAAGCGCTCAAACAGTAAGAAGACGTCTTGCTGAAGCAAATTTGAAACCATTGAGGCCCGCAAATGGCCCCAAACTGGAACGGGGACATCGAATTGCAAGACAGAGATACGTGCGCGAACACCTAAACTGGACACTAGACGATTGGTCTAGGGTAATGTTCACGGACGAGTCTAAATTCATGCTTTATAAGCATGATGGTAGGCAGTTGGTGTACAGAAGACCAGGGGAGCGCTTCCATCAAGCGTGTGTGGAGGAAAAAGTGGCGTACGGTGGAGGCTCCGTACAAGTTTGGGCTGGGATTTCTGCTGAGGCCCGCACCGAGCTGGTGCTCATTCAAAATGGAACTCTAAATGCAGAGAGGTACGTGGAAGAGATCCTCAATGAACATGTAGGTCCTTTCATGGCCAGGATGGACCGGCATGGCATATTAATGCATGATAATGCGCGTCCCCATACCGCCAGAATTGTACATGACTACCTTGAAGAGGTCGGTATCGAACTCATGCAGTGGCCAGCGCGAAGCCCGGACTTAAACCCCATCGAGCACGCCTGGGACGAGCTTCAGAGATGCGTGAAAGGTCGAAACCCCCCACCAATCACGCTTCCCGAGCTCATACAAGCACTGGTGGAGGAATGGGAAGGTATTCCTCAGCACCGGCTCCGAAATTTGGTGTACAGCATGCCTAATCGCCTGGAAGCTGTCAGAAGAGCTCGTGGAGGCAATACAAAGTATTAAATGAAGAAAGTGATGAAAAACAGCAAAAAAACAATCATAAAAAAAATGTAATCTTAAGAAAAATATGACTACTTTAGTTTTTTTTAATTTAAGATTAATATTGTGGGTGTAACTAAGTTTTATTTTATTTTTTATCTGTATAATTAAATTCTCAATTGAACAGTCTTCGTTTCATTAGGATGGCATACGTAGTTCGGGAGATATTCGGGTTTATGTGACTGACCCGTTATTTTTGGAACCGGCTTTATGTAACTTGTCATGTATTTAAGTTGCGCGAAATGAATTGTATTATCGTGTCGTAAACTATTTAATTTATAGTATAATAAAAAAATGTGTATATATTTACGAACGTAAACATTTCATAAATCTACATTCAAGTTTTATGACTTTTAAGTTCATTTTTAAGCTACCCGTCATTTCACATCTTAAATACCTGGCCAAAACTTTATTTGAAAATAGAAACCTATCTCCAAAGTGAACTGTAGTACAATAGTGTACTATTCGATGTTGATATGATATGATATTGCATATTAGGCGCATTAATAAAAACAATTATTTTATAGACTTAGGATTATCTACTTCTTTTGTAATGCTGAGGTATGACTTCAAATTGTAATGTAGTTATAACGAATGCGTGAAGCAGTGAGCGGCTTTTCAATTTATTACATCAAAGAAAATAAACAGTGAATAGGAGGTTGATAAGTTTTTTGTTCAAACTTAATTATTTTTTATAATTCTATCACTATTACACACACATTCATCTCACTGCTCTTATAGTTGAAAAGAAATCTGTGTTCCTGATAATATGAGAAGGTACTGATTTCTGTAACATAGGTCAGGAGCTAAGCTCAGAATTCAGGTATTGCACATATTGGTGTCCTTTTTAAGTGGTTAAATGATAAAAAAAATGTTTTTATTAGTCGTTTATTTCTTTTTCTGACCTTTGTTGTTGCTACTGGCACTAAAAATATACAAACTTAACCTTAACATTGTGTCTCTACTGCTCTAGACATCGTTAACATAGATGAGAAACATCCACAACGCATCAACTTCAATGTGAGAAGAATTGATGACTAAGAGTTTTAGTGTCTTCGATAACACACCAGATTTAATGGTCATGTTATTAACATAGCTTGTTATTGGTTTAATTATACTGGATACTGATTCAATTATGTTAGTAGGTAGTATGAGTATACTAATTGCTTCATTATACCCTTACTATTTGTATTTAGTAAGGAATTAATTATTTTAACGAAGTTACCAGGAACAGCTGTAGACATTAAAAATAATGAGTTACAATTTGATTCGAATTTTAAATATGTATGTTTTCATTATCGTCGTTATTGTTACAATAATTTTTGTCTATAAAAATATCGTTAAATGTCTTGGCCTGTTTTTTGAAACCGAAACAACTTTTAACAAAACTTTGTGAATTCCTCACTCATAGGTACTTAAAACTAAGTAAAACCTGTATTTCGGCTTACGACGCCATTACCCAGTTTTAAACTTAAAAAGCATTGGCAAACTACGTTACTTGCAAATGTAGGTACAATAATTTTCTAGTATGACTATTAATAAAAATTAACAACATTCAAAGTGTGAAGTGAGAAGTGATCCTCTCGCTGCGTGAATATGCACGTGAGTGGAGTGTGTATGTGTGAGTTCGGGTGTATGTGTATGTGAGTATGTAGTTCGAGAGGATGTGTATGAGTTTGAGGTTAATAAAACAGTATTTTTTAAGTTTGGATGGGAATTAAACAAATAACAATGTTATTATTATTACTCATAGCTGACGAGGTGGATATATTTTATTGTACTTTGAGTGAATTCACAAATATAGCACTTCGCAAAATTTGTTACCAATACCTACATCGGTAATTAGTTTTTTTAGAAAAATGTAACTACAATATCGTATTGGATTAGTCTGTAAGGATATTGTAAGAAAGATATATAAATACATACATAGATAAATAAATATACAAATTATAACATATTACAACTATATTTTGACACATAAAAGTGTTTTTGTTGTGTGCTTTTTAATAAAATAGAAACGGATTTTAAGAAAACCAACAATCCATTTCTAAAATAAACGTCTGTAGTTAGTTAGTTTATTAGCTATTCATAAAGGCACAGATGTTAATAAAAACCACCTGGTTGATTTATACCACCGTTAAATCTTAAAAAGGTACCCCGACTTGTTGGAAATGTACCACATAGTTTTACGGAAGATTGGTGACAGTATTAGGATAAGTTAATTTTTAAGTTATTAAGAAACTTATCAAGATTCTAAAAGGAATAAATTAATACTGAGTTGTTAGTGCAGTTGTGATTTTATCGCAAATCTGGAGAAAGACGCTGATAACATAGTATAGGACGTGCACAGGCCAGGAGGAGTGATGATTTGCGCAAGATTTCTGGTTGGAGCTATTATAGATGTCAGAAGCCAATGAAATATGACTTGATTGATGATGATCAGGTTGATGATAATGCCGATAAGGTACAGTTATTCATTCCGGACATCTGACTCACAACATCGTCTAGTCCCAAACTAAGCACAGTTTGTATTATGGGTACTAGACAACTGATATAAATACGTAAACATACATTTTTTTTTGTTAATACATACATATTATACATAGGAAACACCCAAACTCCGAAACAAATATTCGCAGATCATACAAACCTTTGGTCCGACTCGGGAATCGAACCCGAGACCTCTTGATCTGTTGATCAAACAGCCACATACGCTTACTACTATACCAACAAGTCAGTCACTATTTATAAACCTTCTACATGTTTAGTTTTATTTTTTGTGACTAATAAAATATGTACGAATACGTTTATTCAAACAAAAGTTTCAATGTTTTCTAGTCCGACTATTTTATAGACACACTAAAATATGCCTACTTTAGTAGAGTACTACACTAGAGCTGTCCCTTAACATACAAGAAAAAGATATCACGAAGATCAAGATTAATTTGTTCTCAAGCTAATCTAGAAATAAAAACAAAACAAGGTAGTATATTAACTGTTTATCATACCGCCCAAGTTGTAAAGCGGTTCAAGGAAACAGGTTATTTCTGTACAGCGAAGGCTTAAACCAATCTACTTATAAATACCCTGTTTAGTTACTCAATCTCACCATAATTAGGGTTCCCGCACAAGATAAGGTTTTATTTCAATAGAGGGGTAGTAGTGCTTATTAGAGTACCTACTTGTTTGACTAGAAGTGGTTGGTACATTGCTTTTAGATATATGAAGTACTAGAGGTGGATTAAATCATACCATTATTAATGTTGCTATGTGAAGAGTAATTGACCACCTTCAACAAGAAACAAAGTATCTCTACTCCACTACAGTAGCTGGTGAGAGCGTAATAGATAGTTACTTACGAATTTATAATATTAGTATGGAAGTATAGATTAGTCATTACTAAAAAAGCACGTCATAGGAAATACATTTATATACTTTGTCCTGTTAGTTAACAAGACAATACTTTTGGTTGTCTAAAATATATAACGAGTTTAATAGAGTTAACAAGGACAGTCAATCCAGACGTGTTAACGGAAATATCATAAACATTTAGAAATTACATGCCACCATCCGTATACCGCTAGTACTTATAATAAACAGGGCTGTGAAGGCTTGTTGATAGCACCGTTTGATATTAAAATAGCGTCATAAGTGCGAGAACTTATATTACGCGATACAAGCTCAATAGTTACATAGTAGTTTGGCTACTCTACGCTAGATGTCACTGCAACACGATTACTGGATGTGGGTGTCACGGGAATTTTGGTGATACTTTTTATAGACCTTATTCTAATTCACAACTGTCTTATTGCTTACTATCCTTTGCTCGCGGCTTCGCCTACGTGTTCTTCTGAATATATAACTTTGATTGCATTTTTCACTCCCCTCGCGGTGGAATTTTCCAAAATTCTCTCTTAGTGCTCGATTACGCTCATCAAAAAACACACATGCTAAATTTCAGCTTCCTGCGCTCAGTTATTTCTGCTGTGCGTTTTCTGTCAATCACTTGTAACGGAACAGTTTTATATATATCGATGGCATATTACTTTAATTGCATTATTTCTGATAGGTATTCTGCGAAAAGTCAAAACTCCGTGAAATACAATTTAACTCAATGTCTTATTTACAACTATTGATAATATGACATACCTAATCTAAATGTTATGTCAGTCCGTCTTTCTGCCTGTATGTTTATTTCGGTTACAGCTCTAGAACCGCTATACCAACTTCGATGAGACTTTCACTCTCAGGTAGCTGATAATATATAGAGTAACTTAGGCTACTTTCTTTAGACTAGATTTACCCCGAGGCCGCGTTTGTTGTTGTAAAGGTACAAGAACAACAATCTATGTTTTATAGATATAAAATATAGATTCAAAACTTTATCTAATTAACTAATGTGAAGTATTTTTAACAATTGTCGGTAACAAAAAGTCGTTCTAAAGCTATTTATTTTAAAAGTTATTTTATTTTATAATCTCTAAAGATAATCTCAGGAATGTACGGTAAAAATCCTTTGATTACGAAACACAGACATTAAAATAGTTTCGTAGCAGATGCTGTTATTATTTTATTTTAATACATACATTGTTCGTAATCTCAATATTTGTAGGAAATGGAATTAAAATATTTATAATAGTTTAGGTTTGCATTCTGTTCTCACAGAAGTTATGTACGCGTTCTCATTAAATATGTACTATTATGAAGAATTTTCGTTACATTATTGAAATTTTATATGAAGATTATTTGAAAATCTGATCTGTCATCGTATGGCTATTAAACTGTAGTCTTTTATTACATCCTCTTGTAGTTTTTTATTAAAATTGAAACTTCTTTCATCAAACAAACGGTTACACTCAATCCCTACTAATATTATAAATCCGAAAGTAACTCTGTCTGTCTGTTACGCTTTCACACCTAAACCACTGAACCGATTTTGATGAAATTTGGTATGAAGATAGAACTGAACTTGGGAAAGGACATAGGATACTTTTTACCGCGATAACCGACATACACGCGAGCGGAGCCGCGGGCGAAAGCTAGTGAATAATATTGTCATACTCAATTATTTGTAACTAGCTTTCCGCCCGCGGCTTCGCCCGCGTGGAATTCGTTTATATCGAGCGACACGGTAAGGTAGATTAAACAATCTTACATGATTTTATGTTTGATAATAAGGAACTTTGACAAAAACTTTTGTCCCCTATTTCAAACCCTTCTACCTTTATTTTCACGATAAAAAGTATCCTATGTCCTTTCCCAAGTTTAGTTCTATCTTCATACCAAATTTCATCAAAATCGGTTCAGTGGTTTAGACGTGAAAGCGTAACAGACAGACAGACAGAGTTACTTTCGCATTTATAATATTAGTAGGGATATAAGCATTCGTGCTGTCGTATATCGCTGGTAAGTGTGAGACCGGAGGCCCAATGACGCAAAATGCCTTCATTGCTAAACCGCAGAACCGATTTTCATGAAGACATAAGCTGCTTTCAGTCGCGATAACCATCATAAGGCAAGTCTGAAGTCTATTATTAAAATGTAAAAAATTCCAACTATTTTAAGGAAGGCAATCACTTAGCTTGTTCTTAATTCGGCTTTGCATGACTATAGTAAAACTGTTTTATTTAACACGCCAACTGCTATCAAAACTGTGGCCTTAGGGTCATCAGCTTTATCTTATTTTTTCAATCCACATTTGATATTTCATCTGTCTAAGAAGCAACAGTGGTCTCGAATATTTATTTGACATGTTTTGATTAAAGCCTCAGATATCGGTAGACAGCCATCCTGCAGATATCGCTCTAGAGATGTTCACATCGTATTCGAGTGATTGTTGTAGAAATAGAGGTAGAGTCGTAAATAAGAGTACAGTTTTAGTCATATTTCTTTTGTATTTATAACTAATACCACTTTTGCAAACGAATACCGTATCTAGTTTATAGGAACTAAGGGATTAATTTATTTTTATAGCTCATTAACACGTTATAAAACAATTTTCTTAATTAACATATTATAGACATATTGGAGTAATTCCAACAAATATTTAATTAAATACAAAATAAAATAAAATACAAGAAATATAAAATAAAAATCAATGACAAAATAGATACAAATTACATTGCAGTTGATTTTGCTGTGATATTTCGTATTTTTATTAATTATTATTTTATTTTTCAAATCACTGTACAGTTAAATGACCAAATATCTTTCTAGGAATGAATTATTCCTAGAAAGATAGTTTCAATTTATTCTTACAAAGTGGTAAACGTTTGGAATAAAATGGTACATGCAACACCAAAATAATGATTATAAAATATGTACATATTATTATTACATTTAGTAACGCATATATCAGCATTCACAACCCATAACATCCCACTGCTGGGCTTGGGTCATACGTCACCACACTGGTCTAGTGCGGGGTGTGGACTGACAAAACAATGTTGATACTCCGTAATTTTACCTTTGGATGTTATTCACAACTTCCAACTAAACTTCACGACTTTTGTCCTATGATAACAACCTTGTCCGAGTGTTTAACGTGCCCTCCGAATCACGCAGACGCTCATGGTACCACGCCGCTTACGGTCACCCATCCAGGTACTGACCGCGACGTCGTTGCTTACTTTCTCATAAACTTAAATATATTTACTTGTCTCTATATCCATGTATGTATCTATATTCATACATCAACATAATATTTACATAATCATTCAAAAATTATATTAAAAGATGTGGTAACGTCTACAATCAAGTTTATTGCTGGGCCCCATACAAATGTTAATTATGTACATACTTGATTTAATTTATATTACTTGATCATTATAAGTATTTCAATAAACTAGTTCACCAATAAATTTTTTTAGAAGCTAAAAATAAGATATTGAAATTGAATCATTATTATTATTTTTCGCGTAGGTGATATTATAACGTTCACACATTATCAAGTTACAAAGCGGTAGAACCGCCTTACGGATCCGATTACCGTTTATACGAAAACTATTTCTATATATGGATATTTAAACTGCCTATATTTATTTCAAAACTCTTATAGCATCAATAAAATAAATCTCATAATATTTACATCTCGATCTTTCACATAAATCAAAGAGTCACATAAAAATAACGGTGCATGCAAACACAATACACAACAATACTCTTTCGATGTCAATTGGCACAAAACAGTTAGAGGTTTTCGAGACGACTTTTGCGAACATTGGTTATAAACTGCAATAAACATTAACCAGTTAGAACATTGTGCCGCGTCACAAAACAAAGCGTTGTCGCGAGCTCGTAAACAATAACATAACTAGTGGTAGATCTTTCAAAATAACAGTCTTTGTGAACAAACCCTTTGGGAGCTTTTCGTAATGACGGATGACTCACTAACCTATAAACCGTGCCACTTACAAATACACAAACATTTACTATTGTTGTGTACCAAACGTGGACTTACTTGAATGTAATTTTATGTTCGTCATGTAGAATAGTGTCGCCTTCAACACTTAATTTATTATTTTGTTTTCATTGTTTTCCCTGGGCCTTTTATGTTGTCTCAACTATAAGGTATCAATTCTATTCTAAGATTTTATACAATCCGTACTTTCACAATAAAATTATTAATTGGAGAGTAACTCTGTCTGTCTGTGTGTTACACTTTCACGGCTGATGCGCAGCACTGATTTGAATGAAATTGGGCAGATTACTATAAAGGAAATACAATGCTTTTTACCACTATAACCGAGATACACGCAGGCAGAGCGCGCGAAAGCTAGCCAAATATAAGTATATACATATATCTATATTCTACATTGCTATCGAACAATACAATCTGTTTTAGTTATGTACCTTCCAATTTATGAGTACAAGTAGCTTTAAAGCATTCCCTGTGCGCAGGAACGAGAGGCATTTTTGTCGAGCGCAATATTCTTATGAGTTTCTAAACATGACCATTCCATTTAAATCTAAGCTCCAACTATGAATATACTTATAATTTTATTACGCTATTATTCTTCATAGACCAAATACAGTATAATTTAAAATGTTTAAAATAGTTCGTCCGAAAATCAAGATAAATATCAAAATATGAAACACTAAATTAGGCATTACGGCTTTATAGATACATAGATAAGATTAATCGTTCATTGTACAATTAAATTATGTTAGTTATATCATGAACAGAGTAAACAATGGTTTTAATTAGTTAACTTCTCCGCTGCTGATTCATGTGTACAGTTAAGTCATTTAAGTGTGTAAGTTATTTAAATGTTGCAATTGTTAGAACATTCCATGCCCCTCGTGTATTAAGTAAATCTAATATTCGCAGTAACTTGTAAATCTTAAACTATCTAACTGCATATAAATACTTAGGTACCTCAATTGTGACGTTCGTAGATTTGACTTGATATTCCAATCAGTCAGTTAATGTCAACCAACATCCTTAGATGCTCTTAATTTAATCTGACAGTGTTGCAGGACATGTAATTTCAACGTTAAAAAGACCGACCATAGACCCATTAACTGTCTATCGGATCACGACACTTCGTCTCAATAATGTGTTACGTATACAAATCCCCAAATCGAGTGCCGCTTTGGTAAGCTTTTTCCAATAAAACTATCCATAATCTTACAACATCCTATCGTAAGAGGCTTGAATTCAAGCAAAAAATATGTAGTTGTTCTCAGCCTACCACTGAATTTTTATGAATTATTTTTATTAAACAAAAATTAACAATTACTGAACTATTTCACAATGAATCTATTTGATTCAATAATTTACATTTTATTTACCATAATTCAACAGTTTGTCACTTAAATAACATTATCTAGAAGTCGTAAATATCGGCCATTATCGAGAGCCCTTCAAAATTCCACGCGGTGTTTTTGAACGAACGCGAGAGAATGACACGTCAACTCCATCCACTAAGAAAAATATTGAGACAACGGCTCGTGGAGTGCCCTCCGCGGCGACATAATGGCTTTTCATTGAATTCCTCTTGGTTTCTTTTGTTTATATCCCATAATGTTTCGATTGGAGCATGATGGAGGGCGCCCGTGATTACTTTAATAACAATGACGACCGGTACAAAGGACGAGACCACTAAAATTATGTGCAGGGTCGCTCTCTATAGTTCTCATGCCCCTCACGTAGGTAGAGCGAACCGTGGTAGGCTCGCTCTATGACGTTTACCTGCCTCCAACTCAAATATAAATATTATCAACATAAAAATAATGAGCCTTTCATAGAAACCATTAGCTTTAGACTTGATAGTTGTGTGATAACCGAGTATGTGACTAGACTAATTTGGGAAACATTTTTTTAATTATCTCTTTGATAAAAAAGAATATTACAAGAACAAGTTAAACGTTAACAAATAGATAGATGGTGATTATACCGATTACTTTGTCTTAAGGGTGACCGTTGTCGATCGTTGCAATCGCTTTTGTATCTCTTTATGAACGTGAATAATACTACAGACTGTGGTCCGCAGTATTAGGTATGAAATTCCCAACACAAAGGAAACGAAATGCATTTCTTTGCTTTTAACATAGAATAAAGGTGTAGTCTCGCTCGTACCCGATATGTATGCAACGCAGCAAAGGGACACGCTGTTTGATATGGTTATTACATCCTTTGTGGCAAGGATAAAGAAGCCGGTGTGAGCGAGACTAGGCGACGCTCACAGATTTGTCTTCGTGATACGCTAAAATTCGAAAAAAAAACTCACTTGACAAGAGGATACAGAGTCGGTCTCCTTGGAAATGATAATGTTCCATAAAAATAGGAACCTGTTTGGAAGATGGCCTTAGAATAACTAAATTTGGTGTGACTAGACTAGACGCCATTCATCTTTGCGACGTCATTCATGACATGATAAATTTATAACGAAACAATAGACAGCAGCCGTCAGTTATTGAAATTGTAAAGTGAGAACAATTTCGTATTCCTAAAACAACAATAAAGCTTTTTTATCCGGTATTTATATAAATCCGGTTTTAGCTCAAGCCGTCTCTCCTCATAGGTGGTTTGTTGGATGTCTCATACGTCAAGTATGAAATTCAGTCAGTCTTTAGCGTAAGCACCATGACAAAACTGCTACCTAAGACACTACAAAAGACATGATGTATAATGGCTGTTTACTGTCTTCTCTTCGTAGCAAAGAATATTTAATAGATTTATGTATGAGCGTCTTGGTCCGACGAGCATAGCTGCGAGCGATTCCGACACGATAATCGCAACACTGAGGATGTCTTGACATTTCTTTTCTTCGGAGCGATATCTAGCAGTAAATAAACGTGCATAGACATCAGTGAGAGGCTGACACCGTGCTATTATATTATTTGCGTAATTGCAGTCTACGACCTGAAGTACTGTACGTGTTCCAGCTTGAGATGCTAATGCGTTCCTGTCGGACGGAAATTACTTACATGTTCACGTATTATTAATAAACTAAACAAACATTGCATAATGTCTAAGATGAACCGTTGGTATGTTAGCTTAATTCTTATAAGTTTAAATTGAGATATTTTAAATGTAAATACCGTATATAATAATACCGATATAGGAAATCGGTGTATGCAGTCTCATACACAAACACTGGTATGATATAAACCTAATGAAGCGTAGAAAGTCAACAACGAAATGTGAACCTCAGCAATATTTGTAAAATGTTTTATGGTGATAAGTGTTGAGCCGGTTTTTAGGTACCGTACATAAAGTTCTATCTATGAGCTGGATATGGCAAAATTTAGGTGAAGATTAAAGTTCACTCAACCCACACTATATGTTCACTGAAACATCATACTAAGGCACGCAGTGACAGTCACTATGAATTTTATACATAACCTTGTTTTCAATAATGACGTTTAAGATTGCAGGGACTGTTAAAACTGTACGTAGGTATACCAACCCGAGAATGAAAGTTTATTTTTGTTTACAAATAATTATAACGAATAGTGATACACAAACACATATTTAAAAAAAAAGTTAAAGCCTAAAAAACATTTTTTTATTTATGAGGTCATATTGACAGATTAAACACAAACATTCAAATAAAAAAATTACTAATACTTGGTATATTATGTGCTACTAATTAAAAATTTATACAAAATTTCCATGAAACAACGAAAATTATTATAAAAAAGTAGAAAAGTATGAATGATATTGATTCATTTAAAATTTATTTTTAACTTAGCCAATAATTATGAAGTTTGAATAGAAAACATTTCATATTCGAGGAAATCATGGTATGAAACAGAAATAGGTACTTCACAAATTCATTTATCAGAGCTATCACTACTCACGTTATCAATACAACCTCTTCTAGGAAGAACTGTACCGTTGTATATCTAATCTAGATCTGCGTTTGTTTTATACGAGCATAAGTTACGAAGCTATCAGGCAGTTAGTATCCATATATCAGACAATGTCCATTCGGAATGAAGCGCTGCTAGATTAAATCTATGGTCTTCTATCAGCTGCGTCCTGATTTGTACTAAATATTTTATTTCTTGAGATACTTTTAATGTCTTTATTCGAATGAAATAAATGAAAATCTAGAAAATATCATGCCTTCTAAAATGCGTATTAAGCAGTACCTTAAACCAATACCTGTTAGGGCTAATTCTGTTGTAGACATTACTATACTAAAATTTGTTGTTGAATTATTAACTTGAAAACAATGTAAGTCTGTGATCAACTTTTATTTGGTGCTGAACTAAACATAGAGAACGTTAAGATTTGAGATATCAAAAATGAACTGTAAGCAAATGGAATTAAAGTATATATTCCTACAACAAATGTTATTGAATTTTAGTTTAACGATGTTAACGATAGAATTATTACCATTATCTTTTGTTTATTCCTAAAGTAATCTATGCATAGCAAGTTGGTTTACTTCTTGACCACAATCCTGCCCTCCACTTCTCACCTTCACCATACAAAAGACTTACATCCGTAGATATAGTCAAACAGTGAAACCTTTACCAGGGTCATTCAATACAGTTATTCTTATGACATCAGCTGTATTTACAAGTAGGAATCTTACTTTTCTTCTCTTTAGATGCTTCTACAGTGAGTGCCAATCAGTTTTGCCCTGATAGTTTTTGCATTGTTTGGTGGTCTCTACTATATGATAAAATTAATATTGTAGATTAAATCAAATAGTATTTAGAATGTAAACCATACTTTTACACTCATTTTATAAATGTTCGTAATTTATAATAGTAGCATGGAATGGTTCACTCTTTCTGTTACGCTTTCACGGTTACACTGCTGCTCCGATTTAAATCAAAGTTAGCATGAAGAATAACCGACGATACACGCAGACGGAGCCACGGTCAAAAACTTATTTCCCATCAACCCCCATAAACCCGATAAAAAGCATACTCATTTGAGAGGATGCAAACGAATCGTACAGTAATCGTCTTTAAAAAACCATCACAGTTGCTTACAAAATATTACCCACAATTTTATTAACAGTAATATTCTACGTAATATTTAGTGTCGGTAACTATAAAACGATAATTTAAACAAAAATAAAGTTTGCAAATATATAATTGTTTAGATCTTTTTTCATCCTTTTTCAGAAAGTGCAATTTTAAAACGCTTATGTTTACTATATAGCGTTGTTAAACGCGCCGACTTTTATTACGGTCAGGTACCAAAAAAAACTACAAATTAACGGTCCAAAGGGTTTCGCAAAAGAGTTGCAAATAAGTAACAAAGACAATAAACGAAAAAGGACTGTCTCTTATTTGTTACCCTTAATGTTGTGACTCGAAAACCGTTAGTCCGGTAAAGGGCTTTTATTGCAGCGCATAAATACTTTGCAGTTTCTGTTTACAATTTGAGAATTTCGCCAATTAAAGACAAAGGGTGAACTAACGGGAAATAATAAAGGATGAAAGTGTTTATAGTTTCGAGGAAAGGCCTGAAAACAGAAGCGAAGACTCGAATGTGTTTATAAACTCTTTACAATGCTTGCAATAAACATGTTCATAGACCGTTAGTAGGTAGAATGGACAATCTGTCAACTAAAATGCGAAATTGGCAATTTATTTCTGTAAAAAGTATATATATAAATTAGTAGAATGCAATAAAAAGTTAACAAGAGACCCCTTGTCTATTGTTCATATAAATTTTAATGTTTGAATATACCCGAACGGGTTTTGTAAATTTTGGAAGAATTGGCTTTGGTGTTGAATCTGTTGTTGACATCACCAAACTAAAATTCACTAAAACTTAATGTTGGATTATACATTACCGAGGGAACGATAAGCGCTACCGTGGAAGTTAGGCAGTTGGTTAGAACCACAAATGTAGTAACTTGAACTCACTAAATGTCTAAAATCATCCAATATGAAAAATGGTAGAACTAAATGCTGCTTTTTTTTAAACCACTAAACAAATTTATAACCATCTACGGTCCACATAATAACCAACAATTACAAGAGTCTTCCTTTAGTTGGTTAAAGAGAACTTATTCTTTTTTTTATGCATATTTATGCCTATCAAAGTAAAAGCAGGAGCTTTTACTTTGAAAGGTATCTAATCAAAGTATCTACTTTGATTCTTGAAGAAGGTCATAGGCTACTCTTTACCACGATAACCGACGAATTATCATAATCTTTTCTAGCTTACATCTGGTTTCAGTCAAACACATCAGTCATCGAAAGTAATTTAAAAACAACTGAACAAAAGCAATTCTAACCAAGTAACACCTATAACATCCAAAGTTAATTTCAGCTCGCACCGAGACCTAAAGAGCGAACTATTTTAACAATAATAAACTCTGTTACAGTGTTCCATATAAACATATGGTTTTATGCATGACAACGAAATTTACTGTTCTAAAGGTCGCTAAAGCCTCTGACAATGAAGTACATTGTCATGCGCTTAAAGCACGTCCGAGTGAGGCGCTTTGAGTGACAGACAAATAAAAGTAGACAAAGAAATGATGGCGCGCCGTTGACGTGAACCGTGGACGTTGATCTTGAGTTGCACTGAAAACATCTTCTGAGCAGTTCTCACACTTTGATTGATTGAACGAGACCAATCGAAAGTTACTAATACGATCTTGAAACAATATTTTATCTGATTTATTGGTAAATCTGTTATAATCGATAATACTTCATGGAGTCCAAAGCAAATTTCAATTGTAAAACTATAGTTTACTGAATGTCCGGCCGTGAGTTCCCAGATGCAGTAAGCTTTCTGTAGCACGGCGCAGCATGGGAGGGGGCCGGACCACCAGCGCAGCGCCCGCGCCGCTGATCCGCCGCATAATTATTATGTACCAACACACTCACTCACATGCATTCAGACACACACATATACACACGCGACCGCACTCCTAACGACAAAACATTAAATTAAATTTTATCTGCCTTGTAAATTTCATGGACACTGATTGTGTTTTCGGCGTGTAGACTTAACCTCAGCACTTACATTCAAGAAACAGACGAAGCGTTCACCGGTAGCGATATTAAAATCGGATGCGGTCGCTCTCTAGACCGTTTACGACCACTTTGTAGCGGTGATGGATATTAATCGCCAGAATATAAAAGCTATCACTAAATAAATAATATCATTTTATCTTTGTCTACATCAAACTTTTATAGTTATGACCCTTTGCATTCAATTTGTAAAAACAGAGTAATGTGTAGCAGCAATATTCGCATTCCTTAAATTTAAGACGTTCCAATCAAATATGGCTTCTATATTTGCTCAGTGAAATGTCAAAATGTGTCGTGAGAACTACAGTGAGGAGTGCCTGATGGCGCGAGCGCTTCGTGGCGGACTGGTCACGCGAGCGTACACTTGTACCATGCACCTACTACGAGTACACCATAATTCTGCACTATTTGTGAAATAATTATTTCACCCTGGGGCCTGTTAAAATACTCATAATTTCAATATTCCGGCAACTATTTAAACCTATTTTGATATTAAATTGACGTATTATTTGTCTTGAAAATTATTGAGTTATGCTTTCTAGAATGAGTTAGTTCTTAATTAGTCGTAATATAATAAATGTTGTACATAAACATATGTACAAATCACAATTTTGATTCATCTCAACACCACCCGACGGTAGACTGGTAGCATTAAGTCTGTCATTGTACATTTTGTGCTTAAAGTTGTTAAATAAAAATAAAAACCCTTAGGCCTTTCTATGGGTGTTATTATTTTTACTTGCTTAAAACTTAAAAGGTTGAGTTTCCTAAAAGCAAACAAAATTTTCATATAAAAATGTAAGGTAACTAAATAATTATTGCAAATGATAGAATTGTAAGGCATCTTCACAGTTGCAAGTAAGTGATACGAGGTTAATAAACTCTTATATCCCAGGAAAGCAGTGATGATAGAGGACCATCTCACATAACTTTCTCGACATGAACGATAATCGATGATTCATAATTGAGACTTTGAACTGTTCTAAATCAATAGATAACTATGAAACATGATCTCATAATTACTGGCGAGCCAACGTCGGTACAAACCAACAAAGCAAACGGGAAGACTGTAATTCAACAACCCATCTGTGGAGGCGACCCAGTAATGGCCATCTAAATCACTGGACGTAATCGCAACAGTGATTTTAACAAGAGGTCACGACGCACTCCTATTGAGTAATATTTATGAAGACAAAAAGTCAGACTCCGCTTCAGAGTCATTTATTTGCAATCACTTTTTGGTCAATTACACTGTCACGTCACCAAATTCTGTATAAATAGCAAGTTGTTTTTGTTGCTATCAATCTATATTTATGAGAGCTGTATCTGAGTATGGGACGATCAACAAACAAAAAAATTAAAGAAAAAAACTCGGCGTCCTTTTAAACCAAGGAGTTTCGTATCTGAGTAACGTGTTTTGAGACACATTAAGTAGATAATGCTGACACAATGGTTTAAACATAAATTGTTAAGTGACCTGAGTACCGTAGTTTACTTGATGACTAGACTACTTACACTGACTGCGTATCTTTATCTGGTAGCATTGATGCCATGAAACATGTTCATAGCGTTTAGATGTAGGTGGCTTCCGTGTCTGAAATTGAAAGCAAATAGCTCAACGGATATAGTTATAGTTTCCTTTTAGGAGATTATGTTTCACATATCTTCTCAGAATAGGTACATATCACAACACACCAATTCGATTACATTTACTAGCTGAAATCAGAACCCATCCATGTTTTAAATTTTAAAGTATGTATTTAAGATTTTTTTAGAATTGGAGTAAAAATGCGTTTCTTTAATACACTGCGTAGGTACTCTGTTTTAACAAAATTGATTGTAATCACTCTCGTTTTCTTTATCTATAAAGTAAATTTTTAAACGGCATACCTTACCCACAATAAATTGATGTAAATTACAGAAATCGCCGTAAAATGCCTGAGCGATTCAACATAGCTGCGCGAGCGAGCGTAGGTAGGCAAAAGGAGCGCAGTACGATAGATCCAACTCGGTGTTGTGTGCGTGCATACACGCACCACACCTCTGTCTCCCGAAGTACGGCCCGGCTTCGCGGTGTCCGTCAGGAACAGGTAGTGTTGTGTGTTGTGTATAAACAAATAACAAAATCGACTTGTCTTACAGAGCACGCCAAGGTCGGCTCGCCTTGACCGTACCCGCGCCTCTCCGATCCCGCCCGCGGCCGCCGTCTATCCAGAGTCCACGTTTTATTTTTTATTCTTCAAATCCCTTATTTATTGTGATGGGTGAGTATTTGGGCGCACAGTTTGTATAAGCAATCAATTTTATTCATTTAGAAGAGCCGAGACCCATACTAACCGAGAATAAAAAGGTATTATATGATGGTGGAGATTCCGGAATCACCATAATCTATTACATGACTCAAGAGGAAAAAACAAATATTTTCATGGCGACACGCTTAAATTTCAAACAAAATAAAAATATGTATCCGGCAAATAAAACTAAAACATCAAGACTATAACCTAACAAACTTGGAGAACGTGTCCGTGAAATCGATATTTCAAAGTTTGATTCCTCGTTCGATTTCGTGATGAATGGTAGATGATATTCGATAGTAGATCGTTTAGTGAATGGGGAACGGAAGTGCAAGTACTCCTGTCGAACCAAATCGACTACGACTATCAAGTCGACCGCAAGACGTAAGCCGCGGGAGTTTCCACAAACTCCGTCTGTGACAAATCGCTCGCCCTGACCGTTCTGCTTTACGTTAACAATAATATCGTCTTAATTCAATTAACGCTTCAGTGACCATCAAGTCATGTTAACGACACCAAAAAAAAGTGATAACTATAATCATTAATTACTTTTTTTATCATCCGGTGTGAATTCGCAATTTATCCTTTTATATTAGTAAGATTTTACGTTACTTTACGACAGGACGATAACACATCTTAACAAGACACAATGCAAAAACTTATTACTGACTAAAATTGCTATGCCTAAAACTGAACAATTCAAGGTATTCTAGGCATGAACCAAAATCTGCGTGGCTTGAGAGAAAAAAATACTTCTCAAACATTATCATACTATACGTAAAGTATTAAGTTTTATCAATATTGTAAATCATTAATAAAGGGAATAGGTCAAACACGTAACATTTAGCATCTGTACCTAGGTTCTTACATTATGCATAAAACTGATTTCTAAGTTTCACAGGTTCGAGAGTATTATCGAGTATTATAGAGAGTATTATCACTAGCAAAATTGAACTCATGATAACAGCAATATAGTAATTACGTGAGTAGATAATATTTAAGACAAATTACACTCGAATAGATGAAACTTTGATACTGTTTGTCCGAAGACGATATTGTAACCTAGGACTCAGTATTCTTGAATTCAAAATCACTAATAGTTATACCGGAGGCCACGTTAAGCAGCCGGTCCAGAAACTATTTAGTTTCATACATGGAACTGGTGGGAATACATATTTGACATGAAGGTTTACTCTTGGTAGTTACATTCAGCAAAATCCACATAGATCAGTCATTGGTTCTAAGATATCCATGGAATTTATTTACCACAGATCGCCGATATTTATTAAAACTCACAGGTCGTACTACCAGAAATTCTATGAAATTCTTGAACACTGAATAAATATTTCAATGTTTTGTAGTTACAATAGCCAGCTATCTGGTATATAATTACAATGCACGTACTTCACACTAAAAATAAATGCAACTCAACATTCCCATACGTGCATTCTGTGAGACCTAGTTCTATTCTAAGAAAAACGTTGCCCTATACTGTGCAATATGTACCTACTTTATATTAAATAAAACAGTAATTTTATCCATTTCTTATAAGGATATGTTGTGATACTCAGATAATTAAAACTAAAATATATAAATACATCTCAAAAGTGTAGATTTTTGGCAATGGGACTTTTAGAAAATTAAACACTAAGTGCAGCTTATTCTAAAAAGTATTAACTTTAAAATTATTTAAGATTATGCTAATAATAGCAAAATCTTAAATTATTGTACTAAGGGGTTATAGTACTTGTCCATGGAAATCTACAACTCTAGAGTCAAAATTGCAGTACTATTCTTTGAGATAGAGGGAAAAGAGTTAGTAGCTCGAAATCCTCTAACATTTTTTTTGTCAAGCTATTCTTTCGATAGAAAACAAGTAAATTGCTTGTAATCATGCAACGCTCAAAAAAAGGTTTTCTGTATGGCCAGTATTCCATTACAATATGTACTATGCTGACGCAGAACTAGTTCAAACGAGCTATGACTAGTGTGGGTCAATCTGCTGCTTTGTCTGCATTCACAAAAAGTATGGTGATCACTGCTCCTGGATTCCTCTTGAACACTCTTTCCATCAGGCAGAGTAAAGGAATTTTTACAGGCTCATTAAAAAATACCAAGTTCAGATTATAATGTAGTTCATATCTCCTGTTGCATGTATCTGCATGTGGTGATTTTCAACTACTTTATCTTACATTATCTTATCAAATCTGAATACATGATACATTTAACCATGAATTACACTTACAATATTCCGTATACAGCTTCTTTTGAAACGAAGGCAGTAATAAACATATACATACTGACATAGAATAGAATGGTAGAAAACAATTTAAGTAAATTATTTTGAGAAAAATTATTGGAATCAAATCTTTTAGTATATATTTTCTTAAATCACTATAACATCTGGCATAAACTTCAAACTGCATGCATCTATCCAAAATGTTTTAATCTTATGAGTAACGTGAATATCTTTAAATTACGCACGCAAATAGATGTTTTCTGTGTAAGAGAGCTACATCCGTTCAAAAAACATCTGTTGAGATAATGTTATCATTATCACTTATGTTGCTGTAGAAGCCTAGTAAGTGGGACATTCACGTTATGTTTTCTGTCAGATTATAACACCTACACAATAAGTGAAGAAATTTTTTGGAAGACAAATTACATCCATTTTGACAATATACTATACATTTCTAGAATGACGTCTACTTCTGGATATATGCATTCCCATAATTCTGCCACACCATCCTTTCCTGTGCTGTCCGCATCCAAATATATGCATTGATACAAATCTAGATTTTTCATTTCTTTTTTTTTTAATTATTAGTTATAACATTACCTAAATTAATATACATACACAGATTATCTCTTTTAAGCAGGTTTAAGGCGACTGAGAGGGATATATTAGTGCACAATAAAACTATTAAAATTTTCGGTTTTTTAAGACAGACACACATATACAATGCCCAATAGACAACAGCTAAATAAACGATAGTAACAAAAACTTCACATGATACTAAAGTCGAATAGGTACGTGTAGTAAGATTTTAGACGATGCAGCTAAACAAACAAACATTACAAAAAGCACTTACGGGGATTACACGTTGCCAGTTAACAAAACTACTTCAAACAACTAAAGTGCTTTTCTAAACACGCAGCAATGAAGAAATGAGTACCTAGTAATTTTTCACAATTATCATATTCTCAATTAGAAAATTGCTTGTAATTTTAAAACTCTTTCGTCATAGACCTTAGATTCTTGTTATTTTTTACCAAAAAAACATCATACCTCATAACAAGACAGTAGCTAACCCAGTATTAGAACATCGAAAACAAGAAAAAAAGTTGTAAATCGATCCATGACACGCAACGCTCGGATGTCGCATGCCGAGTGTTACTTTTTAACAGTATCAGTTTCAAATTCCTTATATTTAAAAATAGCTACTCCACGTTCCAGAATGAAAGAGAAATTATATGTCGAGAACGTTCAACTAGCGAAAACTAATCATTTAGTAACGTATGAAGGTCGAACTATGTCTAACAAAAAGTTAATTGAAGAACATCGTCTACAATGGCATCTTGTTATTTAATTTGTACAAAAACGTTCATAGACAAAACGAACATCGGATATTATTTTCTTGTAAAAACTTATTTTCTAATAAAAATCTTTCTCAGTTTCTTTTCGCATGTGTGGTTGTAGAAATTCGGGGAGTGACGTGGAAAGTGAACATTTGAAATCGTAATCGTAAGCGAAAGAACAGCTTCGATTACCTGTTTGTACGTTGTAATTAAATGCTCTCTCAACTTATATCGAGAAATGTATATCTTCGATTAATATACAAATTCTTCACAAACAAGATAATGGAGGTAGAGTTACAGCAGATTTTCTCACTAGTTCGATCAGATCGCCTGAGAAAATACATTTTTCCTTATAATAATAATTGTAGACACTACTAGGATAGCATATTGATTTTTTGCTATGAAATAGGATCATTAAAAGTCCACCAAGTGAGAGGCATCGGTAACCGCTTACCATCAGGCTTACAGATTATAAAGATATTTATAAAGCAAATTCTAAAAGTAACGTATTTATAGATGAAATAATGTTCTTTTGTTTAGTTAATCCAGGCGTTTATGTACATAGTTGAACTCACCGCCTCCTGCTTTCCTATGCAAGCCTTGACACATATCATCCTACAACAATGAACAAGAACATAGTAAACGTCAATTACTGCTTTACCCGTGTATCGCTGACTCAATCGTAGTCACATGCGAAATCGAACAACCGACATGGTGCGCCGCTTATGAGAACACAATTACAATCCATTATATTCGCCTGAGACCTTTTAGGGCTGAGCTAACCAGCTTACCGGATCGCCAAAGTAATGCGTAGCAGTCGGCAGACGAGAACACAAGAGTCCGTGTCGGGGCAAAGCAGAGGCACAACATTATGTCCCCACTCGCGTATTGTTTGTCACTCAGGTGGATTTCACGGCGACAAATGGGCCCTGGGAGTCAGGATAAACATACCACAACACAATGCCTCTCGTATAAAATTAAAACAAATGGCACTTAATAAACGTTTAGTGAGCTAGATAAAAGGGTAATTTTCTAAAGATGCGTGCTTGTACCGCTTCGTCTCATGCTTGTTCATCTGTGAACGACAGGATAATAGTATATTGTGAGTTCTTTAATGAACCGCTAACAAAAAAATTGAGCGGAAACTTTCATTATTACAATCAACACATTTACCTAATGACCATTTCTACTGTTTATTCGAAAGTGTAAAAAATACGATGTAAAAGTGTATCAAATTGCAAAGAGCTTGTTCATCATTATTATGTATGGATTGAGCATATTACGATGTTCCATTATTAGTATGTAGAAATGTGATTGTTGCATATTAACAGCGGTACTAAACATTTATGTATTCCAAATAGGCTTTTTCGAGTCACCCTGTACCCATTATGCAATAAACAGTGACGATTTGCAACGTAAAGGGCAAACGAGTGCGTACAAAATTGCGTCCAATTTTCCCTCTCACACAATTGTAGGATTAGTCAAATTTATACGTCTGGCTTTTTCAAATTAGAACGCTTGGGTTTAACACCGTCTGAGGGCTAGCAGCCATTCTATTTGTCGCTTAACCCAAGGCTCTCGTAACAATGGAGCTTTACCTTTAGCTCTGTAGGTTTAAGCCGATTCAGGAGTTTTAAACACCGGAGTCTAAGGTTTGTTTGAGAAGATTTGCCCAGAGTGGTGTATGCTAATAAATAATGTCTTAACTCTTTTTGAACCCTATTTTTTATTCATTTCTTTAATCAAAACTAGCAGCAGTAATAGGGTTGATCCTTCGTGGATATGTTTTTCTTTAAATATAGTATGTATAGGTAATGGTTAATCTACCATACTACTTTACTTTCTAAACGATGGTAATTTTTCATTTGTAATCTTTCAAAGGACATTGTTGTAGAAGATATTCCAAACCTCCCCATTCCCCTTTCCGACCTCATCTCGCCCGTAAATTATTTTTCCTTTCATTTTTAAAATATTCTCCTCCTTTTCCAATGGGTTTCATCCTACTATTTTGTTTTTGTTTTTAAAAATTATCGACTCTGGTCTTAAACTTTAGAATTTATTTCTGTACCACGGAGGAGATAATACAAGTTAAACATAAAACCTAAAGAACATTTGGACTCTGACAACCGTTCGTAGATCGTACAATTTTGTTATTTATTTGAATCATATAAAATGTGCGACAAAGTAACAAGAACTTGTATGTTAGGAGTTTTCGAAAACTTTGTTACTGACACTACTTAGCCACACTTGCTGCTGATCTTTTCAATACCTCTGACAGTAATGTGAACAACATTTTATGTTGATCGATTGAATAGTTGTCTGGAAGAAATGGCTTTTCAGCGATAAAGTTGCCATTTGTATATGGTTGTTCAATTGATATGCTCTATTGCATTCTATTCTAAGAGTTGATGAATGACAGCTTAAAAAATATCAAAATACTAATACGAATAGAAAACTTCTCAAGTAGTAGAGTAGCGGTGAGTTCAGCACGAATGGACCGGCTCAACTGGGACACTACCTCCCCTCACCTTAATAACAACTCATCGTTCTTTCGGTCTCCGGAGGCATGATGCAAAAACTTCTCACTAGGTCGTTATGGTGTGGGTCACCATGCTGCCTTGTCTATACTGACAACGAGGATGGTGATCTCTGCTTCTGGATTTTACTCATGCTTTTTATGATTCCAGAGAAGAGTCACTTGGTAGGCTTAAATATACAAAAAAAACTTCAAATTAAGACTAATTTAGTCAGGACATTTCATGCTTAAACAAACAAGACTTATGAGTACTAATATACCCTAACACGAACCACTTTGTATCCTTGTTTACCTCTTAAATGACGCATAATTTCTTTAAATTTCAAACATCAAATAAACGGGATATCAAAAAGGGTTCGCTTTCAACTAATATTCAAATTAATGTATAAGAGCTACGAAAACAAAATAAAGCATTTTATAACATCATCATCCCTTATAAAAATCAATAAAATAATAAAAACTAGTGCAGATCTCCCCAGATAAAGAACATATATACATGGCATTAAGAGGCTGATAACCTTTATCCGAACCGTATAATTATTGGAGATACCATTTGCTGGGACCACTAATATTTAACTACAAACGTTTGTCTATTACTGGAAAATGAATTCTATAACAATCGCCATAGAGGTGATTCATTGACCATTGGCTACCACCATTCGTCAAGCCTTGGCTGGCACGTAGCCTGCGTCGCTGCCACGAATTGGTCTATAATTAAGAAATAAGTTGAGATACAGTTTTTAGCTGACTTTTTACAAAGCGTCTTACGGGCCAACGCAATTAGCCCGCCTTGTAAATTGAATGTTTGCTTTATAGTGATTAGTAATTAACTTTTAAGTTTTTGTAAGACCACGACCACATCGATCTTATTGATGCTGATATTGTTTTGTTTATTGCGCCCGCAACTCAATTTTGTATTTACAATATTTATTTTAAAGTGCTTTATTTGTTTTTATAATAATTATAGTGCAGGCGTTACTCGATACAGCTTATATGTCGGTATAGTATCGAATATTATCTCAATGCTTGTTAAGGAAATTTAATTTTATGAAATTATCGTGCAGAACTTGTGTACTTTATTAAGTTCACTTTGATTTTAAAGAAAGAAATCGTTAAGTAAAAATATAGATTACTTTTGTAGACAGTATAATTATCATTCTTCTTACAGCATATTTCAACTTAATATTCAAAAATGTATACCTATTTCGCTGACTCAAAGAAAGCCAAATTTAAAAAAAAATTGTATTGCTATTCATCGATTGAATAAAGTTACCAGTGGCCCAACTCTCTTGTCAAGGTGATCTTCTAGTTGGATCTCTTTGTTGTCAGTACTAATAACTTACTTAGGAAATGAATATTATTTATTGCAAGTGAATCATCGGATGGTTCCGAAAATTGGCATAGGATACAAAAACGTTTTAGACATTCAGATAGTTGTGTGCCGTATAATTATCGAAATAATGGGGATAGATTATTTATTATACCAATTTCTAGTAAGTCATCATGTTCGTAGCCTTTAATAGTTCACTGCTGGGCATACCACACAACGGAGAATGTATATTCTCTATTCTGTAGGGCATACACCTATGAATCTACTTAGAAAGAAGGTTCTGACCTGCCATACCACCTGGGTCATACGGGTTGGTATAGCGTAGGGTTGTTTTGTTGTAAGTTTTCCTTCTCTTTGCAGTGCTGTGGTCCGGCGTAGTAGTAGTAACGTAAGAATCGATTAAGGAAGCAATTTCTAGGTTGACTCTTACGACATCCCCGGAATGCACACTCGGAAGGGAATACCGGATGTACTCGTAATTCATCATACAGATACTAAGAGTACTAAGAGTAAGAGTAAGTAAATATCATATAACATTATGAAACTGTGAAAAAATGCGATAGATAAGTAATAATTCAAATGACGCATGTTTCGCTTACAACCGATCCATCACAATCACGATATCGCATTGACTAACGTGATACGCTATACTTAATCATGAATATTTTATAATTTTCAATATCACGAAACACATAACATATCCCACTTTCAATATTCGATCAATTAGCAATAAACCATTTCGTCGCAGGGCGGTCGCAATCCTGCATAAATTCAATTAGAGCAACCTCGGTGTGCCGGTCCACAATTCCCACTGCCTTCAGAGATATAACTATATGGAATAATTGATCGGCTGACGATGAAGCCCAGGAAACCCTATAGGAATTGATATCGGAAATTATTGTCTCTAGCCTGTGATATGGGAATATTTATTTGAAGTAAATTATTAACTTGATGATCACCAGTAATGTGTTTAACAACTGGTATGTTTATTTGAACTATTAAAGTTATTGGATACTAGCGGCTTGTCCAGGCTTAGCACGGGTGCATATATTATGCTGGTTGCACCGGTGTGGGCGGCGGCTCCAACCGCCCAGAATAGGGCGCAATTCCGACGACCCCAGAGGACGCTGGCGGTTAGAGCCATACGCGGGTACCACACCATGTCGAGTTCACAGTGGTGAAATAATGCAAGATAGCAAGAGTTGGATGTGATAAGCTGAGGATCGAATCAAGGGGAGTTCAATTGGAGAGGCCTATGAAAATTCGACTGTGCATTGGACTGCGCTGTGACTGATGATGATGATGGAACATATAAACCTACCTCTTGAATTCCTTTATTGATTAAATTCACATGAAAATGCGATACACAATTTGAAACAGGAAAGGAAAGCTATATTACTAATATATTTGTTTCATAACTATATTTATAACAGTAATCCGGCAAAGATTTTAATTATACAAATTATAGTTTTTGTAAGTAATAACCTTTACAAATTTCAAAGTGTCTTTCTAACACCCACGTAAATATGTAGTTATTTCTGTAGGTAAAATATTATATTCATAATATTGTCATTCAATTAAACGGTATGAATAATTCATAATAACGCGTTTTAACGTTCATAGCTATTTATTGGTTAATTCCAAGTAGCGAATTGGCTAATATTTAAGACATAAATGTTTAATGTTTTTTAATCAAACTAAAATCATAAAAGATGAAGACATCGAAAGAGTGATTTAACAAAGTATCTGAACATCCGGTTACATTACAGAACATTTCAGAATCTAAAAAAGTAATCAAAACATATTACTATTTGAGCTATAAAATCTTCTGTTATTTTTTTTTACTTTCATCAATTAAGAATAATTACAGAAGAAAACATTAAAGTCTCTCAATTTTTCTCCGGTTACAGTGTATGTAATTAAAATATTTTCTAAATAATCCTTACCCTACAAGACTTCAAAGCCACATAAAAAATACCATTAGATTCATTTCTTTTCTTAATTTAAAAATGTTATTTTATAATTATATATTAAAAAGCAATATAAATCTACAACACAATAAGAAAGAAATCGAAAGAAGAGATCTTTTCGACAAAAGGCAATGGAATCGGTAGATTGACGCGAAAATTTGATTTATTTTATAGTTTTTAATTTGTAAAGATTTGCCTCGTTGGTCTAGTGGTTGGCGTATGCTACTGTTGATCAAGAGGTCTCGGGTTCGATTCCCGGGTCGGACTAAATGTTTGTGTGATCCACAAATATTTATTTCGGAGTTTGGGTGTTTTCTATGTATAATATTCTTTTTTTTTACAAAAAAAAAAAAAAATGTTTATGTATTTATATCAGTTGTCTAGTTACCCATAACACAAGCTCTGCTTAGTTTGGGGACTAGATGGCGTTGTGTGTAAAATGTTCGAAATATTTATTTATTATTTATTATTATTTACCAGTAAATTGTTATGACTGGCATTAAATCTATGCCTACCATAAATGTCCAAATCTCTATAATTTATCTCTAGATTTTTTTTATGATATTAGAACAGAAACTATGTACTTTCTATAATGCCACGAAGCCAAAAATACCCACGAGAACTTTAATTGCTACTATTATTTACTAGCTGAGTCGCCCGTTACCCGCGTTGATTATTGTAAATCACGAGTAACGCCGCAGAGCAGAGTTAGTCTAAAAAAATAGCCTAAGTAAAACCTAACTGTCAGTGAAAGTCCCGTCAATATTGGTTCAGCCGTTCCAGATGTTACCCAGAATCACAGACGGACAGACAAACGGACACAGACAAAAATTTTAGAAATTGCTTTTCTGTTTTTTTTTCATTTTTTTCAAAAGACAACTCCCGCATTAGGAATATAAATTCCTGTGTCGCGGGGGACTTTACAAACATACATGAAACGGACACAAAGAACACCCAGACTCGGAACAACAAATTGTGAATCACACAAAGTATTAACCTACGTGGGATTTGAACCCACGACACTTGGCGCAGTAGGAAGTGGCGTGATGACCGCTTAAACCACTAGGCCAACCGTGCAGTTAAAAGGTTGTTGTTGTACCTTTAATACCTCGAGGCAAAACTTATCTAAATTAAATAGTCTAAGTCTAAGTTATTTATTATCCGATCAGCTATAGGCCACTGAAAGTCTCGTCAAAACCGTCACTCCAGCCCATCCTAAAATGTATCCAAAGCCGGAACTCACAGATGACGTTTCAAAAATTGATTTTTAACGTAAGTACCACGTACTTTCATTTCAATTTAGTGTAAATTTATTAATTTGAAATTAGAAATAAACACTTCAATTTGATTTATTTGTATAGATAAACGTAAATATAACTATATGTACCTTTTCGAGGGTTTTTTTACAAGCTTTTGTCTATGTTTGTTGGGGTGGAATCTTGCATCTCGATTTTGAAGCAGATAAAAATCGATTACGCTAAAATTTTGCAGACATATGTACATATATGACGTGAAAATGCAATATTATGATAAAATGGAGCTGAGCTGATGATAGAGTCATAGAAACTGTATAATAAAGCGACACAACTTCATCGAGTTTGCACTACTACTTCAAACAGTCTCATACACATCTTTTTCAACGTCGTCTATCAAGAGATGTTTACTAATATAAAGGCAGAAATATTATTATTATCAGTCATAAAATCTTAAGTTATTTACGCGTAGTAAACTTAAAATATAAAGCTGTCGGCATAGAACAAAGAGAATGTGGACCAAACTAAATACATCAAGGAAGAAATCTAAAACAACACCACATAATCTGTTGCCGAGCTCGCTCCATTTATTTATTTATGGAGATTATTATGGTGCGTAATAATTCACTAAGTTTCAATTGCATAATGATGGCGGACAAGGCTACCAGGCCTGCTAGCTAGCGCTCAAGGCGGATGCTCCAACAGATAATTTTCCACGCGAGGACTACTATTAAATATAGAACTGTCGTTGAGGCCCAGGCCACCTCCTAGTCGTAAATTTTGAAGCTCTTTGATCATCAAAGAAAGTAACATTTGTTTTAGAACTAAAAAAAATTCCAATATTCGTCCTATCTAAGCTGCCGAAAATAGAGGATTTATTCACCCTTACAAGGTCAACAAAATAAAGAATTATAGGATATATCTTAATGATCGGTCACCTATCGTGTGTCCTGTGTGATTTCATTTTATATATTTGATATTTTCATTAAGATCGAGACAATAGTAAAATAATATATATACACAACCCAAACCGTGGATATAATGAGATTGGGGCGGCACAATCAACATCAAGACGGACAAATCATAAATGCGATAAACCGTGACTCAGTAGGCAATGAACGTCAGTAACCCATTACTAATTTCTTTTATTACTGTACAAAAAGTGGAATTTCATGGAACAAAGAAATTGCGAGAACGTGTGAATGATAGAAAGTGTTATTACAGATATCAACAGGTAATCAACGGCTAGTTTGGGCATCAGCTAATTGACTCCTTTTAAATACTCTTAATTCAATAGAAATAACTTCACACCACAGACAATAAGCTGAGTTGTGAAAGAGCGAACGATGCTATTAAACCAGCGGGTATAGTAACAAGAACACGAATACAAAACGTCATGCGCTAACTGATACAAATGATCCATAAAATAATATCCCCTTATTTATCTTAGATAACTAGAGTAACGTCAGAGAAGGAAGTCAGACCTTCATTTAAAAGCCCTCATACCGCTATCTGACATTGTTTTTCAATCACGCCTGCTTCAAAGCCAAACGCTACAGCACCGATTCCCATCGCAGCGGCATCTCGCGCCTTAGGTACACCGTTACCTAAACAGATATTAATCATAATTTTCACTGACGCCTGCTCAACTATTTTAGATGATAGTTATTAGCTCTTTTGATTGTAACCCAACTGCGTGTGGGCGAATTCGAAGGAGGCAGCTACTGGAAAATTGCCGTGTGACATCCACTAGGTAATGGATTTAAAACTGCTTTGTGAGACACCTTTGAATAGCAATATAATCACTTCCTGCACAATTACTCGAATAAGCATTACGACAACTTGTCTTGGTACTTTACGGCGATTTGTTTTTATGTCGTAAAGCACTTTGTTGTAGCATTCGTTTCGTAGTCATTGTTTAAACATTCGTTCCTGATAGCCATTATTACGTATAGGCACAAATTTCACAAGCATTTCATTGAGTTTGCTTCGATTCATTAAATGTAAGGAATCTTTCATGAGAATATGAACATCGAATAAACAAACAATGCTGATAAAAAACGTGACGGAATCCTTTTGAGTCCGCACGTTTTTGTGTGCTTTAATTGTTTTACGCTCTACGCGTATTACTACGATTAAAAAAATTCTATGTCTACGTATATAAGTGAGCGAAGTGCATTCTATGTAGACACGAAAAGACAAGTGCGTCCAAGTTGTCTTTTAGTGTCTAGTGTCTGCTTTTTTATAATTATATTAAACCCTACCAAAGTGACTCTAGTCTATCTCATAGAAAGTATGAGTAGGGGCCACCACCCTCATTGTTAGTGCATACATGTAACATGATGACCCACACCACGCCGACTTAGTGAGATGTTTCATCATCTTCCCAGCCTCCGGAGGTATGATGCAGAATGATAGGGCCTCCGGTCTCACACTCACTAACGAAAGACGTCAGCATGAATGCTGTCATTCAAGGTTGGTCTTCTATGTGAGGGTAGTACTGCCCCGGTAGAGCCATTCCGTTTATACTAAAATCAGCGTGGCTATCTTACTACTACTGCCTCATGGTATATGTTAATGATGGAACAAGTGATTCTGATAACTTCGATTTTAATTTTGTAAACCTACAAGGATTAGGTATGCCTTTCTTATTCAAACTTTAATTTTGCATACTTTTATCAGGCCAATAAATGTTGATTACTTTAGAACTGCTCACTGACCCGTCAAATAACCTATTCATATAATGTAATGTAATGGTTGCATACAATGTTCGACAAATGAACCAGAAAATTATAACATGCATCATTAATTCGATACCTTTAAAATATATTGTTTGCAGAAATATTAATTGTACAAACAGATAGAGATCTGTACAATCTGTTAAGAAATAACTTTAGATGAACATGTACCGTAGCACTCAGAATCTATTGCATTAAAACACTATATTTCTGTCCCAGCCAATGTCATGATAATATCTCTCGCAAAACTGAGTCGGTAGCCGATAAGTAACGGTATTCGCAAGAAATGAATTTTAGCTCTAAAAATATGCATGACTAGATGGGTCCCGCGGTGTTACCCGCGTTTATGTTAAGCTAGTTTTATTTATTATTTCTGTTCATGACATTTACAAAACAATTGACATATTTCACATCTTCAAGACTCTCGAAATAAACATATCTTACTAAATAGTTAAATAAGAATTTAAATTACATTTCTATATTATACCCTTAAAATTATGTACTTGAACAGCAACATAAAATAACCAAAGGTTTTTGACTATTACGTGACGCCAAATTATCTAATATTAGCTAAACGTAAATTAAATTAATTATTTGGTACAAAATAACTAATTTATCATATTTATTTTTATTATTTATTCAATTATTACAAAAAAATCATATTGGATATTAAATGACTAAACCGCCAAGTATAATTTGTGGACCAAGCACATATTCTAACGTTCGATATTTATTTATAAAATTATATAAATGTAGTAATTTCATTGGCAATAGCCCCTAAGCGACTGATTGAAACATACAAAAACTTTTTATGATGAGCTCGCGGCGTTTTGAGTTTTAAAACGATTAATTTGTTTCAATCGAAGTCAAAGAAATATTTTAAATGGTTTGACGTGGATACAACATTAAATGAATTTTGATTGCATCAATAACTCGAAGCGGCTTAGGGAGTTATTTGATTCTAATAGAGTCCGAGTCTGTCACTCAGAAGATCATGAAAATGACGACCATTTTTTACTCTTAAAGGGTTAGCTGTCTAATACCCCAATGGTCGATTTAAATATGTACATATTTGGAAATTCAAAATTAACACCTGAAGTAAATTCAGGTACTAAAATGCTTGGTAATTAAGGTGATTTGTCGGTATTACTGAGGATTAGCAATTTGAAATGTGAAGAGAAGCATGTTCTAATATACTTTGTTCCAATATAAAAATAGCGGCCAATTGCGAGTCGGACTCGCCCATGAAGGGTTCCGTATCAGCAAGTACCATCATATGAAAGTTCTTGTAGTTCGTTGTAACTTTCATCGATGTTTTTATACTAGTGTATTGATTGGATGAAGGTAAATTGCGTGTTACGATTTATGACGCATTAAAAAAAAACTACTCACTAGATCTCGTTCAAACCAACTTTCGTTGGTAGTTTGCTTAATAATGTACAAAATATATTTTTTTTAGTTTTACCACTCTCTTATTTTAGAAGTTAGAGGGGGGGACACACACATTTTTCCACTTTGGAAGTGTCTCTCGCGCAAACTACTCAGTTTAGAAAAAAATAATATTTGAAACCTAAACATCATTTTTGAACACCTATCCATAGATACCCCATACGTATAGGTTTGATAAAAAAAAATTTTTTGAGTTTCAGTTCCAAGTATGGGGACCCCCAAACTGTACTGTTTTTTTTCTATTTTTATGTAAAAATCTTAATGCGGTTCACAGAATACATCGACTGACCAAATTTCAACAGTATAGATCTTATAGTTTCGGAAATAATTGGCTGTGACATACGGACGGACAGACAGACAGACAGACTTGACGAATCTATAAGGGTTCCGTTTTTTGCCATTTGGCTACGGAAATCTAAAAAATGAAAACTGTATTAAAAAAAGAAATTTTATAAATCTCTAATTTTGTCTTATAAAATTATACTAACGAATATAAACAACCTTTTCGTACTAAATTTTTATATTAATATTTATTTCGATTATGTAAGACATTAATTTGTGATTTATTACACTTTGAAGATTTACATTCCGAAGATTTACTAGCAAAGTTAGCAATTAAAAAAAAAGTAGCATGCGTCAAACTAGACAATATAAAAGTTACATGCAGTATCAGTAACAATACATTTAAGAACTATCTTAGAATTAAAGTCTTGTATTGTTACTTTCATTGAGCCTATTACCTTAGTCTAGTCTATGACCATCGGATAGTTCATTGTATTTTAAGGTTTCAATAACATTAAAAAAAGTCAAGATAGTAGTGGAGCCGCGATGATATCAGCATGAACGGGATGGCTACACTGTGGCGAAACTATTTTCTCACAGAAGACCAGCCTAAAATGCCAACATTCGTGCTGTGGTGTTTCTTTGGTGAGTGTAAGGCCCTGCGCGCACGGGAAACTTTTGTCACTGTGACTGTTTTGTCACTTTCATTATGGCTGTAGAATTATATGGAGATGCGCGCACGTTGCGACGTGACAATCGGATGACAAAACTGTTTTGTGCCTGCGAACAAGCGTGCGACAAAACTGTCACCGCGCCGCTAGAGTTTGATAGAAGCGCGCGCACGAGTGACGAAACAGTTTCTGCCTGTGCCCTAAGCCAAAAGCGGAAAGGATTAACTTTTTATTTATATTTTCAGACAACTTGAAAAAGCATTGTAATCAAAACAAAAGTGTCTCCTAGCGTTCAATCACCACATTATCATAAAGGTATTTAAGCAGTATGCCTTGAAGTTGTTCTAATAAAATATTCAAGGTTTTCTTCGAAATTACTAGAGCTTGAATTGTTTTAGAGAAAATGAAATATGATATAATTTGTTTAATTTAACACTGGTTGAAAGATTACCAGATGTTATTTAATTTTGAGAATGACACAATGATCGAAGATTCAATGTTTCGGCCCAAAAAATTGAATTTTATGCTGAATCGATTTTTACCCTTGAAAATCGACTGTCGATTTTTTGTGTTGGTATAAAAAAATATTTACAATAGTTACAATTAGCTGAATGTATTAATTTGATAGGTAATAAAAATAATTCTTATAATCGAATTCCTTGAACTAAAAAATCGATGATTTTACTGATAAGAGATCCCACAGATTGTTTAATGAATATTTTTGTTTTTCATAAAATGGATTTATATTTATATTATAAATACAGAAAAGATATAGAATCGATCCTTTAGAAATCGTTTTTTTCAATAATCGATTCTTCATGTACTGATTCCAATCGAATCAAAAATCCCTACAAAATAGTTTATCCTAACGCCATTTTCCGTGCCCCGCTCTCCGCTTACTTTTGATGCCCGCTGGCGATAAGCAAATATATATAGTATATAGAAGAAGTGGAAAGAAGACCAGCACTTTACGAGAAAAGATTAAAAGAATATTCTGACATATGATAAATACTAGGCATGCCTTTTAAGTTCTGTCGTTTCCATATTTAACGGCAGTTTTGAATTTGGAACAGTTCTATATTCGAATGTGTTTAAATATTGAATCTCAAAACATTTTAAATACCCCTTCTTTAAAGTGGAATAAATGTTATAATTAGTGGTTTGAGCGAAGGGAAAAGTGTACTAAACTATGTGGTGAATACTTTGAAAATATGCAGTAATTCATTAAAACTTTCTACACTCATTCGAAAACTTTTACGCCGCATGAATTCGCAAATAATGACTGTCTCCTCCAAATGCATATCGTTAAATGAACCATGGATTTACAAAAATGTTTCGTCACTGTCATTCGCCGTGTGCGCACTCAGATTTTAAGACGCGACGCGACATGACAAAAACTTTTTTGTCGCAGCGACAAAAGTCACCCGTCAGCGCACTGCTTAAGACCGTAAGCCTAATGCTGCAGAAGCATCTCAATAGACTGACATAGGGTGGCCATAGTATTATCCGCATTCGCAATGAATATGGTGATCACTACTCGAGGATTCTACTCATGCTTTTCATCAGCCAGAATAAAAAAAAATGAAGACAAGAAGCCAGAACTGAAGAGATCGCATCTTCTTGATCCTTGACTGTTATATAGACTATAGACATTATATATAAGGTTGTTTGGCAGAGATTTCCTTTGGCAATAAAGCTGCCCTTTATACTCTAAATATCTGACATTTTATGAACTCTATTGTAACTCTGTAATATGATGTGCAAATGAAGAGTTTTCTGTTCTATTTTATTCTATAGACAGTAGATAGTTAGTCTTAATTTCATACACATGAGTATGGTGAAACAGCCACATATCTATAAATGTTTTAATACCAAAAACTACCGTACACCAATATTTTCTCTCAAACAATAAGAACAAACAAGCAATTTTGTGTATCGAAACCTGTTACTGCGTCACCAATCATCAAACACCGTTTAATATACCCGTGGAAACAATTTACAAAAATCGCATGTCGGATTGACAATAATCGCAGAGGAATATTTTCTTATGTGAACGAGCCTTTAATAATGTTCCAGTGGCAGCGGGCTGTCGGACAGGCGGAATCATCCGATGTGGCCACTTGATTTAATTCAGACAATCGATGGCAGTTAGTATCGGTTAGTCGACTTCTCTACTGATTTATCGCACGGTGTTCGACTTGAGAGTAAACTTTGAGAGCTTCTCAGTTAATAATTTAAATAAAAAGGGTATTGAAGAGAGATAAAACGATGAGATTTTGAATGGTTTTTTTAATATTTAGTTCATCGCTGAAAATATTTTTTTCTTTCTAGATGTGGCATATGTTACGTATGTTACATAAATTTGTTTCTTTAATAAAAATAACTATTAACTGTTATTTGTTTTCAATACAGAATAGTTTAGGTACAGGAAGGACCTACAGCATTCTTGCTGTCGTATTTTGTTGGTGACTGTGAGACCAGAGGCCCAATCATTCTGCAACATTCTCCCCGCCTTCTGAGGCCGCCATGGTATCACCATGCTACATTGCCTACCCTCACAATGAGGATGGTGACACTTGCTCCTGAATTCTACTCATGCTTTCCATCAGGCCGAGTAGAATCACTTTGGCAGGCTTAAATATAAATGAAAAAAAAATTGGACGCATAATAAAAATTATGTCAATCAACTCAATATTACTTAATACATTGCCTGTAGAGCTGTAACAAGTACCTACAATCTAACGAACTGCTGTCTATCAAAGAATGTTCTTTCTAAGCAGCAATCAGCAATACTAAGAAAAACAGTCGATTCAAAATTAAATTCTTTATACTTTATCTATATCGTTCATCAATCATAATAATCGGCATACTTTACTACTGTATTTTTTTTCTATCCTAACATATATTATATATGCACTAACATGATAGGGGATTATCAATTTCGTGAAAACATTAGCCGTAGTTTTTTTTTCTGTAAATTCATTGTCATTGTGACATTCTATGTCACAAGAACACTGAATAAGTTGCCAGAATAAATAACAAGCTAAAAATCTTCACAAAGACTATTTTGGAAGCCTTTACAAAAAATATAAAGTAAAACTTCAACACAATCAATAAAACTTGCTCTTATTGAAGCACTTTATAACATAAACACTTTTATCTATCTCTAGTGTAAGACAACTTATTCACTGACAAGTGGCCGTAGTACCCTGTGTTTGTGCTTCTTGTTGGCTCTTCATACACCTGAAGCACTAATCGCAGTACTCACATTGGAATGAATGATGCTTACATGCAATAACTGCGCACATCTTAAATCCACAAACAGTAAGCGCAGTAGTAATAAGGATGTTACCTGCATCCTTATTACTACTTTAATATTTAGTGTTGTATAAATTTTAGTTTAAACTTCATAAATTGTCTATCACTTTGTCGTTATCTCTACACATTTATTGAGCCTGAACTTCCAACGGAGTTAAGGATGTCTCTGCAAAATAACGACATTTGTAACGTTTAAATAACAAAAGGACATCGATACTAACGCATATCCGGGCGAATCGCCACGTTCAGCCTTTAAACACAACCGATAAAAACATTACTCGACGCTCTCAATAAATACACATTAATGTCCTGGAGCATTCTGGTTTACATTCCGTGCGGTTTCCAACGAGTTTTATAAAAGCTCCGTTCGGCCGCACACGCAATTACAAGCGCCTCTTTGCGGGACAATCAATATTTATTCCTTTGCGAGACAATACGGGACTCACAAGTACATTACTGTGTTGGCTCTGAACCACGTCGAAACCCTGTTTATGATGCCAGCAATCAATTCTACTCTTCAGATTTCGTTCACTTTACGATTTATATATAAAAGTGGATGCACACCGGCTGGCCCGCAGAGTTCGTGTACGCGCATAAATAACCCACCGTGCAATCTTCCAACTTAATGATATTGCGATGTATTAACATTACAGTCATTTGAAATAGCTCATTTCGATTTTCAAATCGAATAGAAAGTATTGATGTCGCATCTGAATGGACCTTCGTCGAATAACTGAAAGAAATGCAACTAATTAAAACCGTGACAACGTTCGGTTCATTTTCAATTAGTAAGATTAATTCTTTGGTCCATGAGTGTTCATATTATAAAAGTAAAAGAGAATTAATTACGCCGGCAAGACAAAATAAAGGCAATCATAAAATAAGCGGTTAAATTTTATGGCGCGGAAAACAATGCGTTCGAATCGAACAATCGAAATCGCCGATGCAATTCAAAGGGATGTAGAAGTGAAAGCGCATGCCCTGATACAAGAAAAAGCCTCGCGAGCCAACCAGTTATTACACTAATCGCTACGATATAATTCCCAAGTCAACTTAAACACAGGTTCCTTGGAGATCGAAATGCAAACATGGCGGTGCTTTGAGCTCAGCAGCGAGTGAACAAATGCGTGCGGCCTCACTGTTACGAACATTCAATCACTTGAATCATTTATATTTATGCCACATAAGTTTACTGTATCGATATTTCACCGATTTATGAATCAACACTATAGTTAGGTGCCATAAGTAAATGACAAATGACAAATGAGATTAATAGTGATGCACAGACACGAGCAGTCTAAACTTGTAAATAAATCTTCATTTAACTCTCTCTGATTCTATTAATATTTCTTTTTTTTCATAAAACGTTGTTAGATGAAGTTGGTTAAAGCTGAAGCTGGCAACGAAACAAAAATGTAGGTGCTTTTTGTGTTTTATTTTTTCATTTCAAGCTGGCATTCAGATATAGAGAAGCTGGTATTTAGATTAGAAGGATGACCACTCTAATCTGAATACCATGTTTTTATATTCGTTGTAGTTAGCCAGGGCGTCGCCAAGTTGAATTAAGGCAGGCTTCGGTCCATCATGATGATGCGCGTCATGTGCTGCGTCACTGTGTTAGCGCCAACTTACTCGTACATGTCTCTCGACTATTGCGCTCGAGCAACGGTGTGTACGAAACGGTAGCTCATTTATATTATCTTAAATGTTTACATACTGGTTAAGATCTTACTCGTTGACACTATAAAAACTAATACTTATAGTTCCAAATGGAAGTACCGCTTCATCAACACAATAGTTAACAAGGACACTATTTTAATAGGGTTCCGAACCCAAAGAATAAAACGGGAGCCAATTACCAAAACTCCGCTGTTTCTCGTTTCGTCTATCACCATCAGTCTGGCCGTCTATCACCGATCTGTATCTCATGAACAGTGATAGCTAGACAGTTGAAATTTTCATAAATGATGTAGGTATAACTAGTTACTGTTACGGAAAACTGAGTATATATTTGAGGGAGACTCCCATACAACAAAGGTGTTTTTTTGCTCGACATTAATAATGGCAACAATGGTACGGAACCCTTCCAGCGCGAGTCCGACTCGCATTTGGCCAATTTTTGTATTAAACAGTAGTGCATAAAGTCCCAAATAGCTATATACGTTATCTATTTAATTTATGATCAAGTTTATAAATGTAAATATTAGTTCATATTATTCTTTTCATTTTACTGATAAATAAGATGTTTACGATGCGATATCCAAATATTGAACTACTTAAACAAATTAAACGTATAAATTTAAATGTTAAGAAGCTATAGGATGGTTTTTACGAGCTATTTTATTAACATTTTTGTCTGTTCTTTTTTGCGTGAACACTTAAAATAGATAAAGAATTAACGCAAAGACTTTTACTGTCATCCCCACTCTTCAGTCTTCATTCTGCCAATTCTGCCTTTGTTAAGCTGCATACACCGGAAGGTTTTCGGAGACACCTTTTTATACCTAGTGCCTTCTGTAATTCCTCTTAAACTATACAAACGACTCTGTTAATTAATGTAAAATACATATTTATATTTATGTAAGCCTTGGTAGTTTGCAGAATTATAGATACATCATATCGTCGTAACTTAATCTTTGTTAAATTTTATCATGTCGAAAGTTTAAACAAAACGATAAAAAAATATTATCATGCTGTCAATTGAGGACCAAATCCTGTTTGTTATTGCTTCGACTATACTTATAACAGTCACCCGGCGTGAATTTTAATAAAACCTTTACAACCCATGTAATTTATATCATGTCTGTTTATAAACAATTTATAATACGAGCTTCGTAATAATCTTATTCTACTTTACGATTAAATTCCGCTAATTATATGCCGCACATTATTTTATTTCGTAACATGTCCAAACATCTATAAAATTAAACGACATTTGAATTATATTATAAAACCGAATGAGTCCAGAATTACACTTTCATTTTTATTAAATTCATTTCATATCATTATTTGACATGAGTCAGTTATTGAGCAGTGAATAACTTTCATTGTGCCTTTAATATGGACATTTACAAATCAAATTAAATAATACTTAACAACAACAACAAAAACTAATTTAAAAAATAATCTAATTATAAACAAGATTTAAAGTAAGTAAAGAAAAGTCGAAAGCTTTTATGGCTGTCTACTTCATTTCGTTGTTTTAAACTACAATATTCATCATCACCATTATCATCAACAGCTTTTAACAGTCCACACATCCTTTGAAAGGAGGTTTATGCCTACTCTACCACGCTGGCCAGACGGGTTGGTAAAGGGTTTGTTTCAAGTTTTTCTTCTCTTGGCAGTGATGTTAGCTGCTTATATTGTTCCTTTAATCGCCTCTTACGACACCCATGGAATGAATAGGGGTGGTGACACTTTGTATTCTTAATCCGTCACCACACGGACAAAATTACAATCTCAATCTCAAAATGTAATATTGTATATAGTGTCAACCTATATATATAAAATTTTATATATAATGTAATATACTAGAAGTATAATTAGAAACAAATATGTTGTTCAGTCTCAGTGCCCGGCTTAGCTAACATACTTCATCTTTTTGCACCCTTTAGCGATCAATTAAATCTAGACCAAAGTAATAAACTATATACTTGAATGGACCTCCTAGGAACGAGGTTAAAAATTACGTAATTAAAAAGCTGTTCTTTTAAGGGTAGTCATTAAAGTGCAATATATTGTTGAAAGCATTTATTCATTAACCCACAAGGCTGTAGGGCCACACAGTGCAATGGAAAATTGGATCTAAACTTTATCGGATGTGTATTAAATGTCATTCAATATAATATATTACCGTCTCTATAGCAGAAGATTAGTACGGGTTCAGTAATTTATATTTTATATATTTAATTGAAACTGTTACTTGCGAATAAGCTTTTATAGCGGTCATAGGTCTATTCAACTATTTCTATTTATTACAATATATTATGGTGTAATATATGTTGAATCAAATATTTAAAAAAAACTGGACATGTATGATTCCATTCAAACCAGGCATGAATTGGAAGTACCTTTATAGTAATATCTACAGGTTCAAAGAACGGCTAACTGAAGCGTTTAATTTTAAATTTCAAAATACTCAGAACAATGCTATTGGGTGTTAAGAGACCGATAGGTCGAAGCTGCGTAATTTAAGTGAATACACATAACTAAAGCTCCCACAATTGAGTACCACTTTATGTTTTTAGTGTTCCGTAGCCAAACGGCAAAAAACGGAACCCTTATAGATTCGTCATGTATGTCTGTCTAACTGTCCGTCCGTATGTCACAGCCACTTTTTTCCGAAACTATAAGAGCACTATTAAAACTGGCTCAATAGATGTATTCTGTGCACCGCATTAATATTTAAAAAAATATAGAAAAAAAGCAATAAATTTTGGGGGCCCCATAGTTAGAACAAAATTTTATTTTTCATCAAACCATACGTGTACCCATCAGATGGATAGGTCTTCAAAAAATCTGCCAAGCGCATGTCAGGCCACGCACAGTAAAGGGTTCCTCAGTCATTTGGATTTAAAATCGTATCCAATAGATAATTTTTATACTCCAAGATCCCAGAGCCGCCGGACCTACGTCATTTGTGCAAAGCTGAAATTTTCAGGATTATTAGTACAATGTCTTGTCTTTACAATTCTATTCTTGAAATAATACCAAAGATGATATACCTCAGCTTCCTAATTACTACAAATATTTAAAGGTATCTGGTTGGATGATTGGCCCTTCGGACTGGTCTGGCCGCATACAAAGGGTCTTAAAATAGTACCTACCATATGTATACAATTTAGGTTTGTTACTATAACGTAGTTTACCTAATTCTTTCACAACTTTCAAGACGTCTGGCAGAAGTAATGGCCCACCGAAAGTGTCTTACAGTAATGAATTTTAATTTTAAATAATATTTTTTTTAAAAATATGTAAATAAGTAAGGTTTTTTACTATCTGTACTTCGCGCTACCTCAGAAACGGCCCCGCTTTCAAGCTAATGGGTACGCATACATCTTAACAAGACATTGTACTAATAATCCTGAAAATTTCAGCTTTGCACAAATGACGTAGGTCCGGCGGCTCTGGGATCTTGCTCTATTATGTTCACGTATTAATGTGTTAATTTTGTATGACGTTTTCCAAGTGAGCGCATTTTACAAGTTAAGTCTCCATAACTCCTGAATTAATAAAGTCATCTAATCCGTTATAGTTTTCCTTGAAAGTTCATTATGTGGACCACCATCACGAATTTTTCCAGATTTTTTGATCCAGCCGTTTAGCTTTTAGAGGGGGGGGGACGCCCTGTTTTTACAAAAAAGTGCCCTTTAAAGTGGAATTTCTCGCAAACGGATACCTGAATCAAAAAATCGTCTTAGAAACCCTGTATTGTTTTTAAAATACCAATCTAATGATACCCCACACGATGGGGTAGCCGCGAGAAAAAATTTACATCCCCACTTTACGTGTAGGGGAGGTACCCCAAATAAAAATATTTTTCAAAATTTTATTATAGCACTTTGTCGGCGTAATAACAATACATATTCATGCAAAGTTTCATCTTTCTACCACTTACCGTTTGGACGGTAAGTCGAGGACGGACGGACGGACGGACGGACGGACGGACGGACGGACGGACAGACGGACATGACGAATCTATAAGGGTTCCGAGTGATATACTTCGGAACCCTAAAAATGATATTAAGATTTCTAATTTCATTTTTTTGTTCTTGTATACGTTTTAATAGAATCGCCTAAGACATCAATCATTCGAGACAACTGTCTAACGTTACATTTATTAGCTAATCGTTCTATACAACTAGTCCATAAAACAATACGACTATCGCTATATTAGAAACCATACAATGCACAAATGAAACTGGGTTGCAAAAGGAAGACGCTTTAAAAGTTATGAATGAACTAGTAGACTATTACTAAGGTGCAAAGAATATAAAGCCAATTTCTTAATAAACTAACAAACCATTCTAAATCATATATATTTACAAATAAAGTAGCATTTTCGTAGCTCCAAGAAATTGTCACATGTTGCATAGCGTAGCGCCCTCTCTTGCTGTCGCTATACACAAGTTGGTCAACTGAAAACTGAAAGCTTCTCATTCAAACCTGTGCAAATATGCACGGTCTTGAGTGGCGTTGTATTCACTGTGTATGAATATTTTGCGTACTCAAAATTATTTTGCAGGCCATACGGAATATTTTGTTATTTATAACACAATCCTGTTTCCATATTTGCGAATTGTTACTTATGATAAGGGGAAAAAATTAAGTCTTAACACAGATTTACATACTATATCCCAAACACAGATGCCAAAGTATAGAAAAATCTATATGGCCATTGATATGGGTTTATTAATACATCAATGTATATTCTCCGTGTGGTGAGGGATCTCCGTATGGTGACGGATTAAGAATACAAAGTGTCACCACCCCTATTAATTGCATGGGTGTCGTAAGAGGCGACTAAAGGAACAAAATAAGCAGCTAACATCACTGCCAAGAGAAGGAAAACTTGAAACAAACCCTTTACCAACCCGTCTGGCCAGCGTGGTATAGAAGGCCAAAACCAAAGCCAAAACCTACTTTCAAAGGAGAGGCCTATGTCCAGCAGTGGACTGTTAAAGGCTGTTGATGATGAATGTATATGACACGTAGAATGCGAGGGACCGTTCCCCTGTTTTTGATATAAAGTGTATCATCAATTCGAATTAGGAGCTCGCTATTATAACTCTATGCTATTAAAAATTAGAGTTATTAATAGGAAACATAAAGTGCTGTTGTTTATGTTTTTCCACTTAGTCACTGCAACTAGGTAACTTCTTCCTGAACAGCTGGGCTATTCACAAATTCCGCTATGTAATTAATGCAGTCGGAGAACAACCACTGCTTTATTATAGCAGTATAAAAATATACATGGCTGTGAACTAATATAACGTACGCAAAATATATACCTGAACCCAATGGGATTATATCTTCACAACTTGTTAGCTCATCTTCTACGACCATCACAATAAGCCATTCTTCCCCTGTGAGTTACGACATCATTGATGCGAGCTCAACAAGCAGCTACATGCGCCTCTTATATCTCGAGGAGTTATTTCTTTTGATAAAATTCCTTTTGCCTTTTAATACAAACAACCTATTCGTTGCGAATAAAAATTAATTACGACTTCGTTATTTATTGTTAACTAAAGCTCATTTGTATCAATTACCTTTGATAACTATATTATGGTTCACGTTTTTTAAAAATAATAACTTACCAATATATACTCTCTAAACGAAGTTTCAGCTTATTTTGAAGGAAATTTTGGCTTCTTTTTTGTAACTGTGAGCCTACCAAAGTGCCTCTAAACTGACTGATGGAAGTCGTGAATAGAATCTAAGAGTAGTGATTACCCTTCTCATGGTGAATATACCATACATATCCTGTATATTGATCCAAACGAATGCAGCCTATTGTGATGCTTGTACATCATTGGGTAAGAAATCATAACGTGTTTTTCATCACGTTTTAAAGTCAAAGCAATTTTTTATTTTACTAATTATAAAATATAAGATCAAAGCCTTTAGAAAGTTTATATTATATTAGCATTTGCCCGCGGTTCCGCCCACGTGTAGGTCCATTATGGCGGTAAATGGAAGCTTATTTGTTATTCCAATATGTAAGCTATATTATTGTGAAGTTTCATCAAAATCCGTTCAGTAGTTTTTGCGTGAAAGAGCAACATATATACATAATCACAATCTTACGCGTTTATAATATTAGTAGGATTGTTTATAAATTTATTCTACGCTGTTCCCCACTATTATGTTTGAAAAATATTTGTGAATTAAAATTATTTCTTTACTACAACTTTAGGTTAACAAACACTGCTAACAGTATTACATACCTGCTAGTGTTTTACAAATGTTCAACCTGTTTTACTAATTAGATAGCCGCCACCTACTGCGTCCTAAACACACCGCGACAAATTATTCAACCCCGCTGAGCTTAGGCGTTCGCCTTCTCCAAAATAGTGTCCCAACAAGGTCAACTAGTTGGTTAACATTTAACCATAATTAAAATAAGTTACAATGCAATCCAAAAAATTCGCTTTCGTTACGAGACAACTACTAGACACAGGTGCTTTGCCCCTCACACGGCATCATATTTCGTTCGATTGTGTATCGCGATCGAAGCTTTCCGGTCGGAACTGGGTTGTACGCCCATCGTGAGCCATTGTACAATCCACATTAATTGGCCCCAGCCACAGTCATTTAATATCTCGTAATGCGCTCGACAGAACACAAAAAGGCGCCCAAAATCTCCCAAAGATTCAACATCCGCGCATTCAATAAGCGCATACATAAACTGAAATGCGATATTTTCTTAAGCGATTTGTTGGCAATAGCAGATGGGTGTGTCTTGAAACAGGAAATAATTTCGAACTTGTTGCCACTGACTGATCTGTTCGATGTTATTCTCTTTTTGTGAACAAACCACGTGGATTTATCTTTGCGTTTCTTCCATTGAAACTTGACTACTTGTATATGTAGTTATCGTATCCACACTATCCACATGTTCCCCTTATATCTAGTAAGGGAGTATCAAGTTTCGAGTATAAACACCAGCTGTTGCTGCGATTGTATTTTCTGAATTTAAAACATAGGCATCTTACAATGTTGCGACTTGCAAGTATACGAACGATTGCAATTTATGTGTTTAATACGGCATGCACTAGTTTATCTTTAGTTCTATTTTCTGAACACCTCGATTTTAAATGCTCATTGAAATAAGTTTATTAGTTTAAGAAACACACTTAGATATCCTCTGCGTAAGAAACGAATTGAAAATAGAAACTTATTTCTGTCAAATCTTTAAAACAACTTTTTTGGGGAGCAGAACATGCATTTATGCAACGGAACTATCTCTAACTAAGTTACCGTTCAGGTAAAGATAACATTTTTTCTACGCACGAACTTCGTTTCGTGTCGAAATGATACTAGGAGGGATTATTATTTTTGTAACATCTGTACGAGTAACTCTAACTAGATACTAATAGATAACCACTGATGTTTTTTATGCGCTCCCGCTTTTTAATCTTTTGTGTAGAGTCGTACACCAAATGTGCATTTTATTTATTGGGGTACGTTTGAATGGGATACGTATTGGGGTACTACAGTTGTGTGTAACAATAACATAAATGATAGCGGTTGCACTTGTGACCACTTGTCGTTAATTGAATTTTTTATTAATAATAACAAACAAGTGCATATAATCACGTCGTGTTGTTATTCCAGTAAAGGTGGCGACAAGACCAGGGGTCAAACAGAATATATGCAAAGTTTACTACATAGTAATTTGTATCAGACATGACAATAACTGTTGTTATCTTAAAGAGTTAAGATCATAGGGCATACTAGCCCACCGGTACAAGTTTGTTCGGTTACACAAACCTGAAAAGCAAAGAGTTTTAACCACCTCGCCGTCATTAAAAGCCTATGATTATACCACTCGATAGGTATTGTCGACATTTTCGATTGACACAGTCACACAATTTTTTTTTTAATTAGTTAACCTTTTATTAAAAAATTAAGGCATTCAAATAAACCTTAGTTGATAGTCTTTATGTTACAGATACGTCATAACAAATTTGATATTTAAAGTCTTACAGAAAGTATTCTTGTACCTCACTCATATAATTAATTGAAGAATTATTAAAAAAAATAAACAAATCTGCGAGTTGACAAGTTATTTGATTGGTAGGTACCTACAATGTTCAAAACCACAGTGCAAAACCGTCTTGTGTGTAGAACCATTAATTACCGCAGGAATTTTTTGTAGTGGAAAGCAAAGGAAAAAAATCACGATTCCCGTTATGAAACTTTTTAAATATATCTTAAGTACCAACGAAAATAGCAATTTATCATTAAATTCATTACGACGACGACTTGAAGGCTAAAAGACTTTACAGTTGAAGACGTTAATTACTTGACATTGGCAGAAATAGTTGATATTCGGCTGGTTGCCATTTCATCAAAAGAAGAAGAAGAAGGGAATTGATCAGAACTGAATTTTGAATGAACTTTTGTTACAAAATTCCATTTGAAGATAATTATTTTATCACCCACGAGATCCAATTTTACTAATCTATTAATTTTCATTTATTTATTTATCTTTATTGTATACACAAAACCAATGAGTTACAAAGTATGTATAATGTATAATGTACAACAATCGGCGGTCTTATCGCTCATGGTGATTTAAGAGTTCTAAATAGAGTAGTAGTACTACTTAACCAATACAATGGTTCTACTGTAATATGCAGTAGTTTTTAAATTGGAATCTAACCTTTATGTGTCTAAATTGTTGAGTAAAATATAAGATACAGTCTTATTTATTATCATAGAAAACTCAGGCAAACTTATCCACGGAATCGCCACCATCCGGCTTTAATAGAAGGATCCTGACCGCTATTAGAACTACTTTACTTGGTAAAGTTTAATTTTATTATTGTTTTGTCTAGTTACCCAAAGACGTCAAAATATTTACATTAAAATAACTGAGCCCCGTGGTGTTAAATGCGATTGTTGTTGTTTACAACAAGAACTGCGGATACACTGTTGATAACGCCGAGGGGCGCCACTTATTTAAAATAGTAAGTAAAGATGTAAGTGAAGGTAACTATTTTAAATTACGCACAGACACTTAAATTTTATTTATTTGTATGTATGTAAAGGTGAATATATGTTTCTATCAAACTCGGTTAAATTGTCATATGTCATCTAAAAATGATTCCTCTATTTATCAGGAACTTGATGAAGATCCAAATTCACAATTAGTTTTAAGCAACAATGCCTTAGAAACAATGAATATTTTTAAAGCTATTCCACCCCTCTTATTACTCTAAAGGGTCGATTTTAACGAACTAGGTATTGTGTCAGGGTAATATACTAGCGACATTCTGTTCCCTAATCAGCATATTCAATTTCATCCACTTATTATATTGCAACTCGCCCCCTAAATTTATTCGCACATATGCCCTGATTTTTCCAAACCCCATTGCGGTATGTTATTTAAATTATATGAGAGGTATTTTTAAGCTTAAAACTTTCATTTTCATATAAAGAGATCATTTTTATATAAAAATATGAAAATCCTATCCAATTAAAATAAACCACCTTTTAATTAAATTGAACTTTTTTTATGAAATTTAAAAAACGTTTCATTACCCGTATCTAACTTTTGATGGCAAATTGTTACTGAGTATACACATTTAATAACGTAATTTGTAAGTTTCACTCAAAAAAAATCTATCTATCTATACTTTCAGTAATTGTTATGACAAAGAAGACGCTGACCACCAGAAGACGAATTATCAAAGCTGCTTTTATGGTTATATTATACTAGCCGTGATCTAACTAAAATTATTATTCAAAATACGTTATCTTCAAATATTATTGTTATTACAATAATATAGAAAGTAGTGAGTCATTTTTCAAGTAACTTCCAGAAGCCGTGAGTCACTTACAGGTTAAATAAATGTTATCTCAATGCATTCATCGGAAGCACGTCCAGAGAATTATCTATGCAAATCTGTGTCCCCAAACTATTTGCCTTTATCCACTAATCCGATCCGATAGTCAACGGTTTGGAGTTTTTTGGTACGCTGCACAGAGACTTGCTCTAGCAAAGTTAGACACAAATACTTAAGTAACAAATTTTTAAGTGTACTTGATATTCATGACGAATAGTTATTAACAGTACTTATAAAAATTATTAATATCGGTTTAAGGTTTAATAAGAGTATAACACAGTACACCTTAAACAGAAGACACAAAAACAACGCAACGAAGTAGATGAAAACTGACAACCGCAAATACTTATGTTTCCTTTTTATCTATTTACAGACTAAAAATAACGTAGCTTAAAATGACTAATAGCGTACAGATGTTCCCATATATCAAAAAATATAAATTAGGGGTTTACGCGCTTGCCCTTGATGAATGATAATAATTAAAATTAAAGTTTTATCTTTCTTTCATCGCTAGCCACCCAGGCAAAGCCATGGTGTTTCGAATAAATAAATAAATTTATATCTAGTGTTAAATTCATTAACACATTTGGTATTTTTTTATCTTGACGGCCCAAAATCTTCGCTGATTTTATCATTGATTATCGTTTACTTTAGTTTTATTATTTGTATCCACCAAGCAAATTACCCAAGAAATCGATTGCCTAAACTTTATCAAATCACTAACTCCGTAACTAAAACTCCGATAAAATTAAATGTTTGAAAATTAGTTGGTCCATATTATTAGTATTAGCTAAACTAATATTTAAGAACTGAGTGGTTTTTCTTAAGGAAAATATTAACTAGGCTCAATACTGCCTGTAAGTGGATGAAGTTTCAAGCTTGTTTTTATTTTTCTTAAGTAAAAGAATTGAAAAACATTTTAAATTGATGTTTATATTAAATGTAACGTGGGTATGTACCATGTTATTCATTAAAAAAATAAGGACACGCTTATTTTATTTACGACAGAATATACAAACAGGCAAGCACTCTATAGTCCAGTCAATAAAAGCTTAACTTTACCATTTTGGTTGAACACCTGCAACCAACGCCAAAATTTCCGTAAGTCTTCCTAAATTAATATACTAAAATTGCAGGGTGCTGCAATACCGGCAAAGGGTGCAAATACATTGCAAAAGGGTGCAAAAACAACTTTTTCGTCTATATCTCCCGATTGGCTGGAAAAATAAAAAAAGATCCTACTACAAAATTGTAGGAAATTAAATCCCCTACAAAATCTTGGAAACGTATTTTCGCGTATCTCTCATAGTTTATGCACAAAATGCATATAAAGGTGCAAAATTGTAAAAATATTATTATTAATAATTTTTTTTCATTTTGAAGCGATCCTACATGTTTCCTTGGGATTTAATTAATATTTTTATTTACTTATTTATACCTTTTTTGATATGATATTTTTATTTTATATTTTTTTATTCCATCGGATTCAGCGCAAATTTTCAAATTTGAGAGGATGGTCATATAATGAACGGGAAATAATAAGTCGAGAAAATGATAGCGGCCAAATGGGCGCAGCCACAATTGCACACACACAAACAAAAGCCCGTATTGCAATCGGCAATACGGGCTCGTTTTATGGCATTTTTCAATACTTCGGGCGACAGATTCTCGCACTCGTGTCGAATGTTGTCCTTGAGGGCTTCCAGGGTCTCGGACTTGTTCACATAAATACGGGACTTCAAAAACCCCCACAAAAAAGTCTGGAACGGTTAAATCGGGTGATCTTGCGGGCCAGAGCAAATCGCCAAAACGAGAGATTTGGCGACCCGAGAACGCCGCCTTCAGAATATCAGTTGTGTCTCGCGCAGTGTGTGCCGTTGCTCCGTCTTGTTGAAACCACATGTCCTCCGGTCCTAATTCATTCAATTGTGGCAGAAAAAACTCGGTTAACATGGCCATATAGCGCGCACCGTTCACTGTTGTCGTTTGATCAGCGGCGTCCTCGAAAAAAAATGGATCGATGACTGTTCCAGCTTGAACAGCGCACCATGCAGTCACTTTTCGCGATTATAATGGCTCCTCGTGCTACACTCGTGGATATTCGGTGCCCTAGAAGCGATAGTTTTGCTTGTTCACGTACCCGCTGAGGTGGAAATGAGCCTCATCGCTCATTATTATTTCGGTCGAAAAATCGTCTACTTCGTCCTCGAGATTGAGGATCGCATGGGCGTAGGCTACATGCGTTTGGTGATTGACAGGCAGCAGCTGATGCATGGACATGCGCAGGTCTTTGACCAAAATTCGCCTTAGGGACGACCGGCTGATGGCTAATTGCGAGGCACGGCGTCTGGTCGATGTTTCTGGCGACAGCTCGACATCCTCAGCAACAGCTGCGATATTCTTGGCAGAATAGGCGCTCCGGGGCCGGCCACTCTTGGCAGCATCTCTTGTGGTTCCTGGCCAAACAGCGCAGTGTTTGCGCAGTTAGTGCCGGACGACCGGGGAATCGGCGATGGAATTCGCGCTGCGCCAACACCACAGACGAATTTTTACGCAAAAGAATAGACACGATTATTCCGATTTCCGCGGGGAGTGTATCGCTCCATGGCTTGTTCACTTGTATTCTACATCTGTCTAGTTTACAAATATCAAAACAGATTTGACATTGGCAGCCATTTGCAAATATAAGAGCATCTTTCAATAGGGTGATTTCTTTTGGCCCACCTTGTATTACGGTCAGTATTATCAAAGACATATTGAAGGAAAGCATCAGTAATTATAGTCTTCTGAGGTTAAATTATTAATGAAGCTTCATGAAGCTAAATATTATGGTATGATGTGCAAACACAAAGTTTTCTTAGTAGATTGATAACTAACATCGATTCTGTTTTTCGATAAATGTATGTCTCAACAGCTAGTTGAAGAAACGAATGAAGGATTTAGGACGAAGTGCTGTAATAATACTATAGGCAATAGTATCTATTTTTGGGATAACAGGACATTCATCTCACACGATATTTTCATCATTTAATAATAATTTATGTATGAAGCAAGTTAATAGTGGAGGTATTTCTGATACAACGTTATCAGGGAATTTGTCCGGTAGTAGATAACTAGTCCTGTAAAATTTCTGCACATACAGTGATAATTGTTTTCTTAGCCATTTCACTGAGGTCCTCACTTTTACCATACCAATCACTACAATCTGAGAGGATTGCATACTTTTCACAACAATTGTTGCATCTTATACAAATAGAAGTTCTTCATACAAATAGAACATAAAAATGAAAGATTCATTGTTTCCTTTAAATTGAAAACAGTGAATCAAGTTTATTTTGTAAAAAATCACTTTTGAACAGACGCACAAAAACGAAATATCCCTGAAACGACAGTTTGGAGTATAGTGACAGTAAGTGACAAACAGTTAGTTGAGCATTTTCTGCTGCAGTCTTACTCATTGCACTCAGCGAGATAGAAAAACAAGCGCATGTGTGTGTTCTCAATGGTACTATTTTCGTCGAGCGCAAGGTTCTCATTTTTGTCTGAATCTCTATCTCTTTCGCTCTTGTTAGGAAACGTATGGTCTTATTCGAGCACATGGGTATTTTTTGATCCTATCCTATAGATCTTGAATGGGACTATTTACGTCAAGCGCAAGGGTCTCATATTTGTCTTATTCTACCTATTCACTCTTATATTGAAGACTCTCACTATAGAAAATTGGAATCAGTGGGAGCCAAAGAATAGAATAGTAGTAGAAAGAATAATATAAAATATACCACGCTTTTTCTCCGCCAGTGATATATTATTATAAACGTCCCCCTGAAATTAAATTTATAATAGCTCAGGTAAATGGAGAGGTAATATATACTGCAAATATTTTGCTCTGAATCCAATGCAATAAAAAATAAACTAAAATTAAATTATCACTACATAGTATAAGCCAAAGTCGCTTCCACTCTCTGTCTGTCCGTATAAATGCTTCGATCTTTAAAATTACGCAACGGACTTTGACGCCGTTTTCTTTACTAGATAGAATGATTCAAGAGGAAGGTTTATATGTATAATGCATGCATAAAAGTAGAGAAACATTGATAATTTTAGAGGTTTTTAATGTGATGTCGTAAATAAACCCATTTTTTTACGCTGACATTGCAAACGCAGGCTATAGATAGATATAACCCTACGAGATAGATTAAAATAATGTACTGCATTATTGTACACTTTAAGAAGTTCTACAATACTTTCTTTCTTTTTACTGGAAATAATGGATTATTTACGAAACGATTATAAGCAATACAGTATTAATCCTTATCCAATTAAGTACCTTAAATACTTTGTGCATCTAATATAGATTACAATGACCCTTTACAGTATGTAATTTAAATTAATATTTTTGAAGATATTACAGATTTAAAATGCAGGAACAAAGCGATTGTGGCAGTACCGGCCGGGGCCCCTTAGGTGGCACTGCTGTCAATTTATCAGTATCAGTTAATAACTAAGCATAATATTTTAATGATTATTCTGAGGTGGTACGAAGTTTGCCGGGTCAGCTAGTCATATAATAAAATTTTAATTATTTTTGCCAAGATTATTAGGTAATTGAAAAAAGGTGTAAATAAATAAAAAAAATGCCCGAAACATATCATTTGAATCAAAATGAAACATGTAGTATCACTTCAATATGAAAAAAAAAGATTAATATTAACATTTTTTTCATTTTGCACCTTTAAATGCATTTTGTGCAAAAACTATGAGAGATACGCGAAAATACATTTCCAAGTTGTTGTAGGGGATTTAATTTCCTACAATTTTGTAGTAGGATCTTTTTTTATTTTTCCAGCCAATCGCGAGATATAGACGAAAATGTTGTTTTTGCACCATTTTGCAATGTATTTGCACCATTTGCCGGTATTGCAGCACCCTGCAATTTTAGTATATTAATCTACGAAGACATACAGAAATTTTGGCGTTGGTTGCAGGTGTTCAACCAAAATGGCAAAGTTAAGCTTCTATTGACTGGACTATAAGCCTGTCTTTCTTTATTCTTAAAAATCGGATCAAGAAAGTGTGAAAGTGAGTGAAGTCTGTCACATCATATCTATTACTCTAAATAATTCACAGCTGGATATAGGCCTCTCCTTATAAAGGAAGTTCGAGCTTACTTTACCACAATGGCCAGACGGGTTGGTCTATACCAATATAGGGTTAGTTTTCAAATATACTTTCTTAGTTAAATCTATAACAATTAAAAAAATTGTAACCGTGAACAGCTTTAATAGGAAACAGTAGCGTAACTTACTAAAAAAAATTTAACTACTAATTATAAAAAATGGTTTTTAGTTACAAAACGGAAACCTAATGTTGGTGCAACAACATATGCGTTACATTCTTCCCTTTCAAGACTGTCATGGATGATTCCCTGGCGAATTTAAATTTGTAATTCCTTCCTTTGCCGGCTACCAATAACAGTGAAACATTCATTTTAAAAAACCCGCGACTCCGCAACTCCGCCCATCGACGGAAACAGCTGCAACCCTAATTATTACAAACATGGCCTCTTGAGCATTGACTGAGGTATAGATAACTAGTAATATTGTTAATCACTTATAGAAAACTATTATTAGTATTGCAGATGGTTGATTAGACTAATACTTGTTAGTACTAGACAATTAATCAATATACCCCTCAATTACTTCAATGTCCTTTGTGAAACCTCCACTAGTATCAAGTGAAATGATTACGGTTTTAATTGGAGGTTTATCGATCATGAAGATCTAGTTTCTTAATTTGATTTTAATAGTTAATTTAAAATGGTGTATTTATTTTTTCTAATATGATTCTACTATTTATGATGACATTTATTCGTCCTACACTAAATATAAAAGGTTAACTTTTCTTTAAACATTTCATTAGTTGGATGCAAGATATTTACGATTTTTGATAGCTATGGGCGGTCACGATTACTGTTATAGAAGATTAAACTGATGACGGTACAAATACATTCACTTCGTGATTCTAAGAGACAATCGTCATTTGGCCTCCCACACTTATTCATATTGAGAACCTAGAATATAAATAATTTTATGTAGGCATTTCTTAATGTTATCCTGATTTCATAGATTTGTCAAAAAAAGCAACAGCTATTTGATATAATCTATCTATACATACCTAAAACAAATAAACTGCTTGCAGACTTGCAAAATAACTTTGTAAAACTTCAACCATATTTATCAAGATATTTTCATAAGAATTGCCATTAATACTTTAGTAATAAACCTGTCCAGATACCGATAACATCACAATCTCAACTTCACCAAAAGCTAAAAGGTCGTTTATAGGGACATAAACGTTTATAGAATCATAAACCAGAACCAATCCATTGTCTACAGTCGGCCTACGCCCGCCGACAACATAACTGATCGAACAATTCCGCTTTTTGTCTCTACAACAGACATAATCAATTGTCACTTCGACTACGAATATTTCCCACCTAAGTTCTAAATGTGTAAGATACATTTAGAACAGGTTTGGAATAGTCCGGAGACAATAAACGATCGGATATCGTATTGCACGAAGAAAAAAGGTGATGAGTGACCGTTGTCGCCGTGTTGACGCTTGAATTGATAGTTCTCCTGTATGAGACATGAAGCTACTTGATGGCTTTCATTTAAAGTATATAGTATGCCATACATCATTGAAGTCTGAAGCTTTGATTAAGATATTCATGGTTTTTATTAAACACCTATGTGTACATAGGTGTCAAATATCAAATAAATATAACATTCTTAATGGCTAGTCAGACATTGACTAGAATACTACTATAACATTACAAACTACATTTTTATAGAATAGACTGTAAATGAAAATAGATAACGAACGAAATAGCCAACGAAGAATTTAAGTTTTTCGTATTACCATACCAAATACATAATATGTATATGATACAATTAAAAGCTATTAAAATCCAATTTTGAATTCCTACATTCCATACTCTATAATAGTAAATAAACAATTAAATTGGTATCACAAATGATCGTATTTACCAGCTGCCTTTTAAGCGCATGCTCCACTCATAAAAAGGTTATTTAACAATTTAGAAATGGAGCGACATAGTCATAATTGTGGCTAAGGTCCGTAAATAAAGATTGAAAAAAAAAACAAACACGTAGTAAAAGTCAATCAAAACGCTGTTTATTCATCACAGTCGTGGTCGGAAGATGATTTATAATTTCGCAGCAGGTCATTCAGCGCGAGCGCACTGTCGCGACCGCTTTTTAAATTAAAATCGTACGGGCTCGGGCGTGATCTTATCCGGCTCGATCAATTTAGATAAAATAAATATTTATACATTTGACTTCGGATGGGCGAACAAAGCCGTTCAGTAAATTGATTATGTCGGTGAAGAACTTACTTGACGTTCGCCGCTTTGTATCACCTGTTCCGATTTTAGATATGCATTTATGGAGAAGTTGATCTTAGGTCAAGGCATATGTTTATCTAAAATTACTGTCGTTTTAAATTATTAACATTTTGGGATTATAAAAATATTTATGAACAAGATGTCTTGCATTATTGTGATTATAAGTTAAGTAAACCGTTAGAGCACGTGTCTAAATAATGCGAGCTTAAACCTGTCCACGACTAGCTGTCACCGTTTATATCGAATTTCGACTCAACATGTTGCATAGATATTATACTTTTCATTAACATCTCTGGGAATTGACTGCGTGTTTGAACTAAAGTTTTTACTGTTAGTCTTGACATAATATGTAGTATTATCGGTTTTTACATTCTTCGTATCTTGGTGAGTGAGCTTTCATGACGTATTGCATGACAGGCATTTAACACCGCATTTCAATATCATCATAGATTAAAATACATGCATATGTGTTAATAAGAACATTAAAAGCCAATTTAGTAGATAAAAATATTATTTTATTCATACTCTGCATTCGGAAGCGTAATAAATACGAAAAATTGAATATCCTAGCTAAAAATTACATCACAAAATGATTTACTTACATATAACATCTTATAGTTTAGCTATTTACAATTGACTAGGGTACATTTCAGTTCTGCAATGCCTTTGACTTATTTTCTAATATTTACACAATTTTAATACAGTTCTCACTTCACATGATAAATTCAGTGTAAGTACTTAACATTATCACAAAATACTTATCATGCCAGTACTTAAACATAATCAGGAACCTTATAACCTAGTACCAGTTGCATGTATTTTTCATAAAATGCAATAATTACAATCTATGCGTATATGCAAAAAGGAATGTACTGATTTACATAACTACAAATACATCTTTTATAAGAGAAAAGACAATGAAATGCTATTCAAACAGGTACAAAAGATACAACTTACAAATATATTCAGAATTTGTTTTAGACTTAAATTTAGTACTCATAGTACATTAATAGAAAACATTTTTCATCGTTGCTACACAGGATCAACTACTGTTACTTCCTGATTCATAAACATATAGCAGTTACAAAATATGTGTTTCCCTTCCTTTACATTTGCATGTAGCTGTGGGAGGAAAAAAACATTTTACAGATAAAATGCTGCTATGAAGCGTTTACGAATAAGACGATTACATTTAACCATTAGAGCACCAACAAAGATAAGCTTACAAACACAACTGAATTCTATAACATCAAACAATCTAATAATTTTATATATATGTATTTTACAGATATATTTACAATTTTTTAATTTACACGAAATAAGTTTTTCTAGGATGCGTTGTACTCGACATAGGAATTTGTTGAGGGGGCCTAAGAGGACGTTCCTCACATTGATGATTGTCAATAGAAACGTAACTGTGATGATGAGGTAAACGATCGTCAGCCCTGCCCTCACTACTCGCCACCGAACATGTCTCATCCTCCGTACTACGCGCAGAAACTTCTGCGCTTGCGCTAGTGGAATGCATAGGACTCGACATCATCAGACCAGGAGGGTTCATTCCGTATTTATACCACGGATCGTGAGACGTCGGTGGCGCTGTGTACCTTAAATTACCATGCCGACCAAATGCTTCCCTGTTACTACTTTTCAAATTATTGGCGTTATGTAGCGTCCGATTTGGCAGAGTCACGTCCACATCCGGTAACCGAAAATTTAGCTTTTCCATACAGTTTCTTTCACCCCACACGATCACTGTACACGTTTTAAGTAACACTTTTAGATCTGGGTCAATACTAATAGCACTTAGATCAGTCGTTACAAGGAATATGATCTTTTGACGTCTATGCCTAATATTCACTGAATTAATTGCACTTTGTATTGCCGCATGTGATTCTGCAACATACCATTCTTGTTGCAAAAAAGTTATAGATAACACTATTACGAGTCTTTTAGAACTTTCAGAAGCACTCACTAAACTGTCACCAGAGCGTCTTTCACAGAGCGGAAGATCTCTGTGTTGTAAACACAACATGTGTCCAATATTTTCTAATTCGGAACTCACCGCGCGAGTAACGAAGTCTTCATCTCGTGGGTTGTACACAAAAAAAGCATCAAACCGTTTGTTTTTGTTGTCGTTCATGTCTTTCGGTGTAGAAGTGAATACTCTCACACCGTATCTCGAATGCATCCACAATTTAAAATCTTCTCGGAACATGAAGAGTAAAGCGCACATTAGCAACAGAATAATCACTATTATCAGCACCGCAGCGATATATGGAATGTAATTTTCAACACCGTCATTGGATTCGATGAATAATCGCTTTAATGTCTCGGTGCCGGTCTCCTCAGTAGTGATTTCTATTTTACATTCCTTTGCTACCGTTGCGATAGTTTTATTCATAGCTTGGCCATGAGCGAAGTAACACATCATACTTTCGGTGTCTTTAGACTTCTTTAACAACCACTGATTCAGCTGACTAACGTCTTTACAATCACATATCCAATTGTTGCCATCAACGGAAACGCGAGTACGAGGGTCAGCGTCGGTTATAACTCGCCATGGCATATAATCAACGTAACCGTTATTGTCGAGACCCAAGAACTCCAAGGAAGGTAAATAATTAAAGGTATCGTTTTCGATTACCCTAATTTTATTATTACTTAAGTAAAGTTCATTTAAATTAGGTAATCTCGTAAATTGAGTATTGTGAAGTACTTCTAAATTATTGTTTTCTAAATGAAGAATCCTCAATGACTCGATCCCGTTGAATGTTCTATTTTGTATTGTGTTGATATTGCTGTTATTGAGATACAAAACTTGTAACTTTTTTTTGCCTATGAAAACGTGATTTCCCAGTTCTTTCAAGTCATTTCCATCTAAGTATATTTCGGTCGCGTCCATCGGTATTCGCTCCGGTACGTGATCGTAGTCAGCATTTGAACAATCGACAACGTTAGTGGTGGTCCATGTTTGATCGTGATAACACCGACACTTATCAGGGCAAGTCATCTTGCAATCACAGGCGTCAAAGTCACAACAATGGCACACTGCGAAACAATGGGACTCGTACTCGCACAAAAATTCTGAGGATCTTACTTCTAGCAATAGCATGTCCGATCTTGTTCGTGAATGAGTTAAAGAGCACCTTACACTTTCTAAATCCATTACTCTCGGTCGCTGCCTAGGCTCAATTAATTGATTAATTGTCTGAAGCCATTCCATTGTGCAGTCACATACAAATGGATTTTCACTAATATAAAATTCTGGTAGATCTTTGTCTTCTGATACAGTTGATATTGCGAAGGCGCCAACCTCTAATGTGCTTATTTTATTTTCATATAAGATAACTTTATTTAAATTATACTTTTGTAAAAATGTCCCTGGACTTATTTTCTCTATATTGTTGTTATTTAGGACAATGGTCTCTATGCTGCTTGGAAAGGACAGTTCATCAATACTTCGTAATTTATTATAACTGACGTCGAGCATTTTCACGGAACAAGATTCCTTTAAACCATAGGTATCTTCAAGTTTCTCAATTTTATTCTCGTGCATATCTAACCATTCAAGATTTGTCGGTATATGACTGTAATCAAACCAAAGTAACTCGTTGTTTGAGACGTTTAACCAAACAAGCGGTTGGGTGTTTGTAAATATGCCTTTCAAGTCCACAAGTTTGTTACCGTCAAGTCCAATTGCTTTTAACTGTTGATTAGGGGCGAAAGCTCCATCATCTATTTGATCTATGTTATTTGAAGCTAAGTTTAATATTTGTAGCGACGGTAAAGCCGCAAATGTGTCTTTGGATATCTTTTCTATTTTATTTCCAACAAGACGTAGACCATACAAATCATCCAGGCCTTCAAATTGAGTAACGGATACTTTTGTTATTCTATTCATTCCCAAATCTAACGATGTTAAAAACCTGAGAGTTTTTATTGCTTCCGGTACCTCTGATAATTGGTTCCCACTAAGACCTAGATCATGAAGTTTTGTTATGTTTTCAAAAGAGCGTAAGTCCACCTTCGTTATTCTATTACCGTCAAGGAATAACTGATTGAGTACGTAGAGATTAGAGAAATGACCGCTGTCAACTTCTATAATATTGTTATGTGCGAGTGAAAGCGAATGAAGGTTCTTCAAGTTGGTAAAAGCACCATCCGCTACACGTGCTATGTTATTGTGTTCTAAACTTAGAAATTGTAGATTATTCAAATCTTGAAACAACAATGTGTCTATTTTTGTTATTCTGTTGTAAGACAAATTCAAAACTATTAGACGAACTAGTCCCGAAAAAGTATCTCTATTGACCCACTCACTAGTGAGCTCATTTACTGATAAATCTAATATTTGCAATTGATCTAATCCTTCTAGTAGTCCTGGAGCTAGCACGCTAATTGAGTTGTTATTCAAATATATTTGTTTGATATCTCTTGACGACTGAAACATTTCAGGTGGAAGAGCAGTTAAAGCATTTGTTGACAAATTCAATATTTGCATATCACTCAGGCCTACAAACGCACGATCCGCAACTGATGATATCCTGTTGTTTTGCAAAAACAGTTTCTGAAGAGCACGTAAACTTGACAATCCGTTATCAGGCAGCGTCCGTATTTCATTGTAGGACATATCTAATGTTTCTAACACAGTATTACATGATTTACCAGGTGCAGTCGGGCCGTTACCCCAATCTGAGAATCCCAAGTTAGATATGTCTTGTAGACGATTTTGTGTAATATTTAATTCTTTCAAATTGTATAATAGACAAAATATTTCAGGTGGTAGGTTCCAAATGTTATTATCTCCAAGGTCCAAGGTCCGTAAATCAGTTAAACCACGGAATGAATCTCTGTGAAATTCCATAGACATCGCAGACCAATCTGTGTTATGGGTTCGAATAGTAAGAGTCCGTAATCCACTAAGAGGTGACAACACCGCAGAAGGGACATATCGAATCTTACATGATTCTATCCTCAGTTCTCTTAAGTTATGAAAACGAGATAGCAATTGATTTCCTTCTTCTTTTCTTCTGCCAAAGTCGAGAGAACTCTCAAAAAATAGTACATCAGTACAATGTAGATCCAGCACGGTAATTCGCTGTGCCTGTGAACTGCTAAGACCTTCAAGTAACTCTGTAGCGCCGGCAGCTGTCCGTAGCGAGCAAGCCAGTTGAACACGAGTGGATTCACTAGCATCACCAGATACTCGTTGCCACTCGCACTCCTGAGGGGCCTCAGCTACGCGACTCGTAAGCGAAGCTGCGCTGGCACCTAAGTACGTCCAACTCCAAGCAGCACACCACACAGTCAATAATCCCATAGATAACATTTCGAATAACTCACTTTAACTGTCACTTTATTTAAATTGTCAGCGTTTGCCACGATAATATCACACACATCGCTGCATTAGTCCGAACGCACTCGGAAAACTTTACGAATTTCCCGTCAAACTTGTTTCGAAATGCGACACATAACGGCACGAGTGCGGCGAGCTGAATCACAGCAACCGCCTCCCTCGAAGACTCGTGAGAAGCGACTGAGTGATGTAGCGCGAAGCAAGTTGAGCGACCGGCCAGCCGGCACGCTCCCCGCGCACGCTCGCTCCTCCCCTGACAGAGACGTCCGATAAGCTTGTCTCACTTCTTTTCAAAAGTTCTCAGCAACAAGTTGCTAGCCACGAGATTGGCGTATGAACAGAAGCGCGCTTTGCGAGCTTTTATAAACATGGCCGTGTTCACTTTGTTTGTTTTGCCTAATCATAAAATTTCAATAGAGTTCCGACAGCGTAAAGCGTGTGACAAATACAATAAAAGTCTAAGGTAATTATTGTAAAGTCGATGTATGTACCAATACAGAACAGAGTGGGCCTATAATAAACTCAAAGTTAATCATACTAGACACGATTTTTTAACTGTTGTACAATCAAGTACTTGACCAAATAAATAAAAAGCAAAATGCAAAATTTACCACTTGATTTTTGTAGTTTCTGTTGTTTATCTTAACTGTTACGGTTTAATTCGCACGAAAAAATATTACAAATCTTGAATACAATAAGAGAAGAGATAACATAGACTTATCAATTTTTATCGCTCGAAAATAGCTATAAGACGACGCGCATATTTTCACATGGCCACTGATAAATGTACAATATATTTTGGTATCATTTCTCACAATTTTCTTTTGTTCTAGTCAGGAACTCCTACCTGCGTCATGATGGTTTAACGATAACACGTTAACACTCGTCTTATCGTAATTTTAAGGCGATGAATGGTCCGATGACATAATAAGTATTTTTTTGTGTGCAATGAGTAATGTACATAAAAAATTTTTTTGGTTACATAGTTGTGAAACGACTTTGATACCAAAGTTCTTTCTTTGACTTCAATGCTCATGACTTGTACCCCAAACGATATACAGATTCCTTTGGTCAAAGTAGACCCTAGCCAAAGTAGTAGTTGATATTAAAGACAGACAGAAGACGAACCTAAAATAACAGCATTCGTTCATTAGTGAGTGTGAGACCGGAGGCCCAATCATTCCACATCGTTCTCCCAGCCTCCGGAGATCAGGGTTGTATGCACTCACAATAAGGATGGTTACCCTTACTCCTGGAATCTACTCATTAAAGGCATGAGTAGAGTTATTGTTATGATAGGCTGTTTATATAAAAGAAGCCTATAGGTAAATGCATTTTATTTTTGTTCAAGCGAGAACTGAAAAGAATTGATTAGAATGATTTAACGACTTAGAGTATTTTTGAGATAACCTTGCAGATACAGATTTACTATCATTGAAAACCAGACAGATTGAGACAGATGCTTACCGATGTTTCAAGAAAATATGAGAATTAATGTTAACTCTGACACTATTCCTTTTGCTGTGTATTTATTTGCCTATCTATTTATATCTATTATAACATCATCATATTTGTCTGCCCCGGCGCAGTAGTAGCGTGTTTATGTATTTAGATCAGTTCGGCTTCGGTACCTTAGAGGTATACAACATTAAGTGGCTAAAGTCAAATTTTACCGGAGAGGCAAAAATGCGCGTAGTGAAATTTTGAATGTAATTTTTGAGAAAGTTATAATAAAGGCAGAGTAATTAACTTAGCTGTATTTTTTTGTAATAAATAAAGGAAAGTATTATGAATTACACATAATTACGTTAAATCTATCTATTATCTAACATCATTTGAGATCCTATACACTGTTAATATTTGTGCAATTAATGTTATATACCATTGTATATCTCTTTTCATAGGCGACTTAGGACTAGAACTAGAATTGGTTCTTGGGATTTTAATGGTATAATTAACGTAATTTCGACAAAATGTGGAGTTACCATTGTCTACCTCTGAGATACAGAGTTGTCTAGCTCTGCTTAGTTTGGGATGAGATAGCGTTGTGTGTAAGATGTCAGAAATGTTTAATTAAATTATTTATTTATTTATTATCATCATCAGCCTATTGCAGTCCACAGCTAGAAATAAGACTCTCCCATTACACACCACTCTGATCGATTTCGTTCTTCAACCATCTAGCTCCTGCCAGCCATTTTGCGCAAGTCGTTTCTCTACCTGTCCCATTATATCATAAATATATAAAATCATAATCATTATATTATATATATTATTTTTTACTAAATACATACGCAATATACGGTACTTACATAAAAAAACAATTTAAAAATTGTCTGTAGACCTGTCTGTCTGTTTGTTACGGCTTATCTCTGGATCGGCTGGACCGATTTTGACGGTACTTTCCCTGGTAGATGGCTGATGACATAAGGAGTAACTTATTCTATTTTCTTTTAACTAGCTTCACCTAGCTGGCTAACTAGCTAGACTAGCTCAACACCGCGGGATTCAGCTAATAAAAATAAAACATGGAGTACTTCCGATACAGCTTAGAAAATTAGACGGTAATTGTTTAAATAAAACGACAACAGCCTACTTAGGAACAAAAAGATTTGCATAATATCTAAGTATATAAAGAGTAAATACCGCATTCGTAACTAAAAGTGTAAGCCTGAACTTCTAAAGGGCATGCCACGTCAGAAAACCTCGAGTGTCTTTATCACAAAAATCTATGTGAATGGAACACGCAATTCAGTTTTACAAACAAAAGGCGTCGGGGAACATAAAAAGGGCTTTATTGGCATACTCGGCGGCAAAACACAAAAATTGTACCGCAAAGAGTTAACTGATCTAAACGAGTGCTCTCCGCAATGGCCTGACGCGCCCATCCGTGGCATAACATGGATATTTTACTTTAATTTTATTTGGGAACAATATAAATTTGTACACACTAGCTTTTGTCTGCGGTTCTGCGTGTATGACGGTTGAAATTAAGCTATGTCCTTCTCCAAGGTTTAATCTACTTCTGTACCGAAATTTATTCAAATCGGTTCAACGGCTTAGCTATGAAAACATTACAGACACACACAGTTTCTTAAAATAGTTTTAAAGTATGTATTATATTATCACTTTCATCACTTCAATACATCGATAATGAGATCCAGTTTACTGCTCACGTAATTTTTTCAGCTTAAGTAGTTAATTATTCCTAATTACCGTTGTGATGACGGATATAGGATACATAGTGTCGCCACCTTATTTATATATCCCATAGGTGTCGTAAAAGATGAATAAAGGGCAAAACTACGCAAGATAAATCCACAATACAGAAAAGGAAATCTTGACACATCAAAACCTCCTTTCTGTGAAGACACCCATAACCATACCACATTATTTTATTATTACTACACACTATACACAATTTATTATTTATTAATAGAATAATTGATATAAAATCTTTAAAAGTATCAGTGAAAATTCTCTTTGACCTTAATTTTTTTGTGATAATATCCAAATTAGTAAAATTAAATATTATCTAAAATTGTTTCATAATGTATGCAGTGAGTGTTTTTATATCGTCAACAGCATTGCTAACGTTGAACCCTTGCATTCAGGAAGTTGTAAATCACAACAGCTCTACCAACTCGTCAGCCGATTCTTACGTACCCACCAAAATAAACTGACCTCTTCTGTCTACCGCTGGTTTCACTAAACTGACGACAAATGAAGCATTTCCTCTTTATATTCTAGTTCTTCAATAAATGGTTTGTGCTTAGGCAAACCGCTGAAAATGTTTATATCGACTTTTATTACATACACATTCTACTTAACTTTGTCGTTTTAATGAGAAATGAATAAATAAAATGCTGAATGTACAATACCAGGTGTTAAATTCATTTAAAAAATATATAGGATTTTGAAATTAAAAGAAAATGTTTTAGTGCTAAATTGTAACATAACTCTTTTATTCAGTCTTAAAACATAAAAAGGACTATATTAAAGCTAGTATAGAGACTAAAATACATATGTTTCTCACTAAACATATAAGACATAATGACGCAAGATAAAATGAACATGTGATTTTGATCACCATAACTAACCACATTACAAGTCGAATCGATGCCCGCCAACTGTTGTTCCCTATGGTTCCTGGGTTCTATTATCTGTCAATAAATAGGGTCTATTGTGTGATATCGCAAAAAACGCATAAATCGAATCGATCTTCGTAGCTGTCTGCTATTCATTTTGTTACTGTGTTCCATAGATCTAATGGCCAAATTCCCTAAAGACCCATACATATATGGTGGTAGTAAATGTCAAAATATTTTCTATCAGTTGTACTAATGGTTTGTAAAGTCCGCATTAAGGTTTTATTGTTGTCACTGTATTCGCAAACTGTGACCAAATGTTGATATTGGTTATAAATTGCATTATATTCCTACTAGAAAATATTGATGCTGTAGGTTTTAATTTTACCTTGATACCTAAGAATTGTGTGTTTTTTACTTTTGACTCCGATCACAGATCCATTCAACAATCGAGTACTACATGAAAACTAGTCATGTATCTAGGAACCTTCGCCGTGAGTCACTCTGAAACTACAGCAAGTAACGGACACAAGGTATACCTACTCCACTTTTTAATGATATTTGTAGTTAATGTCACATTATATACAATATTTCTGAAATTCACAAAGAAATGTACTCCTTACTAGTCCTTACTATATCCTTACCTACTTAATTTTAAAAATGCGAAAGTAACTCTGTCTGTCTGTTTGTGCGGCTTTCACGACAAAATTACTAAATCGATTTAAATAAAAAAAAAAAAATTACTACACAGATACTCTGGAACTCTGGCTTTCAGGTGAAAAAAGAACCGACATAAACGCGGGCAGAGCCGCGGGGGAAAGCTAATGAAATACAAAGGACATCTCCACAGATGATAGTTTTTAACCCCCTACTGATGCTATATTAGATAGATGTTATGAATTAGATGAATCTGTGTGTCTAAATGTCTGTCTATGACATCGTGTGACCTCTTAAACTTTTTTTTTATGTAAGCCCACCAAAGTGACTCTACTCTGCCTGATGGAAAGCATGAGTAGAATCCAGAAGTAGGGGCAACCATCCTCATTGTGAGCGTAGGCAATGCAGCATGGTGACCCATTGATTTGTCTAATCACACACATAAACTATAAACGATTAGGAGGTAGAGAGGAAGAGGGACGATATATTTTAGATAAAATATCGATATATCGGATATATATATTAAGATCAATTCCTGTGTCGCGGAGGGCTTTACAAACATACATGAAACGGACACAAATAACACCCAGACTCAGAACAACAAATTGTGAATCACACAAAGTGTTATCCTACGTGGGATTTGAACCCACGACACTTGGCGCAGTAGGAAGCGGTGTGGCGACCGCTTAAGCCACTAGGCCAACCGTGCAGTCAATATCGATATATCAATATTTTTAAAAACCTTGCATCTCTAATTGTGACTGCATTGGTTTGTCACTATTATTTTGTGCTCGAACGAAACGGTAAATAAATAGTAGCCATTACCATGTCTAAAAGAGTAACTTCTCTCAGGGAAAGTCACAGGAAAGTGAAAGTTTTAAAATAGTTGACATACGCTTTCAAACTTAACAATTCGGCTCTTCCTTTCTGTACCAAGCAGTCAAAATCAGGAACTTACTCAGCGCATCTGTTTCCCTCCTACTATGATCACAGATCCTTTAAGCGGGGCGTGGAAAAATCTCACTAGGCCATCCTAATCTGAGTCACCACGCTGCACTGTCCATATTGACAGTGAGGATAGTGGCCACCACCCTTGAATTCTACTCATGTTTTCCATTAAACAGATTTGAGTCATTCTCGTCCCTATTTATAATAAAAAAATAAAAAGTACTTTATAATAAATAAAAGTAACAGGTACTCTACAACCTATTCTGTAACCTTGACTAAAGAGTACTTAAAATACATATTTACAATCACATTAAAATCTCTTTCTTCGAAAAATAGACCAAGGAGCTGATTTACTGATTTTAAAGGTAGTTTAAGTTAAGTACTTTAATTGTAAAATACATGGGTTGGTCGTCAAAACTATACCATGCTTTTTGAACGGATAAAATTTTATTTAAAAATATTTTTTTTTTAAATAAAATAAAATTATTAATATAGAAAATAATAAGCAATGTTGGCCAAAGGTTGACTGGAAGAGATGAAGGAGGCTTTAAGTCTACAGATGTATAAAAGTGCGTAAAGTGATATAAAAACAAAACAAAACTAGATATTAAAAGAGTACTCCATTTAATTTCTAATAATAATCTATTCACCATAAAAATTTGCAATGATGAAGAACGCATAAAAAAAGAAAATGAACATATGAAAGAGACTTATCTCGACATACCTACCTACTTGACAAAATCCGGCGAATGAATGTAATGCCATTACGATTAGCATTATTTTGTTAGAAGGGTCGCGGATTCCGGTTTACTGGATAAAGCGAAATTCGTCGTCACAAAAGGACTTTTTAACGTGCTCTTTAATTCTCCCCAAACATCTGTGATGTGAGTTCTGTTGGGTCTACAGTGGTTTTAATCGCATTTGTTACGCCATACGTCAGTGATAGTTGAACGGTTTGTTTAAATATTTTGGTGATATAAATCCAATGAATACGGGCATGCGTGTGCTCAAATGGGTTCAGTAGTTAATCAATGTACATATTACATCGTGGTTAAAGTTCTTCTTATTTATCTGATCGGTTTTGGACTTCTCGTAACAGTCGTATTCTTTCGTATCATAACAATTTGTGTAAAATGGCAGGCAAGAGCTCCTACATCTTTACGCAAATGTCATTCCGCCAAGACTGTGATTAGCTGTGATTAGTATTAGTCTGTTTAAAAGTTTAAATACTAAGGTAGATCCAAAAAAAAATCGTGAAAGCCATTTTATTCCCCAGTAAATACGAATACAAAAATACAACAATACATACTATTTGTATACTGTGACGTATTTTTGTATCCATATTTACCATTCTGGCTATACGGAACTCTAAAGATTTTAAAGTCCCTAGTGACAGAAATTTTAATTTATGTTAGGATTTTATAAATAATTATAGACGTGGTCTGTAAACAGTAAGCTGAAATGTTTTATTTTTTACGTGCCTTTTTATGGATGTGGTTAATCCGGTTACGTTTGTCACGGACAGCAACTGCACTAAATATGAGTCTTTATGTTTTACGTTGACATTAATCACAAAACCTCAGTGATTTATTAATTTCATAACATGTATCCGTTTATCGTTTAAACTAGACTTTCATATTACAAACATAATTAAATGTCATTTTCTACTAGTCATTTTGGTTGATTTATTGGTGACGTAGTAAAAATATACTCCTAAAGTTTTGAGTTCGATTCCTTAGTCAAGTAAATTAGAATGGGTCTGTTGGAAACATCAGTCGGTATACAAAAAGCAAGATTTTGAAAATGGCAAGGCACGCCAGTGTACTCGTATTTAGATTTTCTCAATTTATTCAGGCATTTACGAACAATATTTCTTTGTAGTAGTATTCTTAAGACATTTGTGATTTTATAAGGTGATTGAGATTTGTGATTTGATTCGGGCGAGCACTTTATTTGTAAAATGGTAAATTTGATAGTTTACTTTCGCATTGAAACTTAGAAAGATGCATATTTTAATATGTAATACTTTAAAATTCAAAAGATTAGTTTTGTAAAGAAAGTTAAGCAAAGCAGTCTTGGATATTTGTCCGTTATCCAAAAACTTTAATATCTAAGCCACTACACTCTTTTTGTTCACCACCTAATCACACAAAATAGGTAGTATAATTAAAACTAAAATCGAAATAACCACCGCGCTATACGAGTGCGCATCCCATCGTGTGTCAGTGACCGCTCCTGAATGGGCCCTAATTTTTTTCAGGCCTTCGATTTGTGGGTTCTTGCTTTGTGATATAAAATTAATGATTTTTGGTCTGTGCTTCGCAGCGTCAGCGGGCACAATGGCCGCAGTGACAATGGTGTCCCGCTGTCCACGATATTGACGGAAGGCCGCGCGCTACCTACGCTCCTGGCTGCCCTACCGACCCTTTGTCTGCAAGAATTTTAGACGCGTCATGAACCGAAATGGAAGCTCGTGAGAATATCAAAATGAATATACATATTATTCAATGTTACTTTTTTTACCAGTTATAAATATTTTTTCAAACTAATTTATTTCAAAACTAAATTACCTCTTATATGAGTACCTACATGATGATAGGAATTATACAGTACCAGCAGTAACAGTAGCTTCGTGTTTCTTCTGTTGAGTATTGCTACTGTCACTTCAAATTCCGCAAATAGTTTTTCACTGGGATAGTAAAGGGAACTTACTATAACTAGAAAGGGTTTTTTGAAACCCTTTTGACTCGTAAAGCGCCCACGTCTAGATGTAAATAAACCAATTTCGATCCCACAAAAGTGTCGTATTATCCAATAGCGACAGCTTATCACTTCTCCTTTAACAGACGTGTTAAATAGCTAAATATTATAAACATAGCTAATTATAACCTGAGGTTATACTACAAGTAATCTGAGCTAAGCCTCACCGCACTGCGAACAATATGTAACTTTGTTCATTTTTAGGGTTCCGTAGCCAAATGGCAAAAAACGGAACCCTTATAGATTCGTCAAGTCTGTCTGTCTGTCTGTCTGTCCGTCCGTATGTCACAGCCAATTATTTCCGAAACTATAAGAGCTATACTGTTGAAATTTGGTCAGTCGATGTATTCTGTGAACCGCATTAAGATTTTTACATAAAAATAGAAAAAAAAAACAATACATTTTGGGGGTCCCCATACTTGGAATGGAACTGAAACTCAAAAATTTTTTTTTCATCAAACCTATACGTGTATCTATGGATAGGTGTTTAAAAATTATGTTGAGGTTTCTGATATCATTTTTTTCTAAACTGAATAGTTTGCACGAGAGACACTTCCAAAGTGGAAAAATGTGTCCCCCCCCCCCCCCTCTAACTTCTAAAATAAGAGAGTGATAAAACTAAAAAAAAAATGTTGTACATTACCATGCAAACTACCAACGAAAATTGGTTTGAACGAGATCTAGTGAGTAGTTTTTTTTTAATACGTCATAAATCGTAACACGCAATTTACCTTCCATCCAATCAAGACACTAGTATTATAACATCGATGAAAATTACAACGAACTACAAGAACTTTTATATGATGTTACTTGCTGATACGGAACCCTTCATGGGCGAGTCCGACTCGCACTTGGCCGTTTTTTATTAAATAAAACTTCTACGTGACCTTATACCTACTCCACTAATAAAAACATACGGCTCCAATAAATTATATCATTTACTTCTTGTAACAGACCAAACATCTTGCTCGCAACACTATTGTGTGGCCACAAGTAACGCACCCAAACATGTAGGGTGGTCTACTTTTGTGGCCAACTATTTAACCCAAATACGGTTCATTGTAAACAAGGCCCATTGTGGTCACCCCAACTTCGAACATTGTCGCCTCTAATTTATAGCAATTCGATGTAATTTCATTAGCACCAAACTGTTTATAAATGTGTATGACCACAATATCAATTCGATTGACGACAGTGTCTGTTGTTATGGCCAATAAATTTTAGGATTATCTTGTCCGTGGGCCGTGATTAGGTGCCATCAATGTTTTGAGGGAAAGTCAGCAATTAAATCGTTTAAGCCAAGTTAATGGCTGATGTACAATGACATCCATGAGAAATGATAAATTATGGTAGTTAAATAAAATAAGTCGAAACTCCGAAAACTCATAAATCTTTATGAGTTTAGACTAATATTTCATGAGTAACCTTTTATGTACACATATTCTAATAAACTTTTACTGTTATTGAGTCTTAACACAAAACGTAGGTAGGTACTTAATTTATTATTTAATAGGTAAGTTTAGTAGGAGCTTATGACTAGCATTGATTTGTGGAGGTTGATGATTTTTTTTTACAGTTAGGCCTACCAAAGTTACTATACTACGTCTGATGGAAAGCATGAGTATAATCCAGGAGTAGGAGTCACAATCTTCCTTGTGAATGAGGCAATGAAGCATGGTGACCCTCACTATGGCGACCTAGTGAGATGCGCCTTCATCATTGGGTCTCCGGTCTCACACTCATCAACGAAATACGACAGCAATGCTGTCATTTTTAGGTTGGTCTTCTGTGTGAAAATAGTACTGTCCCGTTCGAAACGAAGAGAAATGTCAAAAGAGTTTCGTCAGAGGGAAGTACTCGTATAAGCTTCGCTACAGAAGATCATTGCGTGATCAACGTATTGTTAATTTTAAATGATGTTATTTATTTTTAAATATTCATTACATATTATTGTTTTTATTAAGATATGTAGAACATAATATTTCATTAATATAAGTGTAATTTCGACAAAAATCTAATAGATAATTTTTTGAATTGCGAGGTCTACGCTACTGATTAATCTACCAAGTTATACAGTATACAGTTATACAGTATATTATACACTATAGTGTATAATATACTAGTTGACCCAGCGAACTTCGTACCGCCCAACTTTAAAATTCCAGAACTTGATCGCAGCGCCACCTACCGGGTCTAATTGCGAATCTAAACCATTCCCAGATCCCCTTGAACACACACAAAAAATTTCATCAAAATCGGTCCAGTCGTTTGAGAGAAGTTCAGTGACATACACACTCACAGAAGAATTATATACACTCGGTTCCAAAAATAACGGGTCAGTAATAACGGGTCAGTCACATAAACCCGAATATCTCCCGAACTACGTATGCCATCCTAATGAAACGAAGACTGTTCAATTGAGAATTTAATTAAACAGATAAAAAATAAAATAAAACTTAGTTACACCCACAATATTAATCTTAAATTAAAAAAAAACTAAAGTAGTCATATTTTTCTTAAGATTACATTTTTTTTATGATTGTTTTTTTGCTGTTTTTCATCACTTTCTTCATTTAATACTTTGTATTGCCTCCACGTGATGAAGCCTCCAGTGATGAAAAACAGCAAAAAAACAATCATAAAAAAAATGTAATCTTAAGAAAAATATGACTACTTTAGTTTTTTTTTAATTTAAGATTAATATTGTGGGTGTAACTAAGTTTTATTTTATTTTTTATCTGTATAATTAAATTCTCAATTGAACAGTCTTCGTTTCATTAGGATGGCATACGTAGTTCGGGAGATATTCGGGTTTATGTGACTGACCCGTTATTTTTGGAACCGGCTATATATAAAGATGTTCTATCACTACATAGTATAAAACAAAGTCGCTTTCTCTGTCCCTTTGTATGCTTAAATCTTTAAAAGTACGCAACGGATTTTGATGCTATTTTCTTTAATAGATAGAGTGATTCAAGAGGAAGGTTTTTATGTATAATACATGCATAATATAGTAGATAATAATTTTAATGTCGTAAATAAGCCCATTTTTCTACGCTTACATTGCAAACGCTGGACGTACCCTACGAGATAGATCAAAATAATGTACTAAAGTATTGTACATCTTAAAAAGGTCTACAAAAAAGTCCGCGATGGTATATGTCTACCTCTTAGGGATAACCCACAATAACCATTTTTTTTTTTTTTTTACGCGTAATAATGGTTTATTTACGAAGCGGTTTTAAGCAATACAGTATTATTCCTTATCCAATTAAGTACCTTAAATACATTGTGTATTTAATATAGATTAACATGGCCCTTTACACTATGTAATTTAAATTAATACTTTTGAAGATATTACAGAATTAAAATGCAGGAACAAAGCGATTGTGGCGTTACCGCCGGCCGGGGCCCATTAGTTGACGCTGCTGTCGAAATGTCACTATCGGTGAATAACTAAACACAATACTTTATCTTAATAAAGTATTGTGTTTAGTTATTAACTAAATTAAAATTCATAAATATTTACTAAATTAATATAATACATAAATTAATATTCAGAAATTAATATTATAATTTATTGTTAATTCATAAATTAATATTCTAAGGCGGTACGAAGTTGGCCGGGTCGGCAGACCCGGCCAACTTCGTACCGCCGCCTTAGAATAAAAAAAAAATTTGTCTAACCGTCTGAAGCAGTCTGGCCGTCTGAATATGTCTAACCACCGAAGCAGTCTCGCTGTCAGAAACTGTCTGAGCGTCTGAATATGTCTAACCGCCTGAAGCAGTCTGGCCGTCTGCATATGTCTAACCGACTGAAGCAGTCTGGCCGCCTGAAATTGTTTATATTTTACATTGCTTACAATATTTACAACCAGTAATTAGAAATCAGAAATAGCGACCTACTTAATCAGTCTGACCGCCTGAATATGTCTAGCCACCTGAATCAGCCTGACCGACTGGATCTGTCTAGCTGTCTGTAACTGTCTGACGTATGAATATTTCTAACCACCTGCTGCAGTCTGCCGTCTGAATATGTCTAACGGCCTGAAGCAGTAGGCCTGTCTGAATATGTCTAACCGCCTGAATATGTCTAGCCGCCTGAAGCAATCTGGCTTACTGAAATTCTCTGACCGTCTGAATATGTCTAACCGCCTGAAGCAGTTGGGCCGTCTGAATATGTCTATCCGCCTGAAGCAGTCTGGCCGACTGAATATGTCTAACCGACTGATGCAATCTGACTGCCTGAAACTATAACCGTCTGAATATGTCTACCCGCCTGAAGCAATCTGACTGCCTGAAATTCTCTGACCGCCTGAATATGTCTAGCCGCCTGAAGCAATCTGACAGTTTGAATATGTCTAACCGTCTGATGCAATCTGACTTACTGAAACTCTCTAACCGCCTGAATATGTCTAACCGCCTAATGCAATCTGTCTGCCTGAAACTCTCTGACCGTCTGAATATGTCCAACCGCCTGATGCAATCTGGTTGCCAGAAACTGTCTGACCGCCTGAAGCAGTCTGGCCGTCTGAATCTGTCTAACCACCTGAAGCAGTCGGACGTCTGAATATGTCTAACCGCCTGAAGCAGTCTGACTGCCTGAAACTGTCTGACCGTCTGAATATGTCTAACCGTCTGAATTAATCTGGCTGCCTTAAACTCTCTGACCGTCTGAATATGTCTAACCGCCTGAAGCAGTCTGGCCGTCTGAATATGTCTAACGGCCTGAAGCAGCCTGACGTCTGAAATTGTCTGAACGTTGAATATGTCTGGTCAACTGAAATCAAATCAAATCAAATCAAAGCATTTATTTCAAGTAGGCCAGTTACAGGCACTTTTGAATTGTCGAAACAAAAATGAAAATTAAATGTAGCTACAGTCCCAGTCACAAGACATAAAAACTGTGAAAGTACTGTAGTTGCCCATTCCCTAGCGTAGATCTCTATGGAGAAGAACGGGCAAGAAACTCCATGGACACTCTTTTAAATCAAAATGTTTTTTACAAAATCTTGGTTACATCATTCATGTTGAGATGGTACATTATGTGAGAACGATGTAGCAAGACGTGCACGTTAAGTGTCCATAGTACAACAAAAATACAATTGAAAATTAAAATAATTAATTCAAATAAGCCGTGGCAACTAAGAGATGACCAGTCACAGACTTTTGTATAAGTTGCTAAAGCTAAAATATAAATATGATGCTATTAAAATCGGTAGACAGCGCTAACTGTCAAAGTCTATTTGAAGTTTATAAAAAGGGTATTTATATAAATTTGGTTTAAAAAAGAAAACCTGTCCAGCCTTTGCGTAATCAAATATTTTTTAAATATAACACTAAATTACCTTTCTAACCATAATTATATCTCACTTATCCCTACTTCCCCACTAATATTATAAATGCGAAAGTTAAATCTGTCTGTCTGTCTGGTCTGTTACGCTTTCACGCCTAAACCACTGAACCGATTTTAATGAAATTTGGTATGAAGATAGAACTGAACTTGGGAAAGGACATAGGATACTTTTATCGCGAAAATAAAGGTAGAAGGGTTTGAAATAGGGGACGTAAGTTTGTGTCGAAGTTACTTATTATCAAACATAAAATCATGTAAGATTGTTTAATCTACCCTTACCGTGTCGCGCGATTTATACGAATTCCACGCGGGCGAAGCGGCGGGCGGAAAGCTAGTTAACAATAAATAAAGATACTATTAAAACCAGTAGAACGAACAACCTGTACTAACTTTATAGCGAAGACAGTATTTCATTTGTTCTAATTTGTTTATTTTTTCGTTGAAATTGAATTGTATAGCATTGCTTTTTTTTGTGTAAGTTTGTAAATGTGAGTATAGTGTAGGCTTGTAATGTTAGTTTAAATTTTAGTAATTTTCTGGTGGTTTTGAGTGTTTCCACGGCCTACTCAAGTGTCCTGCTGGCGGCAGTGTCGTGTTCCGGGTTGTGGATCCTGACTACATCGGTTAGGCTACACGATGGCTGGGGCCCGTATGCCGTCTGTATGGACAGGTCGACTCAAAACTATGGTCCTTTCTTCAAAAGGCCAACCCAGACCCTATATTGCACTCACATAGTTCTCTTGAATATTGTACACGGACTAAAAAAAAAAAGACACCTCTGTGGTTTGTTTCGGCGGTTCTTCCCAGAGTGTGTCGTAGGAAATGCCGGCGCCTTCTAGCTTGTCCGACTTGTAAAAATGTCTAAAAATATTTACTTGCAGAAATAAATATCTTTTATCATTTATCATTATCTAAAGCAAATTTATAAAAATCTAGAAAAAATCTATTGACAACTTTAAACACACGATTGATACGATAGGCTGGTGATTAATTTTTTCTGCTTCAGTGTATCGAATACTTACTTGCAGCCGATAAGATAAAAAAAAATAACGTCGCCTCGCCGGCTGGTCGGTTTAGAAGTTACACCAACTACACGACTTTTAGCATTACAATGGAAAAGTTTTTTTTTCTTTCTAGCTAAACTCTTAAGTTTATATCTTTTTGGTCTGCCAATAATGGCTAAGATCCTGCGCATAAATTCGGAACTGGCGACATCAGTTATTTTTCATTCAATCATTAAATACGTTTTTAGGGTTCCGAAGTTCATGTCTCGGAACCCTTATAGATTCGTCATGTCCGTCTGTCCGTCCGTCCGTCCGTCCGTCCTCCACTTACCGTCAATACGGTAAGTGCTAGAAAGATGAAACTTTGCATGAATATGTGTTGTAATTACGTCGACAAAGTGCTACAATAAAATTATGAAAAATATTTTTATTTAGGGTACCTTCCCTACACGTAAAGTGGGGATGATTTTTTTTTCTCGCGGCCACCCCATCGTGTGGGGTATCATTAGATAGGTCTTTTAAAAACACAAAATGGTTTCTGAGACGATTTTTTTATTTAGGTATTGCGAGATATTGTATATTAAAGGGCACTTTTTTGTAAAACTGGGGGGTCCCCCCCCCCCTCTAAAAGCTAAACGGAAGGCTAAAAAAATCTGGAAAAATTCGTGATGGTGGTCCATATAATAAACTTTGATGGAAAATTATAATAGATTAGATAACTTTATTAGTTCAGAAGTTATAGAGGCATAACTTGTAAAATGCGCTCACTTGGTAAACGTCATTGAAATTAACACACTAATACGTAAACATAACAATTTTCTATTAGATACGATTTTAAATCGATGTACCATTATAGGTGACTGAGGAACCCTTTCCTGTGCCACTTGGCCGATTTTTATTTATGGCGAAGGTTATATACCTACCTATACGTAGGTACATTTTAAATCTTCTAAGCTAATACAAATATTTCGAAATATTTGACCGACACATAAGTATACTGTTATCAAATAAATATTCTATTAAAACAATACTTTTATTAGATACTAGCTTTCGCCCGCGGCTCCGCCCGCGTGTATGTCGGTTATCGCGGTAAAAAGTAGCCTATGTCCTTTCCCAAGTTCAGTTCTATCTTCGTACCAAATTTCATCAAAATCGGTTCAGTGGTTTAGGCGTGAAAGCGTAACAGACAGACAGAGTGACTTTCGCATTTATAATATTAGTAGGGATTATGATATCAGAAATAAGCAGAATGAGAACTTGAGAAAAGAGTATCATTTTTTTCGTAATTTTAAACCAATCGGCAAAGGACCTAAGCGGCAAATTGCTACAAAAAAATTAAAAGGCGTTTACTCACTTTGCTTTTAAGAAAATGCTGCAAATCTGAGTGCTCTAATGAGCTGCAAACAATTCCCGTAATTCATTCGGAATTCTCTTTGCGTGTAACAGAGATATACTGAAATGACCAATCATGAACGTGCACAGAATATCGAACTGTGTTGTTTACCAGTTTACCTCAACGTAGCCAATGTATTGTTATGACACCGATGTCGATACAGTAACTTTATTTATTAGTAATTCATATTTTACCTTCTTTGTACCGTATGTAAGTATTCAAGAAATAATACAATCATATTATCTGTAGGTACTACACGCCTTTCAACTTTAATCGCGCCATTGCCGGGGTACCACCGATGTGGGACCTTCCTGCTCCCCTATCCAAGTTGCGAATTTTTTTTTAGACTACGATCAACAGGCACTTTGACATACAGTTCGCCTCTATTATCTTATTTGATTGGCTATTGACACTCAGTCACGTGATCAAAGCAAAATAATGCAATCACATAATTATCTGTAGGTATTACACGCCTTTCAAATTTCATCGCGCCATTGCCGGTACCACCGATTTGGGACCTTCCTGCCCCCCTAGCCAAGTTGCAAACATTTTATTAGACAACGAACAACAGGCACATTGACATACAGTTCGCCTCTATTCTCTGGTTTGATTGGCTATTGACACTCAGTCACGTGATCAAAGCAAAATATTAGCCAATCAAACAAAGTTATGGGTGTCAGCGATTGCAGAACAAAAACGTTTGTAACTTGGCTAGGCCTTCTGAATACACGTGACCTATTGACCGTTGTCTTGGTTGGAAGGATTGATGCATTAATTTGTAAGTTTGATTAAACAATGTCGTATACTATATAAACAATTATAGTAATCAAAAACCTATTTACAATTAATATATTAGAAAATATATTGGTTTTTTTGCCTAGTTTTGTTATTATTAGTTCTTTAATGATTTTAAAATATTAATTTGTTCATCGAAAACTTACATTAAATTGATTTTATAATGGTGCTGAAATTGATCATGTTTTTGTCAGAAAGAAATAAGATGTTTAATCTAAACCAAATGGTTTTAATGATATCGCATGTAAGGGTCTATATTATATTCTCATTGTACAAATCTTCCAAAGAATCTTAGTTCTAAAAAGTTCGCAAAAGAATATCGGTGTAAGTGTTGATCCGAAGCAATATTCGATAGTTACATTTTCTCCGAAATCGACTATTTTTATGTCCATTAGTTTAATGTGATTCCTCTAAGATGTTAGAAAAGCATGTTTGTAGTTACCTAATGGCTTTATCCCTTTGGTAAAATGTTCAAAGCTATGTTTGTTTAGGGGTATGGATTGAAATTCTCGAATAATAAAGATTATTGAAGTACCTGAAAATAATACATTATAGGTAGGTATAAAATCTGCAAAGTAGAATCTAACAATAGTGGTCACCATACTTATTGTGAATGCAGACAAAGCAGCATAGCCACCCACTACCCACCTACCTAGTCTACCTACCCACTATAGCGCACTCACCAAAGAAACACTATTGCACGAGTGCTGTCCTTATAGATTAGTCTTCTGTGAGAGGGTTGTACATCCCCGAGCCGCTCCGTTCATGCTGAAATGAGCGTGACTCTACTATGTACCTTGTTTAGCTAGGTACCTATATTCAGTTCAATTAATTTATATTTCGAAGTTATGTCTTGGGTATAAGATGTTTGCAAATAAACGTATGACCACTCTCCGAAATCATCTGATGGTGATGTGGTGTACACATAGGTAACAAGCAACTTATGTTCTTTTAACCTTTACAATGTACCACATATTTATTTTATGATTTTGCCCCACAGTAAGACTTCAATAGTATTTGTACCAAAAGGCGATGGAACGAAATTACTGTCTAATAATTTTTACGTTTTTGAAATAGATATATAAAATTATGTGCTGTCAGCTATAAAGTAAGTAATTTTAATTAGAGGTAATGCTCCTAACGATGCCTCAGTCTTAAATTAATATACCTTATTAAATACCTATTTAATTACCTAATTAAATACAAACGAATATGATACTAATTATTTCCGTCTTCAAAAATCGTGCTCAGTAAAAATTATAAAGTAAATTTTTCTTTCATGTCCTTTTAATTATAAAACATCAAGTTTATTGTTTCTGGACCACAGTAGCAGTGGGCCAGTAGACCACCTGTTTAGACATTGAATTTACATTTATAATGAGTTTCAACAGACGCTCGACACAAAGAAAATCAAGCTACCGACACGATCCCATGAAAATGTACATATTTGAGGTCATATAACAGAAAATTTAAAGAGAGTTTTTCTTTCAAAGAAAGCACTAGACTGTTAAAGGCTGTTAAAAATGATTATGAAATTTTTGCAGAAAAAATGTTGTACCAATATATTTTATTACACGAGGGCTAATAAAAGACATATACTAGACATGATGTGACGGGTTTGTCGGTGTGGTGACGAATTAAGAACTACCTCTATTCATCACGATTCACGTGGGTGTCGTGAGAAGTGACCAGGGTACAAACAACGTAGGACAAAATCACTACGATAAGGAAAACTTGAAACAAACCTTATATCAACACGTCTGGCCAGCGTGCTACAATCTTCTTTTGGATACAATCTCTCGTCTTTCATTAGTGAAATCTCAAAGAAAAATAACTAATTTTTGTTTAGGTGCATGGCAAGAGGAGCTTACCAATTAATATGATAGCTTCCGTGGGCAACAATATAGGTTTATTCTAGGAGTATATTTAGTGTGATTCAAGTTGAAAATACGTCAAGAACCAATAGAAACCTGCTCTATTTCATATTAAAGGTAAAACACTTTACGCGTCGATAATTAGTTACTGACTCACGATTACTATTTATTTTATGTGCCATTAAATTTAACAACAATCGCCTTTTAGTGATGTGAAAGTGGACATCTTTATGTTTATGTGTCGTTAAGATTAAAGTGTTTCTACGTTTCGAATACAGGACCGCTGTCCGGTGGGCCAGATCCCTTCAGAATATCTCCCGACGCATTACCATAACTCACATACGTATCACCACAATCGTCGCTCTGGTGCATTTGTGATTTGTTACAGTAACCCATCAGTTTTAAAGCTGTCCAAAATAAAGCTCCTTAGATAAATATTGTTGTGATAGCAACCATTATTTAACCAATGTGCAACACAAGCAATATAAAATATGTATTCTTGAGTGATACAGTGTTAACCGGGAGGTGTCCCTAAGAACCAACATGAAGATGAAGCACTAAAGATATCTTATGAAAAGAAGATTGAAATGTAGGTAGTTTGAAGATAAAATATGATGACAGCATTCGTGCTGTCGTCTTTCCGGAGGCCCAATTATTCTGCATCATTCTTCCGGCCGCCGGATGGCGTGGGTCACCATGCTGTCTTGTATGCACTCACAATGAGAATGGTGGCCCCTACCCCTGGATTCTACTCATGCTTTCACTTAGACCTAGTAGTCACTTTAGAAGACTTATATTAAAAAAAAAAATTGGTTGGTAACAACTGGTTACTAAAATTGGACAAGAAGTTATCTTTCAAAATTGTCATCACATAAAAGTACAGAAATTAAAAAAAACGTTAGTTAATATATTTTTTTTTTTCTACCAGGTGTTGCTTGCTAAAAGTTTTGACTTTGGCAAGACATAACAATGAACGTCAAGACCACACAAAGATACTTGTTTACCGCTAAGAATATCCCTCTATTGTTAATGTCACAACAAGATCGGTTACAATAAATCTTATTAAAAGTTAGGCCGCACGATGCCATTCATGAGCCGCCTTGATCCGACCTCAAAAGGTTTGTTTATACATTGCGGGAGGCTTTTATAGTACGCAGCTATGCATCTGCTCTACCTGACTACACGTGGAAAGTGAGAATAACGATTTTGTTTAGTTTAATTGAATGTATATTAATGTATACCTAAGTACTGTAGATAACTAACTAATTAATACCTCGTAATAAAAACCCAGCATGTTTGAAAAAAAGCTGCCAAGTGCGAGTCGGACTCGCCCATGAAGGGTTCCGTAGCAGCAAGTTACATCATTTATAAGTTCTTATAATAGTGTATTGATTGAATAAAAGGTAAATTGCGGTAAAATATTAATATGCAAACTTTCAACGAAAATTGATTTGAACGAGATCTAGTAAGTAGTTTTTTTTAATACGTCATAAATCGTAAACCGCAGTTTCCCTTCAATACACTATTAATAAAACATCGAACAAACTACGGAAACCTTCATGGCCGAGTCCAACTCGCACTTGGCCGCTTTCTTTTTTGTATAGGGCAAACTGTGCCTGTTTTTGAATGTTACTCAAAAAATGTATATGTTTTGCGTTTAAGTTAAAGTGTGTAGTCAAAAGTTAAAGAAGTTTACGAACAGTTTATACGAAATGTGTCATTTAAGTTTGGAGGATAGACGACCATGGTACAGTATCGCAATAGTTATGATAATATAAAAGGCGCAACGCAACGCGACTATTATTTAATCGCACACCTAACAACAGTTTACCACACGCGATAATTAATCGACTAAAAATGTTGTTTGTTTCTATCGCAATTTTTATTTTAGACTGGCTGAGTCGCCGCAGAGCAAAGCTATTCTAAATAACTAACCTAAGCTACTCCTCAGCTTTCTGACAATGAAAGTCCCGTCAAAATAGGTCCTGCCGTTCCAGAGATTAGCAACATAGGACGACATCTTGTATGATCTACAAATGGTTGTTCTGAGTTTGGGAGTTCTTTGCGTGCCTTTCGTGAAAGATTATCTACTCCATCGCACAGAGTAGTCACACAAAATATATTCCTAGATCATGAGTTATATTTTTTTACTTAAAAAATGAAAGCTCAGTCCGTAGTGACTCCAAAACAGCGCACACGAAAACTTTACTACAGCACCATCTATTGAAGATACACCGAACTAGGAAGAAACTACTTAATCCTGTTTCATTAGATGGACTAGACGGTTTAAATAATTATATTGTGTAGTGTATGCAGTACATATAATTAGAATTATTTAAATCAAATCTTGAAATTTCTGGCATAGTATTGGGAGATATTTATCAAATAAAATATAATGATATTTTTCTATAAACTCTACTAAAATAATTGTATTTAACGCAATGTGTACTGTAAGTACTAAGAATATTCATACATATGTGATACAAAAATGAATTCGTACCATCCTCATTGTGAGTAGAGACAATGTAGCATGGTGACCCACGCGATGGGAGCTTAGTGAAATGCTTCTCTGCATCCTTTGGACCTCCGGTCTCACTCTCACCAACGAAATACGACATCACGAATGCTGCACGTTGAGGTGCGACGCTTGTTCGTTATTGCTTCGGAGGCTGGTGGCGCAGCCTAACTTAGTTTTTACGACACTTTATTTAACTTAAAATAATAACTTCATTCTCAAAAGAAACTCCGACCAAATAATATAAAGGTAATGCATTTGACATCGTAGTCAATATCGTATAATATGTTTACCATAATAATATTTAGTATTGCTCTCTATTTGCCGCCTGCATATTATATACAGCCCGCACACACACAATAATATTGGCAATAAAGTACGTATTACCGATAATATTGTGTGTGTGCGGGCTGTATTGTACAATATTATTGTGGATTATAGTGTGCGGGGCCGTGTGTCACAATATTATTGTCACAATATTATTGTGTGTGTGCGGGCACCCTTAGAGGTATTGATGCTACAAATATAACAAAGTGAAAATAAGTTGCTTCAACATTTTTATTTTGACAACACAATGTAAAGGTGAAGTGAGTAACATTTCAATAAATATCCGACAAGTTGTGCTAAAATATTTATAAGTTTATAGCTTGAAACTCCATTTCTTTACTCCATTTCTAAATTTATAATAATAACAATAAATAATAATTTTAATAAGAATAATTATTTGATATAATTAAAGAAAGATGTATATGAAAATTTTATGTATTATAAAACATCTAAGCTCTTTGTGTAAAGTAAAATAAATTATGTATATTTATTAGCATTATACTATTAAAAAATATATGTTAATTTTAGTAAGAAAATAACTTATAAGAGTTTGAAATTTTTCTTCTAAAAATCGACAAAACGCTATAATCTGTCACTTTTTAACGTTTAGTTCAATCACAGCACAGCATTGTTGCTTGTTGCAGTCTTGCAGTTGCATGCATTCACTTTGTTTGCTTTGCTTTGTTATTTTGAATGTAGTGTCCAGCAAGGTGCTCAACAAGTTTTGTGTGGTTTTTGTGTTATTTCTGTTGGATAAAATACTATAAATCCAAATATCATCTAATTTAAGGATGTACGTGCGAGAGTAAAGTGGTAAGTACAAATTTAAACCCGAAAAGGGTAAATCATGATTATTTTGTTAGCTGTCCAAAAAAGGACGAAAACTTTTGTTCATAGTAATCATTTTCGAAATTGTTGAATGAATGTATCTACATAATATGACGATTTTCTCTTTATGTGGAGTAAAACTTATAATTATAATTGCACCGATATCGTAAAATGTTAAAATAACGTTTAGTTTTATATCACCGAAATTTAAGTCACACAGTCGAAAGTTTTGTCAGTTTAGATTTTCATGTACATAATTATATTTGTTGAAAAATTATAACGGTAGGTGATCTATCTGTTTTGATAACTTTCAACTTTGTTGTTGCATGTATCACAATATTTGTTCCGCATGATCTACTATAATCAAGTTTAGTATTGCTCAACATAAGTTGATTTTACAGGTGTAGTTTGAAACCCAGTATATTGTGTTAAGTTTATGACTTAAATATATTTTTTTAACATAGAAATTTTCTTTTAGACTTTTATTAGACCTGTATGATTCAGTTTTGATTTATTTCTTTTTGATAATATTTTAATGCTGTCTTTAGAAACATTTATGTATTTGATACTATTGGTAAATGATGTACTAGCTTTCTCCTGCGGCTCCGCCCGTGTGTATGTCGGTTATCGCGGTAAAAAGTGTCCTTTTCCAAGTTCAGTTCTATGTTCATTCCAAATTTCATCAAAATCGGTTAAATAGTTTATGTGTGAAAGCGTAATAGACAGACAGAGTTACTTTCGCATTTATAATATTAGTAGGGATAAACCTTTGTTTACAAACTAAATTTGTTCTGGTGTGTTATCATTTAGCACTTTTTAAGGTTTCTAATTTTCTGATGAGAAATCCTAATAGTGTATGTGGTCTGTGAAGTTAGTCTATCTATCTGTAGCTTACCTTAGAGACTATGATATTTAAACAGTCTCCTGTCCTGGGGCTCACTAAATTTTATATATTTTTATGGACATTATAGCACTTAGATGGTAGGTAAAGGTTGGTGAAAACTAAAATATCACTAATGGTTACCTAACTGTGGTGGAAACGGTCATGATTACTTTACAAGAGTAAGTTTATTATTTCTGTGCTGTGACAAGATCATAAGATGAATCCTCATGTACTTGGGAAATGTTGATATGTTTTCTTTTCCCTACATGATTGTAAAATTTGCCTATTTGTTTTTCTTGGTTGAAGGTTGGGTACATTATGATCACTTTTTAAAACACATTTTAGTGGTCATTAATCTGTTTATCTGTATAAATAAATGCAAAAGAAGTTTCTATTTTTTGGTGAACTGAACAAGTAATCTCTAAAACAGATTAACCGATTTTGATGGGATTTCACTGGTAGATAGATGCTGTTATAAAGAATAAGCGAGGCTACTTTTATATTAGACTAGGTACGCCCTGCTATTACCTGCTGTTGTTGTACAACAACTGAGAGACATCAAGTAGTGCAGCTATTCATGTGTTCTGGCAAGATTATAAAACGGATCAATCCATATACATGTACAATGTTGATGCATTTTCTCCTCCTTACATACTTGTAAAGTGTAGATATTCTTTTTCTTAATTATATAAAATTCTCAGGTATCTTTCAATTGCTTTTCATCATCTCATTTATAAGGACAATGTTGATTCATCGTCTTATCCCTACATGATTTTAAACTGTGATATGAAATTTTCTTTTCTTGGTTGAATGTTGGGTAGCTTTTGATCAGGTTTTACACATTAAGCCTTCAATAATAATAGCCTAAAAATATGTTAAGGTTGGCTAATAGTGCAGCCGGTTCTACTTGAATATCAGGTTTTCCACAGAGCAACTGGCATCAGACCTCCGCAAACTTAAGAGCAAACCAAATTGAGGGCTCTAACTTGCCAATAATGATTGCCATAGATGTTCTTGACAACCTGGAGATGCTCTCTAAGGCATAGGTTGTTACAATTATGATTATTAGATTTTTTTTTTGATAATTAAACACAAAATATTATAGTAATATGATATTAGGACTGTGTATGCAACTGAACATAAATTTACTTAATTTTGTTAGGACACTATAGTTACATTACAAGTCAACAAAATGGCAAACCTATAGTTGTTCAAAAAACCTATTTACTTTTAGAAGTTATAATTTCTTCTATGAATAATCTTAGGAGTTCTAAAATTAGATGTTGACTTCATAACATACAGGTCACATTTGTTTTACACCTAATATTATTTATGAAGCAATTTTTAAGGTCTTTCCGCATCGCAATTGACAATGCTAGGTAGTATAAGCTAACTAGTTAGACTAGGTAGTGCTCAACTACTATTTGTCTGTCTGCCTGTACCTTCCCCGATAAATGAATTATTTGATACTTAAAGAATCAGCGCATTAGCAAGAATGCTTTATTGTATGTGATTGCTGTTTTTGAGGTCTCATGTTTAAATCCTGGGTCAGACCAATTTTTTAAATGTCTGTCTGTTTGTTCCTGCTTATTTCTGAAATGGCTCGATGGACTTTGGAAGGGACTTTCACTGGCAGACTGCTGATGACACAACAACTAACAAGTAACTTTGACTAATTAGTAATAGGCCATACTTGCGATTTACATGAACTATTTACTGCAGCTTTAGGAAATAATTTTGACTGCACAAATATTGCAGTGGTTCAAGTGGTCTTCTTGCCGCTTGCATATTGAATATTGTGGGTTCTAAACCGACATGAAACTACAATGTGGGATCCATAAATTACTGTACTAATTCTGATAGTTGTATAAAATCAGCACGAATGGGCCGGCTCGACCGGTCAGTACTCCCCTGACACTGAAGACAAACCCTTAATGATAGCATTCGTGTTGTCGTCTTTCGTTCGTTAGTATGGGACCGGAGGCCATATGATACAGCAGTGACATTCATCGTTGTATGTGTGCGAGCAGTGGAATGCTCGTGGAGTCATTGTGTGGGTGGCTCGGCCGTCGGCCATGGAGACCCGTAGAAACGGTGGTTCCGCTGGCCGCCCGCGCCGTAGAGAGGGGCCCAACCGTGGTTGACCAAACTGGAAGGCTGCCACGTGAGGTCGCGCATAATCACAGAGTGACTGATCGTGCCGGTCGGTGACCGGATAGTCAGATCCCGCGACCACTTCCGGGGGGGTACGCCTTAGTAAGTATTTTTATCGCCGGACGGAAACGTACGACGATAAGAATACTTACTTGAAGCTCTCGACTGGTTGCCGCGCCGTACGTACTTTAGCTCTTGAGCCTCTGCAGTTGCAGAGAGACATCGCCTCTATGGCATTCATCAATCACATTTACCCTGTAGAGTGTTCTGAAGAGCTCTTCCAACTGGTCAATCCTTCTCCCTTCTTTTACAGGACAACACGTGCTGGACTTGGAAGTCACCGCTTTAGAGAGAAAGATATACGAATCAGAACGAATCGGTTCGGCTTTTCCTTCCTATGTCTAGCATTCAAAAATTAGAACTCATAATCAGCTCACATGCTACCTTCCCAGTATGATCCCGGTTTCTTTAAAGGGGGCGTGAAAAAGCATCTCACTAAGTCGCCATAGAGTAGGCCGCCATACTTTGTCTGCATTCGCAGCAAGTGTGGTCCCCACTCTTGGATTCTACTCATACTTTCCATCAGGCATCTTAGGGACAGACACTCTAGGAATATATTGTGATTTCTATTTTCTACCTATAGAAAATAGAATTCACAATATAATCCTAGAGTGTCAATAAAATAATAGAATTGTTTCTATATTATTTTACTCCTCTCCCCAAGCAGCGTTTCTGATCAAATGATCCTTACACTCCTTCGACTTTCTCATACAAATCTTTTCATAACGAGTTCAATTAATTCGTAATTTTTCAAAAACCAGCTGCAAAGAAGCGTCCGCTGGTGAGTAATAATTCACGTTATGTCACGCGGTATAAAAAGAATTAGGTTATTCTCCGTCGTGTTGAGTCCTGATGTAAACCTACAACGGCACCGTATGCGCCACGATACCTTATGACAAAACGCGACACGGCACGCCAAGACGCTCCTCAACACGGCAAAACGCCCACACCACGATAAAACGCGCCATGACACGACAAAACGCAGCACGACACGTCCTGTGTATCTGCCATAATAAATGTTTTCATATTGTGTGCTATAAATATTTATGCACAATTTTTAAAAGTAAAAACTAAAACCCAACTGCGACAAAAAACTTAAAAAGTATGAAACAAGATTACAATTATCAGTGTACAGAGATACACATATTCAAGTCTGGAAAGCCGTAGTCACACGTTACATAATTTAAACGTACCATAACTTTATTTATAAACTTTTCTAATGATACCAATCACGGCATTTATCGCAAATTTATTTTTAACGTAGTAGTTATGACCACTAGAGGTTGCCTCATTAGACTCAGTGGCACGTCATATAGCTGATAACCAGTGGACGTTCGAGACTTCTAACAAAATAATATCATATGCAATGTATTTTTACCCCTATAATATCATATGCAATGTATTTTTACAAAAACTAAAAACCAGAATAAAATAAATATTTACGGGGACTCCCATACAACAAACGTGATTTTTTGCTCATTTTTTCTTGATATTGATAACGGCAACACACGCAGATAGACAGATAATCGCATTTGGCCGATTTTATTAATATTTTCAATCCATTGATTGACTCGTAAAAATAAAACATTACACAATAGAGGTGATAATTTGAAGAGGTTTTGTTGCGTAAATATATATGTAGGTAGGTAGGTAGGTACGGGTCGAGTACCCGTATGCTAACCATCTAACAATGAACGTAGTGTAGTTGTTTTCTAGTTCTTCTTACACATCTCATTTGCAGCGTAGTATCAAGTTAACAACATAGTTAAGTTTTTAATACTTCAAAATGTAGTAAAGCACATTCAAATAGTTTGGGATTGTGGCAAATTCTGTGTCATGTTTATATTCAAATACCATATTTCGCTTTTATAAAAAAAAACAAAAAAGGTCTACCTATAACCTAAATGAGTCATATAAAAGCAAATGTAGCAATCTCCATTCATTGCAATTTTGGGCAAATTAAATAAAACACATTTTAGTACCAATACCTATAAGTTTTTGAATAAATTAAATTATAAAATTTATAAAACACTATTTAACATTTGTGGCATTTTTTAGGGTTCCGTAGCCAAATGGCAAAAAACGGAACCCTTATAGATTCGTCAAGTCTGTCTGTCTGTCTGTCCGTCCGTATGTCACAGCCAATTATTTCCGAAACTATAAGAGCTATACTGTTGAAATTTGGTCAGTCGATGTATTCTGTGAACCGCATTAAGATTTTTACATAAAAATAGAAAATAAACAATACGTTTTGGGGGTCCCATACTGAATCTCACAAATTTTTTTTTTCATCAAACCTATACGTGTGGGGGGGTATCTATGGATAGGTGTTTAAAAATGATGTTGAGGTTTCTAATATTTTTTTTTTCTAAACTGAATAGTTTACGCAAGAGACACTTCCAAAGTGGAAAAATGTGTGTCCCCCCTCTAACTTCTAAAATAAGAGAGTGATAAAACTAAAAAAAAAATATATGTTGTACATTACCATGCAAACTACCAACGAAAATTGGTTTAACCGAGATCTAGTGACTAGTTTTTTTTTTTAATACGTCATAAATCGTAACATGCAATTTACCTTTCATCCAATCAAAACACTAGTATAAAAACATCGATGAAAGTTACAACGAACTACAAGAACTTTTATATGATGTTACTTGCTGATACGGAACCCTTCATGGGCGAGTCCGACTCGCACTTGGCCACTTTTATAAAACACTTTTAGAATTTCACGTAGACAGTGGCGCTGTAAATAGGTCGGTTTGAAAAAAAAGTGGATATTGCTATGTTTGCTTCTATATGACACAAATCACAATAGCATTCGAATTTAATTCACCTTTTGAATACTGTAAAATCTCCAATCGAAATGCTCTTAGAATCATCATTGTAAAAGATTGCTCAGCCAAAATAACGGTTATAAATAGCCTCAAACAAAAAAAGTGACTTCAAATTCTTAGTAACGATTTAATTATCCATGAATGCACTCGGCCAAGGTTATTGCGTTCGCAGAATATTCTCCTACTGCAAAAACTGGATGATAAAATATGTTAAGGGAAAAGATACAAAATTGGAGAATAAAACTTTTATGGATCGGTTATTGTAATATTGAAGTACTCAATAGCTAAATTAACATTTAAATCAAGTAGGCAAGTAGCTCGTGAGTCAGCTTTTAAACACATAGATATGCCATAAGTGTCGGTTATCACTTGACCAATTTCCGCTCAAATGACACTAATTTGACAACAAGTAGTGACAACTAATACAAATGTAGATAACAGGTCTGCTGACCTTGGAATCGTGACGTGCTAATGAATTAGTAATTATAGGAACAACTGACGCAGATATATCGTCAGCACGAAATATTTTGTAAGGGGTAAAAGCTATAGACAGAACAGCAGACGGAAACCTAGAGATAAAAAAATTACAATTCACTTAATTGACTAAGATTATAGTCATGCAAAAATAGCTTCTGCATTTAAAACCTTTAGATGTCTCAAAATGAGTAGGAAACTTCTCATTTCTCATCTGTGTTTCAAAGATTTTAAAGTTATCCTACCTTTTTATTCTATTGCTTGTGTGTTTATTCTTTTAAATAATCACAATATTTGATTAAGTTAGGATAGTAATAATCAGAGATATAATTATTATGTAATTTTCATTGTTTTTTACGAATTTATTCGATAAAAAAATCTATGTATTTAACATTGTTTTTGACCGACTTCAAAAAAAGAGAACGTTCTCAATTACTCGGAATCTTTTTTATGTATTTATCTAATCAAATATACAACCAGTCTTTTAAGAATAAAACAGTTCTTCCATAACAAAACTACAACAAGTCAAAAACAAAAACGAAACTTAAGTTGACTATTAGACTGAGTTATTATTATTATTTAAAGAAAACTATAGAATTTAGAGGTTCGTTTACAAAATATATCAATCAAATGAAAGGCTTGTTCAGTTCATATCACGAATTATTTTGAAGAGGCACAACATGTACAAAGAATCGTTTGCTACACAGCTTCTTATTTTGCTGTCCAAGTTACCAGCCGCTGAGAAGGCTATTTCGGATTTAACGCTAGTTGGACTGGCAGAGTTCAGAGAATCATTCACGATCTGTGAAAGTTCGAACCCATGGTCCGCATTTTTACGAATTTTTACGAGTCAGTAGGGAATATGATAACGGTGGCAACTGATATTGATGCCACTGACCAAGGGGATCTGGATTTGTCTTTGAATGAGGCAGACTGTTGCGAATGTAAGCCTCTTTATGTGATTTAATTTCATTTCAACCACATTTTTCGAGGGAGTTTATTTTTTCATTTCATCTTTCGCAAACTCTTCTTTATCTCTTGGTATTTAGCTGGATCTCTAATAAATAATATTGTGCTCGATATCTTTTGAATTTCGTACTCGAGTGTAATCTTGAACTCGCGAAAAAGGGATTGTATTCTCTAGTCTAGATATACTTAGATTTACTTGTAACCTGTTTTATATGTGTGCCACTCTGCGGCTGAGATGGGAGGAATCCGGGAACAGCTGGTTTTACTTCATCCAGCGCACGCCCGCACTGAAGCGGGAACCACCGTCTGGTTGACTCTATTTAGGTGACATACGGCACACTGCCGGCCACTGAAGCGGATGAAGGGAAAAACCAGTTCCGTCCATCCGCGTCACTCTCAGGGCGATATACGTATATTCTTGAAATTAAACTCGTACTTTTATCATACTCGAGAGTATTATAAATTATATATTTAAAACGGTATTGATGACATTCGCAAGATATACATAGTATGTTCCTTTAGCAAACTGGTTTTCAGTATTCCACGTAACAAACTGGGTATAATAAACCTACGTTCTTACGTCACAAGAAGACATATTTTCTTGACCTGAATTGTTGACCTGAGTTCCATTATGTTCTAACTCCGAAATATTTTTCTCAGAAGCTTAACCCTTTTGTTTTTGAAATAGCAAAAAAGGTGAATCACTGCCATAATATAGTAAATAGTTTACAGAAATTAAACAAAAAGGTTTTAAGCAATATACTGAAATTCCATTTTAAATATAGTTTTATGACACAATGGCGGTTTATTAATTATAATTATAGGTAAATGACGCATTTACGTAATTTCTTGATGTTATGTAATTCCTTTTTAATCCCGGAAAATGATTAGTCGTGACAAAATATTATAATATTATATTTATATTTCTTCTGCCCCAAAAGCTCGTATGCTTCTCGACCACTTTCAAATTCTTATCTTCGTTATTCCCCAAATTCGTCAAAAATATGAAGGAATAGTACGATGTCAAACCTAAATTTACATTTTATTTAGCAAACTACACAGTGCGTTGCTAAGATCTAAGAACTCACGTACTATCCTTATGAAAGATCTAAAAAAAATTGAATGTTCTCCAAAGATATTTTTTATATAAAAAGAATGTTCTCAATTCTCATAGACGAAATGGCGAATTTCTAAATGGGCACTCTGAATAAGACAAACATGATTCATGTTACTTGGGTCAAACTATTTAGTCAGGTGTCATGTTCAAAGTCAAACCACATTAGTATTCTAATAGCGCAGCGCAACTACCTATTAAGATGTATTTATGAAGCACGCTTAAATTCTATCATTAAAAACTCTACCGTATTGTAAAACTTAAGAATCACTCTTCAGACCCGTTCGAAAAGGATTCCTCAACTCCTTCAGTTAGAATTTGAGTTCGGCAGTGAGAAATCAGAACATTTAATGGAACTGAAAAAAAAAGTGTAGAAATACACTGAGGATAGTTTTATGGTCCATTAGATACAGATTATGAATGCTGAGTTTAATCATTCCTGTTCATGCATTGGGTGTCGTGAGAGCTTACTTAGAGAGTAGGCTCTGCAGGACAACTGCACTGCAAAGAGAAGGAAAACTTCAAACAAACCCATTATTTTATCAACAATAGTGGTGTAGTGGGTCAAAACTTCTTTCTAAAGAAAGGCCGACTATTAAAAGCTGTTGATGTTGATATTCAGCATCTAGACAGTAGGCAGGTTCTACAATTAAAGCCAATTTTCAACATCGCAATAAATTTCTTTAAAGGAATGTCCAATATGTTCGAAGGTAAGATTCGATGCAAATACGACATGCTTAATCGTTCTAAATACACCAATATTATCTATTCGAAGGTTATTAAACAACTGAAGTTCGTCTGGTAGTCAAATTTGAACTGTTTCTGATACTAGTTTTAAAACAGTCTAATAAAATGTTACACTAAAAAAGGATGCAATTTTCTCCATGTGCTAATAATAATGGAAATAAAATATCGATATGGATGGCGTTCAAAGGTAAATGAACTTAAATGTTAGTACTATGTTTACCTATTGATAAAATCGCTACAGATAATGTGATCGGATTATTTATTCACGAGTACATAGAATAGCAATAGAATATTGTATTATCTATACAATATTTTAACGACACCTTTGCCAATCAAATAATGTTCTTGCTAGTAATAATTCCTTAAGAGACAACCCCTGTCGTTTTGTAATCTTAGCCACTAACTTAAATTGACTGTACCCTAAAATAGTTTACAATTATTTATAATAAATATTTCGTACATCTTACACGAGTCTAGTCTAGTCTAGACATCTAGTCCCAAACTAAGTAGAGCTTATGGGTACTGGACAAGTGATTTATATACATATTCATATTTTTTTTAGGGTTCCGTATTTCACCACTCGGAACCCTTATAGATTCGTCATGTACGTCCGTCCGTCCGTCCGTCTGTCCTCGATAGACAGTCCACACGGTTGGTGATAGAAAGATGAAACTTTGAATGAATATGTGTTGTAATTACGTCGACAATGTGCCCCCCTCTAAAAACCAAACAGCTGGCTCAAAAATATCTGAAAAATACATGATAGTAGTCCAATATTGAAATTTCAACGAAAACTATAGCGGATTTAATAACTTTTTTGTTTTGGGAGTTATAGGGTAGGCCCCTACTTGTAAAATGCACTCACTTAGAAAAATTCGTACAAAAATAAAAAAATATTAAGTAAACATAACAATTATTAATGAACACGATTTTAAATCCACTTACCATTATGGGTGACTACGGAACCCTATTCTATGCGTGGCCTGATACGCACTTGGCCAATTTGTTTTAACTGTTTTTCAAGACCAGCCAAAATTAAAATAATACTGGAAGGAACCGTATTTTTTTTTTTTTTTTTTTTTTATTTTTTTTTTATTCGGGGAGCTTACAGCCAAATTTACAATGTACATATAATATTGCTTATCTATATGCCAATTAAAAGCTTCCGCATGTAGAAAGAAGACAGTGCTGTAGAATATAAACCGATTGAAATCAACTGTATAATATAACAGATTCTTGAACATTTACCCTTACATTTTACATACTATTACTTGAACAATATTTCTGGTTCATAAGACATAAGACTTTTGTTACTATTTTTGCTATTGTAGAACAAATCAATGTGATCAGTATGGTTCAGCTCATTAAACAACCTGGAAACTCGCGGTAGGAAGCTATTATACCGATAATTACTGTGGCAAAGTGGCACATGGAGTAGATTTTTGGAACGCAAATTTCTAGTGGGCACATTAAATTGAATTTTACAAAGTAAATCAGAACAATCCAGTTTGCTCTGCGCTATATTTGAAAGAAGGCAAATATCAGATACTTTTCTACGAGAGTAAAGAGGTAAAAGATGAAGTTTGATGCATTGTTGTTCGTAATCAAGATGAGGTAATTTAAATTTAAAGCCCAAATAGCGAATAAACCGTTTCTGAATTCTTTCTATGTTGTTACTGTAGATATTATAACAAGGATTCCAAATTTGACTACAGAACTCAAGGTGACTGCGTACATAGGCACAGTAAAGTATTTTTACTGTTTTCATATGCCTAAAAGGTCCGGAGACGCGAATTATGAAACCAAGTGCTCTGTAAGCTCTGTCAATAATATGTTCGATGTGCTTATCAAACAGTAGTTTACCATCGTGCATAACTCCCAGGTCCCTAATTACGCTAGTCGACTGAAGTTCATAGTCCTTCAGCTTATAGGGAAAAGTGAAAATGTTACGTTTCCGAGTAAAGGTGATGGAAAAACATTTGGATACATTTAAGTCCAATTTGTTACATTCACAATAGATGTCTAATCTATTCAAGTCTTCCTGGAGAAGTAACGCATCGGAAACATTATTAACAATGCGGAAAATTTTCATGTCGTCAGCAAACAATAGAAATTTAGAATTTAAAAAACAAGATGTTATGTCGTTGATAAATAGGACAAAGAGGAGTGGCCCTAACAATGATCCTTGCGGAACGCCCGATGGGATATCTACCCAGTTGGAAGTACAGCCTTCCAGGACAACAGCCTGTGTTCTATCAGTGAGATATGATGCAAACCATTTCATAATATTTCCTCTTATACCCAAACCTGCCATTTTGCGCAATAAGATTCTGTGATCTATTTTATCAAATGCTTTAGTATAATCAGTATAAATTGCATCTATTTGATTATTGTTATCCATATTACTAGTTAAATACTCATTAAACATAACCAAGTTGGTGGTGGTTGATCTACCCTTGATAAAACCATGTTGTTCGAGAATAAGTTCACTTTTTAAACATTCATAAGTTTGGTCAAAAACTAATCGCTCAAAAATTTTAGCTAGGTGACAGAGTTTAGAGATGGGCCTGTAGTTCACAACCTCATTTTTCGAGCCTTTTTTATGTATTGGGGTAATAAAAGCAGCTTTCCATATCTTAGGCATTACTCCTTCATTTATAGAACGCTGAAAAATCATGGATACTGGCACTGACAGCTCCTTACTACATTTTACTAAAAATAACGCGGGAAGAGTATCAGGCCCAGCTGACTTGTTAAGATCCAAGGACTTCAGCAATTCGTATATACGCTGAGTGCTCACTCTAACAGTTGATATGTCACACCTAGTGTTTGATTCTTTAAGTTCATTGCAGCAATTTAATCTGTCACTAACCAGAAAGACGGAACTAAAATAAGAACTGAATAGCTGGCAGATGCCTTCCGTCGAGCTGCTTGTGGCAGACAGATAATTCATAGTCGATGAATAGGAGCTACAGCGACGTACATTTTTTATGTAAGACCAGAAATGCTTAGGATTTTCCAAGATAGAGTTTTCAACAGATACTATGTATTCATTATAACACCTGTGCTCAGCTTTTTTGACCCTGTCGCGAAGAAGACGAAAAGAGTAGTCATCAGATAAATTACCATAAGTTTTAAACTTTTTAAAGACTTTAAATTTTTCTTTAATCATTTTAATCAGCGATGGTTTGTACCATGGAGGATATCTATGCGAAAGTGTCGTACGTGTTGGCACAAAGTTGTCCCTAATTTTATAGATAATGCCATAGAAGATTTGTACAGCTTCCTCGACTGACCCAGCGTTTGCCAAAATTGTCCAATCGGTTTCCGAAAAGAGCTTACAGATTGCATCATAGTCGGCTCGATTATACATGTGCACAGTTCGTTTGGGAATGATGAGGGCGTCCATTTCCGTCAACGATGACTTAATAATGAGAGACTTGTGATAGGAATCCTCGGGTACTAAGGGATCTGGGCACGTTAAGACAGATAAATCATCGTTACATAAGATAAGATCTAATATACCACCAGCACTGTTTTTACAATGATTATATTGCTTCAGATTGCAGTCGTATAATGCGTTAATTAAGTTATTCGCGAGAAAATTATTTGCATTAGAAGGCTGGAGGCCCGTATCAGTGGAGGTCCATTGAATGTTACTCATTGAATGTTATTCATATTCAAGACTGATGTTTTTTATAGAGAGGTGTGTGTTAACTTATATGACGTGATTGTATTAACAGAAACTTGGTTAGTGGATAGTGTCTCGGATTCGGAACTATTTGGTGATCAATATATTGTGTGGCGCCGAGATCGTGATTATGCTCGGACTGGTCAGGTGAGGGGAGGTGGGGTTTTAATAGCCATTCGTAAACACATATCTGCAGTGCCACAACCATCCTTTCACTCCTCAGCGGAAGATTTATGGGTGACAGTGAACCTACGCTATCCTGGTATAAGGGATGTCTTCAAATTGAACGTAAGTGTCGTTTATTTATGTGCGGAAGGTCGGGGATTCTCTTTTTCCGAGCAATTGCATAACTTTCTTAACAATTTAAACAATTTAGTGTTAAATCATTCAGATGAAAAGTTTTTAATCCTAGGCGATTTTAACTTGAGTGGTATTTCATGGCAGTTAATGAATAATGTTCTAGTGCCTGCAAACATACGTAGCAGTGATGAGTATATGCTAACGGAAGAGTTGAGCGTTCTTGGTCTGAGCCAGTATAATCACATTTTAAATAACCTCGGGAAGACCTTGGATTTGGTTTTATGTAATGAATGTGTATCGGTTAGTGAGTGTTCGACACCCTTAGTACCTTTAGATAAATATCACCCTGCTCTTTTAATTGATTTAGATTTCGCGGAGTGCACACATTTGATTCCCGCGTCGTACATTCGGTATTATTACGATAAAGGAGATTTTATTTCGATAAATAGTGAAATATCAACTTTTGATTGGGATAAAGTGTTTATGAATCTGACGCTCGAAGAGTGTGTGACGTACTTTTACAAAACTATAGCGAACATTCGTAACAAATATGTTCCTAGCAAGAATATTTGCTTCAACACTTATCCGCCTTGGTACTCATCTCAACTTAAACGTCTCATTAAAGAGAAATCGAAGTACCTCAAAAGATTCAAATTATATGGCAGACTTTCCGACCAAGCTACGTTCAAGCTCTTACGCGATAGGATAAAGAAGCTTGAGACTGAATGTTACTCTGATTACCTAGCTTCTACTGAGGAGTGTATTGAAAAGAATCCTAAATATTTTTGGAGCTTTGTAAAGCAACGCTCTAAATCTAACTCACTGCCGAGCTACTTCAATTATGGGAACGTATCGGTTTCATCTCCTCATGAAATATGCAATGCATTCTCTACACATTTCCAGTCTACTTTTCTTGACCCGGCTGCTGTCGCTGCTACAAATACCTGCACTGCTGATACATCATACTCGTCTTGTGATATCAGCTCGATTGAAATTGATTTGGAGTATCTCACTAAACTTCTTAGCGGTCTTGACCCATCAAAGGCGGCCGGTCCTGATCATTTGTCACCTAAATTTATTATAAAATGTGCTAAAACTATTGCTTTCCCGATATCGCTGTTATTTAGGAAATCAATTACTACTTGTACTGTTCCTCAGGTTTGGAAGTCCGCGTATGTTACTCCAGTGCATAAAAAAGGGTCAAAAACGGAAATTGTTAACTATAGACCGATTTCCAAGTTGTGTGTACTAGCAAAAATATTTGAAAAGATCGTTTACAATCAGGTGTACGCAGCACTCAAAAACTGTTTTAATCCTTCACAGCACGGTTTTCTGAAGGGTCGTTCAACGGTTTCAAACCTGGTACTCTTGAACGAATACGTGACTCAGGGTATGGAGGATGGTGCACAGGTCGACGTCATCTACACAGACTATAGCAAGGCGTTCGATAAAATAGATCACGACCTGCTGAAAATAAAGTTATCTAATTGTGGCATAAGGGGAGATTTACTTCGTTGGTTTTCCTCTTACTTAGAAAATCGTACGCAGGCTGTTGTGGTTAGTAACTATATTTCTAGCTGGGTTTCTATCCCCAGCGGTGTACCGCAAGGTTCTTTAATCGGTCCGTTGCTTTTTACCATTTACGTGAATGATATCGACTCCTGTTTCCAAAATTCCAGTTTGCTTTGTTTTGCTGATGATATGAAGATTTATTCGATGGTATCTTCGACAAAGGATGTGCAGGCACTTCAATCTGACCTATCGCGACTTGATCACTACTGTCAAGTAAACAAATTGGAACTTAATCCTGCTAAATGCTCAGTCATTTCATTTGGTAGAAAGCGTTCTCCAATATTAGCATCATACGAACTTAAGGGGCAAGTTATACCTAGATGTGATGGAGTGCGAGATCTTGGCGTATACCATGATTCGAAGCTTCTGTTCAATGTTCATATCGAACAAATAATATCAAAAGCTTCGAAGGCTTTGGGATTTGTAATGAGAATAGCCAATTGCTTCGTGAAGGCCAAAACACTTAAAATTCTCTACTGTACCTTTGTAAGAAGCCACCTAGAATATGCCTCGCAAGTTTGGAACCCTTGCTATTATAAATACATTGATCGCATCGAGAACATTCAAAAACGTTTTTTGAGGTTCCTTTGTTTTCGTTTAAATATTCCGTACAGTTCAAATAATTACATCAGCCTGTGCAAAAGATTTCATTTACAGCCTCTAGTAAATCGACGCCAATTAGCAGATCACTCATTTCTATTAAAAATAATTTCTAATGAGATTGATTGTCCTGGTCTTCTGCAAAAATTGAAATTTAATGTTCCCCGTAGATCGGTTAGATTTAATCCACCCATTTCGGTTCCCTTTGCCTCCTCTAACTACAGAAGAAACTCATACATGGTTCGGGCGAGCGGCGCATTTATTTATTTATTTATTTATTTATTATAGACACGCCAACAGTTTACATATACAGCATTGAAGAAAAAAAATATTACAATACAATATAGTTCTTATATGTAGACCAATAAAAGGCATGCACAAAGATCGCCAATGAAATTGTGTTTTAACAATATAGCACTGTATTCGTAACTATAAAGGGTAGAAAATCAGTGCCTCATTTTCAATTAAAAAAAAGAACGAAAATTAATGATTACAAAAAAGGATAGAAAAAAAATATGAGAAATTTTACGCAAACGATTTCAATATTTTACTTTTGAATTTATCTAATGAGTCGTGAAAAATATCCAACTGGTCAAGCTTTCCATTCAGTCTGTTGTATTCATTACACGCGCGTACTAATGGTGAATTTAGTCCTAGATTAGTTCTCACTGATGGTTGGTAGAAAGATCTAGTCATAGGGTAACGTGGCGGTTTCCGAGGAACTGCCAACAATAATCGATTAAGTATATCGGTGCTGTCGATGTTATTGTTGAAAACCTTATGTAGAAAGAGTTCAGTGGGTTGTGCAGGGAGTACGGTATAGATCTGTTTAATACGAAAGTCAATGTTTTACGCGGCATGCTAAACCTTAAGTTTTTTGAGTGATGGTGTTTTAACATTTAACTCTTGAATTTTTTAGTTTCCTTTTTTTTTCTCATTTACTGTATTGGCGTAGTGTCTATGTTGATGATTACTGTTCCAGAACTTTCATTATATTATAATGTCGCAATTCGTGAAGACCTATAATTGGCTTGATGTTGCATATCAAACTGTTTATTTTATTTTTTGTAGCTGTTGGTTTTCCAAAATAAATAAATAAAAAAAAAAAAAATATTAAAATCACCCATTACCAAAAAATCATCTTCCTTAAATTGGTCAATAATATTAATTAAATTATGTAAAAAATTATCTAATTGAATACTGAACGTGTTACCTTTGTTTTGATTACATAAATATAGGGTGCAGATGTGAAGTTTAGTCGACTTTTTATTATGAGGATTACGTAAAGTTAAAGTTACCCATATGTCCTCAGCCGAGGAATTCCAATCAATTCTATAGGAACTTGTATATTCTCGACGCACCGCGATCAAAACTCCGCCACCCCTAGACTGCTGTGTCAAGTTGTAGTCCCTATCGCGGCGATATACTAAGTACCTTTCGTCGAATAGTTCGCCATCAGTAATACTACTTGACAACCATGTCTCGGTTAACGAAATTATATCATAATTGCTGGTACAGAGATTACGCAAGAAAATATCTGTTTTAGATCGAAGTCCTCTGCAGTTCTGATAGTAAATATTAATCATTTTTAAGGCAGTTGTTATTAATAATATAAACCAATAGATAAGACACATTCACCATAGCAACAGCCACACTTAGGAAATGTACGTTCCATACCATGTTATTATGAATCATTCCACAGAATACCACTCCAAACAACAATGCCAACACAATTATTAAGTTATAATTAATTAATATTTCACACAAGAAACAGAAAACTAATTCATTCTTTCTTTGTTGCAAAATTACGGTTGCAAGCTTCACAACACAAGTCTTATTTCGTATTAAACAAATGAGAATAAGTATTACTGATAATATTATAAAAGAAGGTATCGAGATAAAAATGTTGTAAACGATTCTGAACCAGCGAAAGCAAAAGACAATATCATGAATTGTTCTACAGAATATACCCTTAAACAGCAATGTTAATACAATTACTATATATATGAGTATTTCGCACAAGAAACAGAAAATTAGGGTTATAATTATTTCGACACAAGTCTTAGTTTGTAGTAAGTAAATTAAATAAAATAGGATTGACAATTTCCCAAAAGTGGGTATCGATATAAAAACATTGTAAACAATGTTGAACCAGCGAGTACAAAAGATAAGTTCACAGCAAATAATAAGATTATAATGTTTTGCTACAACCAGTGAGATGATAATGGTTCTCAAAGTGTAAATTGCTTATTTACATACAATAAATTATTACACATTAAATTGCTTCCAAAAGTGTGGTTAATTATTTAAACAGTTGTAAGTTGGTGATTAAGTTTCAGTTAAGTAAACTTAGCTATCCAAATTTTGATCACAGATCTCAGATTTCAGTATGTGATGTATGTTACTGTAAAACCTCTCATCAAATCTTAAGATTTCCAGCAAAACCTAATATTTCCTAACACTTTATTTATTAACCTTTTGACCGCCAGGGTCACATATATGTGACAAGCGAAAACTGTCCCTGTACGCCAACGTCACAAATATGTGACAAAAAAGCGGTGCACCGAAATACGAAATAAAGCCTTTAAACATTACTTTTATGCCTTTAAATTTATATAAGTACCTTAAGAAGAAGCTCTAACTGTTATCTATTTCCATAAAACTATTTAAATTGCTTTATAATATTAAGAAATTTTACTCTAAAAAGAAAGAAATAAACTCTTAAAAAAGAATGTCCTCACACGCCAGAGTCACAAATATGTGACCACTAGTGATGTAGGGCACGTTAGATGATATCGTAAGTTTATATTAAAATTTCTTTAGCCTGTTTCATTTTTGTTGTTAAGTTTTGTTATTATACTTATTATGAAAATGAGTAAGAAAGTAATTAACAGCCGTGCTCGTGAAATGATAATTAAAGTAGACAATTATTTTGTAAAGAAGAAAGAGAACTCTTAGTTATTGATACAAAATATAAGCAGTGCCCTAAAAAATGCTTCGTACACTACTGAGGTTTAAATGAAATAAATAAAAGTTTTAAAATGTCCATCACAAGTTGCTTAGCTTTTTTTTCAAAATTCTACTTGTTACTTTTTATGCCAGGATTATAGAAGCTAGTATTTAAAGGCTATAAACGTACATACTGTTTTACATTTTGTAAATTTTTATATAGTTGGGCGTTTTTCAAAATTTTGCTCCGTTACGTACAGGATGTCCATTTATTTTCATACTAAATCACGTCACGTCCTGGACGTTACGTATAACGCGGACTTGTCATCACATGTTTCTTTGGTATAAAAAAAGTTGATTATAGTAGTTTACTAGTACACATTCATTATCTACAACATATTTACTTATAACTTAACACGAGTAGTATATAAAATTTGTGGGTCTTACCTTTCAAAATCAATGTTCGTACCGGACAAACAAACAGACCCGTTACGTTCGTCACGGACCTCAAGTGTTGACGATTGAATTTCTTCAGTTTTAATTAAAAGGAAAAGAACGAATGAATGATAAAAACATTGTCAATATGGCATTGCTTAAAAACAGTTAAAGCCAAAGACAATGTTATTGTTATTCTTTATAAAATCACACCGCTACGTACAGGACTGTCCGCTGTGGTCAGTTTTTAAAATCCGATAATTTCAGTATTTAAATTAGAAAAATATACTACAACCTTCATCATCATCATCAAAAGCCTTTATCAGTCCACTGCTGGACATAGGCCTCTCCTTTGAAAGGAGGTTTTGGCCTACTATACCACGCTGGCCAGACGGGTTGGTAAAGGGTTTGTTTCAAGTTTTCCTTCTCTTGGCAGTGATGTTAGCTGCTTATTTTGTTCCTTATTACAACCTTTATTACTACAACCTTATTACATTTTATTTAAAAACAAATAAAATGAGTTATTTCATTCGAGTAATACTAAAGATATATAAATATAGCTTATATATTCTCCAAAATATATAATCAAAATCCAGGATATGATGAAGAACACATAAAAAAGTAGGATAATATTTGGTATTTTATTAAATATTAAAATATGTTTTCCGCTTATGTCTTATGTTTATCTTTTATTTTACAGTAAGTTAAACATTTTACCCTAACATAAAATAATTTGATACTCACTTCCTACATTTTTGCCTTTTAATCAATGGTCAAACTCGTAGGACATAGCAAAATAGTCCTGAGCAAAATTTTGAAAAACGCCCAGGTATATACTGGAATTATAGAAAATTTAAATCTAATTTATAATACGTGTTTTATTTATTATTAGAAAATATTGTACTCGATAAGCGAAATATTACGTTGCTACATCCCTATTTGAGAAGCGCAATATTCAAAAAAATGACGTACCGCCCACGCCAGGGTCACAATATGAAGACAACAGATCAAGAATAGTGTCGTACCTATAGTTATTATATTTAATTAAATTGTCGTCTCATATCTGTTATTACGGTATTAAACAACTCTGTAAATAGTGTATAACTATTACTAGAGTGGGAAGAGGTGTAATGTTGAAATAAATTCAATGTTATAAGGACATATATTTTGAAATTGCAGACGAAAATAAAAAATACAATTCATGTTATCGATAAAGTTTTGGAATCCTTATTTTTTTCGTAGGTATTTCCGCTAAATTTGTGGTCTGGCGTTGAGGGCAAGTTGACCAGTTTTTGCTCTGGCGTTCAAAAGGTTAATAAAGTGTTAGGAAATATATTTCCTTTGATAATTTAACTTTTACCACCATTAGTAAATCTTGGATTTGCCTCAAAGACAGTAAATGTTGAATGAAATAAACATGTTACAGGAAGCTTATTATTACGATTATAGATATATATCTACAACAATTGCTCGTATTGCTTATATATTACTAAATGAATTCTACATTAAATTTCATTTGAAAACTATTTCAATTGCTTGAACTTAACATTGTATTTAGGTCTAAAATCATATAAAATCAATCAAGTGTTGTCTGCTTAAAAAACTGACTTTATTTCTTTGCACATTTCAAAGCAATCGAACTCGTAAAAAACCCTTATTTTAATACTTTACAATGTCTATTTTATCTTAGAATATTGTCACTATTTACTATGTTTAGGTAAAGTACGTTTATTTGTTATTATTTACAGTAGGTACCTAACTCGTAAATGTTTTGCAATCAGTGGAACAAGGAAAACTACCGATAACTGAGGGCCTTGACAATCATAGAGCGGTCAATGACTTTACTAAAATTTAAAAAAAAGTGTGTTTAGTTGTTTTCCTATCTTGTTATGTAGGTGGCACCTTTATGCAAGGTCATTCGGCCAAGCAAATCTATTTCGAATTATTCAAATATATTTATGTCCAGTACTCGTCTTGATCTACAACATACAACACATGTGTCGTCGTAGTTTTTGAATTTACGTTTAAATTGTGTCATATTTACGTGATAGTATTATAATAAAGTGCGTTTTACATTTGTTGAAAAGGTATTTAAAATTAATTACCTAGTTTTTGAGCATTGCTCATTACCTCATCACCAAGGATGTCAATGAATCATTTATAATATTGTTATAGATGATTAATCAACTTCCAAGATGGACATCAAAAAGAAGCAGCTGCTCCAGCAGCATCAGCAGGCCATTATTCATGATTTAGATGTCAGTTACATAGTGGATGCACTTTTTACGAAGAATGTCATTTCAAGTGAGGATTTTGATCGTATTGCCAAATTGGTAAGTGTTGTCATGCTCTCGTCTGTTTTGTACTTCGCTAATCATGCTTACACTCAAGTGGATTTAGTATCTATCTATATATGTATATGTTAATACGTAAAGCAAAAAACTTTATACCCTTTTTACGAAAATTGCGCGGACGGCGAAAAATTTAATTTGACAGGGTCAAAGTTTGTAGGGAGGAGTGCAGAAAGCTAAAAACAATGAAAAAAAATACTATGGTCGAATTTAGAACAATAGACGACCACTAGACTAATACATAGACTAATGGTCGCCTATACGTTAATACGTAAATCCTTAACGGTTTATCCCTTCTTATAAAACATATGCGAACGGAGGAGTATGAAATTTGACAGTTAAAAACAATAAGAAGGAGTACACAAAGCTAAAACCAAATAATTTTAACGAAAAGGAACCGACTTCAAAGAAAAACTATCCTAGTACCCAAATCGCGACAATTTTGCCTATGATATTTAAGAAGTTCCCTCGATTTCCTTGGGATCCCATCATCAGATCTCGATATGCTGACGCTGGGACCACTTGTAAGCTACGCCTATTCTAATGCAAAAATAATTTTTGAAATCGGTTAATAAACGACGAAATTATCGCTGAACATACATAAAAAAAAAAAAATGAAGATTCCGACGAATTGAGAACCTCCTCCCTTTTTTTGAAGTCGGTTAAAAATATTAAATTAATATGATTAAATTTCGACCAGAGAGCGACCACTAGTAATTAATCATTAGATAATCTGTCAATTTAACGTGTTGTTACAACTAGGGCATCGAAACTCGGTTCAATTTTGAAAACCCGGGTTTTCGGGTCTAAGAGTAATCAAAACCCGGGTAGACCGGTTTTTTCGAGCATTTCGATCTTTTTATTGTAATTTTTTAAAATACACTAATCTGCGTTTATATATCGATTTCCTACAATGAGTACAAAATATGAAGGACTATCAGACCCGGCGAACATCGTACCGCCTTAGAATATTAATTCATAATATTGTGTTTAGATATGAACTGATATAGTCCTGTCAATCTAGACCAAAAATGAGAGTGAAGGTACATAAAGTACCAACAAGCTGAAAATCAGTAAAAAAAATTAAAACATAATTATAAATAATATCTAAAAGTACTCCTGTCCAAAATCAGCTCTGACATGTTTTTGAAGGATGCCATCGTTTTTTGTCGGAGTGTTCTTGTAATTTTTTACCACTTTTCGTACTTTTGATAGCAGATCGTTGTATCTAAAAGACTGTGAACTGAAAGACTCCATAAACGAGGATTAATAATTAAATTCAACACCATCCTCGTCATTGTCTGTAGAATTCGAACTCATCGTTAAATTCTACAGTTCGCAGTCTTTGAGCCAATACCGATAAAGGCAAATCTTCATCCTCGTCAAGTTCGGCAAGCTGAGCGATGTTTTCCTCGAAGCCGGCATTGCTTTTGTACATTACGTCCACAATTGCCAGCTGGACGGCCAACTTGGCCTCAAGCAGTTGTACGCATGAGGCTGCATTCATGAACCCGCGAATGTGTATGAGACCTAGATTTCGAAAACTGCTATCCCTTGCCAAATTTAGTGAATGTAAAGTGAGCCCTATGTACTATTTTTATTGGATGTCCATTTATCGAATGATATCGAAAACTTCTTTTCATCTGACATTTTATCTCGTTGATTATTTCTTCTTCGCTACACCCTCGCCTCTCCACTGCTCCACCCCATTCGTGTCCTGAGATGGACGCGTGCGTTCCATTTAACTTGCATCGTTTGTTTTATTGGTAGAAACGTAGCAACGAAGCTACTTTTTACGTAATAAATAATAATTTATCAAAGCGTGTTTTTATTCCATTTACTTATTATTGCATTCAAGTCGCTTTAACTTAGTAAATAACAAAAACAAAAGTAAAAAAAAAACCCGAAAAACCCGAGTTTTAAAAATTAAACCCGGGTTTTTTTGTAATCCTAATAACCGGGAAAACCCGGTTTTTTTCGGTCCGGGTAAACCCGGTCTCGATGCCCTAGTTACAACCTCCGATTTCCACCCACGTGACCACGACATGCTGTACGCAATAGATCGTCGTCAACAAAAAAGAAAATATTGACCTTTCGACCTAATGTTAAAAAAACATAGTAATATTGTTATTTTTTGTATAACGTAGTAAAACTGTCAATTATGTAATAGGAGATACTTAAACCTCAGCAAAACCTGTATTTGCGACTAGCTTAATAGTGATATCTTTTTCAGCAAACCAGTGCCGACCAAACACGTTGCCTATTAGAAATATTAATTCGTAACGGCACCAACGAGTCCTACGAGGCATTTGTGGACGTACTAGCTAAAGATTACAGTTGGCTTCGAGAGAAACTGAGTATGGAAAGTAATAATAATTCAGCCAACGACAGCTTTGAAGATTGTCTCAGCAAGGGTGACGTGCCGCGGTTACCGGAACATTACGTCAGAAGATTGTTGATGGTAATTCAACTATGTTTTTTTGTGTATATTTAGACCTACCAAAGTGACTACCCCACCTGATGGAAAGCATGAGTAGAATCCAGAAGTAGGGGTAAATGAGGCAATGCATTTTGACGACCCTTACTATGGTGGCCTAGTGAGATGCAACTGCAACCAACGAAATACGACTCTTCTGTGTGAGGGTAATACTGACCCAGTCAAATCGGCCCATTCGTGCTGAAGTCAGCGTGGCTCTACTATCTTTAAAATACGTATGTATGTACTTGAAATGAGTTGCATCATGAGTCACAGATGCATTTATCATGTAATTTACTCTTTCTATACGTTTTAAAAAAAAAAAAAATCTAAAAATTAGTTCTATTAATTCCCGAACTGTTACCCTTCTAAACTTTAAATTTTGTTTTAGGAACATAATTTAGCAGATGCTTTAAAGCAATTGAGCCGTCATAAGATAGTGGCCGTTCACGGCATGTCAGGCTCCGGTAAGACATGCGTCGTTCTCAGCACATTACGACACAACCCTGAACTCATCACCAACCATTTTAACAATATCGTATTTTGGTTGGATTTTGGTAACTGCAAGACTGATGACGATATTGTTACCCTACAAAGCAAGTAAGTTTTATGTAATACTAGACTACGTGTATGTCGGTTATCGCGGTAAAAAGTCCTTTCTTAGACTCCAGACAATCTGTGTACGATTTCATTTAAATCCGTTTAAAAAAATTGGAGTGATACACATAACAGACAAGGTGACTTTCGCATTTATAACATTAGTAAGGAATTTTAGATTTTTAATCAAGTTTAAAATTAAGAAATAATAAGTTATTATCTTTGTATGGATATATCATGCAGAGGCATGAGGGAAATGTAGCGAAGTGTTAGAGATGGGAGTTGTAGGGTACAGGAAGAGAGAAAGATTAAAGAAAAGGATGGGTTGTGTGAAAGAAGATATGGCTAGGAATGGAGTTAGCAGTGAAATGACGATAATTTAAATTTTAAAACTAAATTAGATCTTGCATTATTAAAAGATTTATTTACACTCAGCATCTCAGTTGATGACTCATAGTTTGGTTACCATGCTGCATTGTCGGCGGTGTCTCTCAAAGGACCTATACTCATATCATTACTCTTGGATTGGATGCTTATGATTACCATCAGGCAATGTAGAGTCACTTTAGCAGGCTTATATTTAAAAAAAAACATCAAAGTATGACTTGCTACAGTTATAGAAGTTTAGTTTCACCAGTCGCTGATAAAGTTTCAGATAGTTATCTGCCATTTTATACATCTCTATTGAATATTAGATTTGCTGATGTGTGTATGTTTATCTGACGTATTTCTCTCGAATCGAACTCTGTAGTTACCTGTCAGAAACGTAAAAAAAAAGTGTATCTTTACTTTATCGGCAATAAATAGAATTCATTAAGTCAATAAAGTGATTACCTAATTTCAGTTTTTATTGTTTGTAGATAATGACCGATGACATTAATTCATGCCTTGCTCGTTAAATATAAATTAGGGATTATATCATTCAATTAGCGAAATCGTGCTTTAATTAGTTTATCGTTAATATTTAAATCGGTAATTGAAGGTAAATAAAAATAATAAAAAAACGGAAAAATAAAAAAATGAAGGTTTTTTTGTTGTATTCTAGACATTATTGTGCCATAAATTATTTATTGCCATTAGCAAGCTAAGTAAAAAATGTTGCTAGTATTTTTAATAGCTTTGACCCCCTTAATATGTATGTATATGTATATATATTTTAGTATTACCCCCTAATCTATTTAGTATTTTTTGGCCACAGGTTGCTACGTAAGGCATCGCTCATGTACATGAATAATTCTTACATGACCGCTTCCATATCAATGTCAAGCATTGGCTCCAACGTTGACAGCCAATCGTCCTCAACCTACGACTGGACATCAGGTGATTTAAAAGATAAACTGAAAACACAATTTTCTGAACCTCCTTTGAAAGATGGACTCCTAATTTTGGACGAAGTGAATGATCGAAAGTGTTTAGATGCTTTCGATGTTGGATGCAAGATATTGGTAACTACAAGAGATACAGATGTGGTGGCTACTTATTCACCTGAAATTATTGAGGTAACTTCTTTATAAAATTTCTATCTTTATCCCGCGCCTCCGTTTGCTAAGGGGCTGTCCATTAATAACGTGAGGCTCGAAAGGGGGAGGGGTTCACAAAAATCACGAAATATCCCAAGGGATGTAGTAATATATCACGTCTATTTATTTTTGATACTAAACCTAAAAACGGTACTACTTGTATATTTTTTTAAACGCCATAAAAGTTCTTTAAACAAAGAATAAAATAATAATTTGTACTCAAGCAGAAGTAAGTTACATTTAGAGCGACATTGCTCCAGCGTGGTAGTTATGGTTTGACACGTAGTTATGTTGAACCTAACCCGTATTCCTCAAAGAAAGTACTAAGAACTCATATTCCCCTGTTAAAAGTAAATTACTCAGTCGGTCGAAGAAACACAATCCAGTGTATAACAGATTATGACCCGATCAATCTCTCACAGGATGAGGCTTGTTACAGCAACCGTTAGGCCGATATTTCGGTTCCCCGTAACTGACCTGTCGTCATTAAATTTACAAGGCCCCTGACTTTATACGACCACAGAGAAACCGATAATAATAATATGTATTGTACAAATACAATTTGTTCAAATTAAAACTAGTATAACTCACAAATTGTCTTGTCCATTTAATATAAATTAAATACATTGTTACATAATTGTACTTTATGTATGTACCACAAACAAGTAACATACGGTACGTATTCTTCGTATTTCGATAACTAACAAAGTTATTTAATTATTCAAACTAAATACGTTTAGATTCAGTATAATATTAAGTATTCAGTATAAGTTTTACTTATATTCAAATCTAAAAGCGTCATCCTCTTTCTCATTATACATATTCATATACTCACTGACAGGCCGACCACCACTCGATATATTTATATTTATTAGTCATAATATAATATATATTATAAAAGTCGTATTACGCCATTAATTTGTCATGTATTGAATTATTTAAAACATAATTTTTTACAACTTTCAATGCACAATATTACTTGTTATTCCATATTCAATATTATATTTATTTCATACATAAAACAAGGTACAGTTCTCACAGTAAACAATAAATCCTATGACTATTTAAATCTAATTTGTAACAACAACTATACAGAAAAAAAAAAACAAAAATTCATTACATATACATATTAGGTACCAATATGTATATTATAGTAGTATACTTTTTACTGCAAACACACCTAATAATTTTGTGGTTAAGTTATCAATCAATATCTGACGTCACTGGAACCTACGCATTACTTCCCACTTGATACATTCAACTACTGATGTTTAAGGTAGCAGACTCTCATCTTGGGTATATCAAAATAATATCTACGGCAACTTTGAACTATTTGTCTTTTCTCTCATAATGACGCAGAATTACATACACTAGGATAGATAAATATGTACAAATGTCTAATAACTAATAACAATAACGTACACATGCAACTGCGACTAATCTGTTTAGATCGATTTGCGCAGATTTATCGAGCACCAATCAACGATTATCTACAATTTGATAAAAAGTAACTGAAAACCCTACACCAAATCTGAAGAACAATTTTAATAGTATTTAATAGAATTAAATAATTACTCTTTATTTTTTTTAACAATGTATTTAATAAAGAATCGACACTGCTTGTTTAAGAGATAAGATATGATTGTATACATATTTTTTGAAGAGCATATTGTCAAATAACTTTATTTATTACTGTGTAATATGTGTATACATGTGGTCATCGTCTTAGAGGTATTATATAAATACACGATAGTATCTCAACTTTAATGTGTGTATTTTTACATACCTGTTAAAACGTTCAACTAAAGCTTATCTGGTAGTGATCACTATTAGCGATAAGACCGACTTTCATACTCTGTCTTGTAAGATGACATATTGTTAAAACAATCCTTTTGTTTCAAATGTGCAACTAAGGGCAATTTCCACCGATCGGTTCCGAATGCTGAACTCTGCGTCACGCGACCGTAGCCTACTTGGTAATACATATATAGACTTTGGACACTGTGTTCAGGATTTAATATGATTTAAAGACTGGTTTTTTTTCCGATATGAACTTTAGAAATCATTATTTAAGGTTATACTGATTTTCTATCTAAATTATACTACACTACCGACTAAGTTTGTACGGAAATCTTTGAAAGAATCGGTTTTCAAGATCTGTGTTTCAAGAAAAACGACTTACACATATGTGTAATACTTGCATAACATATCAGCATGTATTTTGTTTGCATATAAACCTTCCTTTTGAATCACACCTTCTAATGGTAAAAACCAAATTTATATCCGTTGTTGACTTAATTCTATCCTTATGTTAAGATTGATATAATGTTGTAGATAAAAAACTGCTTAGAAGAAAAGGAATCACTTGAAGTGTTCGCATCATTTTTAGATGTGCGTGTATCAAGTTTACCACGACAAGCGAACAAACTACATGACAATTGCAAAGGAATTCCATTCCATATAAGACTGATTGGAGCACAATTGGCTGAAAATAAAGAAAAGCTGATGGATGATCCAAAATATTGGAATTACTTTGTGAAAATGTTTAAAAAGAAAGAATATTTTTCGTAAGTAGTTTTATTTACTATATATACTTCAAAACACGTACCTGTTGTGAGTTGTCTGATGGAAAGTAAAAGATGTGTGTGCGTGTATATGCGTGCGTGTAACATGGTAGCAGTGTGAATTAGACTTAATATTTAAACTTTTTTTTTCTTAGCATACCGAGATACCACACTAACAATCCAATGAAAACGATAGAAGTATGCATTAACTCTTTGAATGAAGTTGTTCGGCCTTTGTACCATAGGCTTAAGATCCTGCCGGACAATGTCAAAGTGTCAGCAAATGTCCTCAGCAAGCTATGGAACAAAGATGTACAAGAAGTAGAAGCTATTATGAAGCAACTGCGAAGCAAATCGCTGATAATTGAAATGTATGATCGTGAACAAAAGAACTACCTCTATGAGGTACATGATCTAATAATGAATTACTTGAGAAGTACAGGAGCAGATAAAAAAAAGATTCATGCAGAGCTTCTTAATAGTTATTCTTATGATAGCAACAGCGCCCCAGTAGAAATCGTGAACGATGGCTACATAGCATACTATATCGGTTATCACATAAAGCATACTGAGAACTTAAACAATTTGTGGAGCCTATTCAATAAGCTGTTTTTAGACTTAAAATTTTTGGGGAATAAAGTGAGACTCACAGGATCAGCTGATGTAATCGCCGACCTTCAAAACTATGAAAATTATATAAGTACTGATGTAAGTATGTTTAACTGCACTCAAGCTTGTTAATGTTTAGTGTTTTCTCTTCTACGTAACCAATCAATAATTATCAAATACAAATTATATCTAGTCTTGTAAATTTGTTTGGAATTCCATATTCCACAATTATCTTTAAAAGTTTGGTTTCTATTAAGTCCCGATCAAGTCTTGATCTCGCTGGTCTCACAAAAAGTATTTTCGTAGAAAAATAGCCGTGAAGTATTACTAAAACCAGCCATAGACCAACACAGACAGAGGGTAGTAGCCAAACATATTTTTCTGGTCCAAGTCTGTTAGTTTTTGCGGGGAATTCTTCACACATACACATTTTAGACTCACATACAAAACAATCGCCTGTCATTATGAGCTCACACATAACAATAAAAAAAAAACATAATTTGACAAACACAACATTGTAATGCGTATGCCCATTTTGTGTTTGTTTGTGTTTCTCTATGGAGCTAATAGGTATCTGACCAATTTTTTGTTACAATAAGAGAATTGATCTTCTGTAGTTTGTGCGTTTCTATGTTTTGTTAGACCATGGGCACTACATAACTGATCTAGGGGACTAATAAGCCAAATTAAAGCATTCATTCTAATAGTATTTAAACTCTTCGGCCACCTGTCACTTCACACGCTTAATCATTTCAGAAACTGGATTTGGACTTACTATACACTATCAAATCATTCCTCAGCACACACGGAGGAGATTTATACCATTACCCTTGCACCAACATAATCCAAAGCATTTTACAACATGAACATAAAGGTAAATTGCTTAACAAAGCAAATGAGATTGCTCAAGAAAACTGCAGTAAAAATGAACTTTATTTTGAGTTTCTGTAAGTACACCTATTTTTTTATTTATTAGAATTAATATGTTTCGATTACGAACTCCAAAGTCTTATTTTCTTAAAGTCTAGTGTGAGCTTATTTAAGATCGCACACTATCCTGGCCTCTCTGAACTCACACTGGACACTCTGTTTATCATTTCTAATAATTATTTTATTTTATTTATGATGCATCTACTCATCATGCAGCTCACACACAGTCTAAATAGACTGCTTGAACATCTCGAAAAAATTAAATTGAGAAATATATAGAACTCATAATCACCCATGTTACTGGGTTAAAAGTTATGCAATATACAACCATGAACATATTTCTAACCATGAGTATTTAGCTGCTTATGGAAAGAAAGATTGGTCGACATCATACCAAAAAAATGACATATGGTACGAAAATTAGGATCCTAATTGACCGGGGTATAGTTTGATCCTCGCGTCACTATTTTCTTAACGCAAATATACTAAAATATAACTCAAATAAAAACAATCTACTTTGCCTTAGCTCTCTTATGTGTTTACTATTTATTTTTATCATCTGCAATAATGAATATGCTTTTTAGGCACGAACAAAACGTAGAAGAGATAAAACATTCAACTATTGATGTCAAAGAAAAGTTACAAGCGGTATGTTTCCTTGGTGACTTCGTACTTGTTGGAACTTGTTCTGGCGTCGTTAAGGTACAGTATTATTGTAATTGTTTAAATATGTTCACACAGATGTCTGACTGTTGTCATTTAAATTTATTCCGTATATTATTAAGAATAAGATTTGTGTCGTAATTAACGCAACCTGTTTGCGGGCTATTTTTTTTTAATGTATGTACTAGCTTTTGCCCGCGTCTAGGTTAGCGCGGTAAATAGAAGCCTATTCTGATATGTAAACTTTACATTAATATATAATGTAAATTTTCATTAAAATCCATTCAATAGTTTTTGCGTGAAAGTGCACCAAACATACATACTCACAAACTTTCGCGTTTATAATAATAGTAGGATGACACCTAACTGCTAACGGCTGAATGGTATGAAAACATTGGACCCGGTAGGTGGCACTGCTGTCGGTATGTCACAGCAGCTTAATACTAAACATAACGTTTAGTATTTCTAAGGCGGTATGAAGATCGCTGTGTCAGCTAATCTATCATCATCAGCCTATAAGAGTCCACTGCTTGACATAGGCCTCTCCTTGGAAAGGAGGTATTGGCCTACTATACCACGCTGGCCAGACGGGTTGGTAAAGGGTTTGTTTCAAGATTTCCTTCTCGTTGCATTGATGTTGTCTTGCGTAGTTTATCCCTTAGTCGCCTTTTAGGACACCCGCGGGACGAATAGGGGTGGTGACACTCTGTATTCTTAATCCGTCACCACACAAATCTGTATATTAAGTATATTATTTAGATTTGATTTAATTTTAACAAATTAATGTAAGTGTCCCGAGGCTTACAGTTTTCACACAAAATCTAAACTTATTTTCCATATTTTCAGTTTTTCCATATTCCAACAAATAAACTTCGCAAGGAGCTGCGTGGTCCACGTCTGCCTATAACGTGGATAGGAGTGTGTTGTTCTACGTACCCACAGATAGTAGTGGCACTGTTCTCTGACGGCACTATTATGCTGTGGTATGTCGACGACGTGCAGTACGATGACAATAATGATATTATTGAAGAGGGTAAGTTTTACACATAGTTTTGGTTGTATATATATGTTGCGTAACTTGTCTATACTGAGGGTGTCTTTCCACCAGAGATGTACTATGCTACGTTGCTATGGATGCGTTTGATATCCACTAATCATATCATATCAATCTCTGGATCTACTGAACCCATTTTGAAAATACTTTTACTGATAGAGTCACATAATTTGATAAGTGTATATATTAATCCGAAAAATGATTACCACTAAATCTAACATACACGAGGGTGAAGCCGCTAGCAAAAGCTAGTCCGATAAAATTATTTAAAATGTAGTTATATCTGCTATATCCTGACGTTTGGATATTATTATTATTGTTGATAGAGTGAGGATTACTTACAAGTATGTGGATAATAATAGTTTAATGACGCACTGAGGCACTGAAGTCGAAGAAATAGGCCGGATGTTGACAACGATAACATTTATGTTATTAATGGCTGTCAATAATTTGTCACCACATTTTACAGGCTTTATGAAATAATATAATGTTCTAAACATTTTAAAAGTATTAATCTTTGATAGCAAGCAACAGGAAAATTCTGATTTTAATAAACTAAATACCACACTGAAATGAAAACATTAACACGGATTAAATTTAAAAAAATTACTTCGTCAAGGCTCTTTCAAATACATGTAAATAAGTGGGTAATTCCCAACTACGCATTGAAATATCACGAAAACTACAGTACAAAAATCTATCATTGCCTAACTTACCTGTCGAATATCCACATTTCTATATTTTGTTATAATAGTTGCATAAATATACTAATGACATTTAATAGCCACCAGTTTGTCAGTTTGTTGTTTACTGTTTGTGACATGTAAATCTATATACAGGTGAATTTTTGAGACGGGACAGTAAGGGTAGGTACCGTAACCGTTATAGTTAGAGGAAAACGCTTTTAGGAGACTATCCATAATTTTTTAACATATTCTGAACTGCATTTACAGATTTTGGAAAAAATGTACAGCCAGCAAGAAAATGGTCATTATAAACAAAAACTTTTTTTGATGCCAATCGATCCTTTTTTTTATAAGGATCAAAAGTCTCTATTGGACCAACTGAGGTTTGAGTACTAGAAATGTCAGAAATCGCAAAAAACTTTTCCCGTACATTTGTACGGAAATAAATAATTTTAATATGTATTTTAGACACAGACAACAGTTAACTTACATTTAGATAACTCACATTTAATTAATCTAATTAAGAAAAAATTTTTTTTTTTAATAAATAACCAAGATCTCGCTAAACTTATACAAAGAAAAATAAATATATTCAGTCTAGTTGAGCACAAATTTGGGATATCCACTAACCGTTACCTATTTTTTATTTAAAAAGAAGTTTCGTATTCTATTTCTATTTTTCTCTTATCTTGTTTCATTGGCTAATATTTTATTTTGATCACGTGACTGGTGACGTTAGCCAATGAAACACGGGAATAGAAAACGAAAAACGTTTGCAACTTGGCAAGAGGTCAGATATCTGATGGATACAGTACATACAGAGCAGTTCTTATACGATAATCTTGTGTTCTAATAGTGTACGAATGTAATGTACATATTATGTATGTGTCAGAAAACAGTGAATCCGCTCAGGTTTGTTCTTGATACATTGATTTTCATTCTCATACAAAACTGGAATGCATCAAGCGTTCATGGACACCATTGCGACGACACCAAGAGTAGAGAATTTGATATTTACTTGAAAAAGAATTTAATGTTCTGTTTAATCATATAATATTAACATAACAAGAGCAACACGTTATGTTTTTTTGCCTCCCCCTTGATGATAAGTGGTGTGGTTTAGCGCTTAATACACTTGGCTAAATTTAGTCATCTTATTTCAGTCGTTACTGAATTTAATCAAGTATAATCGAATTTAGAAAGCGAGCCCCCTAAATTCAGAAGCATGTGTAGTTTCAACTGACTGAATCATTTAGAAGCTAAATTAGAAATGCATTTAGGAAGGTGTGATAGCATTTAGTATTTGTTTATTTAATCATATATTTGTTTGAGTTCCTACAAAGAATCTTAAAATTTGTCCTGGCAACGGTCAAGGTCACATTAACGAGCGATTTGTAAACCGAAAAACCGGTTTAAATACTACACTCCTGCCCCCCTTTCGAACCTCACGTGACTAATGGACGAATAATAATAATAATAAATATTTCGGACATCTTAAACACAACGTCATCTAGTCCCAAACTAAGCAGAGCTTGTATTATGGGTACTAAATAACTGATATAAATACATAAACATACTTTTTGTAAATACATATATATTATATAGAAAACACCCAGACTACGAAATAAATATTTGTGAATTACACAAATATTTGGTTCGACCTGGGAATCGAACCCGAGACCTCTTGATCAGCAGCCGCATACGCTAACCACTAGACCAACAAGGCAGTTTTCATTCATTGCGTTATCATAATCATCAGTCTGTCTTAGTCCACTGCTGGACGTAAACCTCTCCAATTGCACTTATATTATGTCATATATATACATATACATTTCTTGCATTACAGAATCAGAGGACTTGTACAACAGTCACTGCGCCGATACGGAAACAATAAGACCTAAAATAGGGCCCTATATAAACTGTAGATGGTCGAACAACGAACAATACTTAATATCGCATACGAAGAAAATGATCGTTTTGCACAATCCTTTCCCTCACGAGAAGAACAAAATCATTGATACGATAGACTTTGAGAGGGATCGTGAGGTACTGTGTTGCGTACCTTGCAACCATGACCGGTATGCGGTCGTCGCTACAGTTTGTAATGGTAATATATCTGTGGAGGTTATCAATTTGGAATCTAAGGAGAGAATTATTACGTTCGAAGAGACTGATATAGTTTTAGATATAGTTACAGTTCCTGGTAAGATCTCATTTTTGTATTTATTTTTTTTGTTTAACGAAGAAGCTATCGATTATTTTCTTTATTTTATTGTAGAAGTGTCTTTTTAGTAAATAAAATAGTTTAAATAGTAATTTATCTTTATAATTATACGTAGTTTATTGCCTGGCATGTTTTGTTTCTTATAGTCAAGAACTCAAAATCGAAGATGTTTTCTCTTCCCCTATAGGGTAACTTTATTTTACGAAGTTATTTTTTTACAATAAAATAAAGGAGCAAGGCGGTAATAATGCAAGTTTTAAAATGTTTTAGTTTTTTGAAACAGAAATGCCATTTTTGGAAAAACAATATTAAGGACAAAATCTCTTTTTCACCTTTATATAAGGAAAGAGTCAGCTAAGATATAAAATATATGAATAAGCAGACGATTATATTGTTTCGTCATATGTTTTTAATTCTCATTACAGGTAGTAATAAAATAATAACGTTAAAAAGTCACGAAGTAATGGAATATGAAGTGAAGTTCAATGTAAAATCAGTGAAGCCAAATCAGTATAGAAGTAGAAGAGTGATTGCAAGCGATGATGTGAAGGAGAACATTGCGTTCCTGTCTATAGCGGTCAATAAGAGTGGAACGCTCTTGTTCGTGTCGACGGACGATAGTCGCGTCGTGTGCATTGACCTTAAGACGTACACCACCTCGTTTGACCTTGAAAATAGGCGAGGGTAAGTTATACGCCGAAACAGAGAGTGTAAACCACATTATTCTATTGAATAGTAGTTTGCAGTTATAATATATTTTTAACATCTTTAGACCCAATTTTTTTTATTGTTACTATTTAAATCGTCTCAGCATACACTTTCATCATCGTCATCATCATCATCAACCTTTAACAGTCCACTGCTAGACATAGGCCTCTCCTTAGTAATGAGGTTTTGGCCTACTATACCACGCTGGCCAGACGGGTTGGTAAAGGGTTGACTTCAAGTTTTCCTTCTCTTTGCATTGATGTTATGTGACACTCTGTATTCTTAATCAGTCACCACACGGTAAATACACTTTAATATCATGCAACAAAAGATTTATATCCTTCGACGTTCGATTAGTTACTATTCATTAGCTATATGAGCTAGTAGTAGGACATCAGTAGGCAGATTTTAAAGGTAGAAGAAGAACCACGCTGATTTCAACACGAATGGGACGGCCCGACCGGGGCATTACTACCCTCAAATACACCAACCTAAAACGACAGTATTCATACTGTCATCTTTCCTTGTGTGTGTGAGACCGAAGGCCTAATCATTCTGGAGGATGATGCAAGAACATCTCACTAGGCCGCCATTGTGTGAGTCACCGTGCTGCATTGTGTACACTGACAATGAGGATGGTGACCTCTACTCTTGAATTCTGCTCACGATTTCCTTCAGGCAGAGTAGAGTCACTTTCACCCATAAAAAAAGCAGTATCACATTGTGATATGTTGACAAAAAATTTTTTTAGTTTTTTTTCCGTGTGGTTACGGATTAAAAAAAAAGAGTGTCACCACCCCTATTCATCCCGCGGGTGTCGTAAAAGGCGACTAAGGGATAAACTACGCAAGACAAGACACAGTGTGCCCTCTCCGCGCTTCTCCGTTTAGGAGGAGGAGAAGTCCAGGGTGGGATCTCCTTCTGAACTTCTCCAGCGCCTGCCCGCTCCTGATGCGGGCCCCGTCTCTGTACGACGACCCTCTCTTAGGCGGCGTCCGGCACACACCGACGCCGCCCCAACTTGAAACCAACCCTATAACAACCCGTCTGGCCACCGTGGTATAGTAGGCCAAAACCTCCTTTCTAAGGAGAGGCCTATGTCCAGCAGTGGACTGTTCAAGGCTGTTGATGATTGATGATGATTTTTTTTTCTAGGAATGTAGTGTCAATGGCATGCAGTGAATTGACGTATGATGAATTTGAACCCGGCTCCGACGTCCTTCTCACGGGTACTGGGACTATCGAAGATAACGCCAAGGTTTGGTACTTGGATCCATCGTACATATCACAAACGGCGCAAAAGAATGGGTCAGTATGCTTGCAAATTAATTGAGTTTAAATAATGATATGAGAATTGGGTTTTGAGGTTACGGGTTTTTGACGCGTTGTACCGTTGATCAAAGTGCAAGCGACTTATGTTTGTTGTATAATCTTTCAACTTACTTGTTTATTACTGATGTCGAGTAAAGAAATCGAGTTGTTGTGTACTTAGAATGAAGAAAATAATAACAACTAATCTTTTGAAGTATTTTGCGAATGGATTACAACTGGCTAGTTAATTAATTGAGAGTAATAATAATGATGGTTTCTACTAATATTAACGTTACGATACGATGCATATATTTCTGCAAGCTTAAAAATTATGCATGCAAAAGTCGGGAATGCAAATACAGTTTCTATTTTCTTATTTCAAAAGTGCCAAATAATATTACCATACCATTTATTTATTTTAGGAGAGTTCGTCTAACTACAAAATTTGATGTGAGTTTCGTATACCCAGCATCTCCTCAAACACCAAGCTCTTCGACTCCCAATAGTGGGGTAGAAAGCACTGGGAACACTCCCAAAAGACATCAATCTTTCGCCAACCATACAGAATTACCACAAAAACCGTTTCTTAAAAACACATTGAGTTTAGACAGACACCAGCTGAAACCGTTGAACTTGAAGGGTATCGGCAACAACAATGATGGGTTCCCACAACCTTTGTTGGCAGTGGTTGATGACAAAAATAATATACAGGTATGTAATGTAAAACAATTTCTTGAAATCTAATGTGCATTACATCAATGCATTTAGGCACGTAAAAACAAATAAATGTAACCGACAAATGCATTCACATTCTTAGAGATGATACAATATCTATTGTTATTAATATTACTTACAATCTGTATTCTTATTAAAATAATTTCGATTCACAAAGAATACATTTAAAAGTGTTAATATTTTATTTTATTACAAATACATATTTTATATGATTATTATTATAGAACGAAATGTTTAAACTTTTTTGGAAATGATGTGTTTGCTTGTCTATATAATATATTTCAAGAAAACTAACAAACTATTTTACATCGTGTCGAAACAAGAGAATTATAATATCGAAAGACTCCCTCAATGTCGCAGTCGTAGCATATGCGACAGTTATGCTTGAGGTCTGAGGTTCGATTCTCGGATCGCACCAAATGTTTGTATGATCTGCAAATATTTGTAGATCCTCAATAAAGAAAAGTACGCATAGTGCAGGCTCGATTGTCTAGTACGCATAGTGCAGGCTCTGCTCAGCTTTGGACTAGGTGGCATTGTGAGTCAAGTGTCCGAAATAGGAGGATATAATATATAAGAGCGTATCTCATAAGTAAATATACCTAACTTTATGTCCTTCACCAGGTGATGCGCGGCCAAAAAGTGCTTACAGAAATCACCGAAAAGTCAAATGAATATATAACAAGGGTGAAAATCGCGCCGTGCAATCAGTATATTATCTACGGTCTCAAGTCGGGTGCTGTCAGAAAGTACACCCTCCGCACCAAAGAAACTGTGACCATAATGGACGTGTACAGTAAAGTGCAATACTTGAATTTTGTTAATTCAAACTTGCTGATAGTCTCCGGACAGAATAGATGTTTGATGGCGTACCAATTTTGTGTGTACACTGGTGGGTGGAAGACTAAAATGTTGCAGAAGGGTAACAACAATTTAGGATCCCAAGAAATATTGAATGACATCCAAGGTAAGTGTTAAATTTAATCTGGGTAGAAACTATGGTATACAGCACTATCTACACATAATAAATAAACACCTCCGAAACGGCTTGAAATTCAGTAGGTCTGAGAATAGGACGTTAACTATTTTTATACCTCTGGTCGCCGGCGGAGACGCGGGCATCAGTTATTATACATATATCTATATAGTTACTAAAGTACGGCTAACGAGAAGTGATACTAAATGTAAACCAAACCATCGGAAGGTCATTAGGACCAGCAGGGGTTTGTAACTTTTTTAATGATTAGGTAAGAAAAAGGGAGGCCTATATCCAGCAGTGGACTGTTAAAGTCTGTTGACGAATTATGAAATACATTAGTAAAGAAGTCTATAATAGAAGCCATTTACATTGCCGTTAACTGATATCATCTTATATTTACGCTATGATAGCTCTCACTGTTTTAGGCATCAAGAAAAAGCCCACTGATAAACTGTCCAGCTCCAGTAGTGAATCTAGCCTTCATTCAAAAGATCGCTTCTTTCGTAACGGAGAAAAGAAGAGTCTCTTCAGGGGTAGCGGCTTAGTCGACTGCTTCTGGATCCCAGATCTTGGGATGATTACAGTGGAATGTAACGCCACCACCAAACTGTGGGACAAAAATCTGAACATGTTAACCATATTGGTAGGACGTCAGCTGGATGCCTTTATTACTGCTGCCGCCTTTCAAAATAATGTTCTTGTTCTTTGCGATGAACCTCATAAAAGGTTTCAGGTAAGTGGTTTTTTTTGTAATTTATTAAATAAATATTTCGGTCATCTTACACACAACATCATCTAGCCCCAAACTAAGCAATGCTTGTAAGGGTACTAGAAAACTAAATACATAAACATACTTTGTTTTTGTAAATACATACATAGTATACATAGAAAATACCCAGACTCCGAAACAAATACTTGTGGATCACACAAATATTTGTTTCGAATCGAACACGAGACCTCTTGATCAACAGCCGCACACGCTAACCACTAGACCAACAAGGCAGTCAATATATGTCAGGATATCCTCTTTCTCGATTATCATAGTAGCTGTCTTGATGACTGTTAAAAAAATGGAAACTGTCTGCCAAAGTATGGAAAGCATCCAATATTCGTTATGAATGCGGAATATGCCATATGGTTAGCCGGACTATGGCTTAGTGAGATGCTTCTGCAGGTCTTCAGTCTCGCACTCGCCAAGAAAACACGAATTATGTCTATAGATTGGGCTTCTAAGATATGAGGGACCATCGTCCCGGTCGAGCCGGCGAATAATAAAAGTAGACATATTTATCGCTCTCTTACATATTTAAAGCATGTCTAATAATCGTTTTTTTAATTCATTTGTAATGTACTTTCAGACATATGAACTGAAATTCGATGACGAATTAAGGCTGCAAACTATTAAAGAATATAAACTGAATAATGTAATCATATCATGTGATCTCACTGCCGACGGGAATATACTCGCTATGGGGCTCGACTCCGGTAACATAGTGGTAAGTAATCATTACTTTTAAATCATCATTAGCACATTGGAGTCCACTGCTGGACATATGCCTCTCTCATTGCACGCCACTTGGTTCGATCCTTGGCTTCTCGCATCCAACTTATGTTTAGAAATTAATACGAGATAAAAGATAAAATGGAGGAAAAAATCAATCATATCTGAATGTAAAATTATTGACATTATATAAAAATGTGTCTTGAGATTGTTGCAATGTTAGTTTTTGTTGTCAATTTTATCTAGGTAAATTTGTTTTAATTTTCAATTTTGTTTTTATACATTTTCTTTTTTTCACCCGTTATTTTTGGTGCATGTTGTGACACTTTAAAATTTGAACATTCACTGTTTCTGTGATAAAAATTTAATGTAACAGCAACTGGTTGTCCAAATAAATAAATTGAGAGACTGGAGGGCTATAGTCTCTTACTAAGAAGATAAACTCAGTGTATGAAAGGAAGTATTTACTTTATTCAACATTCAATGCAACAAACATTGTTGATTGCTCTCCACAGTACCACACTACAGGATAGTTTGCAATACTAGTAGTAACGATTTAATGATTTCCAATGAACACCCTGTATAATTTCTCTTAAGGTATGGAACGTGCGACGGCAACATCAAATAGCGCTTCTAAAGCACCACACGACGAAAGTACACTCGTGTTCTTTCTCCCCAGTACCTGAGCGATCTCATAGAAACTCGTTGATCCAAATGTCGCCCCACCTTGTACATACCCCCAGTCTTCAAGAAGATACCGACGACCAACCACCGTTAGTTTTAGTTACCATGGCGACGGAAATCGTTTGGTGGGATATTACATACGTTATGAAGGCAAGGGCTAGTAAAATTGCCAAGAGGTTAGTATCATTTATGTACCGAAATGTTTTGGAAATATTCAGACGTCAAACGATTGACTTGCTGGGAAATATGTCAGTGAATTGACTAGGAGCGAAGTTGTTACATAATGTACCTGCAATAAAATATGTTACATTACAGAAGGGATCAGAATATAAAATTATAAAGTCGAGTATCTCGATGTAACATGATAGGAATTATTACGTATTAATCGACAAGAACTCAAGCTGTGTGCTCAAAGTCCTGGGCAAAAACGAGTTTTTGTATGATCTGCAAATATTTGTATATTCTATGTTTTTTATATTAGTTTATATTATTATGTTCTATGTTGTTTCTTATATTAGCGTTTTCTATGTGTAATTATATATTTACAAAAAAATGTAAATAAGTATTATCAGTCAATATAGTTTTCGTAGTACAAGCTTTATTTAGTTTGAAACTAGATAACTTTGTGTGTCAAGTATCCGACATGTTATTATTGGATAAGTATGTATAAGTGTTGTGTATTACATAACCAAGAACAAAAGCTATAATATATGTAACGTTATATTTGACAGGCCTGCCGTGAATCTTCTGTCACCTGTCGCAAGTCCTATGGAGATCAAACCTAAAACACCAACCGTGAACGGCAACACTGAGCCTACAAATTGCAATTTTTTCTTTGGTGAAGCATTCACTTCACCGCAATATTGTTGGAGAGCGATTTGGAAAGGGAAATGGTAAGAATAAAATAAAATATTTACACGAAATAATCAGCTCACACGTTGCACCATGTTGCATTGTCCACATATGAAATGAGGATATTGACCATCTTTTGGATTTTACTCATGTTTTCCATCGATTGTAATATTGAATTTTTCACACCTAACATATAGAACAAATATGATAATTCACTATTTTCAATAAGATTGTTGATAAATTTATAGTAATTGTTGGAATTTATGAAGTGACTTAAGGAGCTCTTAAAAACAATCACCGAGGGTAAGCAGCGAATGTGTGTTCTGCACCTGGATGAGTGAACCTTAGTGGCGTGACACCGTGAGCTTCTCCATGATTCGGAGATCACGTTGAACAGACGGTCTCGGTTATCATAGGGCAACAGTCGTGAAGCTTAGTTGGAGGACTTCAGGCAGCTAAAAAACATCCTAGAGCAAGATTGTGTAGCCACAACGTGTCTTGCAGTCTCCAACCCGCTCTGGGTCAGTGTGGGGACGTATGGCCTTAACCCTCTCCTGAAAGGAAATCCTAGCCAAGCAGTGGGGCATTATGGGTTGTTAATGATGGTGATCAAGTGACTCTATTTTGGCACTTACATCGTAAAGAAACTCCTTTCTTTACTTTCAACATTTTTAGCGACATTTTGTTTAGGTTCCAATACTTACATTATGTATGTTATTCTATTTTCAGTTGTAAACAAGGTTCGAAAAGAAAGGAAATATTAGCGTGCATCAAGCTGTCCGGTATGAACGCCAAGAGATTATGTCATGACAATAAGTTTTCCTGCTTCGTCACAGTAGACAACCCGGGACATATCCACATAATGAATGTCATGAAGCAAAATAATACATAACACACCGCCTTTTTAAACTTTCATGCAATAATATCCATCTTACTAATATAATAGTATAAGAAGTAAGTCGGACTGAGTGTCATTGCAACATTTGAAATGGCACTGTAAGCAGGACTGTACAATAACATATATTTTATAACTCAACTTGATAACGCACAATAACGAAAATAATTGAATACGAGTTAAGCCACCTAGAAGTATGTATACGAAGTATTTTAAGTAATTATTTGGTGCATATCAATATCAAAGATATCATTCTTACGAATGTTCGTTAAACTTAAGAAACACTGCCTTGAATGCATTTATTTTTATTTCTACAGTTTTACACAATACAATTTAGTTTCGTGACTATATCAAACTGAAGGTGCTTTACAGTCTTTTTTTTATATTTATTGGATCTAATTATACAACAAGGAACCAATCTAAACACATCCAAAAATCTAAATATAGGGCCCTAACAATAAGGAGACAAGGATAATTATCTCGGTTTGGCATGTGTGTGAACTCGTTCCTTGTTCCATAAGTAGGTCTCATTTCTTTGTTATATTTGTGTAATTATTACACAAGTTTCTCCTATACTTTGCAGCTTTCTCAGATTTCTTCGTCACATTATAGTGTGGATTCTATTTCACAAATATTTGTCGAGTTACTAAGTTATTTCAGTGGCATAAAAGACTTCAGAATTTGTACAAACATATTATATGAATTATTACTAACAACCAGTGAGTGTCCCAATATCAAAATGTTTATTATAATCTAACATTAGTAGACAACACAAATACTAAAACTAGAATAGTATATTGAGATGTCGTTTATCTGTGCTAGTCTACAAAGCATTTTTTTGTTAAAAGATTACTTTTTTTGTTCATATGAATATTATTGCATGTAAAGTTGAACACTTGAACAAAGTAGATAAGAATAGATCGAAGTATTCTAAGTATGAGATTATTTAGTCCCACCAACACTAGATTTTAGAATGGGGACTTAGTGAATAATTATTTTATTATTCTGACATACGTGTCGAGCCATTTTGTTGTCTGTGTAGACACTATTTCAATGTTTATTTTTTAGAACAATTTTTTCCTAAGTTAATATTGTTTATTTTAATATTAGTGTAATATTTTTTTATTGTTTAGTCAAAGCATAAGATATTTATGTATTCAATTTTAATTACTAAATACTGAGTTCTAAATTAATTACTGATATTGACAATGTAGGATGTACTGTTTGGCGAATATGTGATTTATTTTTATACTTTATTCTTAAACCGTTTAAATGCTTTAAAAAGATTTGAAATCTAGTTTTTATCGAATAATCGCCTGACAACAGTAGCTACGTCTCTACTTGTCAGTAATATGTGCCATCATTTGGCTTTATAAAATTAGCATAATGTTACAATGAAGTTTAATAATGACTGTTTTGATATTTTTATACAAAATATGAGTAGAAATCAAGTACATTTCACAGATCATTCTATAGGCATTGTTTTAAAATATTTCAATTCATCAATGAAACTGAATAACTAGATTATAATATACATATTTATATTAAGTTCATGCAAAAATAAATGTTATTTTTTTTCATTGTCTAATGTAATTCAATGGTGCTTAATATAAGGCATAGTCTATGCTTGTTTAAATGTACGAACAATTTGATATATATAAGCGCACCGTATGTAACTACGGCGATATGTGTTGTCTCTCGACAACCCAATAATCAATGCAATAAATAAATAATGTATATTTAATTGTAAAATGTGAGTAGTGAACGAAATGTACTTATTATAATAAATACCTATTGTTATTCAAGTAATAATTAGTAAATTAAAAAGTATTAGTAAATTGAGGAGCTACGTCCAAGCGGGCCGTCACGGTATTCGATTGGTTTCTTTAATGAACTTGCTAAATGCTGCGGTATTTAAATTTATTAAATTTTAAATATTATTAGTACTGTTAATACAGTGGCCGGCAAAGTTCAATGCATGTACCATCTAACTGAGCATGGGTATGCCTGAGTTTTATAGTGCTCTACTCAAGTACGTACTACACAAAGTTCTATAACTAAGTTATCGATTTTTTAACAAAAACTATCGTTCTTTTCTCATGCATTTTCTTCTCATTTTTTTTAAAATTGTTTGACCATTTGTGTGCATAATTACAACATATAATTTATATGAATAGAGCATACTCAATTGAGTAACAACCGTAAATAAATTAAAACAATTATTCAGCTGGCTGAAAATGATAGTTAAATCATCTCTTCTTAGCCTTTATTATTCCAAAGACTACTTTCCTAATAACCATTAACGATGACTTTCCCAACAACGATTGTCATACATTCATGATAACCAAGACCGACGACCTAACGTGCTCTCCAAGGTACGCGTGTATAACCGAAAATGATAGTTCAGTATTCACAATATAATTTTGCCGGTCACTGCTCATATATTTTTATCTGTATGTTCCAGTGATAGGTCATTTCAAACTGTCCATTCGGTATTGACACCATCTCATACATCGTCGACGAAAAAAAAAATCACCGAATTACGATAAGTAATGGAGAGAGCGAAATCAGGACCTTCAAGAGTTAAAACTTGGCACATTTTATACCAAGCTCCAACCTCTGAATGTTTATTGAGATGAGTGATAAACATTTGAAGTATTTACCGGTGATATACGGGTAAAGTATCCGAGGTCGAATCACCCCTAAACAAACAACACCTTTCATGTAATAAGTTTTACTATTATACATCCATCTCTTTCGCTCTTTCTTTATACTTACATAACTACTTATTATAGCGAGGAATGAGATAGTTGAAATTATTATATGTTACGATAAGCCATTTGTATATTTTTGTGTAACCATACCCATACACACGATATTATCACATCCAAATTCCAGAACACGAAGCGTACTTGCGGAATTAAGGAATTTTTCAAATTTGTTAACCAATTATATGGGACAAAAGAAAACCAATTATTATTGAATGGCACAAAAGAAAACCTATTATTATTAAATGGCTCAAAAGAAAACCAATTATTATTATTAAATGGCATAAAAAATCAATCTTATTATTAAATGGCACAAAAGAAAATTTAAAAAGCAAAGTGCACAATAATATGTATTTTTAAAGAAACGTAAATACTACAATTGTATATAAGATAGCCCATGCCAACTTTATAAGGCTGTGAAAGACAGGTGACATGGCCAAACGTTTTTTAGTTTAGTATTTTTTTAATACGTATAATGCTCAATTTGTATTTCGTAAACAATGCTGAATATGTAAAGTTATTCCACCTACATCGAAATTTTACTGTAATGAGAATGTGATTGGTTTTATAATAAGAAAAATATTTTTGGATAATGTTATATCATGATTATTAGTACATATATATATAAATATATCAGATATGTTTTGTTTTAATTTCTCTCAACATCAAACAATCAACATCATCTCTCTCAAATATATTCAGCCAACCCGAAACTGCCTTGTTGGTCTAGCAGTTAGCGTACGCGGCTGCTGATCAAGAGGTCTCGGGTTCGATTCCAGGGTCGGCCAAATATTTGTGTGATCCACATATATTTGTTTCGGAGTCTGGGTGTTTTCTGTGTATAATAAGTATGTTTATGTATTTATATCTGTTGTTTAGTACCCATAACACAAGCTCCGCCTAATTTTGGACTAGATAATGTTGTATGTGTAAGATGTCCGAAATATTTATTTAAAAAATACAAACTTATTATCCTCTTTAACAGTATCCTGTAGACCATTAAACATAACTGCATACAATATAACGTATATTTTGGATGAAGACGGACATCATTCAAAGGGATGCCCATGCATTGGTTGAAAAGCAACTACACGATAGCAATATTCAACAGATAGCATTGGAAACATTACCCTACTGCAGCTTTATCTGTCCTCTATCCATTACGTTCCTCACATTCAATGTGAACAGCCCCTTTGCAAAGTTGCAAACGTTTTTCGTTTTCTATTCTGTTAACTTGTTTCATTGGCTAATGTCACGCAGTCACGTGATCAAAACAAAATATTAGCCAATGAAACAAGAGAATAGATAAATAGAATAGAAAACGTTAAACGTTTGCAACTTGTAAAGGGGGCAGGGATAGTTTTAAAAAAAATAATAAGATGTTGAACTATCTATTCATCGCAAAACGTATTCTAGACTACTAGTCTATTCTATTCTGTTAACTTGTTTCATTGGCTAATAGTGGAGCGCCTGGAGCGTCAAAATCAAAGAAACCTCAGACTTCCGTTACAGTGGATGAAAAAAAATAAAAAAATTGGAATGTTTAGCTAATAACATAAATAAAAAAGTTTACCTATTTAAAATTTGTGCTTTTGATTTTAGAATAAAAAAAAAATATAATTATAATAATTCAAATAGTATGAGGCATATTATTCTGTAAAATGATTTTGTATATCAAAATTAAGTTGAAGTATATTTTTATATATGCATAATAAGTGGATAAATGTAGTAATTCAAGGAAAATCGAAAAAAAGGTAACATTTAAAATAAAATTTTTGTTTACTAATACTTTTTACATTATTGATCAATATCAAATACTCTCTTCCACTTCAGTCATTTTAATGGTAGGTAAAGTATTAAGGCAGCTATTTCCATTACACTGTAAACATGCTACACTACAATATAAACCACTCTTCCGACATCCATAACCCTTTTTGCAATTGCAAAATAATATTTGCAGTAGATTATCCGGTGCTGGTAATTGGTTCATGGTTATTGGGATGAACATGTTATTGAGATACTGCCACCCCCAATCTCCTATATTTATGTCGTTTTCTAACCATATCTGGGTTTGCAGGTACACTCTTTTCAGGTGTTCAATTGCGGCATCAGTTGTAGATGGTAATGATGACAAAATAACACTTGTATTTTTGGTTGTAGCTTTAATGAAAAAGTTGTATCTAAATGTATTCATGTCTTTGATTTTTGCTGGTGCTCCATATAAAGCCAAAATACATGCTACACCTGCTTGAAATATATTATATTTTATTTTATTTTATTAAAATTATTTTGCTTCGAGTGCCTGTAAATCTGTTATGCTAGCAATTGTTTTATGGATTTCGCGATAATAGTCATTTTTTCTGTACGGCTATAAAATTGAGAATGGCGTCACTCAAATTTGCAGTATTGATGTGTGAAATTTGTCTTCGCCGATGTTTATTCAATTTTGCTTCTTTTGCTTTATCAGCTTCTTGGCCACAAAAGATACAATTTGTTTCTCAATCAAAGTTCAATACATCAGTGCTACTTCGAAGCTTTTTTTTTTGGAGGTGAACATGAAGTTTCATTTTGCTTCTTCTTCTTATAAATTTCAATATATTTTTTATTATTATATTTTTGACGACAACTTGTATGAGCATAAACGAATTCTGTTTGCAGGTGAGGTAACAATCCATCCTGTCGTTCGCTCGATGCAGCTCTCAAAGTGGTTATTCCTCTGCTTATTATTATAATTTCACCTACATCTGAATTCGTTTCGGATGATGAACCTAATTTTTCACATAGTATGCGACTATGCTCATCAGCCATGATCTGGTACATGGTTCATCCATTTATTTAAAACTGTAAAAAACAAAAGTAACAAAATTAATTGCAATAAATACACAACATATACAGGACACGTGTCATTTATAACTAAACTATCCAGGAAACGTCCGTTTAGTTGTACGTTACAGCTGCTGTCCATTCAACCTTCCCTCTCTCCTTCCCATTCACATTTTACTACCTGTCCAAGGTCTGTACGACCCTTCATAAACATAGGTATCTCTAAAAGATGATATTCTATACCTATTCTTTTTCTTTTTTTTCTTTTTCTTTTTTTAAAAGACAACTCCCGCCTTAGGAATATAAATTCCTGTGTCGCGGGGGACTTTACAAACATACATGAAACGGACACAAAGCACACCCAGACTCAGAACAACAAATTGTGAATCACACAAAGTGTTGTCCTACGTGGGATTTGAACCCACGACACTTGGCGTAGTAGGAAGCGGCGTGGCGACCGCTTAAGCCACTAGGCCAACCGTGCAGTCGTTCGAGACAAATTCTACGTGTACATAAAAAAAAAGCTATCTAAAATTAATGTATATGCTGGATTATCAATTTCTTATTTTTTTTCAATTAAAAACTGAAAAAATCAAAAGCACAAAAAATTTTTTGGTAAACTTTGCAAGTTATAGTATAAGAAAGAAAATGCCACCTCAACCAAAAAAAATCATTCACTGTAGCAATTTTTCTAGGTCAAAACCCCCAGGCGCTCCACTATAATGTCACTCAGTCACGTGATCAAAACAAAATATTAGCCAATGAAACAAGAGAATAGATAAATAGAATAGAAAACGTTAAACGTTTGCAACTTGCCAAGGGGGCAGGGATAGTTATTAAAAAAAAAAGATGTTGAACTATCTATCCATCGCAATAAAACTACTAGTCTAATAAAATAAATATTTCGGACATCTTACACACGACGCCATCTAGTCCCAAACTAAGCAGAGCTTGTATTATGGGTACTAGACAACTGATATAAATACATAACCATACTTTTTTTTGTAAATACATACATATTAAACATATAAAAACATCCAAACTCCGAAACAAATATTTATGGATCACACAAACATTTGGTCCGACCCGGGAATCGAACCCGAGACCTCTTGATCAGCAGCCGCATTCGCTGACCACTAGACCAACAAGGCAGCAATATAGCCTAAGTTACTCCTATCGTATCCTCAGCTATCTGCCAGTGAAAGTCCCACCTAATCGGTCTAGCCTTTCTAAATATTGGTGGAATAGAAACAGAAAATTTTAAAAATTGCTTTGCATTTAGTAAAGAACTGTTCCATGGCTAATAAGGACACGATTTTTTTTATAGATTGAGCGTTTATTGGAAACAAAGTTATCCCAGACAACAACAGCTATGATCCCTGATAGATGTACTCGTTTTATAGAACTGTAAGGGTAGAAGAACCATCTATCAAGAGTTTTCTTCAGCCCCTTACTTGTCATTTAACTATAACCGACCACACTGCACACATAGAACAATACATAAAATAAATATGTACACTATTTTCATGTAAATCTTTATTTTCTTATTGTAAAATACACATTACAAAATATCTTAACACATACTTAAAATTATACAAACAGTACATCCATTTAAACAATACTACGTTTGTACAGTCCTTAGAACAAGGAAGCCGAGGTAATGAAATGTAGGAATTAATTATTAGAAGAAACTAAGGGGAGATAAGCATTCAAGATAATAAAGAAAAGAAAAAGTTTGTGAAAGAAAATGGGAAATGTCGCGACACATTTTACGACCTCAACTCCTCTTGATTAGTCAAAAATCAAAACACATAACAAAACTTGATCCTATACTGTCGGGAGGTCGCTCGTTGTCTAGCTAATGGTCGTTAAAGATTAACTATATTATTACAAAATTCATTGTGTAAATAATGTAGAAACATTCTTAGTTTACAAACATATAATATGATTTGTAAGTCATGAAAATCACTAGAAATAGTTACAAATAAATTTGAATCAAGTCAACATATATTAAATACAACAATTGTTTGTTGTTAATAAGCTAATTGTAAATCACAATATCAGTCAATTGAGTATGAAACTCATAATGTTGAGTTATCTTATCAATGTGTTTAGATTAAGTAATGATTTAGCTGCCTTCGAATCGGTAGGTTCTTTTTTCTTTGATGGGTCCAACATAAAGCATTTCCAGAGTCTGAAATAAAAATATGTTTCATAAATATCTTGTTATTAAACTGCTACTTGTAGAGTTTATTCTACTGTTCTTATAATGTTAACAATGTATGTGTGGGGGTGTACGTGGAGGGTGTGTGTGTGTGTGTGTGGTGTACGTGGAGGGTGTGTGTGTGTGTGGTGTACGTGGAGGGTGTGTGTGTGTGTGGTGTACGTGGAGGGTGTGTGTGTGTGTGTGTGTGTGTGGTGTACGTGGAGGGTGTGTGTGTGTGTGTGTGGTGTACGTGGAGGGTGTGTGTGTGTGTGTGTGTGTGGTGTACGTTGAGGGTGTGTGTGTGTGTGTACCAGTGGTGTACGTTGAGGGTATGTGTGTGTGTGTGGTGTACGTTGAGGGTGTGTGTGTGTGTGTGGTGTACGTTGAGGGTGTGTGTGTGTGTGTGTGGTGTACGTTGAGGGTGTGTGTGTGGTGTACGTTGAGGGTGTGTGTGTGTGGTGTACGTGTACGTGGAGGGTATGTGTGTGGTGTACGTGGAGGGTATGTGTGTGGTGTATGTGGAGTGTGTGTGTGGTGTACGTGTACGTGGAGGGTGTACGTGTACGGGCAGTACCTGAGCGTCTCGTCAGCGCCGGCGGAGAGCACGGTGGTGCCGTCGGGCGAGAGCGCGAGGTGCAGCACGCGCGCCACGTGTCCGTTGAGCTCGGCCACGCGCGACATGGCGGGGTAGCGCCAGATCACCAGCTGGTTGTTCGCGTACCCGTGCCCCGAGATCAGTTCCTTGTAGTGCGTGCTCCACACGATCGAACACACCTGCAACATCACAACACTTATTATTATTTATTCATAACATTATATTATTCATAACAGGGAGCAGGTTAGTAGAGCGAGCCACGCTGATTTCAGCACGAACGGGCCGGCACGGCACTACCTGGGCGGTACTACCCTCTCACAAAAGGTCAAGCTAAAATGACAACATTCGTGCTGTCGTATTTCCTTGCATGCAAGACCGGAGGCTCAACGATACAGAATCATCTCAGCAGGCTGTCATAGTGTGAGGGATGGTAAAACAACTCCCGGAATACGAATAAATATGGGTCACGGAAGATCTTAAATGTCACTAAATAATATAATCTATCAAAAAGTTGCTGGGAAGAGACAGCAGACTGTTATTGCTGCCCATTATAATGGGTGTAGTGAAAAGAAATCCATTATTTTATTAATAGATGGCTTTAGTTTTCTATTATCTATCTACTAAAAAGTTTTCTAACATTTTTGTGATTAGTTGACTTAGTTTCCAATAAGACACACTTCGCTGAGCCAGGGATGTAAGTAATGTATCTATCTAAATTACATTTATGAACAACAAGTTTCTATTTACATTATATAAAAGCTATCTGAATGAACGTACATCAACAATGTCAATAAACTATCAAATGCCTTGATAAAAGGATTATCAACAATAAACGAGCTTGTAAAGCATTTATAGATAAAGGACTGGATAAAGGATAACTGTTAATGGACATTGAGCAACACAGGCCCGCGGACCAAAGCCAGCCATAGTCTCTTTTTAATCGACGAAAAAAACGGAGGTGGCTCTCAAGTCGACGTGTATATTTTTTTTGTTTAAGACTAGGCATAACTTTTTAATTAATTACTACAAAGACACGAGTAATTACTAAAAACTACTTAGGTATACTTACATTACTTTTAGAATTTAGATATGATATAATAGTATATGTATATATTTTTTTGTTTTTCAGTTTTTTCGGCGGTATAATTTTTTGCTAAAAAGTTTTCCGAAAAAAAACGGTATTGCTAATGGAGATGTAAAAATGTGAATTTATGAATGTGACAAACATACCTGTGACTTGGTATCGACAGTGGTAAGATTAGCGCCAGTCTTTACATTCCAAATACGTATCGTCCTATCAGCCGTGCCGCCGCCGGACGCCAGTATACCAGCGCTCCATGGACACCAAGCTAAACCTTTCACTGCAGCCAAATGTTGACTGAAAATAAAAAAACAATTTATAATTCATTACAATACAGTTTACATCAAATATATTTACGTTAACGTACTAAAAGCGTTCGGCTAAACAACTCTTAAGTTTTTATGAAATTGCAAAAGTTCATAAAACTATACTTCGACTTATGAAAAAATTTGATACAATATCTATAGCATATGTCACCTGAGTCATTACTAGGAATCACCGTGTGGTGACGGATTAACAATACAAAGTGTCACCACCCCTATTCATCCCGCGGGTGTCGTAAGAGGCGACTAAGGGATAAACTACGCAAGACAACATCAATGCAAAGAGAAGGAAAACTTGAAACCAACCCGTCTGGCCAGCGTGGTATAGTAGGCCAAAACGTCCTTTCTAAGGAGAGGCCTATGTCCAGCAGTGGACTGTTAAAGGATGTTGATGATGTTTCGGCACTATGATGGAATATACAAACATCATCATCATCATCATCATCAGCCTATCGCAGTCCACTGCTGGACATAGGCCTCTCCCATTGCACACCACTGTGATATAGTGACAAAAATATGAAATTTGCCAGTCATTGAAAAAGAAATGGCCATAGTATAATTTTAACTATGCATACTAAGAAAAACACATACCCAAAATTACCCACAATTTCGAAGATCTTTTATACATTGTACATTTTTAAATCTTAGCTCATAAACCATCTTGAATGAGGATAGATTTCATCCATCCTCATTCAAGATGTTGAGGATCCAACCCAAAGAAAGAAGTTTAATTAGATGTAAATGCTTACTTGAATGAATAAAGGTGCTGTGGCTGTGAGTAGTGATGTCCCTGTACAATTGGCCAAATGTTCAACAAATTGTCATTGCCACCTGAAGCTAGACACTTGCCATCTGGTGACCATTTCAGTCCACATATCTGTAAATGTATAAACAAAAATTAGTCCTCAAATTAGTAGAGCCACACTGATTTTATCACAAATAAGCCGGGTACTACACTTCCCTCTTACAGAAGACCAACCTAAAATGGCAGTACATTCATGCTGTCATGTTTGTTTGGTGAGTGTGAGACCGGAGGCCCCATGTGTTGCACAAACATTTCAATAAGCTGCCATAGTGTGGCAGTAGTATGGTGGCCACTACTCTCGAGACTAATATTTGAAGATCATACAAATATTGCTACAGCCTGGGAATTTAATCTGACCTCAATTCAGCTGGCGCATACGCTACCACTGGGCCACCCAGGCCGTTTAAGTTTAGTAACATGGTTTATTACGCTGAGTAATTATTGCATTAATTTTACTCTGAAATCAGAAAAGTGAATAAGAAGTTTCTGATGGTTTAATTATTTTATTACAGTCTAGCTGAGACCCGCGGCGTTACGAGCGGTTATTGTTGTAAATCGCGAGTAACAACGCGTAGCAAAGCTAGTGTAAAAATAATTAGCCTAAGTTAATCGTTATAACATCAGCTTTCTGCCAGTGGAAGTCCCGTCGAAATAGGCCCAGCCGTTCTAGAGATCTACCCAGAACAGAATTTTAAACATTGCATATTTCGTGTAAGTACATTAAATACTTTCATAAGCATTTCGTAAAAATCTGTTAATTTGATATTACATACATATGGCCTATGTCCAGTAGTGGACTGTTGCTGATGATGATGATAATAATGATGATATTACATACATACACTTGAATTTATTTGTATAGATGTATAGATTAATGTAGTCATCTCAGTATAATTATTCAAGTTTGATTATTTTAATTGATTGATTCACATACAACCAAATCGAAGCTTTCTAACTTTTCTTGTAAGATATTAAATAGATGACAATAAAGCAAGTGAGTGATATATATACCTCTTGCGTATGAGCGTGTATGGTGGCTACGGCGTGGTCCCTCTGTCGCACGTCGTGGTGCACGATGTTCCCGTCTCGGGCCCCGCTGCTTACGATGTACATGTTCCACGCCAGGGACCCCACGCGTCCCGTGTGACCATCCATCACCTATCAATATATAAATATACATTTGACACCCAACATCATCTAGTCCCAGACTAAGCTAAGCTTGTATTATGGGTACTAGACAACTGATATAAATACTTAAAAAAACTTTTTTTGTAGATACATATTGTAGCCGCCTACGCTAATCACTAGACCAACAAGGCACCTGGGATCATATCATTGATCCTCCAATCAAATGAATTGGTTACATTAAGTTGTATATACAATTTTAAATAAATAGTAGTATGTGCTTAATAACTAGCAGAATCCTTCGGTGTTTACCCGCGGTTATTGTTGAAAATCGCAAGTAACGCCACGAAGCGAAGCTAGTCAAAAAAATTACCCTAAGATGCGCCTTATATCATCAACTATCTGCTACAGAAAGTCCCGTCAAAATCGATCCAGCCGTTCCAGAGATTAGCCGGAACAAACAGACTGACAAACAGACAAAAATTGCCTTCTTAATGTAGGTATATACCTATTATTTATTTATATAGATACATACCCTTAGTCTTTTAATTTTTTCACAATCCCACAACTCGACAGTGGCTGCCGATGTCCCAACGGCTAAATGTGAACCGCTGCCTTGTACCCATTGAACTGAACATACAGTCTCTGAACCTTCTAGAGTGCACAGTTGTTCTATCTGACCCGTGCCTGCGTTCCATAGATACACTGAATTGCCCAGAGCTACTGCCAGAATATTTGACGCACTCCAGTCGACGAGGTTCAGATCTGGACAAATTTATTATTAAAAATTTTAGCAGCATTATATCTCTTTTAATTTTATACGGATCTAGGTGAATCCCGCGGTGTTACAAACGGTTATTGTTATAAATCGCGAGTAACGACGCGGAAAAAAGCTAGTCATTTAATAATTTTAACAAAAAGGAACCGACTTGTGCCTATGAAATTTGAGAAGTTCCGTCGATTTCCTTGGGATCCCATCATCATTCCATTGCAAAAAGAATTTTTGAAATCGGTTCATAAACGACGAAATTATACATAAAAAAAAAATTGAGAACCTCCTCCTTTTTTTAAAGTTGGTTAAAAAAAATAGGCAAAGTTTCTTCGTATGTCATTAGCTTTCTCTCAGTGACAGTCCCGTCAAAATCGGTACAGTCGTTCCAGAGATTACCCAGGATAGACAGACAAAAATTCTAAAAATCCTGAAGTTAGTACCATATATACTTTGACATGCATCATAAATGCTGGTTATTTGATAGTACAAACAGACACTACAATTTTATTTTATTGTATAGATTAGTAGTAATTTTTTTTAATTAACGCCTGCCAAGGTGACTTCACAACGCCTAATGCAAAACATGAGTAAAATCCTAAAGTGCAAGCAGTATGGCGACCCACATTATGGCGGCCTAAATTAAGTTCAGTTTATTTAAAACTTATATATAAAAATGGCATGACTTACAGTAATCATCCAAAATATCAGGAGCATCAAGTATTCTATCAGGGGCTTGTGGAATGTACCTTGTTGTATTCTTTACTGAAGATGGAACTTTGGCCTGCAAATTGTATTACATTTAACATTTCAATTTAAATTTACATACATTAAATTAGCACTCCCAAACAGTTACAGAAATGAAGTCCCACAACACATTGTGATAATGAAGAAAGCCATGATCCATTGTAATTCATGAGTTCCCTATGTAGTTGTAGATAAAACAATGAATGTAGGTTTAATGGAAAAGAATTATATTTTTGTTTTCACTGATATAAGCCTTAAAAAAAGAGGTTTTGACCTACTATACCACACTGGCCAGATGGACTAATAGCATGTGTATAACAGTAGTAACAGACAAAGGTAAAGCATTTAAGTACAAAATTTATAATGATAAAATTATATAATATGAAAAAAAATTAAAATACTAAAACTTTATATTGTTTTTTTTAAATCTTTTTTTATTTAGAGACTTTCATTACATAGTAATATGTTCACATAGTAGCTTATCCTGTTAGACTATATTACTAGGTCAAGGCTTGTGATACGTAAATATTTCAAATAACTCAAGTGCAGCATTTGAGATTGGGTCTGCAAAATTTGTTGTTGTTCACAATATAAAATAAAAATGCAAGAAGACCATATTGCAAGTTGGCAGTTAGTGAAAAACAATTGAAAGTTATAAGCAAGTAGAAATTATACCTGAGAATACACAACTCTAAGTCTGTTTTGGTAGCCTTCTGGAGCCGCAGGTGCCTTGCAGGTATATTGCAGCAGACGACCAGGCTCAGTATCTGTAAGAGCTCGTCCAAGAGCTTCCGACACTGCACTCTGCGCAGCAGATTCTTCACCCTTATCCTCCTCACGATTCATCTGAAAGCAATTATTATTGAGCAATTGTTATGTAGTAGAACCAGGCTGATTTCAGCACCAATGGGCCAGTTGACCAGGGCCATTGACAACCTATAGCTGAAAGCATTTGTGCTTTCAGCTATAGGTTGCTGTGTTGTGTGTGTTAAGTGCCGAGAGGGGGGGGGGGGGAGGACGCCCTGTTTTTACAAAGAAGTGCTCTTTAAAGTGGAATTTCTCACAAACAGATATCTAAATCAAAAAATTGTCTAAAAAAACCCTTTATTGTTTTTAAAAGGCCTATCTAATGATATCCCACACAATGGGGTAGCCAAGAGAAAAAAAAATCGTCCCCGCTTTACATGTAGGGGAGCTACCCCAAATAAAAATATTATTCATAATTTTATTGTAGCACTTTGTCGGCGTGATATTCATGCAGAGTCATTTTTTAGCACTAACCGTTTGGACAGTAGGTTGAGGATGGACAGGCGGACAGAGGGACATGACAAATCTATAAGGGTTCCGAAGTTTATGACTCGGAACCCTTATAGATTCGTCATGGACATTAAAAAATGGTTTTACATAATACAAGCTTCTCTTAATTTTGGTAGCCTATACTTGCAATATAACACAACTATAGTAAAATGGTTGGCAATAAAATTGAGTTAGAAGTAGCCTGATGACAAACTCCAGTTACCACAGCATAGAAATTAACTGAATTAAGACCACTGCTAAGATTAAAATTAATATATACATAAAGAGAGAGATGATTGAATACACTATTTCGCTGCTTTAATGTTATAGTGAAAAAATGTGTAATTATTTCAATAATGTTAACATTCAACGCAAACCAATCTATAGTTTGATGTGAACAAAACTCCTATTTATATCTATGAAATTGGCTGTGTGGTATGATTAAATGTTGTTATCAAACATATGAGTGTATGACTCTTTATTTTCTTTAGACTGGTCTTCTAAAAAACTGTTATCAAATTCAAGCAGCAATATACTGGTTGGATTTGTTGGTGCCATAATGACATTTTTAGGTAACTTAATATTTTTAGTGAGACACTTTATGGTACTAATATACTCACCATATAATGGCACAAGTCATAGTTGGAGTTGCTCCTTGATGGTATAAACCTGTCAGCTTTATTTGGAGTCTTAGCCGCTTTGTTCGGAGTAGGAGTTGTGGAGCGACCTGCAAGTATAGAGGGATAACTTTCTTCTTCTAAATATGTAAAAATCCCAAATGAGAATATATGCAATGGTAATGATACGATAAAATCAATAATTTAGCAGGCAAATTAAATGTTTTACCAAGCAAATATGATGTAAATGAGAGTAGTGAACATGCACGGTGAATAAAATAAAGCCATTTACCGGGAGATTTAGTCTTCGAAGGTGTCTTCTTTCCTTTCCTGTTGTCATTTCGTGTTGGCGTTTTATTGCTTGAGAGTACACTGTTATTACAGCTGAGGTTCCCGGACACAGACAATTTCTGCATTGATAAGTTACAAGCACTTATGTTCACATTTGAATGATTCTTAAACGAAGCGCTTAGTCCAGGATTAATGTTCTCATTCGTAGTTTTCTTAGCCCAACGCTGAGGAGGGCCTCGTGATAAAGGGCCATCCATTGTTTTGGCAACGTTGTTTATTTCATTCAAGTAGTTGAACTGTGCCATACTTTAAATAAATCACTGTTTACACTAATATATAGATATCAGACACTGACTATTATAAATAGAATTCCTTTCATAAATACATATGAACTGAATATTTTATTTTATTCGGTCAACGAAAGTTCAAAATCAAATCTGCAGCGCAAGCAAAGCAAGTCAAAAAAGTACGTTACACTTTTAAATTTTATTTAAATATTTTTAAATTTTGAATCCCTCAATGTTGCTAGCCAAAAATATTCAAGTGGAAACACTATGGTTCACATTTAGAGCTCATTATTTTTGTAAAAACAAATAAAATTGTTGAAAAATGGGTCTTATGCAGCGATAGATCAATTTATATTAGCTTATAACGCTCAAATTGTAAATTTTATCAAATCATTGAAAAATTCGAAACACATTTTAGTAAACCAAGTACAAAGTTTGTATGTTTTTGGAAGCAATACTATTTGTGATCGAAGGAAGCAATCGTAAAATTATATTGCAGCATATTATTAATGAGTCTAGGTAAACTGAGATATTTGCATCTGCGAGTAGGCACTTACTAAAGGAAACATAACAAGCATATTTATTTTTCTAATTTTTGGCGCAATTTTCATAATGTTTCTTTCTCGAGCTTTTTCCTGACAGTAACAAATCCACCAAATTAAAGAATTGGCGAAATCAGACCAGATTTAGAAGAGAATTACTTTTTTTATAAATATCGATTTCAGTAAAATGAATTAAACGAAATTTTTAGTTTTAAACTGAGGCGATTTGTGAACAGCTTGATTTCGCCAGGCAGTGCATTCCAAAGACAAACTGACTGTACAAAGAATGAAGAATTTATGAAGTTGAAGGTGTGAGGAGGACAAAGAAGAAGCATATTGTTTCTTGATCGAAGATTTCGATCATGATTAGAGCATAAAAGACGAGGGTGGGGAACAAGGTACTCAGGTACCGATGGGGAGATAGGAAAAGAAAAATGAGAAGTGAGTGCACGCACAATACGGCGCTGTCGAATTGAGAGCCATTACAGCTGGGAATTGCAGCAGACATATGATCATACTTGAGAAGATTGAAACCGATTATAATGCAGTTATTGAGAAAGCGGTCAATTTTATCACGTCGTCAGTGCTAGAATAAAATCTTGAAAAACATTTTTATTTGGGGTTCCTCCCCTACATGTAAAGTGGGGCTACTCCATCGTGTGTGGCATCATTATATAGATCTTTTAAAAACATTGAAAATTTTGCTCAGAAGATTTTTTTATTTGGGTATTCGTTTACGAGTTATTAAATTTTAAAGGACTTTTTTTTTATTAAAACTAGCAAAGGTTCATCGTCGAGGTTGGACGGACAGACGGACGGACGGATATGACGAATCTATGACGGTTGCGAGTCCTAAAAAAGATAATATGTAACAAAATTGAAACACAAAGATTTGTACAATGCTATAATTTCAGGTTTAAAAGTTACAGGCTATAATTAATCGTTACAAAATTGAATTTAAATTAAGACAGTAGTCATAGTTTCGACTATGACTACTAAGAGGGTATTGTATAAGAGATTCTGTTCGGAAGTGATAATGAATTCTAATAATATGATAATATTAGCTAGATAAGGTTTTAAAATTAAATCAGTTTCTGTTTTTAGTTGTTTATGTGGTAATGATGTGATCACTTACGTAACATTCATACATTGCTGCATGCAAGATGAACTTTTATTACCATTAAATTTTGAGAATTTTATAATTTTTCAATCAATATTGAGGATGCACCGCCACCACCGTTACAAACAGACGCAACTCCTTTTTCACCCTTTTTTAGGGCATGTATCAGATGGACAATAATTCTTGCACCAGTCATACCTATCGGATTACTAAGACTCACAGATCCTCCATGCACGTTAATTTTGGCAAGATCTAAGCCCAAAAGTCTTTGATTGGCAACAGCAACAGCACTGAACGCCTCATTAATCTCCCATAACGCGATATCTTCTTTCTGTACACCAGCTTTAGTTAGTAACTTAGGGATAGAAATTGATGGCGCAATAGTAAAGTCGATTGGGTCACGTGCAGCATCAACAAAGTCAAGAATGCGAGCTATGGGTTTGATGTTTAGTTTTCGTGCAGCCTCAGCAGTCATTAAGACTAAAGCAGCAGCGCCATCGCCCAGAGGTGACGCATTGCCTGCTGTTACAGAACCATTTTTATCTTGGAAAGCTGGAGGAAGCCTTTTTAATTTTTCATAATCGACCCTTTTGTACTCTTCGTCTTCGGTCACTAAAATCGGTTCACCCTTTTTTTGGGGTACAAGAACCGGTACTAATTCGGCATCGAATATACCATCGGCATACGCTCCTGCTGCTCTCTTGTAGCTAGTTATAGCATAATCATCTTGATCTTCTCTGCTGATATTTAACTTCTTAGCTGTGTTTTCTGCACAGTCTCCCATGTGAATGTTGTTGTAATAATCCATAAATCCATCACGTAGTACACCATCAACCAACTGCATGCCACCATACGGAATGTCGCCTCTCTTCAAATAGAATGGCACGTTGGAAAGAGATTCCATGCCACCCGCCAAAATTATATCTTCGGCGCCGGTTTGTAGTCCTTGGGCAGCACACATAACAGCTTTCATGCCAGAGGAGCATACTTTGTTTATTGTAGTGCAAATTGTAGTTTCTGGGAGACCAGCAAACACAGAAGCCTGCCGGGCAGGAGATTGACCGATGCCAGCAGAACATGTATTGCCCATGTATACCTTTAAGAGGAAAAATATTAAAACCTATTGCAGGTGAAATAAACATTTGTATCTGAGAAAAAATACTAACAATAAAACTATTGGTATTACTTAAAACATGGGCTTAGAATAAAAAGAAAAGATGTATACTTCATCATCATCATCATCGGCTCTCTAATTTGCCACCACTCTCATCGATTTTGGGCTTAATACGAAAAATTATATTACCTTGACTATTAAAATCCACCTTGATTTAGTTTCAAAGATATTTAAAAGATAAACTAAAAAATCAGAAAACTTATTACCTCTTTAATTGCCTCCACGGGGATGCCTGCTCTTTCAACAGCTGCTTTAATTGCGACGGCACCAAGTTCTGAGGCGGACAGTGGTGATAGTTTTCCTCTGAAGGAACCAAGTGGGGTGCGTACTGCAGAAACCACCACCACCTCATTCAGTGAAACTTTACCCGATTCTGTCATTATCACTATTAAGCCAATTGATGTCCAAGAAAGCTAAAAACCCTGAAAAAAAAATTTGTATAATTCAAACAAAAAACAAGAGCTTTTAACCGGTTTGTAAATATTTTAACTTATCCCCATTTATCTAATCACTTTGTCCGTCTGTTAAAAAGTTCAGAAAAGATTCAAACTAACAAGGTTTATTTTCACATCAAATAGACACTTCCGGTTGCTTGACGTTGTAATTAAATTAATCTTCAATGTCAAAGTTTTTTTTAATACCGGTTATTCAAATCGCGACCAGATCTACGGACCTAAAAATAAAATAGCCTTGGGCGCTAAGTCAGTTTTTTTGATAATAAACTATGTACTTACAATATTGATGTAAGCTCCTGTTAAAAATAAAATATTGTGTGAACAAAATATTAAACGACCTTGAATCACAGGACCAACAAGTTAAATTAAATTTATACTTACTTTTAAATTAAGTCTTAAAAACCTCACGTTCAAGTTACAAAGAAGAAGCGCTAGGAACCAAGTAACATCACAATCGCAATGTAACGTGTGGAGCCCAGTACGGCTAGTCCCGAATAACAGTCTATTGTAATGTGAAGGCCACTTTATATATAGCTATAGGTATTTTATACAGCATCTACTTAGGCTAAGAACTCACGGATATGAATTGATAGACGGTGTTTTTGATATGTATGTAACCATGCGCCGTGTGTGTGTGTGTGTGTACGCACACGCGAGCGGCGAGCGCCTCGTCCTAGCGGCGAGCGCGCCACGAACAAATAGTATTAAACCAGTGCTCCCAAGGAAACGTTGTTTAATTGCTCATCACCACATACCTACATATCACTGGCGACGAGTTTCGAACAACCCACAAGTAGCAAAATGAGCTCCTACTTTGGTAATTTGCCCGTTTTTGACCACAAAATTAGCGAATGGCTAATTTATAAAGGCAAATTGTCACAGTTTTTAACTATAAACAGTGTGCAGGAGGAGAAAAAGAGTGGATTTCTTTTGACCAATCTCACAGATGAGTCGTATCGTTTGGCACTCAACCTCGCATTTCCGAAGACATTGGAGACGTTAAGCTACCGAGAGCTAGTGGAACTATTCGACAGTCACTTCAAGCCCAAACGGTGTACCTTCGTAGACAAGGCTAAATTTTTTGGTGCCAGCAGGGAGGTAGGCGAATCGATAGGAGACTGGGCGGCGCGATTAAGAGGTCTGGCGACGTATTGCGACTTCGGCACCGCCCTGGAAACGAATCTGCGGGATCGTTTCGTCCTCGGCCTAAGTGCTGGTCCAGAACGGGACAAGTTGTTCGAGCAAAGTCCATCGACGCTTACCCTGTCACGGGCAATTGAAATTGCCGAACAAGCAGCGTGTGCCAAGGAAGCAAGAGACATGTTTGGTACCAGCAAGGAGCTGGTGGCCGTTAAGGAGGAACCAGTGTTTCGCGCGAAATTTCAGGGACAAGCGGGACGTGGGCGTGGCAACGGCCACGGAGACGAGACGGCGCGCGCGCGGCAATACAGCGGCGATCGTTGTTCAGTTTGTGGCATGAAAAATCATAGTAGTGATAAGTGTCGTTATAAAGCTTACAAGTGCTTAAAGTGCGGTATAAAGGGACATTTAAAAAAGGTGTGTGATAACCCTAAAAGAGTATCGGGCGTCTATCATGTTGATACCAACGAGGACTGCTCTGATAGCCCAGAGCATGACTCGGCTTGCGATGAGTGCAACAATTATAATGTAAGGTATGTAACTGACAAGCCTATACAGATTGAATTAGAATTAGGAAACCAGTACATTGTAATGGAGCTTGACTCAGGGTCTGGTAGCAGTGTAATTTCAGAGAAATTATATCGTAAAATGTTTTTGCAATATCCCTTACAACAGTGTAATGTTAAGATGTGTCTTTATGACGGACATAAAGTCCTTCCTTTAGGTTTCTTTATTATTGAAGCAAAATTTAATGGAATGCAAAGAAAAATTAAAGTTTTTGTAGTAAGAAACGGGGGTCCACCCCTACTGGGTAGAGATTTTATGTCCGCCTTTAATTTATTTATCACAACTGATATTCATTCTCTAACATGTTCTGATAATGATGTTAGTCAGATGCTGGCCAAGTATCCTGATCTGTGGAAAGATGAGTTAGGTGCATTCAATAAATTTAAAGTTACCCTGCAAATAAAAAAATCATCAGTGCCCAAATTTTTTAAGCCACGAACTGTGCCTTTCGCATTAAAGAATAGAGTTGAACAAGAATTGGACCGATTAGTAAATTTAGGTATTTTGGTATCCGTAAATCACTCAAACTATGCAACACCTATAGTGCCAGTTTTAAAAGAAAATGGTAAAATAAAAATTGCAGGCGACTTTTCGGTTACGTTGAATAAGGACTTAATAATTGAGAAATACCCCTTACCAAGAATAGAAGAAGTGTTCGCTAAAATAGGTGGGGGTGAGTTATACAGTAAACTCGATTTAAAAAACGCGTATAATCAATTTATTTTAGATGAGCCATCTCAAAATCTTACAACTATAAATACGCACAAAGGACTCTATAAATATACGCGATTAGTTTACGGCTTAGCAAACGCACCAGCTATTTTTCAAAAATCTATGGAGACACTTTTGGCCGGCATAGATGGCGTCAGTGTCTGGTTAGACGACATTTGTGTAACGGGATTTGATAATGAAATGCATCTTAACAGATTATCGGAAGTATTACGTAGATTAAGTGACGCCGGTCTGCGCCTTGAGAAAGATAAATGCGAATTTTTCAAACCGAGCGTGTGTTATTTAGGATATATAATAAGTAAGGCGGGATTATCAACTAGCCCGGACAAGGTCAAGGCCATATTAGACGCACCCGAGCCTACAAACGTTACGGAAGTCAAAAGGTTTTTAGGCGTAGTTAATTTCTATAGGAGCTTTATACCAAACGCGGCGTCTATTATGAGCCCTCTCCACGAGTTATTACGTAAAGACGCACCGTGGCAGTGGGGAGATAGACAGCGGAAGGCTATGGCGGCGGTGTGCCGCGAGCTGGCATCGGAGCGCGTGCTGGCGCACTTCGAGCCGACGGCGCAGCTCGTGCTAGCGGTAGACGCGGGCCCGGCCGGGCTCGGCGCCGTCTTGTCACAGCGCGCCGGCGACGGGCGCGAGCGCCCGCTTGCATACGCATCCCGTTCGCTCACAGCCAGCGAACGGAACTATAGCCAAGTACAAAAAGAGGCTACAGCTATAATATTTGGTGTAAAAAAATTTCATCAATACCTATACGGCCGATGTGAGCCTTTTATTCTAAAAACCGACCATAGGCCTTTGGTTTCTATATTTAATAAACAAACAGGTATTCCGGTAACAACAGCATTAAGGCTTCAAAGATACTCAATCATATTATCAGCATATAATTATGTGGTGCAGTATGTGACTGGGGATAGTAATACGGTGGCTGATTATTTCTCACGCGCGCCTTTAAAGTGCACTAATAAGTCGACGGAGACCGATGACGCGGTAGATACTTATTACGCGCTTATGTTTATGAACGAAGCGTCGCCTGCGACTACAGTACAACAGATATCGGAAGCTACGGAAAATGACCCAGTCATTCAAACGGTTATCAAGTACATGGTACGAGGCTGGCCGCGCAAAATTACGTGCAGTTCTGTTTTACCTTATTTCCTGTGTAAATTAGATTTGCAAGTCGAGAAGGGTTGCCTTTTTAGGGGTCATAGAATTGTTATTCCGTCAAAATTAAGAGAGAAAATGTTACGTGAATTACATGACACACATTTAGGTATAGTAAAAACAAAAAGTAACGCGCGCAGTAGGATGTGGTGGCCGGGTATCGACGGCGACATCGAACGGTGGATTGGTTCGTGTGCCACCTGCGCGAGCCTACGCGCTGCCCCGCCGCGCGACCCCCCCGCGCCCTGGCCCTCCGCCACGGGCCCCTGGCAGCGCGTGCACATCGATTATTTAACTATAGGGCAGAGGGTATATCTCGTACTCGTAGATTCCTTTAGCAAGTGGATGGAATGTGTTTATATGCATAATACATCAACAAAGTCGCTAATATTGAAACTTAAAGAAATATTTTCAACCTTTGGCATTCCAAATGTACTGGTATCGGATAACGATGTCAAGATTAATTCAAATGAGTTCAAAATGTTTTGCTCCTTTAACGGTATCAAATATATGACATCGCCAATTTACCACCCCCCTAGTAACGGCCAAGCTGAAAATACAGTTAGGACATGCAAGAAAATGTTAAAATGTATTTTAAAAGAAAACTGCTCACCGTCTCGAATTAACGAGCTGTTACTTGGTTATTTATTTAACTATAGAAATACCTTGCATTCTACTACCGGTGACACGCCAGCCAAATTAATGTTCGGTAGAAAACTGCGTTCGCGTCTAGACTTAATTTTACCACTAAGCATAGAACATACTCCATCTTCAGTGCCAGGAAAAAGACACTTCTTAATTGGCGATACCGTTTGGACCCGTTGGTACGGTGCACGGAAGGAGACTTGGCAGTTAGGTATAATTAGGGACAAAATAGGTAACAAAATGTACAAAATTTTTGTCAGGGATCTTAATACGTACTGTATAAGACATGTCGACCAGATAATAAAGTATACTGGCAATTTAGAATCCGCAACGACTTGCGCTAATGTACCTCAGCAGTTGCAGAGTACAGAGGCAGAAGGTGACGGATCTAACCCGTCCATTACTTGTGTTAATGAGACACCCCCGGGGTCTGAGGCGGAATGTGCCGCAGATGATGGGGAGGAATGGGGTGACTGCGAGGCTGACGGGAAAGATACGAGCATGGCGGCGAGTGACGACGCAACGGTGACGTCACCACCGACACACTCTGCTATTATGTCAGGGCAACCGCAAAATAATGACGATTACCCATCGGCCACGCACTCACGTCAGAGACGAAATAAAAAAAATGTAGATTATAAAAAGTTCTTTTAGATTATATAATGTATTGATATTACCTAACTTAGCTTAAGTTATTATTTTAGTTTATTTTGTTAACAGGTTCCAAAACTAATTGTGGAGGAATGATATGTATGTAACCATGCGCCGTGTGTGTGTGTGTGTGTACGCACACGCGAGCGGCGAGCGCCTCGTCCTAGCGGCGAGCGCGCCACGAACAAATAGTATTAAACCAGTGCTCCCAAGGAAACGTTGTTTAATTGCTCATCACCACATACCTACATATCAGTTTTACAAGTCATTTTAATTTTATCACGTTTGTTTCTAGAAACTGTTTGATAAAATGATCTGTCCTAAAATAAAACTTTCTAGCAAAAAATTAAACTGCCGAAGAAACAGAAAATCGAATATTATAAAATATTGTTATTTAACCTTAACAACTAACTTTTTAAACTAATGTGAGAATACATAATGATTTTTTTAAGTAGGCGCCAATAATCAACGAACTAAGAAAGCAAAATTACCTTTTAATTTTAAGGAAATACGAGGTCTGTCCCAAAAGTATCCGACCGACCTACGTGCATATCTTCGCGCGGAGAGACTCAGGCGAACTCTGGAGGGTACGAACGTCACCAGCAACTCCTAACCTTCTCGTCAGTACCCCGAGATACCATAAAACACCTTATTTCCCGCGCAGCATTTATTTGATTACAATGACTTTTTTGCGTTCGTCGCAATTTGTTTATTGCTAAAAATGGCAGAACGAACCGAACAGCGAGTTGGAAAACTATTAAAATATTGCCAAGTTGTTATTGTCTGCTTAAGAGATATTAGATGCTTAATTCGACGATATAATGAGATATCAATTATGGTTTGGCGGCGACTTAAAATTATTAAGGTATGCTAAGGTAGGTAATTATAGTTTATTATTTTTTGATTTTCTGTTTATTCTGCTGTATAATTTTATGTAAAATCTACTAAATTATTGCATGCATGCATATTCTTTTACATTTACATTAAAATGATACCCACCTTACCTACTTTAGCTATTAACTCTGGAAAATGCTACTTTGTAGTCCATCTAATCTAAAAGATACCTTATCCTTATTAGTGAGAGATCAATCATCCCAGATTTTCCTACCCTTAAAGTCAATTTTTTTAATTTACATGTCACTTACGTTGAGGTCTACCCTTTTCAATGAAAAAGGGATGATCTAAATGTCACTACTCTGTAAAATGTTTAGGACCAGGACCAACTTCGAAGTATACCCTTTTCAATAAAACAGAAACATCAAAATTGGATTACTCAGTAAAAAGTTATACGTGGTCATACATAAAAAAAAGATAAATATACCTACGCGTCTAATTCAGAACTTTATCCGTTTTTTACGTTGGTTAAAAAGAAAGGCGTATCTATGTGCAGTAATCAGTAAGATGTTAAAAAAGAACAGTCAGTGAGTTCATGGCCTTATAATTATCGCAAAATAAATGATTAGATTGCTGTTTGGCTTCAGGCTTGACGTATGTACATGTATTACATCATTTAAAGATGACCACTTAGGTATTGCTCTAGAGACCACTTTTTCAATTGATATACAAGTTCAAAAATAGTTTTAAATTGTGCAATAACTACATATTATGTTATTCAAACAAGACAATGCAGAAAAAATACTATAGATACCTAAAAATAAATAAAATTGAAGTGGACATGAAAGTTCTATATTCTGTGATGAAAGTTACATATTTTAAACTTTGTTTGTTCCGGGTAATTTTTGTAACGGCTAGACCGATTTTGACGGGACTTTTACAGGCAGACAGCTAATGACATAAAGAATAACTTCTGATATTTTTTTTGATTACTCGATCTGCGGCTTTACTCACGATTCACACCTCTTCACAGATTCAGCTAGTATTGAAATAATATCTCCCCTGTTCGTAGCTTTGACATGCATGGCAGCAGGCACCACACTTCGTTATGCGTTATTCGATATGTGTCTACGCCGTATTCGCCCGAATATTTGTTATGCGCGCAAACAACAAACACGCCACCACACTTCGAACTGGTATGCCAAATAAGGCAAATATATGTGTTGTAGAGATGTGTCATTGTCATTTTTATGGTGAACGAAACGAAACCATACGAACGAACGAAACACATTATTTTAATTTTCTTTTTATTTTATTAAATTTAAAGAAACAATACTTAAATGAAGTCTAATTATTTTGAACACATGACATGATAGACTAATTGTCATTTTTAATGGTCAACGAACGAACGAAACATAGGTATTATTTTAATTCCCTTTTTATTTTATTAAATTTACAGAAACAATACATTAATGAAGTCTAATTATTTAATATATTTATTCGCTTTATAAAACTTAATTCGCTATTCGCTAATAAAACGTACGAATAAAACGAATATTGGCGAATATACTCTCCACACTTCGGTTATTCGCTGTATGCGCGCGAATAACCCGCATAACGAATAGCGCATAACGAAGTGTGGTGCCTGCATCAGGGATTTTTAAGCTATTGTATAGCTTTTGACGCGGGCTTTGAGCGCGGCGACCGAATCAAGAAATTTCGTAACGAAAAAACCTAACACCCTAAAAAAAGGATAGAGAATATGATTGTAACTGCAGTGCACCAAGGATGTGGCGGCTTCGTGCTCTATAGGCAGATTAGCGCATGCGTGCTGCCGCTACCGGACGCAACCGATAACCCGTTGCCTTGACAACCGTCATTCTAGATTCTTCTTCCTTGCTTTTCCATAATTCTATTGTAAAAAAGTAACTACAAAATATATAATTGTTATCTAATTTACACAATACATAGCATCCGCGTCCTCCAGTACCATCTATTGAATCTTAGTGTTCTTAGGGTTCCGTAGCCAAATGGCAAAAAACGGAACCCTTATAGATTCGTCATGTCTGTCTGTCCGTCCGTATGTCACAGCTACTTTTTTCCGAAACCATAAGAACTATACTGTTGAAACTTAGTAAGTAGATGTAATCTGTGAACCGCATTAAGATTTTCACATAAAAATAGAAAAAAAACGACACGTTTTGGGGGTCCCCATACTTGGAACTGAAACTCATTTTTTTTTTCATCAAACCCATACGTGTGGGGTATCTATAGATAGGTGTTCAAAATGATGTTGAGGTTTCTAATATCATTTTTTTCTAAACTGAATAGTTTGCTTGAGAGACACTTCCAAAGTGGAAAAATGTGTCCCCCCCCGTAACTTCTAAAATAAGAAAGTGATAAAACCAAAAAAAATATATGTTGTACATTACCACATAAACTACCACCGAAAATTGGTTTGAACGAGATCTAGTTAGTAGGTTCTTTTTAATACGTCATAAATCGTAAACCGCAATTTACCTTTCATTCTCTCAATACACTATTTTAAGAACTTATAAATTATGTTACTTGCTGCTACGGAACCCTTCATGGGCGAGTCTGACTCGCACTTGGCAGCTTTTTTTTTTATTCCATAGATATGCTCATATTACTAATAAGTTCTCTGTATAGTTGTCTTTGTCACTGCCTCGTTGGTCTAGTGGTTAGCGTATGCGACTGCTAATCTAGAACCTCGGATTCAAATCCCGGGTCGAGCCAAAAACTGTTTTTGGGATTTTCATAGGAAATTCCTAATAGCTGCCCGGAGTTTGGAAGTTTGGCGGTGATTCACGCCCGTGCCTCGGAGAATACGTAAAGCCGTCGGTCCCGGTTGTCATGAACATCTATGGCAATCGTTATTGGGAAGTCAGTGCCCTCAAATATACTGACAACTAGATCAATCTTCGAATTTCAGTTCTCCCTTAGGGTTGCGGAGGTCCGATGCGAGTCGCTCCGTGGAAAAACTGAAATTCAGGTAAAACCGGTTGAACTAGTAGCCGACCTCAAATAAACTTGGGAATAATGGCTAGGACGATATATAGTTGTCAATGTTGTCATTGTCTTTCGGTTATTAGGATGATTGTTTGGCAATAATATTGTTAGAATGTATATTGGTAAAAAGACAGTGTATCGTCCCCGTAGTGGGAAAATTAAATAAGTCCGGTTTTAGCGAAATAAACTACGCATGACAACATCGATGCAAAGAGAAGGAAAACTTGAAACCAACCCTATACCAACCCGTCTGGCCAGCGTGGTATAGTAGGCCAATACCTCCTTTCTAAGGAGAGGCCTATGTCCAGCAGTGGACTGTTACAGGCTGTTGATGATTGGCGAAATTGACTTTTCCTTATTTTCAAAACACCTAAAACATTTGAGCCATACAGGCATTTACGTATCGTATTCCGTTTCAAAAATATAGCCATTTTTGTTGGACAGATGAAATAATAAATATCTTCAGACTAACACTATTTTTTGAAACAATAATAAATAACTCAGTAAATCAATCAATAACTGTGGTCAATGATAAGTTAAATGTCTATTAATGTAAATAACATGAGTTTAACAACTTTACCTCAATTTAAAAAAAAACTCACGAAACACTAAATCGCGTTTACCTCAGAACCACAAAATCAGAGTTATTTAATTTTCCCACTACAGGGACGGTATATTGTTTTGTAAACTTGAATTAATATCAAAGAAAAAAAAATACTGCATAAATAAAAAATTATAATTGCTTAAGTTGAAAAAAAATGCTATGCAATAGTTTTACCGCGGCAGTCCCCGAGTGCCACAAGACTTTTTCTTGTACCATCGCGGTACAAGAAAAAGTCTACTATAGCACATAGATAACTTAAAAGTAATATAAAGCATTCAGTATTAACATGCAGTAATGCATACAACAGTAATGACTTTATTTACCATGCGCCTACTCTAAGAAATTTTATCACATTCACATTGTACTTCGCCATGTTTTTGGAAAAGCTTTTAACTAGATGGCAGACTTAGTGCGATATAATGTTTAAAGATTTAAACTAATTTCAAGTCAACTAAATGCGATAGTGTGAAGTGTGATAGGATTTGATTAGGACTACATGCCTATCGTATTTAATTTTATTATTATTAGCTTATGAACTAATGGTGCTAAATGTGTATAAGTACATCTCACCGCTTCAGTGCACAAGTCATCTCTATTTCTCAATTCTATAGGTAGTGACTTTAAAGTTTTTTTTTATCAATTTTCCTAATTACTGTATTCCTACGTACATTAGCCAGCATATATCTCAATAATATTATACTGTTTATTCTCGAAGGCACGGTTTATAAATAATTTGGCATCTTACGTCATTATAATATTGTTGCGCCATAATAGTCCAAGATTCCAGAGCCCCCAGACCTACGTCATTTTAGCAAAGCTTTCCAGGATTATTAGTATAATGTCTTGTTAAGAGGTATGCGTTACCCATATTAGCTTGGAAGAGGGGCCATTTCTCAGGTAGCGCGAAGTACAGGTAGATAAAAACCTTACTAACCTACGTTAAAGTAGAAGCTAATATTTAAATATTTTTTTAAGAATATTATTTAAAATTAAAATTCATTACTGCCAGACACTTTCCGTAGGCCATTACTTCTGCCAGACGTCTTGAAAGTTGTGAAAAAATTAGGTTAACTACGTTATAGTAGCAACCCTAAATTTTATACATATTGTCTAAAGTAGGTACTATTTTAAGACCCTTTGTATGCGGCCAGACCAATCCGAAAGGCCAATCATCACACCTTAAAATATTCTGAGTACATATTTAGGAAGATGAGGAATATCATTTTTGGTATTATTTCAAGAATATAATTGTAAAATATTAAATGCTTTTTACACGCTTTTTATTAGCTTCACCTGTGTGTTTGTTTGTTTATGTTTCTAACCGATACCTTTGGGTGCGATGTTTACCCACTTTAAACGGTCAGATTTCGTTCAAACTTTGGAGATATTTCGAGGACCGATGACAATACACTAACTAAAAAAAATTTCAATGGGTCAAAATCGCACCCTAAGGTATAATCGTAACCGATAGGTTACAAACATATAAAAAAACAAACATACAGGTAACAAAAAGCGGTCTCCAAATGCCGCTGTCGGTTTAACAAAACACAGAATTCATGGAAGTGTAAAAATGTTTAATTAGCTAATATACATATACAAACATTGCAACAATTTTGATTGAGAAAAAACTCGAAGATCATAAGAATAAGTACCTTAAAATAATACAGAAGTGCAATAAAAACGTGCAATAATCATAGATCATAAATAATAAGTTTGTGATGATTTCTTTATATTACCAAAAATTTAAAACTGTTAAAGGTGGAAGCATGTGTGACTAGAACTAAAAATAGAAATTTTGGGAACTTAAAAATGCATTGACCCGCTACTCACTATTACTAAGTATTAAAACCAAATACTACTTACTATTACTTGATATTAAGTAAAACCTTATTATTCGGTACCTGTTAACCTCTAGCTCACAACCGTAATGGAGATTTTAAAAGTGAATTCAAAATCGTATATTAGATTCCAATATGCTTCATAGCCAGAACAAATAGTATTTTGAGAAAACAGAAGTTATATACTTTTTACTTAATATCTGGCAGTGCACTTTATCAACATACTTTTTTCATACATACATGCACGCCTATTTCCTCGAAAGGGTAAGCAGAGGCATTATAAACGCCCAATTTTTGCCAGTTTTTTGATCACGGGTGGCGAGCCTCCTATTGTTATCATTTTTTACATATCTTTGTATTTCAGTGTTCGTCTGTTATCCGATCTATATATTTTTTTCACATCATGTGACACTTAAAATAATATCTTATGACAGTCAAGATAATATTATGTTGTTTCATACAGTATGCACCTTTATTTCTTAACAATAAGTACCATTTTTGTTTATCGAATACCAAACTCCGTTTAAACCTATAGATTGGTGTGCAGTTGATATAAATAAAGATAAGTCTATAAATATACAATGATGTTATTAAATTAACTTTAGTACCTAGTTACCATTTCTATATAGATAAAACATATATTACGGTATTTATGATAATAATTCTCTTCACAAACAATCTTAAATCAGATTTTATAAAGATCCTTTAATACTACACTATTGGACATAGACCTCTCCTTCCTAAGGAGGCTTAGGCCTACTGCATAACCCTGGCCAGATGGGTTGGTATATGGCAATTATTTCCCTTAAGAGTCATACAAGTTATACCAAAAAACTGTTAACCAAACCAATAAATTCCGATGAAGAAAATATACAGAAAATACTATTAATAATGAGTAGCAGGTTTACATAAATGCATATATAAGGAACTTAAAAGCTGTTAAAACATCTAAAACCTAACGAACAATTGGGTTCGAATAACGCACTAAATTCATTGTACTTGACACATCTAACACTATTTACTTAAAATCGTATTGTTCTTGACACCAATTATTTAGGGTAGTTGACACAATTTAAAATGTATAGAACGTTATAGAGAATGACTTTTACTATCAAGTTTTAGTACGATTTAATTGCCGAAAACCAAGTTACGAAGTGAAACCTTAAAATAATTGAAACCAAACTAGCAAAGAGTAAGCAGTGTAAACTAGAAAGACTACGATTAAAAATGAAAAATAATTACTGTACATATTAAAGTCGTAGTTTATGTAACTACAGGTAGTATAACAGAAAATTGGTTTGGCATGAAATTTCGTGTGAGGTGACAACAACAGCCTAACTATATAGTCAGATATTTTTTATACTTAAAAAAAAATACTTTTCTTGTTGTTATTTGATCAACTACCCTAACATGAATAATGAATTCGGCAAATACTGAACAACACATCGGAAATAACATTACCCATAAAATTAAGAATATTTAAAATTGACAAAGTAGTAAATAACAGCGTCGTTTGACACAACTTTCCATTACTTACAAACAACGGTAGGTATATATTTAAATTTCGATGAATTAAAAAATCATAAAATGCAGCGTTATTAGTAATAAATTTTATAATAGAGGGGCTAAATCAATTTTTTAATATCTTCCGATTACATATATTTATCTGGTAAAGACTACTTGAATTTTCGTCGAACAGTAACCTTACTCTTGATTTCAATTCCGATGGATCGGTATTAAAATTGTGACGTTTCGTATTCTTCAATTCGATACTACCTATTTTCATAGCAAATTAAAATTGGAATTTGATTCGTATTGGATTAAAATTGGGATTCATTTCCAGAGTAAAGCCGCATTACAGATAAAAGAAGCTCAATGAATTGGATTAGATGCATTTCTGATGTGTTGTATTAGAGGTGTGACAACACGAATATATGTTATTTATATACATAACGATTTACCTAGTTCCATAAAATGGAATATAAAAATTGCAACCTTTATCGATATTCGACTTTAAAATAGACATTTATAATAAAAATGGGGGTTTTCACATAATATATTCTAGACGCCACTTATCACACTAAGGAATACAACACTAAACACACATTGCCAACATCATCTCATAATTTAGACACAATATACGCTCATAATAATTTAACGGGAACACATTTCTTGTTTGAATATTTCACAATGTCTTTTTAAAAATAACCGCTAACAATTGTTACCACATTTTCCAAATGTTCAACACCTTTTTTTCTAAGCTCTGAGATTATTATCATTGTTAGTTCAATATTCCTATACTAGCATTTACATACTAGGTAAATGGCTCACTTATTGTGCTGACACAAATTAGAGGATTACTAACGTTAAAAAAATAGTGGATTAACTGAGATTCCTCTTCTTTATATATCTACTTCATTATGCTATTAATAATTAAGTACTAGCAATGTAAATATTACTAAATAAAACTACAACCTTATCTAGCGGATACGAGGACAAATTGCAAAACCCGCACTTTGCTACGGCTCATCAATAACTGATGGGATAAAAGGCTCAATAAACATGTATATGATAAAAAAATACACGATTTAATAACAAAGGGTCGCATACCACGACCGAACAAAAAAAAACAAATTATTAATCATACATTTACCAATGTAATGGTCTGTTAAGAGTGTGCTGCGCGAACAAAAAACGCCGAGTTTAGGTATTTACGAGCAGAGTTGCGCGGCAGCGCCGCTAGGCAGCACCGTCGCCGCTTCCTACGTGAAACATTTTATCTAAGATATGTAAAATAATTGTACAGAGTAGGCTCCACACAGAGTAATACATATCTTCTAAATATTCAGTCGTTTTTATGGAAGTTTTGTTCAAAAGTAATAATTTCTAGAGTCTATTCATTTTCATAATCAGCCTATCGAAGTCCACTGCTGGACATAGGCCTCTCCCATTGCAAACCACTCTGATCGATTTTGGGCTTCTCACATCCAGCTCCTGTCAATATAAGTATATCATCTATACAGGGTGTCCCAGAAAGAATGGGTAATCCTAAAGCACGTAGTAGTATAGCTATCCAGCGTACAAAAAAAAAAACCCAAAAGAAATCCAATAGTTGCCCAAATTTTGAAGTTATCTTATTCCTCACAAAAAATCTTATTAGAAATGCAGTAAATAGTATGAGTGCCTATTATACTTTTTTGGAAAAAAATTAACATGAAATTTGATCAAAATAAATTATGACAGAATTTGAGATTTTTGTGAAAAAAATATGTATGAAAAACTAAGCAGCAACTATATTAAAAAAAATGGTATAATACATAATTTTATCCAAAGAGAGAAAATTAAAGCTTCCTTTTTAGTGTAGTAAAGGACGTGTGATAATGTTATTTCGCTATTTACTACCTGAGTGTGGCCGAAGTAATTTTTTGTTAATTATGAGACAGAGATAGGTGAATAAATTCAGTACTAAAGTACAGTGTAAGCGAGCGAGAGACGAGTATATTATTATTGTACCTTTGTACTATTGTACCTTATCTCTCTCGCGCCATGGCACATAGCAATGGCAAGTATTTGGTGCGTCGCTTGACTTGTTCGGTATCGCATGTTCCCATTCCTTTTGCAGTTCTCTGTGATTGTCAAACAGTGTTAAAACGACGATTTCTGGCTAAACAGCCAGAAGTCATCGTTTTAAGTAAGAGTCAAATCATTGGACTCTTCGTTTTGCTCACTGATTTGGACTTTAGTTTGGTGATTTTACGACGACTTGGCTTGTATCTGGACTGGTTTCGTGTATCAGTATGCCGCGTATTCAATATATGGCACAAGAATACGCAAACATGCACTTTATTTATGGTGAATGTAGAAGTAGCGCAAGTGCTGATGCATTCCTTTATAGGGAAAGATACCCTACAGCGCGTCATCCAGATTACCGCGTATTCATAAGAGTGTACAGATGTTATTCGGAAGGTAGAATGCATAGGTGGTACGAGCACTGGGAGAATAGCAAATATCAATATACAAGACACTGTGCTTGACGAAATTCAGAAGAAGACAAAGACGACCGGTCCACATCTTATAAAGCCCCTTTTACATGTTCTTTTTTTTCAAAATTAGCTTCAAGAAGCTTCCGCTCCTGAAGCCATTCAATCGAATCAGCTTAATACAGTGCGCCGTTCAAGTGCGTGACGATCCTCATTGGATAGCTGTAACAGTATTTTTGCCATATGCGTAGATTTAGCAAAGTTGAAATCGGCTTTACTAAAATCAGGCCTTGGGCAAGTTTCACCCTAGTCTTTATCACTAATGTCTGTATTGCGGGATTAAATGAAACAACAGATGCAGCACACCGTCCTGAGTATGATTGTCTAAGTGAATAGTTTATTCGCCATAAAATTTTTGGCATTTTTAATCAATCGACAAAGTACTTTTATTATGGTGGCAAAGACCGCATCTGATTTTATTTCACCAAATACGTTTTTATCAGTTTGATGGCCTTTATTTATGAGGATGTACTTGCAAATATAAGACTTGCACGAGCTGTGATCGCGGAAAACGTGAATAAGTGCATTGAAAAGGTCTTGTTTTAAATCTATAACTTTTTCAGCGAAAGATTTTTCATTTTGAGAATCAATGTGATTTATGGCACCTTTCACCGATCGCCGTACGCGTAGCACGTTTTGGAGCTGTATTTTTTGGCATTTTAATTGGTAACATGTATTTCTTGATAATTCATCTAATCTTGTACAAAAGTTTCTGAGGAGGTGGTTAGAGCACTCTATCTTTTCGACAATAAGTGCGGCATATGGTTTGGTATCCAGAACATTTTTGTAGGTGCTGGAATCACCATTAGCTATGTGTTTAGAATAAATAAAACCTTGAGTTGCTTTTGAAGCCTTCTACTATGGCAGTTGACTACATACCGCTAGATGATCGAGTGTAATTTTTATATCATACATGCTCAGAAATACAAACTTGAAGTAAAGTTTGCGCTTCTGAGCTCGCCCGCAAACCATAGAGTTTTTATTTTTAACAGTCATGTAGAGAACTTTTTTAGTTCTGTAGCCAATGATATTTGCAGCTCCTGAAAAGGTCGTATAGTTTTTCCTGTATGACCCCTTACTCCAATACGCATCAGATACAACTGTTATCGTCGGTACGCTATCTGCATTAAGGTCATTATTTTTTTCAGCCAGTTAATATTTTTATTTTGTTGCTTCCTCTATGCTTTTTACTTTGGCCAGTTCCCAGAGTTCACATACTTTAGCATGAAATTTGGCATAAAAATGTTCTGACATGCAGGGTATATCAAGAGAAGTTTTGACTTGCTCCAGGGCACTGAATCCCATATCTATACACTTAATTACTCACGATATTTTGATTGAGTGCAAGTTCCTTGCTGTTTCTAGGTTTTCAACAATTTTCCAATCTTAATTTTGCATTACACATATTGCATACTATGAAACAGGAGGACTGAAAACAATTTCTATATTCTCCATTGATTTTTAAATTACTGAAGTTGCAACCAAATGGAGAGTTGTGGTGAGTAAGTTCTTGGTTTAAACAAGTACCCGAATTGTGGCTTTGCTTTCATTTGTGTTTTCCTTTTCTGCTATAAGTTCTTTCTTGACCATAAGATTACATGTAACCTGAAAAACATAGGCCTATAATAATAAAGTGAGTTTGATAAGAGTAGGTACCTTTGATTAAATATATGTTTATAATCAAAGGTAAATATTTACGTTTTGAAGTTCTCTACCGTCTTGATTACTTGATTACTTGATTACTTGTATTGATTGATTAGCAACTGACGAATAATTGTGAACGGAACATTGCATTTACATTAAAATTATAACAGTAACATTAAACATACCTGTTTGAGATATTTACCTATTTGCGTTTGTACGTTTGTATTGTGTTTCGTACATTTGTTGCTCTGCGTTCGCATTACTCTGTACAGATTCGACTCGAAATTTGATTTTTTTCCAATTTTCTTATTTGCCAGTAAGTATAACCAATGACATATAGACATGATACACAATACAATACTGACATAAGTCTAAAAAAAACTTCAAAACAAAATTGATCTCATTAATATTAGTAATTAGACCCATTCTGCTTTGAAGTTTCAGACCTAGTAATTTAATTAGAGCAATATTTTTTTCTGCGCAATGTGCAATGTGCATCAGGCGTTTGTGTTAAAAATTGAAAAGTCTCAATATTTTTAGATTTATACTTTTAAATTAAATTAAACACCGGCTAAACCCTGCACGATGTAAATACAAATATTGTCATATGAAAATTATTGTTCTAGACGTAAAATCTACTATCTTTTCGAAGAAAAATGTTTTTAAGATTTCATCTGACACACAACATATATGTATCGTTTTTTAATTTTATATGTATCTGTTTCGAATTCCAACTTCGGCGGAGATCTTGTGCAAGGATCGACCTAAACTATACAAATACTTTTGAATTATTTAATTAATGCAGCGCACAGTACTACTCATTTGAAAATACGTCAAATCCCACAATTTCGTGCAGTACCTTCTTAATAAGTCCTTTTTGTTATTATTATATTATTTCTACACACTATAAATGTGCTTCTAGCTATTTAGTTGTTTACTATTATGTTATCTTGTGTTTTATATGTTATTGTAACTAAACAAATTTAAATAAATTTATTATATCAATGGCTCATTGAAATATCGGCACAAACATAACTTAAAGAACAATATTTATGGTTTTTACGTGCCGATGTTTTCAATATATTTTTAAGTTCTTTTGTGAGATGTCTATAAGCTATTAGTTTTAACCAACACTTGGCTCGTAATAAGTAATTGTGATTAATATAACCGTTTTCACAGACTAATTTGTGATGTAGATGAATGACAAATGACTAAAAAATATGACGGAATTATTATATGACGGAAGCTAGACTGTGTGTCGAGTCCGGATCGTGGGCAGTGCTGACGGCCGACATGGCGACAGTACTGGAAATGGGCTCCGCTCCTCGGACCAGCTGTTCGTGACTGCTCGTCAGACCACCACCATACTTAAAACTCCTGCGTAAGCTGGATCTAATACTTTTCGCGGAGTCGCTCTTTCTAACGAATGATCTCCGAAGATAATCTCTAGTGAGTGATAGTGAATTACGCGAAGTGGAGGATCGAGGTCTGGAAGTAACTCTTGAATCGATTTCGTCGGTGATAGTTATCGAAGGTGGATCAAATACGCCGCTGTATTCAGGCGGTTGAGATTCGAGGGACACTAGAGCGCCATGTTCGACTGTCTCGCTCACTGTGATCGGCAACTGCGTCGTATCCTCGGCTGGCGGTTGCTCCGTGCGTGATGTCGTTATTCTATAATTTTTAATATTTTTGAACATTATGGGCAGTTAACATAATGAGCTACTAATTAAGCTCTTTTGGTCTGTTCACTTTCTTTTCGATTTGTTATACTGTACTGTACAGTTGATTAAGTTTTATATTCAGGTCGGTCAGGAAACAAATAAACATCTAATGTGACAGTGGTAGAAGTTAATTCGAACAAAATTAAAGAGCCAATTTTTTTCAAAACCAATACGAGGAAATTTTTCTACATGATTTTTTTATGTTCTGTAGAAGGCTTTTGCATGTGTGCACAGATCGTAAACTGCACACAAATGTGTAATAATTGACATACACACACATACAACACACCACAATTTGTTATTTGTTTCAGTAATCAAAATAATCTAGACAGGCACCGTTTGCTTGTAATACACTAGTGCACAGAATGAGTATATATTTTCGATAGAATACTGCTTACTGAGACACTGGTTTTCCTTGTTTACGAGGCAGCTTAAACATTATATAGATGTTCTGTCTAATATTTATCTTTATACTAATTTTGAATTTAGATTTCTATCCTAGCACTACCTACCTTTTGTGCATTTAAGACGCGATTTATAAAGAAGAGACTTGGTGACGACGCTTGGCAGTGGCGGATATTCAAAAAAATACAATATGGTGTTAATCAATGATAAAGAAACATTATATAAGGCCGCCATAGTATGGGTCACTATACGATCGCGGCCTTTTCATGCTATTATCTACTGTTGCTGCATTTTCACTACTAATTACGGATTCTACTCATGCTTTCCATCAGAGTAGAGTCAGTTTGGCAGGTTCCTCTTTTATATATATGACTGCATAGTTGGATTAGTGGTTTAAGCGATCGTCACGCCGCTGTCTCCTGCGCCAAGTGTTATGGGATCAAATCCCACACTTTGTGTGATCCACACAATGACATACATGATGACACAGGACGTATATTCCTAATGTCTTAAATTCTTTAACGTTTCGTGCATAAACTATTTATGTTTAACTAGCTTTCGCCCGCGGCTCCGCCCGCATGTATGTCGGTTATCGCGGTAAAAAGTAGCCTATGTCCTTTTCCAAGTTCAGTTCTATCTTCATACCAAATTTCGTCAAAATAGGTTCAGTGGTTTAGGCGTGAAAGCGTAACAGACAGACAGAGTTACTTTCGCATTTATAATATTAGTAGGGATGAATGTGAGGGTGTTACCGTCTGAGCGTGCGGAAGCTGCGGCGTATGGTGTTGAGCAGCCTGGCGCCGGTGGCCGTGGAGTAGGAGGGCGGGGGAGTGTACTTGGGAGGGGGGTCGGGCGGGGGGGCCGCCTCCAGCGCCGCCGCCCGCACCCCGCCGTCCCCGCCCACCCCGCCGTCAGACACACCCGCACCCAACGTCGGCCGGTACAGGTTTTGGATGCGCTGCCAAATGTTCTTCGTATTGTCATTGTGTACTTTATTGCCACATCTTTAGCTCCAATATTCATTATATTTTAAGTCTCAAGAAAAAAATCATCATCATCATCATCATCATCAACAGCTTTTAACAGTCCACTGCTGGACATAGGCCTCTCCTTTGAAAGGAGGTTTTGGCCTACTATACCACGCTGACCAGCAGACGGGTTGGTAAAGGGTTTGTTTAGAGTTTTCCTTCTTTTGGCAGTGATGTTAGCTGCTTATTTTGTTCCTTTAGTCACCTCTTACGACACCCGTGGAATGAATAGGGGTGGTGACACTTTGTATTCTTAATCCGTCACCACACGGACGTTTACTTTAAGAAAAAAATCTGTGTCATGTACTACTGTACGGATAGCGTTGTGGTTAAAGCGGTTACCTCTTCCTATTGCGCCGAAGTGCTGTAGGTCCGATCCCAACATGGAATAACTTGCTGATCAACAGATTGTTGTTCTAAATCTAACTTTCTTTGAGTTCGTTTTATGTACCTTTGTTCGTAAAGTTGCCCACGACACGAGCTTTTTTCTACCACAGGAGTTATCTTTTAACCCTATATTTACATACACTAAAGAATAAGAACTGGCACCTACGATACAATAAAAAAAATGGAACTGAAAAAACAATAAAAACAACGCTTGCATTAGCGCAGGTGTCATCGATAATATACAATTAATCGCTCATACATACTGTTATAACATTTCGAATTCGTAAAATACTTTAAAATCGTTACTACTATAAAAAAATCACTAGAATATATTCGATTTTTTCATAGATTTCATTTAAAAAAAGTAGTAATCTATCTATACCACAATGATTACAACCAAGCGACTTTAGAGTACACCGAATACCACACAATACAAGACAAATTATGTTTTCATACAATTGTAGACTGTTTACACTTACAAGTGACTTACGTGTCTAATCCTCTTTAACGAAGCTGTTATCAGTGTGCTAAACATTATATCAACACGTCAAGTGCTCTAATGAGGGTAGCCTACTACAAAATTAACAGGTAACGTGTCAACAGAGAGATTATGTCGTATTATGTCGTCATATTAAATACTATGACATACATAATTTTAACAAAAAAACCGACTACAAAAAATAGTACATTGTTCACCGAGGGAGGAAAGGAATCGATTACTAGCGAGGGAGCAGTTTGTGGCCCGAAGGCGCAGCCTAGGGCCACAATACTCCCGAGGCAGGAATGGGACTTTCACCCGAGTGCTACACAGTGCTTTATACTACACCTGTGAGGAACATTTAAAGTATTTATAAAATAAAATCAAAACGTAAGACACCATGTAAGACACAATTTAGCTTAGAATTTGACATAATATTTATAAATATTTCGCGCTTCTTTTGTTTTTTTTTATTCTTCACAAAAGGATGTCAGTGGCACGGAGATTCCATATTTAAATTATATGAAAACTCTTTGGGCAGGCGCGCGCCATAGATAAGATAACACATGAGAAATGAAAATTCATACAACTTTCTCTCCCGCTAAAATACGTTAGAAATGGATTTTCATACATTTTTTCCTCCCGCTTATTTAGGTCAAGGAAAAGACTAACTTTCTCTTTTCATTTTCAGGGAATATTGAATACTGTTCCGATCAGGTGTAGTATAAAAATATTTTTCGAGTAACCAAATCGTGACAGGCGTGCCTATGTTATTTGAGTACTTCCTTCGATTTCTCAAGGACCCTATCACCAGATTCTGGTTTCCTTATCATGAGACACCAGGCTTGAGGCACCAGCTTTCAAATAATATCAAAATCGGTTCACCAAGTCGAAAGTTCTGACGTAATAATTATAGAAAAAAATACATTCCAATTGAGAAACTCCTACTAAATAATCTTTGGACCTAAATAATCTTATGCTGAAAAAATTAGGTTACAAATCAAGATAAATGTTTTTTTTTGTAATTCCTATTTAGTTTAAAGTTGAAATATGGTACGCAATGTGTCTTAGTGGAATAGATTGAAAGAGTTTTCTTTCTTAACTGTACAATGTTTTGCGTTTCTAGTTTTCCCGTTATAATTAATGAAATTTTAGGAAATAAATGAAATGACATGCTTAGACCTGTAGTTTTTACTTTTGTTTCCACGCTTAACTATTGTGCAACTTTTCAATAAATTTTTAGTCATTAAAGTTCTTGTTCGAAAGCTTCATGGCTATGGCCCGCATACATCGGACTTCCTATTTATACCTAATTCTATGGTATCTTCTCGATCACTCAGTGGATAAATAATAAAATACACAAGCTTACCGGTTCTTCAATACAATCGTGTGTTCCATAATCCTTGCAGCAATGAACGAATAATTGTATGTTAAAATAAGATTGACTTTGTAAGTATAAAGTGGTTGTAATATAAGGTTCAGATAACTTACGTCTAATATATCAGGCGGTCCTTTACTCATGTATCGCCAGGTCTGTATGAAGGCTGCCACGGGCACTACAAGCAACGAGCCTTGCTGCATCAGTACCGCCACCTGGCGGCTCCACACCGGCCAGTAACTAATACAAAGAAAAAAACACTATACATTTTGTTTTTAGACCTTAAATGGATCATAATTTCCTTTTGTTGTTTTTAAAAAGACTAGGATTAAAAACACATCGACGGCAGGAATCGGAAATGTCGTACCTCAAAAATTTCACCAAAAAAACACCGTCGAATGGTCTGTGCCTCATTACGTGAGGTAGAGAAAAATATTTTTCAAATTTCACGTTTCAATCTTTATCATACGTCTACGAATTTCAATTTTTGAAATTCTTTTTTGGTTTTTGTTTAAAGATATAATAGGTGTAGTAAAATGAAAATCCATTTTTTTTATTTATTATACAATCGAAGGTTGAAACTGAGTAAACTAATCACATTACTGTCAGAAAAGTTTTTAGTACAAAATGTCTTATTTCTAACGCCATTCAGTGGGACCCAATCGGACCTATACAAATAACTAAAGCAATCTATTGGAAAAATAATAGATTTAATTTTACTGCACCCCTATTTTGAGATACGACAGTCTGAGATGACTGGCGTTGGATGGATGCGGACTGCTCAAGATCAGAATGGTTTGTGCTCTTTGTACAGCAATAAGCTGAACAAACGATGTATTGCGAACATATCTAGTATTGGAGGCGGCAATCACATACATTAGACTTAGAATAATCATATCTAATGGCCGTTTTTACAAACGTCCCCTTTAAAGGGTCACTTAGAAAGAGTTAGGGTTTACCTAGCTAGTGATATTTTCGATTTCACCAACCTTTAGGGGTCATCTAAGTGCTTGGATTTCTCTTAAAATAGCGGCTACCAAGTTAAGAGGCACATAGTAAAAAGACGGTTTAAGTAAAATTGGTAAAATAGAATCATCATCATCATCAACAGCCTTTAACAGTCCACTGCTGGACATAGGCCTCTCCTTTGAAAGGAGGTTTTGACCTACTATACCATGCTGGCCAGACGGGTTGGTAAAGGGTTTGTTTGAAGTTTTTATTCTCTTTGCAGTGATGTTAGCTGCTTATTTTGTTCCTTTAGTCGCCTCTTACGACACTCATGGAATGAATAGGGGTGGTGACACTTTGTATTCTTAATCCGTCACCACACGGACTTAGAAGACACGAAAATAGAATAATTGTATATAATTCTTACCCGACTTGCTTTCTCCAGGTATATAGTTGACGTTGATGCCCAACTCGGAAATCCATCACACATATTGCCTGAAAACAAACCAATCATAAGCGAGCAGCAATGTCTTAGAATATAACAAAATTTCTTATCAAAAAGAAGGACAATAATTAAAATATTTTTCTTTAAATGAGAAAAATTAATTAAATGAAAAATAAAAAACCTATGGGCTATAACTGAGGAGGTTGTCGCCAGTGTGACGAGCTACACAATTTATTACGGATATACAGGGTGAATTTTTGAAACGGGACAGTAAGGACAGGTACCTTAACCGTTATAGTTATAATAAAACGCTTTAAGAAGACTATCCATATTTTTTTAAGATATTCTGAACTGCATTTACAGATTTTGGAAATATGTACAGCAAGCAAGAAAATTGACATTTTAAACAAAAACTTTTTTTGATGCTAATCGATCCTGTTTCTTATAAGGATCAAAAGACTCTATTGGACCGACTGAGGTTTGAGTACTAGAAATGTCAGAAATCGCAAAAAGCTTTTCCCATACATTTGTACGGAAGTAAATCATTTTAATATGTATTGTAGACACAGACAAACATAACTTACATTTGGATAATCTACGAATTAAATTGCTTAAAATGTCGGCCGTTTTAACAAATACATAAGTTTACTCATTTTTGTACTGAGCTAGTAGCAGCCGATAATTTTCTTGATCATAATTTAAAATTCTTGTTTGAAAATTGTGGATAGTCTCCTGACTATCCACAATTTTTTAAGATATTTTGAACTGAATTTACAGATTTTGGAAAAAAATGTACAAAAATTAAGGCGGGTACCTTAACCGTTATAGTTACAGGAAAACGCTTTTAGGAAAAAGCGTTTTCCTGTAACTATAACGGTTAAGGTACCTGCCCTTACTGTCCCGTCTCAAAAATTCACCCTGTATAATAATTACACTTTTATACCAGCTTATTATTCTTAGCTTATCAAAGCCCATCTATTTTAAGTATTATATTCAAAATTTGATAAGCTTTGATAAGCTAAGAATAAAAACAATTAAGTACCTACCATGTTTGTCAGGCAGTTCGTAAACTTTAAAGAAATTAACTATTTACAAAATTTCGCGACATTTACACATAGCTTTTGTTGTATAGCGGGGCTTATTCGAAAATTATTTAAAAAGTTACGATACCTTCTATATCACCGCTCCAAGTCTCGGCTCGTTAAACTGCCATCACGAGCATAGTAACCAGTTCGAAACGTCGGGATATATATCGTAACCTTTTAAATAACTAGATAAATCAACTACAATCTTCTGTTAGATACATCAATCAACACGCCATAATGTCATATTATACGTCCCGAAGCTGGCCGAGTGCGGGTTGGGGACTTTGGTTAGTTGCATACTTACACACAATAAAACAGGAAGTATAACGGTCCAAGTGAAGCTAAGGAGAGCAGCTAGAGTAGCAGAGAGTCGAGTTCCAGAAGAGTACAGCGCTCCTACGACCACGTCAGGTGAGTACGGACGTCCTCGCACTACGAATACACCGCAAGTCATCACCACTTGAATCACGCAATGCCACCAAGACCCCACCCATACGTAATCTATAAAATGGACTATGCGAATACCAGCCTGAAAATTAAAAAAATAAAAAGTTCATAACTGCCTCGTTGGTCTTCTAGTGGATAGCGTATGCGACTGCTAATCAAGAGGGTCTTAGGTCGGGTCAAAAAGTGTTTTTTGGTTTTTCTTAGGAAATTAATAGCAGTCCGGAGTTTGGAAGTTTGGCGGTGATTCACGCCCGTGCCTCGGAGAGCACGTAAAGCCGTCGGTCCCGGTTGTCATGAACATCTATGGCAATCGTTATTGGGAAGTCAGTGCCCTCAAATTTACTGACTAGTTCAACCTTCGAATTTCAGTTCTCCTTTAGGGTTGCGAAGGTCCGATGGCAGTCGCTCCGTGAAAAAACCGATATTCAGGTAAAACCAGTTGAACTAGTAGCCGACCCCAAATAATATTGGGAATAAGGCTAGGAAGAAAGAGAAAAAGTTTATGTCATTAGCAGTTTTAGAATTTGTTGTTTAACCTGGTTTAGGTACAATTAGGGTTAAGCAGATAAAACTTGATAACTAAACAGATATTATAGTTTGTATCGTCTGTATAATGTTTGCTTAATGATATCTTAATCCTGTCAAAGTAGGTTCCATTGGCAATTAATATTAGTATACTAGCACATCGTTCTTCTTTCCTAGTACCAAAATTACTATTATTAATTTTAACATTGTAAAATATATAACAATGCAGTAAATAATTATGATTTATTAAACAATTACTCGTTTCAGGTATCTTACAGGTACAGCATCGAATCAATGCAGGATGGTTTAAGTGGCGGCAGGTAACGGGAACTATTTACGACCCTAAGTTTCCTTTAACGTTAAGGTGAAAAAAATATAAAACGATCATCAGACCTGCCGTCCTGCATGGATCTGAGTGTTGCCCAACAAAGAAAACGGAGTAGAGACGCCTACATGTGGCTGAAATGCGAATGTTGAGATGCTTAAGTGGTGTGACCAGAATGGACAAGGTGAAGAATGACAGAAGAAGCCTGAAAGTAGCACCATTAGCTGAAAAGTTGAGAAGCAAGAGATTATCTTGGAATGGACATGTGATGCGTAGAGATGAGCAAAATGTAGTGAAGAAAGTTTTAAGTATAAAAGTTGACGGATATAGGACGACGAAAGGAAAGGAATAAACAGTGAACTGACGAGTAATAGAGAGAAATGGAAGAAGAAAATTTATTGCACCGTCCCCAAATAAATTGTGGAAGAGGGTAGAAAGATGATGATTAAACGACTACTCGTAGCTGAGTACCTAAGTTACTGCTTATATCATCAGTTTTCTGGCAGTGAAAGTCGGTTCAGCTGTTACAAAGATTACTAGGAATAAACAGATGGATAGACAGAAAAATAATTTGCTTTTAGGTATATACTTTTACACTACTTTTATCTCAGATTACAAAAGAAAGCCAGATAGATCGTAAAGAACACGACAATGAAGCTACAAAGCAAATATGAATTAAAAAGCGAATACATTCTCGCGCCAGTGTTTGACAAACCGCCATATTGTGTACACGTCACGAGTGATTTTTTATTTTAATTTCAAAATGCCGTCTTGCATCATTAAACACTGTAGGAATAGTTCCCAGAAACAAAAAAAAATAATATAGAATATCTTTTCACATGTAAATACAGATTATTTAGTTGTTATAACTATTTATTTACCCGATAATTTTAATTGTGTGTCGGAACACAAAACCTCAACCGTAGTTCGACTGTGATACCAGTTTTTGTGAATTTTTTTTTCCCTTTAATTAGGGAAATTACTTATTAATCCAGACATTAGTGGACCTCATTTCTATATTTAGGGACTTGGTTCCGAACCTTATCTGAAAGTATTCTTTGGAGATACAATTATTTCTGATAATTATTACATAGGAACAATTTGTGGATGTTTCTACAAATTGCAACTTGTGCTTCACATCATAATTGAATGGTTGAGAATGATCAATAGTACGAAACTTGATTCCCAGGTACTTACCGTATAACTGCAGAATATGAAAAAAAATACGTCACTCGAATTTCATGATTTTTTTGCCCCTCCCCCGTCCTTGTCACAGTTGATCACATTTGTGAGACGTCCCCCCCCCCCTCCCTAGTGGTAAGCCACATTGCAAATGTATATTTAAAAATGGTTAAATGAAAACAGGTTCCGGAATCAGTTTTATTTCCATTAAATTATCTATTTTTTAGTAAAATTAACATCAAATCAAACAATTAACAAAACAAAAAACGATTAATTATCTAAATTAAAGAACAAAAAATCGGCAAAGTGCGTCTCAGGCCACGCATATGATAGGGTTCCGTAGTTACCCATAATGATAGGTAGATTTAAAATCGTGTCCAATATATAATTGTTATGTTTACTTAATTTTCTTTATTTTTGTACGAAACGAAACGCAAAACGACAATATTATAAAAAGTTAATGGAAAATAAAGGTTGCTAAGAGTTTGCACAGTATGTAACAGTAACTGAAATAAAAACCATAATTTTTAAAGTTTTTTAATATTAAAATACCCTTTTTTCAATTTTAATGTTTATCAAAAAAAGGGAACTTTTTACAGCGTATGGTATCATTACACGCACACAGATGTACGTGTTCCTACAGTGTCTCTGGCGACTGTCACGCACACTAAAATAATCAATCGGCGTCATGTTATTTGACGAGCACGTTCCATCTGGCTTTCTTTTAATAATCTGAGACTTTTATATGCATTTAGTAAAACTGTTCATTTGGCATTACAAACAGACACATTTTATTCTTTTGTATAGATTATAATTATGACATTTCGCTCCGTCCCAAGAAAATATCAGGGTACATTTTGAATTAATACATACATAAAAATACTTGCTTTCGCTCGCGGCTCCGCCCGCGTAAGTGCGTTATCGCGGTAAAAATTAGCTTTATCCTTTATCAGGCTCTAGAGTCATAGAGTCCAGACTCTGTGTATTAAAATTCATATAAATCGATTCAGTAGTTTTGGCCGTGTAAGCCGAACAGACAGACAGAGTTACTTTTGCATTTATAATAAGTATTAGTAAAGAGTAAGGATATTTATTTACATCAGTACTTAGCAGTAAGCCCATGGCCAGTCCAAAGACACAACTGAAAAACGTTATGGTTGTCTCCCAAATTTTAAGCGCATCCGCGTTGATGGCCATAATGCCAGTTATAACGCAGTGCCATATAGCCAGTTGTTGTGCAATGCCGAACATTATCAGTATGAAGTAAAATATAACAGCCCATGCTGGCGATAGCTGAAACAATAAAATGACAATTTAGTGTCATCCTTATTGACGAGGTTTTATAGTTCTGATAAATTGTTATGAATATATAGCACTTCATCTCATCGTGACACCAGAACTTCATTTAAAAAATAATAGTTTTAAAAAACTAAACAAACACGCTTTTTAACTAAAATGTTGAAAATAATTTTAATGTAAAAAGCGTGGGGCGACGTTATTGAAATATTTTCAGAAAGCACCCACGCTTTATTACATAAAATTATTTGCGTGTTTAATTATTTGCGCGTATACTTTAAGCGTATTTGTTTAGCTTTTTAAAACTATTTTTTTTTCTAGACTAAAAAAGACTAATACTTTTACTGTTTTTTTTTTGTTTTTTTTTTCAAATTAGTGTATTGTCATCGTTCCTTGATAAATCTACAAAGTTTGAACGAAATCTGGCCGTTTAAAGTGGGTCAAAATCGCACTACAAACAAACATACAGGTGAAGCTAATATAAAGCGTGTAAAAACATCAGAGAGGGCAATCTGATTGTATTTTGCTAACAAAGATGGGTAAGAAACCGATAAAGTAACTTTGAATAAGCAATTTTAATTTGTATCACTTATATTTTCATTCTCTACGAGTAAACAAACACGTCATTTGATATAACACACATACACTTCAATAATATTTATTCGTATAAATGTATAGATGAAGCACAATACATTGTAACTACAAAAAATCAGACCTGAATTGTGCATCGTAAGTTTTTAAATAATTCTAGTGACAACTGTCACAGAGATCAAACTTATTGGTCTGGTGGTTAAAGTGTATGCGGCTGTTGATCAAGAGGTCTCGGGTTCGAATCCGGGTGGGACCAAATTTTTGTGTGATCCATAAATATATCTTTCGGAGTCTGGGTGTTTCATATGTCTAATATGTACTTAAGTTTAAAAAAAAATATGTTTATGTATTTATATCAGTTATCTAGTACCCATAATACAAGCATTGCTTAGTTTGGGTCTAGATGATGTTGTGTGTAAGATGTCCGAAAATATTTATCTAATTATTATATTTTAAGGACTAAAATATCAGTACCATCTCAGTATACCTAATCTTATTTCAATCACATTGAGAACTATAGTGTTTTATAAAACACCACTTATTATCTGGCCTTCACTTCAAAAATTAAACTTACATGTTAATCACTATCATCAATAACAGGAAATAGTTATTTAAATAACTATTTTTTTTTTAAATATTGTTACCACTTGTTTTATTTGGAGCAAGGAAGTAACAGAATTAATTAATTAAAAAACTTACGGATAAAAAATTATATTCGAAAAGAAAAATACTATAAGGATATTTACGATATTATAATTTCTACTACAAATTATTCATTAGTTTTTTACATTTCCTTGATAATAAAATTCTACTTTTAAGTTATTTTAAGCCACATTTTATTTCAAAACGTGTCACCTTTTTATATATGTATCTCTAGGTTGTCCGTGGGCTTTTTTGAAACGTGGAATTAAAATAGTGCTTGTTACAAGGCCTACAAAAACTTCAATAATATGATATTTACGAGTAGCTCACTGCAAAACATCTTTTCAAACAAGAGGCTTATAGCCAGCAGCGGACCATTAAAAGCAGTTGATGATAAGACTCACTACATTAATGATTCCACAATCCACCTCTAGCAAAGTTGCAATCGTGTTTTGTTTTATTATATTCTATTCTTTATTCTATTGTTTCATAGGCTAATATTTTGTTGTAATCACGTGACTGAGTGACAGAGTGCTTTTGGCCTACTGTAGCGCCCTGACCAGACGTTTAGGATTTGTTTCTAGTTTTAGTAATATTTGCAATGCTGTTACTATGAGTAATTTACTTTCTAAATTGGCTTTTATGATTCACGGAATAAATAGCATTGGCAATACTCTTCTATTTTTAATCTGTCACCACATTAATAGATTTTGTAGTTATATGAATAAATAAGTTGTATTTAGGTGCGCGTTCATTGGCCAACGCAGGATGCACGGCACGCAACGGATGAACGGATTTGCCTTGCTCAGAAATGCCGGCATTCGGTGCGGGCGGCACGGATAGTGGATGCAGCACTATGTGCAATCTTACAAAGCAAAATAAAATACGTTGCGTGCGGTGCGTCCGGCGCGGGTCAATGGACGCGTTCAATTTAGTCTCACAAAAAGCCTTTGCATAATATCGTGTACCTACTGCATTTTGGAATTTGAATTGGGAGCGCTATTTATTTTTCGTGAGAGTCATATTAGTAGACGTAAATACTTCAAACTTACCACATTAGCAGGCAATACCGCAAGAGTAGCGGGTACGATCTGTGTTGCAAGCTGCAACGGTTGCCATCCGCTAAGTGACCGTGCAGTGATACCATTCTTCCAAGTGGTCACCCCAACTAAGCTGCCATAGTGGCCCATATAGCGAACTGGGGTAGATACCATGTTACTGGGCATTGGCTCCGACAATGGCCATAGGAATTGTGTTGATTTCACAGTCTCTGTAAATATAAAAGGGTGGATATTAGAACTGCTCACATTAAAAGATCTCTTTTAAGATATAAAAAAGCCATTTAGGGAAGGAGAAACAAATCTTTTCTAACCTCACTTTGGGGAGAGAAGTCACGGCTAACATCACTTAATATTTTTCAATAAGAAACAAACTAAATTGTTTAATTTCACTGTAATTCTAGACTTTCTTTCAATCTTAAATGCAAATCTTATCATTCGTAAATAACAATACTAAGCATTTCTTTTTTTAGTTTACTTCTTATAAAACGATTTTCATGTTTTAGCCTGCGGCATGAAAATTTTATGAAAAGTAAAATCGAGCGAGCGTTAACTAAAATTGAAGCGTTAAGGCGCATTTTCATTGGTCGTTAGAGCCCGCATGCGGGGTACGGGAGATTTCTGTTCAAGCATGCCATAGGGCCAAAAATGGCGTTTTATCAGCATAATATTGTTTTTAATATTAACTACGATTAATAACATCAATTTTTGTTTGTTTGCTGGCCCTATGGCATTCTTGAACAGAAATCTCCCGTACCCCATATGCGGGCTCTAACGACCAATGAAAATGCGTCTTAACGATGCAGCGCTTTTTCATTAGTTATGTGGTCTAACAAACTATTAACACAAACAGCGCTTCGCATATTATTAGGGATAGTTTCCTCGGGACCAAAATTACGGAAGCTAATTTCATTCAACGTAGTACAAGTGCGCAACGACGTAACGTGACGTAAATTCAAGTCGTGCGTCGGAGCTGACGCTAATTTGTGATGCTTGTTTTTGGACATATCGTACCTACCTATCAAATATATTCGAGAGCTGACATATAAAGCAACCCACGTTTTTCATAATCCAAAAAACATTGGTATTATTATACAACTTTTATTTTACTAATTTTTTAGGTCGACTCTTCAACAAAGTGTGCATTTCTTGAAGGTTCTACCGTAGTTTTTATGATCACTAACCATTGACAATGCATTAAATAATAAGAATTAATAGATGTTTAATGAAAGCTATTAATTACATTATCCATTAGGTGATTACCCACATAAAATATGCCTAACTGAGTTAATTACGAGTTCAATTATAAAAAAAAACTGTTGGTCTTTGACGCAATGAAGAAGAAATGACATTTAATTGTGGGATTTTGATCTATTGAATTTGTTAACCTATTTACTAAGGCTCCACTGGCCGTCGGTCAGTCCGTCCGTCCGTCTGTCTATCACCAGGACAGACGGAATAATAATAGTAAGAAAGTTGAAATTTTCACAGATGATGAATTTCCAGAAAACAATAATAACAAATTAAATATTTATTTATTCATATAAAGCTGTTTTATTCGAAATAAATAACAGCAATAGGTAGGCACTTGAAATATATAGATAGATATAGATATACGGAATAGATATAGAGTTAAGGAACTCTACCGCCCGGAGTCTGAATCGTATTTGGCCTATTTTTGCTTGTAATGACCAAGCAATTTCATAGATACATCTGTTATTAATCCATGCTTCGTTACCATATAAAATCAAACAGTCCTTTTGATCCATACTTTTTTGACATCAATTTTTTTTCGATATATGACCAAGACTATATAATAGTGCATACAATAGGTGTATGTAAGTATAGTACATTATCACACCAATTTTTATAATGCTCGCTTCGTCCCTGTTTTAAAGGCATTCACTAATCGACAGTAATATAAAATTTCAAGGTGTTTTGTGTCATCATTACATATTCATGCTCATTGTGATACTCAATAAATACATAATACAGAGAAACCCTGACATATTGTTAGTAATTATTATGTGGTGTAAACGATGTAGGTTATACCAGAGTTAGTATTGCAAAACCATCAGTGAAACTTCAAATTAATCGAAGTATTTTTCACTTCAAATAAGATGAAGTTTCAATATTAAATTCTCGATTTAATACATATAAACACGTTATCTCATGCTTTAATTCAAGTGTCACATTTAATATTTTATATGTGGAAGTGTACAAAATGAAAGTAGGTACTGTAAAAACTTACCAAAACTACCCGGTATGTAAGCGTAGCCGTAATTTTTCAATATCTGCACGCAAGTGTTTGCTAGAAACGAACCCAGTAACAACACAGCGAATGTAAATGCCACTATACACGCGCTTTCCTTTTGAAGTATTACACTAGTCTTATTTTTTGAGTTTTTATGTGATGTTAGCTGCATTATACAAGCGCCTAGAAGGCCCCAAGTGAGAAAGGTTTCTTGGGCAGCTGCAGCCCAACTCTGAAATTGAATAGTAAGAGAAATAGCAAGCTAAAGTCCTCAAAACATATCTTGATCTCGGTCACAATTGTCACTAGTGTCATTTTAGGTGTAAATTTATATGTATAATGTACGCTTTTGTCTGCAGCTCCACCCCCATGTATGTCAATTATCGCGAAAAAAAGTAGCCTAATCCTTCTTCAAGAAGCAAAGGATCTCTAAGCCAAATTCCATTGAAATCAGTATAGTCGTGAAAGCGTAAAACACAACTATAAGATTAACTTTCGAAAATATAATATTGAGTATGGCAAACATGGATTGCACTTTATTTGCGGTAAAACTGGCACGTCAAGAATAAAAATCTAGGTGATGCAAAATGACTTGTTCAGTAGTCATCCGTTACAGAGATCAAGCTATAGTTTAAGGACTGTAGGTTTTGACGACTGTAATGTAAAGATCCTATTTCTGTGATGTGCATTCCTGAGCTCCGCAGTAACAAGTCCTTGAAGATAAAAACCTATATAATTAGGGTACGTGCTATTATTCACAAATTGTAATGTTGAAAGTTTTCAATTATATTTTCAGCCCATTAGCCCAGTGCAAAATTTACTGATGTACCATTAAAGAATCGTGTAGTGTTTTTATTTTTTTGCTTCTGGTAGATTACTGCCTAATTGTTGGTGCAAGAGTGTCACGAACGGTTAAGGAAACTATCTTGTGTTGCACATGTCAACTTGGTATGGCTGCAGAGCAGTTGCAATTAAAATAAGCAAAACAAATAAAAACAAAAATAGGCAAAAAGAATACGTACATTACTATTAATAAAGAATTCGCTCCATTCAGTCTCCGAGAATATATTAATGACAGAATCGTATGGTATCAGCGTAAGTAATTTAGTACACAGCACGAGTGTTCCGCAGATAGGCAGAAATATCAGCATATATACAGCCTGCAATTATAATAATACATGTTATCATTTCGTGGGAAATTCAATTTGTATTTATAGTACCGCCTCTAATGTTTATTACCTTGCCGTAAGACCTCAATCCTTTGCTCAGTGAAACGAACACAATCATCCACACCACGGCTAAGTTGAAAGCTACTTGAAACTTTATTGTGCCAAAATACGAGCTATTGGACCCCAAGTTCTTTTGTAAAATTTCACCATGAAAATATTGGGGCAAAGTATCCTGAATCTTATAAGTATCGTTCTTTGTTACGGCATCTGCAAATAAAAAACGTTTCGATAACAACACTAGAGTTCCTCATTGTACAGCCAAAGCAGAAGTAATTATCGTCTGAATTAACGACCTTCAGTGACGTTTCCTGCATTGCAAAATAATAATCGTTGATGAAACACTTCATTGATTCACGGAATCGATAATGTAAATAAATATAGCTCACCTTCCAAGCTGAATTCGTGTGGTAAGGCCCATTTGTATCTGTCGTTTGATGTTATAAAAGAGTCCCTGAAGTAAACGAATATCCACGACAAGCCAATTATACTGTACATTCCGATAACAGCTTGCGTTATAAGTAAAGACACGCCAACGCCTTGAAATATTGGCGAAATTCGCCACATGTCTACGGGACCAGATTCCAATACTTGGCCCAAGCACATGTGTAATGTAAACAGTGGTATCCCGATTAACAATGACAGTATAAAAAACTGTATTATGAAGCTTGCTGGAACAATAAAAAACAATAAACATATTTACTCGTTAAACACTTTAGGCGACCGAATAAAATAACATTTATAGGGATACCTCCAAAATGAACACTGAATATGGCAAATCTAGATATATTAAATATTCCCACGGTACAGCTGAGGCACGCCAGCATGGCACTCATACGATGTGGCCAAACTCCAAAAGGGGGTTCTTCAGTCTCTTCAATTCTGTAAATATTTACTAAAATGAGTGTCAAGGTCACGAAGCTGTTATTCTAAAGAGAAGAAATTTATAACATATGATTCATTCATTACATCCTTATTCCATGACCTCATTTTTATGAGTGGCTTAAGTAATAAGCTAACAAAATTTCGAAGATTGCTATACTTTATGCGTAAGTAAAATGTGTGGTATTGTAAGTATAGACGTCACAGACATGCAAATGTAGATAAAATGTATCAGTACCTCTCATCCGTGGCACTTGTTACGTTCTGTGGGGCAGGAGCGACATTCAGAGATTCAGTTGAAGAACTAGATGCACTGGTACTCCTAGCAGTGCTCCTCGCTGTATTACGACCCGTCCAATCCCCGGCAGTTACGTCACTCTCCCCAGGAGACGGGAGCGATAAAGTCCGATTCATAAGTAAAGCTCGACGTCCGACAATGAGTGGTCCTGAAGCGCTGTCGCTGCTAAGGTTCGCGGCTGTTACTTGTAACTGTATTGGTGCACTTGTTGGTCTCATATTTATATTGTGTTCTAAGAATAGTATAACTGGTAAAGTTAGAGGCTCGCAAAACGAATCTGTATTTATCGCAGGTAGTACTATAGGATCTAATCTTCTCATTGAATTTCGGAGGTTGTCGTTTGCCGTACTCGCTCTCTCTAAAGTCGGAACCACAATTTCTCGATCACTGTCTGAGGGATCGGAAAAACTTTTACAGCGACCGAGACTCGTGACATTACTTCTATCGGATATATTCTGCGTCATGTTTATTTCTTCTACAGGTGAAACTAATGGTTCTGAACTAAAACATGTAATCACTTGAGTATTGTCATTTATAGAACTTTGGCCTTCAGAACATCCAGGATCCTCATGATTTTCACCAATACACTCCTTTATCTTACAAATGAGATCTTCATCATCGCTGTCAAAATTTTTAGTACCGTCATCTAGACATGCCAATAAAGACTTATCTAAAACTTCATCTAAATCATTCAATATATCCATAAACTGGACTAAGGCAGTCGCCTGAAATTCCTCGTCATTTGTGATGTCGCTTGTATGTGATGAGAAGTTGGAATCAGATCTGTAACATTCCTGTATCGATTTTTGTAGGTCTTCTTTCAAGTCATCTTCTTCCGATGTTTTGTCCAAGTCTTCACTATAGTGATCACTATCGTTGCTTTCAAAAACGCTGCTTGACCCGTCACTGTCAGCGCTGTTCCCCGGTACATTTTCATTGTGTTCATACCGACCGTCTTCTAAATTAACTACTTCCATCTTTATTGCATGACCTAAGTCATAGCCTGCTTGTCTGTTTGACCCTGAAACAACAATATCCATTATTTTTATAGTCTACCACTAAGAAAATCTGTAAGCTTGAATACAACAGGCACATTTTAAAGTAATAATCTTCCACAATTTTTCCATGGTTATACTGCTCACTGTGGGTTGTTATTATTTACATATGAATTAACTTGCTAATAATCTTAATTGCAGTATGGAGCTGTACGTCAATCTTAGCTTAATGTTAACACGGTAATGTGAACAAAGAGTAAATGTTTGTAACTCCATATACAGACTTTAATCAAAAGATTACTTATTTATTTGTTTACTTCTGGCACAAGATAGCAAGCATTAAAAGTTAATCCCAAGTGGTTGACAGATGATAAGAATATTTTGCCAAATGAAATATAAATAAACAATCAACAGAATTAACTACATATACAACAAACACAAAAGTATAGCATGCTTAAATAACAGTATCAGCGAGGTGACTCTCTCAACAATTCCTGATTTGATTTGATTGACAATTTAATTTTCAGTGTGATAATAAATTTAACAATTTGCTTCCATATCTGTGGGTTTTGTCAATGTTAATGTGATGAAAGTCATTTATTTTTAATAATATCACCACCGATGTGAACTTTAAGAAGCATCAATACGCAGCCATATTGTGGGTAACCATACTGTGTTGTCTGCATTCTTAACGAGTATGGTGACCACTACTCTGGGATTTTACTCATGCTTCCTATTAGGCAGAGTGGCGTCACTTTGGCAGGCTCATACATAGACTAAAATACTTTATACATGCTGGTATCCTCTTGCCTAAGATGGGCAGCAATGCTTCTGTAGTAAAATAGTTTTACAACAACATGAATTCATTATAAGCTTACATTTCTTTATTACTTGATAAATTATTTAATTAAATACTTTACTGATTAAAAAATTAATACTACATAAATTTTTAGAGGTTCTGGAAAGGTGATTCATATCTTCGCATATTTAATGCATGTCATATTAAGTATTAAATCACTTGCATAGTACAGGTATTAAAAAAAACTATTTTTTTTCTTTCTTTCTTTCTTTCTTACCTTACTTTCTTACCTGTCACACAACTAATAATTAAACTAATGACATAACAAATGATCATTACCTATAATAGACAGATTTATAAGCATACTGTGTATAGATTAAATTACCTACAACTATGTAAAGTACCTTACCCAATAATAAGATAAAATTATCAATAAGAACACTATTAATTTGTAATAAAACAGATTTCACAATAAAAGATAAGAGTACAAAGTGATCTCAAACATGTTTTGCTTTCAATTTCTGATGTCATTTCAATTCATAATAATGAATGGTCATTCTATTGAAAGTACATTTCAAAAATAGAAACATTTCAGATTGTTAGTAACTGCAGATTTATATAGGCGATCTTAAGACCTCGCTCCAGATAGATTTCTATCGAGTTGAAAGAATATTTCTATGACAAAAATCACATTTACATTTCCATCCAATTAAAAAAATATAGACAAATGTTAAGCATGAAATCAAAATTATCTTATTAATGTACTATTTTAGTTTTGTTAATATAGGCATACTAGAAGAAAGTCCGAACTTCCACCTATAAAACAATTTCAGATATGACAAATTGAAATAATAAATTATTCATTTAATAATCTAACATGTCAGAAAAATAAAATATAAATAATGCAGTTATTGGCAGTCATACACTAAGTTTACAATAAATTTAAAAAGAGATTTGACCCAAAGGAAACATTTGACAACACTTATAAAAGTTTTTTAGAACTACCCTTCTATGTAAGTATAACTAGCTGAGTCCCTCTTACCCGCAGTCATTGTTTTAAATCACAAGTAAACCTGCAGAGCGAAGCTTCTCTAAAACATTAGCTTATGTTACTCCTTTTATCATCAACTATCTGGTAATGAAAGCTTCGTCAGAATCAGTCTAGCTATCCCAGAGATTACAAACAGATACTCCAATTTTATTTATTTGTGTAAATAGAACATAGATATAAGGTAGATTGAACATAATTATACTAATTTTATGGTACTCAATTTATAATGACAAATTTAAAAACCAAACAAAAAAAATATTTCAGCACATACATTACTAATAATAGTAAATAACGAAAAAAGTCTGAGTAAGAACATTTATAGATTTTAATAAGACTTGGAAACAACGGAATAAGTACGACTAAATCGGTGGTCGACTTGGTCAATATTTAGCATATGACGAACATTACCGCAGACTCATTTTCATTACTTATTATTTCATTTTATCTTCACATTATGTGCTCAATAAATGTTTTTAAATCACTAACCTGGTTTCCTTGAATTTCTTTGAAGACTTCGGATGTCAGCTGTGCACTTAAAAACATTACTTAATTCTACATATTTGTTTTAGTATCTTTATTTGAACACATTTAATAAAACCTAAAGGGGTACTCTCATAAAATTATATTCTCTAATGACCAAAGGAAAGTAAAACTAATTAATAATTTTACATTACAATAAAATAACACAGTAGACAGTAGGTACATCAGGTACGCACTCTGTCGTCTCTGTCTAATCTGTCTGGCTATTGGTTAATAGTATTGGTAGAGTCTATGGTATGCACTAGAGAGCAAGTTACTAAATAAATTAATTTTAAAACAATGGATAATCGATAGTTGTGCTCCAAGCTCCAATCGAATCTTTGATACTTTATACAGATAATAAAGGTGCAGACACATTATCGGACGCGCCTGATGGATGCGGCTGACAGCCGCGACTGATAATCTGCACAGTCTTTTCGGACGTTGCTTGCGGACGCGCAGGGTTGCCAACCCCAGCATGGAGCAAAACTGTATATAGGCTTCAAAAACACTGTAGAAAACTGTGAATTTCAAATTTAAAAACAGTAAATCTACATTTTTGTCTTTATATTATATTTTGTATAATTTAATGATAGTAATGAATAGAATACATTGTAGGGAGGGCATTAAAAACAAGAAAAATCCTGTAATTATCAGTTTTAATCTAATTAAATGTAAAATCAAGAGTCTCAAAGTTGCGATTATTCCAGTGCCTGCATGTTAGATAACATTAGTAGCTATTATTTCATTTTTATGAATACGATTTAAATCGTACATTTGGCAACATTAGATTTCTTTCGAACGTCCGAACGCTTAAGGTCAGTCAAAGGTCACGTCCGCGACTTACGTCAGATAGTGTGCACAGCTCTGTGTCAGCCGCATCCGTCAGCCGCGTCCGATAATGTGTCTGCACCTTAACCAACCACTTGAACCATAAACAAATCTGATGACGCGAGCGTATCTAGTCTCTTATCCCTACTTTTCAAAGTTCGTTTTGTATTTTTTACTATACTTTATTTGTCCATTCGTTTATTGTCTTTTTGACAGGCCTATAAATTACCGGTATTTTTTTTCGTATTAATGTAACAGTAATGTCGTACTTTATAGACGGGTAGGCAAGTGGGCAGTGTGCATAGCTAAAAACAACATACATATAAAACAGTTCTTGAAATACGATAAATCGATTAAACGATTAAAGTAATCAATCATATTATTTTGATCAAAATAATTTCACTTCATGTAGTATTGTTTCTGTAAATTTAATAAAATAAAAAGGAAATTAAAATAGCACAGTCAAGTTGGGTAACTTTGAACACTTTTCGCAAATTTTTAAATACACTGAAAAAAATATGTATTGGTTGCACTATTTTATTCAGTATGGTGAGTGTTCTTTCATACCCATATTTTGTATTATCCATCCAATATGATGTATTAATACAGAAAACGTTTAGAAATTGATGTTTAAGTGGCCATTCAAAGTTACAACGACTTTCGGGTAACTTTGAATTGAGTTATCTGGAACAATGAAAATCCTCCATAATTCACTAATTATTTGATTTGGGTAACATTATACTTTTATTTAGAATAAAATATATATAGATGTGTCGAAATAAAGTGTGTCAAAGACATCGAATAACCCTTCACTGGGGATGCCATTCTCCAAATATTTACTCTGAATAGGTGGAAACAGTTTAACAGAAACACATGTTTTTTTTAATAATATATGATATATTTACTAAGAATCAAAGAGATACATAAAATTATTCACTTATTTATCTATCAAATGAGATCAATAAAGACTGATGAGATCAAAGGTTACAGGTGAGCAATATGTAATTGAAAAAATCATTCACCCCATTCCATGAACAAAATATCATCATCTATGAAAAACTTTCCATCCCTTCTTGATAATTGATGTTCTTTTAGTAGAGATAATATGTTCTCCTTCTTTACAACGCACTGTAGATTCTCGTACTTCAACTTCCGAAGTGTTTTTAAGCAATTCATTTAGTACGGTTTCCTTTGATAAAATGGGAACAAGCCACAGCTTCGAAATCCTGCCTTAATGTTTTATGTTCTCCACACGAGTGAGCTCTCCCATTTCTAGTACCTTTCGCAAAAGCTGAGCAAACAAAGATTTAGGTAGTGCCATGAACTTCTTGCCTCTACTTGTTTGACGGTAGTTGTCTAGTACTTTCCTCCAATTGCTCTTAACAGAAGAAAAATACCCTACATCTAGTGGCTGCATTAAGTGTGTAGAATTTGGGATCAAACATACGAACACAATATTGTGTTCTTCACAAAGGCGTAACGCTTTATGTGAAATATGCGCACTAAAGGTGCGCGTCCATTGGCCCGCGCCTGACGCACGGCACGCAACGGATTGAATGGATTTGCCTTGCTCAGAAATGCCGGCGTACGCTGCGGGCGGCGCGGATAGTGGACGCAGCACTATGTGAAATCATACAAAGCAAAATAAAATCCGTTGCGTGCGGTGCGTCCGGCGCGGGCCAATGGACGCGTACCTTAAGGTTGTCACATATAAGCAAGATTAGAGTTACCCATAAAAATAAAACTTACAATTGGGTAACATTGAATCGTTCAAAGTTACACCAATTTCAAATAAATTTACAATGATCTGATAGACAATCAATTTTGGGCAAATAGACATTGTAAAATCACGAAATTATTAGAAAAAAGGCAAGTTGAATAAATATATCATCTCTAGAAACAAAATAAACAGTGTTTTACATATCTTTTCTATATTTAATTCAAATTTCTACAACACACACACTTTTTTCTTGTTGATCACCTCGAGCAGAAAAGGCGATAAAGTTTTGAAAACTTATTGACAACTGTGAATTATAAGACACATTTGACATTTTGAACATTTCAACGGTCCGTTTCATAGAATTATTCAAGTAATTATAGAAAAAAGTGTTTAAAAAAATATATATAAATCTTCGCACATGTTTTATTCAAAGTTACCCAACTTGACATTACGACTTCAAAATTGATTATTTGCAAGGAATTAAGTCGAAATTTTGGAATTTAAGTTCAAACTTAGAATAAAGAACAATAACTCTGTGCATTAATTAATTTATTTTTGGACCACTTACTTAAAATGCAACTATGCACGCGTTAGTAAAATTTATCTTTTGAAACTCGTGGTTAATAACTTTTAAATCCAGAGTTATGAGAAAATACATACGAAAAATCACATAATACTTACTAAACCGACCTTCAAGTGACTGTGTCAGGAAGTTTTCTTTTTTCTGGGCCAATTATATATCATAATAGTGCACATTTTATTTATTTACAATACTAAATGTATAATATTTACTTACAATACAATCACAATTTATGTATTTATTTAATGTATTTTTAATTGAATAAACGTTAGTACAATACTGACTTATAGTTATAGAATATTATATCGATTGATTTTGATTTCAAATCGAATCGGTGACGTGTGAGGGTGTCACTAATTTCGAAATTTGTTGAACTGTCAAAAACTGTCAAAAAGATAATAAGGCCCTGCGCGCACGGGAAACTTTTGTCACTGTGACTGTTTTGTCACTTTCATTATGGCTGTAGAATTATATGGAGATGCGCGCACGTTGCGACGTGACAATCGGATGACAAAACTGTTTTGTGCCTGCGAAGAAGCCTGCGACAAAACTGTCACCGCGCCGCTAGAGTTTGATAGAAGCGCGCACACGGGTGACGAAACAGTTTCTGCCTGTGCCCTAAGCCAAAAGCGGAAAGCGGAAAGGATTAACTTTTTATTTATATTTTCAGACAACTGGAAATAGCATTGTAATCAAAACAAAAGTGTCTCCTAGCGTTCAATCACCACATTATCATAAAGGGTCTAAGCAGTATGCCTTGAAGTTGTTCTAATAAAATATTCAAGGTTTTCTTCGAAATTACTAGAGCTTGAATTGTTTTAGAGAAAATGAAATATGATATAATTTGTTTAATTTAACACTGGTTGAAAGATTACCAGATTTTATTTAATTTTGAGAATGACACAATGATCGAAGATTCAATGTTTCGGCCCAAAAAATTGAATTTTGTACTGAATCGATTTTTACCCTTGAAAATCGACTGTCGATTTTTTGTGTTGGTATAAAAAAATATTTACAATAGTTACAATTAGCTGAATGTATTAATTTGATAGGTAATAAAAATAATTCTTATAATCGAATTCCTTGAACTAAAAAATCGATGATTTTACTGATAAGAGATCCCACAGATTGTTTAATGAATATTTTTGTTTTTCATAAAATGGATTTATATTTATATTGTAAATACAGAAAAGATATAGAATCGATCCTTTAGAAATCGTTTTTTTCAATAATCGATTCTTCATGTACTGATTCGAATCGAATCAAAAATCCCTACAAAATAGTTTATCCTAACGCCATTTTCCGTGCCCCGCTCTCCGCTTACTTTTGATGCCCGCTGGCGATAAGCAAATATATATAGTATATAGAAGAAGTGGAAAGAAGACCAGCACTTTACGAGAAAAGATTAAAAGAATATTCTGACATATGATAAATGGGCGTTTTTCAAAATTTTGCTCCGTTACGTACAGGATGTCCATTTATTTTCATAACAAAATTTTAAATAAACGATGAAATGTAGACATTGACAATGAACTAAGGTTTAAGAAAAACCATAATCAAACAATATTAAATGAGTATAATTTCTATTTAATGTATTATTATTATAGTGAGGGTTGCCAATACAGGGGTCTTGTACGTTACATTTTCATTCAAAGTAAATAATAACTCAATCATATCAAAGTTAATCAGCTTTATTTATAATTAATCAACAACATAAAAATCTTCTAAAATTTAATACCACTTTGTGATATCTTGCCTCTTAGTGCTGTTTAAAATATAAAATATGTCTTGTACGTAACTAAATGGCACTCTGGACTATCAAACTTTGTGAATAAATAACTATTCTGAAAGACTAACATTAAAGGTAAGTTTTTTTAAATACAATAAATAACAAAAAGACATATAATATATATTAACAAACGCATAACTTCCAAAGGTTTTTTCATAAAAAAATAAAAACTATAACAGCCAAAACAGGACAGTTACGTATGTAGACAACAGTCGTTACGTTTAGGAACTCTAAAGCTATGTTTACAACGAGCACAATTTCTAGTCATTTTAGAAACAATACAAATATTATTCAACACTTCAAAAACGTCGTGATGTGACATATTATTTAAGTCACATCACTTACTGTACTTATTTCTATAAAATTAGTCAATATCACAGACTGTTTTGATTTGAGCATTTATCTAACTATTTAGTAAAAATATATTTTACAAAAAACTTAGGGGATTCAAGTCTATCTCAGTTTCATTTTCACATTATGTAGGTAACAATACTTCATAACTTACAAAAAAATTCAACAGATACAAAAAAATGTCAAATAAGTAGTAACAAAAATAAAATAGGGAACCAATAAGTAGGTAATTCTGAGTGATTGTTTGGTCTTCTTTTAGAGTAACTTTTTCATTTTCCAATAGCTCAATCATCTTTTTGTGTTTAGTCTCTAGGCGAAATCTATTTTTACTTAAACTACTAATAACTTTCTTTAACCTTTCACAAGTTTTTAATGTCCTTTGATATCTTTTATAATTTCGGTAATTCAATCTCTGTTTTTTCTTCAATTTTGTATTATCTTGCATCTCTGGTGCTGTCACTGGAACAGCTGGCTTAGTATTATTTACTTTTTTATTTTCCCTTTTATTCCTTTTTTGTTATCTCCAAATTTTCCGTCTTTTTTCCTTTTCTTCCTTATTTAGTTCACTTACCTTGGGTTTATGTTCTTCAGTCTTTCGACTTCTTTCTTTTTATATTTGTTGTATTTTTCTTCATTTTCTTTGTTTTTGTCCATATCGCCGTTGTTTTTGTCTCTCTCGGCACCAGTCAACGGCATAATTTACCTGAGTAGGAATAAATTAATTTGTAAGGAAGTGCCGAGGATGTGAGGAATGTTAGGGTTCACCCTCTTTATCGTTAGTCTAAATAGGATGTTTATAACATAATAAGGAAACCTGCTCACCATGAGGTGATTAGATCCTATAAAGGTAATGAGTTTACCTCTCTGGGTGGATTATATTTTTAATTTATATAAAAATTGCACAAGACAGTATGAACGCATCTTTACGAGTCCAGTACGTAACGTTTTTAGTCCACATAATACATCACGTCACGTCCTGGACGTTACGTATAACGCGGACTTGTCATCACATGTTTTTTTGGTATAAAAAAAGTTGATTGTAGTAGTTTACTAGTACACATTCATTATCTACAACATATTTACTTATAATTTAACACGAGTAGTATATAAAATTTGTGGGTCTTACCTTTCAAAATCAATGTTCGTACCGGACAAACAAAACAGACCCGTCACGCACGTCACGGACCGCAAGTGTTGACGATTGAATTTCTTCAGTTTTAATTCAAAGGAAAAGAACCAAGGAATGATAAAAACATCGTCAATATGGCATTGCTTAAAAATAGTTAAGAGCCAAAGACAATATTATTGTTATTCTTTATAAAATCATACCGATACGTACAGGACTGTCCGCTGTGGCCAGTTTTTTAAATCCGATAATGTCAGTATTTATATTAGAAAAATTTACTACAACCTTATTTTATTTTATTTAAAAACAAATATAATGAGTTATTTCATTCGAGTAATACTAAAGATATCCAAATATAGCTTATATATTCTCCAAAATACGTAATCAAAATCTAGGATATGATGAAGGACACATAAAAAAGTAGGATAATATTTGGTATTTTATTAAATATTAAAATATGTTTTCCGTTTAAGTCTTATGTTTATCTTTTTTTTTACAGTTAGTTACACATTTTACCCTAACGTAAAATAATTTGATACTCACTTCCTACATTTTTGCCTTTTAATCAATGGTCAAACTCGTAGGACACGGCAAAATAGCCCTGAGCAAAATTTTGAAAACCGCCCAAATACTAGGCATGTCTTTTAAGTTCTGTCGTTTCCATATTTAACGGCAGTTTTGAATTTGGAACAGTTCTATATTCGAATGTGTTTAAATATTGAATCTCAAAACATTTTAAATACCCCTTCTTTAAAGTGGAATAAATGTTATAATTAGTGGTTTGAGCGAAGGGAAAAGTGTACTAAACTATGTGGTGAATACTTTGAAAATATGCAGTAATTCATTAAAACTTTCTACACTCATTCGAAAACTTTTACGCCTCATGAATTCGCAAATAATGACTGTCTCCTCCAAATGCATATCGTTAAATGAACCATGGATTTACAAAAATGTTTCGTCACTGTCATTCGCCGTGTGCGCACTTAGATTTTAAGACGCGACGCGACATGACAAAAACTTTTTTGTCGCAGCGACAAAAGTCACCCGTCAGCGCACTGCTTAAAGGAATGGACAGACTACATACAGATTGATGATGCAGAAACATCTCACTAAGGGACTTCACGAACACGCGCGTGGGCGCGGGGCAGCCATTGCAGCCAATCCCGAATCTGCTAGCCGCACGCGCTTACGCGCCTCTCTAGGCGCGTGTTCGGTGTGTTGGACCTGGCGTGTTTTCTATTCTAATCGATGTACTTGCATACAATATTAAAATCTGCCGCTCCGCGCTACGCGTCGTAGCGCGGTGCAGTGTGTGAATAGCCTAAACCGCCATAGTGCTGGTCACCATGCTTGATGCTGCAATGTATGCACTCACAATGAGGATGGTCATGGTGGTGATGGTGATGGTGGATAGCTGAATTCTACTCATGTTTTCCATCAGGCAGAGTAGAGTCACTTTGGTATGCTTAAATATATTTAAAAAAAAAGTGTGCATCTCGGGACGCCTGACAGAAGTGATAACTAAACTAATCTTAGATAAACGATTTAATATTTGAATTGTTTAGGAAAAAAGTGTTAATAAGTCTGTCCCAAATGCGGTTATCACTGTGGGTTACATTGAGAGAGGAGTAGCCTGCCTACTGCTGCTGTATGCGTGAGAGAAAGGGAAGCCAGACGGATTGGAACCGTAATTCCCATAAAAAGTTATCATCAAAATTGATCAATTTATTTTTAAACCTATATTATGAGTAATAATACTGACATACGAAACTACTTATATCTTCTTCTTCTTTTGATGAAATGGCAACCAGCCGAATATCAGCTATTTCTGCCAATGTCAAGTAATTATTGAAGTCTTTTAGGAGATCTTTTTTGTTTTTTCGGAAGACGGTCCCCATTTCATCTCATCCACATTTTATTATCATTAAATTCATTACCACGAAGACTTGAAGACTTTAACACTTGAACGGTGGATGTGGCTAAAGAATCATTTTTTAAACCATACGGTCACTTCAGAAAATAATAGGAAACTATTATATTGATTTTCACATTTTAGAATAGGTACAGAGAATTATATAGAACTGATTCGTGCTATGTACAGGGCGTCGACAACGCATATAAGGTCGATCGCGGGTAACACTGATCAGTTCGATGTCTCTGTAGGCTTGCACCAGGGATCGGCTCTAAGCCCATACCTCTTCCTGTTAGTATTAAATGCCTTGACATCGAACATACAGGAGGAGGCACCTTGGTGCATGCTTTATGCAGATGACATTGTACTGGTTAGTGAAGATGGGGGTGAGGTCCAGAACAGATTGGAAAAATTGCAACAAAAGCTGGAGAATGTTGGCTTGAAAATCAGGAGAACCAAAACCGAGTATATGTTCTGCGATTTCGGCGGTCTCTCCAGCCCTGGAACCATTACGCTGGATGGGACAGCAATAACAGTCTGCTCCAATTTTAAGTACCTTGGCTCTATAATGCAATGTGACGGTGAGATCGATCGAGCTGTACAACACCGAATCAATTCGGGATGGGTGAAGTGGCGGCAAGTAACGGGGAAAATCTGTGACCTTAGTTTCCCCTTAAAACTTAAAGGACAGGTCTATAAAACTATCATCAGACCTGCCGTCCTGTATGGTTCTGAAAGTTGGCCCATTAAGAAAGCGAATGAGAGACGCCTGAACGTTACTGAAATGCGAATGCTAAGATGGATGTGTGGTGTAACTCGGATGGACAAGGTCAGAAATGAATACATACGAGGAAGTCTGAAAGTAGCGCCACTGGATGAAAAGTTAAGAAGTAATAGGTTATCTTGGTATGGACATGTTATGCGGAGGGATGAGGAAAATGTGGTAAAGAAAATGTTGGGTATGGAAATTGAAGGTTACGTGGCAAGAGGTAGACCAAAGAAAAGGTGGATGGATTGTGTGAAAGAAGATATGAATAGGAAGGGAGTTAACAGTGAAATGACGAGTGACAGAGTAGAATGGAAGGATAAAACATACTGCGCCGACCCCAAATAAAATTGGGATAAGGGCAGGCAGATGATGAGGTACAGAGAATTATAAGAACAATGATTTTATCAAATTACTTAGACATGCTTAAAGTACTCGAAAATTCTACGGAATGAATAATTTTACAACACAATTTTTAATCTAAAATAAAACTGTCATTCTTAAAAAATAATCCAAACTTTCTTCATAAATCAACCTACCAGTTACACATAAAAATAGGTTGCGTATCTGAGATTACCGAATGGTTCAACATTATCTACTTGACATTGGCAGAAATAGCTGATATTCGGCTGGTTGCCATTAACCAAAAGAAGAAGAAGTAAAGTCTTCAAGTCGTCGTCAAAGAGAATGTAATAAAACTACGTTTTAGTCGTCGTCGTATTGAATATAATGATAAAAAAATGTGGATGAGATGAAATGGGGACCGTCTTCCAAAAAAGACTACTCATATCTTATTTCGGGCTTTCGGGAAACTCATTGGACACTGGACAGGTGACAGGACTGACAGGACAATCTACACTAGTTTACACTACACTACTACACAATTACACCCACACACACATCTTTTTGACGTAAAATCAACCAATAGTTAAAGATATTCAAACTTAATTTACAATAAAATAACTTGTAATTTGTGGTTGTCATTGGCGTATTCATTTCTGAAGTTATCTTCTTTCTCTTTCCTATAAACAAATTTGCGCAAGAACGTTTTAAAGTTAGAACAAATTTACGAAATAAAAATTTGTATGGATTGATAAATATTGTAATATATTTTTTTATTTTGTTTAGAGGACGCAATTGTCTTTTATAATTTATATTAGGTAGTTATTTTTGTTCACTTTTGTTTAACTGACGTCAAACTACAGCACACCGGTGTTGATTTACTGTTAACTACTGTTTAGCCTGTAATGGTATCAGGTTTGTGAATTGAACGATCTTGGGGTCAAAGTATCTGATGCAAAGTAGAGTCTACGTTGAGATACAACTTTCAACCTTATCTCATTGGCTATTAAAATTTGATTTGAATACGAAGTAATGGTATCTTAGTAGCGATAACGTTTATGTAAATGTTTCTTTTTTTCTTTTGTATGCGATAAGAAATATCATTTTAATCAGTTCGTCACCAGCTTTACATGGTGAATTAATCATGTTATTTTTAAAAGGAAGTAGAATAATTACCATCAACATGCGCCCCACAACTAAGGTTGGTCTCTGTATATATTGAAAGTTTGTTACGTTTCGCCTCAGTCGTAGTCAGAAGGCTTCGCTAGATAGGAAGCCCTTGGCTATCCAAATTCTTAATTGTAAATCTTATACAACTAAATAATAGGTATTAAAAGTTTATTTTGTGATTGCATCAACAGCTTCTTAGAGCGATGGCAGCGTACTCCTCAAAAGTTTCTCTCAATGAAGTGGTCATAGCATCAGCAGTGAGAACGCCAATGGGATCTTTCAGGGGCAGTTTAGCGCCTCTTTCAGCTTCAGAACTGGGAGCAGTGGCAATTAAAGGCGCCGTTGAGAGAGCTGGCATTCCCAAGGAAGAAATTAAAGAGGTTAATTGATTTCGTCAACTTTCTCTTAATACTTAACGATTTACAGTTATAGCTTGAGAATGAACAGTTATGAATTTGCACCTACTTATTAGTGTCTATGTATGTTTATCTACATTAAATTGAAAATCTAAGCATAAGAAATACAGTAACTATTATAAAGTTAGTAATATACATTATGATTATGATAACGGTTTGTTATCATTATCAGTATGTTACTTAAAACATTTTTAGTGGTTGTGATTTTTACTTTTTTATAAGCTGCTAAGGTAGCAAACAAGTACATGAGCTTAAATATATTTATTTAAAAAATATAATATAATGTATAATTTAGCTTGTAGCAATATGTGTGGTGCATACAATAATTATTCATTAATATCCTCACCAAAGCTAAAGAAACATACAACAAAGAAGTTCAGAGAATTCTACAACATAACATCTTTAGAAAGAAACTCCTATAAAATTATATGCAGCCAGTTTGGTTATCAAATATCAACCATAATATGCTAATTTTGTTTCTATTTTAGGTTTACATCGGAAATGTGTGCCCAGCAAATATGGGCCAGGCTCCTGCTAGACAGGCTGTAATTTTTGCTGGATTACCTAAGAGTACTATCTGCACAACAGTAAACAAAGTATGTGCTTCAGGCATGAAATCTGTAATGTTGGCGGCACAGGGCTTGCAGACAGGAGCACAAGATGTAATACTAGCTGGAGGTATGGAATCTATGTCAAATGTACCCTTCTATTTGAAGAGAGGGGAAACTGCATATGGTGGTATGCAATTAGTTGATGGTATAGTATTTGATGGCTTGACTGATGTTTATAATAAATTCCACATGGGCAATTGTGCTGAGAATACAGCTAAAAAATTGAATATCTCTAGACAGGAACAAGATGAATATGCTATTTCTAGCTATAAGAGAAGTGCTGCAGCTTATGAAGCTAAACTTTTTGCTGATGAGCTGGTACCTGTGCCAGTACCACAAAAAAGAGGTGCCCCACCACTCATGTTCTCAGAGGATGAGGAATACAAAAGAGTTAACTTTGAAAAGTTCACAAAATTAGCAACCGTTTTTCAAAAAGAAAATGGCACCGTCACAGCCGGTAATGCCTCTACTTTGAATGATGGCGCTGCTGCCATGATTCTGATGACTGCTGAAGCTGCTCAAAGACTAGGAGTTACACCTATTGCTAGAGTTGTTGGATTTGCTGATGGAGAATGTGATCCAATTGACTTCCCTATTGCACCAGCTATTGCCATTCCAAAACTTCTTGAGCAAACAGGTGTGAAGAAAGATGATTTAGCATTGTGGGAGATCAATGAAGCCTTCAGTGTGGTTGCTGTTGCTAACCAGAAAATATTGGAAATTGATCCTGCCAAGATTAATGTTCATGGTGGAGCTGTAAGCCTTGGTCATCCAATCGGAATGTCTGGTGCAAGACTTGTGGTCCATTTATGTCATGCTCTTAAGAAAGGAGAAAAGGGTGTAGCTTCGATTTGTAATGGAGGAGGTGGTGCCTCATCTATCATGATTGAAAAATTGTAAGTCTTGGACTAAAAGCTGACACATTGTTTTTCCTGTGCCTTTTAGAGTTTATTTGCTGTTAAGAATTAAGTATATATTTGTAAAGCAGAGCTTTAAGAATCAAATGACTTTTATCGTGTTGTCAAAAATATTTATTTTCATCTCCAAAAAAAAAAATATGAATTAAGCATATAAATATTTGTATTAGTATTTACATATGATCAAAAAAGTTCAATAAAATATTTTTGTTAAAGAGTCATAATAATTTTTCCTATGATTTACTGTTTTCAGAGGGCAGGATGCACATGGACCGCCAATATTGACATTTTACACTAAAGACCCGTGTAGTCTCTGTGATGTAGTCATGGAAGAATTAGAACCCTACAAAGATAAACTTGTCATTAAAAAAGTAGATATCACTGAAAAGGAAAATATAAGGTGGCTAAGATTGTATAGGCATGACATACCTGTGTTATTCCTTAATGGACAATTTTTATGTATGCATAAATTGGATACAGGTTTACTGGAGAAGAGATTGAAAAATATTTAATGTGAATAGTACTTTTAAAACTTAGGATTCTTAAAAAGTAGTGGCTTTAAATATATTTTTTTATTATGGAATTCTAAAATATTAAGCTTAAATACTTAAACCCAGTATCAAATAAGGATAAGTACATATTGTATTGTTGATCTTAGTTACAATATTTAGAACTACCTTGATACTAAGGGAATTCTGTGAACCTTTCTAGTCATCAAAATATTTAATGATCATATAAAATATTTGTAATTTTTTTTTATTTTATGTTGGTCTAATGGAAATTATGTCCGTGTGGTGACGGATTAAGAATACAAAGTGTCACCACCCCTATTCATTCCATGGGTGTCGTAAGAGGCGACTAAAGGAAAAAAATAAGCAGCTAACATCCTGCCAAGAGAAGGAAAACTTGAAACAAACCCTTTACCAACCCGTCTGGCCAGCGTGGTATAGTAGGCCAAAACTTCCTTTCAAAGGAGAGGCCTATGTCCAGCAGTGGACTGTTAACCCTAGAAGCCCAATCATATTTTACTAGCTATTAAGCCCAAACATAGGTCAAATTGACCTACACGAATAAATATACTCTAGACTTAGTTTATTACATTATACCTATTATTTTTCAATAATGCATTTATGTTATTTTATGGTTAAATGAGAAAAAGGAACATAAGAGTAATATTTATTTATTATACTATAAAAATGAAAACTTTAAAGTAACGATACATAAAATTGGTACAAAATGAGAACCTTTCGGTTTTGTATTTAGAATGCTATGTTATGTTTGCGTTAATCAAATAATACTTCTTTTTACTACTAAGTAGTCCACTTTTCATAATAATATTAACAGTTTTAGTATATTGTTTTCACTTTATAAACACTTTTGACTCATGTCAAAATTCTGCACACGACAGATTAGTTTTTTGCGTTTGATGCACTGTGAGTTTGTCTTTCGTCGCTTTTCATAACAATAATATCCACAGTAGTGACGTTTCTTTGGTTTTGTTGCAACAGTAAGATCATCTGACGATGGTTGTGGCTTAATTTGAAGAATATTTGTAATAATTTCAAAGTAGGAACCCTGCAAAAAAGTAGCTTTCAGCCGCCTTTGCATCCATGACGAAGTCAAGACAGTGCTCCAATTTATTCATGGCTTCGCGATTTCATGGCATTTCTTTATTAGTCAGCTTGTTGCGACAGTAAATTACGTAGGCATTTACGAAAACCATATCGAGCATCCCGTAAAACACAGCCATGGGTCATCTTTTTGCCTTCAATAGGAAGGCAAAAAGATGACCATTACTAATAGAGTAAATATGAAGGAACACATTTGGTCTAAAGTATCAACACCTCGTTATGTCTGCTCATTTGAATTTTCACGTTGTTTACCACCTCGTCTTCTACATCACTTTTTACTTCGACTTGAGCCACGCAAGCGTCCTCTTCAGAGACTGTATCAAACGGCTCCAAGTTGACTGTAATTTCTAAAAAAGATGCTATCTCGAGCACCGTCAGGTGCTTAGAGGATGCCATATTGTTTTATTACCTAAAATTAATGTTATAGTTACAAATAAACCAAGAAACTACGTCTAAACCTATAAAAATAGCTCATTTTAAATACGTAAAACGAATGCAAAACTTACACAAAGCCCAAACATAGGTCAAAATGACCTATAACATTGCGATAACTACAAAACAACGATAATTATCAAAGTCTTATAACCGCCTCCTATTAGCTCTTGACGGGCACTAAGTTGGTTTGATCAATCACGGCGATCGAACGAAACATACGAAAAAGATACCAAATATACGTTTCCATGTAGGTAAATTTGACCTAGATTCGGCTTCTAGGGTTAAAGGCTGTTGATGATGTTGATGAATGGAAATTAACCCTGATTTTTAAACCAACGGCCGTGGGTTCGATTTCGACCCAGAGCGAAAATGATTTGTGACATTTGTTCCGTATCTGGCTGAAATTTTATCTTTATAATAGGTATGCATTTAAAAATCTATACTGATATTATAAATTCGTAAGTAACTGTCTGTCTGTTACGCTCCATATCAATGAAGTTAGACATGGAAATAATATAAATAAGGACATAAGGTAGGTACTTTTTACCACTTTAACCAAAATACCCGCAGGCTAAATCTGCTATATACCTAAATGTGACGTAATCAGGCTGCGTACGGTACACTGTTAAGAGGCCGGCGTACGACACTCGAAACTGCAAGTTGAAATTTGTTCGTAAAATATTGCTGTCTCTGTTTGACAAAATACGACGTAGATACGAGTGCACCGCTGTATGTGTGTATGTGGATTGACATTCATTCGTAGTAGGGCGTTTTTCAAAATTTTGCTCAGGACTATTTTGCCATGTGCTACGAGTTTGACCATTGATTAAAAGGCAAAAATGTAGGAAGTGAGTATTAAATAATTTTATGTTAGGGTAAAATGTTTAACTTACTGTGAAAAAAAAGATAAACATAAGACATAAGCGGAAAACTTATTTTAATATTTAATAAAATACCAAATATTAACCTACTTTTTTATGTGTCCTTCATCATATCCTGGATTTTGATTACGTATTTTGGAGAATATATAAGCTATATTTGGATATCTATAGTATTACTCGAATGAAATAACTCATTTTATTTGTTTTTAAATAAAATATAATAAGGTTGTAGTATATTTTTCTAATTTAAATACTGAAATTATCGGATTTAAAAAACTGGCCACAGCGGACAGTCCGGTTACGTAACGGTATGATTTTATAAAGAATAACAATAACATTGTATTTGGCTCTAACTATTTTTAAGCAATGCCATATTGACAATGTTTTTATCATTCATTAGTTATTTTCCTTTGAATTAAAACTGAAGAAATTCAATCGTCAACACTTGCGGTCCGTGACGTGCGTGACGGGTCTGTTTTGTTTGTCCGGTACGAACATTGATTTTGAAAGGTAAGACCCACAAATTTTATATACTACTCGTGTTAAATTATAAGCAAATATGTTGTAGATAATGAATGTGTACTAGTAAACTACTATAATCAACTTTTTTTATACCAAAAAAACATATTATGACAAATCCGCGTTATACGTAACGTCCAGGACGTGACGTGATGTACTATGTGGACTAAAAACGTTACGTACTGGACTCGTAAAGATGCGTTCATACTGTCTTGTGCAATTTAATATAAATTAAAAATATAATCCACCCAGAGAGGTAAACTCATTACCTTTATAGGATCTAGTCACCTCATGGTGAGCAGGTTTCCTTATTATGTTATAAATATCCTATTTAGACTAGCGATAAAGAGGGTGAACCCTAACATTCCTCACATCCTCGGCACTTCCTTACAAATTAATTTATTCCTACTCAGGTAAATTATGCCGTTGACTGGTGCCGAGAGAGACAAAAACAACGGCGATAAAAACAAAGAAAATGAAGAAAAATACAACAAAAGAAAGAAGTCGAAAGACTGAAGAACATAAACTCAAGGTAAGTGAACTAAATAAGGAAGAAAAGGAAAAAAGACGGAAAATTTGAAGATAACAAAAAAGGAATAAAAGGGAAAATAAAAAAGTAAATAATACTAAGCCAGCTGTTCCAGTGACAGTGCCAGAGATGCAAGATAATACAAAATTGAAGAAAAAACAGAGATTGAATTACCGAAATTATAAAAGATATCAAAGGACATTAAAAACTTGTGAAAGGTTAAAGAAAGTTATTAGTAGTTTAAGTAAAAATAGATTTCGCCGATATTGGAAAAGGAAAAAGTTACTCTAAAAGAAGACCAAACAATCACGCAGAATTACCTACTTATTGGTTCCCTATTTTATTTTTGTTACTACTTATTTGACATTTTTTTGTATCTGTTGGATTTTTTTGTAAGTAAAGAAGTATTGTTACCTACTTAATGTGAAAATGAAACTGAGATAGACTTGAATCCCCTAAGTTTTTTGTAAAATATATTTTTAAAATGCTCAAATCAAAACAGTCTGTGATATGTTATGATATGATATGATATATGTGACTAATTTTATAGAAATAAGTACAGTAAGTGATGTGACTTAAATAATATGTCACATCACGACGTTTTTGAAATGTTGAATAATATTGTATTGTTTCTAAAATGACTACAAATTGTGCTCATTGTAAACATAGCTTTAGAGTTCCTAAACGTAACGACTGTTGTCCACATACGTAACTGTCCTGTTTTGGCTGTTATAGTTTTTATTTTTTTTAAAACCTTTGGGAGTTATGTTTTTGTTAATATATATTATATGTCTTTTTGTTATTTTTTGTATTTAAAAAAACTCACCTATAATGTTAGTCTTTCAGAATAGTTATTTATTCACAAAGTTTGATAGTCCAGAGTGCCATTTAGTTACGTACAAGACATATTTTATATTTTAAACAGCACTAAGAGGCAAGATATCACAAAGTGGTATTAAATTTTAGAAGATTTTTATGTTGTTGATTGATTATAAATAAAGCTGATTAACTTTGATATGATTGAGTTATTATTTACTTTGAATGAAAATGTAACGTACAAGACCCCTGTATTGGCAACCCTCACTATAATAATAATACATTAAATAGAAATTATACTCATTTAATATTGTTTGATTATGGTTTTTCTTAAACCTTAGTTCATTGTCAATGTCTACATTTCATCGTTTATTTAAAATTTTGTTATGAAAATAAATGGACATTCTGTACGTAACGGAGAAAAATTTTGAAAAACGCCCAGTAATTCGGACTCTCTCGTAGAAGGTTCGGCTATCATTATTTGACTGACACGAATCACACACACATTGAAATATTTTTTGATGCGATAGCACTACTAATTGCTTGAAATTTGTGAAAATATGGATGTGTTTCGTAATATCGAAAATCATGAATGAAAACTCAATATTTTTTCGATTAATTTTTTGTAAGTAGTAGCTTAAAAATATGAGATATGTTTTTGATGAAACAATATTAGAAATATTTTTGTTTTTAAGACAGAAAAAAACAAAATGGAAACATGACATTTACAATGTAAATTATGTAAAATTTAATTTGTTTATATTTTATTCTAGATAAGTTTATTTTTAAAAATAAAGACGTTATAACCTAAATAAATACAGTCTAAGTCCGAATATCAACATATCATCGTGGAAATATGTTTATACTGCAAATGATCTTTGTATACCATTTGTATGGACAATTCAGCCTCCGGGGGCCCCTTAATGGCTCAGACTAACTTCACTGTCGAATTTCGGCATTGATTTTCTCGTAACTATTTTGGTTTTAATGAATCATCTCATTGTCCCACGCAGCCCCTTCTGCGTCTATAGCCCTTAGGCGATTCACACACTACACCGCGCTCCGTCGCGTAGCGCGGAGTGGCAGATTTTAATATTGTATGCAAGTACATACTTGCAATATTAAAATCTACGATGTCGATTAGTATAGAAAACACGCCAGGTCCAACACACTGAACACGATGAAACTACGATGCGTGAGCGCGTGCGGCTAGCAGATTCGGGATTGGCTGATTGGCTGCCCCGCGTCTACGCGCGTGTTCGCGTCGCCAGTGTGTGAATCAGTGTTTCCACTTTCGTTTTCCATTTTACCCTAGTTTCTTTTGAATTTATCCCTAAAAATCCCTAAACTACATTCATAAATCCTTTATTTAGGGAACATAAATATAATACATCTACAGGATTAGAATTTTTGGAAGTTGTGGCATTGCTTTTATATTCTTTTGATGTGAAACATCTATAGCCGCACGTAAAATCTATTAAAATAGTACGGTGTGGCGACGCGTCGCCACACCGTACTATTTTAATAATTAGTAATATTTTATTTTATCATTATGACGTATTTAGTTCCTATTACAATATGTTCTTTTCTGCATATTACTTTTACAAAATAATGGCGATGTTTCACATCTGCCAGGCGTCCCGTGACGGCTCACATTTTTTTTTTGTCGAAGATGATGCTTGATTATGGTTTCCTTCCATTTAATATCGTATTAACTTGAACTTTAAAAATTGATGCCACTAGTGCCACTACTACTCCGCAATACAGAAATAACGTCAAACATATCAAATCAAGAACCTACACATTACAATACGACCAAGTTCTAGTGACATCAACGAAAATAGGTAAATGAAAAAAATTACACAAATAGCATTTCTTTGGATCCTGGGGAATCCCCAAAAAAAAAGCTGTGGTATAGTCTATCATTTACTTTACTACAGGGCTACCAGAATAGGCTTTGATTTTACCCCGAAATTCCCTAAATCCCTGTATTTTTCAAATTGTCTTCAACCATCCAAAATATCAGCTATTTGTCCCTAAAAAAGGGAGAATTCCCTAAAAGTGGAAACACTGGTGTGAATCGCCTTAGTGTGATGTTATACTGTACCCTACTTATAAAAAAGCGGCCAAGTGCGAGTCGGACTCGCCCATGAAGGGTTCCTTAGCAGCAAATAACATTTTATAAAAGTTCCTGTAGTTCGTTGTAACTGTGATTGATGTTTATTAATATTAATAGTGTATTGATTGAATGAAAGGCAAACTGCGGTTTACGATTTATGACGTATTAAAAAAACTTCTTCTAGATCTCATTCAAACCATACATTTTTTTTGGTTTTTTAATTCTCTTAATTTAGAATTTACAGGTGGACCCATTTTACCACTTTGGAAGTGCCTCTCGCGCAAACTATTCAGTTTAGAAAAAAAATGAAATTAGAAACCTCAATATCATTTTTGAAGACCTATCCATAGACGTATGGGTTTGATGAAAAAAAATTTTTGAGTTTCAGTTCTAAGTATGGGGAACCCCCAACATTTTATTGTATTTTTTTTTCTATTTGTAAAAATATGTTTGTGAAAATATATTTATAATATATTTTCTAACTGAATTAATAATCGTAAAACTATTATAAAAACATCGATTAAATTTACAACGAACTACAAGAACTTTTATATTATGTTACTTGCTGATACGGAACCCTTCATGGGCGAGTCCGACTCGCACTTGGCCGCTTTTTTTAGTTAGTAGGTAAAATTAATGCAATACTCAATGCAACGACTTTTTTCTTTGTATCCATATTTTGTCAAACGTGCGCTCGTGAATCTAGCCGCAGAGCGATTGAGTCAGATTATTGTCAATAATATTGCGTAGTGTGCGGGGACCAATGATATTATAAAAAAAAGGTAGATATCGCACTATCGCGCGAAAATTGTTGCGGACAAATGTAGTCAATCGTCGTGATTTCATTTAGTCGGCTAATAGAAGCTAGCGAATAAACTCGTTCTCAGAGCGTTTCCGTGAAGTGCTTATTATTACCAAAATGCCAAGCTGTGTGATAAGAAGGTGTAAAAACTATGGTTCCAAAATAAATAAAAAGGAAGGAGTTACATACCACGGGTAAGTATTTATAAGTAACTACGTAATATTTGTATTTTGTCACGGTTTTGTTTCCCATTTACCGAAATTATTAAATTATATCCAATATTATTAAAGATACGTTAAAAAAGGACAGAGGATAAGATTGTAACTGAAGTGTGACAAGGACAAGGCATGCGTAATAGATTAAATCAAACAGAAGGGATATCGTAGGCACAATACATACCTATCGTCCGCGTCCTCCAGTACCGTCTAATTGATACGCTCATATTACTATTATGTGTTTAGTTGTCATTGTCTTTCAGTTAATATGATGATTATATTATTTGGCAATAATAGTGTTAAAATGTATGTTGGTAAAAAGACTGTGTATATTGTTTTGTATTTACCAGATTTCCAAGTGACAATCTTACGAGAATTAAATGGGTTAGAATGGTTCAGGCGGAAAGAAGTGAGTACGACTGGATGCCTACGAAAAGTAGTACTATTTGTTCCGTACATTTTAAGCAGTAATATAAATACACTACTTCGAAAGGATACATACGTCTGAAAAAAAATGCAGTGCCTGTTATAAACATGGTAAAATTTGTTTGTATCCATAATAAAATTGTAGTTTGATTAAATCTGTCCTTAGTTTTACATTAAATTTAATTAAGGTGTTTTCACAATTCAAAATGTTGTTTATAATCTTCGAAAGTATATAATTTACAATGACAACTAAAATACTTTTTTCTTTTTAGGATAAAGATGATGTTTCTGATGAAGATGATGGGTACTTTTAGCAAACGGCGATATTCAATGTCATATCTGTATCAATTTTAACGAGTTAGTCCATAATTTTACTAGTGTGTGTAAGTGCAACTCGCAAGAGATCGCTATCTCTTTCTTTACCATGCATTCCGTATTATCTTTTGCATTCGTAATCGTAATGTATGTATACACATACACCTATAAATAAGTACGTCATGTCATACCGCAACAATATCGAACGCCGTTTAGTATGAAGGTAACCTATCTTTCTATATAATATCATTGGCGGGGACCATTTATTGATGAAGATGTTGACAATCTTTCATTGATAATATTATTTTATGTGAGCGGCTAGCTTAACAACAACCGTTGTTCGCTGTCCGCTGTGGTGACATATAATATCATTTATGCCTTGATCACACTTACCGAGCAAACGGGCGAGACAGTGCTCTCGGCCGAGTACTCGGTGGGTATAAACATATGCCTTGATCACACGTACCGAGCAAACGGGCGAGACAGTGCTCTCGGCCGAGTACTCGGTACGTGTAAACATAGTGCCAAGCGAGCGCTCGGCCGAATGAAGTGGCGAGACGAGACAGTAGGTCGGCGTCCGTTCTACTTACTAGGCCGAGTGTCCACCAAACCATCATCGTGTGTAGCACCAAAATCAGATCTCAACATCCATGATCTTGTCCAAATCCGGCGTTGCTCTTTTTCTATATTTTCTGAATGAGTATCTTTGTATATTTTCTAATTATCTTTTTACTATCCATCGTGTCCAAAATAAAGTCCGAACTGAGCTGACTATGCTATGTTTGATCAACTGTCTGTTTGTGATGTTAAGAAGACCATCCTAGCGATTTCGTCGAATGCAGTCGGTAGTGATTGTATCAGCCGAAACATGATTCTCCCTATCCTTGACGAAATCCTGCTTATCCTATGCAACATCCTGAATTACTCCATCACAAGTGGTGTTTTTCCAACTCCATGGAAAGATGCTCAACTAATCCCTCTTCCTAAAAAATCCAAACCCTCTTCGTTTTCTGATTATCGGCCCATATCCATTTTACCTTTCCTATCCAAAGTGCTCGAGCGCCTTATCCACTCTCAGCTGAGTAGCTTCCTTTCCAAAAATTCATTATTGAATCCCTTCCAATCCGGCTTTCGTCCTGGTCACAGCACTTCTTCTGCGCTGGTACATATCACAGATAGCATCAGACTGGGCATGGACAGTGGAATGATCACAGTACTCACCTTACTCGATTTCAGCAACGCTTTTAATACTGTAGATTTTCACATTCTGCTTGGCATACTACGGTCTCTTAACATATCTCCAAGGACAATTGATTGGTTTCATAGTTACCTGTTTGGTCGCCGGCAACGTATTTGCATCGAAGACTCAATGTCCTCCTGGTGCGATATTTCTGCTGGTGTACCACAGGGTGGCGTTCTATCTCCGTTACTCTTCGCAGTTTTTATAAACTCTATCTCTACTCAATTAAATTCTCACTACCATCTTTATGCAGACGATCTACAAATATATACACAAGCCAAGCTTAACTTATTACCGGAAGCTTTCAATACAATTAATGCTGACCTGCGTCGCATTAGCGATTGGAGTCTTAACCACGGCCTCAAGGTTAATCCTGTAAAAACGCAGGTATGTATTATCGGCAGTCCCGGAATGATCTCAAGGGTTAACTGGACACAGCTGCCGCAAATACAGTTCAATGGCACTAACCTTGAGATTAGTACTAGCGTCAAAAACTTGGGTATTTACATCGATAGTACTCTTTCCTGGGGTTCACAAATGCAAGAAGTTAGTCGCAAGTTATTTGCTTCTGTCGGGTCTCTCCGAAGACTACGAAACTTTCTTCCGACTGCAACTAGGGCTGCACTTGCACAAGCACTTCTTCTCCCAGTTCTCGACTATGCCGATGTCAGCTATCTTGATCTCACTGAAGCACAACTATCTAAGCTTGAGCGACTTCAAAATCTCTGTATACGATTTGTATTTGGCCTACGAAAATATGATCACGTCTCTGAATTCCGTCGAATGCTCAAGTGGCTTCCAATTCGCTCTCGCCGGAATACTCATATTCTAACTCTTCTCTATAACATTTTGTTTAATCCCAGAGCTCCTTTTTATCTCAAAGAACGTTTCAAGTTCCTCAATGACACACATGCAAAATGTCTGCGGTCATCCGAAAATCTGAGACTGGAGATGCCTCTGCATTCCACCAAATTTTAAAATCATTCGTTTACTGTTGAAGCAATACGATTATGGAATGCACTGCCGACAAATATTAAGAAAGCGCAAACACTAACTAAATTTAAAAAAATGGTTCACGAATACTATGCATCATAACTTAGGTAATCACGATCAAGGATATGTAATTTATGGTTTTGTTTCTAGAATTTCATTTAATTAACTAGTTATATTTATGTATGTATGTATGTATGTATGTATGTATGTATATGTATATATGTGTATGTGTGTGTATGTATATATATATATATATATATATGTATGTTTAAGTATTGTGTGTGTATGTATGCATGTAGGTCTGTATAATGAGGGATATATATATATATTTTATTTACTACAGAACTCAATGCACAGTCGACTACCACCGTCTCTCCGATACATATTGATCCATCCTAAGGTTGCCTGGAAGAAATTGCCTATGGCAATAAGGCCGCCCTTTATACACTACATATATATGTCATTTAATGTACTATAACTCTGTAACAAAGTGTGCAAATAAAGAGTTTCTATTCTATTCTATGCTAATTTCAAAATACCTGTGAACAGCTACTCGCTTACATCACTATCTCGGCTGAGCAACATTTTACTGTCTTGCCCGTTTGCTCGGTATGTGTGATCAAGGCAATAAAGTCTCAATAGAACTGAACTGTGGTGCTAATTTCAAAACACGTGTGAACAGCTACTCGCCTTCATCACTGTCTCGGCCGAGCAACATTTTACTGTTTCGCCCGTTTGCTCGGTACGTGTGATCAAGGCATTAGGTAATGCCATGGGTTGGATTGGAATGTCGAACTGGTATTCTTTGTGGTACTGACCAAAGAGAATGTAATAAAACTAGTACTGACTACTTGATTTTTCCAAGCAAGAAGGATTGAGCGATTAAAATTGTCAATTTTCAGAATGTTACTCAATGTCACTCATTACTTCAGTGATGTCACTACATAAAAGACAAACTTTGTCTATTCTTTGAGGGTCGAAAATGGTACCTCCTTTAACTGGTTTCATAACCGTGGGCAATGCAACTGGTCTTATAATGTAAATAGCTTAAGAATTACTTTTGGAAAGCTTTAATTCGATCAATATAAATGCAATAAAACTTTTTAACAAAAAATTTAACCATCGAAAGAACTGAGAAGCAGAAAATAATAAACTAATAATATTTACTTAACCCTTATAACTTATTCCTTTAACTAGTGTAAGAATATCTATATAATTTTGAGTTGGTGTCAAACAATCAATGAACTTTTTTGCCTTAACTTTAAAGAAATAAGTGAATCAAATTAACAAAGAAGGGCGTGTCATTACGCTTTACGTAATTAGTTAATTATCTTGTTTATTTTAAGGTAATTAAGCTTGCTGACTACGCTCAAAATCGCAAAGCATATCGCGATACAGCTATGAAAAATAATGCACATGATAAGTTGCTCGATATTTATAAAAAAAATCGGCCAAGTGCGTGTCAGGCCACGCACAGGAAAGGGTTCCTCAGCTCCCACCCATAATGGTACGTGGATTTAAAATCGTATCCAACAGATAATTATTATGTTTACGTATTAATGCGTTGATGGATGAACATGGGGTATTGTGTTGATGGGAATCCTTGAATTTGTCTTTATAACCAATGGCCTGGGAATGCCTAGTGTCCTGCGACCCTACAGTTACTCATTGTTGCGTTGTTCGTGAAAGCAGGATTTTAACTAAACTTGAAAGAAGAAAGAAGTTTACTAAATTATTTGAAAATACTAAAGAAATAGAAAGTAAACAGTTAAATCGATAACCTACATTTTAAATGTGACAATCTGATTAGATCCCCTTTTGCATGTCACACTTCGCCGGTTAAAACTAAAGATGCACCGAATATTCGGTTACTATCCGGTATCCGGCTTATCCGGCCGGATACCGGATAATAAACTTGGTAGATTTTATAAATGGAATCTAAATAAAGACACAGTTGTAATTGAAGCTTTTATTATTTTAAACAACTTTAACTGTTTATAATAAATCAATTATATAAAGTAACTTGGTGATAATACTGATAGTTAAAAATTTACTTATTTGTAACTAGTAATAATAGTTTAATATTGGAAATCAACCAAAGGTAAATTATGATGTATAAAAACAAGATTTTCAGCATTTTTAGGAAGCAAACGATTCCTCTTGTTTTCATATATAAGCCCAGCCTCTGAAAACAGTCTCTCACTGTACACACTGCTACATGGGGCAGAGAGATATATTTGGGCAAATTTAGCCAAAATCGGGAATTGTTTAGCGTTTGCTGCCCACCATGCGTAAGGGTCACTTTGTCGATCAAGACGAACCATTTTTAAGTAAAAGTCAAGTATTGGCTATAGCACTATTATCAGAGTCTTCAGTCTGATTGTTATCTATGGCAACTTCATTAAAACAGTCCCAAAATGTATAATGAACACTCATGCCACTGCCTACTCTTTTCTTCAATGGAGGTGAATCGCCTCCACTGCTGGATTCATCCTCTTCACTGCAACTCAGTTTTAGACCCTCCAATAAGAGGCTTTGGCGAGCCTTTTCTGCTTGTATTACCCTAAAAAAGTTGGTCTTGAACCTGGGATCCAATAATGTAGCCAGGAAATACTTTGAATTTTCATCAAGATGTTCGAAGCGTTGTTGCAATTGAGTTTTCAGGGACGATAGAAATTGCAATAAGTTAGGGCTTTGCGTGAAGTTTCTTCCTTTTGAATGTACCTTTTCAAAACCTCTACATGCGGTATAACTTCTGAAATGCACGACAAACCTGAGCTCGTGATCTTCGAGGAAATAACCTCGAACGGTTTGAGGAGAATGATGCATTGCTCCATTAAACTCCATTGCTGAGGAGTCAAGTTGCTGAGTTTATTGTGGTCGGCTATATATAAAGAAACAGCGCGTCTCTGTTCTAGCAGCCGCTCTTGTAAATAGTACGTCGAGTTCCAACGTGTACTGATATCTTGTACCAACTGATGTTCCGGTAACTTTAACTCTTTTTGAATTGCCTTCAGTTTCTCTTGTGCTAATCCTGAATGATTAAAATGAGTTACGATGCGTCTTGCGGCATTCAGCATCTCTACTAAATCAGGTTCAGTTTTAAAGGATTCAGTAATGACCCGCTGGTGAGAGTGAATAAAACACCTAGCTGAATCGTATTCAGCCACAAGAACTCCTTTTACCATATTAGCCCCACTATCATGAACAATAATATGTATTTTATTTAACGGAATATTCCACCGTGCAGCAATAATGTTAAGCTCGTTTGCTATGTTCTGTCCGGTGTGAGACCCTGAAAAGGGCTTCATTGCAAAAACGCCGTGTTCCAGCTTGAAATCTGGAGATATCCAATGGGCGGTGAAGCTCAGAAAACTTTCATTATTGTAGTCACAAGTCCATATATCTGAGGTAATGGAAACAGCTGCAGCGTTTAAATTTTTTTCCATAATTTTCTTGGTAATTCGGTCGTATATGTCCGTTATTATTTTTTCAGTCATATAAGTGCGACTGGGCAACTTGTACCTCGGCACCGCTTTTTGCATGAGCCTATTAAATCCAACTCGGTCAACAATGGATAGTGGTTCGTTATCCAACGCGATCATTTCGCCAATCAAATAGTGAAATTCCTGCGATTTCGAATCATTTATCCCCCAATATTGTTTTCGCTCAACAGTTTCAGCTAAAGTCAATTGCTTTTGCAAGGACGGTTGAGAGGCCGTGGAACAAGTACTTGCAGTTGAGCTCGTAGAAATAGCAGGTCCAACACATGAGGACGAACCACCATAAATATTGCTAAACTCATCAGGATGCTTGGCTTTCAAGTGGTTTTTCATGCACGAGGTTCCAGCTTTCTTTCCCTCTCCGCCACGTGAAACTTTTATTTTGCAGATTAAGCAAATAGCGTATTTAGCTTCTTCTTTGTCTATCTCAAAGTAATTCCAAAGCGGAGACCTTCTTGTTGCCATTTTTTAACACACTAATGACACAGTAGGTAAATGTTAATGAATAGGTACAAAACCACTAAGTATCACACGATAATACCACCAACTTATTATCTAAAAATACGCGAGCGTACAAACGAAATTGTTTCGTGCTGACTGACACGATAAAACTGTCTCTATTACCAAGAACTGTGACCGCGCGAACGTTCACTACGAAACAAGTCAAAACCTGCACGGCGCGCGGGTGGCGCGGCGGTACGCTACACTCACCTACAAAACTCAAAATGTAGGTATCACACCGCGCCGGCCGAATATCCGGCGGCCGGATACCGAATATTCGGCTGGTGGTCAATATCCGGTAACCGGAATCCGGCCAAACAACTATTCGTTGCATCTCTAGTTAAAACATTCCGAGACAAGGATTACACGTAGGACACAAGCCTACGTCATCGCCCCTATCGATGGCTCTCAAACTTTATAATTTTTGCCGTTATTTATTGTCCGTTAATACTAATCTACTCCACACATTAATACATAATTCATATTTATTTGTTCCATATACATTAATAATCTGAATTATTACCAATAGTACTGTTGTTTCATTCAGTGGGTTTTGGGTTTGTTGCAAATAAATACAGTCCTTTAGTTGACAAACATTCCGTTTATTGTTTAGTTTCATACATGCTTCAAAATATAAAATAAAAGGTACCTGTCGAATAACAAAATAAGTCAGTATTCAGTTTTACAATCTTAAGAAAATTATTGATGACATTTAATTGTTTCTTTACAATTATTATGAATTCTGTAAAAGGGAAACGATTGACATATGGCGACAAGATATTACATACAATAATACAGTTTAATTTGATACATATTTAACATACTCAGAACCCTCTCAAACAACTTGCCCGCCTCGTCCAGCAACACGATGGGCCTGTAGGCCGCGACCGAATCGGCAGGCCGTCCATGTTTCTGGATCAATACCAACTTCCCGCACTTCCAACGCTCAGGGAAGCGTCCGGACGCCAGGCTAGCGTCCAACACTCCCCTGAGGTGGTCCGACATGTAGTCGAGGGCACGGGCCATCACTCGGGCTGGAACTTTTCATACATATTGACTGCCTCGTTGGTCTAGTGGTCAGCGTATGCGGCTGCTGATCAAGAGGTCTCGGGTTCGATTCCCGGGTCGGACCAAATATTATTTGTGTGATTCAAAAATATTTGTTTCGGAGTCTGGGTGTTTTCTATGTATAGTATGTATGTATTTACAAAAAAAAAGTATGTATATGTATTTATATCAGTTGTCTAGTACCCATAACACAAGCTCTGCTTAGCTTGGGACTAGATGATGTTGTGTGTCAGATGTCCAAAATATTTATTTATTTATTTATTTATTACCTTTTACATATTCTGGCTTAGTTTTGTTCAACAAAACTCTTGCTATACAATCAACGGATTGTTGTTCAATACTTTATATAAATAACAATTCAGGACATATTTGCCCTTTCAAAACTTCTTACGTTCTGACATGAAAAATATTCACAAAAACTTATAGTCTTTCAATAGACATTTAAAAAGAATACTTTCGAATATAGAATTATTAATTGGCTTTTAGTAAATCAATAAAGAGGATTATATCAAGGTTGGACTAGCGTCAATTTGCTCTGAGGCTGGCCATCTGCCGCGCCAAAGACGCGAGTCGATTGGAGAGTCTGGAGCGTGACCCCTGGGGTCGGCCCTACCGTGCGGTGCGCCAAAAGCTCCGCACACCGGCCCCCCCCCTTACGGAGACTCTCCAGCCCAGCTTCCTGCAGGAAGTGGTCGAGGGCCTATTCCCGCAGCGGGCGGAACACACCCCCGTCGATGGCCCGTCGTGGTCGTCGTCGGGGCAGCGTGGGTGATGTTCCGCCTGTCAGGGAATCTGAGGTAGGGGCGGCTGTTCCACGGATTCGGTCCAAGAACACCGCCCCCGGGCCGGACGGGGTTCCAGCCCGAGTGATGGCCCGTGCCCTCGACTACATGTCGGACCACCTCAGGGGAGTGTTGGACGCTAGCCTGGCGTCCGGACGCTTCCCTGAGCGTTGGAAGTGCGGGAAGCTGGTATTGATCCAGAAACATGGACGGCCTGCCGATTCGGTCGCGGCCTACAGGCCCATCGTGTTGCTGGACGAGGCGGGCAAGTTGTTTGAGAGAGTTCTCTCTGTCCGCATCGTCCGGCACCTCAGCGAGGTGGGGCCCGACCTGTCGGACGCCCAATTCGGCTTCCGAGAAGGGCGTTCGACGGTCGACGCGATCCTGCGCCTGAGGGCCGTGACCGAAGAGGCGGTGAGAGGCGGCGGAGTGGTGTTGGCGGTGTCATTGGACATCGCCAACGCCTTCAATAGTCTGCCATTCGGCTGCATCAGGGCCGCACTCCAGTACCAGGGAGTGCCAGGGTACCTGAGGCGGCTGGTGGCAGACTATTTAGAGGAGCGTACCGTCGAGTACGAGGACCGAGGTGGCGCCTTGAGACGCAGGGCCATGTCGTGCGGTGTTCCACAGGGGGCTACCACAGGAGTATCCCGGGTGGTCGGGCGCATCGAGGCGCTGGGTCTGCGGGTGGCCCTGGACAAGACGGAGGCCCTATTATTTCATGGGCCCCGTCGTAGTCCGCCCGCCGGCGCCTCGATCGTAGTTCACGAAGATACCATCTTTGTCGATCTTAATTATCATGCCCAAGTACGTTAACTTGTTTTGTAATTTCTTACTGAATGTAATCTGAAATTCTTTGCTTATCTCATCTAAGAGTCTGTATATTTCCTTTTCATCTTTCCCAGCTATTAATCCATCATCCACAAAGAGTGAGAGCATAATGCTCTTGTCCTTGTTGTAGTAAATACACGGGTCATCATCTGTGTTGATCAGACCTAACTTCTTTTCAAAATGTGTGGTGACTCTCTCGTTCCACATCCTTGGAGCTTGCTTGAGTCCGTAAAGACTCTTAACCAACTTGCAAACTTTCTCTGATCCATCTTCAAATCCTTCAGGCTGATTCATATAGATGACTTGTTCCAGATTTCCATACAAGAATGCCGTTTTCACATCGAACGATATTAACTTCATTTTCTCTGACGCTGTGTGGTTTAAAAGTAGTCGAATCGATGCATGGCGGGCTACTGGGCTGAATGTCTCTGTGTAGTTCACTCCCTCCTTCTGTTCAAATCCTCTTGCTACGAGTCTGGCCTTATATCTTCCGTCTGCTTTCTCTCGAAATATCCAACGACAAGTGATCGGCTTCACTCCTTCAGTACAGTCAACCAACTCCCAAGTTTTCATTTCCATTAGCGAGTTGTACTCATCCTGCATTGCTTGTCTCCACTTCTCATCTTTGAGTGCTTCATTCACTGAGATGTCTTCTATTTCACCAATCATGGCTACTTTTGCACTCTTTCTTCCACCTCTTGAGTCAAGTACATAGTCTCTTAGTCTCGGCGGTGGTTGTACAGTTTGACGATCTCGCAAAATTCTCCTTTCTGGCTCTTCTTCTGGTGGTTGTATCCTACTTTCGTTGTCGCTAGGCTCCTCTGCACTTTCTCCAGTTGTCCTGTTCTTCGTCTGACTCACTGCTGCTTTCTTCTTGCCTCTTAGGTGTGACCTTTACTGTCGATGTCTCAAGTTCAGTGCCTTGCCTCAGTCTTATCTTTTCCTTATCAAAGATTACATTGTCTGAACTGATCACTTCTCTCTTCTCTTTCATATAAATCCTGTAGCAGGGTGAATCAATATCATAGCCTACCAGAATTCCCTTTTCTGATTTTCTACTAATCTTGCCTCTCTTCTGTGCTTGTGTCAGCACATAACATTCACATCCAAAGTGTCGTAGCTTATCAATTTTCATTTTCCTTCCAAACCACAATTCTGCTGGGCTCTTTCCTGGTACGTTGCTAGTTCCTGTCTGGTTGATCGTGAAGATCGCATGGTTCATTGCCTCTGCCCATAATATTTCATCCAAGCTATCTGCGTGTATCATTGCCCTGGCTGCCTCAACAATTGTTCTCATCTCTCTTTCAACCCTTCCATTTTGTTCTGGCGTATGTACATTCGTAAATGTGTGAAAGATTCCCAACTTATTCATCAGCTCTTTCGTTTTTGCATTCTTTAGTTCTGTGCCGTTATCAGATCTCAGACTCTTCACTCTCCTCCCTAGTTGATTTTCCGCAAGTTTCAGGTAGCTTTCAATCTTTTCAGGAGCCTCACTTTTCTTCTTCAGAAAATAACAGCTTCGGTAGTGAGTAAAGTCGTCCTTGAACATAAGCCAATATTTGTTTCCTCCTAGAGATGCGATGTTCATCTCGCCAGTATCTACATGAACGAGATCTAATGGCTGCTGAGCTGTCTTGGGATTGTTCGAATGTGATGATCGATGTTGTTTGCCATATGAGCACCCTGTGCACACATAGTTATTCCAGTCATCAATGTAATTGATCCTTTTTCTCTTCAGTATGTCTCTCACATACTTCACGTTTTGATGGGCTAGTCTTTCGTGCCATACTTTAATCGACTGGGCTATCAAACTGTTTCTTCTCTCCTGAGCATCATTTTATAGAGATTTCCTTTGCGCTTTGCTATTGACACAATTTCCCTGCCATTCAGACTGTAGAATGTGGACTCGTTTAACATTCGCCTTCTGTACATGTCCCTTGTCCAGCATCTGACTTACTGAGAAAAGATTAAATTTGAGATTTGGTACGTAGATCACATCTTCAAGTACTACTGGATACCACTTTTGACCATCAAAAGCCTCCATCTCAATGTTCCCGACTGCAACGCCATATAACCTGGTTGCGTCTCCAATCACAATTGGAATCGGCTCGTCCAGCTCGACAAGCTGTATAAACCATTCTCGATGAGACGTCATGTGTTGGCTAGCTCCAGAGTCTTGATACCATGAAGTTGACATGTCCTTAGAGCTGTCATTGTCCACTGTCGAGAATGCTGTGGTCAAAAAAGCCTTACTGCCTGACTTTCCGTTTGCTGACTTATTACCTTCTTCTCGGGATGGACAGTCCTTGGCAAAGTGTCCTTTCTGCTTACAATTATTGCATGAGTATTTCTTCTTACAATAGTCGAGATATTTCTGACATGCTTTTCCTCTACACTCCTTGATCACGTTCAATGAGAGTATCTAAGTTCTTTGTAGGTCCTGTCACGTTGTTCCAAGATGTTCTGAAATGTGCTAATTTTGGTGGTAAGACACTCAAAATTCTCGTCATAACCCAACTTTCTTTCATTTGATCTTGTTCAGTTGACACTTCTTCAGCCAAGTCCATAATCTCCATACAATTCTCTACTACTGACTTACTTTCATCATACTCAAATGTGAAAAATTTGATTCGGGACGTTTCTAAAGTTACATCTGTCTTTGTACCATACAAACTAACTAACTTGTCTATCATGTCTTTGGCAGTTTTACAATTCGCTATTTTGTTCGCAATCTTACTGTTTACATTTAAACCTATCAACGTTTGAGCTTCAATATCTTTCTTTATCAAAGCTGAAACTGTTGTTTCTGACTTAGCATCTACTGGTCTGACTTTCTCACCTGACACAATGTCGTACAGGTCTTTATACTTGAGTGCTAGATTTAATTTAAATCGCCATGAAATAAAATTTACATTTCCCTGACTATCTTCACATAACATCTCCAACTGATATTTTACAGTATCCATTTTGCTTTAAATTTTACAATTTGACTGACTTCTGACTATTATAAAATAAACAAAATTAATCTACAATCTTACGTGAAGATTTTCTGACTTACAACGATTTACATATACGTTGTTCATTTACTTTGCTCGTTTACTTACTTACTATGCGATGACTGCTTCGACCGCGACGTCGCTGACAGTTCTGACGTTTTGGACTACTTTCGTGGACTTCGCCTTTGTGGACTACGCCTTCATTTCCTTACATTACTTTCAACAAACCCTTTAGGTACAGCTGCCTGGGCCCATAACCTGTTGTTTCATTCAGTGGGTTTTGGGTTTGTTGCAAATAAATACAGTCCTTTAGTTGACAAACATTCCGTTTATTGTTTAGTTTCATACATGCTTCAAAATATAAAATAAAAGGTACCTGTCGAATAATAAAATAAGTCAGTATTCAGTTTTACAATCATAAGAAAATTATTCATGACATTTAATTGCTTCTTTACAATTATTATGAATTCTGTAAAAGGGAAACGATTGACATATGGCGACAAGATATTACATACAATAATACAGTTTAATTTGATACATATTTAACATACCTTTTACATATTCTGGCTTAGTTTTGTTCAACAAAACTCTTGCTATACAATCAACGGATTGTTGTTCAATACTTTATATAAATAACAATTCAGGACATATTTGCCCTTTCAATACTTCTTACGTTCTGACATGAAAAATATTCACAAAAACTTATCGTCTTTCAATAGACATATAAAAAGAATACTTTCGAATATAGAATTATTAATTGGCTTTTAGTAAATCAATAAAGAGGATTATATCAAGGTTGGACTAGCGTCAATTTGATCAATTCTCAACAAGTACTCTATTACTTAGTTTCGGAGATCGTGTTTTTCCAACACAAAGGGAGGATCCTCCGATCAGGCGAGGACATCATGCCTGGTGGGCCACTGCCCAACAGTTGATGTAGGGATGTTGTATTTATGCTAATCGGCGCGAGAATCTCTCTAACGCGATTCAGGTTTAGTAGTTACTCCGTTTAGTTCATTCCATGTTTTCTTTGTGGTTCAGTGTTCCTTCGGTAGATGGCGTTGTTCTATATAATTTGCTTGCGCTCCATGTGGTAGTCGCCACAGTAGTACTATAGTATACTAACTACTTAGTATGGTACTATTGGTAATAATTCAGCTTATTAATGTAAATAGAACAAATAAATATTATAGGTATTAAAATATGTAGTAGATAATTATTTTTATTTTCATTTAGAAAATAAACTTGCCCCAAAGCACATATTTTGTTCCAAAATTATAAAGTTTGAGAGCCATCGATTAAAGCGATAACGTAGTTTTGTGTCACCTACGTCATCACCCTGTCTCGGTCTGCCAAATATATAAATATAAAAGTATTAAATAGTAGTAGTAGTTTAATATAAAAGAAGCAAACGCACTCTATTGAGCTCATAAATAATTAGAATTGCATTATTATTTTATTAAACACAAAAGCACAGTTCGTGTTATGTGCGCTCTGAAGGTAAACTTTCTGCGACCGAAATTGCCGCTTAGCGGCGTGGCGGTCGCTCTGGGGCAGCTGTCTCTTTCTTACGCATTGCAAAGCTCTGAAGAGAGTGTGAGAGAGACGGACGTTCCCCAAGTATAGCCCCCACCTGGAATCGGCACAAGAAATCTTGGCCGAGGTCTGCGTTGCTATTCTATTCTAGTATCATACAATACATTAGTGTTCTGTGGTTACTACAGTAGTTGACATGTAAAATTCAGTCAATGTTTCCTTCCGTGTATTTTGACTATTTATCTCAACAATTGGTTGATTTAAACATCGAGTTTATCAATTTGCTTGTTTGTCTAGTAGTTTATATGACACATTTCATTAGATTTTTTTCTCATTGTGAAGTTTTAATAAAGTGTAACTATGAATAATTCAGCTATACAAACATTGGAAGCGGCTGCTCAGATGTTGATGGTAAGATGTCAAGAAATTTTAAAACAATATATTTCATAAAATAACACGCGTTTGTATAAAGAAACTATTAACGGTTGAACTATTTATTAGATTTACTAAATAGCTGTAGTAATGTAAAAGATGATTATTATTTTTTTAGTACATATAAAGTCATTGTTTTAAAACAAAGAATACTCGTGGTATTTTTAAGGAGTCTAAACTAATTATATCACTAGATATATCATCAGTAAGTCTACTCCTGAATACAAACGGCACAGACCTCTCCTGAGAAAGAAGAAGGTTTAAATATATATTATCTATAAAGCACATTTGACAATAGTTCCAATAAATACCATGAGTAGTATATGTGTGCTGCAGATAAGCAGTTACAGCGGTTTAATGTCTAGTTAGGGAAATAATGATTATTAATCTAAAACCTAAATCTGTGGAATCACATTTAATCTAACACCTTGTTCAGTTGAAATCTTCAGTAAGACGAATAAAATTACCAATCTGCTCAATAACAAAATTTTTTTTTATCAACAGCCTTCCACAGTCCACTGCTGGACATAGGCCTCTCCTTGAAAAGGAGGTATTGGCCTACTATACCACGCTGGCCAGACTGGTTGGTATAGGGTTGGTTTCAAGTTTCCCTTCAAATTCAAATTCAAAATTCTTTATTCACTTAGGATGCAATACATCTCTTGTGAGGTCAAGATTCTACATGTACATTTATGCCATGTTCGCAAACAATAGGTAGAGCCGGAGAAAAGAACATGGCAATAAAAACTCGCGGCCACTCCTTCCTTCTCTTTGCATTGATGTTGTCTTGCGTAGTTTATCCCTTAGTCGCCTTTTACGACACACTGGGGATGTATAGGGGTGGTGACACTCTGTATTCTTAATCCGTCACCACACGGATATGCGCTTATATTTATATCAATAACTAAATATGCGCTTCGAAAATTGTAACTTAAGTTTTTTATGCATTTCCCTTTACATATAGAAATTCCAATGTAGTTTTACTTCTTCTTCTTCTTAAAAAGACAACTCCTGCATTAGGAATATGAATGAAATGGACACAAAGCACACCCAGACTCAGAACAACAAATTGTAAATCACACAAAGTGTTATCCTATGTGGGATTTGAACCCACGACACTTGGCGCAGTAGGAAGCGGCATGGCGACCGCTTAAGCCACTAGGCCAACTGTGCAGTCAGTTAAAAAGAAATATAATTATTACACATCTCTATTTATCCTTTTCATTTAAAAATAATTTTCTTTTTGTGTCTTTATCGTCAAGTCTGAGGGTTGTGACTCCTACATAGGGACCACAACTAAATGGAGATATTTTGCGAGTGACAGTTTGCCACAAAGATAAGAGTTCAGCACTGTTTAGATTTAATATAACATGAATAAATATCACCACATCCATGATTCCTAGTTATTACAATATACATATTTTCAATGTGAAGCAATATCCTTTCATATGTATAATATTTCAAAATTGCACTTTTAATAACTAGCTTTTACCTGTAGTTCTGCCCACATACATGTTGGTTATAACAGTGATTCTTTAAACTGATAAAACATTTTAACGGTAATCTGATTGATATGTTAATTTTAATTGACTTCCTCATTGGTGCAGTTGTAGTGTATGCAACTTGTGTTTGAGGAACCGAATTCCTGAAAACTAAAAGTTCTGTCTGATCTGCATATATTTTATCTCGTATGGGACATTGGAGGTTTGAATTGACATACCTCAGTTTTTCTGTAAAAACAAAAAACTATTTAATGACTTGTGAGATGATACAGTGCAAAGTGTTTGTATTAATTGGTAACCGTGACAGGACAAAGGTTTGTGTGTCAGTTAAGTGCACTCCTTTCAGGAGTGCACTTAACTGATGAACGTGATGATGCCAGGAGCTGCTGCTTCAGCTTCACCACTATGACCACTTTTCGTTTTCATTTCTTGTAGACAAATTGTCTTGTAGAATGTGGACAATTAATCTTGACGATTCTAAGAAGGGGTGAAGTGCTGGGTATGCTCTCTGACCTGGTTCTTTGTCGAAATTTTCTGTCCTTTCATAAGTGTGCTTGAAGATCGTCTAAATTGATTTTCTTTGATAAAATTTTATAGATGTAATGATCTGAATGTCAGTTTTTACAGTTGTCTGAATGATCTGAATGTCCTGTTGCCAGATTATTAAAACAAACTTATAAAGTTTACATCAAAAACAACAAACGGGATAAGCCACTTCTGAGATTAGCGCACACAAACAATAAACAGATGAAAGTTCTTTAAAACTGTTGTTTTAAGTTCTGTTATTGTATGTATGGATTCCCCTTTATATTTTTTTTATATATTTACAAATATAATATGTATGTATTAAACTTGCTTAGAAAACACAAAAACTCCGACATAAATATTTGCAGATCAATATAAATAAATAAGTACAATAAACATAAACTACATAGATGTGAGAACCTTCATAGTGCAAATTGAGTTGTTACTCTACACTTTGGTGTGCTGTAATTTGACACATCTCTCCTCTTCAGAATGAGAGAAGAATATCCTGATGAATCAATTGTCTAAGATAGAGAACTGTGGAATTTGCTAGAGGAGGTTTAAATCAAATTTGGCTCAGGCAATCCTAGAAGGCATATAGTATCTATATCCATTCTAGCTGAGATTTAAATTAAGACATCTTGATATTGTCTAGGTTCCTTATGAGACGGTCAATAATTATAATTATATTTCATTAAATTTTTGTTTACAAATTCAACTAAAAGGTTATTTGTGAACATAACAGAAAGCCAGAGAGTTTCAACGGATGCACAACTAGTTTTAATTTTAAGGATTTTTCATGTAATTAACTGGTTTTTCTTTGTTCAATAGGCATCCCCTAATGTGGTGTCATCAGAGCAACGTCACCAAGCAGAAAGTGTATTTATGGAATTTCGAAGTACTAAAAATCCTTATGAACTATGTAGGGAGATATTAGAAAAATCATGTTCTGATTATGTGCTATTTGAAGCAGCCGGTTTAATGAAAGTAGCACTTGTTAGAGAGTGGAACTTATTGTCTAAAAGTGATATCTCGTCTTTAAGAGAGTACTTACTAAATTATTTACTGAGAAGAGACCCACCGGGGTTCTTGAGGGAAAAGCTTTTACAGGTAAGCTCATAATAATATTATTATTTTTATAATCATACAGGTATAACTTTTCATTACATAATAAAAATGTATATTCTCATACTTGTTTCTCTGAAGGCTCGAAACTTCAGAGAAACAAAGGTAAAACAACTCTTGTTTTGCAACATTTTATTTAATGATGAGCCTACAGTCTTCAATTACGCATTTAAACAAATAAATCTGGAATATATTGTCAGTTTTAGTTTGGCAAATGGTGAAAATAAAGAAATGATACCTCATAGTAAAAGATATACAATAATAAAATGAATTAAATTCTCTTTCAGACAATTGCAATAATTGTAAAAAGGGGAAGCATTGAAGACGGCAGGGAAAGAAAAACTTTACTTGGCGAATTAGAGAAAATAATACTTAGCTCACCTATCAGCCAACAAAAGTTGGCATGCTCACTGATACTAGCTATTATGCAAGAGTATGCAGTAACAGTGAAGTCTGCTGACGTAGGTTTAATATGGGAAGTACATTTTCGACTGAAGAAGTCTTTTGAATCATCAGATTTGAAAAGAATATTTAGATTTACTGTAAATGTATTGGAACAAATAATTCGTTCTGGCCATCGTCCTGAAGGAGAACAAGCATTATTAACGAAACAGCTCTTGAATATTGTGGAAATGGTTCTCTGTTGGAGTCATGTATCTCCACTGCTGTCTAAAAGATTGATTGGTGCTTTTGAAGCCATCCATGAAAGTGACATGGCACCTGCTTTACGTTTAAGCTTGAACTGGAGAGACACCATTATGCAACCAGACCTGCTGGCCTTATTCTTTAAGCTACACGTGTATGTGAGATCTAATCCAGATTTAGCTGGTCCATCACTGACTTGTTTAGTGCAACTAGCAAGCCTAAGTGGTGCTGTTGTTTCTAATCCTAATCACAAGCAGCAGTACCTTGATAACTACGTCAATGGTTTCTTGGATATGATGATGCATATACAGCCTGTTGATAGAGAAATGCTTGGAATTGCCGATATCTACAGGAGGCTAATTGAATTTTTTTCTGCATCATTAATAGCTCGAACACCACCTGCTTTTCTGCAAACTTTAACAACATTAACATGTCACTGTATAAGGGCTGCAGTAATGGAAGAAATTGTGAGTATTTTCATTACTATTACTTTGGATTCATTGCATATAATTGATAAAAGCAAATATATAAATCATTGAAATGATGAAATATGAAGATAATTAACAAATAAATAATATAAAATATTGCACAGGAATAAATAAATGTAATTGAAATTATAATATCTTGTAAGAAATTTAGAATGGAAGTTTTATTAGGAAGTTATATTAGTTTATTTTTTAAAACGTGTGCATTTATCTCTATATTTATTTATTTTTACTTTAACTTACAATAAAATCAGTAATTAAAAAAATAATACTTGAAATTATAATACAAACTGATCCGAATAAAATAAAAATGTTGTAATTTTCCGTTTTAGCTCAACGTCGATGAAACTGTATGGAGAGAATCATTGAATAAGTTTCTTAACAGTTGGAGTAGTCTAGTTCACGAAACTCAGGGTTACTCGGATGAAACATTATTGAATCCATGTATAGAAATGTTCAACACCTACTTACAATGTAGGCTTGCCCCACCGGATGGTACAAGGTATATTTCTTATTTTATTTATATAAAAAAATCGGCTAGGTGCGAGTCGGACAATGATTCCGCACAATTATCAATATATTTTGTGCCTCTATCAGATGCCGTTATTAATATCAAGCAAAAAAAATCACGTAATAATTATTTTATTTTTAGTTGTTGTTATAACATCAACAGAAATACGTCATCTGTGCAAATTATAACTGTCTAGCTATCATTCATTCATTAGTTACAGCTTGATGACAGAAAAACGAACAGAGAACTCTTATTAATGGGGTCCGTTTTTAACCCTTTGAAAGAAGAAACCCTAAAAAAGACGTTAATCAGACAAACGCTACAGTTCTCTTGATGGTGTGAGACTTTAGTAAAATAGCTAACACTTGCTCAATTTATTTTTAAATATATCACAAAGCTCATAATAATTCATAATAAATTTATTTTTTATACTGAACTAGCTTTTGCATGCAGCTATGCTTGCGTATGTCGGTTATCGCGACAAAAAGTATCCTATGAGTATCTAAGGAGATCAAGTTAAGTCGTCAATCCCGGAGTCATAATATAACGACAATCTTTATTGGGAAGTCAATACCCTCAAATCTGCTGACAACTTTTTCAACCTTTCTGAGAGAGAGGTCCGATACGGCGGTACCAGTCACTCTGTAGAAAAAACTGAAATAAACTTGAGAATAATGAAGGCTTTTCCAAGGTTCAATCTCTCTATTCCGAAATTCACCCAAATTGGCTCAGCAGCTTAGTCCTAAAAGTGTAACAGACCTACAGAGAAGTTCTTTAGAATTTATAATATTTGCTGAAATGTGTTGCTAATGTGTTAAAAATAATGTTTATTTATAGGGAGGCTGAGGACGAAATTAAAAATGAATTAGAGGAAGATGAGCGCAAACTCCACAGTAATGTACTTCTGACTATAGGTGCGATCGCACGTAAAGCGCCTGCACACAGTTCCCATATACTGTTTACATTGCTTCGAGACAGAAGTAAAAGGTAAAGTAGTATTTCATTTATTGTTTGGCGGTAAAAAGTAGCGTGTGACTTTTCTCAGGCTCTAGATTTTTATTCAGATCTGTAAAAAAAACCATTTAAATTGGTTCATTACTTTTGGCGTGTAAGGGGCCGTCCATTAATCACGTGATCTTTTTTTGACTTTTTTTAACCCTCCCTCTTGGTGATACAAGGTGAGGTTTAAGACTACCTTCCCCTCCGTGTATTTTCTATATCACGTGTATTTTTTAGTATCTACAAAGAATCTTATTTTTTTTTAATATTAATAAAATACAGGTATGAGTATCAACTAATTTTATTATAGAAAATTAAAGACTACAATAACTACGTTCAGAGGTAGAGTAGAAAGATTGCAGGTTGCAAGGATTGTGCACAATTGTTAACAATTTCGTGACAAAGAGATTACATGTACAAATAGCGAGCTTTACCCGATCCTGAGTTTTATTGCATACTCGAAGGGGGGGGGGCCTTCGAGTCTCACGTGATTAATGGACAGGCCCTAAGCCTGACAGACAGAGTTACTTTCGTATTTACAATATTAGTAAGGATTGTACACAATTGTTAACAATTTCGTGACAAGGAGATTACATGTACAAATGGCGAGCTTTACTCAATCCTGAGTTTTATTGCAGGGAACATTTAGAGGGCGGTGGAGACCGTAAAGGCAAAGTCATGTGTACTTTTTATTAGTAAAAAGGTTTACAATTCAAACAATAACAACTATTAATATCTTTTTTTTTTTTTTTTTAGCATGTGTTATATAGACATACAGACAGACATATTTATACTAAGGCCTGATCATAGAAGGAAAAGATAATGATCCCCGGTCTTCGTTCTTAAAACATTCAAATGAGCGCTACTATATATTGCCAGTAAGGTGTCCCACAGCCTCAGTACCCGTGTTTGAGGTGTCGGGTTCGATTCCCAGGTCGGACCTAAACGTTTTTATGATCTGCAAATATTTCTTTTATTATTTATAAAAAAAATGTAACAGAACTCGTCAGGTTTCACATTATCAGCAGATTTTATTTTTGTGTGTACAGGTTGGAGGATCTAATACATTTGTTGCATATGGGGAAGCAGCCTCAGGGCGGTGTCGACCAATTATTAACCCTATTTGAAGACTTGCATTGGATTTTAATGATCACCGGTAACATTTCAAATTATTATTATTAATTTACTAAGGTTCAAGTTCCATCTACAACAGTAGTAGTAGAAGCAGTAGTAGAAGTGATATAAAGTTGTTTTTCTTCTATTGTTTTAGGTCACTTTCTCGCCATAGATTGCATGGAAGGTGAGACGGTCATGATTCCCTCTGAGATTATCGAGTACAGTATAAGGCAACGTGCCGATGTTGACGCCTCACTCAGATTCTTGGTCGGCGAAAGTACTGACACTGAGAATGTTGATCCAATATTGATGTAAGTATAATTTTACTCGACTGCCAAGGAGGGTTATGTCTTTCTTCTTGTATCTTCTGTGTATTAAATTATATGTTATAATCATTATAATCTCATATCTTTGTAACTGCTGAACCAGATATATTTAACTGATGGGACCTGGAAGCGAAAGCCCTTGCGGCTCTGTATCAGTGGCGCAAGGAGGCGCAGGAGTCGGGGAGAAGTCCTGAGATTCGAGAAATCGAAAATCAGAAATCCCGACTCCGCCAGGTCCTTGTGGAGGAATGGAAGGAAAGACTTGGGCAACCGAGCGCTGGGCACGCCGTTATTGCGGCGATAAGACCCGTTATGGAGGATTAGCTCGAGAGGCATCACGGCAGCCTCTCATACCGGATGACACAGATGATCACTGGAAAGGGGTGCTTTGGAGATCATCTGTGTCTGATCCGCAAAGAGCCAACGCCTGAGTGCCACCACTGCGGTGGCCAGACTGTGGACACGGCACTTCACACGCTGGTAGAATGTCCGGCGTGGGAGGAGCCGAGACGTGACCTCGTGGCGGCCATCGGGGTGAGGAGTCTCTCGCTCCATAACATGATTGTGGCAATGATACGGAGCGAGAGCGCGTGGAACTCCGTCGTCTCTTTCTGTGAGAAAGTCATGCTTGCGAAAGAGATGGCGGAGCGAGAGCGGGAGAGGTTCAGAACTCTTCCGGTCCGCCAGGCCCGGGAACGGGCCAGGTACCGCAGGCAACTCAGGCGTCGGAGATCGTTAAATGATCTCCGTCCTCCATAAGCGCAGGCCTGAGGGTGGCAGATTAGGCCATCTGTCACCCTAGCAGAAGCAGGCCGGGGTGGATGTGCGAGCGCTATAAAGCGCGTGCCGTGTAATTTTTGAGTGGTGCCCCCACACAGAAGGGGGCCATCTACTAGCGGTAGGTGGCCCGAGGTGCGTCGGGGTTTCAGGGACTTCCTTTCGAGGGTATACCTGGTTCCCCGACTCCTAGTACCCGAGACGACGTGCGGTTTTAGTCGGTTCGAGTCCGACATAGCCACCAACGTGTGGCATCCGTGGGGATTTCCGCACGAAAAAAAAAAAAAAAAAAAAAAAAGATATATTTAACTGATATTTTTAGAATCAACTAGAAAACCTTTAAACCTTTAAAAAAAATGTAATTCAAACATGTAGATGGCAATTTAATTACTACAACATCAAAATTATCTTATATATAAAATCTGTTGTCACAGTGTTAGTTACCATACTCCTCCGAAACGGTTGAACCAATTTGTCTAAAATTTTGTGTGCATGTCGGGTAGGTCTGAGAATCGGCTAACATCTATTTTTCATACCTCTTGGACGCCAGCGGAGCCGCGGGCATCAGCTAGTTTCAATATATACCTAAATACATAAAATAAAACAAATAAAAAAATCTAAAACGAAACTCTTGACTTTACAGTCGGGACCCATTAAATATTCTAGAATAAAATCATTCTATCCAATATGGGCCTGACTGTTTGAGCGACCGATCGAACGACCGACCGATATAACCCAACAACGCATATACTTTTGATAAAAGTTTTATGGCCCATGATTGTCATCCGGGCCATTTTTAGGAATTCGTTAACACCTTATTCCAGTAGTTCCATGTAGCCAGCATATGGAACTTTTGCAACCTTAAAATTATCCATTAACTATATTTATTTAAAAAAATAATATTAAATTATTTTAAAATTACGTTCTACTTGACATAACTTCATTATTTTTTTCTATTTATAAATAAAATGTTGGAAAGAAATAAGCTGGGGAACATCGGAGCTGTAGTAGATGCCCAAACTAAATTTTAATTTCAAATCTAGTCTGCCTGTTGTGTGAAATTTTGTCTGAACTATTTTCAATACTTAGAAATATTAAAAAAAAAAAACTGTTTCAGCTGTGAAAGTAGTATACAATTAAATAAAATAAAGTAAAACAAAATTGTAGTTATAATGTTACCTTAGTTCCATATGAAACTTGCTTCATGGCCTTCAATTGTTGATTCTCACTTGTTTTGAACTAATGAGTTCTAGAATGACTTCCATACGGATAACATGGAATTACTAGGAATAAACCGGAATCTTGATCTTGTTGTGTGTCAGATAAAATTATTGTTTTTCTCTTTTCTTATAAAGGTTTTTTTTTCTCAGGTTATTAGGTGAAATCCTGCGCATCAGTGCTTTTGAGTGTGCCGCTTTAGAAGCTGGTTTTGGCAGTGTTTTTAGTCCAGAACTGTCTGCAACTATTTCGTGGTTACTCAAAATATGGGCCAACTCATATCTTATGCCACAACCATCTCTGCATAATGAGGTAAGAGACCCCTTTAAAAATTCTAAAAAGAAAAGTTTAAGGTTAGCTCACTGTAAAGTCTATGAGTTACTTGAGAAACTTATAGAAATCAATCAATTTTTATTCGGTGATTATAAAAACACTTCTAATGTTTCACATTTTTTACAAATCCTGACTGGTTTAGCCACATGCCTACGCCACTATACCTGTAGAATTTGAAGGTTGTAGTTACTAGACTATCCCCAAAGCAGGATTGCATGTTTCCATATGAGTTTTATTATGCACTCGTTTTTGTCTGCAGCTCGACTCGCGTGTATTTTGGTTATCGCGGTAATAAGTATCATATGTCAGTTCTCAGGCTTTAGACTATCTGGGTACATAATTTCATTTAAATCGGTGTAGGGGTTTTTGAGTTTATCGTGAACAGACAGACGCGGCGGAGGACTTTATTTTGTAATATGTAGTGATTTATTAACAAGCGTTTTGTTGTTTAAAAACTAGTTATAATCTCGCAGTCTGCCTGTAGAGTCTCTTAAATTATTATAAATTAGTTTCTACAAGTATTTTAAATTGAAATGATGAGAACGCAAGTGGTAATAAAGGTAACGGTGTGTTAAGATGGCGCCGATACTGGAGGCGGCGTTCGGTCGTTCGTCGCGCGGCGTGCAGTGGGCCGTGACGCGGCTTGCGGGCCGCGCGCGCTCCTGCCTGCGCCACCAGGCTTCGCAGCCCGCCGCCGCAGACCACGCGCTGCAGCTGCTCACCACTATCGCCAGCTCCATACGGAAGTGAGTGCACCCCGCGCACCCTGCACGCACACAAACCCCGCACCGCACACACACCTTACACCCACACACCACACACCTACACACCACACACCACTTACCCACACCGTACACCACACACGCCGCACCACGCACACACACACACACACACACACACACACACCTCACAACCCACACATATACTACTCACCGACACACCTCACACCCTACACACGCACACACCACGCACCCACCCACCACTCACCCACACCCGACACCACACACTAACCTTAATACTCGTCATATTCTTTGCCTTTATTGCTCCCAAGATGATTTGATGTCGGCCACTAGTTCAGCCTAGTTTACCAGAGGTATCAGTTTTTTGGCAACCTTATGGACGAACTGAATTCGGAAATTGATTTACTTCAGTATATTTGAAGTCGCTGACTTCTATTCATAGTACTACAATCAGTACACAGATTTGTTACGTACATTAGTTAATACAAAATAATCATAACATTTTCATTTACGTACTCCGCCTTTCTTTAAGAATGATTAAACTCGTAAAGCTACAGTATAAATATACTATTATACTAATATACTAATACTATTTAATTCAATTCTCAATAGGCAAAATCCTTTGGCGACATGTGAAGAGTTTTTAGCGCTCATACAATGGGAGGCGGCTGGATGTAATCTACCCGGCAAACTTCGGAAGGAATTACACCGAGCATTCGCTATAACAGCTACCTATGCTGAAGGTATGGATATAATGATATTTAATATTAAAGTAATAGTCAACAAACTAAGTGGTCGCCACGTCGCTATCTACTGCTCCAAGTGTTGTGAGTTCAAATCCATTGTGTCCGTTTTATGTATGTCTGTATTGTTTGAAACTAGATAGCGTTGTGTGTCAGATGTCAAAAAATATAATTATATATATTTAAACGAAACTGTGATACAGTGTATAGTGTTCCTGTTAAGTTCTCCTTTAATACAAAACTAGCTTTCATCTGCGGCTGCGTCCCCGTCTATGTCGATTATCGCTGTAAAAAAAGCCTATGTCCTTTCTCAGTCTTTAGACTATCCTTTGTTCAAAATTTAATTTAATCGATGCAGTGGTTTTTGAGTTCATCGCGAACAGACAGAGGCCTTTATTTTTTAATATGTATATAGTGATAAATACAAGCTTAACAAATCGTAAATTATTTTCTATATTTAACTATCCGTAGGCGAGGCAAGAAATCGTCTACTATCAAGTACGGCAACGTTGCAAGAAAAACTATTTAGCATAGTCAATATGAAATCAGATACAGAGCCGGTTCGCAACATGCTGGCTGATACAATCGACTGTTTTATTGGTATCACCGATGGAGTTCAAGAGGTATGTCGAACATTAACCATAGTCATCTATGGTATTTCTATATTGCTCTATTGGTGTTTTTTTTTTAGAATTGTTGTGGTATTTATTTATCGCCGATGAAAATGACTACTCTGCCTAATAGAAAACATGAATAGAATTGAAAAGTGGGGGCCATCATACTCACTACGAATGGAGGCAGTATGGCGACCCACACTATAGCGGCCTAATGCGATGCTTTTTCAGGCCCATCTTAAAGAACAAGGAATAATATGTAGTAGGAAGGAAATAAAAAAGGTAGATTAATCATACGAAGGATTACCACAGTGGGTTGTTGAAGAGGTCGCTGTTGTGCCTAGTATTGTGGGTTCAAATCCCACATAAGACAACACTGTGTGTTCAAATCCCACATAAGACAACACTGTGTAATACACAAATTGTTGTTCTGAGTCTGAATGTTCTTTTTGTCCGTTTCATGTATGTTTGTAAAGTCTTCCTTGTCACAGTAGGTATGTTCATTACTAATATGGGTGTTGTATTTTAAAAAAAAAAGGATCTCTTGATTTCATGGTTAGACAGTTATGAGCATAGTAACGCTTTAGTTATGCCCGCGGTGTCACTCGCAAAGAAGTCCTGCTATACAACAAAAACAACTGAGTGTTTTCTTTTTCAGGTTGGAACAATGGACCAACAATATATGTTACTGATTGGTTCCCTAGAAAAAATTCCCGAAATCATATACAGATACCACAATTACCCAATCGTAGTATTGCCATCGTTGAAGTTGCTCGCTAAAAGCGCAAAACGTATGCTGCATTCTGCTCAGCAACAGAATGCTACCAGGTATGTTAAATATAAATTACATTGATTATTACATTAAGATTAGATTATTTATATCTGTGGAATATATCTGAGGGACCCACACTAGTGTGGTGACGGATTAAGAATACAGAGTGTCACCACTCCTATTCTTCCCGCAGGTGTTGTAAAAGGCGACTAAGGGATAAACTACGCAACGCAAGACAACATCGATGCAAAGAGAAGGAAAACTTGAAACCAACCCTATACCTTCCCGTCTGGCCAGCGTTTTATAGTAGGCCAAAACCTCCTTGCTAAGAGAGGCCTGTCCAGCAGTGGACTGTTTAAGGCTGTTGATGATGATGACCCACACTATGACGGTATTGAGACGCTTTTGCATTGGCTCTCCGGTCTCACACTCACCATCGAAATACGAGAATATTAATGCTGTCATTTGTAGGATGGTTTTCTGTGTGATGGTAGGACCTAGTTGTAGTAGTTGCATTTTGTCTATGTATCTGTTCCATGAACTGAATTGATGTTTGTGTGAACTTACTTCATTACTTGTGTATGATGTGGTTTCCTATAAGTGGAAAGCACATGGCTCTTGATCCTGTTAGTTGTCGTAAGAACCGGCTAAAAGCAAATTAAGCAAGACAACAATACTGCTAGAGAGGAAAACTTGATACCAGTCCTATGCTAGTCTGCCCAGACTGGTATAGTAGACCCAAGCTTCCTTCCTAAGCAGAGACCTATGTCCAGGGGTGGACTATTAATTTTAAAGGCTGGAGACCCAGGCCATGGGAGACACTACCCATGTCTAATGTATTGTTACGCAAATTAAAAAACTCTTTGTGCAGAAATTATTCAATTCGCACAGTGGTTGTCATAAATTATACAATTTTTATTAGTGCTGTATCCAGTGACAATATAAAAATCTCTGATGTGTGCTTTTAATTCATACTAATAAAAATTCAAGAGTAACTCTGTCAGTACTTTTCCCTGGCTAAACCGATGACATGCACTTTGATTTTTGAGGAAAGCCATGGGTTACTTTTAACAGCGATAACTGATATACATGCGGGCCAGAGCTGTTTGTAATTTGATAATCAATTTCAGATTTCTCGAAGTTTGCAATACAACATTCGAGGTGTACATGCGATGGAATTCAGGCAAGATATCCAGCATACCACAAGATGCTGAAGAAGAGGCATATGAGGTAAGTTTTCTTGAACCACTAGCAGATGTCCTACTCCTATAGTATATTCAACTTTTCTGGGTACCATAACTATCAAAAGGATCAATCATTTCAGCTCCTCTGCTATTAATAGAAGTACTGTAGCAGAGATAGGCAGGACAGATACATTTACATACTAGGTGTCAGTGTGTTCTGTTGTCAATAGCGTGATATTATAACTTCGTGAACTAATTTATTTGTCACAAAAATGTTATAGTGAGCCAAACTTTAATGAATATATTCATTAAAGTTTGGCTTGAATTTGAAAACATCAGCATTCAAATACATAATGCTAATATTTGAATGCTGATGTTTTTAGAATTTATTTAAGTGGAACAATTCTTTTATACATTGTTTTTATGAAACCAATCGTTCATGTAGTGGACGCAATGGAATCTTTCAAAAGAAATGTTTATTCTCTGGCAACCTTTTTATTGATTGTAGCGTGCTGCGTGATGATATGCAGACTAGTCTGCCACGATGTTAGGTTATATAACACTGAAAGAAAATTTCAATCGGACTATTTACTCAATCGGTCAATTCAAAAATGCATATTCAACTACTACAGTCTCTCTGCAACATTTGATCCATCCTAAGGTTGCCTGGAAGAAATTGCTTTTATAGCAATTAGGCCGCCCTTTGTACACTCTTTATTTGATCATTGCGTTCCTTTTTTCTTTTTTGTAAGTCTGTAATTTTGTGTGCAAATAAAGAGTTATCTATCTATAAAGGACTCTATGTTTGATCATTTCTTCTCCTCCCTTGTACATAGTATGAGGAGACTGGAACGCTAAACATGTGAATTGGGGTTCTAGGGTGACTACTACAAGAGGTAGGCAGCTAAAACAAAGTGTACATATTGGCTTCAGACAGTAACAGGAAGCCTGACCTGCTGAACTTGTTTGTTATTAAAGGGTTGTCCAGGAACTACTTTAAGGTGGATTCTTATCTGGACGGCTCGTCTGATCATACTCCAATAATACTGACGGTCAGCAAAACATTAATACAATATGAGAGGCCTGCTACTCTTTGTATTACACGCACAGACTGGAATGGTTTCCGAGAATAATTATATATGGAAAGTGCAATACAGCTGAATATTAAATTAAAAACCCGCGAAGATATTGATGCTATACTGGAAAACTTCACTAATGTGATTCAGGCTGCCTGTTGGAATAATACTCCTGCTATACAAATAAATATTTCAATCAATAATTGTGCATTGGACATAAAGAAAAAGATCTTGGAAAAGCGACGGCTACGTAGGAAATGGTATTTAAGTCGACATCCTAGCGATAAAACAGCATTAAATAAAGCAATTGTAGAGCTGAAGCGCATGATCAGAGATGCAAATGAGAAAACACTCCAATCTACATTGGAGTCACTTACCGCAACTAGCTCAACCAATTACTCGCTGTAGAAGATGGCCAAGGCGTATGACAGACCCCAAGAAACTAAACCTTTGAAAAATGGGAATACATGGGCTAGGACCAATAAACAAAAGCAGACTTATTTGCTGAGCATTTAGCTGAAGTGTTTACGCCAAACAATATGACAAATAATAACCCCGAATTGCTTAAAAATCCTTGCTTGCCGTAAAAATTGCATCAAATGTGCCCATAAGACCTGTAACCCCGCAGGAAGTGTGGAGATTGATTGGGACCCTTGACAGTAAAAAGGGTGCCAGGATTTGATCTCATCACAAAGGAAATTCTTCTAAAGCTACCAAGAAAACCCATTGTACTCCTGACTGTGCTGTTTAATGCCATGCTGAGGGTGCAGTACATTCCAACTATCTGGAAAGTATCCCAGATCATAATGATCTACAAATTTGGTAAGCCTCCACACGAAAGATCATCTTATAGACCCAAAAGCTTGTTACCCGTGATGTCCAAAATGTTTGAGAAAGCTCTACTGAGCAGAATAACATCAACTCTACATAAACGAAAAATAATTCCTAAAAAAAAATCGGGCACAACATGCTACAATAGAGCAAGCCCATAGAGTCTGCACCTCAATAATGAAAAGTCTAGACAACAAAGAGTATTGCTCATCGGTATTTTTTGGACATCCAGCAAGCATTTGATAAGGTATGACACGAAGGTTTGCTATACAAAATTAAGCAGACCCTTCCGCACAGTTTTTACTTGATCCTGAAATTACACCTTACAGACAGAATATTCTGTGTGAGAGAAGCAGGCGACACTTCCGGATTCTACAACATTGGTGCTGGAGTACCTTAAGGATCGGTACTTGGACCATCTCTGTACACATTATACACAGCAGACTTACCAACTCCACCTGGTGTCACTATTGCAACCTTCGCAGACGACACAGCGATACTTGCGAGTGACAAAGATCCAAAAGCCTCAGACGTACTTCAAGACGCACTTAATATGGTTCACAATTGGCTACAGGACTGGAGGATAAAAAAAAACAAGTGCTGCTACATCAGTCCAGATAACGTTCACTCTTCGTCGGGGTGACTGTCCGCAGGTTAAAGCTCGAAGAAAACATCCTACCGCAGTGTGAGTGTGTGAAATATCTGGGCTTCCATATAGACCGCCGATTGATCTGGAAAAACCACATTAAAGCAAAACGAGATGAGATTTCTATTCGGCATAGAAACCTCTACTGGATGCTCGGCCGAAACTCCAAATTGTCATTGGACAACGAACTTCTGATATATCAGACAATCATGAAACCAACCTGGATGTATGGCATTCAGTTATGGGGCTCCGCAAAAGACTCCAATATTGATTTCATGCAGAGAGCTCAAAACAGGATCCCAAGGTCGATATCAAATGTACCATGGTTTGTCACTAATACCGAACTGCATCAACAGCTGTCAATGAAAACGGTGAGGGAGGAAATCCGACATGCCTCCGAAAATTACACGAAGAGTCTAAAACACCATCCAAATGAGTTGGCACGTCAGCTGACTGTAAAAGATTACACCGACCGGCTCAAAAGATTTGATATCTTAGGCTTACAAACCCGTCAGTAACTTCAGGCTGTCATAATGCGTAGATGTTCTTGCTGGAGAGCACGCTCTTCACGTCACTTTGCTCGAACATCACATCTGCTCATAGTCATAGGACTGATTGCCGATATCATGAGAACACAAAAAAAAATACGTAACAAATACTATCCTTGTTAAGAAATAAAATCAAAGTTGGCGATTTAAAATATTATCAAAAAATATAAGTGTGCTTTCGGATTTGTCACATGATTCAAGTGAATAATAACTTTTGGGTCGATAAACGTAATTACATAGAGTTAATCCAAGATATAGGTATAGGGTGTAGTAACAAGATGTTGATGATGTATGTTTATGTGTGTCAGGACATCTGCGCGCTGATGGAGGTGATCTGCTCGATCGCGCGGTCGGGCGCAGCGCGCTCGTCGAGCGGCGAGCGGTGCGCGCACGGGCTGCGCCTGCTGCTGCCGCTCATCACGCCCTCGCTGCTGGCCCTGCCCGCGCTCGCACACCACACCTACAGGATGCTGCGAGACCTGGACTCCGCTGGACAGGTACGACACTTTATATATCCTGTTACACAACTCAGTTATAGATTCGTCATGTCTGTCTATCCGTTAGTATGCAACTTTTTTCCAAAACTACAAGAACAATTTTGTTGAAACTTGTTAAGAAGATGTATTCTGTGAACCGCATTAATATTTTCACAAAAATAGAGAAAATAAAAATAAACTGAATAGTTTGCGCGAGAGACACTTCCAAAGTGGTAAAATGTCCCCCCCCCTGTAACTTCTAAAATAAGAGAATGGTAAAAGTAAAAAGGTATATGATGTACATTACCATTCAAACTTCTAGTAAGTAGTTTTTTTTAATACGTCATAAATCATAAACCGCAATTTACCTTTAATTCAATCAATACACTATTATTAAAACATCGATCAAGCTTACAACGAACTATAAGAACTGTTAAATTATGTTACTTGCTGCTACGGAACCCTTCATGGGCGAGTCCGACTCGCAGTTGGCCGCTTTTTTAGGGTTCCGTAGCCAAATGACAAAAAACGGAACCCTTATAGATTCGTCAAGTCTGTCTGTCTGTCCGTCCGTATGTCACAGCCAATTATTTCCGAAACTATAGGAGCTATACTGTTGAAATTTAGTCAGTCGATGTATTCTGTGAACCGTATTAAGATTTTTACATAAAAATAGAAAAAAAACAATACATTTTGGGGGTCCCCATACTTGGAACTGAAACTCAAAAATTTCGTTTTCATCATACCTATACGTGTGGGGTATCTATGGATAGGTGTTCAAAAATGATGTTAAGGTTTCTAATATCATTTTTTTCTAAACTGAATAGTTTGCGCGAGAGACACATCCAAAGTGGAAAAATGTGTGTGTGTGTGTCCCCCTCTAACTTCTAAAATAAGAGAGTGATAAAACTAAAAAAATATATGTTGTACATTACCATGCAAACTACCAAAGTTTGCATGGTAATGTACAACATATATTTTGGTAATGTACAACATATATTTTTTTGAGAGTGATAAAAGAGAGTGATAAAACTAAAAAAATATATGTTGTACATTACCATGCAAACTACCAAAGTTTGCATGGTAATGTACAACATATATTTTTTTAGTTTTATCACTCTCTTATTTTAGAAGTTAGAGGGGGGTTTAGTTTGAACGAGATCTAGTGAGTAGTTTTTTTTAATACGTCTTAAATCGTAACACGCAATTTACCTTTCATCAAATCAATACACTAGTATAAAAACATCGATGAAAGTTACAACGAACTACAAGAACTTTTATATGATGTTACTTACTGATACGGAACCCTTCATGGGCAAGTCCGACTCGCACTTGGCCGCTTTTTTTATGTAATAGCCTGCCAAGGTGACTACATTTTACATTCGATATCAATGTTAATTTTTTTTCTTCTAATTTTTACTTATATAGTTAACGAATAAAATAAAGGTTTATTAAAATTAAATTAAATTAAATTTCTAGCTAACCTTGCTGCCCATAGAAGATTTCAACATGGTGATAACGGCTTTACGAGTGGGGCTGACGACGGTATCGTGCGACGTATCAACTTTTTGTTGCGACACTATCGTCGGGCTGTCCAACAAGGTACGGCGGCTCGGCGAAAACAACCCCTTCGCGCTATCCCTGCTCTCGCTCGCCGAACTACTTCTGATGCTCATCATCAAGATGGAAATCCCGCCAGATTCCATCCCATCGGCCGGCGCGGCTATCTATTCGCTGACGTGCGTAAAACCTGCTTTACTCGAAAGCCTGGCTCGCCAGCTCATCGAAGCCTTCGCGGTCAACGACCCCGCCAACGTTCCCCGCCTGGAGGAAGCCTTCAGCGAACTCACCAACGGCGTTATCTTCGACGGCCTCAGGCCACACCGGTTTCGCTTCCAGGAAAACTTCGACAAGTTCCTAGCGAGCGTGCACGGTTTTCTATTCGTTAAATAATTTTTAGTCGAATGCGGTCCTGAGGCCGCTTTGGAATATGTCTAACCCAGCCGATAGATGCTAATGCAGTAGAGAAGGAGAAATGAAGCTATGAAGACTTTGTGAACCGTTGAACTGTTATTGTAAAGTTACGTTGAAACGCGTGAATGGACTGTTTATTGACGCCGATGATTTATTATAATATTTTAATGATCAGGTTTGTTTTGAGTCCTTTGCGCTGTCTAAAAAGTTTAAACACTATTGTGTATATAGTTATATAAGTTTCTTATGTGCCATTAGATAATAAGTTCATTTGTTTGTGTTGTATTGAGGCCTAAATTTACAGGGTACTCTGCGACTCTTGATGAAATGATTAGTTTTTTCTTATTTTAAGATTTCGTATTTTAATTGCAAAATATTTAAGAGAACAGTATTCTAATTGATTAGAAGAAGAAAACAGATTTTGACATTCTTTTCAGTACAGTAGCAGGCACTTGAACCCTGAGTTAAAATAGTAAAGAGTTTGTACATCTTTTTTATCATATAGTATCATCATCATCATCAGCCTTCAACAGTCCATATAGTATAACATAGAAAAACCTCGTGTAATCATAAATGAGTTGTTTGAGTAAATTTTTAGTAACCAAACTTCAAAAGGTCGACAAAAAATGTTGAGTACTTGTAGATACAGCATAATTTATTTTTTTATTGCAATGCATTCGCTATTTTAAGACTCTTAAGTTGACAACGAAATAAACCTGTTACGGACTCTTTGAATGCGGTTGTGAGGGTGTAGAAGTGCAGGTAAGATTTACTGTGGTATATATTGTATATTGTGTAGAAATAAATATTAAAAGTACATTTTAGTACTAATTGCTAATTAGGTAAATTGTGATTCTGTCGAGCTAAGCGATTGTGAACCGTTAAGAATCAGAGGTACTTCCTCTTTCTTAATTAATATACTAATTATAAGTCCTTCTTTTACAAATATTTTATCTCATTCTTCTTAATATAGATAAATATTGTCTTTGTCACTTGCGCATGTCGTTGTTATGAATAACATTTTGTATGTTACGTTTTAGTATCTAAATAAATTATAAAGGCTTCGACTATATATAAGGAGCTCCAATGACCTATGTGCAACATTCGTTTTTGAATAATCATAATATGTACTTAAATGTTTTCGGCATGTTAGCCATATTTATAGTTTTCATTATGAGAAATGGTTAACTCCTCATGTTGTAATAAATATGTAAACGAGGCTTTTGGAAAAGCGAATGAGTATCTCATTTGCATCCTTCACAACGACACATGTGTTTGTCACAATGTGGTGATAATTATTTTAGACAAATTATTTTTAAGGGTCTGTTAATCCTGTGTTTATGCAGAAAAAACTATATATTAATATAATACATAGTTTTACATAATAGATTATGTTGTTTCATAGTAGAATTCAGATAAATATGTTTTATTGTACGAATATGTTCCTCCAGAATTATTATATTCATTAGTAATTAGAAATATTATAATCTTCGTACGATTATATGATGTGTGTTTTATATATATGTAGATTGATATCTATTATTTTATATCAATGGGATGGAGAGGGGCTAATTTATAATTGGCACAATGCTGCCCTTTAATTAGTAATTGACAGTATTTTTAAGGGCATAGGCTATCTCATCGGATGTTTAGAAATTATGATCTGTCAATATATCTTATAATAAAATTCTCGTGTCACAATGTTAGTTATCCTACTCCTCCGAAGCGGCTGGACCGATTTATATGAAATTTTGTGTACATTTCGGATAGGTCTGAGAATCGGCCAACATATATTTTTCATAGCCCTAGGAGCCACAGGCATTAGCTTGTTAGAAGATTAAAGAAGGTTTGCTTATCGGTTATATCGGGGAGTGTAATAATCTTTTAAAATTTGATGATCTGATCAAAATTTATATCTCATTAGAAGAATTATCTAAAATAGACAAATATTTTATATGTTAATTCCGTCTGTATTGTTAAATTTGTAAATATTGTCATAATTTACAAAAGCGCTGCGTATGTAACAGGCTAAAATGTCCAAAACGATATCTGATATGTGTATAACATGGATATGTTTAATGATAGCTAACGCCTTGTATGCGTCTTAATTCTGAAATTATACGATCTATGTAGTTGTGAATAATAAAAGTTAAATTCAAATAAGTATTCGTGTTGGTTTTTATCTGCATGTACTTGTGGGTAACAGTTGGGAGTTTAATGAGAAATAAGCAAAATAAGCATAAATCTTCTGTACATTAAACAAATAAGTATGTGGTAAGTGTCTGCTATTATAAATTCACTTACTTAATTTAATAATGTGAAAATTTATACTCTATGTACCTAATAACATATTTTCTTAATGTCGAGAAATAAAATTTAACATTAAATACCTAAAAAAATATTAGATGTCTTAAAAGGTTTGTGAAAAATGTATCATGTTTATTCCTGTTTTAAACCAACATGTGTAATGAGTTATTCAACAATGATTTGTCGGTAATGTGTATGACTATTGTTATGCTAAAGTCCTGGAATGGATTCTTATTCTGAAGTCCATATGTATTATTCCATCGAGAACAAACCTAAAATAATGAACTAATGGTGTCTCAGAATAAATTTATCGAAGTATTCAAGCGTATGTTTCGTTACATTACATGTAAACAGCTCATCAGTAGTCACACATTTATGTCATGTTTTGTCTTATAATCTGTAGCTAGCAAATATTTTGTCAATACTTTAAAAATATTTTAAATATAAAATGACATCGTGTTACTTTCCAATTATTGTCAATATAAATGTAATTAAATGACAAATTTTATAAACCAGAAGTTTGATTTAAAATTCAACATAATAAAGAAGAAAACAAAATATGCAAACATATAACAAAACATTTTTTGTTGTATGAAACACCTGGCGAACTTCGTACCGCCATAAGGTACGCGTCCATTGGCCCGCGCCGGACGCACCGCACGGTACAGATTGAACGGCTTGCATTGCTTATAAATGCCGGCGTTCGGTGCGGGTGGCGCGGATAGTGAACGCAGCACTATGTGAAATCATACAAAGCAAAATAAAATTCGTTGCGTGCGGTGCGTCCGCCGCGGGCCAATGGACACGTACCTTTAGAATATTAATTCTTATTAAAGTATTTTTTTTATATTAGCTGCCAAAATGACTGCCCTGCCTTATGGAAAGCATGAACAGAATCCAGAAGGAGAGGCCACCATCCTCACTGCCACAACGGACAGTGCAGCACGGTGACCCACACTATGGCGGCCTAGTAAGATGCTTTTTCACGCCCCGCTTGAAGGACCCGGAGTCATAGAAGGGAGGAAACCTGTGTTGGGCAAAATTTAATTGCAAGAAACAATTAACAATTGATTATTTGTAAAATATCAACTACAATTAATTAATTGTTAACTGTTAGTTTTGCAATTAACAATTAAAAATTAGCAATTAATAAATTAATAAATAAAAAAAACTAACAATTGTTAATTGTTATTGCAATTAAATAAAGTTTAATTGCAATAACAACTTAAATAAAGTAAATAGAAGAAGTAGAAGATAGAGGAGTGGAACAGGGTAGGGCTCTCACTTGACTGATAACCTTGCAGTCAGCAGGACTAACTGAACTGACAGGACTGACTGAACTAAACTGACTCACTGAACTGAGAGGACTGACTGAACTGAACTGATAAGACTAACTGACTGAACTGAACTGATAGGACTGACTGTCATGAACTGACAGGACTGACTAAACATACTGAACTGACAGGACTGACTAAACTGACAGGAGTGACTGAACTGACAGGACTGACTGAACTGACTGGACTGACTGAACTGAACTGACAGAACTGACTGATCTGAACTGACAGGACTGACTAAACATACTGAACTGACAGGACTGACTGACTGAACTGAATTGATAGGACTGACTGACATGAACTGACAGGAGTGACTGAACTGAACTGACAGGACTGACTGAACTGAACTGACAGGACTGACTGAACAGACTGACTGCCAGAGGTTAACTAGATGGCCTTAAGTCTGAGCGAGAGCTTATAACTTTGACAAACGATCTTGACTTTTCGCTTACCTGCGCCCGCGCGAAGGAAAAAGGTTTGTACCTGAACAACAACAGTAAGAAATAAGTAAGATAACAAGAAAGATCATTTATATTATGTGCACCTACACAGGTGCAGTGCAGAAAAATACGATTATTAATTGTTAGTTTTTTTTTAAATTTAGTTGCATTATTTTAATTGTATCTTGCAATATGCAACTAACAGATTAATTGCAATTAAATTAATTGTGATTAAATCAATTGCAATTAAATTAATAGTGATTAAATCAATTGCAATTAATTTTTCAATCAATTACTACGATGATTAAATTATTAATTAATTAATGCCCAACACTGGAGGGAACACATGCGCTGGTAGAGAGTTCCAGGTTTTAACTGCTCGGCATAGAAAGGAAGAGCCGAACCGTTTAGTTCGAGAGCGTATGTCAACCACTCTGAAGCGGTGGCTTCCGAGACCAGCACGTGTTGTCCTGTATAGGAAAGGGGAAGGCGGGACCAGTTGGAACAACTCTTCAGAACACTCTCCATGATGTAAGCGATAGAGGACTGCCATTTCTTCGCAGCTACAGGGGCTCAAGGGACTCGGTGGCTTCGTTACTGTCGATAATGCAGACTGCTCGCCGCTGTAACCGATCGAGAGCGTCAAACAAAGTATTGTGTTTAGTTATTAACTGATAGCAACAAGCAGCGCCACCTAACGAGCCCCGCCCGGTACGCGCCACAATCGCTTCATCAATATTAAATTCACAAGGTATATAAGGTACTTAATTGGATAAGGATTATTACTGTATTGCTTAAAATCGCTTCGTAAATAAGCCATTATTTCTCGTAAAAAGAAAGAAATAAAAAAAGGTTCTATTTCTTCTTCTTCTAAATGGCAAACTGTGCCGATGTCGACAATTCTGCCAGTGTCAAGTGCGATGGGAATACGTGGGTTTTGCCATAGAAAAATAAACAAATAACATTCGAAGTGGACTGAGTGAGGAGCTTTTTTTTGTTGTGGTTACACTGAAACTAACAGACAAGGACAATATAATAAAATATAAATGCTTAATTATATAAGTAGACAAACACAAAAACGGATTCTGACATTAGTAGCAAGAAAAGTCAAAGTTTGATGTTATTCGAGCGAATGAACAACATCAACGCTTGTAGAAGGTGGGGGGATGAAAATGTTAGGAGAGATGAGAAGTTAATAGGGATGGGATATTCTTAGAGCAGTTAAAGTATATATGCTCAAGATTGCCTTCGTCTAAGCCACATTCGCAAATAGACGAATCCCGTACCCGAATCTTGTTTAAAAAAACTGGTGAGCTACAGTGACCTATGCGGAGCCTACATATAGTGGAGATGACGGGTTTTGATACCTTCTTAAATTTGAAGAACCAGGGTTTTGGGGAGATACAAGGTTGAATTGCGTAGTAGTGACGCCCTTTATGTTGTGAGGAGTTGTTCCAAAAAAAAAAAGAAAGGTTATTGTGGGTTATCCCCTACGAATAAATAATAAGTCAGGAAGTCTAACTCTGAACAAATTTCACACAAAAAGTGGCCGTACTTGAAACCATAACGACGTATGAAACCAAAACCAATCACAACCGAGGCTAGAAATAGACATTGTTTGTGATTGGTTTGAATTCAAAACGAAAGCAGGGATTGGTTCATACGCTTGCTGCAATGTCTTCTATGACAGCAAAGTCATAGCAGAGTGGACGATGTTATGTAATAAGTAGACCGGACAAGGTTAATAATAAAACAAATTAATTGTAAAATGTTTATATATTTGCTTTTTTTTATTAATAAACTCTATGTCCCTCGAAATATAATTAATTTATTAAGTTTTTGTCTAGAAGAAATTAAAAAAGAATCTTTTTTTGCAATGTAGTGAAGACGGATTCTGAGAAATTCTACTATTACACATTTTATAAAAAAAATGAAGTGGTCATTATTTGTCTGGTGACTATTTTTTAGTAAGCGCAAAATACCGTCATTGTCAATTATTTTAGAAAAACACTGTGTAGATATTACTGACAGATTACTTGCTCGAGTAAGTGATTTTCCGTTATCATGTATTTTTATTATCTGTCTTAATAGTGTTTCTGTGCATGTGCATATTTTATACAACACCACAGATGGATAGGAGAGTCCACCGAAATCTTTCAAACTAATCAGCTTGTGAAAATACAATTTTTCATTAGCTGGTAGCAATGATAAGCATTCTGGACAGTTGATTTTCGCTTGTAGTTTTCGAGTTACAAAGCCGGCTATATAGCCTACAATTTGCTCCACTGTTTCTGGCAATTGAACGCTAGCGTCTAGCATGTTTGATAGCACCATGCAATTTTCTTCTTCTGTTTTACTCTCACCTGCTGCAGTAGAGTAACGCTGTCTGTACTATTTCTAAAGCCAGGAGTGGTCTTATTGATTACCGAAGAGCAATTTAGTATTGGAATATTCTCCAATGGTATGCTGTTGCCTGTGAATTTAGAGCTGAGGTTCAAGTTCATTAAAGTCTTTTTATATATTCCCATAAATTGACAGGTCTTCAAAATTGCAACCCATCATCTTAGCCGTAGCGAGGTTAGATGCACAACCATCAAAGGTCAAACTTACTACCTCAGCTCCCACGCCATGACATTTCTCAAGACACATTTTTAGAATATTAGCCCTTTGTTCGGCGGCAAGACCATTTACAAAGAAATAGCCAAGTGGCAATTTAAATGCATCATTTAGAGCTACTAGCATTAACACATATACCTGTGTAGCCATTTCGTCCGATGGCCCGAATGTAACAAGCCCATCTACAGTTTGTCCATTGAATATCTTTTGTTGTCTTATACCCATTTCGTCAACAATCAGACAGGCAAGCCTTTTGTCACTGTTAGAGTATTTTAACTTTAAAGCTGCGAATGCTTCTTCGGTAAAGCCTGGCTTTCCATCTATGGATTGGTACCATTTAGATAGGGTTGACGGATGAGGAAGAGATGAAAGCAACTGTCGTCTCACATATTTATATCCTGCTGGTGAATAATAGTTTAGCGTTAAAGCGAACTTTTTAATCGCTGGTGTAAACTTTATGATACTTCGTCCATCTTTTGACTTTTTCCTTTGTAGGGCTAAAACGATATCATCAGAAAATTCATTCAATGCAGTATTTTCTGCAGTATTGCTAAATCCATTTTGTTTCAATTGCGATAAAATATTTTTAAGCGAAATATTTTTCACAACTAACCTTTTATTTCTACGTTTTAGATTTCTGATCTGTGATAGTCGTTTCACTGCTGAAATAGTTTTATTTCGTAGTTTTTGTTTTAACATGTGCGTTCTAGGTGTATTTAGAACAGATTCAATATCTGAGGATGGTATATTTATCGGCGTAACGCATGATCCTCTTTCTTCAAAAGTATTGACTTTTGAGACAAGATTATTTTCATTTTTTTTTTCTGGGTTCCTCTACAACAACATCGTTACATTCAGTGATGATTTTATTCTCCTGAAAATAACATAGGTGATCAATTTTAAATCTGGGAAAGATGATCTTTATTTCAAATAGATACGTATATACAGCTGAAATAAAAATATCGAAACCAAAGATTACGTGTAAAAAATAACAGTTAAACCTCACCAATTTACGTTTTTGTACCCTATGCGGTTGTGGTTCTGCAGTATTTGTTTCAGTTAACTGCTCAGGTAAAACACACACTTTAAAATTTACAGAAACTGAATTTTCATTAACCTAAAAAAATTAAACATGCTTTAATTCGACTAAACAATGAACTTATAATTTTTAATCCTATAGTAATTCTCACAAGCCTAAAAAGCCGGACCGGCATTACATACCGATTAAATCTTTGATTAGTGTTGTTTTCATTTTCTTTATTTCTTAAAGATGTTTCTTCAAGACGAATCATCTGCTTAAAAAAACAGTTTCATTTTAGATTATATAATAAATATAATTATTTAAAAAATAAAACAGTAAGTACTTACTGTACAAACTGGTACTGAAGTTTTGTGTAACATTGTATAGCCCTTTGATGATTTGTAAAAATCATTTTCATCAAAATGAATGGAACATACTCTGCTGGTTTTCGCAGGCATCCAGTCATATTCCTGTCTTTCCAACTTTACTGCAGATATCCACTTTTTTTGCCGAATTGCATCGGCAGGGAAACTAAAAGAAAACAAATTTTGCAAAATACATTAACGTTATAAAATTTTCAAAATAAATATACCTATTTAATATTAAAAAATATTTTGTTGATATACTTTTTTGTTGTTTTCACCAAGAAGAAAAAATACAATCAAAAATTTACTGACTTCATGTTGCATAGTGTTGATTTTCTAGGTTTGATAAAATATTTGCAAATCATTAAATATAATTATAATTTTGCTACTACTTACCAGTGAAAAGTGATCCCTGGGCATTTTATCCTTGTATGGTTCCTGCACCACTTCACAACACACGCTGGCATGGTTATTGACAACACAATAATAAATCGAAATATGACGTCTGCTCGCTTGCAAAAACAATATCCGACTAATGGCGCCGTGGGCTCAACTTTTAAGCACCGCCTACTTGGGCCCGACTTTTGTTGGGTCATTTTTAGAGCGCAGTTATACTTCCTGATCCCTAAGAGATAGACAAATACCATCACAGATTTTTTTGTAGACCTTTATAAGGTTTACAATACTGTAGTAAATTATTTTGATCTTTCTGCAGCGTTTGCAAAGTAAGCGTAAAAAAAAATGGTTTATTTACAAGATCACATTAGAAACCTTTAAAATTATCAATGTTTCTCTACTATATTAAGCATGTATTATACATACAAACTTTGCTCTTGAATCACTATCTAATAAAGAGTAGGTATGGTAGCAGCAGTCTGTTCACCAGAATGGTGTGTGTGAGATGTGTTAAATTATCATTATTCAAATAATCTTAAACCTATTTGATTGTTATAACTTTTCTCCGTCAAAATTATCTTCTGAAAACTACACACTCTATACCGTCTTTACCTTAAGGGCACACGGGGCATTGGCCCAGGGCCTCCATCGTCAGGGGGGGCCCCGACGAATTAAAAATGTTCTATTGAACATTTATTTATCAAGCATATTTTCTTGAAAAAAAATCGGTTGCACAGTACATCTTTTCATAAAAAAAATTTGCAATAATCAAAATAATTACATAACTTGCCATATTATTTATGAATGAATTTGTGATCCACAAATATTTGTTTCGGAGTCTGGGTGTTTTTCTATGTATAATATGTATGTATTTACAAAAAAAAATGTTTATGTATTTATGTCAGTTGTTTAGTACCCATAACACAAGCTCTGCTTACTTTGGGACTAGATGATGTTGTGTGTAAGTTGTCCAAATATATATTTATTAAAAAAAAAAAAACGACAGTCGGCTAGGCACCTCCCCATGGATTCCAGGGGTGCCCAGGTTTCGATGGTATCAAAAGCTTTTTCGTTGTCTATTTAAGCAAGGCAGAGAGGCTGATTATACTCCTATGCCTTCTCAGTTCTTTGCCTTAAGCTTTTGAAGGAACAATATTCCCCCATTTCTTTAATATTTTCCAATGATACTCCACTTTTTAGGGTTCCGTAGCCAAATGGCAAAAAACGGAACCCTTATAGATTCGTCAAGTCTGTCTGTCTGTCTGTCCGTCCGTATGTCACAGCCAATTATTTCCGAAACTATAAGAGCTATAATATTGAAATTTGGTCAGTAGATGTATTCTGTGAACCGCATTAAGATTTTGACATGAAAATAAAAAAAAAACAATACATTTTGGGGGTCCCCATACTTGGAACTGAAACTCAAAAATTTTTTTTTCATCAAACCTATACGTGTGGGGTATTTATGGATAGGTGTTCAAAAATGATGTTGAGGTTTCTAATATCATTTTTTTCTAAACTGAATGGTTTGCGCGAGAGACCCTTCCAAAGTGGAAAAATGTGTGTCCCCCCCCCTCTAACTTCTAAAATGAGAGAGTGTTAAAACTAAAAAAAATATGTATTGTACATTACCATGCAAACTACCAACGAAAATTGGTTTGAACTAGATCTAGTGAGTAGTTTTTTTTTAATACGTCATAAATCGTAACACGCAATTTACCTTTCATCCAATCAATACACTAGTATAAAAACATCGATGAAAGTTACAACGAACTACAAGAACTTTTATATGATGTTACTTGCTGATACGGAACCCTTCATGGGCGAGTCCGACTCGCACTTGGCCGCTTTTTATTTTTGGTCGTAGCGTGTTGAGATATAGCCTTACTCGATAACGCCCTGTTGTCTAAGACCGAATATTTTTTTAAATCCAATTAGTAGTTCCTATGATTAGTGACTGATGATTATGATTAGTGACAATTATTATATTAAATTAATTTTATTTTTAGGTAAGCCATTAGCCATCTGTGTGAAAGTAGTACTGCCCTGGTCAAACCGCTCTATTCCTGCTGAAATCAGCGTGGCGCTACTACCATTAAATAATTACCTATATCTTTTTAAATTATGTAGATAATATCACAAATTGTCATTTTATATACAACAATTTATTTATTTATTTATTTTCTTTATTTGGAACAAAAAACAGTTACATGCTAAATTCTTAACTAAATTTAACTACATGTACATTTAATAAGCATATAACCCACACCATTGTTCACGGATTAACATAATACAATTGAGAAGAAACAGGTCAGAATTGTGTTACAGTGAGCTAAAACATTAATCAGTGTGTAAGTATACAAAAAGGGCAAATCAATATGAAAATAGTAAATTATGAGCTATTTTGTTTGCAAAGCTGATAATATTTTAATGGCATGACTCCTAAAAAAGTAGTACAAGTAGCGTCGCTGGCCGGCTGGCATCGCCCACTGCCGCACGTCCTGTTTGTCTTATTTAAATAAGGAGCGAACGAGAAAAAAATGAAATGGATGACGCACTTTTGATTATATTAGTAGAAAGATACGAAGAATTATACAATTTAAAACATACACATTATTTTAATGTCCAAAGAAGAGACAATATTTGGGAGGAGAGATAGGATGAATGATATTCTCAAAAAATTGGTCACTTCAAATTTATTTCTTGAACCCACATTCTACGTTTAGTTTTAAGTTCTTCTTCATCTTCCAACAAGCAACTAATAACAATGATATCTTCATCAATCTCCATGACCGAATACGTCAACTCTCGACAAGAAAACACTCGAAAGTCGAAACTAAATAAAAAATCCGGATACAGTGGACGCATGCCATCGGCAAATCCGTTCAATCCGTTGCGTGCCGTGCGTGCGTGCGGGCCAATGGACGCGTACCTTGATTTGATAGTGTTCTGTCTGTGTCTGTCGCAACGCGGTTGTGTGATTCGGCCCTAAAAATAGATCTTTTTTTGGTAGAAACTTATTGTGGTAGAAATTTTGTTATTCAGACTTATTTGGCATTACGAGTTGATCAAACCAATCCATAGGGTGCCCGCACACACACAATAATATTGAACAATAATATTGTGACACACGGCCCCGCACACTATAATCCACAATAATATTGTACAATACAGCCCGCACACACGCAATATTATCGGCAATACGTACTTTATTGCCAATATTATTGTGTGTGTGCGGGCACCCATAGACCTTCAGTGAACCAATCAAACAAATGGAGTTAATTTAATTGTCAATGTCATTAATGTCATAGTCAAATATCAATCAAAATATTTTGGCAAATTTTGTGAACCGGTTCAATGGTTTAATTTATTTATTGGTTGTGTTTTTTATATTTATTTTTGTACTTGTGTGCTAGTTGTGCTAGATTACTATAATGAGTTTTAATCGCCAAAGTTTATCATTCAATTCGACTACAATATCTTCTCAATCAGATATTACTGAAAACGCAGATAGTTTTTTAATAAAGAACTTTGCAAAAAACAGTTTGAAGTCGCGAATTTTTTTGGGTCGTTACATCGAAAGACGACTAGCAGATAAAGACATTGGATACCGAGATGTGGTTGTGATTAGCCCAGCTGAAGTTGAATTAAAAGCGGACTTGCTAGATATACGACATAAATTACATGCAATCGCACCTAACACACGTTGGATAGGCATAACAGATACAGATATTTTAGGATATGACTCTACAGGCGTATGCATCTGGACAGAAATTGATAACCAACCTTTTGGCCCTTTCTGGTTCCAAATAAAGACTTTAAAGTTTAGAGAGGATGAAGTTATTGTGGTGGTTAAATGTTTGAGACATATAACAGATGCATTTTTAGAAATAGAACCAATTTTAACTGGCTCTGCCAGAAAAGTCACGGACCCTTCAGATAAGAAACTTGATTGCAGCGTAGCTTCTCTCAATGAAACATATGTTGATTTTATGGGAACAATGAAGAGTTTTCTATCAATTACGAATGTTAAAGAATTCATAACTTTCTTATTTGCATTTGTGATTGCAATTTTTACTGGGAGTACTTCTTTTGTTAACTTCCTTGGCAACTTTATTTTAGCTTTGCTAAGAGAAATTTCTATATTGATTAAAAACTCCACTCCAATGTTCCTTGGCATACTGGATTTCTTTAGTAAAATTGTTGGTGGTTTTTACATACTGTTGGCAATGTTATTCAAGCAGAATGTTCCTATTTCATCAGACAAGCGTTCTGTACCATATTATGATAGGTCTCGCAGAAGTTATCAAAGGCATGACACTAATCAATTTGATTGACTTTATTAACTGCATTATTATGTTTTAGTAGATCTCTAATTAGAGGTAAGTGTTTATCAATCTATACTTGGGTATGTGATATATGTTATATAAAAATTAGGTTAAGATACAAATTGTATGTGGTCATGTGGATAAATATTTTCTTTTATATCCTAATTTTGCATCCATGTATAAACTAGCAAAGGGAACAACATAGAGGTTGTATTAAGAAGTATTCAGTTTACCATTCCTCATACTTCTACCATTCTTTTTTAAACCAAATAGTAACTTATGACTAAGAAAAAACAAACAATAATACATCATCCATCAAAGATTTATTTTATCTTTTCCTTTAATATGTGTATTTATAGACCTTTGTAATATTTTAAATATTTAATTTTATTACTGTTATACAACATGTTTGTCTTATTATAAATTATTGTGTTGATGTAATTTTATAATGTATTACTTTAATATATTTGTTTTTCTTCAGTGTGTTTCCTTTTCTCTTGGTACTACTATTACTTGTGATTTTCCTGAAAATGTTACAATAAATTAATATTTTTTATATTATTTGTGTTTTCAATGAACTTACACTATTCCATTCCACTTACAAATACTTTTAATGACACCATAGTGATAATTCTTTTATTGATGATCATGTGAAATAGGGGTTAAAAAAAGAGTTGGTTCATCTCATGGAAAGCGCCCATCATCATTTATAAACTGCCACACTGTCATGAAAAAGAATTTAACTAAAAAACAACAATAACCATTTCTTTTGGTTGACATCCTCATACAGCTCTTTAATCTTCTATTCTTTTTCTCAATTTTCTTTGGTATTGGAATTTGATTAGAGACATCCTTCTTGTGTATTGGCTAAAATAATAAAATGGCCCATATTATAATAGTTTTATAAAAACATATGTTGCCAATGGGAAAAATAAATACATATATTATAATTAAAACTTGATTCTTGTCTTGTTGAAATCTACAAACAAAGTAATTCCACATACTAGAAGTCTCAAAGTACTTTATTTGAAGATTTCATGTTTGATGAAATTGAAAAGTTCTCAATGTTTCACACATTAATATGTATTCAAAAGAGATAAGTTTTTAGCTTATGTATTTCACGCTCACTGTGTATTTTACACTACTGCTAGTTACGGTAGTTCTATTTTTCGCGATTCCTACATAGGTACTTTCGTCTGAGCACTGAGCGCTGAGCGCTCAATGCAGACCAAAGTTCGTTCACTATGTGTATTGCGCTGAGTATAGCTACGTTAGTTATATTTTTTTGGACTCCCCCTCACTTAGTAGTGTTATCTATCGAAGGCCTCAATTGCTCGGATATGAGTCACTCTTAAGACTCGCTCTGTGAATGTTACGCTTTGCCTAACTACGAAGTTATATTTCTTGGGATTCCTCTGTACTTTTGTCTAGTCTTATATTGCTAGCCTTGACTGCTCGGACGTAAGTCACTCTTGAGCTCTCAACGCAGACCGAAGGTCACTGTGTGCATTACGTTGTGCCGTGTCACGGAAGTTCTATTTTATGGGACTCCCCCGTACTTTTGTCTACTACATACTTCTATATAGACATTCCGGCGAAAGAAATATGAAATGCTAAAAAAGTTTTAAATAACATTCAATTCAAAGTTTTTAGTTTTTTCGTTTCCATTACTTGCAGTAGTACCTATACTATCATTTGTTTGATGGAGTGCCGTACTAATCTATTACGTGCTAATAACAATACGTTAAGGGGGGGGAAAGTGGTGTCTAGCCTCGGTGGTATATGCTTATGCTAGTAGGTATAGATCTAAAAAAATACTGAGTTAGAGCTAATAGCGTACGCCCAGGTCTGCATGACTGGGCTATTCAGGCGCGCACCATAAAGTCCTATCTTACACGTCCTCGCCACTGCCAGACTGCCGCCGCGGACTAGTAGTGGATCCACATTTTGTGGATCGTCCCACACCCCGGGCCATGTCTTGATCATATACGAGTTCTGCACATAACATCTACCTCGTGATCTTGATAGCAAAGTAAGAAGGGCAAAGGCGAATATTCGGCGCCTTAAAACCGAACATCTAGCTATGGGAGACAACCCTGACACAAAAACCAGCGTGTGGCCCGAAAGGGTCGCCCCAGCACCGTAGAACTGTAGCTAAGTTCTACAGGAACGGGGGTCTGAGTTTCGCCACTTGGATCGCGAGGAAGGTAACCTCTTTAAAAAATCCCCTAATCCCACAGTGCGGGGCGCGCCAAGGGGATGTATGACTGGCAGGATAGCCAGCCGCTAGCGACCAACCTCGACGGAACAGGCGAACCGTCGTTTTATGTAGCCTTCTCTATGGGAATGGGCGTCACCCCTAGAGTGACCGTTATATCGACCCTACTCGTGGGACTAAAAATGATTGATGATTCACAAAAAACAAAAAACTTTAATCCAAACAAAATGATCCAGCAAACCCTAAACATGAATATGTTCTCAAGACAAAGAACTATGCCAACACCGTCAATCCTTTACACAGAGACAGATGAACAAAATGCTACAGAAAATAGGAATGATGAAGGTAATACATCAAATATAAAGGATATATCAAGGAAAATAATCGACAATAAGGATAAAGACAACTGGCAGCAAGACAGAACTCCATTCAGAAGAACCAAAAGGAAAGAAACAAGCCCAACACAGAGTGACACCAATATGACAAAGAAAAGTAAACCTGAGATAGCAATACCCACTCAAAATCGATTTGAGATCCTAGAAGATGAAACTCCGCAAGTATCAAAAATAAAGGAGTATGTACCGAAGCCAGAACCTATATTTGTAACAGGAGTACTTAATGTGACATCACTAAAGGATACGTTAAATAGCTTCGTTAATACATCAACATATACCATGACCACCTTAAGATCCGGTCACGTAATCAAAATAATGCCTATGGACATACAAACATACAAGTGTATTAGGGAAAATCTAATTACTAAAAATATCTCGCACTATACGTATCAGCTTAAAAGCGAAAGAGCCTATAGAGTCATCTTACGCGGCCTCCACTCTTCTGAAGACACTAAAGAAATAGCAAAAGAACTAAGTGAATTGGGACATGAAGTTAGACAAGTAGTCAATATACTACACAGAACATCAAAAAATCCACTGCCAATGTTCTATGTGGACCTAGAGCCTAAATATAATAATAAAGATATATTTAATGTTAAATATATAAACAACATGAAAGTAACATTTGAAGCTCCATACAAAAAGAAAAGTAAAGAAATCTTGCAATGTAAAAGGTGTCAGAGATTTGGTCATACCAAAAATCAATGCTTTAGGCCCTTTAGATGTGTTAAATGTGGGGAAGAACATCCTACCACGACTTGTAAAAAAAGTCCAAATACAGAAGCCACATGTGCTAACTGCATGGATAAACACCCTGCTAGCTATAAAGGATGTACAACTTACAAACAATATAAAGAAAGAATATTAAAACACTCACCTAAGTATAACGAAAATGAACACGTATCAAAACGCGCTAATATCTCCAATAATATAATAACAAATGATACCACAAGAGACACAATTAAAAATAAAACATATGCAGACGTAGCAAAGACACAAATAAATCAAACAAAGCCGGTTGAAAACGCTAAAGATTCGCCAGATAACCATAATATTACTCAGTTACTAGAAACTATGCTTGATAAGGTTCAGCAGACAATGATGGCGGTAATGGAAAAGATGATGGATAAAATGCTACACAGCATTGTCCAGCTAGTCAATAGTCTCTCGAAAAAATGACTGTAAGCAACCTCCGAGTAATAACTTGGAACGCCAACGGCTTGACGCAAAGACGTCAAGAACTTGAAGCTTTCCTCCAAACAGAGGGGGTAGATATTGCCTTAATATCTGAAACACGATTCACATCCAAATCACATGTTGAATTTAACGATTATACCGTGTACACAACAAACCATCCATCGGGAAATAGCCATGGAGGTACAGCAATTGTAATCAGAAAAAATATCAAACACTGTGCCCTGGGAGAATTTTGCACAGAAAAAATACAGGCAACTTCAATTAGGCTCATGAATAGTAAACACGAAACGGTAGTAACTGCAGTTTACTGTCCTCCTAGACACACGATATCTGAAGGAGACCTTGAGAATTTCTTTGTCAGATTAGGCTCCAGATTCATCTGCGGCGGCGACTGGAATTCCAAGCATACCCACTGGGGCTCTCGCCTTATAAATCCTAGAGGCAGGCAGCTTCTACGAGTAATGGAAAAAATGAAGCTACAATGGCTCTCCACTAGTGAGCCAACCTACTGGCCAACCGACAGTAACAAGATTCCTGATTTACTGGACTTCTTCATAACAAAAAATGTCGATAGGAACTTTACAAAAACTGAAACGTGTGTTGATCTAAGCTCAGATCACACCCCGGTTATCCTCAACATCACTACGGCAATAACACTCACTCAACCGCCTATACGAATATACCACGCTAAAAAGACGAACTGGGAGGTATACGAGAATGTCATAACCACAGAAACAAACTTACAAAAGAAGCTCGTAACTGTCGAAGACCTAGAACATGCTGTAGAGGAGTTGAACATTATAATTCACAGAGCCGCCTGCAAAGCAACACCTAAAAGCAGAGGAGTTCCATTGAAACATAACACATACCCTAAGATCATCAAAGATAAAATCAAGGAAAAAAGAAAACTTAGAAAAACCTGGCACATCACTAGGTATCCGAGTGACAAGACTTCATTTAATAAATGTACGGAAGAATTAAAGAGTCTCATAGAGAATTACACTAACGAGAGTCTCCAAAACTACTTATCTACACTATCACCTACAGTTGATACAAATTATTCACTATGGAAGGCAACCACATCCTTGAGTAAACCTAATGCTCAAAAAACGCCCATTCGAGACAATATTGGAGGGTGGGCAAGATCTGATAGGGAAAAAGCCAATACTTTTGCTAATCATCTAAGAACGGTCTTTCAGACGTTTCCGGAGACTGACCAAATAGATGCAATGGTTATTAAGCAATATTTAAATTCACCTCTGCAAATGTGTTTACCATTGAGAAGTGTCGGCCCAAAAGAGGTACAAAGGGAAATAAGGTGCCTAAAGATAGGTAAAGCACCAGGTTACGATCTTATCGATGCAACCCTACTAAAACATCTGCCACATAAGGGAATTATAAGCTTAGTTAAGATCTTCAATGCCTGTATTAGACTCCAACATTTCCCAGGACAGTGGAAAATCGCTCAAGTCGTGATGGTACCTAAACCAGGCAAACCCCCTCAAGACAGAACCTCGTACCGACCTATAAGCCTATTACCAGTAATAGGTAAACTTATGGAGAGGATACTTCTGAACAGGATGAAGGAGCACCTTGACAATATAATACCCAGCCACCAATTTGGATTTCGTGAAGAGCACAGTACAATTGAGCAAGTTCATCGCACGGTTGACGTCATCAGTGGATGTCTTGAAAATCGGTTATATTGTTCGGCCGCCTTTTTGGACATCAGTCAAGCTTTCGACAAAGTATGGCATATTGGTCTGTCTTATAAACTTAAAAGATCACTCCCGCATTCTTTCTACCACATATTATCATCATATTTACAGAGAAGGTGTTTTCAAGTCAAACATAACGGTGAATACTCTGATCTATACGAGATACACTCAGGGGTCCCTCAGGGCAGTATACTGGGACCAGTACTCTACCTTATTTTTACTGCAGACCTTCCAACTGACAGAAGGACAACAACTGCAACTTATGCTGACGACACTGCAATCCTCTCGGTACATTCTGATCCAGAAACTGCCTCATCACAGCTTCAAAACCATCTAAACGAGATAGAGAACTGGTTCAACCAATGGAGAATAAAAGTGAACCAAACCAAATCTACTCATGTAACCTTTACACTCCGAAAAGGAACATGCCCACCAGTAAAATTATACAATGAAGCTATACCCCAAGAACAACATGCTAAATACTTGGGGCTACACCTGGATCGGAGATTGACATGGCAAACGCATATCTGGTCCAAGCGTAAACAACTCGACAGTAAGCTTCGCAGCATAAACTGGCTGGTGGGTCGACACTCACACCTAAATAACGAAAGCAAAATGATGGTATACAAGGCCATCATTAAGCAAATTTGGACATACGGCATACAACTATGGGGAACAGCCAGCAATAGCAACATCGACGTCTTGGAAAGATTTCAGTGCAAGACGTTAAGAAACATGTTTAGCATACCACAAAGTATAAGCAATAGATATATGTACCTAGACTTAAAAATACCAACAGTTAGGCAAGAAATCAGCAAACATAGCCTAAGATACCAGAATAGACTGGCACAGCACACAAATGAGCTGGCACTGGCCTTGAGTGGAACGGGTGGTCAACAGCATACAAGGTTGAAGAGATGTGACATCCCCAGTCTCAGCGACAGGTTCATAGAAAGAAATTAGAGCAACCTCCTCACGTCTCCGGTAGCTCTCTACATATACATAATGACAGACTTGTAGTCAGCCTACACAGTGGCTTATTGTTCTCGAACAGATTGCCATGACGCAGAAGTAAATACAAAAAAAAAAAAAAAAAAAAAAATAACAATACGGAGTTCTTGGCAGAGCAGATGACAGCAATTAATAAATATATATTTTTTCACTTCAGGCGGTTCATTATTATTATTAGATAGTAGATACTATCGATTCTATCGAAATTCGTGTCGTTTAAAGTATATACACAATTTTTTTTTAGGGTCCCATAGTTCATGACTCGGAAACTTTATGGATTCGCCATGTCCGTCCCTCCGTCCTTCCTCGAACTACCGCCCAAACGGTTGGTACTAGAAAGATGCATGAATATGTGTTGTAATTACGTGGACAAAGTGCTACAATAAAATTATGAAAAATATTGTTATTTGGGGTACCTCCCCTACATGTAAAGTGGGGATGTTTTTTTTTCTCGCGTTTACCCCATCGTGTGGGGTATCATTAGATAGGTCTTTTAAAAACATTTTACGGTTTTTAAAACCTTTAAATGATAAATGATATTTATTTCTGTAAGTAAATCTTTTCAGACACTTTTACAAGTCGGACTTATAGCTAGAAGGCGCCGGCATTTCCTACGACTCACTCTGGGAAGAAACGCCGAAACAAACCACAGAGGTGTCTTAAATTTATTTTCTTTATTAAATTTAGGTATCCGTTTGCGAGTTATTCAACTTTAAAATGCATTTTTTTGCAAAAACAGGGCGCCCCCCTCTAAAAGCCAAACTTTTAAGGAAAATACAGCGGGTTTGATAACTTTTTATTTTAGGAGATATAGGGGCTTAACTTGTCAAATGCCCTCACTTGGAAAACTACGTACAAAAATAAAGTAATATTAAGATAACTTATCAATTGGCTATTCGCCATGATATTAAATCTACCTACCTATAGGTGACTACGGAACCCTATTCTATGCGTGGCCTGACACGCACTTGACCAATTTTTTTTACTTACCTCTGTTGCTATATCTGCAACCATCATCACTTTCGGCATATCAGACTTTTTCATTGCTATCATATCTTTTGTTAGTAAATTGTTCAATATGTTAGTAACTAAAATGTTTATTTCGCTGTTATTATATTCAAGAAGCATATCTTTAAATAGCATAACTAAAACTAGAAGCCATTTTGTTAACTCTTTTCTCCCCTTGGATTCACTGCTCAATTTTTGAAGGAAGTCTAAATGAGTGAATATTTCATCCATGGTCATGTATCGCCGATAGTGTTGTAAAGCACTCATAGTTTGTGTTCCGAAACCTGAAAACAACGAAATCATAGTAACAGTTCTTTACGTGGAATAAATTAATCTCATATAAAATGTACCTACATCTAAATCCGAATTATTAATCAGTATAAACGGGTGTAATCTTTGGTCTCATTTGTTTGCCAACAGAATAAACTTCTTTGCGATCATGATAAACATCACTAAAAATGCGACGTGCATTTTCATACATACACGCATACTTTGCATATTGTGTACATTTTGCCCTGCTAGAAAACTTCTTGAGTTTACCTTCATCGTCAGGTCTACAGTGGTATGCAGCGTTAACATTTTCTTTACTGTTGTGTGGGTCCAGTGCGTCTAAAGTAGCATGCAATGACTCTACAGTATTAAAATCCAATCTGGATCCTTTTAATCTGAACACTTTCTTTATATCGTTGCTAATTTTGGAAGTTAATTTCAAGTATCGACGCCCTTCTTCCAATTGAGCCAATTTGAATAAAAAAGCTGCTGCTAATTCCTGAAATGCATCTTATTTAAGCAAGTAACTTCATTTAATGGTACATATACATGATATATTATGAGTATAATTTAACTAATGTGAAGTAGACGTACCTGAGTTACGGTATCTCCATAAGAGTCATATTTATAAGGCCATGCTATACACGAAATTACTAAAGAAATATCTTCAAACACGTTACACATATCGGTGTACGCACATCCTTGTATAATCTCTACTTTCTCAGCGTACGAAGAATCTGATAAGCCCTGAGATAGAATATAATTATTCACACATTATTCAGGTTTAATGAACTACCCTTGTTAACACCAATAGATCTACTTGAAAGTTCTGCTATAGTTCATCTCATATTGACATCTATACAAATAAATTAAATTGAAGCGTCTGTTTGTAAATTCATATTTTCAGTCATTCATTCATATTATGATAGTTTCATCATCATCATCATCATCATCAGCCTATCGCAGTCCACTGCTGGACATAGGCATCTTCCATTGCACACCACTGTGATCGATTTTGGGCTTCTCGCATCCAGCTCCTGCCAGCCATCTTACGCAGGTCGTCACTCCACCTCGCCTGTGGGCGTCCTACACTACGTTTACCGAGGCGCGGTCTCCACTCAAGAACTCTTCTGCCCCAACGGCCATCAGTTCTGCGGCTAATATGGCCAGCCCACTGCCACTTCAGCTTGCTAATCCGGTGGGCTATGTCGATGACCTTAGTTCTCTGACGGATCACCTCATTTCTGATACGATCTCTCAGAGAAACGCCGAGCATAGCCCTTTCCATAGCACGCTGAGCAACTTTAAGCTTATGGACCAACCGTACCGTAAGTGTCCAGGTCTCGGCTCCGTATGTCATGACAGGTAGGACGCACTGATTGAAAACGTATGATAGTTTAATAAAATGTAATTTAAAACATTTTTAGATTATAGAAGGACACTCGCTCGCTTCACCTGGGTGAAGCATAGGGACTATGTAGGGCCCCGTGCTCCAACTGTTACCCGTTACTGTTACCCGTTACCCTACAGTGATGCGGTTAAATTGTAATGAGTGCAAAAGATTAGACATTTATATTAATAGTACCTAATAAACCCATCGATATAGTCTAGGAATACGGAAAGATAGCAATTTAAATAATAATTAGATTTAATAAATATTTAAGTAAATGTAAAAAAAATTGACCACCTCTGACTACTCACCGTAACGGTACCTAAGTACAAATATAGCAACATAACTCATCGTTAAATACCTCATTTAGAAACATCAATGCATGCTTTGTATAGTCCCCACCCATAAACAAGAATTTCTTCAATATACGTAAGTTCTTGATAATTTCGCCAGATGTGTTAGTGAAGAACTTGGTTTGTTCATTAAAATGTATTACGAAATCATTGTACTCATGTTGAGTCAAGCAATTGCATTTTCTTGTCAACTTTTTATATACTGAACAATCATCATCTTCATCCTAAAAAAAGGAAAGAATACATTGAAGGATTTATTACATTTATTTATTTATTATTATTATATTACCTACACTCCTGCAAAACCACCAGTTTGTGGCTATGTAAGATTTGAACCGACTAAAACCGTACGCCGTCTCAGGTACCTACTAGAAGCCGAGGAATCAGGTGTAACCTCGAAAGGAAATCTTTGGGACCCCGACGTACTTCCGTTCACCTACGGTTTGTAGATAGCCAACTCCTGGGTATGAACCCTACTTTTCCTTTCCTGTACAAAAAAAAGGGACGCGCGCTTGACAGCCGTGACAGACGGACATTATAAAACCCTAAACTTTGTGTGAGTACCAGATAGATATTTTTAACAACAACAATCAGGTAGGTAGGTATAATAAAAAAACTTACAGCAATATCAATGGATTGCAAAAGCTGTGTTTGAGTCTCCAATCTCTTTATCGCCAATGCACAAACATCAGTATTGATCTGTAATTATCAACTGTATTACATCGTATCAATAAAAATACTCTAGCTCGTCAGCCACGAGCCAAAGCTAGCTAAGTCAGTCCATGGAGGATTGTCAATTTTCTATCATATTGTGACGGAGTGATCACGTTAAATCGTATTCGTTGAAATACGTGAACGGGTACTCGAGGTACTCGAAACCTTAAATATTGCGATATCAGTATTTCTACAAAACTTCGGAACGCAGAGTTGCGGAGATTTTGAAGCTAATTTGCAAAATGTAACGGAACATTTTGTATGATACAAAATCAAAGAAATATCAGTATTCTTTGATGAGAATTTTTACCCTACTTGGAAAGCAATTAAATACAATACAATTATTAGAAATAAATAAACATCTACTGAAATATTTTCATTTTTAACATAACTGAAGATATTCATCAAAATCTGGTTATAAATCGTAAAAAAATATGACTGCATAGTTGACCTAATGGTTAAAGTGATCGCCACGCTGATCTCTACTACGCTTAGCATTGTGGGTAAAACAACACATTGTGTGGTCCACAAACTGGTTTTCTGATCCTGAGTGTTCTTTGTATCCGTTTCTTGTACAATTTAAAATCCCTCGTGATACAGTAAAATAAATATAAACCTACCTATTAACCCTGTATAGAATTGAAAACTACTATTCAGAAATAGTGAAACAAGCGCGTCTCAACACGACACGATAATGTACACACACTTCACGACACCATAATGTGATCCCGTCATTATGTAATCGATATCACAAACTGTTGCTTGTTACTCGTTTCATAACATAACTGCTGACTGACCAAGACTAGGATGGTTGGCGCTCCTCGGGGGATATCTTCGTTCAACAGTAGACGGCGATATGTTGACCTAATAACATAATTAGCTTTTTGCCGCGGTGTCGACCGCTTATATATCGATCATCGCGGTAAAGAGTAGCCTATGTCCTTCCTCAAGAATCGAAGTATCGCTATCAAATTTTATTGAAATCGTTGAAGCGGTTTAGCCACAGAAATCCAACGGGCATGTAGACAACAGTCAAAGTTACTTTAGAATTTATATAATTCATTACAATGTAGTTATGGATTAGTATGGATATATAGATGGTATTTAACAGAAACTGATCACACTCACATCGACGCCTGATGGAATGGGATTAACCAATCCCGCAGTCCTCCAATTCGTTCCTGTAGCTGGCCGCTTGAGTTTTGACTTTATTTGTATATCGTCTAAAAGGCATAGCAGTTTTTTTGTGCTGTCTTTTAATTGCATGATGGAATCCTGAAATATTAAAAATATGGAATACCTACCAGATAGATTATATTACGTGATAGATCGCCTGTGTCAATCGGCAGCAGAGCTGACCAAATTGTGGTGAACCAGAAAATTACTACGTAAGTATATGAAGAGTATAAAAAACGAAAATGGGAGGGTTTTGTCTTCAAATTGTTTACGTATTCTTTTTTTACTAAAACCTATCCATACAAGTGTCATTTTGAAAACCGGCTTTTTGTTTATTGAATGTTATCTAAATAAATTAAATGATAATTGATTATGATAACTTAAGAAAATTACATTGGTATGCGTGTTCGTGTTTTAAATTTGAAACGACTCGATATCCTCTTACATCGTAAAACTAATAATAAGGAACCATGCTTACTATTATAAATATACTAGCTGATGCCCGCGGCTACGCTCGCGTCCAAGGGGGTATGAAAAATAGATAGTAGCCGATTCTCAGACTTACTGAATATACATAAAAAAAATCATAAGAATCGGTCAAGCCGTTTCGGACGAGTATGGGATCGAACATTGTGACACGAGAATTTTATATATTAGATTATTATGTACGAGTACATTATACATTACCAACCAATTTGACATGGCAGAAAGGTTCAGTAGCCACAACACTTTTAGGTGGAACACTTTCAAACTTTGAGTTTCCTCCAACTTTCTTTAAAGCACTCGTTGCTGTGGCGCGTGAAACTAGAGGGGATAACGCCCCCTCTGCTTCAACTGTCTGACTTGTTGATGCAAACAGTGGTTTGCTTAGATTAGGACGCCCGGTATAACGTCTGTCATGTTCCTTTTCTTCAATAGCATAACTGGAAACATTGTCTAAATCGTCACTATTGCTGGATATTTCATCATCGCTGCCATCCATCGGTTACGAAATTAACTTGGCCAAAATTTATAACAGGGAAATACAATTTAAAAGGTTTTTTTCTTTTTATCTCGTATTAAATCATGATCGATGTTGAAATTTTCGAGCCATTTATTATTGATTTTATGTCATAATATTCACAATGGTACATTTTTGAGTCTAAAGGTATATTTTAGTTTATGACCAACACTGTTACATAGATCTTTTATTCTGTGACATGTTTGTATACTCTTTGGTGCTCAGACCTGAACCATCAACATCATTAAAGTTGTCTGTAGTTTTCTTTCTCGTAAACCTTCAGCATTCAGCATAAAATTCATTTTATCTCTCCCAATGCTCAGGTTGCTTAACATCTTTATGTCGTTTCAAAATGACCTTCAGCAACGGCTTTAAAGAATGGTTCGGACTAATAACAATTACATACATTACATTTGCGCCACCGAGCAGCAATTAATTACTACTAGGTTTAACTACTGCTCTAATCAACAGGTAGAACGAATAAATTGAAAGCCTAAATAAAGTTTTAGATATAGTGTTCTGATACTAAGAATTAAAAACAAAACCATAAAAAGGGTAAAAAGGAACGACGTTTTGAATCTAGCATGAGCAATAATATTGGTTCTAGTTTTGCTGTACTTTTAGGGCATACGAGAGAGGTTACCGAGCTTAGAGGAGACCCGAGCCCAGCAATGTGACTATTATGAGGGCTTGATGATGATGATGATTCCAAGCTTAACAGGGACCCACTAGAGGACGTGACCATCATTCACTCATGGCTGCCTCTGCGAGACCCAATCAAGGAGGTAGACATAAGAGCTGGTTGATTTTGCGATGCGATTACGCAGATTTGCGATGCGCATTCGAGGTCGTTAGTCTCCCTGACTATCCCAAGAATTGTACGCGTGTCCGGAGGTCCTACACAAGCAGTCAACAGCCTCACCGTGTCGATGGTGAGGTAGACTAGTTTCATGAGGAGTACCGAGAGGCACTGAACATTCTGGCTCGGCCATTACCCGCGTCAAAGAAGAAATGCAAAAGGAAATTCTGGAGGTTCTCCCCTGCGCGGCTGCGCTTGCGTATACGTCGGTTATCGCGGTAAATAGAAGTACAAATGTTCTGTGTTAAGATCCAAAATATACAGGTTGTCCCAGAAAGAATGGATAATCCTGGAGCGCTCAGTAGTAAAACTATCTGTCTTACAAAAAAAAAATACAATTGGTGTCTAAATTATGAAGTTTTAAAAAAACCTATTTTGTTGTCTTTACTATACTTACATAATGTACAGTATGTACACCACAGCCGCAAAGTAATGCAATTTTTGTGTTTTTTGCGTTATCTTATTCCTCACAGACAGTCTTATTAGAAATGCAGTAAAAAGTATGAGTACCTATTGTACTTATTTGGAAAAAAAATATCACCTTAAATTTTTAACATAAAATTTGATAAAAAAAAAATTATAACAAAGTTTGAGAGCCTTTTGTGAAAAAAAAGATGTGTGTGCGATTCACACACGATAGAAGTGAAACTTCAGTAAATCGACAAAAGAATTAGATTAATATATATACGAGGTGGCCACTTGGTTGGACCATGTGTACCTATCAACTGTGTCCCGAACTGCCTATTTAAACTGGAATACGCGGCTGTTGGGTGATGGATCACTATCTTGCAACTTTTCGCAATTCTAACAGGAGCTATTCATCCAACTGGTTTTGGAGATTTCCAAAAATGACGTTGTTATACACGGCAGAATTATGAGTACCTTCATAAAATTCCACCATTACCAGTCGATACTTGTCGCAGTGGATACTTATTCGCGTACCACACCAATGCAGATACGTGTTCCTATTATTTACAAAATACGCTTATTACAAATGTAATGCTTAATGCATTAACAAGGATTTTAAATGATATCTATCCAAGAAAATTATCGGCTGCTACTAGCTCAGTACAAAAGCGAGTGTACTTAAGTATTCATTAAAACGGCGGTCATTTTGAGCAATTTATTTCGTAGATCATCTAACTGTAAGTTATGTTTGTCTGTGTCTAAAATACATATTAAAATGATTTATGGGAAAAGTTTTTTGCGATTTCTGACATTTCTAGTACTCAAACCGCAGTCGGTCCAATACTTTTGATCCTTATAAGAAACAGGATCGATTGGCATCAAAAAAACTTTTTGTTCAAAATGGCCATTTTCTTGCTGGCTGTACATTTTTTCTAAAATCTGTAAATGCCGTTCAGAATATTTAAAAAAATTATGGATAGTCTTCTAAAAGCGTTTTCCTCTAACTATAACGGTTAAGGTACCTACCCTTACTGTCCCGTCGCAAAAATTCACCATGTTTAATAACACACCACGCTGACTTCTTGCAAAAAAGCTGTAATACGCAGCCGCATACAGTGTTCAGTATTAGCACCGGGTATGTCCCGGCCTGCAAAAATTAAAATTTCGATGTAAAAAATATATATATTGATAGATCTTAATTAGCCCTTTCGAACTACGTTAATTAATTTATGAGCCCCTCTTTCGTTTTCCCAGGAAAAAACAAAGTATCATTTTTATTTTTTCACCTTTTCAAATACTCATATCTCTTTCAAATATGGTTATTTTTTTATTCTACCAAGCGTAGAAAAATTGCCCTTGAACTGATATAAATTGCCCTCGTGTCAGTTATTATAAATATTTAGTAATCCTTTATAAAATAAAAAAAAAACTTAAATTCGTGCATTGCGCATGCGCTGTAGAAAAACGGCAACACTGTTCTAGTCTAAGGGCAGCATTTACAACAAAAATCAAAATATAAAGTTATAGGAAGCTGATGATTAAAGTTATATTTCAATGCATTTTACATTAAGTAGTGTTATTATTACTAGATTTTTATTATCTATTTAAAAATTCACTATTTCTTGGATTATTGGAATTATTAGGTCAGTTATGGAGACTTCACCTTAGATTATAAAAGAAATATATAAATAGGATTTAATTTTATAAAAGTAGGTATAACAAATTCAATAAAAGAAAATTATTAAACTTATTATTCAAAATAAATACTGAGATACAAGTTAAAATTGAGATTATATTCGACGTAAAAATAAAACAATGTTATAGTTTGCATTGTCAACTCACGTTTACCTCAACCTTATCCCCACATAGACCAGTGCTTTTAGTGTTTGAAAACAAAATAAATTATAGTAGGATGAAACCCATTGTAAAAGGAGGAGAATATTGCAAAAATTAAAGGTAAAATAAATTACAGGCGATCTGAGGTCGGGAAGGGGGAGAGGGGGGGGGGTTAAGGGAAAAAAATGGCTTATTTCAATTTCCTGCAAAACTACAAGTCCTATGGAAAAAAGTTAAATGGCAAAGTTGTAGGTAATAAAAAGATCTACATCTTTTGCATTTACACTTTTTTCACATAACCTCAAATTTTATGTGAAAAATTCAAAAATCCAAGTTTTTGGTTTTTTATTTTTATCTTTAAATTATTTTTTAACAAAATTTTGTGAAAACTTAGCTTTTCATGTCCTGACTACACCGTAATTTATTTGATTTGAAATATCTATTTTTCCACCTCATTTTGACTGAATACCGAAAAAAAATCCTAATTTTCAATCGAAAATTCGTCCGTCAAAATATCAACGTTTTTCACAAAAATTGGTTGTTTTCTATTCGATGAAATCTCTACTTTCAGATGGTATAAAAATATATATTTATTACCATAGTAAATCTTCTCAGAAAATGCAAAAAATGAAAAAACTAGAATTTGATTTTTTTTAATCGTTATTGAGATATTTATTAAAATTTACACTTTAATCACTCGAAAAACATAAGATTGCATGTTACAATGATAAACAAAAATATTGCAAATTGAAATATACTACTATAATTAACAAACAAATAAATAGTAAAGTTAATATTAATAAAATATCTACAACATTTTGAGAAAGTTGCAGAATCTTCTTTAAAGTATATGCGTATATGCCTATTTATTACTATTTTAAGATAATTTAATACCTGAGTGACCTACGAAAAATTTTTGGCTATTAAAAGTTTTTTCATAGAGAAGTGGGCTAGGCAGGTCTGGGTCTTACTACATACTTGCTATTTCGTAGCAGCTGTAAAACAGAGCAGTGTACGACATCGTTTATAAAACTACACGTGCAGGCTGAGTTATTTTCTATGAAATACCTTTTGATGGCCTAAAATTTTTCGTAGGTCACTCAGGTATACTCTTTGATTCAAATCTTGTCGAACCAAATGATTATACGTACCTAGTGTTACATACTCTTTGCAAATGATGACGTTAGTAATTCCAATGTTGCCTGTTAATAATTAAAATTATGGGTCAATAAGCTTATGTATTAATTTTGTAAATTTAAATTAATAAATAATATTATCTCCTTAAATACGTTTCTAGTTTTATTTTGATAATGTTTTCAATTTATTGCTATTTTCACCACGCCGTTTTGTACGCCATCTAGCGTCACTTCCTGAACTTTTTAAAAGATTTTCTTTGCTGTACTAGCCGCTAGATGGCGATACAATAAACTAAACAATTTAATATATTTTATCATCTAAGTCGCACGGCCATCCCATTTTCCCCCGTGCCGGACACCTACCCTACCCCAGCCTGCAAAGTTATGATATGGGCAATAAAAAAAATACTAATTGATAGATTCTTAATAGATCAATTTAACTACGTAGCCCTTCCAAATTGCTCACCATTAATTAAAAAATTAAAAATCAATAAAGTCCTTGCAAAAAAATTCATTTATCCTTATATTTAAATTTCCATATCTTTTGATATATACAATATTTTAAATTCATTTGTAATTGTTCAAGTAGAGTTCTCACCAGCTCCACTGTCCATAATTATTAAATAAATATAAATAGTTTGAATAAATTTAACGTATAGATAAGTGAATGCTGCGCATGCGCGCAAACAGTAACGCGAGTCGCAAGGCAAAAAAAATCAAGTGTTTTAAACACCATCATAGTGAAATGAAACTGTAAGTCTGTAATACTCCAAGCACAACAACAAAAAAAAAGGTTGTCGGGCGGATCGCCCATAATAAAATTTATTTATAAGAACTTACCTAGTATTTACAGCCAACTACGCAAATAATAAAAATATGCTATAAAATAACTAATATTTATAACTTTAAAATACTTAAAAACCAATCCTTTTTTTTTAATATTTTTTAATATTAATTTCAGAAAGAAGAAAAATTACGTCCACTCATCAAAACCGAAGTTTCCCGCTCTTTTTTATCATGCCTCTATGTACTATGCTCTATTCTCTATGCCTAACGCTCCGGAAGCAGGAAACCTGGTCTATGACCTGATCAGTCATGTCATGACCAGTGATCAGTGATGCATGCCAGGTGCACTGTAATTACAGTAGATTTACTGTAATTTGGCTGCTTTTGCTGTACGCTGTATTCCAGCTATACAGTATACAGTGAACTATCAAGGGTAATACATCAACTAATCACAGATGGGCGTTTTTCAAAATTTTGCTCCGTTACGTACAGGATGTCCATTTATTTTCATTATACTAAATCACGTCACGTCTGGACGTTACGTATAACGCGGACTTGTCATCACATGTTTCTTTGGTATAAAAAAAGTTGATTATAGTAGTTTACTAGTACACATTCATTATCTACAACATATTTACTTATAATTTAACACGAGTAGTATATAAAATTTGTGGGTCTTACCTTTCAAAATCAATGTTCGTACCGGACAAACAAACAGACCCGTTACGTACGTCACGGAGCGCAAGTTTTGACGATTGAATTTCTTCAGTTTTAATTCAAAGGAAAAGAACGAATGAATGATAAAAACATTGTCAATATGGCATTGCTTGAAAATAGTTAGAGCCAAAGACAATGTTATTGTTATTCCTTATAAAATCATACCGTTACGTACAGGACTGTCCGCTGTGGCCAGTTTTTTAAATCCGATAATTTCAGTATTTATAATAGAAAAATATACTACAACCTTATTATATTTTATTTAAAAACAAATAAAATATGTTATTTCATTCGAGTAATACTAAAGATATCTAAGTATAGCTTATATATACTCCAAAATACGTAATCAAAATCCAGGATATTATGAAGGACACATAAAAAAGTAGGATAATATTTGGTATTTTATTAAATAATAAAATATGTTTTCCGCTTAAGTCTTATGTTTATCTTTTTTTTTACAGTAAGTTAAACATTTTACCCTAACATAAAATAATTAGATTTTTTTTTAATTTTACTCACTTCCTAGATTTTTGCCTTTTAATCAATGGTCAAACTCGTAGGACATAGCAAAATAGTCCTGATTAAATTTTGAAAAAAAGCCCAGATACCATCAAGGGTAATATATTAGCGCGCCAGTTCATTTTAAGAAATTCTGTGTAAAAAAAAAAAACAATAATTTTACTAACAAAATATATAGAAATGAACCCGTGATAGTGATACAGATATTGATTGACAAATTATGTATAATTTATAATAGAGATTATTAAATACATTTATAATTCCAATAAAAGTAGGTTTTTTTTACTGTAAAAACACTGTAATGAGTTTTATGATAAAAAAATTCTACCGATCTACTGTAATTTTACATGCAAAACACTGTATTTTTTTCAATCCAACCTGGCAACACTGGTCATTACAGTCATCATCATTAAATGGGGCTTATTACACAGTCAATATTATCGTGATACTGGAATCACGATATTATCACAAGATCGCAAATACTGAAGTGGGCTATTACACTATCAATATTATCATCAATATTACCACTTCAGTGTTACGTTGACTTTACTGGAATCTGGTTGTGTTACTAAAATTATGGATAATAGGAGAATAATTTTTGCAGGCCGGCAGCTAACACTGACTGTGTTAGCTGCCGGCCTGCAAAAATTAAGATTTCGATGTAAAAAAATATATATATTGATAGATCTTAATTAGCCCTTTCGAACTACGTTTATTATTTTTGTGAGCCCGTCTTTTGTTTTCCCAGGAAAAATCAATATATACATACATATATATACTATTAATATATATCACTAAGTATTATACATTTTTATTGAGATTTTTTGAGATGGTCACATTAAACTCGAAACAAATAAATTTTATTGTGGTCTGTAGGGTTGGCAACACTGTCAATATTGACGCCACGCCCCCTTGGTATCGTGGATTTCAAAATAACTTGCGATATTATCACGATACTGTGATACCATCAATACTGCATCAGTATTATCGTGATAAAACCAGTATCGCGTGATAATATTGACTGTGTAATATGCCCTATTACCTACTTTAATTTAATATAATCTATGGTTCTGTTCTGTGCTTGCTTGTCGCGCGGCGCGGCTTCGCTTAACCGAGAGAGATCATAAACTTGATTATTTAAGCAATTCAGTGATACACATAGGAGCCCAAGATACACAATAAGTATTATATACAAAGCTAGGGTCACTGTAAGAACTTTTGAAAAACCTAATATAAGGTATTTCTGGCGGCATTTTCTTTTTGTTTGCTTGCTAATGGTGAGCTGTTTCAAACAGTGTAGTTGTGGCCAGCTTAATGTTTACCGTTATTATGTACGATGAATAACTATGAAAGTAAACTAAATTACGATAGTCCTTGTGATTCGGACAACGATTGGACGAATTCAACTGGTGGCTCCAAATATTCTGATTCTGAAAGGTGTTGTATTTAATAAACTACTCTTCTTCTTCTTCTTGTTGATCTACAATTAATGGAGGTTGGACATCAGCCCTATTAAACTACACTTGTATACAAATGATTCTTTTTCATTTATGTATTGTTTTTCAAAGCAAATGAGATAAATTAGTTCATGATTTAAAATCTTCTTTCAGTTCTGTGCCTGAGTGGGATTCTGATGTTGGAGAAGACGGTGAATTAGTGTACATCAAAACTGTGTCTGTTAATGAAAATAAAGATAATAGCAATACACCTTTGTTGGAAAATTGTGAAACCTTCAAACTAAGAAACAATTTTAAAAGATCATCAACCAGAAAATCCACTAGAGGTAAAAATATATATTTTTGTTATTATTGCTTTTTGTTTAAACAAGTTGAAAGCTTTTGATGCTGCGCCAAGCTTCATTGGGTCGGATCCCCAAAAGTGTTAATTTTTTGTGGGATCCACATATTGTCGTTCTATGTGTGTGGTTTATGTAATTTCCTCTGAGACATACCATTTATCCCTAATGTGGGAACTGTCTTTTTTAAGGTAACTAAGTAACTATAATGGAAGCTGTCTTAAAGTTGTTAAGTAATATTACTAAAGTAATACTAATATAAAATATTTATAGGTAATATTAATATGTTATTAATTGAATGTCAATATTATCAAAACATTTATACAAATAAATAAAATTATAGGTATCTGTATGTAATATCAAATTAACAGATTTTTATTATTGCATGCATTTGAAGGTATATAACTTTACCCACACCAAAAATGCAATATTTAAAACTGTAGTCACTGTCTGTTTCTTCTGCGTAACCTCTGGAACGGTTGGACCAATTTTGACGGGATTTTCACTGGCAGAAAGATATGACCTAAGGAGTGATTTAGGCAATTTTTTTAGACTAGCATTTGACACCTGGCTTTATTCGTGATTTACAACAATAACTTCAGGGAACACTGTGAGACTCAGTATTATACAAAAGTAGCTTTATAGATAAGTGATATGAAAAAGTGTGTGCAATGGGAGAGGCCTATGTCCAGCAGTGGACTGAGAAAGGCTAATGATGATGATGATGATATGAAAAAGTCCATATTAGGTTAGGTTAGCTGACATTCATTTGTTTATCATCCACGATTAAAATAAATGTATTAGTAATTACAATATGGAAATAATAAATTGAAGTCCATTGACATCAATTTATAATTTCCATATTGTAATTTGATTGTCTACATTGTTAACTTTCAAATGACACCTCTTTTGTCTTCATAAGACGTTTACATCGATAGCAATGATTATGTCAGTGCAGGCAAAGTAAAATATACAAAATGGCCGCCATTCTAGTATGGAGAGGCCCAGAGAAAATTGTGATAGTGATTTATCAATAAAAATACATTTAAGTAAATTTCAGTAAGTTGTGAGTATGTGTACCTCATACTCTCTCTAGGTTGCCTTAAATGTTATGATATCACTTAAAGCTTGCTATTTAATACAGATATATGTTTATATTCTACCTGCATTTTTTAAATGAATATTGTTATTTTGTTGCTGTTATATAATTACCTTATTAATATTGCCAGATGGACTCCACAATGTATAATTCAGTCAAGAACCTTCCTGAGTACATATTACTATCTGGTGCAGGAAGAAAAAGATTCTGGAACCTTATTCATCAAAAAAACATCAACCCTAAAGCAGCTTTGCTAAAAGCTTCACGAGGTAAAACTGTTAAAAAAATATCTGAACTACAAAAAACTGGACAATTGATGAGTGCTATTCAGAAACGGAAGGCTATGCCAGACTTCAATCAATTTAATTTTCATAAAAAGAACCAAAAAACTCAACATATAGATAAGGCAACAACAGATAAGGCTAAAAATGCGTCAAACGCTGCCAATGTTCAAACTCAAAAGAATCCCAACTCATCTGAATTGGGGAATCAAGCCAAGCGTAAATCAAAATTGGTGTCGCTTGTTGAAATTCACAACACTCAGCTTATGTCTAATAATGAAATGACCTTGATACATGATGCTCTTCTTTTAGAAATTGCTAAAGGTGAAGCAGGCAAAGGCCCTAGATTTTATGGTTTTTTTTACAAAAAAGGTTTTATACTTATTTTATGTGAAAATCATTACAGTCAGAATTGGCTTGTGAAGACAATTGAGACACTGAAACCTTGGCCAGAAGCAAAACTTTCTACAAAAATAAAAAATAAGACATTAATTGCTTCTACCTTTTTACCTGGCCAAGAAGCTGACACTGTAGAAAAAGCTCTTAAACTATTGCAGATACAAAACAAGGGGCTTCATACTGAAGAGTGGAAAGTCCTAACTGAAAGAGAATTTCAAGGAGGCAGAGTAGTAACATTTTCCATAGACCGTCACTCTTTTGAAGCCCTTAAAGCTAGCAAGTTCAAAGCTCTTCTTGGTTTCCGAAATATTTTCATAAAAATAATAAATCCACAGCCCCAAGAACTGTCCCAGCCTAATGAAGCTGAAGAAAGCACTTTTATAGAGGAATGCTCTGCTGAAAACGAGATAATTTGTGAAGTTAACATTAAGCAAGAAGTGAATTTGGATAATGAAAGCTTGGTAAAGGAGCAAGTCCAGAATCTAGATCAGAATGAAATTATGCCAGATAAACAGGAGGAAACTCAAGAACAAAATCAAGAAGGAGAAGTAGCTGAAATCTCTGAACAGGTTCAAGAAGACCAGTTAATGCCCGAGCCATGTTGGGATGAAGAGTTATAAGAGTGGATTTGTTTTTCAGTGTTGCATGAGTTCTGCAAAAAAAAAAAAGAAATATGTAAACTAAATATGTTGTCAGTAACTTACTTTAGTAATTCCTTGTACTCTACTCACGACTTCTTATATTATATGATTGATGTAGTGTTAAAATTGCAATGGAATGTTCACTTACTTTTAAGTTAAAATAAAATAAAGAAATAACTAAGGCCACAAAAATGAATTTATTTTTTTTGCTTTTCAGGGAGGATTTTTAAAGTTTTAAAAGCACATAAACATAAAAATGCTGACTTTGGTGCCAAAAGAGATTGTGATAACATGTTATCATCAAATACTTATGCAAACAGAAATCCAGATGATGATGATAAACATATTGTTATTCAGGTATTAGGTACCCCATATTAACCTAGTTTAAGTTGAGCCAGCTAGATGTATTTCTATTTGCTTCAAACTTTGCAATAGATGTAATTAAAATATTCAGTTAATATGTGTGGTGACGGATTAGGAATACAGAGTGTCACCACTCCTATTCATCCCGCGGGTGTCGTAAAAGGCGACTAAGGGATAAACTACGCAAGATAAGACAAGACCTTACATATTGAAATAGAAACTTTTTTTATTCGTTTTATTATATTAAATGAAACAAATGAGTAAAACTTACATGTCTATGAAAATACTGAAATTTAATAATTTTTATAGTCTTAGATAATTTACAAGAAGTCAAAATGGATCATCTGTTTATGCATATTATTCTTCTATTTATTTAGGTAGGTAGTACATTTTATCACTGCACAAGAATGGGTAAAAATCATGGTGATGCCACTCTAATAATAATTGTGATTCATATTAATACCAGAAAATAGTTGCGCAGGCACATATAAGTTACACTTGAAAAAAAAACTCCCTTCTCAAGTTACAGTAGATCAAAACCTCAATTCTAAAGAGAGGCCCTGCAGGCCATCAATACAAATTAAATTAAGCGAATCTGTTTGTAATATCAATTGAACATTTTTATTAAATGCACATGAAACTCCTCAAACAGTTATCAGGAAATAAAAATGATATTGAACCATTAGGTAATGATATCAAATTCACTTGTATTAGGGCCCTACCTCACCAAGATGCCACGGCGACGTCGCTGGATACATATCCAAACAAAATATTTAACCTAATGGCAGCGAACATACATCGTCCCCGTAGTTTGAAAATTAAATAAGTCCGGTTTTGGCGAAATAGACTTTTCCCCATTTTCAAAACAACTAAAACATGCCGCATATTTGAGCATACAGGCATTTTCGTATCGTATTCCGTTCCAAAACTATAGCCATTTTTGTCGGACAGATGGAACAATAAATATCTTCAGACTAACACTATTTTCTTGAAGGAAAAATAAATAGCTCAGTAAATAGATCAATAACTGTGGTCAATGATAAGCTAAATGTCTAATAATGTAAATAACATGAGTCGTTAAATTTTAGCTCAACTTAAAAATTCTCTCACAAAACACTAATTCGCGTTTATCTCAGAACCACAAAATCAGAGTTATTTAATTTTCCCACTACGGGGACGGCATATGGTTTGGGAACGTCACCAATTATAAAGTGTAGCCACGACCGAATCATCACTTTGTAGAATCTAGATTCTAGATACCCAAAACGTTGGCGACGTCGTGTCTCACTCACTCGGTATCCAATCGGATGCCAAGACGGACGCACACCTAATGTAGAACTGAACCAAGAGACTGATTCTCTTTCTCTTTTCATTTTTAAAAATACAGTTTCCGCTTATGGAATATACATCCTGACGCAAACATACATGGAACAGACACAAAGAACACCCAGATTCGCAGATCACAAAAAGTGTTGTCTCATGTGGGATTTGAACCCAGTACACTAGGTGTAATAGTTCGTGGCATTGCGACCGCTTAAACCACTAGGCCAACTGTGCAGTCAGTGTCACTGGTTATTCCAATTGGCAACCGTAGGTAGCAAGAAGCGACCATACCTATACAGCTGGCAACGTGGAAATCATGTCTCGGTGAGGTAGGGTCCCTTAGGGTCACCACCTCACTGGCGCACTGATAGTGTATGCGACTGCTGTGTGCGATATACAGTTTTTTTTATTATTTTTATTTACAAGCTCTGCTTGATTGAAGCTAGATGGCACTGGCATGGCATGCTATCACTGTGCCACCGAGGTAGGCAAGTTCCTGCCTGGCATCTAAATTTTAGGTTATTTAGAAATAAAAAGAAATAGTAGTAAGTAAAGGGAGGGAAAAAGCTATTGTAATGTTTTTTTTTCTCCAGGTCAGCAAAAACATGATATTTACCAGCGAGAAAAATTGCCAGGTTGAAAAACTGTTTGGTATAAGTTTAGAAACACACCAAGATGGCAAAACATTAATCGTTTCAGATTTTTTAACTGAAGCTAGAGCTATTTATGTGCAGAAAATAAAAAAAGGATATTATTTGAATAAAATCAATGGCATAGTGGTCAGCTCTCAAAACTTAAACAGTATTCTACAACGCATTATCGAAGATCCTAATCACCCCAAATTAACATTTGAAATTCCTGCAGAAGAAGACGGTATTGATATTGAAAGACTACTAAAGACAAATAATGTTCCTGAGACCTTACTGACAAAATTACTAAAAGATTCATCCTGCTCTGTCTTATACATATGTTGCAATGACATAGAATATAACAGCAACGATGATAAAGGAGTCCTTTACTGTTTTCCAAGACCTTATAATCAAAACTTTTTATACAATACCAGAGGAGCGTACGTAACGTTAAATCATCTTGCCCTGAAGTCTTTGGGGACCAGTGAACCAACGAGTTCCACTGTGCTGCATAATAATACCCTTATAAACGTAACTTACACCTCCCATTGCAATGATTTACTATTAATTGCTTTCCCTAACAAAGAAGTGGATTTATTTGCAGCTAAAAAAATAATAGCCGATGTCGTAAGACTTCTAGATTTTTTATATGGGTCAATTAAATCCTGTTTTACAAAGCCAAACAATGTTGATAAATTGGATAGCTTGTTCACTCGTATTTTTGTTACATCGATATTCAGCAAAACCAGCAATGACAGTAAAAAACCGGTATATGTTTTTGAGGATTTGTTGGCAGCACATTCGGTAATATTGCCATTGGAGGTGAAGGTGCAAATTGATGACGCTGTTACTGAGTTGGAAGCGGCTGATTATAGAGAATGGGTAAATAACTGTTTTGGACTTTTGTGACTTTTATACCTATACATAAATGCAGTTTTCAATAATAATAATAATATTGTTTAGCAGTACTCGTTCGCGATAAAATTCACCTTTAAGACGAGGAAACGATACGCAACACATTTTATTATATTTATGCCTACTGAAGCGACTCTACTGTGTCTGATGGAAAGTATTGCGTGTTATCCCAGGGAGTCAATTAGACGACACTTGATTGTAATGTTTTATTAATGACTCTCTTATCTCTATAAGACTCCGACTAATTTGACTTAAACTAAAGCTTATATACAATGTAATATGTGTACAGTTTAGGTGGGGGCTACTATGAGATATTATTTACTTAATCGAATTGCTTAATTGACAGTATGTTGTTTATACTTCCTTAATTAATATTTATAATATTACTATTGTTTGAGGGCACGTACGTTAACTTTAGTAAAACAATTATTTAATCACGTAACCGTGCAAAGATCTAAAACTACTATTTTGCTATGGCTTTGCCCATAGATATTCCCCCTCTAAAGAGAAGAAACATCCTTACATTACTATTATATACTTTTGTTGTATAGTTTTGGTTTATATACTATAATTGGAATCTAACCGTCTGGTGGGAGACTCTACCAGAACGTGTCCTTTTTTCTGTTTGCTTATCTGCTTGTGAAGGTTCTGTTTTCTTGTCTCCGATTGTTCGTTCGCTTATCTTGCTATTTTCATTTGGGAAGTGTATTAATTCTATTTTTAATGATTTATTGGCTTTTAGTCGTTTTAACTCGCTATCATTCTTTTGATATTTTTCTACCTCGTGCCAATCGATTGCAGAGGGTAAGGTTATCGTCTCGATAACTCGAGATAAGGCATCGGCTACCACATTCTTGTGGCCACTGATGTGCTGGATATCCGTACTGAATTGTGATATATAATCCAGATATCTGATTCGTCTAGGGGTATCATCCAATGATGGCTTCTTGTCGAAAGCATGCATTAGTGGTTTGTGATCCGTGTAGACTGTAAATTCTCGTCCTTCTATGAGTCTTCTGAAGTGTTTTATAGCCATATAGATTCCTAGCAGCTCTCTATCATAGGTAGAGTATTTTGTTTGGGCTTCACTAAATGATTTGGAGAAAAAAGCTATTGGTTCCCATTTTGTTTTTCTTCGCTGCTGTAGTACAGCGCCTGCGCATTTGAGACTAGCATCTGTCATTAACGCTATTTGTGCGTTGCTGTCCGGATATGCCAATGTAGTTAATTGTCGAATGTCCTGCTTGCAGCGTTCAAACGCGTGGTTTGATTCCGTATTCCACTGGATAACCGTCTTATCGTTTTTCTTACTATTAATTAAATATTTATTTAACGGTGCTTGATGCTTTGCTGCGTGTGGAATACTGCTTCTGTAGAAATTAATCATACCCAAAAAACGTCGTAACTCATTTACCGTTTGTGGTTTAGGGTAATTGTTTATAGCTTGAATCTTTTCCATAGTAGGAGTCAACCCTTGGCTCGTTATATGATAACCGAGGAAATCAATCTCCGACTTGGCGAATTCACATTTGCTTGTATTTATTGTTATGCCGTTTTTATGTAGGCGCTTAAACACCTCCTCTAAGTGTTCATAATGTTCCTTAAGGTTATTTTTCTTGTCAGCGATAAATATGTCGTCCACATATACAAATACGTAGTCCAAGTCTCTGAATATAGAGTCCATAAATTTTTGGAAGGACTGTGCTGCATTTCGCAACCCGAATGGCATTCTGATGAATTCAAAAAGTCCAAAAGGGGTTATTATCGCTGTTTTCTCTGGTTCAGCAACGGGCAGTATGTGAAAAGCTTTCTTTATGTCTATCTTGCTGAATATTCCTTTTCCGCTTGCTACATACGTGAAATCGAGTAGCCTTGGCAGCGGGTACCTGTCTGGTACTGTTATTTTATTTAGTGCGCGGTAATCTCCGCATGCTCTCCATTCGCCATTCTTCTTCTTGACTAAATGGAGTGGCGATGCCCATTGACTGCTTGAAGGACGGCATATTCCCATGTCCATCATATCTTGGAACTCTTGTTTTGCAATCCTGTATTTGTCAGGAGGTAATGGACGTGCTCGCGTAAATACTGGGAAACCCTTTGTTATTATTTGATGCTGTACTCGGTCAATATACACGTACTTCTCAGCTACTACTAATTATAGCGAACTTGGTGTTTAGTCTGTAGATTCATTGATCTAGGCTTTGTAATATCTTCATATTTCTCTAATAATCCCTTTATTGGTTCCTGTAGAGAAGCGTTTATAGATCGCACGGATGCAATTTTTGTTCTTACTATTTTGGCAGGCGTTTTCAGACCTGTTTTTTTATCGATCAGTTTTTTTCCGTGTATATCCACTAATAACTGATAATGATTCAAAAAATCAGCTCCCAGGATTGGCATCTTAACGTCGGCAATGGTAAATGTCCATTTAAAGCTTCGGCGTAGTCCTAGGTTAAGCGTTAAAGTGCGTTCCCCGTATGTATTTATAGGGGTCCCGTTTGCGGCGAATAATTGGTATTCGCATGCTTGGCTCTTCTTATTTGTGCTATTTATAACCGAAATGTTAGCACCCGTGTCGACTAAAAATCTATAACCACTGTTTGAGTCAGTTATAGTTAGACGGTTTGCTGGGTGGATAGCACAGAGGCCCGTCTTATTCTGTGCTAATTTTAGTTTTCCGATGGCCTGTTATTTTTAATTGTATTCCATGCACAAGGCTTATTGCATCTATATGAATCCTGCTTGAACCGATTATGGAAATAACATAACCCGTTATGTGAGTTTCTGTGGCGCGACCTTGACCGTGAATGTGGCATATGTCGTGTTTGGTATTTGCTGCGTTGCCTAGGTTGATGCTCGCGTATGCTGCGTAATGCATTTATTTCTATTCGCATGGCTTCAAGTTGTGACGTTATGTTTGTAACTAGGTTAATGTCAACCGCTGTTTCTTGAATATTTCTTTTGTTGTAGGTCAAGTTCTCGTAAATTTTATCGGCTAATTCGCTCAAGTGGTCTAACGACATATTGTTTGTGACCGATAATATCGCTGTTAGCGAAGCGGGGAGTTGCCTTAGCCACAGCAGGCGAATAGTGTCGTCGTTTATTTTTCCACATCCAGCTTCTTTCATTTTTCGCAGGAGCTGGGAAGGCTTCTGGTCTCCAAGGTCCATTTCTGCTAGTAGTCTGTGGAAACGTCGGTGTTCGCTCTCTTCGTAGCAGTTTATCAGATGTTCCTTGATTGTGGAGTACTTGTTTTCGCTGGGTGGGTTAGTTAATATGTCACTGACTTGATGGACGACCTCTTTTGGTAGTTTGGATATTACCATGTTATATTTGTAATCTTCGCCCTGTTTTTGTGGTGCTATTATTGCTTCGAACTGGGCGAACCATAAACGTGGGGAGTCTGTCCAAAATTGCGGTAGTTTGTCTGTGACCGTGATAGCAGCAACTGAATCGCACCCCGTGTCGCCTCTTGAAGGAGTTGTTGTTGGAGCCATTTTTGGGATGTGATACTTTCGTAATGCTATTGTTTTCTAGATTCACTGCTGAACACCATATAGGGTTCCGGTCGTCCCGGTATTATATCAGCACTAGATACCAATAGATCACGTCGGGGTCACCAATTATTGCGTGTTATCCCAGGGAGTCAATTAGACGACACTTGATTGTAATGTTTTATTAATGACTCTCTTATCTCTATAAGACTCCGACTAATTTGACTTAAACTAAAGCTTATATACAATGTAATATGTGTACAGTTTAGGTGGGGGCTACTATGAGATATTATTTACTTAATCGAATTGCTTAATTGACAGTATGTTGTTTATACTTCCTTAATTAATATTTATAATATTACTATTGTTTGAGGGCACGTACGTTAACTTTAGTAAAACAATTATTTAATCACGTAACCGTGCAAAGATCTAAAACTACTATTTTGCTATGGCTTTGCCCATAGAAAGCATCAATAGAATCCAAGAGTAGGGGTCACCAACCTCATCGTGAGTACACACAATGTAGCATGGTGACCCACACTAAGGTGGCTCACTCAGATGCTTCTGCATCATCAGGCCTCTGGTATCACACTCACCAACGCAATACGAAAGCACGAATTGTCTGTCATTTTCTTCTTCTTAACCTTCTTAGGTCTTCTGTGTGATCCGGGATGTACTTCAGTTGTGGGGTACGGCAGGGAGGACTCCAGGAACCGCTGATGCGTGCCTGGTGGTCCTCCCGACTGCTGAGGTAGGCCGCCGCAGGGTTTAGTAATTAGATCGGTTGCCCGTGAGTCCCACACACGCCCTTCTTTGACGCATTCCCTGCGTAAAAAAAGATCTTCTCTGTGTGAGTAGTAATGACCCGATCGATCCGGCCCATTCTTGTTGTAATGAGGGCGCCCCTACTACCTATAATTAAATAAATACTATAGGTAGTGGAGCCACGTATAGGTCGACATTTTTCTTTACTATACTGCTTGTGGTTATGGGGGTCTACTCGTGACTACGACAACCGGGACCGACGGCTTAACGTGCTCTCAGAGGCACGGGTGTGAAACACTGCCATTTTCCATACTCCGGGCTGCTATTGAGAATTTCTCGTAAGAAAAACCCAACAACAACCCCGGGATTTGAACCCAAAACCTCTTGATCATCTGTCGCATACGCTAACCACTAGACCAACGAGACAGTCAGCAGTATTATATGTATCTATATGAAATTCACAATAATTTTATCACAAATCAACTGATTATTACCAAGACTATGGGAATGGGTTAAAAAGTAGCCTGTCCTTTGTCAGTCTAGGATAATCTGTGTAGCAAATTTCATTTGAATCGGTTCAGAACTTTCGAATTTTTAATATTAATAAGGATTATTTTATCTTTTTTAGGTAGTTTATGATTAATTAAGTTAACAAAAAATTATGTCTTTCACATTTTATGAAAGCATAGCATAAGATCTTTTTAATTATGTTTTATACTAGTTACGAACTACACTGAAGAAACTAATGTAATTGTTTTATCATCAGACGGACGATGTTGAAAATTATCAAAGATTGTACACTGTTATGGGATCGTGCTTATATTATTCTGGACACCTGCTCAGTTCTCATCTACAGGATGAAGATTTCAAAGAAATCAATGCTTACTTAAAGTTGAACGGTGTACTTAAACTAAGTGCCGAAAAAGAAATAGAAAAGCTTGTTATGTGGAAAGAAGTATTTATTCATGAACAAAGAAACCAGAATAGAAGCACTGGCAGTGAATATAAGTAAGTGAATTTTAGAGCAAATACTAATAAATATTTGGGACACACACAACGTTATCTATTGTTATGGGTCCTACACACAGTGCCGGCGGGTATTCATGCCGCCGGACTTGCCGCACAAACAACCCGCCGGCTAGGCCGGGATGCCGGAGGCAGTTCTTTCTACACGACTGTCACAACCGGAATGATGCTTGGCTTCTTTGCGCGGCATGTAATGCCGGCGGCACTGCGGTGTGTAGGAGCCATTAGTCCCAAACTAAGCAGAGCTTGTATTATGGGTATTAGACAACTGATATAAATACATAAAAATACTTTTTTTTTGTAAATATACATAATATACATAGAAAACATCCAGACTCCGATATAAATATTTGCGGATCACACAAACATTTGGTCCGACCCGGGAGTCGAACCCGAGACCACAAGCACAGGTAGTCAATATAACAGAGATATTTATTTTTGACAAAACATATTAAAACTCAGTATTTGATGCGTCTTTTGAATGCTCCTTTTTGATTAAGTCACGTTAAGTTTTAGCATACCAAACACCATGCATAGCTATACATTTATATCTAATTATAGCTGGATAGCTTGTTTAGTTGAAGGAAGTTTTAAACAATATCATCATCAGTGTTGGATAGTCCATTTTTCGAGGAAAGCTTTAAGCTATTCATCATCACCCTGCGATCAAAAGGAGAGGAGTATCAATATAAAAAGTTTGAAAAAACGAGAAAAAAATATTCCTTTTGAGAGATTAAAGGTTCATGAAAACATTCCTCTTAAAAGTTCTAGAACAAGTAATGAACAAGTACGATATGTAGACATATCCTATTTTTTTTAAGGTAAAAAAATTTGTTCATTTCATGGAGTTTCTTGCCAGTTTTACTCCATAGGATTGACATTTTGGTACCAAGCAACTAGAGTTATTAATGTAAAGTTTCGAAATAGCCTGGAAGAGCCTACTTGAAATAAAAGCTTTTTGATTTGATTTCACGCTACGGGCAATAGGCATTTTTATTATTGCCATACAAAATTAGCTCCAATGTTGTGCCACCTTTAAGAGTTTTACCTAAAAAAACAAATACTATTTAATCACTGTTGTCATTTATTTATTCTATTTTCTTTTACTCATTGACTTATTTTCTGTAGGATTGCAGATGGCCGCTGGTTTATCCTTACCGTCGGCAAAGGGCATTTTATATTAACTACTCTTATGGAAGCTGGAGGTTGCACCGAAGATGTAAGTGAAAAATAATTTGAATACATGTATATTTTATGAACGCACTAAATTAAAGAAGTCCCCGTAGCCGAGTTGCAAACGTTTTTGGTTTTCTATTCTATTCTCTACTCTGTTGTTTCATTGGCTAATGTCACTCCGTCACGTGATCAAAACAAAATATTAGCCAATAAAACAAGAGAATATTGTTAGTTAGTTTATTAAAGGAGGCTCTATACTACTCCTTAGCTTATAAACCTTTGCTAATATATCATCATTCTACGACCAAAGTAAGCTGAGTGTTAATAAAAGATGTTACAAAACGGAGGAAAATAATTCCTTTTGAGAGCTTCCATTGCGTGCGCAGCGTAAATAAATAAAGTTCCACAAATCTATTTATAAAAGAACTGTTACCCTTTATAAGTTTAAAAAAAGGCTCCTGACAACTTGTCTATTTTATAAGTTTTCTTCAATTTTTTTTACCACAAAATAGTTTTTTTTTGTTTACATTGCTTCATAGCAATGTAACAACAACATGTTACGGGCAATAGATCGTCTAATATGTAATTCTTGGTCTCACCAAGTTTATGGTATTATTTTCTAAATAGGTATCACACCATTTTTTTATTCCGTAAAAGTGCTAATAGTTGACAGTTTATTGCAATTTTCAGTTTTACTTACCATTTAAACTAGACTTCAGAAGACACACTTCAGAAAAATTATATCAAGATCATGCACTAAATTGAATTTAATACTTTACAGGCCGTCGGCATTACACCACCTTCTCCATTTTACGTAGAAGAGTGCGAGAGTTGTCTAGAATTATTATATGATGTCGGACTAAACAAATACTTGGCTTCATGGTTCTGTTCTAATACACAACCGCAAGTAGAGACCACTCCTGAATATTTGACCAAGTATGGCAGAAAAGTAAGGGATAATAGCTGTAAGTATAGATAAGCTTGAGCAGTTCATTTAAATAAATAAATAAATATTTTGGACATCTTACACACAACGTCATCTAGTCCCAAAATAAGCAAGCTTGTGTTATGGGTACTAAACAACTGATATAACTACATAAATATACGGTTTTTTTTTGTAAATAAATACATATTAACATAGAAAAACACCCAGACTCCGAAACAAATATTTGTGGATTACACAAATATTTGGTCTGACCCGGGAATCGAACCCGAGACCTCTTGATCAGCAGCCGCATACGCTAACCGCTAGACCAACAAGGCAGTCAATTTAAAGTGGTGTTGTACCGTTTTGTACTCGCACTTGGCCAGTCAGAGAAGATCCGTGCCTAGCAGTGCAACGTTATGGGTTGTTGATGATAGTTGTTACAGTTCATCAAATATAGTTATATTTGACGTTATAACTTGACGTCTATAACAGATGGTTTAGAAATCGACTAAGTAACTTGGTATATTTCATTTGTATCTATTATTAAACACGAAGTGTGAATACAGTGTGAATATTAAAATTCAAACCTAAAATGAACCTCATCATCATCAACAGCCTTTAACAGTCCACTGCTGGACACAAGCATCTCCTTGAAAAGGAGGTATTGGCCTACTATACCACGCTGGGCAGGCGGGTTGGTATAGGCTTGGTTTCAAGTTTTCCTTCTCTTTACATTGATGTTGTCTTGCGTAGTTTATCCCTCAGTCGCCTTTTACGACACCCTTTGGATGGATAGGGGTGGTGACACTCTGTATTCTTAATGCGTCACCACACGTCATCTCATAAGTTCCAAAATGACGTTAGTTATAACTTCACAGATATCAAGCTATATTTTAAGGACTATAGTTAGAAACCTTTGTAGTTGTAGGCCACAGAATCCGTATTCCATGGTATGGTCAAGTCTGCAGGCAATCTTGGTGGCTTGTTAAGCTATCCCCGATTCTTTGTAATAGAAATGTTTGTTACGGAATATCGTGTGATTGCAATCAGTTCTAGTCTGACTAAACACGTTCTCGTCACTTTAAGACACACCATAAAATATAAAAAGATCACTTGCTGATCTCACACTATGAATTAATCTATTATTGCCTTAGCGATTTAGAGGTCTCGGGTTCGATTCCTGGTTGGGAGCAAATGTTTGTATGATCTGCAAATATTTGTTTCGGAGTTTGGGTGTTTTCTATAACATTATTATATTTACTAAAAAAAGGACATATGTATTCATATCAGTTTTTTGTTAGTACCCATAGCATTGTGTGTCAGATGTCCAAAATATTGATGTATTATTATTATTTATCGTTATATATTTGTTAATGGGCAACTAGCCCATTTAGAATATTAAATAATACAGTGTGGTCAGCATGACAAAACCTCTTTTATGGATTAGTGTTGCACAAATGCAAAAAAAAAAGACGAAACCTAGCCAGTCTTAGTTTTGCGTTCCCAGTCTTGGTCTTCCGAAAATGCAAGAACAAAACTAAGACGGATTTTGTGCAACAATACTAAGGAGAGGCCTTTGTCCAGGCTGGTGATGAGTACCTATTTATATAAAAATTGCAGTAGTTAATTCTGTTTGTAGCGTTAAAGTTGGATACCGCCTTTAAGGCTTCAACTCTCAAACTGTCGAAGTCGCATATAGATAAGCGTCGCCACAATTCCTCGGATCAAATCAACGTGGGTTCGGCTACAACTGAATTGAACTCTCTTACCAACTACGACAGTCATCACAGCTTATACGCTCCGTCCTATAACACCGCACAGAAGTATAGGCACTCCAGTTTGGATGTAAGTTATTCAGAAGACTCGAATAGCCAGAAGAGTAACAGGTAAATACTAATTTGCTCTATTTATATTAACAGTTTGTACTCGATTAGGTTGTTATATTTTAGTAACTAGCTTTAGGCCGCGGTTCCGGGTCTATGTCTTTGTAAAAAGTAGCCAATGCCTTTTCTCAGGCTTTAGCCAATCTGGGTACAAAATTTCATTTAAATCGGTGCAGTTGTTTTTGAGTTTATCGCGAACAGACAGACAGACTGACATTTTATAATATGTAGTGATGAAACACTACCATTTTTAATTGTAACGGTACTCATCATCACGTTATACTAACTTTTAAACTTTCGCGTTCCATGATAAGATAATTAATATTATTTTTACGGGAATTAACGCGATCACTTATTGAAGGTATTACATACCTCTGATTTGCCTGACGTTTCGACCAGGTTGCACTGGCCGTGGTCAACGTGGCCGTGGCAACCTGGTCGAAACGTCATTAGGTAATAATGACAGCATTTGTAATGTCGTGTTTAGTTGATGAGTGCGAGACCGGAGGACTAATGATGCAGAAGCACCACACTAGGCCGCCATTGTGTGGATCCCCATCCCCATTGTGTACACACAGATGAGTCACCACTCTTGACTTGACTTTGCTGCCAATACAGTTATATATCATAATAATTATATTTATGATACTTATAGCTTGGTGACGGATTAAGAATACAAAGTGTCACCACCTCTATTCATTCCATGGGTGTCGTAAGAGGCGACTAAAGGAACAAAATAAGCAGCTAACATCACTGCCAAGAGAAGGAAAACATGAAACAAACCCTTTACCAACCCGTCTGGCCAGCGTGGTATAGTAGGCCAAAACCTCCTTTCAAAGGAGAGGGCTATGTCCAGCAGTGGACTGTTATGGGCTGTTAATGATGATGATGACTTAAAGCTCATATATCATTGTAATTAAATTTATGGTGCTTACAGCGAAATAAGTGAAGATCGCGTTCAAGGTAGACGGGCTGACAGGGAACAAAAGAATCGGCGCGATTCGTCGGGTTCCGAGTCCGATTGGGAGAAACTGGTAAGATATATTTAAGTTTTATACAAAAAACATGATTTTTAATCCTATTCATTTATAGCTCTACGATGTATGACTCTATTAAGTTTTGTTTAAAAATAATTATAGCTTAATCTAGTCTTCAAAATGTCTGATATTAAATATATATTTATTATATCTAACAATCTATAACCGGCATTCTCAATCAAATGAAAGTGATGTATTTACTTAGACGAATGTTAAAAAATATTATCAGGTAATTTGAAAGACTGGTTTTTAAAGGAAATATAATTCATCATCTATGATCATCATCATTCATCTATGTTTAGCATTCTCGTAAGTATAAAATAATCCCATAAAATGTCGGACATTTATGTTTAGCATTCTCGTTAGTAGGTATAAAATCATCTGATGAAAAGTCGGACATTTACGTTTAGCAGTCTCGATGGTATAAAATTATCTGATGAAAAGTCCGGCATCTATGTTTAATTGGAATAAAATCATCTGCTGAAAAGTCGGGCATCTGTGTCTAGCATTCTCGTAAGTAAAAAATCATCTGATGAAAAGTTGGGCATCTATGTTTAGCATTCTTGTTAGTATAAAATCATCTGTTTCCATTTCAGGATGGCAGTAGGACAAGCAGTAACGTTGATATGTCAGACATCAGGAAATCATTACTGAACGATATAAACCATATTGCAGTGCAAAGGTAAGATATGCTAGCACTTAACTTACTACACGGTTGTCCTTACGGTGTGGGCGGTATCTCTGACCGTCCATAAAAGCACGTCTCTGGCGAACCCAGAGGATATTGGCGATTAGAGTCATACGCTGTCACCGCACGATGTCCACGTAGGCGGCGTGCGCCTTTAACCGGGCGGTGAAGACGAGTGTATCAGCGTCTCATAAAGCCCTGACTGTGGTCGCGGATGGACGAGACGCTTCAATGGCCAGCCGCGAGGACGCGATGTCCGCGTGTGCCGTACGTCGCCTAAATAGAGAAACGCAGTAACTGGACCTCTCCCATCTCAGGCGCAGAGTGATTCACCGTGTGGTTTTACACACCATGCCGCCGCAAACGCAAAATATAACGCCGGTAGTGTGACGGCCCACATTGGTTACCACACGTAAAAACAGTGGTTTAAATGATCGTCTACTGCGCCAAGTGTTGTGGGTACTCGAATATTTTGTATTGTATGTAAAATGGTATGTTTCGAATACAGTTTAAATATTTTCGTTTTTACAGAATCACAGCTGGCGATGAAAATGTATTATTCCATTTTGTAGAGTTGGAATCCGAAAAAGGAATTCTGATAGCTCCTGTTAAAAATATAGAAATTCAGGCTAATAATGTACTTTATTCATATATAATTAAAACGTTCCGTTCTGCTTGTAAACGAATACATGAACTACTACAGCATAGCATCAGGTGAGATTTTTTAATATGTATCATTATAAAGTCGAAGAAAAGGTGGATGGATTGTGTGAAAGAAGATATGACTAGGAAAGAAGTTTACAGTGAAATGACGAGTGATAAAGATTGATGGAAGGAAAAAACATATTGTGCCGACCCTATATAAAATTGTGATAAGGGTAGGCCGTAGGCAGACGATGAGGATGATGTATGATTATAAAACAAGGTCTATGTAACGTTACTGGACCATTTCCGTAACACTCTCATCCGCGGCAGCTGCCGGTTTAAAGCCATCACAGAAAAGCTAGTAGAAAGCCGACCACCCGAACGCATAACCGGCAAGTACTAGATATGAACGACTGCGGCTCATATGGATGCTTGCTGGAAATAACATTATGAGATGATTATTAAACTGGCACTTTCTTTAAAAGAAACTGTTTTGGAGCTCGAGTTATTTGTTATAACTATATATACAGTAATACACATATTTAAGTAAGAAATTCAAATAGTTTCTGATTTCTACGATTAAATAATATTTTTGGTTTTTTGTGTGGTTTACATAATATATGTACTTAAACATTTTGCGTGAAATACTTTAGTCAATTAATATCATAAACTCATAGAGCAGTCAATAATACACCACTTGATTGATGCAATGAAAGGGGAATATTCAATTTATAGAAATCTACCCTTTCATTGCTGTCAGTTATGTATAATATGGTGATTTAATTTGTGGCATGTTTTTGCAGGTTTAAAAAGAACCACGCGCCATCAAATCCTTTGAATAAAATCTTGGTCGCCGTAAAAGAGCATGGCATGTTATTTCAAGTGCCTGCAGATATCCTAACTCAATGTGGTGTCAGCAAGAAAATGACGGAGCCTTATCGATTCTGGGTTGTTGGGTAATACATTTGTGTTTATTATTATCGACTTATTGTTTTCTTTAATAGCCTTTGAAAGTCTACTAATGGAGACTAATATTTGTTTACGTTTTCCACTAACGTTCCCTAAAGTTAAGGAGCCACTTACAAAGAGTTAGGTAACATGGTGAAATTTTCGTTTTCACTTAAGTGCTTAGGTATTTTGTAAAATTTCATGCCTAACCGTCTCTTTAGTAGGTGACCTCTAACGTACCTAACTTTAGAGGTCACCTAGTTTAACGGGTATGAGGTCTCTCCTTAGAAACGGTTTTGACCTACTATATCACACTGACCAAACATATTGATATAGGCTTTGCGTCAACTTATCCTTCTCTTTCCTTCTGTTTTTGTGGGTAGTTTGCTTCCTTATTCGGCTTACGACACCCATAGGATGAATAGGAGGTTTACACTGTATATTCTTAATGTCACTGCACTGTACATTGTAAGTTTCAAAACTCATGACTGTAGTTTCCATTTGCTTGGCATAACTAGTATTCCACGTTTTTTATTTAGGCCCACCGAGGTGCCTGATGGAAAGCATGAGTAGAATCTAGGAGTAGTGGTATAGTATGGTGACTCATACTAGAGCGGCCTGATGAGATGCTACTGCATCATTGGATTTCCTACTCACAAACAAAATATGACAGCACAAATGCTGTGATTTTTAGGTTTGTCTTCTGTATGTACGGCTCGAACGGGGGCAATACTACCCAGTACTGCCCCGGTTGAGCCAGCTTATTGATGCTGTAGTCAGCGTGGTTTTACTACCTTCAAAATGATAACGTTGCCACGTCGTTTACACGTCGATAGACTCCACAACAAGTAATAGCAGTCGCTTGGGTACCCCCAAGCGACTGCTTTCCAAATACTTTTTTTAATTAACAGACTTTCAAAGTGAGTTTACTCTGCCCGATAGAAAGCAAGAGTAGTACATTTTTGATGTAAACGATTAAATACTTTTTGCAGGAGAGTTTTCAGCGAACCGGAGCCCAGGGAACTGTATTTGTGTTATCATGAGTCAGTGCCACAAGATCTTACCGAAGTTGCATACATGTTGTCTTATTTGGAATGAACCCGACTTGGATATAAGCTATACTAGAATTAAATACACACGGAAACAGAATCTCAAAGAAAGAAGATTTTCGTGGCCTCCTGCTTCAGAGACAAATTTTTTTTATATTTAGCCATCCAAAGACCCTACCCTGCCTGATGGAAAGCATGAGCAGAATCCAAGAGTGGGGGCTACCACACTTGCTGCTGATGCAGACAATAATATATGGCGGCCCACACTATGATGGCTTAGTGAGACTTATCAACTACGCTCACACTGAAGACTAACCTAATAATAACAGCATTAGTATTGTCGTATTTTTTTACGGCATTTTTTTATTAAAACAGGGCTTTACCCCCTCTTTTAAATGCTAAACGGCTGACTCGAAAAATCTGAAAATTGCCTAAAAGCAGCGTATAACAAATGCAGGGAAATGCAAAAGAGCTCACAAACGAGCGAATAACTCGTCGCACAACCTACGGGTAGCCGTAAGTTCTGCCATATAGTCCAACTACTGCTAGCTCGTACTTCCACCGCTGAAATATCCCAACGAATCACACACCCACCAGCCGCAGGAGAAAGCGAAACTTTTTGTCGACCTTTTTGCGGCTCACACCCGAATCGACCACCGGGGCGTGCCAGCGCGATATATGTATCCGCCAGAGTAATGTCCACGGATGGTTCTTGGGGTGGGGTGAGGCCTTTAAGGTATGGAGTGACCCTGGCCATCAGCCCTGACATGGCCAAGGCCTTCGATAGTGTTTGGCACCGTTCACTTCTTTCAAAATTTCCGGCATTCGGCCTGCCCAACCAGATGGATTGATTGCCGCCTTCCTGCACCAGCGCCGCATTAGGGTCCTTTGTAACGGTGCGGCCTCTAATTTTAAGCAGCTTAATGCAGGCTAACCTCAGGGCTCTGTCTTGTCGCTCACACTGAAGACTAACCTAATAATAACAGCATTAGTATTGTCGTATTTCGTTGGTGAGTGTGAGACCGGAGGCCCAATTATGCAGCAATATCTTACTAAACCGTCACAGTGTGGGTCTCCATGTTACACTAATTATACTCACACGAGGAAGGTGATACCTACTCTTGGGTTCTATTCATGCTTTCTATTTTTCTGTTTAGTCTATGGTTTGGCTTGGTCTTTGGCAACTGTTTATAAAATCAATAGTATTTAGGCCTCGTGTTTAACTAACCACTAGTAACACGCATCTATTGAAGGAATTTTACATTTTAAGTAACTCCAATTATTATTTTTTGTTTAGTTTATAACTAAAATTATATTTTATTATATTCTTAGAAAATGCTTGTACGTATAATATAAGAATATAATATTCATAATTTTTTAGGTAGCATGAATGAGCATGTAGTTCTTTTTAAGATATTGAACAAAACATTGTAGACATAGACAGAGAGAAAATTAACCCCTTTTTTAACTCACTCACACCCAACCTTTGGTTAATAATTGAAAAAATATTTCATATTTCATCTGTAACCGCTCCTATTCCGTTATTTCCGTTTTATATGTGAATTACCAAAATCAAGCTAAAATATTTTATGATGTAACACTGTTTGAATTATATTTATGATACTTCAATTTAATTTAAGGTAAGGTCTAGATTATAAATATGTCTATAATCATCGTATTACAACAGAACGAAAAGGAATGACTACTTTTTATTGTTAGTATGCGTGACAAGCATTCATGCATCGACAGTTGGCGCCAATTTTTTCATCTTTGACTGTCTATCTAGACCTTAGATTAAGAATGACCTAGACCGGTCATATGCGTGCACCCGTAAGGGATAGCAACAAAGTACATTAAATATGAATGTTGCCAGGTTAAAACAATTCCCCTTTAATAAGGGAGAATCGTTATTCCGTTTACTATTCCAAACGTTTTAAAAATCTGTCAAATATGGTTAGATTAGAATAGAAGGCCTTCAAAACGAAAGCTGAGGATGTAACCGGGATCAAGATTGATTACATTAAAAAAAAAAACATTTTTAGAAGGTTATAGTATTTATTGGCCCTTAAATAAAATAAGTATGTTGAAGAAATTAGTTTGTTTTCTTGTCTCTAGTTATCAGCATATTTTTGTACTGTAATATATCCTTACGTCCAAATATTTTTACATATAGCTTTGCTATTGCCCAACCTTGTCGTCCAGTAGCCTTCAACCACATTTTACGCACATTTTCATCTTTTGGAAATCTGGAGGACAATAAAACACAAATCAAATCAATTTCAAATCAAATTAAATTTTCTCACCATATGGGGTAATTTCAAAAGGCTGATGCGTTATCCCTAAAATGCTGGTAACCTTGCAAAATTACCTTAACACATTACTGGTCATTCAAACTTTAGCTGTGACAACCTACGCAATTTGGTCGGATAATTACAAAATTTTCACACTTTAGAAACTAGTTTTTATCACTTATTTTCAATTATTTCTACACATTAACAAACAAAAATTTATGTAATTAATCGTAGTTAATATTAAAAACAATATTAGGCCGATAAAACGCTATTTTTTATACTTACGTGTGAAAGGTTATATTTTCATATTTGCTTTCACTACGGCTTTTGCAGCCGAAAACACAACACTGTACCATATTTATTAAAGTATCTGGGTTGAAAACAATTAGTTAAACTTAAAATCACATAGTAATTCACTCAAAACGCCTTATTTTCACTCCTGATAAATTCCCGCTTTGTAATTTGTTTGACACAAATGTTTTGTGACAAACCTATACGGCGATAAGGACAAAAAATACGTATCTCTATTTTTCTCTAACACACTGGAAAATGGTATCGTTATCTCACTCTCTCGTGGTAACGCTTGTTGGCATGTCAGGTCTTGGTCATTCTTAGTTTAAGATCTAGACCAATGATTAAAGAATATCTATGATCTAGACACATAGATAATATAAGCGTAACACTTATGATTTTTATATTCGTTTTGCACCTAATCCGTCCAATAAATATATTTTTGTACTAAAAGCGTTGTTTTATTAGGCACGTATTATACCTTATTAGTATACAGTGGTGACAGCACTATTAAATCATTTTTTTAATCGATGCCAAATTTTTGTACGACTATTGTCAAATATTTCTTTACAAGAATTGGCCAAGAGTGTGTCAGACGAGTCATAGAATAGGGTTCCGTAATCACCCATAGTAGGTGGATCTAAAATCGTGTTTATTAGATATTTGATATGTTAATTTAGGTATTAAGAAGATAAGTACTTTGAATATCTTATTTTTTTTTCAGATTTTTCAAGCCAGCCGTCTGAAAGCACCAGCTAAAGCTATTAAAGGGGTGATGCCTTGTTGTAACAAAAAATGCATTTAAAGGTTGAATAACTCGCAAACGCATAGATATGCGTTTTTTATTTAGATAAATAAAAAATGTCTTGGCAACCTCTCAATGCTTTTAAAAGATCCATCTTTTAAATTAAATCTCCGTTTGGAAGAAGTGACAAATGACGATGGATTGCAATAATCCAGCGTCATTTGTCCACTCTGGACATGAGGAAACTATAAGGGTTACGAGCCGTGAAATACGGAACCCGACTTAGTAATATTGCGATTACAATGAAGCCTATGAAGCCAACATACGATCGGTCTACATCTACAGTACATTGTATACACCGTTCAATCCTGTGATGGTTATAGATCTACAGTACTATTAGGTAGGGACATCGCATGGAAGATGTATCTGACATGGGACTAACTTGCCACCTTTTGGAAAGAAAAAATCAGGATACACGATACATATCAGAGACGATCGGTTGGATTTCAGTCCAATTCGGATCAAGAAAAAAAGAAGTTTTTAGGAAAAGATAAAATAAAAACTTTTTGTTTATACTTTAAATATTTGTTTTTCAAATATATTCCATGTACATTTTTTTTGCTACGGGCCGCGTTCACTAATTTTGCCTCATTTTCAGGGTTAATTTTGTTGAATGAGTAATTTCAGATAAGCAACTTATTTGTATTATGTTACTGGTAGGTTTGATTTATAAAGTTTGGATTATTTTCTTAAGAAGTAGTTTTATTTTAAATTGTAAAAATTGTATTGAAAAATTATTAATTCCGTAAATTGTTCTAGAAGTATCAGCATGTCTTTGTAATTTAATATAATAATCTTTTTTCATAATGCAATGTACCTAAACTGAATTATATTCTAAAATAAGAAAATCTATTTATCAGTTTATTATTTTCTGAAGTGACCGTACTAATATTATAAAGCTGAAGAGTTTGTTTGATTGTTTGTTTGTTTGAACGCGCTAATCTCAGGAACTACTGATTCGAATTGAAAAATTCTTTTACTGTTGGATAGTTCATTTATCGACGAGTGCTATAGGGTATATAGCATCACGCTATGACTAATAGGAGCGGAACAGTAATGAGAAATGTAGCGAAAACGGGGAAAATTTATTCCCTTTGAGAGCTTCCGTGACGTGCGCTGCGTATACGCATAAAGTTACACAAAAATAATGTATGACGGAATTGTTCTTCATAAAACGCTCTACAAAAAAGTCCGCGATAACATATGTCTATTTTTTAAGGTTGACTCGCTATAAACTTTTTAATGGTAATCAAATGTATTCTAATATATAATGAATACGAGAACGCAGGCGACGAGCGCGCACGGCGGTTCCGGGCGGCGGGTGCGGGGGGGCGCGCCTCGGGCTTCAAAGGGGGTGAAATAGGGGATGACTTTTTTATGGGAATCTTTTAAGGGCAGGACGACGTCTGCCGGGACAGCTAGTGGTTTTATAAAAATGATTTAGCCACATCCACCGTTCAAGAAATTTGTCATGAGTCAAAACCCTTATAGATTCGTCACGTCCGTTTGTCCGTCCTAGACTTTTCGTCAAAACGGTAAGTGCTGGAAAGGTGAAACTTTGCATGGACATGTGTTTTATTACGTTGACAATGTGCTAAAGTTAAATCATGAAAAAAAATTTTTTTTGGGTACCCTCCCTCCCTACACGTAAAGTGGTGGTGATTTTCTTAACTTAAGAGGTTGCTCAGACATTTTTTTGATTTCGATATCCGTTTACGAGTTATTCAACTTTAAACAGCATTTTTTTATTAAAACAGGGCTTTCCCCCCTCTTTTAAATGCTAAACGGCTGACTCGAAAAATCTGAAAATTGCCTAAAAGCAGTGTATAACAAATGCAGGGAAATGCAAAAGGGCTACAAACGAGCGAATACCTAGCGCATTGCATGGATTAGCCAAGAACTCGTCGCACAACCTACGGGTAGCCGTAAGTTCTGCCATATAGTCCAACTACTGCTAGCTCGCACTACCACCGCTGAAATATCCCAACGAATCACACACCCACCAGCCGCAGGAGAAAGCGAAACTTTTTGTCGACCTTTTTGAGACTAACACCCGAATCGACCACCGGGCACCGGGGCGTGCCAGCGGGATATATGTATCCGCCAGAGTGATGTCCGCAGATAGTTCTTGGGGTGGGGTGAGGCCTTTAAGGTATGGAGTGACCCTGGCCATCAGCCTCGACATGGCCAAGACTTTCGATAGTGTTTGGCACCGTTCACTTCTCTCTAAATTTCCGGCATTCGGCCTGCCCAACCAGATGGATTGATTGCCGTCTTCCTGCACCAGCGCAGCGCCGCATTAGGGTCCTTTGTAATGGTGCGGCCTCTAATTTTCAGCAGCTTAATGCAGGCTCACCTCAGGGCTCTGTCTTGTCGCCCACGCTGTTTCTTAAGCATATCATTGACATGTTAAAAATGGTTCATCTTGCTGGAGCATCTCTGGAGATGCTCCAGCGTACTCCACGCAGTAGCTGCGTGGAGTACTGTTCTCATCTTTGCGATAGATCCGCGCATTTTTTTATTTGCTTGACGCTCTCGATCGATTTCAGAGGTGAGCAGTCCGCGTCACTTCGCAACGCGTGTCTCGAGTCCTTGCAGTTGCGAAGAGATGTCGCCTCCTACGACTACCTAGACTACCTAGTCCTCTTTTGCCTTTACCAGGGGGAGATTACATTACCCTAGTACAACACAACATAAATTCAAAAATTACCTCAATAAATTAGCAACACAATGTATTTGAATATTTGTGCTAATTTCGTTTAAATTTTCCAATTTGGCGCTTAAAATTTAACCGGAAACAAAACTTACGTACTTTATGTACTATTTATGGAGGCTTCCTGTCCAATTGGTAAAATTTGGCAAAAAATAAATGATTAATAAACCTCAGCCTGATTATTATTAATCATAAATAACCAAGGAATACTATTATCAGTAATGAAATTGTAAAATTCTGAAAATACCATAGACAAACATACATTTGTGTTAGCTCATTGTAAAACATCCGTCAGGAGTACTTAAGAGAATGAGAAAAGGATACGCTATAATATTCATTATGACAGGAGTGGTAAAGATTATAATCGGCTGTTACGAACATTCAAATTGGAACCTATTAAAGCATTAGTTTAGTTGGTTGGTAAAAAGAAGTTGTTTCCGTTATCCGTGGCGTCGTGCTTTTGCGGATTGCAGTTTGCAGATTTTCATCAGTGGAGTTAGCGTCAATCCTTTCTCCCATGGAAATTAAATAAAAGACTGCAGCTTTTAATGGATTACTGTCCTTTAGCGTCAGTACAAATACGTGTGTGTCTAATAAAACAATGATAACCAAAATGCAACCACAAGCGAATGTCGCTGTGCCACAATCTGTCACAACGCAACCCCAATCTCAGCAAATTGTTGGTGTTGGTGTTCCTGCCAATGCAGTTATACTGAAAATGTCGGATATTCAACAAATATCGACAGTTGGTGAGTATTTTAACGCATTTGAAGCACCCAGGTAAAAATAATTGAAATATAAACATAGGAATTTTCCTAAGAACGGTCATTTTAAATTCGCTTTGTAAGCGTTGTTCTCCTGTACTATATGTAATTACATTTTTATCCTCTAAAAGAAAGTAATAGGCATGTATTATCTGCGTTTGGTATTAAAAAAATGAAATAATATAAACAATTATACATCATTGATAATATTCTAATAGGTTATGTAGCCTTTCAAGTTCCCTAAACCCTTTTAGATTGCCTTATATGGTTCAGATAGCTATCGTAATCTTTTTACTTGAATTTTTGTTATAAAATTAATCTTGCTGAAAGGGGTGTTTGTTTTTTTCTGTTTTCCTATCTTAAGTGTGTCTTTTGTCCTGTAAAAGTGATTAAATATACTTTAAGATCAAGTCACAGTTCTAAGTGATGTCAATGAAAGTTCCTATGACTGGAATAGCTTTGAAATGCCCACCTATTTTCTACAAAATATCTATTGGTTTTCATAGGACTACTTGAACTGGCACACCGTGAGTACCAAGCCGGTGACTATGAAAGTGCTGAACTCCATTGTATGCAGTTGTGGAGACAAGATGGCACAAATACGGGTGTTCTCTTACTGCTGTCTTCCATTCACTTCCAATGCCGTAGATTGGACAAGTCAGCCCACTTTTCTACATTGGCTATTAAACAGAACCCTTTACTGGCTGAGGCATACAGGTAATGTATATATTGATTTTAGGGTTAAGTATCAATTACATTAGAGCTTTTGAAATTTAAAATGTAATAATAATAAATTTTAAGAAATATGAAGTTTTGTGAAGATGTATGGATGTTCTCTTTCACACAAACTACTGAATGAATTTATATGAAACATTCTCAAACATCAAAATAACACAGACAGACACCGTAATATGATTAACATACAGACAGGCAGAGCTGTATGCAAATGCCAGTCACAACAACTTAGTCATAGTCATGACAACTTTGATAAAATATTCCACACTTAGTCATTTTTATTTTAATGAAATTTTTGTAGGAGGCATATTGTAGTACAGCAAATTGGGTACACTGGCAGTGTAAAGTTTTTTCTATGATTCTCCAACATACTTTCTAAGTACTTCCTTTGCTATGAACCATATTGGACCATAACTAAGGACCATATCTCTAATTAAAATCATACATTACTGTATGAATACAGTCAACATTTTATAAAAGGGTCTTGTTAACAATAGAGTTTTCCTCCTTGATAAGTTTCCTTGTCACCTAGTACTTATCTAAAAGTAATTCTACTCATTTTTTTTAAATCATTTGTATTTAGAAGATTTGCATTAAGTCCACCTTTGTGAGGCATTAGCATTAGGTCCACCTTTGTCAGGAATTAAATCCACCTTTGTCAGGCATTAAGTCTACCTTTGTCAGGCATTAAGTCCACCTTTGTCAGGCATTAAATCCATCTACGTCAGGCATTAAATCCTCCTCTGTCAGGCATTAAATCAACCTTCTTCATGCATTAAGTCCACCTTTATCAGGCATTAAGTCCACCTTTGCCTGTATTAAGTCCACCTTTGTCAGGTATTAAGTCCACCTTTGTCAGGTTAAGTCCACTTTTGTAATACATTGAGTCAACTTTTTTCTGGCATTAAAAAGTCCACTTTTGTCAAACATTAACTCGATCTTTGTTTGGCATTAAAAGTCTACTTTTGCCAGGCATTAATTAAGTCCACCTTCGTTATGCATTAAATCCACCTTTGCCAGGCATTAAGTCCACCTTTGTCAGGCATTAAGTCCACCTTTGTCAGGTATATTGGGTACTCATGTGCATAAAGTATAATTAAAAATAAGATCTTGCTTCTAGCAGCATAATATATGACAAATATTATTGGAAAACACAAGCATAGCCTAGTCCAAACACTTAAAATAATAATAGATCATTAATATTACTTATAAATAAATTCCATGAAGGAGCTATAAAATCATTTAAAATTCAAATGAGTTAATTGTATGAAGGTTAAAACACATAGCTAGTGCATAATATATATTATAATTGAGATTGAATGAATAAAATCTAATGCTTCAAACAGCTTTACTGTATTATTCTTAATAATAACAATTCTCCATAACTAAAATTTATTGAATGTTAAAACAATTATCATCGATCATAATCTAAGTAAAATCTATTTAAAATCTATACTATTAGTATCTTGAAACTAAATCTTAATTTAAATATTCACTAACTTTTGCCCACTTACCCTTCTTCCAAAGCTGTATTGCTCCCATGCAATTCAGTCATTTCACGCAGGGTAGAGAAACGGTGGCATATTACCAAACAGCAATGAATCTTAATGTCTTGCTAGTTTGAAATGCGCACAACATGAGTGCTAAAGGCTCTTGATAATATTTTCTTAGTCTGTACCATCATGGCTACAAAAATACTGAAAAACAATTTTACCTTTTCGCCTTTTAATTATTTTTCTTTTACAGCAACCTTGGAAATGTGTACAAGGAGCGTGGTCAACTTCAAGAGGCTTTGGAGAACTACAGGCATGCTGTCAGACTAAAACCAGATTTTATCGATGGGTACATTAACTTGGCGGCGGCTTTGGTCGCAGCAGGAGACATGGAGCAGGCAGTACAGGCATATGTTACCGCACTTCAGTATAATCCCGTAAGTGTGTTTAATTATTGGATCATAGCATGTGTGCTTTGAACCCAATCAGGAAGTTCGACATTTGACAGTTGCTGTTATTAATTTATCTTGCATTTTATCATGCTTATAGTCATAATACAGATTGTACTTTACATTAATGTCAATGGTAACTGGGCGGCCGAGCTTTGCTCAGGTAATACTATTTATTGTTTATCAATACTATCTATTCTGTAGTGTTGTTGTGTTGGAGGAGTAACCACCAGCCAATTAAGTGTTACTCAAAGAGTATTATAGAGAACTGCAAGCAATGCTAAGAGTAATGAATAATTAACCGCGCATGAAAATACGAAAAATCCTGGGTTTTGGTCAAACAATAAATTTTACGTAAATCGTTAGAGCTGTTTTCGTGATCACCAATTGAAAAATGTTTCATTTAGGCACAGAATAATATATGACTTCTTACAATAAAAAATGTTATTTGAAGAGAACAATGTGTAAACATTTTCATTGCCATATTGAATTACAAAAATGTTTAGAGGATGGTGACCACCACTCTTGGATTCTCTTATGTTTTCCATCAGGCCGAGAAGTCAATTTGGCAAGCTAATATAAAAAAAACACCTTACATGCTTTTTGTTGCACAGCACGACTTTTCGCCATAAAAATATTTAAAAGGTTACGATAACGAAACGTCGTAAACGTCGGGTACGTTTCGAATTCGTAAGTCTCGCTGTGGAACAAAAGCCACGTGCAAATATTTAAAGACACAATTTTATTTACGTGTATGTACATCAGACGTTTACAGGCTACTATTATTATATGTCTATTGTTGAGTTAAGCTAGATGAAGTTAACATAGTCAACTGAAACTGAGAAAGAGAATAAGTAATAGGTACCACATTTTGAGTAGGTATCCACTTCACACTTGGAAGTAATTCTACGGACGTATACCTTTCAGATATACTTACATATTATTGATATATTGGTGATTACCTTTCTGACAATTTTTATACTAAGACTGAAACTAAATGTCCTTGTGAATCTCAAGGTAGCTGCCGTCCACATCGGAAAGTATTCGTTAGCTCTTGGTTTGGTTGGTTTGGTTTTTCTGGGCGGTTTCCGCACTTAGTCCTAGTTATTGGACCATTGTGCGTGAAAAGTTATTTCCCATTCACTCCAGCCAGCCTAGGTTGGTCCAGAAGGAATGCAGCCTCCGGGGATTACTGCAGGCCTCCCGATACGTTGCCGGTGACTGTAGAATTTGTGCCCGCTGTTCGGCCACACTGCTGCATTCCATGATGACGTGTTGTGGCGTTTCTTCTGCCTCCATGCATCCTCTGCATAGGGGGCTGTCTGTTACTCCTATGGTGTGTAGGTGTTTGTTTAGGAGACAATGTCCGGTTAGGGTTCCTATGATCTTGCGGAGTTTGTCTCTGTTCAACCTGATGAGGGTGCGGGCAAGCCTTGTATTGGGAGCTGATACAGCGTTCTTGGTTTGCCGACATCCCTCCTTATTTAGCCACTCTGTCAAGTGAGTTTTCTGGGTTCTTTCGCGCAGCCATGCTTTAATTTGGGCTTGAGGTATGGGTAGCAGTGGTTCTGGACCATGCACTTTCGTGTCTGCTCCCTTCTTTGCCAGCTCGTCTGCGGCATCGTTTCCCAGTGAGTTGCTGTGTCCCTTTATCCATTGCAGAGTCACTCTGTTGGTTGCCGCAATGGTTTGGAGTGCTCTATGGCATTCCATTATCAGGACTGAGTTTATTGTGTTGTTACGGAGGGCCTGGAGCACGGAGGCACTATCAGTGACGATTTTGATGTTGGAGTCACTGATGTCTCTGGCAGCAACCGCCTGTGCCGCTCTGGTAATGCCAATACATTCTGCCTGAAAGATTGTATTTAGCTTGTCTAGTGTTGTTGTTATCTTGATGTTTAGGTCGTCTGAGAAGACACCAGCTCCAGTACCTGTGCTGGTTTTGGAGCCGTCGGTGTAGATCCTGACTTCCCCAGTGCCAGAGTAGTCATTTTTCTCTGCGGAAAGCTGGATGTCGTATCTTCGATCAAAGATGTGTTGCCCCAACATCTTGTCCATAGGCGCCTCAAGGAGCGGATTTTCCTTGATGCATATTTGGAGAATGTTGGAGTGTTTTGTTGTTACATTTGATTTCCATATGCCCAGAGATCTTAACCTCAGGGCTGCCGCCTTTGCCTCTTCCTGTATCACCAGGTCTAGTGGTCTTAGGTTCAGGAGATACTCTAATGCGGCTGATGGAGTTGTTCTCATGCATCCTGTTGTTGCCAAGCTTGCCAGGCGTTGTAAGCTTTGGAGCTTGGATTTTACTGTGCTCATTTGTGTCCTGGGCCACCACACAATTGAGCCGAAGGTTATTGAGGGCCTGATTACTGCTGTGTATAACCAAAGGGTGATCTTTGGGTTAAGACCCCATCTCTTACCAACTATTCTTCTACACTGATTAAAAGCAATACAGGCCTTCTTTGTTTTGGATTCGATATGACTCGCCCAATTTAGTTTATCGTCAAGGATTACGCCCAGGTATTTCACTTGTCTAGATAGGGAGAGTTCTGTTTTAAATAATTTTGGTAGTTGTAGTTCTGGTAACTTCCTCTTGTTGGTGAAAAGGATAAGTTCTGTTTTTTTCGGGTTTACTGACAGATAATGTTCGTCACACCATTTTTCCACAATCTGAAAGGCTGAGGTCATGACTTTGCATAGGACGTTCTCAGCGTTTCCACTTATCAGAATTGCTAGGTCATCAGCATAACCAATAGTAGTATATCCTCTATCGTTTAGTCTCCTTAGGAGACTATCGACTACTATGTTCCAGAGAAGTGGCGAAAGGACTCCCCCTTGGGGGCATCCTCTGACCACCTTCGCTCGTGTGGTAGTGTCCCCCACTATCCGAACCGCCCTTTTGCCGACCAGTTCGGTGATCCATCCTCTGGTGACTTGATCCACGTTGTATTTTCTTAGGGCGTGGTTTATGCTGTTGTGCATAGTTTTGTCAAACGCCCCTTCTATGTCTATGAAGGCTGCGAGTGTTGAAGATTTGGTCGTGATTGCCGACTCTATTTTGTGGACCACTGCGTGTAGTGCCGACTCTGTTGATCTGCCTTTCCTAAAGGCATGTTGTTGTGGATGTAGCGGGATATTTTCAAGTGCTCCATCTCTAAGATGTCGGTCCACCAGCCTTTCTAATGTTTTCAGAAGGAAGGATGTCAGACTGATTGGTCTGAAGGATTTGGCTTGTGTATAGTCATCTTTTCCCGGTTTTGGTAAGAAGACCACTTTTGCCTCTCTCCATTGTTTCGGAATGTATTTGAAAGCCAGGCAGGCTCTGTAGATCGGTGTCAGATGTCTAACTGCCTGGTTTCGTTGCCATTGAAGTAGCGCCGGGAAGATACCGTCTAGCCCTGCTGACTTGAACGGTTTAAAGCTTTTCAGGGCCCATTCTGTCTTTTCCGCCGTTACTATTGTTTTTGCCATGTGCCATTCTTGGTTTGTTGGTATGTCGTAGTGCTCGTTTAGCCACCCAGGGTCGGGCGCTGGTTTGCTGCCTGGGAAGTGGGTTTCTAGTAGCACTGCGTTTGCTTCTTCTTCTGTTGTTGTATAGGTGCCGTCATCCTTTTTCAGGGACCCCAGAAGGTTCGTGTTGTCTTTTGACAGAACCTTCTTAAGTCTGGCAGCTTTGTTTGTTGAGTTTACACTGCTGCAGAAGCTGCGGAAGCCTTCTCTACTCCAATATCTGATTCGCTTCTTGTAGTGTTTTTGTGCTGTTTTGTAGTTTTCCCAGTCCTCTTCGGTTCTGGTGTTTTTCGCTCGATTAAAAAGTGTCCTGAGTTCTTTGCGTAATCTTTCGAGTTCCGGCCCCCACCAGGAACTCTTACTCAGGCCTTTAGGGGCGATGGTAGGGCACGTCAGTTCATAATTTTTGAGAAGTGTTGAGGTGAAGAACTGTACGCTTGTCTCTATGTTGTTTGTGTCGGACATTTTGTCCTCGATTTGTGTCGTACTCAAAGCTTTGGACGACAGTTCAATATACCTTGCTATATCTGTTTTACGGGGGTTTCGATATGGGACAAGGTCTGTATGTCTGTGTTTTAGGTTAAAACAAACTCTACGGTGGTCGGCGAAGGAAGGCTCGTTAGACACGTGCCAACCCTCAATGAGATCGGCCGCCGCGTGTGTTGCCAGTGTGATGTCAATGATCGTTTGGTACCTAGAGCTAACGAATGTGGGCTCTGTGCCAACGTTCATGATGTTGAGGTTAGTTTGGAGTAAGAATTCAGTAAGTAACTCACCCCTTCTGTTTGTGTCCTTACTTCCCCACAGTGAGTGATGTGCGTTGCAGTCAGCCGCTACTATCAGCTCCCATTTGTGGTCGTCGCAGTATTGCACCAGCTCGGTCAGCTCCTTCGGAGGTATTTCACCGTCGTTCGGCATGTAGACCGAGGCTAGTACGAGGACTGTTTGGTTTTCTGTAGGGATCGTCACGGCTGTGAGGTCTCTAGAACAGAACTGGTTAAGCATAGTTGTTTTTATAGACTTCGGCATAAAGATGCATGTCCTTGGTTTTTCAACGGATGTGTCAAGAAGTAACTTACCGCCGATGTTGTTCAGACCGCATATCCTGTTGTTTCTGATCCATGGTTCTTGGATCAGGGCGACGGTGTTGTTGTTTGCCTCCAGCACCCTGCGTAGGGTGGCCGCCGCTATTTGTTTGTGCTGGAGGTTGGTTTGGATGACTGCAATGTTAGGGACTACGTAGGACGCCATCTTCGTCACTTACGCAGTCCTCCGAGTTTTGGCTGTCGTCCAATTCCATCTCGCTCGTACCCGGTTGGGGAGCTGAGGTGGTTGGTGTAGTGGTCGCAGTGCCTTGGTGCTGCGTTGCACCGGCTTCTGCGGTTGTCAAGTCGGCCGTTGTTTGCTCGTCCGATGAAAAGAAGCGGATGTATCCACTTCCAGTCATGTGAGCAACACGGCGGTCTCTGTCCAGTATTGTCTGTTTTTGGTCTTCAGGGATCCCAAGAATTAGGTGGACTACCTTCTCCTTGGAATTACCCTCCTTGTCGTCGACAGTCATGTCGTAGCATTGCCAGGTGTCAACTTTGTACCACGGGTTTTGGGCACAAAGGACCCTGTGCAATGTGGTCGCGTCAGTTATGCGGGTGTGAAGCAGAAGCCCAGCTCTGAGCTTCCTCTTCACATCCGACATCCTAATCACTGTCAACGTCGTGTTCGGTACAGGTGATGTCATAGTTTTCGTCATGTTGTCAATCCATTTGAGCGCGTTTTCGTCCTCACACCACATCGCTAGGACTCCTTCAAATAAGAAGGGTCGACCGCGGAAAGATGGAGCTAGCGCCCCCGAAGACTGCGGCGTCAGAACACACTGCAGGATCGCATCGTCGATGGTCTCCCTCAGTTGTTCCGCCTGCTCGCTGGAGAGGTCTCTAGGCGGGACGGTGGTGATCGCTATTCGCAGATGCGATTTGCACGCATCCGCGTAGCCCACTGTCCGCTTTGATTTCGCCTCGGTTTTCGCGCGCTTGGCATCCCCCCTCGGGGACTGCGTGTCGTCCAGACGCGGTCGCTTCGTTGAAGCTTGCACGCCCGAACCACCCGCAACCCCAGGCTGGTCCTTTTCAGGAGCAGTGGGAGCCTGCACAGCGGTCTGCCGAACGCGATGACCTCTCGGTCTTCGTCGTTTTTTGGTGTTGTGTTGTGTTTGTACGTGTGACACTTTGTCAGCCTCCTGTATTTCTACAGGTTCGCGCTGTGTTTCCACTGCTGCGGTGGCCGTCAAAGTGTGTGCATGTCTGATTTTAGGCTGCTGGGCTTCCCTTCTCGCGCGCCGGTTGTGGCGTCTGCGTTTGGTTCGGCCCTGCGCGCCTTGGTGTTTTTGTGTGGCGGCGGCCGACGCCTTAGCAGTTTCCCTTTTGCAAGGGCGCTTGTGGGCGGCCACCGTCCATTGTGTTGGTGCGTGTTCTGCGTGTTCATTTGTGGCTGTGTTTATGGCCTCAGCTAGGCCTGTTAGGTCCAGGCTTGCGCCTTTTCCTGAGTGAGCTTTGTCCCCCCCAGAATACGTGGGACGGACCGAGTCAGACTCGGTGAGGGATTCTGCGCTTGTTGCGCTACCCTCCTGGGGTAATACGGTCTCTTTAAGGTCACTCATTGTTATTGTTGGGCTTTTTGGTGGGAAATACCAAATAACTCACACACTCTTGCCCAAGGATGTGTGGTACCTTCTTTTTGGGGGTATTTAAGTCCCCATGGCTATGTGGGCCTGGGTGTGGTTTTGCGCCGCCACGGTTCGGCTATGCGGGTATGCGGGTCTGGGTCTGGGAGCGAGGACGGGCCTAAGCCCATCCTCACTCCCAGACCCAGACCCAAGAGTGCGGCCAGAGGTTTTTGTTGTGTCAAATACAGAGGGTATTTGACCAATAACGGGCGGCAACCTCGTGAAGGATAGTCCACTGGCCTTGATTAGGGGATCTCGGCGACCTGCGCTACTCCCTAATCCATTCGCCAAACCCAGCATCGGACAGATACTGGGAGTGGGGGATCATCAAGCAAGAAGAAATTATGTGTCTTGTTTGACCATCCCCCGCCCCTCGTTAGCTCTTAGTTAAAACATTTTCATACAATACTAAATCATTATAACATTCAAAACAACGACGTGGTATGCAGTGTTATCGCCTTACATCTTCCCACGTAATCACACTATCAGGTGTCCCTCGTAAAGCATGTTTTACATATGTTAATTATATTTACATAACATTATGCTGTTTAATGTTGCTCATCCATAATTGAACATTAATGCTGAAAAATTTAAGGACATTACAGTAATGAAAAACAGTAAAAAACTCGATTGTGAATGTATAGAAATACTCAGTATCTCTAGTATCAAGTGGGATCAAACGGCGACTCAGCGATCGGAATGGAGGTCTTTGGTGAGGACTAGAGTCGAGAGCTTTGAGGACAGTCGCTGCGCTGAGTTGGATGCTCGGCGCGATGAGCTGAAAGCACGCCCGCCTAGTGCTTTCTCTTATAACTACGACAATGGTGTGCGCTCACCTGCCCGCACTGTGCGCGAACATTATCAAATATATGGTTATATTAGCCATATACGAGCACACCAAAGACAGTGTGATCGGAGGAAGTTATTATTATTATCAATTATATCAGATTTTCATAAACTTACACAACTTTACACTTTTTCAATAGGGAGGCCAATGTCCATCAGTGGAGTGCAATAGATGATGATGATATATACTAACTTGTTATCCGTTGTTACAGGATTTATATTGCGTAAGAAGCGACTTGGGCAATTTGCTTAAAGCGCTTGGACGACTAGACGAGGCAAAGGTAAATATAATTTCCTCCAGAACTTTCTGGTTTGCTCCAAAGTTAACAGGATTCTGTATAAACTGCCCTTGTGCTGTGTACCAAATTAGCGTGCTCTCTGCTCTATAGGCGTACATTATTGCTAATGCGTATGTTTTACAATGATGCTGTTTGCGTCCTCCTCACGATGGTTTCAACTTTAATAAAAGTTAACTTTGAGTTTCTAATACAAATGAATGTACGTTCAAGAGTTTGAGCTAGTTGAAGCCATTCTGATGAATTACGTGAGAATAAGATCGGAGTCGTTGATTTTTTTGTTTCTCAGTTATATTCGCCTCCTATCTTATTACACGTTACTGAAAGTCACAAAATATTACACGATTTTGTATTTTCTAATCTGATATATTGTTTAGTTTTTTTCCCAATGTTTCATTGTTAACAAGCACTAACATCGAAGATATTTTTACGTAGCGTAAGTGACATTTGTTTTTCATGAAAAAATACCTATAAAACTAAGAATTATTTTATTGAAAACCAAGTGGATACTATATAAAGCATGTGTTTTTTTGAAATGTTTACGTAAAAGTTTCGGGGTTACGAGTGGTGTGATATTCTGTGACAGCAATTAAGCGTAAAGAAACCTCAATTCTCAGCACAATATTTGTAAATAGCATTTATTAAATTATAATTTGCCAATATTTTGTGGCATTGCTTTACATGGTTGTGCAGGGTATTGACAAGCATATGAGAGCATACTAATTTACGTTGTACTACTAAAACATTATCATACTAAATCCTGTTATCTTTATCAGTTGAACTTATAATTCTTGCGCTTGTAGTGATGACTTATATTACAATGGAGGATCCGAGGTGTCAGTAGTGTTTTCATTTAGCGACAATGACGTAGTGACTTATTGTTTTATAACATGTTTTGGTCATCCACTTCATGCCTGTCGCAATATTCTGCTCGATGACAGCGTGAGACAATGATCCTCAATCATAAATATTTGAAATACAAATAAAATTGTTAAGAAGACGATCGGGTACAACAATTTGACTCAAAATCAACTAATTTCTATTATATTTTCACAAGGTATTGTCTGGTAAGGCAAGTGTAGGTGTGACCGCTGCTGTATCTAGCTGGGTTACGGTTGGTACGCAACTCACATTCCCGCCACGATGACACCAAACCTGCTGCAGGTAAAGTGGAAAAGGTTTGCAAGAAATAAACTTTGAACAGGGACATTGGAAACAACTCGTGCTAATTGACTTACCACTGTCGTGTCATCCTCCCTCATCGGCTAGGAAGTGGAAACGTTTCACTTGTACTCGCTTCTTTCAGTATTTTTCATTTTATAAGGAGGTGCAGATGCACTACGATTACAGTTGTTTTTCGTTTGCATTTCCTACTGATGTGTGTGGCATTCGGCGTAGTGTCGTGTCTCTAGGGGCAATTTGCGTAACTTCTACATTATTCGTGATCAATGCGTAATGTTCTTGAAGATTTAATGCATTTCAACCGAATATAAAAGAACACTTCGCATTGTTCGTCGCTAAGGTGTAATTACTGTCATTGGCGTAACGTACATTTCAGAACTTCATTACCATGAAATACAATAATGTTCTAAATATAATGTGATGTTTTTTCGTGTGTGTAGGCATGTTACTTGAAGGCAATAGAAACAAGACCGGATTTTGCGGTCGCATGGAGTAACTTAGGATGCGTATTCAATGCCCAGAGTGAAATTTGGTTGGCTATTCATCATTTTGAGAAGGCGGTCGCATTAGACCCAAACTTTTTGGACGCTTATATTAATTTGGGAAATGTCCTTAAAGAAGCAAGGATTTTTGATAGGTTGGTAAAAAATTCATAAATAAGTTTTGAATTATTAACCATGATAATTTAATGAGAAATGTTTCCATTCTAATTTAATAATAATTCTCATTGTTTTTAGGGCTGTGGCAGCTTATCTACGAGCATTAAATTTATCACCAAATAATGCCGTTGTCCATGGCAACTTGGCGTGCGTTTATTATGAACAAGGATTAATTGATTTGGCAATCGATACGTATAGGCGTGCCATTGAATTACAACCCAATTTCCCTGATGCGTATTGTAATCTAGCAAACGCTCTTAAAGAAAAAGGACAAGTGGCTGACGCTGAAGAATGCTACAACACAGCTTTACGATTGTGCCCGTCACATGCTGACTCACTCAACAACCTAGCCAATATCAAACGCGAGCAAGGCTACATCGAGGAAGCAACAAGGTTATATTTGAAAGCTTTAGAAGTGTTTCCTGAATTTGCTGCTGCTCACAGCAATTTGGCTTCTGTATTACAACAACAAGGAAAGCTAAATGAAGCCCTCATGCATTACAAGGAGGCAATACGAATACAGCCAACATTTGCTGATGCGTACAGCAATATGGGCAACACACTGAAGGAGATGCAGGACGTTGCGGGCGCTTTACAATGTTACACTCGAGCTATACAGATTAATCCCGCATTTGCCGACGCTCACAGCAACCTTGCTAGCATCCATAAAGATTCTGGAAACATTCCAGAAGCCATCCAGTCCTACAGGACGGCATTGAAGTTGAAACCAGATTTCCCTGATGCATATTGCAATTTGGCTCATTGTTTGCAAATTGTGTGTGATTGGACCGATTATGAAGCTCGTATGAAGAAACTTGTCAGTATTGTAGCTGAGCAACTCGACAAGAATAGGTTACCGTCTGTCCATCCTCATCATTCTATGTTGTATCCGCTCACACACGACTTTAGAAAAGCGATCGCCGCTCGTCATGCAAACTTGTGTCTCGAGAAAGTACAAGTTCTGCACAAACCACCATATAAATTCCCAAGAGAATTAACTGGACGTCTCCGAGTTGGTTACGTAAGCAGTGACTTTGGTAACCACCCTACTTCACATTTAATGCAGTCAGTCCCAGGTCTACATGATAGGGCAAAGGTAGAAATATTCTGCTACGCTCTAAGCCCCGATGATGGTACTACATTCCGTTCTAAAATCGCCAGGGAGGCGGAACATTTTATTGACTTGTCGCAAATGCCATGTAATGGCAAAGCTGCAGATAAAATATACGGTGACGGTATTCACATTCTCGTTAATATGAATGGATATACTAAAGGAGCGAGGAATGAAATATTCGCCCTACGACCGGCACCTGTACAAGTGATGTGGCTCGGATACCCGGGAACAAGTGGAGCTAGTTATATGGACTATTTGGTGACTGATGCTGTAACGTCTCCTTTAGAGTTGGCCAGTCAGTATAGTGAAAAGTTGTCTTACATGCCACACACTTACTTTGTGGGCGATCACAAACAAATGTTCCCGCATTTGCAAGAACGTTTGATTCTTAGTGACAAGATCAAGTCTCATAATAGTTTAGGAGGTGTTGCTGACAATGTGGCAGTGATTAATGCCACTGATTTGTCGCCTTTGGTAGAAAATACGGATGTTAAGGAAATTAAAGAAATTGTCAGAGCTGCGAGACCTGTAGAGATCTCCCTAAAAGTTGCCGAATTACCGACTACTACACCTATTGAGACCATGATTGCTTCCGGACAAGTACAGGTAAATACTATTTTATTTAGCATTTCCATTTGAAAGTGTATATTATGGTAACATGTTAAAATTTTGAATACTATTTTTTATTATCTCTTTTATAACTAAACTCTTTCACAGACATCTGTGAATGGCGTTATTTTACAAAATGGATTGGCGACAACACAAACTAATAACAAAGCGGCTACTGGAGAGGAAGTGCCTCAGTCTATTGTAATCACAACAAGACAACAATATGGCCTACCTGACGAGGCTGTGGTATACTGTAACTTCAACCAGTTGTACAAAATTGATCCGTTAACATTACACATGTGGGTTTATATCCTGAAGCACGTTCCGAACAGTGTGTTGTGGCTGTTGAGGTTCCCAGCCGTCGGTGAATCAAACCTGCAGAGTACTGCACAACAATTAGGTAATTTACTTCTTCATAGCCTTATTCCCTATATTATTTGGGGTCGGCTACTAGTTCAACCGGTTTTACCTGAATATCAGTTTTTGCAAGGAGCGACTGGCATCGGACCTTCGCAACCCTAAAACCCTAAGGGAGAACTGAATTCAATGGTTGAACTAGTTGTCAGTAAATTTGAGGGCAGTGACTTCCCGATAACGATTGCCATAGATGTTCATGACAACCGGGACCGACGGCTTTACGTGTTCTCCGATTCACGGTCGTGAATCACCACCAAAATTCCAAACTCTGGGCTGCTATTAGGAATTTCTTAAGAAAAACCCAAAAACACTTCCCAGACGGTATTTGAACTAAATTTAATTTAAAAACAAAAATATTTAAAACATTGGTGGTGCAGTGGTAGCACCTGCAACCTCTGTACTGAGATCTAGGGTTCAGTTACCAGGTTGGATCAAGTGTTATGTACCTATGATCTGTAAATATTTGTTGGGTGTTTTTTAGTATAAAATGTGTGTACTTATATAAGTATGCCTTCAGTCAATCTAGCTCACATAGTTCAAGCTCTGCTTAGTTTCAAGCAAGACAGCTAGAAGATGCCTGATCATTGTGTATGTGAATTAGGGATGTTATGGATATGATATTTCGGATCTGGATACGGATACGGTTGCGGATATCTAATTATTTCGGATTATCCGTCAGTTTCAGATAGTTTCGGTTACGGATATTAAATATTACTTCATAAAACATAAACACAAATAGTATGTAATAGTTTTTATTTAGGGTAGTTTTAATGAAGTAGTGCTATTTTCGGGGAAAGTTTTTAACACACTGTTTACATTTTGCAGAATCTACATTAACTTACAAAACTGTCGAAAGATGTCGTTTTATTTAGACTCTGCACTACTATGAAACTATCCGAAACTTGAGAAACGGATACGGTTACGGATATATTTTTATTTCGGATATCCGATAGTTACGGTTACGGAGCTCTTTAACATCCCTAATGTGAATGAATGAATTTATTTCTATCATACATACATTATCACATAACAGTATTTGAGGGTTTATAATATAAAGAGGGTTAACATGTTTTATGTTACCAGGTCTTCCCCCGGGTCGCATTATCTTCTCGAACGTGGCGGCTAAAGAAGAGCACGTTCGTCGAGGACAGCTAGCCGACGTGTGCCTGGACACTCCCTTGTGTAACGGACACACGACAAGCATGGACATTTTGTGGACGGGAACGCCTGTGGTCACGCTGCCTGGCGAGACATTAGCTTCAAGGTAATTTTTTTTAGTTATAATTTCAATGTTTCGGGAGTTTACGTCCTATTCTTAGACCTAATAAATAAATAAAAAAAACCATAATAAGCGAACAAGCCGTTTCGGAGGAGTGTCACAACTAACTTTGTAACACGAGAATTTTATATACATACACAGCTATAGACTAAGATTTAAAAAATGATGTATTACGCCCTGCAGTTTACGACTACAGAGTTTTATCTATAACTAGACCCAGTTTCGTTGGAACTATTCAACATTATTGGTAAAACCCTCTTTGTTTTAAGTCTAATACAACTTTCACTTTACTACCTTACAGACTTCATGACTTGGATTATAAATGTATACATACATCGACTGATCAAGAGGTGTCGGGTTCGATTCCCGGGTCGGACCAAATGTTTGTGTGATCTGCAAATGTTTGTTTCGGAGTTTGGCTGTTTTCTTTACATGTATAATATGCATATATTTGCAAAAAAAGTGTTTATCTATTTATATTAGTTATCTTAATACCCATAATATAAGCTCTGCTTAGTTTAGAAGTAGATGATGTTGTGTGTCAGAAATATTAATTTATTTATTATATTTCTCATATAACTACTATTATAGTAAAATTCTCTTAGTCCAAAGCGGCGGCATTATGAAATCATCTTTATATCCTTTCTTTTATGCAGAGTGGCAGCATCTCAATTGAACACTCTTGGTTGTCCAGAGTTAATAGCCCGAACGAGACAAGAATACCAAGATATAGCTGTAAGATTAGGAACTGATAAAGAATAGTAAGTATTACAATCCATTGATTTCGGCAAGAAATTTAGATGTCGAGTTTAGTATGTTATTATGATGGACTCTCGTCTCAGGTACGACTCGGGGTCGGACCAATAAGGTATATTTAATTTTTCTGTTGAGTTGACTTTAGGAAGTTGAGGGTCTCAATTCCCGTACCCCGGTGCGGCCGGGGGTGTCGTCTAAGGTGGGTCGGTGTCCCGCCTTTTCGCGGCGCGATGGCGCGATATCGTCCTGCCCCAAGGGTAACTTATTGATTACCCTGAGATGTACCCCAATCATGGGGTTAGTAGTAGGCCGCCGCGGGGTTTAGTGGGTAGACCGTTCGCCGGGAGTCCCACACACGCCCTTCGTCTACCCCATGGAGGTTATGGTGAGAAAAGCATTCCCCGCGAAAAAAAAGGGTCTCAATTCCCGTACCTCGGATAACGGTCTTGCCTTTGTGCCTGTCGTGTCGTATAGGGGTCCCATCAGTACGTTAGAGTGAATGAACATAGAGTGCGTCACCTGTGTTTGCGCATATAATCATTATCCGAACCGATTACGTCTTATTGTGATAAGTGGTGGGCTCGGGTCTCCTCTCAGGAGAGGGTTAAGCCCAGTGCGTTATAATATCTCCAGCATAATTGGTTGCTCTTCAAAGAGACTGACTGCCATATTCAAAATTGGTTAAGAGTACATTGTACTAAAATAAATTCACAGAGGACTGAATTGCATTTAATTTTCTAATAATCTGCGTTTTAGCGAGGTTTTTTCTGTACCATTAGTACATATAGGGAGGAAATTAGATTATGTTGTTGGGAGGTACATGCCTGTATGTTACTATCAGTTGAGTTCCTCAACTACTAAAGAAATCGATAGGTATGTAACTGCAGTTTCGGTTCGGGTTTGAGTGGTTTGACAAACGTACTTACGCTGCTACCTAAGATATCTAGCAATTGATATAAAGGGTAGAAATGATAATACAATATAAGACGTAACCGAGGGTCATTTAAACTTTATGATTGCAACCAAAACTAAATACAATGTTTTTTTTCTACAGCTTAAAAGCGATTCGCGCCAAAGTATGGACGGCGCGCACAGAAAGCCCTCTGTTTGACTGTAAAGCCTACGCTACTGGCTTAGAAATGTTATACAACAAGATGTGGGCGAAGTACGCGAGGGGCGAGCGGCCCGACCACATACAAGCTATCGATAACAAATAGACTTTGGTTCACACCTGCGATGACATTCAGCAGACAGCTAAGAAATGCCGACGGTGCTAGTGACAGTGAGATTGTAACGTAGTAGTGTAGCAAATGATACTTGTCTCACAGACTATGTCATTTTTGTTTCATCATCCACCTCAATTTAACTTAGTATTTGATAAAAAAAATCAGTGAGTCATTTAAAGAACAAAAGATACTCTAGTGGATAGTATAGATATAAGTATCAGTGATGATGAGCAGATTGTGGACTGCGTGTGATATTATTTGTGTAAGATGAAGCTCTGTTTAGTTCCTGTTTGTCGGCTAGTATCTATGAGTTCAATATAAACATACATAGGAATTGGTAATTGACAATGTTGGTCACATGTAAACAGTTACCAGCTGCGCTGCCTAAATTATATATCAATTTTTTTGTATGTGATAATGATTGGTCCTAATAGGTGTTGGAATCGTACGAATATAGCACATTTAGGGTGTGTTCCATTTTTAATGTTCTGATTAACATGATCTGACAACCGTTTCATAAATACACGAAATGTAATGAGCTAAATAATAATGGCAAATTTTGAAACTTTTCTGAATAACTATCAGTAGTGATGTGACATAAATGTTATCTAGTTATAATGCTTACTAGAGCTTGTTTTATTTATGTCAACATTCAAAGAGATGTACCTATATTTTTGAAGCAATATTATGTATACAAGTAGTTGTATCGTGGCCTTGGTAGCTCTTACAAATATCTGCAATAATTAGTATATAATTGATCAAAAATTAAGTTACACTAAGGAAAACAGAACTTGATTATTAACTTGTTGAATTCCTAAAAATTTTCGACATGAACAAATGTTTAATTCTCAACTTCTTACTAATAAAATAAACTATCAATAATAAAAATCGCAATAATGTGTTTATTAAACTAGATAGTGATTTACAAGAATGTACTCTATGAAGATTGTATAACCATATTTGTATTTTACCCTTGCCAAAGTTATTAAATATAAAATTACTGTTGTGTAGAATATGTTACAACAGCTTTTTTATAATTGGTTATTGCAAGTGCTCTAGCTAAGACTGAATTTCCGGAACATAACAGTGCGGACTAGTTTAATAATTATAAGTTAATATCATCGACATTTGTCGTCGACAGTTATCATAAGATACATGTGTAATTCGTGAATGTGGCTATGCTTGACTATTGTAGGTTTGTGATTATTAACTATACCATAGTTTTAGAAATCTAACATCATTCTTTTCGCTTTTCAGTAAATTTGTTTTCAGAGCCGTTGTAAATATTATATGACGTTTGTGACGTGACTGATAACAGAAATATATTACGTACAGCTTTAATGCTCTATTTGAAGTTTTAACTACTTTTTGACTTGCCTAGACCTTCCCTATTTTTGTCTTGTTTTATGTAATAAAAATTAAAGGGAAGGCATTATAATAGATAATTATATATGTGTGTAGTGTAAAAACTATTAAATTATTTATTATTCACGAATTAAGCCACAAGTCTAATAAAGAAATGGCTTGTTTTCTCCATTACGTGTTAAGTATAACTTTCAGTTTAGAAGTGTACTTAGACGAATTGTTTTGTCTTAACTCTTTCTTTGTACATATTACGTTTACGATTACTATAAAATATTAGAAGAGTTAACTATTGTTGTTTTAATCATTACTATTCCCCTTTTGCACATTATTTTAGACACTACATTCCGGAATTTACTTAATTAAGTGATCTTTGTCAAATTATTGTTTACAATGTATTTATGTCAGTAGTCTTGTACCCATAGTACCAGCTTTTCTTAGTTTGGGACTAGTTGGCGTTGTGTTTTATGTTGGAAATATTTATTTCTTTTTATATTAGCCGAAAGCCGTCCACTTCTAGACATAGGTCTCTGCCAAGATCCGCCAAAACACAGGCCGTGCAACTGCGAAACTACAGGCTAAGCTAAAGTTATAGTTATATATAGTTAACTGACGGGTGTACATTGAGAGCGTCACCAAGGCAGCCACGCTGAAGTTCGGTGTGTTAACAAGGTGAGATGGTTCACCTCGCCAAAGCATCTGTGTCTTCTCTACAAGACCCAGGTTCGTTCCTGCGTGGTTCTCACCTCTGCAATGGATCCACGCAATACCTAGGATACGAGCAACCGGCATTATTAACAGTCCCGAAACCATAGGTAGAGTTCCTTGAGCCTCTGCGGTGAGGTGAAATGAAACTTAAGTAATTCATCATTTTTATCTTCCTAGCCTTTATTCCCAAGTTTATTTGGGGTCGGCTACTACTTCAACCGGTTTTACCTGAATTTCAGTTTTTCCACGGCACGGCACGGCAGCGCGATAACTTGCGACTGCGAGTCGCTCCTCTATTAGCGGAGCGCGAATTATTTTAAATTTAAAAACCCAGGACGCTCCTTAAAAAATATTCAGGACATCCCAGGACACTTCACTACGTTGGCGCCATTCTGGAAGGTTTTGAACCTCCTTACCGCTACCCTCCACAGTAACACAAGCGATGCTCAAGTTACGGATTGAATGACAGTATACTACTATATAAACCTGTACTCTTTAAATACACCAATTGCTCATCTACGCAGAATGACATTTGTCATTCTATGAACACAGTTGTCACAGAATTTTCCGATGTAGAATATAAAAATATCTTAAAAATACTTTTATGAACCCTTCATTCGTTTGATTTTTGACGTGGCCTGTAAAACCAGTTGCTTTATATGTGAAGCATTGTTATTTCCTATTGACTTGTCTTAAAAAGTACCATGTATATGAATGCACTCTGGCTACTTTGGGTTTGTAAGTATAATAATATTGAATTCATTTAAAGATTACTATTAGTGGTTAGTTCGCATTAGCTCTTATGACCAAGGGCCAACAATGGCTTAAAGGAGCAGACAGGTAACGTGATGGTAAGTTTGGTACTACCGCCTTTCATTAAAATCTGCAAAAAAGGAGTCCCTAGGACATTGAGCATTCTCTCAGAAATAATGGAAGTTTTGGTTTGGGATCTGGTAAGCTGAGTAAAGTTTCACTTACTCCGTAAAAGCAACGAATTGTAAGCACGAAATTTTGCTATTATCAGCATTTTTGTGACACAAATGATTGACTTGTTGGCCCGTGGTTAGTAACCCAAAGCGCGGGTTCGATTTCTACTCAGGGCAAATGTTTGTCTGATAAGTGTGATCATTTGTCATGTGTCTAGGTATCATATGTATATATTGTATACGAGTCCCACGGTGTTACCCGCGATTATTGTTATAAAACGCGTGATAGTCTAAAAAAGTTAGCCTAAGTTACTCCTTATGTCATCAGCTGTCTCTCAGTGACAGTCCCGTCAAAATTGGTCAAGCCGTTCCAAAGATTATCTGAAGAGGGCCGAAACAAACAGAGACAAAACAGAGACAAAAATTTTAAAAATGCTTTTTAGAATTCCGTAGTTCATGACTCTGAACCCATAAAGATTCATCATTTCCGTCCGTCCGTCCTCGACCTATCGCCTAACGGTTGGTGCTAGAAATATGAAACTGAATGAATATGTGTTGTAATTACATCGACAAAGTGCTACATTAAATTATAAAAAATATTTTATAATTTTTATATTTTTAAATTTACGTAAAGCAGGGATGTTTTTTTTCGCGCCTATCCCATCGTGTTGGGTATCATTAGATAGGCCCTTCAAAAATATTGCCAGGTTGCTAAAGTCATTTTCGGTCTAGGTATCCCTTAGCAAGTTATTCAACTTAAAAGCGCATATTTTTTGTAAAGTCAGGGCGTCTCCCCCTCTCTCCCTCTAAAGGCTAAACGGCTGGCTAAAGAAATAAATTGAAAACTATAACAGTTTAGATAGCTTTGTTAGTTATAGATAATAGATACAGGCCTAATTTGTTAAATACGCTTACTTGGAAATCTTCATAATATGTACAAAAATAACGAAATAATAAGTAAACATAACAATTATCTATTGGACATCACTTGGCATTGTATATGACAATTATATTATTATATGACCATTATATTCAGACCAACCCTATTCCATGCGTGGCCTGACACGCACTTGCCCGATTTTTGATTTTAGAACCGCATATACTTTGAAATGCATTTAGTAAAAAAGCGGCCAAGTGCGAGTCGGACTCGCCCATGAAGGGTTCCGTAGCAGCAAGTAACATCATATAAACCTTTTTCTAGTTCGTTGTAACTTTCATCGATGTTTTAATAATACTGTTTGCATTGAAAGAAATGTAAATTGCGGTTTATGATTTATGACGTATTAAAAAAAACTAACTAGATCTCGTTCAAACCAATTTTCGTTGGAAGTTTACATGGTAATATACATCATATATTATTTTAGATGTTACAGGGGGGGGGGGGGACACATTTTACCACTTTGGAAGTGTCTCTCGCGCAAACTATTCAGCTTAAAAAAGAATTATATTAGAAATCTCAATATCATTTTTGAATACCTATCCATAGATACCCCACCCCACACGTATGGTTTTGATGAAAAAAATAATTTTTAATTTAAATTTATTGCTTTTTTTCTATTTTTGTGAAAAAATATTATTGCGGTTCACAGAATACATCTACTGACCAAGTTTCAACAGTATAGCTCTTATAGTTTCGGAAAAAAGTGGCTGTGACATACGGACGGACAGACAGACAGACAGACATGACGAATCTATAAGGTTCCGTTTTTTGCCACATGGCAACGGAACCCTAAAAACTACATTTGGTACTGCGTCCTATAGACACTTCAACTTTAATAATTTGTATAGATAAGTATGTATATTAGTAAGTTTATTAGTAGTCTGGTAATCATATGCTCGGCCTAGTTTGGTATCAGATTGTCGTGTGTGAGATGTGGCAAAAAAATAATGTTTATTTTTAAATATGGAATATAATCCTGTGTCGCGGAGGACTTTTCAAACATACATGAAACAAATCTGATAGATTTTAATAGGTAGCTCTTTTTATGTATTTAAAGCCAGCTAGCTAGCTTAGCAATTTTGAGCAAATTTATAAGCACTATAAAAAAATGATACGGTGTTGTACCTTTGTCCCCTAACTAATTATGTACCTTGGCAGGTTGCCAAGACACCCTTGTATATGGAATTCGAGGACAAAAACTAATCTCATTTTGAAATTACTCGTAAAAACATCGTTTAACGCTTTTCTTAAAAAGCTTTTGTTTCTGATTTCCTAACTCTCTTACCGGCACACTATATTTATCAATATTGGGTAATATTATATAGCATAAGAGATATCAGGAACTTCTAGTTTTATTAAAAAAAATATTTTAATGTTGGATAGTCGAGGAAGAATACTTAACACCAAGATAAAGCGCATATATGGGCAGACCTTAAATGAAAATTAATGCAAAACCGAAAAAAAAAACAGTTTATTGTATCAATTGTTGAGGGTCTTAGATTTAGGTCTTATTCTTACCAGTTATTTTTCAAAAATTCCAAATTGAATTAGGTACAACAGTTTACCTTACGTCATTGATGTGCGGAGTGCTGTCAAACAGAGTCGCAGTAATATATGTGTCTGTCATAAAAAGAAACTTCATTGCGGTTTTTTTAAACAACCCTATTAAAAAGGCATGTGTCGCGCTTAATTTACAAACAATAAATATACATGAAACAGATACTAAGAACACCCAGATTTAGAACAATTTGTGTTTGTGTGTGTTCACACAAAGTTTTTTGCCATGTGAGGTTTGAACCTTTGAACCCATTATACTCAGTGCAGTAGAATACGGCGTGGCGACCACTTCAACCATTACCCCATTTGCATCTGTGCAGTTAAATAAGTCTAACTTATGTTAGCAAATAATATTTTAATTATAATTCCTTCGTTATTAAGTTACAATACCATACTAGAAGAAAAGATAGAAGGTAAAAGAAAACGCAGAAGGCCTAGATTGGCGTACATTCAGCAAGTAAAGGAGAAAGTAGGAGTCGTGGCCTGTCATGAGGTCAAACGGATTGCAGAAAATAGACAAGAGTGGCGATTGCTCCACCCACAAGGGTCTGACGCTTAAATTGAGAAGAAGAAGAAATAACCTCATGGTTTTCAAAATATCTAACCGAGTGGCGTGTAATTGGAGAGGCGACCTATGTTTTAGAATACCTATTTAAAGAAATTAAACTAACATTAATTTTATATTCAAGCCTGTAAAAGTGACCGTATTCTGTCTGATGGACAGTATGAGTTGAATCCAAGAGTAGTGGTCACCATACTCTGTGTTCACTGGCACATCTAGTTAGAGATATAAACGGCAAAGCTTATATCTTTTATGAACGCAACACGATTTATCTAACACTAAACATGTAATGATATATATCATTATCATCTTAATTTCTATTAAATTTAAACAGCAACCATTGTTTAGATGTAATGCATTTATCTCCCATAAAAAATGAGATTTTTACACCTACAAAAGTAATCCAAAAATGTATATTGTTTGCGTTCCAAAAAGGTAACATTCCGAAAAAAACAATGTTATGTATACAAAGTCACGTAACGGTTTCCGTTTTGTACAAAAGTCAAAACTACGAGGGTTACTTATTATGCGGCAATAGAAATGCTGTGCGGTCCGTTCCCTCCGAGCGTCGCACATTCATGGCATTTCATTGTACGGCAGTCGCGGCCTCGCCGCCGCGGGGGGATCGCGTGCTTACGTTGTCATGTTGCGCTGTAAACACATTTCTCTGTTTACTACACGTTTTATAATCGTACTCGTTATCGAATCGCTTTCGTGAACTACACACGTTCAAAACAGCTGAAGATGACTGTGCGCGACGTACGAACTAGACTTTCATTCATAAAACTCTATTTTGACAAGTGATAAAAATGATATGGACACAGTGCCGTTTAAAATGATAATTAACGTGATATTCTTTTGTTTAGTGATGGGCGCGGCGCTTACGGAAGCGCCTGACGATGCAGATGTCTGTTTACGAGTGTCCGGTGAGAAAGGTTTGGTGGAGTGCGATGTACGAACACTATCGTCGGACAGGGATATCGTCGGTTCGATGCACTCGGATGGCATGGAACGACTCGCGATCCGTTGCAAAGAAGAACTGCTCGAGAGCTCTTTGCGAGATCATCACTTCGGAAAAATGCAAGGTTTGGCAGAGATATCTATAGAAAACTGCAAAATTCTACGCTTGCCTGGTAATGTTTTCGAAGGTCTACGAGGCTTGAAGTCACTGAAGATTCGCTCCATAAACAATGAATGGGGCAATAACAAGGAATTGGAACTATCCCTAGGAGCTTTTAATGGCTTGCGGGAGCTACATACGTTAGATTTAAGCTTCAACAACATAAGAAAGATACCATCGGATTTATTTTGCGCGTTAGAAAACATTATTTCACTTAATTTAACGCACAACAAAATAAAGTTTGTTGATGAACTCGGTTTTGGTCACAAATGCGGTTCCACATTACAAACTATAGATTTAAGTCATAATGATATTATGTCGCTACCAGCTGACTCAGAAATTTTGCATTTGCGACGACTGACACAGTTATTTCTTCAAAATAATAAAATAAGTGAACTACCAGGGGAAGTTTTTAGTGATTTACTATCTTTGAAAGTTGTAAACCTTTCTGATAATGCTATTAGTTATTTACCAGAAGGATTATTTTATAACACTAGAGAAATCCGTGAAATTTATATGCAGAATAATGAACTGGAAACATTGCCGAAGAGAATATTTAATCGGCTGGAACAATTGCTCGTTTTAGATCTTTCGGCGAATAAATTGAGGAGCGACCACATAGAAGATGAAACGTTCGGTGGTCTAATAAGATTAATCGTGCTCGACCTGTCCCATAATACGGTCGCACGGATCACTCGTAATATGTTCAAAGACTTGTTCTTTTTGCAAATTTTAAACTTGTATAATAACTCAGTTGTATCCATTGAGGATAATGCCTTTACACCGCTTTTTAACTTACACACTTTGAACCTAGGCCAAAATAAGCTACAAGCTATAGAAGACCATGTGTTTAATGGATTGTTTATATTAAATGAAATAAATTTAAACAATAATATGCTATCCTACATCAGCGAGAATGCATTTGCAAATTGTTCAGATTTAAAAGAATTAGATTTAAGTTCTAATAAATTTACAAAGGTTCCTGAAGCAATTTTGCAATTACCGTTTTTGAAATCGCTAGATTTAGGTGAAAATTTGTTGACAGAGATAACTAACAGTTCATTTCAAAACCTATCGCAACTGACCGGGCTACGTTTAATTGATAATCAAATCGGAAACCTTACTGCTGGTATGTTCTGGGGCTTGCCAAGTCTGCAAGTTCTTAATTTGGCAAAAAATAAAATACGGGCTATTGAGACCGAAACCTTTCAAAAGAACTCTCAATTGGAGGCCGTAAGGTTAGATGGAAACTTTATTTCTGATATAAACGGAGTATTTGTAGCATTGACTAAATTGTTATGGTTAAATTTATCCGAAAATCATTTAGTTTGGTTTGACTATGCCTTTGTTCCGGGAAGTTTAAAGTGGTTGGATATTCATGCTAACTTTATTGAGATTCTGGGAAATTACTATAAAATTCAAAATGAAATCCATGTCAAAACATTAGATGCGAGTCATAATCGTTTAGTAACTCTGTCGGCGATGTCTATTCCAAATAGTGTGGAGTTATTGTTTATAAACAATAATTTAATTTCAAGCATTGATACAGACACATTTTTAGAGAAGAGAAATTTAACTCGTGTAGATATGTATGCTAATGAAATTGAAACTTTGGATGTAAATAGTTTACGCGTTACTAGAGTGGCTGAAGAACATTCTTTGCCTGAGTTTTACATTAGCGGCAATCCATTTCGTTGTGACTGCACAATGAAATGGCTTTTGCTTATTAATTCCATTACAACTAGAGAATATCCACGCGTCATGGACTTAAACAATATTATTTGCAAGGAATCGTACGTACACGGCGTGAGATATCTCCCGGTCAGTACTCTTGATATCACAGACTTTTTGTGTAAATACGACGACTACTGTCCTGATGGTTGTCATTGTTGCGATTTCAATAACTGTAACTGTAAAATACTGTGCCCAAATAATTGTTCTTGCTATCACGATTCTGCCAAAAGCACGAGCGTAATTGATTGTTCTGTTAAACAATTGAAATCAATACCTCATAACTTTCCTGTCGACGCGACCCATATATATTTGGATGGCAATGTTTATAGCGAATTAAATGCTTCTATTTTTGACCCAATGAGTAAAGCTATCGTTATGTATCTTAATTCTAGTAATATTGTAAGTATACATAACAATACCTTTAAACGTCTTGAAGATCTACGTATACTTCATTTGGATAATAACAAACTGAAACAATTACGCCGGCTTGCATTTTCAAATCTATGGCAATTGAAAGAACTATATCTTCAAAGCAATTTAATTGAGCACATTTCAAATGGAACTTTTATTGATTTGATAACTCTAAGAATTTTACGCCTTGATGGCAACAGGCTTGTGAATTATGATCTGTGGCATTTAGACTATAATAAAAGGCTACAAGCATTATTCATTGGCAATAACAATTGGTCTTGTGATTGTGAATATTTTCAAGATTTTTTAGCTTACGTATCGCAAAATGTTGAGAGAATTATAGATAAGCATAATCTCTGGTGTGTGAATGAGAACATGAACCCAGCAAGGAAGCCATTGAATTTAAATGTGACAGTTTGCAGTGAAATAAGCGATTCGACCATGATAAGCGCCTTCTTCGTCTCCAACAACTTGCCATTATTGGCCTCGGCTGTTACTGGGTTCATGCTTATTTTATTAATATTGGCTTTAGCGTTCACGTTTAGATACGCTTGTAGAATGTGGTTATATTCAAATTGTGGCATTAAGCTGTCACCTTTATCGGGTAGTTTTAGGGATGCCGATAAGCTCTATGATGCTTACATTTGTTATAGTCCTAAAGATGAGGAATTCGTAGTGGAATCACTCGCTCGCGAACTGGAGACGGGCTATCCATCTTACCATCTCTGCCTACACTATCGAGATGTGCCGCAGTTTGAAGCCACGTATGCACAATTTCCCGATTTAGTTGTTGAGGCCACCGAAGCGTCCAGGCGTATCATAGTAGTGCTAACAAAGAACTTTATCACAACGGAGTGGTCACAGATAGAGTTCCGACAAGCTTTACAAAAAGCGCTACAAAACCATCCACACAAATTAATTATAGTCAACGTAGGGCACATCCCACGAGATCCGGAGTTAAAGTCATATTTTAAAACGGGTTTGGAGATAACGTGGAAAGAGAAACGATTTTGGGAAAGATTACGTTATGCAATGCCATCATCTAAGCGACACGGACAAAAGTTGAAAAGACTTAATTATGGAAGAAACTCTAACACATACACTATGGACGCTTCAGTGTTAAACAGTACATGTCAAACTCTGTGCGGTAAGTCTGCAAATTCAGCGGAACGTTCGCCATGCGACCGTCCTTTGTCGGAACATATATATTCCACAATAGATTCAGACTATTCGTCCACCGACTTCCAAGGTCGACATCATCAACCTCAGTCCATAGTCTTTCAACACACTGTTCAAACGTACCTGGTATGAAGGACCTTTGTGACTATGAACTATAAATGTGAAAACGATCTCGTTATTTCTGTATATCTTTAAGCCTTAGTCGTAGTCTTAGACAAACACTAAAGAAAAAGTTATGTTAAAGACGATAATCGTCCTAAGTTGTAAATATTTATAGAACTTTATAATCTCTATAGCATATGTGTAACTTTTGTACAATAATGATACCAAATTTTCGCATTTGAAAAGGTTTGCTTCTTCGTATTTATTACTTTTTTAAATGAAAAATGTTTTAAGTATTAATGGGAAAGACTGTAAATTATTGTGTAGTTGTAATTCAATTGGCTGATGTTTGCATAGGTATGTAATTAAAGAAGTTTATAAACAGAAAATATGATTTTAATGTTATCAGTCCTTTGCTTCACAACAATATGGTTTTATAAAGAAGTTATAAAAATCTATACAGAAGTAAAAAAGACATATCTTATTCTGTTTTCAATTCAGTTTTTTATGAGTCGGCCAGAAATGGAGCAGCTGGTTCAAGTAAACAGAATAAAACGCGAGGCAACATGGCCGTCATCTATGACTTCAATAGCTGGCTATATAATAAGCCTCATTCGTCTGCATTAGTTTTGAAATGATCATTGTCATTAAAAGCGTTTCTCAGGTTTTGTGTTTGTAACGATTAAGTATATATGAGTGAATGAATAAGTCCCGTTTACAGCAAAAAACATGAGTACTTACGTGTAAAAGTCGCTAATGTCTAAAAACAAGTATAAATGAGGTTAAACCAGACTCAAATAATAGCCTATGTGACCTCTTCAAATTAAAATAATTATTCTTTAGAGCAAATTTCGGATAGTAATCTTCGGCCCACGTCTTTTTTAAATACGTACAATTTAACATCTTTAAACAATTTGAGTACCTACAGTTATAAAAATTCTCGTCAACCAAACTTGTTTTACGTTGAATAAAAATCTTCAAACAGAAAGTGCTGTATATTTCAAAAAATAGAGTAATATATTACGCAAAAAGGTGATTCGATAAATAAAGGGAATATTTTGTGCAGGGAAAGCGGGTTCCATAATGTGTGTAATCTGGTGTCCAATAAATAACAGCACATCTCGGAAAGGCAACAAAAAGTATGTCGATTTAATATTTTTTGCAACCACAACGGTTTCAGTATACTATTTGTTGATATTACAGTTACGTCATAATTCTTTACGGTAATTTAAAAAAATGCAAAAGCAATTTAAGACCGCCTTTTCCTATTTATAATAATAAATATAATTGAAGTGTCTGTTTGTAATTTTAAATTAACAGTTTTACACTTTTAAACAGTTCTTACACCCTGGTGTAAAATATAAATTCAAAATATAAAAAAAGCTAGCCAGCAGCATAATTGAAGTGTCTGTTTGTAATTTTAAATTAACAGTTTTACACTTTTAAACAGTTCTTACACCCTGGTGTAAAATATAAATTCAAAATATAAAAAAAGCTAGCCAGCAGGTCCAACCGTTCCAGGGATTAGCCGAAACAAACATTTAGACAGACAAAATATTCCACCTGCCCACTTGTATTCACTCTCAATCTAACCTTCGCACAATTAGCACGAAAAATTGTAATCTTTATATATTTCTGATTAAACAACGTTCCAAAGTATTTTGGGTTTCAATTGAGGCTCCTTTATGTCCGCTAAGACATAAATCTGAAATACATTTTAAAATATTTTGTCTGTCTAAATGTTTGTTTCGGCTAATCCCTGGAACGGTTGGACCTGCTGGCTAGCTTTTTTTATATTTTGAATTGTAAAGATAAGCACAAGAAAATGATCCTTTGTTTGAAGTCGACTACTCAATTTCCATATTAGACATTGTAACGTCCCGCTGCTAGGCTCGGGACTTCTCTCAGTTCCCGTCGGTCGAGTGCCGGTTCAGAACAAGACTATTCAATCTTACCGTTGGATGCTTTTAAGCCGCCCGCCGGCCTGATAATAACCGGAACCGACTGCTTAACGTGTCGTCCGAATCACGGAGACACTAATGGTATCATGCCACCAACTGTCACCTATCCAGGTACTGACCTTGGGGACCTGGAGTATGAGCACCTCCTAGACTAGCTAGAAACTGTTAATTCTCATAAAATAATTGACATTTAAACTAATAATTTTTTTAAAGATAATTTCCGCTTACTGACACCTACACTACACTGGCTAAGTTTTTAATAAAACGTACACAGAAATATTACTTCATTACTTAATTGAATATTAATACAAAGCAACACAATACACATTGTCGGCCAGTTGTAAATGACAAAGAGAGGGTCGGAAACGAGTTTTTAAAACCTCTAATTAACGTTAATCCAGTAGGGCGTTTCCTTAATTGCTTGAATGTGTGAGTCGACTGACTGACTCTACTTATATTTATAAACGAATGAAGAGTGTTTTGTAAATGTTAAAAAGCATTTCATTAATCATCATCATCACCATAGTTAATAATTTAATTGTGCACTAGCACAGCTTATGTGTTAAAGGCGGTTGCTGTTGTACCTTTACAAAAACCGCGTGTAACGAGGCGGAGCGAAGCTATACAAAAAAAGTAGTGTACGTTTCTCTTTATATCTTCGGCTATGTGAATGAATGTCCAATAAATAAAACCGTCCAGCCGCTCCATCGATTAGCCAGAACAAACAGACTGACAAAAATGTTAAAAATAGTTTTTTTCATGTAAGTACCGTATGTATTTTCATACGCATTTAGTGAAACACTTGGAAATTACAAACAGATATTTCAATTTTTTTCATTTATATATACTTCAAAACTTATTTTTAGACATTACGTCTAACAATGAAAGAATGAGTTCAAGAGTTTTTAGCTAAAAATGCTTTGTTCCATATTTATTTTAGGATTCTTACTTTCTTGTGAAAGGTTTTACTTAATACGCTAAGTGTATGTCACTGAAAATCCTGTTTTATATTCTCAGTGGATCTGATTATATATACATCTATAAATATACTTAAAATGGCAATGTCTGTATGTAATATGAAATAAACAGATTTTTACTAAATGCATAATCAAAATATACACGGTACTAACAATAAAAAAAGCATTATTTTTCAATTATGTCTGTTCGAGTTTTTCGCTGGAACGGCTGGACGATTTTAACGTCACTTTCACTGGCAGCAAGCTGATCAAGGAGTACTTTAGGTTAATTTTTCTTCCTAGCGCTACTCTCGTTTTATAACAAAAAAATCAAATAACACCATGGGACTCCGCTAACAAATTAAACAGTTATTTGTATCAAGTTTTAAAAGAATAGCTTATAGAATTAAGGCAAGTAATGTTTCTAACATGATAAAACTTAATAAGTTCAGTTTATTCTGAGTTTATGATAGTTTACAAAATAGCACAACGTTGGTGGGTGTGGTGTTAATTGCCACTTAAGTTCTGGGATAGCCAGCTATTAACGACACAACTTATGTGATGGTGGTTTTGCGGTAATGTTTAAGTTACTTACTTACTTTTACTTATTTTATTTAAAAAAGACAACTCCCGCATTAGGTATATAGACCTCGGTGACTACAACCATACAAGAAACGGACACAAAGAATACCCAGACTCAGAATACCAATTGGCAAATATTTTTTTCGGAATTTGGGTGTTTTCAATGTGTAATATTTATGTATTTACAAAAAAATAAACATGTGTTTATATCAATTGTCTACACTTTGTGTGATCCACAAATTGTTATTCTGAGTCTGGGTGTTCTTTGTGTCTGTTTCATGTATGCTTGTAAAGTCCCCCGCAACACTGAACCTACTTCATCTAACCTTTTTTTTATGTGAGGAAAATCATCATGGACCGTCACCCCACCGGGGGTTACGGCGGGGTGGTGTGTCGGACTTGAACCGACTAAAAACCACACAGTGTGCCCTTTCTGTGCTTCTCCGTTTACGAGGAGGAGAAGTCCAGGATAGAATCTCCTTCTGAACTTCTCTAGCGCCTGCCCACTCCTGATGCGGGCACCGTCTCTGTTCGACGACCCTCTCTTAGGCGGCGTCCGGCACACACCGACGCCGCCCCCTCACGGCTGGCCACATAATGCGGGTGGAGGGAAAACCCCGTCCCGTCCATCCGCGGCCACACTCAAGGCGGCATGAGGCGCAGGTGTTCGCGCCTCCGCCGCCCGGTTCGTCGGCGGTGAATCAGGTCCGATTGGATGTGGTCCTCCCGGGCCTTCTCCGCCGCCTCCTTCTGCGCGATTACGTCCTCGCAGAAGGTTGCGACCGCGGTAAATGAGCTCTCGCTGCCGGCCATGGAACGAACGACGGCCGGCACTGAGAGATCCTCTCCGATGACTTCATCGAACCTGCCCCAAGGAGGCAAGTTGCAGACGTTTTTCGTTTTCTATTATATTTTCTATTCTATTTCTTTATTCTCTTGTTTCGTTGGCTAATATTTTGTTTTGATCACGTGACTGAGTGACATTAGCCAATGAAACAACAGAATAGAGAAATAGAAAATGAAAAACGTTTGCAACGATGTAAAATTCTTTTTGTCCGTTTCATGTGTGTTTGTAAAGTCCCCCGCGACACAGGAATTCATATTCCTAATGCGGGAGTTGTCTTTTTTAAGAAAAAAAACTGTAGGCTACAGTAACAAAAAAAAAAAAAGATAGAACAGTCAAATTGCTTATTCGTGTTTTCAAATTATAATTGGATTGGCTCTACTACAGGACAACTTAAACCTTGCAGAAGACTATAGTTTATTAGGATCACTAAATGAACAGTTTTCTTCATCCTGTGGTGTTATAAGTTGGTAGAAAATTGTAATTTCTTTCGAAGGTGAAAGGAAGCAATGGTTTCGTGTTGTCTAAACTTTGGAAACACAGTTTGTGAGAGGTTCTTTTACAGAATATAAAAAAGACACTCTTTATTTCCTTTACAAACATACAACTCTTCGAACAGTATTCATAACTAACTCTTACTCTGAATATAGGCTTTAGCTGTTCCAAGAATAGGCTTTCTATTAATATTTGTTTGCTTTTATCGATCTGTTTGGTTTACTAATTGAGACTAAGCGTTTTCTATGGAGTGTCTTAGTGGTTGTGCTTTTGGTATTAATTTAAGATAAGAATAAATATTTCGGCATTCATGTTTAACATTGGAATGTAAAGAGGACTAATAGCAACACTAGGTATGTATGTATAATATATGTTGGAGTTGTAAGACGGTGAACAGCGTCTATTGTCTTAAAGTTTTATTTATAAAATACTATTAAAAACGGTACACGTTAGCATTGATTACTTTCGACGAGAACAGTTGCGTTCTACTACAATAACGAATTAAATAATGTTATGTAAGTTCTCCTTTAAAAGTACCTTGTGTCTTTTAATGACAAAGCCTTGACACAGCGATTGAGAATGGCGTATTTTAGAACATTGATTTGAAAAGTAAGTGTTACTAATTTTAGTTGTAAGTTGGATTATAGTGGCGGAATACACACTGTTGCCACCTCTATTTATCCCGTGGGTGTCGTAAGAGGCGAGTAAGGGCGAGTAAACTACGCAAGACAGACGTCAATGCAAAGATAAAGAAAACTTGGAAAGAAACCCTCCACCAACTCCAGTAGCAGTACTCCAAAACCAAGTACAGTGGGCCAAACCTCGGAGAGGCATATTTCTGCACAAACAAAATGTATCACAATATATCTACTCGTAGATTATATTATTACGGTTTGACCAATTGGTTGGTTAATTAACCAGAATTGGTAATGTTTCCTTCTAAGAGATGTTGTCGGTTCAGCGTGGATGGTTTGTACATATACCTATGTGAAATGAATTGAATACGTAATGTATATGAATTGAATAATCGTACTTAAATATTACACATATTTGTGTACTTACTTAACAATGTTTCCTATATTTTTGGTGAAAACTATTTTCATTTTACTTTCACATTTTACATTAAATTATTTATATTTTACATTATTATAGTTACATTTTACACGTACTTTCAGCGCAAAGATAGGACACGTAAAGCTTTACATAGGCTCGAAAGGTATAATCCCAAGCATAAACGTAAAGTCACCTTAGCCAAAATATTTTTTATGGATTTTTTTTCTTGTTAAAACAGAATTATATTTTTGTTTTTGTAACCGGTTTTTTTTTATAATTCCCTAAATTGAATCATTTTTCTGTGCATAACTGGTTATCAAAAAATTACATACTTAAGAACCAGCAGAAATTAAATTGTATATATCGGCGCAACACAACATTCAACGACCTACGTCATCGCTGCACGTGTTCTCAAAGACGTAAACAACTCTCAACGGTCGACCGCCCCACTACAATGCCTATAAAAAGCCGCCCGCTGCAGCGGAGCGAGGATTCGTTTGGCTGCGCTCGGACAGCAAACATCTAACTTATTGTGAAATATTCGAAGCTTTGTAATCAATACTAATTAAAAGTGAATTCCGGTTGAAGTGAAGTTTATTTTAAGTTATTTCTGAAAATGAAATACTCCAATAATAATAATAGTAATGACGTCACTGTATTTAAAAACATCACCGGGCTACACCGCCTCGTTATCAGAAGTTGGGATTACCATGTGTTCTAGACTGTTCGCTATCTAAACTCAATTTTCGTTGTTTCTTCATTCAAATCGATAATTCAAATTTTGGTAATAAATAACTACCGACAACAAAAAGAAAAAATAAAATAAAAGTTATTTAAACAACGTCGGAACATAGAAATCATAAATTGAGTGACATGCAGCCTATATCGGGTTTTGATTAACAATTGCGAACGACTATAAATCGTTTTTGTTTTCAGAAATGTTATTAAACGTGATACTTAATTTTCTTAAAAAAAATGCGGGTACTTCACTATGTTTCGGTTTGTTCGTGGGTATAACGCTTTCTTTCCAGCTGGTAAACATTCCAAACGATAGAAGATGCATCCGTGCTTATACGGGAAAAACACAGAGTTCAATGTAAAGAAGGTGTAATCCAGTTCACCAGTACCGAAAGGGTGAGGTTGCCGAATGGCTTGTGAGTTGTAATTGAAGCTACACTGGTAAGATTGAATCATATTTTCATATCAAGTTTTGATTTATTTTTGACATAGTTTTCATATGCACTGTACGAGGTTTAACCGTGTGCGCGATTTAAAGCGATAAGCCGATCGTGGCAATAGATGGCGCGTGTATAAAATTGCCAATTTTTTTTTTTTTTTTTTTTTTTTTACGTGTGGAAATCCCCGCGGACCGTCACCCCGTCGGGGGTTACGGCGGGGTGGTGTGTCGGACTCGAACCGACTAAAACCACACGGTGTGACCCTCTCTGCGCCTTTGTATTGGAAGGAGTCCAGGGAGGGGATTTCCTTCTGGACTCCAACCGGCGCCTGCCCGCACTGTTGCGGGCACCATCTCAACTCTAAACTCTCTAATTGGGCAGCGTCCGGTCACACACGGACGCCGCCCCCTCGCGGTTGGCCTCTACTGCGGACGGACGGGAAACCCGTCCCGCCCATCCGCGGCCACTCTCAGGGCGGCATGAGACGCAGGTATGCGCGCCTCCGCCGCCCGGGGCGCCGGCGGCGGATCGGGTCCGAGTGGATATCGTCCTCCCGGGCCTTCTCCGCCACCTCCTTCTGCAAGATTACATCCTCGCAGAAGGTTGCGACCGCGGTAAAACAACTGTCGCTGCCGGCCATCGATCTTATGACGGCCGGCAGCGAGAGATCCCCTCCGATGACTGCAGTGAGGACCCGGCGCTGCGCCGCCCAAGCGGGGCAGACCGCCAGCGTGTGCTGGGCCGTGTCCTCACTGCAGTCGCAGTGGTGGCAGGCGGGACTCGGTTCCCTCCTAGCGACCGAGTGCAGGTACTTTCCGAAGCAACCGTGCCCGGAAAGTACCTGCGTCAGCCGGAAGGAAAGGGTCCCATGCTGCCGCCCTGCCCACTCCGCGATGACCGGCTGAAGAGCCTCAACGGCGGCGAAGCCAGCGCGTGGGGTCTCCAGCCGGAACGACCATCTCTGCATGGTGGCTCGGCGAGCGGCTTCGCGCCACTCGCGCACGTCATCGGGCGGAGGGCGAAAGCCGTTCTCCGCCCGGAAGTCAGCCACTCGCCGATAAACTTCGGCGAGCACTTCCGCCTCCAAATCCCACGGGGGTGTTCCGGCCAAGGCGCACGCCGCCTCGGTAGATACGGTGCGGTATCCGCGTATGGCTCTGACCGCCAATACCCTCTGGGGGCGCCAGAGGCGCGCCCTATTCTGGGCGGACAGAGCCGCCGCCCACACCGGTGCACCATACAGTGCCATCGACCGGACAACCCCCGTGTACAGCTGCCTAGTGGGGACACTGGCCCCGCCCAAATTGGGCAGAAGTCGCCCTAGGGCGGAGGCAGTGCCCACCAGCTTAGGACCAAGCTGTCGGAAGTGCTCGTCGAAGAGCCACCTACCGTCGAGGACCAGACCCAGGTACCTCATCTGGGCCCGGACCGGTACGAGGACCGAGTTGACCACAATGGAGGCGCCGGCGGGCGGACCGCGACGGGGCCCATGAAATAATAGGGCCTCCGTCTTGTCCAGGGCCACCCGCAGACCCAGCGCCTCGATGCGCCCGACCACCCGGGAGACTCCTGTGGTGGCCAGGCGCGCCGCCTCCTCAAAGTTTGCCCCCCGGGCCGTGACTAGGGTGTCGTCTGCGTAGCAGATTACACCCAGCCCGGGGGGGAGACGCCCTCGTAGGGCCCAGTCGTATCCCATGTTCCACAGGAGTGGTCCTAGGACAGACCCCTGTGGAACACCGCACGACATGGCCCTGCGTCTCAAGGCGCCATCTCGGTCCTCGTACTCGACGGTACGCTCCTCTAAATAGTCTGCCACCAGCCGCCGCAGGTACCCTGGCACTCCGTGGTATTGGAGTGCGGCCCTGATGCAGCCGAATGGCAGACTATTGAAGGCGTTGGCGATGTCCAAGGACACCGCCAATACCACTCCGCCGCCTCTCACCGCCTCTTCGGTCACGGCCCTCAGGCGCAGGATCGCATCGACCGTCGAACGCCCTTCCCGGAAGCCGAATTGGGCGTCCGACAGGTCGGGCCCCACCTCGCTGAGGTGCCGGACGATGCGGACAGAGAGAACCCTCTCAAACAACTTGCCCGCCTCGTCCAGCAACACGATGGGCCTGTAGGCCGCGACCGAATCGGCAGGCCGTCCATGTTTCTGGATCAGTACCAGCTTCCCGCACTTCCAACGCTCAGGGAAGTGTCCGGACACCAGGCTAGCGTCCAACACTCCCCTGAGGTGGTCCGACATGTAGTCGAGGGCACGGGCCATCACTCGGGCTGGAACCCCGTCCGGCCCGGGGGCGGTGTTCTTGGACCGAATCCGTAGAACAGCCGCCCCTACCTCCGATTCCCTGACAGGCGGCACATCACCCACGCTGTCCCGACGACGACCACGACGGGCCATCGACGGGGGTGTGTGTTCCGCCCGCTGCGGGAATAGGCCCTCGACCACTTCCTGCAGGAAGCTGGGCTGGAGAGTCTCCGTAAGGGGGGGGCCCGACGTGCGGAGCTTGTTACGCACCGCACGATAAGGGCGACCCCAGGGGTCACGCTCCAGACTCTCCAGCATCTCTTTTCTGCTCGCGTCTTTGGCGCGGCAAATGGCCAGCCTCAGAGTTTCCCGAGCTGCTCGGTACTCCTCGTGAAGCCGGTCCACCTCCTCACCGCCTCCGCGGTGACGTCGCCGACTCCGGGTGTGGGACCTCCGGGCACGTACGCAGGCCGCACGGAGGTCCGCCAACTCCTGGGACCACCAGTAGACCTCCTTCCGAGGAGGCCGACGGCCACGAACGCGGGGCATGGCCGCATCGCAGATGAGCGTTAACGCATCGGCGAAGCGACCAGCCCCCACGTCGACCTCCTCGGTCGGGGCCTGCGGAGACAGCCAAGAGCAAACAATGGCCGCCTCCTCTAGTAGGTCCCTGTCCAGCTTGGCGACAGCCCACCGCGGAAAACGGGAGGGACGCCGCGCCGCGTGACCCCTACTGGCGTCCTGGGACCAGGAGAGCTCGAATCGGATATAAAGGTGATCCGAGAGCGTCTCGACCTCATCCAGGACACTCCAGTTCCTTACTCGTGCGGCGACTGCAGGGGTAGCGAACGAAAGGTCCACTATCGACCCCCCCTGCTGTCGCACGCACGTGTTGGTGGCGCCTCTGTTCAGCAAACAGAGGCCCACCGACGCCGCCCATTCCTCGACGGCTTCGCCCCTGGCGTCCGTCGCCGGGGAACCCCACGCAATGGACTTTGCATTGAAGTCCCCCAGCACGAGGACGTGCCCAGACCCCAATCGCCGTATCGAGGTCTCCAGGTTGTTTAGGAAGACCTCGAAGTCGCTCAGACTCCGGTTGGGGGAGAAATATACACCATAAATGGTGGTTCCCCCCCATTCGACGGCAACATATCCAGTACCCTTGTCTCTTAGCGACAAGGGCGGGGAATGAGCCGCCGTGGAGCTGACGACTGCCACGGAGCCGTCCCAGTCACCCATCCAATTTGGACGGGGAGGGACAAAATAGGGCTCCGCGACTACGGCAACACCTATCGACCACTGTGCCATCGTTTGCAGGAGGAGATCCTGCGCCGCGGCACAGTGGTTGAGGTTCGTCTGGACCAGGAGGTTGGAGACTTGATCCATTACTGGATCGTCTCTACAACCCCCTCCATGGGCGACGACGTCGTCGCCTGATTGACGTCGGAGGCAGCCTGGGTCGCCGGGCTAGCCTCCGAAGTCTGCCGAGAGGCGCGGGGAGGCTTGCAGCCCCCCTGCCCCATCTGGTGGTTGGCGGGCTTATTGCCCGCCGCACACATCGGGCAGTGAGGGGCGGCAGAGCACTCCGCCGCCTTGTGCCCGGGTCGACCGCAGCGGAAACATAGTTCGCTGCAGTCGAAACAGCTCTCGCACTTGGTGCGAGTGTGTCCCGCGACTAGGCACTTGAAGCACCTCATCGGCCTCGCAGCCAGAACCGTGATTCTGGCATTGACGAAGCCGATGAGCATGCTCCCGGCGTCGGCCAACACTTTGGCCGACGCCACGGGACAGCTCACCCACACCGAGCCGAGGCCTCCCGGGCCCGGCCGGACGATGCCGACTCGGATGGTGCCCGCGGTGCAGCCAGTCTTCTCCATGACTGCATCGCGGACATCCTCCGACGTGATGGAGTCGTCCAGACCCGATATGCGCAGTTCCGCGCATTTGGTGGGCCTGGCGACTTTGACACCGTCCTGGGCGGCAAACACCTCCCGCAGCCTCTCGGCGAAGGTGTCGGCCGTCTTGGCGCCCTCAGCCCCCGGGAACTCGAATACTCGAGCTCCCGTCTGGGCGCGGCGCAGCCTCATCCCCGCGGCCCCGAACTCAGCGGCGAGCCCGGGACGGGCCCCCTTAAAGAGGGCCGCGTATGTGAGCCCGCCACTGGCCGCCTCCGGCGACACGGTGACGACTACAGCCGCGGTTTTGGGCGGCTGTAGCTTCCGCGGCCTCTTCTTAGAGGCCGCTGCCGCCACCGGCGGAGACTGCGGGGCTTGGGCTACGCCTTGGGCGGCCTTCCTCGCCCGCGCTCGCTGCCGCTGCTGGCACCTCTTGGAGGACCCCACAACCTGCCAATCCTCGTTAGAGGGGGCTGGTCCCGAGGAACCCGTCGGAGGCGCCGGAGCGGGAAGCGGGGGGAAGTCCGCTCCACTTGAGGGCGCCGCCTTCTTGGCCGGCGCTTTGGCCGGAGTCTTGGCCGGCGCCTTGGCCGGTGCCTTGGCCGGCGCCTGGGCCGGTTTCGCGGCCCCCTTCTTCGGCCCCTTTTGGTTTTGGGGGGGGGGCGGGGCCGCCATCGCCGCCGCGTAGCTTACGCGGCTTCCCACCAGGGTGGCAACCGGGGGCCTCTGCGACGCGAGCGGGGGGCGGACAACTGGCGCGGGGGGAAGCCTCGCCTCCAGGCCGGCCAGCATTCGCGTCATGGCGTCGAGCGCCTGACGCAGCATGGCGTCAGGGAACTCGCCGCCAGCAGGGGCCTTCGGCCGAGACGGCGCGGGCGGGGCCGGGACCTCTACCCGAGACGGTCCGGGCGGGGCCGGGACCTCTGCCCGAGACGGGCTGGGCGGGGACGGCACCTCTACCCGAGACGGGCTGGGCAGGGCCGGTACCTCTGCCCTAGACGGCCCGGGCGGGGCCGGGGCCTTCGGCTGAGATGACCCAGGCAAAGCCGGGGCCACCGGCTGAGCACGCTGAGCCCGGAATTGGGCGAACTGCGCACTCAGCTCGGCCATCTGGGCAATCAGGCGGGTGTTGGCCTCGTCGAGGCGCGCCATATCCCCGCACAGGGTCCTTAAAACCTCCGACAAGGCGGAGGAGGAGTCCTTCAGGGCCTTCACGAAGACGCCCTTCAGGTTCACGGACTTGATGGCCACTTTATTTATAATGGCCACCGCCGCGCTCGCCCTCTCCTGCACCGACACGGGGGCTTTGGGGGGTTCCCCCTCCACCGGCTCCTGAATCTTAAGCAGGAGATCGGCGATCTCCTCCTCCGCTGCGACTTGATACTCCAGTCGCCTCCTCCTATAGGCCTCCGATTCCGAGAATACGGAGACCGTCTGTAGCGAGACAGGGGCCTGCGAACCGTCGGTGCCGAAGCGCTTCGGGACCGGCGTCTCTGCCTCGCTGTCCAGATCCTCGGAGTGCAGACGCTTCATGCTATCGCCCGCCCGCATCTCCGTCTCCATCGGCTCCGGGCGCGCACCATCGCTCCTGCCCGCCACCGCCGACTTGGAGCGTATGCGCTCCGAGGATCTTCCTCCTCTTCCTCTTCGGCTCCCAGTGGTCCGTTTGACTACTGGGAGCCCTACCGAGATGGGCGGCCCGAGTGCCACCACAGCCTCCTTGGACACTAGGTCCACTGCCGAAGAAGAGCTTCCCTTAAGGATGCCCTTCTTCCCTTTCCCAACATCTGTTTCCAGTTCCGTCTTGCGTTCGTTGTCCATTATCCTTGCAATTGTGTCGTTAGTTTTTTTATCAGTCCGTTTTTCTTGTTTATTTTTGTTAACATCATCCATAATTAATCCCACGAGTGGGGGAGAAATAAAAGTCGACCCGGGCAGAGATCCCCCAATACCCGGGCAAGCGAAAATTTTTAACCCAGCCGAGGGGACCGCAGGTACCTCGGCTTGGGGTGCGCTTACGACTGAACTTCCCATCAGCCATGCATCCCCTGGCCACGCACCAGAACTTGGGATTCGGGGTAATTTTTTAGAGAGGTTTTCTTCCTCGCGGTCCGGGCGGTTAAGCCAAGACCCACGTCCCCGATCAAAGCCGCGAGACTTGACCACAGCACTTCTCTCGGGATTACGCTATGCCGACGGTGGCAAGAGGACTACGTCCCCCTGCCTGCTCGGTGGTAGTGTAAGTACACGCCGAGCCCGCCATCCTTTCTCCACCGCTATCAGCGGGAGAAACTCCGACCCATGAAGGGTCCCACCTTCGGTTTTTTAACGAGGTTTCCTCCTCCATGCTCCGAGGAGCGAAGAGCCAGCAGGGCATCCGGCAGACATGCCCACCCCGCTGGCCGGGCCTTGCCCGTGAGCCGATGATATGGCTTCCTCTCCAGCTAGAATATTAGCCGCTGGCGATAATCCTCTCCTCCAGATAACGCGGAGGAAATGAGGAGGAACAGTGCTATCGCCAGCGCCCAGGGTGCACCACGTGGAGGTTTTCTAGCCAGCAGCACCCCGTGTATAAAATTGCCAAAGGCTAAGGTGTAAAGCTGTGGCTTAAGAAAAGGGTTAGTAGTAATCGTAGTTGATCTAATTTTAAAGGTTAATGCATACTGTTTGTCTATCACGGTTTCACATTGCGAATATTTTGTTTGACGTAATTAAAACGAATTTTTATAACTACCCCCACTGGTGCGTAATAAACTAGGCGTTCCTAATTACGATTACACATCGTTTACGGAATAGGTGAAGAATTAATAGCAGTGGTAATTATAGTTGCAGTCTTATGCAACGCTAACCTTTTACTTGAAAGTAAAGAAACTTTTTAATTGATTTACGTAAAATCAAACAAAGTTGCAATAATAATCAAATCAAATAATACCCACTACGTTGTGAGATTTGTTGAATTATTTTAGAACGGAAAAGAGATGCTGTTATGTTTGCTAGACGACAGTGTGTTGTTGGTAAGACAATTTATAAGGGTCAGGTGAGACCGAGCTTATAAAAGGTTTAAGCAGTAGTCGGTGCGTTCTACAGTGTGAGAGTACAAGTCTGTACCTGGCTGACTATTTTTGAGCCAAGTTTAAAACTCTTTCGTTATAATTATATGGGATGACGACAAAAGGTTTGAAGGGTTGACGCCAGTGCTGGTTATTTTTAATCCTTCCTTCCCCACAGAATGCTCGAGTGCGTACTACAATATCTTCTGAACTAATGACGGTTTTCGTAAGCAGCCTAGTGCTTATCTCAGCGGCGAACTTCATTCCTTTCGCTATCTACGCGAGTTGAGCGTGTACTGTGATCTGCGGTCTACTCTCCGTCAGGTGAGGTGTGGACCTGTGGTCTGCACACCGTCTACGCGACGTATGACCTACGGCCTGTTCGTCTTATGTGCGAGGCGCAACCTGCTGGCTACTCACTATCTGAGTGAAGTTATAACCTTTGTTCTGTTCGCCGTCTAGCAAATGAACGCTGGATGCGTGCTCAGCCCACTTCGAGAGAAGATGTGTTTAGGCCTTTGAGAGTACATACGAGAATATGGGCTTCTGTTTTAACAGCTTTGCTGTTATGAGAAAGTGTATCAGTGTCACACATTCAGTTTGCAATCGTTTGGGTCTACGCAATTAATGCGTGAAAATGATGAGCTAACTAGGGTGCCTCTGCCTAGGTGGTGTATCACTCTAGGGTGATCACACATCATGGATGATGCGGATTGTCGTGATCACAGCTATCTATTAGAGCTATTATTCTTTTTGCTTTTATTATCATTTTAAATTTGATAATAAAATCGTGATGTTAAGAGTTTTGTTTTGAAGTGCTTTTGATTTACTGGTGCAATGACACTAGAGACAGAGCTATGTGATGCTGTTTATTAAATATTGTTTCAAAGTAGCACACAGAGGCGTGTGACTCGCTACTTCCGCTCAACAACCTGATTGTACAAGAGAATCACGACCTGAATGCACCGGTTGGCAACTTGCTTAAAGGAAGTGCAAAGCTACAGGAACCGTATCGGCGTTAGAAGACTACACTCCAGTATCGGTTATTGAGCCTACACCATCCACTTCACAAGCCAATGCAACAGAAGAAAGAAAGAAAGAAAAAAAAAAAAAAAAACAAAGGAACTCAGGTTATGTTTTACAATCCTATTCTACGCAACACAGTACCACAGTGTACATTATAACTTAGTACCACAGAGTACGTTACGACTAAGTACCACAGTGTACGCTACGACTAAGTACCACAGTGTACTCTACGACTAAGTACCACAGTGTACTCTACGACTAAGTACCACAGTGTACTCTACGACTAAGTACCACAGTGTACTCTACGACTAAGTACCACAGTGTACGCTACGACTAAGTACCACAGTGTACGCTACGACTAAGTACCACAGTGTACGCTACGACTAAGTACCACAGTGTACGCTACGACTAAGTACCACAGTGTACGCTACGACTAAGTACCACAGTGTACGCTACGACTAAGTACCACAGTGTACGCTACGACTAAGTACCACAGTGTACGCTACGACTAAGTACCACAGTGTACGCTACGACTAAGTACCACAGTGTACGCTACGACTAAGTACCACAGTGTACGCTACGACTAAGTACCACAGTGTACGCTACGACTAAGTACCACAGTGTACGCTACGACTAAGTACCACAGTGTACGCTACGACTAAGTACCACAGTGTACGCCAACACATAGTACCACAGTGTACGCCAACACACAGTACCACAGTGTACGCCAACACACATAGTACCACAGTGTACGCCACCACACATAGTACCACAGTGTACGCCACCACACATAGTACCACAGTGTACGCCACCACACATAGTACCACAGTGTACGCCAACACATAGTACAACAGTGTACGCCAACACATAGTACCACAGAGTACGCCAGCACATAGTACCACAGTGTACGCCATCACACATAGTACCACAGTGTACGCCATCACACATAGTACCACAGTGTACGCCACCACACATAGTACCACAGTGTACGCCACCACACATAGTACCACAGTGTACGCCACCACACATAGTACCACAGAGTACGTCACGACACATAGTACGCTATACTCATTACCTACCACAGTGTAGACGTCAATATAATTAAAGGTACACAGATGCCAAATCAAAGAAAAACATTTACGTTTTACAGAAACATCAACAACACGGCTAGTGCAGAGCGCGCACTGCCGGTCAGAATGGTCGTATCGGCGCAACACAACATTCAACGACCTACGTCATCGCTGCACGTGTTCTCAAAGACGTAAACAACTCTCAACGGTCGACCGCCCCACTACAATGCCTATAAAAAGCCGCCCGCTGCAGCGGAGCGAGGATTCGTTTGGCTGCGCTCGGACAGCAAACATCTAACTTATTGTGAAATATTCGAAGCTTTGTAATCAATACTAATTAAAAGTGAATTCCGGTTGAAGTGAAGTTTATTTTAAGTTATTTCTGAAAATGAAATACTCCAATAATAATAATAGTAATGACGTCACTGTATTTAAAAACATCACCGGGCTCACCGTTACGTCATATATTTATAAAACATACGTGTTTAAAAACAGAGTTAAAGCCTTCTTATTGGAAAAATGATATTATTCCGTAGATGAATTCGCTCTCTCATCTTGAAATTGTCATTTGAAATTAACATACAAATTGTAGTGTAGCGATATGGACTTGATAATTATGTTTTGTTTTTATGTACTTTTTTTCTTCATTTTCAAAAACAATTATATAAAAAAAATCTATCAAATAAATAAAAATTAATACTACAAAAACTGCAATTCACTCACTCACGTGTTTTCTTTCTACTGTCATCCCGGGTCCTGTAAGCAGGTCGTGAAAAAGCATCTCACGAGTCATCTTGGCATTCTTTAAAGTAAAAAATGAGTCAGTTATGAAATGAGAGAAATAATCTGTTTTTTAGCTGGTTACGAATAATAAGTTACGAATGTGGATGAAAGATCATCGGTATGAGATATAACTAAGAGCTTTCAATTGATTATCTATCTAAATTTCCGTTATCACCCGCAATAATAGATATCTTTAGCGTAGGTTGAACGTCTTAGTCGAGTTTGAATCGGTGCTAAAGCCAATATCCCTGGGTATACACCAACCTGAAGATAAAGAGTAGGTCAAACAGTATCTATTGCGTTTCTAGTAGGCGGGTGCTAAGCTGCTAATTCATGTGGGTGTAGGTGTGAAGGGATTTCATCAAGAGGTGTCGTTCAATACGTGGATATGACCTCGTATTCAACAGGCTATCGAGCAGTGTGGAACGAACTAGCAGCTTCTTGCCCTATTTTGTAATGTTTGTCAGAAATATATCTACACTATTTATTTATTTATTAGTAAATTTTGCACCCATTATAGTTGTATAAATAAAATTATACAGTGAAAACTTATAATTTAAAATTCAATTTCTGGTAAAAAGCGACTTAATATCTCTGTTAAATACTTAATAGTAAGTACGTCTGAAGCAAAATATTTAAGATTGACTCTTACATATTGATGAAGGTCTTTGTTCGATGCCAACTTTTTATTTGTATGTAGTCTTAAGCAGGTCAATTTTCCGCAGCATTTTAGTACTGCTATAGTGACTATACTCAGCCTGATGGAAAACATGAGTAGAATCCAAGAGTGATGGCCGCCATCCACATTGTGAGTACATCATGGCGGCTTAGTAAGATTCTTCATCATTCTTCTTCAAGCGTCAGCAGAATTGGACCTCCGGTCTCGCACACATCAACGAAATACAACAGCACAAATACTGTCATTTTTAGGTTTATCGTCTACGGGAGGTATCTCCCCGGTCTAGCCGACCTATCCGTGCTGAAATCAATCGGGCTTTACTACCTTGATATGAAATAAAATACTGAATTATTAGATATTAGACTGAAACATAGTGCATTAATAATGAAAATAAATTGACACACTTCACTCATGGCCGTCTGGTTCTAAATTAGGCACCACCTGTATTATTTCTAAATCAATACATAATTAAGATAAATTACACCCAGACATAGAACAATGACCGAGTCCGTCGTATATATAGTTGTTATGTATTTATTGCTCTTGGGAACGCTAGATGGAGGTTTCAAAATTATCGAATAATGAAATATACATAAATGGATAAATAATAATTTTAACAAAAAAGCCGACTTCAAAGACTGCCTCGTTGGTCTATTGGTTAGCGTTGGGACTGCTGATCAAGAGGTCTCGGGTTCGATTCCCGGGTCGTACCAAATGTTTGTGTGATCCACAAATATTTGTTTCGGAGTTTGGGTGTTTTCTATGTATAATATGTATGCATTTACAAAAAAAAAATGTTTATGTATTTATATCAGTTGTCTAATTACCCATAATACAAGCTCTAGTTAGTTTGGCGACTAGATGGCGTTGTGTCTAAAATGTCCGAAATATAAAAAAAGAAAAAAAAAAGAAAAACTATTCCGAGTACTCTAATCGCGGCAGGTGGCCTATGATATTTGAGGAGTTCCCTCGATTTCTCCAGGATTCTATCATCAGATTCTGGTTTATCATGGGACCACATGGGAGGCACCAGTTTTCAAATAAAAAAGAATTATCAAAATCCGTTCACCCAATCGAAAGTTCTGAGGAAACAAACACAAAAAAACAATCGAATTGAGTCCTCCTTCTTTAAAGTCGGTTAAAAAATTTATTGAAGTTGTTATGTTACTAAACTCGGGTTTCGAGTTCCTACATAAATTTTGCCTTCTAAACTTTTTAAAAGCGAAGTAACGTAATAGAAGTTGAATTTCATTGCCTTGCTTCATTCGCACGACACGTGGACATTTTATTATTATTACAATATTTTTAGACTGAGGTAATAGGGATATTTTGAATTATTTTATGCTCTTTAAACATTTTTACTTAACACGTAAATTGTTTATTATATGTAACAGTGTTGGGATGATAACACTATGATTGAGAGAGTTTCACTGATCATGGACAAAGGTGGATAGTAAAATTCATCATATACTACTAATTAACCACTCGAGTTTATGTTCATAATATGACTCGTTTTAAAAGGTCATCAGAACTGGCTTGATAATAACGATGATGTTCTAAATATAAAGACAGGTGGAATATGAAGTCCTTTTTACTTTTTATTTTGGTTTGACGTTAAATCGTTTTGATTACTTGATAATTGCGATGGAAATGACTTGAATGAATGTTTTTAAAATATTTATGTAGCAGCTAAACGTAATGTAACGTCACGCAACTAAAATTAATATAATAAAATGAAAATGCATAAAATATGGCAAGATGAATTAAAATCGTGTCCAATAGATAATTGTTGTTTACTTATTGCTTCGTTATTTTTGCACAAAGTTTTACTAATATTTCACTAGTTAGACCTCTACAACTCCTGAACTAACAAAGATATGTAAACCGTTATAGTTTTCCTTTAAAATTTAGCACATGGACTATATATAATTGTTTCTAGATTTTTAGAGCCAACCGATTACCTTTTAGAGGGGGAGGGGACGCCCTGTTTTTAAAAAAAAAGTTTTATTCGCAAACGGATACAAAAAAAAATCGTCTTAGCAAACTCTCAATGTTTTCAAAAGACCTATCTTATAATACCCCACACGATGGGGTAGAATCAGATAGGCGAGAAAATCATCCCTACTTTACGTGTCCCCTACACATAAAGTAGTGATGATTTTGTCGTACCCTAAACAAAAATATTTTTCAAGATTTTATTGTAGCACTTTGTCGACGTGATAGAAACATACATCCATGCAAAGTATAATCTTTCTAGCACTATCCGTTTGAATGTCATGTCATCAGTGTCATGAACTACGGAACCCTAAAAACGAACACAGTAAATAAATGGCCAACCCGCTTATAACCTATTTTACGGATTTAAAAGCAAAGCAGACGTTATACAAACAGAATACGTAACCTACTGGTGATAACTCTTTATTTATCCAAAGGCCTCTAAAGTGTTGTAACCCTACGCTCATGAACTTATAAAGTGCGCACATAAACAAATTCAAAGCAAGTTACCCAGAAACGCGTTTTCCCACATAAAATGTGTCGTCAAAGGTAAAATCTGGTCCACCTTCAACGTAAGCGCATTAGAATTGTATTCACGGTACGCTGGTCGTCCATTATAGTCCATTTACGATAAATACTTTTTTATTTACATGTTTTTGTATATTGAATTAAAATGACCGGATGTGGGTCGCTTCTTTAAATTACATCATCATTATGAAACCTGCAACTCACTGACATTTTTCTGCGTGAAATCACCGCAGTTACATAATGTGTGTTTTGTAGAACATTGTTATTAAACTCGGTCGTTATTTTTCTTAAATCTTTAAATATTTCTTTTTTGTGTCAATACTGTTTACTTATGCATACACGTGGAAGTTTTTTTTTCAATGTGATAAATTATAGAGATACGTATCTGTTCGGAGGACGAGTAACTGAGGGGCATGTAGCTCTAGGTATGTAATCAGTCGATCTTTTTGCAGCTCCTAAATTCGATGGATACCCATATCGCTGCGTGGTGTAAGTTGGTGTGACATCGGAAAATGCTTTTTAAAATTCTACTTAGTAACTGAAGAGATTAGGTATTCTTGATAAAGAAAAGGAAAACATATTTTTTTTAATTGATGTTTCATATTCTATATTGAATTCCATTAACACAGAGCTAAGTATAATCTAGGATAACACATAAAGTAATTTTTATTCCAAACTGAATATTGTCTAAAACTTTGAACAAAATCTAGTCAATAATTTAATTCATAATATTAATATTTATGTATTTGCGGCGGCCCGATGCATATTTGAATTAAGCTTATAAGAGATTTTTGTAAATCAATTATCCACATCAATAACCCTGATTATTATCCACTACAGTACTGAAGAGATATGAATTATAATTGCACGGTTGTGTAAATGTTTATTGTAACCGAATATCGTTCTAACCAAATCGTGACATTCAACATGGAATGCAGGCTTACAAGCTGTTCATGGATTGAATAAATGTTTGTTGTTTGAATGTCCGCTTGTCTGCATATAGACTGTTGTCTATACCACTTTTATATTATTCTGCTACTGCGAACAAATAAACATCAAACGATATTCTATAATGTTTCTGCACTACTAAAGCGGTATGGAATACTTATAAGATACTAGTTGACCCAGCGAACTTCGTATCGCCCAACTTTAAAATTCCAGAACTTGATCGCAGCGCCACCTACCGGGTCCAATTGCGAATCTAAACCATTCCCAGATCCCCTTGAACACACACAAAAAATGTGTCGTCAAAGGTAAAGGTTTCATCAAAATCGGTCCAGTCGTTTGAGAGAAGTTCAGTGACATACACACTCACAGAAGAATTATATATATAAAGATTTGAGTTGGTACGGCAAGGCATCGCGACAGGCGCACATTTCGTCAGATCCTAATTAGTGCGTTCGTAAAATCAGTTATATTAACTCATTTCAATCAATCAATCAATCAATCAACAAACCATAATGTGTCCCACCTCTGGGCTCGGGTCTCCTCTCAGAAAAGGGTTAAGGCCATACGTCCAGACACTCCAGCCGCTGGCCGAGTGCGGGTTGGAGACTTGCAATACACGTTGTTGCTACTGATCGTAGCGTTCGATATTTTTAAGAAACCCGAAAGCCTCCAACTAAGCTTCACTAGTGCTATTTTATGGTGCGACCGACTGCTTAACTTGACTTCCGAATCACGGAAACGCTCATAATATATCATGCCTCAAATGGTCACCCATCTAGGTCTGACCGCGCCGTCGTTACTAACTCTCGCTGATTGTTTTCAATCATCTAAGGCCACTCGGCTATAAGTGCTTCATCTGGTCACACCTTGGGAACATAAATCCAACATAAAAATTGGTTTGTCTGAACTCTTTTCTGAATTTTTATATATTTAGGCTTTCTAAACTGAGACTTGCCAAGATTAGTGGTCATATAGAAAGGTAATATCAGAACTAAGTTCCTCCATGGTATAGTAGCAGAGCAGATCAACTTAAAATGTCAGCGTAGCAGGAACGCTGACATTTGAGTGAGTAAGCCTGGAGCGCTAATGATGAAGTAGCAATAAGCATCTAATAGACCGTCATGGTGTGGGTCACCATGTTGCATTGTCTGCGTTCACAATGAGTATGGTGCGATCTACTCAAGCTTAGCATCAGACAGAGTAGAGTTTCTTTGGTAGGCTCATAAATAAATGAAAAATAAATGATTGAAACTGACTTTAGAACTTATCTTTAAATAATACTAAGTAGTAATAAAAAATCGAATCGCTTGTCGCTCTTAACTTGAGCCATACTACTTTGACTACAGTGAGCTCGCATCTAAAGATACGTCGTTGGTCAATATTATTTTTTTTGTAAATACCCACCTGTATCGGGTTATTTCAATGAATGTTTTATTCTCATGTAAGTGACATTTGTCTTTTTGAGAAAATAAATATCTTTAAACCGATCTTTATTTCTAGTAATTTTGGAAAAAGGCCAAACTGCAGATGTCAAGGAACCTGGAGATTCTTAGGACGACTTAAATGATTTCAAATGAGATACAGAGTTCCTACTAGAACAAAAATAATTGCAAAGCTCCCCCTCCTTTCAAAGCTGAACGGCTGGCTCAAAGAAAATGAAAAATATCACGTCCACACTTTGACCTTTAAAGGAAAACTATAGCGGTTTAGATAACTTTTTTATTTCAGGAGTTATGGGGCCTAACTTGTAAAATGCACTCATTTAGAAAACTTGGTACAAAAATGTAGAAATAATAAGTAAACAATAGCAATTATCTATCGGTTACCATTTTGGGTGACTACGGAACCATAGTCTTCACACGCGCTTGGCCAAATTTTTCATATCTAGAGAAGTGACGGAATAATGATAGTCCATTAAAATATTTATAGTACTGCCAGCTTGCGCCCGTAGTTCTGCCCGCATATATGTACATCGGACCGCGGTAAAAAGTATCCTATGTAATTCCTCAGACTCTTGACTATCTGTGTACCACATTTTATTGAAATCGGTTCAGTTATTTTGTCGTGAAAGCAGGACAATTAGCCAGACATAATTTCACTTTGGAATTAATAGAAAGAATGCTACCGTAATGGTATAAAACATCGTATTACGCACGGTATTTAGCACATTTACTTAATACATCATTTAATCACACATAAAAACAATGAAATGATTGATATTACGCTAGTGATAACGTTAACAGTAATCATTCTTGTTTCTCGACATAAAGTTCAAGTGTTCCTTTAGTCATCGATGTGAATTGATGTTCTCATAAGAATATTGGACCCCTGTGATGTCACCCCTTATCCCGCGGGGAATATCCGAGCCAATATGTGCAGTCAAAGTTGATTACGTGACATGATTTTTAAGAGGCCCCCTAGGAATAACATAAAAAATTACATTAGCAAATATCATATTGAACATGTACTTTATTGACTGTTTGATTTTTAAATTAAAAAAGTGCGTGTGGCAACACGAGAAGGAAACGAGCGTTAAGTAAAGTTTCGACCATCTAACGTATATCCATTCAATTTTTTACTAATAGTATATGTTATGTGAAAATAGCTGATCTAAACTGAACCGTATTAAATGTAATTTGGTTCAAAGATATTAATAATACAATGAGGATACATAATAAGCAATGAGAGAGGCCTATGTCCAGCAGTGGACTGCGATAGGCTTATGATGATGGTGATGACACAGATATTCTACAGCCTGAGAAAGCCTACATTTTACCGCGATAACCAACATACCTATGTGTTATTTACCTGAACGGGTGTTGTAACCCGTTGTAAAAAAATTGACATTCAGCCGCTCAAAGAGCGACGAACAATAGCGGATTTAATTTTCTTATGGAAAATGTTCAACGGATCGGCGGATGTGCCAGAACTGCTTGGCAAAATAGGCTTGTGTGTGCCCACTGTACTACTGCGTAAGCCGAATTTGTTGCACATTCCTATAGTAGGAACTGCGTACAGACAAAACTCCTATAGAATACGAGCTTGTCGTGTTTACAATGGCACGTGTCGGAAGGTCGACGTGGATCTGTTCTTCACTCCTCTCACAAAATTGAAGACAATACTGTCTGACCACTTTTGCGAATAACTGTATAACCACGCATATGGATTTGCTGTCAACCCTTAGATTGAAGAAACCATGTTCCTACATGTTTACTTTAAAATGTGGTCTTTTGGATATTTGTGGAAACTTGTCATTGGCCCTCACTATGTTACTGTATTTATTTAAATTCTACTTCTAGCTGTAAGTTTCCTTAAAATTGTAAAATAAAATAAAAATAAAATATACGCGGGTTGAGCTGCCGGCAAAAGCTAGTACATTATAAATTCGAAAGTAACTTTGTCTGTTTCGCTTTCCCGCCTAAACTATCTTCTTGAGGAAGGACATAGGCTACTCTTTATTGCGATCTCATCTTCCGAGCCTTTATTCCAAAGTTTATTTGAGGTCGGCTACTAGTTCAACCGGTTTTACCTGAATTTCAGTTTTTCCACGGAGCGACTGGCATCGGACCTCCGCAACCCTAAGGGAGAACTGAAATTCGATGATTGAGCTAGTTGTCAGTATATTTGAGGACACTGACATCACAATAACGATTGCCATAGATGTTCATGACAACCGGGACCGACGGTTTTACGTGCTCTCCGAGGCACGGGCGTGCATCACCGCCAAACTTCCAAACTCCGGGCTGCTATTAGGAATTTCCTAAGAAAAACCCAAAAACACTTTTTGGCCCGACCCGGGATTTGAACCTCTTGATTACGCATACCACTAGACCAACGAGGCAGTTAGCTACTCTTTATTACTCTTTGTTACCAACGAAAATGCGGGTGGTGTCTCGGTCAAAACTAGTCTATGATAAACAAAAGTACCTAATTGTTATGAACTTTCATAGGTTTTTTAATTAAAGCAACTAAAATACTAACCAACAAAATGTCAAATACTCTATTAAAATCAGCGTCGGTTATTAGAAGTTCTTAAGTGGTTTAATAGAATACAATTTAGGTCCAATTGTGTTAAGTTTCAAGGTTAAACAGAACCTTTTAAATAGTAAGAATTTACTTTGAAAATTATTTAATTAAATATGTAAGTTGGGTGTTACAATTTTGTAAAAAACGGGTTTTCTTTTATTTTTATCGTATGTTGTATATTGTTTCAAAACAAATTTATAAACAATCTTCACTTGTAACCGGATTTTTTGTTATTATTCATTACAAAGTAGAATTGTTACGTCTGGGTTACCAAGTAAATGAATTATTTAATTGAATTTCAATAAATATAAAAAAGTTCCGTTACTGACTGACTGACAGACAACGCATAGTCAAAACATTTTTGTGAAGTAAACAGATATTCTGTGTGTGTTCTTTGAAAAACGTAGGCTATAGGATTTTGGAAAAATCCAATCCGTAGAGGGTGAAATACGCAATCAAAGTTATTTATCAGAATAGTTAGAATACCTCGGGAATAGTTAGACCCATTTTGTTGTTATATTTTTACAACACCAACCGTGGGTAGGTAACACCGCGGGGAACAGCTAGTGCATTTTAAAATACACACTCAGATCTTCAGAGAATTCATCTACACTCTCAGAATCAATTATGCATGACATAAAGATAAAATACCATTGTATTAAGCTAAGCTTGAACACCATGTTAGTCTATCTCCAAATAAAACACATGACATGCTTAATAATATATCTCGCTTATATCTATTAGTTTTAATTGGATTTATTGTTTTGTAATTGAAGAACCAGACGCAATAATTATCATGAACACTTCATGGCCAATTATTATTGGAGGGTTGACCTTCGTACACATTGAAAATTATTAGTAGTAAGTTTATCGATTCCAAAAATAATTAGACAAACCAAACCACTTCAAAATTACGAAAAGATTACAAAAACTAACGTCACACAAAAGACCAACCTCAAATGACCGTATAGTGTAGTGTATCGCTAGTGAGTGTGAGACCGGAGGCCTAATGATACAGAAGCCTCTAAATAGGCGGCCACAGCGCGGGTCATCATGCTGCATTCTCTGCATTTACAATGTGGATGGTGACCCCTGTCTGATAGAAAGCATTAGTAGAATCCAAATTCTACTAAAGTATGGCTGCGGTGAGTATAGTCACTTTGGTAACTTTGAATATGAAAAAAGGAGGTTTTCGACTTTTCATTAATGTGAATTTATGAAATTTCCTGATTTAAAAATTTAACTTTAAAGCAGAAAGAAATAATTGAATTTGTTACGATATAAAGGCGATTGATTGTTTTTTAATAAGTAAAAAGAAAATTCCTTTTTTTTCGTTCCAAATTATAAAGCATCGTCGTACGAGATTAATTAAATTTTCAAAGATATTTGTGTTGTTATAAAATGACCTAGAAGGAAAAAGAATCAATTAGGTACCACCAAGTTGTCGGACATCTCGTGATTTTTAGGGTTCCGTTCCAAATGGCAAAAAACGGAACCCTTATAGATTCGTCATGTCTGTCATGTCTATCTGTCTGTCTGTCTGTCTGTCCGTCCGTATATCACAGTCACTTTTTTCCGAAACTATAAGAGCTGTACTGTTGAAACTTGGTCAGTAGATGTATTCTGTGAACCGCATTAAAATTTTTACACAAAAATAGAAAAAATGTAATAACTTTTGGGGGACCCCATACTTAGAACTAAAACTCAAAAAATTTTTTTCATCAAAACCATACGTGTAGGGTATCTATGGATTGGTCTTCAAAAATGATATTGAGGTTTCTAATATCATTTTTTTCTATACTGAATAGTTTGCGCGAGAGACACTTCCAAAGTGGTAAAATGTGTGTCCCCCCCCTGTAACTTCTAAAATAAGAGAATGATAAAAGTAAAAAAAATATATGATGTACATTACCATGCAAACTTCCAACAAAAATTGGTTTGAACGAGATATAGTTAGTAGTTTTTTTTAATACGTCGTAAATCGTAAACCGCAATTTACATTTCTTTCAATAAAAACACTAGTATTAAAACATCGATGAAAGTTACAACGAACTACAAAAACTTTTATATGATGTTACTTGCTGCTACAGAACCCTTAATGGGCGAGTCCGACTTGCACTTCGCCGCTTTTTAGATTTTAAACTTTATGGATATTTGTATAATGATGCAGAAAAATCTCAAATTGTGGCGTCACCATTCTGTGTTTTGCAATGTCTCTATCGCAATGGGTATCTTGGAACCTATTAATGCTTTCTATCAGACAGAGTAGAATCACTTTGGCCGGCTCATATACTATATTTTTATAGTATATGAGCCGGCACGGTTGGCCTAGTGGCTTAAGCGGTCGCCACGCCGCTTCCTACTACGCCAAGTGTCGTGGGTTCAAATCCCACGTAGGACAACACTTTGTGTGATTCACAATTTGTTGTTCTGAGTCTGGGTGTCCTTTGTGTCCGTTTCATGTATGTTTGTAAAGTCCCCCGCGACACAGGAATTTATATTCCTAATGCGGGAGTTGTCTTTTAAAACAAAAAAAAAAAAAAAAGCGGCCAAGTGCGAGTCGGACTCGCCCATGAAGGGTTCCGTATCAGCAAGTAACATCATATAAAAGTTCTTGTAGTTCGTTGTAATTTTCATCGATATTTTTATACTAGTGTATTGATTGGATGAAAGGTAAATTGCGTGTTACGATTTATGACGTATTAAAAAAGAACTACTCACTAGATTTCGTTCAAACCAATTTTCGTTGGTAGTTTGCATGGTAATGTACAACATATATTTTTTTTAGTTTTATCACTCTCTTATTTTAGAAGTTAGAGGGGGGGGGGGGGGGACACACATTTTTCCACTTTGGAAGTGTCTCTCGCGCAAACTATTCAGTTTAGAAAAAAATGATATTAGAAACCTTAACATCATTTTTGAACACCTATCCATAGATACCCCACACGTATAGGTTTGATGAAAAAAAAATTTTTGAGTTTCAGTTCCAAGTATGGGGACCCCCAAAATGTATTGTTTTTTTTCTATTTTTATGTAAAAATCTTAATGCGGTTCACAGAATACATCGACTGACCAAATTTCAACAGTATAGCTCTTATAGTTTCGGAAATAATTGGCTGTGACATACGGACGGACAGACAGACAGACAGACAGACAGACAGACTTGACGAATCTATAAGGGTTCCGTTACTTGCCATTTGGCTACGGACCCCTAATAAGGGAAATAAGTACTTAAATACTTTCTGATATCTTTTCCGTAGGCCAACGTATGTGTAATATTTGACATATATTATTTATTTTGTAATGTAGTCGTATGAATTGAATTGATTTTAGAGCGCTATTTATATAGCGCTTCATTGCTTTTTACCGAGTGAGTGGAATTACCTGAGCCTGAGCTTTCTCCGTCCATCTGATTCTAAAGCAATGGACTGAGATGGCGTTAACACGTTTGTGACTCATGAGTTGCGGGTATCATAAGCGATCATAGCCAAGTGGTTTTAGGTGATTGAATTCAATCACCATTAGGGTAAGCAACGACGGCTCGGTCAGATCCAAGAAGGGTGACCGTTGTATAGGAAATTTTAAAATTTTCATAAACTTGAAAAAACGTGTTACACAAGACGTACATAAACTACATTCCAAAGTAGGACTGTATTTTAAAGCAGAGTATTCATATGTTATTTAACTACATACATACTTAGCAACGCAGACTGCAGTGTGTACTTATATAACAGTAAATATAAATTACAAAAAATAAAGAAATTACATACAGATGGGCACACCCAAGCGTTAAGTAGCGCGTTCAAAGATATTATTTTGAATTTCAGCATGAGAGCACATGATGACGCAAGCGGTGTGAATTATGTCACTTGTTATTTTATATTTATTAAAGTGTGCCATTGAGAGATGTGAGTACGGAGAAATCATTCATTTTCGTGAAGTACATATACAATAATAAGAAATGAAATGTTAGGGATCTTCCAATCAAGATCCCTAACATTCAATTTTTCCCTAAAATTAATGGCAATCCATTAATTTTGAACAACCAACTAATTTGATGTTGTACAATATCAAGTTACAACGCCACACGTATATAATCTTACTAACATTATAAATGCGCAAGTCAATCCGTCTGTTTATTACGTTTTTACAGTTGAACGTTTAAACCTAATGAAATCTACCACGGAGATACGTAGCGTTGTCCAACTAATTGGACGACGGGAACTTTTTTCCTATTTGTCTTTGTGAAGTGAAGATGTAGATTTGTTTTACTTTTGCTTCGACTGATCATAAGACGCGGACCTTTTCCTCCTCCTGGTCCGATCAATCGGACGTAGCGATCAGACCACGCGATCATAGCCGTTTCTTGAGAAAGGTTATAGGGTACATATAGGAGGTAGGCAAAAGCTTGTGATGATATACAAAACTAAGTCGGGTTAGTAAAGTCACCTAAAACTTAAGAACGACTGGACTGAATAGCGAAATATTAAACGCCAGTTGACAGCATTGCAATATATCTATTTTTATATGACATTGTTAGGTAGACCGAATATAAATATAAGCAGTACCCCATTTTCTTCGTCAATAGCTTTGTAATTTAAACATCATATCCTTCTGAATTATATTAGTTTTATACAGAGGTAAATTTTGTCAGCCTGTGAGGTTATAGGGTAGTCTCTGGATTTACGGAACCAAATTTGGAAAATGCTTGTATATGAAGAAATTCACGTTATTTGTAAGTGTCATAGTCTATATTTTTATGTTTAGACTACCAAAGTGACCCTGCCTAATGGAAAGCATTAGTAGAATCCTGGATTAGGGGCCATACCTACTATTAAAGCGAAAAACGATTATCGCGATATCTAATATAAAAGGAAAAAGCTAATACTAGATGCAAGATCACTTAGTAAGTAAACATAAAAAGTCTTATAGAACTATACGAAACACATGTTACCTTATAAATCCGCGCTTAAATCGAAATTTTAATCTTTCACCAACTTATCACGGAATTGTCACCAAATTTAATTATAAGCACGACCCACCCCACGCAGGGGTCCATTAAATTTATTGCTTGTAAAACGAGGAGCTAATTTACAGTTACGTTTTATTGTGTTAACTTAACTAGTTTAAGCAATGGCGCCATGGGTGTTCGTCGCTGCTGAATGCATAGAAAATTAAGACCCTATGTAGACGAGGTGATTAGCTAAACTTGGATGTTCCTTCGTAAACGCTTTGAGTTTAATGCATGCAGTAAGTTTCCAACCTAAAACAATAAACACTTCATGGCTTATGTTCACACTTTATACATATTACAATGTACGTATTATGTATTAAGGAAAATGTACGTATTATTTATTATAGTTATTCAACTTGAAAGCCCATTTTTTTCTAAAAACAGGGCGTCCCTTCCCTCTAAAAGCTAAACAGTTGGCTCAAAAATCTGAAAAAATTCATGATATATTGAACTTTCCAGGAAAACTAGCTGTTTTGACAACTTTTTTATTTCAGGAGTTACAGGGGCCTAATTTGTAAAATGCACTCACTTGAAAAACTTTGTACAAAAATAAGAAAATAATAAGTTAACATAATAATCAATAGTCAATGAAATAAGAGAATGGAGAAGTAGAATAGAATAGAAAACGAAAAACGTTTGCAACTTGGCCAGGGTGGCTGGGCACTGACTTCCCAATAATGATTGCCGTAGAAGTTCGCCGACAGCTTCATATGTTTTCCGACGTAGGGCAAATAATATTTATTACAAATTTAATATTTATACCCGACAAACGTAAACGTAAGCAATCGTATCTAAGTTTACGACGAGGTTGACTAGTGCGCCTTGGGCATAGCTTTATTGACAAACTGCTAAACAAAAGAAAACTCAATGTACGTCGACAAAAACAACTAGCTAGGGCGCTTTTATTAGCCATATGTATATGTAATGTGTAATAAACCAGTGGGGTATATGTTTTTATGTCTTTCCCTAAAGGGAACGGCTAAGGTTGGTTGCTGAATGATGTTTTTATTAGTAGAAAAAATGTTTAATAACTGTTGGTGAAGCAAATAAAAATACTTTTGTTCTTAAATTGTGTGTCTACTTTTATGTTTTACTAGCTGTGCCCGCGACTTCGTTCGCGTGGTTGTCGAGAGCAAAACAACGTCGTTTAGATAAGAGTATATCACCTTTTTGATGATTTAGATAAGAGTCCTGACTTTGGTATAGTTGATTACGTTAATGCTTCTCTATATACTATGTTAGCGGTGGAATTACCCGGAGCATATACAAAAAGGTTGTTTGGGTTGCTAACACGTGATAGAGAAACATAGAGTTGGCCGTGTGAAAAACAATCAAAAGTAAGGTCTACACCCGCAACGGATAACGTCTGGCCTTGGGCTTTATTAATAGTCATAGCGTAACAGAGGCTTACAGGAAATTGCACACGTTTGAAAGTAAACGGAAAATTATTGGGGATAATGGGTATCCTGGGAATGAAAACAACATCACCGGAGCCGCAACCTGTTAAGATTTCGGCTTCGATGACATTTCGTTGGAGATTTGTTACTCTCAACCGAGTTCCATTGCATAGTTTTGGTGGGCTTAAATTTCTGAGTAGAATGATTGGTACTCCGACTTTTAAATAAATTTTGTGTGCTGGAAGACCTGGTGTATTTAGAGAGTCTAAAAACTCTACTGGATAGTGGGTGGCATCTCCTTCTTCTAAAACCGTGTTAATAGATAAATATTCCCTACTTTCTCCAGAAACATGTACCAATATTTGAGAATTTATTGCTGCTGCTTGGTCGTTGCGAGGTGCCAAAATAGCTCGTTGGCATAGCCAAGCAGCGTCATGGTTCGAGATCTCTGATGGATCTCCGTATACAGAGGAAATGAGTTCCTGCTGTGAGGCAACAGAAGAACACAGGCTTTCGACTAAAGTTACTTTACCTCCTTCTTGAGTCGGGTATGTGCCGTTACCAATTTGAAGTAGTAAATTTGAGAAAACCTGCGCGTTTGCGTCACCTCCCAAATATGCTCGCATATTAAAGCTCAAATTAGTTAATATGACACTACGCCATAAAATAGAGCTCTTTAAACAGGCACCTATTTCATCGGCCCTCGTTCCTCTGGGTATTATAGGGAGTGTCTGCCTGAAGTCTCCACAGAATAGCACCGTTAAGCCTCCCATCGGTCGGTCATTTTGTCTTATATCTCGCAACGTTCTATCTACAGCTTCCACAGCTTTACGATTTGCCATCGTACACTCGTCCCAAACGATAAGGGCGCAATCGCGTAAAACCCTTGCTTTATCACTATTGCGAGACACGTTGCAAACAGGGTTTTCTGTGCGGTCCAAGTCGATTGGTATTTTAAATGTTGTATGTGCAGTTTTTCCTCCTGGTAATAAAGTGGCAGCTATTCCTGAGGAAGCGACGGCAAGGGCAATTTTGTTTTGGCTCCTTATTTGAGCCAAGATAACTTTAGTGAGGAAAGTTTTACCTGTTCCACCAGGTGCATCTAAAAACAGCATTTCTCCTAATGAATGTTCTACACTACAGCATACTCTATCAAAGATTTGACGTTGTTCTGACGTCAAATTTGAACAGCCATTTCGCAATATTTCTGCTAACTCTTCGGGGTTGTAATTTATTTCAGATGTATACTCCCTATTAATTCGTTCCCCACCAACTGTCGGTGTCGGCAAGCCGTATTGACTGAGGGGGTTCCCTCCTATACTTGTAACTATATCTTGTATAGCCAGCAAAGCCCTATTATGGCAGCTTTCACGTACTTGGTCAGAAGTTTCACTATTTATATTTTGCTGTCTCAAAAAATCTTCGGCAAACGCGTCTTTATATTTTTGCCACAACTGCCCAGCGTCCGATAGGCCACAAAATGTCAACAAAATGGCAAATAAATGGCGCAAACGATGTGGACTATCACTGACGCATGCTTCGGCTAAAGCATCATCCCAATGCTGATCGCCATCTAATAAATGCCGTGCGCGGCAAGCAGCTTGAAATGTGGGATATTCTATATCGTCCACTTTGCGGAGCTCAGCAAAAGAAGTAGGTCCTCGCACTGTGTGAAGAAGAAGGCGTAAATAATAACACTCTGCATTATTTGGGTGCACCGTGTATACTCTTCCAATCACGTGTTCTTTAAAAATGCCGGACTCGCCTTCTACAGCAGTTCCACGTCTCCTGCGATTAAAAACACCTTGCTGCTTGTTATAAGTATAATAATGTGGCACTTCATTGTACAACAGAGACTTAGCGAAATTGTCTCTTTCGCAAAGGCGAAAGAATGCGAGCAAGGTGGTTTGTCTTGGGTTGTTCATTCTTTCTGCCACATTTTCTGGCTGAAAGTAAACTCGCTGCCCGCCTTCCAGGTGCACGTCAAGATGGATGACTGGCGGATACCTTTCATGAATAGGGAAACTCAAAATGCGCCAAACTGCCTCCGAAGAGCTTATGTATCGGCCAGATTGATACCTTGTCACTTCATCAAATTGGTTGTTATTTCTTAGTGCTATCATGGCTTGATCACTACCTTTATTAACATATTTACATATATATTTTATAGATTCGACGCTATTACAAATTTCAACATTAATGTGTGCTTGAAAAGCGTTTGACAAAACTGGAGAATACGGTACCACCCAACTATTATTTAGAATTATTTCTTGTCCACGGAATCTGACAGTAGCTGTGAAACCACCTTGTGACGGTGATCTTCGCCGGTATTGCGGATACCCATTTTCCCCAGCCATAGTTAGTTCTTTCAGTGCTCTGGGGTATTTTTTTGAGCATTGACCATCTTTCATGCACGGTGATTCCCTGTTTAAGAGGCCACATGGCCCGTGAACCATATGTGTTTTTACTATGTCATGCAAAATCGGATCTGCATTATAGTCCGGAAATTCTGCACTTATGACACTGTCTATAGCATCGGGACGAATTTTTTCTTCCAGCCACAGAAGAATGTGCGCGTGGGGTAAACCACGCTTTTGCCACTCGACGCTATACATAAAACAAAGAGTTGAACCGAAAACTTTCTCCTTTGTAAGTAGATTAATCAAGACTTTGAGTTTTAAATGAAAAATCCTAGCAATAATGTCATGTCTGTCGTATGACGCCTGTCCTGTGAGAAGTGCCTGGCAAATCTCCGTCCACTTTGGATTTGTTGTAAATGTTATAAAAAGGTCCGGCCGGCCGTATTTACGGACGTAACAAAAAGCATCTTGCGTTCGTTCGTGCATATACCGCGGACCGCCTGTGAAACTGGATGGCAAAATAACCAATCGACCCAAGTTTTCGACGTTATTATCTGATTGCATGGCGTCCCGCAAGTGCACGTATTCTTCAGCGCGTAACCGTCGCTGGTTAGTGCGAATATACACTAAACGTTCAGTTTCTATTTTTGCGTACATGTCCACAATAAATTGGCTGAACAAACCACGAAATCGTTGCAAATATACGAAACTGTTTTGCCTTATTTGTAAAAGGTAGGAATAGTATTGTTGAGCAGATATTTTTTTTTGATAATTAGTGACTCTCGTAGTAGGGTTCACTTGGTACAGCCCAAAATTGTACCCATCTTCACCATGACAATAGATTAGTGGATATTGCAGGGCGTCGTAAGCTCGGTGGGTTTCCAAAATGCGTTGAAGGCGATCGTCGCGTGTACGCAACACGATATCACGTCTCTCACACTCCTGGTCGACTAAAACAACTGCAACTTCATCTGCGACGGGTGCATTGTGTCTTCCACGGTGTTCACCCACAGGACGTCTATCGGCACTTATAACAATTTTGAAATCATTGCTGCCTTGTGGAATTGACTCCAATGCAGCTTTGAATTCACGAACGTACTGGTTAACGCGATGCAGCAATTCTTGAAGTTGACCCAAAAGCTCAGCATTGAGCTGGGGAAAATTGTGATTTCTAACATTGAGCTGTTGCGTGTAATCGGATACAAAATAAATTTGGAGAAATTTGGGTTCATTTTCTGGCAGCAAAGATCCAATAAGGTGATAAACTTGACCTTGTACTTTGAAGGTTGGCATGAACGGTCCTTCCGTTATTTGTTTTGCCCCAAAGGAAGTCATTTGGAAAGCACTGTTATATAAACGAATATTATCCAAAAAACGGTTCGACTGGGGATGATCGCCATTCAGGAGACTTATAAGTAAGTGTGGTGGATCTTGGAAATTTGGAAGAACAATTTTTCCATTTGAGCAGCACATTCCATCTGTCTCTTTCCTCCATTTCAAAGCATGACAAAAATTACAAATTTCTCTCATGTCACCCACGAAAGTAAAGCCAGCATAATTAATTCTAGACGAATATGTGAACCCTGATTTTTCCCTATTGTCCCAAGGTAATAAAATATTTGCATCGTCATTTTCCATGGACTCATCAGCTCCGCTATTTGTTTCTCTATTCATATGGTATCGAGCTCGTTCTATTTCTAGGCGAGATTGACGTTGTTCTGCTGTTTCTGCTCGTCTTAGTTCATCTATTCTTTCCCTTTCAGATGCAAGATAACTTTCATTGTTTCTTTGTACACCTACATAGTTATGTCTAGCTATTTCTAATCGTTCTTCTCTTTGGGAGAGAGATTCAGACTCGCGCGAGAGAGCGTGTCGCTCTCGGTCAGATGACAGACGTGCTTGGCGTTCCTCGATACTCTCTTGAGAACGCAAAGTCGCGGTCCGAGTTCTTTGCGAACTTAAGCGCGACTCCCTTTCTGTGAAAGTCTCTGACTCGCGTGATAGAGACTGGCGCTCCCGATCAGCAGACAGCCGAACTTCGCGTTCCTGGATATTCTCTTGAGAACGCAAAGTCGCGGTCCGAGTTCTTTGCGAACTTAAGCGCGACTCCCTTTCTGTGAATGTCTCTGACTCACGTGAGAGAGAGTGGCGCTCCCGATCAGCAGACAGCCGAACTTCGCGTTCCTGGATATTCTCTTGAGAACGCAAAGTCGCGGTCCGAGTTCTTTGCGAACTTAAGCGCGACTCCCTTTCTGTGAATGTCTCTGACTCACGTGAGAGAGAGTGGCGCTCCCGATCAGCAGACAGCCGGTCTTCGCGTTCCTGGATACTCTCTTGAGACCGCAAAGTCGCGGTCCGTGTTCTTTGTGAACTTAAACGTGACTCCCTTTCGGTGAACGTTTCCGATTCACGTGAAAGAGCGATGTGCTCTCGGTTAGCAGATAACCGTGCTTTACGATCTTCTTCCGATTCCTGAGACCTACAAAGTCTCATCCTTTTCGCATTTCGGCTACGCAGCGAAAGGTTAGTTTTTTTTCTTTGAGGCATTTTCAAGGAAAATTAAAGCAATAAACAAAACTAACAACACTTATGACTGAATAGCCTACAAACTTAAAAGAACGGTGCGTCGAACAGTCTAGTGTGACAACGTATCGTCTGTTCGTGGTCGTGACTCAACGAATTGGCAACACTAACTTACTGTATAACGATTGGCACTATTGGATTCAAACTACGAAGTAAATCAAATACAATCTTAACTTCGTACTTCAAACCAATGACCAAAGTTGACCAAACGAAACCAATAAGATAAGCAAATACTTTTTTTTCGACCAATTTAGAAAATCGATAAACCAAGCAACCAAAGAACTTTTACGACACACGCAAGAACTTTTAAGACACCTAACGAAACCCAATTTGCCTAGTAAACACGGTGGACGTCATCCTCGCGCGGAAAATCTTAACACCGCGATTCAGAAAATGACGTCATTTGCACAACGCCATCTATCGGATTTAGATTTCAACTATCAACATTAGTTCTATTTTTAGTCTTAAGATGTCGTTGCAAGTACTATACTTAATTGCGTAACGTAATATTTTACTTCTTGAACTCACTAAATTAATCATATCTTTTGATAGAGTGAACCGATTTCGATGAAACAAAAGCTAAGTTAAACCTCAAGTTGCGTATAATTTTTGTATATAAACATTGTCAGCATTGAATTCGTAGATTTTACGTGATGTGCGCACAAACAAACAGACAAACAGACAAACAGACAAACAGACAAAAATTTCAAAAATGATGGAAATGGGTTCTGTTACTTATCTTTTCACACGCTGGCTATTTTTTGTTTCAATTTCTTCAATGTACAAAAATGACTTTTCTACAGATTTATTATATGTATAGATTGGAGCGAGATGTAATGGTAATCGTATAAGAAACTTAAATACAGAATTTCTAAGGCACTCGGGTACATTATAATAAATTAACTCTTTGAATGTTCGATCCCATGTATTTCTCTCTTTTATTTCCAGAATACGGCAAAGTCAAGCGATAGGAAATACTTTTGGAAGTCTAAGTGTATAAATATGTATATCCATATAACATAACCACTGCGTCTAAAATGCTAGAACAATTTTTATGAATGAGGTGTCAAAAGATCATAATAATGACCCAGGTAATATAGGCTGCATAAATTTCGTCAAAAAATATTACATAGCTTATATTAAAGTATAAAAAATAAACTTTTTTTTGTTTTAAATAATAAATAAATGACTAGTTAATACAAGGAATCGATAGCATAACTTGAATAGCATAGTATAGTTTGTAGACCGTTAGGCGTCTAGTGTCTCAGCCAATCTATTGTCAGTTTCAGAATTCTCTTCGGGTACAAAACTGTTTGGCATTCAACTCGTTATTATTGTATTGATGTTTATGTCATCACTTCGCCAAATACCACCGCGTTGGATGTTCGTAGTTATATGCTATACAACGAGTAATACTGTAGGGAGTAGCCATACGCAGAAGTTCACCTTTGTCAAGTCAAAGTATTAGTCAAAATGGGTCTGTTATGTCACAGAATGTGTTTATGTGTATGTGTATTTTTTTTCGCTATTTGCTGTGTGTTTGTAGTGACAGGTGATTGATTTTGTATGTATGTAAGTCCAAAATTTGTATGTGTAATGTGTACGTGTGAAAATGTGTTTGTTTCGTAAAAAGACGCTATGTCTACTCTCCTTCGGTCTGCCAGCCTGTTTTGCTCTACATAATATGTATGCTACACATTATATTATATCACCACTAGCTAGTATACTGGTAACCCAGTTTATATTAAATTTCCGACAAGGTTGAATATCGTTCAGCAAGTATACTAGAAGAACTGTTATTTTAGCACAGAACTTTGCATTAGTATTGATTTATACTAACTGAGAATACTTGCCATTATTAACCTAAAGGAGAATGCTCTCAGTTATGCTAACATGTGAAATTGTGAACCTACTTATACTGTCTATCATTTAGCATATCTTGAGAAAATGGGTCCTATCTGGTGGGTACTGACGGATTAAGAATACAGAGCTACACTACCCCTAATCACCCCGTGAGTGTCGTAAGAAGCAACTAAGGAAGCACATTATGCACCACAATAGCACTGCAGATATGTAGAAGGAAAATCTCGATACCAACCCGTCTCGCCAATTAATCTTTTCCTTTCTATGGCCAACAGTACACTATTTATTAGGTCATTGATGATGATGATAATGTGCAACATTTCTCAACTCAACTGACGGTGGTGATGGAAATCACTAAACAAACACGGAACCCCTATGATGTCATCCAAACTCTAGCGGCTCGTAACAAATAACGATATACAAACATTAAACCAGTGCTATTATTGTCCATGTTTTTGTGTTCAGTAATGGCGCTTTCCAAAGTAGGATCAAATAATTATGTAGTCAGCAACAAAATAACGATATTTTCTGTAATTGACAAGTAGTAATTATCATATTATCGAGTATTTTGTTTGGGTTTTACTTGATTTTACGTTTGTAAATGAGGTCCCCACGAGATTATGTACTGAGTATTGTAATAACTTTTGTTCTCAAAACCTAATGACTCCTAAAATAATTAGATGAATTCCTATCTACGATAAACCCAAGGATAAGAGGTTAAAATTATTAGTCTTCAGACGTCTCACATACAATGCTGTACACAGAAAAACACCCAGACCCTGAAACAAATATTTGTGGATCACACAAATATTTGGTCTGACTCGGGAATCGAACCCGAGACCTCTTGATCAGCAGCCGCATACGCTAACCACTAGACCAACAAGGCAGTCAAATACATAGTACCTTTTCAAAAACAGTTAAAATGCTTTTAGTAATAAGAAACAAGCAAATAGTCGTCGTGCTAAAAATATTCTTACACATGGTTTTATTGGACGTTGCGAGCCAAAAACTTTCATAGAAAAATACGATTTGCAAATTACTCAAACGTTGTTATGCTTAAGAGTATCAAAATAAACTTTTGTTCATACAAAAATAAAACACCTTTCTCTGTTTAAGGTTGGCAGATCTAAATAACTAAGAATACAAACAATTTCTGCTATTATCAAAACAGTTTATATTTTTAGAAAACTCACGAGCTTTCTCTTCTATTATTTCAAACAACTCGCTGGTTTCTTGTAATTTTTGTCAAAGCGTTGTGAAACTTTTTATTATTTGAAACGTAAATAAGTGTTTTGGAATTTTTATATCTGCTCTGTAGTTTTTATACTGTACTTGTATTGTGAAGAAAACTTGTAGGTACTTATAAGATGCTCTTGGCAATGTCAGTCACTGGTTTCCTGTTAGATTCCCAGGCTCCAAGTACCTACCTACTTAATATAAAATACATTCTCTAAGATTCCTGTATTTCTTTTATTTTTTTCTACATTGAATCTCATTCATCTTTAATTCTATGAGGAGGTCGTTAGTGTACTATTAAAGACTGTTTAAAATGAACACGACTTATTATACAGATTCTTTACATTCAATCATTTTTAATAAGTATGTCTACGTGTCCATATTATTATAGATGGGTATTCGAAACATTTGGGTATTATTTGTTATCGGTTGACATATTGCGTATTGTCCCCTTGGGACACGTGCTTAGATCTGTCTCTCATTCCATTTCGGTTGTCGAATACAAAGTTTCACCGGACAGTTTAAGAAATGGTCCCCAATATCGGGTACGTTGTAATTCTGAGGGAGAGTAACAAACGTTCTTATTTGTTTTTCAGAAAGTTAACTCTTAAATCTTTTATAGTTTGAACTGAACTATGTAAGATTTTTACCTAGTATTGATTTATATTTTTTTTCTTTTTGTACATTTTTTTTACACTCAACACAACGTCACCTAGGCCCAAACTAAGCAGAGCTTGTATTATGGGTACTAAACCACTGATATAAATACTTAAACATACTTTTTCTTTTGTAAATACATACGTATTATACATAGAAAACACCCGGACTCCGAAACAAATATTTTTGGATCACACAAATTTTTGGTCCGAACCGGAAATCGATTTCGAGACTTCTTGATTAGCAGCCGCGTACGCCAACCACTAGACCAACAAGGCAGTTTATATCGCACTGTTGCTAGTAACACCGTAGCTATCACCGCACTATAATGTAGGTAACTAGGTATTTACTTATGGGAAGGCTAGATGCCTCAAACATAATAAACAATACAAAGAAAATGTTTGATAGACTCGCTGAACTCGACCGGGTTCTGAACGTTATCTCTCAATGGGGTGATGAGAATCTGGTCGAGTTCAAGGCCAAAAAAACACAGGTTTGCGCACTCACCACCAAAAAGCCTCCATTCCTTCCCCTTCCTACTTTCCAGAGCACTCAGCTGCCACTACAGTATAAGCTCGGTATCCTGGGCATGGATATCTGCCGGGATCTCAACCGACGGGAGTACATCGAGAGCGTCACAAAGGCGGCCTCGCGGAAGCTAGGCGTACTAAACAAGGTGAGACGGTTCTTCTCGCCGGAGCATCTGTGTCTTCTCTATAAGACCCAGGTTCGCTCCTGCGTGGAGTACTGTTCTCATCTATGCGATGGATCTGCGCAGTATTTGCTTGACGCTCTCGATCGGTTGCAGAGGCGAGCAGTTCGCATCATAGACAGTCCCGAAGCCACCGAGTTCCTAGAACCTTTGCAGCTGCGAAGAGATGTCGCCTCTATAGCAGTCCTCTATTGCCTTTACCATGGTGAGTGTTCTGAAGAGCTCTTGCAACTCATCCCACCTTCTCCCTTCCTCTATAGAACAACACGATCTGGCCAGTGAAGTCACCCCTACAGAGTGGAAGACATGCGCTTCAGAACTAAGCGATTCGGGTCTTCCTTCTTGTGCCGAGCAGTCAAGCACTGGAACTCACTACCAGCTCATGTTTTTCCTTCTTACTATGATCCCGGGTCCTTAAAGCGGGGCGTGAAAAAGCATCTCACTAGGCCGCCATAATGTGGTTCGCCATACTGCTTGCATTTGCAGTGAGTATGGCGACCCCCACTTGTGGATTTTACTCATGCTTTCCATCAGGCATAGTAGTGTCACCTTGGCAGGCGTAATATAAAAAAAAAAATGATCTATTTGACAAACTGTCTTGAGCTCTCTACTTTTACATTGTATTCATAAAATGGTTTTGTAGATAACGATTGTAAGTAAAGTTAGTCAGTGTTTGCAGTGATGGTAAAATACCGTTACTAAAATACACTACACGTCCGTAACCGTAAAATAAAAATCTAATAAAAATTATAAGCACAGAGCGTAAACACCGCATAGCACAGCTATGATCAAAATTTACTTACCGTACAGACTGCTAAAGGATAACAAACTTTAACTCCAAGAGCTTACGGCTTATAACAGTTTTTGATTAGCTATGCAGTATTTTGGCACGTGCCTCTATTCGTATTGAATGCTTATATTCGCACATACAAGTTTTTGTTAACCCAGAAGCGTTCGAGCAATAGTTGCTGTATATTGTATAGCACTTGGATTATAATCGGCATGCATGTGGTATGAATTGAGTTCAGTTAATATTAACAACACGTAGTCAACGGTTTTCGATTGTCTATATTTATAATGGGCATAATGGCTTAAGCATTCGGAAACAAGTTGAGTAGATGTTACTAGCTGTCGCCCGCAGCTCCGCCCGCGTCAATGTCGGTTATCGCGGTAAAAAGTAGCCTATGTCTGTGGAGGAACGGATATCGTGTTCCTCCAACACAAAGGGAGGACTATACCTGGTGGGCCACTGCGGATATTGTATATATGCTAATCGTTGCGAGAATTTCTCTATCGCGATTCAGGATTAGTAGTTAATCCATATAGTTTATTCCGTGTTTTCTTCGTGGTTCAGTGTTTCTTCGCTATTATACGTATCAGATGACGCTGTTGTATGTTTTCATCTTGCTGTATGTGGAAGTCGCCACATGTCCTTTCCTAGGCTTTAGACTATCTGGGTGCAAAATTTCATTTAAATCGGCGCAGTGGTCATTGGGTTTATCGTGAACAGACAAAGGACTTTATTTTATAATATGTAGTAATAACGGACTTTATCACAATTAGTACAATCAACTTCATGTTTGCAATGTTTATGGAAAATCGTTGATGGTAAAATTAGAAGAGGCTCTTTAGTTACTTATGCGGTAAGATGAGTGGCTTGCGATTAACCTAAATCCAATTGACATGAATCTACCGATAAATGATCGACGCTTTAAGTTACCAACTTGTGCACTGCTTAAGCTAAAAGGGTACAAAATTTATATAAATATTCTAGGTTTTGACCTTTTTGACTAAGTATGTAAGTATTCACACTAGTAAGTTGTTCATAAAGGAAAGTCTTTTTGCTAAAATATAAATTTAAGTTGTTTATATATTATCTATTTAGTATGATTCAATCTGACATTAAAAGGATTTTTAGAATTAGACGAACATCTAACGTAACGGAATAATTTGCTGCAGTCCGGTAACAAAAGGGAGTTTACAATGAAGCCAAAAAAAACGAGTGTAGTATATATATGCAGATATATATATAAATCTGCGTTAATTAAACCTGTAAGTGCAAGCGGATTTACGACTCTTAACTTCGTCGCGACAGGACGATTCATTACTTAATAAAGAGCTGAAACTAGTCGGCATACTCCAAGTAAAAAGTCTATATGTTTTAGAACAAGAGGAAATATTGTGGTTTAAATGCTTTCATAGTACCTGGAATACGATAGTGAAATATTATTAATAAGTAAAAAAATGCTTCAATAAAACAACGGAATTCAATCGAAGCAGCAACAGCAAACGAAAAGAGTCATGCTTCCTGTTTTTTGAAAACGGACTAAACAACAAGGCGATGTCGTTTTACGCTGAATAAAAAATAAATAAAACGACACTGCGTTGCGATTGCCATTGCACGTTCGAAACATTTTTTTTTATTCCTAGAAATGTTTAAAAGTTAAAAAATATTCTTACACAAACCAATTGGTGTCAATTATCACAAAGACAGAATGAAGTGGAGTGTGGAAGATAATGTCTGGTAATAATAAAATACAATATGACTGCCTCGTTGGTCTAGTGGTTAGCGTATGCGGCTACTGAACAAGAGGTCTCGGGTTCGATTCCCGGGTCGGACCAAATATTATTTGTGTGATTCACAAATATTTGTTTCGGAGTCTGGGTGTTTTTTATGTATATTAAGTATGTATTTACAAAAAGTATGTTTATGTATTTATATCACTTGTCTAGTACCCATAACACAAGCTCTGCTTAGCTTGGGACTAAATGATGTTGTGTGTCAGATGTCCAAAATATTTATTTATTTAAATATTTATTAATATGCATTTAACTTTGATACTTTTACAACAATTATAATTTGAGCTGACCTTGACCACCTATAGGTTAGACTGGTAAGAATAAGCAGCTGCATATTGTAGGCTACAACGTTCATTATGTAGGCCAGACGACTAGTACACGTTCTCTAGTGTATTGACACGCAAAGTTATTTTAGTAAAGTGATTTTAGAAAATAGTTTAACATTTTACCAGCTTCTGCTAGCGGCTCCACCAGCTTGTATGTCTATAGGCTATCGCCGTAAAAATAGCTTATTAAAAATAATAATTACACACACAACGCCATCTAGTCCTAAGATAAGCAGAGCATGTATTATGGGTACTAGACAACTGATATGAATACAAACATACTTTTTTTTTGTAAATACATACATACATATTCTACATAGAAAACACCCAAACTCCGAAACAAAATAATATTAGCAGATCACACAAACATCTGGCCCGACCCGGGAATCGAAGCCGATATCTCTTGATCAGCAGATCAGATGCATACGCGGTTTGCGTTAGTTAGGCAAACAAGGCAGTTATGTTACTCTTTAATAATGTAATTTTCCATTATTAAAAGAATTTTGCAAAAATGAAGTTTTCAAATCAGTTTAGTGGTTTAGGGATGCAAGCGAACAAAAAACCGAACTCAAATATAAAATCCTTTTTTATATAACTCATTTGTTTTCTACTCTCAAATTATTTATTATATGAACTTTGCAGAGTTTATTTTCGTTTAGGCGTCCTTTTGTTAAGGAAAAACAGGCGAAATTGATTTTGAATTTTAAAAGAATTTTTTGACTAGTAGCCGTTTCAAATTTGAAATGCTAAAAGCACGACGTGGTTTTCACGTTATGATTTATTATGCTATAAAACATTCTTGCGGTTATAAGCAGCACAAATCTTTTGAACTTTATGCCACAATTTTTGCGAGTTATTTGCAGTAGCGGCTTATGACTTGAATTGTAGAATTGAAATGAGAGCCTATGATTTTAGGCCTTCTAGTGAAAGTTGTAATAGATAACAAATTTAGGATTATATAAACGAAAAAGCACAAAAATGAAAAAGAAAGTTAATTATTATGTTAGATCTCCTTTAAACGGCAAATCCATGGTAACATTAGTACCTAACCCATTGTCTTTTATTCTATTTAATGTAGAATATATATGGCAAGAACGAAAAGGTATGTAAATTGGCCATAACATGATTCATTATGTATTATGCTTAAAGAACCTCGTTCTTTGATTTCTAGAATATTAAACGAAAAACAGTGTATTTACCATTTTTCATGATAGGCTATACTATTGCAAAATGTCCGAAAATATTTATTATTTATTTATTTAAAATGTAACTACATGCACTTCTCGCAATTTTCATCAGGTTTTATATTAATTACGTAGATAAATAAAAGGTCTTCACTAAGTCTATGATTAGGAACATTACATAAACACATAACCCTACTGTGGTAGGCTTACAAAGTAGCAGTTTGATACACCTGGTATTTCATGTTAGAGCTTATCGAGATCAGAACAGAATAGATAGATTATGTTCCGTTCAGTCCACTTAATCCACGCACGGTATCACACGGAGCCGTTTACTGCATCATATCTAAATCGATGATCGATCCATGCCTAAGGCGTCATTGTTCGGATAAAACGGTTACATTACGTATATACATACATATTTTGGGTACATATTATATTAGTAATAATAGGTAGAGTATCAAGTTCGATATTCCAAAAATTTTGTATTTAGCAAAATACTAAGGGCCTTTTTCACAACTGCCTGATAAAGTTTCAGATAGTAATCTACCATGGAACACTATTTACTAGATAAAAGTTTTTGGCAAATACATGAAATCTGTAACTATTTTACGGATGAAAGATTATATTAGTTTCAGGGATCAGGGAATTTGAAACTGGTCCCAACTCTATTAGTTAGATCGATATCCTTGTATTCCTCGGAGGCGCAGTGGTAACGTATGCGGCTGCTGTGATTGAGGTCTCGAGTTCGATTCCCGGGTCGGAACACATATTTGTATAAACTGCAAATATTTGCTTCGGGGTTTTGGTGCTGTTTAGTTTAGTGCGTGTGTCAAATCTCCTAAATACTTTATTTATTTATTCATTTTGCTTATGGCAACTCGTATTTGTCATAAGCAAAATGAATAAATAAAAATGAATATTTAAGTTTCTTTTTATGATGATATACATGCCTCTTTTGTTTGAATAAGTTAGTCGTTTATTCATTAATCAAAAGTCTATCAGATTGACGGATTTATTGGTTTTTACTAAAGTAACTATTATTTTATCGATAGTTGTGTTTTGATGTGTTTTGAATATAATAATGGAATTGATGTGAGGTGAGCTTTCGAAATAATAGAAATACATCAATAACACTATTATTTTTTGTATATTTGTTACGAGAAAACTACGTCAATTGTGAACTGATAAACAAAATTTCCTTTTTTAATTCCATATTATAATATAGATATCTATATTGGTATCTACATTATATAGATATATAATATAGATACCAATAAAAATTATCGACTATAACCCGACCATTCTCTTAATCAAATTAAATTCAATAATGATCTAAAATATTAGTCCATTACTATTTGATGGACTAATATTTTAGATCAATATTGAATTTAATTTGATTTTATACGCGGCTTGTAGATATAATGTATTTTTTATAAATTCACTATCTTCTAAGAACTTTTTTTTTATAAATAATCAGCTTTTGCCTGCGACTCAACAAACACCTACACACGGTAGAAGTAACAGATGGCCTTCTATGCAGAGGATGCATGGAAGCAGAAGAAACGCTACAGCATGTCATCATTAAATGCAGTAGTGTGGCCGAGCAACGGGCACAATTTCTCCAGTCACCGGCAACACTTCGGGAGGCCTGCAGTAAACTCCAGAGGCTGCTTTCCTTCTGGACCAATCTAGACTGGCTGGAGTAGAGAGCTGGCTCTTCCTTTCTGTGCCGAGCAGTTAAAACCTGGAACTCTCTACCAGCGCATGTGTTTCCTCCCTTCTATGACCCCGGGTCCTTCAAGCGGGGCGTGAAAAAGCATCTTACTAGGCCGCCATAGTGTGGGTCACCGTACTGCACTGTCCGTTGTGGCAGTGAGGATGGTGGCCTTCACTTCTGGATTCTGTTCATGCTTTCCATCAGGCAGGGCAGAGTCATTTTGGCAGCTAATATAAAAAAAAAAAAAAAAAAAGAGTAAACGGGGAAAAAAAATTCTCACGCACAATGGTCCAATAGCAAGGACTAAGTGCGGAAACCGCCCAGGAAAACTAAACTTGCCTGCGACTCCGCCCGCGTGTATATCGGTTATCGCGGTAAAAAGTAGCTTATGCCCATCCTCAATAATCAAAGTATCTCCATACACACACAGACATACAGAGTTACTTTTAAGTTTATAATCTTATTGTGGAAGAATACCTTGCCACGTTTTTAGACCAGACAGATGTAATACTTCAAACAAATACAAAATACATTTCACTTTCACGTTTATATTAGTAGTTAGGACATTTGAATGATATTTTTGTTTACCCGGTGATTTGATAGAATTGAAGCGATCGTGACCATCCATTGCTCGTGATCGTGATTCTGTATATCTAAGTTTAAAATAGTGAAAGTTTTGGTTTCTTTTCTTTTATTTGAATATTTGCCACCTTTGATCCTTAGGGGATAAAAAGTGGCAAAGCATTGAATTTAAAGATCAGATTTAGATTTATATTCTATTTCAACTAAACTATATTTTTCTACTAATTCAAAATGTTCAAATATTGTGTTTTTTTGAACCGCTTTCTATTTCAAAGTTTTAATAGTGCTTAATTCTGCTGTTGCGTCACTGACACGACAAAAGCATTTTTTTGTGAATGCTGGTGTTGCTTTAAATGGTTTCTGAACGACAGAAATAGCAACAATTAATAGAGTAAAATCTCATCTCGTTTAGTTCAAACTGATAAAATTCATTGATAAATAAAACTAGAGAATAAAAAATCAATAGAAAACTGTGCAGTCCCAATAAATTTCCCTTTTGTTATAATATTATTTATAACCTTTTTTTAGGTGTTTATACAAAATCAATGGTTTCATGTACATGACATCACAAGTCAACTGCCTAACATATTCATGCTATTCAACTGCTTGATTTTGGTCTATTCTTACAAAGGAGGTTTTGGCATGCTATACCTAGCAGCTGGCCAGACGTGTTGGTATAGGGTTTGTTTCAAATTTTCTTTTCTCGTTAGAGTGATGTTGTCCTGCATAGTTTGCTTCCTTGGTCGTCTCTTACGACACTTTTATGTATTTCTGATATTATTTCTGTTTTCATTAAATAATAGTCTTTATAATATAGCTTGTTCTATTTGACAGATGGCTACAAAATGAGGAAGTAACTTCGAACAAGCAAATACCTATATGTGTGTGTGTATAAATGAGCAACTACATGTGTATTATTTGTATGTGTGTATGTATGTTTATTTATATTTATGTATTTACACATGTATGCGCAGATATTGTACATATATATACTATTTTTCTATGCCTTTATCACAGTACCAGATACTACCCCACACTTTCCATTCCATGTTTTCATTCCATCCCATGGTTGCCTGTAAGAGATTGCGTTTAAGCGATAATGTTGTAATTGATCTGGTGTACAATAAAGTAATTTATATTCATCATCATCATCAGCCTATCGCAGTCCACTGCTAAACATAGGCCTCTCCCATTGCACACAACTCTGATCGATTTTGGGCTTCTCGCATCCAGCTCCTGCCAGCCATCTTACGCAGGTCGTCACTCCACCTCGCCTGTGGGCGTCCTACACTACGTACTTATTACTATTTTGTATTAGCTACATTTTTATTTTCTACGTGGCTGTGTTTGGCACCATACCATAATGAAACCTGAGCCTGAGAAAGGACCTAGGCTACTTTTTACCGCGATAACCGACAAACACGTGGGTGGATCCGCGGTCGAAAGCTATTACATTACAAATATAAAACTACACACCTAAAATGAACATCGTAAGTTCTAAAATGACACTGTCATAGAGATTTAACTATATTTTAAGGACGATATACAGCGCTAAAAACTCGTAAAATTTTATTAGTTATTTGCAAGTAAGCTAACTGCTAACTAACAGTTAAGTTTGTCACAAATTCATGTGTGGTAGAAATAGTTTCATGCATGATCTACTCTGTATCCGATTAGTTAGTACAGAGATGTGTTATGACTTTAGGTGTATGTCATTTAAACAGTGTAAAGGAGAAACCCGAAATCCATACAAACTTGGGCCTGGCGTTACAGTGCTAGAATTTGGTCATAAATTACAATATCTATGACGATTTCACGAGCCTAATTTTCAGGTCTCCCAGCAATGGCCAAATTGGTAAAATCAGACAATGATTACATTTTAGGTTATGTTTATTATTTGAGTTATTTTAATGAAAAATTGGCCAAGTGTGTGTCAGGCCACGCATAAAATAGGGTTATGTACTCACCCATAATTAAATTGTGCCCAATAGATAATTAATAATAAATAATAAATATTTCGGACATTTTACACACAACGCCATCTAGTCCCCAAACTAGACAACTGATATAAATACATAAACATACTTTTTTTTTGTAAATACATACATATTATACATTGTTGTATTTGCTTATTATTTCTTTATTTTTGTACGAAGTTTTCTAAGTCAGCTTATTTCACAAGTTAGGCCTTTATAACTTCTAAAATAAAAAAGTTATCAAAACCGCTATAGTTTTCTATAACATGAAAAACACGATTTGATACATTTGTGTTTTTCTATGGCATAGTCACATTATTATAAAAATGCAAAACTACCCTTTCATGCTATATTTAATGCTGCCAGTTACAGATATTTTGAATTGCCGCCATTGTAAGTAGTTGTGTCACGATTCGCTGGCCAGACTCTATTTACATTGATTAAAATACCTTTTTTTTTTTTTTTTTTTTTTTTTTTTTTTTTTTTTTTTTTTTTTTAACGCGGGGAATGCTTTTCGCACCATACCCTTCTTGGGGAAAATGAAGGGTGTGTGTGGGACTCCCGGTTATCCCGGTCTACCCACTAAACCCCGCGGCGGCCTACCTCGGCAGTCGGGAGGAACACCAGGAACGCGTCAGCGGCTTCTGGTGTCCCCCTTGCCGTACCTCAACGTAAGAGGTACATCCCGGGGTGACTGAACTCACCCCCGGGGCTGGACGCTGTTGCGCCTCTCATCGCTCTACACACCCCCGGCCGCACCGGGGTGTCAACTGTCTCGGGTCGTTTGCAGCGGTCGCATCTCCCCAGGATGTGACCGCAGCGACCCTTAGGCGACGGTCGGGGAGCTAGCGGCCTCTGCCGCGTCCCCTTCGCCGCCTCCTTCGAGCGGGATCGGCCCTTTCCCGATCCCGCTCTGCGGACTCCTTCTGGAGCATAACGTTCTCACAGAAGGAGACCGCGGCTTCCCATCCCTCGCCACTCGCCAGCATTGCCGCGATCAATACTGGCGGTGACAGATTTCGTCCGATCTGTTCGACCAGGACTCGGCGCTCGGACTCCCAAGCAGGGCAGTCCTCCAGCGTGTGCTGGGCGGAGTCCAGGTCAAACCCGCAGTGGTGGCATTGTGCTGTAGCCTCTCGTCCTATTCGATTCAGATACTCACCGAAGCAACCGTGCCCGGTGAGTATCTGAGTCAATCGGTAGGTGACACAGTCGGTCCTCTCTACCCACGCTTCGAAGTTCGGCAGAACGGCTCCGACGGCACGTTGGCTAGCACAGCCCTGAATTTCGAGCCGTGCCCGCCAAGTCTCCAGAGCTTGCTTATGCGCGTTCCGCCGTAGCATTCCAGGCTCAGGGTCTGGCGCGGCCTCTTCAACAATCCGACCGACCGAACGAATTTGGTCGTAGACCGTAGCGTCCATGTCGGCCAGAATGTCAAAGGGCAGAGAACGCGCCAAGACCGTCGCTGCCTCATACGAAATTGTGCGGTAGCCCCGCACGATCCGAATGGCCATCAACCGCTGCAGGCTTCTGAGTAGGGCCTGACAGCGGGAGGAACCCGCCAGGTCTTCAGACCAGACGGGTGCCCCATAGAGGACCATGGAACGCACGACGCCCATGTAGAGGCAGCGAACTTCTTCCCGCGGTCCCCCGAGATTGGGCAACAGACGTTGCAGTGCACCTGCTACCCCACGCACTCGGGGGACTAATCGCCTGAAATGCTCTTCGAAGCTCCACCGACTGTCCAGGATAAGGCCTAAGTACTTCATGTACTGACCAACCTGGACTACAGCGTCACCCACCTGGAGGCGTGAGCTGGGTGGTTCCTGTCGCCTCCGTAGGCCATGGAACCATATAGCCTCAGTTTTCTGGGGTGCTACCCTCAGTCCCAGCTCACAGATCTTATCCACAACACAAGCCACCCCCTGCTCGGCGAGCCGAAGCACTTCCTGGAAGCTTGACCCTCTGGCCAGTACTAGCGTGTCATCCGCATAGCAGACGACACTTACGCCAGAGGGCAGACTGGTACGAAGGACCGCATCGTATGCGAGGTTCCATAACAATGGGCCCAATACAGAGCCCTGAGGAACCCCGCAACATAACTCCCTTCGATTTTCCCCTCCATTCCGATCGATATACTTCACCGTCCTGTCGCGCAGATAGGCCTCTATAACAGCCCTCAGGTAGGGCGGCACCTCATGATATTCGAGGGCCGCCCTGATTGCCTGCCAGGGGAGGGTGCCGAAAGCGTTGACGATATCAAGGCTAACTGCCAACGCCAGCCCCCCCGATCGGACTGCCGACTCCGACAGGAGCGAACATACCTAATAGCGTCCACTGTCGAACGCTCCTGTCGGAATCCAAACTGGCAATCCGATAAATTAGGGCCCACTCGCGACAGGTGCCCGCTGATACGGTCAGAGATCACCCTCTCAAAGATCTTCCCCGACTCGTTCAGCAGGCATATCGGTCGGAACGAAGATGGCGAATCTGCAGCCCTTCCATCCTTTTTAAGGAGCACCAGTCTTGCTTCTTTCCAGCCGAGGGGGAACATACCGAGGCTGAGACACTTCGTGAAAATCTGCCTCAGTTTGTCCCCTAGCACCGACAGAGCTATCACTAACGCCCGACCTGGAACTCCATCCGGTCCTGGCGCGGTGTTTCGGGAAGCCAGCCGCCGCACGGCTCGGTCCAGCTCTTCCTCCGTCACTTCATACTCGTCGGACCACATTTGTGGATCCGGATGTGACGGAGGAGTCGGGGGACTGTCCTGGTCCCTTGGGAAGAGCGTGTCTAGCACTCTTCCCAAGAACTCCGGGTCCAGGGTTTCCGTCAACGGAGGGACCCATGGTCTGAGCTTCCCCAATACCATTTTATACGGTCGCCCCCATGGGTCCCTATCCAGTCCCGCTATAAGCTCTTTCCATGACCGAGCCTTGGCCTCAGCGATTGCATCACTGAGAGCCTTTACAGCGGCTCCGTATTCCCGCCGTGCTCCGTCGATCTCCTCGGCTGTCGCTCGCCGTCTTCTCCGGGCTCGAAGGTACGGGCGGCGCAATCTTGCGACCGTCATTCTCAGACGCGAGATCTCCGAGCTCCACCAGTACGCCGAGCCCTTTCTGACTGGCTTGATTCGGGGCATTGAGGCATCACATATGGACGCCATAATGTTCCCAAACCAAGCCGCCAGTTCCTCCGGATCGGACGAAACCCTTTCCTCGGTCCAATCCGCGACGTGGGAAGCGGCCACAACCATATCTCTGTTGAGCCGCTTAAGGGACCATCGTCGCGGAGGTTCTCTATCCTGGCGTGGTCGGTCCGGGCGGCGGAGAGACACATCGAATATGATGTGCCGGTGATCAGAAAGACTAACCACTTCCTCCGCCACCCTCCATCCCGATACTGTGTGCACTGCAGAAGGAGTCGCCCACGACAGGTCGACAATCGACTCCCCCTGCCACCGTACACAGGTACTGACCGACCCCCGATTTAAAAGTCGGAGGTCCAGTCCAGCCGCCCACTCCAGGATAGCTTCTCCCCTCGCGTCGTCTCGGGTGTCACCCCACTCCCTTGAGTGGGCATTAAAGTCACCCAGGACGAATACCGCACGGGAAGCGTAGTTGCGGATGCAAATCCCTAGCCCGTGCAGGTATGCCTCATACTCGGCTAGGCCGCGATTGGGGGAGAAGTAACAGCCTATAACCACTGTAGCCCCCCACTCCACTGCTACAAAACCCACACCCTTTCTCAGAAGGGAGCAATGGAGACCATCCCCACCCGACCAGTATATGGCTGCAGAGCCATCGACCGCACCGAACCAACGCGGATGGTCCGGGATGGAATAGGGCTCCGCAATTACTGCCAGGGCAACCGACAGCTCCGCGAGCGTCTGAATCAATAGATCCTGCGCCGCGCGGCAGTGGTTGAGATTGCCCTGGAGAATCTTTGTGTATGGTGGGAATTTCAGGCCTCCATAACCTCCCCCATTGAGTTACCACTCGATATGGGCTGTCCCAATTGAGTAAAGGCGGGTCGAGGATGAACCTCTCCGCCTTTTTTCTTTTTCGGTGGACAGCAGCTCTTGCTACCCAACCGATGGTTAGCAGGCCGGCCGTAGTCGGTGCATACTGGACACTTCGGTGCGTCCGATGCGCATTCTCGAGCCTTATGACCCAATTCCCCGCAGCGGTAGCAGCGCCCACTCCTGTCAGCGTGACCCGAGCATTTTACTCTGACGTGCCCCATTTCGAGGCACTGGTAACATTGTAAGGGTCGTGGTGCCAACATTTCGACACGGGCTGACACCCAGCCTACCTGCACCCGTTTGGCAGCCACAACCTTACGTACTGCCGTAAGCGGACCCCGGACCCATACTGTTCCTAGCCGTGCTGCGGTTCTGCGAATCTCCCCTACCTTAATGTCGGACAGGGAACAGCCACCTGCTGCAGCTATTCCCTCCGCGACCTCGGAGGGGGTGATGGATTCATCTAAGTCCATCACTCGCAGTTCTGCCGTCTTGTGTGGACGCACAAATCTGGCATCTGTGTCGCTCATGACAGCGCGCAAGCGTGCGACTAAAGCGTCAGCTTTAGCAGCGCTATCAGGACCGGGGATCTCTAGCACAAGGTCTCCTGTGATCGCTTTTCTCTGTCGGACCCCACCCGTGATCCCGAGTTCTGCCAACCTGATACGTGTCTTTGCGGCCTGCATAACCTCCGCAAGTGAGGTAGTAGACCCTGGAGGCACTGCAATCAGAACGGCGGCGTTTGTGGGAGGACGTGGTAGTTCTGGCCTCTTCACTTTGGCGGGAGTGACCACCTCGACACCCTGTCTTGCAGCTACAGCTCGGGTTTTCCTTCCAACTACTTGGGCCCAGGTACCCCCTTCCTGGCTTACTGCAGCTTCTGGCAGCGCCGCTACGCCAGTTGCCTGCCTCGTTACTGGAGCTAGTTCGGCATCTGGCTTTTTGATGTTCTTTTTATTTTTCCTGTTCCTCTTTTTCTTCTTCTTTTTTTTAGAAGAAGAGGTTGTAGTTTGGTTTGTAATTATAGCTTCCGGCTGCTGCGCTACAGGAGCCCGTCTCTGACCTAGTGGAGGCCTGGCACCTCTCTCTGGAAAAAATCTATCCAGAAGCCCGGACTGGAATCGAGCAAATTCTCGGTTCATGATACTTTCGATTTGCTCCCAGTCCGGATGGTCCTCCCTTACCGGGCGGGGTGCAACTAATTTCACCGCGGTACCGTTTGTCGGCTTTAGTCCCGTTGTTGATGAGGATTGTGGGATCTTGTCTGCCCCCTTTGTAGCTGGTACGGCCGAAGATGACGACATTGTACCGGTGAGGGATTTGATCTCTTGTTGGAGATCTCTCACCTGGGTAGCTAACTCGCGCTCACGGGATGCCGCCTGAATGCAGAGCTCCTTAATGTCGTTCTGCAGAGACTGCAGAGTCCGGCGAAAGGAGCTCATTACTTCCGCCTTTGTGGCACGAGGTTTGTCCAAAATTTCTTGAACTTCCAACAGGCTTCGTAGCATGTTGGCGCCAACCTCTTCTGAGCTCCGGTTGTTAGGTCTTCCCTCAACCTCCGGTTCGTTGTGTGGCCGTTTCGCATGGCTAGACCCGTCCTCTGTATCAAGGTCCAAATTTCCACGCTTTCGTGACTGCCGACGCGTTATTCTCTCGGATCTTATCGAGACCGAGCTATCACTATCTTCGGTTCGCTCAGCTCCATCTAGGGGAAGCGGAGCGGAGAGGCTGGAGACTGATAGAGACGATTTAAGCGATCGCGACCTACGCTGCAACCGCCGATCATCTCCCTCCCTCGCCTTCTCTATTAAAATCATAGGTCCTTTTTCCAAGCCAGTTTCATTATTTGTAGATTCGTCCGTTGTTTGTTGTGTTTTATTATTTTCAAAATCCATAGCTAATCCCACGAGTATGGGGGAAATGAAGTCCATCCGGGCGGTGCCCCCTGCACCCGGATAAGCCTACATACTGCGGAGGTCGGCCGGTATCCACAGGTTTTTACGACTTTACTGTCGGGTTTTATAGACTGTCCTTGTCATGGGCCGGCCAATTAAGGCAAGCCCTTCGGCCAACAGGTACTCAGCGTACCCTCCTGGAGCCACCATTCGGGTCGTTGTTGGGGCTCTGTTGGTTACGAAACGCGAGAGGGTGGCTAGCCCCCTCTCACCGGCGGCAGCACTAGTGCTTGTCAGCCCCTGCGAGAGCAGTGAGCTAACCCGCCCCTGGATTCTCTACGGATTCCATCTCGGCGCTGCCTTCACTCGTTCAGTTTCTTCTGATGAACAGAAGAGTACCGAGAGTGATATACCCCCCGTCGAGTTATTCGCCGGCGGTCAATAGCCCCCTAAAGAGAGGCCATTGACCGCCGCCCAGGGTGCACCGGTCCTCTGCTTCTGTTCCCCACCGACCCTATGGTCAGAAAGGACAAGAAACGCGAGGACGCACGTGGAGGTTACCCGACCCGCACCCCTGATTAAAATACCTAATAAAACAATCATTTATACTAAAACAAAGAAGTATTATTTATTTATAACAGTATCGATTTCCACTAAATCGATCTTATTTTAGGAATGCTACGTTTGTGGGCTAGTTACGTATATTGAAATAAGTGTTGCAGAGGTTTACAAAGATTGTTTAAAACAATAGAATTCTACTTATTTTCTACACTTGGCCATTGCAAATGAAGCTAAGATTTCGATAGGTTAATCAAGCAAAATAGACGATTTTTTGGTACATATCCCATTCGTGTAACGCTTAGGCCCAGAATCGGGTTTGTCCTTTATTTCTATTCTTTACGTAGTGTCGTTTCCTAAACCGGTCCATAAGGTGGTTAGTGTAAGATCTGATTCAGTTATTTTAAATTGTATTAACATCGGTACTCTGAGATTCAAATTCATCTATTAACAATCAACTTGTCAATCTTAACGATATCTGTAAGAAATGACTATTTAGCGATGAGGCCGCTATTTCTACAAAGTGTTCAATTTTAGTAACTCTATTTTATATGCAGAAAGTTCTAACATCAAAATCTTTTAACAGTTCAGTGCTGGACATAGGCCTCTCCTTAGAAAGCTTTCGGCCTATCATATCACGATATAATAATCACACGTGTTGGTACAGGGTTTATTTCAAATGTTTCAGAAGAAAATATCAATACAAAGATGTATTGATATTGTCTTCTGAAATTTATGACACCCATGGGTTGAATAAGAGTGGTGACATTCCGTATTCTAAATTGTTACATATAGATTAATTTGATGTTCTAAACTGGTGCGGAATAAAGTATGTATTCCGGTTATTCTCTAGATATATGTTGTAATCAACTCATTGTATTGTGGGTGTTGTTCTGCCTAAGAAACAGTTATAAACAATCTTGTGTAATGTTTTGTTCATTACCTATCGTATAATGTGGGCGTTTAATGAACGTATCAAACAAAGGCTACACTCCTTCCAACTCGCACCGGTACTCTATTTCGATATTCATAGCATTTTATGGGTCTTTGGTCATTCAGCGTTAAATGTCCAAGCCCATGAGAATTGGGTTACTAGGGTATACGTAGGCGACACTTTACTGCCACTCTTAAACAGTGTTAAACAAACTTGTCGTGACCATACATCTTAGTTACAGAAATAGGACTGTACACGTGAAAATAAAAGGTCAATTTTAGTGTACAACAAGTTGTTTGCAGTGTAGTGAAAACAAACTTATATTTAATCAAAACGGGTACGAAAAAGATAGAGCATATTATAATGTAGTTTTTGCTGGTTGGTAGTTGTTTAGTTCGTACTGAAAGAATAATTGTCATAAATTGCATGTTTGTTCCACATTGGGACTGAATTCGTGAATTGAAATAAAACAAAAAGGCCTATAAACTTTAAAATGATAATAACTAGAAAGAAATTAGTAGCCTGTACTTCTTAATATGCTAACCTATACTGTTGTCGTCAGTTTTCTCTTTTCAATTGCTGGCAGTATCTATGTGTCTGCAAAGATCAGAACCTCTGAGATGATGTAAAAACATTGAAAAGCTTACTAAAGCTTTAGAAATTTATTGATTACTTAACTTAAATAGTAGTAAATCATTGGAACCTTGCATATTTTTACTAATATATAAATCTGAAGAGTTTGTTTGGTTTAATCTCTGGAACTGCTGGTCAGATTTGAAAAAAACTTTCAGTGTTAGATAGCCCATTTATCGAGGAAGGCTAGAGGCTATATATCATCACGCGAAGACCAAAGTTTCCCTTTAAAAGTTCTTAAAAAAAGTCCGCAACAGCGACCATTTTATAGGAAACAATTTTGATTCCGCGGTGTAACATCACGCTACGGGTAATAAAAGACGCAGACAGGGCTGCGTGGGTCAGCTATAGTCGTCACAAAATAAGAAGCCCGTTTTGACATTTGTCATCGTGTTTTTTAATCAACGATTAATTCGTGTTTTTGAGTGTATTTTTTCAATATAAAGTTAAACTTGATGCTTATTTATGATACGCGTTGTGATAGTGTATGGGTAACATAGTAAATAAATAGGATTATGAATTTGATTTTTTAATGTCAAAAATCAAATTCATAATCCTATTTAATTATTAATATTTAATAATATTATATAAAAATATTATTAATATATAATATATTTAATTTAAAGCGTATCATAAATAAGCATCAAGTTTAACTTTATAATGAAAAAATACACTCAAAAACACGAATTAATCGTTGATTAAAAAACACGATGACAAATTTCAAAACGGGCTTCTTATTTTGTGACGACTATAGTTTTTATTATATTTTTATGACACAACTGGCTTTTACCCCCGACTCCACCCATGTGTATGTCGATTATCGCGGTAAGGAGCTTTCCTCAAGGATGAAAGACGAAAACAACTGCATGCAAATTTCATTGAAATCAGTGCAGCGGTTTACCCGTGAAAGCGCAACAGACAGGCAGAGAGAGTTAGTTTCTAATTTATAATAAGTATTAAGTATGTATTACGATCTACCGAACGACCTAAAACTTAAAACATTGACTTACCACTGCAGTATAATATAAGTGTACAATTCCCAAAAAGCCTCGAGGAACCGCCTTGTTGTTTATGGGTTCTTCAAACAGAACTTCAAGCTTAGAACGAAGCATTCAATTATTATCTTACTAGCCGAAAACTCTTAAAAGCGGTTTTTAAAAAAAATTAACTTATGTCATTCAAACTTAAAAGTAAGCTTTTCAAAAACAGCCAGTAAACATACTTTCTTTTCCTAAATTACATCATCATCATCGTCGTCTGCCTGCTCTTTTCCTAATTACATTTGGGGTTGGCACAATGTGTCACTTTATAAAGTACTTTGGTACGTTTTTTTGCTAAATTACATTTGTTATTATATCTTTTAAAATACGTTTAAAAAAATACACGTCTCTAAGAACGGATAATATTTATTAAGAATAAACTTGTGTTAATTTAAATAACATTTAGTTTAATTAAAATCGTGTTATTTGATAACAACACTAGTGGCTAACTAACCAGCTGGTATATACTCGTATCTGTGATAGTGATTGCATTCAACTAGGCGTGCGAAGTTTCCTGCTCCACCCACGTCTGTTACCGACACAATATATTGTTTGTTATTTATGTTAATGATAACTGTTACTGCGTCAAGTGGTAGCTACTGAATTTTACGGCTCTGAACTGTTAGATAACTACGTAACTACTTTTAAAATTTTTTTTGGCGAGCGAAATTGTATGCATATGTTTAGATAATCTGCAATTATTTGTTTTTTATTCATTTATTCATTTTTGGGTGTTTTTTATTCATTTATTTTATATTGTATTTTAAAATTAAGGTATGTTTATGTATTTATATCAGTTGTCTAGTACCCATAATACAAGCTCTGCTTAGCTTGGGACTAGACGTTGTGTGTCAGATATGTCCGAAATATTTATTTATTTATTATTGTACGTTCCACCGTATCGCAAATCGTAATAAATGTGGTTTGTGTTGTCTGCTATCAAAAAATTCGTTATAATTGACCCGATGCAATAGGATTTATACATTTTATCATAACATTTACTTAGTCCGATTATTGTTTTTAAACTTCTTTGTCATAAATCAAATTAATTGAAGGATATATTTTTAGAAATTTATTGTACCGTAGTTATTTCAAAGGTCATTATTTGCTATCTTTTTTTAGCATTATAAAATGCCTGTTAAAAATATTGAAGAGAAATTAATACTAAATAAATTAAATATAATGTGTAACTTTAGACATTTGTGTTCCGAGAATATAAACACACCTACAAGTTGAGGTCAAGGTCATAATGGCTATAATTCATACCTGCCTACCTGCCCTGTTGTCCTTTCTAATTATAACCAGGATAGAGCGCTTTAATTATAATTTACACTAACTAACATTAAAATATTGCTGTCACTGAGATCATATCTAAATTTATTAACTAAATTGGCTTTCAACAAATGTGTTTATCAAAATTTGCTTTGCCAAAATATTTGAATTTACTTTAAGTGGTGTTTTACCATAATGTTTATTTAAGTTGGTAACCTAAAAGTTCTAGACTTTTATTTTTTAGTGTACATATTCGACACTTTTAAAGTGAATGATTTATAAAAAGAGAAATGGGTATATTAATTAAAATCTGATATTTATTCGTTCTAATATTCAGATAGAATAGAAAATAATGTAACGCGTATAGCAATCTGAATACCGAATAGATGACGAATACTTTTCTTCTAGTCATACCTACCTAACTAAGATTTTAATAGCTAGTTGAAACCGAGCTGGACTTTAATGTTTATACTTAAAATATATTTAAAAGTAAGCTTACCTAAATCACTATATATTTGATATAGAGTGTCTAGAAACTGTTATACAGGATATTTATTTCTCAATAACTGTTGGTCGAGGATTTATGTACTTTTTTGAATAGTTTGTGTATGTCCATATAGTGATGTACTTATATAACTTTGTCAATAACACGTCCTAATACTTGATATCGACATTGTTGTTTGAGTAAGAGCTAAAATATGTCGATTATTCTCAACTTTCACGGTCAATACTACAACTAATATAGATATACGAATTATTAAACTTAGTTCGCTTTACATATCACTATTCAATTGTATTAAGCATATTGTATTCCTGTTTTTAGACTTTTGCGACTGTTATACATACTCACATTTTTGTTGTAAACGGAACCTTTTTACGACAAAATATTCAAAAATGTGACGATACCTTCTACGTTTCAAACGAAATATATCGCTCGTGGTCACGAGTACACTGTAGGTATCGTTACCCTATTTTTAATAATATTATTGAGAGTAAGTCCCGTTTACAAGCAAAAACATGAGTACATATTATATATAGGTATATAGACAACTGAAGGCCGAAGATCGAATGATATGGCACACATTGAGAGAGGCCAACGTCCAACTCTTGACTGCAATAGGCTGCTTGATTGATTGCACAGCCGTAAAATAATTGAGTTGTACCGAAAAAAATGTTTGATAAGAAAATATAGTGACAAGAATGCTTTTCCTGTTGTAGATGAACATAACCAAAACCCTAAAAATATATAAAATAAATTGTGTTCAATGATTATGTTTTCTTATTCATATTAACATAATAAATTTAGTATTGAATACCATTTTCTTTCATGTTATCAGTGATTTTTTATTTTAAATGTAAAGTTTCGAAATATATAGATCTTTCAAGATTATTCAGGTTTTACTGGTAAGGTCATTTTAATTTTTGAAAAAAACAGTTATCTTATAAATATTTAGAATATCTGAAAATATATACGTAAATACGGATTAAACTTCAAAACTCGATTTTTTTTTAATGCTACTACATATATAATAATGTATAATGTACATAGTATTGATAGAATTCATCACAATCAACATTTAATAGGCACAATTGTTTCGAAAACAATTACCTAGCAACAAAAGTCTGTGTAACAACAAAACAAAAATCCTAATACCAGTAGGTACCTACGTACAGTCAGAAGCGAGGCGCAGTCTGAAACAATTCTGTGTACCTACCCAATTATTTCAAGCTTGACGTGGTCGAAATGTCTGACATTCTTCACGGTAGATGTATGGTACTGACAACAAATTGTTTGAATAAACAAAGGTTCGTGACCCTCGAGAATTTTGTACCTACTTCTTATTAGGTACCCTAAAAGTCTCTTTATCTAGTCCATGTTATAGTCATTTATAAGTACTATTTTGTTTGGATGGTTTTATAGTTTTTATAAAAAAGTCAATCTGTCAGTGAGGTGACAGATTAAGATCGGGTATCGTAAGAGACATTAAGGGAGTAAACCACGCAGGACAAGATCACTGCATAGAAAAGAAAAACTTGTTACAAACATTACATCAACCTTTCTGGTCCGAATGCTATAGCCGGATAAAACAAGGGATTCAGCATGGCTTGCTAGCTACTTGAAACTAAATATTTTCTCATGACGTAGGCACCCCAAATTCAAGTAAAGATAAATTGTCTCAATTAAGCATAACAGCGTTGACAAATCAAAATTGCAATTGTTTTTTTTTGTTACACTATCAATCATATATTGACAACTGTCAATAAACGAAGTGTAAATATTGTAGTCCAATTTAAAATCCGCAGCATCATAAATGTGTAGCAATTTGCAAATTCGTTTCCCCACAGTTTATTCGCTTGGGAATGCGTTGTGGTTTCATAACCTTGCATTGTCAATGAGTGACGTGCACATTCCAGTTGCTCTGACGTCACTGCAACGTGGTCAAGAATCCCCATAGTGTTGTTTTAATTTATTGTTGTGGTATATACCTACATGTAAATAATCCGTGAGAACTATGACAGTTTCTTCTCATATGTATTTTATAATCATGCATATATTCTCAACTAGCTGACCCGGCGAACTTCGTACCGCCTTAGAATTAATATATATTAAATAAAGTATTGTGTTTAGTTATTAACTGATAGTGACAAATCGACAGCAGTGCCAACTAACGTGCCCCGCACGGTACCGCCACAATCGCTTTGTTCCTGCATTTTAAATCTGCAATATCTTCAAAAGTATTAATTTAAATTACATACTGTAAAGGGCCACATTAATCTATACTAAATACACAATGAATGTAAGGCACTTAATTGGATTTATACATTATCACATGGAATTATACATAAAAACCTTCATCTTGAATCTCTCTATCTATTAAAGAGAATTGCATCAAAATCTGTTGCGTAGTTTTAAAGATTTAAGCATACAAATAGACAGAGAAAGCGACTTTGTTTTATACTATGTAGTGATAGTGAAGACTATTTGTAAAAGTTTTTGTTGTATTTATAAGGACTCCTAGAGTTCCTTGTGTCCTTCTTAGAGTCATTAACAGCCTTTAACAGTCCAGTTTAGCAGTCCACGATCGATTGCCATATTTTAGGATTAACGATAGTTAATGCCCTAATATATAAACCTAATTAGAGATCGATCAACAAAGGTGACAAGTGTCGGTCTATGTTGTGCTATATTATTAATTATACTATTACTTTCAGTCAACAGTCAAGGAAAACCATTGGAGGAACATAGAAGTTTTTTGTTAACACTGTACCTATTTCATTAGTAGCAGCACCTATACATTGTACCTACGCGTTCAGATTGTACTGTACCGCCATATAAGGTGAAAGTTTTCCGAGAACTTTACCATTCGAAATATAATTTTCTAGACTTTAAACTCGGAAGTTTGCAATGTTGCCAGTTTCTCCGTTTTTCTTACTAGCCAAAAAAATTTAATTTCATTCCGTTCAACTTTTTTACTTCGCTGCTTATTGCCGACCTTAGAATTAGTATAATTTATTCTTCGTTGATTTAAAGAGTCAGCTGTACGGAATAGGTGTTTTAATGGTATGTCTGTATGCCTATAGTTAAAAAGTTTGTAAGAACTTTGACAGTGGTTATACGTTTATCACATAAAATGGTTACTTTTTATGAAATACTCTTATGCCTAGATGATAGCATTACCTAGCCTTAGGACTGAATTGTTGGTCAAGTGGTTATATCAAGAGGTCTCGGGTTCGATTCCCGGGTTCGATAAAATGTTTGTGTGATCCGCAAATATTTTTTTCGGAGTCTGGGTGTTTTCTATGTATAATATGTTAAATATGTCCCTATGTATTTACGCAAAAAAGTCTGTTTATGTATTTACTTCAGTTGTCAAGTACCCATAGTACAAGCTCTGCTTAGTTTAGGACTAGATGGCGTTGTCTCTAATGTGTCCGAAGCCTTTTTATACAGCACTAGCTGACCCCGCGAACTTCGTACCGCCAATTCAACGTCACTCAATGGCTGTGAATGACATTGACATTCGTTACGCGCGTTTTTTTTAAATGAAAATACATATATATATATATATACATACATAATGCAAAATTAAATGTATATTTTTCAATATTTCTGAGAGATTTTCTTAATATTTTTTTCCGTAAGAACCTTCTCCTAATAATAATAAATACAACAAAAAAAGAATTAGTGAAATCGGTCCAGCCATTCACGCGTGATGCCGTGACCAAGGAAAACGGGTTTCATTTTTATATATATAGATGAATAAAGAAAAGTTTTAGGAAAGTATAAAGTAGTTTAGGTAATACATAACATTCAATCAGTCACTCAAAAATCATTCAGTCCAAAGTTAAAATAACATACAGACAACGGGAGGTTGTTTTTACTTAAAATGACAGGCGTACAGAAAGTTTTCAATATTTATTTTCTAACTCAACAGTTTTCTGATATCAATTCTCAAAGGACGCCCAAGACAAAGCGACAGTTGAAAAAACAACTTCAAGCAACAAATGTTTATTTTCAGAGCGAAGAACACGCTTGAAAGTAAACAGGGACAATATTTCTTCAGTTTCTTCAGTTTAGCTATGTACAGTCAGATGTACGACTAGAATTAAAAATAAGAGTGTAATACTGAAATTAATAAAGTAATTTGAATTTAGTCGACAACATTTATTTACAGTATTAACTTAGAGTATATTTACAATGTCCGTGTGGTGACGGATTAAGAATACAAAGTGTCACCACCTCTATTCATTCCATGGGTGTCGTAATAGGTGACTAAAGGAACAAAATAACCAGCTAACATCCAAAGCCAAGAGAAGGAAAACTTGAAACAAATCCTTTACCAACCCATCTGGCCAGCGTGCTTTAGTAGGTCAAGACCTCCTTTGTTAAGGAGAGGCCTATGTCCAGCAGTGGACTGTTAAAGGCTGTTGATGATGATGATGATATATACAATATTTACATCCAAGCCACAAAAAATTCCCCGTATCATAGCTTACTGGTAGTGTTCCCAAAAGACTGGCAGCATTGCCACGTTGAATGGTAATTCCCTGTGCTAGAAAAAGGCCAACCTTTTGGTCACGAGAAGCAGCGATCAGTTGCTTAGGTAATTGTTTGAAAATAGCACGAGCGCTTGGACCCCATGAACCATGTTTAGTCAAATTATTTCTAAAAGTAATACATTCTTGGAGGTAGTAGAGCCACGCCGATTTCAGCACGAATGGGCCGGCTCGACCGGGGCAGTACTACCCTCACACAAGACTATCCTAATAATGACAGTATTCTTGCTGTCGTATTTCGTTGGTGAGTGTGAGACCTTTAATTCTGCATCAGGACATGACGGTGTACAAACAAAAATAATTAAAGCAGTAGCACAGGAGATTTGTGAGCCCTTAGCTCATATAATCAATTTAAGTATTTGTGAAGGCACATTTCCTGAATTTTTAAAAAAGTCTGTGGTTAAACCGTTACATAAAAAATCTGATAAAGAGTTAAAAGAAAACTATAGACCCATATCTCTAATTTCAATATTTGCTAAAATATTTGAATCATACATTTATAAAGAGCTTAGTACATATATGGAAAAGCATAGTTTACTTTGTAATGAACAGAAAGGTTTTAGAAAAAACAAAACTATTAACATGGCAATCTACGACTTTTTGTACACGGTAATGACAAATGTAGATAGAAATAATCCCGTTTGTGCTATTTTTTGTGACATGTCACAGGCATTTGATTACGTACAACATGATATACTGTTACAAAAGCTTGAGGCCTACGGTATTCGAGGTAACGTTCTAAATCTCTTTAAATCTTATTTACATGATCGAAAACAAATTACAGAAATCAGTAGAATAAATAGTAACACTAAACGAGAGGAATTATTTGCATCTGAGGAACGTACTGTTGTCTATGGTGTTCCTCAAGGGAGTGTATTAGGGCCGTCTCTCTTTACACTTTACATAAATGATTTTCCGAAATCCATTAATTACCCTATGACGCTTTTCGCAGACGACAGTACAATCACTATACCTTGTTGTCATCGAGATTTGTATGAATTCGATGTAAATAGTACTTTAAATAAAACAATCGAATGGTTAGATAATAATAATTTAAAAATCAATATCAATAAAACAGTAATTATACATTTTGGCCAACGCGCATTGACATTTCCTAATTTTGACATTAAATATAATAATAATACTATTGACATTGTTAAGACTACTAAGTTTCTAGGTTTAACGATTGACTGTAACTTAAATTGGAAGATTCATATTGAAACTATTTGTAAAAGAATAACTAGTAGTGCATTTGCTTTATATACGCTTTCATTGACACTTGACATAGATGCATTGCTAACAGCGTATCACGGATTAACGGAATCTATTTTGAGATATGGGGTAATTTTTTGGGGCAATTCAACTAACAAGGAAATCGCATTCAAAGCCCAAAAACGGTGTTTGCGGTCAATGTTTAGACTTGACATCAGAGACTCTTGTAAGCCATATTTTATACGTTATAAGATTTTAACACTACCGTCTCTCTATATATTAGAAACGGCATCATTTGTCAAAATGAATCCAAGCCTATTTCCACGTATGGCAGATACTATTCCTCGAAATAGGCGCAATAAAGATAAACTCTGTCTGCATAAGTCTAGGACTTCATTTATGCGCAGAAGTGTTATTTGCATGGCTCCAATTATTTTTAATAAATTACCTAACAGTTTGAAAAATTTAAGTAACCAAGCCTTTAAGCAAACATTAAAATCAATTCTTGTTGCAAAAGCCTATTATAATGTGAATGACTTTTTAAATGATAAATTTGTTTTGACATAAATAAGTAGATAAATAATTAGATATTAACATAATTGACTTTGACATTGTATACAATTTTATTTGATTTTATATTTTTTGTTCATGAATTATTCATATTTATATGTAATGAAAATATTTGACATTAAAATAATTGATATTTCAGTGATGGGAACATATTAGAATTTAATAATTTATTATATAACATTGATATTCGCAAGTCATTGTATATGGCAAACATGTATTGAACTATGTTGAACCTTTTGTAACTTGCATGCTATAATTTATTGTATGTACACACATGTTTGAGCGAATAAATCTTATCTTATCTTATCATTCAACCGGCCTTAGGAGGCCGGGAGAATGATGCAGAATTTTCTGACCACGCCGCCATGGTATGGATCATCATGCTGCATTGCCTACACTCACAATGAGGATGGTGGCCCCTACTCCTGAATTCTACTCATGCTTTCCATCAGGCAGAGTAGAGTCACTTTGGTAGGCTAACATAAAAAAAAAACTGAGTAATTCGTGTATACCGTAAGTACTACTTGTACACGAAAATACTGTATAATGTAATTACAAAAATGCATTAAAGACCATTTCCGTTAATCTTAGTTTTATTGTCCCCCTATCATGAGGTTCATATACTCCTATTTATAGACCATATTTTTAGAACATGTTATATATAAATTAAACACAGGATATGGAATATGCTTTATCCTAAGAAAGCTACCAAAAGAAAGTTAGAAAGGTGTAACAATAATGAACAAAATGTTTTAAATGGTGTAGTTATTTGAGAAATAATTGGTTTATTGATGAGCACCTGGTTCATAATATTAATAGTTATATCTTTCCTTATTATAAGCCGTGTCCATACTTTCTCGATTTGCTTTCTGTTCTACACACTGACAAGTCCGACTTAGTCCGCTAAAGCCTGGTGGGACAGGTGCGGCTTGGGCGTTATTTATGGCAGCCTTTAGTGAACGTACACAAGATGCCCGTTTCATTTTTATAGAATTTATTGAACATGGCTTCAAAATTGATCAAAGTTCTATATTTTCGATTATAAATTTACTAGCTTTTGCTCACATCCTTGCTTAGTTAAGAAATATGTCACTTGTGCAGATTTACAATTATTTAGACAGGGATTGATTCTATTTAAGGAAAGTTACCGTGATCTTGGTTGTCTTGTTGAGATAACATACTCTAAACTTTATTTCTCACTGGACATCTGGGCCGGGTTCAACAAGTCAGTTCGAATACGCTCACGCAGCCGTAACGCCTAAAACCATACAGAATTGTTCAAGTTATCGTGAGTTTTGAAATAAAACGGTACTCCGTTTATTACCGTAGAAAAATTGGGCAGAGAAAATTTTATATCTATACAAATAAATAAAATTGGAGTGTCTGGTTGTATCATTAAATAGTTTTTTTGTAAATGCATATCAAAGTATATACGGTACTTTTGTCAAAAGATAATTTTTATACTGTTTGTCTGGACTGAGACTCCGGCTGGACCAGTTTTGACGGCACTCTCTTAGGGAGTAACCTAGGCATCTTTTTCCGACTAGCTTCACTCCACGTCGTACCTTGTGAATTACTACAATAACAGCGGGTAACACCATGGGACTCAACTAGTTCAAATTTAACGTTTCATTGAACGCTTTTAATTTTGAGCAGAAAGAGTTTTGCAATTCAAAGAATTTGTTTTTGAATTTCTTCAAATGTATGTAACATATTTTAAGTGAAGTTGTCATCGCTTACTTTGTAAGCAAAGCTTTATTTATGACATCCTATGTTTTTCAATAAAAAATATTTCAGTGTATGCTCTGAGATGACGTCAATACAGTCAAACCGTCCATTCGTGAAAAGCAAGCGATGTCGAATTCGCAGAATGATGAATGCCCGCCTGTATCACGGAACGTAAAGCTTTTTTTATGCTTTTCATTTTGCTTGCGGAATATATTATTGTGTATTGAGATATAGGGTTTGTAACTATACATAGAAAGCAGGAAACTACTCGTAGTTTGAAATGTGATGCTGTGTATACATAACATGTATTGTGTTACAACGAGCTTTGGCCTAATGAAACATAAAAAAAAACAAATGTGTAGTGATTACTATATGTAGTAATAATAATGCTAGGTTAGGTTCGTAGTTTCACAGGGTATCATAAAAAAAATGTTTAGAAATGAGATACAGTACAATAATGTGTTGGAAAATAATATAAATATTCCAGCCTTACACTTGTGTATCCTTTATAGGTTTTGGACCTCAAAATAGTATATGTTATAAAATCCTATATACTTATTTTGTAAATACCTACTTATTTACTAACAACTATAAAACTAGACTTTTGTTTGTGTATTGATATTGTGATAGGATATTGTATCTCAAGAATTTGTTTTGTGATGAAAATTGTCCACATTCCCATTCCTTTACACAGAAATCATTTCACAGAAGGAACTGATCTATCCTGAATTTTATGAAGGTCATCCTTGAACTTGTAAATGTTACCATGCATTATTATAAGCTTACGATCCACCGTTAGAACTTTAACTATAATTTAAAATATTTCGAGATATTCTACGTTGAGTTTCAGTCTACTTTTCATAACTCTAATTGTAATAAAAGTTAAACAAAATTTTCTCTAAGAACGATAAAAAGATGGTTGAATTATGGTAAAGAAATTGAAATATAATGCTCTTTCCTTTTCACACTCACAAGTATACAAACCTGCTCCTACAACAGCCACTTCAAATAAAATATGGACAACAATTTAATACTATACATGAGTGCAAATGTGCTCCATAAATTTCATTTTCAAATATTCTGTTAGACATAAAACATGTCTGGCATTTCAGTCTCGTGCGACCCGATGCAAGAATACGTGCCGTTTAAATGAAAAAATACGACTTCCTTCACGTTGCTCGTCTAGTGGGACATAGTTTAGCGAACACCTAGACAAGGCATTATGTTGTTCAATTTAATGATAAAGGTCCAAGCCAATTTGGCACGAAGCGCGCTACCAGCGGAGTCGAGGACCATCGTTCTGTGAGAGTAGTGCAATTTGCCTGCAGCCCGCACCCGGTCCTTCACCGACCTCTAAGAGCGCACCAATTAGACGAGACAAATTCGGATTTATTATTCAGCGTGGGTGCTATTCAATTGGTTAATAGAACGAGTTTGTTTCAATCGGTCGGTTACCTAGCCATGAATACGGAAGAATTATTATCGATTTATGTAGTTAAGCACACGAGGCTTTTACAAACGACTCACAGAAAATATCGAAATGATAAGGAATAGAGTCTAGTTTTCAAGGAACAGTAGATGATGCAATCAACCGCAAACAAATTGTGTGCGTGTAATTTGCTTAGATAATGCGACGGCTTTCTTATACGTATCTCATCGTTAGTGTATTATATATTCGTTAGGCTGCTGTTTCTTTCCATTATGTTACTAAGACGCTCTTTGCGATGTAGCCAGTTTTGTGTAACATAAGTAAAATAAAACATTAGAGGTTATATTACTAGTTTTATAAAATGTAGACATAACAGTTATCCTACTACATAATATTATAAACCCGAAAGTTTGTGAGTATGTATGTATGTATGTTTGTTGCTCTTTCTAACTATATCTTATATATCAGAACAACATAATAGGCCACGCGGGCGGAGCCGCGGGCGAAAGCTAGTAGTTCATAAATTACGATGAGCAAATCACCGCCGTGCGTCGAAAACTATAATCTTTATCTATATTTTATGAATCGCTGTCAGCGTTTATCCAGTTATCAAACCGTGATAATACGATATTGAAAATCGACGAATCATCAAGTTCAAATTTTGTAAACATGCAAAATAACTATTAAGCGCTATTTAAAGTTTAAGCATTGTGTATGAGAGCATTGAACGGTGTTTTGATAAATGGTAAACCGGACTCTAATTATAATCTGTGAACGATCTCAGCAATGTGTAATTAGACCGACTGACTAAGCAGAATCTATGGGAGCGTTGTCCGTCTGACCCCGCTCAAGATTTAAGATCCCATTGTGGAGACTTCTTTAAAGCACACCACAGGTTAAAGTATTCGTTTTCATGTTATCGAAACTTGCATTCGATTCATAACTTTGAGAATTTATCAGTCAGAAAATTGAATGTCAAGTCTTCGACATTCAATTGTATAACTCAATACCTCGCAGTGTTAAAGTTATTCACTCGAATGAATTATTGGTATCAGGATAAAATCTCGTTATATACATGAGCAAGAGAATTGTGTCGTAAAGAACTTGGTGCTTTCTCACGTTATGGCATATAGTGCTTCTGAGACGAATATATTTACAACATTTTTTTTATATTCTAATACGCATCACCGTTACCAATTAGTTATCTAACGTTAGATCAAATTACATCTCTCGTTTGAGCTCGATGGTATTGAATTGCATCACAACAGTTTGATGGCTAAAACTTGCGAGTCACCATATTTGGAGATCAATACACTGAGTTCCACGTACGTTCAGGTAACTCTTTGTGGTGATGAGGCAAGAGTATACGATAACACCACAGTGCAAAAAATACTAATCGACTTTTACAAATTCAAATACGTGCTGTAGTGTGTATAAGTATAAGTGTCTTTTAAGGAGTATTCGAGTAGTTATATTATGCTATCGTAAATTAAATGTATGTTAATTTCCGACAACGATACTGCGTTAAAAGAGATCTCTTATAAGACTTTCTACGTTGTTTCAACAGTCATGATCTTTTTAAATTATGTTTGTTATAACAATTATTTGACTTGTGAACGGTGAGATGCTATATATTAAGGTTAAGCTGTTGAAATTCGAAGAAAGTAAAAGTAAAGTATTGAAATAGGTCTGAAACCTAACAATGCCCTTTAAAAATGTGTTTGCAGTCAATTTAAATTTTATACAGGATAATATTGATAAAAGCTTTTTACTTTCTTAATTTATAGATTAAACAGGTATTTCAATTTAAAATTTTAATATGAAGAAAACTGAAGTCTTATAATGTAATAATTCTATTCATCACTCCTATCCAAATTACTAACGTTTTTCGTTTTCTATTATATTCTTAATTCTATTTCTCTATTCTCTGGTTTCATTGGCTAACCGGTTGGTCACCGGTTCGATTCCCGGGTCTGACCAAATGTTTGCGTGATCCACAAATTTTGTTTCGGAGTCAGGGTTTTTTCTATGTTAATGTTCACAAAATAAGGTATGTTTATGTATTTATATCAGTTGTCTAGTACCCATAATACAAGCTCTACTTAGTTTGGGACTAAATGGCGTTGTGTGTAAGATGACCGGCACATTCTACATCACTCATCTAGACAGCGTGGTATAAATAGCTCAAATCTTCTTTGGACTGTTTAAGGTTGTTGATGTAATGTACAATTGTATGTACATACACACTATAAACTCAAAAACTGCTTCGGTGGCGCAATGGTAGTTTATGCAACTGATGTGCTTGAGATCTCGGGTTCAAATCTTGGGTTCGACCCAAGCAAAACAAATAAAAAATAACCTATTCATGCAAACTTTCATATTTCTAGTACTAACCGTTTGAACGGTAAGTCGAAGACGGACGAACAGACGGACAGATGGACATGAAGTGTGAGGGTTCCGAGTCATGAAATACCGAACCCTAAAAACAGACGGTTAAATAGAAGACCCAATGTGTGATGCAAATCAAATTAAATTGATTGCAAAACCAAATTATTCGGATTGTACAGCTGTACCCTAGCACGCCTATCTGTGACAGATTTTAGTTTCAAAAAATAGATAGATATCATGTCTAAATCGTATTATATGTGACTAGCTTTTGCTCGCGACTTCGCATGCGTGTAGGTCAGTCATGGTATTATATAGTAGCCTATGTGTTATTCCGATATGTCAGCTATTTTATTGTGAACTTCCATCAAAATCCATTCAATAGTTTTTGCGTGAAAGAGCACCATACATACATACATACTCACGAACTTACGCGTTTATAATATTACTAGCTCCGCCACATGTATCTCGATTATTGCAGTAATAAGTAGCTTAAATGTTTTTCTAATCTAATCATAAATAAGCTATATTACTGTAAAGTTTCATCCTAATCCGTTCAGTATTTTTGGCGTGAAAGAGCAATATACATACATACACATATGTACATATTCACAAACTTTCGCGTTTATAATATTAGTAAGGATATAGTAAGGATTGGCGACGTTACTAATTGATAAGTTGTATTGAAAATAACAGCCATAATTTTTGATTGTTTTATGTAAAAATCTAATTAGCACGTGAAAGTTCGTTGTAACAAAACGATCCTAATTAAGAATTAAGTAAATATACGAGTGTGTCCAAATAAAAAAGGCGTAACTAAGAATTTTCGGTAATTATTGCGCCTGCCCGAGCGTAACATTGCGATTGCAATTTTGGAACACAATCTCGGTTTGTTTTGTGAAACTTTCATAAATTTTTACTGTAGTTTCATAGCAGTTGCTAATGAATACTGGTGCTCTGTGAACTATTTCGCTGACCTTTCAATAGGTTACAGGGGAGCTATTAATATGACCGTTTTAATGAAACGGTCAATGGATGGGTGGAATCTAGAACATTAATTTGCTGCAATGTGCTTCTGGTTGGAATTACAAAGTCATATTGAATAATTTCTATTAATGACATCATTATTGCTGTCATGTTTTCTTGGTGATTTCGGGTTGGAGGCTAAATGGTGTAGAAGCATCTAACTAGGCCGCCATTGTGTTGGTCACCATGCTGCATTTTCTGTATTAATAACGAGGATGCTGACCCTCACTCTTGCATTCTACTCATGCTTATCATCAGGCAGAGTTTCTTTGGCATTCCTATAAATATTTTCTAAAAATATGCTCAATTCCTGAACTGGATTTACCTGTTTTACATTTTTGAAATCTTTCGGATGCTTCTCAGCACTTAAACTATAATCATAACTTACGTCAAATAGGAATATCGGCTTTATTTTAAATCTTGTAGCAGTAGCTACAAGCCTGATGAATTGTTAGTTAGTGTAGTAACACTAACTAACAATTCATCAGGGTCAACATCATTTATAATCAGACTACCCCAGAGCACTGGGGTTAACCCAAAATGTAACGTAATTTATCCAACTCAATATTATTAACTTGACCACAAGTCGCAAGTACCTCGACTACATAATAAACGAAATGAGGGTGGCCTTCTCGCCTTCAGTGTCTGACCTATCGCACTTATTAAAGGGATGTCCCGTTTCCTCTTACTGATAGCGTCTTATCTTACGTCTCAGGATTACTGCAACCCGCCCCTTCTGATTAAGGGCACAGACTGCCGTAATTTCTATCTTATACTACTTATTTTTAAGAGCGTCGTAAAGAGTTTTATGTTCGAAATTAAAATCTAATTTGGAGAAATAATGTCAAAAACTTCCAAGGAACATAACTTCTTGAAGTATAAATTGTAAGCGATTTGTCTTGCAATGTATTTTTTAATATCATTAATCCGTTCCATAGTAATTTTTATTTTTAAATTGAGTATACACGTTTATATACTAAGTTTAAATCTATGTCATCGAGTTTCTTGTAATTTGTGGTTAACTTAATAATATTGAGGTAAAGAAAATACCCATGTTGATGACTTTATGCTGTTTCCAATCAATCCTTTCACACTGATATTTTTTTAGTTCTACTTACTACTACTATTACTAGTATCCGAGACTTGTCTTGCCCTTTGGTCTCTTGGTCTCTTGCCCTATCACGTCAGCTTAACTTATTCTTTGGTTAATTCTGAAAACCATTATAATTTCAAGGAGGCTTCACGTGAAGACCATCAAACAACGAAAAAAAAATCGCCAACATTCTGTTTTTTTGTTAGACATTTCTCAAATAAAGGTTTTATAAAATTACATGCTCTATACCTACTAGTGAAACATGAATCGGCATTACGCATTTGTACTGAATAATGAAGTATCCTCAACTTAATTGAGGTATCTATCAATGAAGTTGAGGATATTGAATAGACAAAGATTAAGCAATACTGTAGTAAATAGTTTTACATATATTCATCTCCCTACTGTTAAAAGATTTTACAAGCTAATGTATTTTATAAACTATTCAGTCTTTATGCACTAAAGTGTTTTTGTTACTGTTCTCGACGTCGCTTAGCTAACTTAGAGTACGTAAGCCTCAAATCACAGCTAAAAGCCTTTAGCAAACTAAAACACCATTTGGGTATGAAAATAAACTTAAGAACATCAATATAAACGTCGGCTTTATTTATCAGATGTGTTATAGTAGCGTCTAATTCATTTTATAGAAAATGTATTAGGTATAAATACCTTTCTTGAGTTTATTTTTCAAATTGAGATTTTTTATTTTATTTATTGAGAAAAATAATTATTCTAGTCATACTGATGAGTTTATTAATGTGTATTACATCGTTTTTAACAATGAAATAAGTATAACGGCCTATAACTCCTATGCCATGCCTATGTCATATAATATTCACTTTCAAACAACGCAGTCGCCATCTATTCCTAAGTGGCGTACAATTAAAGAGGCCTATGTCCAGCAGTGGACTGCGATAAGCTGACGATGATGATGATGATCTATTCCTACACTACTACACTAAGCAGAGCTTGTACTATGGGTACTGGACACTTGATTTAAATACATACATATGTTCTTCGTTTTTATATTATATAGACATGAAATATAAATACCTGATTTCTGAATCTATTTAGCTAGGAAATTTATAGTAAATCTGACCAAAACCTCTTCACTATGTGGTTAGATCAATAACCACAAGCACGCACAGACACAAGGCATCGTCGATGAGACAATTAGTGACCCTTACAGAGGGAGTGGTCCAAGGAAGTGTTAGAATAGACGACGACAGATGTAACTAATTGGGATAGGGATAAGGAATAACAAAGTCGGAAGCTTTTTAGTGTTAATACATATTTAATCATGCTAATACAGACGACATCGATATATTTAAACTATATGTCTACACTAACTGTACCGGTAATCGTTCATATGCATACACATACATACAAACTATTCTCTATTCTTTGTATTTGATTCCTGATGCGGGAGTTGTAAAAAGAACTGAGTATTTCGTCTTATTACTTGTAACATTAGGTTGAACATTGTTGACTTTAAGTGAGAACTAAAAATTTAAAAATAAAATTACCGAGAGCATTTAAATGCTCAGCATTCTGTTTGAAGCAAAATAAAATCACTCTTAAAATTACATTTAAACCACCGAATAACTTGCAATAGAATTTATTTTTTCTGCTAGACAGGAATTTTAAATGTCATTAAAATTCCATCTGTTCGTTTAAGCTTCAGTTAAAAATAGTGAGGGGCATCGTTAAAACCGTAATAACGTGTAATTATAGTGAGTGTTAAAATGTGTTCAAGTTTCTAATAACCGTAGTTACAAAACTTAGTATTCATATTTGACATCAAAATATTAGATTTGATATTGGCGATAGAATGGAGGGTAATTAAGAAGTACAATATAGACAAAGCTAGAATGCCATAGTTATGACGATAAGCAAATGATCTCAATGAACAGAAATACATGTAGACGTTTTTATACCTCTGTCCCGTGTATATTAATTAAGCATAGCTAAGTGAAAGGACAATAATTATGCCTAATGTATCATGTAGTATCTATCATGAATTTAGTACAAGTTAATTATATCTTGTCTAAAAAAGTTAGGAATGCAACACTTCAGTTCTGACTCCATACACTCCCCTATTCGCCATCATCATCATCATCAGCCTATCGCAGTTCAGTGCTGGACATAGGCCTCTCCAATTGCACGCCACTTAGTTCGACTCTCCCCTATTGCATTTTAAATATTCTGAAATGAATTGATTAAAATATATTGTTGAATATCCTTATGATAGTTGAATAAAAAACAAGTAATATTAAAACATTCGTCTTCAGATATGAAAAATATTAGTCAGTATCAAGTCTCAAGGTAGTTCATTTCAATTCTAGAAGACATGCGTTTGTTCTTTTAATACTACGCGCTCTTGACAAATGGCTAGGTTGTAGTTTGTTTTAAGTTACATATTCATTACACGACCTTCTTGTAACTTATTATCGGCTGACATGAATAATCGTTTGTGCGTTAGAAGGGACATTTTAAGGAATTACGTAACTTCATTTTAAGTAATGTGTGTGCACGCTGCCATATTTTTAGTCGATTTAGGAAGATAGCTGTTATTCTCTCTCTTATTCTTTTATATTTATATTAAAAAAAAATTCTCCCTCAACGCTTTGGAGTACTGTTTAAACTTAGGGACTTCATACATACAGAGTTACTGATAAAGTCGACCTAGACCTTTGAAACGGTGTAAGTAGCAATTATTTCTAATCAATCGCACTATGATCATTTCTACTGTTTTCGAACCTAGATAAAAATAATTAAATATCTTTATGATTTCCATCACCAAACTTGTAGTTAACAATCTAGGCTTAAAAATAGCAAAATTGAAATAAATTTAAACTTTTTAAACGAATTTTTTAATGGAAGTTTGTCGGTATTTCACTCCCGTGTCGAGAAGACCTCGTTAAGCCATCAGTCCCGATTAATATAACAATCTTTATTGGGAAGTTAGTGCCCTCAAATGTACTTTCAACCAACAAAATTTTGTTCACACTTAGGATTGTGGAGGTCCGATGCCAGTCGACCCATGGAAAAACTTTCTGTTAAAGCCGTTGAACTGACTCCAAATTTTTGTGCGAATAATAGGGCTATATTGTTGAAAATATTCAACACAAGTTGAATAAACTACATTTTATTCGCTGAATGAGTCTTCAAGCTTGGAGTGAAACATGTGAGGCAAATTCTTTCTGTACAAGAGAAGCACTACTCGCGTAATTTTAAATGCAATGAATGCTCCATCGCATATAAGGTAGTCGCTTTGGCTTTTATGAATGAAGTTGCACTCTCCGACACCTAACTGTGTTACCTTTTAGCACTTTAAGGTGCATTATAGTTTATGTGTGCATATTTATGTGTGCGTGTGTGATGTGTGCTCGGTTTTCACTAGCTGCACCTATGTGAATTTAAATGCATTGAAAATTTCTCTTTGTAAATGTTAGCTACATTAATATGCTATTGAGAAACGCTTATTTATCCCAAGAGAGATAAACTTAATAGACAAGTATGGGTTTTTAATGGTTGTATTTATTGCTGTGATAAATGTTGAATATTATTAATAATGATATAAATAAATATTTCGGACATCTTACACACAACGCCATCTAGTCCCACAGTAAGCAGACCTTGTATTATGGGTACTAGACAACTTATACATAGAAAACACCCAAACTCCAACAAAATGTTTGCGGATTACACAAATATTTGGAATCGAACCCGAGACCTCAAGCCCAGCCGTCGCATAGGCTATCACTGCGTCACCGAGGCAGTCAAATTGTATTATGTTGACAATTGTAGGTACAGATTTTTTTTTATTTAGTGTCAGAGATTTGTTTGAATTGAATAGTACCTTGTATTTGCTTCGTGCTATATAGGTTTAGCACGCTATAATTATACTAATTAATGCGGTCAGGTTCCGCCGTTTTTGTAATGCGACACCACACCTTGACATTTGCGGTTTCTCTTGCCACGAACAACATAAATTCTTGTACAAATATGTTCACGGTTCTAATATACATTTGTCTGAAAGTATGAATTAAAATATGACTATTAAGTACATGCGTAAATATATTCATAAGCCTAATATTTTTCTGACTACAGGGTTGTTAGATGCATGTATCAGAATTATCTTTAACGATTATCCGTTCCGTCACAAACGACCTCCTAATTTCTAGTATATCGGACCTGTACTCCTTTATGTGAATAAGTTTAAGTATAAAATAAACTAAATTCACGAACTATCTAGGCAAATTTGACTAGATTCTGGTTATGCAGTTTTTTAAGCAAACGGAATCCTGAACTACACTCTTCAAGGTACATTCGTCAAGTAGCAGAGTCGACAATACAGATAGATGCAATGTTCAATGAACCAAACTAGGAAATCTAACTGTTGTAAAGGTTTTAAACACTCACGAAGGTACCACTGTCGCCTATTGCTTTCCACCCCCGCCTTCTATAAATTAAACTTTAAGTCCGTAATTACATGAATTATCGACTAACTATTGACAGTTTAATACCTTTAAGTGTCTAAGAAACAGGCAAGCATGTATTTGACACTGTAACCCCCTTTTGTAAATGCCATGTGAAAATGACCGATGGTAATCAGCGACCGATCATATCAACGCCTCAACGCATACCATATATGTGTGTATGCACCTTCAGGCAAAGAAAGTAGCATATGTAAGTGCAGGCACTTGCACTACTTTCCTTTGGTAGGAATAGTACGCTTTAATCCGCTTAAGAGTGAATGGTTCTCATGGTTCATATTTCTTACTTTGTGGGATAGTAGCAAACAGTGTTTGACTAAATGGAAAACATTTCAGGGAATTTTTATGCGCTTTGTTTCACTTTGACCTAATTTGACAACTTTGACTGCCTCGGTGGCAGCGTATGCGATTGCTGTGCTTGAGGTTGCCGGTTCGATTCCCGGGTCGGACCAAATGTTTGTGTTATCCGCATGAAGATAAACTTTGCTTATATTATCCTCATGTGTTTTGGCAAGGCTGCATTTCAGAACGAAATGAGATGTCAGTTTTAATACTTACCTATTCCAGGGTTTATAACTGCCTGCCTAAAATAATATAGTACGAACACAACCAATTCATAGAGTATGCATCTAAATAGTAAATTGCGACTCCGACTGCTATGTTTAAATTTAGAACGTTTTATTCTCAATGGTCGATTGACACGAAAGGCAAAGTAGTTTTTATATCGATGTTGTTTTTTTTTACTATAGTCCAATAACTAAACTAAATTTGACTGCCTTGTTGGTCTAGTGGTTAGCATATGCGGCTGTTGATCAAGAGGTCTCGGGTTCGATTCCCGGGTCAGACCAAATATTTGTGTGATCCACAAATATTTGTTTCGGAGTCTGGGTGTTTTTCTATGTATAATATGTATGTATTTACAAAAAAAAAGTATGTTTATGTATTTATATCAGTTGTTTAGTACCCATAACACAAGCTCTGCTTACTTTGGGACTAGATGATGTTGTGTGTAAGTTGTCCAAATATTTATATTTATAATATTTAATAATACTCGTAACTAAACTATTTAAGGATTCTCTTTTTTCGTCCAGGACTTCTCTCGGATGACCCATTTTCCAGATGTCTGTTTGGATGATTAAAACGGGCAACATCTCGTGTATGTACTAGAAACCTAGCAAATCTAGCCTAGCCAAGCACCTTGACTAAGAAATCCCTTGTACCAGACCTTGGACCAGTTATGGTCTATATGGCTCCCTCGCACCTATGTCGCTTCGCAGTTGGATTAATTACCACCTCAAAATGCTTCTGTCAAGGTAACAAATGGTCTTTCCTGTCATGTTATGGTCAGACCTTATGGAGGACAAAGATTGTTCAACGTACGAAGGTACACTAGGTACTTGATGTATATGTACATCGATAGATTTTGGTCGTTTGGAGTTCAACATACGACTTGAATATTTAGCCTCATTGGGTTTTACCCATGGGTGTTTTATTACTAAAAAAAGAGCATTTCTGCGGAATTCAATATTTCGCACACACAATGAAATATTATCCAATTCGTACCCACGAGAAGCATTATTGCTCTGCTTGTTAATGTTTGCCTATTTGTATTACGTAACCAATATATATTGTAGTAGATTGGATACTGCTGTACAATAATTTCAAATACTTTTGATTGTGCCAAACAAAAATAAATATACTAGAAATTTAGTTTAATACTAAACACAATTTATCGTTAATATTAATGTTCGGGCCGCATCAATTTTGTTCACAATCATGAAATACTCTTTACCAGTGTTAATGATGGGCGTAGGTTAAAAGGACAAAAGTTCGCCACACCAACCAGTCTTGTACTGCCCGCATGAAGCCCAAGTGACTTCCAGTACCCACCACTAAAGCAATATTTGGCCCCAAGCAAAGAATTACAAAATTGGTACACTCGTGAAAAATGAATAAATTCAAGGCAATTTTTTAACCATATTTAGACGACAGCATTTTGGCATTCGGCCAAGTACCAGGTTATATATGTTTTATTACATCTGCACTAATGGCGAGGACACTAAATATAATAAATTATGATAGCCGGTTATTACGATAGTAGTAAATATTGTGATGGCAGCGACAACATTCGAAGAATTAATGTGTTGGAAGAAAACTCATTAAAAATAGTGAAAGATGTCATGTGTGTGGTGATACTGAATTATTCTTATTGTATAGTTCTAATTTTGACATTTAATTATGCAGTAAACAGTGCTTTAAAATACTTTTATGGATACTTAATACATAGACAAAAGCTTGCTAAGTATGAAAGTAAGATTCATAGGATTGAAAGAGTGGTTAGAAAGCTTGACTTTGCTAACACTGTGAAAATAATTAATTGCAGTTAATGGGTAAAAAGTTGTATGTGCAAAAATAACTATACCTTATGTGATGGAGTGATGTATCATCATCATCCTAAACAGCCTTTAATAGTTTACATAGACTTGTTCAGATATCTGACACAACGCCATGTACACCAACTAAGCAAAGATTAAAGCTAGATTGGCTCATACAGTACCAATATCGTTAATGAATCCGAAACTAAACTAATTTAGGCAGTAGATTGACCCTGATATCAGCATGAATGGGCTGGCTCGAGCGGGGTGATACTATACTCTCATAAAAGACCAACCTAAAATGAATGTATTCGTGCTGTCATATTTCGTTGGTGAGTGCGAGACCGGAGACGCAATGATGCAGAACCCTCTCTAGAATTCTGATCATACTTTCCATCAGGCAGTCATTTTGTCAGGCTTTAATATAAGAAAAGCATGTACATATTTCAAACTGAAACCAATTATTAGCTTATTCATATAACATTTGTATGTGTATGTGTGTCAGCTTCTGCTATCGTAATTCTTAATTTATAACGTCCTTCCTTTTAGCATCGGGCGGCATGACTAAACCCACTTAGCTATCTCGCAATGAAGTGTAAATATTTCCGGTACTGCGTTGCGATAGTCTACGTCACAATAATGACACATAAAAAATAGAAGTGTCCGCTCTCTTCTCTCGGATCCCGGAGATGAAGTTATTGAGGCCTTTAGAAAAAATCATTACCGAATTCATATCTATACTGCCAAATTTTCTATAGTAAAAACGATAAAAATATTTTTTGGATTGATACTGATACTAAATTATCAAAACGTTGAAGTGTCTGTTTTGCATTGCAATTGCATTGTTATTGCAAATGAAGTTTTCTACTAAATGTATAAGAAAGTATATATTATACGTTACTCATATAAAAAAAGCAAATTATTATTAGTTTGTCTGTCTGTCGGTCTGTCTGTCTATTTGTTTGTTTGTTCCGGCTTATCTCTGGAATGCCTGGACCGATTTTGTCCAGACTTTCACTTACAGATAATATAATATAATAAATCGCGAGTAACAGAAAGTAAAAAAAAAAGTTACTTTCTGTTATTCGCGATTTACAACAATGGCCGCGGGACTTAACTAGTGTACATATGTGATTCATATTGTAGTCTACCGAAGTATTTATTTAATTTGAAATAAAATAAACAAGGTGAGTAGGAAAAAATTTTATTTACATTCATATAAAAACTCAATGTTTTTAGAACCATCTTCGGCTAAGCGAGACAAAATAACGGCATGTGTAACGTTTTGCTCCTGTTTTTTAAAGTTACGAAGTAAGCCGGCATGCTGGATCGTAATAAATTTTTCATGTAAAAAAATGAGTTTTTTCATGTAAATTTTTTGTAGACCGCATGTTACGACACAGACTTTTTATTTAATTAAAATGATTATGAGTATTTAAAGTTCCATTGTATTTTTCTCCCAATAATGCCGCTATGAAGTTTCATTATTGTAATACTGTCTTTTTCTTCTTCCTAGCCTATATTCCCAATATTATTTGGGGTCGGCTTGCTATTGTAAAACTGTATAGCTTAAAAAAATTAATAATCATTTAAAAAGCAGTGATATCAGAGAGGTCGGAATAAGAAAGAAACATTTCGATAATTGTTACAAATCCAATGGTTCTTGCCCTCCAGTGTTTACATTGCAATCAATAAAACAGGGGACTCGCAAAAATATAAACACGAACACTGACTTCATCTCTTTCTTTTGAACACTAACAGATAAGGACAACGTACCAACTATAGCGGTGAAATTCATTTGATTAACATAGAGTAAAACAGGGGCTGGCGCCGTTGATCGCGTGACGCCCCGTAAAGAACATGGATCCCTGGAGGACCATTTCCTATGATTTTCGTTTATGCAGTTTGTTCCTTTACTTGGAAAAAATAGAGTTTAAAATCGTGTGCACAGAATCACTTTTTACTTTTGTCTTGTATCGCTATCATTATTAAGGTAATGAGTCATTGTGTTAAGTGGATCTATAAAATGAGTCATGGGACTAGGTTTAGGATTTTTGTTGGGAGAAAGGCAAATGCAGCATGTTGACACACCACCGGCCGAGTTTGCGTGGGTGGAACAAAGAGCAATGACCCTGGAAAGATATGTTTGATATTGTGTTTCGAGTTTATGGTTAGATATTCAGAGAAGTAGTGATAAAAGGAAATGTCTACCAGTTGCAGATTTTCACTACCACTTAGTTACTTAATTGATGTTTTCGAGAAAAAAATAATTACTCTCTGTGGTAAATGCAAACACAAATACTAACATCCGAAAAACCTGTTTGATTTTAATTAAACGTGATATTTTGATTCAGGAAAAAGAAAACTAAAATCTACAGCTTTAAAATAGTTATAAAAGATCTGGAAGCAGTACCCTTTGATAATGCCATATGGCGAAACCAGTCGGGCAAAAGACTTTAAGCTTATTAAATAGCTGAATAGAGTTGATTTCTCTGTGCCTGATGGAAAGCATGAGTAGAATCCTAGAGTAGTGATTACCATCCTTATTGTAAATACAGACAATGCATTGGTACTCTTGAATTGAATTCAATTGATATAGGCCAAAAAGCTGATTGCAGAAATTGTTCGCCGAATTACGTATACGTGTTGAGACTCACGCTCTGGCTCGTTCCTGGTTCAAAGGATGTCCATTGCAATCAAGGCAACGCTGCCAGTATCATGGGCACTTTTGGAGCGGAATCGATGTAGGGTTATTGTAAATGACGCGAATCGTGTAAAATAAGTTGTATCTCTTGTAAGTCAATTATTGATATAAATAAATACCAGTTTATTTAAGAACTATAGACAGGAATAATACTAATTTTCCTTGACTTAGAAACACTGTGTCATAAGATAACAAACTCCAACAAATGACTCCAATTACATGAACGCAAAACTAGAACGTAAACCAATTGTCTACATATTTACGTAGACAGTTCTTGAGTTAAAATAATATATTACAAGTTTAATTAACTTTTATTACAGCAACTAGAACTATACAAGCATAATGAGCGAACAAGTTGTACTTCATTGGTCTAATAGTGTAAAGTTTACATTAGCTGAGGTAACTACTAGTGGGCAGCCTAACTTTACATGCTAGTCATATAAAGTTAGGCTGCCTAAGTTAATTTCGACAAGTGGATAATGTCTTCAGTAAGTTATTTTTTTATAATTGAAATGGAATATGCTTTTGTCTTCCATCTCACCTGATGGAAAGTGTAGATGAAGACGAAGGTGGGACACGCCCATCCAAAAGAAACCTGTTCACTCAACTCTTAAAGGCTCCGGAGTTTAACCTATCAGGAAAAATAGACCAAGGCAGGTCGTTCCAAATTTTGGCGACTCTCACCAAAAACGAGCTGTCAAACCGTTTAGTTCGACTTTTGAGTATGTCAACAATGTATGGATGAATCTTTTGCCTGCGCCTAGTAGTCCGAAAAGAAAGGAATGGATAATTTTGTAATAATCTTGGGGATCTAATATGAATTATAATAATTGTATAATCAAGTTTTATATTTCATACTTTATAAGTTATCACGATGCATTTTATAGTGCATTAATTCGTACTATTAAATTTCTACACAATATGTCATATAAATTGAAGATAAAACTGTAACATTGAAAACGTTTATCTCTAGTAATGCATAAGTTTGTTCCGACTATTCCGAATATTATTTGAGACCCTTTGTAAAACGTCAAATTTTTTCCCAAACAATGAAAAGTTACTGTGATATGTACAGTAATATTTCACCAAAATGTACCTCTAATAAAATCTTTTAATTAGGATTTGATGTACGAAATTTAAACACAAGACATAACAAAAATAAAATGGACACAACAATTGAAGTGAGAACATAAAATTGTAATTCTAAATCATACTTTTCTTTTTTAACGGTTACTGTAATAATTACTTAATTAGGTAAGCAATAACAAGCAGCCCATATTGACTTTGCCGCCTACGTGAGGTGCATGTTTTAAATCGGTAAAGTGCATTCGTCGACGGAGAAAACGAGGCAAGCTGCTTCAGAAATGGGGCATACATATTCAGATGAGATATAACGGAGGTTTTACGAGCTTTAGTAAAGAGATCATAAAGATATAGTTGTTTGTAAACAATATCATAGCAAGTTATTCATCAATTTTCTCACTAAATAAAGTTTGAGCATTCAATACGTTTTTGAATATCGTTGTGTAAAAGAATCGAACCAACTAATTTGGATTTAAAAATCTATGGTTTAATTTATACTCTCAATCATCAGCACATGGTGGAACTTATTAGATACGTTCTTGAAGTCATCTCGTCAGTCGTACTACCTATTATATGGGTCACCATGCTGTATTGTATGCTCTCACAATAAGGTTGGTGGCCCCTACTCTTGGATTCTACTCATGCTTTCCATCAGGCAGAGTAAAGTCACGTTGGTAGGCTTAAATATAAAAAAAAACATATAGTAGCAGTAATGATGTATTAATAGCCTTGAAAATACTAAACATATTTGCCCTGAAAATCATACTGGGCGGAATCTGTCATGTTAATTTAATTAAATATTGGAATAAAATACAAACGTCTTTTATTTTAAGAATGTGATCTGATTTAAGATGATTGTTTACTAGCTTTCGCCCGCGGCTTAAAAGTAGCCTAAGTGTTATTCTGATATATAAGCTATGTTACTGTAAAGTTTCATCCAAATCCGTTCAGTAGTTTTTGTGTGAAAGACCAACAAACACCCATACATACATACTCACAAACTTACGCGTTTATAATATTAGTAAGGATAAGTACCTTATATGATTGATAAGTCAAGTCAAAGTAGTAGTAGTCGGTTTAAACTACATAGTTTAAGTTACACAATTATTATTATTTGATAGTACATTTGATTGCCTCGGAGGCGCAGTGGTAGCGTAGACGACTGCTGTGCTTGAGGTCCTGGGTTGATTCCCGAGACAGACAAATGTTTGTGTGATACGAAAATAATTGTTTCGGAGTTTAGGTGTTTCTATGTATAAGATGTATGTATTTACAAAAAAAGGATGTTTATGTATTTTTATCAGTTGACTAGTACCCTTAATACAAGCTCTGCTTGGTTTGGGCCTAGATGGCGTTGTGTAGGATATCCAAAATATTTATTTATTCTATAGAAGATTTATTTTCATTATAGAATTTGATTAAATACTGTCAAGTACCTAAAATTGAAATAATAATACAGGCTACAAGTGTCTTTAATTAAAGACCTTGGCATACGCTACGAACTGGAAATGAGATTTAAATAGTTCGTAGTGAACTAACTTAATACTCTGTGGCTTTTCATTACTTAGCATCGTCAATTTAGAGAACAAACTCGTTTTATAAATACATTTAGAAAGGTTTTAAGAAAGTTTAAGTCCCAAAAGCTTTAAAACTCGTCTAGAAAGAATTATAATATGCCTTAAGGAAATAGTGTTTTAGCTTTCTAGTGGGACGAATTTTTATCAATGGGTATGTGGAGGAACGGGTCTGGTGTACTTACATCACAAAGAAAGGATCCTCCGACCAAGCGAGGTGATCGTGCCTGGTGAGCCAGTGCCCAGGGTGTTGTATATATATTCTAATCGACGCGATAATTGCTCTATCGCGATTCAGGATTAGTAATTACCCCGTATAGTTGTAGCTACACAGCTATACGATGACTCACGTCTTCGTGGTTCAGTATTTCTTCGGTAGATGGCACTGTTGTATGTTTTCGTTGCCCTGTATGTGGAATTTATTTTACTTTCTAAAAATGGCAGATAGAAGTTGTCAACCTTATTAAAATCCTTAACTAACAACTATTTTGATTAAAATTAAAAATGAGTGTTTTCTACTCGACCATGCCGTGGTCGAGTAGAAAACACTCATTTTTAATTTTAAGCGATATGTTTGTATGTTTTTTTTTTTTTTTTTTTTTTGTGAGGTCTTTATATTTGACCTCGCCACTTTCCCCCGTCCGTAAGACAGGATCTTTTGCAGCAACTAGTCTATATATACTAACTTTCTTACAATTATTTAATTGGGTGTGTACCCAATTATGTTATTTTGATATATTTACATTATTTATATTTTCATATTATGTTAATTATAGTCTTTTATTTTATAATACTATATATATTTTTATAAAATCTGTCATTAATTGAATCTATTTGCTATTTTTTATTCTAAGCTTTATGTTATCTATTTTTAAAAAAGCTTCTTTGTTTTGCTTATTTGATAATTGTTTATCTTAATAAATTATTTACATTTAAATTAATATGTATTTACAATTTTTACAACAAATAGTATAGTAATAAATAGTATTAAATAGTATAATTTTTACAATCAATAGTATAGTTATAATTAGTATTAATAGTATTAAATAGTACGATTTTTATAATAAATAGTATAATAAATGGGTTGTGTATATATATATATTAGTAGGTGGGCAGTTTGACTAGTTGATACTGTCTTTGTATGTTACTTGTATATTATTCGGCAGTGGGTATGATATTTTATTTATATTTATTATCTAATTTTCCTAGGTTATGTCTGTCTGTCTGTCTTTTCACCAAGACGCCCCACCATGATGTTGTATTCCAATAACGTCATATTTATGACTCGTGTATTGTAGTGTTGTGTGTCTAGCGCTAGTGTTCATGTTTGTGTTTAGTTTATATAACTCCCTATCTTGTCAACAGTATATTTATATTCAAAAATATATATAACTGTTGACACTTCCGTATAAACTATTTTGTATTGTAAGTGTTAAATGTTGTATGCATGTTTTGATGTATTCTTATATATAATCATTATATATTTTATACATCAGTGTCTATGTATGTGTATATGTGTGTGTGTCTCTGTGCTGTGTATGTGTAATGTGGGTGGGTAGTCATAAATATGACGTGTTGGACCTGGCCAAGTAATCCCATTTTTGGCGGGTTTGGCATTCGGCGCTGAAGGCGTTATGGCCGACGTTCTTCAGCCCAGAGTGCGCACAGTTGCAGCAGCGCGGTCCGATTCCTGCAGAGTGTTCAGGACACTTCTCGCGTAAATGCGGACCACCGCAGTGGCTGCACCTGTCCACACTCTCGGTGCAGAACTTACGACCGTGGCCGAATGCCAGGCACTTTGTACATTGGACAACCGGGGACTGGTCCTCCACTCTGACCCTTTGCAGGTCAAGGTAAAGGGTTCCAGCCCCGGTCATCCTCTGCCATACTTTTGGCTTAACCTGTAGTATAATGTGGGACGTCTCGGGATTCCTAGTTCTCTTTTTGTATTTTATTCTTAGTTCCTTGTCTTCTTGTGGTAGCCCCATGAAGACCTCAGCGTTTTGGGTGTAAAGTGCCCTGATCACGTCTTCATCGTCCCCATCGACGAAAACGTCTTTGAGGACGACGAGCGGATCCTTGTTCTTCATGGGCGCTACCACAAGCCCACTGCCACTGCTTTCAATCCTCTCTCTCACTCTATCGCGTTCCCCTTCGGTGTCGCAACCCAGTATTACTGTTCGATTTTTGGCTTTCCTGGCCTTACTGATTTTTAGGCCGGTACCCCTGGCGTCGACCGCCTTTTTCACCCTGGCGAGCACCCCCTCGGCAGTCTCAAGACTGTCCGTGGAGGTGACCGTCACCGAGTGAAGCGGCGGTCGGCGCCCGGGTCCGGCTGCTGCGGCTCTGGCGTAAGTCATGGGGGGGACCGGGGCCGGGAGGCTTTCGGGCTTTTGTAATTTGATCGCCTCACCGATCGCCTCACCGATGTGGGACTTGGTCTCTACAACCAAGTCCCGAGCGACAGTCCCGACCAGGTCTTCGAGCTGGGACTGCGCTCGCACCACGATCCCCTCCATTGCCACATCAATATCGACTTGGGTGGACTCTATCTTTTCGTGGATTTTGTTGATTATCTCGACGCTCTGCTCCTCCATTTTTTCCTCAGCGTCGCCTATTCTATATTTTAATTTATAAAAAGAAAGGTCGATAATCTCGCGGATAGAGTCCTCCATCTCCTCAAGTCTGGCCAGGATTTTGTCCTCTTGTGGGAGGGGAGCGGCCTCCTGCACTGGGTTTGCGACCACCGTAGTCGCGCTTGCCACCTCAGACACCTTCTCCTCCAGGCACTTTATGCGCCTGCTCAACTCGAAGAGTACTCGGAGACCCTTATCCGAAGCTGACTCCAGGAAGGCTTTAATGTCCTTCCGCATTTGCGGGTATTGCGCACACTTCGAGGGGATCTCCTCGAAGGTGGTCATTACCTCCTGGAGTAGAAGGTCACTCGACTGGCTAGCGTAGGTTATGTTTGTATGTTCCACCGTAGTGCCTGAAGCTCTAAGCCGAAACGAAAGGGGATACATAATTATTTTTTATTAGAAAGCTTCAACTTTCTTGGCTTTTGGTTTTTCAACTTTTCTTATTAGGTAGTCGGGTTCTCTTTTTTAAAACTTTGTCGAAACATCTGAAACAAAACGCCAACTTATCCCAAATTAAGCAAAGCCTGTACTACTGTACTAGAAACTGATATAAATACTTTTAGTATACTTTTTTTGCAAATGCATACATATCATACGTAGAAAGCACTCAAACTCCCAAATAAATATTTGCAGAGCGTACAAACATTTACATACATCAAAAGCTATCGCAAAAGCTACCAATACACCACCGATGCCCTCATTTTATTTTTTAGGCACTTTTATATTTTGGAGGACTATCTAGTGCTTTTTCAGTTTAAGCCTACCAAAGTGACTCTACTCTGCCTTATGGAAAGCATTAGTAGAGTTTAGGAGTGGGGGGTCTAGCAGCAGGGTGACCGATAGAATGGCGGCCTGGTGAGATGTTTCTGCGTCATTCTCCCTCGAGCCGGCCCATTCGTGCTGAAATCATACTCTAGCTCTATTTATATCTACTAATTATGATATTCAGTAGACATGTTAACACGTCTTAGTTTACACTATTGCAAAAATAGAACGAAGGTGTCTACTGTCTTTATAAGCATGTGTGTTGTGGAAAGCTACATTGTGCTACATGTAGACTTACAAGCTAGTTCCAAGCCAGCAAAAAGTTCTTAATGACTTTCTCTACGTTCATACAACGGTTTTTGTAACGCTCTGTATCTCTCCGCAGGGTTTTGTACTCCAAAATGAAAACACACATTTAATTAATTAGCTTTTGGATCTGACTCCGCTCGCGTTTATGTCGGATTCTGTAAAATGATATAACTTTTTTGTTTGTCAATCTTTTGAAATAAAACAATCGCTGAATGTTGAATGGTGTAAGGTTATTTTTTACAAAATAGGCATGTTTTTGTGACGACGCTGACGCAGACTTGTTTTTCTCACAACTCACAGTTTCAAAGTCGGTGCCCCTTTTTTTTTTTTTTTTTTTTTTTCCGTGCGGAAATCCCCCCGGATACCACCGTTGATGGTTATGTCGGACTCGAACCGACTAAAACCGCACGCCGCCTCGGGTACTATAAGCCGAGGAACCAGGTGTACCCTCGAAAGGAAGTCCCTGGTACCCCGACGTACCTCGGGCCATCCACGGCTTGCAGATGACCCTCTCTTGTGTGGAAACCCCAAGTTCCAGAAGTCTGAAAGAGGGCGCGGGCGCTTCGTAGCACTCGCGCCGCCACCCTGGCCTGCTTCAGCTAGGGTAACAGGTGGCCTCACCTGTCACCCCCAGGCTTGCGCTTATGGAGGACGGAGATCGTTTGACGATCTCCGGCGCCTGAGTCGTCTGCGGTACCTGGCCCGTTCCCGGGCCTGGCGGACCGGGAGGGTGCTAAGCCTCTCCCGGTCCCGCTCCGCCATCTCCTTCGCAAGCATGACTTGCTCACAGAAGGAGACAGCGGAGTTCCACGCACTCTCGCTCCGTATCATGGCAGCAATCATGTTACGGAGCGAGAGAATCCCCACTCCGATGGCCGCCACGAGGTCACGCCTCTGCTCCACCCACGCTGGACATTCGGCTAACGTGTAGAGCGCCGTATCCACGGTTTGGCCACCGCAATGGTGGCACTCAGGCGTTGGCTCTTTTCCGATTAGACACAGGTAATCTCCGAAGCACCCCTTTCCAGTGATCACCTGTGTCAGTACCGACTGACACAGGTGATCACTGGAAAGGGGTACTTCATACCGATGAGAGGCTGCCGTGATGCCTCTCGAGCCAATCCTCCATAACGGGTCTTACCGCCGCAATAATGGCGTGCCCAGCGCTTGGTTGCCCAAGTCGTTCTCTCCACTCCTCTACGAGGACCTGGTGGAGTTGGGATCTCTGATCCTCGATTTCTCGAGGTTCAGGACCCCCACCCAACTCCCGCACCTCCTTGCGCCACTGATAAAGAGCTGCAAGGGCTCTCGCCTCCAGGTCCCATGGTGGAGTTCCGGCCAGGAGACTTGCTGCCTCAAAGGAGATCGTGAAAGTCGGTGCCCCTCATAACTTAAAAACTACAACACCGATCCCTTTGAAATTATGAACACTAAATTTGAACATAATTGATGCGGTAACGCGTAGATTGTTTTACAAATTGTTAATAATTTTATTTTACAATAACAAATTAGCCGATTTTTCCCTTCAAACTTTCGTTTTTGCATGTCAGTTTTTTTTTATATTTATTTATTTTCCAAACAATATTTGTACGAAATCAACTTACAACATACAAAACATTTCTACAGAAGATCTAGCACCAAGTTATGAGGGGCACCGCAATTCTACTTTTTTCCGAGACACGTCCGAATAGTTGCTGCCATTGCCATATTTTTTAATATTTGAAAATTTAAATATATATTCTCCGAATGTCAGATTTTACTGTACCATTAGTTTTAACTGCGTCGTCACAAAAAAATCAAATTAACCTTACCCCCCCCTTAAGCCACTTCCGAGATTAGCACGCACAAACACATAGAAAAATAGCTAAACAAACAAATAGACCAAAAATGTTGAATCTTGATGTTTTGAGATTTATTACTTCCAGAATAGCATGGCAGCTTCATTAGTTTTTCTTTGATATCTTTAATCGCATTATCATCGCTTTTATACGATTTTCATTATTATGTCAAAAATTAATTGCGAATTAAGTAAGGTAATTTTAAGTTTGCCGAGAGAGTATCTTCCGACATTATAATGTAGTTGTACAGTTATTAAATACACTTTAATGATGCTAATTTAATAAAGTAATTTGTGGTTATTGTTTTTAGTAGAAAACCGTAAACCTTCTCTTCTTTGTGAGGAAAATGTTTTCAGGTATGTTTCGTTTGGTTGTTAATGATCTTGGGTATTTTGGTTTAACGAGAAAGTTATACCCCATTCCGTTATACTCATCAACAGACATCACACATCGTATTACCGCCTGTGTTAATAGTCTTTCATATAGAAAATGCTGTTAACACAGAAGTACAGTTTTACATAGTTATATAGGCAAAAGTTTCAATTAAAGCTCCAGGTCTATTGTGAAATGAAACAAATTTGAAATGGCGAATCGAGAGAATTATTTTTTCATTAGCAGTGAGACTTTTGAATCATAAATATTTGAACGGTTAATATTTAATCCTGATGTGTATTCCAACAAAGAGCTTGTAATACTCATACGAATTGTATTTTTATTGCAAAGTTTGACGTAGGTAGTACTTTCGAAGAATACTTCTCAATTAACACGAGGAGGCGTGTGCAAGGAACGCGTTTTATTCCTGTGGCTTGTTATTTTAAGTACTTATGTTGTCGGCAATACGCTAAAGATAAATTCGAAAGTTTTAAGTGTAATGCTAATTTAAAAAAAGGAACAGGCTTTCGACCGTTTTATGGACTACCTAAAGAGTTAAACCTGCATTTGTAAACGTACGACGTGTATATTATGATAATAATTCATTTATTTTTTTTGAAACAGCTTACAACTCGGAACAATTGTTAGCAAAAATGTTAACCTCTATTAGGTAAAATATGTCACTATCAAATCAATAGACCAATAGTAAACTTACCAGTAGTAAGCTACTATTTCATCTTCAGCTTATCGCAGTCGTCTGCTGAACAAAAGTCTCACCCATTGCAGGAAAGGGTTCCTCAGTCACCCATAATGGTGCGAAGATTTTAAATCGTATCCAATACATTATTACAATTGTTATGTTTACGTATTAATGCGTTAATTTGGTATGACGTTTTGCAAGTAAGCGCTTTTCAAGTTAAGCCTTTAAAACTCCTGAACTAACAAAGTGATCTAATCCGTTATAGTTTTCCTTTAAAGTTCATTATATGGAACACCATCACGAATTTTTCCAGATTTTATGAGCCAGCCATTTAGCTTTTAGAGGGGGGGGACGCCCTGTTTTTACAAAAAAGTGCCCTTTAAAGTAGAATTTCTCGCAGACGGATACCTAAATCAAAAAATCGTCTTAGAAATCCTTTATTGTTTTCAAAAGACCTATGTATTGATACTCCACACCATGGACTAGCCGAGAAAAAAAAAACATCCCCACTTTCCGTGCGGGGAGGTACCTTAAATAAAAATGTTTTTCATAATTTTATTGTAGCACTTTGTCGACGTAATTACATCACATATTCTTGCAATGTTTCATCTTTCTAGCACTTACCGCTTGGACGGTAAGTTGAGGACGGACGGACGGACATGACGAATCTATAAGGTTCCGAGTCATAAACTATTTATATTGCATTGTAGGTCTCATTGTGTCACCTACCTTTAGCCACTTATGATACTTTGTTTCCCTTGTGATTAGCGTATTGATGTGCTATTGTCTTATAGATATGGAATAACAACATTAAACCTCTTTACCTGTTTTGTTGTTGACTGTGACAATGAGTAGAGGGGCTAGCATTACTGTGTCTCATGAATTAAGTTTGCCACGTTCCTTGAAAGAAGAATAAAGATTCAAATAATTTCTTCCAATCAAATCAGTTTTCCAATCAAATTATTTTTCTGACATAAGTTTCTCTAACTAAAACTATCCTGATAAAAAAGTTGTAGTAAAATTATTTACAAATGTTATGACTTCATAATGAAATTAAAAGTAATTAGCGTGAAGCGTTCTTGGCCAAGTAGCCTTACGTGATTTGAAAAAAATCACCGAGGGTAAGCAACGTCGACGCGGTCAGTACCTAGATGGGTGACCGTTTGTGGCATGATATGTTATAAGCGTTTCCGTGATTCAGTGGTCACGTTAAGCAGTCGGTCCCGGTTGTTATCATGAGATAACAGTCGTGAAACCTAATTTGAGGCTTTCGAACGGTTTAAAAATATCCAACTTCAACAGTGTCTTGGCAGCTTGGGAATGTATGGCCTTAACTTTCTTCTGAGAGATGATCCGAGCCCAGCAGCGGGACGTTATGGGTTGGTGATAAGGATAGACTTAGGTCCAGCAGTGAACTGTTGAAGGCAGTTGACAAAATACTATGCTAAACAGTGATTTCGGGACTTGAAGTATATTTTTTAACGTAACTCAATAGTAATAATTACGTTTTATTTTCAGGAACATCCGATTTCAACTTTTAGAACTTGCAAACCATAACTTATTTCATAAAACAGCCGGGGTCATCCCTGAGCATTACGAATAGGTACATCTGTACGAGTGTATGTTTGTTTAATATCTGAGAGCACATTCTGTCGTGTAATTAATTAGGATTATACTGAGCTGTGCCTCGGTCAGATAAACTTTGTGGGCTGCTTTCAGGGCTGACAAATCGGGGTTAGGGTATTTGGAGTTTTAATACTTGGATTGTGTAGTGGATTACTGGTGGTATAAAAGAGTTAATTGATGCATTTTAAAACTTGGAGTTTTCTTTAAGGTAAATTAAAAAATAAAATAGGATTCAGTATATGAGGGATTAGTTTTATAAATAATTTGGAGTCTTGCTTTGAACACAAAATCTTTCCATAGCAAATTTTCGAAACAGAGAAGATTTACTTTACTCGACTTCGTCAGAAAAAATGTTATATTTGTTGAGTATACATATACATACATATGTATGTATATTTCTCAGGTACGCTCTGTAAATAACGGCTTGATAGAAGAGATATACCGACATACCCTAAATTTATAAATGATATTTTGTAAATGTTAAGTCAACATATTTATGCAATCGATTTTTTTATTATTTTGTTGTAACTCCTAAATATAACTTTGGAAACATGTAAATACTATCTGACGAAGAAATATTTTTTGTTTCTGCATCGGGCACTGAAAGTTTTGGATCCGATTGGTAAAACACACACAAAATTATCATCCAATTTCACCGGTTAGCCGGAGCTCGTCAGGCATGATAACCTCGCCTGGTTGGAGAATTCAATCTTTATATTGGAGAGACATAACACGTGTAACCACGTAGATTTGTATAATTTGATTTGTTTTTGTCTGAAGTCATATTTATTATCCACAATAATTTTATAAGTTTGAACGTAACATCGTCTATTGGTCTATATATCTGTTTGTCCGTCTGTTACACGTTTATGACTAAACCGCTGTAGCAATTTCCATACAATTTAGGAGATACTTTGATTCTTGAGGAAGGATATAGGCTACTGTTCACCGCTATAGTAGTACAGTCATTTGGTGCTAAAAATGATGTTAATTGGAAACTTTTTCAGAAGTTTTGAAAGTTGGTAATTTTACAGATTTCGATGTGCTCTTTGCATATTTTCAAAAGCTCATCATTTGTTGAAAGCAAATGTATTAAAGCAATAGAATTCGTTTTCTTTTTTTTTAATAAAATGTATAGGATTATAAATTATAGATAGGCTCACAATTTTTTGTTAAAAGTTTGTGAACTTGACATCTATAACCGAACTAATATAGTCTGTATAACGGTCTTTGTTTAATAATTATCAAAGTAATGCATGACTAAGTAACTTATTAGTTTTTTTTCTATTCTTCACGAATGAAACAAAATAACGAAAGGTATAGTACAAGGGAAGAGTTTGGAAGTACCCAAAGAAAAAATATTTTATTAGAACAATTTCAAAGAATAACATTTCTTTAAATATATTTCATTTTCTTTTTGTACTTTCTTTCGTCTTTTAATGAGGCAAGCTTAAAAAACTGTATAGAGCAGGTACACGTTGTTGCATAACTTTTAAAAGTTTTCTTATTATAGCAAGAGTTAGCAAAACTACTGCAAGGTATCTAGCCTTTAAGAAGCAAGTATGTCACTTAAAGTTTTAATATTCTATACTGTAGAGACAGAATGTAGGTGCATTTTACAACATTTAATGCAGCGTTCTTTTAAAAAGTATTCTTTACTTTATTAAATTATTTTTTTATTAGGCCCCCAACTTTGAGTAAATTGTAAGGGAATCATTAGCTCACTGCGTGTAAATAGCAATATAAGTAAATATACTTTAGTTACAAGAATCAGTTTAACAAATGAAACAGTTTAACAAAAAAAACTGCAAGCATAAACTTCAATACATTTTGTTTTCTCACTCATGTACAACATTATGAGTAAATATATTGTACTAATATAGTGATTTAATAAATGGCTTTAGAAATTAGCTACGGAAAAAAAAACAACCATAACTTAACACACGGTTAGTGATGGATCTAGAATGATCAAACTAGACAAAATTGTAAATTCATACTAATATCATAAAGTGTTTTTGACATTTTCTTATGAAATTCCTAATAGCAGCCCAAAGTTAGAAGTTTGGCGGTGATTTACGCCCGTGCCTCGGAGAGCACCGAAAGCCGTCGGTCCCGGTTGTCATGAACATCTATGGCAATCGTTATTGGGAAGTCAGTGCCCTCAAATATACTGACAACTAGTTCAATCTTCGAATTTCAGTTCTCCCTTAGGGTTGCGGAGGTCCGATGCCAGTCGCTCCGTGGAAAACTGAAATTCAGGTAAAACCGGCTGAACTAGTAGCCGACCCCAAATAAACTTGGGAATAAAGGCTCGGAAGATGATGTTCATAATTTCGAAAGTATCTCTGTCTGTCTGTTACGCTTTCATGGCTTTCGGAGATACTTTTATAAAGACGTAAGATACTTTGTAAAGAGTACTTTGACACAAAGATCAAGAATCAATGACAATCGCTACTACGATAACCGAAATACATGACAGGTGGAGCCGCGGGAAAATGCTAGTAAGACATATAAAAGTACTTAAGTCTTCTATTTAATTCAATATGATTCTTAAAATAGAATACAAACACCAAAAGGGTATTCCTTGAATGTATTTGTTGGTTAATTCTGTAAACATTATATAAAACATATGACGAGGATTTAGCCATTTGTCGACCAAAATCAGCTTTTGTGAGCTACCTTTATAATCGGGTTTCTCTACTTAAATTGTCTAAGGGTCGGTCAGCCCTAACCATGTGCCACCACCCTTAAATCATTCCGGTACTTAAATATTACCTAATCCTTCCCGCGTTGGACCCATTTCTCTCTGATTGTGGTTGTGTAAGATTACTGATAAATTAAAGAACACTTTCATTACAGATTATTTTGTAAAATGAATGTAAAAGATCAGGAACGTGATCCGTAAGTTTAATTTTAATGATATATATCTTAATGTCGTTGTTCCTTGTATACGTTTCAATTATTTTTAGATTATCATCTAACGGTTTCATTTTGAAACTAAAGTTGTAAGTTAATTAGCCATTCTGTTCCATTATGATCATAATGTTTTGAAATAATCTTAGTAGTTCTGTGGATAACAAGACCATTAAATTGGCCTCTTGTTATGTAAACATCACAGTTTAGTGAATCTATAAGTGAGTTTCAAAACTTGATAAGTTTTATGTCTTATTGTTAATGATGAATACAAGATTTAAACCATTACTTGTTTTACACTGCGACTATGTATGTCGATGTCGTTTTTATCAACTAATTTTCTTTTGGAATTAAATATAGCCTTTTTTGTTTTTGCAGACAATCTATCTCGGTGTCGAAAAAAAACATGTTGAACAAAATCTTAGTATCAATGTATTTTTGCAAATATAAATAGAAAAACATAAAACATTTTTATTTATGTTGTGTAAAAATTTTTCCCCTTCTATTTATGGAATGTTTAAAAAAAATTACAGTATCAACTTTTCAGCTCTGTCGGCCGATATTGAAGAAAATGAACTAGCGAAAGAAGTCGATTATTGAACTTGGCAACGAAAATGACTGACGGAGACACAAATGAGTCAGTATCATAAAATTTAACGTGACACCCAACACCGCCGATAGTGTCGATAGCAAAAGAAAGCGCCCATAAAGAGAATTGATGAACGTACCACGGCGTAATGTCATACTGATGTTGTTCGGTTGGTGTACTGCGGCTTATATTGATTTAGAATCGAATATTAGATGGCCTGTCACAAATAAAGATACAGATCGTATTGATAACATTTGTAATGAGATATTTCTCAGCTCTCTCTGACGAAAGCGATGAACATTAAATGACACTCTAGTCACTTCATATTATGGTTTAGAAGTTCGTTCTGTTAAACCATTTAATCAGGTAACAACAAAGTGCTTGTAGTTTTGTGATATTTTATTTCAAAATTTCACAAATACATATTCTTTGTCCTAACAACTGGTTTGGGCTAATTTGACAGAGGGTAACGCTTGCGTGTGGATACTTATTCTCTACCATATTGCTTAATAGTTGTGCCGCCCATCTTTAGCAAGTTTTCATCACCGTAATTTAACAAGTTCTTAACGCACTATATCTTTGCAATGGGCAATACAACAATAGGTAGCACTTCATACTTTTAGATTGTTGAATTTAGGCTTCTATAGTTTTAATTAGAAAAAGTATTTAGTAGTACTCTAAATTTAGAGTTAATTGAGGTTCAAATTATAGACAACCGAATCTAAACCAATGTCTTAAAAAAAATAGATTTATTCTTAACTCAAAAACTGTAGATAAGATATACAAGAGCTATGTAACTAAATTATAAAATACTATTCACATTTATACATTAAATACGGTCATAAAACACTTTACTTACTAACTATTATAAAAATAATCTATGAATAAAAACAATCTGCACAACAAATTTAAAGAAACAAAGAAAAACTACTCTTAATTTCCAAATCACACAAATTTCTTTGCCAAATTTGAATCATCATCGTCATAATTAGCCTATTGCAGACCTGAAATAAACATAGGTCTTTCTACGCCGCATTGATCGATTAATTAATTTTGAATACATTCTTGCATTTTATTAGGAACGTTTGATGTTTAGAAGTTTTTTATTAGATGGCACATATTTGCTTCAATAGGCTCATATTGTTATGAGCTTATTTATTAGGTATTCACACATAGGCGACTCTGCATTTGCAGCAGACTGGAACTTCGAAAGGTTTTTGGATAACGACATTTTTTTCAACATCGTACACGTATAAAGTACGGGTAGCTGTAGTAGGAATGCAGGTTGAACGCATATCGAATGAACCTACACCCAAGTCCTGGAAGCATTGCACTTGACTGTCCACTTTAATGTGTTTATACCTGTTGCAACAAACAAAAACATCTTTATTAATATTACTTCATAGCTGTAACTGGTAAGATTACGAATTGGTACTCCCTAGTAAAGTATCATAAAACTTTATTTCAATTTCTAAGTTTCACAATTTTTGCATAAAAATGGTTTTCATAAAGGTAATTTTTATATGTTTTGTAAATAATGCGAAAAAGTTTAATAAAATACAATTTGATATTATTTAAAAAAGATAAATATATATAAATTAAATATGGATTGTAAGAAAACTTTGATGAATACATCTAAAATATTCAACATATTTCGTTTAAAATATATAGAAACGTTCATTTTTTTTTTCAATTGATATTGTTAATACTGTTTTGCAGATGAAATATATATCTTTTAAATTTTGTACTTACGCGCAAACAACGCTCTCAACATGTTGTTGGAAAAGCTTGGTCTGCACGATGATTTCGGTTTTGGTGTTGTTTTCACCACGGTAATACACATACCACGGCTCAGTCTGAAATAGAAGATTAGATTATATATTAAAGTTTCTACCTATACGAAATAGCATCTAACTATATTTTCTAAAAAGTACTGAAACATTTCAGAGATCAATCATTCACTACATTAAATTGCGGAATGGCAAATAAAAATCCGCAAGGCTTTGAAATATTAGAATTTTTTTACTTTTACAAATCTCTAAGATATGATTAAACGCAATAAAAATAATCACCTTGGTTTCGTACGGGCAGTTATGCCAATCGCTCTTAGGAGACAGCTTTGGTGGCTCAAGATGGGTTTCTGGTCCGTTTCTGTCGGCATATTCCTGTAGTAATAAAAATATTGAGTATAACTGTATATGTATAACTTTTTAAGCTGTTTGTTGTTAACAAACAGCTTAAAAAGTATATTCAATCACTTATTATCTTCCTGATATTGTTAATTATCTCTGAAGTGTAATACATAGCGTAATTGTGTTGCAGTATTGAAAGTGTAAATTAAGAAGCATTTTATGATTCTGGTTAATATTAAAAAAAATCCAAGGGTCATTTAATAAAAACTTTAATAGAAATTACATGTTGAAAGTAACGTTTCACGAACCTTTACGAGAACCTCTGGCAAAATGCTGTTTATCTTCTCTTCGAATAGATCATAACCTTCAGGTTTGGTAGCACAAAACCGCTTTCCGATACACTCATTAGGAGTTTTGAGAACCTCGTCCGTATCTGTAAAATGTATTGACTTTTTTTAAACCATTGTTGAAATAAACTTTATATCTACAGCACAATTCTGATATAATTAATTTCAATTTTAGACAACTTTAAATGTTTGGGCAAATATTAGTGATACGATAACAAGATTCTTACCACTAGTTGGAGCAGCACAGCTTGTCACTACGAAGAGAGTTACCTGTCAAATAAAATACATCAATAAATATATTGCCTAAGCTCAAACTAAATCCTTTTTGCTTATAAATTTCAGAACTTTATGAGCTTCAATTAGATAGGTATATCAACTTTGTACCTAAACAACAGTTACTTTGTGATTTTATAATTTAAAACAATTAATCATAGATTTAATTTATATTTTAGATTATGTAAAATATAGGTTTTCGGTTCGATACCTATATTTTATATATATTTTTTATATTCTATTTGGAAAATTCAAAACGATATTCCAAAGTTACACACTCACCGCTAAGAAAACACTTTTAAAGACGGCCATTTGGATTCACTTTATTTTCACACTAGATTAAACAACAAAATATTTCGATTTATTGCGACAGAACCAATTAAATAATGATTGATTGTGTTAGCTTCAGCTGCATGTAATGTAGCTAGAGATGTTATTTCTCTTAACTGGCCTTTACAACATTAATGACAATTATTGCGGTACACGACCTTATAAAGAACATTCAGTTTTCCTCATTATGACGCGGGAATCCCGTTTGTTGAACTGGATCGACTATTTTATACGAAACATATTTACGCTGTGATGAATACACATCTCTTTTTACTACGTCACAAGACCGGGCGAAAACATGTTTTGAGAAATTTATGTTACGTATTCAGACTAATATTGATCAGAGGTTGCATCATTTAAAGTAACAAAGCACTCTACTTAGTGTAGTAACCTGTTTCTACATATTTATTTTGCTTCAGGCACATCTTAATCATCATCATCATCATCATCATCAACAGCCTCTGTTGGAGGCTGTTGATGATGATGATGATGTACAAGTACTAATGTTTGTAAAAAATATATAATATTTATCTTATAAATCATCATCGTCATCATCAACAGCCTTTAACAGTCCACTGCTGGACATAGGCCTCTCCTTAGAAAGGAGGTTTTGGCCTACTATACCACGCTGGCCAGACGGGTTGGTATAGGGTTGGTTTCAAGTTTTCCTTCTCTTTGCATTGATGTTGTCTTGCATAGTTTATCCCTTAGTCGCCTTTTACAACATCCGCAGGATGAATAAGGGTGGTGACACTCTGTATTCTTAATCTGTCACCACACGGACGTTCATTCTTTTTTTGAATTGATTTGATGTTTATTATCTCTTGCAGTATTCTGTGACGGTTCACAGAATATTACCCCAACAAACGAGTCAGTCAGAACTTTAACTGGTTTGTTGTGTAGAAAGTGTGCTCTAATGGACACAAGATTGGTAGTGAATCGCAATAGCTCCGACCGCTAGATAGATGAACGACTAGACAGGAAGGTATCAGATAGTGGTGAGATTTTTATTGATGATGACCATAAGAGCAACGATTGTTAAACTATAGCCGCCTCATTGCTCAATACCTATATCTGAAGTCACTTGTAAACGGGCTTCAAAGAGAAAGAAAACTTGACCCTTAAACCCGGTCAGCGTGTTATAGTACATTAGTGTCCTTTTTTAGAACAGTTTTATGTCTAGCTCTTCGCCTTCGTCCTAGCCTTTTTTCTAACAATTATTTGGAGTCGGCTACTAGTTCAACAGGTTTTACCTGAATATCAGTTTTCAATTTATTATCAGTAATATGTCAAGCTGTGGACTAGTATAGGTTGTTGATGATAATATGAGCATGTCAACTCGCTACCGCGGTCCGGGGGAAAGGGATGTTGATGAACTAGCTACTTGTCGTTGTGAGCTTGCTCCCCTTTACATTGTTGTTTCAATTTATTTTCAGAAATTACTTTTACTAAAAACTTGGTTAAGTTGGTTAATTTTGATTACGAGTTGGTAAATTTTAGGTGTTATTGGAAAATAACACATGTATACCTGAAATACACATACTTATCCGCGATAATGTATTAACTGAATATTCCAATGAAGTGGCCAGGAGGGGGGAGTTATAGTATAACCTAACGTTTTCCATTATAACGTAGGTACGCATTACGAGTGTGGTTTAGCGATTGTTGATGTCATATGCGTATGTATTATTTTACAAACATACCTATGTTTACTACGACACTGGGATTTACATTACGTAACAATTAAATAATAACTAACATTACAGTGCTGAACAAACTGTTTTTAAATACTGTTTCGAATTGCATCATTCATTATATTCATTTTATTTCATCAGAAGTCAGTAGTAGTTCGTCAGAAGTAAAAGCGAGCCGAGTAGCTGAGAGCATAGATGAGATTTTTTCGTGATTCGGAGGTCACGTTAGGCATTCGGTCTCGGTTGTTATCATAAGATAGCAGTCGTGAAGCTTAGTTGGAGGTCTTCGGGCGACTTAAATACATCTCACAGCAAGATTACGTAGCCACAACGTGAATTACCAGTTCCAAACTCGCAGTCGACTAGCGTGGGGACGTATGGCCTTTACCCTCTCTTGAGAAGAGACTCAAGCCCAGCTGTGGGACATTATGGGTTGTTGATTGATTAACAGTAATAAAAAAATGATTGCACGAAATGTAAAAAAAAATCTTCTAAGAGCTTAAGGTTACACATGTCCTTGTATATATCGCCTGCTAAGGTAATGCCACTCTGCCTGATGAAAGCATGAGTAGAATCCAAAAGTGGGGCCACCACACTCACTGCGAATGCAGTCAGTATAGCGACCCACACTATGGTAGCCCCGCTTAAAAAATACGGGATTCTAGTAGGAAGGAAACCCGTAAACAATTTTATCTGCTAGGTACAGGAAGGAAGAGCTGATCCGTTTAGTTCTAGTGCGTATTTCTTTCACCGTATGTACTACTACGTATGTTGATATACATAGGGATAATATGTACATATGTATTTACAAATAATGTATGTTTATGAATTTCTATGAGTTGTTTTGTATCCATAATGCAAGCTCTACTTAGTTTGGGACTAGATGGCGTTGTGTGAAAGATGTCCAAAATCTTTATTAATTATTATTATACTAGTAGGTGTACAGATCTGTGCGCAGACACATCAACAACATATTTTTCGACGTTAGTTATACATGACATCAATGAGTGAATATGTACTTAAGTATCTTATTTAATCCATATTGTACCTTTTTATTTTTTGATAATTCGCTAAGTAATCTGTACAAGTAATTAAAATTGAAGCGTCTAATAAAAGGTCTATTAATTTGTTCATTATTTTTGAGGGGATCCCCTAGTGCTCCTAGCTCCTAGCTAACCGCAGAAGCAATGTAATAAATTCCCAGAGATAAATCAAAGGGGGCATACCAGAATATGCCGTTGCATTCATATTAAGATGACGTCAAATTGTGTTGTGTGTTATACTTACATATACACTCGGTTCCAAAAATAACGGGTCAGTCACATAAACCCGAATATCTCCCGAACTACGTATGCCATCCTAATGAAACGAAGACTGTTCAATTGAGAATTTAATTATACAGATAAAAAATAAAATAAAACTTAGTTACACCCACAATATTAATCTTAAATTAAAAAAAAACTAAAGTAGTCATATTTTTCTTAAGATTACATTTTTTTTATGATTGTTTTTTTGCTGTTTTTCATCACTGGAGGCTTCATCACGTGGAGGCAATACAAAGTATTAAATGAAGAAAGTAAGGATTAGGATGGCATACGTAGTTCGGGAGATATTCGGGTTTATGTGACTGACCCGTTATTGGTTTATGTGACTGACCCGTTATTTTTGGAACCGGCTATATTTACTAAAAAAGTTTTTACCCGTGGTCAATCGGCATTTTTATTAATGCTAAGTAGGTAAATTCCTTTTAGTTTAATTTTTAAAACAATATATGAGTCGTAATCCTGAAAATTGATTGTGCATCTTTTGATTTTTTTATTACTGAATTAAAAAAAGAGGAATAATTTAAGTCAAGGTCGTAGAGTCACGTTGATTTCAATATGAATGGGCCGACTCGACCGGGGCGATACTACATAGAATATAGCACAGAAGATCGACCTAAAAATGACGTTCGTGCTGTTGTCGAGTGCGTATAGTTCATGAGCATCTGACTAGGCCGCCATAGTGTGAATCACCATGTTGCAATGTGTGCACTCACAATGAGGATGGAGACCAGCACTCTTGGATTCTGCTCATGCTTTCCGCTAGGCAGAGTAGAGACACTTTGCTTTGCTCATATAAAAAATAAACAATTAAAATCTGAAGCCCAAATCGCTCATAGCGTTTGCTTACGCTCGGCGATAGTTTCCAATCACCGAGGGTAAGCAACGGTAGCGTGGTCTGTACCTAGATGGGTGACCGTTTGTGGCATGAGCTTATCCGTGATTCGGAGGTCACGTTAAGCAGTTGATCCCGGTTGATAACAGTCGTAACGCGTAGTTGGAGGCCTCCGGGTGGCTTAAAAACATCTAACGGTAAGATTACGTAGCCACAACGTTACTTACCAGTCCCCAACTTACACTATGCCAGCGTGGGGACGTATGACCTTAACTCTCTCTTGGGAGGAGAACCGAACCCAGCATTGAGATGTTATGGGTTGTTGATGCAAGCCCAAAATTAATCAGAGTGGCGTGCAATGGGAGAAGGCTATGCCCAGCAGTCGACTGCAATTACTGATGTGACACTTTGGCATTATACATTAAACGTAGGATCTAGTATCGTTAGGCAAGGCAAGGGCAAGTTACATGGACGCAGTATATTCATCACCATATCAAGGTTTATGTGTGTATTTTTTTATTATTATTTGGTGCTTGATAAAAGAACAAATGCACAAGCAAACTCTGAAATAGCTTCTTCAAAGGCATACATCCAACTATGTACTTGAAGGATGTTTTGCCGAGTAGATAAAATATGGTAAGCAGCTACTAGTATTAGTGAGAATTAGACTAGTATTAGTGTCAATTAGACTAGTATTAGTTCGAATTTGAATTGTATTAGTGTGAATTAGACTAGTATTAGTACGAATTTGAATTGTATTAGTGTGAATTAGACTAGTATTAGTTCGAATTTGAATTGTATTAGTGTGAATTAGACTAGTATTAGTTTTATATGACCAGTATTAGTGTAATTCTTCAGAACACACCCCATGATACAAGCGGTATGTGGAGTAAAACTATATTTTTACGTAACGCCAAAGGGCAAAATAAATTTGGCAATATTTTGACAGTCAACTATTTGAGTCGTTTTCCGTTAGATTTGATCTTGTAGTTTAAAATTTGCCATAATAAATACTGATACTAATGTCAACACATGATGAATTTTACACGAGTTTTTGCTCTATTTCTTGGTACAAAAGAGTTTTTGTTACATGTTGACTTAAGCATATCATACATCAAAAGCCCAATAAGCATGACAGGCTACATAAATCCAAAATGTTGTGAAACCATATTGTTTTAATATGGTAAGTTAAGAAATCTTATTCACGAGAATATTGTGAGCTGCGAAATGTATAAAGATGTGAAAAGCGGTGTCTTTGACCTGTAAAGGAAACACAAGTAACGACACAGTTGTAATCAAAACCCATTTAAGGCTTCATGTCTCATAATTAAAAGGACGGAGCCCTTGTCTGGTTTTATTCATGGCAATTTCGTATGATGTATACTTGGTAAGAGCTGCTCTGAGTTGAGAATGATAAGCGATGACCTAGGCCTTTAAAAGTATTTATTGAAAGATTTAATGGTGGAAAGCAGGGATGTAACAGAGGTAATTTTATCGGAACCGAAGTCTGAGTCGGAGTTTCTAAATTTGGTTTATCGGAGTCGGAAGCGGAGGCGGAGGCAGCGTCAAAAGTGATGGCAGGAGAGAGATTTTAGCCTTTTAAATCCTTCAATTTTGCCATGCTGATTATATATATAATCGTATATATCGTATATATATCGTATATATAAACCATAGGTAGTAGAGCCACGCTGATTTCAGCACGAATGGGCCGGCTCGACCCGGCCAGTACTATCCTCACACAGAAGACCATCCTAATAATGACAGCATTCTTGCTGTCGTATTTCGTTGGTGAGTGTGAGACCGGAGGCCCAATCATTCTGCATCATTCTCCAGCCCTTCGAAGGCCAGGAGAATAATGCAGAATAATCAAACCAGGCTGCCATGGTAGGGGTCGCCATGCTACATTGTCTACCCTCACAATAAGCATGGTGACCCCTACTCCTGGATTCTACTCATGCTTTCCATCAGGCAGAGTAGAGTCACTTTGGCAGGCTTAAATATTAAAAAAAAAAAAAAAAAAAACGAAAAAAAAAAAAAAAAACTCTGGCAGACATAATAAATACACATTCAAACTTAGTTCGGTCCGAATGTCTGTTGTAAATGAGATCTTCTCAAATTGTGTGAGCAAATCCTTAATGATTAATTATGTACTATACAGGGTGAATTTTTGAGACGGGACAGTAAGTACCTTAACCGTTATAGTTACGGGAAAACGCTTTTAGGAGACTATCCATAATTTTTCAAGACATTCTGAACTGCATTTACAGATTTTGGAAAAAATGTACAGCCAGCAAGAAAATGGTCATTTTAAACAAAAACTTTTTTTGATGCCAATCGATCCTGTTTCTTATAAGGATCAAAAGTCTCTTCTAGACCGACTGAGGTTTGAGTACTAGAAATGTCAGAAATCGCAAAAAACTTTTCCCATACATTTGTACGGGAATAAATCATTTTAATATGTATTTTATCTTTTTTTTATTCTTTAAGCGTATTTAGTAAATAATAGGAACACGAAATTTGCATTGGCGTGGTACACGAATAAATTTCCACTGCGTCAAGTATCGAGTGGTAATGGTAGAATTTTATGAAGGTACTCTTAATTCTGCCGTGTATAACGACGTCAGAGTTAGAGAATCTCCAAAACCAGTTGGATGAATGGCTCCTGTCAGAATTGCGAAAAGTTTATTTTCAGCAAGATGGCGCTCCGCACAACAGCTGCGTATTTTAGTTTGAATAGGCAGTGCGGGTCACAGTGGATAGGTACACATGGTTCAACCAAGCGGCCACCTCGTAGCCCTGATCTAATGCCTCTCGATATTTTTCTGTGGAGCTACCTAAAAACGAAGTCTCCAAAAAAAATACAACAGTATTCAGGAGCTGAAAGATGCATTAACCAGGATTTTAAATGATATCTATCCAAGAAATTTATCGGCTGCTACTAGCTCAGTACAAAAATGAGTGAACTTATGTATTCGTGAAAAAGGCGGTCGTTTTGAGCAACTTATTTCGTAGATCATCTAAATGTAAGCTATGTTAGTCTATCTCTAAAATACATATTAAAATTATTTATTTCCGTACAAATGTATGGGAAAAGTTTTTTGCGATTTCTGACATTTCTAGTACTCAAACCTCAGTCGGTCCAGTAGAGACTTTTGATCCTTATATGAAACAGGATCGATTGGCATCAAAAAAAGTTTTTGTTTAATATGACCATTTTCTTGCTGGCTATACATTTTTTCCAAAATCGGTAAATGCCGTTCAGAATATTTATAAAAAATATGGATAGTGTTCTAAAAGCGTTTTCCTCTAACTATAACGGTTAAGGTACCTACCCTTACTGTCCCGTCTCAAAAATTCACCCTGTATACATGTAGCGGGGAAAATCCCCCAGCCCCCGCTAATCTTCGATTGTTTTTTCACTTATTGTTAGTTTGTTACGCATGCACATGACGTCGTTATTAGTTTATAATAATTTGTTTTGTATTTTGCGCCTTAATATCAATAAAAGTGATCTGTTTTTGTATTGGACAAAGAAGCCAAAATCAAGTTATATTTAGAACTACTTCCTAGATCGGTCGACGCAGGCCTTCGCTGCTCTTGGTTATGCTTCGACCTCTCCTCGACCTCCAATTTAAAAGTTTCGGAACCGAAGTCGGAACCGAAGATGTAATAATAATAGGAAGTTCTGACTGAACAGAGTCGGAGTCGAAGGTCCGTAACAACCCTAGTGGAAAGTGTGACAAAGTCAAGTAAGCTATTTAAGCAATTTGAATTTTTATTAGAATTTGTCCGTGGGTGCCCACGTGCCTAGTGTTAAAAATAATAATGACCTCGTGTATATTGGCTATCGCGGTAAAAAGTAAACTAAGTCTTTCACCAAGAATCAATGTATTGCATTATTTCACGGTAATCGGCGCAGCAGTTTAGCTGTGACGCAACGTGAAAACGCAACGTAAATACTTAGTTACGTTGTATTTTATAATAGCGATTGACTAGCTTTCACCTGCGGTTCCGCCTGCGAATATGTCAGTTATCGCGGTAAAAAGAAGCCTTTGTCCTTTCTCAGCCTCTAGACTATCTGTGTACCAGATTTCACTTAAATCAGTTCAGTAGTTTGCTGTGAAAGCCGGAGAACAATATAAGTTAGGATATAGAATGGAAATACATAAAATAATTTAACTAAAAATTTTTTATCGCTTACGTTTTCTTTTAACTCCTTTAAGATCCTAAATTCTGAGAACGTAATTTACTTTTCGGTTCTTAGTCGCCTTTTCGTGAGTGTTTGTGTGATTTAATCTACTGCAATGAATCCTCCTGTATACCTCTGTGTTCAAGCACAATGTTTGTCATTATGTCTCCCTCGGGATGCGATAGGGAAGGAGAGGGGTGTCTCTATTATTCCTAATCAGGAATTACATATCGTAAAACGTAAATGGCTATTTGGTTTCCCTGTCAACGTTGTGTGTTTCTCGATTACGTGGAAATAATTATATTATTTCATGTTCACATTTTAGTATGTTTTTTGCTAATATATATAAGCTATCTCGGAGGTCATTTTTGATTCAGGCATTCGTTTGCCGGTTATTCAACTATAAAGAGCATTTTTTTGTTAAAATAGGACGTCCCTCCCCCCTCCAAAAACTAAACAGCGTGCAGTGCAACGGCTTAGATAACTTTGTCAGTTCAGGAGTAAGGTGGCTTGGTTTGTCAAATACGATTGTTTGGAAAACTTCGTACAAAAATAACGAAATAATAAATAATCGTAACAATTAACTATTGGTGTTACGACTGGTGTAAATATGACCTGTTTGACCTATAATGATTTACTAGAAGGGTCCGAGAAATAAAACCACAATTTTAATCTGATTTAGCTTATGTGGCGTATATATACAAAACACATCAAAGTACCTTATCCTACTGCACGAAATGAAACACTAGCGGGATTTAGACGAATGGTGCAACGCCATCTATCGATACATAACACAATAATATTTATACGACATAAATTGTTTTGGTCGTGAACGATTAGACATGATTTACGTGCAATTATGGGTTATTACGGAACCCTATTCTATATACTATTTTTATAATACATATGTATCATTTTGGATTTTTATTTCTATTTTTGTTTCAACTTAATATTGTCCCCCTAAATTTCTAACATTGTAATGGTTGTAAGACTTTTTTACTTTCCAATTATACACAATAAACACATATACAATTCCGTGTGGTGACGGATTAAGAATACAAAGTGTCACCACCCCTATTCATTCCATGGGTGTCGTAAGAGGCGACTATAGGAACAAAATAAGCAGCTAACATCACTGACAAGAGAAGGAAAACTTGAAACAAACATATTACCAACCCGTCTGGCCAGCGTGGTTTAGTAGGCCGAAAGCTCCTTTCAAAGGAGAGGCCTATGTCCAGCAGTGGACTGTTAAAGGCTGTTGATGGTGATGAATTATACACAAACGCAAAATCTCTCAATTACTTCTCGGAACACTGAAAATTAGACTATTATTAAAAAATAAAATAATGACCCTTAATTATTCCATATCCTTATCATTATCCCATAAGAGTTATTTTCTTCTATATTTCTAATTTCTCTGTGTCTTGGCTACGTACCTAATAAGCGATAAAATACAACTATTTTATTACATTCATATGAAATACATTCAGAAAGTATATTCACAGCGAAATAGCTTTGAAAATAAAGATAATGTGAAATTTATCTCATCCTTTGATGCATTAAACCACTATGTATTTATCTTTAATCGTAGCTAAAAGTTGTTCCAGTTTTCATGTTGTCACTTTGGGGATGGTAATATCGATGTCTATTACCATTTCATTATATTTTGAGTGCCTACATATAATATGCTTGATTTATACTAGAGAATATTTTAATATTTAACGTATCAGATTAACATTCGAAAATGAGGATACACCAAATAACCCTTATAGATTCTTCATGTCCGTCATTCAGTCCGCCCGTCCATCCATCCTCGACTTACCGTCCAAACAGTTAGTGCTAGAAAGATGAAACTTTGCATGGATATGTGTTTCTATCACGTTGACAAAGTACTACAACAAAACCATGAAAAATATATTTATTCGGGGTACCTCCTCTACACGCAAAGTGGGGATGTTTTTTTTTTCTTGCGACTACCCCATTGTTTTAGATAAGTCTTTTGAAAAAACATGAATAGGTTGCCAGAATGATTTTTTAATATAGGTATCCGTTTGCGAGTTACTTAACTTTAAAGGATATTTTTATTCAAAACAAGGCACCCCACCCCCTTTAAAAGCTATACGGCTGGCTCGAAAAATCTGAAAAAAATCATGTTAGTAGTCCATAAGTTTAAAGGAAAACTATAGTGGCTTATACAGCTATGTCAGTTCAGAAGTTATACAGGCCTAACTTGTGAAGTACGGTTACTTGGAAAACTTTGTACGAAAATAAACAAAATAATAAGTAAACATAAACAAATATCTATTGAACATGATTTTAATTGCACTCGGTATTTTATATGACTACGGAACTATTCTTTGCGTGAACTGACACGCTCTTGCCCTATTCTAGATTTTCTTTCCAATAAATTTTGTGCAAACATTTCACAATTAAGATATTAAAAAAAATGTCGCGGGCCCAGCAGTCTGACATTATGGGTTGTTGATGATGATGATATTTAAAAGCCAAACTGATAACTTGGTTATTTTTACTGGATTTCATGAAACCTCACACCAAAGCGGAGCTTTCATCGAAAATTATAAAAAATGGCAGCCATGTATCTGTAACATTCAAATACCATTGAATTTAATTTATACAGGAAAATGTAATTAAGTATCTGGCCGAGTGAATAAGAGCCATGCGAGATACAGCGTAACTGATAGAAGGCCCCGTAATTATAAATAATTTGGTTTCCACTCACACCCTGCTGCACGCACCGCTTGTCATGTAAATCCAATATCCAACCTTCATATTTCTGTACCATACATTAATTAACTTCTCTTACATGAACCGGGTATCTTGTACGACTTGTATCGACATGCCCCCTTGTGTCCCAGATGGTGCATAATCTAAACTCCAAATCTGCGCAATGCTCGGCCAGCTAGAACTGAGGCCGGGAGCGTTCAGTGTCCTGTTATAGTAACACGCTACACCACACCCCCATTTGAAACATTTGCATAGAAATTAACCGAGTGTCCGCCTAGCTAACATTTCACACAAAATAAAGCAATATTTTCATGTATCAGACGCCGTGATGTTTTTACTCGTTTAAGTAAATCCTTCTTTACTATCACGCTCCTTTTGGTTATTTTTATCTCAAAAATCTAGGCTATTGGATGAGGGGAGCACAGTCTCGGTTGTTGTGTAGAGCCTTGGGATGTTCTAAGCATAGCAGTGAAAGACTTTAAATAAATTATCTTCTTTTGTAAACAATATATAAACACAGGTTATTAAATTATAAGTTTAGCCTAAAATGACTACTTGAGTCATTTGAAATTATCAATGTATTATTTCGTTTAGCCACAGCCTTGTGAATCAGCATGTAGTCCAAATCTTCAACTCCAAATCTACAACAATAGAGCGAAATGAAATGAAATTATTTTAAATTATTTAAAAAGCGTACTCCCAGCTTGAAGGCTGGTTGTGACTCCTGAGTTGGAGCTCATGAATGGCGGTTTAGTACTGATAGGTCTGCGTTTCTGCCTCCTGTATAATTATAAACAAATACAAAATTATATTAAATATAATAATAATATTAAATATATAATAATATTCTTTGATATGAATTTGGTTAATTTGGAACGAGTTTGACTTTGCCAAGCTACTTGTAAAGATAATTCAATTCTTTTATTAAAAATATGGTCCGCCAAAAAGATATTTATTTCAAACATGATTTACATTAGTATTGCATTTCACAGATTTTCACATGTTTTTTTACTTTAGGTGTCATTTTGTATAAACGAAATTCATTATCACGGTAGTAAACCCACGCTGATTTGAGGACGACTCGACCGGGGCGGTATTACCCTTATACAAAAGTTCAACCTCAAAATCCATCCATCTAACAATTCAATCCAACAATTCCATAGATCAACCATAGAGTGCTAGATCGGAGGCCCATAAAATAGAAACATCCTAATAGGCCACGATAGTGCGGGTCACCATGTCGTATTGTTAGCATTTACAATGAGGATGGTTAACACTACTCTTGAATTCTACTTATGCTTTCCATCAAGCAGAGTAGAGTCACTTTGGCAGGCTAAAGTAAAAAATAATTCGAGTGTAAATATTCAAAGAAACATTAAATATTTTATAAATTGTAAAAAATATTCTTCACATGAATTGAAATTCAAAGCATCGGCTGACAGATATCATTTATAAGCGGGTAAGCAATCGATGCTATCGTAAAATCCCTTTGAATTTTAAAATAGACGAAGAATAATGTAGTCGACTGCACCGATAAGCCTTCGGTAATCAATAACGCTGGCGAAATGTTCATTGATGAACATTTTTTTCGATGTATCTTTAAATTACTAGGTGATGTTAGTAATTTATAGATATATCACTCGCGTCTTAAGGGTATGAAAATAGATGTTAGCCGATTCTCAGACCTACCTGATATGCTCACAAAATTTCATACAAATCGGTCCAGCCGTATCGGAGGAGTATGGTAACTAGCATTGTGAACCGAGAATGATATATATAAGATAGTATAAGTTTACAAAATCTTGTTTCTTGTCTATTAAAAAGGCGATTATCTTTCTAACTAATCTGTGCCAGGGAAACACTTTTATTTTATTTAGCATTATAGTTGTAGCAATATTCATTTTCACATTCATTTTCATTTCTGGTTTTATACCTCATAGAAAATTCATCATCATATACAGATTCCAACTACATGCTACTGGATATATGAATGCATGGAATTTAAATGATACCGGTTGTAGTGATGATACCCCAAGATTCATCACTACAACCGGTCCAGTCAGCTAGCTAAATTGTCATTCTACAAACGTAAACATTTTAAGAAAACTAATAAAAGTATAGCAACGACGTCATCTTAATGTTAAACCCGTGGTCCAAAGAAAACATTAGCCAAAATACAAGATTCTAAAGGCGTAAGTGATTGTAGAAAGAAAATCGACGCGAAGCACTTGCATCTTGGCAAAAGGCACATACATATGTAGTATTTATTATGCATGTGTGTTGTATAGTTAACAGTGTAACAGCTTGAGTGCGTTGCAACACAGAATAATAGAGAAACCATGTCACTGTGCCAAACAATTTCTCTATTATTTGCAGGCTGTCAACCTTACAGTTTTAAACATGTATGTGTACAAATTTGATTACGCATTTTTATACCTAAAGGTTTAAAAACAGTATTGTTGCATTAACACGACATATGTGTGAGAGTGACAGCACACGTAATAATAGAATATGTATGGGACAGAAATCATTGTTGCCAGTAGGGCTTTCAATCATACGAGTACATAGCGGAACTTATTCGCGATACAACGCTCCCTATGTGTAAAAGACGCGAAAGTCTTAAAACAGTTGTTGTTATACCATTGAAGAATGTTTCTATTAAGTATAATGTCAACCGATTGAAATAAAACAAATACTAAATGTTATGTAAAGTTCACAAAAATATATACGAGAAAACTGCATCCAATTTGGTTGAGATACTTTTTAGGTTAGCCCCCCACAAACACACTGATAAACATACAAAAAAAATCTAAAACCTTTTGTTTCGAGTGTTCTCTCTAACTATATAGAGACTCTTCATTAGATCTTCTTCAATTTTTAATTTTTCATAGACTTCTTATTATTTTAGTACATGAATAGATGTATATGCACATATATATATGTGTATTTGATAGCTGAATAAGTACTTTTCAAGATCAAATTCAAGATTCTTATGAAATTGTGATTTTAAAAAGAGAATTTATCTACATTGCTGTTTCCCACGGTATGAATTTGTCACGGTTTAATTCATTGTACGTTCATAATAAAAATATTTCATACTAGCTTTCGTCCGCATTGTTAAAAAAAACTCTTGCACATATTCTGTTCTATTCAGTATTATAAATTTTTGATGTACAATGCGTCTCTTAGTACTGAAATCTAGGTTAAAAATGCCCTTTTAAAATGATATTATTATAAAACAAAGTGTGAACCCTGCTGGTGTTTCTGTGTATAAGTTGCCGTAATGAATGAGAAACAAATGTTTTTATACTCGCAAACTTGATTGCGTCCGCCAATACAAAACATCCAGTAAATGAAGGACTTCAGTATAAAATGTTGTATGGCTTGTCGAAATTTACGGTACCGAAAAATAATTGCTTCCTTGCGTCGACCAAATAAACTTATATTTTTTAACTGTAGTAGAAAAATATAGTGCAGAACGGAGGTTCTGCACTATATTTTTAGTGGTAGTATTTTTAGCGGTCACGGATTCGAAACTCAGTCAATGTAAATGTTTGTGTGCGATTTTTCTGTTTGAAAAATATCTGTATACATGTACATACATACATATATATCATAACATCAACAACCCATAACGTCCCACTGCTGGGCTCAGGTCTCCTCTCAAGAGAGGGTTAAGGCCATATGTCCCCACGCTGGCCGAGTGCGGGTTGGGGACAGGCAAGACACGTTGTGGCTACGTAATCTTGCTGTTGGATGTTTTTAAGCCGCCCAAAGGCCTCCAACTAAGCTTCACGCCTGCTATCTTATGATAACAACCGGGACCGACTGCTTAACGTGACCTCCGAATCACGGAAACGCTCATAACATATAATGCCACAAACGGTCACCCATCTAGGTCCGACCGCGCCGTAGTTGCTTACCCTTGGTGATTGTTTCCAATCACCTAAGGCCACTCGGCTATGAGCGCTTCGATATATATATATATTATTATTTTGATACTGATATTTGTACAATGTTTTAAGTCTATACTTACTACAAACAAATGTTAGTAGTTCGGGTCTAGATAGCAACATGTAATACGTTCTAGTCTATTATTTATTAAGTTATATTCAATAAATATTTCTTTGTGAATAAATTTAATAAACAGAAATTGTATTGTATTAATCTATATATTTCAGAAAGTGATTTAATTTATACATAACCAGCCAACTTAAGCATTTTCAAGCAAATCTTTTATTTTTCGGATTTATGACACTCAAGACACTCTATGTAATTTTCCATTGGTGAAAGAATTTGCAATACCTTTTTTTTTTTTTTTTTTTTTTTTTTTTTTTTTTTTTACGTGTGGAAATCCCCGCGGACCGTCACCCCGTCGGGGGTTACGGCGGGGTGGTGTGTCGGACTCGAACCGACTAAAACCACACGGTGTGACCCTCTCTGCGCCTTTGTGTTGGAAGGAGTCCAGGGAGGGGATTTCCTTCTGGACTCCAACCGGCGCCTGCCCGCACTGTTGCGGGCACCACCTCGAATGTGTACTCTCTAATTGGGCAACGTCCGGTCACACGCGGACGCCGCCCCCTCGCGGTTGGCCTCTACTGCGGACGGACGGGAAACCCGTCCCGCCCATCCGCGGCCACTCTCAGGGCGGCATGAGACGCAGGTATGCGCGCCTCCGCCGCCCGGGGCGCCGGCGGCGGATCGGGTCCGATTGGATGGAATCCTCCCGGGCCTTCTCCGCCACCTCCTTCTGCAAGATTACATCCTCGCAGAAGGTTGCGACCGCGGTAAAACAACTGTCGCTGCCGGTCATCGATCTTATGACGGCCGGCAGCGAGAGATCCCCTCCGATGACTGCAGTGAGGGCACGGCGCTGCGCCGCCCAAGCGGGGCAGACCGCCAGCGTGTGCTGGGCCGTGTCCTCACTGCAGTCGCAGTGGTGGCAGGCGGGACTCGGTTCCCTCCTAGCGACCGAGTGCAGGTACTTTCCGAAGCAACCGTGCCCGGAAAGTACCTGCGTCAGCCGGAAGGAAAGGGTCCCGTGCTGCCGCCCTGCCCACTCCTCGATGACCGGCTGTAGAGCCTCCACGGCGGCGAAGCCAGCGCGTGGGGTCTCCAGCCGGAGCGACCATCTCAGCATGGTGGCTCGCCGAGCGGCTTCGCGCCACTCGCGCACGTCCTCGGGCGGAGGGCGGAATCCGCTCTCCGCCCGGAAGTCAGCCACTCGCCGATAAACTTCGGCGAGCACTTCCGCCTCCAAATCCCACGGGGGTGTTCCGGCCAAGGCACACGCCGCCTCTGTGGACACCGTGCGGTATCCACGTATGGCTCTGACCGCCAGTATCCGCTGGGGGCGCCAGAGGCGCGCCCTGTTCTGGGCGGACAGAGCCGCCGCCCACACCGGTGCACCGTAAAGTGCCATTGACCGGACAACCCCCGTGTACAGCTGCCTAGTGGGGACACTGGCCCCGCCCAAGTTGGGCAGAAGTCGCCCTAGGGCGGAGGCAGTGCCCACCAATTTAGGTCCAAGCTGTCGGAAGTGCTCGTCGAAGAGCCACCTACCGTCGAGGACCAGACCCAGGTACCTCATCTGGGCCCGGACCGGTACGAGGACCGAGTTGACCTCGATCGAGGCGCCGGCGGGCGGGCCGCGACGGGGCCCATGAAATAGCAGGGCCTCCGTCTTCTCCAGAGCCACCCGCAGACCCAACGCCTCGATGCGCCCGACCACCCGGGAGACTCCCGTGGTGGCCAGGCGCGCCGCCTCCTCAAAGTTTGCCCCCCGGGCCGTGACCAGGGTGTCGTCTGCGTAACAGATTACACCCAGCCCGGGGGGGAGACGCCCTCGTAGGGCCCAGTCGTATCCCATGTTCCACAGGAGTGGTCCTAGGACAGACCCCTGTGGAACACCGCACGACATGGCCCTGCGTCTCAAGGCGCCATCTCGGTCCTCGTACTCGACGGTACGCTCCTCTAAATAGTCTGCCACCAGCCGCCGCAGGTACCCTGGCACTCCGTGGTATTGGAGTGCGGCCCTGATGCAGCCGAATGGCAGACTATTGAAGGCGTTGGCGATGTCCAATGACACCGCCAACACCACTCCGCCGCCTCTCACCGCCTCTTCGGTCACGGCCCTCAGGCGCAGGATCGCGTCGACCGTCGAACGCCCTTCTCGGAAGCCGAATTGGGCGTCCGACAGGTCGGGCCCCACCTCGCTGAGGTGCCGGACGATGCGGACAGAGAGAACCCTCTCAAACAACTTGCCCGCCTCGTCCAGCAGCACGATGGGCCTGTAGGCCGCGACCGAATCGGCAGGCCGTCCATGTTTCTGGATCAGTACCAGCTTCCCGCACTTCCAACGCTCAGGGAAGTGTCCGGACGCCAGGCTAGCGTCCAACACTCCCCTGAGGTGGTCCGACATGTAGTCGAGGGCACGGGCCATCACTCGGGCTGGAACCCCGTCCGGCCCGGGGGCGGTGTTCTTGGACCGAATCCGTAGAACAGCCGCCCCTACCTCCGATTCCCTGACAGGCGGCACATCACCCACGCTGTCCCGACGACGACCACGACGGGCCATCGACGGGGGTGTGTGTTCCGCCTGCTGTGGGAATAGGCCCTCGACCACTTCCTGCAGGAAGCTGGGCTGGAGAGTCTCCGTAAGGGGGGGGCCCTGTGTGCGGAGCTTTTGTCGCACCGCACGGTAAGGCCGACCCCAGGGGTCACGCTCGAGACTCTCCAGCATCTCCACTCTGGACGCGTCTTTGGCGCGGCAGATGGCCAGCCTCAGAGTTTCCCGAGCTGCTCGGTACTCCTCGTGAAGCCGGTCCACCTCCTCACCATCCCCGCGGTGGCGTCGCCGACTTCGGGTGTGGGACCTCCGGGCACGTACACAAGCCGCACGGAGGTCCGCCAACTCCTGGGACCACCAGTAGACCTCCTTCCGAGGAGGCCGACGGCCACGAACGCGGGGCATGGCCGCATCGCAGATGAGCGTTAACGCATCGGCGAAGCGACCAGCCCCCACGTCGACCTCCTCGGTCGGGGCCTGCGGAGACAGCCAAGAGCAAACAATGGCCGCCTCCTCTAGTAGGTCCCTGTCCAGCTTGGCGACAGCCCACCGCGGAAAACGGGAGGGACGCCGCGCCGCGTGACCCCTACTGGCGTCCTGGGACCGGGAGAGCTCGAATCGGATATAAAGGTGATCCGAGAGCGTCTCGACCTCATCCAGGACACTCCAGTTCCTTACTCGTGCGGCGACTGCAGGGGTAGCGAACGAAAGGTCCACTATCGACCCCCCCTGCTGTCGCACGCACGTGTTGGTGGCGCCTCTGTTCAGCAAACAGAGGCCCACCGACGCCGCCCACTCCACGACGGCTTCGCCCCTGGCGTCCGTCGCCGGGGAACCCCACGCAATGGACTTTGCATTGAAGTCCCCCAGCACGAGGACGTGCCCAGACCCCAATCGCCGTATCGAGGTCTCCAGGTTGTTTAGGAAGACCTCGAAGTCGCTCAGACTCCGGTTGGGGGAGAAATATACACCATAAATGGTGGTTCCCCCCCATTCGACGGCAACATATCCAGTACCCTTGTCTCTTAGCGACAAGGGCGGGGAATGAGCCGCCGTGGAGCTGACGACTGCCACGGAGCCGTCCCAGTCACCCATCCAATTTGGACGGGGAGGGACAAAATAGGGCTCCGCGACTACGGCAACACCTATCGACCACTGTGCCATCGTTTGCAGGAGGAGATCCTGCGCCGCGGCACAGTGGTTGAGGTTCGTCTGGACCAGGAGGTTGGAGACTTGATCCATTACTGGATCGTCTCTACAACCCCCTCCATGGGCGACGACGTCGTCGCCTGATTGACGTCGGAGGCAGCCTGGGTCGCCGGGCTAGCCTCCGGTGTCTGCCGAGAAGCGCGGGGAGGCTTGCAGCCCCCCTGCCCCATCTGGTGATTGGCGGGCTTATTACCCGCCGCACACATCGGGCAGTGAGGGGCGGCAGAGCACTCTGCCGCCTTGTGCCCGGGTCGACCGCAGCGGAAACAGAGTTCGCTGCAGTCGAAGCAACTCTCGCACTTGGTGCGAGTGTGTCCCGCGACTAGGCACTTGAAGCACCTCATCGGCCTCGCGGCCAGAACCGTGATTCTGGCATTCACAAAGCCGATGAGCATGCTCCCGGCGTCGGCCAAAACTTTGGCCGCCACCACGGGACAGCTCACCCACACCGAGCCGAGGCCTCCCGGGCCCGGCCGGACGATGCCGACTCGGATGGTGCCCGCGGTGCAGCCAGTCTTCTCCATGACTGCATCGCGGACATCCTCCGACGTGATGGAGTCGTCCAGACCCGATATGCGCAGTTCCGCGCATTTGGTGGGCCTGGCGACTTTGACACCGTCCTGGGCGGCAAACACCTCCCGCAGCCTCTCGGCGAAAGTGTCGGCCGTCTTGGCGCCCTCAGCCCCCGGGAACTCGAATACTCGAGCTCCCGTCTGGGCGCGGCGCAGCCTCATCCCCGCGGCCCCGAACTCAGCGGCGAGCCCGGGACGGGCCCCTTTAAATAGGGCCGCGTACGTGAGCCCGCTACTGGCCGCCTCCGGCGATACGGTGACAACTACCGCCGCGGTTTTGGGCGGCTGCAGCTTCCGCGGCCTCTTCTTAGGGGCCGCCGCCGCCGCCACCGCCGGAGACTGCGGGGCTTGGGCTCCGCCTTGGGCGGCCTTCCTCGCCTGCGCCCGCTGTCGCTGCCCCCGCCTCTTGGAGGACCCCACAACCTGCCAATCCTCGTTAGAGGGGGCTGGTCGCGAGGAACCCGTCGGAGGCGCCGGAGCGGGAAGCGGGGGGAAGTCCGCTCCACTTGAGGGCGCCGTTTGAGGCCCCTTCTTGGCCGGCGCTTTGGCCGGAGCCTTGGCCGGCGCCTTGGCCGGTGCCTTGGCCGGCGCCTGGGCCGGTTTCGCGGCCCCCTTCTTCGGCCCCTTTTGGTTTTGGGGGGGGGGCGGTGCCGCCATCGCTGCCGCGTAGCTTACGCGGCTTCCCACCAGGGTGGCAACCGGTGGCCTCTGCGACGCGAGCGGGGGGCGGACAACCGGCGCGGGGGGAAGCCTCGCCTCCAGGCCGGCCAGTCGCCCGTCCAACATCCGCGTCATGGCGTCGAGCGCCTGACGCAGCATGGCGTCGGGGAACTCGCCGCCAGCAGGGCCCTCCGGCCGAGATGGCACAGGCGGGGCCGGGGTCTCCATCCGAGGCGGCGCAAGCGGGGCCGGGACCTCTACCCGAGACGGGCTGGGCGGGGCCGGTACCTCTGCCCTAGACGGTCCGGGCGGGGCCGGGGCCTTCGGCTGAGATGACCCAGGCAAGGCCGGGGCCACCGGCTGAGCACGCTGAGCCCGGAATTGGGCGAACTGCGCACTCAGCTCAGCCATCTGGGCAATCAGGCGGGTGTTGGCCTCGTCGAGGCGCGCCATATCCCCGCACAGTTTCCCCACCACCTCCGACAGGGCGGAGGAGGAGTCCTTCAGGGCCTTGACAAATACGCCCTTCAGGTTCGTGGACTTGATGGCCACTTTGTTAATTATGGCCACCGCCGCGCTCGCCCTCTCCTGCACGGACACGGGAGCTTTAGGGGGTTCCCCCTCCACCGGCTCCCGAATCTTTAGTAGGAGATCGGCGATCTCCTCCTCCGCTTCGGCTTCATTGCCCGCCCTTGTCCTCCTGTAGGACTCCGCATTTGAGAACACGGAGTCCGTCGGCAGCGAGACAGGGGCTGCCGACCCGTCGATGCGGACACCCTTCGCGACTGGCGTCTCTGCGTCGCTGTCCACCTCTGAGTGCAGACGCTTGAGGCTATCGCCCGCCCGCATCTCCGTCTCCATCGGCTCCGGGCGAGCACCATCGCTCCTGCCCGCCACCGCCGACTTGGAGCGTATCCGCTCCGAAGACCTTCCTCCTCTTCCTCTTCGGCTCCCAGTGGTCCGTTTGACTACTGGGAGCCCTACCGAGGTGGGCGGCCCGAGTGCCACCACTGCCTCCTTGGACACTAGGTCCACAACCGAAGAAGAGCTCCCCTTGAGGATGCCCTTCTTCGCCCTTCCTCTCTCCATATCAGTGTCCGTTATGCTTGCCTGGTTAGTCGTTAGAATTTCCGATCGTTTCATAGTTTTAGATTTATCACCTTCCATAATAGTCCCACGAGTGGGGGAGAAATAAAAGTCGACCCGGGCAGAGATCCCCCAATACCCGGGCAAGCGAAAATTTTTAACCCAGCCGAGGGGTCCGCAGGTACCTCGGCTTGGGGTGCGCTTACGACTGAACTTCCCATCAGCCATGCATCCCCTGGCCACGCACCAGAACTTGGGATTCGGGGTAATTTTTTAGAGAGGTTTTCTTCCTCGCGGTCCGGGCGGTTAAGCCAAGACCCACGTCCCCGATCAAAGCCGCGAGACTTGACCACAGCACTTCTCTCGGGATTACGCTATGCCGACGGTGGCAAGAGGACTACGTCCCCCTGCCTGCTCGGTGGTAGTGTAAGTACACGCCGAGCCCGCCATCCTTTCTCCACCGCTATCAGCGGGAGAAACTTCGACCCATGAAGGGTCCCACCTTCGGTTTTTTAACGAGGTTTCCTCCTCCATGCTCCGAGGAGCGAAGAGCCAGCAGGGCATCCGGCAGACATGCCCACCCCGCTGGCCGGGCCTTGCCCGTGAGCCGATGATATGGCTTCCTCTCCAGCTAGAATATTAGCCGCTGGCGATAATCCTCTCCTCCAGATAACGCGGAGGAAATGAGGAGGAACAGTGCTATCGCCAGCGCCCAGGGTGCACCACGTGGAGGTTTTCTAGCCAGCAGCACCCCTTGCAATACCTACCGATTTAGTAGATCCAGATACCCTGCAACCTCAGAAACTCATAAACTTTACCTAATACCTATAAAAATAGATGTGAATGAATGAACTATAAATATCTATGCTCTAAATCTGTTTTTGTTTCAAATTTTGGTTAGTATATCAGAATACTAAAATTTCAAATGAAATCATAGTATTTGAGTTTCGTGTATGAAGTAATATGTTACTATTACGGAGAAGTTGGGAGGAACATATAGGTATGGTTAAATAAACTTTGGCATTTTATGTCCTGTTATCACGCAGAAACAGGTTGAAGCTTGTCTGGAACGATAACGACATTGTGATAATTTATGACTTACGTCGTTACATTTTCTTGGTGTCATTTCGCTGATATTTTTATATAGTTTGCGAGTTGGTAGCATCTTCAATCGATAAAATTATGTTGAAGATAACGTTAATATAGAATATTTGTAAGTTATATTTGGTTTTTTATCCTCATCATTACATTCCCAATCAAGTGATATGGTGTCCAGTGTGTCCACGCAATTACATTAAATTAATAAGGTATAAGTTTTAGAATAAGTTATTAAACAACGTTAGCGTTAGATGAAACTGACATTTTGTACACAAATAAAATGGCTTACAAAATAATAATGATACACAACAATTTGCATTCTAAAAGCAAAGGAATCAAACATGCTTTTCAGTACATTTAAAGGCTTGAGATGCTAAATCGACATTTTTAGTCAGTTAATAGCAATTCTAGCAATCCTATATAATCGAGAGTGTAATAGGTTTTGTTTTAATTAATTATGAAGTCAATGTGAAACCTCACAATTCTATTTTCTAGGAAATTCTACGTTCTAGAAAATATTTAAGAAGAATGTTAAAGATAGTTGAAGGATACATATCGGGCGAAAATACAATAATGATTAGTATAATACAATATGGTATTTATAAATATAATTTATAATTATTACCATAAAGAAGGAACGCCAGCCAATGGAGCTCTACTACTCTGAAGACTGCCAAACTACGAGTTGTACTACTTCAACTATTTCGCTATTCCCCATTCGATGTTATCATTGTTTGCGTAACAAAAACTTAATCTTTAACCTTATTTGAACGTATTTATAATGAGAAACGTGCTTTCGAAATTGATTATTAAAATAAATGTTCACGATATAAAACATAAAAACATTTATTTCTGTGCCTTGTCAATGTTTTGCTTTCTCATTAACTCCCACGTTCTACAAATCAGAAGTAAAATGAATTACTTCTTAGCCTTTATAATACAAGTTCAAAGCCTAATGAATTAAGGCTAACATGCCTCGCCTAAGAGAAAAGTAGGTCCATAGGCACATATCATCGCCCACTCAAAGATCAGACATAAATCAATAGAACTGAATTGCTTCAATGCATAAAGCTATTAATGCTAGTACGTTCTATGTTATTTTGCATACACCAAGAGCCACATGTAAAATAAACTCCTTTGTATAAATATGTTACCCCGCTGATTTTGCAACACACGACGTATGTATTTTTTTATTCTGTGACACTTTCGTGTATGTGAGTACACGGTATTCAAACGTGAATGCAAAACCTCTGTCCCATGTTCAGAACTCTTGTATACGAAACAAATGTAATATTTATGCACCTCTGTTATCGGAAAATCGTCAATCAAAGATAGTTTGTTCTGATAATAGAGTTTATTCTTGTTTATTTAGTGCATATACTTTGGTATGTTTTATTACATTTGCGTGTTAGACAGTGATGTTTTACGCGTACTGGCAAATTATTACACGCGTATCAAATAATAAACTTTATACAGGTTGGAAATCCTTATATAGAGTCAAAATTAGACCAATATTTATTATATTCCTGATAGATTATGAGCATTTGTCTATTCCTTTTATTTTTACGAATTCAATGTACAGATATTGATTTAGGGCCACAGCACACTAGCTACTTTTAGCATTGGCATGTTGCATCATTCGCGACTTTCTGCGTTCGAACGCGGTATCGTAAACGCGTGTTTATCGCGTCGGCTGTAGTGTTGTCGATAATTTTCCAACGCCAAATCGATGCTACCGGCATCCGAATATAAGCGACTCAATCTTCGCGTTTGGCGTTTTTAAGTGTGCGGTGTGGAGTGTTCGGTCGCCGTATTTAGTTACTAAAAAGCGACTAGTTGCCAATCGTCGATGCTAAAAGTAGCTAGTGTATTAATATTTTTTTCACACATTTAGCTTGTACACCTCAGTGCACAAGCTAAATGTGTGATAAAAATGATTAAATGGCTGTACAAATTGAAACAAAAACATTTAAAGAATTTTAAGAAAGAAGAATAGACACATATTTTGCGGTCTGGGGAAATAAAGAGATTTTATAAGAAGCATTCTAGTCTATTACTTTTCTAGCCGTGAGAGTTCCTTTCATCATAATAATAGTATTAGAATCAACCTATACAATGTATCGAATGCATGTATATGAGTATTTAGACACGAAGTAATGAAATGCCCGCCAACCTTAAAAGACCAATAAAATACAAACGCCGCATTTATTTACTGCAACCATAAAATATTTTACTGCCAAGTCCAAACAAATGTTCCAGAAACATCACTTTCATATCCACCCTTATTTTTGTATGAGATACATTTTATCGATATTGTTATCTTGCATGTCGTTGTATTTGTGTATAAACAGATACAATTTCGATATAATGTATTAGTTTGTATACAAATACAAACGGCATATGTACACGAGTTCTAAATTCAAGGCATCCTATGAAGCATTCGGTTAAATGTTGTTTATTGGTTGAATATAAATCATACTAATCTTCACTTCAAGTGAACCAAAATTCTAGGAAAATATACTTTACAGCTCAATTTTCAATAAAATTTATTTATTTGAAACAAGAGATCTTTAATCCATCCGAAAAATTATAAGTAGACTTAGCAAAAGCTGATTTGAATCTGAAGGATTGTTACTGTTTTAATCTAGATTGACTCATTGACCTTTAAATATACTAACACTAACGTCTACTATTTTAATCAAAGATTTTATATAACTTAAAGTATTACCAAGATGATTTTTTTGGCAAAAGAATGAAGTTTTGTGATATTTGCTTCTTTTGTTTCTCCTGTTCTGCTATGATAGAGAAAGTACATTAACTTTTGTGCGTTTATCAAAACAATAGCCTTCTATAAAATGGTAGAAAATTGACAGTAGTAGATGGTATTGGTTGTATTTCAATAATTCGCCAACAAGGCTGGTCAGACAAAGCCAAATGTCGGCTGCAAAATGTTTTCGCAATAAGGCCACGCCCTTCTATTTCACGACCAACCTTAACTTAACAAAAGGTTCAAATGAAGGTTATATCACTGAAGGTCGTAAACCCATTTATCTTTTGTCATTTACATTCAATTTTAAAACGTAAGTGCTATTTAAATTACATAACAGTTGGATAATAGTGCCTTATTGCTACTACTTACGATTTATTGTAACGATAAATTTGTAGTGAAGGACAGTGTATATATAGTCTAATGCCTTACTTTATTTACTTTACTTTAGTTAAAAGGAGATTCCCTAGGCACTGCGGGTTTCATAAATGTTTCTTATATCAGAACTCTGTTATATTAGTTCACTAATTGAAACAATAGTTTTTGTTTGGGAGTGGATCTACTGTTCTGTTAGTCTACCAGTTACATTGCTTTTACGTAGAGCATTGTTTCAATATTAGGCACTGCAGTTCAATTACACCTAAAATGAAATCACTTTAGTAATTTTGTAGATTTTATTGGATGCTGTCTCGAGTCTTCATAATTGCGAGGATACTTTATGAGTGTTTAATGACTGTCATCCAATATTAAAATATACTGGTAACCCACTTTACTCTAATTGAAAGGACAAAGAAATTAGCACTGAATTGAATGCTCCGTTTCTGAGTATTTCAAATGGCAACATTTCCTTTCAAATGTTTGTGTGTGGTCTAATCAAAAGTGTAACAAAAAACAGCTTCTTAATTAATGTAATAGCGTTGAAAATATCCCTTGGCGATGTATAAAAGACAATAGTTTATTGTCTAACCTTTGTTGCTCGTATAGCTGTTTAGGAGTTATGAGTTAGCAACTAAATAATACTGCTTGAAGTTGTTTGTGTTTGATTCATTTTATGTGTTTTGTTATGATAATTTTACAGAATAAATAATGATATCCTGCTACTATTGAGACTGAAAAAAATAGTATTTTTTGCATTGATACACAGAATGTCTTTGTAAACAATCTGAGCTTTTTGTGGAAAAAATAATATTATTGCTGAATATATAGCACTTACAAATTTATAAACGCGTATGCTGCGTGAAGATAATTGTTTGATGATATTTTTGATATTAAGACTTCAAGTGTATCCGTAGATGAAATATGTAAATGTATAATGATAAATCTATCACAGTTATTTAAAATATGCAAAACATATATACCCTCTGTACCATTACATACACCTATCATAGAACGTGATTTCAATATAATTAAAGTTCAAGTTAGACTAGGAAATAAAATAATAATAATTACCAATATTATTAAAGACACCCTTTCCTTTTTCAAGGACTCTTGAATTTAAAGTGTATCAATTGTTTTTTATCACTGTATAAACAGCAGACAACATAATGCTTTCAGGCTTTAGCATACATAAAATAGTTGTGGAAAGCAAGAAAGCGATAGTTATGAGACATGAGTGTGACATTAGTTTTCTATCGCTATTCATGCTTATAATATGACTTCAAAAGTAACTGCCTATCTGTCTGCTTGTTACCATTTTATGGATAAAAGGCTGAACCGAATTTAATTTAGAGATGCTTTGATTCTTCATGAAAACATAGATTACTCTTCATCATAATAACCGACATACATACGGGTGGGCAAATACTAGTAGGTAATATGTATTTTTGTCAGAAAGACAATTTCCTCCATACGAAAATATACTGTGTCGCGGGAACGTCACATACATCCATAGAAGGATACAAAGAATATCCAGACTCCGTACAACAATTTGCAGATTACACAGAGCATTTTCCCATGTGGGGATCGAACCCTCGATGTTTAGCGCGGTAGGAAGTGTCGAGGTGTTCCGGTCTCTGCTGCTGTGTAGAGCTGCGATATAGATTAATACTAGATTGATATATTTTTTATATATCAATGAACGTTCTAAGTATATTTATGTATTTTATATAAATGTGTATATATTTCTCGGTTTATTGCATATAATGATAAGTAGAATAAGTCTAATTGAAAGTATTATTTATTTGAAGCGTCTGTTCTAAAATTCCATTATAATATCATATCAACTAATCTTTTGATTAAAACAAGTTTCTTTAGTGAAAATAATATATCCCAGTACCAAACTTCATCCAGATCCGTTTAGCCGTTTTTTGTGAAAGAGTAACAAACAAAACTTTTGTATTTAAAATGTTAGTAGGATGACTTTGGAAGATGATGAAAACCAAAAAGTTTTCAATACAAGAAAACAGTTTTAAAAGTTTTGGAAAAAAAAATGTACATAGCCTTACCTAAACCTGAACTATCATTACGACTCTGTTGACACTTTACTAATCAAAAGCGTCATTTAGATTTTACGGTGGAATATACTTACATCTTGGCTTCGCTGTAGTCAGTTAAAAAGTTCATAAGACGCTGAAGATCTGAATGCAGTTCAAATGCGGTCGATGCACTACCGCGGGTATATTTAAATCGGCATAGTGCAATTAACTTCCATGGAGCTCATTACACGTTCGATACCCCGTTCTAATTATACGTGCGTCTATTACGAGTTTAATAGCTCAGATTGTGGTTCATCTGGTAGCAGTGATCTGGTATGAACCGGAATTTAAAGGTTTATGAGTACGTTTTCATCTGGCCGAACTGTGTCATCGTGAAGTTGGCTTTTCATCTAAGTAACTTCCAATGTTGCTATTAAAACAAACGCCAACATTTAGTTCTTTTCTTTAATTGTGGTAAAGAGGTAAAAATATATTCTGAAAGTTAGCTTCTGGGGATGCCCCGTATTTTCTTTTCTAATAACTGGACATGAAATAATTCAATTCAATAATTTCGTCAACGAAATCACCGATTTTGTAAGTGTAGGTTAACTGTTACTGAAGAATATTAACTATCCACATATTTTTATAAGTATTATCTAGACTTCGGTTTGGTTACTAAAACTCAAATAAAAAGTTACATTAGAAGTAAGAAATGTAACTATCTCTAAGATGAATGATGATTGAATAGACTTCTGCAGAATTCAAGAAACTTTGTCTTAACAAAATTTGTGTGTATTTTAACAAAAATTTAACAGTTATTGTCACTACTGTATTGTTAAAAAAATTATTGGGCTAATGCAATGAAACAAACATATTACGCAATATCATGGGTGTTGTATGTAATGAATAATTGCTACGAAATTGTTTGTTAAAAACCATTTTAGAATAGTCAATGAATTGACTGATTTCTTGAAAATGCAAGGTATCAAAAATGTCTTTGAATTTTATGCGCCACGGGCTATAAAATGAATTGATGACTATGATTACTAGATTCTTTAGACATTGTTCTTCTCAACGTTTCATTTAAAAAATTGGACACTTTAATTTTATATTCATTCTCTACTTCGAGTTCGAAATTCAATTATACTTCTATTGTTCTCTTAAAATGCATTATTTAAGTCATAAAAGTACAACTAACTAAAACTTAATTAAACTATGCCAATTTAACTTTACTTTTAAAATACTCTCAGAAAAAACAGCTGTCACTAAGAAGTGAAACAATGACGAATGTTTTCTCTTAATTTTGTTTAAAACAAGAAAAACACAGGTGTATGCAAATAATATCTAAATATATAAAGTTCGTTGTACCAAGCATATTCCAGGTAGAGGGAAACAGTCAGTAAATTATGTCCCTGGCAACATAAATTGGCATCCGGTGCCACTGGTGCCACAAAGGCGTTTGGCATTAAACCGGTTCAGTACAAAATGGCACATTAAAATGTCAAAACGCAACCGTCAGGGAGATGTGACGTCACTGAAACACCGACAATTTATAATATGCCTGTAAATATGGGCTTGAAATTTGGACGTCAGGTGAATGTGATGATAAAATACGTCATTCCGTATAGCTCTTTCAAAAATGATAATTTGCTATTGTTCTAAATACTTATTAGCTTACAGTACCGTTTGTTTTGTATTGTTTTCGATTACGTAAAAATCCATTTTCACCTCTTGCTAAGAAATTTCCTGATATAGCATATGAACTTATCGGTAAAGTACTACGTATTTCGGTTTTACAGCATTTATCTTTTTTGTTAGTGAGGGAGATGGAAACTGTAAAAAGCGATATTTATTTCTTTATTTAAGTAAATCTAACCAACCGGCGGCGTCTCACTAGTCACCGATAAACCCTAGATGGGTTTTTGGGAATTAAAAGTTGCAAAGTTTTGAAAAATAAATAAAAAACCACTTTTTTGCCTCTTGAAGATTAGGCATAAAAGTTATAGTCATAAATCAAATTTTGAATATATTTAAGTAATTTTTTAGCTTCAATTTCATTCTCATTTGGTTTCGATAGTCTTTTTGTATACACAATTCGATAGCGAAACAAAATGAGAATGAAATGAAGTCGGATGTTTTGAAAGTATAACAATTCCGTTGACATCCCTCGAAAATTTTATAGTTTTAAAAGAAACATATATAAATGGAATACACAAAAACAATTTTAAATTTAAAAACCAAATTCTATTTGAACAAATAAAAATACAACCATTTATACATAAACAGAATAAACAAATTAATTATTGGCATTTGATTAGACTGAACGAGATACTAGACTAGATTTACATTTAGAACAAAATTAATCATGGAGTACTTCTACTTCCGCCCACAACTACGCGACACCTGCATCGTCTCAATGATGATCAAAGAGCTTCAAAGGGTTTTAGTTCCCATAAAAAGTGTTCCCAATTGTTGAGTCGGAATGTCCAGATAGACAATTTATACGTCCGGCGATTCTCTCATTAGACATTTCACTTAGTGATTGAGTTCAGTGATTTTGGTCGGCGGTGTCTTGTGATCTTTCAAGTGAATATTCGTAGGTATTTCAGTATTTGTTTTCTTTTCCTTTTTACAATTTGTTTGCTGAAGCTTTATTACTTGATAATACTTTGTTCTTGACTTCATAATGTTTTGCAGTGATCCATGAGTGTGGTACACCTTAAAATAAAACTTAATGTGGTGCAAAACTCCGCCGTCTCTTTCTGTGAGCAAGCTATACTTGTGAAAGAGACGGCGGAGCGAGATCCGGTGAGGTTTTGAACTCTCCTGGTCAACCAGGTCCGGGAGCGGGCCAGATACCGCAGACGACTCGCACGTCGGATATCGTTAACCGATCTCCTTCTTACATAAGCGTAAAGCTCCACAAATAGGGCTACAAGAAGCGCCCTTCCTTTTGGGTAGGAAACAAACAGTAGGGTTCCCACACTGGAGGAAGCCATCTAAAAACTATAGGTGGCCCGAGGTATGTTCGGGTCCCAGGGATTACTTTACGAGGGTACGCAGTTTTAGTCGGATTGAGTCTCACAAAGCCACCAACTGGTGATATCCGTAGGGATATAATAAAATTTGTCAAGTGCATGTCAGTCCACACATAGGGTTGGGTTCCGTAGTCACCCATAATGGTAAGTGGATTTACAATCGTGTCCAATAGATAATTGTTAGGGTTCCGTTGCCAAATGGCAAAAAACGGAACCCTTATAGATTCGTCATGTCTGTCTGTCTGTCTGTCCGTCCGTGTGTCACAGCCACTTTTCTCCGAAACTATAAGAGCTATACTGTTGAAACTTGGTCAGTAGATGTATTCTGTGAACCGCTTTAATATTTTTACACAAAAATAGAATAAAAGTAATAAATTTTGGGGGTCCCCATACTTAGAACTGAAACTCAAAAATTTTTTTTCATCAAAACCATACGTGTTTGAAGACCTAACCATACCTATGGATAGGTCTTCAAAAGTGGTAAAATGTTGCCCCCCCCCCGTGTAACTTCTAAAATAAGAGAGTGATAAAACTAAAAAAAATATATGATGTACATTACCATGCAAACTTCCAAGGAAAATTGATTTGAACGAGATCTAGTAAGTAGTTTTTTTTTAATACGTCATAAATCATAAACCGCAATTTACATTTCTTTCAATCAAAACACTATTATTAAAACATTGATGAAAGTTACAACGAACTACAAAAACTTTTATATGATGCTAGAGTCCGACTCGCACTTGGCCGCTTTTTTTATGTTTACTTATTATTACTTTATTTCGTACGAAGTTTTCCAAGTGAGTGCATTTTACAAGTTAGGCCCCTATAACTCCTGAAATAAAAAAGTTATCAAAACCACTATAGTTTTCCTTGAAATTTCAATATATGAATTTTCAATAAAATAAGAGAGTGATAAAACTAAAAAAAATATATGATGTACATTACCATGCAAACTTCCAAGGAAAATTGGTTTGAACGAGATCTAGTAAGTAGTTTTTTTTTAATACGTCATAAATCATAAACCGCAATTTACATTTCTTTCAATCAAAACACTATTATTAAAACATTGATGAAAGTTACAACGAACTACAAAAACTTTTATATGATGCTACGGAACCCTTCATGGACGAGTCCGACTCGCACTTGGCCGCTTTTTTTATATTTACTTATTATTACTTTATTTTGTACGAAGTTTTCCAAGTGAGTGCATTTTACAAGTTAGGCCCCTATAACTCCTGAAATAAAAAAGTTATCAAAACCGATGTAGTTTTCCTTGAAATTTCAATATATGGACTACTATCATGAAGTTTTTCAGAATTATTGAGCCAGCCGTTTAGCTTTTAGAGGGGCGGGGAGAAGCCCTGTTTATACAAAAAAAATGCGCTTCAAAGTTGAATAACTCGCAAACGGATACCTAAATCGAAAAATGGTTGTAGCAACCTCGCAGTATTTTTAAAAGACCTATCTAATACCCTACGATGGGGTAGACCTAAGAAAAAAGAAATCAATCCCCACTTTACGTGTAGGGGAGGTACCCCAAATAAAAGTAATTTTCGTAACTTTATTGTAGCACTTTTTTGACATAATTACAACACATATTCATGCAAAGTTTCATCTTTCTAGTACCAACCGTTTGGGTCAAGGACGGACGGACGGAAGGACGGTTATGACGAATCTACAAGGGTCATGAACTAAAGAACCCTAAAAAGGTATATTATTAAATAAATTAAGGTATAACATTTTATTTTTTTTGTAATATAATAACTTGCATACAATTTTTCAACTTTTATTGAAACATATTTGTACCCCACATTATGTGGTAGGACATAGTTTAACTACCATATGCATTCTTATGTTTTCATGAATAAACGATTGATTGATATATTTTGGCCACTTTTCTTGAACTTCTTGAAAGTTTCTTAAATTGTTTTAAATCAAACAAACCTTAACACACCACAAAGAGCTTCAAAAACATTGTCAATTTTTGTCACGTACTTTTCTTCTGTATTTTATCCACTCTGTATACGAGTTGAACTTGATTATAAATTACGAGAATTAATGCACGCGTGCCTTTGTTTACTGATAAATATCTGTTCTACAATTTCGTTTGTTTTGTTGTAGGCTTTCGTCGTTGTTTTTTTGTTCAATGTGTTTTTGTATTTATTTTATATATTTGTTCCCATTATTATCTGACTGGTTCATGTTTATAGTACTTTTCATAATAGTGATAAGGCCAATGTGACTGACTCATTTCGTATAGCCAATAAGTTTCTATGACATTTCTTGACTGCATGTTAATATTCTGAATATCTTCTACTTTCCTCTAGAATCCCTTAAAGTTATAAATTCAAGGACTACTGTTAGCTGGTTCTGTTAATTTTCAAAAAGTTTTTGTTGTCAACCCAGGCTTCATAGGAGGAAGGAGAGAAAAATCGAGCAGAATATCTTTACGTTTGTTGTACATGTGAATTTAAAGTTTTGTTTATACTTCTTAAATATAGGTATCACAACTATCTTTCGCCTGCTATGCAACCATAAGATCCACTCATCATAAAGTAAATATATCATTTAAAGTAAAGTTTTGTGTTAAAGAGAACATTTTTTTAAATACTTTTGGCCTAGCAAAATGACTCTACTCAAAGCATGAGTAGAAACCTAGGAGTAGGGTCACCAACCTAATTTTGAATGCAGACAATTCAACAGCATGGTGACCCTTATACACTTATATCGACTCCCGCATCTGAAACTAGTCAGTTAGCCTCAAAATATCCTGTATTTCAAATTATTATACCTTTAATAAATAATTAACTAAATACGTTAAGTAATTATACGGCTAGTATTATTATACTGTGAAATCTGATTTTCATCTACCGAAGTGGCATACTCATACATAATCCACACATCCATAGTGTAATACGTCTATATTGCGAGTGTCACATGAATGATTGATAGTTTCCGTTTCCGTGTACTCTAAATTGGACTAATGTGTGTATGGCAATACGAACTGGGACAATGCGACTGTAGTTTAGATATATTATGAGAGATATCATGTAACATTGTATCGAATATCTGTTGTTTGACTATTGTCGACAGATGGCGCTTTCACAGAATTAGCGTCTGATTGATATTAATTGCGTGGTCCCGCCGTTGACTGTAACGATAATGACGTTTCTATGAAATGGAAATTATGTACCATTTACAAAAGGCCGCCGTATAATCACACTAATGTTAGTAAATAACCCCGATTTGTTACAAAAGCGATAGAGAAACTGGCAATAAAGTAAAATAGTAGCTAAGTCCCGTCCCTCAGTCATCCTGGGTCAAACCAAATGTTTTGTCGAGTTTTATTTGAGAAATTCTTAATAACAGTTTACAACACATATTACTATACAAAGCAAACTCTGAGATGATTAATATAATGTCATTTATGAAGGTGTCTTGTCTGTTTTATTCTTTATCAAACAGGTGCAACAAAGTCAAATTTAATTCAGTTGGTAACAAAATCTACTACAATATTTGACTTAACGATCATTCTTCGAATGAGTTGAGCTGGTTTTATGGCATCTATAAACTAGCAGTGAAAACATAATAACTCATGCGTATGTCCCAATAAATACATGTCTCATGTAACTATCTAAGTTAAAATATGGCAACACTGCCTTTGTTATGAAATACTTGGATACTGTCTTTTTTCATAATGTTTTATTCATTTATACTTTAGGTATAAAATGTAGGGAGCATAGAGGTTTTGTCATTGACTTTCTGTACAGTTTGTAGATAAGTTAAACGAAACTTTGGATGGGAATCCTAAATAAAAAAATTGGGAAAGTGCGTGTCTGGCTTCTCATAGAATAGGGTTCCGTAGTTATATATAATGGCACATGGATTTAAAATCATGTGCAAAAGATAATTGTTATGTTTATTTGTTATTTCCTTATTTTTGAACGAAGCTTCTCAAGTAAGTTATAAAAACACATATCCATGCAAAGTTAAGTTAAGGGCGGTAAGTCGAAGACGGACATGACGAAACTGTAAGGGTTCTAGAACTTAGGCACTTAGGCAAAAAATAGCTAGCACCGTGTCGCATAAAAACTATTATCATATTCGGTTTTGAGGACATTGTAATTTGTAATTTGGGAATAAATATAGACTGTGCTTTTGTATAAAATGGGATTCGACTCTACTCAAACATGAATTAATCTTAGGAATCGAGAATACGATCTTGAATACCAAAACATAATATGAAGTTAAAACTAGAAATACGATTAAATACTCAGATTACTTAATATTATAAAAAAAATAACTATCATTGAAGACCTAGTCTTCTTGTTGAAATTTTTCTACCAATAGTTGGCTCTTTCAATTTCTAATATTTTTAGACTCATAAAATGACTTCGTTATGCTCTTATTTGAGCACATTGTTACCAAGAAATAACATTTGCATTGAATGCCGCCTTTGATATTACATCATACTGCGCAATGTTCAACATACGGAAGAAACAAACCTAACCTGTTTTGTTCTGTAACTAATACTACAATTGACTCTATAAACTACAAACATTATATTGGTTTTCAGTTATACAAGTGTTTCGGTCTTACCATTTGATATCACGATTATAAAGATCCGTTTCTTAGAAGTTATATCTATTGTATTATGTGTAGAGAATGACTGGGCGGTCATTAAAATGATGACTGATTTAGATTGAATTCACTAGCGGAGTATGTATATATTAGGTTGGCAGTAGGACTTAAAATGTTCTACTTAATTCTTAATTGACACTGTTTGTTCAATATATAATACATTTCCGTGTCGCAGGGGAACTTTACGAACATACAAAAAACGAACAATAAGAATACCCAGGCTCAAAATTACAATTTGTGGATCACACGAAGTTCCCGGGTAGGACTTGAATCCGCAAACACTTAGCAAAGTAGAAGCGGCATGGCAACTACTTAAACCACTAGGCTGACCGTGAAGTCAATGTACAGTTACAGTACTCGTCAGTGCATGTCAGTCAAAGTACAAGAAAAATAAAATTAAAAGTATTTTAAAACCGGACCGAGTCCTTAAATTCAAACACGGGAGAATAAAGTTTCTCTATGTATGTGAAAGTTTGAATTCAGCCAAAACAATTTCAATTTCCAACGTAATCAGATTTTGATATTACAGAATTAATAATTTACTAAATGGTTAAACGCACACGTTTCCTTAATTTGTTAATACGGTTAATGTCCGTATACTAATTAAGCTTTACCATAAATCCTTATTTCTGAATTAATTGTATAACACCAATGGTGTAAACAAACTTATCCTAATATATATATGTTTACCAATAACAGTTAATTAGGAAATTAATTAAGTAAGTAGTAGCTGCACAATCAGGTCGTTTATTACACTGATGGATGTATCGTTCGGGTGTATATTATACTCCTGCCTGAAGTTACGACCTGTATTAATAACACAATGGGCCACGAAGATGAACATGTAATATATTTTTCTCAGAGGTTCATTTAAGTCACTCGGTTAGAATACTTTATTACCTTAACTTTTTCCATTAACTGTATCAGTAAATACTTTTTTGTGGATACAACTGGTTTGCTGCAATTTTCTGTACTGTTTGGAAAATAATAAGCTATTTAAAAGCTGTGGCGTGGAACGTAAGCAACTAACGCATCTGGTACATAGATATTTATATATACTTAAACATACAAGTAGTAAAAAATATCTCGAAGTAAATTTAAAGTACTCATAGTGGTATAATTATCAATTCTGTGCAGACTCTATGATTAGTTTGTACCCTAGAGGCTAGAAAACTTGCCCCATATGTAACTTAGGTATTTACTTATTAGGATCTAGCTTTTGGTCGCAGCTCCACCCGCCCGTAGTTCGGTTTTTGCAACAAAAAGTACCCTATGTCCTTCTTCAAGGTCAAATCTATCGCTAAACCGAAATTCTTCCAAATCAATATCAGTGGTTTAGACATAGAGGTGTAACAAACAGACAGGGCTCCTTTCGAATTTATAATATTAGTATGAATTTGAATTATACGATTTCAAATATTAATACATAAGTACAAGTTCAGTGAAATATTGTTTTCCTAGCGTTCCAAAGTGCAATAACCGTAATGGTTATTGCACTTTGGAACTTTATGAGTAAGCCGTATCCGTAATCGAGTTAACGTTCTATTAGTAAACAATAGTCGCCTTAATGTGAACGATCACGGCATCAAGTATGTATATATAATCATCTCGATGTCTTTAGAAATGATAAATCGCTTAGAAACGATCTCGTAGGCATACAAAGATCTTGAAAGCATGACAGATGAATTAATGATAGATTAGTCCCGAAAATTTTAAAACTAGTTCTGTATTAATATTATGAACTTAAAGCTACGCCTACGTAAGCATGTAATCGTCTTCAATACTTAAAAGATTTCTGTATCAAGCATGAGTACACAACACAATTATATTGAGATAAACAAAGTTAATTCGAATTTATAATGATTTTAGGCTGTAATTAATGTGAGCAAGGAATGGTATAAAATCAATTAGTGAGGTAAGAATGTCAGGCGTCGTAAAACATTCATAGAGCCCGAGTTACACGGTTTTATCGTAATGGCCTCGCCTTTCTGCGATGTTAATTAATTTAACTATAGCACTTTATTTATTATTTGGATTATTTACATACTTTACGTTAAAAAAGAACTTTTTAACATTAATAATTTTGTATTGATTGGTGGGTACTACTTTCTCGAGAATACATATTTTTCTCCGTTAGCCTAGACTTGAGCATGGGCATGGACAAATCTAGGCGTTGATTCGAGCGGACCTAAAATAATTTGGTTCAAGTCCTCCTAGTGTAGGGTGCCTGAGGTGCTTGGTGTATTTTTTGTGAAATCATCACTTATTCTTGGCTTCTATATGCCGACTCGACGACAAATTTCACCCTGTTACCAAAAAAGAACCTAACAATTTCTCGTGCATCAAGATCTCAGAAAAAAGTCTATATATTAAACGTTTTATTTGATTATAAATAAAATAATACTGAGCTATACTCTGCAAACTTCATAAAAATACACAAAAGAACGGATTACAGCATCGAAGCTTTATCTATCGAAATTTAGCACTTTGAATACACAAGCTTTTCTAAAATTTAAAGTTACTATTACACATTGAAAATATTGAAAGCATTCTTTAACATATCGGTTTTGCATTTAGCTTTTCGTTTCGGTCAATAAATAGGAGTTTGGCTGGTCTTTGGCTGAGAAATGGTAATCGCTTCTGGCGCGCAGCCGAGTAAAAAGGACACACTTGTAGTTGGAACGCAGATATTCATCTCAACTCGTTACACGAGTAAAGACTAGATATATTTTGGGGGAAAACAAAGTCGAGTGTAAATTTATGAAGAGCACTTAAGTCTGTTTTCGTGTACTTTTCGATTGAATCGTACTCGCTGGACTGAGATGAAGTATCATCGTCCTATACACGCGCGCGGTCAAACAGAAGTTTAAGAGACTCTCTCCCGATCATTCCCCTTTTGTGTTTCCTCCGTAGTCGAGTAGAATATCGATTAAGTTTAATAATGAATACAAAAAGTGTGTCATAAGCAAACTATTCACTTTTATCTTGTGTAAAGTTGTAATATCGATTACAGTCAGAAAATAATCCTAGCTATTCTCGATTTTAAATCTTGGCTTCAAATATGGTTATGGACATAATGGTCGCTATTATTTTTCTTTTATTTAGATTTAAGAGTGGTAAGTAAGAATGGTAGACATTCTACCATTTGAAGTGTATTTTACAGCAGAAAACTGTTGTGTAAAGAGGTAAAAGTATTTTTTAGAATATTTACCTATGTTACGTTTTATGCATTATATTTTGAAAACGACAAAACCAGCAAAGTCACTACATATTATGAAATAAAATAGGTCTGTCTGTTCGCCATAACCTTAAAAAACCACTGCACAGATTTAAATGAAATTTTGTACCCAGATAGTCTAAAGCCTGAGAAAGGACAAAGGCTACTTTTTACCGCGATGACTGACATAGACGCAAGCGGAGCCGTGGACGAAAGCTAGTCTCTTCCTTGATTTTCCATCACAATATGAATTTAATTCGAAAATGACATATTTTTATTATTTTAAATAATCATAATTTTACTATAAAAAGTATTCAATTATAGTTCGAAAGTCTACACAGTTAATGTAAAATATAGTCATTATCAGATCAGTTTGTTGACAATCTCAATCTTCACAATCATTCAGTGAATAACGATTAGGCGGATACTTTCGATTAATATCATGATCGTTAAATTAGCCTTTGTTACAACCACTGTCGGTCTTATCTATCATCAACGCTTTCACTCGAACAAATAAAGGTACCTACGTTCACATTCTGTGAGTGTACCTATTGTATGAATAGCAAATAGGAAAACGTGATTTTAAGTACAAAACCTGTATGTAGTTTCAAATGTGTAAGGTAAATAAAAATACACCTTAAATATTGGAAGACTAAAAGTAAAATGTACAAAGTTCTTATACATTAATTTTTGAAATGAATGAATATGTGTTCAAAATGATTTTGTTTTAAATATGCAGATAGGTCTTGCAAGTGTTTAAGGATTTTCTATTTTATAAGTACATACTTCCCTAGACTCAGTCGCAAACGAACCGACATACATGGCAAAATCCAGAAAGGTTTGTCCCTGTTCAAACTGAAGCTTAACAATATTCTGTTTCAGTTTTTGTAGGAGTATGCTGTAATTTATAATATGACGTTGGAGTTGCCATAATATAAATAAACGATGCGAAACCTATGCATTATTAAAAGACAGAAATCAACATTCAAGGTACATTATTAACAAATCTCTACAGATACAAATAATGAAATCAAAGCATGCTTAAAATAAAATGCATTTTATAGTTCATTTCATTGTTTTATTGCACCCCATGACCCTAACTCTATATCTTTACCTATTACAGAATCTAGAACACTACATTTCTTCTTATCTGGTAATGTAAACATCGATCGAAGAAAGCCTGACTTTATCCGATTGAGTACGACTCGTCCCCAACGCGTCAATTCAATCATTATGGACTCTTTGTTTCGTCAACCGACGACCGACCTTGTTCTCAATAGAAAAAATAAATAAATAAAAGGTCTGCCACACAGTGAGAGATAATCGCTGATGAGATAGCAGTCCGGGATGGCATTGTTTGTAAATGAGAGCAGCGAAAATAAAATAAAATTTATACATTTGATAGTGCCCTCTCGACTCGATTGTTTTGAGCTCAGCAGCTTTGTATCACATTGTTATTTGCTTATTCGTGATAATGATTTAAATCTCTATTTGCAAGTTGTAATTGATGGAATTATCGTTCGTTATTTTTTAATGATATTGAATTAATAAATGTGTTCAATGCATGCAAATGCAGAGCTGACTTGAAAACGGGTCTAAAGAACTTCGAAGGAAATTGAAATAGTTTTTGAATATAGTTTCGTATTGAGATATACTTAGGTATTCATTGACTATGGAGACAAGTCTCTGGCTTGTTAACAGATTAACGACGTGACTAGAGGGCGCTCCACAATAGAACTGCTTGAACATAGGAGTGATTTAATATTTTTTTGGTATGTCCTAGCATTCTCAATTTCACGTTCTTTGACGATCTCCAAACTTTGAGGTGCGTGTCATGTATGATACAGAGCGAGAGCGCGTGACGTACGCCGAAGATCGTTAACTGATCTCCATCCTCCGTGAGCGCAGGCCCGGAGGGTGACAGATGAGGCTATCTTTCACCCTAACCGAAGCAGGCGTGGCAGGCGGCGCAAACGCTACTAGAAGCGCCTTTTCTTTTAGGCAGGATTGGAACAATAGGCTTCCCACACAGGCGAAGGCCATCTACATCACCAAGGTACGTCGGGATCCCAGTTATTTCTTTTGGATGGTAGTACATGTGACGGCGTGCGGTTTAATCGGTTCGAGTCCGACATAGCCACCAACTGGTCGTATCCGGGCGATTAGAACACATAAATAAAAGGTGCGTGTCATGCAGAACATGTATATTTAATGTGCTAAATATAAATTAAAACACAAACGTTTTTTTACATTATTTTAAGCGAAAAATATGCGAAAAATATATTATTAATCTTTTAATTTGATTGTGAGTTTCAAATAACTATTCAAAGAGTAGGTGTTCAATAAAAATATTTATGCCTACTATATTAAAGTTTGTTGTTGTTATAATAGAACTATTATTATAGCTCTAAGATACTACCAGTTTAAATAAAAACTGTAAAAATGTTCTGAAATTCACAGTATTTTTTTAAAATATTGTTTGAAGAACTCAGTAGTTTTATATTAGGATTTTTCACTATTTATTTGAAGCAAGCTTCAACTATCAGCTTCGAATGAAAACAAGTAGGTATTATTGACTCTCAGGAACAGTAAAAAAATTCTTCTTAAATTATACTAGGCACTACTCTACAAGTTGACAATGTACATTCAAAATTCCAAGATATTCCTTTGAGTGCTTAAACATTAAAATTTTACCTCAGTAATAAAGTAAACAAAAAAATTATAACTTCTACGTTTACTATCAAGATACCTTCTCTTTATAAGTTTTTTAGATATATGTACTATATACGCTTTGATTATATACATGTTATATATAAAGTATATACGTTACTCTGCCTGGTAGAAAGCTTGAATGGAATCCAAGAGTAGTGGTCACCCTTATCATTATGAGTGCAGACAATGCGGCATGACGACCCGTACTACCGTAGTTTATTGAGGTTCTGAGATACTTCCGCATCCTCGGGCCTCTGGTTGCACACTCATCAACGAAACATAACATTGCGAATGCTGCCACTTGAGTTTGGTCTTCTTTCGCTTCTCCCATCTAATCTTGGGGGCAACAGATCTGTGTTTTAGTCGCAGGTGCTTGTTGTCAGTGGTAGTCACTTACTTTAGGTAACTTGTTTGATTCTTTGCATACCAATCAGTTAAAGACTAATTTGATTCTACTTTAAGGGCACTTGTTTTTTTTCTAAATATGTACTTTAATAATGTTTAAGAATCGTTATGTTAAATTGTTTAAGGTTGGGCCCATTTCTGTATGTGACTGTAGGGGAACATAAGGTAACTTCTTCCACACCAGACCTTTAAGCCGGATGTAAATAACTGTCTCTCTAAAAGTATTTTGTTTTACTTCGAATCTGAAATGAGGGAGATATTATATCTTCGAACGCTCCGGTCAGCGATGGATTAAGGACTGTGTTTAATCACTCTATTCATCTTGTTGGTGTTGTAAGAGGTAACTAAGGTAGCACACTACCCAGGACAACATCACAACAAAGAGAAGAAAACAAACCCTATATAAATGCTTGTGTTCTGCGTGGTATATTAGGCACAAACCTTCTTTCTCAGGAGAGATTAATGTCCAGCAGTGGATTGTTAAAGACTGTTGATGAATACTAAATCTTCGGTAAACTCACTTATTTAAAAAAAGGAAAGGTAAAAAGGCACAGAAAAATTTATCGGGTCGTGGTTACTTTAAGGCCTTTCCACAGTCGCCTAGTTTCTTGCAGTTCTAGTTTGTGATATATGTCAAATTACTATTACTTAAAATTATTAATTAAATTACCACAATGGAATAATAGTAAACGATAGTAATGTACTGATTAATTGTGTTGAACGTTAGTCGTGGTCGCCGGTGCGTGATGCTCAAGCATTGTAACGAGAATAATCGTAGCTGTGCGGTCGCTTACCTATTGTTATATTTTCTACATTGAATTTAGTGTTGGATTTTTTGGTAGATAGCTGTTATGTTAACAGAACTAAAATTAACAGAAATAAAGTTATGATAACAGAAATAAAAAGTATGATGATGAGCTAAAGGCTGTTGATGATGTTGATGATCATAAATGTTATCAGTATTTAGTATTTTTAGATCAAAGACTTGCACTAAACTTCTTATACGTAAACGATTATTTTAAGTATAATATGTTATAAGATATGATTCAAAAGTTACGAGGTATAATAAGCCATTGTAGACTATATGTCTAATTGTCAGAAGTTTTAATATTAACAGTTAGTTTATTGCCAATAAAAGAAATCTAAAAGAAAATATGAAAAAGGTTAACGGTTACATCACCCTCGTCAGTAAATATATGGCGTTTGTTAGTCGTAAAGGAAATGTATATTCCATTAGGACATACTGCATTAAGTAATGGTTCAGACAAATTGTCAGTATATTAAAGCAGTGATGCATTTCAAGATGGATATTAATTTTATACGATACGCCTCATTGTATACACTGAACGTTTTCGATCAATAAACGTATCATAAATTGCATAAAGAAAGAATTGGAACTAAACTTGAGGAAAATTTATGGGTGAATTTGTCTTTTATTATATCAATGTTAATATTACCTGCAGAATACGAGTAATTATATTTAATCTAGCTTTTGCCCGCAGCTTCACATGTGGATATCTTGAGATTTTCTGCTAAAAACAGTTTTAAAAAAGTTTCAATAGATCCAGGGATTACAAAATTTACAAGCTCACAAACTTTACCTTTTTTATCATTAATACAGATAATACGGTATATAAATGATAGATATGGAACAAGACCACTTTTTACAAAAGTAATAAATTACAGACATATCCTATTTTATTATACACTAACACAACAAAAATCATTGGAAAATTTTACTACTGTCATTTATTTTCAAGTGATGCTATGTTATTGAAAGTCTTAGAACAAGAATGCAGTCAATATTATCTACTACAAAACATTAAATCACAAATTTGTTTTTAAAACTAACTTTGAAGTAAGGAAAAGTAAGGAACTAAGCTGTAAGAAAAGATAAAAGTGTATGAAAAAATAAAAAGTGAGAAAATAAAAACGTGTTATTATACATTTGCGTAATCTCTTAATTTTGTAACAGATAAATGTAAGCGTTTGACTATCAGCTTAATGCCTTATTTCATGGAAACTAATTGAAATTGACAAGTAATTAAATTAGTAGTAATAAATTAAATAAACAAAGCATTTCTCTGCTTGAGTTTCGTGGAACTGGGCGTGGAGAGACTAATATTTGGTATATTCGAATTGAACCCTTGTCACTAAGACACTTGACTAATATAAGAGGCAACATTAATTTAATGTCATTAGATATGCATCCCTATAGCACTGATTAGAAATATTGGAGTACCGAATGCGACTGTTGTGCTTGATATTCAAAAGAGGTGCCATTAACTGGCCACATCGTAGCTCAGATTTATCCCCAATGTACTTCTTTCGTTGGGAATACCTTATAAGCAAATTTTCAACAGCAACCCAGAGTCCCTAGAGGAATTAAAGCAAAATATTCAAGAGAGAATGCAAAACATTTCACGAAACATTTGTGAGGCCGTCATTGAAAATTTTCGCTCCAGGTTGTAGCAGTGTCAAAATAGTCAAGGATCACATATGGATTATGTAATTTTAAAGAAATGAAATGCATATTTGTGTACTATAATAATATATTAAATAATCAGTTTTTATTTCACATAACTAATTTATTTTAAATCATCATTTGAATAGTAAACAAATTTTTGGTCCACCCTGTAAATAAATAATATTTTCAACTAACATTTTGGTAAAAGCTAAAATAAATTTGGACATTAAAAGTTATTTCAAAGGAGGACGAGTTTTCGCAGACCGTGTTGTGGTATTTTATTCGGAATGTTGATTCTCAACATTGTTTACGTTGGATGGTTGAGGTTTACAATAACAAGTGTGTATTATAGACAAGAGTTTCAACTCATTACTCCGTACAATAGTTAAAAGTAAATGGATGTCCTTCTATGACTACACAGATTTATTTCAAATTGGGTAGCTAAATGCATTTCAATATCTTTCACGTCCACTTTAGTTTTTTTTTTAATTAAAATCGATGTATCGAAAAGTTTTTGAAAGAAAGCAATTAATATTCCCATCAATAACTACTGTAGTTGTGCAATGACATTTTTTTAAGCAGGTGAATCATTAGAAACTCCTTTTAACGAAAAGAAAGCAGACGTACTCGTATAGCCCAGTCCAGACGAGTCCAACAGTAGACTGTGATTGGCTGATATTTTTTTTTTTTATTGAACAACCTATTTGAACAAACTTTTATGCAAATTATTAGAATAATCGATAAAGCTTAACCAACCCATGCTTTATTGTTATTTTACGCATTTACACATACGTAATAAATGACTGAGCGTTGAATTCCATTTGAAGTTGCAGTATCAAATACCGAAGTTTAGTTGTCACTTTCCCCATTCGTCACGGGCAAATAAGTCCTGGATTTTTGATTTGTTATCTTACCCAACGTTGTCACTGTTATTGATGTGTAGCGAAATTGGAAAGTTCAGAAGCACTTATCTCTCAGATTTAGATAGCAGGGCAATTTATAAAGCGGGTTTCTTCCCCCAAAGCACCCTCTACAACGCGGCCCGCGGCGATGTCGTTTGCAGCCCAAATCCGGATTATTGAGCCCAATATTACATAAATACCAAATGTGGATAGACAATGATGATACCAGGGGATCTTCAACATCAGTCTTATTTCATTTTGTTACAAAGCACTCTTTTGTTTTGCAACCACTGTTTGCGTAAGCGATCTGTACTACGTAAATAACTTACAATATTATTAGAAATGCAGTTTTTGTTTGAAGAGACTCTTAGTTGTTAAAAAAATATATGTATGTGTTTTTTTTATATTACATACGTTGAGCTACAATAAAAAAAAATGTTTATTTGACACAAGAAAAAGAATAGATCCACAGTGCGTACATAATAGACGCTACACAGTCTTTTGTTTGCGTTAGGTGCTGAGTCTGTTTACTAAACTAGGCAAAGCTTATAATTTTAGTTGACTGTGTTCAGTTGTGGATTAAATAATTACAGGTTTTGAAAACAGTCGTAAATGTTTCTGCGCAGCAATCAAGTGATATATCTTTAAAAAAAAATTTAAAGTGTTGTTATTAACTATTTAAATAGTGTAGTAATCATGGACAGAAAACATCCCATAGGATTGTATTGTGAGTGAGTGTTGTGTCTGGAGAGGAGTGTATGTTTAGTGAAAGTGAGTGTGGGAAAGATTGTGTAAAAGTGTGTAGTCATGAGTACGTAGGAAAATATTAATTAAGCAGGTAACAGGCACTATGTGACGTAGGTAAGCAAGTCTTCCGTCATTTGGTAGTTTAGTTGATGCAACCAGGTACTTACTTTTTGTTTGTTTGGATTTCGACGAGGTACCGTTAAATGCTTTCTTAGGATCAGCCGGTGTACAAACAGCTGACGTAGGTACTGTTAGTATGATGGTGTCCGCATAAAATCTAGCGGAGGGATACCTGTACGATTTCTTGGATAAGACTTTAAGCACGGCTCTTCGCTCTCTCTCTAAATTGATAAGATGTGTTTTGGACGCCCCTCCCAGTATTGAATAACAGATTGTCCTAGCGTCAAATACACTAATTTCAAATTTTCAAATGTTGTTGTGTTTCTAAGTGATTTAAATAGATGTATAAGTCGTCTCACACGCGTTATCATTAAACTTATTTGTTTATCCCACCTTAGCCCACAATCTATTTCGACTCCAAGATATTTGGTAGATTTGGCTCTACTAAGTTCGAAGCACGTACGTACGAGTATATTGAGATAAGCAAACGCGGGGTTTATTGGAGAAATTTTGGGGAGAGTTATTTGTATAATGGTGTATAATGGTTTGGTTTATAAAGTGTTAAAGGTTTTTAATTTATATATTTAGTCACACTACTAATTAAAATAAATGGTTCGTTGAATGTTAAACGAGTTATATATAGTTTATATATCAATATATATCAAAATAGTTTATTTAAAATACCCTATGTGTCTTCCCCTGTATTATTTTGTACTAGCTGAGTGCCGCGGTGTTACCCGCGATTATAAATAAATAAATAAATATTTGGACAAGTTACACACAACATCATCTAGTCCCAAAGTAAGCAGAGCTTGTGTTATGGGTACTAAACAACTGATATAAATACATAAACATACTTTTTTTTTGGTAAATACATACATATTATACATAGAAAAACACCCAGACTCCGAAACAAATATTTGTGGATCACACAAATATTTGGTCTGACCCGGGAATGGAACCCGAGACCTCTTGATCAGCAGCCGCATACGCTAACCACTAGACCAACAAGGCAGTCAAAGTAAATCGCGAGTAATCTTAACAATAATAGCTTTCTACAAAAGAAAGTCATGTCAAAATCGGTTCAGCCATTTTAGAGATTATCCGGAACAAACAGACAGATAGACAAATATTATAACATTGCTTTTTTGATGTTAGTACCGCATATACTTCAATATGCATTTAGTAAAAAACAGATATTTTAATATTACATACAGAATTCAATTTTATTTCTTTTTTTTTTTTGTTTATAAAAAGACAACTCCCGCATTAGGAATATAAATTCCTGTGTCGCGAGGGACTTTACAAACATACATGAAACGTACACAAAGAACACCCAGACTCAGAACAACAAATTGTGAATCACACAAAGTGTTATCCTACGTGGGATTTGAACCCACGACACTTGGCGCAGTAGGAAGCGGCGTGGCGACCGCTTAAGCCACTAGGCCAACCGTGCAGTAACCGTGCAGTAACCGTGTTTAGATGTATAGATTATTTTATGAATCGTTAGAATATTGTATGATACATAGTAACTTTAAGGAAAACTTCATCATATTACTGCGAGGCATAGTAAAATGACGGTTGTTAAATTAGGGCAGTAAGTACCTACTCATCAATCATATCCAATCATCATCATCAACAGCCTCTAAAACTAAACTTCTCTCTGTCTCTACGAATAGAGGGTTTTTACCTTTCCAAGAGAGAAACCAATTAGGATGTGATATTAAATTTTTTTGTACTTGCAGTGCTGATGTATTTTGTTCCCTTATTCAGTTCTTACGACATCCATAGGATGAATATGGGCGGTAACACTTCGTCACTGTACATGAATGTTGCTACGAATAAACTTAAGCAGTTGTATTATTTATAATTAATATTATGTACCAAAGCAATATCACCCTGGTCGAGCAGTCACAATTGAGATTAGGACCTACTCGGCTTATATGAGATTTATAAGCACCGCTAACAGTAAGCTTCTTTTAATGAAAATACAAAATCATAACCTTAGTCAAAGAAATTTTTTCTTATATACACATGTGTCCTACTAACTTACTAACTACCTCGTTAGTCTATTGGATAGCGTATGCGACAATGGAAAGGCGGGTACATTGGGAAATGGGTTCAAATCCCGGGTCTGGCTAAAAAGTGTTTTTGGGTTTTCTTAGGAAATTCCTAGTAGCCACCCGTAGTTTGGGAGTTTGGTGGTGATTCAAGCCCGTGCGTCGGAGAGCACGTAAAGCCACCGGTCCCGGTTGTCATGAACATTTATGGCAGTCGTTATTCAAAAGCGAGTGCCCTCAAATTTACTGACAACTAGTTCAACCTTCGAATTTCAGTTCTCCCTTAGGGATGCGGAGGTCCCATGCCAGTTGCTCCGTGGAAAAACTGATTAAAATAAACCGGTTGAACTAGTAGCCGACCCCAAATAATATTGGGAATAAGGCTAGGAAGAATACACATGTGTCCTATCTAATTGTATTTTGTATATTATCTTACTTAATACTTTTCAAATAGTGACGATTGCATTCTTTTAAAAGGTTGCAACTTTTTAAACCACTATAGTTTAATATACATTGTTATGTATACCAGACAAATACTATAATTCATTCATATTTTGTGTTTTGCACAGTTCAATGACTCCGGGCTAAAGGTGAAAAGGGAAAATTCAAACGTCAGCATGATTTTCTTGGCACAAAGCTGTTTTATTAAACATAAAATACAATGGGATATAAAATCTGTTTCAAGTTGTTTCCCGAACCATTTTGACTGAAGCACCCTTCGGTGGCGTGTCGAATCATTTCTTCGAAATCGATACTTCAGTTTTTCCCAGTTTTCCGTCTTCACGGGAAAAAGGTTGCCGTTTCTTGTACCGACAGCAATGCTTCTTATCTTGAGAGATTGATACCAGGGGTGTAGGTTAGCCTGCCAAATATTTTGTTAACATTTAAGAATAAAAGCGTTGGTGGGACGTTTTTTTAAACATTGCCGGTAATGGATTATGCAAATACTTTGCGGTAAATGTTTTGTTATTTTTACATTAAGAGGATATTGTTGTTTTGATTTAGTTCTGTTGTTAATGAGATGTTGTAAGTCATAACCAATATTGTAAATTTATTAATGAAATATGGTACTATGATACCTACACGTCCTACAATAATAACTAGTAACGGTATAATAATTAGTATTAAATAGTGATAGTAAAGCATAAACGGCTTTAATTTGTGTTTTTTAGTATTCAGTTTTATGAGAAAAAGGATTTAACTATTATTAAATGTTTTTAAAATTACTAGTCAGATATAGTAAAGTAAAATAGGTTTGGGGGCTTTGACATTTTAGTCTAGTTGATATTCTGGTATTCATTACTATATTACCATCAATATTTAGGATTTAAAATGGTTTTGCTTCATGCTACTATTCAACAACATTACTAACCTTACACACAAAATAATATAGTGACATCAGTTGGTTGGAAATTTTCATTTAGCAAAGGAAATAAAATGTTATCATAAAATTCTATACGTTTCTGTCTTGCAGCAGTACTACGTTTCTACATCACAGTAACACAAGTTATTACTTGGATGCCATGTTCTTCTCATAATGAACACAGTACGTTAGAAGTCTGTATATTACAACAGAGTCAGTATTTTATAGTGCATACTTGAAAACCAAGGTACAAATTTACGGTAGCACGTGAAAATCAACATCTTAATAATAAGATAACCGTTACTTCGTATTTATAAAAAAGAAGTAAGATGCAGAATTTTGACTTTTGTGTTTCTAGTAGTTCACCCTGATGAAGAAGTAAAAAATATTTATTTGTACTCTTAACATACTATATCAAATTCTCAACCAATACAATACCGACGTTCAGTATTTTTATAAGAAATACTAATAAGTCTTGGGAATAAAAGTTAGGTAGAAGAAGAAAATGTAGCTTATTGCTACAACCACACAATTCATAATAACTAATATAAATAATATTTTAGTTTGGTAAGTTATATGAAATTATCATACAAACTTTGTTGGTTTAAAATCTATTACAATCGTGTGTGTAAGTGAATCCGTACCACAAGTACTTTGAGACCTTTCCCCGGTCGAGTCTGATAGTCGTTCCATCGGTTTATGGAACTGTTCTTCTGTTAAGCTTGACCGCCGACCGTAATTAAAATTGGCTAAGAGTACGTCAATGCGATTAACAATACTTGAACCATTTTCTTGGAAATGGCTATTCATTGCGTCTCGGTAAACGTAGTGGAGGACGCCCACAGGCGAGGTGGAGTGACGACCTGCGTAAGATGGCTGGCAGGAACTGGATGCGAGAAGCCCAACATCGATCAGAGTGGTGTGCAATGAGAGAGGCCTATGTCCAGCAGTGGACTGCGATAGGCTGATGATGATGATGATCAATATTACATAGTACAAATTTAACTTGGATTGATGTATATATGTATTGTGGACGGTATATCATCTTTAATCTAAACGTAAAAAGGTAACATAAACAAATTATAACATATTCCACATTAATACAAACTTGGAAGAGCTTTTTTACATAACAATATATGCCTTTACGAAACTTCAATAATACTTAATTTTCCATCATAAAACTTAGGATAACAATTTAAAAATGAACTTATGAACTATATAAAATAATCTATGAAATCAGCTTATACCATTTAGTGGTATTTTGTTTTTCAGTGCAATTCAAACTTAATAAATCTAATTTAAACGCACCGGTATCTTACCAATGCAGTACTAAATAACTTCGGGCGTGATATCAAAAATGTCTCCCAAATCCAATAACGACATTCAACAATACCCGACAGATATGAAGGTGTCTAACTCTGCTCGATAGGGTTCGGTTTGCAGAGATACAGCGAGGAATGGGTACAATAGAATGCCTTCAATTTCCACTTGCCCACAGTTCAGTTGAGAGGATGAATATTTATGGCCTATACTGTAATGTACGATGGAGTAGATGCGTTTGTTGTTAGGAATATTTTGAATTTACTTTAGAGCAAATAAATAAGTGTAGTTTATGTTCTATGGCTTTCTAATTAGGCACTATTGTTGAGAAGAAATAGTTTTTACTAATTAATTTTCTGTCACATCAATAGATGGTAAACATTATCATTAAAATTCACAAATTATACAAATTTATATATGTATTTGCAACCTACTAAATACTACAATCAAATACAATATAGAGATCACTTTATTCAAGCGCAAAGTTAACCCTCACTTGTCTCCTACATCTAGGAAGTCTGTCGCTATTGTCTGGTTTAATTACTAAGCTGCCAGTTTCAACACAGTGACGACAGCGGGCAGCTTACAAGTTTTAGGTTAGACACTTTGTGTAATACTGAGATATAATAATAATAATAATAAAGCCTTTATTACCGAAAAATGTACATGTTTGACAGACATTTTAACCTTACTGAAATTCTTATACATAACAAAGTTTTTTTTTTTTTTTTTTTTTTTTTTATTTCAAAGGTTCCGTTTCACTTATAATTATAAAATATCCCTTATTTCGGTGTGCCTTACGGCATAGGCCTCCTCCAACTCTTTCCATTGGCTTCTATCTGCCGCTACTCTCATCCAAAGTGGACCCAAGGTCATTTTCAGGTCGTCCTCCCATCTTTTGGTTTTACGACCTCGGCTCCTACTGCTATCCCTTGGATACCATTCTGTCACCAGTTTACTCCACTTTTCTTTTTTGCAGCGGAGCATATGGCCAGTCCAACGCCATTTAAGTTGATCAATACGTGATAATATATCTGTTAGTTTTGTTTTACGCCTTATGTCTTTGCTTGTGACTTTGTCTATTAATTTTAGACCTAACATGCTTCTTTCCATGCCTCTCTGACACTTTGCTAATTTTTCACTATGACATTTTGTTAGAGCCCAGGTTTCACACCCATATGTGATGCAGGGTAAAATACAGGTGTCAAACGTCTTTTTCTTGATCTTTATGCTCAGTTCCTTGCTTTTCATGATTTCTTTCAATGCCCAGTACTTTTTCCACCCATTTGCAATCCTTTTGTCAACTTCTTTAGACATTTGGTCCTTTGGCGCTATTATTTGACCTAGATATACATACTCCTCTACATATTCGAGTTTCTGTCCGGATATGGTTATGTCTATAGGTATTGAGTTCGTCATCATTTTAGTTTTGCTTGTGTTGATTTCTAGCCCTGCTTCTCTACTTTTATCTACTAGGGCTTGTACCATGGATTCCAGTACCAATGGGTTCTCTTCCAAAATGATCAGGTCGTCCGCAAATCTGAGGTGGTTCAATCTTGCTCCATTTATGTTTAAGCCCAGATGTTCCCAATCCAATTTTCTAAAAATTTGTTCAAGCACTGCTGTAAAGAGCTTTGGTGACAGTGGATCACCTTGTCTAACCCCTCTTTCGATTGGAAATACATCTCCTGTAGATTCTAGCTTAATTCTAGCTTTGCTTTCTCTATAAATGTTTTTGATGACATCAATGTAAGCATTTTGAATCCCCTGTTCTTTTAGACTTTGCCATACAGATTCATGTTTAAGGCAATCGAAAGCTTTGGAATAGTCTATAAAGGCTAGATATATGGTTTTATTGTATTCGTTGTACTTTTGTATGAGTTGTTTGACTGTGTGTATGTGATCAATTGTGCTAAAATCTTTTCTGAACCCTGCTTGCTCTACAGGTTGATTTTCGTCAAGTGTGAGTGTTATCCTGTCTAAAATCACTTTAGCAAAAACTTTGTATACATTTGAAATCAGAGAAATGGGTCTGTAATTTCCTATATCATCTTTTGGGCCTTTCTTATGTAGGAGTATTATGTAGGATTCTGTCCATTGGGTTGGAATGCTGCCAGTATATAGAGATTCGTTAAATACCTTAGTTAGTATTGGGCTTATATGTTCAATTGTCCCTCTCATAAGTTCATTTGTGATTTTATCCGGGCCAGGGGCTTTTTCCATATTTTGGCTTCTGATAGCTTTTTCGACTTCCGACACTAAAATCTCTGGCACAAGCTCTTTGTCTTTGGTTTTATAATTCATTTCATTACAGCACTCTCTATCGGGCAATTTTAGTTTCGGCAGATTTGAACAATAAAGTAAGCGGTAGTAGCTTGTTGCTATATTTTGGATTTGAATTTACTTTAGAGCAAATAAATAAGTGTAGTTTATGTTCTATGGCTTTCTAATTAGGCACTATTGTTGAGAAGAAATAGTTTTTACTAATTAATTTTCTGTCACATCAATAGATGGTAAACATTATCATTAAAATTCACAAATTATACAAATTTATATATGTATTTGCAACCTACTAAATACTACAATCAAATACAATATAGAGATCACTTTATTCAAGCGCAAAGTTAACCCTCACTTGTCTCCTACATCTAGGAAGTCTGTCGCTATTGTCTGGTTTAATTACTAAGCTGCCAGTTTCAACACAGTGACGACAGCGGGCAGCTTACAAGTTTTAGGTTAGACACTTTGTGTAATACTGAGATATAGGTACTTATATATTGTTTACTTTATATATTACTCGTAACTAACTGACCCGCTATCTTTATCTGCATCTCCTATTAGTTGTAACGTGGTAGTATACAGTACGAACAATTGAAAGAATCTTAAAAGATATACATAATTATGTTGTCAGTGACTTCTAAAAAGTTAACTTTAATGTTTTATTTTACTTTTCTTTTTATTTTTAATCAGCTAATGACAATAATAATAAACGACTGTATATCTCAAATTAGTCAGAGACTTTATTATGTTAAACATATTATTTTCATATTATATGAGCCTTATTAACATTAAAATATCCAATTATCGTCTGTATGTAACAAAAAAAAAGGTTCAACAAGAATTTAAGCAGAATGTTTTGTAATATAGTACAAAACTTCACACTTGGTTGTAAAATTTAATTGTGTGAAATCAAAAGGTGCAATGGTTGCAAAATTGGCACGTTAATGTGACTATTTATGGACACGCTTTGGATCATCAGTAGTTAAAAACTAACCTTAAAAAAGAGGATGTCTTATGTTTCACTGTAAGTTTTTTGCCTTTCGATGCCACGGTCGTTTTATCTAGTTCTCTGATGGCCTGGTAACAGCGGTATGACGACGATGGCGCCAGTGCAACATTAGTATCTATGTCAAAATTATTTTGTAATTTTACTGTCACTATTTTGTAGTTCACATAGTGTCATCATCATCATCAGCCTATTGCAGACCGCTGCTGAATGATCCTCGGCTTCTATGGCCTCTAAATGTTAGTTCTTAAAGGAAGGGCTTTCATATACCAAAGCAGTTTAGTCTATAGTAGAACCTGTAGACCACAGTTAAAACTTATGAATCTAGTGTCGAAAATATTTTACCACTTTTTCTCTTTTTCTTAGAGATCAATAATAATATAATTTAACATTATAACAAAAACAACATTTTTTGCTGTTTTAGCTAAATATCAAAAACTGGTAGTTTGGTTTTATTTCCTTTGTTGACTGAATGCGCAATATTTTTAATTGGCCTGACTGAATAGAAGAAACAATTTCTGACAATGTAGTAATAGGCGACAAGAACGTCGACAGTTTTATTTTTGCCGTACCTCTATAGATTATTTCTTTACCTCAGATCAACGGCCGTAACAATGGTTTTCCGGAATTTCAGGATGACAATACATTTCTTTAAGGATACAGTAGAACTCAGCGGATTGATAATAAATTGCCAACCTGTTTACTTTTCTATATTTATTGAGTAATATAGTTCTGTGGGATTGTCTCTGTGGAATTGTATTTGTTATCGTCATTGTTATCAAAAGATATAAATAATATTTTGGTCGTTGAGGTTCAGCAGTTTTAGTTATCAGTATACCTGTACTGAGTGGTTGGAATTCATATGTCTCTAATCTCACAGAAGCTGCAACGTAGACAAATCTATTCAGGACGTAAACTATTCAGATTGCATCTTACTTTCGAAATTTAAATAGAGAAAACGAGAGAATATAACCAGAAGTATTTAACCTTACTTACTGCTAAACAATTTATAGTAAATGTTTAAATTATTTAGAAAACTGACGTTACTAGAGTATAATAGGGTTAAATATTATTATACAGATACCCACTGGTTTTAGTCAGTTCTATTCCGATTCAGTGATTCTATAAAAATCAAAGCAGTAGCAGGGGTTAGTGGATGTCGAGAATCGAACCTTGGTTCTCTCGAAATCCCCGTGGTCCGGTCTCAAACGGCTGAATCGTTAGCGAACGGCGTGCGGTGCACTGCTTGTGCCAACGTTTAAACTTGTAAATACTGGCCTCTAACTAAGCTTAACGGTGGTTGTCCTATGATAAAAACCGGGACCGAGTGCTTAACATGACCCCCATACTATGGAGACGCTCATGGTATAAGGCCACCAACAGTGACTCATCCAAGTACAGACGTTACGCAAAGCATGATTGTTTCTTAGTATCTCGTGTAGCTTTACGGCCGGTTTGTCCCCCATCACCGTCAATGAGATGATGGCACCTATTATTTCTTACGCGATCACGATGACGTGACGGTGTCGTTTGCTCACCGCTACGAGATATTATTGGTTCAATTTAGTCAAATCGGTACTGCCAGAGACGTCCCTTTGACGGTAGCGGTGGACACGTTTATGTTGTTATATCTATTGGTGCTACTTCGCCCCGTCACAACATCAAGTTGAACGAAGCGATAAATCGGCAGCGCTTACTGTGTAAAGCGATGAGAGGCGCAACACCGTTCTGCCCCGGTGCTTAGTCAGTGACCCCAGTAACATCATTGCCGATGTACCTCAGTTGTAGCAGGTCTCAGTCGGTACGAGGCACTCCAGAATTCGAAGATATGTTTCTGGAGCTTCTCCTGACTGCCGTGGAAGGCCGCCGATGAGTTTAGTGGGTAGACCAAATTTTCGGAAGTCCCACACACGCTATTCGTTTTTCTCTATGGTATGGTGAATGCCCAGTATGGTGCGAAAAACATTCTCTGCGTAAAAAACTTGGTTACGAGCGTCTCAATGTAACGTGTAGTTATGTAAAATGTCATCATTGACTAATTAGTTGCATTGTGAGAGCGTTTCAAAAAATAAACTCAATTTTACAGTGAGTATTGTTGGGATAAGTTTCTTTGAAATTATAAAAGCGTATAAGCAAAACATAATAAATAAATAATTAAATATTTCGGACATCTTACACACAACATCATCTAGTCCCAAACTAAGCAGGGCTTGTATTATGGGTACTAGACAACTGATATAAATACATAAACATACTTTTTTTTGGAAATACATACATATTAAACATAGAAAACACACATACTCCGAAACAAATTATTTCAGTAGATATCAAATTCTGGCTTAACAACAGAATATGGTATGCGTAATGAAGTCACAGACTTAGCAGGCGAGTTTCACGAATTTCAGCTATATGTAAATTACTTCACCTCATTTCAGATTCATTAACCATTTCATAAAATGCATTATTTTGGGTTATGTTTCATATTTTTTTTGTTGTATTTTAATTGTATAAACTAAGATAAAATAGTTTTTATTTAGGTATATTTTAAGTTTTAAGTACGTATCATTTGTAAGTATCATCAGAGTTCTGTAACCTATTTTGTTAGATTGTAACTGAACTATATAATGACTTAGGTTATCAAAGAATATTTACAGTACTTATGTAAGTACTGTAAAGTACTGTACGCTTGTATGTACAAGCGTCAAAAAAATCCTCTGGTAGCGTTCCGAAAAGACTTTATGATTGGCTATCTATGATGTAAAGTAAGAATAATTGGCAAGCCTCTGTTTTGGGGGGAGGGGATATTGTATAAAGAGCAGTAGACACGACGAGTACTTTCTTGTTCTAGAAGACAAACGAGCCACATTATAGAGCAAAATGATCGCTGGACTTTACAAGTCTTTGCCTGAGGGAGGCATATACGGCTATTATTATTATTATTTGCTGTAGCAGAAGCAAACTCAATAGAGAGTACGAGGTGTGAGTTTCGTACAAAAGTGAGTTTTCAATTTCAAGATTTGCCTAAAATTAGATATATGACACTAAAAATAGACGTTACCTAAACACAAGGAGATAAAAAAAACATTTTAGAAATCATTTCACTAAATAATAAAAGATAATTTTATACAAATTTTAGTTTAATGATGTGACGACGGAATTAGCACCAATGTAAAAGATATGAATCAGTTTTAAGGAAGCGTCTTCATTTTTTTACAAAAGCAAAGTATTGCTCTTATCAGATATTAAAGTAAAATACTTTTGCAGTTGAAGCTCAAATACTTAAGTTCAAAGGGAACTATAAATCTTCGTAACTGGAGACTTAATATAAAACACAAGTTAAAGTCGTCACTGCAAAGTGCAATATAGAAAAGTGTAAAGAAAAAGTTCGCAGTCGGACCATTTTTTACATTAAGATTCAAGTAGACTGAGCATACTGTATGCGGCAAACTTAATGTACTCACAAGATTGCAATTACATATTTTGTCAATGCTGAAAATATATCATCGTCATCAATAGCCGATTGCAGTCCAATATTGGACCGTGGCTGCTCCCATTACACACCACTCTGATCAATTTTGGGCTGAACAAATTATATTTAGTAAAGCTCTCGTGCTATCCTGAGATAAGTTTTACAAATTCTTTAAATAATTGCAATTTTATTAGGCGTACAAGACCTACTGAATAACCCATAATAAAACCATGATAACATAATTTAAAAAACTTGAACTAAAAATTAAAATATGAGTGAGGTTAAACAAGGTCAAACTGCTACTTTTAACTTCTGCAACATAAGGTCGGTAAAACACTTCTAACTCTTGTGTTGCACGTTTCTGTGGGCGGTGTTAGACGCTTTTGGTTGCCGACGACTGCATGGTTAGCCCAGTGGCTTAAGTGGTCGCCACGTCGCTTCCTACTGCCAAGTATTTTGGGTTCAAATTCTATTTTGAGTCTGGGTGTTCTTTGTGTCCGTTTCTCGTATGTTTGGTCGTAAGTCTAGGAGTTATCTTTTAAAATGAAAATTAAAAAAAGGAGAGAAAAAATCCACCAAGCGATCTGTCTCCAGCTTTGCCTCTTATAATTCATTTAATCAAAATGCAACTGTAGATATACAATACCCAGTTGTATATTATAAGCTTAGTGCAGATTCATTACTCAATTCCAGACAAAGCAGCTAACGGTAGGGTCAAACTTTACACTTTAACAGTATTCCTCGCATCTGCGAATTCACATTGACAGCTTTGCAAGTGCACGCTGTATTGTACCCTCACATATTTAGTATAGTTACTAACCTGTTTCAGTTTAGGCACTTTATGGAAGTAACGGTACTCTGTAATTATTTTCAAAATTGTGATCACACCTATAGGTACGTCCTCTCAAAACAACCATGCTCTCTCTTGTTTCTCATCTTTTAAACAGATTCTATATTTATTTCCACTTCACTGATTTAGAGGTACATTTTTATTGCAGCTGATACTTTTCGTAAACTAGCCATTTTGTAATGTTTACGATATAGTCTTTTATGTATTCCATTTATACTCTCAGTAAATATATCAACAACTCATATTGTCCCACTGCTGGGTTCGGATCTCCTCTTAGCAGAGGGTTAAGGCCATACTTCCCCATGCTGGCCGAGTACCAGTTGTGGACTGGCAAGACACGTTGTGTCTACGTAATCTTGCCGTTTTAAGCCGCCCGAAGGCCTCCAACTAAGCTTCATGACTCCTATCTCTTATCTCCTTATCTCCTATCTCCTATCTCCTATCTTATGATAACGAACGACTGCTTAACGTGTAATCACGGAAATGCTAAACTATCGAGTTTTTGCCGATCCTGTTTTCTTAGTGACCAGGTTACAGCCAACAGTAAATATACATATATTTATATACAAGAATTGTACGTTTTAAGATATTAGTATTATTTAACTAAATATTGCTGATACAAGTTGTGATAGTCAATTCGATGTTATCTTCAGCGTCGTTAAAATAATTCTTATTATCGAAATGTGTTTCATAAATAATTATAAATTGATTCTTAGAAAAGTCAGTCAGGTAATAATTTTGTTACATGAATTTTCAAGTAACAAAATGAAAACGGGGTCGCTAATTTCCCAAGGCGATTTTTGTTTAATAAAGAAACAATATAGGGACTGACAGCTGCTCATTTTATGTTTAATGTAGCCTTTATTCTTTTATAACATAATTAAGATGGTAAACGAGCATACAGTAAGCTGCATCCTCGATTACAGACTTAACCACCTGCAAATGAATACCGCTGGATAAGCCTGGTCGTATTAATTTGCAGGTGGGTCGCTTGCCGCATAAATTGTCGCTCAAAGGGGCAACCGTACTTACCAGCAGAAAGAACGCTACGCCAGTCGAGCTATTTAAACTACGGTCGATATCAACGACTGCAAGGTTTCACTGTTTGTGTTCCTGCAACAAAGTCCATGTGGAAGATATGCATATTATATAAATTTTAAACGATATGTTATTCATGGATGTCATGCAATTTTACCTAAATATAATTAGTGGTTATCTGAAAACATATCTTATCTTAACTCTATCTTAGTGTATCTTTAGTAACAACCACATGGGACGGTTGTTTCTGTAGCACTAAACACTGTAGTAGTGTGAAAAAATCGACCAAGTGTGTGTCAGGCTATACACAGAATAGGGTTCCGTACTCACCTGTAATGGCACATGAATTTAAAATCGTGTCTAATAGATAACTGTTTTACTTTTATTTTTCATATTTTATCATATTTATTTCAATAATTCATTCATTTTACGTGTAAGGGAATAACCCAAAAATTTTTTGGCAGATAGATGATGTTATAAAGAGTTACGTACGAGTTACGCGAATATAAAATTACAAAACATTAAAATCTAAGTCAACAGTATCCGATTCAAAAACATATTTGATATAGAAAACTATTAGATGAAAAAAGCTTTTTTATCGTTTTTAATGACGTCGCCGTTGTAAAGCATTTCATTTACACGTCAGAGATCCCCAGTTTCGTTATTGCTCGATGCATTTAGTAATTTTCATTTACTTGTATACTGTTCTTGAAGATAAGTATTGGTATGGTTGTGGGTGTCGACTACTACATTTATAATCAGGGTCGGTCTCTTAAGCGTCGTTCGTTAGATTTAATATAGAATTTCATTTGTTTACCAAGATATCTGCTTCTGAAAAAACACGTGTGAATCTTTTAATGACTATTTTATTAGTACAATAAAAATAGTCTTACACTAACTGTTAACATTTTAAAGTAGCCAATGTTTACACAAAAGGTATTTATAAAATATTTTATGATAGGCGTGTCGTCATAAAAGTGTAAGATAATATTTTGCGGTGAGCCACGTACAACACAAGTATTTTGTTACTTAACGACTGAGTTTACGAGTTCTGTCCTACAGTTAGTTAAGTTACAAAATCGTAACGTACACACTGGTGTTAATTCTATTGTAGCGATACTAAACTAACATTTCTCTAAAATAGATATCTCTATTTGCTATATTCTCTATTGATTTCCAAAATGCTATATTTCACTTATATATTGAGGTAACACATGTTTTTAATGTAACTCATCTAAGTTTAGAAAATCCTTAATATTTACAACGTTCATAGACAAGGCAAAACTGACTTTTTGTGAATTTTAGATTGGTTTAAAGAGTTTCTGAACAACAGAATTAGTACAACTGTCTCTTTATTAGTAAACCGCTGTAATTACTTTCACACTTGCAATGTTAGTATCACTTTTATGACAACGTATATTGTAGTACTGTAATTTGATTTTGAACTAAATATATTGGGCGTTATAATACATCACATCTTAGTAACAGCTTTTAACCGTCTACTGCTGGACATAGACCTCAGATAAAAGATTTAGGCCTACTAAACTACGAAGACCAGACTGGTTGGTACAGGGATTTGTCAAGTTTCTTCGTACCTGGGTGTTGTAACACCCACTCATACCACGAAAATTAGAATTATATTTTACTCTTCAAATGTAATTTTAACGATCTTAAAGCCAGAAATCATTGTTAGTTTGGCTTGTCCAAATGATTGACATGAGACGTGTGTAAAATCAAAACACAACAATACAAAAATGAAATTCAATGAAAGGAAATTGAATTAACTTATCCTGTATGTCTCTTACTCATCATCATAATCAACAATCATCCTTTATTAGTCAACTTTTGGGTATGGATTTTCCTCCAAAAGTAAATAAATGAGGTAAATACACATCTTTGGCCGGAGGGCAAAAAAAAATGTACCGACACGTTCGAATATCACTGAAAAAGTGACGCATTTGTTTGACTAATTACAGCAGTTAGTCAACTAAAATGGTCACACTGAAAAAGATATAAATCGAATTCTAAACCTTTGATTTTGTTGAGGCTCTGTTATATTTTTTGTTCTAGTGGTATAACGCAGTTTAATCTATTGAAATTATAATAAAGATAATACTTTGTTTGTAACTACAAAACTGATTGTTTAGGAGACCACTTTTGATATTTCTGAACTAGAAGAAAGTCTTTCTATAATCTCTATTTATTTTACAGAGACCTTTATGAGTAGTTATAAATTTAAACGATTAGTTAAAGTATGTTCATGTTCTCCGGTGGCTAAGCTCGAGTTTACGTATGACTTACTTATGACTTCACAGGACGCGATTGGTATAAAATCATTTTCAGATGATTTCTTTTTTTAAAGAAATATAGCTATGTAGGTTCATGCCTAACCGAGTTGCAAATATTGCGAACATTGCGAATATCAAGCAATCCCAACTAACCACTGGAAAAATAGTTTGAGAATAGACTCGAAGGAAGATGATATGGGTTCGATATATTTTGATTTAGGTAAATTTAGCAGTGTTAATATTTTACAAGGTATTTGCTACTAGTAACCATTACCATTTCGTCTGTTATTTCAGAACTCTGTTTATTATACATCGTTATAATTTAAGTACTATGATAGTCTACATCTACACTAATATTATAAAGAGGAAACGTTGTATTTTTGCATGTTTTAACTGCTGGATGGTAATCAATCGATAATTCTTTCACTTTTACAATGCTACATTATCCTTGAATAAAGTAGAGAACACATTAATATCTATAAAAAAACTTAGCGGCACAAAATGTCCAACTATACTAACTAGTTTTCATCTTATGATTATTATGTGTCTTAACCTTTAAATGAGGTAAAATTGTTTTTTGTAATATTGGTTTGACTGTATTCTTTTAGGATCGGTCACCTGCCAGAGCAGGACTGAAAATAAATTTGAGAAAGGAGAACGGATAGGACAAACAAGGTAAAGGAATGAATATTTGTATTTTAGTCGTAACTAGGGACAAAAGTAAATTAAATTATTGTTGTTCATCTAAAAAATCTAAAAATAAACTTTCATCTTGACTTCGATGCCGATAGTAATTCGCAATAATTTTAACATTACAGATGTATTATAAGATGTAAATAAATTCTTAAGCAGTGAATATACAACAATGTTCGTTTAATATTCAAGAACAGAACACCCACTCTATTAATTAGAAGTGTCATTTGTCCAGTAGATCGTCAGCCTTCACTGGTATCCCACTAATTAGAGCACTCGACTGAATGACAACCCTGAATACTGACTGAGAGCCGATGCGATGTGAATTTAGATCAGCGAGTGACGATTAGTGATTACCGGATAGGGGTAATGATTTATCGAATCGATATTGATATATTTTTGGATGTGTTCTCAAACACTAGTTAACGTCATTAGGTCAGATGAATTCGCATTCGAATGTTGGACTAAAAATATTTGACTTTCTTTTTTTACGTTGTGAAAATTGAATGTCCAAAAAATTTGTCTCTTGCAATGATGCTGCAATAGAATGAGTAATTAGGAGATTTTAATATAATTTATGTTTAGTGATTATGTTTACAATGCAAATCAGGACAAATATATCAAATCCCATGTACTTAGTCGGAATGAGTTGGACTTACAAAATCAAATAGAGTCGGAAATGGTACCAGAAAGTAGCGTTAAGCAGTAATGATAGTAAATATGCTTTTAACGGTAGTAAGTTGGCTAGGAAACATGTAGGGTGGTACATTCTTTTGTTTTTCAACTTCGTCTAGTTTTATTACGTCTAGTAATTTATCATTTTCTTTAATAAAACTTATTTATTAAAGACACTAAATATACAATACAAATACTAATTATGTATTTTTAATAAACATCCGTTAAAATTAGTAATTAGAGTTTGTATTGTGTGATGTCAGTACATTTTACATTTAACGACTTCGAAAACAAAATAAATACTTCCTCGAGTAACTGAACACGTTTTAATTATTAACGAACAAAGTTTAAAGTTTTCTATTAAACGCTCGTAATTATGTTTTATGGTTCAAAAAGTAATAATGGCCTGTTAGTACCTTTCATTACTACCCCGCCACCTACCGCGTAGAATAAACAAATATTTAACTTTAAAACACATACTTTACAACTGGCTACTTACAAAATTATTTAATTACCGTCGTACACATTAATGGCCCATTTTATAATTCATAAAATCTTAGTTAATTAGCTAGGATTCATGTCTCTAATTAATTTAATGAGCTATTTTTTGTTGACTTTATTTTGGTACAGACGAAGAATATTTTGAAACATCGGTAGCGGGATAATGATAAAATATTTTATGTATCTCTAAAGGACGTATAAATCGTCTTTGTAAACAATTAGATTTTAAAGCGCTGATAGCCAAGTGCTAGGTGATTAGAAACAATCACCTTACAACATAAGGAACGACGGCGTGGTCGGTATCTAGATGGGTGGCCGTTTGTGGCATCATAATGTTATGAGCGTTATCATGACTCGGGGGTCATGTTAACCCTTCGGTCCCGGTTCTGACGCGGGATGAGTTGTTAAGCCTAGTTAGAGGCCTTCGGGTGGCTTTAAAACATCCAACGGCAAGATTACGTAGTGACACCGTGTCTTGCCAGTTTCCAACCCGCGATAGGCCAATGTATAGCCTTAACCCTCTCCTGAGAGGACACCCCAGCCCAGCACTGGGATATTACGGGTAATTGATAACGATGATGAAACGTTTAGATTTCACGTGGATTACATAACAGCGGGAAAACTTTTTACTGCGGACGTTGGATGTGGTGCGCAAACCATTAGTTATAATGCTGTACGTAATGTTATCTAAATTAAAAAAAAGAACTGGTTCATTCAAGATTTTTTTATTTTATTCAGTGAATACAAAAGAGACTTTAAATCTCCAGTTCATTGATGGGTACAGCTTTGAAGAACACATCTAATTGTGAGTTAACACTTCTTAGTACTTCTCTTACAATAGGTTTACCGAACGTTTGTACTACCTCCTTCCAGCTGTGTTCCAAAATGGTTATGATTGGAGCAGCTGAAATAAAAAAAAATCGTAAAATTTTCTAGAACTTTTTTTTTCATTGTATGTATATTACTTCACAGTAATAGAATGACTCCATACAACTTACATGCAACCGCGCTTATAGTTCATATGGTAATTTTTTATTTCAATCAATCATTTGTGATAAACACTCATTTCAACTTCCTATGAGGGCTTATTACAATTCTTACTTTGTGTTGCTTTATGAGTAGTTGTACTGAAAATCACATTTTTTCTCATACTTGCTATTGCCAAAGAAACTAAACCGTCTTATTTTCTTGTATTCCTGCTTACCTTTTTCTTTATCACCGTTGAACAAGTTCTCAAACTTCAGTAACGTTTTGGATTTAAATTCGTACGCTTGGTCATTTGTAGTTATTTTAAAATATTTTTGACCATCTTCGCCATCGATAACTTGGAAACGACATTTGAGATGGATGAACAATTTATCTGGAATAAAAGATAAAGTTCTCACTATCTTGAATACTAAAGCAACTCAACAGTTTTTGTTAAGAGTTCACAATTTTTTTTATTGAAGCCTCACAAAGTGACTCTACTCATAGCGGTTTGCAATAACTGTTTTTAGACTTTCGCGACTTTTACACATACTCATGTTTTTACTGTAAACGGGACTTATTCGCGATAATATTATACCTTCTATTTTCCGACGTTTCGAACGGGTTACACCGCTCGTGGTCACGGGTAGATATCGTAGGTAGGTAGGTATCGTAACCTTTATAATATTATCGCGAATAAGTCCCGTTTACAGTGAAAACATGAGTATGACTACTCAGCCTGATAAAAGGCATAAGTTTAAATCCTAGTGAATGGATCACCATCCCCATTATGAGTGCGGACAACGCAACATGGTAACCCAGTGTGGCAGTGACATGCTTCTGCATTATTGGGCTTCTGATCTTCTGTATGAGGGTTAGGCTCGACTGGGGCAGGAGCCCCAGTAAAGCCAGCCCATCTGTGCTGAAATCAACGTAGCTCTGCAACTACAAATCACTTATTTATGTCTAAAGTTCGTTCATATTATTTATGTTATAGTATGCTATGGTGTAATTGTTGTATGACAATACCATATTAGTTCGCTAATATATAGAATATGTAATCTAAAACAGATCTTGTGAATCTGTTTTAGATTACATTACATAGTTCTGAATAAACTGAATAACTTATTTTGAATTAGCCCATACGCCATATCCGGTATATTACAACATTTTTACCTGTCTTAACACTGAAAGGTCCCGAGCCTTCGACGGGAATATTGAAGAGCTTGCCTGAAGTAATGTAGTAACCCTGCACTTGTATAGGACATTCGACTTCGAATTTCAACCATTCTTCATATTTGTTACGTCTGTGGAAGATATGTTGTTTGAGGTTATGTTTATTTAAATCCAAACAAATGAATTCGTATGAAAGTAGATACGGTACTCATTTAATCAAAACATGTTAAAAAATATATATCAGTATATATATCAGTCGGTCTGTTTATTAGTTGCGGTTAATCTCTAGAATGGCTGTACCAAGTTTGATGGCTCTTTCACTAATAGATAGCTGATGGTATAACTGATTACGCTACTTTAATTTTAGAGCAGATTTGCCCCTTGGTTTTAGTTGCTGTAGTTAACAACAATAATAACAGCGGGTGCACTTGGGGGGTTAGTTAGTCAAAATATATTTAAAGGCTTCACTTAAGGTTATGAAAGTTATTTTAATTAAATAAATATAATATTCACTTTAATATTCTACCTTTTGAATAACAAAATATTCATTAGTATTCGGGTAATAAACCAAAACTAATGTTTATTGCACATTTTAATGTCATGCTTATTTTTTGACACTTAAAAAATAAATTAAGCAGGTACAAAAGGCCAGCTCGACCGGGTTGGTACTAATGAATGAAAATTGGAGGCTCAATGATGCAGAAGAATCTCAAAAGGTCACCATGTTTTATTGATGTATTGTGTTTATGGATGCAATGGGTATGGTGACCACTATTCTTGAAATCTGCTCATATTTTCCATCCAGCTGAGCAAAGATAGTTCATCAGCTATATTACTTCTTCCTAACCTTATTCCCCATATTATTTGGGGTCGGCTACTAGTTCAACCGGTTTTACCTAAATATCAGTTTTTCCACGCAAATGGCATCGAACCTCCGCAACCCTAAGGGAAAACTGAAATTCGAAGGTTGAGTTCAGTTCAGTTCGAATTTCAGTTCTCCCTTGTCAGTTGTCCTAGTTGTCAGTAAATTTGAGGGCAATGACTTCATCAGCTTATATAAAAATAAAATTTAAAAAATTTGAAAGAATAAACATACTCAACATCTTTAATTTGACAGTTCCTCGTTCCAGATAAAATCATATCTTTGAAGACTATCTCTAGGCCTCCTTCATTGTAAGTAACTTTATTTAATGATACAGGATCTAGGGGAGACATTCCAAGTTCTGTTACACCCGCAGCGAAGTAAGGTAGTGCCTTCCTTGAAGACTCCAGCAAGCACGCTCGATCGTCCCATTTACATTTTTGTATAAAAGGAGCTATAAGAGTGTCAAATAAGTCGAAATGAGGTCACGACACATGTTATCAGAAAAAAGAAGAACGATAATTAAAAAAATATCCCACTAGTATTATAAGTTTGTGAGTATGTATGTATTTTGATACTGGCGTTCGACCGCGGCTCCGCCCGCATGTTTCTCGATTATTGCAGTAGCCTATGTGTTATTCTGATATAATAAGCTATATTACTGTAAAGTTTCATCCAAATAAGTTCAGTAGTTTTTGTATGTAATAATTTGTTTTGTATGTATGTATACATACTCACAAACTTTCGCGTTTATATTATTTAATGTATTAGTAAGGATACATAATATAAAGTATTAAACGAATTACCATATATGAATATTAAATAAGTTTTGTATATAAACCACGTGTGCCTTTTATATATATATATATATATATATATATATTCATTTTATGTTGTAATCCCTCCTATATCTTCCTGTTAGGACGTTGCCCAACGATCCGAGAATCAAACTCAGTCACGTATATTTGGAGGTTTTATTGTAAACTTTGTCTAAAGACCTCAACGACTAGCTCTTCATTACCAAAATATTGATAAACGCCTACATAGATCGAAATAACGAATAATAAACCTAATTACACTAAAATGTCGAAGTACTTACCTAAAGCAGCAAAAGAATTAGTCACTAACCAAGCAATACTTAAAATTGTACACGTCAACTTCAACATTTTATTATCGTTTTACCTACGAAGATTCAGTTTATAAATGAACTAAAGTAATACAGAAAAGATACTGCTTAAAATTGTAAATAAACTGTTTAATATATAGTGCGACGAAGGTTACTCAGATATTTATATTTTTTTCCGCTTTTTGGTTTTCTTCACCTTCAACACAAACACATGTTAAGTTTTTTGTGTATGCTGTGTTTAATAATATATAAGCAGAATGCTAATACGTTTTAAATTGGTAAAACAGCGATACTAAATGGATCATGTGCAAAAAATTAATGTATAATAAATACAAATGAAAATTTAAGAATGAAATACGAACCAGAACGAAACGGTTCGGCTCTTCCTTCTTATGCCGAGCAGTCAAACGCTGGAACTCACTGCCAACCCACGTGTTTCCTTCCCACTATGTTCCCGGGTCCTATAAGCGAGGCGTGAAAAAGCATCTTACTAAGCCGCCATAGTGAGGGCCGCCATAATTTACTGTCTGTATTTACGGCAGTTATGTGTGGTTTCTCCCACTCTTGGATTCTGCTCATGCTTTCCATCAGGCAAGGTAGAGTCACTTTGGTAGGCTAAATATAAAAAAAAAACTTTCATTTGAAAGAACTACCACGAGTATTTTCAAAACAACAGTAAATATATTTTTCACCAAAAATATCTCCAACTTTTGTCAGTGATGGCCTCGCTGATACAGATCAGAAACCCGTCTAAGATGGTTAGTGCACATATTCTGTAGAGAAGTATTACCAGTTACCCTAAACTTTAGAAATACTTACCGGTCTCATATAATCTTTAAATATTAACTTATTTAAAAGAACAAGAAGAAGCCCAATATAAAGATATACTTGCAAAAGGCCCTATAGTAATATGTCCGAATATATCTAAATGAATCGTTTAGTTTGGTTGGGGAAATATCCATCTAAAGTTATACTTTATATTGTTTCATCGTCGACGGAAATCTGCTGCACTCCAAGATTTGTAAGTATCGAGGCTGTATTACGTGCACTGCTATTTATTTATACATATGTCTACTTTACTTTATTGACGTCAGTTTCTAGCAAAGTAGTAACTAATTATAGTAAAATCATCAGCCCGCTACCACTATCAGTCTAATTCCTAGGTTTGACTCATTTCAAGTTCAAGAGCGATAAAATTTATTCAATCTTTTCAAAGGTCATTCTTTCGAGAATATACGACTAGGTCAATGTCCTATTAATGTTCATGAATTAGCACTTACTTTTTATTCTTATTATTACGAAACGTTGTCGGTTTGAGTTGAAATATACACATATTATCATAAGATCATAAGATTTTAAGAAAATGAAAGTGTGGTTGTTAATGCGAACTAGCAATATTAAAATAGAGTCCTCGCTCATTGAGCAATTAAGTTAAAAGTCTATTAATTTGAAGACGGTCATCTTTATAATTGAAAGTCTGCTTTTTCTTAAATTAAGGTTCTGGGTTAGTTACGATCTCAGTCAAAAGTCATTTGATATTATTTTATGACTTTTACAAAGTCGCTGAATAGATAAAATTTGAAGAGTGAAACGTCGAAATAGTGTCAAAATGCTGGCAAAAAATCTTTCTGCTGTCGCTGTATTCTCGCTATCGCCTTCAGCTTTTGCACGTACACAGTGTAAATATATTACGCATATATATTTTTTCGACGAGGTCGGGAGGTGGAAAGTCTTTTCGAATATCCGGTTTCTCAGGGATGTAGGATATTTGAGTATATGATGTTTTGACTGAAAAGCATCACTAGTATTTTGTAATATAATATTCCATCAATAGTATGAATTAAATTTAGTTTGTTATTTTTATAATTTTAATAGTTCGATCAAGAGAAAACTGTGTTGTATTGTTAAAGTGTTCACTTATACATATAAATATTTGGGTAGAGAATATAGTTTCTATACGAAAATTCACGTGAGACTATGTTGTAATACAAACTCGCCTTTAAATAAGAAAACTTTAACTTAACATACACATATGCCACGTATTCAAAATCATTTTAGTGTTTCCCAATGATGTTATCTGTAATTAATTCAAATAAAACATTCAGATAGCCTAAGATCCATTTTTCAGACGCTTTTTATTGGCTTCACCTGTATGTTTGTTTGTTTGTATGTTTGTAACCGACTCCTTTGTCGTGTGTCCCTTGTAACAAAGCGTGGAGTGCTTTCTGAAAATTATTCAATAACATCGCCCAACGCTTTTTACATTAAAATGATTTCCTACTTTTTAGTTTAAAAGCGTTTTTGTTTAGTTTTTTAAAACTATTTTTTTTATATATATAAATCTGCCTAAGTGACTTTACTTTGCTTTATGGAAAGCATGATTAGAATCGGGTCAACATCATCATGTCCATTTAAGGGTGCGTGACGTCGTTGAGGGCCATCTGAAAATCAGTGCTGACTGACATCGTAACTGATGACACGCAGCAATATACTGAGATGGTAGCCCATTCAGATAAACATTCATAACAAATTAAATTGTAAAAAAAGTTACTAGCTATAAGTTGTTTATCTGAATAAATCTTTATTATTATTTATTATTATTATATAGTAAGTGCAGACAATGCAGCATGGTGGTCAAGTGCGATGTTTCTGCATCATTGGACTCTGGTTTCACACTCTGTCACACTCACCAATGAAACTCGACATCACAAATACTGTCATTAGATTGGTCTTCTGTGTGAGGGTTGTACTGCCTGGTCGAGCCGAAATTAGCGTGTAACCTACCTATAATTTTTATTAAGAAGGTTGCCTGTGTATGTATGGACTCAGTTTTTTTATATCTGATACTGGTTACACCGTTTTACTTGGGTATAAACGGAAACAAATTGACAAAAAGCCTTAATAGGCTAATGTTAATGAAGAATTGAAAATACCTATTAAATAGCACATGACGTGTTGTTTGATTGTTATTATATGATAATTAAATAAAGTTTTTGCCAAACATAATATACATTTATTATAATATAATTATTTGTAGCATAACAGACGTCATGCAAACAAGGGCATTTAAAACATTGGTTTATTGCTTTATTTAAAATATTTAAAAGGTTTTTGTTGGAGCTTTTTTTCTTAAAATTGTTTATTTCTGGCGTGCCTCTAAGAGTTAGCATCACGCTTCGAGCATAGGAGCCAAGCATGATTGAAATGAGACGGAGATGAAGTTACGTGGGACAACTAGTATATTATATTTAATTTCATAATTATAATATAAGCACATGCACGATAACGTTATTAATACTAAGGATCACCATCAACAACCTGAGGCAAGTTAAGGTACTGTAGTACAGGAATTGTGCTAAGTTTTCCACCTCTTTACAATGAATCATCATCATCAGCCTATCGCAGTCCACTGCTGGACATAGGCCTCTTCACAATGTACTTGTACAATTAATAATGTATGGCATCCTGTAGTGATGACTCCCTTATTCGGCTCTCATGTCACCCACGAGATTAATATGAGACATGGCGACAATCCTTTATTATACGTAATAATAATAATACTCAAGCTTGAAAGATAAAGTTAATAGGAACAAAAAACTTAATCAGTCCACAAACCGATTATATATAGAAACGTAGGTAATTTATTACTAACTGGTTTGCTAAGTTGTTTTTATTACTAATCTCTAAATCCTCTTAACTTTTTATTTTTAATGCTATTACCACAAATAAGTTGCGTCAGGGCTTATTAGATTTTCAAGAAGTCTAGTATATTCTCATTTAGGTATATTACGCTTTTTAACGTCAGCATAGTCGTAGACGGTTTCAGCAGGTTACATCGCTATATGTTTAAGTTCGAATCTCATTGTGTTATTTACAAGTAGTTGCTCTGACCCTAGGGGTTTTTACGTCGGTTTGATGTATGTTTGTGAAGTCCTCCGCAAACAGAGAAATAAAACTAGTGTCATTATGCAAATAATAATGTGGCCGAAACAATATATCTATTAGCCAATCAAACTAGAGAATAAAGGTGTTAGCGAGTCTAAAAATAGAATCGACACGAGTTAATTGCATCTTGGCTACGGAGTAAAGTCTACAAGAATAAGTCTGAAATTAGGCTTGTCAGAGAATAATTTCACAAGCACCAAAGTATCAACTTTAGTTGATTTGCATGTAACCTATAATTAAAAAAAACACTGTCTAAAACAAAAAGATGTATACAAAAATCTATTACTTTATAAAAACATTAGAATCGAATATGCAACAACACAACGGTGGCTTTACTTTATTTTTACAATATTCATGTATCCTGACGCTCAGATAACATAGTTAAAAACGAATACAGCGTCATTTTATCATAGTCTGTTCGACTTGGTAATTGAAGATGAGGTTCATGTAAGATTGTTAAAAATATATTGTGTAAGCACGTTCCACACACGGTCATCGTGTGCGATGAGTTGAATTTCAAACATACTGACATATATTAACTTCCTCTACTGTTGTGACCTCCATAGTGACCTATAGCCTTCACATGCAACAAGCAAAACCTCTTTACCCTTTTTTCAAACTTAGAAGTGCCATGTTGTGGATCATAGTACCTTGAAGTACAAAAAGTAATAAGTTTTACATGTCTAGTAGCGTCGCAGCCGTAGGTATTTCTAACCTTTATTTAATTGACACATACAAAAATAATTAATCGTGATATAGATATCATTATTTAGAATTGTAATAAACCGTATTCTTTATTTCAATTTAGCAATTCAATCTTAATATGACTGTAGACTTTCCCAAATTTAAAAATTATTGATGAAATCTTAACACAAATTAATAATTATAACAAAAAAAAACGACTTCAAAGAAACTATTCCGAGTACCCAAATCGCAAGTATTGTGCATATGATATTTGAGGAGTTCCCTCGATTTCCTTGGGACCCCATCATCAGATCCCAAAATGGTGACGATGGGACCACCTGTAAGCTACGCCCATTCCAATGCAAAAAGATTTTTTGAAATCGGTTCATAAACGACGAATTATCGCTGAACATACAAAATAAAAGATTCCGCTGAATTGAGAACCTTCTCCTTTTTTTTAAATCGGTTAGTAAGTGTAAATGAAGGAGAAAAACAAAATGCATCCAAATTAAGAACCGAAGAAATATTTTCAAACCTAATCTTCTACATTAGACCAGTGCTTTTAGCTCTTAAAATAACAAAAAGTGAACATAAATTATAGTAGGATGAAACCCATTGTAAAAGGAAAAGAATATTGCAAAAATTAAAGGAAAAATAAATTACGGGCGATCTGAGGTCGGGAAGGGGGAGAGGGGGGGTTTTTAAGGGAAAAAAATGGCTTATCTCGATTTCCGGCAAAACTACAAGTCCTATGGAAAAAAGTCAAATGGCAAAGTTATAGGTAATAAAAAGATCTACAACTTTTGCATACACTCTTTTTTCACATAACCTCAAATTTATGTGAAAAATTCAAAAAACCAAGTTTTTGGTTTTTTATTTTTATCTTTTACAAATAAAATTATTTTTTAACGAAATTTTGTGGAAACTTTGCTATTCATGTCCTGAATACACTGTAATTTATTTGATTTGAAATATCTATTTTTTTACCTCATTTTGACTGAATACCGAAAAAAAACCCTAATTTTCAATCGAAAATTCGTCCGTCAAGATATCAACGTTTTTGACAAAAATTGGGTGTTTTCTATTCGATGAAATGTCTACTTTCCGATGGTGTAAAAATATATATACATTACCATAGTAAATCTTCTCAGAAAATGCAAAAAATGAAAAAACTCAAATTCGATATTTTTTAATCGTTATTGAGATATTTATTAAAATTTACACTTTAATCACTCGAAAAACGTAAGATTGCATGTCACAATGATAAACAAAAATATTACAAATCGAAATATACTACTATAATTAACAAAATAATAAATAATAAAGTTAATATTTAATAAAACATCTACAATACTTTGATAAAGTTGCAGAATCTTCTTTAAAGTATATGCTTATGTGCCTATTTATTACTATTTTAAGATAATTTAATACCTGAGTGACCTATGAAAAATTTTTGGCTAATAAAAGTAATAAAATAAAATAGATATTTCAAATCAAATAAATTACGGTGTATTCAGGACATGAAAAGCTAAGTTTCCACAAAATTTCGTTAAAAAATAATTTTATTTGTAAAAGATAAAAATAAAAACCAAAAACTTGGTTTTTTGAATTTTTCACATAAATTTGAGGTTATGTGAAAAAAGTGTGTATGCAAAAGTTGTAGATCTTTTTATTACCTATAACTTTGCCATTTGACTTTTTTCCATAGGACTTGTAGTTTTGCCGGAAATCGAGATAAGCCATTTTTTTCCCTTAAAACCCCCCCTCTCCCCCTTCCCGACCTCAGATCGCCCGTAATTTATTTTTCCTTTAATTTTTGCAATATTCACCTCCTTTTACAATGGGTTTCATCCTACTATAATTTATTTTGTTTTCAAACACTAAAAGCACTGGTCTACATACAAATACTATTCACTTATTTAGGTCAAGGAAAAGACTAACTTTCTCTTTTCATTTTCAGGGAATATTGACTACTGTTCCGATCAGGTGTAGTATAAACAATATTTTCTAGGTAAAACTGCAAGACTGCAACTGCAAAAAATGCAAACTGTAAGATAATCATTATCTTAACATTACATATTTATACGATCAGTGCTTTAGTTGTTCTTTTTCGAAATTTTTATCATTCACATATTGTACTAAAAGAACTATTGTACTACCAATTTACATAAAAGCTTCGGTTAGAAACGCTATTGTAAACAAACAGAGAAAACAAGAGTAAAGTATAAAATTTGTGTTAGAACTGTGACAGCGACGCATTGTAAAATAATATCACATATGCATAGAAATATATTATGTCAGCGGATGACTACCATAAAAGTTCTAATGAACGGTACGCCTGACAAATTGGAGGGTACGTTTAAGTCTAAGGTTTAATTTACATTATTGTAGCAATAGAGACGTTTCAGCATCAACTCTATATTTAATTAAAAGACGTTTATATTATTTTTTAAAAGCGAACTGTTTTACCATTTTGTAATAGTTAAAATATGTCGTACTAGAAATAAAAAGTTAAAGTAGTCAAATATTAGTTTTAGAAACGCCTAATTAAATAGCAATTAAAAAAATACTAACATCAATTTAGAAGAGATAGGTGTGAAAAAAAGTTCACGTCCCATTCTCAGGCCTAATGAATAAACACACAAAATTTCGAAAAAAGCCGTTTCTGAGAAGTATGGCAACTAACATGTGACTCAAGAATTTATACGTTTATTATATATAGATTTACATATGGTTTTTATTTTTGAAACAATAGTCACCTTAGGTATTTGATATTTTGCGTTTGTATATTGTTTATTATCTGACCAGGCTGCCATGGTATGGGTCACCATGCTGCATTGCCTACCCTCACAAAAAGGATGATGATCCCTATTCCAGGATTCTAATCATACTTTGCATCAGGTAGAGTAGAATTTATCATTAAAAATAATATTTTCACCAAGGTTCAATGTCAAAAATATATGTAGTTATTACAGTCCTAAAATACAGCTCACAAAACAACTTTGAACAATTGATTTTAGGTCGATTATATTTTTTTAACATGCTAGTTTTATCAGAAATTAAATGCAAAACATTAGTATAAACCTATAGTTATAACATTAGTATATTTGTAAGTTATTAAATTAACCCAGTGGCAAATGTTGAGTTCAAGCTATATTTTATGGACTAAAGTTTAAAAAGTTTTCCGGCGGTCTCTCCGATCCTGCTGCCATGTCACTAAATGTCATATCTATTTCGGTCAGCACCGATCTCAGGTACCTCAGTTCCTTGTTACCGAGCGAGTTGTCGTAGCAAAATAGATAGGTATGTACAGCATCGAATCAATGCGGGATGGATGGATGGATGCGAGTGGCGGCAGGTAAAAGAAACTATTTGCGACACTTTAACGTTAAAGGGAGAAATATATAAAACGATCATCATACCTGCCGTCCTGCATGTATTTGAGTGTTCGCCAATAAAGAAAACGGATGAGAGATGCCTGCATGTGGCTCAAATACGAATGCTCAGATGCATGTGTTATCTGATTTGAATGGATAAGGTGAAAAAGGAGTACATTTGAGGAAGTCGGAAAGTAACACCAATGGATGAATAGTTATGAAGCAACAGATTATCCTGGTCGGGATATGTGATGCGTAAAGAATAGCAAAATGTAACGAAGAAAATTAAGCCTGAAAGTCGACGGATTTAAGAGTAAGACCAAAGAAAAAATGGATAGAGGATATGATAAGGAAAGGAATAAGCAGTGCATTGATGAGTGTTGGAGAAGAATGGAGGAAGAAAATTCATTGACCTATTTTGTATCCTTACTAAAATACACTAAAAGTGACGTCAGATATAAAGTATCTTGTATATTTATATATTATATATACATATATATGTATATATTTAATATATTTATTACGTACTTATAAAATTATAGTTATAAAATCAGTGCGTGTCAGGCCACGCACAGGAAAGGGTTCCTCAGTCACCCATAATGGTACGTGGATTAGAAATCGTATCCAATGAATAATTGTTATGTTTACATAATAATGCGTTAATTTAGTATGACGTTTTCCAAGTAAGCGCATTGTAAAAGTTAAGCCTCTATAACTCCTGAACTAACAAAGTCATCTAATCCGTTATAGTTTTCCTTTAAAGTTCATTATATGGACCACTATCACGAATTTTCCCAGATTTTTTGAGGCAGCCGTTTAGCTTTTAGAGGGGGGGGGGGACGCCCTGTTTTTACAAAAAAGTGATACCCCACACGATGGGGTAGCCGCGAGAAAAAAAAAACATCCCCACTTTACGTATAGGGGAGGTACCCCAAATAAAAATATTTTTCATAATTTTATTGTAGCACTTTGTCGGCTTAACTACAACACATATTCATGCAAAGTTTCGTCTTACTAGCATTTACCGTTTGGACGGTAGGTCGAGGACGGACGTACGGACGGACGGACGGACGGACGGACGGACAGACGGACATGACGAATCTATAAGGGTTCCGAGTCATAAACTTCGAAACCCTAAAAAATGGCTGTCTAGAAGTTCTATACTATACCATAAAAATGCTAAGTAGTTTTTAAAGAATTGTTTATTTAAAACATAAAAAATAACGTTAGGCAATTTCGATTTCATCAGTAGGTGCATTTTGGAAGAATTTGGCACAGTTGTCTATCGCTCGAGAAACAACCTCCTTGAAAACGGGTTTGCCGATACCGAGCAAAATTTCTTTCCAATTTTCGTCAAGTATTCTCTCAACCGGTTCGGCTGAAAACAAAAAAAAACAGTTTGATATTCTTGAAATTCTATTCACTATCAAAACTTTTTGCGATTTATTTAAGTGTTTAGTAATGACGTAACCACCCAGAACTTTTTGTTGGAGAAGTTTGTACGAATAACAACAAAAGTATAACTCGTATGAAAAACGTTTCTAGTTACAAGTTGTATTAAAAATGGAAGCTAAAATACAATTTTTTTCCAAGACATTAAAAGTAAGTTGTGTTTTCAATAAATTATGTACATTATCCTGTCAAAATCTGTTTAGATCCATTAAGTAAATTAATACCAAGCTTCTGGTTTAATGCTTTCCAAGAACATAGAGATGATTCATAGTAAATGGAAAACATAGGTCACCAACGAAATGACTATAATAGTTAGTGACATCAACAGGCTTCTGAGAGTTTACTATTTATTATTCAGCTACCTCAAATATCTTTTGTTACAGATTACAATTAGTTTTGACGCATTACAAATTAAATTGTCTGTCTCATGAAGTCTCATCTTTCTTCTGAATGCCTTGGAATATTTTTGTCTATCGACAGTTTAGTTGACTACTTTTGTACATTCACACTTACCTTTTGCTTTGTCGCCATTGTACAAGTTTTCAAACTTGAAAGTGAATTTAGACAGAGGCTCGTAGTTGTAATCAAAACCAGAGACTTTGTAATAATTTTTGCCATTTTTGGTGTTTTGTTTCAACTTGAGGTTGACAGTGACGTGCATTTTATCTAAAAATAATAATAATTACTTTAAAAATTATCTGAATTAAGAGAGTCTTCATTTTCATAGCCTTAATTCTTCCCAATATTATTTGGGGTTAGCTACTAGCCCAATTAATTCTACCTGAATATCAGCTTCTCTACGGAGTGGCTTCGGATCCTGACAGCGAACTGAATTCAAAGGATTTACTAATTTTCAGTATCTTTGAGGACACTGGTTTCTCAATAACCGCTTCGACCGACCAACGCTTTGACGTGATTCGTGCACGGGCGTGAAACATAGCTAAACTTCCAAGCGCCAGGCAGTTATTAAGAATTTTTTGTCACAAATACCCAATACCCAGGATTTAAACTCAGGACCTCTTGATTGGTAGTCGCATAAACTAACCGCCTGATCAACGAAACCGCCAGTGGATTTAGATGTGCCTTAGGATAATAAGATTTTTCTTAAGTTGGTTACGTACCGCCTTTGATCTTGAAAGGTCCTTCTCCTTCGACGTCTAAGACAAGTAGTTTACCACCAAACTTGTAGTCGCCGACACATTCTATTGGACATACAACATCCAAGAGGATTGTAGATTTTGATACGTCACGCCTAAACAAAATATTAGAAATTAATAAACTTTAATTAATAATTTATTAAACTTAAATAATTGAGATGTTCTCTGAAAATTCTATATTTTTGTATCATCAACAACCCATAACATCCCACTGCTGAGCTCGGGTCTTTTCTCAGGAGAGGGTTAAGGTTATACGTCCTTACACTGGCCGAGTGCGGGTTGGGGCTGGAAAGACAACGTTCCGCTAGCTTGGTCCTAAGCTGGTGGACACTGTCCTAAGATTTGGGCGGGGCCAGTATTCCCACTAGCGGCTGTACACGGGAGTTGTCCGGTCAATGGCTCTTTACGGTGCACCTGTGTAGGCGGCGGCTCTGACCACCCAGAATAGGGCGCGCCTCTGGCGCCCCCAGAGGATATTGGTGGTCAGAGCCATACGCGGATACCGCACGGTGTCCGTCGAGGCGGCTTGAGCCTTGGCCGGAACACCCCCGGAACACACAGGAAAGCGGCGGAGAAGGCCCGGGAGGACGACCTCCAATCGGACCCGATCCACCGCCGGCGAACCGGGTGGCGGAGGCGCGCACACCTGTGCCTCCTGCCGCCCTGAGTATGGCCGCTAGTGGGTCGGAGGCGTTCCCCGTCCATCCGCTGTAGTGGCCAACCGCGAGGGGGCGCCTCCTAAATGGAGAGTATAATTTATGAAGATATGGGCAAAATGACTATGAGCGCTTAGTTTCGCTATAGTTCTACAGAACTTTACAGCATTCTACGGAATTGTAAACATATAATGCGTTATTGCGATTTAAAAAACCTGTATAATAATTACAGTTTACTTAAGCAATATTGCTGACGGAAAGCTAAACGAGGAATATAATAATAAATTCTATCATACAATAGATCAATGAATCATCGATTTTAGGCAGTCTGTGATAGGTTATATATCAAATTCTAATTCTAAAGGTTAATCTCTAAAGGTTACTTGTAATCTGATTCATCATATTTGTTTAGATTCTATTTTTACACGAAATACAATGATATCTGATACTTATTTTTAAATACTTTTACGTTTTTTGAGTGAACAGGATTATATGAACTAGAAATGGATTTCGATGGATTAGATGACGTCCATTGTAGATCTCGTTTGAAAATCTTGTTTAAATTGTAGGGTATTTTAAATTATCATTATATAGACTTTTATACGATGGCTGGTCATAAACCACACTTAGTTCTATAGTTTTATGTAGCCTTTTTGCTTAGTATATACTGTATCAATTAATAAACATCAATGGCCTATAACAGTCCACAGCTGGACATATGCCTCTCCTTAAAAAGCGCTGGCCAAACGGGTTATTTGGTTATTAAGGGTTTGTAAACAATTTTTCTTCTTTTGCGGTGATGTTGTTTTGCCCTGTTTGTGCGACACGTGTTTGTACGACACACATACACACACGTACACACATACACACACGCACACACAAGGACCTATTATTATACTTTATAACACATGGTACTCAGTGCAATGTAAATGCAGGAAGTTTTAATTAATAATGAATAAATATCAATATGTACGAGTATGGACGATATTGACCTCAGATCGAGAACTTCATCTAACGATCGATGTTTATTTATGATACTATTAATATGTATATTTGTAATGTTTTGCTTTGCGTATAAATCTGAGAAAATAAAAGACTTACAACATTGAATTGTTGATATTTTTAAGTAAGAAATTCAATCAAACAACAAACCAAAACGTCCTACAACTACTCAGATCTCCTCTTAGGAGAGGTTTAAAGTCATACATCCCCACGCCGGACGAGTGAGGGTTGGGGACGTTGTGGCTACGTAATCTTGCCGTTGGATGTTTTTAAGCCGTCCAAATGCCTACAACTAAGCTTCACGACTGCTATCTTATGATAACAATTGGGACCAACTGCTTAACGTGATTCCGAATCACGGAAACGATCATAACTTATCATGCCATAGATGGTCCCATCTAGTTCTAACAGCACCGCCGTTGCTTATCTTCGGTGATTGGTTGCAATCACCTAAGGCCACTCGGCTATGAGTGCGTTGAGCAAGATATTATTATATATTAGTAAGATATTAATAAAAGTAAAAAAGTGTTGGTATATTTTACTCACTCAATCTTATTAAACTTGCACTTGCCAAGACCATGCACTACAACATTTTTGAGGGATAGATGTAATCCATCAGTATTGCTATCAATGTCGTGAGTAGCCATTGGATCCATAGGTCGTACTCCATACTCATCGATACCCTTAACGAAATAGGGAAAGGCTGTCTCAGCTGACTTTACAATACATGCAGAGTCTGTTGGCGTGCATGGTTTGATAAACGAAGCTGAAAAGAAATGTTAATGATCAGTTTTGATTTATTGTTTACTTAATTTATTTTATAGATGATTTTACTTAATTTTATTTTGCTTTTTCGGCGTACAAATATTTTTGGAAGAACCATATCTACTTGGCGAAATAAGAAATAGGAATATTTTCGAAGTGTTTCTATCTTCTTTGATAAATTGATTGATCACTATTTAACTTAGAGTATTCCCTGGATATGTGGCCTTACATATATGATATATAATATTAATAACTATGTAGAATATAATAGTTAATACATTAATGAAAATAATGAACTTCGATAACATTACTTTAGCAGTACACCACATAAGTATATTGTCAGATACATTTTAAAATTGTATGTGCATTATTATTATCAAATAAGCCTATTTTATATTTTCGAACAAAAACATCTATTTCACTTACCAACATTGCCAAGTGATCCGGTAACGAAGAAGCCGATGCACAAAATTATATAGCACTTCAACATTTTACACATATGCATCAACTGGTGGACAGACACAGAACACTGATTAAATTAATATTCGAACTTCCTTATATATAGTATTAGATCTTAAGGACCTCATGCAGTAAAAACAAAACTTGATTCTCACCAATAGTGGGAGGTGATCTTCAACATATTGACTAAAAACATATAATATGTAAGTAGCCGTTGAAATTATTTCTAAGTCAAGTACGGGTAAGCAAGAAAAGGAAGGTTAAGTGTTTGACATGCATATATGTTTGTCCATCTCTAGGTTATCTCATAACTAACTGAAATTGAAAAGTTATATAACATAAAAGCATAATATATAGATTATTGAGTTCTTATAGAGAAAAAATAGATATAATAAAGCTGTAGGCTATTAATATTTACTGTGTGTTTATCCAAGTCTCGGAGATCAAGCTAAGCTCTTGGTTCCGGTTGCTGTATGACCGGTCCTGGAAATCTTTACGGCTAGTTGGATTCCTATAAAGTCTGAAAACAGTCCGGAAGTCACTCCATAAAATTGCTGTTTAAAAATAAAATTGTAGTAAGCTTCTTAAGTTAATTCTCCTTAATTCTTCTTAAGTTAATCTAGTTTGGAAAAAAGATGCAGAATTTTTTTTTCTCCATAATGTTTTGCATGACAGACTTATGCCACAGTAATGCGCAACAATTGCAATTCAATAAAGATGACAATTGAATATGTGGGCAAACTATGTCTACATACCTAAAAATCTGGGTTCCAAAGATATAACGCAATATTTTTATTGTGAAAAATTAATAGAAAGGGTTAATTTTGTTTTGAAAGTCGTTTAACGAAATTAGAATAAGTTTTACCCGACTACGGCGAAGTTAAAAGGAAGGCAAGAGTTTTGGCAATTTCAAAATTAATTGTTCGTATTTTCTCAAAATAGAGTTAACACAAATTAGGAACCAACACGGTAACTACAAACTATGCATATATAGAGAAGCCTGATTTACAGAGTGTTAGCGATACAATGTGGCAAGCCGGTATGTTCTGGCGACATTAACATGCAAACGGACTAGACAAGCCACGTGTGCCGCACTGCAATCATGGGACCTGGATATCCTCCTTAAACTAAAACAGAGTAGGTGAGGGACCTATCCCGGTATTATTCATGAAGGTATTCAACTTTTTATCGTAAAATTGAGTTTGAAATGTTTTTAATTAAACTGTTTATATTTTATTCGACGGCCCCGTTAGTTAGTTATCCCAAGTTTTACCGGAGATCGTGTGTTTGCTTCCTATTCCTGCGCCATTAGAGTTTGCAAATCCCGGACTTTTTTCCAAAACCGGGATCCCGGGATCGCTCCGATACGATCCCGGGATCCCGGTACCGATCCCGGGATTATACGAAATTTTGAAATAGTTCAATAATAGGGGTTAAAATATGAAATTACCGTTTTATTGTAATGATGGTTCTTCTTCATGGTTTGAGATTTTTGAGTGAAACTTTTTTCGAATCGTACCTTTAAGGTTCTTCTTTTAAAAAATGTGCAATATTCGATTGTCGACTCTCAGTAGTATTTTTATTCAGCTTAGACAAGAAAGATAACTTGGACAATTCGAGTGATTTTTGAATACAACTTTTTTGATTTTTGAAACAGCTCGCAATATCAATGTTGCGTTCGGAGAGGGGACTGCTAATGAACGCACAGTGCGATTTTGGTTTAAACGCTTTCGTGATGGAAATTTTGATTTGAAGAACGAACCACGTGGAAGACTGCCCGCACATGTGAATAACAATGAATTGAAAGAGATGCTGGAAGGTTATTCGAGCCAAACTAGAATTAACGGCATGGTTTAACGTTACCTTACCAATAATATTAACTCATTTGCGTCAAATCAATAAAATTAAAAAATATGAAAAATGGGTCCCTCATGATTTGACCAATCTGCAGAAATAAATGCGTGTTGAAACTTGTTTTGTCGTGTTGAATCGATACACAGATACGACAGAAATAAAGAAATATTGGATCGAATGAATTGTGACATATGGTGAAAAGTGGATACTTAACGATAACCGTAAGCAAAAAATGCAATGGCTGACCCCAGGTCAAACGCTGCAACAGTGTGTCAATAAAAAGTAATAGTAACTTTTTGGTGGTCTCAGCATGGTGTTATTCACTATAGCTGTCTCCGATATGGTCAATCAATAATGTCAGATGTCTACTGTGCTGAACTGTATATGATAGCAAAACTTGCAGTGAAACAGCCTCGACTAATGAATCAATCTTCACCATTATTGCTCCATGATAACGCGAGACCTCATACAGCACGATAAACCGTAACTCTACAGGAACTGCAATTAGAAACCACGTCACCCTCCGTATTCGCCAGACCTTGCTCCAACGGACTACCATTTTTTTCGTGATCTGGATAATTTTCTACGTGATAAAAAGTTTACTTCCCGGGAGGCAGTACAAAATGCTTTTACACAGGTTGTAGAATCTAGATCACTAGAATTCTATCGCAAAGGCATAAATGACCTTCCTTTTAAATGGTAGTAATGTATAGATAATAATGGTAGATATTTTAATTAAATAAATATGTTAAAAGGAAGAAAAAACGAATTTGAATTTATCAGTATAAATCAGCAATTTCATACTTTAACCCCTAATATTAACATTATTTAATTATAACAGATTTTAATTAAGAATATTACAAAAATAAACTTTAAATAAATAACAAAAGGAAAGAAAAATAATATATTGTTAGTATTCCAATTATAATCTGATCACATACAATAATTACAAATTAACAGTTATTAATTAACTAAATTTACTAATTGTCATCTAAATGTTCCCAAATCATATCCTAAAGCTAAAGAAAAGGCGTTGGATCACGTTAGAGTTATAGAGGTTCAATGTCTCTTATGTTATGTTTACTACTATTGTAAAAAATTTCAATGCCTAATTAAGTGTGAATTTATTCTTAGTACAATGAAATTAGCTTTGTCGAGTTTAAAAAACTTACGGTTAAGATTTGAGTGGAACAAGAAAGGTTTTATTAGCCTGGGTTTTCTTTTTCAATCCCGGGAAATTTCGGGATTGTTGGTCGATCCCGGGATTGTAATCCCGAAGAGAAATCGGTCCGGGATCCCGGGTTTTCGGGATCCCGGGATCCCGGTATTCAATCTCTATGCGCCATATATGGTTTAAAGTAATTTCATGGAATTTATACAGAGATATGCTTGACCAGCACGTCTCAGATATGTGCCTATTATCGAGCATGTAGGAATTCGGACAATCTTTCCTTGTTGCGATCAAGACGTGTTTATATACATTGTATCGATAGGGTTTTTGGAATATGTAATGTAGCTGTAAGATACATCAATACCATATTCGTACGTATTAATAAGTAAACATGGCTGCAATCGTGTACACTGTAATCTTCATTCGACACGACCCATAAGTTCGCCATAATTGTTACGACGAAACAAGCCTGAAAAAATAAGTTCGCTTTAGTTCCCAACTAGGAAAATATTTGTATGATAAAAATATCATGTAAGTATGAGTAATTAGAAATATTTAGGTATACTTTCAGTTTGGTTGTCACGGGGTTTGTCTTTGTATTCAACGTTTGAACCAGACGGCCGCGTTTTAGGGTTTTTTTATTATTTACATGTGATGTTAGTAAAATAAAGAATTAATACTGTTATTAACGTCGAGATTAGTTAAAGTATTTTAAATATTGTAGTATTTATATACTATAATATTTTGATTATATACAATAACAATTGATTTCCTTAGTCAATGAATATGTCAACTAGAAGGAAAACAGGAAAGATCATAAGTGCTATTTGAGTGTATGTAAGGTTCATTCATTTTGCATTATGAGATACGTACTTAGAAATGATTAGTATTAGAATTAGATAGAATTAGTTTTAAATGTTATAAATAATCTTAGGAATAAGAAAGGTTTGGAATAAAGAAGCACGTTCAGCTGTCGGTCCCGGTTGTCATGAACATCTAAGATAATCGTTATTGGAAAGTCAGTGCCCTCAAATATATTAACAACTAGTTCAATCTTCAAATTTCTGTACTCTCTCAGGGTTGCAGAGGTCCGATGCCAGTCGCTACGTGTAAAAACTGATATTCAGGTAAAACCGGTTGAACTAGTATCTGACTCCAGATAAACTTGGGAATAATAAAGGCTAGGAAGATGATCAGCTTGTTTTGAAATCTGTTTGCAAGCATATTTTATTTAGCATTCTTTTTTACGATTTAACCTTAAAAAAGTGAAATAGGTTAGGGATTTACCCTTACCTACCAGCTTATAACATACATTGGTATACATTATAATAATACAATTCACAGAAAGTAGGTATACATGATCAATACCTGTCAGTTTATTACTGCTTTAGCAATAATATATGTTACGTATGCATAACATAAAACTGTCGTAAGCAAATTCTGTGATCTCTGAAGATTTTCGATATTGGAATACATTTACACACTGATTCAGATTTTTCTTATCGGGGTCAGATTCCAAAGCTTATAGCCACTGTATGTTGCCTATTTCCTTCTACTCTTTTTGATTAAATTGTGATAGATTCAATACTATTTGATAATTTCTCAAACTGTATTGTCATGTTTAAGTTTCAAATTAACTTAATCAAACCTGGTTTTCTGAATAATTTGAATAACGGTTTAATTTATAAGACTTTAGTTAGCTTTAAGTTATGTCTAATTATTTTTTACTCAACTGGGACGTCCGCGGAACGAATAAGTGACCGTTTCGTATTCTTAATTGATCACCTCATTGACAAAAGAAGTACTAATACATTGATATAGGTACTTAGCTATTAACATATTCTTTCATACAATACATATGTACATTGTTCATCATGTTTAAAGGAAATATATACGGTGTTCAAGACAGCAAAAACATGATAACGTTCTCTAGTAGAGTGCTATCGATTCATAGCGAGGGTTGGTTAATACAATGTGTCTTCTTTGCGCTTCCCTTAACTGTGGATTCCGGTCATGAACGTTGAATAAAATCTATATGCTGGACGTGTTGCGCTCGCATTAGATAAACGCGATAAACACAGATTAGTGTGGCCGCGAAATGTTTGCTGACACATTCTTTATTTGTTTGTTTTTCGACATGGAATTCTCATTTCCTTGTCTGTCTGTCGCGCTTTCACGACAATTCTACTTAACCGATTTAAATGATATTTGGTACACAGATGGTCTAGAGCCATATAGAAAGCCATAGAGGAACTAGCATTCTTAAAATTGACGAAGGCAAGGATTCAAATTTGGCATGATGTAATTGAACGTTTTCACTATTCCACTAGGAATCTAACATATATTTTACCATTTATAAGATAAATATTATATATTTTTTAGAAACATTAGTGCTTGTAGTTTTAACTAATTGATATAGTTATGTAACTATACGCGACCGCATCGATGCTTTTGAGTTGTGGTGCTGGAGACGAACCCATGGGCCGTCCATGAAGCGTCTAATTTTACACGAATTGAGTGAGGGTGCTTGATTTCTTTGGTCACATCGCAAGGAAGGAAGGGAACAACCTCGAGCAACTCATGATCACCGGAAAGGTGGACGACAAAAGGCCAAGAGGACATGGTCCTATCAGGTGGATTGACCAGATCCGGCCGGCCTTGGTCATCAATCTGCACAATGCTCTTCATTCAGCCAAGGAGAGGAATAGATGGTGAGCAACTTTTCGCGAAAAGATTATCCCACAACTAGGGAATCACGACCCTAAGTATTTTTTTTTTTTTTTAAAAAGACAAAACCCCCTAATTAGGAATATAAATTGCGTGTATAAATAGTAATAAATGTATTAGAAAAATATTATTTGTTATAGTAAATATGAAGTTTCAAGTTAATCGAGTCAAATCAGAAAATAGAACAGTCATAATTACATAACTTTGAGAGAAAAACAGTGCTTCATTTTTTTGAGCAGAAAAAACGAAAAGAGACGGTCATACAGCATGTAAAGGTCACCAATGGCTAAATCCTTACAGAGCCGTATCTCTGTTATCCTGTTTAACAATCTTCATTAACTTCACGTTTTCTCCTATTTGCTGATTTGTATTCGACAACAGGAAAAAAGCATCTTCTTTATCTCTGCCGTACTAAAAATAGTTAATAGGTAGTTAAGGGCCACCGCACACTAGCTACTTTTAGCATCGGCGATCGGCGATTTGGCGACTGCATCGATGCTGCATCGCGTTTTAGCGACTTCCTGCGTTCGATCGCGGTATCGGAACGGCGCGTTTTAGCGACTGCTCAGATGCCAAATCGATGCTACCGGCATCCGAACGTGTGCGGAGAGTAGCGTTCAGCTGCTGTGTCGCGCTTCTAAAAAGCGACTCAATCTCCGCGTTTGGCGTTTTTAAGTGTGCGGTGTAGAGTGTTCGGTCGCCGTATTTAGCTTCTAAAAAGCGATTAGTTGCCGATCGCCGATGCGAAAAGTAGCTAGTGTGCTGTGGCCCTAAAAGTTGCATTAATTATTGTTCTGATTGTAATACATACAAACAAAAACGTGTATTCGACAGTCGCTTTTGGTATTTTCTGATAGCGCTTCTAGTAATACACGTATTAATAGCTCTGTGACTGTGCTACGTCATTAATATGAAGTACTCTCGTCACACCGATCCCCTACTGCAACACATTATAATTATTCGCAAAAGTTTTCACTAACGTTTAACTTGGAGGGAGACAGGGACGCTCTCAAAGAGATCTTTTGTATGTACCTATAAGGTCTGGTCTGGTAAATATTAGAGTGTTTAAGAGGCCACTTACTAACAGCGTTAAAATATATCTACCATAACATCTAAAAATATTTGAAGAGATTCTAGAAACATTTAAATTGTTAGGTACCGCTTTCTGAAATGCTGTCTTTATGAAAGAATGGTTTCAAATTCCAACTAGTTCTTAAAAATTGCATTTATTAACTGTTTATGAACATATAATCCTAACATTAAAATTTGACTGTATGGATTTGGAAATGTTTGTAACTATTGCAGATTGACAGATCAATCATTCTTGCTAAGAATTTTTTTAAGGTGTTTTAAAAGACCGGTTATTTTATTTTATAATCTTTAGGCAAATTTATTCACCTAATGTCGTTCACTCTGAGTTCCTAAAATCGTATGACACATTGAATATTTACGACATTATAAACACGAAAATAAATATTCGTTTCTTTTTGTATGCAAAGCAGGATAAAAAGTCATTCAATCCTTTATCTCGAATTATTTGAATGACAAAAGTACCTTTGTTTTAGTATACCTACTGTTTTCCTATTAGAGGAAAAAGAAATAAATTAAACACTATACATTAATGTGCTATAAAAATAAATTAAAAGATAAAAAAAAACTTCTTTAAAAACAAGCTTTTATTGAAATGCACTTATAATAATATGTGTTATACTTCTGCATAATTGGTTAAAGATATGTGCTGCAAAATTGAGTTCAAGATTCCACCCATACAAACATAATTACATACATTGCAAGATTTAGATCATATTAAATGTACTTATTATTACAAAGAGAAATTATTTTGATATTGTATTTTGACAATACACTGTAACCTACAATGTAGGTATGTTACCAAAATACAAAATTGGAATGTTAAGAACTTTGCAAACTGCGTTGGAGATTAATCAGGAACAGTAGTTTTATGACATACGAGTATAAAATCAAACCACTTTATAACATTTACCAGATTTCATAAGAGCTATATTGTATCAATTCTTTATAAAAGATAAGCAGATTGGTTATTACTAGATTTTATGTAGTTTTAGTGGAATAACTATGGTAATATAAAAATTACAACTTTTGTTACTCAATTAAAACTACAATATTTTTCTGCTGTTTCAAACAAAGCTTTATAGTGCTAACCAAACTCCCTTGGCAGTTATTGAAGATGCCTTGTTAATTACTTGACTTGTGGGATTGATTTTCGAGGGAGATTTGTTAGAAAAAGGGAGAACTATATATCAGTTGGTATATACGAGTACCGATGTGATTCATATACGAAGGGTGCCATAGTTTTTCTGCTTACAGCTAGGGTTCACATTTCTTGACAAAAGTTTGTATAATTAATACTAGCTAAGTTCCGCGGTTATTGTTGTAAAGCTATAGAAACGCTGCGGAGTAATAAAGCCTAAGTTACTTCTTATGTCATCAGCTATCCGTCAGTGAAAGTCCCGTCAAAATCGGTCCAGCCGCTCCAGAGATTTGCTGGAACAAATAACTGTTTCTTCTTCGCCTAGTGTATTGAGTTCAAATCCCCATGGGACATCACTTTGTGTGATCAGAAATTATTGTTTTGAGTAAGCGTGTTCTTTGTGTCCGTTTCATGTATGTTTATAAATCCCCGCGACACATGATATATATATTTATAATGTGAGATTTTTCTTAAAAAAATATAAATAAATATGAAACTTGCAGTATTCTTTTCAAGTCATTTGCAACATCAGCACTGGTATTAGCTAATATTGGACTTGTAACAAAAATATATTATTACACACATAAACAGCATCGAAGCAACACATTACGCGAAATAGTTATTACAAAACCTAATAAATTAAATAAATATAACAAACTCGTATTAATAACAAAGACAATTTGGTGGGAGCATCCATCCACATAAGTTCAGTTACATACACAGAACTATGAATAGTAACACGACACTGATACCAGTTCAAAGTTTCTCAACTTTACTCGAGCCATCTCTTGCCAGCCAGCATTGGAATATTCATGCAGTATCCGACTTCACAGTTTCTGTCTAATTACATGCATCGCACTAGTCAACCACAGAAGGAAACTTTTACTTCCGAACGGTAGCATTACTGTAGGTTTTCGACTTGAAACATAGTTCTATGGAAACTGATTAAAATTTAAATATGCAGAGCACTTCAAAATGGGAAATGGCTAGAGTTAGAATAACACACAATGAAATAGTTACATAACAATAATATATACAATATATTAAACTGTGGTTTTAGTGTAGTGTATTAAAAGTAAGACGTATTTAGTATTAAAACTACCATAAGTACAACAAAAATACCTAGTAGTAGTAGTGATACATCTAATAAAGTTAACGAAGCTCTTTAAAGCAACTTCGAATCAGGTTGCGTTGGGTTATTAGCGTTATTTTGCGGAAATGTTACTGCGTAATTACGGGTATCGAGTGACTTGAGACAGCTTTATTTCCAATTTTAGGTAAAAAGCTTATATTTTTAGGTATTGTGTGTGTGCGTGTCTCCTTTAACTTCCTTTAACTCCCTTATCGAAGCGCATATATTACCTCACGCAAATAGATTTATGTATATGAAATTTGGAAGTAAATAGTGCAAAAATTTATAGGGGAATCTGGTATTTTTTTATGAATACATTCTACTGTCGATTTATAGTTTAGTTTTATCTTTTAAAAGACTAATAGAAAAGTTTGATAAAATCGCGTCAGCCGTGTCTGAGATAAAGTTAAACCATTTGCCAGAGAATTGGAGTTTAAGTGGAAAAATTCTGCATCACCCATTTCTAAGACGGCTGGAAGCAAATTGACAAGTTTTTCTGCTAAGTAAATCAAGTACGTTCCCGACAAAGTAGCAAGGTATGCTCTTTTATGACGTTCGTTTAAAGTGGGCGTTTGTAGACGAGGTATTTTCTCACGAAGTAGACGTGAAGTCTTTGATAGTTGTGCATTCTGGCGTTGCAAGTGTAATTGTGTGAGTTTCGAGTAGCAGCACTTCGAAACTACTACTTGTTTGAAACACGATTCAATTAAATGTCAAAAATAGTGAGTTATACCGTTAATACACCTTACAGTTGTGATAAAAATAATATTAAAAGTTTCTAAAATATTTTAAAGTCTATATTAATAGCTGATACTGGTCTCAAAATTAATATCTCGGGTTCTATAAGACGAGCGTGAACAAGTATCTAGGTCATAGATACCATAGTGCGGTTCTGCATTTGCAGTGAGTCATGGTATAGTGACAACCACTTTTGGATTCCACTCATGATTTCTATCAGGCAGAGTAGTCATCTTGGTAAGCGTTAAATAATAATAAGAATACAAAAGCGCAAAAGTGTGAGACTTTTGGTGACAACTGTAATTACGAAATCTAAGCCATGCAGTTTTACATATTTAAAAAAAACATCAAACCGTAGTAGCTAACTAATATAATACAGTCAAAATAAACTTTGAGCTGTAGATGATCTTATTATTCTTGTAAATAATATTGTGTCAATCTACTTTTACGTGATACACAAAAAAGTTCCTAAAAATGTGTTATGGCACGTGGAGAATTCTTGATCAGCAGCCGCATACACTAATCACTAGACCAATAAAGCAGTCAATAGGCTTTTATTATCGAGTAATTCACAATAAAAGTCATTTTCCTGTTAAGGTTCTCTTTAGTATTATAGATTGTAGACATAAGGATAACAATTTAGTTATTTATGCTATATTTCCACTTAACATTGTATTTACAAAGTAAATGATTAGGTAAATAAATCATACCTAGATCTGAACAGGTCCATTATAATCTTAAAGATGTTATTCAAAAATTTACCTTTTTAAATCATGTATATGATAGAATTAGCTATTTTTTATATATAATATTAGTAGGGATTGGAAAATAAAACTCTTAGTGCAGTGACAGGTTGAAGTTTATGTAATAACGCCAACTCACATCACATATGGCCTTTAGCAGTCCACTGCCTTTCCTTTCCTTCGAAAAAAGGTTTAGACCTACTATATTAAAATATATTGGTAACTTATCACATAACAATATTCAGTGGTAGGGGTTTCAGATATTTAGTATGAAATCAAATTTCTCAGCAAGCAAAGCAAAACAAATGGATAACTTTAAATTTCAGTTGAAGTTTCAACTTCTCGAAATCTAAATAGCTAAATAAACGATATGGCAGACGGGGTATGTGCTCATAACATATTCTATGAACGAAAAATCCATCTGGGATTCAATAGAAACAACATTTTTCGAAATCTAATAACAGAAATATACAACAATTCCATGATAATATTATTCCTACTTTCTAGGAACTTTATTCTTTATTCATATCGAGATTATAAATTGGAAAGTAATCCTGACTGTCTGTTACGCTTTCACGGCTAAAAAGCTGCACTGATTTTAAAGAAATTTCTCATGGAGATACGTTAAATTTTGAGGAAGGACATACCGACTACGCGGCGTGAATGCAGTGGGTAACTAAGCAAATAAGGTAAGCTAGTAAAATATAAAAAAAAATCGTAGAATTACAAGTTGTAGTAAACCAATCTCTGATTCGATATAGTTACAGATACAAATTGTAAAGATTAGGACACCCAGCAGGTGGGACAGAAGGCTGATTGTACTTGCAGGTCGTTACAAACCTCTTACTCTGTGTATTGCTCCTGTGCGTTGTTTGCCTCAACCTTCAGAGTATATTAACAAAGGTACAATGGAACTATAAACAATTAAAATGCAATGTTTATGAACAAAAGCATCTATAGCATTTTCCCAGCTTGTAACACTAATTGTGGACTAATAAACCCGCATGTTTTAAAGTATTGGAACTAAGAATCAATAGGAAAGACCGGCGTTCCCCATAATAAAGACTTCCAATAAACTTCAATTTAAGTATCGACACGACAAGTGTGTGAAAACGGCAGACTGGACAAATGGAATTGTTCAATTAATTGAAACTTAAGGTGAGGTCAGTCAGGGTCAACCCACAATGGTGGACTGCTGACAAATTCCGAGCAACCGACATTCCTTGCATACCGTTGGAACTCAAATGGCGCGGCTTTTAATTGTGAAACTTAATTGTTTTGCAAAAATTGTTTTAGAACAGCGTAATTCTAGTAGTACCAAAGGTTTTTATGACTTCCTGTTGGCGATTTAATGAGTATGTTATGTGAGTGCAATTGTAAAACAAGTTAATATGAGTAGACTTTTTCAATTAGTGACTGATAACATGTACATCCGTTCAATAATAATAAAGGGAGTTTAGTGAGAAATTTATGATTTGTATGGGTGGAAAAATCCGTGCGGATCTCTGGCTTCTCGGAGAAACACAAGCCAGGAGTATGAGGTATTTTCATTTAAAACACCCTGACGATTCTACTCTGGCGCTTTGCTCTGAGAGAACCCGAATCATGTTATTTTAAGTCATCTCCGATTCGGCGCCGCCGGGCCAATTATCAGGCCCTATTCTGGAGGAAACCATCCCTCCCATCAATTATACGGCGTGGCAACCCGAAACAACTATAAATGCCTAAATTATGCTTAATTTACATTTTAATAAACAAAAAAAAAATATTTCAACCTCTGTACATATATGAATATGTGAATATTTTTTTAAAAAAAACCATCGTGTGCCCAAGGTTTTAAGGAAATAACTTAATTAAGTTAACGAACAAGGACGTGTCATTACGCTTTACGTATTTAATTATTGTATTCTTGTTTTTTTTTTATATAATGCTGCCAAAATGACTCTGCTCAGCCTGATGGAAAGCTCAAGCAGAATCCACGAGTGGTGGCCACCGTCCTCATTACCAATGTGGACAATGCAACACGGTGACCCACACTATGGCGGCCTAGTCAGATGCTTCTTCACGCCCCGCTTGAAGGACCCGGGATCATAGTAGGAAGGAAACACATGAGCTGGTCCCTACCAGTTTTCGATTGCTCGGCACAGGAAGGAAGAGCCCAACCGCTTAGTTTTAGTGCGTATTGGTTCCACTCTAAAGCGGTGACTCCCAAGGCCAGCACGCGTAGTCCTGTAGAGAAAAGGAGAAGGTGGGATCAGTTGGAAGAGCTCTTCAGAACACTCCCCATGGTAAAGGCGATAGAGGAGTGCGATAGAGGCAACATCTCTTCGCAACTGCAAGGGCTCAAGGAACTCGGTGGCTTCGGGACTATCAATTATGCGGACTGCTCGCCTCTGCAACCTATCGAGAGCGTCAAGCGGATTATTTAGGTATGCTGACATTAGTTTAAGAAATTTCTTAACAAGGTTAAGTAGTAATAATATTTTATTTTCTACTTTTCTGTTTTTGGTTGTTATTTTTTCAATCAATGGTCAATCAGCGAGTGATTAATCTCTTCCAATTTCCCAATTTGCAATTCGGTGAACACTTAAGAAATGTCGAACATTCATATCGTTTAAATATATCTACTTCACTCGGAAATATTCCTATATTTCCGGGAACCTAGCATCTGCACATCGATTGCCGACATTAATGCTGCAGAGATTTAGGATTCAGGTGTATCGTCAGTGAAATGCATCAAGGAACATTTTATTCGCTTAGTTCTGCGTTCTACATAACATGGCGACTGAGCTGTTGGCTAACGTTTGCCATAAAGTGTAAACTATTGCGACTTCTTTAAATTTTCAAATAAACTTTTTATACAATATCATTTTCCATTAGTTCTATGTTTAAATTAAATAAAAAAAATAGTATATGCCTTATATTGTTTTCTTAAGGTTTGTGTTTATAATAACATTGTTACATCATAATGGCAGAACCCACGTAGTTAGAACAACAGTGGAAAACGTATTGTGCAACATTAATACAAAATATGTCTATATAAGACATGCATACATATTTTGACAATCGTTATTTTGGTCCCACCGCTGGATTCAGGTCTCCTCTCAGGAGAAGCTTAGGGCCATATGTCCCTATGCTGGCCGAGTGCGGGCTGGGGACTGGCAAGACACATTTGTGCCTACGTAATCTTGCCGTTGGATGTTTTAAGCCGCTTGAATGCTTACAACTAATCTTCACGACTGTTATCTTATGAATCACGACAAAACTCATATCATATCATGCCACAGACGGTCATCCATCCAGGTACTGATTAGGCCGTCATTGCTTACTCTCGATAATTGTATATGTGTGAATGATGGACATGAAAGTTAAGTAAGAAGAGATGTAATTGTAAACATGATATTGCTCATAGACCATTAGTATTGCGGATAATAGCTCATGGAAGTCAAAGTAGCATTCTTATTACTGAATAGTTTTTGTGGCAAAGTTCTTGATCCAGATTCCAACAAGTTTAAGTGTTGTGTGAATCCTTTTTTGTTTGATATAAATTTGCCTAATAAATAACGTATTCCTAACTTTTAAACCATTGCTTTTTATTATACCTCGAGTTCTTAAAATGTTAGACGTTCAACTATGTTACACTGTCCATTGACTAGTATTGTCTAGTACAATGCACGTAAACATGTTTAAAATTACTCTCTGTTTAGTTCAAGATAAACTTTGACTTTTGACACATAATTAGATGGTTTCATCACCTTCATCACAGTCTTCTGCTGGACATAGACCTAGCTAGATAAATGCATGCCATTTAGTTCGATCCTCGGTATATCGCATCCAGGCGGCTTACTAAAATAAAATCAAATCCAGAAATCAATGAAATGAAATCTTCGGATGGATTTTATTTCATGTACGTACATTTCAATCATTGAGCTTCAAAGGCTTTTTGGCATCACATGTCAAGAATATATTCCAAGAAACATTTATATTACATTTGTATTGATATATCTTATAACTTTCAACTGTATTCAAGACGGTGCTGAGTGATCTACCACAAGCCGAAGTTCGCTCGAGACTTACCGCAGTACCGACTAAGCGTTTTATCGTTACTTCGCAGAGCCGAGCTTTCCTCAGCGTTCCAGGATATTCAAGACAACATCATCGTTCACATTGTGTGGAAAATGTCTGAAGTGAACAATTATTATATTATTATTGTCTTGGAAACAGTTCTTTGCAAACTAAAGAGTGACAAAATATGAACATTATTAACTGACCTAATATGCCAACGTTTATAACCTAATACGAAACGTTTCCAGCATCGTTACTGAAGATGTCATTTTATAAATTATGTTGTATAATGGGTACTAATCAACTGATATAAGTACATAAACATTTTTTTGCAAATACATACATATCATACATAGAAAACACCCAGACTTCGAAATAAATATTTGTGGATCAAACAAATATTTGGAGCGACCCGGGAATCGAACCCGAGGCCTCTTGATCAGCAGCCGTATACGCTGACCACTGGACCCAATGACTGAACCAACAAGGCAGTCAAGTCATTTTATCCACTAACTCTGTAGAGAACAAGCAAAACATTACCAGGACATTCTCTTTCATTGTTTAACTTACTACATTGCTTACAAATCTAATAAGTGGTATTTTAAAGTATCAGTTTCATTTAAAAATATTAACAAAAGTCAACTTAGACTAAGAGTTACATTTACGTTGACTAAATCGGTGCTTTTAGAAATATTTTGCTTGTGTATTATGCTACACTCAAAACATATTTTTTAAATGAAAGTATGCAATTTTAAATTAGTATGCATAACTGAATCATACCAAATATTACATCCAGCTCAATGTAACAATATACATAGGAGCATAGCAATATACTGCCACGTTCAATACTGATGTGGTAACATAAATTGGTTTTAGCCAATACTCGTATGTATGCGAATAGCTTGGCGGTCATGCATTATAAGCAGCTGCTGACCTGTACCTTGTTGAGGCGAAATTGGGCCGACAGGAGAACCGTCGGGCCTATGTACAGATATTTTTAGTAAGTGGAGCGAGTTTGAGTATTATGAAAGGACAGGTAACGCGTGAGTGACTTTGTGGCTAGCTTTTGGCCGATAGTTTTTTTTACCTGTAAGGAATAAAGTATATTTATTGAAATCCGGATTTTTTATGTATAGATGAAAATATGAATGGATTCAGAGCTATAAGATATGATAGATATGGTCTATTAAGTTTCACTGTAAGAATAATGGATATTGTGCCTTTTTTTCCTACGAATTCGGCTCATCAGAACAGAGAAATAAATTTAGCTGTGTATGCCGAATAGTCCTTTATGTTGCGCTGTGTTAATAGCGCTTTTACAAGTACTTTTCTACAGGACACTACGAGTATAATTATGTTCTTGGAAACAAATAGAAGTTGCAATAAATATTAAATCTGATTCAACCTGGGATTTTTTTTTCAACAGAGTAGGGACAACGTATAAGACAAAAAACATGACGTATATTTCCATAGAAGACAGTGAAATTTTCTAGCTTAGAATAATTTTGTGTACAACAGAAGAAGATTTAGTTACAAGGATAAACTAAGGTAACGGACAATGGATTTGGTCATGAAAATATTAATATATTCGTAGTTTTTATACGTATTGTGCCACATGAAAAGTGTAAATATTCGACAATATAATCATGTATGTAAAACACTCCAATAGACCTATTATGACCACATAATGTTTACATGCATACTTCACAGTTCTTGAAAAATTCATATATTGGTAGTTTTCGGTTGCTAATTTTGTGTACTTTTGATTCTATTTTTAACATTGCCTTAATGTTTATGTCATAGACAACAAGGCCGAAATAATATTTAATATTGTTAGGTGTGTACATTTAACACAACATGAATGGATTTGAAAATGTTTTTTATTCGTATTTATAGTACCTATCAGTTGACGAACCTCTATTCATATTAGCTTCGTTTTTAGGGTTCCGTAGTTCAAGACTCGCGTAACCCTAATAGATTTGTCATGTCCGTCCGTTCGTCCTCGACCTACTGCCCAAGCGGTTGATGGTACAAAGGTGAAACTTTGCATGAACATGTGTTATAATTACGTCGACAAAGTGCTACAATAAAATTTTGAAAAACATTTTTATTTGGGGTACCTCCCCTACACGTAAAGTGAGGATGTTTCTTTCTCGCGTCTACCCATCCATCCATCGCACGGGGTATCATTAGATAGGTCTTTTTAGATATTGCTAATTTTATTTTTCAATTTAGTCAGCCGTTTGCAAGTTACACAACTTTAAAGCAAAATTTTTTGCAAACACAAACAGCGGTTTTGATAACTTTTTTATTTCAGGAGTTATAGAGGTCTAACTTGTAAAATGAACTCGCTTGGAAAACTTCGTACAAAAGCAAAGAAATAATAAGTAAACATAACAATTATCTATCGGACACGATTTTAAATATACCATTATGGGTGACTACGGCACCCTGTTTTATGCGTGGCCTGATACGCACTTGGCCAATTTTTTTTTTTCCTAACTGAATCCCGCAGTGTTAAAGATACAAAGGTATCTTCACTCGTACCGTTGTTGTAAATTGCAAGTAGTCTAAAAACAGGCTAAGTCACTCCAGGTCCCTTAGCCAAGTTGCAAACGTTTTTCGTTTTTTGTACTATTCTCCATTCTATTTCTCTATTCTCTTGTTTCAATTGACTGCGCGGTCAGTGTAAATATATTATGAGCATTTCCGTGATTTGGAGGTCACGTTAAAGGTACGCCTCCATTGACCCGCGCCGGACGCACCGCACGCACGGCACGCAACGGATTGAACGGATTTGCCTTGCTCATAAATGCCGGCGTTCGGTGCGGGCGGCGAGGATAGTGAACACAGCACTATGTTATATCATACAAAGCAAAATAAAATCCGTTGCGTGCGGTGAGTGCGGTTCGTCCGGCGCGGGCCAATGGAGGCTGTTATCAAAAAACAGTCGTGAAACTTTTGTTTTTTTTTTATATATTTAAGCATACCAAAGAGACTCTACCCTGCCTGATGGAAAGAGTGAGTAGCATCCAGCAGAAGGGGTCACCATCCTCATTGTGAGGGTAGGCAATGCAACATGATGACCTATATCATGGCGGACCCAACAGCAAGATTACGTAGCCACAACGTATTTTGCCAGTCCCCAACCAGCACTCGGCCAGCGAGGAAACTTATGGTCTTACCCTTCTCATGACGAGACAAGAGCTCAGCAGTGGGTCAATTTGAGTTGTTGGTAATAATTTAATGGATTATTATTAATATTGCTAAATATGTATGTTGGTAAGCTTTATTCGATACCTATTTATTCTTTTAATTATTTTTTATTTATTTACACACCAACGTATTTAAAAAGCCATAGCTTTTAGAGTTTAATATAGAGTTTAATAATAAATGAAAAAAAAACACATAATTTTAATAGAAGAATTAAATTATAATAATTAAATGCTACGCTCCTAAAAAGTTTTACATCCCCCGAGAAATCAGTTCGAATAATTATTAATAACGAATACTTATTGTTTGTTAAAATGTCTAAATCTAAAAAATCTTTGTGTGATGAACACGATTATTTGTTACGTGGATACCCGTGGTTTTAGTGGCCCTATAACAACAATTGCTGTCAACACGGGTCGAAGCTATTCCAATATAAAATTAGTCTTAGTTATCACCAGCTATCTTATCATCACCAGATATATCACGCATTATATGACTGCCTTGTTGGTCTAGTGGTTAGTATATTCGGCTGCTGATCAAGAGGTCTCGGGTTCGATTCCCGGGTCGGACCAAATATTTGTGTGATCCACAATTATTTGTTTCTGAGTCTGGGTGTTTTCTATGTATAATATGTATGTATTTACAACCGTGATAACCGGCATATAGGCAGGGGAAGCCGCGAAGTTAAAGAATTACTTAACAGAATTAGTGTAGCGGATTTCTAGTTTTGCGATTAGCAGCATTTTGGCAATTATTTTTTTTGAAACAAATAAATATTTGTATGTATTTAGAAATAGGTGAGTATAGATTTTCAGATGTGTAATTAATAAATTAGATAACATGCTAAATAACTTATATTCACATTCTCTACGGCTCAAGTGAGAAAGGCTAATAATAAGTGTAGCAATGTACGTACTACTTAATGTCCTACCTGATTTACCTAAAGTCGTAGATTCATGTTCATTAAATATGTTCTTGGTAAACCTTTTTAGGGTTCCGTAGCCAATTTCAAAAAACGGAACCCTTATAGATTCTTCATGTCTGTCTGTCTGTCTGTCTGTCTGTCCGTCCGTATGTTACAGCCACTTTTTTCCGAAACTATAAGAGCTATACTGTTGAAACTTGGTCAGCAGATGTATTCTGTAAACCGCATTAATATTTATACACAAAATTGGGGGTCCCCATACGTAGAATTGAAACTCAAAAATTTTTTTTTCATCAAAGCTATACGTGTGGGATATCTATGGATAGGTCTTCAAAAATGATATTTAGGTTCCTAATTTCATGCGAGAGACACTTCCAAAGTGGTAGAATATGTCCCCCCCCCCCCCTGTCACTTCTAAAATAAGAGAATGATAAAACTAAAAAAAATAAATGATGTACATTACCATGCAAACTTCCACCGAAAATTGGTTTGGACGAGATCTAGTAAGTAGTTTTTTTTAATACGTCATAAATCGCAAACCACAATTTCCCTTTCATTCAATCAATACACTATTTTTAAAACATCCATCAAACTACGGAACCCTTCATGGGCGAGTCCGACTCGCACTTAGCCGATTTATTAACTACCTAGCAAATATATAAGTTTTAGTTGCTGGTGTCGTCTAGTGGTAATCTTACCGCAGACGTAATTGATGTGTAAGGCCCCTCGAGTTTTTAGATGAGTTTTTTTACGCGTATTTGTTATATATATATATATATATATTACGTATTATCATTATACGTATACATATTTACTGGCTTTTGTACTATGGCTCTACCCACGTGTGTCACGGATATCAAGGTATTCATTTTCTGGGATAAAATAACCTTTTTTTTTTTGGATAAAATAACCTATGACACACAAATAATATGGCTTTCTTTTGGTAAAAGAATCTTCATAATCGACTAAGTAGATCCAGAAATTACTAGAGATTACAAACTCATAAGCTTTACTTAGTTCCCATTTTATGTATTATTCCTTCTTCTAAATATTGATCGGTAGCAAATTACTAAATTCATGAGTGTATCTAAGACTTACAACAAGTTAAAAGTAAAAATAGATTAAAGAGAAACAATGCAATCAACTTATCATCAAAGTCAATAATTTCCATGTTTTAACAAACTTGCAGTATTGATTGTTCGTAAAGAACACATCTCAAGAAGATTTATTGAGTAAACATCCAGAATCAAAGAACTTCAAGGGAAATTATATTGACGTGTATAAATTTTCCTGCACACCTAAAGAATATTCATTGCATTTGAAATCACTTGACCAAGTTTCAACACATTCACAAGATTTATCTTCTAAGGAACCTCATGTTTTTGGACATTACTACTGACTAAAAATAATAAATATAACTGAATATTAATCCAATCGTGTGGCCTGAAAATTGGAGTCATATTTTCTACAGTGGTCTGTGAGGTGATAAAACAATAATAATACACGAATAATATGCTATTTTCAAAGAAAACAAAACAAATGTTTGAACAGTCGTTTCAATAATGTAGTCTATTCTTAAACTTCCACAAACAGTAGATCGGTTTTGACATATTTAATTCACAACGTAAAGACTACGTGATATGATCCTATTTAAAAAGAAAGTTGTTGCTCTGTTTTTGTGTTTTAATTTAGAGGAATCGTCAAAAAAAATTTGAAAAAAAGTGCAGTGAGACGAACGTTGTAGTTGTGCTGCTATACACAATTAAAAATGTTATATAACGGGCTTAGAAACTTCACAATTGGTATATCAAGAAGGAAAGAGAATATTGATAGAACTCTAAAACGGTTGATTCCTAATTTCTTTCAAGTAGACGGAAACAGAAATCTGATGTAAGGACGAAATCAAAAAACAGACCACATAAATAAAAACAACAAAATACATGCTGAAGTGCTATGATGTTTTTGTAGTATGAATTTAAAAAAATGATGATGAAATACATTATGACTGAAGATTGGTGACACAGCGTAGTTAACCATATTAAAACAGATAAACTACACATTTCCTTCAAAGTCCTTACAAAGTTCTTTGTTAAAACCAACTGAAGGAAATAGTCACTTACATGTCCACTTAACGAAGTTGATGATTCATTTCATCTTCATTCTTCACTATACATTCCGAATTGCTCAGGGAGATGTACAAGAGGTATTTGCTTGTAACAATCATTTAGAGTAAAAAAATCACCTCGTAAGCTTTTAGTAAAATAAAATACTGCCCCAAATACAGGGATATTACATAGCTTAGCAATTTTCCTTGATGAGGTACTTTTTTAGTAAAAACTAAGACCTAAATATAATACCTAAGTTAATGGTTTCATAGGAGAAATTGTACTTAAAATGGTCACTCTAGATATGTTTTTTTTTTTGTAAATACGTAATGTTCGATTCCTTAAAAATGTATGTGTATGCTTTTATAATGGCACAGACTGAATTCCATATTACATAAACAGGTTATTTTTATGTACAGTAAATAAAATTACCCCTCCTTTTAAGGAAGAAAGAAAGAAGCCTGTGTGAAGAAGAATGGTGGTAGACTATTTACAATTTCATAATTCATTTTATCAGTACACAATTCTATCATCATTAGCTTTTAATAATGTAGAAAGGCAATGATGATGAAAAAAAAAGATCTGTAATAAAACTATGGACAACTGAATAAGCACTAATTATATCTGTCCTTAAAGAAGGTCATCAAAGAAAAAAAAAATATGAAATAGAATATACGATAGCCATAAAATAGTTTTTTTTTTTTGCCAGTACATTTGGGGTGTAATTTATTCTTAAATCATCTGATTATTATCTATATTATAACATTTTACTTATATTACACCAATTACCTTATACAATGCGTAGTGAATTTATGATTATTTAGTATACAATAGAAGATTCTCTTCTTCTCTATATGAATGGTCTGCACTCCATTAAGTATGGATCCGGTCCGGATGAGTTAGTACTAAACTTATGCATTGGTGAGTAGGTATTATTTAGAACTGCGTACTATTAAACCTTCATGTGTGCTTGGTTCTATTAACTGTCTTAGGGCCACCGCACACTAGCTACTTTTAGCATCAGCGATCGGCAACTAGTCGCGACACAGCAGCTGAACGCTACTCTCGGCCCACATTCGGATGCCGATAGCATCGATTTGGCATCTGAGCAGTCGCTAAAACGCGCGTTTCCGATACCGCGATCGAACGCAGGAAGTCGCTAAAACGCGATGCAGTATCGATGCAGTCGCCAAATCGCCGATCGCCGATGCTAAAAGTAGCTAGTGTGCTGTGGCCCTTTGTGGTTTTAAATTTACAATCCCTATTGTCGTTATTACGTAGAACCGACAGTTACTTAATTTTCGAATGCAATTAAAAAACTTGTGATGAATTTAAAATATTCTGGAATTGGGTATGGAAGTAAGTTACAACTGTTATATGTACAGAATTAAAACATTAGTTTATACGATTACTTACCCCAGAACCAATCAAATGAATCACTGATCCGGTTATAATTTATCCCAAACAAATATTGTTTTTGTTTCATGTTTTTGTTGTTTAATATACAGTATTCCTTTCACTTAATTATTGAGGAATAAATTACGGTTGAAGATATAGAGATCAGCATCATCGGAAGGTTAAAAATAAAACAAAATTTTAATTGTATTTTTTCTTTAATTTGGTTCACTTTAGTACATGCACCAATTTAATATTGTGCATTTCGTGCTCTATCTGAATTATAATTTAATCGTATCCCACTTCTACTATAAACTATGTAATTCTGAAATACTATATTTATATCAGTGAACCTGATATCATCATTTCTATTCATAATGGATAACAATGATCTTCTTAGACATTATGATCCCAGAGCAGGCAGCACCTACACTATGGTAACCAAACTGCTGATAAACATAGTAACATACTTGTAAATACATTTATTATTATGGACAAATTACATCCAGACACAGAAAATATAATCATCGTAGCTAAGGATTGAACCCAAGAACTCTTGCTAAGCAGTCAACTCGTTAATTTAACACGTTTACAGTCCTATGAGCCCACTGTGGGCTCACGTCATGTGTATGGCTCCAAGTCCATGAGCCCACATTGGGCTACCTATTGAGTACCTAACTTGTTCTGAATTTTTTTCGCGGACGTACCAGTTAGGCCTTTTAAGTTTTAGGACTTGTGACCAAGGTATATGTTCTGTGAAAACCATCAACTTGTTTTTGTCTTTATCACATTCAACATTGTCTTACTGCATCAATTGTATTATTGTTTAAATTTAACAAAACATAATAGAATAAATTTCTCATTACTCACACTTGTAAAACTGTCACAAAACTCTGAGAACCAATTTGTCACGGCCTTTCAAATGTTTGGGATGTTCACCCCTTTATGGACATTTAATACTCACATTAAAACCAATGAACGGGATTAGTGTCGACTTTGTATCTAATGTGGATTGTACTCACAGCGAGTAATTACACAGATGTGCGAACACTGTTTCATCTTCAAGGTTTTGTTAGATGTATCACAGATAATATGATATGATATTTCATTACTTAGGATTAACTTAAATCTTCAAAATTACGACAAAGGATTTGTGTCAGACGATCCATTTAAAAATATTACTGTTTTTTGGTCTTATTTTTGGTATATTTGGTCCCAGTATAAAAATATATACGAACTTTAGAAATGGGTTTAAAAACTTATGATGTTTATTCTTCTTATGAACTACAAGTCTGTTCTTATAGTTTATAAGGCGTAAAAAGATTATGGGTTAAAACTTCTGACCGACTTGATTTAAAAAATGAAAATTTTATTAATTATTCATACATTTGTTATCCTTTTCTTTCTTTAAATTGTTTATATGACAAACAAGAATTCTATTGAAAATAAATAAATATTTTTTATAAACTTGTATTAACATATAAAAATAACGTGTATAACTATATTCTGACAAAATGATGTGAGAGTCTCTACTATACATTTTTGACTTGTGTTTGAATTATTGAATTAATTTACAGATTTTTATTAATGAAATATCGTTAGATTCATCTCTGACGTAAGTGTCAACAGCCATTGAAATTATTATTTCAAAATCATACCTTATTTGGCATGAAATTGCATATTGTTCTATGTTTTTATAAAATACAGATAATTGTGTATTTCTGAAGCAGTATTCCCTACTCTTATTGCATTGTTAAACATCTTTACATAGCCGTAATCCTTTAACGCCAATGTAAAAATTGTTACAGTTTATCATTTTGTACCTTATCACGTGCATTTAAATTTCAATTTCAAGTGCTTTAGTATAAGACCGCCGCGCCGCCTGTAGGCCGCAGATGTGAAACCAAGTGTCTGCTTTGATTACACCAACAGAATACAAATCTAATTTGTGTGCAGTACTATTGGCATTGGATCAGCTGTACTTGTCATAAGATAATGGATTTAAGGAGTATACTGAATGCATAAATACAGTTTTGTTTTGTGCGGATTTCGGCGAGATGGCAATTTGATTATGTTTGAATAAGGGCTTGAGTATCTTAATGTTCTGCACGTCTGGGCTTTTAATAAATTGTATTATTTAAGGGTGTGTGACTTTAATTTTAAAGGTTTACTTTGAATTCTTCGAGAGTGGTTGAGGGAAATGAACACTCATTATTGTTAAAACAATCACTACATGTTATAAAATAAAGACCTCTGTATGTTTGTTCGCCATAAACTCAAAAACCACTGCGCCGATTTAAATGAAATTCTGTACCCAGATAGAGAAAGGACAACAAAGTTTCCTTTCTGCACAGAAGCCTATGCCTCTGTTAAGAAAGGAAGGTTTGGTCTACCATCTACTATACCCAGTCACGATGGGTCGGTGGTCGTCTCGGTCGGAGACTCCGCGTGAAGATTTCGGCCCCGTGGAGGATCTTCAGCCAATCATCCTGGATAGACAGAGTGGCAGAATTTGACGATTTCCTTTTCTGACTGACGCGCAACCTTTCCGGGCACGGTTGGGAAGTACCTGCACTTGGTCGCTAAGAGCGAATTGAGCCCCACCTGTCACAAATGCGACTGCAGTGAGGACTCAGCTCAACACAGGGTCGCGTTTTGCCCTGTCTGGTCGTCGCAGCGTCGGGCCCTGATTGCAATCATCAGTGGAGATATCTCGCCACGGACATCATACGTTACCGACAGGACAGCTGTTTTACCGTGGCCGCAACCTTCTGCGAAGAAGTCATTTCGAGGAAGATGCAATCCTGTGCGATGAAGTCATATGACATTAGAGAGGTCAGGATATCTTAATAACAGCAGCTCCCGGACTACTTCCATTTCGGGCATAGTGTAGTAGGTATATCGTGTGTTTTTAGTAAGTCCGATTCCAATGTACCGGAGTTGTCGTATCGGACTGTAAACTCTGACTTAGGTGATGGCTCGTACGAGTACGCACACGTTAGAAACAACAAGTTTGTGTCAGGTTTCCGTTATTTTGCAGTGAAGTTCACTTGTGTAGTTTGCTCCTTAGGTCGCCTCTTGCGACTTTTATTTGATGCATGAGGCTGCTAACTTTCTGTATCAGTGGTTCGTCACCACATAAAGAGATAGTAGTATTTATTTAAAAGATACAAACCTAATTCAGAAGCATCAGAACTTTTTAAGGACATCAAAGGGTTTTTGACCATATTAAAATTAACCTTTAAGATGTCCACTCTATATGTCAACTTTGAGCTGTCAAGGCAATAATCTATGTATAAATGATCAGTAAAGCAAAGTTATGAGTATCGCTAAATTAATTATGTGTAAATTTAAGAATGAAGATTTTAGCTTTCAAGCAAAACTGAATTTTATAACTTAAGGAAAATGGGCTATAATGGTAAAACAGTCATCTTTTAAAACTACTTTTAAAAGCCTTATTTGATTAGCACTATAAAGGTTCATTGTACCATGTTGTTAATGGAATACTTTATGAGAACAAGGTCATCGGGGACACAAGTTTTAGATGTCCTAAATCTCCTTTATTAAACATGGACATATGATATTACATCACACGGCTTAAACTTTGTTTATTTGCTTTATTAAAACTAAGATAGATAGATAGATATAGAGTTTTTTATATACTATTAGGTTTCGTAGAGGTTTAAATGAAATGGGCATTGAAATCTTTAAAAAAATACTTACACATGATACGTTCAATTCTTAAAGATTACGTTAATACAAGATTACGTAGCCAGAACGAGTCTTGCCTGTCCCTAACTCCCACTTTGCAAGGGTGGGGACGTATGGCCTTGGCCCTCTCCTGAGATGAGACCCGAGCCCAGCAGTGGGACGTTATGGGTTGCTGATGATGATAAATCAATTACATTATCGTCGACGATATTATGAGCTAAAATTGGATGGATTTAAAATTGTAGTCCCCAAAATAAGGGTTGTTTATATATTAATAGACAATAAGTTAATTTACCGTAACGTTACACTTAATGTTTTTTTTTTTATTTATTTTTATTTTTCATCGAAGATTCATTCATCATTGCATTTGGTATAGACTGCTACGGGTCGTCAAGCCGTCTATCCTCTGTTCAAGGCGATAAGTCTAATTTATTTTAACAAATAAATTTCATGGGGTCATCAAGACTCCAACCGAACGGCCAACTCTAACTTCATCTAATCGCAACGGGACGCACGGCATCATGGCATCAACACCACCGTCACCATCATGCACACAGGATGCGGAGCTGCAGGACCAGGGACGTAGATACCAGGAAGACCTGTTTTTTTACAACTACCTTTGTGCAACTCGGGAGCTTATAACAGCTCCCTTGAGCGGGGCAAACACGACTCCTTCAGATCCTAATTAGCTACCGGCAGTCACTCGCAGGTGCATCTACGGTTCTCTCTTCGGAGGGTTAAACGGCGGTTCGAGCCTCGAGGTTGGCTCACCTCAATATCCGACTCATTGTAATGAGCCGCGAGGAGTACTACTTTCAGGAGCTCAGCGCTCTAGGAAGTTTCCCCGCCCCTACAAGGGCGAGAAGAACACCACGATCGATCATTGCATTCCTTTACACTTCAAATGCTAAAAGTAACACTAAAAGGTCCAATGTTTAGAAGTTCTTTATTTGCTTAAAAACGTAAATCAGATGTAACGTATTAACTTTGAACGTTATATACATTCAAAGTTAATAATGTAGCCTATTAATAAATCCTTTGATTGATAGTAACGGTAGTTAGTTCGATGCTTTGTGAACAGTCGGGGACATAAATTCATTGCCTGTGAAACGAGAAGTGCTATCAAAAAACTTTTTCACTGTTACCGAATTATTAGTTGGGATGGGATAATTGAAATCCCAATTGCTGTTTATTGAAGTCAAAAACTGTGGTTGTTTTATTGCAGTAAATTAATTTCGTTTGAAATTCCGTGTCAATTATATATCATATTATGTGTCATAGCTCCTATTTATCCCGTTAGTGTCGTAAGAGGGAAACTCCACTGTAAATCAGCACTGCATAGGGAAACAGAACTTAAAACAGACCCGTGTAACTAACGTGGCACAGTAGGCCAAAACCTCCTTTTTAAGACGAGATCTACCACTGCGCCGCCACCGAGGCAGTCAAACAATATAATAAATACCTCAAACGTTGGGTAGAAGTGAGAAAAATAATGTTCCCAACTTTACGTGTAGGAGAGGTACTCCAAATAAAAATATTATACATGATTTTATTGTAGCACTTTGTCGACGTGACACATATCCATGAATAGTTTCATATTTTTATCACTAACCGTTAGGACGGTAGGTTGAAGATTGGAGGACGGAAATGACGGAACCCTAAAAAGACAAATGCAAATAAACACTAAATATTGCATTTGGCAGAAGTCGTGTTCGAGACCTCCAATGTGTCACCATGACCTTCAATACATCACCACTGCCCTCTCAAAGGCGATCATTAACCGATCTCCTATATAATTCACATGAGTATAACTCGTATGTAAAATATAAAATGTATGTGTCGAGACCGATTCATAAAAATACACCCCATGATGTGACCACAACTAATAAATTTGAATAAATCTCCAACATCATCATCATCAACCTCATCAACAGCCTTTAACAGTCCACTGCTGGACATAGGCCTCTCCTTTGAAAGGAGGTTTTGGGCTACTATACCACGCTGGCCAGACGGGTTGGTAAAGGTTTTGTTTCAAGTTTTCCTTCTCTTGGCAGTGATGTTAGCTGCTTATTTTGTTCCTTTAGTCGCCTCTTACGACACCCATGGAATGAATATGTAGTGACACTTGTATTCTTAATCCGTCAGCACACGGACGACACGTCTCCCAACACAAAGGGAGTATTCGATCAGGCGTGGTGATCATGCCTGGCTGGACTCGGGCCAATGGATGGTGTTGGGAAGCTGTAAAGATACTAATAGGCATGAAAATTTCTTTATCGCGATACAGTATTAGTATATTCGTAGCGAGACAGATACTCCGTAGTTTGGTGAGTTTTCGGTAGATGCCGCTGTATATTTTGTTACTTAATATGTATGTCACACTAGGCAAAAATCTATAGTTACCACATAATTTTTAATACTTTAAACACACATTAGGTGGTTTTACTCTGACACATTGTTTGTATATTTATAAGAATAGCACTCCAAGATTAATTTCTCTTAATTTCTCAACTTTTACTAGTTTAGTATAAAGCAACATGCTTAATATGCGACAATCCTTCTAAAACTCTCTACAGTTCAGTGGTCTGTAGATGGCTATAAATATGCCGAGTTAATTAATGTGTACTGTGAGTCGAGCAGGAAAGTGTTTCATCATGTAGACTTATCGCCAATTGCCATCTTGAAAATAAAACTAAAACAGTTCACGTATCTAGTTCATAAAGTGTAACTTGTCTTGAGAATATATTACTTACATGGTAGGTCCTTCTTTATTTAATTTATTGTTAGTAGTAGTATCTATAAGGAGTATTGTAAAATATATGAAATCCCTTCAGGGTTGATCAATTGAATTTGGACGAAATTGAATAAGATATAAACTACATACGCTTGAGAGTTAAATCAATGAGAAGCTTTTTTCCTTTTTTTTGTGACCCTATCAAAGGAATTCTAATCTACTAGATGGAAAGCATGAGTGGAATCTAACAGCAGTGGCAATAAGTATTGCGAATGCAGATAATGCGGTATGGTGATACACATTATGGCAGCCTATTGAGATGCTGTATGATTGGACCTCTGGTCTCACACTCACCACCGAAACACGACAGTACGAATGCTGTTACTTTAGGTTGGTCTTCTGTGAAAAGATAGCCCTGTCCCGGTCGAGTCGGCCCGTTCGTGCTAAGATCAGTGTGGCTCTAATTCCTTGGTTAGGTTAACGAACATATGACGTTTAATTTTATTGCTTTATATATGGAAAATTTAAACAAAAATTAAGAAAAAAGTCGTGTGGCACTTTTTATCAACTTATGCAATTATAATTATTATTCTTTTTTTTATTTAAACAGTATTTTTGTTCTTTGATTTTAATTCAAGTTTACAAAACAATATACTTTGTCTTTTTACCAACATACACTCTAACAATATTATTCCCAAACAATATAATCTTCCTAACCGAAAGACTATGACAACTAAACAGAGAACATAATAGTAATATGAGCATATCTATGGAATAAAAAAACGAAAAAAAAAGAAGAATCTAGAATGACTGTGTTGTCAAGGCAACGGATAACGGCCGGTGGCAGCAGCAACTTAACTTACGTGTATGGTACGTGTATGATATACCTGGCATGTTATAGTTCAACTGAAACTCGTATGTTTCTGCATGTGCTCTACTCAACTCTCACATAACTGACATGTGTTAGTATGTAGAAACTTTTGAGGTACATCCTACCGTGTATAGCTGGCTTAGGATATACCTTAACGTAACAATAAATTAAATCAGAAGCAAATTAAATAAAAAGTTGAATATATAAAAGATTTTAGCAATTAGGATTTATTTAAGTGCACTTTCTTTGACTTAATTACCTTCTTCTTCAAGCTTTGCATTTAAATGTACGATAATAGTCAATTAAATTTGTATGCAACGCGCCATCCGTGAATTTAAAATTTCTACTTTGTTTTATTCCCGAATGAAATTCTTACCCTTTTTCGTCAATTCCTTTCTAATTTGTTGTTCGAAAACGTGATTATGGAAGATAACTATGTTAATTTGTATTTTAATTTAAGAGGATTTTGTTGGCACCCATATTTAAAATGTGATGAAAAAAATGTAATGTTATAACAGTAAATCTAATACTTAAAAGTCTTCTTTAAAATGATAATATATTTTGTGTGTAATATAAGTGTAATACTGCCAGGCTTTTTGGGAATGCTAACCAGTAGGCGATAATGCCAAGGAATTTTTGTATGGGAATATTGTAAATATTTTATTGATTTTTACCCTCTATTTTTTTAATTTAACTTAACGCTGTAGAGACTGAGACATGGCGATGAAATTAAAAATTGTTACAATTACTATCTCCTCATTTATGGTGCTCTTTCATTGGAGTCCTTGGTATTTACTAGGTAGGAGCTTTGATTTATGGGAAGACAGCTTTGTTAATTTATGCACACTAGTTCGTGCTATTTTTAAACTTGAAGTTTATATTTACCACTTACATGCAGCCTTTGATTTGAAGTGCTCGTTACATCAGGGTTATGAAGTATGTACCAAAAAAGTTTAGTAAACGAACTACCAAGTATTTACTCTGAATAATAATAAGATTTCAATATTCAATTGGCATGGTGCGATGATATTGTATAGATAAATAAAACCATGTCAACCTTATTTTTTGTTTAAAACCCAACAAGTCATAAAAACTATGAATTGTACGAGTATATATATATCGCAGCAATACATACTTGATTCATGATTCAACTAAATACTAAGACTTACAAATAATCCGTGTGGTGACGGATTAAGAATACAGAGTGTTACCACCCCTATTCATCCCGCGGGTGTCGTAAAAGGCGACTAAGGGATAAACTACGCAAGACAACATCAATGCAAAGAGAAGGAAAACTTGAAGCCAACCCTATACCAACCCGTCTGGCCAGCGTGGTATAGTAGGCCAAAACCTCCTTTCTAAGGAGAGGCCTATGTCCAGCAGTGGACTGTTAAAGGCTGTTGATGATGATGATGATGAACTTTATTTCTAACAGGTAGTCTAGTAAGATATTTGTGTAAGGTGTAGAACTCAAAATCATCCAATGGCAAGATTACGTAGCCACAACGTGGGGACGTATGGCCTTAACCCTCTCCTGAGAGGACACCCGAGACTAACAGTGGGACGTTATGGGTTTTTGATGATTGATGACGTAAGCACTCTCTTAGTATGAAGACTGTAAATAAATAACTGACACTACAGATTATCATGTAAAATATTGATACTGATACACATAATACATTAGTGTAATGTTTTTACAAATACACATTCCTGAACATCCACACCGCCGCATTTGACAATATTACGCTATAAGCCGCATTATATTTAAAAATACATACATATATATTATAAATTTCAAAAGGGGAGAGACTCACGCCTTAATTTAACTACTGAAATACAGTTTTGCTATCAATGGAGCTTTATTTGCTTTTAACATTATATATAAAACAAACGTATTTATTGATAAAAATGTGTTAATTAACATGTTTTTAATAATCATTGAATAAAGAAATATTGATCATATTATTTAAACCTTATGATTTATATTCATTCTAAACTCATGAAATTATTTATTTTCATCCCAACGGCCAACTTTATAAGGGATGAAAGCTTTAGAATGTTTTCCCAATTCATCTATTCCGTTCACAATAAAATATCTTCTCTTCGCTTCACTCAGTGTGTCGGCCGTTTTCACATTGATTGAAAACGTGTTAATATCAAACTTTTTTAACTTTCCTTTTCCTCATCTTTTTCATACAAAGTTTTTTTTATAAAAAATCGAATTGTGGGCACATTTTATTATGTTATAAAAAACATTTTTGGGCACAAGTTTACTAAACTTACTTACTAAACACAGTGTTTCCAAATAATCAACAACACACGTATCATACGTTTGTTTAAGATCAAGAAGTCATATTTGATATAAGAGTTCATTTTATTTAAAACGTCGATACGTGACTAAACTTAAAATACAAAACACGGGTAACCGCCTAGCAGAAACTAGACATGAATTCCAAAAATGATCTATTCCGAGAATAAAATACTCCTTACCAGTCATTTGTCTAAAGGAAAAACGAACATTCGTTTCCTAAATATTTTCTACGTATTATCTAATTTATGTATTTATTAAATAAATAAAAGGAATGAAAGTTTGCTGCTATTCTATTGCTATTTCGAGGAAACGTAAATAACCATTCTTTAAAAATGTTTAATTGCTGTAACCTTACTTTTACAGATGATCTTTGTGACTTAGATTTATTTCTCTTGAGAATGTTACGAAGAGCGCTTCGGAGAATTTTCTCTTGCGTATAATTCGACAAAACTTCCATTGATGGAGGTGAAGTGCACAATGTATGATTCTTTGGAAACAATATTTTTTAGCGTTGAATCAGATTGTGGAACAAATTGTGCTTCAATGGCTAACACTGCGCTTACGACTCTTGAGTTGCAAATATCCATAGTCAACTAATGGGTAAACTATCTCTTCGTTCGTATCAGAAAATAATAGGAAAATATAACATATCAAACGTGAAATATAAGAAGTGCTGAAAATACGAAATATGTATGAAGCTGAGGTATTTCATTATAAAACACTGAGGTTTTCTATGTACTCTTTGTTCACGATGAAACGAAGTGTTGATTCTTAATCTCTATAATATATATATATAATCTTTATAAGTCAAGTGGTTTCGTTAACAAAGGCGCATGTGTACTTTATTTTGGAAACCTTTAAGTGAAAATGGTAGTGAAATTATTATATTGAAATTCTAATGTTAAAGTGTACAAGATTTGTTTGCCGTTCGTCTGAAGTGAATTATGATGATAATTTTTATACCTACATTTTACTTGTAATAAAATTTTCTGTGTTAATTGTTCATTTATCTTCAATTCATATAAATTCATTGCAAATATTGTTACCAAGTACAGATAATGCTTAAGCTTTTTGATAAGCTGTTTTAGTTATTGAGTGTTTCTCACAAACAGAAACCTGTATGGTAATGTTATTCACGTAACTATTATTCTGTATTCTTAATATTTCAAAAGTGTGCGGTATTGTATTAAAATGAGAATTTCACCTTATACGTTTCCGATATATTTTCAGCTCTATCTCTGCAGATGTAGTCATAAGTCATAATTATTGAACAACTTTTATGGTTGTAATACCGTCACATTTGATCTAATCTAATATTACTGTTACATGGCAAGATTATACCTAGTATTGATTTGAGGGGGGAAATTCTTAGGTCACCAGATCTTGGTGCCGATCTTATATTATTAAGTCCCTATGTTCCTTAGCGTAGGATGCTTGAGGTGATGATTTTTAGTAGAAACACCATATACACGATATTCTGGTTGCCTAGGAGACAGAGTTCCAAAGATATTTGCGACCACAACCACAAAGAAAACAATATTGAAGTTCCTAAAAATAAACATAAATGATAAGCGTAGGCGTAAAGTCTTGTGCTTATATGTTACTCTCTACTGCACAAGAGATGGCGTTGGCTGTACAATTTGCTATCTTTATCTAATTATGTAATAAATAAATGTCCGCAATGAAAATATTGTTACACGATATCTCAGTATCGTGTTTAAAAGAAAAGAAATAAAAGCTTTCACGTTATCTCTTCGCTTTGTTCTGTTCTTAGTAGTTGAAGTTAAGTGAAAAAGTTGAACACTATTCTCGGAGGATAATTCTATCCTATTCAATCTATAACAAAAAAGCGGCCAAGTGCGAGTCGGACTCGCCCATGAAGGGTTCCGTATCAGCAGGTAACATCATATAAAATTTCTTGTAGTTAGTTGTAACTTTGATCGATGTTTTAATAATAGTGTTTTGATCAATGATATTATAAAAAATCGGCCAAGTGTGTGATAATTGTTATGTTTACGTATTAATGCGTTGATTTTGTATGACTTTTCCAAGTAAGCGCATTGTATAAGTTAAGCCTCTATAACTCCTGAACTAACAAAGTCATCTAATTCGTTATAGTTTTCATTTAAAGTTCATTATATGGACCACTATCACAAATTTTTCGGCGGGCGGGAGACGGCCTGTTTTTACAAAAAGTTTGCCTTTAAAGTGGAATTTCTCGCAAACGGATACCTAAATCAAAAAAACGTCTTAACAAACCTGTAATGTTTTTAAAAGACCTATATAATGATACCCTACATGATGGGGTAGCCGTGAGAAAAAAAAACATCCCCACTTTACGTGTAGGGGAGGTACCCTAAATAGAAAATATATTTCATAATTTTATTGTAGCACTTTGTCGACGTAATTACAATACATATTCATGCAAAGTTTCATCTTTCTAGCACTTACTGTTTGGACGACAAGTCGAGGACGGACGGACATACGGATGGACAGACGGACATGACATATCTATAAGGGTTCGAAGTCATAAACTTCGGAACCCTAAAAAGTTGTAGATCTTTTAATTACCTACAACTTTGCTATCTAACTATTTTCCTTGTAGTTTTGCTGGAAATCGAGATAAACCGTTTTTTACCCTTTGTTGTATATATTTAGCCATCCAATCTGACTCTACCCTGCCTGATGGAAAGCATGAGCAGAATCCAAGGGTCGGGGCTACCACACTTGCTGCGAATGCGGACAATAATGTATGGCGGCCCACACTATGGCGGCTTAGTGAGATGCTTTTTCACGCCCCGGTTTAAGGACCCGAAAACCTCCCTCCCTACCCCTTCCCGACCTCAGATCGCCCGTAAATTATGTTTCCTTTCATTTTTATAATATTCTCCTCCTTTTCCAATAGGTTTCATCCTACTATAATTTTATTTGTTTTCAAAAATTATCTACTCTGGTCTACTGGTCTATATGTCATTTACAAACTATCATTATGGTTGCCATGCAAGTGTGTTATTCCTAGCAACCTGTGAAGTTTTGACAGGAGGTAAACAGTGATACATTTTGACATCTTCGATGTATGTATTTTTATAATCACCTAGCTTTGGTCTTTGTATCTCGATTATTGCAGTAAAAAGTAGCCTATGTCCTTTCCCAAGTTCAGTTCTATCATCATACCGAATTTCATCAAAATCGATACAGTGGTTTAGGCGTGAAAGCGTAACAGACAGACAGACAGAGGTACTTTCGCATTTATAATATTAAGTAGGGATTAAAAAAAAAACTACTCACTAGATCTCGTTCAAACCAATTTTCGTTGGTAGTTTGCATGTTAATGTACAACATATATTTTTTTTAGTTTTATCACTCTCTTATTTTAGAAGTTAGAGGGGGGGGGACACACATTTTTCCACTTTGGAAGTGTCTCTCGCGCAAACTATTCAGTTTAGAAAAAAATGATATTAGAAACCTCAACATCATTTTTGAACACCTATCCATAGATACCCCACACGTATAGGTTTGATGAAAAAAAAATTTTTGAGTTTCAGTTCCAAGTATGGAGACCCCCAAAATGTATTGTTTTTTTTTCTTTTTTTATGTAAAAATCTTAATGCGGTTCACAGAATACATCGACTGACCAAATTTCAACAGTATAGCTCTTATAGTTTCGGAAATAATTGGCTGTGACATACGGACGGACAGACAGACAGACAGACAGACAGACAGACAGACAGACAGACAGACAGACAGACTTGACGAATCAATAAGGGTTCCGTTTTTTGCCATTTGGCTACGGAACCCTAAAAAGTAGATTCCAACTTTTTATAAATTTTTAAAACTTAGTTAGAGTTGCCAAACAAATTCTATAATATAGAGTTACTACACAAATTCTATATTTGTAAAGACTTTTTATTTTACACAGGTAGATATGTAAAAACGATAGGTACTCATATAAGTTTTAACTTGTAAATTTTAGTCTAATTATAGTGTCCACTATACATTTCATACAAAATTTTTTTGTTTTATTCAATTTGTTTATATGATTTGCTATTTCTTTCGGGGTTTGGGTGTTTTCTACTTAGAGTATGTATGTATTTATAAAGAAAGTATATGTAATATATGTATATGTACTGCAACCTGGAGCGTCCATACTACTTTTTTTCCACGCAATGTAATACAAACTAGATTATTATACCTCGTTAGATAGCTGATGAAACGTAGATATTTTAAAAAACATCTGCCGAACAATTACCATAATATTTTTTTTAGATATTCGTTAGAGAAAAAACTTTTTTTTTTTAACTTTCACTTGTCTACTACGGTCTATTCAATTAACTTATGCACTATTTTAATGATCGACGTCCTAAAGCATCTAACTACACATGTAAAAATGCAATAATAATAAGATACAAAAAATAAACAAAAATAAATGTAGTAGCCTAAAAATCGGCAATTTTCAATAAAAAAATTAAAAGTCGAATATCTCGAAAAGGGTTAAGTTTAGGCTAGGGTGTTTCATAGTGAAATAAGTCAGAAATGATGGGTACTCTACGCCCTTAACGGATCTAGCACGACTTTTCCTGTAACCATAAGTTGTCTTATTCCCATAGTACAAGCTCTGCTTAGTTTGGGACTAGATAGCCTTGTGTGTTAGATGTCAGAAATATTTATTTATTCCGTTATCCCTTATTTACCAACTTTTAAAGCTGAAAAGCTATATTAATGTCCAGCTGGGCTCCCCTGAAGAACTTTGAAAAGTACTGCAAACTACTTCTGTTAAGCACTTGAATACCCTCAGCACTGAAAGAGTGACGTGTCGCTCACGTGTCGTCTAGTGCGAAGAAAGAAGATATTCTGTTGGAACACGCTGACCCACCAAGTTGACATCGAGTCATGTAAGTCCATGCCGTATTCCTATTATTTGGTTTGAAAGAAACTTCACTAATTTATTTCCTTAGCTTACTTCAAAGTATTATATACTGTTACATAAAACATACCTATATATTCCCAGAATAATAGTGGCTAACTCGATATAATAAAGACATAAATAAATTTAAAACAACTGATTATGAAATTTTATCTAGCTTTTAACAGTTTTTGTAGCATCCATTCATCGCTACCTGATCATAGACCTGATCGGTAAGTTAAACAGATCGCTATACGATTACTAAAACAGTCACGGGTAGACCGGTACTAAAAAGTGCCGACAAAGGCAGACGACATCGGGAGACGCGGCGCGCCATGCCGACCGGACGTTTTTTCTTTCACGCGATTTGTCGAGCATACGGACTAAATTGTGCGCCGACACTCAGTATTTGTTGATTTATAATTATCTATTTAAAACATGTACTAACAATAAAACAACGTAACATTGTGTTGTTTTGTTGGTATTTGTGATTAATTGAAAAACAAAAATCACAGAAAGGGTTTTAGCTACGAAGCATATTGCGTCTTCATAGACTGCCTTGTTGGTCTAGTGGTTTGCGTATGCGGCTGCTGATCAATAGGGCTCGGGTACGATTCCGGGATCGGAACAAATATTTGCAAGATGCACAAATATTGTTTCGGAGTTTGGGTGTTTTCTATGTTTAAAATGTATGTATGTATTTACAAAAAAAAGTATGTTAATGTTTTTATATCAGTTGTCTAGCATCCATAGCACAAGTTCTGCTTAGTTTGGGACTAGATGATGTTGTGTGTTAGATGTCCAAAAATATTTATTTATTTATAAAAAAAAACCTACCAAATGACTACTGTGTCTGATGGAAAGCCGTAATTCAAAATAAAGGTCACCATCCTCCTTGTAAATGTAAACGTGGTAACCATACTGCCTAGTGTGGTGACCCACACTATAGTGGCCTAATGAGATGCTTCCACTTCATTGGGTCTCCGGTTTCTCGTTCACCAACGAAATACGACAGAACGAATGTTAGAATAATTGAGAATAATATAAAGTTAACGGGATGAAAACGGAACTCAAAAATCTGGTAATATAATTTATTTCAATAGTTTTAGATTTTTTTTTCAATATTTATAAAACGTGATTAAATGATCGTCTGAAAAATTCTTATTCAAGACACTAACACAAAATAGTTGGTGAAGCTTCGTTTTATCTGACGTAGGTATAATAACACGTGACTCATAAAATGTTAGCAATCTTTTACAGCCATGTGTAGCGTTTATAGAGGCGCCTTGCCTTAAAACACACCTGCTTAGAATCTTGATATTGGATTCTCAGACTTAAAAAACCAGTCATTTAGACCTTTCATTACTCGCAAATTCTCTTCTTCTTATCAAGAAACGAAAGATTTTACATAAAGGACCGGCTCTCTCTTAACTGGTCATTTTAAGTAAAGAAAACCTACAAAAAATAATTTTTCGATGTATTTTGATTTCGAGACGTGATGGTTATGCAACATGAGCGCACATAAATCAAAATAATTGATGCTTTTACACCTTCATGGGTAGTAACGATGTTTTATGTTATTAAGTGAATTATAATTAGTATTAAAGGCGTTCTGTCTTTGATCTTTTTGATGGTTTTATGTTTCTGTAATTTATTACATTGTATTGAATTTATTCAATTATATTTCTTTACAGTACATTATGGATAAAATGTTTCCAAATATGGGAATCTAATGTGAACCCTTTTTAGTGGTTGTCTTGTTTTGTTTGTACATATGTAATTAATTTGCTAATAATATAATTATTTATGCTGGATGGCGCATTTACTGTGATTTGCATCAACGTTTTATGATGGGAGGTTGTTATGGAGTCTTTTGAAATTTCAACCTAATACAAACATGTAAGATTTGCATAAAAAATAAATAGGGCTCCGTAGTCATCCACAGTGGTAGGTAGATTGAAAATCGTGTCCAATAGATAATTGTTTACTTATTATTTCTTTATTTTTTTACAAAGTTTTCCAATTGAGTGCGTATTACAAGTTAGGCCCCTATAACTCCTGAAATATAGTTTTTTTTATCAAAACCGGTACAGTTTTCCTTGAAAGTTCAATATTTTATATCAATACCCGTTTGGCTTTTAGAGGGCGGGGACGTTACCTTATAATTTAGGTATGCGTTTGCAAGTTATTCAACTTTATAGCACATTTTTTTTTCAAAAATAGAACGTCACCGCCCTCTAAAAGCCAAATGGTTTTAGCAACCTCGCAATGTTTTCAAAAGACCTATTTAATGATAAAAAGTGAGAAAAAAAATCACCCCCACTTCACGTGTAGGGGAGGTACCGCAAAAAATTTTTTTTCATAATTTTATTGTAGCACTTTGTCGATGTTATTACAACATATGTTCAAGCAAAGTTTCATCTTCTTAACACCAACCGTTTGGGCGGTTGGTCGAGGACGAACGGACGGACATGGCGAATCTATAAGGATGTCTATATCTAAAGTCATGAACTACAGAACCCTATAAACATCAAATCTAGTTTTTTGGCTATGTACGTACAAGTGGCTACGCAGTGTGTACAAGATAGCGTCATAAATAAGGCGTGCCTGGTTTTTTATACAAAGTATATTGTGACTTTTTTCTCCCATCCTCTACAGTCTACAGGATAACACGTGCAGGCCTTGGCCGCTTTAAGTAGACATACGCTCTCGAACTCAAATTTTCGGCTCTTTCTTCCCGAGCACACCGTGTTTACTTCCCATTATGATCCTGAGTGATCACGACTCTTAGATTCTACTCGTGCTTTCCATCAGGTAGAGCAAAGTGACATTGGTCTTAAAAAAATATATTTAAATGACAAGCCCTATTTTAACTAATGGTTAACTTAAAGTCGTATTACGTTCTAGTTATATGAATAAGAAAATAGTTAAGAAACGATCAATGTTTAATCGAAATATAATTCTAGTTACTTTTATTTTAAGAGTACCAAACTCAAATCATATAAGAATATATAAAACAAAATATGTCGAAGGGTATCAGGAAAAAATGTTCCTACGCTATGTAAGTATTTTAAATAAATTCAAATGTTATGATGTTACTCAATTACTCAATCAGAGTGTTAATCAATATAAAAATGCTTAAAATAAAAGATGTTGCTCCTATATTATCCACCTGTCCGTTTAGTTATATGAACAAGAAAACGAAATAGTTTGTTATTTTTAAACGTGACAATACGTTTCCCATGACGGCTCCATTAGATACACTCAAAACCCTTAGATAATACTCTCGAACCTAATGAGCCGTAACCGTAACATGTATTGATTTATATTGCGGTCTTTCCACGGCAAGGTGTGTTTTGAATGTGAGACAAAAACAGTAATGGAGATAAAACATCAGCTGGCAGGTGATTCTCATGATGTAGACATTATTACTATTTGGATTCGGGTTTGATTAAATGAGCGACAGTAAACGATTTGATTCAACGAATTGTGGTGTTTTTGTAATCAATACACCAATGAATTTATATGGTGAAGGAACAATCAAAACTAATATAAACAAATTACACTATGAGTTATGTACGCCTTAGATTCTTGTTTCTATTGGTACTGCCACTTGTTTCTTCAATGTAGATCAGATATAAGAACAATACTCATCTTCATCTTCCTAGTTCTTATTTTTCTTGAATTGACTTTGAATCTTCTATTAGTTCCAGTAGTTTTATTAGATTTTCAGTTTTTGCATGGAGTTACTGTCCTTAGATCTACGCAACATTAGTATAAAGAAATAAAAAGTATGAACATACTTACTTATATAATACTCGTCCGCGGCTCTACCCGCGTTTAAGTTGGTTATCGCGGCAAAATGCTTATAACCTTTCTCAGGCTCTAAACTATCTATGTACCGTTTTAAATCGTTTTTTAGTATCGTAATAGTTTTAATCATTTGGCGTAAGATCCCAACAAACAGATTTTATTTAGAATTATAGGTAATTACTTTTATCAACATTATGAAGCACTCATAGCCGAGTGGCCTTAGGTGATTGGAAACAATCACCGAGGGTAAGCAACGACAGCACGGTCAGACCGAGATGGGTTACCGTGTGTGGCATGATATGTTATAAGCGTTTCTGTGATTATAAGATGATATCAAAAGATAACAGTTGTTGATTGATTTATTTATATTATCATTAGTACTAAACATGACACTCAACCTGTCAGGCAACTTATATAAGCGCGATTTTTAATTACATTCCAATGAAATCACACGCTGTCTAGTCATTTGTATATCAGTTAAACATTTAAACAAAAAATGTTCGGGTTAGTTTATAAATTTTCATCCTAAATAACTATTTAATTCTCGACATAACTACTGCTTTTCTTATGATGAAATAGAACACAAGCCTAGTAAATGAGCTATAGTCAACAACTTAATACGATGCAATACCGTTATGGCTACAGAAATATTGTACATTATCTTATCTTAGGGTGAGAGACAGAGATAGCGCGAATCCTTTGGTGTTAATTGCGTTCTAATATAACTGTCCCTTTTTTCTCCCCAACCGTGCTTTAAAAGATCCGCTGATTAAATTAATCTCCGATTTGTCGACATTTTGCATTATTTTTGAGGTTTTTTTAGAGAAGTTGGATAAAAGTCAACGACAGAGGCAAATAAAAAGATATGATCTAGTAAAATGAATCTGAAGGTGTCAGAATTTAATGTCAAAGTTTATGTAGAAGCCTGTAGTGGCATGGAGATAAACGAAATCTTAGCAATAAACTTTGACTACGTTTTTGTTTACAATAGATGAATTTAGAACTTGAAAGTAGCAAAAGGGAGAAAATAAACTTGCATAATGGCTGCCAGTACGTATGTTTACTTTGTTGATTTTGATATTTCGATAAAAATATATTTGGGCGAAGCATGTAGACTAAATTTTATAGTTTGATTAAAAATATTTCTTTAGAGCTAAGCTTACTCGTATATAAACTACATATTCTTATCTTTATGTACATTTGTATATTACACCGAAGCGTCTAAACTTCTAAACGTAAATTAGTAAATAAGGTGTCAAAACGTTTGTAATAACGTGAATCACCGCCAAACTTCCAAACTCCGGGCTGCTATTAGGAATTTAATAAGAAAAACCCAAAACCACTTTTTGGCCCGACCCGGGATTTGAACCTGAGACCTCTTGAATAGCAGTCGCATACGCAAACCACTAGACCAACGAGGCAGTCTAATTTAAGACAATGAGAATCGAAAAAGTAGTTAAATAAATAACTTTATACTTAACAACTTTTTGTGTGTCTATTCATCGTAGAATTTACAACACAATTTATAAATTTGAATATTACAAGTATTACAACCTGTAAAATTCTTTCATTATATCAGTTATTCCAATTTACTTCACATAAGTAAACATAATAAGTACTCCATAGATAATAAAGAGGGTTACTAAAATAGAACACTTTGTGTTGAAATTTCATTCAGAAATTCTCTAACTACCTACCGTCATCACATTACAAAACTTTCTCGCCTTATTTTCCACGAACTTTGAATTAAGTCTGACGCTATATCATACTTATCCTTGAAATACGTGATATTTTGACTAAAGGACGTCATTAAAGTTCAAAGCGTAATGTGATAACATCTCATCCGTGATTTAAAGCGACGCTCCAACAAGAGACCATAAAGATTATCTCACTCCATGCTAATGGAGAGTCTAATTAATTATTAAGGAGAAGATCCGTGTAATAAGTGCTAATTTAAAACGGGTATGAAGCTTGGCTCAGCTTTAAGTGCATAGTAGTTATAGTTATATGAATTATTTTATCAATGTTATTTTGTAACATTTTACAGTTCGTATTAAGATAGAAAATATTATGAAATTGCTAAAACTTTGTTTAATAGACAATCAATCATCGCTGCTTTGATTTGATAGTGACACAATACAAAATATGTCATTATTTCCATAATGCTATCATCTAATCTATAGTTTCATGTGAATAGAACTCCTACTGCTATCTATAAAATTGAATTTGAATTGAATTTAAATCGTACATAAGAGTGACAGAACTTTTCATTTCCTTTAAACTGCTTTTCTAGCTAAACATCATATTATTATTTGAGATCAGTTGTTATCGAATTAAAACAGCGACATGTTAAAACTTTAGATCATGTTCTTTACCTATGCAAAGAACCTATGTAAACATTTTACCTATGTAAAGAACCTATGTAAACATTTTACCTATGTAAAAAACCTGATCTAAAGTTGTAACATGTACATACGTAAATGTTACATAGAATCTCCCACAATTCACAAAACCATTATATAAATCTGTCTGATAGTTCTAGAACATGTGAGTTAATAGGAGGGTAATGGGTAATATTATATCTATATAGAATATACTAGAAGTAGTGACAATTTGCCACTATGCTTAGCGTTCGTGGACTACGAGAAAGCCTTTGATTCGATCGAGACTTGGGCAGTGCTGCAGTCTCTTCAGAGATGCCACATTGACTACCGGTATATCGAAGTGCTGAAGTGCTTGTATAAAAACGCCACCATGTCGGTCCGAGTACAGGACCAGAGCACAGAGGCTATTCCGTTGCGAAGGGGAGTTAGGCAGGGTGATGACGTTATCTCGCCTAAACTCTTTACAAATGCCCTGGAAGACGCCTTCAAGCTTCTGGATTGGGAAGGATTCGGCATCAATATTAATGGCGAATACATCACTCACCTTCGGTTTGCCGATGACATCGTAGTCATGGCAAAGTCCTTAGAGGAGCTCAGCACGATGCTCGGAGGCCTCAATAGAGTGTCCCAGCGGGTGGGCCTGAGGATGAACATGGACAAGACGAAAGTCATGTCAAATGTCCATGTTTCGCCCACCCCCGTATTACTGGGAGGCTCGGCTCTCGAAGTTGTTGATGACTATGTCTATCTGGGACAAGCGGTCCAACTAGGCAAATCCAACTTCGAGAAAGAGGTCAATCGACGAATCCAACTCGGCTGGGCGGCGTTCGGGAAATTACGCAGTGTCTTCTCGTCCAAAATACCACAGTCCTTAAAGACGAAGGTCTTTAACCAGGGCGTGTTACCAGTGATGACCTACGGTGCCGAGACGTGGTCTCTAACTATGGGCCTCATAAGGAAGCTCGAGGTCACACAGCGACCTATGGAGCGGGCTATGCTTGGGGTGTCTCTACGGGATCGAATCAGAAATGAGGAGATCCGTAGACGAACTAAAGTTACCGACATAGCAGAGAGAGTCAGCAGGCTGAAGTGGCAGTGGGCAGGGCACATAGCTCGGAGAACCGATGGCCGATGGGGCAGAAAGGTTCTTGAGTGGAGACCACGTGACGGCAAACGCAGCGTAGGAAGACCTCCCGCGAGGTGGACGGATGACCTGATTAAGATCGCAGGGACTCGTTGGATGCAGGCCGCTACCGACCGGTCGAAATGGAAATCAATAGGGGAGGCCTACGTTCAGCAGTGAACTTCTTACGGCTGATATGATGAGTGACAATTATTTCAATTACTGATGTTTAAAATATACTAAAAAAACATTTGTAAAATGATTTTCGAATCAATAGGTATACCCACTTTAAAACATGTACAAAGGCAGCCGCTGAATAATGATCACGCTCAGAATGTACACAAGTGAAGATTTATTGCAGTCATAAAAAAGAATCGACTTTAGATCGCGTTTTGATGAGGCATATACCTGAATAAAATTCTTATACTCATGGATACGTATTTTCTGTGTTGTATATTGTTACTAGGTAAATTATTTTGTATAATGTCTGTAGGCGACAACTGGGTTCATCTCAAGCTTATACTATTTAGATAAATGAACGAGTAAATAATCGAAGAACACACGAAAACGTGACTAACCTTTTCAGTTGTCAACAACTAACTAGTACTACTAATCCGAATTGGCTTATAATGCCAACATATGACATAATTATGTGTAGCAACATAACAAAAAATAAATTCGATGATTGAATATACATAGCCCGCGAAAATTCTAAATTTACCTTTTCTTTTGAACTGACTGTGTATATTGGTACTTAAAGGTGTAGGTATGTTAAAAAATAAATCATTTTTTTGTTCATGCACACATGTTTACATTGAAATACTCAGACCGATTAAAAGATTACATTTTATGTTCCTTGATGGATAAATAGTAGTAATACGTTTATTGAATAGTAATGTTATAAATCTGTATTAAAAAGCAAAGATTTCAATAGCTACATACCTTAAATCATCATTTGAATTGAAGCAGGATGGACATGCACTGTAGAACTGTTCATAGCATATCTTTAAATTTATATGGAAACCACGTGGGTAAAGCTTATGATTAATAACATCCCGGAGTATGGAAGTTTGGCAGCTTTTTACGCTCGAAGAGCGCATTAAGCCGTCAGTTTTGGTTGTCATAAACATAAAAATCGTTATTGAAAGTAAGTCAGTGCCCTCTAATTTACTGTTGGAATTTGGAATTTCAACAGTACTCTTGGCATTTGAGTTCTTCCTCAGGGTTGCGGAGGTCCGATACCAGTTGACTCCTGTAAAAACTGATATTTAGATAAAACCAGTTAGACTAGTAGCCAACATCATTTAATTTTGGGATTTATTATTCCTAGGAAGGGTAAGAAGATGATTATGATTTAAATAATAATGAATATTTTAAAATCAACAGAAAATTCTTTGTGGTGTTAACTTAGTGATCAATTGCCTGAGGAAAAAGTTAATGGTTTGGTTTTACGATTACCCCTAATTTAATAATGCTTGATATGAGTACTCTTGTTACGGACATTTTATTTATAGAGGACATTAAAGGACTATAAAACAAAGTCAGTGAACGAAGTACCGAAATTTAAATAAAGTTCTTTGATATTTAATAAGATTTTTTATTGCATCCCTAAAAATTTTATTAGTGGCGTTTATGTATTTTTATGAAAATAAAAATGTTTTGTTGACGATTACTTACATGACAAAATGAAAAATATGTTTATAAATGCCGAATTAAAAGACCATTATAACGACTTACGTTTTATTTATTCACATTACTGGCCCTTTTTAGGGTTCCGTAGTTCACGAATCGGAACCCTTATAGATTCGTCATGTAAGTCCGTCCGTCCGTCCTCGATCTACCGCCCAAACAGTTGATGCTAGAAAGATGTAACCTTGCATGAATAACGTCGTAACGATGTAACGTCGACAAAATGCTACAATAAAATTAAGAAAAATATTTTTTGGGTACACGTAAACTGGGGATGTTTTTTTTTTCTCGTGTCTACCCCTATCCCCATATCGATCTATCTAATGATACCCCACAGGTATAATTTATGCTTAGTTGCTAAAACTATTTTAAGATTTTATTTAACTATTTTATGATTTTAAAACACAATTTTTTTGGAAAAATATGACGGCCCCCTTCTAAAACCTAACAAATCTGGAATTATTCACAAAAGTAGACCACATTTTGAACTTTATAGGAAAACTATAGCAGTTTTGATAACTTAATTTATTTCAGGAGTTACATTTAGGGGCCTAACTTGTAAAATACACTCACTTAGAAAAGTTTCTATAAAATTATAGAAATAATAAGTAAGCATAACATTTAACTATTTCACACAATTTAAAATCTACCTACCATTATGGGTGACTACGGAACCCTATTCTATGCGTATTCTCACACCCACTTGACCAATTTTATTTACAGTATTTTTTTTTTAAAAATCAATAAGGTTCCATGTACCTTTACTTTTTTTAGGGTTCCGAAGTTCATAACTCGGAACCCTTATAGATTCGTCATGTCCGTCTGTCCGTCCGTCCGTCCGTCCGTCCGTCCGTCCGTCCTCGACTTACCGTCCAAACGGTATGTGCTAGAAAGATGAAACTTTGCATACGTGTTATAATTACGTCGACAAAGTGCTACAATAAAATTATGAAAAATAATTTTATTTGGGGTACCTCCCCTACACGTAAAGTGGGGATGTTTTTTTTTCTCGCGGCTACCCCATCGTGTGGGGTATCATTAGATAGGTCTTTTAAAAAGAATATAGGGTTTCTAAGACGATTTTTTGATTTAGGTATCTGTTTGCGAGATATTTCACTTTAAAGGGCACTTTTTTGTAAAAACAGGGCGTCCCCCCCCCCTCTAAAAGCTAAACGGCTGGCTCAAAAAATCTAAAAAAACTCGTGATTGTGGTCCATCTAATGAACTTTGAAGGAAAACTATAAAGGATTAGATGATTTTCTTAGTTCAGGAGTTATAAAGGCTTATCTGGTAAAATGCGCTCACTTGGAAAACGTCATACAAAATTAACGTATTAATACGTAAACATAACAATTATCTATTGGATACGATTTTAAATCCACGTACCATTATAGGTGACTGAGGAACCCTTTCCTGTGCGTGGCCTGACACGCACTTGGCCGATTTTCTTTAGTGTGATATCGTCTGCCTAGGATGTACCTATGTATTAAGTTACAAAGCTAAACTCATTGCCATTTAACTTGATAATAAACATTCTTAAGCTTTGATCAAAACTTACTCAGACTGAGTCAGTCTAACATAGTCGTAGCCACTGGTAATTATTTTGTAACTAGCTTTTGCTCGCGTCTTCGCCTACGTGCTATTCTGGTGTATAAATACAATTGCCCTTTTCAACCCCTCAGTGGTGCATTATTCCAAAATCTTGTTTGTTTTAAAAATGTATTAAATGATTTATAACTTTAATTGCCTTTTTCAACTTCTTAGATGTGCAACTTTCCAAAATCCTGTTAGTGCTCGCCTACGCTCCAATGATTCTCCTCCTCCTTCGGCTTTGCGTTGTCTGTCAGTCACTCAGTAACTTATAAGTTTTATATAGTATATATTGATAAATAGATGATGTAATAAATGTTGTATTAATGGCAAAATATCATTAGGTATAAAACCCAAAAACTATCTTTTGAATTTGTACAATTGTCTCATCATAAAACTGGCAGCACTAAGAAAAGCATGACGCCAAAACAGGTTAGTCGTAAGTCATATTGTTGTGCCCAAATAAGAAAAATATTTAAAAGTATACAAGCACAAAAAGTTTAAAGTAAATTACAATTATTACAATTGTGGAAAACTTTACAATAAAGTTTTCCACAATTTCAATAATTTAAATTTATGACAAAGAGTATTTTTCTATTTGAACAATGTAGGTATAATTTTTTATCTTAACCTTTATGGTATTGGTAAGCATAAATATAGGCAAGTCTCATGGAAAATTCCTTTAATAATATCGTATTGATATATAATTGTACTTCGATCTGTCCTTAATGAGATACGAGCATCATTCGTATTTTGAGTCTCCTTTGAATTTGATAAAAAAAAATTACCTTTATAAAGTTCAAATGAAATGCTAAATACATACACGTTGTTAGGAGGACGGATATAGATACCTCTCCTAATTTGTCTACTCATATTTTTTCTTTAATAATAACATAGGAAGATGTGGAGTATTTGAAATTAAGTAAATTATACACATTATTAAATCATATATGTCTCTAAAACCTAATAGTTTCTTTGAGAGAATTTCCTAAGACAGGGATCCATCCATACACCTTGTCACTTGACACTGCATCGCGTGCTGAGACACCGATTACTCCTTACTCAGTATATCTTAGGCGTAATTACAGAAATTCCTAGACATTCACATGTGGGAGAGTTATTTTAACTCGCTAAAGTCATTAAAGTAGAGTGGAGAAACAGTTTTTTACTGAAAGTAACTGTAATACTTACATTTTATTATAAAAACTATAAGTTTCAAACTATTTGTGAAATTTCCGGCGAATAGTAGTTTTTAAAGTAGAAGCAAGAAATTTATATGATGAAGAAAACACGTAAGTGTATTTATGAATACTAGTGGAATTGCTCGCGTTCTAAGAGCATAAAAATAGTTTACGTCTCTCAGACCTACTAAATAAACACAAATTACATAAGAATCGATCTAGCAACTAACATTGTTCCACGAGAATTTTCTACATATTGTTTCGCCTGCGACTTCGCCTGTGTGTATGTCGATTATCGCGGTCAAATGTAGCCTATGTGCTTTGTCAGGCTCTGAACTATCTGTGTGCCAAATTAAAATTAAATCGGTTAAGTAGGTTTTCCGTGAAAGCCGGACAGACAGCCAGACAACTTTGCGTTTATAATTTAAGTAAGAATATGATTAACATAATAATTTTTCTTTCCTTTTAATCTTAGATCATTAAAGCCTAAAATTTAAAATAATAATAATAATAAGTTAGTAAAGCTGATTAAAGTACGGACAGGCCAGCGGTAGCATCTAGTCTACTTAAAATACAAATTGGGCCGTTCTCATTTATTATAGGTATATAAATAAATGAAAATTTATGTAAATTAGTTTTATGCTGTGGTCGTTGAACATTTTACTTGTAAAATTACTTCATTGAAATTGTATGTTTGAACTGGTTCTGAAGAGAAGCTTGGAAAAGTATTTATCTTTCAAATTTAAAATTGTCCGTGTGGTGACGGATTAAGAATACAGAGTGTCACTACCCCTATTCATCCCGCGGGTGTCGTAAAAGGCGACTAAGGGATAAACTACGCAAGACAACATCAATGCAAAGAGAAGGAAAACTTGAAATCAACCCTATACCAACCCGTCTGGCCAGCGTGGTATAGTAGGCCAAAACCTCCTTTCTAAGGAGAGGCCTATGTCCAGCAGTGGACTGTTCAAGGCTGTTGATGATGATGATGATGAAAATTAAAATTGTATCAAAATAAAAATATTATGGTTTTGATTGTATGCTGCGATTATGATACGAATTCAATACAAGCAAGCCTTAAGCAAGGTTGTCTGTTATTCCACGGGTTACCAACCCATAGGTATATGGGTCCATACAGATTTCCTTATAAGAGTATACTTGAGGTTTATGGTTTCAATCGGATCAAGTCTAAGTCAGGGCTAAACGTAGGGTAGGGTGAGGTTACTACCCGTGGTACGTACAATCATCAGCAACCCATAATGTCCGACTACTGGCCTCGGGCCTTTTTTCAGGAGAGAGTTAAAGCCATATGTCCCCACGCTGTGCGTGATACTACGGGTTCGGGACTGGCCAGACTCGTTGGATGTTTTAAGGTGCCTGAAGACCTTCAACTAAGACTGTTATCATATGATAACAACCAGGACCGACTGCTTAACGTGACATTCGAATCACGCGAAGGCTCATAACATACCATACCACAAACGGTCACCCCATCTAGGTACTGACCGCGCTGTCGTTGCTTACCCTCGGTGATTGTTTCTAATGACCTAGGGCAACTTTACTATGAGCGCTTTACTTAACCCCCCCGGGTTAAGTGAAGCGCGGTATTCGATATAAACACTAAAAGAAGTAACTAATGAGAAAGACACGTTTCACAAATATGTATTTATTATCAATATATAATATAAATTATCATCATTAATTAATCATAATCAAAACGATAATCAATGGATAATTGCCTCGTTGGTCTAGTGGTTAGCGTATGCGACTGCTAATCAAGAGGTCTCGGGTTCAAATCCCGGGTCGGGCCAAAAAGTGTTTTTGGGTTTTTCTTAGGAAATTCGCAATAACAGTCCGGAGTTTGGAAGTTTGGCGGTGATTCACGCCCGTGCCTTGGAGAGTACGTAAAACCGTCGGTCCCGGTTGTCATGAACATCTATGGCAATCGTTATTGGAAAGTCAGTGCCCTCAAATATACTGACAACTAATTCAATCTTCGAATTTCAATTCTCCCTTAGGGTTGCGGAGGTCCTATGCCAGTCGTCGTAGAAAAACTGAAATTCAGGTAAAACGGGTTGAACTAGTAGCCAACCCCAAATAAACTTGGGAATAAAGGCTAGGAAGATGAGAATCAAGTGGATAATAAATCGCACACGTGACAAGTTAACAGTAATTGAAAAAAAAAATGTGATTGAAATGCCAATGCCTGACAACGTTAAGGTGAAAAAGCTGATACAAAAATTTGAAACATTGTGTCACGTGCCACATATAAAAAAGAAATAATGAACATTTCAAAACAAACAGTGATCTAGTGTCTACTTCATAAAATATACTTGTTGTTAATATGAAACAAAATTCGAAGAAGTCGGTACCTTTTTTGTTATAAAAACCTCATTTTCATAATGCGAGGTGCGGAAGCCATAAAGCCGAATTGTTTTGCTTTTTCCTACGTTCCTGTAACATTTTTGAATTGTACAGGACACGAGAAATGTTTTAAAATAGGAAAGTTATTGTGCTTTGTTTATCTTGAGTTTATTAGGAATATTATTAATGCTGCTAGTTTTCAAAGATTTCATATGATTTGAGATCATCATTGGTATCAATGATAATAACTCACACAGATTTCCTATGTGTTCTTTGCTAATTGGGCTTACATTGATTTATTTAAGTCGGCTCTTCAACGGTTTCAATATTTTTTAACTCTTAGTAGTTAGCACACACACCAAACAGTATAAGTAAGTAAGTACAAATAAATGTGGCGTTTTTGATTGACCTTATAGAGTATAAAAACATGATTCAAAATCAACTGTAGAGTACTGAGAGAAGGGTAAAATGAAAACGGAAATATACCATACTATAGAAAAGATTTTAATATACGAGTAAACCATTCTTCACTGAGGATCATAACTCGTACAATTATTTAATATAAAACTCTTTTAATTTAATAGGAAAAGAACTAAACGCCATATTTTCTTAGAGGTTTAATTCCGCTGTCCGCGTCCTACCCACCTGACTCGGTCCGTAATATTGAAAAAATAAATCATCCCGTGCCCGACTGACCTTTCTGAAAAAATGCTTAAACTGCTATTGAAAACTGCACGGGGTATCTTGCTGATATGAGGCGCAATATAAGTTCAATATATTACAATAGAATTTATTTAAAGTCTTTTTATTTGTATAAAAAAAGTTTAGAAATCAGTTTAAGTGATATTAACATATTGTGATATTAACGCGGTATCCAAGTTTTATACCTTGCTATTTTATTGTGTATAATTAAAAAATCAATAGATTATCAATTCTCATACTAAAGTTTTAAAGGAAAGTTAATAGTTTGTTTGCAATGTTAATAAAAGAAATCAATTAATCAAAAGAACTTTCAGAAATTTTTTATTTGAACTTGTATAATTTCTATATTCTAATATACGTAATTTTGTCTAGTTATAATGAGTAGTTGAGGAGCTATGAGGGAACAGATGAACATACATACATACATATATACATACATAGCCTGTCAAAACCATAACACTCTTCTTTCTTTGCCGTAGTCAGGTAAACGATTAAATGTATTTGCTTTTTAAACCATGTTTTTCATTTAACATTCGAATTTTTTTTCATACGAGTAATATCAAAACGACAGCACATATTTTTTACAGCGTAATATATCAATATCAATAACTATACGCAGTTGTAATATATAAACATGATGTTCACATTTTTATTCAACATAAGTAAAAATCCAATGTTAAGATATAAGCCAACTAAAAGTAAATGAAACGTGCATCTATAAAAACATACTTTACCAAATATGTCACTATCATTATACTGGACCCATTACAGTCCCCTGCAAAACGCTTAAATCCCCCGTCTTATCTTTCCTTGTCATTTATAACAGAGTATCAAGCAATGACGTTTCTGTGGGTCTGGATGTTTACTTGGAGTTAATTCTGAGAGGGGTCATAATGATTGTGACTTACCGGCTTAGTACATTCATGAATAGCAATGTACAAGTTACTCAAGGGTATAATTTTGGTCTATGATAAGGTACAACTGTTTTATGACACTGAAGATATTTCAATATTTACTTTTGAGATTTTACTTAGATTATGAGATGACCAGTGCGTCCTACCCGTCATGACATACGGAGCCGAAACGTGGACACTCACGGCACGGCTGGTCCACAAATTCAAAGTCACGCAGCGTGCTATGGAGAGGGCTATGCTCGGAGTTTCTCTCAGAGATCGTGTTCGAAACGAGGTAATCCGGCAGAGAACTAAAGTGATCGACATAGCCCACAGGATTAACAAGCTGAAGTGGCAATGGGCTGGCCATATTAGCCGCAGGACCGACAACCGTTGGGGTAAACGTGTTCTTGAGTGGAGACCGCGTCTCGGCAAACGTAGTGTAGGACGTCCACAGGCCAGGTGGAGTGATGATTTGCGCAAGACGGCTGGCAGGAGCTGGATGCGAGTCGCCGAGGATCGAACTGAGTGGTGTGCGATTGGAGAGGCCTATGTCCAGCAGTGGACTGCGATAGGCTGATGATGATGATGATGAGATGAGTTTTTACATTGTTGCATGTTTAATTAAATTATGCTAACATGATTAACACACATAAACAGCAATACAATGATACAAACAGACATTTCAAATATACAAAATACACAATTATATCAAGTGCACCTGTTCCAAATACTAGAAGTTATAAACGAGACATTCAAAGCCAATCTAAGCAAAATTATCTTTTAGCCAAATACAACCACAAACACCGAGTAATTAATACAATTTATTAGCCAATACTGTGCCAAGTGTCTGGAAGTTCTTCATATACATTTCTAAGAAATGTTTATGAATTATTGTGTCGTACAAGTATTTTAATGCGTTTCCACAACGTCTGATGTATTGGCAGAATAAATATGAGTGGAATAAAGGATGCATGGACAGTACAGCGCTGCACCGCGAAAGGATATTACTCATCCTGTAATAAGTTCTCACTGAAGATCACGATTTATAGTTGCAGATTTCAAATTTAGTGCATAATAGCGATGAATTGTGTGTGCTTGGTTTGCTACTATTGGTCAAGGGAAACTAAAGAGATTAAATAAGAATGAACATAAATATGTTGAGGGGATTAATTGTGAAGCAAATCCATACATACCAGTTTTTTTCTTGGTGAATTTATATCAATTTTTGAAAGACTTTAATAAGTATAGCACTCTACCTATACATCAGAAACTCGTATATAATATTTTTCGTCACTTATATTGGACGCTGTTAAGCATTTGTGTGTTAACCCACACCGAGCTAGTTTTGAGTAATCAGCTGTTAAAGTTTTTTAAGAACAATCTTCTTTTTCCGCGTATGTTAAGCAAAAAAATATTGTTAAGCGGTATCATTTTTTTTGTTGAAATGCATAGATTATTAAAATTAATGTATATTTCTTAATAAATTAATCATTAAATAGAAAAAGCATAAAAATGATTGATGCTTAAATTGCTGAAGGGTTTATTTCATTTAGCATTAATGTGTTATGTGACTTATGTGCCTTAAAGACATTAATGCAAAATTCTGATTTGTTGTTTTAAAATGAATATCTGTACTCATTTTTAAAAAATGTAATAAAATAAACTGCTAACATATTAAAATGTTCATGTACTTATTTATTTAAGTAATTGCTTTAAAATGTTTTGAATCACATTTTAAGTTCTGTTTAAAATAAGAAATACAACAAGTTAACGCTTATATTATTTCAATTGTTCAAAAATCATAACCAAAAATTTTAAACTTTTTTTATTATTATTATTTTAATCATATTACTTAAATAAAAGCATTTTTTTTTTGTATCCATCATATGGTACAAATCTATTATAATCCAAGAAGCTATAGCTTTGCAATCTTCTGGAATTAACTTATGAATATCTTTGAGATCTTTTACTTTGCTGCTGGATAATTTCCTACTATTTGGCCATAACAAAGGCAATGTAATGTTTTTAAAATGTTACTTATTTTTAATTTTTTGTTTTTGGACAAGTCTACTTAATATCTACTAGGGGTTTCATTTAAAGCAGATTTTATATACATCATGGAAGAAGTATCTTATTAGGTTTAATTTGAAAAATTTTAAGCCAAGAAATTTTCTTCGTAACTAAATATTTTTTAGTGTATTGATAGCTTTTAGCAAAGGACCTTTGCCGTTTAGCTATTGCATAGCTTTTATCGCGGGCTTTGAGCGCGGCGATCGAATCAAGAAATACCGTAGCGAAAAGAAAACCTAACACCATGAAAACGTATAGAGATATGATTGTCACTGCAGTGCGACAAGGACGCCACATGCGTCTCCGTGCGCATGCGTACTGTCGCCACTGGCCGTTATCCGTTGCCTTGACAACACAGTCATTCTAGATTCTTCATAGGAACCCCATCGAGTTTGGGCTCGTTTGATTCGTCTTGACGAGTACCTTGACACTATATGGTAACCAGGGTCTGATGATGGAGCTGGAAGGTGGCCATAGGAACCCCATCGAGTTTGGGCTCATTTGATTCGTCTTGACGAGTACCTTGACACTATATGGTAACCAGGGTCTGATGATGGAGCTGGAAGGTGGCCATAGGAACCCCATCGAGTTTGGGCTCATTTGATTCGTTTAGACGAGTACTTTGACACTATATGGTAACCAGGGTCTAGGATGAAGCTGGAAGGCGGCCATAGGAACCCCATCGAGTTTGGGCAAATTTGATTCGTATTGACGAGTACTTTGACACTATATGGTAACCAGCGTCTGATGATGAAGCTGGAAGGTAGCCATAGGAACCCCATCGAGTTTGGGCTCATGTGATTCGTCTTGACGAGTACTTTAACACTATGCGATATGAATGTTATTTCAACAAAGCAAAATATTAAGTTAGCGTGCGTGTAACTTCGTTCCATCCGGGTGTCCCTTGACTTGAGAAAGAACTTGAGAGGTGTCCCTCTCAAATTATTTTTGATGTGAAACATCTATAGCCGCACGTAAAACAGATTTCTGGCCTGGCGACGCGTCGCCACGGCCTGGCGACGCGTCGCCACGGCACGCTATACGATGGTATATATATACAGTCTATATGCAGTAGTGTGTACTGTACTATTTTAATAATTAGTAATATTTTATTTTATCATTATGACATATTTAGTTCCTATTACAATATGTTCTTTTCTGCACATTACTTTTACAAAATAATGGCGATGTTTCACATCTGCCAGGCGTCCCGTGACGGCTCACATTTTTTTTATTTATTTAGTTTTTCATTCCATAGATATGCTCATATCACTATTTATTATGTTCTCTGTTTAGTTGTCTTTCGGTTAATAGGATGATTATATTGTTTGGCAATAATATTGTTAGAATGTATGTTAGTAAAAAGACAGTGTATATTGTTTTGTAAACTTGAATTAATATCAAAAAAAACAATAAATAAAAAACAATTAAATTGCATAAGTTGATAAAAATGCTATGCAATACCTTTGCCGCGGCAGTCCCCAAGTGCCACACGACTGTTTTTTTTTTACAGCACGCTACAATTAAACTCTACTCTGGTACTCGTAACTTAATATTTAGCTTTGTTGGAATAACATTCATACCGTATAGTATTAAAGTACTCGTCAATACGAATCAAATGAGCCCAAACTCGATGGGGTTCCTATGGCGACCTTCCAGCTCCATCATCAGACCCTGGTTACCATATAGTGTCAAAGTACTCGTCAAGACGAAACAAATGAGCCCAAACTCGATGGGGTTCCTATGGCCATCTTCCAGCTCCATCATCAGACCCTGGTTACCATATAGTGTCAAAGTACTCGTCAAGACGAAAAAATGAGCCCAAACTCGATGGGGTTCCTATGGCCATCTTCCAGCTCCATCATCAGACCCTGGTTAGCATATAGTGTCAAAGTACTTGTCAAGACAAATAAAATGAGCCCAAACTCGATGGGGTTCCTATGGCCACCTTCCAGCTCCATCATCAGACCCTGGTTAGCATATAGTGTCAAAGTACTTGTCAAGACAAATAAAATGAGCCCAAACTCTATGGGGTTCCTATGGCCACCTTCCAGCTCCATCATCAGACCCTGGTTACCATATAGTGTCAAAGAACTCGTCTAAACGAATCAAACGAGCGCAAACTCGATGGGGTTCCTATGGCCACCTTCCAGCGCCATCATCAGACCCTAGTTACTAGTTAGTTAGTCCCAAACTAAGCAGAGCTTGCATTATGGGTACTAAACAACTGATATAAATACAGAAACATACTTTTTTTTTGTAAATACATATATATTATACATAGAAAACACCCAGACTCCGAAACAATTATTTAATACTAGCTTTGCCCCGCGGCTCCGCCCGCGTATATGTCGGTTATCGTGGTAAAAAGTAGCCTATGTCCTTCCTCAGACTCTAGACTACCTGTGTACCAAATTCCATCAAAATCAGTTTAGCAGTTTAGGTGTGAAAACGTAACAGACAGACAGAGTTACTTTCGCATTTATAATATTAATAATAAAATAATAATATAATAAATAATAAAATAGTAGGGATAATAATCTAGAATGACTGTGTTGTCAAGGCAACGGATAACGGCCAGTGGCGGCAGTACGCATGCGCACGGAGACGCATGTGGCGTCCTTGTCGTACTGCAGTGACAATCATATCTCTATCCGTTTTCATGGTGTTAGGTTTTTTTTCGTTACGAAATTTCTTGATTCGGTCCCCGCGCTTAAAGCCCGCGATAAAAGCTATGCAATTGCTTAAAAACTTACATGTCGGTGTGGTCAACAAGCCCGCGCAATCCTTACCGCCCCGCCACCGTCCGCGCTCGCCAAATATTGCATTTTTGTTCTAACCCACAATCCGATTTACGCATTTCTATGTTAACCGTAGTATAACACATTAATGCTTTTTGTTGTAGTCTCATTAGATTTTGGCATTAATAATGTAAGGCACTTGTGACATAAATGCTAAATACAAATCTTAATTTAGGAAATAAGCAATAACAATTTTTGTACTCTAGAATATTCTACGATTTGTTTTCAATAAAATGGATTGCACTATCGTAAACCTTATGATCTAAAGATTAAGACAGCATTCATAAGTCAAAACTCGATTTTTTGTGGGTTAACACACAAATGCTTAACAGGGTCTATATGTGGGAAACGGAACGTAAGATGTGTGAAAGAGAGAATGTAGGGTGTGCGAGCGAGAGAAAGAGGAGATGGCGGCGGACGAAAGACGGGTGAACATTGTGGGATTCATAATTATAAAGTAACATTATTAAAAGAAGTGATTTCGAACATATGACTATTGATTTACGCCATCCCACATGTATATATATATAAAGATGGATACGGATAATAAAATGATATCAGCCGTAAACGAGTGTGATAACTCAGTACCTTATCTAAAACTTTTTCTTTAACACATTCTTACTAGCCACTAGTTATGATGGAAAGAAATTATGATAAATGATAATTAGGTAAATAATTACCGGTACAACTTTATATACAGTGTATACAGGGGACAGCCCATTAGTTTTATTTATTTGCTTATGGAATTATATGTTTTTGCTTTACCACATGTTAATCCGTCTCAGCAATGATAACATGTAGCATAAGCAATGACAAAATGAGATTTTAAGATTAGTCTCTTTACTGGTGACGGTTTAAGAATACAGAGTGTCACCACCCCTATTCATCCCGAGGGTGTCGTAAAAGGCGACTAAGGGACAAACTACGCGAGACAACATCAATGCAAAGAGAAGGAAAACTTGAAACCAACCCTATACCAACCCGTTTGGCCAGCGTGGCATAGTAGGCCAAAACTTCCTTTCTAAGGAGAGGTCTATGTCCAGCGTGGACTGTTAAAGGCTGTTGATGATAATTGGTGTAATCAGATTAGTTAATAATCAGAGTGTGTGCATGCAATGCCTGATGAATGTGAACGAAGCAAAAGAGGTGTGCTACGAGTACGATCGTAGTAAGTGGACGTCACTCGCCTCTGCCTAGTCTGCCTACTCTTCTGGGCAATATGCATGACATAAATCTATGTAATCGATCATGAATAGTTTTGACTCAATATAAATTGGTTATTTATGAGGTCTGACGACAACAGTTAATCAATTACTTTTTTATTAATGCTAAATAGCTATGCGTTGTGCCACTGCTTAAGTTATGTCACTTTATTGAACATAAAAGTCTTCAGAATTTCAGTAACGAAAGTAATAATAGACCATGCAAAGTATGGAACTGTCAGGAAGTTAAATGAATTATGGGTATAAACTCTTTTTCAATAGAATTTTATTTTTTGAGTAAATCAATATACTCGTATTCGCACAATGTTGAATCGAGTTTTCGATCGAATTTGATTGTAGTAATCAAATAGTACTCGCAAAAGTAAAACAATTGCTGAACAATGGTAGAGTTTGATAACTACGGTGTCAATATTGGTGAATTGAATTTCATATCAATTAAAATTCTCTACCAGTCGCTGTACATTTATATGTAAAATTCCTTTTGTTATATATTATTCTCTTACAAATATCATAATTACGAAATTGAGTATGTTTTTATTTTAAATTTTATTGCCTAACTGTTCAATCAACCATCATTACACTTTCTTGATTGCAGACCTTATCACTCAAATAATAAAAGGCTTTAATTGTTTTAACATGAATGAGAGTTCTTATAGAGTGAAACTCCTTTTTAGGGTTCCGTAGCCAAGTGGCAAAAAACGGAACCCTTATAGATTCGTCAAGTCTGTCTGTCTGTCTGTCCGTCCGTATGTCACAGCCAATTATTTCCGAAACTATAAGAGCTATACTGTTGAAATTTGGTCAGTCGATGTATTCTGTGAACCGCATTAAGATTTTTACATAAAAATAGAAAAAAAACAATAAATTTTGGGGGTCCCCATACTTGGAACTGAAACTCAAAATTTTTTTTTTCATCAAACATATACGTGTGGGGTATCTATGGATAGGTGTTCAAAAATGATGTTGAAGTTTCTAATATCATTTTTTTCTAAACTGAATAGTTTGCGCGAGAGACACTTCCAAAGTGGAAAAATGTGTGTCCCCCCCCCTCTAACTTCTAAAATAAGAGAGTGATAAAACTAAAAAATATATATGTTGTACATGAACATGCAAACTACCAACGAAAATTGGTTTGAACGAGATGTAGTGAGTAGTTTTTTTTTAATACGTCATAAACCGTAACACGCAATTTACCTTTCATCAAATCAATACACTAGTATAAAAACATCGATGAAAGTTACAACGAACTACAAGAACTTTTATATGATGTTACTTGCTGGTACGGAACCCTTCATGGGCGAGTCCGACTCGCACTTGGCCGCTTTTTTGTGTAAATATTTAACTAGTATGAACTCAGGAGCAATGTAAACTAATATGTATTCACTTGGATAAGTGTCACACACTCTTTAAGTCTAATTAAGCAAGTAGAAAGAAGATTTAATGTGCATTTAAATCAACATAAGTTGTTTAATAATTTAATTAATAATATAATATAATATATCCACAAAATGGCACAGGATTACGATTTTATACGTAAGCGAGCTGCATAAACTGTGCAATTTACATTAAAATCCTTTTTAGTGGCTGTTGTTTAACGGAACTTTCCGGAAACAATTGTGTGTGGTATCAACGTATATCCGAGGTATTCGACAATGATTAAAATTAAATTATTCGTACAAAGACTAATAGAAAGCTCGCAATTTATAACTGGTAACAGCTGAAGCACATAAGCGAGTCATAGAATCACCGTTTATATTGCCGCTGTAGAACAACCGTATACAGTTCAACGGCCATTATTTAAAGCAAATAGAAAACTAATGACTTTCTACGTCACGTCTGTTGGTGTTTGCAAGCGTGGCTAGTAAGTTCGCTTACAGAAATCACTTACACCACTGTAACTGATTGCATGTTGCACGAAGTATTTGTAATGTCCCTTCATTTGTTCAGTTGAGCTATATGAATATTGCTTTCTTGTTTCGTGGAAAAAATTAACTTTAGTATAATTATTGCTTAGGAAAAATGACAATGTAAATAAAACGTGACTAACTGAGAGAACGCACAGCCAAAAGCTATCGAAGTGAGATATTCTTTTCTTTAGAAGAAAACGGGTGAGCTAATAGACTTTAGATTAAAACCATGTGAAAATAATATCACAAAGTATAGGATGCCATGTTGCTACAATAGATAAATGCAGATGTTACGCCTGATATTTTTAGTTTTTAAGAATAACGTTGCATATAACTTACAACGTTATAAAAAAAAACTAGGTTATACTGTTTAAAAATATTCATACTTAGTAGATAAATATATCACAGATATCCGGTAGATATTTATATTTATATACATACTAGCTTTCGCCCGCGTGTATGTCGGTTATCGCGGTAAAAAGTAGCCTATGTCTTTTCCCAAGTTCAGTTATATCTTCATACCAAATTTCGCATTTATAATATTAATAGGGATGATTAATCACAACGTTAACAATCTTGTCTAATCTATTCACCGTCGTCTATTATCCCAATATAGCGTATGTATTTATTATATTATTATTATTAATATGTTGTAACATATTGTGAGCCTGTCAAGGTTGTACTACACTGCCTGATGGAAAGCATGAGTATAATTCAAGAGTAGTCGTATCCATACTCATTTTAATTGCCGACAATTTACAGAATCACCAACCAAATCTTAGGCAGTCCGCATCCATATAACTTACAACGTAATAATAAAAAAAATTGGCCAAGTGCGAGTCGGACTCGCCCATGAAGGGTTCCGTATCAGCAAGTAACATCATATAAAAGTTCTTGTAGTTCGTTGTAACTTTCATCGATGTTTTTATACTAGTGTATTGATTGGATGAAAGGTAAATTGCGTGTTACAATTTATGACGTATTAAAAAAAAACTACTCACTAGATCTCGTTCAAACCAATTTTCGTTGGTAGTTTGCATGGTAATATACAACATATATTTTTTTTAGTTTTATCACTCTCTTATTTTAGAAGTTAGAGGGGGGGGGGACACACATTTTTCCACTTTGGAAGTGTCTCTCGCGCAAACTATTCAGTTTAGAAAAAAATGATGTTAGGAACCTCAACATCATTTTTGAACACCTATCCATAGATACCCCACACGTATAGGTTTGATGAAAAAAAAAACTTTTGAGTTTCAGTTCCAAGTATGGGGACCCCCAAAATGTATTGTTTTTTTTCTATTTTTATATAAAAATCTTAATGCGGTTTACAGAATACATCGACTGACCAAATTTCAACAGTATATCTCTTATGGTTTCGGAAATAATTGGCTGTGACATACGGACGGACAGACAGACAGACAGACTTGACGAATCTATAAGAGTTCCGTTTTTTGCCATTTGGCTACGGAACCCTAAAAATACGTTTCACTGCTTTCACATATATATATATGTTTTGTGATATAATGAGCCTGCCTGATTGCCCTGACATCATTGAGCCTCCGAACTCGCACTCACCAACGAAACAATGAAACGATTTTAGGTTGGTTTTCTGAGAGAAGGTGAAACTGCCCCGGTCGTGACGGTCCGTTCATGCTGAAATCAGAGTGATTCTACTATCTTGACTATTTTTGCTCATAAAGGTATTAGCTATAAGTTTTCCAATATTTCTAATAATATAATAAAATAAAATACGTACATTTTTTCCATATTCATGTTTGTAAATACTTTTATATTAAGAAAATTAATAAGTAACTTTGGTTTGTAGTAAAGAAACTACAAATAGAAAAGTAAAACTCTTTTGGCAGGCGCTTATTGCTATGAATTATTTCTCATACTTCTTTTCATACTTTTATATTTTACTCAACTCTAATATTTGTTGTATCATTATATTATGATTTAGACCGTGTCTAGGGAATAGTCTTAATATTTTGTATACCTAATTTTTATATATTTTGGTTCATTATGAGAAAATCAATGACATGTTCTTTTTATGTAATGTAATAAGTGTATCTCGAAAATTCAACGATAAGAACTGCATTAAAATGGCAGGTCATGCTTTGTTACTGTAGTAGTAGGAGAAGTAATAGGCTATTTTTTACAAATTGTAATGTAAATTAAATTTAAAGATGTTATGCTATCACTGGTATTACTCACCATTGTACAACACGCAACCTGTCACAAGTATTTATCGCGATTAGTTGCAGAAATGAATTATTAAGAGGGGACTAAGTAATGGGTTATGCTACTTTGCAAACCCCTTACAAAGGGAATGCGTCATGTATCCCAGAAACTTGTAGTAATACAATTTTAGTCACCATTTTTTAAAATAATTATTTGCAATAAGAATAATGATTTAGTAGGAAAATTTCGATCCTGACATGTCGAGGTATGGGATAACTATTTATATTCTATTTGGATGTTATTTTGTCAGTAAAGTAACTATTTATATTTAAGATGAGAGATGAAAGTTTCTATAGGGATTAAAATTATACTTGGTAGGAAAAAGAAGAAGCTTCGCAATTTTTAATTTCAATTTTGTTAAATATTAATAAATTAGTGATACGCCATGATCACGCAGTAACTCCGTGATCATGGCGCTTGCAACAGTGCAGAAATATAGAAATATAGGATGCAATCCTGCAGATTTCTATTCATTGAGATACTATAGATTATTGGGGTTCCGGTCCTGCATTCACCCACGAAACGTAACATGAATGTTCTCGTTTTAGATTGGTCTTCTATGAAGAGATAATACCGCTCCAGTTGATCCGAACCGTTCGTGCTAAAATTGGTGTGCCACTACTAAATTGAAAGCCTACTTTATATTTTCTCTATACATAACGTACTCTAAAAAGTTTAAGAGAGTTTGACGTTATCTTTAATTCATTCCTTACTATACTGGTCAAAATTCGACTAATATTTTTTATTTTTAACTTTCTTCACTGCTCCTCCACACAAACTATTAGTGTACGAAATTTTATGCTCCTCTATTCTCGCAATTCTCGAAAAAATCGGTAAAAAGTTTTTGCTTCACGTATTAATATATAGATTTTGTACAGGTAAGTACCTAATAAAATTAATAGAACTTTCCTATGTGAATAGCGCATTAACTACAAAACAAAACAATTTACTATTTAAGATTGTTCGCATTATTATAAATAAAAAAAATAGTCTCGTGTCGCAGTGTTCACTACCAAACGATTTGTCAAAAAAATTGTGTGCATATCGGGTAGGTCTTTGAATCAGTTAACCTCTATTTTTGTAAATGCTAGGACGCGAGCGGAGCCGTGGGAATCAGCTAGTTTTATATCTAAAAATTTAGTTCTGTGACGTGACGAAGCTTTCACAGTTCCACCTCGTGCGTGTCAATCGCAAAACATGTCAAGCACTAATAACTATAAAACAACAGGAAGCACTCCTTTTTACTATTTAGAACCTTAAGTTATTGACATAAGATTCACGTGGTGTCTCTCCTACCGATTTTAGCATGTTCATGTTTGCTTAAAACCATTTTAAGAATTATTTAAGTAGGAGCCAATTAAACTTAGAATAATTTTAATTAGTTACAAGAACATGCAAAATGGATCAACATAAATATTGTTGCTTGAACAAATTGTTGTTCTTAAAGATATTAACATGAATTCTTTTTATAATAATATCGAAGTAGATGATATTCGAGGGCTATTCTAAAGGTTTTCAGTGATTAATAAGTAATAAATTTTAATTTCAAGTTGAAAGTAATCCGTCTGAGGTAGGAATAAATCTGTAGGTACTGAAGATCGTTGAAGGTTAAAGCAGCTTATTCAAATGCTGCTTTTTACAGTACTAACAAATTATAAGGCTGTGATTCGTTTGTTTTAACTATAACTGTTTGAATTATAACTGCTACACAAGATGAATAATGAACACAATATATCAAGACTGCCTTGTTGGTCTAGTGGTTAGTGTATGCCGCTGCTGATCAAGAGGTGTTGGGTTCGATTTCCGGGTCGGACCAAATGTTTGTGTGATCCGTAAATATTTGTTTCGGAATTTGGGTGTTTTCTATGTAAAATATGTATCTATTTGCAAAAAAAGTATGTGTATTTTTATCAGTTGTCTAGTACCCATAATACAAGTTCTGCTTAGTTTGGGACTAGATGGCGTTGTGTGTTACGAAGTCCGAAATATTTATTTATTTTATATTTTCTAAAAATGCATATTTTAGTTTTTCAAAGCTGGTTGGATAAAACAATTAAAATGCTTAGAGGACATTTTTACACGAACAAAATTCCAGATGATTCCAAAGATGGGGTTCTTATCTTAAGAGACATTTTTTGTAGATCGTAACGACCTCTAGTGTGGCGTAGATTGAAACATACTGTGATAGTTCTTCCCAATGACGCTAGATGGCGATGCTTGTGATAAACTTTATTTTCCCAAATTATAATTTTCTATTATTACCGTTATCTATGTAAAATATATACTAGAGTTATTTTAATAACTATAATTTATTAGTGCCAAGATTGGCCATTGTCAAACAACGCGGTAATTATGTGCATAATGGACACCTTTCCACCGGAGGCGACCAGGAACGCGTTTATATAAGGTTTTTTTTTTAATTACTGTCACATGTAATTATTATTAATGACTTCATTTACTATTTCATTGTATGAAAAATATATTTTAATTTTCATTTCATTATAATTTATTTAAACATACAACGTATTGATGAAAATCATGCAAAAATATTATTTATTAATTAATTTGACTTAACTTAAACGAATGAACGCACCCAGCGATGCTTTGTAAAATAAAATTATCATTAAATTAAAATCATTCTAATTAATTAAATCTTTGCTATAATACTTAACTGTTGCATACTGAACTACATGATATATATATTATTCTATGGTGCATGTTTTTATTTATTTTGAAATCTACTCAAATTATTATGTTATTAAAATAAAAAAGATTCATTATTAAATAAAAAACTATTTTGGACATCTTACACACAACATCATCTAGTCCCAAAGTAAGCAGAGCTTGTGTTATATATACACATATTATACATAGAAAACACCCAGACTCCGAAACAAATATTTGTGGATCACACAAATATTTGGTCTGACCCGGGAATCGAACCCGAGACCTCTTAAACAGCAGCCGCATACGCTAACCACTAGACCAACAAGGCAGGCATTATTGATCATCCAGTTATATTTTTATACGTCTATATGTTCTCGATAGTTATTGTGCCCAGAAATTAGACGTTAGAATCAAAATGTATATTTTAATTTGTGAAGACTATTCGGTAATATTAATTTTACCTTGGCTTAAAAAGATTGTTCGTAAGTACTTCAAAATTTTAATTTGGAACTGTTATAGTAAGATTGATCGTAGACTGATTATTACTATAAATAATCCGCATAGATTTAAATGATTATCTCAGTCTCAATAAAAGTGTAAATAGAAAAAGTTATAAGAAGTATTGTACATGTGTATTTCTATTGTAAATGTACAAGCTTTAACAATATAGAGTGGTCAATTTTCTTTATAGCGCAGAAGGCAGATGACTATCATTACATATATGTCCCCTGCAATGCTAAGCTCGTATCTTATACTAGCGATCCATCCTGGCTTCGCACGGCAATCCACGAAATAGGTTTTCTCTTCATGAATATAATCCTTTCTTTTGAATCAATCTTTGTACTGCAAAAATTTCATACAACAATGTACTCGAAATAGGTGACATTGCATGGGCACTAACCTTTTTTTTTTTTTTTTTTTTTTTTTTTTTTTTTTTTTTTTTTTTTTTTTTTACGCGGGGAATGCTTTTCGCACCATACCCTTCGTGGGGTAAACGAAGGGCGTGTGTGGGACTCCCGGGCAACCGGTCTACCCACTAAACCCCGCGGCGGCCTAAATCGGCAGTTGAGAGGAATACCAGGAACGCGTCAGCAGCTTCTGGTGTCCCCCCTGCCGTACCTCAACGTCTGAGGTACATCCCGGGGTGACTAGTTTCACCCCCGGGGCAGGATGTTGTTGCGCCTCTCACCGCTCTGTACAGAAAGAGGCAAAACATCAACCCGCCTTAAACGACACCCCCCGGCCGCACCGGGGGTGTCACCTATCTCGAGTCGTTTGCAGCGGTCACATTTCGCATGGGCACTAACCTGCAATGTTACCTATTTCGAGTACATTAAAATTCTCACATGTCTAAAATGACTTTTACATATTCTTATCAACTTAAAAATGTACTACTTCATATCTATTTAAGATTTTAATGATTATGTGTCTTGCTCATAAAAAACATTTCCCCTCGAAAATTTCACCAACAAAACCTCAACTCATTCGTTAGTCGTTTTACAGGGGAACATCTCGATACGTCACGAGAATGGTTTTGGCACGTGTCAATGCGCCCCTCGATTGTAGCGATAAAATGTTTGCTGTTTACACGAATCTTTCATAGGGTATGGCCCGTGTGTAGGAGTAGGAGGGATCATCAAAAAGTAATAAGCGTTTACAACTATACGTTTATTGAACGTGATATGAAAATAATGTACAAAACAGTCATTTTTTCTATTAAAACAATTTCCGAAGACTTTCTTGGCCCCTAACAATGAGAAAGCCGAAAAATAATGCTCAAATAGTTACTGATCCTCTATTAGTACAAGACGCTTTACCCAGGAATAATAAAAGATAACAGTTATCTTTCCGTGTTACCCCTATGATTTTGGACGAGGTAGGAGTGAGTTGAATTATATGTGTATGGTTTCTCTACCTTCTCTATCTACGGCTTTCGATAAATTCTCATATTTTCAAAAATATATTTGCGATCTTTTATAATTATCTGCGGCCTAAACTTTTGAGAGAAATTATTCTGTAGTAAGTAGATACTGGCACATTGTTCGCATGAATTAAAATTCACCAGATTAACAATACTGTAATAGATGAAAATCTCAACAATATTTTATATTGAATATTGAATTTTATTTGCCTGTAATTCGCTATAAATGACACCACACCCTGTATTATAGCAAAGATCTTTTTCATTGATATCGCCCCAAGGGAATAAATCAGTTTGTTATTGATTGGTAGTTAGTAACGCCCCGGTTAATTCAGTTTCTTCCTCATTTGAGGGTTCACGTTACATTATGGTAATGTATGTGGGAGAACACTTATGTCAGATATTTTGTTATAATTTATTATTGCCGAGTTTCGTGTGTATTATTAGTTACGAAAACCAACTTTGCTGTATTGTACATAGATTAAAGGGTTTTCTAATAATATTATGTTTATCTACTACCGGGTTATGAAAACGTCAACAGGTTTATGATTAATGGTCACTAGACTGCTTTGTTGGTCTAGCGGTTGTCGTATGCGGCTGCTGCTCAAGAGGCCTCGGGTTCGAATCCCGGATCGGTCTAAATTTTTGTATGATCTGCTAATATTTGTTTCGGAGTTTGGGTATTTTCTTTGTATATTATTTATGTATTTACAAAAAGAAGGATATATGTATTTATATCAGTTGTCTAGTACCCATAGTCAGATGTCAAAATTATTTATATTTATAAATGGCTAGCAGTCTTCTACCATTAGTGTTTATTTATTTATTTATTTATTTATTAACTTTATGCACTAAATTTGTACATCGGCGGACTTAATGCCCAAGGCATTCTCTACCAGTCAACCTTCGGGTGGTGCAGAAATCTTATGAGGTAGGTGCACAGAGGTTACATATGATGTGTTCAATAATAATTCTCACAGTTCACAACATATCCATACAACACATACATATATACATACATACACATACACATATATACACCAATCCACATACATATACATATATACATACATACAAATACTTACATAGGAATACAAACATATATATAAATTATACAGATAGACATACACATATGTATCATATTTATACACTATAGATGCTAGCAATACGATTTACTATGAGTTAGATAGTTCTGCCAGTTCATTGAGAAAAAGATCGTGTACTTTCCTTTTGAACGTAAATCTGTTGGTGGACATCCTGACTTCGAGCGGGAGCGCATTCCAGAGTAGTACTGCCTGAACAAAGAACGAACGGTTCACGAAATCAGAGCTATGAGAGGGACATGAGAGGAGCAGATTATTAACTGATCGAAGATTTCTATCGTGGTTAGAGCACAGGTAACGGAGGTACGGAGCAAGGTAAGTAGGTAAGGATGGTGAATTAAGAAATGAAAATAGAGCGGTGAGCGCTCGCTGATTGCGCCTTTGGCGAATAGGTAACCATTGTAACTGGGAACGCAAAGCAGACACATGGTCATACTTTCGAAGATTGAAAATGAATCGAATGCAGTTATTGAGAAGGCGGTCAAGTTTATTAAGGAGGTCTGCATTCAGGTCGAAGTAACACACATCACCATAGTCGATTATAGGAATTATTAAGGACTGCATGAGTGTAATTTTAGTTTTAGGAGGCAGGAAATTTTTGAGACGGTATAATGTTCGCAGGTTTCCAGTGACTTTTTTACTCACGCTAGTGATCTGAGCTCGCCAGTCGAGGGTTGAATCGATAAGTAAGCCCAGGTCTTTTACTGCAGGGCTGAGTGGAATGACTACACCGTTAAAATAAATCGACGGCATAGAACTGGTATCCAATCTGCTTAATATACGTTTACTGCCAACTATGACTGCCTGGCATTTAGTTGGGTTAACTGACAGTCCAAATCTCATTGACCAGGATTTTATGAGCTCAAGGTCCTTGTTGACTTCGTTAATGGCCTGCGTTACGTCATCCACTCTTGTCTGTGAATACAGCTGCAGATCATCAGCATACAAGTGATACGCACACTGAAGATGTTGAGTTATGAGGTTGATAAATATTGAAAATAATAGAGGAGATAAAATTCCGCCTTGTGGGACGCCAGTGCAGAGGTCACACCAACTTGATGATAAGTCATCAACACGAACGCACTGCTGTCGTCCCCGAAGATAAGAGGAGAACCATTCCAGTGTCTCAGAAGGAACCATAAGATATTTAAGGATGGATAACAGGATTTCGTGATTGACGGTATTGAAGGCATTAGAGAAGTCGACTAAGACTAAAACAGTGACTTTGGTGTCTTCCATGCCCTTCCTTATATCGCCAATCACTTTTAGGAGAGCGGTAACTGTGCTGTGACCAGGCCTGAAGCCAGATTGCAGAGGGCTTAAAAGTTGGTTTTTGTATACAAACTCCGAGAGTTGTTTAAATACACAGGTCTCGAGAACTTTAGATAGGAAGGGAAGTATGGAAATAGGTCGGAAATGTTCAGGGAGTGAAGGATTACTATTTTTTGGAAGGGGAACAATGTAAGCCTTGCGCCACAGGGAGGGAAAAGTACCGGAATCTAGGGAGAAATTGACTATGTGAGTAATTACTGGGAGAATACAGTCTAGGATATTGACAATCATGCGACGACTGATACCGTCACATCCCGTAGCATTGGAACGGATAGATATTATGATCTTTCTGATATCCTCAGGAGACACTGGAGAAAATACAAATGAGTCAGTGGTGGGACTGGTGAGACCAGATATGTAATCTAGTGTTTGAAACTTAGTTTGAAGATCCAGCGTAGCTGTGGATGAGAAATGTTGGTTGATATCATTCAAACCAATTTTATGATTGAACTCTGGGTGTTGTCGCCTACCTATCCCTAGAGTAGCAAGAAACTTCCAGATATTGGACGAAGAAGATGACTCTATGTTTTGGAGTATATGTCGGCGTTTGGCGTTGCGTATCACCTGATTGCACCGGTTTCTGGCGGCTTTATAAATGTTCCATTTTTCTTCGCAGCGGTCTTTTTTGAAGCGAATAAAGGACTGGTCCCTTCGTCGCATGGCAGTCCGGACCTCCTCTGACATCCACGGAGCCGGAGCACGCTTTACTTTCACTCTCCTAATAGGAGCGTGTTTGTCGTATAATTTGATTATGGCTTCATTAAATATATGGACCTTGTTATCCACGTCAGTAGCGGCTGTGATATCCACCCAATCCATCTTAGCAGCATCAACTTGTAACCTTTCAAGATCCAACTGGCGGAAACTTCGAATATGAAGGAATTTAGGAGGAGGTTTGGGAGGTTTTAGGATGTAAGAAAGGAAGATCAAATCGTGATGGGAAAAACCAGGGGCTAGGAGTTGTCCGTGGGAAGGGACTAGGTGCGGGGCAGAGGTGAGAATAACATCTAGCCAGGTGTCCTGGTAGTCTAAGTTATGGTGAGTAGCTTGGAGGGGCAGGATGTGGAGACTAGTTGCTTGGATGATCTGAAGGAGATTGCGTGTACGAGGAGAGTTTAGGGCTAGGAGGTTGGTGTTGAGATCTCCCATGATGATGTGATGTGAATGTTCCGACCCTAAAGATTCTAGCACTGTTTCCAGACTAGAGAAGTAGTTAATATTTGGGGGGCAGTAGACTACACCTAGAATAACGTTAACTCCCTTGACACAAACCTCGAGGAATAGGTATTCCACGCCATTGGAAGAGTCGGAAGAGGAAGAGGCGAGAATTTTATAGGGTAGAAAGCTACGTAAATAGATGGCGACACCGCCGCCTCTTCTATCCAAACGGTCATTACGGATAAGTATGAAACCGGAAAGAGGATAAAAGGTGGAGGGTAGGTGGGGCTTGAGCCAAGTCTCCGAGATCAGGATGCCATGAACGTTATTGTCAGAAAACGTCTCGGTTAGATCACTATAATGGCTTGGGATACTTTGTGCATTTATATGGCAGACATTAAGAAGAGGACGAGATTGAACAGAAAATGTTTGTCGTAATTGATCACCGAGTGTCTCCGTCAAGGAGCTATAAGTAGCATCTTCTAACGTGTCATTAGCAGAAAAGTACATGTCATCATCATCGCTCATAAGTGTGTGTTAAAAAATATAAAAATATATAAATAACTATATAATTTATGTAAAATAAGTAATAATAATATATGAAAATAATAAGAATTAAAATAAAGTAACCTTAATGTTGCTGAAGTTGGCCGTTAGTATTTCCACACCACCCGCCAGCAGACACACAAAATTAATGTACAGCATATACAGATCGGTTTGTGACACTAGAACATTTAAAAATAAATTACTTTGCATCCAAAATGTTTCAAATGAGGTAAACAGAATAACACAAGAAAGCATTAAAAAAATAAATAAAAAAAAGAAAATTTTAAGAAGCGATTATAAAAATATTTTATAACTACCTTGCATGTTTTGACCGACTACTAAGAAATAAAAAAGAAAAAGGGTATCTTGAAAATAAATGACATTACATATTGTTGTCACAAATGAAGACAGTTTTTAAGTAAACAAACAATACAAAAACTCCGTGTGCTTGTGTTTTGAAAACAACTAACTGAATAATAAAGTGCTCACTCATAGTATGGGATTACTTTAAGTGGTGATAAGTGGTAACTGTTCTGTAATACACGTAATTATAGTCTCCTCAAACTTTTGGTGGCCGCACTCGAACTCGTTTTGGATGGGGATGTTGTCTTCGGATATTTGGCAATAAGGGGTTCCAGTTCGTCTGGTGACGTTATTTTATGGCGACTATTGTCGGCTGATTTGATAATTATAGTGCCGTCTTGAGTCCAGCAGGCCTCAACGCCGAAATGTTGGCGGGCCATACTGAAAGTTGCCTGACGAGTCCTAGTTAGAAACTCTCTTACCGTAATACCGGATCCCTTCAATGTCGTCTTCGCCTTCCAGACTGCAGCACGAACCTCCGATGTAGAAAATCTGACGAGCATTGGGCGATGGCGTTCCTTGGATGGTGTGCCAATGCGGTGACAGGTCTTGATGTTTGCTATTGTCACATCCTTGAGACCCATCTTCCGATCAAGAATACCAGTCAAGGTTTTGCTGCAGTCCTCCCCGGTTGTCTCAGGCACTCCAAGAATGATAAGGGCCTTGCGTCTATGGCGGGTCTCCATTACATCCACCATTCTGGCACACTCGCTAATTTGCTTGCGAAGCATACCCAACATGGTAAACATCAGCTCCCGGAACGCCCTGAACTCCTCAGAGACGCGCGCAACAGTTTCCTTTGAGTTTGATCCCGAATGCAGCTGAGCCTCCAGTTGAGCCATCCTCTTAGAAAAACTATCCTCCAGACTACTCTGTGCTGCTTCGATATCGGTGAGTTGAGGCATTGTTTAAAAATTATAAAGTTTCAAATTTGTTGTTAAACAGTGAAGTAATATAAATAAGCTGGCAGGTGGCTTATACACTTAACTCAACATGTATACTTGTACTCAAGATAGTAACTGTAAGTTTTTATAGAAATTATATCGTAACTTACTTTATTTACTTGTAATAAATTTAAATAAATTAGGAGCTTTTCACTAATATGTGCTAACTTTTTCACACCTCTTTTTTTATTATGTAAGTAAAAGTAATATATTTTCTTCAACACAAAAAAATGTTATATGAATGTAAATGTATGTAGCCTAGGACGTCCACAACCCAGGTGGAGTGATGATATACGCAAGATGGCTGGCCGGAGCTGGGTCCGAGAAGCAGAGGATTGAGCCAAATGGCGTGTAAATAGAGAGGCCTATTTCCAATAGTGGACTGCGATGTAGTTGGTGATGGTAATGTAGGTACTTATTAAAATATTAACTGATCCAACAAAGGTTTTTCTGTCATTGAATTTTAAAAGATATTGAAGAAATATTAATCGAAAGTGAAATATAAATACTAAAATCGTGAGAGTGGGAGGAGAAAGTATGCTTTATGAACAGTATATTCATACAAACTATTTATCCAAACATCACATCATCATCATCATCAACAGTCTTTAAAAGCCTACTGCTACTGCTGTAGGTTATGGCCTACTATATCACCCTGATCACACTATATAGTTGGTGTATAGTTTGTTTCAAGTTTTCCTTTTCTTTGTAGTGATGTAGTCAAATATATAAATTTCTAAAAAACATCTGAAGGCGTCCAACCACCCAACCACCAGCACATGAGATATTTATAAATACATTGATTGTTAAGAACGGTGAGGAAGTTTAAAAAAGTGTGTGAATTTGCTTTCTGACACAAAAATTATACCTTTTTTTTGTTTTTATTTACGCGGTGACAAAATCCCTTCGGATCTCCGGCTCCTCGGGGAAAGAGGAGCCAGGAGTATGTGGTGTCTCCACTAAAAAACACCCCGACGATCGACCTCTGACGCCCTGCTCCGGGAGGACCCGGACCATGTTATTTCAGGTCCTTCTCGAATCGGCGCCAGGCCACACACCAGGCCCTATCCCGGGGGAAACCACTTTGCCTCTCCGTCCCGACCTTGTGTTCAGTGCAACCAGGCCCCTACTTCTTCCCACGCCGCGGCATTTTATACGCCACCAGAGTTCCCCGTCCTCCGGCGACCCGCGGCCCCGTCAGCGATTTCTACCGCCGGCGTCTTCTTCGTTCGGGATTAGCCCTCTCCCGATCCCGTTCAGCGGTCTCTTTCTAGAGCATTACAGCTTCACAAAAAGAGACCACTGTGCCCTAGCCCTCCTCACCCGCCAGATGGCAGCAATGATTCCTGGCGGGGAACACAAATTATACCTAGCAAACAATAATAATAGGCTGGTTTTTCTATCGGCTATGACGTTTCAACCCTATAATTTTCTACTTGTCTCTTGTTTACCTAGAGTTTAATATGTATGTGTACATGTGTGTGTAGGGTGTATGAATATATTTACTTCTTGTTTGTAAATAAAAATAAAATTAAACTATAAACATAAAACGACTTCAAACAAGTTCGTTCAAACTTGAATATTGAATTCTTAGTCGGCATAAAGATACTAAGAATCTCTTGATAGCAAAATATTTTAATATTTATGTATTCTCTTTAATGTGAAACCGCAACCTTATAAATGCCCAGCTAATTTTAATACATGTATTTATTTGACAATAATTTGAATATATTTTATTGATTCCTTTATTTAAATTCATAAATAAATAATGTTATAACGTATTATGGTTCATAGAATTGTTCCACGAAAATGTAATATCATGATATCGTAAAATAAAAATTATATTCTGGTATTCATAAAAAGCTTAAATACGAGTAATATATGTATTCAAACTAATTTCTATTCCTAGAAAGGAAATCTAAGGAGAAGCCTATATGTCCAGCAGTGGCGTTTTAAAGGCTGTTGATGATGAGACTTAGATTCTGTGAATATATACGAGCCTTTAACCTTATTTCTGTTTTATTTATCTGGTATAAGGGAAATTAATTGCATATAACATTAAGGAAGAAAGATGGGGTGCACCATAAATATTTCTGGTAAAAACTACACACATACATAATGTCTATTGTGGGCAATAGAGGGGCAGGCAGAGTCAATTGATGTTCACTCACTACGGTCCTGCCACTCCCTTTTTGCCTTGTCCACGTTCAGTTTTTAAATATTCCCTCCCAAAGTGACTCTGCCTGATGGAAATCATGGGTAGAATACAGGAGTAGGGGTCACCATCCTCATTGTGAGGGTAGGCAATGCAGCATGGTGACCAATGCCGTGGTGGCGTGGTCTTCTGTGTGAGGGTAGTACTGCCCCGGTCGGTCTGGCCCATTCGTGTTGACATCAGCGTGGTTCTATTCACATTTCGTCTTTGCAGTTTCACGAAATGATAAAAGTAATATATGCCCTTTAGACATAACCTACTGATGTACTGATCGGGTTAAGCTGGTCATGTTTTTTATACTCGTCTATCAATCAATCATTCAATCCGACCGATTTCGGCCATGGCGACCACTTCGACCCTTATAGGGCTTGGCGCTGATGCGCCCGGAGATGGCTTATATAGCCGATCTTCGCAGCAAACTCCCTTGCACAAAGTGGGCAAGCTTACCGCTCTCATAATTATAGTGAATGGCAGCGAGCGGACGGGCTTTAAGCTCATCGCGCTTGGCGTCGAGGTCAGCTAAACGCTGTTCCTCAAATTCGCGGATTCGCTTCTTCACAGTCTCGCGCCATTCCGGTCGCTGTGCTGCCAAACTCGCCCAGCGAGAGGGCTCTATATTGCATCTTTTCATGTGACGCTTCAGAACATCTTTATATCTGAGGAGTTGTCCGCCATGCTTTCGCTTGCCCTCCTCTAGCTCAGAGCAGAAGATGCGCTTCGACATTCTCCCTTCCGCCATCCGTGATATGTGTCCACACCACCGAAGTTGCCGACGCATCAGATATACCTCAATGCCACTTACATTGGCGCGTCTTAGAACTTCGGTATTACGCACCCGATCGGACCATCTGATGTTCATGATGGTGCGCTAGAAACTCATCTTGAATAACGTTATAACTTTATATTTATAAATGCTCTGTTGAAATATTCCATTTAATGCCTTTAATAAAATTATTATACAATATAGGTAGGTATCATGTTTTTAAGGTAACCTTGAGAATAATTTAATGTAGACTAAACCTGTGTAAAATAAATCAATAGCATGTATGTATAAAATTATACTAATGAGTACTTGTATCAGAAGATATATTTCTGGGTTTGTAGGAAGAATTTAGTTGACAAAATATTGGTCATAAACGAAACTTGTTTTATACAAGTTATACTAGTTTTACGTCAGTCTTCTCATTTCTTCGGTCAGTTGTATTTACTTTTTTATTATTTTTTTGAATAGAACTATATAGGTGTTTATTCCGCGTGGACTAATAACAACGCTTTCAAAAGTTTATATTTTGATATCATTCGAACTATTGTTTAATTTGTTATGTATTATTTGAGTTTCATTGATAAAATGCCTCTATAATTGCGGGTTCTAAACAAGTAGAAATTAGAAGTAGAAATTAATATTTCTTTTGGTAATTCTCATGTATTACATGTATGTATTGCTCTCATTAGAAAATAATCCTAATATGAAAAAATCAAAAGTAACTATTTCTGTTTTTTACAGTTTACAAATATATATATACGGAAATACACGCGGGAAGTCAATTCAACACAAAAAAATATTACGCATGTGGATTTAAGCCATTTGTTTTTTAGAAAAGAGAAATAGCCAATTTAAATAATTTATTATCAAATACTTTGTCTTATACACAGCAACAGTGCAGTTCGGTTTTCTTTTGTCTCTAAATAATCTTATAAGACATTAATTGTCGCCATATGTTTCTTCCATTCCTAGTGTTGACAATTTTATAATCCTTCGCTCCGTGTGAAAAATAAAAATAATTAAGATTTACTCTTCCCAACGCAGTGTTTAGTAGCGTTGACAGTTTAATGACAATATAATTAATTCTAGACGACTATTTTGTCAATGAAATGATTTAGGATTTTTGTATAAATACACAAAGATTGTTTTGAAATTTCAATGATGCTATACAGATACATACCTAATGGAAATTGTAAACCAAGTTTCTGCGTTAAAACTATTCATTTTAAAAATTCAGATATCTATATATTTGTATTGATAATGTATGCCAAAAAGAGTTTAAAAATGGATAGTTAAAAAAAATAAAAAATGGTTTATTATGACATGTATGTATGTATATCATTGCGTTAAATCTAACGTTAAATCCCTCAGAGGAACATGCTTGAAGAATTTCTCTGTGTTTTCTACAATTTTTCCCAGAAACGTTTTAAATATTGGAGATCCAATTTCTTTTATGACTATATCGCTACTCATGTTGATAAAGTCACTCACTGCCCGACCTGTAAAATAAATATAAATGATACTTAATTATAAATCATTTTTACAGGTTATTAAATTACATTGGTTTTCTCTTAGACTGCTATAAGTGTCTAGAAACTTGTAAATTATCATCATCAACGGTCGCTGCCTTTTCTTCACGCTGACCATATTTGTCAGTATGGAATCTGTTATAAGTTTTCCTTCTTTGTAATGATTTTCTTTCTTATTATTATTTATTTGGGTTCATCAATACGCCAAACATATTGGACCTAAAACCGCGGACTATCCATCGCGAAAACAGATTGATAATATATTTGCAACTCATCAGCATAGATATAATAAAAACCCTGAAGGGTGATGAGGTTAATGAAGACGGAAAAAGATGAGATGAAAGAGTACCTTGGAGGACATATGCAGCAAGATCACGCTAGCCAGAGGAACAACTTTTCATCTAACTGATTACTGACCATCTCGGCGGTAAGAAGATATCCAATTTAGCGCTTCTTTAGAGATTGAGAAAAGGAATGGGATTGCAAGGAGGTCATTACAAACAGTATTGAAGGCATGTAAAAATTCAACCAGTACTGATGCAGTAACTTTAGCATACTCACCTTAATATCATCAGCCACTTTAAAAAGATCAGATACCGTGCTATGAAGTAGACGGAACCCAGATAGATAAGGACTGAGTTAGTTAGTGCAATAAATAAAGTAAGAAAACACAGACGTCTAACACTGTGTACAAAATACAAATGAGACGGAGAATCAATCTAAATTATCTAAAGTATTAAAATTTAACAAACCTAAAACTTTATTCCCATTGAAGAGATTCTGCAGTTCAATAGTTGGTTTTTCCTTCAAGTCGTACGAATACTTAAAATCTTTGACTGTCCAATGCTTCAGTCCGTCACTGCCCTCAATTTCAGCAATATCGCTTTCAACTGTGGCGTCAAACTTTCCTGAAAAAACGATATAAAAATGAAATTAAAGCCATTAATGTGAACATTATGAACTCAAGAACAGCAGTCCTATTATAATAATATAATCAAAAAAAATTCTCCTTCTTTTGGCTTTTGAGTTGGGAAACTTACGCTCGTTTCGTGAAGTTTTAAGAACTATTTAATATGATTATTACATACTAATATTATTAAGGTGTAGAGCTTATTTGTTTGTTTGAACGCGCTAATCTCAGGAGGTGCTGGTCTGGTTTAATCATTTTTTCAGTTTTAGATAGTCCTTTTATCGAGGAAGGCTATATAGGCTTTATATCATCACGCAACAACCAACAGGAGCGAAGAATCAATGAAAAATGTTGCAAAAAGGAATGAAAATTATTCCTTTGATGAATTACTTAGTTTAAAAAAAAAACTCTACCATACCATACATATTTTCATATTTGGTTTACTTTAACCGTTTTAATACATTAAATTAATTTTTGGAGCTTCATAACATCACACAACGAGAAATAGAATAAGCATAAATGGTTGATTCATAAATGCCGCAATCGATTAAAATATTTTTTTTAAAACAAAATTACCCAGATTAAGATACTACTATATCAGAATCGTAAACATAATATATGCACATACATAATTACCTATATGCCAAAAATAAAAATAAACTATGCTAGGTACTTTAAGATAATGGTGCAAATTCTGTTTTTGACATCACGAAACTAAAATTGCTTGCGTGTAGTGTAAGCTAAGATTATGAAGAAAGATATTGAGAAATGAACTGCAAACAAATAAAATTAAAGCTTAGTGATGTCTATAACATAATTAATACTAATATTAAAGTTTTCGAGCTTACTCAAAACAACGTGAACAGCGCCCTTTCCTTCGATTGGGAAAAATAGCAGATTACCACTGATTTCGTATTGCCCTTTAAAATCAGCTGTGCATTGCAATTTGAAAATCAGTTTCGACTTTAAAACGTCCTGCCTGAAAAAGTAAAGACTAATAACAAACCATATCACCTTTGAAAAAAGGTCATCAATGTAAAACTTGTATGACTTTGCATAGTCAAAAATAACAATAAATAAAGAAATAATAGATATTTATGATAAAACTAACGTCAACGTTTAGGAAGTTGAAGTATAATTATTCGGATGTATAGAAGTTTTAACTTGTTTTACACTCACAGTGAGGATGGTGACCCATCATACAATATATATTTTTTTTGAACATCTGACACACAACATCATCTAGTCCCAAGCTAAGCAGAGCTTGTGTTATGGGCACTATGTAAAAAAAGTATGTTTATGTATTTATATCAGTTGTCTAAACTGATATAAATACATAAACATACTTTTTTTTCGTAAATACATACATATTATACATAGAAAACACCCAGACTCCGAAACAAATATTTGTGAATCACACAAATAATATTTGGTCCGACCCGTGAATCGAACCCGAGACCTCATATATATATATATATATATATATATATATATAAATATGATTACTTTTACTGACACTTTATTTTTACCTGGGTATTTCCTGAGTGTGATAACTCTGTGTGATCGTGAGTCAAAACTCACTGCTGTTGATCCTGTTGTACTTAAGTTACAGTAATGTGCTTAGCGCCGGTAATAGTCGCATATAAATTAATTTACTTGTTTTTTACTTTCCCTAAAACTATAATACTTACTTCGCTTTCTTAACGATACAGTCTTTTAGTCCTGTGCCCGAAATATCTTGAAACTTCAAAGTCAACCCTGCAGTGCTTGCATCTAAACTCTTTATGAATATTGGATCAAGAGATTCAATCCCAAATTCTTTTTGACCAAGTGCTAGAATAGGAAGAGCATTTTGTGTGGCTTCCTTTAGGCATTTATTGTCACCTCCTTTGCATTTCTTAATAAAAGGTGCTGTCGAACGAGTAAATTGTTAACTTATGAAAAATATATAATGTATGTTACTCAACTCAGCTTCTCTTAGTACTTGATTTCCATACCATAGGAACTTGATCTGAATGGATCCATGCATTCAACTTAATAAAATTATTATTTCCTACACATAAGATTTCATGTAGCAGGAACTAGTTGTCCCAAAATATATTAATTACACTTTGTAATAGTTTTTTATTTATTATATATATAAGTTTTACCCAGTATCTAAGTCCGTGTGGTGACGGATTAAGAATACAGAGTGTCACCACCCCTATTCATCCCACGTGGGTGTCGTAAAAGGCGACTAAGGGATAAACTACGCAAGACAACATCAATGCAAAGAGAAGGAAAACTTGAAACCAACCCTATACCAACCCGTCTGGCCAGCGTGGTATAGTATGCCAATACCTCCTTTTCAAGGAGAGGCCTATGTCCAGCAGTGGACTGTTAAAGGCTGTTGATGATATAAGTTTCATTTTAGTGATTTTATTCTTAGATAGATCACCGTTGCATCCTAAAACTGAACATAACAATCTAAAGTAAACATTACATCCATATTACGATTCTATAAAAATAAAATAATAATATACATGTAACACACTACCCCATCTAGCTTCAAACTAAGCAGAGCTTGCACTATGAAAGCTAGATCGACTGATAGAATTCTTGTACTATATTTTTTTCATAATTATTATTACTTAATAATTTTGTAAGTACAGAAAACACCCAATCTCTGAAACAAATATCTATAGTTCATACAAAAAATTGGTCCGACCAAGGATTTGAACCCGAGTCCAAAGCAGAACAATCGCATTCACTATCACTGAGCTACCGAGGAGTCAAATATAGGTACTTGTTCTTTTTAAAGGTGTAATTTACTTTTTTTTTGTTTATTGGAATATATATTGAATAAAATAAGTATTAAAGAACATTTTTTTATAGTTTTGATTTGACTGATTACAAATAACGTATTAATTACGGAATTAACTCATCAATTTGTTCAAAGTATTATGCATGAATCGATTTAGTTTATAGTTCATAAATTTACTACGGTGTACCTCAAGTAATATTGCTATATTAGTGACAATTCAATTAATAATTCAATACGTACCTGATGAACTATTCGCTGAGTAAATAAAAATCACTAAATATAAAAAACTCCTCATTTCAAAGTCTTATGACACTCACGACTGTTTGATACCACTTATTTCAGAGCCAGTAACATAATATCACAAAACTTCTACGTATATATGACAGTGGATTCTATCTTCTAATGTGCAAAAATATAAAACAAGTTTATTTTTTAGATCAGGTTCTTTACATATATGGATTAGTTGTCACGGAAATATATGCTGAATTTTTAAGATCCTTAAGGTGCTTGCCAAAGGCGTAAAATCTTTTTCTTTTTTGAAGACATCGTTTGATTAATTTGTTTCGGCTTGAATAAATTATCTATTTCCGAAAAATGGTCCATTATGAGAAAGAATGTGAGACGCCTAAACAAATTTGAAATATGAACGCTGAGATGAATATGTAGTGTGACTCGAATAAACAAGAGCAGGTATGGGTATATACGAGGAAGTCTAAATGTAGTACAACTGGATGAAAACTTGAGAAGTAATAGATTATCATGGTATGGACGTGTTAAGCGGAGGCATGATGAAAATATGGCAAATAAACTTAGTTATGAGAATTTCAAGAATTTTAAAAGAATGAAAGTTTAGAACAGATTGCGCTGACCCCAAATAAAGTTGGAATAAGTGAAAGCCGCTGATAAAAATGCCATGAGACAAATCGTTTCAATTTTTTTTAAAGTTCTTCGACCAACCACTAGGCGTGTAACGTTTTAAGTAAACGACAAATATCGTTCAAGATAGCGATTTCTTTATAAGTAGGTATAGGAGTTTCTTTTGTTACTCGACAAGAGCGTCATTTTAAGGCGTCTAATAATATCAATCAGGTAAAATTGAATAGAGTACTGGAATTCTATTTCTATGCAATAACTATTAAATGAACCCGAACCCAGCAGAGGGACGTTAAGATTTGTTGATGATGATGATGGTGAACTATTAATTACTAACTAACTAACTCATGTTTAGCTCTGCATCGCCCTAAGGTCGACTGGCAGAAAATGCCTACGGCATTAAGTCCGCCTTTGTACACCTGTACATAAAGAATAAATAAATAAATAAATAACTCTTAGTTACTATTGGCGAAATCATAAAACACGGCAATCGTTTTCATATTAACTCCTTTATGTAACTGAACTGATATAGGGTTCATTTTAGCTTTGTACTGTTGTACTTTGCGCTTAGCATATTATGCCTATACCTTTTTCCTGTCGTAGGTAAACAATAATGTCAATTAAATTATATATTTATTTTAATGGGAACTGGAAATATTAAGAAGGTCGACAAATATAGAGGTAGAGACGCGGGTAAGCCAAGAAGGCGCAGACAGTACCTGGATGGCTGAACATTAGAGGCATGATAAGCGTCTCCGTAATTCGGAGGTCACGTTAATCAGTCGGTCCCGGTTGTTATCATAGGATGGAGTTGGAGGTCTTCAGATGACCCAATAACATCCAACGGCTAGATTAGGTAGGGACAACGTTGTTTTTTAGTCCGCAGCCCGCATCTTGGCCAGTGTGAGGACTATATATAGCCTTAACCATTTCCTGAAAGGAGACCGGAACCCAGCAGTGAAGCGTTATAGGTTGTTGATGATTATTGATGACGATAAATATGATATTTTTAGTATATTTTAAAACACCATGTGTGTAAATATTGTATGATAATATAAATAATACAATTTCAAAGTACAAGACGCAAAATAGGTTTCCAACTTCAACCTGCGACGAAGGAAATTCATTGGTTCTTGACTGAAGTATTGTAGCTCAAATATATATGAAAACACGAGCTGATGCCCGCGGCTCCGCTGGCGCCCTAGGAGAATGAAAAATAGATAGTAGCCGATTCTCAGAATTACTGAATATGCATAAAAAATCATAGGAATTGGTCAAGCCGTTTCGGAGGAGTATGGGAACGAACATTGTGACACGAGAATTTTATATATAAGACTAGCTGATGCCCGCGGCTCCGCTCGCGTTTTAGAGGTATGAAAAATAGATGTTGGCCGATTCTCAGACCTACCCGACATGTACACAAAATTTTATACAAATCGGTCCAGCCGTTTCGGAGAAGTATGGGAACGAACATTGTGATACGAGATTTTTATATATAAGATTATATAAAAATATTTAATAAAGGTAATACAAAATAATATATTAATCAATTAATTCCTAATCTCTCAATATTAGTCAAACATCAGTGACGTTAATATTTTATACCACTGATTTAAACATAACTAGAAGAGCCGGTTATGGAGTTCTTAATGTATTAATTGAGCGTTTGCATATTTATTTAGCAATATACAAGAAATGATAATTATAGACATATTTAATATGCAAGAAACTGTAAGGATTGTTTAGGTAGTTTTTAACAAAGAGTATACCAAATTGCGGAAGTTGCGTCAACCATGCTTTCCGCATTTTGTAAATATGCTGTCTACGATTGAATGTGTAACTACGGGGCCAACCAATTACTGTTTGAGATATTTAAAGTAAGTTCTATGCTGTGAATCCATCCTATTTACTTATAAAATCAGATAAAATCCCACAGATTTCTATTTTAAATTTCTATTTTAATGTTACTGACCATGAAAGTTTAAAACAATTTAATAAAAGTGGGTTAAAGAAAACAAATAGTACAATTCCTTATTATCATTTTCGGGGTTCTTTTTTGTCAATTGAGAACAGCAAGTACATTACTTTTTTATTTGAATGCTCTTATATTTTGTAAAATGCTAGAAGTGAGACGAAAGTCAGATTAATGGGACACTGCATGGGCCTCTTATTTTTAAAGGAGTTTTAGCCCATTACACCATGCTGGCCAGACACATTAATGAACCGATTTGCATTTGTAACCCGAGTTTGAATTGTTCTTTATTTTGGTTGATCAGTCGGTTAGTTTAAACCTTCTGGAGTCTCTTATAACTTTAACGTCTTCATAGGAGCATAATTTTTGTGTTTAGAGACATAACATGAAACGTTGTTTCTACAATTTAAACAAGTCTCTGTTTTGTTGGTTTATTCTCAGAGGAGTTCCATGATATATCGATTTTTTTCATTAGATCCTAATTATAAGACTGCCTTTTTGCTCTAATGATTAGTATATGCGGCTGCTGATCAAGAGGTCTTGGTTTCGATTCCCGGGTCGGACCAAATGTTTGTGTGATCCACAAATATTTGTTTCGGAGTCTGGGTGTTTTCTATGTATAATATGTATGTATGTACAAAAAAAGGTATGTTTAAGTTACTCTACCCTGCCTGATGGAAAGCAGGAGCAGAATCCAAGAGTGGAGGAAACCACACACCAATGCTGCGGATTCAGACAGTAAAATATGGCGGCCCACATTATGGCGGCTTAGTGAGATGCTTTTTCACGCCCCGTCCAAAGGACCCGGGATCATAGTGGGAAGGATACCATTTTTTGACAGGGTGAAAAATCATTTGGGGTCTACTGCTTCTGTGGGATTTAGGAAGTAGGGTTATGTGGTGTTTCCAATAAAAGCTTACCCAACAGCCAACCTTTGGTGCTTTGCTTTTGAAGTACTCAGTCCATATGGTTTTTGGTCAAGAATCGACGCATGACGTCTTAGTATGCTCTATCCAGTAGAAAAAATACTTCTCCAATAATACCTGGGATCTGGTAGCACCATAACGTGATTTGGTCATTTCCATCTCAATTTTTTGAGATTGGGATGGAAGTGGCCTGCCTCTGGTAAAGGAAATAACTGCGGGTATTTATTGATGAAGTTTAGCAAAAAAATCTAATGTTATAATGTATTTTACTGCAAGATGTATTACACTCAATTAAAAACGTTAGTGATATTATATGTTTTAATATTAGAAAAGACACGGTAAGACCAATACCTTTATTATAAATCACCGTGGAACATATTTAAATTAATACCAAACATTAGTATTTTATAAAGGTTTATTTACCCACCCTTTTAAACATATTTATATAGTATAAATATTTTGAACTATAAATGGTGTTTAAAAAGTATCTTCTCAATCTAAAACTAAATCTTCCAAAGGAACTATTTCTAAAAAGTTTTGAATTCTTCTCACAACTTTGCCAACTACAGCTTTGATAACGGGTTGTCCAATTTCTAGAATGACGTCATTCCCATTATTTGCAATAAGTTCATTTGCTGTTTGACCTGAAAATTCATTGACATATAGGTCATAACTATTATGTATGAGTAACATTTACAAAATGATTTTGTTACGTTATGATCTTGAGTTAAATACTCAAGGCCTTTTAGTCAATATTTAATACAAAATTAGTACTTACGTAAAAGTTCACTATCGGGGAACAAATTTTCAAAATTGACATCTGATTTATCATTCAACGCAAAGGTGTGTCTCCAAGATTTTACCCTCCAGTGCTTTTTACCGTCTTTACCATCTTCTTCAGTCACATCTGCTTCTACGTTAATTAATATTTTTCCTGAAAATCAATGTATTCTCACAAAACTATTTTTTAGTGTATTTAGTAGTATTTAAATAAGTTCTTGTACCAAGGTTTAATGTTATAGATGAGAATATTTAAATAATATGTCTATAAACTACATATAAATTATATACAGAAAACGTAAAACAATTGCAACATTGTTATGAATTTGAATATTTATTTGAAGCTAAATCATTCAACAAAAGCTTAAGTCGAATGTTTATTCATTTAAGCCGAACCTAAGAATTCCGGAACTGTTTCCAGACTGGGGAATTAGTTGACTGCAGTTGTATAGTTATCTACCCCTAGTAAGACTTTAGATAGATTTAGACTTCAAGGAAGAGGTATTCAACTAGTAGGATTAGAAGAGGAAGTGGCGAGGATATTATAGAGTAAAAGACCGCGGAGATAAATGGCTACCCCATCACCTCTTCTTGTATCCAGTCGATTGCTACTAATGAGTACGAAGCCAGTGAGAGGATAAGAGGTGAAAGTTAAGTGTGACTTAAGCCAAGTTTCCGTAGTCGAGATGGCTGGATGGATGGATGGATGGATGATGATGATGATGATAACCTCACCGTCATTTGCGATTAATAAAATCTAATAAACGCACTGTTCATTTACATAAATGTATCTATTAGTTTATTTCTAATTTTGTATATGCTTCTAAAATATACTCACTAATAACTACGTGTAAAGCATCATTGCCTTTAATAGGTATAACGAATAACTTGCCATCCATGTCGTATTTTCCTTCTAAATTACATGTGCACAATAGTTCGACGGCCAATAGCGACTTTTGAATGTCTCTCCTAGAATAAGTGTATACAACTTTAATTATACGAATACATAATAAACTATAATTATCAAGCAAACTTAAAACTTTTTAGTAGCAAGTATTTCACACTTTTTTAAAATAGTATAATTTAGCAATACAAATTCTAGTTTTTGCAGTACAATAGTTAGGTTTAATTAATATCATTATCATTTTACAAAAAAAAAATTTTTTTTGTAAAATGTTAAATCTTAAATCACAGAACTGATTTTATAATTTTTGATTCAATGAAAAGATAAATAATATCAGCGAGACGCAGTCATTGGTAAAAGCTGATGTAATCTAAATTTTATTGTAATATTTAAACGAGGACTTTAATTAAAATGAGGAAAATGATTTCATTTTTCCGGGCCTCAAGGTTGTCTACTTCTAATGACATTTTACTGCAAAATGTTGTTCTAAACAAAAATTAAACTATTATTAAAAAGTTTAAAAGACTTTGAAAAGGAGTGTTAAAATTATAGGAACATTATACGTGTGTTTTTCTTCACTGCCAAAACGTATTGTGGTTGCCTTTCTGTTATTAATTTAGTGCATTTTCAACAGTTTTTCGCTCCATTGAGTACATTACTGTACTACTTTCATTGTATGATAGTTTTTAGTACTTAATACACTGCGATCAGTGTAACAACCCTCTGAAAGCCAGAGAAAGCATATGGCGTAAAAGGTTTCCTCTCTCCAATTTCGTCCCCTTAGAATAAAAACTACGTCCAGGAGATAAACTTCCCTGGCCAACCTGGCCAACCAAACGCAATAGGAGAAGAAGAAGTAATACAATAACGTTTTAGGTATATTCAGCATGTTATTGTAATGTTACATTTGATTATATTTTGTGAAAATGTTTACTCACGATAACTTCTTAGATTCGCAATTTCTTAAACCTGTTAAAACAGCGTCAGAAATTATTAATTGTAGGTTAGAAGTCGTGGCGTTTACATGTTTCAAATTCAAAGGATCCAATTTTTGCACATTTAAGTCAGGAATTCCATCGGCGAATAATGGGATAGTAGTTTTCATTGTTTCCGTCAAACATTTTGTATCGTCATGTTTACATTTTGTAATAAAAGGAGCTGAAAAGTTGTAAAATATAAAAGTTTTACATGTTACTGTGTAGATAATTATAAAAGCTTATTATGGTTTCGTCGTTTTTCTGTCACTAGGTGTCCGTTCGAATTTAGTACATTTTTGATGATGACCGACGGAAGCGCTACGAGATACGGATGGGCCTTAATGTGCTAAGTATGGTCAATATCGGACCAAATGTTTGTGTGATCCGCAAATATATGTTTCGGGAGTTTGGGTGTTTTGTATAAAAAATATTTATATATAGAAATAAAAGTATGTGTGGGTATCAGTTGTCTAGTACCCATAATACAAGCTCTGTTTAGATTTAGACTTATACTAGATGGCGTTGTGTGTAAGATGTCCGAAATATTTATTTGTTTATTTATTATTTATTGGATAATGCAAAGACTGAATGGATTGGGGTAACTTAGCAACGTGTTAAACTAATGGTCAAGGTCTTAGCCAGAAAACTTTATAAGCTACAAGAATTAATTAAAGTTAATTATATATTATTAACAAGCACATCTTACCTAAACTTCCATGAGCTAGACAGGTGTAATAAGAAAATAAAAACATAAGGTACCACATTTTAAAATTGTCAACTTTTGTAATAACTGACTGCAAACAGTAATTGTTATATATGAAGTAAAATTTGTGTGGCTACGGTTATATATTAATCCAAAGCACGCACACCATCTAAGGATCAACTTCAAAATTAAGAAATAACATAAAATTTAAACATACCGCGAGCTTTTCTGAAGTATACCAAACACATGATACTCTACCAATATTGATACTAGTAGTGCTAATGATGAACTTTAAAGGAAAACTAAAACGGCTTAGATAACTTTGTTAGTTCAGGAGTTGTAGAGGCCTAACTTGTGAAATACGCGTATTAATACATACTTCTTACAAAAAATAACAAAATAATAATTAAATAACAAGATGATGGACACGATTTTAATTCCACTTGGGTATGTATATGCCTACGGAACCCTCTTTTATGCGAGGCCTAACAATACCTGCCCATTTTTTTTTACTAAAACAATAGTAAAAACGGTATTCCTAATAGCACCCCGGAGTTTGGAAGTTTGGCGGTGATTCATGCACGTGCCAATATAATCTTCAGCAAAGTGTTGTGCATGAGCCCACAAAGGTTTCTTAGTTTTTTTTAACAATAGCCGTGGGTTACATCGCGGGGCACAGCTAGCTAACGATATAACTTACATCTTCTTTTAATTTAATATTACTTTATTTTAGGGCTATTTCTTTAGAAAAGCCCACGTATTGGGGAAACTTTTATTAATCTAGATTTTGAAAGTAAACCTTTATTTTATTTTGATAATAATATGTATTTAGGAGTAACTACTGTAAAACATTATCCAATTTCAAACTAATTCTTGTAAATACATAATATACGGTAATTGTCGTCACGACATACATTAAGATAATTGTAAGTTATGAGACATTGTAAGAACACATTGCCCCTAGCATATTCGATAATGATAGAATAGAATAGAATAGAATAGAATAAAGGTTTATTGGTTTCAGTATTACAGATTTGTAAAAAAATACACAAAAACTATAATACTGAAAGCAAAAAAATCCAAGCGTCAGCTAATGTTTAGATTTCACATGGATTACCAAGCGCTGGTTTTCAGCTTAAACCTTTGACTCCCGTTGTCCCCAAATGTAACTTATTTTAAAATAATATAAAATTCTTTCATGATCATACATCACAAAAGGTATTAATAAAATGATAATGAGTATGTTTTCGACACCCACTGAAAGTAGATTTCAGATATGGAAAGTTCATCCAACAAGTACAGGACTAATGAGATTGTAAAATGAGTCTAGTATATTGTTTTTGGATTACCCTACCTATCTACTAATAGTATTAAGTACCTTAACTTCAGAGTAGAACTATATTGAAATTAAAAAATGATTTTCAATTCGAACAAACTTATAGCTTGTTAAAACGCTTTTTTTATGGTTTACGTGTGGAAATCCCCTCGGAACGTCACCCCGCCGGGATTGTCGTCGGGGCGGTGTGTCGGACTCGAACCGACTAAAAACACACGGTGTGATCTCTTTGCGCCTGTACTTTTGAGGACTCCAGGGTGCTATCTCCTTCTGTAAGGTTCAATAATCCTAAGGTTGCCTGGTATAAATTGCTCTTAGAAATAAGGCCATTTAAATATAAACTTTTATGTACACATAAAAGTTTATATTTAAATGTACACATAAAAGTTTATATTTAAAATACATAAAAGTTTATACTCTATAATACTGGGTCCAAATAAAAAAAAATATCTATCTATCTGATCCCAACTCTCATCATGCATGCATCATGAAACTCATTGATTTATAATCAGTGATATATTTATTGAGTGATTTTTTTAACAGTGTTTTTGCAACTAACACACTTTGAGTTTATAGTAAGTATTAATAAATAGAAAATAAAAAGGTCCCTAATTCTGCTACACAATTTTTGCATTTTCTGAGAAGATTTACTATGGTAATATTTATATATTTTTACACCATCAGAAAGTAGAGATTTCATTGAACAGAAAGCACCCAAATTTTTTGAAAAAAGTTGATATTTTGACGGGTGAATTTTCGATTGAAAATCAGGGTACTTTTTCGATATAAGGTCAAAATAAGGTGGAAAAAAATATATTTCAAATGACATAAATTACAGTGTATTTGGGATATAAAAAGGTGAGTTTTCAATAAATTTCGTAAAAAAATAATTTTATTTGTAAAAGAAATAAAAAACCAAAAACTTGGTTTTCTAATTTTTTCACATAAAATTTGAGATTATGTGAAAAAAGTATAAAAGCAAAAGTTGTAGATCTTTTTATTACCTACAACTTTGCCATGTAACTTTTTTCCATGGGACTTGTAGTTTTGCTGGAAATCGAGATAAACCGTTTTTTACCCTTAAAACCTCCCATCCTTCCCCTACCCGACCTCAGATCGCCCGTAAAATAATTTTCCTTTCATTTTTATAATATTCTCCTCCTTTTCCAAAGGGTTTCATACTACTATAATTTATTTTGTTTTCAAAAATTTTCGACCCTGGTCTATAAAGAGTAATTTTGTTTCCTTATTCAATAGTATCATCATCATCATCAACAGCCTTCAACAGTCCACTGCTGGACATAGGCCTCTCCTTTGAAAGGAGGTTAGTTAGTTCAATAGTATAACACGTTTTTTTTTATATCTCTGTACTGTTTGATCCTGCGTCGTGAGTGAACTTAATTTTTTTATTATTAAATGTCTTATTTAGTTTTTTAAATGCTGCTTACTGTGATGCACCGGAGTTGAAATAAGTGCTGTTTTAATAATATCTAATATATAATAATCTACAAATAATCAGTAAGTTATAAAGGCAAGGCCAATCCGACTTACAGGTTCCATTCTTGGCCGTAGTTGTTGATCTTAGTAGTTGTGTTTTCCTTTCCCACATCTATCTTACCTAGTAGTAATATAGGCATAAATCACCTTCACTCCTTACTTGTTGGTCTAGTGGTTAGCGTATGCGGCTCCTGATCAAGAGGTCTCGGGTTCGATTCCCGGGTCAAACCAAATATGTGTGATCCACAGATATTACTTCGGAGTCTGGGTGTTTTTCTATATATAATATGTATTTATTTACAAAAAAAAGTTTGTTTATGTATTAATATCAGTTGTTTAGTACCCATAATACAAGCTCTGCTTAGTTTGGGACTAGATGGCGTTGTGTGTAAGATGTCTGAAATATTTATTATTTATTAATATTCATTCTAAACAATTTAACAATTTGCAACTACAAATAAATTCATATAAAATCACTTCCGACGAAGTATTGGAATGTATGATTCACACTTGTTTACGTGTTATATTCGTCTAGTTCTCGAATGAACGGAGCATTCCACTCTATCGAGTATTGTGTTTGCAATTTTATTTCAAATATTTCTTTTCCCATTAGCTGTAATTTATAAAGTCTCACATACAACGGTAAGTCGAGGACGGATGGACGGTAGAACGGACATAACAAAACAATAGGGGTTCCGAGTCACGTACTACGAAACCGTAAAAGTGAAGAAGTTTTTTATTTCCGCACATAGAACAAGAAAAGGTCTCTCCCGATATTCTTATCCTAAAGAACAACTCCTCCTGTGCTACTCGAATATAACGGCTTTTGAGCGACCTTATGAGGACCTCCACTGACGTTGCATTTTCTGGTACATAATTATAAACAAACGCAAAGGAAATACTAATCACAAAATTAGGAAATTTATTTCGCCACTTTTTTACTAATTTCAAGTCGAATTTCATGTTTAATATAGTTAATGTGTAGTTAACTTTATTTTAATATTTAAGCCTACAAAAGTGACTTTACTATGTCTGATGGAAAGCATGAGTAGAATCCAGGAGCGGGAATCACCATCCTCATTGAGAGTGCAGACAATGCAGGATGATGACTCAAAAACATCATGGTAGCCTAGTGAGATGTTTCTGCATTATTCTCCCGTCCTTCGGAGACTGGAAGAGTCATGCAGAATGATTGAATTGAGACCGTAGTCTCACACTCATTAACGAAATACAACAGCACGAATGCTATCATTTTTAGGTTGGTCTTCGGTGTGAGATTAGTACTGCTAGTTGGTTGAGGTGACGAAATCAGCGTGTCTCTACTCCCTCTGTTTAGTAGTTAATAATGTGTTTATCGTTTAAATGTTGAAAAAATAAAAGTAATTAAGTTGTAAATCAAAAAGCACGTTTTTAATGACCTCATATACTAATAGTTACATAAATGTGTAAAAAATACTTAGTGATACGCAAAAGTAAACAGCTCTTTAAGTTCTCTTTATTTTTAGACTCATTTAAAAATTATTTTTTAAAATCTAAAAGTAAATCTTTCAAAGGTACTGTTCCTAAAAAGTTTTTTATGGCTTTCACTACCTTTACGACTATAGCTGCGACGACAGGTGGTCCGATTTCTAGGATAACGTCATTACCATTATTTTGAATGAGTTCAGTCACAGTTTGACCTGAAAAATAAATAAGATATACGTTACAATGATGTAATCATACGCTATTTGAGCAACAGCGGTCAGTCTGGAGGGAGACCAATCAACTAGCATGAGATATTATAGTGTACAATCGTGTAATCGCAAACACACAATCGCAAACACCACCACTTTAGACAAAAGACACTCCACTGCTTCCCTCTAGGTTTTGTCCAATAACCGGTCCTGGACGGCCCGTATCCAGCTGCTTTCCACGACTCACCAGGTCATGTACCATCTTATACTCTCTGTTTCCTCTTTCTTAGAATTCTATAAAACGGTTTTTCAACAAGACCAGCAAGAGATGAGCCCAAAACCGATGTGTTAAATTGCTCTCCGTTACAAAGTTACAATACGTGTAAAAGGGACATTTAACAATAGTTTATGATCCCTTATTAAAACTTATGACCTGGTAATTCTGTAAGTCTATTATATCATTAAAAACAAAACGTGACATTGATCAAAACTATATACGTACGTAGTATTTTGTTGTCCTTGAACAAGTTATCAAATTTGAGGTCTGATTTGTCGTGCAACGAGAATTTGTGTCTCCAGGATTTTACCTTCCAGTGTATAATACCATCCTTATCATCTTTGTCTAAGTCTACTTCTACGCTAATCAATATTTTCCCTGGAAGGAAATATTTACTATGAAAACCTTTATTTCATCTGTGTTTTTGGGGTTGACTTCAAGTTTGACCAGTTTTACTTGAATATCAGTTTTTCTTGAATTGAATTCTTGAATATCAGTGAACGGAATTCGAAGGTAGAAAATCTATATGTTACTATGGTTATGATTAAATATATATAGCCTAGCAATACATTATATGATTATATATGCTTACTTATGGTATGAATACCATTGTACAATCTATAATTCTCAAATTCCAGTTAAACGTGTTAAAATAAAGTAATGTGTGTGTGTTATGTTCTGTGACTACAAAAACATTTCATTTTTTTTTTCATAAATTTTACTTTATCAAATGCAAAGCGCACGTAATATCAGTCTAGTACCCATAATACATGCTCTGCTTAGTTTGGGACTAGATTGCGTTGTTTCTAAGAAAGATTAATTATTTCACATCAAATGTTAATGTTTTGTTGTAATTACTCTATTGTTTGAATGAAATACTATGTTATTTTGAGTTTTTTCTAAACATAACAATTTTGCAGTTTGTGCTTGTTTTCTTCATGAAAAAAAAAAAAAACTTACTAATAACTGCGTGTACACCTCCATTGCCTTTAATAGGAACAATGAACAACTTTCCATCCATCTCGTATTTCCCTTCCAAATTAGCAGTGCATAATAGTTGAATAAATAATTGCGGCTTTTCAAGATCTAGCCTGAAATAAATAAATAATTTTAAATTAAACAATGATTATAGATTATATTATAAACAGTACGATGAAGGCAAACCTAATAATAATAATAAATTAAGTTTTTCAGATAAGAGTGCAGTGTTAGAGTATATTTTTTTATTTCTTAACCTACCTCCTGAGACCCTGAGTATTCAAATGATGTCACAAACTTCCGCAAAAATCAGCTCTTATCTATCAACACAAATTTAAACTTGGCGTGGCTTAAGATGAAGATTAGAAGTGAAAAAAAATAAAAAAATTATATTATCGATTTTTTTATAGTTTTTACATAATATAATTACTAGACGTACACAACCAAAGATTCTTTAAATAAAATATGTATTACTATTAGAAAGTTACATTTCAGACTGTTGAGCTTAGTAATTTATACTTATTTTCGTGATAACAAGCTGTCAGATATTTTTTGTTTTAATAAAATCTAATTAATAAAGGTAAAATATTATCACAGAATAAAAAAATATTGAAATAGTTTATGAATATGACCGGAATAAAAATCTATTGAAATAACGACGAGTGACTACACGAATATCATACGAATACACAAAATCAATCGGGGAAGGAGGATATTATCAACTTTTTTTTAAGTCACTACTTATTATATTTTGTATACATAATATTCTGAAAAATGTAGTCCTGAGTCCCTTAAGGCTATGGGAGTATTATGCAGTGTTACTATTTACTTTGTAGTTTATCTTAGCAACTACAAACTACTGCCAAATTTTCACTAAAATACTAATTTATAAGCATAATTTTTGAAAATGCCTTCGATGATAATATTAACTTCATTAAAATGCGGATAATATAATACGTTTGAATTCACACGCCAAGGTCACCGCCTTTTATTCACCTTCAGCTTCAGAACATTCACAACAAACTTACAATGAGGACTCAGTCATTATATAACACATTTTAAATTTTTTGCTTATAATTCGGTTTCAGTCTTTAAATATAACATTTATACCTTAAGCATATTTATAGTATTTTATTAATTGTGAAAAGTAATACTCACGATAAATTCTTAGCATCGCAATTTCTTAATCCTGTTAGAACCGCATCAGAAATGATAAACTTTAAATTAGAACTTGTTGCGTCTATATGCTTTAAACTCAAAGAATCAAGTTTTTGTACCTTTAAGTCTGGAATACCATCAGCAAATAATGGAATAGTGGTTCTCGCTGCTTCAATCAAACATTTTGTATCGTCATGTTTACATATTGTGATAAAAGGCACTGAAACAATTATAAAGTATATTCCTGAGTAGAAAATGAAAACCAATAAAAAAAATCTTCAACAACACATAACATCGCACTAGCTTAGGTCTTAGTCTTAGGCACGGCTTAGGTTTCCTATCAGGAGATGCTAAAGTTACACGTCCCCACCCTACCACCATGTTATACCTACGTAGTCTCGCCGTTGGATATTTTTAAGCCAGCCGATGGTCTCCAACTAAGCTTCACGACTGTTATCCTACGATAACAACCGCGACCGACTGCTTATCGTGACCCCCGAATCACGGCAACTTTCATGGTATCATGCCACTAACGCTCACTCATACAGGTAGTAACTTTGCCGTCGTTGCAGCTACCTGGGGCTGGTCAGGTATCATCCTCCTAGCCATTATTCCCAGGTTAATTTGGGGTCGGCAACTAGTTCAACCGGTTTTACCTGACTTCAGTTTTCCCACGGAGCGAGTGGCATCGGACCCTCGCAACCCTAAGGGAGAACTGAAATTCGAAGACTGAACTAGTTGTCAGTATATTTGAGTGACTGACTTCCCAATAACAATTGCCATAGATGTTCATGACAACCGGGATAGTCGGCTTTACGTGCTCTCCGAGGCACGGGCGTGAATCACTGCCAAACTTCCAAACTCCGGGCAGCTATTAGAATTTCCTAAGAAAATCATCCAAAACACTTTTTGACCTATGAGAACCAATAATAATTTAAATGAAGTTAAATCAGTGAATACTGTATATATATATATATATATATATATATATGTACTATATATGTATAATCTATGAAATTTGAACTGATACTATTTGACAGGCAAATGGTTCAGTTCAGTTCAAGCTTACTATATATAGCAAGTAAATCATATCCAGAGATACCAACCATTATCTTCAAAGTTAATCAGATACAAATAATAAACACGTCTTACCTAAACTTGAATTCACTAAACAAGCATAAAAAGAACACAGAAATATTAAACACCACATTTCGATTGAAGCAAATTATGTAATGAACGGTGGAGCATCTTTTACTTAATGAAACTAAATTCGTATTTTCGCTGTTATATAGTAATCCAAAGCGTACTCTGCACAAAAGGGCAAGATCAAAATATAAATTTCAAACAATATTTTAATTTACTACTGATTATTTATATTTTCCTGAATAATAAAAAATGACCCCTATTTAAAAGGAACCTTCAAACAAACTCTAAATCAAGCTGGGTACCTACACACCTTTACCGGAATGAAGTTTTTACGTAGGTATGACGTAGGAATTTCTAAATAGTAGAAGATCCGACCCTACAAGGATCTTCACCGAGCTGATAATAGAATGGAAAATAATTTTTATAACAAACATAACAAATTAAGTATATTAGAAAATATGTTAAGAATGGGTTGCCTAAAAAAATTCTGGACAATCCTCTTAATTATTAAAAAAAAGATTTTTAATTAAATGTTGCAACATCAAGATAATAATAATAATTAATTTATATTAAAGTATCGGTCACCCATCACACATGTATAGGGTTGTCTGCAAAAAACTTGGTCCTGATAGGGGTTTGCAAATTTTAAATATTTAAATACTACGAGTACTTACATATACGTTATATGTACAGATAGACTGACTACTCTTTTTTTTATGTTAGCTGAAAAAATAACTGCACTGCCTGATGGAAATCATGAACAGAATCCAGGAGTGGCGGTCACAGTCCACAATGTCATTGGGGATATTTCAACATGACAACCTACACTATGGCGGCCATGAAATAATAGCTTAAATTATAATAAAGCTTTAAATAATAGCATAATTTAGTTTGGGAAATCAGTCAATGAAGATGGCAGATCCGTGCCATGTACTGACTATTACCAGGACGGAAGAACCCTTGAATCGTTTAGCGTTTGATTTCACATCATGTCTTATCCTCTAGTAGAATTACTATACTGTCTTTTAAAACAAATTTAGCACTGTGTTTTTCAGTAAATATTCATTTCATTCTCTTCAAAAGGAATTGTTTTCCTTTTTTGACGTGCCTATTGGTCTAATAGTGATTAGTACTCATGACAGTTAAGCCAGAGGTTAGAACCAAAGACAATTACCTCTACAAGGACATCTACCGAGGAAACATTGAACTACGAAGATAACATGTAACGATCTATACGGAGTACCTACCTACTAATCCTGAATCGCGAAAGTGAAATTCTCTCGCCGATTAGCATATATACAACATCCCAACATCCACTGTTGGGCAGTGGCCAACCAGGCATGATCATGCCTGGTTGGATCACCTCGCCTGGTCGGAGGATCCTCCTTTTGTGTTGGAGGAACTCGATACCCGATCCTGCACAGTGGTGACCCCGACGTGATTGGAAGCAGCTTTCAAGGAAGCAGATCAGCATCGCCATCTTGTCCACTCCCACAGCAATGACCGTCATTCCAGTCTCAGCCAGCCAGCAACCTCGGCCTGGACTGAGAATCCACACGCAGGTAGCGTTCGCTCCAGCCTGGTACCCCTACGGCCTCAACAGCGTCTAGGCACAGCACACTGCATACACGGTTTACCTAAGCAGAGTATCTCTCTCCCGTCTACGCAGCAGCTAGCCACTACGCAGCAAACCGCCCTGACTCACTGGGAACTTCACCGCAGCACCGCGCACCGCAAGCGATTCCGACTCACTCACATCAGCGGACTTCAGCCCTGACTTACTGGGAATAGCGACATACAGTTCCGACTCATTGGAACTAGCAGCACTCAGTTCCGACTCACTGGAACTACTCACTCCTGGCGCTGGTAAGCTCCACAACAGAGCACAGACAACTAGCTAATCGTATCGTGTTAATAACTTTTTTTTTGTTTTTATATAAACAAAAGTCTATTTAATTTCCTAAATTCTAATAACATTACTGCAAAAAATGAGTATGGTTTTAGGAGCGGAAAAAATACTGAAGACACAATTTTAGATTTAACAAATACCATTGCTGTAAATACTAACAATAAACTGAAAAAAATAGGTATCTTTCTCGATCTTACAAAAGCATTTGACACTGTCTCTGTCCCACTCTTACTAAAGAAACTTGAACGAATTGGCATAAGGGGTCTGCCTCTCAAGCTTTTCACAAGTTACATAAGTAATCGTACTCAGAGCGTTACTATCGGTGATTATACAAGTGGTCTAGAGCATCTAAACTACGGCGTCCCTCAGGGTAGTGTCCTCGGACCTACCCTTTTTCTCATTTACATAAATGATCTCTGTAAGTTGTCCCTACCTAACGTTAAAATGATTACCTATGCGGATGATACGGTGTTGCTAATTAGTGGCAAGAGTTGGGAGGACACACGTTTCTTTGTGGTATCTGCTTTTCAAACCACTACGGATTGGCAAATTAGTGATTTATTCGCAGTAAACCTTGAAAAAACAAAAATTTTTATTTCGTTCTCTCCTAGAGTTGCATCACGGCCTCCCTCTTCTTCTGCCCTTGATGTTCACCTGTGTGCAGCTACTGCCAATAAAAATTGTAATTGTACTGGTATTTTAAGCGCACTGACTTCATTATATACGTTTCCCAACTAGGGAGCTTTATACCTTATGTAAAGTACCTACAATGAGACAATCCTTTTTGATTAACACTGTATTACGCAAACATGCTGAATTGACGTTTGATGCGGGATTCATTTCCCAAATATGAAGGTCAGACCGAGTGTGCCATATTAATTTTGCAAACCTAACCTTAAGCGTCAGTATTATTTTGTTGGCCCTGTTATATATAATCGGGTTAATAGAATATTAACTGTTTATCCCGTTACAAGTAGGTCTAATAAATTGGTTACAAATAAGTGGCTGTACACTTTGAACTACGGAGAGTTAGAAATCATGGCTAAACCACATGATTTTAGATAGATCTTGCAGAATTCCTCCAAATATACTCCACCTACATAGTATCATATACACATGCACGAACATACTCACGTACACACACACAAACACACGCTCACACATATATGCACATACACATATACAACTAGTACAGTATGTTTCTATACCATCTCTTATAAATTCTTTTTTATTATTTCATTTAGTGTAATTTGTATGCTTTGTTTAAAATATTTTACGTAACTCTGACGACCTCAGACCGGAGCAGGCGTAAATGGCTGCGACACAGTTTTTAACTTATGCAGCATTTTCGCATATATTGTTCTGTCCTGTTCTTGTGGATAAATAAATATTATTAAATAAAGATTATTATTTTAAATTTAGCCTGAATTTGATTCAGTTCGCCTTCAGGTTTGTGGAAGTTCTACATAATATTCATAATAAAAACTACGGAAAAACAAACAATAAATACATTTTTTGTTAATTGTTATAATAGGTCCTGACTGCATTTAGGGAAATCATGACTACGTTGAATTACTATTTATTGAAATAACACTTTTCTTGAAGTTCAACATCATTAATTAAGACATCCACATATTTCGCATTTCTACTATGTTCCAGAAGTCTAGTTTTATTATGTACTAGTTCACTATATAAATATTTATTGTGGCTTGTATTCATCAATAGGCATGGTCTTCAAGAATTTATTAGCATTATTTACAATTCTTCGAACGTTTGCTCTAAAGATAGGGTCTTGAACTTCAATGGCAACTTCTTTCCATCTAGTGTTGGCAAACTTAAGGACGATATCCGCTGGAAATAAATGTTTTATAAATTAAAATATAATAAAGACTGCCATACAGACTGAGAAATTATTATTATTTTGTAATGTTACATGTTCAGTGTCATGCTAACGTTAACACTGCAATATTAAATCTAGGGCTTTAAAGCTACAAACGTCCGTGAACTTTATCACATCCAAACCTGACCATAGAAGTATTCAGTTGAAAAGATATATATATTTATGCAATAACAAGGTTACAACGCGAGTCAATGGATCAACACAAGGCCAAACGCAATCCGCGTCGCCGAGCACTAGGCCAAAACCATGTAAAGTGTTGCCATTGATACGATAAGAAGAAGATGAACGCGGATAAAAAACATATAAACTTCGCTTCTGTATGACTGTTTTTAAATTTTCAATTGAAGTGTAGATAATTATAGATTAAATAATTTAGGTAGTAGAGGCACGCTGATTTCAGCTCGAATAGGTCGGCTCAACCGAGGTAGTCTACCTTCACACAGAAGATCTTCCTAATAATGACAGCATTCTTGCTGTCGTATTTCGTTGGTGAGTGTGAGACCGGAGGCGCAATCATTCTGTATTGCTGTCTGGAGGCCAGGAGAATGATGCAGAAACATCTGACTAGCCGACCATGGTATGGGTCACCATAATGCATTGCCTACGATAACAATGAGGATGGTCACCCTTACTCCTGGATTCCACTCGTGCTTTCCATCAAGCAGACTGAAGTCATTTGGGTAGATTTAAATATAAAAAATATGAAAAAAGATTCACTTAGTCCATACTTAAGATGTAAATTTCAATATACATTGGTCGAAAAAAAAAATGGGGTATGTGGCATAAATAAGTAAAGTAAAAAAAAAGAATTACTACGACACTAGAATGTCCTTTTAGTTAAAATATATACTTTATAATAGATACTATTCTTTTATTTTGACATAATTTTATTTATTAATTTTTCATTATTTTTGGCATAAAACTCCTTTAAAGCAAGATAAAAATTACCTAAATCCTGTCTGCCATTAAATAAGTTTCTGAAGTCATACGTAATCTTCTCCAAAGGTTCTCCCTTGACCTTAAAACTCTTAACACTTTTATAAATCTTCCCATCTCTAGTAATTGTTTTCAGCTCCAAATCTACACTTAACATATATTTATCTGAAAAAATAATGTAACGTTATCACATCAAAATCCAGGCATTATGCGTTTCCTTGGTTTTAGCCTAGTGACCATACCAAGTTGGCAAAACGGGTTTCAAGTATTTCAAGTATTCCTTCTCTTTGAAGTGATGTTGTCCTAAGTAGTTTGCTTCCTTAATAGCTGCAAATGACACCTACAGGGCAAATAAGAGTTTATTTATTTAAAATATTTTAAGTGTCATAACAGAACCATTATTCCAAATCGACAGTTATAAATATCAACAAACAGACGAGGTAACAGTTATAAATATCCACTGGTTTTGAGATACGATTAATAAGCTTAATGGCGCATGGTATAGGAGCAAATTGTGGCAAAAGCTTAGCTAAGGGCGTATGCACATGTGGTTATGGAACCATCATGGGCGCACAGCCGCAAAAGACACAAAGACAAAGAGTTAGACAATATGTGAACGGCTGTCTTTCGGGCGAAAAGGAGCTTTCGATCTCAAGCCAAAGAGTCTCCTGATTGATTTGAGGCCGCTCGTCGAGCCACAATGACTCATTTGTAGTTTGTCTGAAAAGTCCGCATGCTGGCCTTGCCCCCGTGGTGGCTCTTCAGTTGGTCATCGACGAGTGGGCAAGGCGTCAACACGAGACCCTTTTCTTTCCACTGACGCAAGATTGACCATGATGACAGACTAGGTTGGTTGGCACAGTTGGTTCAGAAAGTATCCGCACTTAGTCGCTGAGAGGAAATTGAGTCCCACCTATTACCACTGCAACTGCAGTGAGAACTCAGTTCAGCATATATTGGCCGTTTGCTCCGTACGTAGCGCCAGAAACTAACTGCAGTTATCGAAGGAGATCTCGAAGGAGTCTGCGAAATCTCCTTCCCTGGCCCTATTCGCCGCCGGAGAGTCGGATGACAGATGTGTTCTCACCTTGCCTCATGCCACCCTGAGTGTGGCCGTGGATGGACAGAACGAGTTTCTCCCTCTATTTGCTTTAAAGACCAGCCGCAAGAGGTGACATTCAAGTGTGCCATACTTTCTTTGTCTAACTGAGGAATTCACTCTCAATGTCTTAAGAACAGGTATTCCGGATGTCTTATTAGCAACAGTTTGTGGGCCTCTCCTGGTTTAGGTAAAGAGTGGCACATCATGTGGCTTTGATTGAATCAATTTCGACACACCACCTTGTCCCAAACTCCAAAATGGGGATCACCCAATCGCGGTTTGGGGCAAGTTTGGTGAGGGTTTCTAGACGTTTAAAAAAGGCTCATTGTCTGCTTTGAACGTCTTTTGGCTGCGATGATGATGATGACATACGGTGTTTGTATACTATATTACAATTTTTAATAATGTAGAATATAATATCAAAATACTAGATCAGGATCAGTAACCATAAGCGTAAGTCAAACTGCGGATGAAAGAATTTAATGTAAACTGATGGCAATTTTTAAATACATATTTATATCATTAATATACGTACCTACCTGCTTTAGAATTTACTTTTTCATTTTCTGGTCAAATTTTACCTTGTGTTGAATTAGTAATTGAGTAACAACAAATAAACTTGAAATAAAAATTATAAAAACATCTCAAATAATTATTAGCTCTTTTTTTATTTTAAGCTTTGAGGGTAAAATGAAATATGAATATTTCATCATTAACATAACTGTCATGTATAAATTTTTATTTATTATCCTATCTTTACGACTGACTTAAAACATTATGTTAAGTGTTCTATTAAGATATAACTTTATATTTGATTTTGATCGATACTAGTAGATACGGTCTAAATTGCTCCAAATCTCCACTCACCAAGTAATTATTTATTAAATACTAGCTGATGCCCGCGGCTCCGCTCGCGTTTTAGAGGTATCAAAAATAGATGTTGACCGATTCTCAGACCTACTGAATATGCATATAAAGTTTCATAAAGATCGGTCGAGCCGTTTCGGAGGAGTATGGCAACGAAAACTGTGACACGAGAATTTTATATATTAGATTACTTAATAAGCCTCAAAATGTAATTGCTTTTAGTAATTACTTATTTTCAAAAGTTATTGAAAGTATCGGTTACTATTAGAAAAAGAAACAAATCTTTTATACATACTTGTATCTAAAATAAAGTGACCGTTTCCTTCGATAGGAAATATTATCAGTTGACCTTTGATTTCATAGAGACCATGCATATTAAATTTTGGACAAACAAGATTGACACTTAATAAATCTTCATTTTTATCGACGAATCTGAAAAAGAAATCAAACAAAGAAAAAGTACTAGGAATATTCATTACATATTTTTTTAAAGTTATGCCTGATGAAATTATCTTAGTATTGTATCTCATTTATACAGGTTTTGTTAAAAAAAATTGTTCAAACGACGTATGGATGGAATGTTTTAAGACTACTATGATATAACTGAACTTCAGTGTTTTATACGGAGCAACTACCGTCAGATCTGCACAACCCACGTACTGGATAGGGAAGGCCTATGGAAAGACTTGCCGAACTTCCCAGAGACACAACTATGTACCAATAAAGATTGGTATTGCACTGGTTGCGAATTTCTTTGTTTTAATTTGTCACAGAACCGCTGAAGGGTCTTAATACACTAAAAAATGGTTATGAAACATATTTCTGTATTACTAACTTTGCGGTGTCGATTTCACAACGTTTGAATCCATGAACAGTAGTATTGATGAACTTATACTTCAATATAGATAAGTTGCCTTCAATAAGTTCTTGATATAAGGGATCCATTGTTGCGGCACCGATTTTTTCATATTATCATATTCAGGGGGTAAACCGCTTTGACAATATTCGTTAAACAAACATCATCGTCAGTCTTACATAGCTGTAACTTTATGGCTGTAAAATCATTAAAATATATTGATTAATAGATTATTAAATTCTTAGTCATTAACTCATACACAGTACATAACTCATTTGTAAAAGTAATTCATAATTCGTGTTTAAAACACAAAAAATGTATTTTGAACACAAAAACTATATAATACTAGCTGAATCCCGCGGTGTTACCCGCGATTATTAAAATTGCGACTATAATTTGAGATTTAAACTATCCTATCTCTCAAGTTAGATCGAACTGCACATGGTGTGCGAATTTTATTATAATCGGTTAAGTGGTTTAGAAGTCCATTGAGGACAAACATTGTGACACGAGATTTATATATATTAAGATAAACATTTGAACTCTCTGAATTCTCTATAAATATAGTTTTAGCGAATCATATACTTTCATATGGCGTTCAGATGCTATGCGATAAATGACTTGGTTTTATTGATAGTCTATCTGACTCGGTGAACGTCGTACCACCTAATTTTGAAATCCCGGAACTTGATTACAGTGCCACCTACCGGGTCCAATTGCAAATCTAAACCATTCTAAAACCTACTTGAATACATACAATTTTTTTTCTTCAAAATCATTCAGCCGTTTAGAAGCAGTTCAATTACAAACACACGAACAAAGATAACAAACAGTTTTCTTTTGTTTAGCAAACACGTTTAAGTTTTTTAACCAAGAACATCATAATATCGTAGACGGAATAAGTCAGATCGTAAACGTAATAGACCTAAACTGTGAAATGTGTGTTTTAACGAAATCGAAATTAAACTTACCAGGTTGCGTAGTTAACACATTTACTATTGTACACGACAATAGTAGTAAAAATGAAAACATGGCTAATACGGGGTCACCTCCGACAATATAACTTCCCCGCGGATGAATGATAAAGACACTAGTCTTGTTCAAGCTTATATGTAAGCACGGTAGGTATAGATATATTTAAATGAGTAGATATATTTAAAACAATATTACTTAATATGTAAGAGTGATGTGTTACTTCAGACGATTTAGTTTGTTTAATAAAAAAGAAAAAGTATTCTTCAAGAATGCACCAAAAATGTAAAAAAAAGTATATCTCTTATAGTTTGTATACAGTTCGGACAGAAGTCCATGTTTGGTAATTTTACAAATCAATATACTATAAATGTGGATTTCGAGTTGGAAATAACTACCAAACATGGCAAAAGCCTTATTAGTGTTAAACGTTTCAAGACCAAGTCAGAGGCCTTAGAAAAAAGTAACTTCTGATTTCAGAAACTAGTTCAATGGACGACAGGATTTAGGTAAAAATTTTCTTGTCTATATCAATTTAACTTCCAATATTTCAAAATCGTTAAAAAAGGTCACTTATTAGTGACATTTTAAAGAATAATAAAATAAATAAATAATAAAAAGCCTTTATTAATTCATATCCATATTACAGTTTGATGTTAGTAAAAAGTTAGTAGTAGATACATTTAGTTTCTTCTTTGAATGTTAGTAGTTTTAGTAGTAGTCTATATTTAATTATTTTTGGAAATGAACCCCTCCTTGGGTGAAGGCCTCCTCCAGTTTTTTCCACTTTTCTCTTTTTTTGCCGATAGTTAACCATTGGCTTCCTGCTACTTCTATTATATCATCTGCCCACCTTCTTTTCGGTCTACCTACTCTTCTTTTTCCTGTGGGCCCTTTCCATGCTGTAGTTTGGAATGTCCATCTATTGTCTGTGTATCGTGCTATATGACCAGCCCACTGCCATTTCAGTTTTAAAGCTTGTGTAAGACCGTCTGTAAGTTTTGTTTTTTGTCTAATAGTTTCGCTTCTGATTTTGTGTATTTTCCTTATGTTTAGGATGCTCCGCTCCATAGCTCTTTGTGTAGTCGTAATTTTTTGTTTAGTTTTGGTTGTGAATATCCAGGTTGGACAACCGTACAGTAATGAAGGCAATACACAGGTATCTAATACGATTTTCTTTAAGTTTATTGAGTAGTCTCCCTTTAGAATTTCTTTGAGTGACCAGAATTTTGTCCAAGCTAAGTTTGATCTTCTTTCAACTTCTTTGTCGTTCTGAAATTTGGAAAATGAAATCTGTTTGCCTAGATAGATGTAACTGTCGGTATATTCAATAGTAATTTTGTTCACGCTTATAGGTTTTTTGAAGCTGTTTGTCAAAATTTTGGTTTTTGTAGCGTTCATTTCCAATCCTATTATTGAGCTTGCGTTATCCAGTGAGCAGAGCATATCTTGTAGATCATTTGCTGATTCTGCTAATAAAACTATGTCATCAGCGAATCTGAGATGGCTTAAATAGTTGTTATTTATTTTTATACCTCTAGTTTTCCAATCCAAGCTTTGAAATATGTTTTCCAGCACAGCAATAAACAACTTTGGAGACAGAGGGTCACCCTGTCTAACTCCTCTTTCTATATTTATTGTCTTTCCTCTAGATTCTAATCTTACATTACTTGTGCTATTGTTATATATATGTTTTATGATGTTTGTGTACTTTGGATTGATATTTAGCCTATTTAGAGACTGCCATATTGACGTATGGCTTATGCTGTCGAATGCTTTGCTGTAGTCAATAAAACTTAGATACAGAGGCCTATTGAATTCTTCGTATTTTTCAATGACTTGTTCCAGAGCCTGTATATGATCTAAAGTGCTAAATCCTGAACGAAAACCAGCCTGTTCTGCCGGTTGGGCTTTATCAATTTCTTTAGATATTCGATTTAATATTAATGTTGCGAAGATTTTGTAAGTATTTGCCATTAAACTAATCGGTCTATAGTTGTTGATGTCTAGTGGGTTTCCTTTTTTATGAAGTAGTATGATATCTGACGTACACCATTGTCTCGGTACTAATTCAGTTTCCAGTATCAAGTTAAATAGTTCTGTGAGAGGGTTAAGTAGTACTGGTGCACCCAGCTTCAAAGCTTCATTTGTTATTCCATCAGGACCTGGGCTTTTGTTTGGTTTTAGGTTTTTTAGCTGTAGTTGTGTTTCTTTTAATTCTATAGGACTAACGATTTCAGTGTTATTAGAATAGTATATCTCCCCTCCATTCTTAGTGTTGTCTTCTCTATTTTTGTATAGTTTTTGGTAGAAAGTAGTTGCGTGCTGTATGACTTCCTGTCTTGATTTGGTTTCTTCTTTGTCTTGTAGTTTCTGTATCCATGTTCTATGTACGTTTAATATTTTGAATGCTCTTTTTGTGCTTCTGTATTTATTAAGGTTGTCTGTTATTACTCTTTGCCTGTGTTCTCTATAGTCTCTTTTTATAGCTTTACTAGTTTCTTTATATAATTTGCTTAGCTCTTTCTTCATATTTGTATCTTTATTCTTTTTCATAGCTAGTTCACTTCTTTTATTGATTAGTTTTATTGTTTCCTCGCTAAATATTCTGTGTCGTTTGTTTTCGTTACAGTTGTTTGTGTAGTTCAGACTATCCGTAATAGCTCCTTCTAGTGTGTCGTAGTAAGATTGTACACTTCTGATATTTTCTAATTTATTTCCAATATGAAGTTTAAGAGCCTCTAAATAACGTTTTATTTCTTCTTCTGTTCTAGGGATTTTTGGATGTGTTTTAAAATGTTTTCTGCTTTTTTTAATTTGATTTAGGTTAAGTGTAACTCTCAATAGTCTGTGGTCTGTTCGAAACTTTACGTTATTGAGAACTTCATAATTTTGGATTCGATTTAGAGTGTTTGTGAGGACGTAATCGATTTCATTTTTTGTTCTCTCATCAGGGGATATCCAAGTCCATCTTCTGCTAGGTTTCTTTTTATAATAGCTATTAACGATTGCTAATCCATTTTCACATGCATATTCTATTAATCGTTCGCCTCTTTCGCTTCTTTGACCGAGACCGTAAGGGCCCATAATTAGTTTTTCTTCTTTTCTAGGTTGCCCTATTTTTGCATTGAAGTCTCCTAATACTATGACGTTATTGCCAGCTAATGTGTGAGCTTTTTTCAAATCGCTATAGAATGTTTCAATTTCAATGTCGCTGGATTTTTCCGTGGGTGAATATCCCTGTATTATAGATATGTTTTGGTTCTCAAATTTCATTTGTAGCAATGCTACTCTTTCCGACAAGCCTATGAAATTTGTGATATTCTTTTTCCAAATCTTTTTAACAAGGAATCCTACTCCGTACATGCCTTTTGTTTGTCCTATGTAGCAGAAGATATAAGATGGGTGTTCTTCTATGCGGCACCCCAATACTCTTGTTTCTGAAAGTCCTAGTATGTCAATGTTTATATTTTCCAGTGCATTAATTAACTCTAAGTATCGGTGCCTTGTTGCCAGGGACCTGACATTATATGTACCAATTTTTATATTATTTCTTTGCCTTTGGTTCGAGGGGTTAATGTGCTTCTTTTTGGGGAGAATTACTGGAGGGTTAAGGTCGTATTCTCCCACGGGGACCAACCGGCTTGGGAGATGTGTTTTATATGGTATTGTGATTTCTTTTGTTTGTTGTTTATTTTTCGGGAGGGGCTTACTTGTTTGTGGCTATAAATTTGTGCTGCTGTCTTGTATGCTTGTCTTGTTATTGCTGTTCTTGTTTATTAGATAGTTTAACATTCCTGGTTTAAAGGAGTTTTCGGAAAAACTTGAAGACCTCTGTACTGTGGGCGTAGTTACAGTTTTGTTCTTTTTATTTTAAAGAATACTATAAGTTTATTACTACATTATTGAATCATTTAACAGTGTACCCAATTGCTATGCTAATGCATAACAAATTAAAGGAATTTACATTTACCGGGGAAAAAACCGTGTTATGAGCTCCGCTCTTCCATAGCAAAACACTGAAATCAACATAACAATAATAAAAAAAGAGTTAGAAAAAATCCTAGTCTATAGCCGGTTCCAAAAATAACGGGTCAGTCACATAAACCAATAACGGGTCAGTCACATAAACCCGAATATCTCCCGAACTACGTATGCCATCCTAATGAAACGAAGACTGTTCAATTGAGAATTTAATTATACAGATAAAAAATAAAATAAAACTTAGTTACACCCACAATATTAATCTTAAATTAAAAAAAACTAAAGTAGTCATATTTTTCTTAAGATTATATTTTTTTTATGATTGTTTTTTTGCTGTTTTTCATCACTTTCTTCATTTAATACTTTGTATTGCCTCCACGTGATGAAGCCTCCAGTGATGAAAAACAGCAAAAAAACAATCATAAAAAAAATGTAATCTTAAGAAAAATATGACTACTTTAGTTTTTTTTTAATTTAAGATTAATATTGTGGGTGTAACTAAGTTTTATTTTATTTTTTATCTGTATAATTAAATTCTCAATTGAACAGTCTTCGTTTCATTAGGATGGCATACGTAGTTCGGGAGATATTCGGGTTTATGTGACTGACCCGTTATTTTTGGAACCGAGTGTAGACTACCTGTTTTGAGTAAGCAGTTACAATGTTCCACCTATCGTTCAAAGAACTCACCACAAACTCATAAGTTAAAGTCTCCACTAGGTTGTGAACGCTAAAACTAAAGCTTCACATTTCACATCATGCCAGGAGCTCCCTCCGAAAAATATCGTGGTATCATTATTACTTTGTACAATTACAAATCCATAAAGATGAATGCAATAAATTTACACGTGTCTGTACTCTAAAGGAAATAAAAGCTATTTTTTACATCATTACAATTTAATTCCGTATTATATAGAGGTTGTTATTAGACTATATTATTATGTTGAAAAATAATTAGCTTTTGAATTAATTTTACTTCATCATTACTTCATCATATCCTTATCTAATATTTGAAGATAAGTATCTTATTTAATTAGCGAAAACACATACATATATCGTATTACTATCTAATAACATTACTATTATTTCTAAAAACCAATTTGGTCAACGCTTGGTCAGTAGTGTGGCTGAAGGTCTTGACTGTAAGAAAAAAATCATTAGTTATATGTGTCATTATATTATTGTGTATTTTACAGGTTTACATTTGTCCTTGGTCTAATAGTAATAAATTAATAGAATTCAAAATTCTAAGTATTCAAAGTAATTGTGTATTTTGATATTTTGTCCTAAGATGTATTCCATTCATTGTCTGTGTTCCTTACATATAAATACTTATTACTTTTTACATTAAACTGTGACCTTTCTTCGGAATCTTATGTTCAATGCTATATTGAATTAAATAAAACCTTTCATCATAAAATGTGTCTTTTAAGCTAATATATACAGTTGTTATTTGTGAAACGAGAATCTTACCTTGCCGTAACACAGTCTTGTCTAGCACGGAAGGTAAAGAAACTGTTTTCTTTGTATTACTTAGATTTTTAACAAATTGTATTCAGTAATTAGTAGTTTAATTTTAATTATTTTCTTGTGACCAACATTAGAAGTGATTATTATGGATTCATTTGGAATTAAGGAACGCATAAACGCACACACACATGTGGCGTTGGCTTAATTGAGGTACCTATTATTTTTGTTATATTTTAGTTATCTGCTATGAAACAATGATATTTTATATAAAAAAGAGGTATATTATTAGGTATATAAAATCATCGCTATAAAAGATAAAAACTGTTACGTCTTCTCTAAGCTTAGTTCGAAGTAATGCACTTGGTAGAATTGTTTTTGTAATCATCATTATGATCACCAGAGCCACGTTTGTAGTTCAGCAAGACGTACCGCGTGTAGGTGAGGTTTGCTTGGGATAAAAGATGTTGGTTCACCCCCTTACATCCAGGAGCTGGATGCGGTACCTATGAAATGGATCATAGTAGGGAGAATGAAGCAGTAACTTCTGATTTTGCCATGGTATGGAGTCACTATGATGCATTACCTACTCACAGTGAGGACGGTGACTCTTATTCTTGGACTCTGCCTGATGGAAAACATGAGGCTTTCCGTCTTACTTTGGTAAGCTTAAATGTATGGATAGGAACGAGTATCTTGTTCCTTCGACACAAAGGAGGATCTTCCGACCACGCGAGGTGATCACTGCCCAACGGTTGATGTTGGGATGTATATATGCCGCATCGAGGCGCTGGGTCTGCGGGTGGCCCTGGACAAGACGGAGGCCCTATTATTTCATGGGCCCCGTCGCGGTCCGCCCGCTGGCGCCTCGATCGAGGTCAACTCGGTCCTCGTACCGGTCCGGGCCCAGATGAGGTACCTGGGTCTGGTCCTCGACGGTAGGTGGCTCTTCGACGAGCACTTCCGACAGCTTGGTCCTAAGCTGGTGGGCACTGCCTCCGCCCTAGGGCGACTTCTGCCCAATTTGGGCGGGGCCAGTGTCCCCACTAGGCAGCTGTACACGGGGGTTGTCCGGTCGATGGCACTTTATGGTGCACCGGTGTGGGCGGCGGCTCTGTCCGCCCAGAATAGGGCGCGCCTCTGGCGCCCCCAGAGGGTATTGGCGGTCAGAGCCATACGCGGATACCGCACCGTATCTACCGAGGCGGCGTGCGCCTTGGCCGGAACACCCCCGTGGGATTTGGAGGCGGAAGTGCTCGCCGAAGTTTATCGGCGAGTGGCTGACTTCCGGGCGGAGAGCGGCTTTCGCCCTCCGCCCGAGGACGTACGCGAGTGGCGCGAAGCCGCTCGCCGAGCCACCATGCAGAGATGGTCGTTCCGGCTGGAGACCCCACGCGCTGGCTTCGCCGCCGTGGAGGCTCTTCAGCCGGTCATCGCGGAGTGGGCAGGGCGGCAGCACGGGACCCTTTCCTTCCGGCTGACGCAGGTACTTTCCGGGCACGGTTGCTTCGGAAAGTACCTGCACTCGGTCGCTAGGAGGGAACCGAGTCCCGCCTGCCACCACTGCGACTGCAGTGAGGACACGGCCCAGCACACGCTGGCGGTCTGCCCCGCTTGGGCGGCGCAGCGCCAGGTCCTCACTGCAGTCATCGGAGGGGATCTCTCGCTGCCGGCCGTCATAAGATCGATGGCCGGCAGCGACAGTTGTTTTACCGCGGTCGCAACCTTCTGCGAGGACGTAATCTTGCAGAAGGAGGTGGCGGAGAAGGCCCGGGAGGATTCCATCCAATCGGACCCGATCCGCCGCCAGCGCCCCGGGCGGCGGAGGCGCGCATACCTGCGTCTCATGCCGCCCTGAGAGTGGCCGCGGATGGGCGGGACGGGTTTCCCGTCCGTCCGCAGTAGAGGCCAACCGCGAGGGGGCGGCGTCCGCGTGTGACCGGACGTTGCCCAATTAGAGAGTCGAAAGTTCGAGATGGTGCCCGCAACAGTGCGGGCAGGCGCCGGTTGGAGTCCAGAAGGAAATCCCCTCCCTGGACTCCTTCCAATACAAAGGCGCAGAGAGGGTCACACCGTGTGGTTTTAGTCGGTTCGAGTCCGACACACCACCCCGCCGTAACCCCCGACGGGGTGACGGTCCGCGGGGATTTCCACACGTAAAAAAAAAAAAAAAAAAAAATGGGATGTATATATGCTAATCGGCGCGAGAATTTCTCTTTCGCGATTCAAGATTAGTAGTTACCCCGTGTAGTTAATTCCGTGTTTTTATTTGTGGTTCAGTATTCTTTCGGTAGATGGCGCTGTTATGTTTTTCACTTGCTCTATATGTGGAAGTCGCCACATTCAATTAAAAAAACGGATCCATCACCAGTTGTGATCATCCTCCTTCGGTCACAAATCTCCAGAGGTGCATACGAAACATTATTGAACGGAAAGATATATAACTTATAATATAACATAATTATACGAAAAGAACGAAAAAAATCGGTCAAGTGAAAAAAAAACTAATTACATTTTAATTTATTTGGGGTGACTTTAATCAAGACAATAAAAATACTTTTTCAAAAATCAACTTCGTTCATTATATTTTACTCTAAATTAAAAACAAATAAAACTTCTAGAAAGATAAAACAAACATTTAAAATTTAATCAAAGCTTTTATGAGATCTGCAATTTTCATTATAGTATTACTAACTTAAAATCAGACATTATCTTACCCTATAATTCTTGAATATTTTGAATATTTCCCATGGTATTTGTTGAATACCGAACCATACGGGATATGATATTTTTCAGAGGCCGCTCGTAAGGTCATACGACCTTTTGCAACTGCTGTTATAGCTCGCTCCAATATCTCATGTCTATAAGTCTTATAGGCGCGAGCGCCTAAACGTTTCTGATAAGTCCTTGCCATACTTCTAAAAAAAAAAACAGACATACTTATGCATTCCCCATTTTGAATACCTACCCACATATATATTATATTTGTTCTAAAGGGCAATAAAATTAAAATCTGTAGGTCTGGGGGTGGAAAACCCATGCCTCTGATCAAAGACACCCCGTAAAGTAAAAGCCGTTGCCTAAATGAAATTATTGGAGTTAGAACACAAAAAAATCTTTTTTTTCAAGCTGAGTAAGCACTGAATAGCATAAACCAACATTTTAAGTGCTCAAATTACATGCAATTTGGTGACCTGAAAGTTTTTTAACCTGTTAAATAGTAGAAATGTAGAACTTACAGTTTTTATTAAAATCTTCGACATCAATCCGTCTGCACGTGCGGCGCTTGAGCAATAAAAAGAGTGATAATCAGTGCTGCCAACACAACTAACAAAATTGTAGAGTTGGGTTCAGAAATCAAGTAATGTCCAATTTTAAAAATAATAAAGTTTTTATCAAACTCACCCCGTGAGTCAAAAAGTAACCCCATTCCACGGTATTTTATTTCCGTAAATGTTACCTTGGATTACTCAAACGTGCAACAAAATGACGAGTGCAACAAAACCTGATATTTAAATTAATAGTTAATAAAACGAGTACAAAATATCAGATCATTTTTATTTATTAACCGACTTCAAAAAAAAGGAGGAAGTTCTCAATTGGTCGGAATCTTATTTTTTTTTATTATTTCAGCGATAATTACGTCGTTTATAAACCAATTTAAAAAATTATTTTTAGATTGGAATGGGCGTACCTTACAGATGGTCCCATCGTGACCATATCGGGATATGATAATGGGATCCCAAGGAAATGGAGGGCACTCCTCAAATATCATATACACAATTGTTGCGATTTGGGTACTCGGAATAGTTTTTCTTTGAAGTCGGTTTCTTTTTGTTAAAATTATTTTAATTACCCATTTATGTTGAGTTTTAGAATCAGTAAGACTTAAAATGACGATCTGACTATATTTAAAAATATATGACCTTCATTTTACGGAAGAGTGACTTAATGTATTTTTTTTTCCTATCATAATGTTAATGATTTTTATCATTATTAAAAGCAAACATTTGCAATTGACTTTTTGTGCTAAGTTTTTTGATGATTTTTAGAAATAAATAATTTTTAAATCTTGTACAGAGAAGTTCGCCAATATTCATTATCTATAAATCTGGAATATAAAGGTTTGACTTATGTTCATTACTGCAGCTGTTAATTCTGATCATAGAATTTTACTAAATTTTGATTTGAAGAACGAACCACGTGAAAGACACATGTGAATAACAATGAATTGAAGGAGATGGTGGAAGATCCGAGCCAAACTACCCAGAAATTAGCGGCATGGTTTAACGTTACCTTACCAACAATATTGACTCATTTGCGTCAATTAAGTAAAATAAAAACATATAAAAAATGGGTGCCTCATGATTGGATGGATCTGCAGAAAGAAACGCCTGTTGAAACTTGTGTTGCCTTGTTGAATCGATACAGAAATGAAGGAATATTGGATCGAATTGTGACATTTCATGAAAAATGAATTCTTTACGATAACCATAAGCGAAAAATGCAATGGCTGACCCCAGGTCAAACGCCGCAACTTTGTCCTAACGCAAAGCTTACCAATGTAAAGGTAATAAAAGGTAAAAGGTAGAGCCCCGACCCATGAATCGATCTTCACCATTACTACTCCATGATAACGCGAGACGTCATACAGAACGAGAAACCGTTTCAACCCTACAGGAACTGCAATTAGACATCATTTGTCACCCTCCGTATTTAACAGACCTTGCTCCAACGGACTACCATTTTTTTCGTGATTTGCATAAATTTCTATGTGGAAAAAATTTTCTTCCCAGGAGGTAGTAACTAAATGCTTTCACACAGTTTGTAGAATCTAGATCACTAGAGTTCTACCACAAAGGCATAAATTACCTTCATATTAGATGGCAGCAATGTGTAGATAATAATGGTAGATATTTGATTAAATAAATAAAAACGTATCTCAATTTTTCAGTACGAATCCGCAGTTTCATACTTTAACCTCTAATATTTATAATAGGTTAATTAATATTCAAGAAAAACAGTCCTCAACAATGACCAAAATCACCAAAATCGACCTTTTTTCTATTTGGACTCTATAGTATTAAGTACAAAGAACAGATTTGCTATTAAAGGTTTTTATTAATTCTCACTAAAAAGGCATAATATAAGCTTACATCATCATCATCAGCCTATCGCAGTCCACTGCTGGACATAGGCCTCTCCGATTGCACGCCACTTAGTTCGATCCTCGGCTACTCGCATCCAGCTCCTGCCAGCCGTCTTGCGCAAATCATCACTCCACCTGGCCTGTGAACGTCCTCCACTACGTTTGCCGAGATGCGGTCTCCACTCAAGAACACGTTTACCCCAACGGTTGTCGGTCCTGCGGCTAATATGGCCAGCCCATTGCCACTTCAGCTTGCTAATCCTGTGGGCTCGATCACTTTAGTTCTCTCCCGGATTACCTCGTTTCTAACACGATCTCTGAGTGGGATCTGTGGGATCGATCACGATCTCTGAGAGAAACTCCGAGCATAGCCCTCTCCATAGCACGCTGCGTGACTTTGAATTTGTTTACCAGCCATGCCGTGAGTGTCCACGTTTCGGCTCCGTATGTCATGACGGGTAGGACGCACTGGTTGAAGACTTTCGTCTTTAGGCACTGTGGGATCGATGACGAGAAGACCCGACGAAGCTTCCCAAACGCCTTAACATGATTCATTTTTAGCGGCAAGTATTACATTCATTTTAATATAGAGAAATAATTTGTAATAAGACAGAGATCACGCGATCCAATAATTCAGTGTGCTGCGAATATTTCAGGCTCCACGTACGTAAATATTGACTGACTTCTGTAAATATTTGGTAGGTCTGGGAATAGTGAGGCGCTAGTTATAAATAAAACCCACGTATTTTATTCGGTGTTAGGTTTTTCCGTTACGGAATTTCTTGATTCGGTCGCCGCGCTCAAAACCCACGATAAAATCTATACAATAGCTTAAAAACCGAAATTCAGTGATTATATGCCAATATCCAAAATATTGATTACTTCTATATTTTGCATCCATACTTATTTTTTTGCATATACTTTTTTATTTCTCTTTTTAAAAACAACTCCAGCACATTAGAAATATAAGATCCTGTGTCGCAGGGGATTAACAAATATAACCTTGCTTGGTTTTTTTCTGTTAAAATCAAAGTTGGTAATGTATTTATACTTAGGTTTAGTTAAAATAATGTCATGTTGGAACGTAAAACTGTTGTATTCGTTTGAAGACTCAGTTCATTTGTAACCGTCTTTCTAATCGTTTTAGGGTTCCGTAGTTCAAATTCAAATTCAAAATTCTTTATTCACTTAAGATGCAATACATCTCTTGTGACAGGTCAAGATTCTACATGTACATTTATGCCATGTTCGCAAACAAAAGGTAGAGCCGGAGAAAAGAACATGGCAATAAAAACTCGCGGCCACTCCTTTCAAATCACCAATTTTTACATAGTTTTAATGTTTATAAACCTGATATGGGGGTAAGGTGCTGCCACTAATATACTATACAAGAACAACAATATATATATATAATAAATATAAAATATTAATTTTAAGATCAAAAGAAAGAGAAGAATGGCCATTATTCGTCACGTAGAATCTTTACTTACAAAAGTAAAAGTTCAACACTTACAGTTTCGTCATGTCGTCTTCACCTTTCCTTCCCAAATGGTTAGTGATAGAAAGATGAAATTTTCCATGGATATATGATTTCATGACGTCGATAAAGTGCTAAAATAAAATCAGTACAAAAAATGTTTGGAGTACGTACACGTAAAGTGGGCATGATTTATTTCCTCGTGTCTGGCCTACCGTGTTGATTTAATTATCCATTTGCAAAAACTAAAAAAAAACGTGATGATAGTTTCTGTGATGTACTATAAAGGAAAACGGCTCCGATCACTTTGTAAGTTCAAGAGTTATGGTGACTTGATTTGTGAAATACATTTACTTGGAAAATTGTGTATAATAATCACTATGAAAACAAAAAACTTGAAACAAAATACTTGATTACATTTATTCAAACCACATTTTTCCAATTATGTCTATCTCTTTATTATAATTGTTACTGAAGTTGATATTCATCAATAGGCATAGTCTTTAGGTATGCGTTAGCATTATTCACAATTTTTTTTATATGTGCTATCAACCCAGGCTGTTCGACTGCATCCATAACTTCCTTCCAGTTCTCGTTTGCGTACTTCAGGATGACTTCAGCTAGAAATAATTATCATAAGCAAACTAAACTGAAATAATTATTTCAAATCGGCTTTCTGTGATGACGTTATATCAAGCGCTAGAACCGACCCATATGTAGGCCGAATTTTCGATATTTAGCTACGTGGACAACAAGACGTTAAGCAAGCTGATTTATGCCTGTAAACATAACGCGGAGCTTCAATACAATGTGAAGAAAATTTAACTTTTAATAAATGATTATTATTATAATATTAGTACGGCTGTCCTTCGATAAACGTCAACTTTCTAGTTAAAATGCCGATTTTGAGCAAGAAATATTTCTATTTTTATCTTTTTAAATGTTTCTTACTACAGATTTCTATCGTATATTTTATAATAAACCAGAAGTTATTTAGACCAGAAAAATTACCTAAATCCTGTCGTCCATTGAAAAGGTTTTTAAAGTCATATGTAACTTTTTCTAAGGCCTCTCCCTTGGTCTTGAAACTTTTGATATTTTTATAGTTGTTGTCATTTTTGGTGATTGTTTCCAGCCCTAAATCCACAGATATAGAAAACTTATCTGTAAAATAATCAAACATATTTGTCGGTTAGGACCTGCTCTAAGATAAGGAATATTATTGACCTTTGGTGATACACTTTTTTATTATACTTTACGTGTTAAAATTGTTATATTTGTGAGTATTCTAAAATTATAAAAAAAAATCTGTATTTATCAATTTTTCCTTTTGGTAACGCTTAAGAATAGAGAATGACACCATCATCTCATGGATGTCGTTATACGGCAATGGAAGCAAACTAGGCACCAAAATCACTGCAAAGGCAAGGAAAACTTAAAATATAGTAGGTCGAAACTTCATTTGTAAAGAGAGTAGACTATTAAAGGCTGTCGAGGTATTTAAAAAAAATAGATCTATAACCATACTTGTATTCAGTACAAAGTCGCCCTTTCCTTTAACTTGATGAGTATTCAATTGGCCTTCGATTGCATATAGACCATACATATGAAATCTTGGGCAGAGAAGATCAATACGTAAAAAATCTTCATTATTGTCTACGAATCTGGAAATAGAAAATAAAGATTACACTTAAATTATCGCTGCAGTATATTAGAATTCAAGTATTAATGTAAAGTCCAAATTTTAATGAATTTTATTACTTCTGCGAAGGTCTAGCGTAAATTACGTTTTCTTTGTCATCTGTAGAGAAAACCCCTTCAAAATCTAATGCAATTTAAAAATGGAAATTAGCTGACAAAACAGACAGACAACCAAAAAATAAAATTATTTTTTACCATACTGCTTTGCGGTAATGTTCTAGTGAAAGATTGGCGTAATGTAATTCTAATAAAACTTACTTGGTGTTTTCGACTTCACAAGTTTTAAATCCGATGATAGTAGTATTAAACAGCTTAAATTTCAACACGGGTAAGTCACCTTCAATAGTTTCTTGATTTAAAGGATCCATCTCTTCAGCACCAATTTCTTCATTAGGTTCTAGCATTAATTTATATGCTGATTTTACAGCATTTGTGAGGCAAAGATCATTATCAATCTTACATAGATGTAAACTTATAGCTGCAAAATGGTAAAACTATTTATTATTAAGTTCTGACTGTCTTGGCAGCGTAGATGTGACCGCTGCGCATATACTACAACTGAAAACGGGTTCGATTCCCGGGCCACATCAAATGTTTAAATGATCGGAAAATGTTTGTTTCGAAGTTGGGGTGTTTTATGTGTGCAACATGTGTGTATTTGAAAATAAAGTAATAGGAGTTAAAGTATGGAATTACCGTTTCATTGTTATAGGTACTTCGAATTGAAATAGAATCTTTATTGTTTGAGATTTTTGAGTGAAACTTTTTTAAAGTCCTATAAGGTTCTTCTTTTAAAAAATGTGCAACATTCGATTATCAATTTTCAGTTGTTTTTTTTATTCAGCTTCGACAGGAAAGATATATACTTCGAAAATTCGAATGGTTTTTTAATACGAGTTCCGATGCGGAACTAACGCTGCAGAAACAGCTCGCAATATCAATGTTGCGTTTGGAGAGGGGACTGCTAATGACGCACCGTGCGATTTTGGTTTAAACGATTTTTTGATGGAAATTTTGATTTGAAGAAGGAACCACGTGGAAGACCACCGACATATGTGAATAACAATGAAATGAAGAAGAAAACTACTCAGAAATTAGCGGCATAGTTTAACGTTACCTTACCAACAATATTGACTCATGTGCGTCAAATCAAAAAAATTAAAAAAAAATGAAAATAGGTGCCTCATGATTTAACTCATGTGCAGAAAGAAGCGCGTGTTGAAACTTGTGTTGCCTTGTTGAATCGATACAGAAATAGAGGAATATTGGATCGAATTGTGACATGTGATGAGAAGTGGATTCTTTACGATAACCGTAGGCAAAATTGCAATTGCTGACCCCAGTTCAAACACCGCAACAGTGTCCTAAAGCAAAGCTTATCAATAAAAAAGTAATGGTAACTGTTTGTTGGTCTCAGCATGGTGTTATTCACTATAGTTTTCTCCGATCTGGTCAAGCAATAACGGCAGATATCTACTGTGCCGAACTCCGAATAATGATAGCAAAACTTGCAGTAAAACAGCCCCGACTTATAAATCGATCTTCACCATTATTGATCCATGGTAATGCGAGACCTCATACAGCACGAGGAACCATAACTCTACAGGAACTGCAATTAGAAACCATTCGTCACCCTCCGTTTTCCCCAGACCTTGCTCCAAAGGTCTATAATTTTTTCGTGATCTGGTCAATTTTCTACGTGATAAAAAGTTTTCTTCCCAGGAGGCAGTACAAAATGCTTTTACACAGTTTGTAGAATAGATCACTACAGCTCTATCGCAAAGGCATAAATGACCTTCCTATTAAATGGCAGCAATATATAGATAATAATGGTAGATATTTTGATTAAATGTAAATATTAATCACAAATCGGCAATATCATACTTTAACCCCTAATATTAATGTATTGATATCAGATGTCTAGTATCCGTAGTACAAGCTCAGCTTAGTTTGGGGCTAGATGGCAATGCATTTCAGATCATCAACAACCTTGTCTTGAGACAACTTTAGGGTTACGTCGCCAACGAATGCGAAAGTATAGAAAATAGCATTCATTCAAAACATATGAAAATTAACATGAGTTGTTAGTCTAGACCAGTCATCCATCATCAACAACTCATAACGTCCCATTGCTGAGCTTGGGTCTTCTTTCAGTAGAGGGTTAAGGCTATAAGTCTCCACGCTGGCCAAATGCGGATTAGGGACTAACAAGATACATTGTGTCTACGTAATCTTACGGTTGGATGTTTTTAAGTCCCAAAGGCGTCCAATTAAGCTTTACGACTGTTATATTATGATAACAGCCAAGACCGACTGCTTAAGATGACCTCCGAATCACGGAAACGCTCGTAACATATCATGCCACAAACGGTCACCTATCTGAGTACTAACCGCGCCGTCGTTGCTTACCCTCGGTGATTGTTTCAAATCGCCTAAAGCCAGTCGGCTGTGGTCGCATATCAGATGGCTGATGATTATTTATAGTTAGTTTTACAACTATCATTAAAATTGTAAGTACCTACAAATTCCTGAAATTCAAAGTTCCATTTTGGTAAGTTTTTTATGGTATTTTTCCATTTTCTTACACTACAAGATTGGCCTAGCGATTTAAGCAATCGACTTGCCGCTTTCTACAGCGCCAAGTGCCGTGGTTCCAAATCCCACGTGGCACAAAACTTCTCAAATTGTTGTTCTGAGTCCGGGTGTTCATTTCATGTATGTTTGTAAAATCCCCCGCGACACTGGATTTATATTCCTAATGCGGGAGCTGTATTTAGAAGGAAAAAAAAGAAAAATATACCTATATACACTTACCTTATTCTTATTTAAATACATGAAGTTAGTATGAAAAATAAGTTTCTAAACCTTATAAATTAAATTGTAGACAGATAACTTGTATTGTATAACCTTTAAATTTATATTACGACAATAATTAAGGTAATCTCACCTGGAGGCGTAGATAATACACTAACGATGGTACACGAAAACAGCAGTAAAATCAAAAACATGGTTTAGAGATAAACTTCCGAATATTCAACCAATCTACTAACGAATGATGGTCTCGTGAACATTGCGCCACTTTATATGCACCTAAACTTTAGAAATTATTTAAATTGCGCACATATCAAAAAGTTAAGCCAAAAAACATACATTATCTGTTCGTATTGTTTTTACGCTTTTGCTTCGGCACGTGCCAAGTTGCCAGAGATAAAAAAATATAAATCCATCAAGTAGGATATCTTATAGGTCATTCATAAAATGTAAATTTTTCGTAAATTATTTTAAAATTTTATTAATTAATTGTTTTTTTTATATATATATTTATCTTAAAGTGACTCTATGATGCCTGAAAGAAAGCGCAAGCAGATTATGTTATAGTTAGGTAATTAGTAATATGTAAAAGATTTTAAGTTCATTAAATAGTGGAATAGAAGTACCAGTAAGTTTAATTTAATAAATGTATTTCATCAAGTGCCGACAAACGAGAGTTTATATTATATTATGTAACTATGTAAATTTTACATTATATTTAAACAGATATTTCAGAGTCGGATTTTTGGTTTCTTGAATTATTATTTAAATCCTTTAGATATGACTATATATAAATGCACACTACTTCACATTATACTTAATCGACAATCAATACAAGAATTAGACAACATTTTAATAGTTTTCGTATGTTTAGAACGCTGTTGAAATGCATGGCTGTTAGACAATTATATCTCATTTATCCTTTTTATTTATTTCACATTCAAATATGTATAACAGTTACTTTGTTCTACGGCCGGTATGACCAGTCATGTCGAGATAGTTTGCACATTTGCATATATTTCATTTTAAACTTATAACCAACTAACTGAATTTAAAAGCAAAACCGTATATATTCGTTTTAACTCTGATTGGACGAATTTCCATTTATATGATACATATAATATTATATTTTAGTTAGACAACTTTAAGAAAAAAAACTACCTGCAGATAAAAAATATTTTAAATAAAACTCATTTGTTCCAGTGAGTGATGAATTTTTATTCTTTTGTTTCGAAGTTCAGATGGCTTGGCTACATAATAAAGTTGACGTGTCTGTATGTCTTTTCAAATCAACAGATTTTTACATAATCCATATGTGTTCATGCGGTGCTCACATATAAAAGTAGTGTATTTTTTTGTCTGTGTACCAGTCGCCGCTCATTTTTGCGACTGATTTTGACGATGTCATAAGGAATACCTAAGGCTACTTTTATTTAAGAAAGAAACAACTAATCCCCTGAGTTCAGCTAGAACTGAATGTGTGTATCATAACATAATTATGATTTTTAAGTTTTTACATAGCAGGCTGCGACTGGTAGATGGCTTAGTAGTAACTGTTTAGTTGCTGTTGAAATGGCTAGTTTTTTGTAAATTATGGTGATGTTTGATTTTAGTAGAATCACTGGTCAGATAGCCTGCTATGTCACGATTGTAATCCTATTCAAAATGGCCAGCTTGACCGGGAAAGTACTACCCTCCCACAGAAGACCAAATTAAAAATGACAGCATTCATGCTGTTCGTTGGTGGGTGTGACACCGACATTCTCAATATTCTCATTATGCATGCAGACAATACAAAATGGTGACCCACACCATGCAGGCTTAATGCATTCACTAAGCCGAAGAATGGTGATGACGATCCTGCAAATTTCTTGAAACTCGAGTTTCTCTTCTTAGTTTTGTTTTCTTTCTGTTACCTATACTGAAATTCTAAAAGCTTTTCAGGAATATTTGCAACACATCTCATACAATAAATGTATTTTTCAATATTCATTTTTTTAAAACAGCAGTTGGTACATGATAGTATAACTTGAGTTGACCTTGGAGTACTTGACAATAAACATTTTGAATTAAAAATTAATGCACCGTATTATGTTCGCCTCACTTTATTAATATTGAATAGTTACATGTACCTACTAAATTATCAATATTTTATCCAGAGGTTGAATTTTAAGATATTTATTCATATTTTTAATAACTCTCTTAACATTTACATTAAATACGGGACCTTGAAGAAGCTTGGAGACTACTTTTGAATGTTCATGAGCAAATTCTAGGGCAGCGTCAGCTGAAAATAGTAAAATAGAAGTTTGTTAAGTATCCCTGAATTAACACGCAAAAGAACTGTTGCAGAAGTATTTCTAAATTATTAAAATACAAATTAATCACTAGAAACGAAACCCGAGAAAAACAGGTGGACATTATGGGTTGTTGATGAATCATAAGAAAATTCAGCCCAAAGAACTCGCAACAAAAGAAATTTAAAAAATTAAATTATTGGTTTACTCGTACAAGGAATAACTACACTTATCCTATAATATTATTTTATATTCATCATCATTTTTAGCAAGTTGCAGGTCAATGCTAGATATAGGCCACTTCCAACTCTCCACCCGCCGGCACCTCCTATCGAGGTCAACTCGGTCCTCGTACCGGTCCGGGCCCGGATGAGGTATCTGGGCCTGGTCCTCGACGGAAGGTGGCTCTTCGACGAGCACTTCCAACAGCTAGCTCCTAAGTTGTTGGACACTGCCTCCGCATAAGGGCGACTTTTGCCAAATTTGGGCGGGGCCAGCGGAGAGTGGTTTTCGCCCTCGGCCCAAAGACATCCGCGAATGGTGCGAAGCCGCTCGCCGAGCCACCATGGCGAGATGGTCCTATCCAGCCGGTCATCGTCGAGTGGTTAGGGTGGCAGCACGGGAACCTTTCCTTCCGACTGACGCAGGTTCTTTCCGGGCACGGTTGCATCGGAAGGTACCTGCACTCGGTCTCCAGGAGGGAACCGAGTCCCGCCTGCTACCACTGCGACTGCAATGAGGACTCGGCACAGCACACGCAGGCGGTTTGCCCCGCATGGGCGACGCAGCGTCGGTCCCTCACTGCAGTCATCGGAGAGGAACTCTCGCTACCAGCCGTCATAAGCTCGATGGCCGGTACCGATAGTTGTTTTAAAACATCCGCCAAGAATCTCACAAAAAGAGGCGGTGGAGAAGGCCCGGGAGGACGACCTCCACTTGAACCCGATCTACCGGCGGCGAACCGAGCGGCGGAGGCGCGCATAACTGCGCCTCATGCCACCCTGAGTGTGGCCGCGGATGGGAGGGACGGGTTTTCCCCGCTTTAGTGGCCAGCTGCGTGTGACCGGACGTCGCCCAATTAGAGAGTTTACCCGGAGATGGTGCCAGTGCCAGCAGGCGCTGGGAGGGGTCCAGAAGGAAATCCCTTCCCTGGACTCCTCTCAGAATACAGGCGCAGAGAGGTCACACCGTGTGGTTTTAGTCGGTTTGAGTCCGACACACTGCCACGCCGCAAACCCCGGCGGGGTGACGGTCCGAGGGGATTCCCACACGTTAAAAAAAAAGCCACTTCCAAGTCACACCGTAAAGCCCAGTTTACTATTTTTTTTTCCATTCGGTTTTTGCTAGCTTACAATAAAAAGTGATATGTAAGTATAGTCACGTCAGTGATTATTGAAACAAATGTAAAAAATTAACATATGTAAGCGACTAACGTAACAAAATGGAGACAATTATTATGAAAAACTTATTTTATGAACTTGAAATATATTACATTTTTCTTACCCAATTCTTTATTTTCTCCATTAAATAAATTTTTAAGGTCGACTATCAATTCTCCTCTTAAATCACCGTTTACTGTAAAATTCTTAAAGCTTAAATATCTTTTGCCATCACTGCCTTTGACAACTTTCGTTCCAGTCTCGATGAAAATGTGATAATCCTCTGAAAATATATACAAGGGAAAAGTCATAGATCGTCGATCGATGGGAAAAGTGACAATACTGATAGTGTTTGTAATGATAAGAAAACGCCATACATTATATTTAAAAGATCGGCCGTAATAAACGAATACAATATCTAAATTATGCATATTATTTCTGTTTCAATCTTAATATGCAGACGATTCTATAGTTAACTTTTAATAAACTTACTTGTACTAAGAGAGTAATCTCCTTTTCCTTCAATCGGCACACTTACAAGTAATCCTGATATTTCGTAGATACCATACAAGTACACATACGGGCAGATCAATTTAAAATGCATTGAATTTTGTTCCAAGGTGATACTGAAATATATATTTTGTTAGCATAGTACCGAAAATGCTTACTACAAAAATTTAAATTATGAATTAAGACAAGACAAGAGGAATTCAAAGGATGTTTCTATCTACGTGGATAATAACAAATAGTGTTGGATAGCTTATTATATATTTATAGTTTTCTCGCGTTTAATAAGTTAGGTAGCGGTAGCTCTGCTCGTAACTACTGAGCATTCCTCCGTTTCGAAGCTTTAATTTTCAAAATACGGTCAAAGTAAATAATTAAACGTGGAAACATAATAAAAATAAGAGTATGAACGATGCCGCTGCTAATCGTTTAAACTTTTATATTTTAAGTGATTTACAAGATAGATATATTCACTTTGATGAATGGCCTAAATGGCAGTAGGTTATACAAACATGATAAATGGGAGTAGTTTATTTAAACATTATTTTGAAATATTTTTAATTATCTACAAATAATTATGTCATATATTCTCCAAGAGGAAAAAAACGAGATTACGACAACTACATCTAGATGTAGCTGTCCTTATCTCTCCACTTTGCCACAAAACGCTTATAAAATCCACACAAATAGTATGGCGGTATGGCATACAAATTATTCTCAATGCGATGAACAAGAACATCTTTATACCTAAGGAGTAATCCGCGATGCTTTCGCTTACCCTTCTCAAGTTCCATTAAATATATAAAATAGTAATAAGCGTAATAGTAAGTGTTATAAATAAAATGTATCTTAACTATAATTTTTAAACAAAGCATTTCACACATGAGCGCATTGTATGAAATAAATTGTAATGTACTTACTTAGAATCCACAACATTGCAGTCCTTGAAACCGACTATAGTACTATTAAATAACTTATATTTAATAATGGCAAGATTTCCTTCTATATATTCTTGTTTTATAGGATCGAGCGGCTCAATTTTCATTGAAGCGTCCCCATTAATAGCTATATGAAAAATTTCGTTGGCAGTATTTGTGAAACAAGTTGTGTCGTACGTTTGACATGGTTTTATGTTTGCTGCTGAAAGATTCACATGAGGGTTAATTTTGCTTCGTATTCTTTTGAAAACTATAGTTAATCGAAACAAATATTTTTTATTTATTAATTATATAATTCATGTATTAGGGTAGTAGAGCCACGCTGATTTCAGCACGAATGGGCCGGCTCGACCCGGCCAGTACAGAAGACGATCCTAATAATGACAGCATTCTTGCTGTCGTATTTCGTTGGTGAGTGTGAGACCGGAGGCCCAATCATTCTGCATCATTCTCCCGCCCTTCGAAGGCCGGGAGAATGATGCAGAATAATCTAACCAGGCTGCCATGGTAAGGGTCACCATGCTACATTGCCTACCCTCACAATAAGCATGGTGACCCCTACTCCTGGATTCTACTCATGCTTTCCATCAGGCAGAGTAGAGTCACTTTGGCAGGCTTAAATAAAAAAAAAAAAAACATTGCAATGAGCAATGTTTTAACGCTTTAACGCACAATCGGCACAATCAAGATGATGTTCCAACAATCGAGGGAATTTACAGGGGTAATTTATATTATTATAGTTGAAATATGTAAACATATCAATAAAATATTCATGGACAAATATAATTTAGATAAATAAAATGAATAATTATTTCGGATATCTGAAACACAACGTCATCTAGTCCCAAAGCTTGTATTATTGGGTACAACTGATATAGATACATAGTATACTTTTTTTGTAAATACATACTAAATATACAAAACACCTAAACACTGAAACAAATATTTGCAGATCATACAAACATTTGGTCTGATTAGGGAATCGAACCCGAGACCTCTTGATCGGCAGCCGCATATGCTAACCGCTAGACCAACGAGGCAGTCAAGATATATATCACTTCAAACATGTAAAAGATATAATAATTTTAACTGAATCATCATCATCAACAGCCTTTAACAGTCCTTCAGTAACTAGTGGCCAGAGCCTCTCCTTAGAAAGGAGGCTTTGGCCTACTAATATATATCACGCTGGCCAGACGGATTTGGTAACTTTTGTGAATAATTTTAACTAAAACTCACTACTAGTAATTAGTAATATCAAATAATAAATCGAATCCGGATAAACAATTTAATTGCATCACTTTACCCCAACGTCATCAGCCAGCACGGAACCTTATAATGCTTCATTCAAGTTGAGAAACTAGGTTATTTACGTGGGTTTCCCTGAGATCATTAAAACAATTTGGTTTGAATTTTATAATAAAATATACTTACATTGAATTAACCGCAACTTAGTGAAAATAACCAATACGAATATTATTCCTTTATACATGTTTAACTCGACCCGTCTGTGAACATAGTAAAGTAAAGTTAGTTCAGAATTATTTATATATTCTCTGATCAATCGCACAGAAAACGAGTTCCAAAGAAATCCAAAATAAAAGGAAATAGTAGTTAGGTGTGAGTGTGTGCCTATAGCCCTTGTGTGTACAGTTCTTATTCTTATCAGTTCAGTTAGCAAGCTCGAATTGTTTTTTTTTTCTAAAAAAATGTTTTTATTTTGTGATGAGTAATAATTATAAACATAAATGGTTGATAGTAAACAATAGTATAGTAATCTTGTCGTTATAGTCGTTAGAATATTGCTTATATTCTATAAACTGATAAAAATCACAAGTAACTCATGATTTTGTATAGACTTTGTCAGACTATAGCTCTTATACCCCATTGATTTGGGCATTGCGCTTTCGGTGGGGTAAAATGTACAATATAATGAAACTACTGATCATGTCATACAATCATATTTTAATATATCATTAATATCTCATTTAACATATTTCAATTAATTACAGGGACAAACTTGTTAGTGATTTTGCAATTGTTTGATGATAAAATAATTTATACAATTGAACGCATTGTCGCTATCGCTGTTAATCTCATGGACGTTGGATGAGGCGAGTAAGGGAAGGAAGTAAACTATACAAAACAATATCACTGCAAAGAGAATTAAAGTTTCAAACAATCTACACCAACCGGTCTGGCTAACATGATATAGTAGAGAGTAAGAGTAAACTTTATTGTACACCAGTTAATACAGTTTACATACAAGAATACATCATTATACTGACCATGTACAATTGGCGGCCTTATCGCTAAAAAGCAATTTCTGCCAGGCAACCTTAGGATGGAAAAAAGATTATGGGTAAAAAATCGACATAATGGGCAGTGTTGGTGCGAGTTTTTTTTAAATAATAAAAAAAATAATAATAATAAAAACAAGGTGATTTAAAAAGTAATATTTCCATAATGAAAATAAATACACTCGTATATACATACAAGTACACCCAAGTACACACATACATAAATATATATTATATATACACATATACATACATACATACACATACATACACCTACACATACACATATACATACATATACAAATACATATATAAAACATACTAAAATGTTTTAGGTACATAATTATTAAGATGAAAGGTAAAATTCTTTGACCATTTTTTAAAAACTGGCAAAGATTTGGCACGTCTTATAACCATTGGCAAAGCATTCCATAGTCGGACAGCCTGTACAGTGAACGACTTATCGTAAAACTTGGTACAGTGAGGTGGTACTGCCAGTTCCATAGATTCGGATGACCTCAGGGATCTTGAATGTGTGTCACTGAGGAACACAAAACGTTCCTTTAAATAAGTCGGTGTAAACGGATGAAAGAGAATACCATAAAGTATGGAAAGAATATGAGCATTCCGTCGAAGGCGAATTGGGAGCCACTTAAGCTGGTTGCGATATTCAGAAACATGGTCATATTTGCGTAGTCCAAATATGAATCTAATACAAAAGTTTTGAAGGCGCTCAAGTTTATCGAGTTGCTCCTCGGTGATATCGAGATAACTGACATCAGCATAGTCGAGTATAGGAAGAAGGAGGGATTGCGCAAGTGCAATTTTAGTAGCCGTTGGGAGAAAGTTGCGCAGTCTTCGTAGACATCCTGCCGATGCAAACAGCTTTCGACTGACTTCTCGGAGTTGAGGTCCCCAGCTTAATGTGTTGTCAATATAGACTCCTAAATTTTTAACCGAGGTACTCACCGACAACGAAGTACTATTGACTGTTATGTTAGGAAGTTGTGTCCAGTCTATTCTAGATACCATCCTGGCACTGCCCACAACAATAAGTTGAGTCTTGGATGGATTCACCACAACTCCATATTGTTCACTCCATTCACAGACACGCGCCAGATCCCGATTAACAGTTGAGAAGGCTTCAGCCAATCTATGTAACGGTGCCTGTGTATAAATTTGAAAGTCATCTGCATAAAGGTGGTAGGAGGAGGATAATGATTTAGAGATGGAATTTATAAATATAGTGAAAAGTAAAGGAGATAAAACGCCACCCTGTGGGACTCCAGCAGACGTTTTACACCAAGAAGATAACGATTCCTCTAGGCGCACACGCTGCCTTCGTCCAAACAGGTAACTTTGAAACCAATCAATTACCGTTGGAGATATGTTGATAGAGCGCAATATGCCAAGCAGAATGTGGAAATCTACACAGTTAAAAGCATTGCTGAAGTCCAGCAAGGAAAGAACCGTAAGATTCCCATTCTCCATACCTAGTCTGATGTCGTCCGTAACGTTGATCAACGCACTTACCGTACTATGACCTGCCCTAAACCCTGACTGGAAAGGATCTAGGAGTTGGTTTCTATTAAGGAATGAATTTAATTGGGTATGTACAAGACGTTCTAGGACTTTTGAAAGGAAGGGCAATATGGAGATGGGACGATATTCGGAGAAGGATTTGGGATTGTTCTTTTTGGGTAGTGGGATTATTAATGCCTCTTTCCAAGTCTCCGGAAAAGTACTTGAAGAAAGGGAGTAATTTAAAATATGGCATAGGGCAGGCAACAATTCATCGAGAATTGGTTGGATCATGTTACGGCTCACACTATCACTTCCAACGGCGTTCGAAGTTATAGACATAATGCACTTCTTAACATCACAAGCAGTTAATTGATTAAAACAGAACGGGGGATAATCAGGAGCTGGAAGTGTAGAAAGATATTGTAAAGTATTTGCCTTACTAGTCTGATTAAGTTTAGACGAAGAAGAGAAATGTTGGTTTAGCAACTCGATGTCAATCTGTTTGGAATCTGAATATGAATGTGACTTACCAACTCCTAATGTTTTGAGAAATTTCCAAATTTTAGCTGGGTCTCCGTTCTCGACCGAATTATGAATATGTTGGCGTTGGGCTTTCCTACAAGCCTTATTGCAGAGACTTCGGATGGTTATGTATTTTTCCCGATTGATAAGGGTTGGTCTAGATTTAAACTTGCTTTTGGCTACAGCTTTTTTTGATATTAATTTTTTTATATCATCCGTTAGCCATGGCGCAGGTAAATATTTATGTCTTACAGCACGAACCGGCGCGTGTATGTCATAGAGACTGGTCAGTGTGGCATTAAAAAAGTTTATTTTATTGTCAATGGAGTCCATTTCTAGCATAATATCCCAATTGATTCCAGCGGCATCTTGGCGGAGCGCGTCAAGGTTTATGTCCCTAAAATTGCGTTGCATAAGGATTTTGGCTTTAGGCTTAGGAGAGCGTAGTTTATAGGATAGGAATATCAGGTCATGATAGGAAAATTCAGCAGCTGAGCACTGTCCATGTTTAGCAACTGAATTTAGGGAGGAGACTAGTATAAGATCTAGAAGGGACGGAGTAGAATTAGGAAAGTGATGAGTAGCATTTAAAGGGAGAACAGACATATTACATGACTCGACTGTACTGGAGAAGGAGGAAGAGCGGTAATTATGTTTTAACAGGCATATGTTAAAATCTCCCATGATAATACAGTGACTGTAAGCGGGCGTTATTCTCTCCAATAATTTTTCGAATGTTGGCAAAAAATTTATACGAGAAGAGGGACAGTAGTAGACACCAAGCAATGTCCTTATATGGTGCAGCTCTATTTCTAAAAATAAATGTTCACCTGCGTTTGGTGGTGGAGGTTGTGGTGACAAATCTATGATTTTGAAAGGAATACTATTGTGTAGATATATGGCAACACCTCCCCCAACACCATTCGCACGGTCGTTTCTTACTAAACGGAAGTCAGGAAGACAGTAAGCCGTAGAAGGGAGACATGGCTTCAGCCACGACTCTGAAATAAGTATTGCATGGATACTCTTACAGTCAAAGTTAGCCAGCATCTCTGGGAAATGGGCCGGAATACTCTGGGCATTTATGTGGACTACATTAAAATTCTTGATTACATCCGAAAACTGGGTCTTTAATGTATCAGAGAGAGAAGGTATACTAACGAAGCTGTCGTTATGACTACTCGCTGATTGAAAGCTATCACCATCGTCACTGCTGATATCTAAATTTAACATTAATAAATATAAACACTGATAAAAAATGTATTATATATATATTATTATAAAAATAAATATATATTATTTATATATATATATGAAAACCGTAGATATACGTCTCCCTTTTTCTACTTCAATACTTTGTCCACCCGCCAGTTGTGTGTTGCTACAAATAATATTAACTCTATATTTTCTCAAAACAGAAACATTTGAAAACTTTGAAGAGAAATAAAAAGAAATAGAACAAATAAAAAAAAAAAAAAAAAAACAATAAGCAAGATACACAAATAAAAACAACAATTAAGAAAAAGAATTGATAGCATATACAATGACGAAAAGCTACTAAACTACCAACTACTAAAATTTTACTGAAAAAAATGACAGATCACAATTAATAAAAACAAAACGAGAATATCAGTTCTGAGTTTGCTTTAGTCTGTCAAAAATGTCAAGTGTCATGACAAACGAACCTTATCAAAAACTAACAATAAGTACTTATATCATTATCATAAAAGTTGAGGTATTCTTAAATTTGTTACAAAAGTTCAAGATTATATTATTATTTGTAGAATAAAGAGGGTACGGCACAGTAAAGCGAAAAGTATGAATAATATCTACACTATGAAACCATTCAAAAATACCTGGACGCGATGAAATAGCTTGTAAGAGTACAGAACAATTCTATTTCTTGCTTACAGCCCGTCTGGTTGGTTTCGTTGTAACCTTCTCGACTGTAGCTGGCTTCTGTGTGAAGTCAAGCCGATTCAGTTCACCAAAAGAGTCGACGCGGTGCCTTGTCCCTTTGGGGTCGAGAACATATATATGACCCTCTCGTGTCCAACACTTTGTGATACCAAACCGCTCACGCGCAGCCATGAAGACTTCGTGTCTAGTCTTCGTGATAAATTCGGACAGAGTGATGCCGGAACCTTTGAGTTTGGTTTTAGCAAACCACAGCTTATCACGAACCGAGACAAGATGGAGTTTGACCAATATAGGTCTAGGTTTTTTCACACTTGATTGGCTGCCCATCCTGTGGCATCTCCGTATGTCTGCCTCTGAGAAACCCTCTAATTGGAGATGGCCCGTCACAACACTCACAACAGACTGCATTGGATTTACATCTTTGTCTTCAGGAACTCCATGCAAAAGGATCATTTTCCGACGCGAACGCATCTCAATGTTGTCTACCTGTTGAGCCAAATACTCAATTTGGCACCGGAAGTCAGAAATGGTGCTCATGACAAAAGCTTTAAAGCTCTCAAAATCTGATGCAAGTGCGGCTAAGGTTGGTGTACAAGTTCCTTTAGCAGCCCTCTGCAGCTCTGTCTCAAAGGCAGCCATGCGTTCCTCTATGCCAGCCATAATTGTGGTAAAAGAGTCCTTCATTGTGCTAATCTTGATAGTGCTAGTTGTTTGTTGAGTGTATCTTTTGAAATAAGTGCACTTGAGAGGAGATAACACTTCACTGGTAGGTGTTTTATATTACCATTAAAATGATTATAAAATAATGTTTATTAACTGGTAATTATAATTTAAAATTTAATTAAAATGCAGACACTTTAAATTCAATGTTGCTGTCACCACTACCCACATTTAGTTAGTACCTTCTTACTAACCAGCCCCCTTGGCAAGCTGCAAAAGTTTTTCGTTTTCTATTCTATTCTCTATTCTACTTCTCCATTTACTTGTTTCTAAGACTGCCTTGTTGGTCTAGTGGTTAGCATATGCGGCTGCTGATCAAGAGGTCTCGGGTTCGATTCCCGGGTCGGACCAAATATTTGTGTGATCCACACGTATTTGTTTCGGAGTCTGGGTGTTTTCTATGTATAATACGGATGTATGTATTTACAAAAAAAAGTATGTTTATGTATTTATATCAGTTGTTTAGTACCCATAATACAAGCTCTGCTTAGTTTGGGACTAGATGATTTTGTGTGTAAAATGTCCGAAATATTTATTTATTTATTATTATTTCATTGGTTATTATTTTGTTTTGATCACGTGACTAATTGAAACTAGCAAATAGAATGGAATAGAAAACTAAAAAATGTTTGCAACTTGGTTAGCGGGGGGGGGGGGGAGTACAGAGAAGCTCTCATACCCAAGTGAAGTGTTCATAGCCAAGTGGACTTAGGTGATTGGAAATAATCATCGATGGTAAGTTAACAGAAGACATAAGAAATAATAATAAAATAAAAATAAGAAGACATAAGTTAATATAAGATAACAGTTGTGAAGCTTAGTTTGAGGCATACGGGCGCCTTAAAAATGTCCAACTGCAAGATTACGTAGCCGCAACGTGTTTTGCCAGTAGCCAACCCGCACTCGGCCAGCGTGGGGACGCGACGGGTCTCTTAACTGTTTCCTGAGAGGAGACCCATGCCAGCTATGAGACATTACGGGTTGCTGTTGAACCAGAGGTCTATAAAGGCCCAATAATGGACAGGTGCGTTTACCTGTTGATGTAAATTTTTTAATAAATGTCACCATGAGATACCTCTGTAGCTTTTTAGATATATTTTATTTGTAAATAACAGGTACAGCGAATAGACATTTAATTAATAATATTTTATTGTATGGAATGCTTAATTACTACCTATTGTTAAATAAGAAGGCTATTTTAAATGTTTATATCGCAGCTAATCATTAATTATAATTTTATAAGAAATCCCTACGTATACCACCAGCCAACTAGCTGGTGGTTATGTCGGAACCCCGACATACCTCGGGCCATTTACGGTCTGTACATGACCCCTTCGGTGTGGGAACCCTATTTTTCCCCATTTCCCCTTTTGGTTTGGACTCTCTTTTGAAAGTCCGCGCGCTCTTTGCAGCGCTCACGCCTCTAGCCTGTTCAGTCAACAGCCTAGCCTCTATAGAGTTATTTATCCATATGCTAAAAAATACTGACATAACCTAATCTAGAAGTCAAATGTTAGTCTCAGTAGCGGTTTCAAAAAATCATGAGGCTTCACTAGTAACTGAATGACTAATTAAGCTAGTTAGCTGCGATATAAATATACATTTAATTTACTATCTTTTTGCATACAAAGATAAAAGGAAATATAAGTGATCGCTAGAAAGTATTTAATAAAACATAAAAAAAAATTGAAATTTAAAATCAACCTTAATATTAATAACTCTGACATGGCTAAGGATCTCTAAAACAGGTATGTACAAAGCATATATGTATATACGTAAGGTAACATAAAATGTCCTTTCAAAATTTAAAAATAACTAAACCGCTCTACATGTACTTTTCGAAAATATAAGAAAGGAATGCTGAGTATAGACTACACATATAGACCATGTTTTGTGCAGAACAGGTACGGCAACTACATGTTCGTAGAATTATTTATAATCTTCACATATGTATCGTATCTCGGGTCCGGACAAAAGTATAGTTGCAGTTCTTTTTCAAGAATTATTTAATAATTATATAGTTAGGAACTTCCCCTAGTTAGGAAGTTTGACGGTGTTTCGCGTTCTTGCCTGGGACAAAACGTTAAGCTGTCGGTCTCGGTTGTCATGAACATCTATGGCAATCGTTATTGCGAAGTAGCAGTAGCTATGTATACCTATACTTAGAACTTTTTAACCTTCGAGTTCAGTTTGCCCCCAGGGTTGTGGGAGTCCGATGCCAGTCCCTTCGTGGAAAATATTATTTATAATATTAGTTTGGACTACACAGAATGTAAAACCAATAGTGTGGGGCAAGGCAGTGTCTTAAACCTGAATAAGTAAAATCCTACTTAAAATAAAAGGAAAACTTGACACATACCCTTTACATACCCGTCTGGTCAGAGTGCTACAGTAGGCCGAAACATGCTTTCTAGAGATAGGCTTAACTCTAGAAGTGAATTAATCATACGTATATTGTATGTATTACCAATATTAGTAACTAATAGCATAAAAAACAGCGAAATAATAGTAAACCAGAAACTAATATAATAACTTTAATGAGATTTGTTCACATAATGCTATAAGGCAATAAATTAGGTATCTAATATAACTACAAAAAATGCAACTGTTATTTCTACTTAGTCAACAAATAAAAAGTTATAACCAATTCATCTATAGTTAGTACGTAAACAAAGTATCAAGGGGTGTGATCTTTAAGTACTTGTTCATATTTTTTATTATTTTCTTAATGTTAGCATTCAAAATGGGGCCTTGAAATTGATTGGAGACCGGTTTCCATTGTTCGTTGGCAAATTTAAGAGCAGCATCAGCTAAAACAAAGAAAATAAAATACATTGAAATGTAATTTAAAAATACAATGCGTTATTTGTATTAATAATAGTTCAAGATGTCTAAATGAAGCTTTAGGTTAAGAGGGACTACCATAACTTGGTTTATTTTCAATCCAAATTTATACATCTCCCATTAGCAACGATTAATCTTCGGTACATATGGCTTACCAATTAGCGTGAGGAATATTTAGAAAAAAACTGCTTACCTAATTCCGGGTGTTCCCATTAAATAAGTTCTTCAGATCAATAGACATTCCACCTCTAATATCACCAGTAACTTTAAAAGATTTAAAATGCAAGTGTTTTATTCCATTTTCAGCTTGAAATATTTTTATTTCAGTTTCGATGTAAATGTGGTAATCCTCTGTAAATAACAACAGTATCAATTATTATATATTTTTATTAAAACAATTTTTTTTTGGAAATGTACATATGTCTGTATGTTAAATATATTACGGCAAACCTCTGACCAATTTTAACAGGACTTACACTGTTAGATAGCAGATAATATGATATAAGCTACTTTTATGTATGACTAGCATCCCTTGTTCTAATGTTCTCAAATATAGTCTACTTAAATCTACATTTATAGTATATAGTAAACATATACTATATAGTTTAACGAGCTTATGACCATTTCTATCTTAAATTAATGGAAAATATATAACGTTCAATTAACTTACTAGTATTCAGTCTGTAATCTCCTTTACCTTCAATAGGCACTATTATTAGATATCCAGATACTTCATAAATACCATAAAGATTTAAGTATGGGCAAAGTAGTTTTATTTGCATAGAATTTTGTTCCAACCTTAGTCTGAAATTTAAAATAAAGTACAACAATACAACGTACAAAATATACTTTACTTGATCTCCTTATTGATTCACAGAATGTTGTTCCGACTCTGGTGCGTGTTCTGTGTATCCTTTTCATGTCCATAAAGTCCCCCGCGGCACAAGATGTATATTATTATTCCTAATGCTTGTTGTCTTATTAAAATGAAAATAAAAATAGGGCAAGTGCGTGTCAGACCACGCATAGAATAAGGTTCAGTAGTCATATACAATGGGAAGTGGAAATAAAAACGTGTACAATAGATAATTGTTATGCTTCCTTAATATTTAGTTATTTTTGTACAAAGTTTTCCAAGTAAGCATATTTCACAAGTTAGGCCACTTTAACTTTTGAAAAAAAAAACCTTTAATGTTGAATAACGTGTAAGTGTATATATAAATCAAAAAATTGTCTTAGCAACCACTCACTAACGATATCCCACACGATAGGGTAAACTCGAGAAAAAAAAACATCCCCACTTTACGTGTTGGGGAGGTAAGCAAAAAAAATATTTTTCATGATCTTATTATAGCACATTTTCGACGTAATAGAATCACATACTCATGCAAACTTTCATCTTCCTAGCACTTACCGTTTAGACGGTTAGGTCGAGGACGGACGGACGAACGGACGGACATGACGAATCTATAAGGGTTTCGAGTCATGAAGTACGGAAACCTTAAAAAGTAACTTTTTTGCATTGCTTAATTTATTGAATTATTGTTAGTATTATTATTATTTTTATTATTTTTTACACAAGGTCATCTAGTATCAAACTAAGCAGAGCTTGTAATATGGGTACTGGACTAGACAACTGATTTAAATCATATCTACTTTTTTGTAAATATATACATAATATACATAGAAAACACTCAAAGTCCAAAACAAATATTTGCACATCATACAAACATTTGACTCGACCTGGTAATCGAACCCGAGATCTCTGGATCAGCAATTCGCCAAACACTAGACCAAAAAATAGTCGATATGAATTTAGGCCTACCAACCGTTTCCTAATACACCTCATATGGTCGACCAAGATAGGGAGATAAAAGTGAGTTGCCACAACTGTACAAACACTAACTAAACATGCACGAAACACAACACTGGTCATAAATATTACGAGGTTGGAGCCAACACCTATGCGTGACGTCTTGGAGTAATCTACATCACTAACGCAACTCACACAACACAACACCACACAACACAACACCATACAACACCACACAACTTCACACACCAAAACACCATACAACACCACACGATACAACACCACACCATACAACACCACACAACATAACACACAACTTGCACACACTAGATAGGTACACCTCAATTTCATCATCATCATCAGCCTATCGCAGTCCACTGCTGGACATAGGCCTCTCCCATTGCACACCACTGTGATCGATTTTGGGCTTCTCGCATCCAGCTCCTGCCAGCCATCTTACGCAGGTCGTCACTCCACCTCAATTTAATTAAATAAAAGACACATCGATAGACCTAGCAATGAATAAACTGTAATAAAGTGTAAATAGAAAAAACAAATGTAAGTAAAAAACGCCTTAAATGCTAAATGCCAACAAGAATTAAATGCATAGAATAAAACATGTACAAGAAATATAAATGTATAGAATATATACACATGTATAAATGATTAAATAAGGTAAACATAAATTTAGGAAATTGTCCGATTGCGTTGTTAATTTTTTTTTTTTTTATGAATGTAAATAAAGAATGACAAGGTCCTGTCGAACCATGGATGGGGGAAAGTTGCGAGGTCAAATGTAGACCTCACTAAAAAAAAAAAATACACCTCATATGTACAGTAAAACCAATAAGGCTTTTGCAATAATACTACACTTGCACAAATTTTGCATAAAGTTTTTGATGATAAAATGAAGTGGCATCTGTACTTTTTGGTAGCCGAAAAGAAGGCAATAAAAACCATCATCATTTCAAATTAATTAATAAACATCATCTGATCTATTTAAATAATCGAAGTTGAAATAACCTGAATGCAGGTAAAGTAGATAGGTAAAGTTTTACATCCATTGAATATTGCTCTGTATAACTTTAACCTCGATGCACCTGCAATACCATATCTCTACACCCTCCAAAGGTTAGCTGGTAGAAAATACCTAGGGCATTAAGTCCGCCGATGTACAAAAGTTCATGAAGTTGTTAATAAATAAATAGATACATCAACAATCAAATACCAAACACTCTGTTTTTTTTTTGTACGGAAATCCCCACGGATACATGTTGGTGGTGGTTATGTCGGACTCGGACCGACTAAAGGTCATAGCACACTGTAACGCCACGGCACCGCTCCAACCCAGCGATTAGCTTGTCATTTGAATTTGACCCTTAAATCGTATGTCGTTTAATATGTATCTTAACATCAGTATATAGAGCTTGCAACTCGCGGTTGGCGTGAGTTCGGCGAGATTGCACCTCGCGGGCCGCTTAGCGCGCTGGCAGCTAGTGGTAGCCAAAATTCAATACAGAGCCGTGTCGCAGCTGTGACGTTACAGTGTGCTATGACCTTAAAACCGCACGACGTCTCGGGTACTATGAACCGAGGTACCATGTATACCCTCGAAAGGAAGTTCCTGAAACCCCGACTTACCTCGGGGAATACTCTGGAACCCTATAAGTAAACTAGTTTCTATGATCATCTTAACTTCATTTGTTATTATCATTATTATTTTAAAAGCATTTTAGTCTAAAAATATATTATGATGGATGCGACAAACCGAAAATCGGACGTAGTGGCTTAAAGTAAGAGAGATTTATGTATGTCAAGCAGTGGACTGCGATAGGCTGATAATGATGAAAGTATTCTATAAATTTGTACTTACTGAGTATCCACAATTTCACAATTTTTAAGTCCCACTAAACTATTATTATACAAGTCATAATTCATTATACCAAATTTTCCCTCTATATGCTTTACTTTCAATGGGTCCAAAGATTTAATATTAGCTGAAGGGTCGCCATCAATAGCTATCTTAAAAAAGTTGTTGGAGGTTTTCGTTATGCAATTGTTATCGTATTTTCCACATGCTCCTTTCTGCAGACCTGAAATGCAATTTTCAGGGCAACAATTTTCAACAATTTTCGGGGCTGATACACCTACTCATGTTCATTACTGTAAACGGGACTTATTCGTGAGTTTACCCGTACGAGCGGTTCGGAAAGTAGAAGGTATAATTTTATCGCGAATAAGTCCCCTTTACAGTAATAAACATTAGAACATTTATTAATCACTTTATTTTAAGGATAATTCACGTAGAATTTGTTAGATAATTGAACTATAATAAGATTATTTTAGATTCATTTTATTTCTTGTCTTTTTAATTACCAACTTTAGCACTCCACTGCTGAGCAATAAGCATCTCTCCTACGAAAGGAGATTATTTTCAGTGGTTAGTAGGAATTCGATTAAAGTTAAATTAATATTAAAAATCCATTAAAAACATAAATGTAATCAATGAGTATTTAGTATGATTACAATAATATACATATAAATAGTGATAATATAATTTATAATTAGTCTTTAAGTAACATGGTGTTATAGGTCCTTAAGTATACTTACAGTTTTGAATAATTGAATAATATTAAGAAGCCTTTTAAAATATACCATTTTATTTTGGAAATGTAGGTCGTTACATTTATTTATTATTAGATAAATAATTTTAAGGCAAAATACAATCAAATTACTCACTTGTGTAAGGTTGCACTCGTACAAAAACACAAAACAAGAGTATGATATGACGATACATGTTGAACACAACGGATCCCAGGAGAAAATAACATCAGTTTATAAATAACGACCTTATATTCCACATAAGATGCCCGGTAAACAAGTTTAATATGTATAAAAATTTTAAACGGTATGCTTGCAACGGTACTCTCAGACAACATTTGAAAGCATAATATCCTTCTTTCCAACAAAAGTAAGACAATATTTTAATGTTTACTAGGTTAATGTAGTTTTGTGATATTTAGATTGTAGATTCACTTAAAGCTTCGAGGCTTCCGCAGATCTTAATCAGCAGCTTTTCTCGGATGCCTCATTTTTCATGCGGACTTTCAGACTGTATGGTTTTAGCCGGTTCGATGGATATGTTCCTGAAGACGTAAACTAGCTGATCAGTAAGAGCAGCTGATTTTTAATACTTTCCAAAGCAATTGTCAAAAAAAAACTGCGTCAGTAGGATTATAAATGAGATTTTGTTGCTTCGTAAATTCGAATCCACGAATCATGAATGAGACTCTATACTTACTCCTTTCTTTTGTCTTCTTAGGCGCTTGGTTAGGCCAGCTTAAAATTTTTCATTTATAGCGGATCTTCTCATAAAGCCAATCCTATCCATCTTAAGGCACTGGTTGCATTGAGATCCTTACTAACTCCTTATTAACTCCTTGTAGCACCTTCTCCATGTTGTGTGCCGTGTGGTGACGGATTAAGAATACAGAGTGTCACCCACCCCTATTCATCCCGCGGGTGTTGTAAAAGGCGACTAAGGGATAAACCACGCAAGACAACATCAATGCAAAGAGAAGGAAAACTTGAAACCAACCCTATACCAACCCGTTTGGCCCGGCGTGGTATAGTAGGCCAATACCTCCTTTCTAAGGAGAGGCCTATGTCCAGCACTGGACTGTTGAAGGCTGTTGATGATGATGATGATCACTAGTGGACATTCTTCCTAGCAGGCTGACAACTTTGGCTTACCTACCTTACTTTAGACATACAGTTATCTGTTCCTCCTCATCCAAGAGTTTCTTATCCAACAGTAGTTTGTACTCAGTTGCAGAGAAAATCTTTGATAAATGTTTATTATCGAACTACATTTATGTATGTGGTAAACATTTATTAGAACAATATTTCTCTTATATTTTCTAAAATTTACCCATTTTTTAACCGACTTCAAAAAAAAGGAGGAGGTTCTCAATTCGACGGTTTTATTTTTATGTATGTGCAACGACAATTTCGTCGTTTATGAACCGATTTCAAAAAATCCTTTTGCATTGGAATGGGTGTAGCCTACAGGTGGTCCCATCGTAGCCATATCGGGATCTGATTATGGGATCCCAAGGAAATCGAGGGTACTCCTCAAATATCATAGGCACAATTGTCGCGATTTGGGTACTCGGATTAGTTTTTCTCGGAAGTCGGTTCCTTTTTGTTATAATTATAATTAATTGCCAAGGTAAAATTATGCTCTTTAAATTACACCTACAATTTAAATAATTTTATGAAAAACATCTCGTTGTTTAAACAACAATTTGTAAAAATGTACCTTTATAGTGTTAAATCATGCTATAATATTATATAAATAAAATTTCTTTTAAAACAATTACATCCTAGACTGATAAAAAGTCTTCATTTTGTTCGGGAACGAAAAAATAATTAATATTACTACCAAAATGAAACTGTAAATAAAGGTAATTAAAATGCTTATGAACTCTTTGAAAGATTTTAATAATTTTAAACCTTGATACTGAGTAAATGTTCGATAGAAACCAATTTGATATAAATTTTTATGTTTTCTAGAAATAAATCTATTAGTTTCTGCATTATTGTTGAATGGGCAGAATCTTCTACTACTCTCCAATCTTCGTTTGTAATTCCATTGCCGTTTCCAACTGAAATATAATAAATTGTATTTAAAACGATTAATTACTAGTACAGATCTTCACTTTTGGTAGAGTTCGAAACTGTATTTGTTGCTTATAGTTGTTATTAACTAATTTTTGTTTATTTGTTGCTCGATAATGATAACGGCAACGCTTGAAATGTCTATAATGTTGGAGATTTTCTGTCGAGTCTGATGGTTAGATATTGTTGCAATTCAGATCGCGGTGATTGCCACGATTTATAATATTATATCTGAGAGTCAAAATTATCTCCATCTAGATAAAATATATAATTAAGTCAACCAATGTGATGTCTAGTTTGAGATACGTAAGGAAAATACATACTTTACCGAACACTTGCAGAAATTTAACCGATATATATTTTACTGTCTGATGGAAAGCCTGATTAGAATCTAAGACTAGTGGTCACCATCACCATACTTTTGAATGATGATGACCCACACTATGGCGGTCTATGTAAATGCTTCTGCAACATTGTTCCTCCGGTCTTGCACTCCCCAACGAAACAAGATAAAACGAATGTTTTCATTTTAGATTGGTTTTATGTGAGAGGATACACCCCATTATAGCTGACCCAATGAACTGAAATCAGCTTGGCCGTACTACTTTGTAAGCTAACAATAACCATTTTTTTTTAAATACTTCAATTTATATTATTTACTTACATTGTTTATTATCCTCATCGAAACTATAATCCAATCTGCCTCTAGGGTCAAGTTTTAATGTTATTTGCTTTGCAACAATATGTGCTTCGGTCTTGTCAAAGGTTAATTCATATTGAAAAGAGAAAAGAAGACCGTAATCATCTGGAAACAACATATTTATCTAAATTAATTCCAATTGCATAATTTTATCCCATCAAATACATTTTTTATTTTACTTTAAAGGTAATTGATGTCATAATTGTATATCAACAACGCCCCTGATAGTCACGGGTATCCTCTCAGAAGAGGGTTAAGGCCATACGTCTCCATATGCGGGTTTGGGGCTAGCAAGTCACGTTGTGGTTACATAATCTTGCCGTTAGATATTTTTAAGCCGACCGAAGGCCACTAACAAGCTTCACGAATGTTATCGCATAATAATAAGTGGGACCGACTGCTTAACGTGACCTCCGAATAACGGAAATGCTCATAACATATCAAGCCAGAAACGGTCAATCATCCAGTTCTGACCGCGCCGACGTTTCTTATCCTCGGTGATTATTTCTCATCACCTAAGATGACTTGGCTATGAGTGCTTCGCTCGCATCGCTCCTAGATATATAAGTTCATTTTCAACCTGCTAAGTCACTTCTAAAGGTGAAAATGGAGATAAGTTTAATATATACTTGCATACATAAATACTTACATAAGTCCTGTTTAAAATATCCCTTGCCTTCCAAGAACTTTGAATTTATTTCACCTTTTACTTCGTACTTGCCTTCGACGGTCAAATGTTTGCATGCGAGGTTATATTGACCCGTTTTGTTAATTGTATTTAATCTGAAATTCACGAAAAAATACATATTTTTTCATAGTTATTGCTTAGTTTTAGTAACCGAGCCGTAACAATCTTGGTAACAAAGGCTAGGAAGATGAAGATGATGATCTTGCTTAGTTTCAAATGAGCACACTGTTATTTTGTCAGGAAGTCACTCTACAACTATTTTTTACTGCCTCGGTGGTATAGTGGTTAGCGTATGCGACTACCGATAAAAAGGTCTCGGGTTCGAATTCCGGATTAAAATTAGTATTGCAGTTGTAGGTTTAGTGACTCTTCATATAAAATTCTTACTCCATCACTGCAAGTTTAGGTTGTTAAATATAACATTTTAAATTAAATTAATACTTTTTAATTACTTGATGCAATCACCTTGTTGGTCTAGTGGTTAGCGTATGAGGCTGCTGATCAAGAGTTCTCGGGTTCGATTCCCGGGTCGGACCAAATTTATTAGTGTGATCCACAAATATTTGTTTCGGAGACTGGGTGTTTTCTATGTTTAATATGTATGTATTTACCAAAAAAAAAGTATGTTTATGTATTTATATCAGTTGTTTAGTACCTAAAATACAAGCTCTGCTTAGTTTGGGACTAGATGATGTTGTGTGTAAGATGACCGTTAATTTATTTATTATTTATTTATTTATCAAGTAATTAAAAAGTAGGTTACTTTATGTGTTAAATAATTTTGCCAAAAATCTTACTTTAAAAGTTCTATACCACAATGGCGCATTCCGGAAAAGGTAACATTATATTTTGTGTGTTCTAAAGTTGCCGTATCTGCTTTGATAACATCTATAAATAAAGGATCCGAAGATGGGAGCCCCTCTAAATGCCCATTCACAAATTCTTCGTAATTCTTCGATATGGCTAATGTCAAACATTCGTCGTTTCTAAAATCACAAATTTTCCTTGAACCTGAAAATTTAAAGGATTTTTAAAATCTCTTGTCCAAACGCAGTTTTTACGTGTTTTCGTAATTTACGTATTTTACGTAAAAAATATTGTAATAATAAAACATGTATGCCATCCATCATTATCATCAGCCCATAGCAGTCCACTGCAAGGGTCTCTTCAATTGCATGCTACTTAGTTCAATCACAGAAAATGAATTAAGTACATGTATGATCCAAAATCCTAATTATACAAACTTAAATAGAACAAAACAGAATTATAAGCGAAATATTTAAAAATGAACTTACATAAAACATTGTGACACCAAATCAGTAACAAAATGAACTCTCCACTAAGATTCATTCTTGATGTTCTCAATAAGCTGCTTAGCGATTCTGTGTCAACATTGAGTTTAGGCTATCAATTTATAGGTGCTCATTGTTGCTCATGTTCACAAAAAAAAAGAGATGGTTCCCAACTCATTGTATTTACTATTAATTATTAAATACTCCTCTGTATTTCAGTGCCAATTTAAAATGATTATGTGTACAGTGGTGAGATGAAAAAGTCACGAGATAATTGTATAAATTATAATTAATTTAAAAACATAGGGCAAAATAAACAATATTAACAATTTGAAATTAATTTGTTGTTCGTTTTAATAAAATAAGCAAACATAAAAATTACTCATTCGAGTTACTTTTATAAAAATATTTTAATAATAATACATATATTTCATTCATCATCATCATCAGCCTATAGCAGTTGCACGGGTCTCTTCAATTGCGACCCGAGACAGGTGACACCCCCGGTGTGGCCGGGGGGTGTCGTTTAAGGTGGGTCGATGTTCCACCTCGTACTGCACAGAGCGGTGAGAGGCGCAACAGCGCCCTGCCCTGGAGGTGAGTACAGTCACCCCGGGATGTACCCCATTTGTGGGGTATGGCAAACTGCTAAACCAATAAACATGTTTATTTATATTTCTAAATAAATTCATGTATGTATTAAAAGTTTCATTGCTCTTGCGGCTAGTCTATGCCTATCGCTTCGATTCTCTGGTCGGTCCTAAAGTTTTATTGGGTTTTTATTACAACAAATTCCCATAGCAGCCTAGAATGTGAAAGGTTTCGGTCTTTCACGCCGGACGTAAAACTGTCGGTGCCTATTGTTGAAGTTAATAAATATACTGAGAACTTTTTCTGCTTTCGAATTTAGTTCCACCTCAGGATTGCAGAATTCTGATGTCAGTTGCTGACATGTGACACACAACATCGTCTAGTCCCAAACTAAGCAGAGCTTGCACTATTTAGATTTATTTATTTCATATTTCAAATTTACAATGACAATTTGTACGTGGACATAATATTGTGGGTGAACTATGGGTACTAGACAACTGATATAAATACATATGTGGAGGAGCGGGTATCGTGTTCCTCCATCACAAAGGGAGGATCCTCCGACCAGGCGAGGTGATCATGCCTGGTGGGCCACTGCCCAACAGTTGATGTTGGGATGTTGTAAATATGCTAATCGGCGCGAGAATATTACTTTCGCGATTCAGGATTAGTAGTTACTCAGTATAGATCATTCCGTGTTTTTCTTTGTAGTTCAGTGTTTCTTTGTTAGATGTCGCTGTTCTATATTTTCGTCGCGCTGTATGTGGAAGTCGCCACACATACATACCTTTTTTTGTAATCAAACGTTTGTAGATCATACAAAGATTTGGTCCAACACGGGAATCGAACCCGAGACCTCTTGATCAGCAGCCGCATACGTCAATAACTAGAGCGATTTAGGTTTATAGCAAGTATTCGCTATAAATGCCTATAATAATCTCTTATATATTAAACAGTTACAGATTAATGAATGAATTATGAAAGACTCATCATCCTCCTAGCCATTATTATAAAATATGAAATATAAAATAACTCAAAACTATTTTTATAGAAATAGAAATTAACAACCTAATTAATTAACTTCCTGTGTGCTTTTATATAATTAAGCTTAAAATAAATATTCCAAATTATATGAATGCAAATATGATGAAATAAATACGATGTATCCTGAACTTACAAAATGACATCACAAAGTTACAATGCAACCAACGGATATTTATAGACACTTATTAAGTGACTTGTTAAGTCCAATTAATAAATAACTAGATATCTCTATAATTAATATATTTCAGTATTACCACATTGCAGTACATGATACCGTTCTCGAGGTTGCTCAAAAATATTTTTATCTTGGGAAAACATTGCAGTTGGGTAAAATCAACCTCGAGGACGAGGTGAATTCAGTTGGGTTGGGCAGCACATGGAAAGCTACGTCGAGTATTTTCGTCGTCGTTCCCACAGTGTCTAAAAACGAAAGATTTTAATTCAGTGCGTCCTTCTTGTCATGATATACGGAGCCGAGACCTGGCCACTTACGGTACGGTTGGTCCACAAGCTCAAAGTTGCTCAGCGTACTATGGAAAGAGCTATGCTCGGCCTTTCTCTGAGGGATCGTATCAGGAAAGAGGTGATCCGTCAGAGAACTAAAGTCATCGACATAGCTGACCGGATTTGCAAGCTGAAGTGGCAGTAGGCTGGCCATATTAGCCGCAGAACCGATGACAGTTGGGATAGAGTAGAGTTCTGGATTGGAGACCGCATCTGGGGAAACGTAGTGTAGGACGCCCATAGGCGAGGTGGAGTGACGACTTGCGCAGGATGGCTTGCAGGAGCTGGATGCGAGAAGCCCAAAAAAGAGTGGTGTGGAATGGGAGAGGCCTATGTCCAGTAGTGGACTGTGATAGCATGATGATGACCCAATATTATTAATACACATTTTCACCATTGTAAAATAACTTAGATTCTCAGATGCGTTTCTGAACAATTTACGATCTCTAATATTTTTGAAAATTTTCACATTTCTGTAAAAAACGACACCTAGGCATACATCGTACTTTTTCTCAATTTAGAAAAATAATAAAAAAAAAAATTCTAAATTTTAATGGATATAGGTGTCTCGAAAAAACCTCGTTTTGAAACCTTTCGAATCCTTTCGTTATCCTCGTTACAGACTTAAAGCGAGCAGTTCGCCAACTCAAAGCGTCATCCGCGTATGGCCCTGATAACATACTGTCATTTTTAATTAAGGACTGTATACCTGAGCTAGAAAAGCCCCCTTTTTAGGGTTCCGTAGCCAAATGGCAAAAAACGGAACCCTTATAGATTCGTCAAGTCTGTCTGTCTGTCTGTCCGTCCGTATGTCACAGCCAATTATTTCCGAAACTATAAGAGCTATACTGTTGAAATTTTATCAGTCGATGTATTCTGTGAACCGCATTAAGATTTTTACATAAAAATAGAAAAAAAACAATACATTTTGGGGGTCCCCATACATGGAACTGAATCTCAAAAAAATTTTTTTCATCAAACCTATCCGTGTAGGGTATCTATGTATAGGTGTTCAAAAATGATGTTGAGGTTTCTAATATCATTTTTTTCTAAACTGAATAGTTTGCGCGAGAGACACTTCCAAAGTGCAAAAATGTGTGTCCCCCCCCCCCTCTAACTTCTAAAATAAGGGAGTGATAAAACTAAAAAAAATATATGTTGTACATTTATATGCAAACTACCAACGAAAATTGGTTTGAACGAGATCTAGTGAGTAGTTTTTTTTTAATACGTCATAAATCGCAACACGCAATTTACCTTTCATCCAATCAATACACCAGTATTAAAACATCGATCAAAGTTACAACGAACTACAAGAACTTTTATGTGATGTTACTTGCTGATACGGAACCCTTCATGGGCGAGTCTGACTCGCACTTGGCCGCTTTTTATATACAAACTCTCACTGCGACAGGGTCATTATCCCACAAAATGGAAGACTTCACGAGTAACGCTGGTACCCAAGGGTGGTTCTTCAACAGTTATAACTAATCACAGACCTATTGCAGTATTGTCAGTGCTCGAAAAGAATTTTGAATCTATTATCAATCCAAATAATATTATAAACGCGAAAGTTTGTGAGTATGTATGTATGTGTGTATGTATGTTTGTTGCTCTTTCACGCAAAAACTACTGAACGGATTTGGATGAAACTTTACAGAAATATAGCTTATATATCAGAATAGATAAACGGGCGAAAACTAGGTGATTATCAAAATACATAAAATCGTAGATGTCAAAATGTATCACTGTTTATCTCCTGTCAAAACTTCACAGGTTGTTATGCATAACAAACTTGCATAGCAACCATAATAATACGCGGGTAACACCGCGGGGCGCAGCTAGTAATTATATATTTAATCAAATTAGTAGGTATTTGGATGACTATCAACATGGATTTCGACCTGCGCGCTCTACTCTAACCAATAATATCAAGTTTGTAGACTACTTGTGCTCTAACGTGACTCCGGGTCGTCAAGTGGACGCAGCACACTTTGATTATAAAAAAGCGGCCAAGTGCGAGTTAGACTCGCCCGTGAAGGGTTCCTTAACAGCAAGTAACATCATATAAAAGTTCTTGTAGTTCGTTGTAACTTTCATCGATGTTTTTATACTAGTGTATTGATTGGATGAAAGGTAAATTGCGTGTTACGATTTATGACGTATTAAAAAAAACTACTCACTAGATTTCGTTCAAACCAATTTTCGTTGGTAGTTTGCATGGTAATGTACAACATATATTTTTTTTAGATTTATCACTCTCTTATTTTAGAAGTTAGAGGGGGGGGGACACACATTTTTCCACTTTGGAAGTGTCTTTCGCGTAAACTATTCAGTTTAGAAAAAAAGCGGCCAAGTGCGAGTCGGACTCGCCCATGAAGGGTTCCGTACCAGCAAATAACATCATATAAAAGTTCTTATAGTTCGTTGTAACTTTCATCGATGTTTTTATACTAGTGTATTGATTGGATGAAAGGTAAATTGCGTGTTACGATTTATGACGTATTAAAAAAAACTACTCACTAGATCTCGTTCAAACCAATTTTCGTTGATACTTTACATGGTAATGTACAACATATATTTTTTTTAGATTTATCACTCTCTTATTTTAGAAGTTAGAGGGGGGGGGGACACACATTTTTCCACTTTGGAAGTGTCTCTCGCGCAAACTATTCAGTTTAGAAAAAAATGATATTAGAAACCTCAACATCATTTTTGAACACCTATCCATAAATACCCCACACGTATAGGTTTGATGAAAAAAAAATTTTTGAGTTTCAGTTCCAAGTATGGGGACCCCCAAAATGTATTGTTTTTTTTTTCTATTTTTATGTAAAAATCTTAATGCGGTTCACAGAATACATCGACTGACCAAATTTCAACAGTATAGCTCTTATAGTTTCGGAAATAATTGGCTGTGACATACGGACGGACAGACAGACAGACAGACAGACAGACAGACTTGACGAATCTATAAGGGTTCCGTTTTTTGTCATTTGGCTACGGAACCCTAAAAATGATGTTAGAAACCTCAACATCATTTTTGAACACCTATCCTTAGATCCCCACACGTATAGGTTTGATGAAAAAAAAAAATTGAGTTTCAGTTCTAAGTATGGGGACCCCCAAAATTTATGGTTTTTTTTTCTATTTTTATGTAAAAATCTTAATGCGGTTCACAGAATACATCGACTGACCAAATTTCAACAGTATAGCTCTTATAGTTTCGGAAATAATTGGCTGTGACATACGGACGGACAGACAGACAGACAGACTTGACGAATCTATAAGGGTTCCGTTTTTTGCCATTCGGCTACGGAACCCTAAAAAGCTTTTGACCTTGTGGACAATGATTTGCTTTTGAGGAGAATTTCATCCATAGGCTTTAGTATCCGGCTCTTAAATTTCATGGCAGATTACCTTAGGGATCGCAAGCAGTATGTCAAGATGGGAGTTCATCGATCTCAAGAATATTATACCCGATCGGGAATAAGTCAGGGCATTACCCTCGGACCCACGCTGTTCCTCATTATGATCGATGACCTGCCCAGGGTACTTTCTGGGGCTGAGTGTCTGATGTTTGCTGACGACTTGCAAACACTGAAGATTGTGGGTTATTGCAAAATTATATTGATGCCATCGTATCTTCGAGTATAAAAAATAAGCTGCCCCTCAACAGTTCCAAGTGTAAAACTATTACTTTCACACGATCTCGTACGCCAGTAATAAACACTTACACACTGACAGGTGAGCCCCTTTAGCGAGTCAGTCAGATCCGTGATCCAGGGTTAACTGTGAATAGTAAATTGAGTTTCCATGACCATGTAAAGCAAGTGTGTAAAGAAGCAAATGGATCTCTGGGATTAATTATTCGAACCTCCTATAATTTTAATAATATTCAAACAATAAAGTTGTTGTGCAACGCCTATATATGTAGCAAATTGGAATACAACGCAGTTATATGGGATCCTGGGGAACAACTATTCAAATTAAAATTATTTATTTCGGACCTTGAATCCATATTGTGTTAGTTACAGTGACTTAACCTAGTGTTAGTACAGTAAATATATATAAGTATATACATTAAAATATAACATATAAGTACATACATTAAACATATAACATATATAAGTACATACCAACAAATTAACAAGTGTGGACATACAACTACCTTGTCATGAGAGAGGAGTCCCACCTATCTGAAAATACATTCAGGATGCTGTTAGAGGAGGAACGGAGGCGCGCCAGCATGGAAGCGCAACGCTTCCGCATTAATGCAGCGAAACCATCGATATTAGCCTCCGCGAACATGCCTGACGCGCTACACCTTCATGGCAATCCCAAAACCACCCTGAATGCGTTGTCATATTGCACTCGCAGGTCGCTGTATGTCCCCTGCGTAAACCTAGACCACAAGCTGCAGGTGTAAAATGATTGGCAATAGGCTTTAAACAACGTAATTTTTACACTGTGACTACAGCGCGCAAACCTGCGGGCCAGCATATTGCAGCATTGGCCTGAAACCAAAATGATTATCCTTTAAAACGATATATTCTGCAAGACTATCCAATACCTTCGCAATCACCGTTGCCAGGGAGATAGGTCGATAGTTCTCAACATCGGAGGCATCACCAGTTTTATTTTTTAGAATTGGCACAACAATTGTTCTAGTAAGTTCTGCAGGTAGATAACTATGACCCATACAGAGGTTGAAAAACAAGGCAATATCCTTGGCAAGTGAACTATACACGCTTGCAATAGAGAAAATTCAGCGGAAATTCACTAGATTCCTTTATAAACGTGCCTACGGATATACCCATTTATGTATTCGTCGACATTTGTATGTGCGATGGTTGGTCTCGATACATTACAAATTACAATCCAGGCGAGAGCTTATGTACGTGTTACACTATTACTTGTTGCTGAACAATAAGGTAGACAATCCATTGGTACTTGAGTGCAATCAGTTACATGTACCAAATAATTATGTGAGTGGCGTAGGACGACCTGTCCATCAGCTTGGCGCACTCCTCAAGCACGCAATAGCCCTACAGCTAGAGGAATTAGATATTTAAATGTTTTTCTTAGAAATTGTCCAAATACAGACATATTTTTTGATAAACCTAGTACTATTTTCACAAATTTTGGTATTCTTTTTTAATGACATATAAAAAAAAATTCTATTTATTTAATCATTTATTTTTATTTCAATTAATTTAGTAATAATGTGTGAATCTGTGATAAAGTTGACAATTATATAACATTTACAAATTTTGACATTGTTATGGGTAATGTGAGAATAAATTTAAGGCATACAAACATTTTGGAAGTGAACTGTAAGTTTGTATGCTTATCAATTTAAATAAATAAATAAATCGAAGACAGGCAAATTTACGTCTCTTAGGAAAAGGATCTGTTAACCATTTTCAATGGTATATGTAATGTAAGTAATTTATGTGTAAATCTAGCTGGCATAGTATAAATTCTCCTTATTTTGAAGTTATACTCTGTCCATTCCTTTATTATCTTTTTGACAGTTCAACAAATTTCGAAATTAGTGACGCCCTCACACGTCACCGATTCGATTTGAAATCAAAATCAATCGATATAAATTTCTTTAAGTCAGTATTGTAAATTAATCAAATGTGCACTATTATGATATGTAATTGACCCAGAACAAAGAAAACTTCCAAACACAGTCCCTTGAAGGTCGGTTTAGTAAGTATTAAGTGATTTTTCAAATATACTTTCTCATAACTCTGGCTTTAAACGTTATTAACCACGCGTTTAAAAGTTAAACTTTACTAACACGTGCATAGTTACATTTTAAGTCAGTGGTCCAATAATAAATTAATTAATGCACAGAGTTATTGTTCTTTATTCTAAGTTTGAAGTTAAGTTCCAAAATTTCGACTTAATTCCTTGCAATCTTGAAGTCATACTATTTTAATTTCCTTTTTATTTTATTAAATTTACAGAAACAACACTTACACGAAGTCAAATTATTTTGATCATAATAATATGATAGATTATTTTAATCGTTTAATCGATTTATCGTATTTCAAGAACTGTTTTATATGTTGTTTTAGCTATGCACACTGCCCACTTCCCTACCCGTCTATAAAGTACGACATTACTGTAGTACATTATTACGAAAAAAAATACCGGTAATTTATAGGCGTGACCTGTCAAAAAGATAATAAACGAATGGACAAGGTATAGACGGTGTTGTATATCAGATTTGTGAAATATTGATTTATCTTAATTAATATACTTTCGAAGTCAGATATAAGTGTTTCAAATGGTTACTCATAAAATACACTGAGAACAAGAGTTTTGCTGTAACAATATATATAGTTTTATTATTTTTTTATATTTGTCTTTCTCATAAACTTTCAAAAACAACGACTCCATTTTTATTTTATCCGACAACCATTGGGGTAAAAGTGTTCTAGAGTGGAGACCGCGTCTTTGCAGTGTAGGACGTGCACAAGCCAGGTAGAGTGATGATTTGCGCAGGACGGGTGGCAGGAACTGGATGCGACGGCAACTGGAGAGGCCTATGCCCAGCAGTGGACTGCGATAGGCTGATAATGATGATGACGTAGGATTGTAGTAGTTCATCTACTATTTTCAGACCTACTAAATAAAAACATAGAATTTTATAAATATTTAAACATAGGAAATCCAAGGAAATAATATAAAAGTTAGGTAATAGGTTTTAATAAAAAGAATTAGAAATGACCATAAAATATATCTTGCATTACTTTTATTTCTTCATAACGGATTTTTTCCTAATGTTTATTCAGTATGTTTTGAACAGGAACAGCTTTCAAATAAGTGTTTATGTTTTGAATATACAATTTTATAAAATGATTCATTGCTGGTACTCGAGCGACTCCATCGAAGTCCTCTAAAAGTTTATTTGAGACGCTAGGGACAAGCTTGGTTAGAGCTGAAAAAAAAAAAATTAAATATTTTTTCAAAATTAATCAAAATATTGTTAATGTAAAGAATTAGTTTTTTTTGGTCTTCTATGAATTTTCTTGATCATCATTCAAGCAGTAAACCGATTTATTCCTCGGTCTTCGTTTCAGCGAAGCTAACTTTTTTTTACAGGTCAACGAATATTCTAACGGGTCATGTTATAGTCGTACTTTATATCTACTATGTTGCAGAAATTATAGATGATGGTTTTAAAAAATCTTGTGTAGCTGGCGCACCAACATACGGTGCTTCCGACGACCGGATTCGACCATGAAATTCGTTGGATACTAAGAAATTGGAATATTTGTTGTAGTGTACTTCAGGGAAGATGTAAGACCAGTACTGAACGTCTTTCGGCTAAATTGATGATGATGAGACTCCGAAAGTGATAGCCATAATCTTAACGTTACATATCATTATTTTTGTTTCCTTGCTCTACTCCTCACCTAAGTTGAAATAATTTTTAGTGAGGTACAGTTGCATGGATGAGTTATAAGTAAAAATGTTTAATTTATTATTGAGTTCACATGACTTACAATTTTCACTGTCACCGATATAAACGTTTTCTAAGTTATATTCCACTTTTCCTCTAACATCTAATTCAAAATTGTAGTTTATGATTTGAACATGTAACTTTCCATTTTTATCAAAATATTGTTCGAATTCTAGAGTAAATAGGAAAGCGTAGTCATCTGTAATCAAATATAATTATGTAAAATCTATCTTTCAAATTAAGTACCTCAAAGATCCACTATTAAGGTACCATAGTTCATGACTTGGCCCCTAATAGTTTCGTCATGTCCTTCCGTCCTCGACTTACTGTCCAAATGGTTAGTGCCAGAAAGACGAAACTTTGCATGGATATGTGTTTCTATCACGGTGACAAAGTGCTAGAGTAAAATCAAGAAAAAAAAAATTTTTTAGCTAGATACCTTACACGTAAAGTGGGGATGATGTTATTTCACGCGTCTACCCCATCGTGTAGGGTATCCTTAGATAGGTATTTTAAAAAATGGCGAGTTTCTAAGACAATTTCATTATTAACGTATCCGTTTGCGAGGGCGTCTCCCCCCCCCCACTCTAAATCTGAAAAAATCTTGATAATAATGTAGTGCATATTCTGAACTGTAAAGAAAACCTATAACAGCTTTAATAATTTTATTAGTTCAGGATTTATGGAGACCTAACTTATATAATGCTTCTTGAAAAATTGGGAAGCTTTATACTAAAATAACGAAATAGTAATAGTGATTATCTATTGGTCACGAATTTAAACCCAACTGCAACTATGAATGACTACGGAACCCTATTCTATTCGTGGCCTGGTATAGTTTGTTTAACAATTAAATATACTTTACATCTAGAATTAACTAATATATAATTAGTAAGGACTAGGAAACTAAGTTTTAATGATCTGAACTTGATTTTACATTATATGTAAAACGAATATCCCGAAAAATAAGACTTACAGATAACTTAGTCTTACAGATAGTTTCTTAATTAGTATTATTTAAATAATAGATCCGCAACATTTTTAATTTATGTAGTTTAGTATTTTTAAGTATTCTGCAAAGATAAAGATAACTTAAGAAACTTAAAATGTTTAATACCGTGAATTGATCATAAGTGTTTTTATTATGATTGATGATTTTACGACCACAACTATTTGATTCAATATCTAACTTTACAAACTGACGATTTTAAAACTATTTCCCATTTATTTTTATACGAAAATAGGGTAGTATTAAGTCTTTTGTCTTGCCTTATGCCTTAAATCCATTAAGTGAATTACATTATAAGTTTTTATCGGAGTCCTTATCTAGCAACTAGTATGATATTAAAAATATGTAGCTTTTAATTTGGTTTCATTTATTTTATTTCAAAATATTTACCATATATTTATTGATGGTAAGTCTAAAATTACACTTACAAAAATGTTTAATGTAACCACCCTTTCCTTTGACGAATACTGCATGAGTGCGACCATTAGCTTCATATTGACCTTCTACACTTAAATGTTTACATGCAATATTGTAAACGAAAGTAAAGTCATCTTTATTGAATCTGAAAATCAGAAAGATTAAGTCTTAGAATATGCTGGAATAATTTGTCTTCTTTGTCAAAATACTTGTAAGTAAAAAACTAAATTATAGCACATCAATTCGGTAAATCGTTTACATAAAAATTAATAATATAAATTTGAAAGTAGCTTAGACGTTTTTTCAGTCTATCAATTACGATTTCAAAGCTATACCGCTCTTTGATTTCAATGTAATTTGGCACAAAAATACTTTAATTATTGAGAAAGTACATAGGCTACTCTTAATCGCGATAACTGACAAATACGTGAGCCGAGCCAAAGGAAAAAACTAGCAATATTATGAAGATCTCTCAAATTCAGATGTGCTATAATATTCTCGTACATCACTACATAGTATAAAACAAAGTCGCTTTCTCTGTCCCTATGTATGCTTAAATCTTTAAAACTACGCAACGGCTTTAGATGCCATTTTTTTTAATAGATAGAGCAAATTTTTAATAATATCATTGAGATAGTGATTCAAGAGGAAGGTTTTTATGTATAAAACATGCATAATATTATAGTAGAGAAACTTGATAATTTTAGAGGTTTCTAATGTGATGTCGTAAATAAACAAAAAGTCCGCGATGGTTTATGTCTATCTCTTAGGGATAACCCACAATAACCATTTTTTATTTTTTTCTTTTTACGAGAAATAATGGCTTATTTACGAAGCGATTTTAAGCAATACAGTATTAATCCTTATCCAATTAAGTACCTCAAATACATTGTGTATTTAATATAGATTAACATGGCCCTTTACATTATGTAATTAAAATAATACTTTTGAAGAAATTACAGATTTAAAATGCAGGAACAAAGAGATTGTGGCGGTAACGGCCGGGGCCTGTTAGTTGACACTGCTGTCGATTTGTCACTATCTGATAACTAAACACAACACTTTATTATGAATTAATATTCTAAGGTGGTACGAAGTTCGCTGGGTCAGCTAGTAGATAAATAAAATAAACATCTTACTTCACAAGTTCTGGGATACAGTTTCCCAGTCCATAGAAAGACGCATTGTATACAAAGTATGTCACCGTGGGTAGATATGCTTCAATGAAATCTACAAATAAGGGATCTGAAGGTGGAACACCTTTGAGACAATTGTTCACGATGTCACCATATGTATATTTTGCAACACTTGTGAGACAGTCGGAGTCTTCAATATCACAGTACAGTTTCTTGCCAACTAAAAATAAATGTAATTGTAAATAAAAATAATTTAACATATATAACGCAAATATTTGGATGGTTGGATGATTTACAAGTACACCAAATATCTATTTATTTAATTTTTATATTATAACTTTGTTACTGCTAACTCAGCGCTCATAGACAACTGGCCTTAGGTGATTGGAAACAATCTCCGAGGGTAAGCAACGTCGGCGTGGTCAGACCTAGATGGGTGACCGTATGTGGCATGATAATGTTATGAGCGTTTCCGTAATTCACGTCACGTTAAGCAGTCGGTCTCGGTTGTTGTCATAAGATACCAGTCGTGAAGCTTAGTTGGAGGCCTTCTGGCGACATAAAACATCCAACGCAAAGATTACGGAGCCTCAACGTGTCTTGCCAGGCCCCAACCCACACTCGGTCAGAGCGCCGCGCAGTGGGACATTATGGCTTGGTGATGAATGCTAACTTCTTATGGTTTTACGATACGTACGTTTTGGAAGAGTATTATATGAATAAATATTTATTTCATACTATTTTTTTAGATCCAATTACGGACATTGTATATTAAGTGAAATAGAATTAAATAAAAACTCGTCACTCAAAATTAAATGGTATATAAACGTAAAAATATATATTTGAATTTGTGCTTTTATACGAAATATTAAGTTAAAATGTTCACTTCACATAATGGATCTTCCGGATCAAAACACTGACTAGCTAATTAATATACGTTTTTTCTTATAATAATAATAATATTTTGTATATTATATTAATTATAATAAATATAATATATTAATACTTATAATAATTATAATAATAATACTTATAATATAATACTTATAATAATAATTAAAACTTATAATAATAATAATAAAAACTTTATTTGATAAACACAGCATACAACTTTTATACGATTTTTTTTAATACTATACAAAGTAGAAGTATTTTTTGAGGCTTGTAACACTGGGCATTGACAATTGACATTACTGTCAATAAATTGTCAATGCCAAATGACGTGCGTTGATATAAACATTGATTAGCGTCACATGTAAAGTTAATGCATTTTACATAAATCGAATCGAATGTAAAAAATTACGAAAAATTAAGTGTACATTAACTGATGCTTAACAAAAATAAGCCTCTGAAATAGGGCACTGGGCAGTCAATAGTGGTAATGAGGACTGTACGCCATGTCTAACAAAATAGGTGGACACACAGCATTTACTGCAACGGGCTTAGACCATCGCAGAACTGATTTTCAGTGCCCACCGTATCAGTCGATTTGATGCCGATAGCAGCTAAGTTAAAGTTAAATATTGAAAATAGTTATGGTGGTAGGTCCAGTATGAGATATTTTACAATGTCTCGATTTTCAGTCCATTCTTTTTTTTTTACAAATTAGCACCAATAATAATTACTCAAAAAATAATCCTTAATTCCTTTCAGGGGGAATATAACCAACCAAATATAGAACCAACGTGAGAAAAAACAAACAAAAAGCAAGTAATAAAAAAGATTAAACAACAAATTGATAGCCAAAATAAATTAAATTAAATTACAGTTAAAAACTGCCATCAAACCGGGACACACCAGGACAACATGGGAAATGTTACCCCATCTGTGCTAATCTATTCTTCCCTCAGTCCTTCACTTATAAACTAATAATAAATATGCGAAGAATTGCAACACTTACATGAAACATTTTGAAAACATATAACACTAAAAATAAATAGTCCAGTTGCAAACATTGTACAGGTGTTGAAATAATACGTCCTGAATCACTAAAGTTTAACAACTAATTAATACTACTTGATTCTAGAAAAATATACTTAGGTATTTATTATAAAGGTTGGTTCCGCAAACAATAATCATTTAAAAAATGACCGAGTGCGTGTCAGGCCACGTACTTATAGAATAAGATTCTGTCGTCACATACAACGGTAGGTGTATTTAAAATGGTGCCGAATAGCTCATTATAATGTTTACTTATTATTTCTTTATTTTTGTACAAAGTGAGTGCATTTTATAAGTAACTTTCTTATTTCAGGAGTTGTAGGGGATCCCTTATAGCTCCTGAACTAAAAAAGTTATCTAGGCCACTATAGTTTTCTTTCAATTTATATACTAATGTCATAAAAAAGCGGCAAAGTGCGAGTCGGACTCACCCATGAAGGGTTCCGTAGCAGCAAGTGCCATCATATAAAAGTTCTTGTAGTTCGTTGTAACTTTGATCGATGTTTTGATAATAGTGTATTCATTGAATGAAAGGTTAATTGCTAGATCTCGTTCAAACTAGTTTTCGGTGGAAATTTACATGGAAATTAATCAAATTTTTTTTAGTTTTATCATTCTCTTATTTTACACACATTTTACCATTTCGGAAGTGTTTCTATTGAGTTTCAAAGTTCTATCCATAGATACACCACACGAATGGGTTTGATGAAAAACAATTTTTGAGTTTCAGTTCTAAGTATGTGGATCCCCCAAAATTTATCGTATTTTTCATTTTTTGTAAAAATATTAATGCGGTCCACAGAATACTTCTACTTACCAAGTTTCAACAGTATAGTTCTTATAGTTTCGGAAAAAAGTGGTTGTGACATGTCTGTTCGTCCGGGACAGACAGACAGACAGACATGACAAATCTTTATGGGTTTCGTATTTTGCCATTTGGATACGGAACCCTAAAAAAATCAGGTATTTTGAGCAAGCCGTTTAGCTTTAAACTTGAATAACTCGCAAACGTATACCTAAATCGAAAAATGGTTTTCGCAACCTCGCAATGTTTATGAAAGGCCTATCTATTTATTTAGATACCCACTTAGCACTTTGTCGACGTAATCACAATACATATTCATGTAAAGTTTCATCTTTCTAGTAACTACTGTTTGGGCAGTAAGTCGAGAACAGACGGAACATGACGAATGTATAAGGATTCCGGGTCATGAACTACGGAACCCTAAAAAGTTACTTTATTTCTGAAACTGAATTAAATTTACAAAATATTGATAGTATTCCAAACTGCGTTTCATGTTATCTAGGATATTCTGTTGTAAAATTAACTTATCAATTGTAATGTAGGTTTATAGCTGAGAATATATAGAAGTACTTCTTACTACATTAATGTAATGAAATTCACAGCGACATAAGTTTATGTATGCCAAGTTCTTGTTATCTATAGTTGAAAAGTACGCGTTTATTTGTTTAATTGAACAAAGTAATATCAGGACTACTGATTCGAATTGAGAAATTATTTCAGTGGTAAATAGACTATTTACTGGAGAAGATTAGAACTAATACAATACCACGTTTTACCAATAGAAGTCAATTATGAATGACAAGTGTTACAAAAGAAAGATACATTTTACACCTCATGTGAAACACAAGAAATCTACGTACGTAATTTTAATTTAATTTATAACCTAGTCATTCGTGGATGAATTCAAATGAAGTCATTTATATGAAAAATATTAATACGGCTTTTCGTACTAATTTGATGACTAATTAATTAAAACATCAAAATAGTTAAATATAATGGCCCGTCTCGTTTCCCACAGATTTGACAAGGCCATTGTTTTGAACTACACAATAAAACTACATATGAAATTGACTATCAAAAGTTTTAGTATGTTTAATGTAACTGTCCTGGAGCGTGAGAATTTATGCAGTACATATGTGCAGCACTTATATATTTTGCATGCACACAGAGACATCGCGCACTATTGCATACATACCGTTGCGAGTAATTAACGAATTTCAGTTTTATTGTATTAGTTACATATTAATCAACTATTCGCCTTGAAGCGCTGGCGAAAACAAGTTGCATCTGTGTCAATTTAAGGTCACCAAACAGGTAGTTGTGAAACCAGTCGATAACATTTGGAGATATGTTATGGGAGCGCAGAATGCATAGCAGAACGTCAAACGCAACGGTGCTAAATGCGTTGCTGAAGTCCAGGAGTGTTCTCCTTAATGTTGATTAGGGTAGTAGTGGTGCTGTATATAGGTCGAAAGCCGGACTGGAGAGGATTTAGGAGCAAGTTTCTAGATAAGACGTGCGAGAGTTGGGTATGGATGGGAGAATAGAAATAGGACGATAATCGCAGAAGGATCCGGGGTTTTTCTTTTTAGGGATAGGTATAGTTTGAGCATCCTTCCAAGGATCATATTACGGCTTAGACAGGCAAAACCTAGCGCATTCAAAGCAATAGATTCTACGCTTTTCCTAACATCACAATCAGAAATTCATTTGCCTACTCCCAGTGGCTTCAGAAATTTTCAGACTAGCTGGATCTCCGTTTTCAACGTATTGTGGATGTATCGGCGTTGAGCACTCCAACACAACTTGCTGCAATAATTTCTGAGGAGACAAGGATGACGTCTAACAGTGTTGGAGTAGTGTGGAAAGTAATGCATTGCATCGGACGGAAGAATTGAAAGGTTGCTAGATTGGATTACTGATTTAAGAGTGGACGACCGAAAATTGTTTTTTAGAAGACTGACTCTGAGTGAACCCTTAAATTTAGGAGACGTTGGTGAAAATGTGTCCTAAATAAATGACATTTTTGGTTTTTATCAACCTTTAGGGGAAGTCTAAGTGCTTAGATGTCTCTTCAAATTTAGGTGATAGCTACATTAGAGGGAGGTCTTAAATAAGAAGATCATTCAAGAATAGTTCGTTAAAACCGGCATGAGTCTATTAAAGAAAGAATTAACAAGCACTTTTTAGGCTAAGAAGGCAAAGAATAATAAGATATATATGACGGCGCGTTATGTACCACGTTATATTACTATTAATAATGATTTATTACATTAACAACTCAATGTATTAGTTTTGCTTTAGTTTCAATCGAATCTGTAATCGATATTAGATAAATTTGAATAAGAGCGGATAATTTCCGAGTGGAATAGTAAGAGCCGCTATTAGTAATGACGGTTGGGCATTTTACTGACAGCCGCCGCACGTTTACAACAATACGACATTGGACAACACAAGTGTATGCTTATTTTGAAATTCATGTAGCTGCAACGTTCTTAATGGATAGCTACAACTTAGGCCTCGTCTGACGCCCCGACAACATATATATTTTTCACCCCAAAAAATCTCGAATTGATCTAATCCAATTGGATTAGATCGATTACACTAATTAGTGTTAAGTTTGGAAAAACTCCAGTTTTCATGTGTTTTTCTCTCTTATTACTCTTAACATTGCTTGCGATATATACACTACTCTTTAAGTAACACTCATTTGGTTAGTTGTTGGTACTACAACACAGCAAGCAGCTATTAAACTAATCGCGTGACCGAGCTCAGGTACTCTACGTTTATGTACAAAATATTATCTTATAAAAGAGAAAAAAAATGTGAATTTAAATTTAGCTTTTTTCTAATTATGTTAATTTTCTAATAAAAAAGAAATCAGATATCAAAAGAAGGACGTCTCTTCTTATCAGTGTTGAGCACTGCCTTGAAAGATTGAATATAAAATAGAATTTAAGAAAGTTTTCATTCGACATTAAACATATACAAATTTTAGGCGTTTCGCTCTATACGCGCTGTGGTGAGATAAAAGCAAAGTTTCAAAATGGATTGCCACCAAGTTTTATCAGATTCAGCCCGATTTTGTTGAACGAAACACATTTTGGCAGTGGTATCTTTTGGCCTAAACTTTTCTCTTTATGTGCAAGGTTTTTAATTAAATTAAGGTGATGGACAACCTTTGATGCAAGATTTTAATCTTGGTCCCACACTCTTTTCTGTACTAACGTACTTCATAACAATTTAACTGAGCAAAGTTTTAGAGTCCACTCTAAAGTAATATCAAGATTTAACGGTTAAAATCAAAGGGTTTTATTTAATTCCGTATCTCACTACTAGGCCTTGTTGATATCTGTAAATAAACCTTGTACATAATTTTTTTTTAATGCTGGAAACTGTTACTGTTAATAGGTGTACTGAATTAGATAAGATCTGCAGGCATAGGCATTAGACAGAGTAATGACACTTTGCTAAAATGACTACTATAAGCAAGGTTCAATAAAATTTGACAGAAGAAATCTCCAACCCAAAAGTAAATGAGAGTCATTTTTAAATGTGTAAGTGTTAAGCCAGATCCACACTGCGTTATGCGCTATTCGTTATATATGTATATAATATTATAGATAATATCCCCTCTATATAGTATAGTATACTACGAGGGTGACCATCGTGGCGGCCATCGGAGTGGGTATTCTCTTGCTCGGCAACATGATTGCGACCATGGTGCGGAGCGAGAGCGCGTCGAACTCCGCCGTTTTTTTCTGCGAGCAAGTTATGCTTGCGAAAGTGATTGCGGAGCGGGACCGGGAGAGGTTTAGAACTCTCCCGGTACGACAGGCCCGAGAACGGGCTCGGTAACGCAGACGACTCAGGCGCCGGAGGTCTTAAAGCGAACTCCGTCCTTCATAAGCGCCAGCCTGGGGGTGACAGGTGAGGCCATCTGTTACCCGAGCAGAAGCAGGTCGGGGTGGAAGTGCCATGCGCTATTATTATGAGGGTCAGCTACAAGCCGTAGATAGATGGCCCAAGGTACGTCGGGGTCCCAGGGATTTCCTTTCGAACCAGGTATACCTGGTTCCCCGGCCATTGGTACCTGAGACGGCGTGGGGTTTTGGTCGGTTCGAGTCCGACATAACCACTAGCTGGTAATATCTGAGGGAATTTCCGCACAGAGAAAAGGGGGGGGGGCTACCTAGAAAGATTTTGGGGATAACATCTAGGATGCAAAGTTAAAATTTACAAAGAATAACGGCAAAATTCCAGGTAAAACTACCAAATGACTACAATAGTTTGCAATACAATAGTAATTTGGTCATTAAGTTTAATACAAAAGGTCATCGACAAAAGGAAATTACCGTAAAGGTAATTAACGTAACTAAAGAAGACTTCAATTTGCTTAGGGTATAGAATCCACCGCATATCCTATTTAATAAAATCTATAAATAGATTTATAAATTAATACATTATTTTAGCAAAAAGTCTAGTGTCTAAATAAAAATAGAATAGGTAACAAAATAAGTATTTTAACATCAATAAAGTGTGGAATAAAAATGTAAACAGACAAATTGTAGCCCAACGCCATCTATACCACCGACATGGAAGTTTTAGACGCGAAAGTCTTCAACGATACAAAAAGTTGCTAAACTCAAACTACTGTTGCAGTATTACACAAAGTTCTTGTACTTCGTTTGTAGTAAGTTTACAGAGATGCCCGTTATCAACCTTTGGTAACAATTTGAATACAGAAATAAAATTTGAGCACATAATTATGTTTTGACTACAGCAGGTTGTAATAAATTTTATTACGCAAATGTTCATATGATATTTATAGTATTACAAATCTATTAACAGGATATAAATTCTGTCTGTAAACTTTTTCAAGTATTTGTCATTATTTGCCGGTGACACATATCTACATTTTTTTATGAAAAGTTGATTTTAATCTTGTGAATTTGACCAAATTAGGAATAGAAGACCTTGAGAAGCTTTGTGAGAGTTGTATAGTATATTATGCCATACTAATATTATAAACACACGAAAGTAAATCTGTCCGTTACGCTTTCACGGCTAAACTGCTGATGAATTTCAATGAAATTGCTCATACAGATACCTACTGTGATTCTTGAAAGAGCATATATATCATCATCGGCAAAAGCTAGTGGATCTTTATAAATCAGAGGTTAAACCAATCTTTCACCACATAACTGGACAGGTGCACTCTTAATTTGAATCTAATCAGTCATATCTCTTTTCTTTCCTGTATAATTAAAGCACTAACAAGAAGTAAAGTAAAACAAGCTTAAAATGTTACACTTTATACCCAAAGAGACTGAAACCAGAACTAATATTTACTTACAGCTATAAGCAATAACCCGTTCCCGTAGTTAGCTTTTACGACTTATTTGGTATAAGCATCTGTTTTCCTATTTGTTATTCTTACAGTACTGAACAATTTGGATTCTTTCTTATTTCGTGTGATTGTTTATTTACGAGTAGATATGTATAATCGATGTCAAATCGCAGACTAATTTAGTAATTCGCTCAAAGTGAAAGATAATAGTTTGGGTTGATACTGGAAGTAATAAATCATTCCTAGTTATTACATTAACTAATCATCCTTTTATTTACTCATATATATAAGTTTAATATACACCACAAACGTTTAAAGTTTTGTACAGACATAGATGGAGCTCTACTTTTGGTATTACAAGGGGCGGTCTTATCGCTCACGGCGATCAAGAGATCGTCTGGAAGGTTGTCTGCTTTGTACGAATATTGTTAAATTCGATTTTGAGTTGTCTAAGGTTTACCTAATTTTAAAGTAATTTAATACATGTAGCTACATATAAATACCTGTATATAAATACCTACATAAACATTTTATACGTTTATTTAAACTACGATAAAAAAGTAAACAGAATATTACAAAGAAAATTCAATGGCAGCAGATTTAATCTACACAGGAAAATATAGATCAGATTCGTGTCAGATCAGCTCTGATCATTAGTGAAATATTAATTAAGAAGTTTTTCGGTGGTGTTAAATTAAAATGACATACGCAAATGAAGAGCGGTGACTTTTATTTTTCCCATACAACATAGACAGTCAGGCTCACAGACATAGACGTTGTACTCATTTTAAATACATATTTATTAATTAATTTAGTCGAATATACCTTCAACCCAAAGCCCAAGAATAAGAGAAGACCGATAATGATCTCGTTAAATCTCTCGATATCCATTTTTTACTTTGATTCTTCAACTCTTTTATCTTATGTACCATAAAAGTTAAGTAAAGAAAATAAAACAATTATAGCCCATGACTTCTAAAACGCAAAATCAATATTATAGCAAATCTTACTTTCAACTTTTCTACCAAAATTGATCATTCACAAACAACCATTAAAATAATCTGAAAGTTACAATAAATTGAACAAAAATAGGCCTAAAGAATTATAAAATCAAATTTATTTTACTAAGATCTCCAGCTGGTATTTACAATAATATTTCTCGATGAATTGAACAATAAAGTTTGGAATCCCATTAAACGACGACACAAAAAGTTTGCGTTTACTATATGATGTGTGGCCTGCGCTTGCGCATTGTCTGATAATCCTTGCGGGGTTGCGCAAAAAATGTGGGAACTACAATGTTGCAGTATAGTGATGCCTTTGTTATTATATCGATTTGGAATCAATCTATAATTTTTAAAACACCCACTGTAGTTATTGGCATAACCATCTATTATAATGCTCATTTTGACCTTCCATCGACTTATCATCATCTCAGATGAAAAGGATTAACTGCTGCACGTAGAAGAGTATGTTAACAAAACTCTATAGATATATAGTACAGAAAATAAATTGGAAGAATTATTATCTATATACTAATACACGAACAAAAACTTTGTGCTCGTTATTACGAAAAACACGCGGATGGAGGAGTTTGATATTTCGCACTTATTCTTTATGTAGAGGAGTGCGAAATGCTATTTTTTAATTATGCACAAAAATACATTTAACCAATATGTAACACCATATATTTGACACACGCACGTATATACACTCTTTGGTGAAATCTTGGCGAAATCAGTGATTATAGATGTTTAGTCTTTGACAATAGAATCTTAATAATGTTGCCACTTATAATTGAAATTAATTATGGTCGAACTTGTACCACTTGGCGACCACTAGTCAAACAAAACTAAATCAATCCTATCCTTTAAATGTAAATAAAAATGTGTAATAAAAATATATTTTTATAAAAAAATTAATACAGCTGATTAACCGGTAGCATTGCATTAAATTGTAAGCCAAAATAAATCTGTTGAACCAAGTTACTGTGCATGTCATTACAACTTGAAACTAATTTTAGACAATGAACCGAATGAATCGATGAATTGAATGATGAAGAGAATGCGATCATTAATTGATTTAGCAGGATTGACAGCAAGTTCTATAAAAACACTTGATATAGCTAAATGTATATGGTGGCCAATATGGTGTTTGTTAAATTTCTATGATGGTGACTGTATAAAATAGATAACGCAATGACTAATTTTTTTACAAACATGAAGCGATTAATAGAGATAAATTAAATTCATTATTTTAGGTATATTTTAAAATACAGCATACTGTAAAGTTAAATTAAAAACCGCTCTAGTAGAATAAACACTATAACTTGCACAGGTGAGGTTCGATATATCGATACAAAGTTTAATGTGGCAATCACTATGAACCCTCGATATTGGACTGACGGAATAATGACGTGCCTACCTCCGCCTTCCATTTACAAACCACGTCGACAATAGCTAGCAAATAGCCATTATTAACATTGCAAGGGCCCAGTCTATTAATGCCGTGGACCGCCACTGGCCTCTATAGGACACGTACAAGGCGATTATGAAAGCTCGATATTGATAATATACTTCACTAGAATATGGCAGTTGATATCGTGAAAGTCCTTATAGTTATTTAATTCTTGTGAGTATGTAAGTATACGTCAATAACCTTGTTTACATGTTATTAATATTTCTATTGGAATTGGGAATTGCAAGCTATTCTTAAAATTACTTAGCGGTAAACAACGAAATAACTTGATTTATACGTACTTGATACTTTAACGAAAAGTAATCTGAGGTCATGAATTTTACAGCGATCTGTAAGTAATAAGTGTGTCATAAGTATATTCTTCCTCACTCTGACATAGTGAACTCAGTGTTTTTTTTTATTTTAATACTTTGGTCTCCACTTGTGTGGATGTATGGGATAAAGCTCTGGAGAAGCGCCAGCAACTCAAATATTTCCATGATACAGAGAACACAAAACATCGTTGTGCGCACAATCTCCAATGTTCCTTGGTTCATTACAAACAATGAAATTCATGCTAATCTACAAATGACCACAGTGAAAGAAGAAATTAGAGCTGCTTCTAAAATATATCAACACCGGCTTGCCTTGCGCCCCAATTAATTGGCAACCCAGCTTAAACCCCAAAGACATCTTGGGCGCCTAAAGAGGCATGATGTACTACAGCTGCATGCGAGTGTGTAAGCTCCCTCATACCACGAGTAGTGCCTTTAGTGGAAGGTTCACTCATCACGCCAACTATCGCACCACCTATCCGCTTATAGCATAAGGACTGATTGCAAATATAAAAAAAAATATAAAAAATGCATAACTGTTTTAATTCTATGTTTGAAAATGTATTGGACATGAGTACAATAATACGACTATGTTAGTATGTACACAGCTACACAGCAAGCAGATTCTCTCTAGTTTACAATTAGAATGATAAGCTGTTTCAAAGTCTAAACAAAATATGGATCTAATGCTAATCCCATCCCAACATCCCATTAAGGCAATAACAATCAATAATCAAGTTTCAATCATTACCAGTCTTAAAAGTATTACACATAAGCCTTTCCTTAGCAAGGAGGCTTCGGTCTACTATACATACCAAAAAATAAAAGAAAACTTTTAAATTTACAAGTCCTTGTGGACCCCGTGGCCATCAAGTAGAATTCTTATAACAAAAACTTACTTAAATTTGTCTATTGTAGTCTTTAAAATCAATTCCCAACGCGCGATCAATTCGACTCGTCGTTCACAAATAAACTATACCCACAATAACGCCTATTATTTCCCGTCGTAGTGCTCGCAAAAACTTTTTTTCATACAATTGTGTAAGAATCACAACAAACTATAAATAAAACACGCCTATTTATGTTACTCTGTCTGGATGCTCATCTTACAATTTGATTTTATTGAATACTGCACGCAGAAGCAGGAGGCGTGTGTTTGGGGTTAGTTGCTTGAATAAGTTTTATTAATATACTAAAATATGTTTTAGAGTATTGTATTTTAACGTACAAAGTACATTACGACACTTTTATAGTATAATAATATGTCAAACTAAGCATTTAAACACAATTAGACATTTAAAAACAATTTAGTACGAAAATATACAAATTTTATGATTGCTTTAAAATAATGATCATGGAACTATTTCCTTAAATATGCACTGTAGAGTAAACTTTTTGCTTAAAAGCTTAAAATCATTGTCATTATTGCATACAACCCCACTCTTATTTATGCAGGTAGCTTCAACTTAACAATTTGTCAAAGAAACTTTCGCCAACTAAAAATAAAACTCGTTAAGTAAACATCTGGTTTGCTTAAGGGCCAAATTCTAAGCTGCGGTTGAGACCCAAAGCTTTTCATACTTCGATTAATCCGACGATAAGAGTCGCATAGACTTACAATGTGTACCTTAAAGATTCCAGATTGAAAGCCGATAAACACATTTGAGGTAGGAAAATGTTTTTTTTGAGTAACTTACCAAGTTATCTGCAATCTCTTTGGTGTTTGTCGGGAGCACGTGTTTTGACTGGTTATTATATTTTTGCAGGCACGGGCGGCTGTCCTCACGTGTCATTTTTGTGGTGATCTTATCATTGGCATGTCATCTAAGGTTAAGTACAATACAGCATGGTAACTCTTACATACGATTTCGTAACTAAATACAGTAAAGAGAAAAAATACGCATTGACAATTAATAATAATAAATATTTCAAACATCTTACACACAACGTCATCTAGTCCCGAACTAAGCAAACCTTATATTATGGGTAATAAACAACTGATATAAATACATAAACTTACTTTTTTTTGTAAATATATACATACATAAAAAAATAACATAGAAAAATACCTAGACTCCGAAACAAATATTTGTGGGTTACTAGATATTTGGTCTGACCCGGGAATCGAACCCGAGACCTCTTGATCAGCAGCCATATATGCTAACCACTAGACAAACAAAGTAGTTAAATAAAGAGAATCAATAAAGTCACGAAAATGTAAACAGAATAAGAATCTGTAATGTAACTTGATCATATTTTTAACTTGGCTTGTGCTATAATTATATAGAACTACATTTCTAGTGTCAGTGTACTAGTACAACACATATTCGCTGGACAATGTGTGACATATAGCCTCCTATAGATTAGACTCCTACAAACGTGTATTCTCTGAATGACGCATCAAGGTGCATCAACACAATAAAATTACAACTCGTAGATGCTCAGATTAATTGCTAACAAGGACACGGACGTCGTGTGTGGCTGCCCTTTGATGCATCACTGATCTAAAACACGATAATGACCTAAAACTTGTGAGCGTTATAAAATTTCTTCAAATTACGTCACGATGCCACAACATACCAGTTCTTTGTTGTCCCACTACGAAGCTTGATTATCTAAATACCTTTGATACAATAAAGGATTAGGGTAATTTCCAACTGTCCCTTTAAATTGTTCCTTGCGACTAAGATGAATAAAGTGTCGCATGACTTCCTTGGATTTAAGCAGAGATAAATTGAAAGCAGAAGTATTTATACCTATACTAAAATAACTGTAGGAATATTCTCAGCTTCAAACAATGTACTGTTGGGCAAAATCTTCCCTGAAATATTGTACACGAAAATGAGTAACAACAGATTTCTTATTTTCCCCTAAAGTAACTGAGTAAATATGTATATTGTATATATTAATGACCTTTCTCGTATTTACGCAGGATGAACGGAGATTTCGCTAACATTATCAGAGTAAATAATGAATGATCCGTTTTGACGTGACATCTTCCTCGTTTCACGTGTTGTTTACGAGGTTATTGTATCTGAAAATACAATTTTTCGTTAAAAGGAGACGTTAAGCATTATTGTGTGGATCGTGCTGTTGACAGAGTATTTATACAAACAGTCCTGCCCGAGGCCTATTGTGGTAACGTTCTTTAATCTGCCGAAAACAATTTCAAGCGAATTGTTACGCTCTGTTATTGTGAACATTGTTTGCTTTGCTCAATCGGCTGGTCGATTTTAGTACGTTGTTTGCTTACTTTTAGATTAAATCTAATTTGCACTATTGATTTATCGCAAACGCTCAAGCTGATATATGTTTGTTTTATGTGCTTATTGCTCGTAATTTCATAAATAATTAGTTGATCCACGTCGCCTCGTCTGCCTCTCCTGTAGTTACCAATTTACCATCATCGATACTCCGCCTTTCTGATAAAACAATGTCCGTTCCCATACTCCTCCGAAACGGCTGGACCGATTTGTATGAAATTTTGTGTCTATATCGAGCAGGTCTGAGAATCGGCTAACAAATATTTTTGATACTCCTCGGACGCGAGCGGAGCTGCGGGCATCAGCTAGTATTATATAAATCTCATAGTTACACTTTAAAATTAACAACCGAGCGATGCTTGCCTATAATATTAGTATAGATTATATTGTAACGTAATAGATTACACATAGTACGCCACTAAGCTATTCCCTAATATTTTAGCTTACAAACAATATAAAAGCTGGATTAAAGTACATGTAAAAAAAGTATTAAAAACATTATTACGTCATCATTACCAGCCTTTAACAGTCTACTAGTGAACATACCTAGGCATCTGGTTAATAAAGAGGCATTCTCACTTCCTTAATACTATTATTGTTATTAATGCGAAAGTAAGTCAGTCTGTCTGTCGGTATGTCGCGCTTTCACGTCAAAACTACTGAACTGTTTTAAATGAAATTTGGTCCACAGATAGTCTAGAACCTGAGAAAGGAAGGCTACTTTTTACCGTGACAACCGGTATATAACTTGTTCAAACATAATATTTTTTTCAATAATTTTAACAAATAGAAACCGGCTTCAAAGAAAAACTGTTCTGAGTACCAGTGGCGTAACTACCGCCGTATCTGCCGTATCAATTATACGGGGCCCCCGGAACACTGGGGCCCCCAAACATTAATAGAAACTTCCCAATTTTTTTTCATTTTACAAATGACAAAAGTCAAAAAAAAGTGGCCAAGTGCGAGTCGGACTCGCCCATGAAGGGTTCCGTATCAACAAGTAACATCATATAAAAGTTCTTGTAGTTCGTTGTAACTTTCATCCATGTTTTTATACTAGTGTATTGATTGAATAAAAGGTAAATTGCGTGTTACGATTTATGACGTATTAAAAAAAAACTACTCACTAGATATCGTTCAAACCAATTTTCGTTGGTAGTTTGCATGGTAATGTACAACATATATTTTTTTTAGTTTTATCACTCTCTTAATTTAGAAGTTAGAGGGGGGGGACCAACATTTTTCCACTTTGGAAGTGTCTCTTGCGCAAACTATTCAGTTCAGAAAAAAATGATATTAGAAACCTCAACATCATTTTTGAACACCTATCCATAGATACCGCACACGTTACGTTTGATGAAAAAAAAAATTTCGAGTTTCAGTTCCAAGTATGGGGACCCCCAAAATGTATTGTTTTTTTTTCTATTTTTATGTAAAAATCTTAATGTGGTTCACAGAATACATCGACTGACCAAATTTCAAAAGAATAGCTCTTATAGTTTCGGAAATAATTGGCTGTGACATACGGACGGACAGACAGACAGACAGACAGACAGACTTGACGAATCTATAAGGGTTCCGATTTTTGCCATTTGGCTACGGAACCCTAAATACATTTTTTTCCTGCGTAAAGCGTGCGTTCAAAAGTAATTAAACGCTTAGCCGAACAAAAGGCAAGAAGAGTGTGTATTTCATTTGAATTGATAATATAGTAAAAATTTAAGACAAAGTGACAGATAAATGATGAAATATTTCTTTTAATTTTTTGCAAACATTCTTTTTTCTTTGGTGAGAATACTTTACCTTTCATAAAGGCCCCCAAACAAATTTTTATACGGGGCCCCGCCGAGGCAAGCTACGCTACTGCTGAGTACCCAAATCGCGACAATTGTGCCTATGATATTTGAGGAGTTCCTCGATTTCCTTGGGATCCCATCATCAGATCTCGATAAGGTGATGATGGGACCACTTTACGCCCATTCCAATACAAAAATATTTTTTGAAATCTGTTCATAAACGACGGAATTATCTCTGAACATACATAATAAAAAAAAAAACCGACGAATTGAGAACCTCCTCCTTTTTTTTGAAGTCGGTTAAAAATAGCTAATAATAGTCAGACTCAAATTTTGTCACGGCTATGACAAAATCTATACTTGATAAAAGACAGAAAAGGAATTGAATAACACTTTTTAGAAATCCTATTTCATAATTTTATGTATTTAGTTAAAATTTTGTATGCTGTAAAACTGATTTTATCCAGTACTCGTCTAAAGTACGATTAAATCATGACGGGGTGCAAACAAACACGTTTACAGTATATTTCAATTCAATTTTTACTTCAACTCAGGTGGTTTAAAGCCGAAACATTAATTAAGGTTTATTGTTTCACTTTTATTATAAAAATTAAAAGATATTTATGTTCAAGATTTCATACCGTAATTTGAAGTTTTCAGTAAAGCCGTAAAATTAGCTTTATGATTATGAGCAGCATTTATTAGGGTTCCGTAGCCAAATGGCAAAAAACGGAACCCTTATAGATTCGTCATGTCTGTCCGTCCGTATGTCACAGCCACTTTTTTCCGAAACTATAAGAGCTATAGCTGTTGAAACTTGGTAAATAGATGTATTTTGTGAACTACATTAATATTTACAGACAAAAATAGAAAAGAACAATACATTTTGGGAGTCCCCCATACTTTGAGTACTAATGAGAACTGAAACTCAAAAAAATTTATTTATCATCAAACCCATATATTCCTGCGTCATAAATTAATAACAATAAAATACGGAAATTATACTGAAACATTTCTGATCAGCACATTTGAGATATGTGCCGATTATCGAGCACGTAGGATTCCGGCTGTCATTTCCTTGTTGATATTAAGACGTGTTTATTGTGCAATGTAACGATAGATTTAGAATATATAATGTAGCTATAAGATCATAACTGAGAGATTCCATGTACATACCTTAACACATAAGGTTAGAATAAGAGTACAGTAATTAATTAATAAACATGGCTCCAAAAGAATACACGATCATTGTTATTCGGTATCCACATATAACTCGCCATAATCGTGGACCTCTACGACGGACTAATCAAGAAGAAATAAGTTCGCTATACCATACGTCATTGGATAGGTCTTCAAAAATGATATCGAGGTTTCTACAAGTTTTTTTCCTAAACTGAATAGTTTGCGCGAGAGACACTTCCAAAGTGGTAAAATGTGTGTCCCCTTTTTATTTTTAAATTTTAGATTATTATTTTAGAAGTTACAGGGGGGGCCCTGTAACTTCATAAATAAGAGAATGATAAAACTAAAAATAAATATATGTTGTACATTACGATCCAAACTTCCACCGAATATTGGTTTGAATGAGATCTAGTAAGTGGTTTTTTCTTAATACGATATAAATCGTAAGTCGCAATTTAACTTTCATTCAATTAATACACTATTATTAAAACATCGATCAAAGTTACAACGAACTACAAGGACTTTTATATGATATTATTTGCTGCTACGAAACCCTTCATAGGCGAGTCCGATTCGCACTTGGCCAATTTTTTATAATTATGGATATCGTGGCAACATCTAGTGTCACGAATATTATTTTTACTATTGGATCACGTGTAGGAATAAAATGTTCCAAACGTGGGTTAACATTATATGAATTACGCAATAATCTACATACACATAATGGTTGTTTATAATAACATATTTATTTAAACTAAAGATTAAATAATTTCTCTTAACCCATGACATAATTTTACATCATCAACAACCCCGTCCCACTGCTGGGCTCAGGTCTGCTCTCAAGAGAGGGTTAAGGCCATACGTCCCCACGCTGGCCGAGTGCGGGTTGGGGACAGGCAAGACACGTTGTGGCTACGTAATTTTGCTGTTGGATGTTTTTAAGCCGCCCGAAGGCCTCCAACTAAGCTTCACGACTGCTATCTTATGATAACAACCGGGACCGACTGCTTAACGTGACCTCCGAATCACGGAAACGCTCATTGCATATAATGCCACAAACGGTCACCCATCTAGGTCCGACCGCGCCGTAGTTGCTTACCCTTGGTGATTGTTTCCAATCATCTAAGGCCACTCGGCTATGAGCGCTTCATTTTACATAACAAAGATAATTTTATATCCAAAGATAATATTATAAGTATAAGAGGTTGTCGTTGACTGCTAGTAATAACTGTGTTAAAGCAGCAGAGAGCCAGAAGTAGACCGTCAATGACTGTGTCTGATAAGTATATATCATAAACACAATTTCAACCAATGAAGTTTGCGAGTCTTATTAAAGCTATTAAGGTAGATATGACATCTGAAATAGCCCTAGAAAATGTCCTAAGAATGAGTGCCATCTAGAAAATATCCGAAAATTCTATCTGAATTTGTCGTTGCTTTTTTTTCTCATATCCATCAACAGATTTTAATTTGATGCACTAAATATAATAGGTAAAACTAATAAACCGTACAATTGAACTTCAAGGTTTTGCATTATATAATTTGTGTAATGATCTAGTGTCAACCTATCGCCGTCCACTGCTGGACGAAGGTCTCCCCCAAGTAACGCCAACCATCCTGGTCTTGGGTTGAATGATATTAAAAATTAACAGCGAAAGTTTTCAAGAAATATTTTAATTACATATTTTTAGTGCATTTCATTAAAAGAAAAAGATTGTAAATAAAGTTTTTTTTGCAGTCAGGTAGAAACAACTTCGAGAACGAGGTGAACAAAAGAATGCAGCTGGGTTGAGCAGCATTTGGGAAGCTTCGTCAGGTCTTATACTTGGCGATCCCAAAAACGAAAGTCTTTAATCAGTTCGTCCTACCCGTAATGATATACAAAGCTGAAACGTGGACACTTACGGTACGGCTGGTCCGCAAGTTCAAGGTTACTCAGCGTGCTATGGAGAGGGTTGATCTCGGCGTTTCTCTGAAGGATCGTGTCCGAAACGAGGTGATACGACAGAGAACCAAAGTCATAGACATAGCCCATAGGATTTACAAGCTGAAGTGACAGTGGGCTGGCCACATATGCCGTAGAACCGATAACCGTTGACGTAAACGGGTTCTTGAGTGGAGACCGCGTCTCGGCAAACGTAGTGTAGGACGTCCACAGGCCAGGTGGAGTGATTATTTGCGCAAGACGACTGGCAGGAGCTGGATGCGAGAAGCCGAGGATCGAACCAAGTGGCGTGCAATTGTAGAGACCTATGTCAAGCAGTGGACTACGATAGGCTGATGATGATGATGAAAGTTTTTTTTAAAATTTTATATACATTTTGTGCTCTAAATTTTAATCTACTACTTTCATGCATTCACTGAATATTTTTTATATAAAAACCTTAGCTTTTACTACAAATAAAAGAAAAAAAAGCCATACACATAAAATCCTGCTGAAGTAATTCGACACTTGATTTTTAGGGTTCTGCACCCAAAGGTTAACAGAACCCTATTGTTAAGACTCCGCTGTTCGTCTGTCTGTCCGTCTATCCGGCTGTCTGTAGCTTTAAAATTTTCACCAGTTATGTATTTTTTCCGGCTATGACAACAAATGCTATAGAATAAAATAAAAAATTTTGCTCGCTTTTAATAGCGGCAACAGGCAGATGATTGAAATATATAGATAATGGTACAGAACCCTTTCTGCATTCAGTCAGATACGCGTTTGGCTGATTTTTAATTCATTAATTTGATGAATATTTAGAAAATTGCGATTATTATAAATCTTTTCAATTCCATTCAATTAGGTTTAAAATTTTAATTTATTTTTACCCAACTAAAATTTTAAATCAGTTCGATTCCTCCAACCAAGTAAATTTAAAAGTTTCTAACATCAATAGTGAATTCTTTACTCTAAGTTATTGTAGAAGTTATGATTGGTTTCTATGTAATCAAGTCTGATTGTTTAACTTAAGGGACTTTGATCGTAACTCAATAGCTACTTAAATTTCAACATGAATAAAGAAACTTTCATCTAATAAAAACGAGACAAATCCATTAAACGATTTTACGTTATATTTAGGTACTATGTTAATCATGATGATGATAATACTTTTTATTAAAAAATAAAAAACATGCTATTTGTTTATTTAATGTATTTATATAAAACATAAAATAATAATTAAATACTAGGGCGGTAATATCCTCTTAAGAATACTAACCTAAAAGGGTCAGCATTCGTGATGTTGTATTTCTTAGATGAGTGCAAGACCGGAGGCCTAATAATACTAAAGCATTTCACTAGGCCTCCATGGTCTGGATCACCATGCTGCATTGTGTACACTGACAATGAGGATGGTGGCCACATCTCTAGACTTCTTTACATGCTCATATAAAAATACACATAAAGAAACCGAGCGATAATGTATCGACATCAATTGAGAAAATAATCCTTTTTTAAATTGTTCAATTTGGTTTTCATAGTCTTATCCATTAAATGAATCTATTCATAAGTAGTAGTAAGTGAAAGTAAACACTAAGAACTAATGACCAAAGGGAAGGCAATAATTAAGAGCAGATATAACCGCTGAAAACTAGGTCAAATTATCATTATCATCATCACTATCATTATAACCAGTGTACTGTTTGCAAAATAAACTCTTCAGTGTGAACATTTTTATGTCATCTTATAAAGTGATACCTGCTATCCCATTGTAGCGATGATTTGTCTATGTAAACCATTGTTGGACCAGTTTGAAAGGCGTGACCCAAATATTGTCACAATGGACTGAGTGCCTGAGGGACAAAGAGCTACGTATAATTAATGACTGAGACCACGAAATGTCGGCGTCTTGCGACGGCTATGAGTGGATGAGGAACAAAAATGGATACAGAGCGAATAATACTGCTTTCATAATTGATTTAAATATGTACTAAATATGATGTAGTTCCAAGTTTGATTATTTATAACATTAGTAGCCAATTAGTTAATTTGAATTATAAGTGGCGAGATTATTAATGTTTCATTGCCATAGACCATAATCACGAATTTAGTCAAGGCTACGCTACAATATTCATTTGACAAGAGTATCTATGGATGTGTGTGTTAAATAGTATATACATAGTAATGTGTGTTTGTCAAATACATGATAGTGTATGTATTGTTTTATTGCTGCCTTAATGTGTTTGCATGCATAATTAAAATTTGCGAATTTGGTACCCATTTTTGCGAAAATGCATTTTTCTGGGTGCGGGTGCGCGTAATTTTTTTAAATAAAAAGTTTTTGCTTAAAGTTTTAATGTATTATTTAGATATGATTATACAGAAATAAAATAAAATTAAAGTATGTGCTTCTAACACCAAACAACAGTTTTTTAATATATACATATGAAAGTATATACGGTACTTAGAAATATTTTTCCTGTCGTACTTAGTGCTCTTTGCTCTGCTTAGAAATGACATTTAATTCAATATATTCATTTATTAAAAATATTGTGAACTCTATCCCATCTCTGTTCTCGATCGTCCTACAAAGCTCATATCGTTAGATTGAGATAAAACTAAAACAATAATCCTTTTCATTCCTAGTCTTTTATTTCAACAGCTATGAATGCAAAGTCAATGTCTTTATATCTTCGAATGACGAAAGAAATTCGTGTGGGACGTTCTTTACAACCAGCTTTGTGTTTCTGTTGCCGTGTAATCATTAAACGAGAATAACTCACGTGCGATGTAGCAATGACTTGGTGATCTATTAAGATTTATAATATGCCTCTAAATTTATGACTCATAGGATTAACAGTCTTATAAACATCTATTATTTCAACTGCTTAGTTCAAAATTATTTTGTTTGTTATTTGACTGCACACATAGGGAAATCGACTGCATAGTCAGCCTCGTGGTTTAAACGGTTGCCACGATGCTTACTACTGCGCCAAGTATCGCAGGTTCAAATTCCACATGGTACAACACTTTGTGTGATCCACAAATGGTTCTTCTGAGTCTGGGAGCTCATTCATACATGTATGTTTGTAAAATCCCCAGCGACACAGGATGTATATTTCTAAAGCGGGAGATGTCTTTTTTGAAAAGAAGCGTAAAAAGGCAATAACAATCATCTTCACATAAATTCCCCGGCACCTGACTCCTTGCCTGAGGTAGAATACAACATGAAATGGAATCATTCATCAACAGCCTTCTACAGTCCACTGCTGGACATAGGCCTCTCCTTAGAAAGGAGGTTTTGGCTTACTATACCACGCTGGCCAGACGGGTTGGTATAGGGTTTGTTTCAAGTTTTCCTTGTCATTGCATAGATATTGTCTTGCGTAGTTTATCCCTTATGGAATGGAATGCAATCATTAGTTTAATAAAATGTAGACAGCAATTTAGTGTTCAAAATTTATTCCCTTAAAAAGTAAGACTTTAAAAGCTAAACCACCATCAAACATACTTTTAAACATCCTGCATAGCATGAAGTCTTTTGATTTGCTATTTACCGGAGTTCTCAGTGCGGCTTCTTAATAAAGCAAAGGTGTTTAATTGGCTGACAAACTGCTAGCGAAGTAATTACGTCTTGGCTGGCAACGGTTCAAACAACGCGTCAATCTGGTTTTATAGGGATGAGATAGCGTCCTATTTATATAATATCTTAAGAAAGTCATCAAGTATAATAAATGTGTGCCGGTACATTTTTATGATGATAATAAAAACTAACAATCATAATCAACACCCTTTGGTGGTCTACTGACTGGACTTAGGAGTCTTCTTTGAAAGGAGGTTTTATCTTACAATATCTCTCTTCCCAGATGGTTTGATATTGGGTTATTAGGTGCGTCAGGTCTTCTTTCTTATTGCAATGTTTCTGTCCTGTATTTTTCACTTTATTAATTATGGTATTCGACTGTTACGACACTCATGATGGGGGGATACATCATTATGTATTATCAATTAGAAACTACATGGATAACTGCTAATATTCAAACTCAATCAAGTTTCTTTATTTCAGTTCCATGCTTTATGTACTCAGACTGACATCTATTATGCTTGCATCCAGTTTTAAGTTATGTACTGTTATTACTGTTATAGATGTCGTTTATTACAATATTTTTGTAAAATTTATTATTGCATATATTTGTAATACCAGCACTCGCCCGCGGCTCGGTCCGCGTGTATCTCGATTATTGCAGTAAAAAGTAGCCTATGTGTTTTTCTGATATAAAAGATATATTATTGTAAAGTTTCACCCAAATCCGTGTAGTAGTTTTTGCGTGAAAGAGCATCAAACATACATACATACAAACTTTCGCGTTTATAATATTAGGTAAGGATTATTATTTAAAAATCTTAATATACACAGTGGCATCCCTGCAACCAGGTAAACTTCACGATCACTTTAACTGTCAAAGAACGACTTTATACTGCGTCTTGCGGTTACCAGCTATTACAGTCAGCGCCGTAAGCAATTGCTTTTGCCGCTGACGATGAATCTGCTTCAACATCAATTACTTTGGGAATCGGAAACATTTTAATTAAGTGCTCTTTTTAACAGCCAGGTAATTAAAGATGCAACAAATTTACTGCATTGGATTTCAGCCAATGCAGTTAGTTATCAACTCCATGATTAATTTGTTCTGAGAGTTCTTATTAATTATTAGAAGATTCCAATTTACATCGCTTTCAGAAAATATTGAAGTCTTTTTAAGTTTACCTATATCGTAAAGATATAGGTGAGACGTACATACTCACCTATATCGTAAAGATATTGGTGAGTATGTACCTATATAAAATACAATTAAAATATATCGTCCAATCAAAAAATCAACATTTTCATTTTTAAATTTCCCTGGCCTATGACATTACGCAACTTATTTTGATATAATTAAAAAAAAATTACAATCTCCATATTTGATAATATACTGAACTTTAGTGTGACTGTTCGAACAGTCAAAAAAATATATTTGAATTTTTAATTTGTACAAAACTATGTATCAAAATGTCGAAATTAGTAATTATATGATTGCTTTTGGCAATAAGGCCGTCTTTTGTACATTATATAATATATATATTTGTCATTTCATGTACTCACGTATGTAATAAGGTGTACGAATAAAGAGCTTTCTATCTATCTATTAGTGTGTCAACCTATCGCCGTCCGCCAACCATCGCGGTCTTGGGCCGTCACCACCTTCCTCAAATCGTCGGTCCATCGTGCCGCAGGGCAAGATAAACCGACTATCACATGCCTGATCTACAGATGCCTTATTAATCTTAGAGCTGCCAAAGGACGCAAAGTGTCAAAGTAAAACATTTTTAAGTTTTTAACCGTCTCAAAACACCTGTTAGGGGCAGTCTGACGCTAACACCTGCAGTACCGGATGCACAATAGCAACCTTGTAACCCTTTTCACGCTTTTTTGGTGATCTCCGGAAGAATCTTGGCGGTCTTGAAAAGAAAGCAAAAGTAAGAATCACTTAAAAACACCTTCATTAGTGTTTAAACTTGCTCACATTCTAACCTGTTTTTTTGCTTACTTATATTGTTTTATTTTAGCTGGGAGTATAAAAATAAAATTTAGTTAGTGTTATGTTATTTTAGTGAAGTTTAGTATTTTATGAGAAATATATGTAATACCAAAAGTGTTTTATAGTTTAGATATGCCTTTTAATTGTTAATAATGATTGATCACTTTTCATTCCAATAATTCATATTACTAAGCATAAGTTTCTAGAATTCAAAATTGTGAATGTCACATAATAGTGATATCAATAACAGTCGAAAAATATTGTTTCAAATCTGCTGCCTTGTTGGTCTAGTGGTTAGCGTATGCGACTGCTGATCAATAGGTCTCGGGTTCGATTCGGGGCGGACTAATTATTTGTGTGATCCACAAATATTTGTTTCGGAGTCTGGGTGTTTTCTATATATAATATGTATGTATTTACAAAAAAAATGTATTTATATCAGTTGTTTAGTACCCATAATACAAGCTCTGCTTAGTTTGGGACTAGGTGACGTTGTGTGTATTTGTCCGAAATATTTATTAAATTCAAATAAAAAGTGTAACATTTACTATTTTATAATAGAGTATATATATTTATGTTAAGGTTCTGCAGTGATTTCTTTGCAATTGAAGAATGTAACACCGGTTGATTCATCAAAATCCATCAAGTAGTTTTTGCATGAAAGAGCTACAAACATACGTACATACACACTCACAAACTTTCACGTATATAATACTATATTAGTAAGATTTGAAACAAATTCACTTATAAGTTATGTATGTTCAAGTTTTTGGGCAACTAAAACCCAAATTCTGAATGTGTTATACATTTATAAAGGTTTGTAATAAAGTTTATTACCACATAAAGGTGTTTAAATACACGAAAGTGAGAAAGCAGCTTAAGTTAAATAGGCTTACTTATATTTATTACCTGTTTTGCACCTTAACGGATAAGCACACAAACTACTGTATGATATTGGTAAGATTTTCGGGCGGGTAACTGAAAGATTATCTCCATAAAATGTAGTTTAATTCAAAATAAGTGATAGGCTTACATCCTTAATAATATAACCTTAACCCTCTCCTGAGAGGAGACCTGAGACAATATGGGTTGTTGATTTTGATTTGATAGGCTTGATAAGGAAATTACATAAAACATGGACATGTTACAGTTACTCTACACTACTCAAAAGCAGAATGACAATTATTTTATTGTTCTAGGCATTAATTCCATCGTTTTATAAACGTGTATATCGTTATATAAATAAATAACATCTTTTTCAGCTTTTTTTCATCAACAGCCTTTAACAGTCCACTGCTGGACATAGGCCTCTCCTTAGAAAGGAGGTTTTGGCCTACTATACCACGCTGGCCAGACTGGTTGTAAAGGCTTTGTTTCAAGTTTTCCTTCTCTTGGCAGTGATGTCAGCTGCTTATTTTGTTCCTTTAGTCGCCTCTTACGACACCCATGGAATGAATAGGGGTGGTGACACTTTGTATTCTTAATCCGTCACCACACGGACACAGCTTTGTTTATTTGAGCATAATAGAGTTTCAGAATAGTACATTTATTAAAATTCTTCCTCCTGAATATACTAATATCATGACACTGAGTTCTGGGTTTGCCTTTTATTAGACATCGCCAGATAAAATTATTTAAATGAATTAACAGATACAAAATTATTTAAATGAATTAACAGATACAAAATTATTTTACTCATTCTTTTATACTTGATATGAAAATATCTGGGGGTTTATCACTCAATGGAATATAAAGACTATAGTTTAAGATTTATCAAAAAGGAAAGTATAGGTTTTTAAAGGAGTCGGAGTAGCATTGTGAGTGCCAGAGAGCTGCGGTTAACGTTTGTCAATTTACGAGCCATATGTATATTTACCTACCAACAACTTTAGAAATTGTCTCGTGGTTAAATTATAATTTCATCTTAGAAAATATTACAGCTCTTTGCTCTCTCAAATTATGAGCGTCTAGAATAATCATGACAATTGAGAATAGTATGTACAATATTGGTTATAAACTAAAACAATGAACCTAAAACTAAAAACCTTAATAAAATATAATATTAGAACTAAAATATATCATTAAAAGGAGTCCCTTTAGGCATGGTTCCGAAGATACTGGCAGCATTCCCCCTTTGAATTGCTAGACTAATTCTTTGTCCGAGATAACTGCCAGCTCTTCGGTCTCCTGTGATGTCGACTAATCTTTTTGCTATGTCCTTGAAAAGCTTTATAGCGCTAGGACCCCACGGCCCAAGGGTCTCGACACCGAATGGGACAAAATCATATTCGGAGCCTAGACCCCTGTATTTGGATGCTTTAGCTTTTTCAGCCGCTTCACATGCCGCACCAGCTCTGTTGTTGGTTCCATGTAGATGGGAAGGGGCCAGCGTGTCTGAACAGGTTGCATCCCATACCAGCACCCGGCCCATCTTCCATGGAATCAAACTCATACCGTCCGGTCTCTTGCCATCGTCTCTTGCAATACCAGTCGGCTCAAGTAGACTTGGCACGTTGACGGTGGCAAGGGACCGGCGTATGATATTGTTAAGTGCGGCATGTCTCGAAAAGCGGCCTGCACTTTTTTGGCAAGACAATCCGTGATGTCCTAGCTTGTCGACATCACTGCCACAGGGACATTTATGAGGAGCGCAGACCGGAACCCCAAGCCGTAGACAGGTTGCGATTCGAAGCGTGTCAGGCTCAAGAAATGTTCCTGTATTTGACGAAGGGTACGCGTGAAGCCAGTAGCCGGCTTCATGCGCACCCACGGCCAAAAGCCTAGCACGCGCCGAACCTGTACTACAGCTTAAAAGATTGTCATACGTTAATTTGCAGTATATGTCGTCCCAGCTCCTCTGTGAATTTGGCGAAACTGGAAAATTTTGACCTGGGCATGCAATTAAGAAAGCGTTCCTAGCTTCTTCCAAGCCAGCAATCTCAAAGTTTGAAGGAGATGCCCTTAAAATTTTACTTATGAGATTTGCTGAACAATGGACAGAAGATAGGAAGGCTGGTAAAGCGACACTGGAAATTTAGCGAATCCCTAAACCACCATAACGGATGGGTAGGGAAGCTTGGTTCCAAGATTGCTCGTTCAGCTTCATATTAAGAATCGATTCTAAGTTAATTTTGATTAAATCGTCTACTTTTGACAAAAGATCTGGGTAATTCCAAAAGGAGCAGCAACGGAGCGCATACGTAAGTTTCGGGACGAAAAGACAGTATTTTAAGATGCAAAGTGCATAATGTGGACTAATTTCAAGGAGACGATCAGCAGAATTTTGAAATTTAGTAATTGAATTATTAATATATTCAGAAAAAGATTCATCAAAAATTGGAGAACCTAAAAGGTAAAGGGAATTACTGTTAACTATTTTAATATTTGGAGCCAAAATATTAAATTTTTGTTTAACGTCATTTAAGTTTAAGTCGCAGTTATTTATAAAAAGTTCGCATTTGCTAAAATTAAGCTCCAAGCCAATGGCTTCAAATTTATTTTTAATTAAAAAAAGGTCCGAAAATACAGTATCCACATCACCTCCTAGGGTTCCATCGTCCAAATACCAAACGTTGAATTTAGAATTTAAATTTTTGATTATCGGATTTATATAATATAGAACTAGATTTTATTCAGACTTTTAGTAAGTGCTGTTTTTTTTTTAAATTAAAGCTATCTGCTCCACACTCTATGTCTGGTATATTATTAATGTATGCTAAGTTTCATGGTGACTATATAAACATATATTTTATGCATAAGATGATAAAACATAATCAATATATATAACTGTTCCATTACTGACTGTTCCGAAACTGGGTGCAAGTAGCTGAAATTTAGCATGTGTGTTTCTTGAGTATAATGGGGGATGTTGGAAAATTTTACCCTTGAGGAGGTGAAAAAAGCAATCAAATTTATATATCAGAATAACACGTAGGAGAAGCCGCGGGAAAAAACTGGTATAAAATAAAGTCACGTTTATTTCCCAGAGAGATTGTATTTAATCCTAGTATGTTCTTTTCTATTGTAGGTGTAAAAACTTATATTAATTTTACAAAACTTATCTTCTTTTACAGGCACATATACAGAAACTAAAGGCTTGGGTACCACATCTGCTTACACAGATTACACCTGTATTAAATCCCTTAATTAATTATAAAACCAACCTGCGACACGTGATAACGGAAACGGTGGTTAGTTCCCCATAAGGTTTTATTACAACACTAAAAAGGATTTAATTATATTTTAAGGGTTTCGGACAGGGGTTCAAGACAGGCTAATGTAAATTTTCGGTTTGATGGCGTGTTAATAGTGCTGAACTTTGCTTTGTTATGCTCCACGGTTTTATGATAAGGAAATTATTTTATTAAAAGTAAGTGCGTTTTACATGTGAATAGGTTATTTACACCTAATATTTGGGGTGAACTAAAACACGCAAATGTCGCATGATGGTAAACTTTCACTTATTTTTAGGTTTCATATTACAACTGAAAATATAAGTCTATAAGCTGACTCATGTACCTTCGTCTGTATTTATTTTTAATAATGATCGGCCGATAGATTCGGATTGAAAATTCGAGAATAAAAATGTGGGGCAAACATTTTCGGAATGAATAATAACTTAAAAATATACTAATAGTTGAACCATATTAATGCCATTCCGGTAACGCCTATTATAAAAATAAAATAATGATTCAACTTTACAAGTTTAAAATTATTATTTTGAATTAAATCCGTGCTTAGTAATTAATTAATTTCAGTAAAGCAAAATGTTTGTACCTATAACACAACCTACGATATTTTGTTTTAATAAAAGTATCACCACAAGCAATATTTCATGCCATTTAGATGGTGGTAGCGAAAAATGTACGCTAGGCTATAAACAACAGTGTTTATAGTTTACGAAAGGTTTCCATAAACACCAATAAAGTCAGTTATCGGGTGTGCGGAGCTAACAAGCCAATATGGGCGAGATTAGTGGGCGAAATATTGTTAGGGTGCGACCATACTGTAAATTTAAACTCTCTGTTTGCTGAGTATATTAGTTTTTTCGTTTTTATGTATTAATTACGAAACAACACGGGAAAATTTTTCACTGAAAATGGTTAGGGTATCAGATCTTTGTCCTTTGAGGGATTGAGTTCTTAGAGAATACAAATAAAAAAAAATAACGGATATGGCGGTAGTAAATGTGATAGTAATTTCTGAGTTTTATCAAACTCCAGTTGTCAATTTTTTTTTTATCCCACAATCTGTCTGTACGACATTTAGTTGGATTTTATGGATTTGGATGAAGGCGTGTTTGGTTCCAAATCCAGTGATCTGGCCAAATATGGTATATCTACATTGTTATTAGATCTAGGGGCGCATGTCTCTTTATTCTTTTAAAAATTGTGCCGGATTCATTCTCCATTAGATTTCTTGCAAGTAGGTTTGGGTGGTTTTGTATACGCCTACAGTAACTTTTTAGTGAGTCTGCAACCTCTCCCCTCACTAATTTCACGTTTAGTTCACGATGCAAACGGTCGTTTTTAATGTACCATGGTGCACTGGTAATCATGCGAAGAGTTTTGGATTGAAACCTTTGCAGTATTCCGATATTCGAGTTTGAGGCTGTTCCCCACAGTTGCACTCCGTATGACCAAATAGGTTTAGTGACAGCTTTGTACAGCAAGAGCTTGTTCCCTAAAGAAAGTTGAGATCTTCTATTTAAAAGCCAGTACATCTTTCTCAGCTGTTGACTAAGAGCTTTTCTTTTTGTGAAAATATGTTTTGTCCAAGTTAGTCGCCTGTCCAAATATATACCCAAGTATCTAACGTTGTCTGACTGTGGGATCTTAACGTTGTTTTCTTTTTTTTATTGTCAATAAAATAACACTATAATTATTTGTTTTTATTTTTTCTAAAACACTATAGACTTTAGACGTTGTAGAAACTAACAAATCTAAGATATTTTCAAATAAAAACACTTTTAGACGATATTTAAAAATGGAAGTTTTTTTTTCGAATGCAAGAATTCATAACTTTTACATTGTGTTTTTGTTCTGAATATTACTAATACTTTCAACTAACATTTTCAAATACGTATCGAATGTTGACAATAACTGCTTTGCCAATATTAGAGATCCGTAGTTTATGACTTGGAACCCTTATAGTTTCGTCATGTTCGTTCATACGTCCGTCCTCGACTTACTGTCTACGTCCGAACTAATAACAAGTTGTAATATTAAATTCTCATTATAGATAGACACAGATTTTTAAACCTCTATGTAGACCTGAACTGTAGTAGTGTAAGCAACAAAACAATAGTTTATATAATATTACAAAAAGAGGGTAGTCTGCAAATTTTGATTTCTTAATTTTAAAACGAGTTTTCTGTATGAAAAATAGTAGTTTGTTTTTCTAAACTAGGGTTCAGTTAGTATATTATTATGACCTCTATAAGTTATTTCGGGGTCTAGTATACGGCTATACTTTTTTGTAACATTATCTACATATTATAATACTACCAAAATAATTAACTGTTGAAAATTTTAAGCAACATCTTATGAAACGAAAATGAAAAAATGATGAACGGTTAGAGCTAGAAAGAAGAAACTTAGAATGAATGTGTGTTTTACTACGTCGACAAATTGCTAGAATAAAATCATAAAAAATATTTTTATTTGGAGTTCACGTAAGTGGGGATGAAATTTTACACAGATACTAGATATTTTTGTCTTTATTGAAGATCAACGAGAAAAAATATATCTCTTGTGTTAGCACCCTTAGCGGGTGTTGTCATAATGAGCGTCGACGTTGGTCGGTAGCGACATGACATGTATCACACTAATGTGAATTACTGTTATGATCATTGCAGTAAAGGTACGTTTGCTACATATCCCTTTTGTTTCTGGGATAAAGAAACAAGATTTCGAATAAGCTCCTAAATTCGAACGTTTTTCTATTTTCCATTATGTTGGTAACTATTAATACGTTAACATGGAAATTGGCACTCAGGAATGGAAAATAAACTACTTTGAATTTGGAAAATTGTAGTTTATATAATTAAAATTTAAACTAACGAAGGCTGGAACCTACATTTATTAAGCTAGATATTAGATTGTGAGTTACGAGTAGTATAAGATATATAAGTAGATATAGACATAAGTAAAGTACAATCAATAAGTTATATAAATTACACAGAAAATTATTACGCGACGAAGTTTATGAAACGCTCCACTAGACGGCAGATGTCAACAATAAAGGCAAACTTCCGAAAGAGTTGGAAGGTTGGGAAGTAATATTGTGCTCCCGCGAGTACTGAGTCAATAATAAACAAAGGGGGCCTGATACACTTGTAAACTAATAACTTTGCCCCCAGACGTTCGTGACTGTATATTAATAAACAATAGATTTTGACAAATACACTGCTGTAGTAAACAGTCTGATATGATATTTGGCTGGGGTCCTTTTAATGTAATTTTCTGTTATCGATCAAGTGTCAGAGAATTTTTCATTATACTTCATTTCTGTAAACGAGTACCTATATACTTTAGTAAATAATATATAGCGTATTTATTTATTTATATTTATTATATTTATGTTAAAAAATAATGGCTTATACTTTAATCAAGTGTGTGAAACTAGATTAAGTCATTGATCGTGAAAATTATTATAATCAGGCTGTAACGTGACATTCCGCTTAAATACTTACTTTACTCAAAAAAATTCTAATTCATTCTTAAGAATATCTCAGTAATAATTCTTTGTCACAAAAGGAGATACACTAAGACGTAAACAGATCGATATCAGTCCTATATTGAAACTGTTCCACTGTTAGTCACGGGTCACCTCCCATTATGAGAAGGGTCAGGCCAACGTCCACTCCATGGGTTAGTGCGGTTGGGCAGATTTTAAGTAATATATTATAGATGTTAAAGAACAATATTTCTCTAGGACATTTTCCTTCATTGTTTAGTAACTAATTAATGTGGGTTTCTGTAATAATAAACAAGTACCAGGGTTGTCAGTGACTGTGACGCTAGTTTACTTGAGGTGGCTGCAATGGTGACTGACTGTATTCTTGACTTTTGCAATAATGACATACTCCTACGAAAACGGTTCATGTGGTTCAGTATTACAGTTTGTGACTGTACTATATTTACTAGGATATATTTTTATAATAATCCGTTAGGAATTGTAAATTGCAATTAAGTATCTAAAACTGGCTCTAGTAAGGATTCTGGAATTATCAAAGTAATGGACTGCTTTCAGATCAGTAAACTCAATCATAATAATTATTAATAAATAAATATTTAAATTTTTTTTCAATATATAAGCCTACCAAAGTGACTCTACTCTACCTGCTGGAAAGCATGAGTAGAATCCAGGAGTAGGAGCCACCATCCTCATTGTGAGGGTAGTCATTGCAGCATTGTGACCCATACAATGGCGGCCTTCTCATATGTTTCTGTGTTATTCTTTCGGCCTCCTGAGACCGAGAATGATGCAGAATGATTGGGCCTCCGGTCTCACACTCACAAACGCAAGACGACAGTAAGAATGCTGGCATTATTAGGATGATCTTCTGTGTGAGGTTAGAGCTGCCCCGGTCAAGCCGGCCTGCAATCAGCATGGCTCCACTACCTCATGTAACTTTATTCGTAAATACATATATATGACGGCGCGTGATTATGTACCATAAATTACATGACTGTTAATAATGATTTATTGTAATAAATAATAGCTCAATGTATTAGTTTGTTTGTTTTAGTCGATTCTGTAATCGATATTGAATGATGTTGAATGTATTTAATGAATGATAAGAGCGGATTCGAATGATCGGATCCGAATGGGAGTAGTCTCATGTCGCGCCACTAGTAATGGCGGTCGGTCATTCTACTGACGGCTACCGCACGGTGCACATGCGCTAACCTGTTGGCTCTTACTCGTTTCAATCTTGTTAATCGCTTATGATTTTGTGTTATTATGTAAGATGTTTAATTAATACGAAATTGAACAATACAAGTGTACACTTATTTTGAAATTCCTGCCGTTGCAACGCCCACGATGTAAAGCCTCAACTAATACCGCTGTGAGGCCTCCCCTGACGCTCCGAAATATATATTATAGATAGAAAACACTCAAACTAAAGATCTTTGCAGATCATGCAAACATTTGGTCCGACCCGGTAACCGAACCCGATACCTCAAGCACAGCAGTCCCATACACAATCACTGCGCCACCGAGGCAGTTTAGCTATCAATATACAAAATACTACGTCGCACCTGTGATTCTTGTTAGATCTTCAATTAATCAAAGTATTACAAATATCCAAGTCCCCAGAACTCCATAAATTGTATTAAATTCTTGGTTTAATTTTGAATAGAAACTAACTACAAATTCTAATAACATTTGAAGAAATACTTCGCTTAATTCATTTATGTCGAAACAGGATTCAAATTCTAATTAAACTCAAGTCAAATTGGGATAAATATGGCTTAGTACGTTGTTGGGGTTGTACTTAAAAACATTTGATATTAGTTAATTGGCAAAATGAAATCATTAATAAAAAAATGTGACCTTTTTTACTAACTTACATATTCTGTAAATATCAGTACATTATAGAAATCTCAATATTTATAAAGGTACGTGTTTATTGAACAACTGCCGCACAATATTTGTGAATAGGAAGTCTTAATATTGTCAAAAGTTTCTTCTGACTAAACAAACAATGGCGGGGACCCAACAGGCGCGCCTGAATGAGCTAATTATTTACAATCCGACACGCAACCAGTATTTTGTTCCAAAAAACTATTACGTGAAATCTCATTTCCTAAGTTCGCTTTGTGTGCGACTTAAAAAGAAAACAAAAGGGTTCCCCTGTGTGTTCTTTATCCTGATTGATAAACTATGCTTACTCAGTCGTTACGAGTTTTTTTAATGTCAACGGCCGGTGTCGATGATCAAATTATATTATTTTGAAACGAAACAGCGCGTGCTACCAACGAATGTTCGATAATGATATAAAGGAATAATTTTAAAAAGCGCGTGTAGTGTCGTCCCCAGTCGATGCGTCCTGTCGCGTGATCGGCTCGCGTGTCTCATGCCAGCTTCAAATTAAAACCCAACCGATAAGACACCGTGTACCTCACGACGGTCACACGGCGCGTCTCTTTTAATTACGCACCCCACAAAAAACTTATCTACCCCTTTAATAATTTACATTTTTGAAGCTATTACTCAGTCAATTTACTTTATACATTTTTAAAATATTTGGCGTCTCTAATTAAATACGTAAATAGAACAGTCCAATCGTGTACACACATATAACATGTATGTGTCCTTTGGATAAAGTAAGTACTTCCTTATTTTGATGTGTGTATGCATAATTTGATAGTGTATTTACTAAGAGATCTCTGTTCAATAAATTACTTGTGAATATTTTTAGAGCAAACCACATCCGACAGAATAAAATTAATGGTATCGATTAGCTATGGCGTGGACGTAGAGATCGCGTGCAGGTGATGCGAACAGCGACACCTTCTGGGAGCTGTCTGTGTCAATTTTAATTGGGCTAGTTGTTTTGCTCTTGTTGTGATACGGAACGTGATTGCCCCGCCTTATTTATGTGGGGTCACGGAATTTAATAAAATAATATGTATTTCAAAGGATATTTTCATATAAAATATAATCTAAGGATAATTAAATAACCATACTTATTGTTAAATTTTAACTATATCATTAAATAAATTTGGCAGCTATTTGACATCTCACACCAAGCTCATTAGCACATTATTCTTTAATTTAAATAGAAAATATACCAATTTCAAAAACAATTATTTTGGATACATTTTGGATTGGCAATATACTAACACTCAGAAGTATCTTTCATTCAGAAATGGATTTTTAAGAAATACATAGAAAAATCGATCACAGTGGTGTGCAATGGGAGAGGCCTATGTCCAGCAGTGGACTGCGATAGGCTGATGATGATGATGACATAGAAAAATAGGTATTAATTATTCCATGTACCTACCTAAATCTAGTAATTGACAGAAAGCATTGTGCCATCTACATTAATTATTTCTTCATAGTTTTTTTAATGAATAAAGTATTTCAAAGGTGTAAATGATATCTGCTTGTGAGTGGATATTTAGGAATTATCATCAACAGACTTTAGTAGTACACTCATAGATATAGGCTTAGAAAGGAAATGGTTTATTACACCATGTGCTTGTTAGACGGGTTGGACTAATATTGTTTCAAGTTTTCTTTCTGTTTGCAGTGCTGTTTTTTAATGAAGCAATACCATTTCGATTAAGAATAAAGATAAGAATATGAATAAAAATAGTTGAATCTGTTCAACAACGAAAATATCTTAGTCTGAATTACCCTGCCGCTCATAGCTATGGATTACCTAGGGAATTCGTTCTAGGAAGTTAACCGGATCATAGCGCAAACTTTCTAGCCATAAGTTCCTAGTGAACCAAATAGATAGATTGCCTTAACTCCTTCCACTCTTCACTGGCTTCGATATTCGTTTTAATATTGTTGATCTATTTAAATAGAGCGCTGTATTTTTTAGATTCGTAGTATATAAACATTTTTTTTTTATTTTATCTGCATCTGATTAAAGAACGAACTGTAAACCCAATTAGGTACCGAGAATATTAAGTTGCATTGTTTATTCATTTGTAAACATTTACGGCCCATTCACGACCTTTCCGCTGTGAGCGGCAGCTAAGAGCGAAACGCCGAGCGGTAATATCAAAAGTATAAAAATGTACGAGGCACGCCACGAGCCGCCGCTCATAGCGAAAAAGCTAGCGGTTTTTGCCGAGCGAATTGCTACAGCGGCGAGCGTTATGGAGAGCGGCAGAAACAAAGGCACAAGTTAGCATGTGCGACGCCACGAAACAGAGCGGCGTGGACAGCGGTGGAGGAGTGACGGACTCAGCGGCGTTAAATAAAAACAAAAAAATTTAGACGATTTTATGGCGGTAATGGATACCGAGGCTTTTATAACAGAAATTTTAAATAGACCGCCTATATGGATGTCAAAATATCCCCAACATAAATATAAAAAGGTTGTGGGAAGAAATTAAACAATGTTTTCCGGAATATAATGGTACTTACGTTTAATTTAAATCGATAACACAAAAACATAGAACCTAGGTACCTACCAAACGAAGCTACTGATATGTTGACAAAACTACTGGTATGTTTACGTAATGTAGGTGGATAGTTGACAAGTTTTAAAAGTTAATTTTTTTCTCTGTCAGTAGGTACCTAATTAGCAAAACAGTTTACATATCAGTAGTTTTGTCTGTAGATATAACTACACACGAAACTACTAGTATGTCTTATACGCAATGTAAGTAGTTGACAAGTTTTTTAAAATTTTTCTCTCTATAAGTACCTACTTAGCAAAACACTTGGAAACATCGGTTACTTCTTATAGGTAGGACCTTCGTATATGTCACTAAATCCACCATCTAAATACCGATTTTTATTTAGTTCGTGCACTCATTCTATCATATTTAAAAAAAAAAAGTAGTTTCTAAACAGACAGGGGATAATTTTTATAACGCCATGATTTTTAACACGCTGCAATTATCCGCTACTAGGGTTCGTGGCGTGCAAAACGCACCGCTCACCGACGCCGCTCCGCTTTTCGCTAAGACCAAAACTCGTGGCCAGGCCGTTAGAGCTTAACATATTTTCTTCGTATTGCTCAGCATTTAAGTTACTATTCATTCGTATTTATTCTGTTATATATGTACATACCTTTGTACGTATTTATAGTGTTTATTTACTAAAGTACTGTAAGCTGTGTAAAGTAAGCTGCTCAAGATACAATGTTCTTAATAACTAACGTTAGGTATATATTGTAACCATGACTAAAAATGATAGAATTCGTGTTGTCGTATTTCGTCGGTGAATGTGAGACCGGCAGTCCAATGATACAGAAGGATCTTACTAAAGTTACACGTCCATAGGCCCGCGCCGGACGCACCGCACGCACGGCACGCAACGGATTGAACGGATTTGCCTTGCTCATACTCGTAAATGTAACGGCGTTCGGTGCGGGCGGCGCGGATAGTGGACGCAGCATTATGTGAAATAAAGCAAATTAAAATCCGTTGCGTGTGATGCTTCCAGCGCGGGCCAATGGACGCGCACCTTTAGCCGCCATAGTGTTTATCACCATACTGCATTGTCTCTGTCTCACATTGTCACTGTATCACTGGTGATCCCTTGGATTCTTCTTACACTCTCCATCAGGTAAACTAAAGTCACTTTAGTAGGCTTAAACACAAAAAAAGAAAAATAATTCTAATAATAAAAAAACTAAATTACTGTCGCATTATTTGTCGTAATAATAATATTAGGTCTATAACTAGTGGTGGAAAGCGATAGGCTGACGACAATAATGATGATACCGATGAAAATATTATAGATAAATGAACTTTCTACTTATACTTATCTGTTTAAAATAGTACAGTAAAAATCATAATGTAAACATACGAAAAATGTTCTAGTTATATTCCGTATATTATAGGTGCTTTGAACAGCATTACAAAAATATAACATTTAAAATATGACTGTAATATTATCTTATTTCATGGCGTGTGGTCCATTCAACGCTCGATTACGGAGACGCAAATTGGACCATTCATTGCCGTGTCTCAAGACTCAATCTGCTATTGTCTGGGAGTGTTATCTTAGTGTTAGGTGTAATGTTCCGTGTATTTACTGGCTTTATGACGTAGTTATTAAGATATTTACTTATAATACAGATATTAGGCATTTGTTTTAATGTAGGTATATGTATGTATAACATTCCAGATAAACTTAAAAACAATTACTGGTAGTATTTGTAGTGTAACAGTTTTTTATTAGGGTTCCGTAGCCAAATGGCAAAAAACGGAACCCTTATAGATTCGTCAAGTCTGTCTGTCTGTCTGTCTGTCTGTCCGTCCGTAGGTCACAGCCAATTATTTCCGAAACTATAAGAGCTATACTGTTTTGAAATTTGGTCAGTCGATGTATTCTGTGAACCGCATTAGGATTTTTACATAAAAATAGAAAAAAAAACAATACATTTTGGGGGTCCCCATACTTGGAACTGAAACTCAAAATTTTTTTTTTCATCAAACCTATACGTTTTTCATCAAACCTATGGATAGGTGTTCAAAAATGATGTTGAGGTTTCTAATATCATTTTTTTCTAAACTGAATAGTTTGCGCCAGAGACACTTCCAAAGTGGAAAAATGTGTGTAACCCCCTCTAACTTCTAAAATGAGAGTGATAAAACTAAAAAAAAAATATGTTGTACATTACCATGCAAACTACCAACGAAAATTGGTTTGAACGAGATCTAGTAAGTAGTTTTTTTTTAATACGTCATAAATCGTTACACGCAATTTACCTTTCATCCAATCAATACACTAGTATAAAAACATCGATGAAAGTTACAACGAACTACAAGAACTGTTATATGATGTTAGTTGCTGATACGGAACCCTTCATGGGCGAATCCGACTCGCACTTGGCCGCTTTTTTAATAGAAAGTAAATGCCCAAATGGATCACTCGATGATAAGTGAATACCTATATCCATAGAGACAGACCTCTTTAATTCCACAGAAAACGAGGGGTTTAGGCTCTGGAATGCTCACTCACTCGCTGAAGAGCAATGAAAAAATTACCATCAGCATCCTGCTAGCTTTTATTATTCTCAATTTTTTTCAGGCTTGATTGATAGTTCAACTGGTTTTATCTGGATATCAGTTTTTCCACGGAGTTATTGGCATCAGACCTCCAGAGTGTATAAACCACTATGTTTCCTTAATCCAGGCTATTACTAAAAAAATATTTTGTAAGAAAATCTCAACAATACTTTACTGCGACTTAACAGACATTATGACGCTAAATACCAAAGCGCCTTATTTGTTGCAGTGAGCAACATTTTTTATTTGGTGTATAAAGTTTATTTGCGCGCAATATAATTTTTCAAATTATTTATTTTAGACTTCTAAATTAACGTAGTGTAGCACGTCCTCAGGCCAGAAGGAGTGATGATTTGCGAAAGACGGCTGGTACGAATTGGATGCAAGTAGTCGAGGATCAAATTAAGGTTTTTAGTAGTTTTGTACTGACAGCGTAGTGCCTAAGCGGTCGGCACGTCATTTTGTAATACGCTGAGTGTTATGGGTTCAAGCCAAACATTGAACAATACCGTACTTTGTGTATCCACAAATTCTTGAGTAAAGTATGGTAGCCACTCTTGGATTCTGCTCATGCTTTCCATCAGGCAGAGTAAAAAAAAGTTGAAAGTCATTTAACTCGTTAACCATAAAAAACCACAATCAGTTTCATGGTAAAATATACAATACAGTGACATTCTGAATACTGTTTCATCATCATAGCTTCTTCAAATCTCATTTACATTAAGATTTATCATTTTCGTTCTATTAATTAATCCAAAAAATTAATATACGTAAATCCTTGTGATAATCAAATACGCAATACATGTTTCTATTTTCAAAATACTTTCTAAACAGATTCTTCAATGTTTATGATTATTTTATTAGTCCATCTGTGCTTTTACATCAGTTAGAAGGAGTTTACACACTACTTTTATATATTCGTTTTGAACGTTTTTTAATCGATACTAGTTCAGTCCATACTATATTCTCCATTTTGTGTTACCTTTTCACAGCTGCACTGATTTCTATGAAATTTGGCGTGAAGAGAATTTGATTTTTGAGAAAGGATTGTTTACCGCTATTACTAATATACAGGCGGTATAATATTTCATAAAAGCACAACTATTGGAGGGTGTAAATAAATCTGCAATATAATAAATACATATATCATTGCGTATTGCTGTTGAGCTCTAAGTCTGTTTCACCCCTATCTCATAAAAATAAATTTGCGATAAAAAATAAATTTTGTACTGAGTTATAGTTTTTTTTTAATATTTGGATGAACAAGAAACAGAAAGTTTACATAAAAAAGGGTCAATTATTCCTTTTAATATTTATTTTACCGTCTGGTTTGATTATAAAAAATATTTGCATTTGCTGGTAAATGTAAAAATTTATAATACATACTAGTAAAAATACGCAACTGAATAATTCGTACAGATATTTTGATAAGGTTTCACATTAATGTTTTTTTGCCGTATACCATTGTTGAAAATTATCTAAATTTAATAAATAAATATTTATGACATCTTACACACAACATCATCCAGTCCCAATCTAAGCAGAACTTGTATTTTGGGTACTAGACAACTGATATAATGTACTTTTTTTTGTAAAATCATACATATTATACATAGAAAAGACCAAAACTTCGGTCCGACCCGGGAATGGAACCCGAGACATACGCTAACTACCGGAATACATTGAATAGGAGTCTTAAGAAATAATTATAAGTAATAACCTCTGGGACTAATAAAGTTATACGGTTATAAACAAACTCCCGAGGAAGGGTCCTTTATAAGTAAATGTTTAATTACAAAGTTTTGTCTGGACTCTTCCTAATTTAGTGGTTCTAATTTATTGATCATAAAACGCTCCTATACAAACTAAACGCAGCATTAATTACTAATTTCAAGCACGCATTTGTTCCACGTCTGGTTTATTTTAAAAAGTATGCTATGAATACAAATAAAATTATTATGATGTAAATATTTTAGTGTATACAGTTTGGCTTAGAGCGGCTTAGTTTCGTACGAAAAGTAATAGTGTGTTTAGTAATCACTGTGTGACTAACAGTCTGAATCAATTATAGCTACGAGTATAACAAGCAGCAGTATGATGTTGCTGTAATGTGCAGTATTTTATTATAAAATTTACTAGATTTTTTCACCCGCATGATGTACAACACCCCCTAGTATAGCAGATAATACTGCTGCTTGTAATAGCTATAGATTATTCAGTCTGGACGTGGGTGTCGTAAAAGGCGACTAAGGGTTAAACTACGCAAGACAACATCAATGAAACGAGAAGGAAAACTTGAAACCAACCGTATACCAACCCGTCTGGCCAGCGTGGTATAGTAGGCCAATAATTCCTTTTCAAGGAGAGGCCTATGTCCAGCAGTGGACTGTTAAAGGCTGTTGATGATGATGATGATTCAGTCTGGGAGTCATACAGTGATTACTAAACAGACCATTGCGATTACTTTTCGTACAAGACTATAGAACTATCTTAACCGTACAGTATGACTGCACGGTTGGTCTAGTGGCTTAAATGGTCGCCACGCCGCTTCCTACTGGGCAAAGTGTGGTGGGTTCAAATCCCACAAATTGTGAATAACACTTTGTGTGATTCATAATTTGTTGTTCTGAGTCTGGGTGTTCTTTGTGTCCGTTTCATGTAAGTTCGTAAAGTCCCCCACGACACAGGATTAAAAGACAACTCCCGCTGATGCGGGAGTTGTCTTTTTAAAAAAAAAAGAAAAAAGAAAAGTATATTTACAAGAATATTTACATCAGATTAGTATGGGAGAATGGATTGTCACTCTTGAGGTGCAAGTATCGATAGTGGAAAGTTAATACTTACCTCATCATCATCAACTGCCTCTCGCAGTCCACGGCTAGACACGGGTCTTTTCTTGCAAATGAGGCTTAGCATGCTAGCCATAGGAACCAATATCAAGTTGAAAGGGTTTCTTTCAAGTTTTTCATCTATTCTGTTCACATTGAAGTTGTCCTGTACGGTTTTTTCCCATAGTCAAATCTCACCACAGCCAAGGTGTGTAGTGTATTCTTCAAGTGTTTAGAATATGTAACCTGTGTCCGCCTCAATTCATAGGATTTCTTCATTGCCCAAACGTTGACTAGTAGCGAATGACCTCCCAGCGCGTGCGTAAAGTGCATAAACTTTGTATTTTTAAACCAATCAACAGTATACAACATCTGACTTTAATTACTTACATAGCTTTTATCATTCCCTAAACAGTACACATATTGATAGAAAACTTTATACATTATTTGTGTTAAGGATACCTACATCTTAAACAAAACACTTCACGCATAACAAATGAAATAGAAACAGAAGATATAGAACCTGACAGTCGTGGAACAAAAAACATCTAACAAATAAAATAACCGTAACATAACCGTAGACCGTCCAACTAATGAGCGAATGAATAGCTCCAATAAAAGTTGAAAGAAATAATATGAATTCAATTGGTTTTGTATTCATGCTGATTTGGCGTGAGATTTCGGACATAAATCAATTTGAATTCACAACTCAGTTCACATTCGAATTCACACAATTCGTGTCAACAATCCATAAAAGTTTTTATTTTGATTAGCAGCTGTTTTTACGTAATAAAACTTTATATTTTAGGCGTAGAACAATTTTGTGGATTTAAAACATTCCTACTGGTAGTCTCAAATTAGAAAAATCGTACTCTGAGCTCAGGGTATAGTTATAGAACAAGGTGAAATTTAGAGAATTATAAGTATAAAATTAAATTCATGCACTGAAACCTTTCCTAGATAGAGTGATCTTGTAACGTATCTAATAAACCTTATCCTTGTTAATACTATAAATGTGTAACTCTGTGAGCCTTTTTAGGGTTCCGTTGCCAAATGGCAAAAAACGGAACCCTTATAGATTCGTCAAGTCTGTCTGTCTGTCTGTCCGTCCGTATGTCACAACCACTTTTTTCCGAAACTATGTACAAATGTACATTAAGATGCAAACTTCCAACGAAAATTGGTTTGAACGAGATCTAGTAAGTAGTTTTTTTTTTAATACGTCATAAATCATAAACCACAATTTACATTTCTTTCAATCAAAACACTATTATTAGAACATCGATAAAAATTACAACGAACTACAAAAACTTTTTATGATGTTACTTGCTTCTACGGAACCCTTCATGGTGAGTCCGACTCGCAATTGGCCGCTTTTTTACTGCCTGTTGCGCTTTAACTCCCAGACTACTCAACCGATTTAATTAAAATTTAATAGGACGAAAATTTTATAGATAAAGATAAAGAACATGCTACTTTTCATCACAATAATCGATATACACGCAGGCAAAGCCGGGGGTGAATTCTTTTAAATTACTGTATTTTTTCTATTTCAGTTCAAGAAAAAAAATAGAATAAATCACTTTTACCAAAATAAAACTTAGTTATTTTTCTTTGTTTCTAAAGACCAATCTAGAAGAGGCTGATCCGTTTGCTGATACCATTTTAAAATTATTAGAATGTAAGTAATTAAGTTCAGCTAAGCTTAAGTAAGTCTGAAGAGAGGTAAAATACAAATAGATAAACAAAAGTGTATCTATGACAATGTCTCGCGCCGATTAGCATATATCCAACATCCCAAAATCAACTGTTGGGCAGTGGCACACCATCTAAAATTCAATCGAACTTCAGAAGTAGATAGATGCCAGTAAAAGTGCTTTTCAAAATCCCAGTGTTTTTGTTTTGCTAAAATTCTGTAGAGAACAATGTACATGTGGGTTTAAATAAAACAAAAAATATCAATACAGTAGTGTAAAATAGAAAGGAAACATTAATTGTAAAACAGGAAGCTCGATTCTATCGCTGTCTGGACTCATCTAAAGAGAATTATGCTGAGAATGCCATTAAGGGATGCCCTTCACCTTACCTACAGCGTTGCTTGTCATTCAGTCCTGTCTTTCAACGAATGTTTTTTTTGTCTAGTATAAAAATATAACTGCTCATTAGTACACCATCAACAGCGTTTATTTTGCTTGAAAGGTATTAATAGAAACTTGGATACTACGCGACAAGTACAAAAATACTCAGTGACATTGAAGGTTACTACATTATTTTACTTCTAAAAAACGATGTATGTTATGTGCAATGGCCTCTTTATTATTTAGTAGACAAGGTGCTGTATAACCTATAGATAAGTTGGCCTTAAAAATGTATATTACTAAATTGAAGATATTATATAGGACGTAAGTAGGTAGGTGAAGATTTTTTTGTACCAGTATTTTCCTACGATATTAGCTAAGTTTTTTGTGAAGGTTTTGACATAATACCCATTTTTGCCTGCGTGTAGGGGATATGGCGGTATTCATTTTTAAGTTACTAGCTGCTGCCCGCGGCTCCGCTTGTGTCCTAGTGGTATGAAAAATAGATAGTAGCGGATTCTCAGACTTACTGAATATGCATAAAAAATTTATTATCGGTAAAGCCGTTTCGGAGGAGTATGGGAACGAACATTGTGACCCGAGAATTTTATATATAAGATATACGAGTATAAAATATAACACTCATGAATAATGTAGTTTCTATTAGTAAAAAATATATATTTGGTAGATGTTTAAATTCACGTTTCCTCGTCACGTTTAAAAATAAGATTGCCATTTAAAAATCTCTAATAATTTTTAAACCGATTTCTGCATTCGATGACTAATGAAATGATTTCAGTGACGATATCTAATGCAATGACCTGATGTGCATATTCGAGTGAAGTGGCGATTATGACAGAAGTCGATCTCTTTATTTTCACGATATTCGATACAAAACCTATACCAATACTTCAAATATGAGACAGAAAATAAAAACAGAAAATATCTTAGAAAAACATAAGCGATGAAACATTTTGTTAACAACTGAACATAACAACCTCAAACCTCGGTCAACAAATTAAGCCGGCTACACATTGCGTGACGCAACAGCCGTGATTAGAGCACGTGGTTCGAACGTGACATTGATGTAGACAAGCCCTCGCACAACCAGCTTAAACGGGCTCAAGTCACAATTAGAGCGATTTTATTGTTGGTGTAATAACAATGTATTAAAACGTACGTTATAAGACATGTTTGTTTTTATTTCTTTAACATCTGCCTAGATGACTGCTCTGCCACCACACTAATGCAGGAAGTAAGGCGACCCATACTGTGGCTGGCTAGTGAGATGCTTTTGAACTCCCGTCTAAGGACCCGATAATTAGGTTAATTAGAAATATAATATACTAGCTGACCCCGCGAACTTCATACCGCCTAACAGTCGATTCAATATCACTCAATAGTTTTGTATTCTCGGAAAATAAAATCCCTAAAATCCCTCCCATAAAACTTTTTAGATATATTATTTTTTTTCTTAAGAACCATCCTCGTACTTCAAGGTATATTTAAAAAAAAGAATTAGCGACATTGGTCCAGCCGTTGGTGATGACCAAAGTGATGGCGTGACCAAGGGAAATAGGGATTCATTTTTATATATATAGACTAGTTGACCCAGCGAACTTCGTACCGCCCAACTTTAAAATTCCAGAACTTGATCGCAGCGCCACCTACCGGGTCCAATTGCGAATCTAAACCATTCCCAGATCCCCTTGAACACACACAAAAAATTTCATCAAAATCGGTCCAGTCGTTTGAGAGAAGTTCAGTGACATACACACTCACACAATAATTATATATATAAAGATTTAACAGACACTAAAGGCCACAGAGAAAGAGAAAAATATAAAGCTACACTATTACCACCCCGAAAACTTATATTGTTGTTTATTGAGAAATGCAGAGTTTAAAAATTTTGAGTATAAGTCCCGCACGTTGACATTGCGATGGAACCTTGTCACAATAAGCGCTGTTTGACGTCATTAACCGCAAAAAAGTACAGATGGCAAACAAAGAAATCTTATTTGTTAGATACGTATTCATTTTTAGACCTTTTAACTTTTTAGTTACCAATTTTACCAAGTTTATTTTACAAGTGGTTTTATAAAACCAAGTATTTATAAAATTAATGTTTATTATAACAATTTAATAATTACTCTAATATTAAAAAGGTGAATGTTTATGAGTGTGTATGTATGTTACTTCTTCACGCACAAACGGCTATACCAATTTTCATAAATTTTTGATTAGCATCTAGATTAACACATAGTCTACTATTCGCCGCGAAAACCGACATGCGCGCGGGTGGAGCCGCGGGCAACAGCTAGTTCAAGACTAATTCTTCAATTCCACTCATATTATCGTCGAAGTCAGAATTCGTTTCAGAATCCGTTGTGTCAGATTCACTGTCGTATCAATGATTAATTATTCATCAGTTATTCAGTCACACGTTCCATCACTTAGGTAGAATTTTGTAAAAGTTTTAAAATGTCCGTCACAAGTTGCTTTGTAATTAAAATGTCCTCAGTAGAGTCCGAAGCATTTTTTAAGGGCACGGCTTATGTTTTGTATCAATAACTTAGAGTCCTCTTTCTTCCTTACAAAATAATTGACCACTTTAACTATTATTTCACGAGCACGGCTGTTAATTACTTTCTTATTCATTTTAACAAAATAAGTATAGTAACAAAACTTAACAACAAAAATATAACAGGCTAATGAAAACAAAGCAATAAAAAACACGTCCGCTCGACTTTGCGAACGGTACTGACAGTTCGACTACGTCACCAAGATGGACGCCAATCGCAATATCATCGTGCGGGACATACATACAGGAAGAGAAAAAATTGTTTGTAGGAATAGATTTAGGAATGTAAGCAATACTTCAATTAGATAGTTTTGTTTTTAGTTGTGTGGGTTAAGCTATCGAATGAGTTTATTGTCTTTTATTATGTATTTGAGTACTAACAACCATTTACCACGAGGTGTAGTGTAAGTGGTTGAAAAAAAACATGAATAATGTTTGAATAATCTAGCAAAAACGTTTTCAATGTTACATTCCCGTTAAGTTACTTCGTGGTTCTGTAACACATAAACTAATGTATAAAAAAGTAATTGGTTTAGATTTCCAATTGAATTCCGCTTCATGTAGATTTTTCAATTCACTAAATCAATTTTAAGAGCCGTGGTTTATTTAAGAGGACATTGACTTAAGAAAAAAATAGCACACGCATAAGTTTCGATAGCAATTGCAATTTAATTGTTTTTTGAGAGGTTGAAACACAATTGGGTTTAAAATCTTGCAATATGCATGTCATTACACACTACGTACATATGTTACAGTTAGACTATGAAGTGTAATTATAGGTAAGTCTAAAGTCAACCCACTCACGTAGATCAAAAGAGATGGATGTACGATAACTCGTAAAATGACGGGACTTGACTGTTTAAATATGTTTAACAAGCAAAAGCACGACTTGTTGTGAAATGACATGTTTTAGCCTTTCAAATAAAAGTAATGGTTGTTATTTATTGTTTTCATGAACTAAATAGATAGTAATAAGAGCTAAACTATTTTTTATATAAGTAAGCAGATACTGCATCCTTGTGGTGACCGGTTAAGAATACAGAGTGTCATCTACCATCTCTACGAATTTCGTGGGAGTCGTAAGAGCTGAGTGAGGGCGCAAAATACGAAGGACAATAGCACTGCAACTCGTCTGGCCAGCGTGGTATTGTAAGTCAATACCTTCTTATACTAAATAAATATAAATAAATAAATATTTCGCACACACAACATAATTTAGTCCCAAACTAAGAATTGCTTGTATTAGGGGTACTAAACAACTAATACAAATACATAAACTTACATTTTTTTTGTAAAGACATACGCATTATACATAGAGAACACCCAGACTCCGAAACAAATATTTGTGAATCACAAAAATAAATTTCCGACCCTGGAATCGAACCCGAGACCTCCTGATCCACAGCCGCATACGCTAACCACTAGACCAACAAGGCATTCAAAGGATACGCCTATGTCTAAAGCAGGCACCACACTTCGTATTGTGTCTACGCCGTATTCGCCCAAATATTAGTTTACCGGACCCGTACCAGACACCAGACACCGTAACTTTTTTTTGTGTACAGAGAATATTAATGCCACAAAAATAAAATCAGAGTAATCCGGGTATCTTTTAAAGAACATAGCACTTCTAAATATTTCATCATCATCATCAACAGCCTTTGACAGTCCACTGCTGGGCATATGCTTCTCCTGTGAGTCTAAATATTTGCTCTACTATAATAATAGGTTATTAAACAAACCTTGGGAATATGCCAACGACTATATTCTACCCTCGTATCGCTCGGGACCTGCATTACTACGCTCATACTTTTAAAACTAGAATCTCTGCATTTAAGTTTTCCTTGGAGACAATAGTATAAAAAATCAAACAAAAGAAAACCGCAAATGATATTCACTGCAGAAAAGTATCTCGTTAGACAAATGGAGTCTAGTTTTCTAATTTACTAGAAATTGCAAATTATAGGTACTTATTATTCTTTTATATTCCAATGAGTCTTCTAGTTCAATATTCAACCTACATGTTTTACGTTTATAATCAGCCAATTCCAGTAAGAAATTATTTTTATGTTTTTACATATTATATGGCTCATGGTTTTCTTTTACGCCACCACTTTTTAATTTAATTAAAAGTAAACTTAAAGTTTCAGTACTGTAAAAGAAAAGTAATTTCTACAAAAAAATATATTAAATACTTTGTGAGTATATTCATAAATACATGCAATACAAATTAATTATTTCTCAAATAAATATAACCTTAGATGATTTTTGATCTCAAAGTTCAATTACAGCTATCTACTTCCTGGTTGGTCTAGTGGTTAGAGTATGCGGCTGCTGATCAAGAGGTCTCGGGTTCGATTCCCGGGTCGGGTAAATATTTGTGTGATCCACAAGTATTTGTTTCGGAGTCTAGGTGTTTTCTATGTATAATATGTATGTACCTATTTACGAAAGAAAAGAAGTACGTTTATGTATTTACTAGCTTTACGCCCGCGGCTTCGCCCGCGTGGAATTCGTTTATATCGCGCGACACGGTAAGGGTAGATTAAACCATCTTACATGATTTTATGTTTGATAATAAGTAACTTCGACACAAACTTTCGTCCCACATTTCAAACCCTTTTGCCTTTATTTTCGCCATAAAAAGTATCCTATGTCCTTTCCCAAGTTCAGTTCTATCTTCATACCAAATTTCATGAAAATCAAAATCAGTCAGCCTATGACTATGATGACCACGGCCGGTACAAACCTGGTCGAAACGTCAGGCAAATCAGAGGTATGTAATACCCTTAATAAGTGATCGCGTTAATTCCCATGAAAATAATATTAATTATTCATCAAAATCGGTTCAGTGATTTAGGCGTGAAAGCGTAACAGACAGACAGAATTACTTTCGCATTTATAATATTAGGTAGGGATTACACCATCGGAAAGTAGAGATTTTATCAAACACAAAACACCTCAATTTTTAGGGTTCCGTAGCCAAATGGCAAAAATCGGAACCCTTATAGATTCGTCAAGTCTGTCTGTCTGTCTGTCTGTCCGTCCGTATGTCACAGCCAATTATTTCCGAAACTATAAGAGCTATACTGTTGAAGTTTGGTCAGTCGATGTATTCTGTGAACCGCATTAAGATTTTTATATAAAAATAGAAAAAAAACAATACATTTTGGGGGTCCCCATACTTGCAACTGAAACTCAAAAAATTTTTTTTCATCAAACCTATACGTGTGGGGTATCTATGGATAGGTGTTCAAAAATGATGTTGAGGTTTCTAATAACATTTTTTTCTAAACTGAATAGTTTGCGCGAGAGACACTTCCAAAGTGGAAAAATGTGTGTCCCCCCTCCCTCTAACTTCTAAAATAAGAGGGTGATAAAACTAAAAAAAATATTTGTTGTATATTACTATGAAAACTACCAACGAAAATTGGTTTGAACGAGATCTAGTGAGTAGTTTTTTTTTAATACGTCATAAATCGTAAATCGCAATTTACCTTTCATTCAATCAATACACTAGTATAAAAACATCGATGAAAGTTACAACGAACTACAAGAACTTTTATATGATATTACTTGCTGATACGGAACCCTTCATGGACGAGTCCGACTCGCACTTGGCCGCTTTTTAAAAAAGTAGATATTTTGACAATGTGCTTCATTGTAGAAGTTAAGCCTCTATAACTCCTGAAGTAACAAAGTCATCGAATTCGTTATAGTTTTCATTTAAAGTTCATTACATGGACCACTACCACGAATTTTTCCAGATTTTTTGAGCCGGCCGTTTAGCTTTTAGAGGGGGGGGACGCCCTGTTTTTACAAAAAAGTGGCCTTTAAAGTGGAATTTCTCGCAAACAGATACCTAAATCAATCAACCCTTTAATGTTTTTAAAAGACCTATATAATGATAACCCACATGATAGGGTAGCCGTGAGAAAAAAAAAACATCCCCACTTTACGTGTATGGGAAATATCCTAAATAAAAATATTTTTCATAATTTTATTGTAGCGATTTGTCGTAATTACAATACATATTCATGCAAAGTTTCATCTTTCTAGCACTTACCGTTTGGACGGTTAGTCGAGGACGAACGGACGGACAGACGTCATAAACTTCGGAACCCTAAAAAGTTGTAGATCTTATGATTACCTACAACTTTGCCATTTAACTTTTTTCCATAGGACTTGTAGTTTTGCCGGAAATCGAGATAAACCGTTTTTTACCCTTTGTTATATATTTAGCCATCCAAAGTGACTCTATCCTGCCTGATGGAAAGCATGAGCAGAATCAAAGAGTCGGGGCTACCACACTTGCTGCGAATGCAGACAATAATGTATGGCGGCTTAGTGAGATGCTTTTTCACGCCCCGCTTAAAGGACCGGAAAACCTCCCCCTACCCCTTCCCGACCTCAGATCGCCCGTAAATAATTTTTCCTTTCATTTTATAATATTCTCCTCCTTTTCCAATGTGTTTAATCCTACTATAATTTTAGTTGTTTTCAAAAATTATCTACCCTGGTCTACTGGTTTAAATGTCTTTAATTATGTCATTTACAAACTATCATTATGTTTGCCATGCAAGTGTTTTATGCCTAGTAACCTGTGAAGTTTTGACAGGAGATAAACAGTAATACATTTTGACATCTACGATTTATGTATTTTTATAATCACCTAGCTTTGGCCTTTGTATCTCGATTATTGCAGTAAAAAGTAGCCTATGTCCTGTCCCAAGATCAGTTCTATCTTCATACCAAATTTCATCAAAATCGGTTTAGTGGTTTAGGCGTGAAAGCGTAACAGACAGACAGACAGAGTTACTTTCGCATTTATAATATTAGTAAGGATATCAGTTGTTTAGTACCCTTAATATAAGCTCTGCTTAGTTTGGGACTAGATGATGTTGTGTGTAAAATGTCCGAAATATAATATATTTATTTATTATTTATTTATGTACATACATATATAGAAAATTATTTATATAAGTTATTTTTATAAGTACTGCTCTTTATCAATTTTCAGAGTTTAAGTAGGAAAGAAAACTACATTTTTATAATGGCAAATTTCTTCAGCACCTAAGAAAAAATATTACTTTATTTTCAGTTACTTACTAATATTAACAGTGACTTAAATCAGTGCAAAGTAATAACAAAGAAATTACTGTGGGTTTGACAAGATTGTAAAGGATTCTAATGACTAATTTTTCCACTGCCATCATGCTCCAAAAGGGGAAAAGGCAAAAAAATATACTCATTTAATCAGATAGTCACGGCGTGACTTTGAAGATCTTCCCCGATGTGAATTGACGACATTATTAGTCTTCCCTCGTAACGAGTCATCGGAGGGCGTATTTCAATTTCGTCTAATGCAAATTTAATACGCTCCCCGCGATCCCTGAAGGGTTCCAAATCGAGTTTCTTTGTTTTCCTCGACATGTTTGGCCCTTAGCAGAAAAAGTAACATTGTACGTTCGTTTACTTAATTGATATTTCTTTGGGACCCTTGTGTTAAATTGTAAACTATTAATATTAATTAATTAAACTTTGTCGTAACAGTCTTTATAGTTTAATTTAAATTAAGTCGTGTTTGTTTCTTTAGTAAGCAACTAATCCAGAGGGTCTATAGTAATCATCTAGGTTAATACATTGTAAAGTTATGTGATTACATAGGTAATAGACTAAAAAAGTGTGATTACAAGGGGTCAGCTTTTTAGTCTACTACGATATGACTTAACTACGATTTTTACTTGAAACTACTGCAATTTGACCGCTCGTACTACAAGAAATTGAAGTTCTAACAATAACGATTGGCAGATATTCGCATGATAACGGCTTAATGCTTTCCAAAGTGCAGATAAAAATAGTCTGGTTTGGTGATGTTCTCGCTGTGATAATAATGATCACAAATATGAACTACCTTGGCTAGGATTGCTTCACTTTGCGATGAATTTTTTAATCCTTTGTTATTACTTAGATACGGAACATTGTAAATGACTTAAAAATCTTTAAAACTATGTTCATTTGTCAAAGTTACCAACGCTCTATCTACGTATATAAAGCCAGAAATATTTTTGAAGAACATCTTGTTTATATATAATGTTTTTCATGAATACGAAAGCGACGGAAGCTGTGAATAATTTTTCGTATAAGACTGAAGAATTAAGATCGTAACAGAGAATTACTTTTTCTAATATAACTTAATGAAAGACATCTTTGAAACATGAAGCAATTTAACTGCTAATCTACTAGTTAACCTAGTGAAGAAGAAATAAGGTATTTCTATTCTAAACATTGCTGGGTTGCTTTTGTAGGGTAGGGTCTTTGTTATATCTAAAGACTTCTACCTTGCAACAAAAAACATAATTTAAGGCAATTTGACGAAGTCATATCGAACTATGAAATTACTAATAGTTCTGCATCGCGCCATTACAATTCCTCGTATCTATATTAAGGCAAATTGTAAATATTTTACGTTCAAAGATCGACACGGGTTTTTAACAAAATACAATAAAATTAAATAAAGAGCCATCCAAAACCTACTACTACATTAGTTTTATCAAGCGAAACCAAAATCTCTCGATTTCTGATCGTCTGAAAATTAATATTCATTGGACTAAGATTATTTACGAATTAAATCTTTCAGTAGGTCTTATCCAAAAAGGCATTGTTAGGATCCCACCAAATACGGTTAGATAGAAGGGTAAAATAAATATAGATAAATATTTTGGACATCTTACACACAACATCATCTAGTCCCAAAGTAAGCAGAGCTTGTGTTATGGGTACTAAACAACTGATATAAATACCTAAACATACTTTTTTTGTAAATATATACATATTAAGCATTGAAAAACACCCATACTCCGAAACGAATATTTGTGGATCACACAAATATTTACTCTGACCCGGGAATCGAACCCGAGACCTCTTGATCATCAGCTGCATACGCTAACCATTAGACCAACAAGGCAGTCGATTAGGTAGAAGGGTTACAGCAGACAGTGGAGGTAAGGAGTTGACACTCTCTAAACCTACTCCTGATTGTCCCCATCTATCACGCGATGGATCTAGAGCCCACACAACCCACCAGTAAAAGGCTAAAAAGTTTGTCTCTCTTCTCTTTATAGTATTACTACACCGGTTTAAATAAATTTACTTAAAAAACACATATATTTTTAAATAAATTTGCGAGCACTCACATGCATAATCGATTTTATAAATCAAATTTATTGTACAAACAACTCGTTCCGCCGTATCAAAGTGTTATTGAAACTATCCATAGATGTAAAACACAACAGTTAATTTTCGTTCAAATATCAGTATCCAATTGTTATGTTGTTTGCGTGTATAATTTACACTGATAATCTTTATTGCAAGTATGAATTTTATAATGACAGTTCAGTTTATCAGATATCAGATATATCTATATTTATAAAAATGAATTGCTGTTCGTTAGTCTCGCTAAAACTCGAGAACGGCTGAACCGATTTGGCCAAATTTGGTCCTGAATTATTTGTGAAAGTACATAGAAGGTTTAAAAGGTGAATATATAAAAATGAATTGCATTTTTTTATTAATTATGGATTCATTTTGTTTTTTTTTTAAGTTTGTTTTATACAAAAGTTTAGGTCTTCTATTTATCGATTGAGTCAGTACGAAGTCTGATGGGTCAGCAAGTAATATATAAAAATGAATTGCGGTTTGTTAGTCTCACTAAAACTCCAAAACGGCTGGACCGATTTGGCTAATTTTGGTCTTGAATTATTTGTGGAAGTCCAGAGAAGTTTTGTCACGCCTCTTTCCACGTCGCGTCGCCAAGTGACGTGGGTTCAAATCCCAAGTCGAAAAACATTCACAGACATGAGTCTGAGTGTTCTTTGTGTCCGTTTCATGTATGTTTGTAAAGTCTTACAAAGTTATAAAGAGCAGGAAAAATTGATACAAATCCTTTTTTTGTAGGTAACGTATGGAAAGCCCCACGGGCCGTCATTGACGAATCGGACTGACTACAACTACACGGTGTGCCCATCTGTGCCTTAGATGGGAGAGATCCGGTAATAGCTGTTATTACGATATCTGAACCCCTCCCAGCGCTCTCTATTTAGGCGACGGTGGCGTGGTATATTAGGCCTGAACTTCTATTCTAAGCAAATGTCTACATCCAGCAGTAGACTATTAAACGCTATTGATGTGACGTTGGTGATATAAATTCTGGAATGGAAATATAATTTAAATTAACTGTTTCGACAGTATCTTCAGAGAAACTTCAATACTTGTAGGTGGAGGAGGAGGTAGAGGGAGGTAGAGGAGGAGTAATTGTCTAGTATGCATATACAAATATGTATATCAGACCATAACTCTCCCGCCGCCGACTTAATTCTTACTAATATTGTAAATGCGAAAGTTACTATCTATCTATCTATCTATCGATCATCATCATCAACAGCCTTTAACAGTCCACTGTGGACATAGACCTCTCCTTGAAAAGGAGGTATTGGCCTACTATACCACGCTGGCCAGATGGGTCGGTATATGGTTGGTTTCAAGTTTTCCTTCTCTTTGCATTGATGTTGTCTTGCGTAGTTTATCCCTTAGTCGCCGTTTACGACACCCGCGTGTGATGAATAGGGGTGGTGACACTCTGTATTCTTCATCCGTCACCACACGGACAATCTATGCTATCTTTATACTATCTATCGAAAAACAGATATAATTTAAATTTGATACACAGATACGGCTTGAGAAAAGACATAGGCTACTATTATCGCGGCATGCCGCACATTACCAACATACACGCGGGCATAGGGGCGGGCGTGAGCGAGTAATTTATAATAGTGACACCATCACTCATCTCAAACATCGCCGTCTGGTCCCAATATATTTTTGATAAATGAAAAATCACTCATTTCATCGTGTATCAAAAATATCTCACTTGGTTTTGTAGTATCATTTTTATTCCAACAAAACGGTTATATATTAGGGATTACATCCTTTATTATTACATAGTCTACACGTGTTCTAATATCAAACTAACAAACGAAGGTGTTCCACACAATCCCACCCGCACTTAACCCTCTGAATGCTTCGAACACGGATCTTATCTGCATTGTGGCTCTTATTGCGGTCGTATAATGATGTCAACACATTACGGGCGTGTCGCTCGAGGTACGGGTACAATAGACCCAAAATGTTTACTCACATATATATACTGCAATTTTGAACATAGATTAAAGTTCTATATGTATATAATGCGATCTGAAGCATGTTAGATGCCGTGTCATTGATAAAATAAATATTGGATTTCAATTATTAGATTGTTTCAGTTCAATCCTTACTGACAGAAAGGGAAGTTATATTGTCCTATTATATGAGTAATATGTTCGTCTTTGAAATATATTTTGTGATATGGCGAGGTTATTAATGGTTATTATTTCAATGAGTGTATCATGGATTCACAAAAAAGCAGTCGGTGCTTTATCCAAGTACAGTTCTATTCATAATAAAGTTACTCTGATTGAATATGATTCATTAACTCATAACTTAATGCACTGAACTCGAAAAACATAATGTTTCATCGCGTCTTAAAATTTTTAGTATGTAAGACTAAGAACTCACTTTGAAATAATTGTTTGAAATAATTTAAAAATTTCATGCCTAAGGGAATTATAAGATTTCCTCAATTATTATTGTTTAGAAGTTTGTTATATTCTAAGACGCCGGTACTAGCAAGTACTTTACAATTAGTGATCTAATACAATGTTAAATGTTTAGTTAATAATAAAATTTCATTTTTAAGCCTCTATAATTTAATATGAAATGAGAATAAATAGTATACGACTCGGGCAATAGGCCAAAATATGATTTAATATAGTTATTAAAGACTTTGTGAATATAACCAAAGTAAATCATTCAGAAGTCATATTATCATATCATAACACGTTGAATTATATTTATGTATAGTTTTATAAAAGGTAATTACGACCAAAATACAAAAAAGACCATCATGGACACCTGTATCCTGCCTTGCTTGACCTACGGCTCTCAGACGTGGACGTTCACAACAAAAATAACAAATAAAATCAGAACTTGTCAACGAGCAATGGAGAGAAGCATGCTACACTTAAGGAAAATTTAAAAAATTTGAAGTGAAGAAATAAGAAAAAAGACAAAACTGACAGATGCGTTACACCAAACATTAAAACTAAAGTGGAGTTAGGCCGGCCATGTAGCGAGAAGCGATGACCAGCGATGGACTCTCAAGAGCACAAAATGGATCGGCCCACAAGGAAAAAGAAACGTGGGCAGACTACAAAAACGTTGTGCGGACGACATAGTATCGGTGGCAGGGAAAAACTGGATTAATCTAGCTCAGAACCGAGAGAACTGGAAGAAATTGGAGAAGGCCTATACCCTTTTAAGGGGTTCCTATAATATAAAAATAAAATAAAACACACACTAACATTAAATCTATTTAGCTTTAAGTTACTAACCTAGGTTAAGAATCTATAAAACATTTTGTACTACATACTATAAGGTATATGGGAAATAAAAAGGCTTTATTATTATATTATATTATTATTCTCTTTATTCAAGTCTATAAACATACTAATTACATTTTTAAATATAAATATAAAAAATACATTTAAAAATATAAAAAATAGTAGACCACCGACTTCGGGTTCAGGGACCAAGAAACCGGTGGTTAGGGCTCCAAAGACAGGAACCTCCTCACTATACGTGCCGTGTTAAGAAGAACTGCCTTCTGCATCAGACCCTTGATCCAGCCATCTAACGTGAGCCTCTTAAGGTGTTGGTCGAGGCTCTTGGCTAGCAAACCATGAACAGAAACGACTATCGGAACAATGATCGCCGAATCGACATTCCACATATCGACAATCTCGTGAGATAAATCCAAATATTTTATTTGTTTTTCTTTTTCAACCTTCACGAGATTCTCGTCATGAGGAACAGCGATATCGACAATCATTGCGCGGCGCTCTAATCGATCTATCACCACAATATCAGGCTTATTGGCAACAATAGTCCTGTCTGTGATAACAGATCGATCCCAATATAATGTAGCACGACCATTCTCGAGAACTGGGTCGGGCTCATACCTGTAGTATGGCACCTCCAAATTCACAAGTTTGTATTTAAGGGCAAGTTGTTGATGTACGATCCTGGCTACTTGGTTGTGTCTGTGCAAATATTCACCGTTAGCAAGACGAGAACAACCAGAAATAATATGCCTGATAGATTCCCCGGGACGGTGACATGCCCGACATAAGTCAACCGTACCATCCTTCAGGATATATTTTCGATAATTATTCGTCATGATAACTTCGTCCATAATTGCACAAACAAAACCTTCGGTTTCTCCAAAGAGATCACCATACCGTAGCCAGGAGGTTGATGCTTTAAAGTCTATATCGGGCCCGTTCAAAGCCCGATAAAACCGACCATGAAGCTCTTTACCCTTCCATACCTCCTTGCGATCATCAGTACTAAGTACTACAGGTTTGCGCCAATTCTCTTTAGCCAGAGCGAGTGGAGTGAATCCGTTATCCACTGCAACCACATTGCGATGCACTCCAACATCAGTATTAAGAAAATATTCTCTGAGATTGTATATCTCGCGATTATGTAGGGTCTTGATATTTAAAAATCCACGACCCCCAAACTTTCGCGGGATATACAATCTCATAACCGACGAACGTGGGTGGTGCATTCGAAATGCAGTCAATAAGGTACGGACTCTCCTGTCAAGGGCATCTAATTCGGTCTGAGTCCATCTAAGTATACCAAAGGAATACATCAGAACCGGCATGACCCAACCATTGTAGGCTCGCACCTTGTTACCCCCCGACAAAAGACTCTTAAAGACTTTTTTCAGGCGGCCAAAGAAGCGTTCCCGCAACGTTTGTTTCATATCAGTTTCTGGTATTCCTAAGGACTGCGAAAAACCTAGATACTTGTAGGTTTCGGTGGCAGAAAGAGATCTGAGTTTTGTTGAATCTGAAAGTTCTATTCCTTCAGATTCTACAATCACACCTTTCTTCACATACATGACTGCACACTTGTCTACACCAAATTCCATCTTGATGGAATTACTAAAGTTTTCAGTGACCTTTAGTAACGCTGTCAATTGTAATTTAGTGGAGGCCAGAAGTTTCAGATCATCCATGTAAAGAAGGTGAGATATAACTCGATCATCTTTCTGTAACCTATAGCCTAACCCTGAACCCTCTAAAAGAGTGCTAAGAGGGTTCAAGGCCAGACAAAACCACAAGGGACTCAAACTGTCACCTTGAAAGATGCCCCTCTCGATCTTTATAAGTACGTCGTTTACCGCAGTTTGGCGACATCCAGGATAGCGAAGGACTGTCCTCCATTGCCCCATACATGACTTTAAGAAAGTGCATAGAGTTGTATCAATTTTATACAACTCCAACACCTTCAAAAGCCATGAATGTGGAACTGAGTCATATGCCTTCTTGTAATCTATCCAACATGTCGCCAAACTCTTACGATTACGACGTACCTGTTGGCTAATGGTCATATCCACGATAAGGAGCTCTTTAGTGCCACGGGTCCCACTTCTACATCCATTCTGAAATACGGAAAGTATCGAATTATTATTAAGATGAGTAGTAATTTTGAGTCTCAGAATAGATGTAAGAAGTTTATATAATGTTGGTAAGCAAGTAATAGGCCGAAAATTTTTGGGATCCGTGGCAGCACCAGATTTATAGAGTAAGTGGGTCATGCCAGTGGTCAAAAATGGGGGTAATGAACTGGAATCCAACGATGTCTGAAATTGCGATGCCAAACACGCATGTGAGCTACGGAACCACTTAAGCCAAAAGTTGTGCAGTCCGTCTGGACCAGGTGATTTCCAATTTGGTAATGAACGGACTGCACAACTAACGTCCTCTGGACTGATGGCCACAGGTTCCATGGGTTTTATAGGCTCACATGAACGCTTGACATCCCAAAGCCAATCACCATCTGTATGAATGACAGGCACCGACCAGATGTTTTGCCAAAATGTATTTGTGGTATTTTGATCTGGAAAGTGCCCATCATTCACACATGGATTCGATTCCTCCCATTTTCGGTACACCCACTTCTCATTACTTTGGAACATTCGATTCTGATTATACCGATCTACTCGTTTTTTATACCGCCTAATTCTGTTTGCCCATGCATAAACTTTTTGCTTTAGAAAGTCGATGCGCTCTGTGACACATGACATATACCGTTGAGGACTGATAGCAGTCCCTAGGAATGCCTGTTTCACAAAGCGCATGACTCTCGGTCGCATATTACCAGATCTAAAACTAATTAGCTTACCAATGAGTGTCCTTGTCTCAGCAATACGACGTTCGATTCTATACTGCCAAGCTGGCATAGTAGTTTTTGGTCGAGTAGCAGTTATATTTTCTACAAATTTAACACCAGCTACTCGACAAACCGCAATTGCCGCACAGTATAGAATGGAATGTGTATCACTAAGATCTTCGCTATTACTGAAATAATCCAGTAATAACGAATCCAGGGCACTCACTAGCGCTAAATTTCGTTTATGAATGGGCAAACGAGACAACCGGGGTCTGTTATTAGAATTAACATATCGGTATTTCTGAATCGCATCCTCCAAAGCGCTCCTTATCTTATCATTACAATGGGTACTTACGGATATAATTTCACTGTCCACCACTGCATCAACACCTTCATCTTGTGGTACCACATTCTGAACATGCGACACTGAAGGGACAGCCAAGCTATTCCGTATGTCAGAGCGAATCCTCTCAAGTACAGCATCATCCAGCAGGTGACAGCGCTGTATAGCTCGTACTTGATCCGACAATCGTTGTGCTGATACGTTGACGGCTGGTTCAAGCTCCTGAAACAAAGAGACTAGTCGAACACGGTACGCAGTGAGGTTTGTTCCCAACTCTGTAGCCCGAAAATATGCCCGCATGACGTTCTCATTTATTGAATGTGACCATTTCATGCGGCGCACACCACCACCGGTAGCGGGGACCCTTTTCGAGGTCAGTGGTCCTCGGGATCCCAAGCTGTCTGGTGGCCGGGTTCTCTCCTGCCGACGTACAGGTGTTGGCGACGTCGGCGGAGAGAAAAACTCGTCGCTGGAAGTACTGCTCGACGCCTCAACAACAGTCGAAACTTCTCCTGTTGACTCCAAGCCTGGCGCGGCGGAGCACAGCAACGAGTCCGGAGATCTTACTTGTGCTCTTTTTCTAGCTCTTGTCAGCATTATCTTGAAAGTCCTTTAATTTAATGTATTTTGTCATGACGTTAAACGTCATGTTTTACATCAAATATGTTTTCATTGATTTTTTATATATTTTTATGGTATTTTTTAAGGTGTTCAATTTATGCCAATAATCCATTCTATTATTTCAAAGTTCTGGTTGTTTAGCGTTATTTAAATCGGTAAAAACTATTTATTTCAGAAAAAATGTATAAGGACGTCCAACTGCTTTGAGTGTTGCTAGTTTTATTATTATTATATTATTATTATATTATTATTATATTATTATTATTATTATAGTTTTATTCGATATTACACAAATATCATAAACATTTACTGGTCTCTGAACGCATCCTGAATAGTTTGGTTGAATGTCTGTCAATAGTGGCGCCACTTTTGTTTGTACATGTCGATTGATATTATGTCTCACATTTTTGTCATTATTAGTCAAGTAATAAATTAGTTTAACTAATTATTTTTAGGTATAATGTCCACAAACATTGAAATTAACAATACTTAACCTCACTACAACAATGCGACAACAAAAGGGTGTATTAACTCTCGCACTGCGTAACAATCATAAAAAATGAGATAAGTAAAGAATAAAATATTCCCAGGGGATGATTCACCACAACATTGTAAATATTTCTTCAAAAAATACACAAACAATAGGGCATTTGAAGAAGTTCTAAAAGTGTTAATGCGGGGACGGATGAGCTTTTTACCTGAAGTTATGGTGTAATGCCGGATGTCATTATTGGAGGGTTAAAAAACGTTATCAGTGAAGATGATAATAGCAAATATGAAGCTTTTAAACAATAAAAAATTGGGTTTTATAGACACGTGGTCGTCTTTATTCTTCTCCGATATTGTTCTTTTATTTTGACCGACTTGGTTACACTAATATTATCACTCAAATACATAAAGTGATAATAGTTTTAGAATCATAAAAAATTAAACGTATCACCCTCATGTCACCTCTAATAGTACTTCTAATAAGTCCACTGCTAAGTCTTTCATTACAACACGTAGAAGTTATTTATATGTTTACTCGTATTTTTTTGCGAGTGTTCTTTTCCTAAATTATCGCCAACAATTATAATTTCGCATCGAAAAGTATACGAGTTACATGTTCACGTTGTCAGTGTGGTGACCTTCCGTGGATACCTTCCGTGGATACCTTCCGTGGGAGTCAAGAAGTAATGCAAACAAATTTAGAAACACATGCATTATTTTTAACCCGTGGAAACCCTCACGGGCCGTCACTCCACTGAGGTTTGCTTGGTGTGTCGGAATCAAATCGACTAATACTACATGGTGAGCCACTCTGCCCCTAAAATAGGAGGGGTCTGTGAACTTCTGCAAGACATACGAAACAAACAAACGCTTTCCAAATTTCATATGTTCATATACGGTCATGGTTATGTCCTCTTTTTGTATATTCAATTGCCTACCAAAATAAAGCTATTCTGTCTGATGGAAAGCACGAGTAGAATCCAAGAGAAGTGGTCACCATCCTCATTGACAATGCAGTATGGTGACCCACACAAATATCATCTGCAGCAACACGGTTGCTGGCATTTTAGGTTGGTCTAAGGACTTTTTCTAAGGAGAAGTCTACGTCCAGCAATTGGTTATTAGATACCTTTGATATAGTGTTACATGTACAGAAATGTACGTCTTCTGTCCACACTTGATAATATAACTAGGTATAATATACAAAGACAAAGCTAAAATCTATGAATAATATGTGTGGGACAGAATTCACCCAACAAACTTTAATACACCGTTTCAACAGCAACGGGTTATTTGTTACATCATGTTGACATTTCGCATGTCAAAATGGTAATATACTAGATAGTAATGACGTCATGAGCAACCAGATCGTAAACAGTATATAACATGTGGTAACGTCTCAAACGTATTTGAGAAGGAATTCGCTTGCGGTCAAAGAGACCACCTACGTGGCAAACGACGTACCATTTTGTTAATGGTTCCATTATTGCGTCACAGTATGACACGTAAGTAGAAATGAGGATTAATTTTACGAGTTCATTTTGTTATAAACATTGATTAAGATCCATTAGTTGAAATGTTGTCTGGTAAATGTAACTGCACAGTACTATACAAAGTTGTCTCTTTAATTAAATTTGTTGAATTCTAAAGAATTATTGTTAAATCGGGGTTCATCTTAGTCATTTGCACAATTTTCTAGATGAAAACAAAAAGTGGTGATTGCGATCATTATAGCCATGGTACATGGAGGTATGGCCTGCCTCTTTGGTCTAGTGATTAGAGTAAGCAACTGCTAATCAAGAGGTCTCAGGTTCTATTCCGTGTTAAGCTGCCCAAAGGTCTTCAGCTATTTTTTTGTGCGGATATACCCTCGGGAACTTTAACACCCCTTCAACACTTAAATCACAGACGACAAGATTACATAGCCACAACGTCATGCCAGTCCTCAACCCTCACTCAGTCAGCGTGCGGATATATAGGTTTAATCCTCTTCTGGAAGGAGACTCGAGACCAGCAGCAGGACAATATGGGTGGGTGATGATACGGGACAGGTGCATGAGCAAACAGTAAAGGCCTTGTCCAGAGAGATCACTTGATTTAGAACATAAACAATTTCTAATGAAGTCTTCTTCCTAGCCTTATGCCCAATATTATTTGGGGTCTACTCGTTCAATCAGTTTTACCTGAATTTCAGTTTTTCCACGGAGCAACTGGCATCGGACCTCCGCAACCCTGAGGGAGAACTGAAATTCGTAGGTTGTACTAGTTGTCAGTAAATTTGAGGGAACTTCCCAATAACGATTGCCATAGATATTCATGACAACCAGGACCGACGGCTTTACGTGCTCTCCGAGGCACGGGCGTGGATCACCAACAAACTTCCAAACTCCGGGCTGCTATTAGGGATTTCCTAAGAAAAACCCAAAAACACTTTTTATTTGAACCTGAGACCTCTTAATTAGCAGTCGCATATGCCATCCACTAGACTAACGAGGCAGTTGCAATTTCTAATGAAGTATACAATAAAAATATTAATACATCATTCACAAAAAATATAAAAAAACTGAAATGAAAATGAACCCACGACCCTCGTTTTATCCATCACTTACACTTTCGTTTCATCACAACAAAAACATTAAATAGCTACTTCAAACGTGATCATTTGTTGCTTTATCATAATCATGTTATATACCGTGAATTTCAAAACATTCACAAAGTAAAGTGACATAAAGGTAGGTATAGAATAACACTCAACAAGACTTTTCCATTTTTCTCCCGCTGGTTCAACATACAGTTGCCGGCGATAAAAACATTAGGACACAATAAAACATTTGCGAATTTTTCAAATTTCGTTACGAGTGTCGGTGAAAATTCGAAAGCGCTTCTTTAATGGCTTTTATGAGCTTGTGGACGTGATTTATGCAAATGATTTTGTATACGAAAATTCTAAAGTCTATTAAATGTACTATGTAGATAGCATAGATTTATACTGCGGGCAGAAACGGAATATTAGCATTATGAACTTTGTAAGTGCTAACGCCATCTATTGGGTAGTAGAGGTCTGGTTTCTGTCGCATTCTCAAGTACTTACTAAGTCTACACAAATACGTAGTAGGTATACCAATGTTTTGGAAAAACTGTTGCGTTATGTTTTTTTTTTTTTATTATTATTTTTTTTTTTTAAAAAGACAACTCCCGCATTAGGAATATAAATTCCTGTGTCGCGGGGGTCTTTACAAACATACATGAAACGGACACAAAGAACACCCAGACTCAGAACAACAATTTGTGAATCACACAAAGTGTTGTCCTACGTGGGATTTGAACCCACGACACTTGGCGTAGTAGGAAGCGGCGTGGCGACCGCTTAAGCCACTAGGCCAACCGTGCAGTCAGTTTAGTATTTGTATATCGAAGCTACCGCGATTTGCCAAATGGCAAATCGCGGTAGCTTCGATATAGTAAATACGTGGTAAATAAAGACACGATTGAAATTTCCATTAAGGGTAAAAAGCGAGACTTCACAGGAAACGGGAGCTGTACTCAAGTGTTGTATAAAGTTAACCTTAAGCATAGTTCATTGTATGTTTATAGTAATGGATATAATACTTCTACATATGAGAGCCATTTACTAATTAATAAAACTGTCAGCTATAAAAAAGTATAATCTGTAGACACTGACTTTTATCGAATGTTTTCAAGTTAATTTTCTTTTGAAACTTCTTGATTCATAGTAAGTTCTCTAATGATCACCAATAGAATACTTACGATGTAAAGATATAATCAGTTTCATCGTACTCGACATGCCTTCTTTACAATGGTTCTCTATGTGCTATATGCTTATTTTATACCTATGTATTTTATGTAAACTTTACCCCCGAGCACGTAAATGTTTAAAGGACATTATTAATGACAGTATAGTAATTTTTTTATTATATTTCTTTAGTTAAACTGAAAAATTGTTCTATACAATTAGTAAAATATTGAAAAAAAATTTATCTGAAATACAATCAATAAGTATTTCCATCTTGACTTTTTCAGTCGACAGTGTACTGTCGACTGAAAAAGTCCTACCTACCTATACAACATATGTAAAAACATTCCTTTTTTATCCCATTTTACTTTAGCTGAGGAAAATGTAATCTATACCTACAAGTAATGTGTAATGTATGTGTAATGTCTTTAAAAATGATTGTAAAGTGACTACAGAACGTCTAACTTATAAGTAGAAGTATTTTTTGTCAATGTGTTCATAGTTTATCAAAATAAATAGTCAACTGTATATATTTTTTTAAGATAAGGTTTTCTCACCAAATATTAATATTAAATAATTTAAATCATTTACATATCTTCGTAATAAATAAAATTCATTAATCCTTTAATCTTATTATATATTATTTTAGAGTATCTTCATCAAAATTTTAACAAAATGTAATCAGAAATCTCCAAATTCTTAAGTTTTCGCGACCGCTGCTCGCTACGAGATGGCGCTACATGTCCTCACTTAAAATAAGAAACTTACGCGGTATGCGGGAGGCAGGGAGAATAACTCGCGCGCCCCCACTGCCACTTCCACGAGTCAAGCGCTCCGCTTGACAGTCACAACGCAACCGCGCCGCGGAGAGGTCTTGCTACACCACGCGCCGGTCTATACTTCTCGCAATAAATATTTAATACACAAACTGATCTGAAACGTCAAACAACAAATAATAAGTGAAAAGTAAAACCAATTACTATTATAAAGGACTTAATTTAACAACAAATTACAACACTGACTTATAGTGAAGTGAAATGCTAAGAAGTTTTCTTTAGCGCTCAAGTGTACCACGTACTTTGTTTCGGAAATGGTGATATCGACCCACGGGGAGTGTTTATGAGACGTTTTGTAGTGAAATGAAAAATCTGTGATAATGTATACAGTCGTGACTGTACTTTGTGCTTTACTGCACATCGGCTCAACGGTGCTGCCCTACGGCTCGGACAAATGCGTTCGAGTATCAGATCGAGCATCGGACAGTGGAGTACTCTGCAGGATACGAACACTTGATGGCGATGGGAGTAGTATCATATCAGTTTCATCGGACACTAATCGTTTGGCAATAGAGTGCAATCATTTATTGCTTTTCGAAAGCTCTTTAAGAGCGCACTACTTTAACCCAGTATCCAGTCTCACTCAACTGTCAATAAGCAACTGCAAGTTACTACATCTACCTGATAATACATTTAATGAACTGAAAAAACTTAAGAAGTTAAAACTACGAACCAAGAACTTTGAATGGAGCCCTACTAAGAACTTGGAGTTATCTCTGAATGCTTTTAACGGATTGTCGGAACTGCAGTCGTTGGATCTTGCTCAGAATAACATAAAATTTGTTCCTTCCGGCGTGTTCTGCGCCTTAGAAAATTTGAGCTCATTGAATTTGACTCATAATAGAATAAGGACTGTTGGACAACTTGGGTTTGGGCAAGGCTGTGGTTCAAATTTACACAATTTGGATTTAAGTCACAATGAAATCAAATCACTACCGGAGAACTCCGAATTATTGAAATTGAGAAGTTTACAACATTTGTACTTGCAACATAACAATATCTCCGACATATCAAGTGAAGCTTTTAATGGCCTCGTATCAATGAGGGTTCTCAACATATCACACAATCAACTTCATACGCTCCCTGAAGGCCTTTTTGCTAATGCAAAAGAATTAAGAGAAATATATTTAAATGATAATACTCTCTTTGAATTGGCCCGAGGTATATTTCATCGTTTGGAACAGCTTATTGTGTTAGACTTATCCAGTAACCAACTAACCAGCAATCATATAGACGATGGGACATTTTTGGGACTGATTCGCTTGATAGTATTAAATTTATCAAATAATGCTTTGACAAGAATCGACGGAAAAACTTTTAAAGACTTATTTGTCTTACAAATTTTGAATCTCAAGAATAATACAATTGGCTATATTGAAGAAAATGCATTTTTACCGTTGTATAATTTACATACGCTGAATCTAGCTGAGAATCGCCTTCATACCATAGATGAAAATTTATTCAATGGCCTCTTTGTACTGAGTAAATTGACCTTAAATAACAATTTACTAGTAAATATTGATCGAAAAGCTTTCAAAAACTGTTCTGATTTAAAGGAGTTAGACCTGAGTTCTAATCAGCTTTTGGATGTGCCTGAAGCCTTATGGGAACTGTCTTTTCTTAAAACACTTGACATTGGAGAAAATCAAATATCCCAGTTTCGAAATGGTTCGTTCAAAAATTTAAACCAGTTAACGGGTCTACGGTTAATAGACAATCAGATCGGTAATCTTTCCGTCGGAATGTTTTGGGACTTACCGAGCTTACAAGTGCTTAATATTGCTAAGAACAAGATCCAGTCAATTGAGAGAGGAACATTTAGCAGAAATACTCAACTAGAGGCCATACGACTCGACGGCAATTTCTTGTCCGACATCAACGGCGTATTTTCAACGCTCGCAAGCCTTTTGTGGCTCAATTTATCGGAAAATCATCTAGTGTGGTTTGATTATGCGTTTGTGCCTAGCAATTTAAAGTGGTTAGACATTCACGGCAATTTCATTGAACACTTGGGTAACTATTACAAGTTGCAAGATGAAATCCGTATAAAGACATTGGACGTTAGTCATAATCGTATAGTGGAAATTTCGCCCATGGCGATCCCAAATAGTGTGGAACTGTTATTTATTAATAATAACTTTTTAAATAGTATTCATGTGAACACGTTTTTTGATAAAAAGAACAAATATGTTTTCATTGATTTTTTATATATTTTTATGGTATTTTTTAAGGTGTTCAATTTATGCCAATAATCCATTCTATTATTTCAAAGTTCTGGTTGTTTAGCGTTATTTAAATCGGTAAAAACTATTTATTTCAGAAAAAATGTATAAGGACGTCCAACTGCTTTGAGTGTTGCTAGTTTTATTATTATTATATTATTATTATATTATTATTATATTATTATTATTATTATAGTTTTATTCGATATTACACAAATATCATAAACATTTACTGGTCTCTGAACGCATCCTGAATAGTTTGGTTGAATGTCTGTCAATAGTGGCGCCACTTTTGTTTGTACATGTCGATTGATATTATGTCTCACATTTTTGTCATTATTAGTCAAGTAATAAATTAGTTTAACTAATTATTTTTAGGTATAATGTCCACAAACATTGAAATTAACAATACTTAACCTCACTACAACAATGCGACAACAAAAGGGTGTATTAACTCTCGCACTGCGTAACAATCATAAAAAATGAGATAAGTAAAGAATAAAATATTCCCAGGGGATGATTCACCACAACATTGTAAATATTTCTTCAAAAAATACACAAACAATAGGGCATTTGAAGAAGTTCTAAAAGTGTTAATGCGGGGACGGATGAGCTTTTTACCTGAAGTTATGGTGTAATGCCGGATGTCATTATTGGAGGGTTAAAAAACGTTATCAGTGAAGATGATAATAGCAAATATGAAGCTTTTAAACAATAAAAAATTGGGTTTTATAGACACGTGGTCGTCTTTATTCTTCTCCGATATTGTTCTTTTATTTTGACCGACTTGGTTACACTAATATTATCACTCAAATACATAAAGTGATAATAGTTTTAGAATCATAAAAAATTAAACGTATCACCCTCATGTCACCTCTAATAGTACTTCTAATAAGTCCACTGCTAAGTCTTTCATTACAACACGTAGAAGTTATTTATATGTTTACTCGTATTTTTTTGCGAGTGTTCTTTTCCTAAATTATCGCCAACAATTATAATTTCGCATCGAAAAGTATACGAGTTACATGTTCACGTTGTCAGTGTGGTGACCTTCCGTGGATACCTTCCGTGGATACCTTCCGTGGGAGTCAAGAAGTAATGCAAACAAATTTAGAAACACATGCATTATTTTTAACCCGTGGAAACCCTCACGGGCCGTCACTCCACTGAGGTTTGCTTGGTGTGTCGGAATCAAATCGACTAATACTACATGGTGAGCCACTCTGCCCCTAAAATAGGAGGGGTCTGTGAACTTCTGCAAGACATACGAAACAAACAAACGCTTTCCAAATTTCATATGTTCATATACGGTCATGGTTATGTCCTCTTTTTGTATATTCAATTGCCTACCAAAATAAAGCTATTCTGTCTGATGGAAAGCACGAGTAGAATCCAAGAGAAGTGGTCACCATCCTCATTGACAATGCAGTATGGTGACCCACACAAATATCATCTGCAGCAGCACGGTTGCTGGCATTTTAGGTTGGTCTAAGGACTTTTTCTAAGGAGAAGTCTACGTCCAGCAATTGGTTATTAGATACCTTTGATATAGTGTTACATGTACAGAAATGTACGTCTTCTGTCCACACTTGATAATATAACTAGGTATAATATACAAAGACAAAGCTAAAATCTATGAATAATATGTGTGGGACAGAATTCACCCAACAAACTTTAATACACCGTTTCAACAGCAACGGGTTATTTGTTACATCATGTTGACATTTCGCATGTCAAAATGGTAATATACTAGATAGTAATGACGTCATGAGCAACCAGATCGTAAACAGTATATAACATGTGGTAACGTCTCAAACGTATTTGAGAAGGAATTCGCTTGCGGTCAAAGAGACCACCTACGTGGCAAACGACGTACCATTTTGTTAATGGTTCCATTATTGCGTCACAGTATGACACGTAAGTAGAAATGAGGATTAATTTTACGAGTTCATTTTGTTATAAACATTGATTAAGATCCATTAGTTGAAATGTTGTCTGGTAAATGTAACTGCACAGTACTATACAAAGTTGTCTCTTTAATTAAATTTGTTGAATTCTAAAGAATTATTGTTAAATCGGGGTTCATCTTAGTCATTTGCACAATTTTCTAGATGAAAACAAAAAGTGGTGATTGCGATCATTATAGCCATGGTACATGGAGGTATGGCCTGCCTCTTTGGTCTAGTGATTAGAGTAAGCAACTGCTAATCAAGAGGTCTCAGGTTCTATTCCGTGTTAAGCTGCCCAAAGGTCTTCAGCTATTTTTTTGTGCGGATATACCCTCGGGAACTTTAACACCCCTTCAACACTTAAATCACAGACGACAAGATTACATAGCCACAACGTCATGCCAGTCCTCAACCCTCACTCAGTCAGCGTGCGGATATATAGGTTTAATCCTCTTCTGGAAGGAGACTCGAGACCAGCAGCAGGACAATATGGGTGGGTGATGATACGGGACAGGTGCATGAGCAAACAGTAAAGGCCTTGTCCAGAGAGATCACTTGATTTAGAACATAAACAATTTCTAATGAAGTCTTCTTCCTAGCCTTATGCCCAATATTATTTGGGGTCTACTCGTTCAATCAGTTTTACCTGAATTTCAGTTTTTCCACGGAGCAACTGGCATCGGACCTCCGCAACCCTGAGGGAGAACTGAAATTCGTAGGTTGTACTAGTTGTCAGTAAATTTGAGGGAACTTCCCAATAACGATTGCCATAGATATTCATGACAACCAGGACCGACGGCTTTACGTGCTCTCCGAGGCACGGGCGTGGATCACCAACAAACTTCCAAACTCCGGGCTGCTATTAGGGATTTCCTAAGAAAAACCCAAAAACACTTTTTATTTGAACCTGAGACCTCTTAATTAGCAGTCGCATATGCCATCCACTAGACTAACGAGGCAGTTGCAATTTCTAATGAAGTATACAATAAAAATATTAATACATCATTCACAAAAAATATAAAAAAACTGAAATGAAAATGAACCCACGACCCTCGTTTTATCCATCACTTACACTTTCGTTTCATCACAACAAAAACATTAAATAGCTACTTCAAACGTGATCATTTGTTGCTTTATCATAATCATGTTATATACCGTGAATTTCAAAACATTCACAAAGTAAAGTGACATAAAGGTAGGTATAGAATAACACTCAACAAGACTTTTCCATTTTTCTCCCGCTGGTTCAACATACAGTTGCCGGCGATAAAAACATTAGGACACAATAAAACATTTGCGAATTTTTCAAATTTCGTTACGAGTGTCGGTGAAAATTCGAAAGCGCTTCTTTAATGGCTTTTATGAGCTTGTGGACGTGATTTATGCAAATGATTTTGTATACGAAAATTCTAAAGTCTATTAAATGTACTATGTAGATAGCATAGATTTATACTGCGGGCAGAAACGGAATATTAGCATTATGAACTTTGTAAGTGCTAACGCCATCTATTGGGTAGTAGAGGTCTGGTTTCTGTCGCATTCTCAAGTACTTACTAAGTCTACACAAATACGTAGTAGGTATACCAATGTTTTGGAAAAACTGTTGCGTTATGTTTTTTTTTTTTTATTATTATTTTTTTTTTTTAAAAAGACAACTCCCGCATTAGGAATATAAATTCCTGTGTCGCGGGGGTCTTTACAAACATACATGAAACGGACACAAAGAACACCCAGACTCAGAACAACAATTTGTGAATCACACAAAGTGTTGTCCTACGTGGGATTTGAACCCACGACACTTGGCGTAGTAGGAAGCGGCGTGGCGACCGCTTAAGCCACTAGGCCAACCGTGCAGTCAGTTTAGTATTTGTATATCGAAGCTACCGCGATTTGCCAAATGGCAAATCGCGGTAGCTTCGATATAGTAAATACGTGGTAAATAAAGACACGATTGAAATTTCCATTAAGGGTAAAAAGCGAGACTTCACAGGAAACGGGAGCTGTACTCAAGTGTTGTATAAAGTTAACCTTAAGCATAGTTCATTGTATGTTTATAGTAATGGATATAATACTTCTACATATGAGAGCCATTTACTAATTAATAAAACTGTCAGCTATAAAAAAGTATAATCTGTAGACACTGACTTTTATCGAATGTTTTCAAGTTAATTTTCTTTTGAAACTTCTTGATTCATAGTAAGTTCTCTAATGATCACCAATAGAATACTTACGATGTAAAGATATAATCAGTTTCATCGTACTCGACATGCCTTCTTTACAATGGTTCTCTATGTGCTATATGCTTATTTTATACCTATGTATTTTATGTAAACTTTACCCCCGAGCACGTAAATGTTTAAAGGACATTATTAATGACAGTATAGTAATTTTTTTATTATATTTCTTTAGTTAAACTGAAAAATTGTTCTATACAATTAGTAAAATATTGAAAAAAAATTTATCTGAAATACAATCAATAAGTATTTCCATCTTGACTTTTTCAGTCGACAGTGTACTGTCGACTGAAAAAGTCCTACCTACCTATACAACATATGTAAAAACATTCCTTTTTTATCCCATTTTACTTTAGCTGAGGAAAATGTAATCTATACCTACAAGTAATGTGTAATGTATGTGTAATGTCTTTAAAAATGATTGTAAAGTGACTACAGAACGTCTAACTTATAAGTAGAAGTATTTTTTGTCAATGTGTTCATAGTTTATCAAAATAAATAGTCAACTGTATATATTTTTTTAAGATAAGGTTTTCTCACCAAATATTAATATTAAATAATTTAAATCATTTACATATCTTCGTAATAAATAAAATTCATTAATCCTTTAATCTTATTATATATTATTTTAGAGTATCTTCATCAAAATTTTAACAAAATGTAATCAGAAATCTCCAAATTCTTAAGTTTTCGCGACCGCTGCTCGCTACGAGATGGCGCTACATGTCCTCACTTAAAATAAGAAACTTACGCGGTATGCGGGAGGCAGGGAGAATAACTCGCGCGCCCCCACTGCCACTTCCACGAGTCAAGCGCTCCGCTTGACAGTCACAACGCAACCGCGCCGCGGAGAGGTCTTGCTACACCACGCGCCGGTCTATACTTCTCGCAATAAATATTTAATACACAAACTGATCTGAAACGTCAAACAACAAATAATAAGTGAAAAGTAAAACCAATTACTATTATAAAGGACTTAATTTAACAACAAATTACAACACTGACTTATAGTGAAGTGAAATGCTAAGAAGTTTTCTTTAGCGCTCAAGTGTACCACGTACTTTGTTTCGGAAATGGTGATATCGACCCACGGGGAGTGTTTATGAGACGTTTTGTAGTGAAATGAAAAATCTGTGATAATGTATACAGTCGTGACTGTACTTTGTGCTTTACTGCACATCGGCTCAACGGTGCTGCCCTACGGCTCGGACAAATGCGTTCGAGTATCAGATCGAGCATCGGACAGTGGAGTACTCTGCAGGATACGAACACTTGATGGCGATGGGAGTAGTATCATATCAGTTTCATCGGACACTAATCGTTTGGCAATAGAGTGCAATCATTTATTGCTTTTCGAAAGCTCTTTAAGAGCGCACTACTTTAACCCAGTATCCAGTCTCACTCAACTGTCAATAAGCAACTGCAAGTTACTACATCTACCTGATAATACATTTAATGAACTGAAAAAACTTAAGAAGTTAAAACTACGAACCAAGAACTTTGAATGGAGCCCTACTAAGAACTTGGAGTTATCTCTGAATGCTTTTAACGGATTGTCGGAACTGCAGTCGTTGGATCTTGCTCAGAATAACATAAAATTTGTTCCTTCCGGCGTGTTCTGCGCCTTAGAAAATTTGAGCTCATTGAATTTGACTCATAATAGAATAAGGACTGTTGGACAACTTGGGTTTGGGCAAGGCTGTGGTTCAAATTTACACAATTTGGATTTAAGTCACAATGAAATCAAATCACTACCGGAGAACTCCGAATTATTGAAATTGAGAAGTTTACAACATTTGTACTTGCAACATAACAATATCTCCGACATATCAAGTGAAGCTTTTAATGGCCTCGTATCAATGAGGGTTCTCAACATATCACACAATCAACTTCATACGCTCCCTGAAGGCCTTTTTGCTAATGCAAAAGAATTAAGAGAAATATATTTAAATGATAATACTCTCTTTGAATTGGCCCGAGGTATATTTCATCGTTTGGAACAGCTTATTGTGTTAGACTTATCCAGTAACCAACTAACCAGCAATCATATAGACGATGGGACATTTTTGGGACTGATTCGCTTGATAGTATTAAATTTATCAAATAATGCTTTGACAAGAATCGACGGAAAAACTTTTAAAGACTTATTTGTCTTACAAATTTTGAATCTCAAGAATAATACAATTGGCTATATTGAAGAAAATGCATTTTTACCGTTGTATAATTTACATACGCTGAATCTAGCTGAGAATCGCCTTCATACCATAGATGAAAATTTATTCAATGGCCTCTTTGTACTGAGTAAATTGACCTTAAATAACAATTTACTAGTAAATATTGATCGAAAAGCTTTCAAAAACTGTTCTGATTTAAAGGAGTTAGACCTGAGTTCTAATCAGCTTTTGGATGTGCCTGAAGCCTTATGGGAACTGTCTTTTCTTAAAACACTTGACATTGGAGAAAATCAAATATCCCAGTTTCGAAATGGTTCGTTCAAAAATTTAAACCAGTTAACGGGTCTACGGTTAATAGACAATCAGATCGGTAATCTTTCCGTCGGAATGTTTTGGGACTTACCGAGCTTACAAGTGCTTAATATTGCTAAGAACAAGATCCAGTCAATTGAGAGAGGAACATTTAGCAGAAATACTCAACTAGAGGCCATACGACTCGACGGCAATTTCTTGTCCGACATCAACGGCGTATTTTCAACGCTCGCAAGCCTTTTGTGGCTCAATTTATCGGAAAATCATCTAGTGTGGTTTGATTATGCGTTTGTGCCTAGCAATTTAAAGTGGTTAGACATTCACGGCAATTTCATTGAACACTTGGGTAACTATTACAAGTTGCAAGATGAAATCCGTATAAAGACATTGGACGTTAGTCATAATCGTATAGTGGAAATTTCGCCCATGGCGATCCCAAATAGTGTGGAACTGTTATTTATTAATAATAACTTTTTAAATAGTATTCATGTGAACACGTTTTTTGATAAAAAGAACTTGACGCGAGTGGACATGTACGCTAATGAAATTGTACGTTTGGAACTTAATAGTTTACGATTATCTACAGTGTCGGGCAACAGGACTTTACCCGAGTTTTATATCGGTGGCAACCCGTTTCAATGTGATTGTGCTATGGAATGGTTACCGATCATTAATAACATGACCGCAATGAGGCAGTACCCTCGTGTGATGGACTTAGAAAACGTTTTGTGTAAAATGACGAATACTCGTAGTGGAACTCATGTGCCCCTAAGTAGTTTAAAGACAACAGACTTTCTTTGTAAGTATGAGACTCATTGTTTTGCCATCTGTCACTGCTGCGACTACGATGCCTGTGATTGCGAAATGACCTGCCCTCATAATTGCACTTGTTATCACGACCCATTGTGGAACACGAATGTTGTGGACTGTTCCGGCCAATCTTCAATTGAAATACCACAAAAAATACCCATGGATGCTACGGAAGTATTTTTGGATGGAAATAATATCAAAGAATTACAAAACCATGTGTTTATTGGAAGACAGAAAATGAGGTCATTATATGTGAACAATAGTAATGTTGATAGCATTCAGAACAGAACTTTTGCCGGTTTAAATGCTTTGCAAATACTTCACTTAGGCAATAATAAGCTCAAAGAATTAAAAGGATATGAATTTCATCAACTTAGTAATTTAAAAGAGTTGTTCTTACAAAACAATCTCATTAGCCATATTGCCAACATATCATTTCTATCACTAAAATCTTTAGAAGTTTTACGCCTAGACGGTAATAGATTGGTTGATTTTGGTGTATGGACATTCAATAATAACCCTAATTTAAAAGCCCTGTCACTCGGCAACAACCTGTGGTCGTGCAAATGTCGTTATTTACAAGAATTGACTGCATATTTGGCGGAGAATGCACAAAAAATTATTGACATAACCGACGTATGGTGTTGGAATGGCGATGCAAAGCCGCCACAGAAAAAAGAACTCAATTTAAACGGTACAGCCTGCAGCGATTATTATGCCGATAATTCAGTCATCGGAAATATGCTTGTGTCAAACTATGTTCCCATGATGGTCTCGACGCTTACTGGTTTTATGTTAATTTTATTGGCCCTTGTCATACTATTTCTTTTTAGAGACTCACTTAGAGTATGGCTATATACAAATTGTGGCATAAGAGTGTTCTCATTTTCGGGAACTTTTGAAGAGAGTCAAAAATTGTACGATGCATATGTTTGCTACAGCCCAAAAGATGAAGAATCCATTGTTCAGTCATTGGCTACTGAGTTAGAACTAGAAAACGGGCACCCATCATACCGACTCTGTCTCCATTATAGAGACATTCCACACCACGGCGCTCAATACATGCAATGCGCGCCGCCTGTTATAGAGACCGCAGAAGCATCGAAACGAATCATCATCGTGTTAACGAGAAATTTTATGCAAACAGAATGGTCTCAATACGAATTCCGACAAGGGTTGCACGAAGCGTTAAAGGGATGTATTTATAAACTAGTACTAATAGAAGAATATTCAGTTGTGGCGGATGCCATGTGTAACCCCGACATGCGTCCCTACCTAAAGACAGGGTCGCGACTTACATGGGGTGAAAAAAGATTTTGGAAACGGTTGAGGTATATGATGCCTGATACATCTCCAAATAATAAAGCACGAAGTTTAAACACATATACGTTAGATTCTTCTGTGCCGCACCGTGGCCCGCGTACCTTGCCTTTTCCTGAAAGGTCGCCCGTGTTATGTTCCGCTCAAGGTGCTAGTGCTCCACCTGAATACAGTAGTGAGGTAAGGCAGTCGCCATTAGCTGTCAGACAAACACAGGCAATGGCTTATGGACCGGATGGAAGGCCTATCTCAGATCACATTTACTCATCAATAGACTCAGATTACTCGTCGCTGGAGCACGGTATGGCCCCAGGCAGGCGGCGAGACATGCGGCAATGGCCGCCGCCACCGCCTCTCGTCGACACGGGTAATGCCGTGCAAGCCTACCTAGTCTAGAGGGCTCTGGCCCACCTTCCAGTCAACATTGTAAATATGTATGTAGCTATTAGTAGTGCGCTGTAAATATTGTAATTATTAGAATGTAAGTGCTATACCAAATGTATGTAAGTGAACTATTATTGCCTGTTCGTTATCATGTGTATAGATATTAAAATTTTAAAGACTGCTGTAGTATATGACTGTAAATAGCAAAACAAGTGATCATTCTATATTATTATCAGTAATATGGTTATTTATACAAATAAAATAAAGTGAAGAAGATTTATAATTTTATGCTTTTATTTCAAACTCCTTAAAACTTTAACGCAATAATTCATAGTTGTTTAGGTAGTATAAAACACAGGGTCAAAATTGATAACACACTCTATTTTATAGGTGAACAAGTAAACAAAATTAACTGAAAATGCATTCGATCTCGATAGTGCAAATATAATTTACATATTTATGAAAATGAAATATGAGCGATCAACATTATCAATACGCTATGTTAAAGTTATAAATCTGTTATACATAAATGTAATATGTTTAACAACATATGTTACATATATGTAACAGCTTATGTTTTTTTACAAATAACTTTTGTTTTGTTTAAAGCTACTACAAACCTACCGCTAAACTAAATTTTCTATGGGTAGGTCATCATGTGTTTATTAACTTTTATTAAAGACTAGCTAAGCCCCGCGGTGTTGTTCATTTTTATACCTAGTTGTGAATTGCGAGTAACGTCTCAGAGCGAAGCTAGTTCAAGAAATATATTCTATGTTACTCCTTGTGTTATCATCTTTCTGCCAGTGAAAGTACTATCAAAATCAGTTCAGCTGTTTAGAGATTAGCTAGAGACAGAAAAAATAGACAGACGGAGAGACAAAACATATAATAAGCACTTTAGTTAGTTCCGTTAGTGCCTTTGATATGCAATTTATTAAAATATTAGAAACGGACAATCAAATTTCGTTTATTTGTAATAGATGTAAGAGTTTGAACTTTTGCTTTAGTAAAAATATTAATAATCAAAGTACATTTATCTTAAATCTGATATAAATTTATCGATGTAGGCATATTAGTTTGATAGTAGAAGGTTTCAAATCACAAATGTGAATATTTATTAGATAAAAATCATTACCGTTAGTACCTATATACAGATTTAGGCATATTAAGTATCAAACGAGTTGTGTATTGAAATATATTCTATGGTTTTAAATTAATACATAGCTTTTGCATTACTCGATTTGTATTAAAAAAGTTACAGATAGCAGAATAGTCCGGAATATACTTTACTTTTTCATATAATATAACAATCCTTGTTGCTCATAGTCTCATAGCAATTTTACAAAGAGTATTTGTATTCAAAAGTAAACAAAGATTAACTAGTCATTCATCTTTTTTTTTAAAGAAAGACATTGACAGTTCTCGGAATGAATAAGGAACATCTAAATTTTAACAAATATTTGGGATAGAAAAAATCTTGATGTCGGATGGACATCGAACGGTTAATACTGAGCGTGGCGTCGCATCGTGGCGACAAGAATACTTCATTTCTATTGCAACTATAACAAAAAAAAAGTTACAATATCTAAAAGTATTTTCATCGTAGTAGAATTTATATTAGTTATACAAACATGGTTTGTTTTCACCTCATTTGAGATAACGATAATCTTCAACAAAATAATGTTTATCTCTTTATGAAATGTCATAAGTAAGTTGTGTAGGTGAAAATACATTAAGTAAGTGTACAAATCAAATTCCAAAAAAGTAAGGTGAATAATAAAAATAAAATAGAGGTTCATTTTTAGGGTTCCGTAGCCAAATGGCAAAAAACGGAACCCTTATAGATTCGTCAAGTCTGTCTATCTGTCTGTCTGTCTGTCTGTCTGTCTGTCCGTCCGTATGTCACAGCCAATTATTTCCGAAACTATAAGAGCTATACTGTTGAAATTTGGTCAGTCGATGTATTCTGTAAACCGCATTAAGATTTTTATATAAAAATAGAAAAAAAACAATACATTTTGGGGGTCCCCATACTTGGAACTGAAACTCAAAAAATTTTTTTTCATTAAACCTATACGTGCAGGGTATCTACGGATAGGTGTTGAAAAATGATGTTGAGGTTTCTAATATCATTTTTTTCTAAACTGAATAGTTTGCGCGAGAGACACTTCCAAAGTGGAAATATGTGTGTCCCCCCCCCTCTAACTTCTAAAATAAGAGAGTGATAAATCTAAAAAAAATATATGTTGTACATTACCATGTAAACTACCAACGAAAATTGGTTTGAACGAGATCTAGTGAGTAGTTTTTTTTAATACGTCATAAATCGTAACACGCAATATACCTTTCATCCAATCAATACACTAGTATAAAAACATCGATGAAAGTTACAACGAACTACAAGAACTTTTATATGATGTTACTTGCTGGTACGGAACCCTTCATGGGCGAGTTCGACTCGCACTTGGCCGCTTTTATTTTTTTCTTAGATTTATTACACTGAAGAAATAATGTTGTAGTTGACTTTATTTACATACTAGCTTTCTCGATTATTGCAGTAAAAAGTAGCCTATGTGTTAACCTAATATATAAGTTATATTACTGTAAAGTTTCATCCAACTCCGTTCAGTAGTTTTTTCGTGAAAGAGCAACAAACATACATACTTACAAATGTTCGCGTTTATAATATTGGTAAGGAAATCCATTAGTTTCTCATAATATAGGTCTATAAATAATTTCATGTCACGTTGTTTTTGGTCAAGCTGAACTTCTGAACTATCTGACCAATTTTCATTTAAAAAGACATTTTTAAATGTGTGTATTGAGCAATGTGATTCAAAAATGATTGAAAAGAAACGAAGTTACGTAGATCGTCTAGCATACTATTGAAAGTTATTGCATAAAATATTTTGATGTCAAAATTGTTGTAATTTTTTTATATTAAATTTGTCATATTTTTCTTTGAAGCCGAGAACCGACGACATACAAACAAGAACGTCCAAATATATTTGTACGTTCTCGGTAACAATAGTCAACACATCGCTACTGTGGTGTACTGTAGGAATAATAAGTATCTAATTCTGGAGACGGGATAGTATGGGTACGAAGCATCTGATGGCTCTATTTTTATTAAAATATTTTCAACAGTTGCTGTAAGATGTGAAACATAATGAAATAGTTATTATTTATTTCTCCTAACTAGTTACCGATAAAGTTTAGGTTTTCTTGTTTCAAACATAACAAGAGTAACTGAAGTAACGAAGACTGGTATTTATTTCTTTGGACCTGTATAATAGATCACCTGAGATTCTAGAGATTCTGAGACCTAGTTACTACAACTAAAGCTTTACAAATTACTAAATATTTATGTAGTAGAGTCACGCTGATTGAAGCACAAATCAGCAGGCTCAACCGAGGCGGTACTACCCATACCCACGGTCATCAAATTCCAATCTTCCAAGGTACTCTTGCAGATGACTAATCTAAAATTAAAGTATTCGTACCGTCGTGTTTTGTTGGTAAGTGCGAAACCCGAGGTCCAATGATGCAGAAATATCTTGACAGGCCGCGATAGTGTGGTAACAATATAGCATTCTCTGCACTCACAATAATTTGGCTACCATAGTATCTACGGGCTTACCTAGTTTGGGTTCAGATGATCCTATGTCAGAGGTGTGAAGAAGGGCTCATAACAAACTGACCTAAGGTGATTGGAAATAGTTACCGAGGGTAATAAACGACGGCACGGTCAGTACCTAGATGGGTAACCCTTTGTGGCATGATATGTTATGGTCATGATATGAGGTCACGTTAAGTAGTCAGTCCCGGTTGTAACAGTCATGAAGTTGGAGGCCTTCGGGCGGCTTAAAAACATCCAACGGCACAACCCGTAATCGGCCAGCGTGGGGACGTATGGCTTTAACCCTCTTCTGAGAGGAGACGCGAACCCAGCAGTGGAACGGTATGGGTTGTTGATGATAAGATACAACAACAATAGTAGGTACTTAACAGTTTCTTATTAGTCTCCATAAAGTAGTAGTCATGGCTTACCTATTCACTTTTGACACTTCCATATCTATCTAATGCAATTAAGTAGGTTTTTGTATAGTAACCTCAGTGACTCCTCCGTCCTAACGGTAAGTTTCACCCGTTTAAACGTGTGTTGCAGTGAATATCCGCCATATTCGGTTACAGGGCCTCCCGATTGTTCAGTATGTTACGATATTACACGAGCAAGTCGTGCCCGTTCATGTTCTAGCTTGTACTAACATATTTGGCGAGTATATCTAGTTGCTATTCCGCAAAAGGAAACCGTACATTAATTGTTTTATGTGACTAAATTGCAAATCAATGCTATAGATCACTTTAAATAGCTATTATTATTTTTTATACATGTTACGCTTGTTAAAACATATAGAAATATACACTGCCTTGTTGGTCTAGTGGTCAGCGTATGTGGCTGCTGATCAAGATGTCTCAGGTTCGATTCCTGGGTCTTACCAAATGTTTGTATGATCCACAAATATTTTTTCGGAGTCTGGGTATTTTCTATGTTATGTAAAATACGATATTATGTAATTAAACGGAAAACTTTGACTAATAAACTAACTACTTTTCTGATTGGTCCTTGTGCTCACAAAACGTAAGAGGACATGAAAATGTATGAAGTCCATGTTATACATATGTATGTATTTACAAAAAAAAGTATTCTTATGTATTTATATCAGTTGTCTGGTACCCTTAATACACGCTCTGCTTAGTTTGGGACTAGATGGCGTTGTGTGTAATATGTCCGAAATATTTATTTATCATATTTATTTCAAAACATACTTACATATAATCGTCACAATTTTATGTGTAAAAATATACACAATACGTATCGTAAAAGCTACAAAGTTTTTTATGTGTAGCCTGTCAAAGTAACTCCACCCTAACTGATGGAAGGCATGAGTAGAATCCAAGTGTAGTGGTCACCATACGGTTGATTGTTGGTATGGTTGCGAATGCAGACAGTGAAGTATGGCGACCAAAACTACCGCAGGTAATACACGACAATACGAATGCTGTCATTTTAATACTACAAGTTTGTTAGTTGTCATAACATTGTAAATTATTTGTTTTAAAATAAAATACGATGTTATGTAATTAAACGGACAACTTTGACTAATAAACTAACTACTTTTCTGATTGGTCCTTGTGCTCACAAAGCGTAAGAGGACATGAAAATGTATGAAGTCCATGTTATTATTCTTAATTCCCTGATGCCAAATAACGAAAGGTAAACTAAAGTAAGAGCTAAAGTAATATGAACTTTATAACGAACACGATAAAGATGAAAATCTTGTACAGTTAATTATACGTATCAGAGTCCTTCGAGAATTCAATGAGTAGAATTAATGTCACAGGTATGGTGTGTACCGCTGAGATATTTTTTACTTACATTCTAAGTATACATACACAGTACAAATTTCTAGGCATTATTTATTTATTTTACTACCTACCGTAGGAAAGCTATTATTATTCTACTAAGGTACGTGAGCCATTAGCATATAGATGCTCTTGAAGATTCACTGCTACTGGATCATAGAGTATGGAAGCGTAAGAAAATATTTTTATAGATTTTATTTTATTATCTGATAGTAGGAAGTTAGACTTCGCTCGTTGCAAATCCCATCAAGGTGAAAAGTTTTTTTAGTAATGTTAGCTTATTTACAGCAGTATACATCTTTCGTTTTATTTTACTTATAAGTGGATTAGAAATCCAGATTGTGATCCAATACACGGTTATTTTGTTAGCACCGTCTGAATTGAAAGAAGTAATTTTCATAGCTGTTACACTCTGCGCTGAATGTGTAGTACTTCGGTAATATTGTTCAAAGCAATTCGAAATAATATGCTTACATTGTAAACAACATATTGTAATGTTTTAGATAATTACTGTTATTCTAAACCATTTTAAGTGTCTTTTACCTGTTGCGAACTTCATACACACTTGCCATAAAATCCATTAATGAAAATTTGTTTGGTTCTAATATAATAATTTAAAAATCTTATAATAATGCAATATTTAATACTGAATACGTAATACCGAACACTACTAATACTTGTACCTTTATTACACTACTACTACAGTACTACTTATTTACTACTACTTATTTTGGTTGAAAAAAACAACTGAGTAAAAAAACATAACTCTATTAACAATATCGCGAAAAACAACAGCCTATAATTTTATAAGCATTTACCGTTAGTTACTGACTTGGAAAGAAATGTTTGTCTAAAATATTATGATTACCTAATTTTTATCTTTGGTTTGATAAAATCAAGATGGTCAGGATAAATTTAATAATTTCAAAGGAAAGTAAACAGAACTTTTTTTAATACATAAATATACATTGTAACACATATAAGTATGAGTGGTGGAAATCCATACAAACAACATGGGATATAGAAGGATTTACATAAATGGTGTGCAATGGGAGAGGCCTATGTCCAGCAGTGGACTGAGATAGGCTGATGATGACGATGTCATAAATGTTAGGAAATTTCGTTAAAAGTAAGTGTAACGTTAAAAAAAGTGTGTAGGTAAGTGTGGGTGTGTAAAAAAAGTATTTCTTTTATAGTATATTAGAAAAGGTATTAATACCAGCAAGAACTTCTTTCCTAGTTTACTGTTAATGAAAATATAATAACAAACTTATCACTAGACACTACACTACGCAGCAAATTGATCTATAAATTTCATATTAGTTTGAAGAATAATCAGCATAATATTTTAAGTATCTAATAAGTGCATTCAGTATATATTTTGGTGTATCATGGTACAAAATACGTTAAGTGAGAGCCTATGTTATACAGGATTAAGTAAGGAAAATAAATCCAGATCAATTGAAAAGAAACCTCAAAAGCTATAAAATTTATAACCAAAAAGATAATGCAGTCTACAAATAAAATTAAATTCTATACCGTCGTAATTTCAAAACAGATGGGCTAACTAAAACCAATTTTGAAACAAACAAATACTATCAAAATTGAATAAAACAGCTCCAAATTATCTTGGCAGACACAGCACAATAACATACAAGCACGCGGAACAAAACTGACATATTTTATTGTTAGTGTATTATTTACCATAATCGGAAATTCACTTTGGCGTAGGTCCAATAAGCTTCCTGTATTTGGATTTGATGGCAATAATATTTTAGGTGATGTTCAGACACAGTAATAAAAATCACCAGAATTTGGAGTGGTTGCAACGCATGTAGCTCCAAAATAGATTTTGTATATATATTCAATTAAGCCTAGCAAAGTGTCTCTAGTCTTACTCATAGAATGCCTAAGTAGAATCCGAGAGTAGGGGTTATCATCCACTAGGGTCCACTTCTATTCTACTCATGTTTTCCATTAGTCAGAGTAAAGTTGGGGGGAAATGGTTTCCCCCGGAATAGGGCCTAACTGGCCTGGCGCCGATTCGGGAAGGACCTGAAATAACATGGTCCGGGTCCTCCCGGAGCAAGGCGTCAGAGGTCGATCGTCAGGGTGTTCTTTTGTGGAAACACCACATACTCCTGGCTCCTGTAGGCAGAGTAAAGTTACTTTGGTAGCCTTAAATATAAACAACAGACGCTTGATAGGTTAATCACATATTACGGAACCATAATCACATATTACAACACCCCCTATTTAAACTAACGGGATTAAATATGGATGGTGATACTCTGTATTCGTAATCGGTTACCGCATGGAGATCACTAGTTGTACGGGTTGTACCCCACGATATAAATGTAGTTCTCGTGGGCAATGAATTGATTTTATTCTTGCAATACACTAAAACCACTCGAAATCCAGTTTGTATACTGTTTACCGTAATCGGAAATTCACTTTGGCATGTGTCCAGTGAGCGGTGTATCAACTCGATATACAACCGGTACGAGATTAGTATCCATTACGAATGAATAATTGTCTTGTACAAGTGCTTTGGTGAGTTGTGTGTTAATGGCGATAAAGAATTAAGGAAACGAGATGCTTTTGTATGGGATTATATTAACTGTTATATTTATGAGTCTACATTTTTGGATTAAAGTTCATGAATATTTAATTCACAATTTGTGTCTATTCATTGTTTGTAGAATTAATCGTTTTGATTCCGACACGGATGTTTTACAAAGTTGTTTTGGTTAACATTTTTGTTTCTATTTGTGCGTCAAATCTTTTTAGTGTTCCGTACCTGAAGGGTAAAACGAGATCCTCTTACTAAGACTCAGCTGTCCGACTGTCTCTTCGTGTCACCGGGCTGTGACTGCACGGTTGGCCTAGTGGCTTAAGCGGTTGCCATGCCGCTTTCTACTACGCCAAGTGTCGTGGGTTCAAATCCCACGTAGGACAAGAGTCTGGGTGTTCTTTGTGTCCGTTTCCTGTATGTTTGTAAAGTCCCCCACGACACAGGAATTTATATTCCTAATGCGGTAGTTGTCTTTTTAAATTAAAAAAAAATACTTAATACGTTTTTATTATTAACTACACATATTCGTTTTATGGATAGAATACTCCAAAAAATGTAATGATCATGCTCCCCTTTTAACCACTACCACACAGTCTTAGTGTCTTCTATAAAAATGACTAGGATGGATGGCACCAAAGTGACTCTTCTTGGATGGAAATCATAAGTAGAATGCAAGAATAGGATTCACCATCTTCATTGTGAGTACTACAGATAATGCAGAGTGGTGATCCATACTAGTGCGGCTTAGTGAGTTACTTCTGCATCATTAGGCCTCCGGTCTCTTACTCGTCAACGAAATACAACAACATGATTGGTGTCAGTTTGGGTTGATCTTCTGTGTGATAGTAGTATCGTCCCCGGTCGTCCCATTCGTGCTGAAATCAACAAGGCTCTAGTTATTTATGAATAATCTACTAATATAGTGTAGTTTTTTTACATCAATCATTTATTTAAAACTATTGACATTTTCGTCGTGTTAAATTCATGAATAACTTTAATTGCCTTTTTCATCATCTTAGGGGTTGAATTTTCCAAAACCCGCTCTTAATGCTCGCCTACGCTCCTCACGTAACACACATGTACCAATTTTAGCTTTCTTCACCTGCATTTTGCGTTATTTGTCAGTCAGTCATAAACGGAATAATTTTATATTATTGATTATCATATATATCATAAAAAATATCATCAAAAGTAGATCGCCCGCAGCACAAAAATATACTTACTTACGAGTACTATTTCAAAAAACTTTTAGCAAAGGATATACGTCTTGTTCTGCATTTTGATTAATAATACTTTTTCCGATTTTAACTACTAATAACGTACTCGTAATAGCTTATTTTTAGTACCACGGCTTTATTTATAAGATAAACATCACCATAAAACACAAGATTTACGCTCATGACACGCCAGAAGGGCCTTCAACGGTCACACTCTAAACAATTGAGGCGCAATAACCTAATTCTTAGTCAAATCAGATACAGTATAAGCTAATATTGCATTAAACATTCAAGTCCAGAAGTTTGTACTAAGCCGCCTAACAAAGGTGACGGCGGTCACGATCCTCAACGGATGTCGCGTCCGGTGCCACGGGCTTATAGAAAAAATAATAGTTATTGGTGATGTATGATAGTATAAAACTATGACTGCCATAAGTATTGCTTTGTGGAAGTGATTTACGGTAGTGTTTGTGAGATTTTAAGATGACGTCATAGGTATCTTTATATGTTTCAGAAGTTACCATAGTTTGCAGACAACTTTAAGTAGTTTTATTCTATAATAAAATGTATTTCAATATTTAGGGATTTTGGTAGCCATATTATTACTAAGAAGACTCTAAGTTACTAAAAAGTTTATTCTTTACTAAGCCCATTCCTTCTTAAATAATTCTGTTAATTCAATGGCAGTTAAACAATCATTATCGGGAGAAAAATAATTCTAACGATTTTATATGTACTTTTTTTATTCAACTATTCATAATATTTACTACTTCTAATAGTTCAAAGTACTCTTTTGGTATATACCTACCATTTATACATACTTAAGTTTAGCGTAAGTAAATATGAAATGGCTGTAAGATGTGTTAATTAAAACATTCATTAACTCAAGCATTCCTTGTTATTAAGTAGTTGACTGCAATAAAAGATGATTGCCATAATCAACAGTGTCAACTGTCTGTTGTCAAGAACTGTACAGTAATAAAGTAAAATGAACCAAATTTTGTTGGTACAATACAACTAAAATACTTCCTAAATTAGAATAAATGTCACTAATTCACTACACTTATTTTAGTTTGACGGATCTGAAATTGATAAAGTTGCTCTACTCTAGTTTGAGTTTGTGTATTTGTTATTTTATTAAAGATACTTTTTCAAATCTTAAAATAAATATATTTTAATTTATAAGTGCATACCGATTTACTTTTGTTGACATACCTAAAAAGTAATAATTAATGTTAAAAAAACATTTTAGTCACGTTAGTTAATAATAGTAAGACAAATATAGTGATGAAAAATAGATTTACCTAATTTGAAATACCTATATTTTTGAAACATAATAGTATTTTTGGGTGTGGCTCCACTTTGCAGTCTTCATGACTCGTGTTATGTGGAGAGCTGAAAAACATGATCGTCCGCAGCAACTGCAACATTCAATAGAATAAAACTTCAATACCTATAACTACACACTTCCCAAGATGACCATTTTCCACGAACAACTGATCCTGGAACAAATTGTCACCTGCGGTATTTCACCTGCGAAGATTCTCAAAAAGAATGTATTTCACTCCATAGATCGACCATCCTCTTGTGACTGTGAACTTGCATGTGTTTATTTGCAAAGTTTTTCATAGACAATCATGAAACAGTTATTGATTATAATCTATTTATCGCGTTTAATAGGATATAAAATGAACATTCTGTATACAAAGTAACTATGCGATATAAAGAAAAGTAGAAGACTAATTAAACTAGAACTGCAATCATCAACCTGTCAACTAAGAATCTCGTCCAGATCTTACGATTTCTGCACCGTGTTGAATCGTTTTACGAAAGTGCGGCCCAATACTGGAATGCTGTTACAAAGTTTTGTTATAATTATCATAACGGAACTTGTTCATCGGCATTCTTACTTAGGGCTTCTTAATAATTATACTAGTGTTATTATAGCTTGACACTGAAATAGATGTGTAAAAGTAGTTCTAATAAATTATGAATGCTACGTGTTTCAAAGTCTTAACATTAAATCGATAAAGCCAAAGTGCATATTGGTCTAAGCCCAATTCTTCCGCATCACTCTTGAATGATGAGATGTTTTTGCTTCTATGAGAGTTCTCAATGAAGTAGAAACATGTCACTAGGCCGCCATTGTATGGGTCACCATGCTGCATTGTCTGCACTCACAGTGAGGATGGTGACCCCTGCTCTTAGATTCTACTTATGCTTTCCACCATGCAGAGCAGAGTCACTTTGGTAGGCTAAAATATAAAAATATATATAAATATTTGTAATGTATAGTCTAGACACAATTTTCAAGCAATAGAAGAATGAAAGAATTAAGAAAAAGAATAACATAAGAATTATTTCTATCCATTTATAAAAAGGTTATCAAATAAAAAAATTAAATAAAGTTTCTGCACAACCATTCATTCGTGATCGAAAGACCCCGTCAGTAGTTACAATTAAAAATAATTCTCAAATAATATTTTATTTGTTTTCGTGTATAAAGATACTTTGCAATTGGCACTATTATAAACTACAGACTTTGATCGTTACATAAATATTGTTTATATGTAACTCGACACATGACCATTAAACTACATTGGAGAGTTTAGTAAAAATACACGTTGTGTGGTTCTCAATAAAGTTCAAAACGGAAAAGAGAATAGAAATTTTTGTTAACCAAACCTACAATCGTTCTTGATTTATAAGACGTAAAACGTGCACTAATAAAAATGTATAAAATAGTAGAATGCCTTTGTTTCTGTTGTATGAAAATATGGAAGCAAGTCTCAAAGTTTATTGTCATCTCTTTGTAGTGTTTAAGACCTCGATTTATTTTTATACACAATGGTATAGGCAATAAAGAATATAAAATATCAGTAAGCGATTCCCGATATAAATTCAATAAATGTTATTTTTTTATTGCAATAGCAGTTGAGATTAATAAAGTTTATCGTAACTTGTATGTTTGTAAATGTCTTGAAGTATTTCATTGTATCTTTCAAATGGCTGGATGAATTTCAACAGTAATAGCACTGTTTGTTTTATCCGTCTCAAAATCAAGCTACTTACGAGATATTTTTGCAATGGTAATAGGTCAAATCCATCAAAAATGGATACAAAAAAAGACAATCTAGAAAATAAAAAGTGAATTAAAAAGAACATATATTTAAGTTTTTTAATTATGATAATAATGTGTTAAATTTTAATCTTACTGGAGCCCTGTTACAATATACGTTAAGGCCCGCGACACCAAGCGTGAGAATTTGTGATTGAACACCCACATATATATTTTACATGCACACAGACGCATCGCGCACTGTCGCATACATACCGTAGCAAGCAATCACCGACTTTCGGTTTTTTGCTTATGTTAAATATCCATCAACTGTTCGCCTTTGTAGAACGTATTTTAATGTGTTACAACGCACGCAATGTATCTTGCCATAACGTAAAGCCCGTAGGATTCATTCAGTACAGAAAGTCATAATACTTTCTGTATACCAATCGAATGGTCAAAGATTATAAAATAATTTTACACAGTAAAAAATAAATTCGCTCGCGTGCATTGTCTGTCAACTCAGATCCTTTTAAATACGCAAGGTATTTAAATACGGTTTTCATCATAATTAAGGTTACCTTTTAAAGAAGATTTATTAATGTTATTTTATTATTTTAAAGGAACACATAAATAAAACCAATATTGACAAAAGTTTACGAGTTACTTAAATTAGGAATAACCTACAGTAATACTTTTATAATTATACTTTTTTAATATTTCTTTATTATTTTATTTGTGAATATTAATTTCAAAGTAATTTGGAACAATGTAATATTAATCCTTATCTTAATAAATACTGTAGACATTTAAAACAATTTTATTCTACATGAAATATGTAGAATAAAATTGTTTATTACACAATATTATTTAAATAAATATTTTATAATACGTCAGAGCGTTCATCCAGGTCGCACCCGTAATTGGCCGTAATCTTACACTAGTGACTCTCAGTGTAAGATTTTATTATGTCAATAATGTGTGTTTAACGATACGTGGTCTTATAGGTATTTAAAAAACATTTAAAATTTGTCAAATTATACCCTCCTTTAAAACCAATCTATCCATTGCTGCAAACATCATGAAAATCGGTGCAGTAGTTTTTAAGTTACGTTATGTTTTGAGTTTAATAGACAGGTTGAAGAGGCAGACTGTGGACTGAGGACTGTGTTTTTTTTTAATATATTTAATGCAAACGGCTCATTTACGCAATAATGTTACTAAAATAAATGTGAAAGTAACTCTGTCTGTCTGTTTGTCTGTTACCTTTTCACGCCTAAAACGCTGAACCGATTTTGATCAATTTCAGTATAGAGATATATGGGACCTCGAGAAAGGACATGGCTACTTTTTACCACGAAAATCGACACACTCGCGGGCGGAGCCATGGGCAAAAGCTAGTAAAACATAAATACGACTAGCGGTTTATACATACGTATAAAAGTGAAATACTAATCATCCAAGACCAAACCATTGAGTAGTATTACTTTCCATCATCAGCTGAACATCTTGAAAGATACGACTAAAGGTAACACACATATACGAAAGTAACTCTGTCTTTCTGTCTGTTACGCTTTCACGCCTAAACCACTGAACCGATTTTGATGAAATTTGGTATGAAGATAGAACTGAACTTGGGAAAGGACATAGGCTGCTTTTTATCGTGAAAATAAAGGTAGAAGGGTTTGAAATAGGGGACGAAAGTTTGTGTCGAAGTTCCTTATTATCAAACATAAAATCAGGTAAGATTGTTTAATGAGCCCTTACCATGTCGTGTGATATAAACGAATTCCACGCGGGCGAAGCCGCGGGCAGAAAGCTAGTTTATAATAAATAAATATTTCAGACGAATGACACAGAATATCATCTACCAAATATTCGTGTGATCCGCAAATATTTATTTCACAGTTTATAATACATAAACATACTTTTTTGTTATAAATACATACATATTATACATAGAAAACACCCAAACTCCGAAACAAATATTTGCAGATCATACAAACTTTTATAATAATAATAATAATAAATATTTGGACAAGTTACACACAACATCATCTAGTCCCAAAGTAAGCAGAGCTTGTGTTATGGGTACTAAACAACTGATATAAATACATAAACATACTTTTTTTTTTTTTTTGTAAATACATACATACTATACATAGAAAAGCACCCAGACTCCGAAACAAATATTTGTGGATCACACAAATATTTGGTCTGACCCGGGAATCGAACCCGAGACCTCTTGATCAGCAGCCGCATACGCTAACCACTAGACCAACAAGGCAGTCAAATTTATATAATATATTATAATACATAAACATACTTTTTTGTTATAAATACATACATATTATACATAGAAAACACCCAAACTCCGAAACAAATATTTGCAGATCATACAAGCATTTATAATAATAATAATAATAAATATTTGGACAAGTTACACACAACATCATCTAGTCCCAAAGTAAGCAGAGCTTGTGTTATGGGTACTAAACAACTGATATAAATACATAAACATACTTTTTTTTTTTTTTTTGTAAATACATACATACTATACATAGAAAAGCACCCAGACTCCGAAACAAATATTTGTGGATCGCACAAATATTTGGTCTGACCCGGGAATCAAACCCGAGACCTCTTGATCAGCAGCCGCATACGCCAACCACTAGACCAACAAGGCAGTCAAATTTGGTCCGACCCGGGAATCGAACCCTAGACCTCTTGGTTAGCAGTTGCATACGCTGACCACAAGACCAACAAGGCAGTATGATATATTACAATAATAAATAAACAACTATTTCGAACATCTTACACACGACATCATCCAGTCCCAAACTAAGCAGAGCTTATATTATTGATTCGACAACTGATATAAATACATAAACATACTTTTTTTGTTGCTTACCTATAGAATACACCCAGACCCCGAAATAAATATTTGCGGATCACACAAATATTTGGTCCTACACGGGAATCGAACCTGAATCCTTACTCAAGCAAAGTAGTCGCATGCGCTACTACTGCCCTCATCATTATGAAATGATGGCTACCAGATATTGCGTCTGGAATAGCATTACAAAATAAAAAAATATATAATAACTATTTATAACGTGCTTATAAAATTTTAGGGTTTCCCTATAAACTAACACTGAAAACAGCCAACACCTAAAAAAATAAATTTTGTGGATCTCATAAACATTTGGTCCGACCCGTGAATCGAACCCGAGGCCTCAATCGCATATAAAGGCAGTCATATAAAATGAATATTAAAAATCGGTCCACAATTGACAGAGTAATCAATGAATGTACAATAAAAAAAATCATTTAGTTAAACATAAATTATACTCCTTTTTTGAAGTTGGTTAATAATAATTTAAAATATAAAGATTGGTGTGTCTATTCTCAGACCTACCAAATATTATCAAAAGTTACACACAGTCACGTCGTCGTATGTAAACAATCAAATCTCTGTGTGCGTGACAGTGCGTGTGGAGCTAAAAACGAGCGTGCGCTCGCCTTGAATATTCGGAGAACACTGAATTTTTGGATCGCGTGAACTCTGTTTTATTGCAAATTATTTCTCCATACTAAAATGTATGGAACTTTTGCCGCTAAAAATTAATGATGTTTAAGTTTAAATTATGACTTTCTGGTGAGAATTAATAGAAACCTTAAATGGTTAATCTCTTTTTTGTACTTTTTCTTGCAACTAATAAAATATTTATTTCAAATAAAGCAACATAATACTAGATTGATTCCAAACAGAAAAGGTCGATTTCGGTGATTTTAGTCACTGTTGATGATTTTTTTCTCGAAAATAAATAATCGTATTAGTAATTTTACTCGGTTTCTCTATAGATTGCTTTATTAAGGAACTGAAATATTTTTTTTACTGTCAAATAATGAATTAATTTGTTTCTCTTGTCATAACCGTAAGTGCTTTTTCGAGCAGTTATGGAAACGATCCCCTTAAGTTGTCTATTCTAGAACTTTCTCCCAATATAATAGTTTGGTTATATATACTCACTTACCTAAATATTATATATACTTTAAAATAGATAGTAGTAACGAGCATTTGCTTGAAGCTAAATTCTCTTAAACCTCAATTTATATACACCTATGTGTATATATAGAACACAATCTACTATGTGCCAAATTTGGTTCAGCCTCCAGCTATTTTAGCGTGCAAATGAAATGTATTGGTTCTCACACAAACATGGACACACTCGCACGTAGTTTAAAAATAATTAATACTTATATAAATAACAATCTTTTGTGTAAATAAATCTGAGAACAGAGCACTTATTGGTAGTTTGCTAGTGTATAGTAACTTTGTTAGAGTACACACGTTGACCTCTGGTTCATTACTAAACATAAGTAGCGTGATGCATTACCAAACCACTAACTAAAACATAAAATATATTGTGACAATAAATTAATAGCTTTTGATCAATGGATTTATTGGCGCATAAAAGGTTATCTTCGCTTGTAACTTTCAACTCGCTATGATTTTGTGTACGACTAACTCTAAACATATATGCACAAGACTTTGAAACTAATAATTTGTATAAGAAATCCTTGTAACACGCTTCATATTGTAAACCATTTTCTTGGATTGCACTTTGGCCATCTACCTCAATAATGTACATAACCACAGTCTTTCTGTTACAATTTATTGACCTTCTTGTGCTTTTGCTAACATTTACACATAATTCTCACCTGCTTCAAATACCCCATTCACAATCATAAAACGTCGTACCTACTTTCTCTCTGCGGTTTCAGAAATGTAAACCATGCGATATAAACGTTGGTAAAACTGTTACGCTTCAGTAGGACCATTCACATAATGTCGTTACTTTCCCTCTATTCAATAAAGTAACTCTCATTACTGAACTTTCCATCATATTTGAATTTTTTCGATACGCGGTATGACGAAGTTTGATGTCACGCTATTATTTCAATAATTTGTTGATGGCGGTTAGGAAGCGAATCGCGATTTCTAACATAATTTTGCTAATAGGCAAGGTTCAAGAAATTGATATGAGCGAGAGTCTATAACGTGGGTTGAATAATCAAGCAAGCTTGTCAAGGAAGTAGTACATTATAGTTTCATTTTAGAAGCATTCAAAATGACGTAATACTTTAATTTATGAAAAATAAGAGCCCGAATAGAATCGAATTCAATCAAAACTTTTATATAGTAAACAAAAATGAAAAAGTAACAATAAACTAAAATATTTCTATTACCTTTCTCATTGATTTTATTATTTAAGTTTGATCATTTAAGCCAAAAAAAGAAGTTAGATGTTGTATGTTAGTTCTCAATTGATTACTACAGTTTTCTGTTTATCTTTTCTCTTTAAGTAATTTAATTTGTAGCTGGTAGAGGCAGGCTGATATCAACACGAACGGCCAGCTTGACAGCGCAGTACTACCCTCACACAAAACAGCAACCTACAATTACAGAGCATTCGTACTATCGTATTTCGTTGGTGAGTATGAAACCGGAAGCCCCTGCATTCTGCATTATTCTGCTGGCTTCCGGAAGCAGTAAAAATGATGCAGAAACATCTCACTAAGCCGCCATGGTGTGGGTCACCATGCTGCATTGTATGCACTCACAATAAGGTCGATGGCCCCACTCCTGAATTATACTCATGCTTTCCATCAGGCAGAGTCACTTTGGTAGGCTTAAATATTAAAAAAAAAATGTTGTCTGGAGCCTCTGTTACAAAGACAGATGTTGTTATAACCTTAGTTAATATAAGAACAAAACAAAACAGAAATGTTTGGGATTAAACTTTCATTCACACGTTATTTAAGTAAAGTGTCATTGTGTGTCATGCGTACTTTTCACTTTGCGTTTACTTTTATCTTCAAACATTAAGAAATACATTAATTCACAACGCAAAAGTTTGATCTACATTCTCAATTTCTCAAACTATTTAAATAAGTTATGAACTTAAGAAAGTTATCTATACATCCGTGATGAGCCTCGGAAACAAATAAATATTACATAGTTATTTTTAAGAAATAAACTGTATTCTAACCTGGATATCTATCACTTATTTCACGGCACAGAGCTGTATTGAGCATCATTATTAAGTGCTCCAACAAAATAAGTCTTGACAGTTCTAGACGCTTTTTCAGAAATACGAGTATATTTTAAGTTACTTTGATAAAATGAAATAAATCGATTATCGCTCGTCACATTATTGATACAAAGGACTCGTGGGAGCGTGAAACACATTTCAAATCCAATACTCGTACGTTCCATACACGCATCGTATGATTCTAAATCAACTTCAACATCCCAAAGACCAGTCTTTTTGCCACGTCAACGTCTAACTAAAACAATTGACCATAAAATCGTCCGTACGTGTCCCTCACAAAAAGAGAAAGCCCCTCTACGGCCCATTCTAATGTCCCGTTTCTAAGAACATTATGTCTTATTTAAGAGATACGACAAAAAATAAAATAGCTCGCGCCGTGAAAGAATAAGGCGAAATGGGCCATAAACGCTGGTCCGTCGTATCTAAAGACAAAAGTCGTAGAGCTACCGGCGTAGAAATATTTGGGATGTTGTAAAATGCGTTTCTAAGTTTATTGCGACATTGTTACATATAACGTTTTTTCTCATTCAGTGAGTTTTGACACTGGTACAATGGTAATATTAGCTTCTGTTTTATAATGACGAGTTGGGTGACAAAAGCTTTACAATATTTTTGAATTGTCCTCTTGGCGCCTTTGTTTTCGAATTATATGTATACAAAAGGTTCGACTGAAACGTTGTAAGGAGCAACTTTATGTTAAAATGTGATGTTTCTATTTATGGAGCACTAGCTTTCCGCCCGCGGCTTCGCCCGCGTGGAATTCGTTTATATCGCGCGACACGGTATGGGTAGATTAAACAATCTTACATGATTTTATGTTTGATAATAAGGAACTTTGACACGAACTTTCATCCCCTATTTCAAACCCTTCTACCTTTATTTTAGCGATAAAAAGTATCCTATGTCCTTTCCCAAGTTCAGTTCTATCTTCATACCAAATTACATCAAAATCGGTTCAGTCGTTTAGGTGAAAGCGTAACAGACAGACAGACAGACAGACAGAGCTACTTTCGCATTTACAATATTAGTAGGGATTACACCATCGGAAAGTAAAGATTTCATCAAACAGAAAACACCCCGATTTTTTGAAAAAAGTAGATATTTTGATAGGTGAATTTTCGCTATTAAGCCAAAATAGGGTGAAAAAATTAAATATTTTCAAATAAAAAAAATACAGTGTATTCGGGACATAAAAAGGTAAGTTTTCACGAATTTTTCACATATAATTTGAGGTTATGTGAAAAAAAGTGTAAATAAAAAATCGGCCAAGTGCGTGTCCGGTCACGCACAGGAAAGGGTTCCTCAGTCACCCATAATGGTACGTGGATTAGAAATTGTATCCAATGGATAATTGTTATGTTTACGTATTAATACGGTAATTTTGTATGACGTTTTCCAAGTAAGCACATTGTAGAAGTTAAGCCTCTGTAACTCCTGAACTAACAAAGTCATCTAATTTGTTATAGTTAAAATTCATTATATGGACCACTATCACGAATTTTTCCAGATTTTTTGAGCCGGCCGTTTAGCTTTTAGAGGGGGAGGATGCCCGGTTTTACAAAAAAGTGGCCTTTAAAGTGGAATTTCTCGCAAACGGATTCCTAAATCAAAAAATCGTCTTAACAACCCTTTAATGTTTTTAAAAGACCTATATAATGATACCCCACATGATGCTGTAGCTGCGAGAAAAGAAAACATGCACTTATTGTAGCACTTTGTCGACGTAATTACAATACATAATCATGCAAAGTTGCATCTTTCTAGCACTTACTGTTTGGATGGTAAGTCGAGGACGGACGGACGGACGGACAGACGGACATGACGAATCTATAAGGGTTCGAAGTCATAAACTTCGGAACCCTAAAAAGTTGATCTTTTAATTACCTTCAACTTTGCCATTTCACTTTTTTCCATAGGACTTGTAGTTTTGCCGGAAATTGAGATAAACCGTTTTTTACCCTTTGTTTTATATATTTAGCCATCCAAAGTGACTCTACCCTGCCTGATGGAAAGCATGACCAGAATCCAAGAGTCGGGGCTACCACACTTGCTGCGAATGCAGATAATAATGTATGGCGGCCCACACTATGGAGGCTTAGTGAGATGCTTTTTCACGCCCCGTCCAAGGAGGACCCGAAAACCTCCCCCCCCCCCCCTACCCGACTCCCCTCAGATCGCAGATCGCCCGTAAATTATTTTTCCTTTCATTTTTTTAATATTCTCCTCCTTTTCCAATGGGTTTCATCCTACTATAATTTTGTTTTCAAAAAATATCTATCCTCGTCTACTGATTTTTATGTCATTTACAAACTATCATAATGGTTGCCATGCAAGTGTGTTATGCCTAGCAACCTGTGAAGTTTTGACAGGAGATAAACGGTGATACATTTTGACATCTACGATTTATGTATTTTTATAATCACCTAGGTAAAAAGGTAAATACATTTGTATCTCGATTATTGCAGTAAAAAGTAGCCTATGTCCTTTCCCAAGTTCAGTTCTATCTTCACACCAAATTTCATCAAAAGCGGTTCAGTGGTTTAGGCGTGAAAGCGTAACAGACAGACAGACAGAGTTACTTTCGCATTTATAATATTAGTAGGGATTGTGCAATCACTTTTTAAAGTTACTTCCAAAAACGGAGGACGTCCGTTTCTCGTTTTTTTTATAGTAGATCCGCTGAGGTTATGTTTTGTGTACAAGAGTATCAATTTTATTTGTTACTACTGAATCCCGCGGTTATTATTATAAATTGCGAGTAACGCCGTGAAGCAAAGCTAGCCTATTAAAAATTAGCCTAAGTTACTCTGAAGTGGAAATAGAGAAATCGAATAATAAAATACATACTTGTGACTTAAATTGAGTTGGAGATTAAGTTGGTTCCATACAAAAGATTCATTAAAATGTGTATTTCATTTAAGTTTTATTGGTATTCTTACTAGTTTAGCAATGAAAAATTCAACAGGTAAGTAAAAAGTAGTTGAAATGCGACTGTGACTAATAGAATTGTCATTCCCGAACTATTAGCCACAGTGTCAATACTCAATTATATTGTACCACTTCAATCCTATGATAATTTTATTTCGATAAGAGAATTATATTTCTCACATTTTGTATTTCTGTACTATAATTATATTATCTAACGTAGATCAAAAGTACATACGTAGTAACTTCTATCACACACACACAATCAGCAACAATTATCATTTTTTGAATCATTATCTATCCCTCATACTAGCAGTACTAAAGTCTTATGGCGCTAAGGTATTTAATTTTCAAGACTTGAAACATAGCGCCTTGGATAATGGGGTAAAAAAGGTCGTGAAGGGTTATTTAATAAGTTTTTTATTCGTATGTCGGTATTACAGATGCAGAATCGGCAGACCATAAAGTATGTTCATGCATGTGTCAGACAGGGGCTATAAAAATAGCGATTTTGCTAGTGTTATTCTGACGATGATTCGCGCAGCAATTATAAAAAAAAACCTTGTTTTTCTAGTGAAAACCTTACACAGAATAAGTGGTATTTTGATGTAAAAAGTAGAGTAATAAAATGCAATGAACAAAATGACAATGACAATGTTTTGAGTCTACATCATTGAAACATAATATAATTGTGAAAAATGTTTACTCTACTTTCCTAAAAATTGAACAAAAGCAAAGGATAACAAAAACACAATTGGATAATAAAGCTTAGTTTTTAACAATAAGTAATATACCGCCGTTTTTGTAGCTGCATAATTTTATTGCTTGGTAGCATACATCGTGACGTTCCGTTTATTCCAAACAGATACAAACCCTTCGCACTATTCGGTAGCTGTCGGTAGACATCAAATGAAATTTAATTTGCCCATTGTTTGCTAGGGTTGCTTTGGTGGTAACAAACGAAATTACATGTAATAAAATTTAGGCGGTGTGAAATATTGATACAATAATAAGATGTCTTTGGAATACTTGAACATAAAGTTAACTGAAATAGGTGTTACATAAATTGACTCACATTTTCTCGTCCAGGTTCATATACACTAAGCACTTACTGTAGTAGTAACTATTACAAGTTTGAACGAAACCTAATCTTATATATGGAATATGTTCCTAACCTCTTCGTCATTTATTTACCTACTTATCACATCATGTCATAAATTTGAAATTTAAACTTCTATGTCGTTAGAAGGTAAATGAATGAAATATTGTCGAAAATTGACTAAAATATACTTGATTTATTTAAATTGTCTAAATTGATGCAATGCTACTTCATTATTGTCTAAATGGAAACTTTTCGTAAAATATTATTTTGTTTCTGTTTATTCGATTTGATTGGTACACTGTTTTGAGCCTCAAGCGTTTCAATTCTGAGTCAATTTTGCTATCACATTGATATTCTTATTCAGCACATATTGCATTGAAAGTCTAACGAACACCTATTTACGACTATTCATTGCTAGTTTATTTGAAAAGTTTTGCAGCGATTGTGTCCCAGTTTTGTCGTAAATCATTTCAGTACTCCTGTTGCTTGCCTTGCTTGCTACCAAACTTTGCCTGTTCGTTTTATGATTCTTTTGTTTAAAACTTTTATTGGCCCTGGCCGTTCCGAAAACTAATTTATTCAGGAGCCTGAACCATCAACCTTGAAACTTGTGCCTATTTGGAATTGTCCCGTCCCGCTTTTTACTTTTTACGATTTTCTCTTGTTGTGTCAGTGTATTTGGTAAATACATCTTTCATTTAAGTTTCATGTTTACTTTATTTTTATAAGTTTTTTTTCTGTTGTGGATTTAATCAAGAAGTTAAATTACTATTAAATGTATGTTGTTTATATAAGTCATATATATTTTAGAACGAGAAATATATAAAAATAAAAAATATTGTGGGAATTAATTTGTAACTTTCGCAATAATACTTTTATAAGGAACCGCATACCTTTGATAGATTGATAACTAAATCATGTATTATACCTCATAATAACAGAACTTTACTACAATAAATTATATAAACCGTACAGTCAAGTTTATTTACTTTATCTTTGGTGTGAAAATGTATAAAACTTTTCAATATTTCATATTTTACTACGAGTCGAAGCACCATTTCAAAGACATTTTATCTCTATGAATACTGTCTAAAACCTATTACCAAGTTGCATAATAGCTCTAAATTTGTTATCACTTGATATAGTGGTGCTAATAAAATTTTATGTCACACTTTCTATAATAACCGTAACGGTTAGATAAAGAGTGTTCAAAGGGAATGGCTCTATTTAGCTATGACACTGTATAGGTTGAAAGCAGAAAACCAGAGCCGTGAGAACACGTCATGTACCGTTCAACGATTTTGACGATGTTTAGTGGTATAAAACTATAAATAGACAAATACATTTAAAGATAAATGAAAACACTCAAGAGTAAACCACGTTAAAAGTATTCATAATATCTGAAAACCTCTGACTTACATATTGTGGTTCCCATCAAGTTAACTACTTTAAATAAACATCTTGTGTTGAAATTTTAGATCACAATGTTTTCATAATTAAATAAGTACTAAAGTTAAAAATATTTACAAAAGAAATCTTTGATTGACTAAAATCGAATCAATGATCTTCAAAAATTATGCATAAAGACAAATAAAGATTGGTTTCATACGTTGATAGTTTTATTTATATCATTAATAGCAAATATTGATCGATTGGTTTCAAAACTTTAGAGTAAATTTGAGGTCCATGTGTACTTCATTGGTTTTGACCAAAATCTACTTAATTTTTTTGCCTTACTGTTTAAGTAATACAAAAACACGTTATATCCACCTTATTTTTTGGTAAATGTAAATGATCTGTTATCGAAATTTATAACGCCGCTTAACAAATTTTACCTTAGGATGGAATTTTATTTTTGGAGTACAACGTCTAACTGTGTACTCTTGTAACAAGAAACCCAAAACCCGCATTGGCTCAGCAAACTTAAACTACGTTTCCTTACCTCTATAGGGTCAAACATCACTTCATATCGATGTTGGTATTAAAATAACTGAACACAACCGTACCTGCAACAGATTTCTTAAAACATGCCTAATGAGTTTTTAAAGTTATTAAGGCAAATTACTATTGAAACGATGCGGTACTATAAGATGTGTAATAAGTTACAGTGATGTGGGCGTACGGTTCAAGCCTTCTAAAAGGCTTCTGTATTGCAGCCGATTAGCCTCATGATTTATTGACGGCATTTTTTGCCGCCTTGATTGATCTCGCGCGCTTTTGATGGCTCCAGAATGATTTGTAGGTCCTTATGTATAAAAGCTGAAGTCTGTCGTTTTTATTTAATTGGTGTTAGCTTATGCATGCTAATGTGTGGGTTTTTAAAGATTAAGAATGAGGTGCTTTAGTTTACACCACGCCTTAATTATGTTACTAGATATCTATCGTTCCGTGTGTACGTTAAAGCATTTCTTTCTCAACTATAGTATCTATAATATTGACTGTAAAACCCAAACGAATTTCTTATCAAAAATTAATTTAGTTGTCAAATTTCCATGTAAATTCAGAAATAAATTTAAAGAGAATACTTCAAAGAAAGATAAAATAAGTATCCATATAAATATTTTAACTAAAGTCAACTAAAGTCAAGTGATGTAACACAATAAACTCAGTTCTTTAACTAATATAATTTTATTCAACATATGTATCAAGAAATGTCAATACCCAAGATGTGGTTCTCAATATTGCTACATTTATTTTCATCACTTACAGTATCGGGAACTACATATTAAAAAAACGTTATCTAAGATCGTTTAGGCCGAGCGGTACCAACGAAATGGTTATTTAATGTGAAAAAATTATAAAACTCTTTTTATTTGAAGGTTCTGGTTATGACTGACTTAATTACCGGTTTACTATGATTTATTATATAATGCAGGAATAATTTTTGAAGCAGTCCAATGACGTATGACTGCTCTCTCTCGGGAACAGGTTGGTTTGCCGCTGGCATTACGGCTAGCCATAGATTAAGTAAGTGGAATGGTGTTGAATGATACCTAGCATTGTTATTTATAGGGTACTAACAAATATAAGTTAAAAAAATGAAAAAGTATTTTATAAAATAATCTGTATTCACAAATGAGATGAAATACATTGTGCCTTTCCCTGCAACCAAAACGCTCATTTAAAGTATGTTAAAAATGATGTTTATTTATAATTTAAATAAACACAATTTTTAACACAATGTTTATTAGTTCGGACAGAACTAATAAAAATAAAGTTAAAAATTGTGTTTATTTAAATGGGCTTTACGAAACAATTTTTGTACTCAAATTATTCTTCTATTTTACATATTTTTTTATGAACGAGCAATATATAAATATAATTACAAGTATTATAACACTTAAAATATTAAACTCATCGAAGTTTATTAGTTTCTCCCGTATATTTACCGCTATTTACCGGATTTTCTACATTTAACTTGTTCTTGCCATATCTGTTTTCTTACTCTATGCACTACGTTGCATGCTTCGCCTCTCTACTACGCTCTCCTTTGGTTATAAATAATACTATAATGACAAGGAATTACCGTGTTCTAGCACACTACATGCTAGGAGTTCCCGTTCTTTTACTGGTTCATTACACTCAAGGTCTATACCTACTTACAGTTTTATAATGCTAGGAATTATTAACGGGGAGAAATTGCAGAGAAATTACTAACTTTACTGTTCAATCGATCCGTTTAGAAATGAAATTTTAAAACAATCTTATTTCAACATAATTTTTTTTTTATTTTATTAATTGATTGACTTATTTCTTAATGGTCAGTGACTATTATTGATAAGCGAGATGTAGGTTCAATTCTCCTAGGACAGATATTTGTGTGATGAGCACGGTTATTTATTTACCCAAGTGAGCAACTAGAGTAGAGTCGCTTTAGCGGACTCAATTAAAAGATATATGTGACTTGACTGCACGGTTGGCCTAGTAGCTTAAGCGGTCGCCACGCCGCTTCCTACTGCGCCAAGTGTCGTGGGTTCAAATCCCACGTAGGATAACACTTTGTGTGATTCACAATTTGTTGTTCTGAGTCAGCGTGCTCTTTGTGTACGTTTTATGTATACTTGTAAAGTCCCCCGCGACACAGGAATTTATATTCCTAATGCGGGATTTGTCTTTCTAAATAAATCTAAATGTCTAAATATGTATAGGCACATATATGTATTTTTTATAGTTATTGCTTTCCTAAGTTGCTTTCATTATTAATTAAAGTATGTGACCGTGTTACTTCCAACAATTGATTTCATAGCTTAACAAGTCTTAAAAGTAACATACCAACAACGGTTTATGATAGAGTTTAGTGCCCAAGTTTTTATAGTTTACATCCTACTTAAATAAAATTAGCGCAAAGTTTTATGAAACTTACTAAGTTGCATTATGAGTTTATTACGCTGTAGAGCATACTATCACCTACTGAATAATTAATAGGCGTTATATAATCTGAGGTTAATATTAATTTATGGTTCCAGAAACCTTAATACAATGTATAGCATTTTATTGTCATTTACTTCTTTTATATAAAATTCTCGGGTCACGGTGTTTCTTATTAAATTCCTCCGAAACGGCTAGACCGATTCACATGAAATTTTGTGTGCCTATCGGTTATATAGGTCAGCGAATCGATCAGCATCTATTGGGCATACCCCTAGAACGCGTGCGGAGCCGCGGGCATCAGCTAGTTATTAATATATATGATAAACTTAAAAATTATAATATATAGGAAGAAACTTCATTTGCCATCTTTTGATTAATAGGAATTGGTGGTGGAACATCGAGTAGATTAAAATAAATACATATTAATATTAATAATAAAGAGAAAAATTAAAAGGAATGAAAGTAAAACATAAATGTACATCTGATTAATTCACTCATTTCTGCAAACTTACGTATCAATCACGAAAATTTATTAAATTATGAATATCAATACAACTTCCCAACACTATAAATAAATCCTAACTAATATTTTGAATGGAACTGATTGTATTTGTCTGTTTGTTACACTTTCACGCCAATGTATATTTTCCAAATAAAGTTTATCTAGAGTACTTTGTGTAAATAGTATCTTCGGCGTTTGTACGTATACAACATACAAAGCTTTTCTGCACAATCCAATTCTTCCGATGATTGAGACAATCAGTAACGAGGTAACTATTACTTGAGCATTATCCGTGCGTCATACCATCGAGATGAACTGCAATCATTGTTCATTTCTTGTAGCTCCTCGTATTACAGAACGTCAGAGACCTAGTTGGCAGTACTACCACACAAGTGGTGATTATTTATCGAGCCGCAGGTTAAACATTAAAACAATGTTCTTATAGGAACACGCATCGTTAATTACAAACAAACATGAGGCTTGTGACGGTAGTGCTTCAGGAGACGGGATAAGATTCTTTTTGTTTCAAAGAATTAATTTATTTGTGTTTTCATTATTATGCTTAAGTGGCTTGTCGTCTTTTTTTATTGTTAAATGAATTATAAATCATGTAACCTGTAATGTAAGAACAATTAATGATATACATGCTTACTTTACGTTTAAGCAAATAAAATGTATTTTTTTATTCTGGTATTTTAAATGTTTACTCCATCATTTGTCCGTGTGATGTTTTAGTTAAGAATACGTAGTGTTAACTCCCCTATTCGTCCCGTGAGTCGTAAGAGTCGACTAGAGAAGTAAACTATGTACCACCTACATGCAACAGTACGAAGGAAGAACGAAAAGAGAAAATAATCTTAACACAAAACCTTTAATAAAACTGTCTTGCTAACGTGTCGCGTAGTAAGTCGAAAAATCCTTTCCAAGCAAAGACCTATCTCTGAAGGTATATAAGGGTTTTTTATGTGGTGATTTATGACGAAGGATACGTTACTTAAAGTCATGCATTAATTAATTCGTTTTTCTTCTACACTAAGAACGTTAATATTTTTTTAGAGCAAAGTGGACGCTTTTTACAACATTTGAGTCCAACCCCTTCGATTTTCAAACTTTAATGCAGCTGGTAAAACTTGTTAAATAAATAATAAATGGAATCAAATTTGATATTATTTATTCATATACCAATAAGTCCATACTAAGGAGTAACAGAAATTATCTTCCAATGGGTTTTCTCTACAAGGTTATGAATGTTAGTAGTCGTATCAACGATAACAATAAAATTACAATTGAATTACACTTTGAAACATATTCCACTATTCGATTACCATAAAATTTAACATACCTATCTTGAACTGATTGAAAAGAAAGAGAAGCCATCGGTAGGTGACACTTGATCCCATAAAAGTGTAATAGGATACTAAGAAAACTATCAGTCCGTAACTAGAAATAAACAAGTAACACCGGGACATTTATGTAAAAGTCGCCACACAATTGTTTGAGATTCTATATCAAAGATAAATTTCGTATTAAAAAGCGGCGTTTAATATATGTTTACGTTTAGTTTTTAATTAAAACACACGTATCTCTATAATTTAAAATGTATTAATACACTTAAAAATATACATGTCATCCTTACTAACATATGAATGAGAAAGTAACTCTGTCTGTCTGCTGCGCTTTCACGACAGGATAACTGCCCCATTAGCCAAATTGCAAACGTTTCTCGTTTTCTATTCTGTTTCTCTATTCTCTAGTTTCATTGGCTAATATTTTGTTTTGATCACGTGACTGAGTGAACTGCCTTGTTGGTCTAGTGGTTAACGTATGCTACTGCTAATCAAGAGGTCTCGGGTTCAAATCCCGGGTCGGGCCAAAAAGTGTTTTTGGGATTTTCTTAGGAAATTCCTAATAGCTGCCCGGAGTTTGGAAGTTTGGCGGTGATTCACGCCCGTGCCTCGGAGAGCACGTAAAGCCGTCGGTCCCGGTTGTCATGAACATCCTATGGCAATCGTTATTGGGAAGTCAGTGCCCTCAAATATACTGACAACTAGTTCAATCTTCGAATTTCAGTTCTCCCTTAGGGTTGCGGAGGTCCGATACGAGTCGCTCCGTGGAAAAACTGAAATTCAGGTAAAACCGGTTGAACTAGTAGCCGACCCCAAATAAACTTGGGAATAAGGCTAGGAAGATGATGATGATGATGATGATCACGTGACTGAGTGACATTAGCCAATGAAACAACAGAATAGAGTAATAGAGTCATCATCACCAGCCTATCTCAGTTCACTGCTGGACATAGGCCTCTCCCATTGCACACCACTTTGATTGATTTTGGGCTTTTCGTATCCAGCTCCTGCCAGCCACTCCAGAACTCTTCTAACCCAACTGTCATTAGTTCTGCGGCTAATATGGCCAGCCCACTGCCACTTCAGCTTGCTAATCCGGTGGGCTATGTCGATGACTTTAGTTCTTCTTCATTCCTGATACGATTCCTCAGAGAAACGCCGAGCATAGCCCTTTCCATAGCACGCTGAGCAACTTTAAGCTTGTGGACCAACCGCACCGTGAGTGTCCACGTCTCGGCTCCGTATGTCATGACAGGTAGGAAATAGAATAGAAAACGAAAAACGCTAGCAACTTGGCTGAACCGATTTAAATGAAAATTGGTACATAGATAGTCTAGACCCTGAGAAAGGACATAGGCTATCGAAATTGCCGCGATAACCGACATAAAGGAGGGCGGAGCCGCGGGCAAAAGCTAGTACGAGTGTATACCATGTTTATCTGATGTTCTATAATAATAAGGTTTAGTATGTATTTCTTTAATTTAAATTTCTTAACCCAAGGTGATACGTAATTGAAATAAAGTACATTTACATATTTGAGTTTAATAGAATAATTTCAAATTATATATATAATGGTAAAGTGATCACACACTTAATTTAAAGTAATATAAGTCTTACATACAGTTTAAGTCGAAGTTGGTGTCGAAACTTAATAGTCTGATTTACAACTAACAGTGAAATCGTTTCAAATTTGTAGTCCAATAGAATTGCTTACGACCCGTGGTTAGTTTATAACGGTTTGTCTTTGGTGAAAACAAATAACGAGTTCTAAAATATTCTGTATTCATTTTGCTTTAGATTTTCAAGAAGTTTCGCTTAAATATGAGGCACTAACCTGAGTAATATATCTATGTAAGTTGGAACCTAATGTAAGGAGTTCATAGCTGTGACGGTTCAACAAATGGGATGCAGTCGACACGTTTTTTTTTTATTTAATCTCAGTGTTCTCCTTGCACAGAATTCTTCACTGTTTTATTCCTTCCTGGTACATTTCAATATAAACAACAGCCAAAGTAATATTTTTTTATTTTTTTTACTCAAAACCTTTTTTTTATATATATAAGTCTACCAAAGTGACTCTACTCTGCCTGATCGAAAGCATGAGTAGAATCTAGGAGTAGGGGTCACCATCCTCATTGTGAGGGTAAGCAATGCAGCATAGTGACTTTACTATGGAGGCTTGGTCAAATGTTTGAGCATCATTCTTCCGGTCACTGGAAGCCGGGAGAATGATGCAGAATGATTGGGCTTCGGTCTCACACTCACCAATAAAATACGACATCAAGAATGCTATCATTATTAGGATGGTCTTCTAGGGTAGCCCTGGTATTGCCTGAATGCCCCAGTCGAGCCGGCCCATTCGTGCTGAAATAAGAGTGACGCTCTACTACCTATTTAGTACTGTACTACATTAAAACCACTACAGTATGAGGCTCCTGGTTTATGTAGATAATGGAATATTCTCCCCGATAAAGTATTAATGAAATTAGTGTGGTTTTGAAGACACGGTTTAAAATGTCTTAAAGTTAGAATTACAGTGAAAATTGCAGATAAGAGATCTACATATGAGTGAAACCAAGTAAATGCGTAATAAATTAAGGTAATCGGAAAGGCATTTCTCGCTTGTATTAAATGCTATCTACTCTTAAGTGGAAGGTTGAATCACACTGTAAACAGTTTTTGTTGGTGAAAAAAATCCTTCAGTAGCGTCGAAGAAAAGTGCGCTGTAAGGTTCACTAATAGATTTAAATATTTATCATTGGTTGTTATTGTTACAGCTAATCCTTACTACTTAACTTATATTATAGATGAAAGTAACTCGGTCTGTTTGTCTGTCGCGCTGTCAAAACCACTAAACCGATTTAAACGAATATTGATATACAGATAGTCTAGTCTGAGACATGACAGGCTAGTATTTTATCTTTAAAGCTAGTAATGAATAAAACCAACTGTACTGTAAAAAGTAATGGAATAGTAGTGATGCATCAATTACAAAGTTTAATGCCAGATTCTTTTTTGAAAATTAAATGCTTTATCAAGTTAACCAAGTTAAAAAAGAACAAAATGGCTGCATTGAAGGTTGGTGACCTAGTGCTGCAGGAGAAGAACCTACCACCATTATGCTGGCGCACGGGTCGAATCACGAAACTCTTTCTAACCACCCATGGAACCTATCGAAGGGCGTTCACGCGGCTTTGCCTTCTACCAGTGACAGAGCATCTCCAAGAAAGTTAAAGATCAGAGACCTTTAACGGGGTGGATGATGTTAACGCCTGACAATCATCATAACCTTTTCTCAAGTTATTTATGTGGGCGCTTCAAAGTATGAAAGTTAAAGTTACTACCGTCTATTGTACACTTGTACTTGTCTTTTTATTTTTTATACGAACATACACGAATTGTGAACATCATTGTAATGAAACGAATTTCAACATTAAATTCAATTATTTTGGCTATTAATCATCGTTTTATTGAGCGTCAAATCTCCAGTGTCTCAAGAATAGACAATAATTATTTAAATGTGTTTGAGTATTGAAATTATTTGGTTATTTTAGGTTCTCCCAACATAATTAGATCATTGTTACTTTAGACCCAGTTAAGTAACTTAAATTATATAATTTAGTAATCTCTAATTAATGAACCTCAAAAAAGACTTAAAAAAAGATTTGTACTAGAAACATAAAGTAAATGACTTATTTTATTACTTTATTTATAAGACTTAAAAGTTTAGACTATTCTTGAAAATTTGTATATGTATGAAGAAAATATATAAGATTTACAAAACACAAGTTGGTAACTGTTGATTATTAATTTATAGAACCGTTTGATGGTTATTTTAGTTGTAGAGAAAAAGTTGAAGTTAGGAAGCAATGGAATATTTCCATGTGTTAATCAAATCAGTCATCATGTTTCTTAAAGTTTCTTGAAGTAAAACAAATTGCTAGACTTTTAGATAAGAACTATCAATGGAAGACCGGTTCCCGTGTGATCCTTGTAAAGTTTCGCAGCAACAAATCATCATTGAACATGCGATCTGTAAACATACTTTGTAACTGGATATTTTATAACGTTATATTTGTAACTAATAGTCACTCTAATGTTAAAATTAATCTTGGTCTATATATTTTTAATACAATACAGTTTTTTTTTTGTAAAATCACATTTTTATTTTATTAAATAATTATATAATATCCAGTTTTTGTTTAGAAAATTCAGTATCCAAATTTATGAAAAAAATACATTACGTATTAGGGGGTGTCCTTTGACATAAATTTTATCAGCAAAAATAAGTAACGTATATGGGTATCAAATTTGTAGTAGTACAGTCTGTTAGTACCGAGAAATGAATTTAAGTGTATCTGTTATTAATAAAAAATAATGTTATTAGAGGAATATTTAAAAAAATGGCCATCACACAACTTTACACACTTATATACATAATAAAATATAAGTTTATCGTATCATATATATCTCATAAGGTTTCGAAAAGAGAAATAATAATAATAATAAATATAACGGACATCTTACACACAACTACTAGACAACTGATATAAATACATAAACATACTTTTTTTTTGTAAATACATATTATACATAGAAAAACACCCAAACTCCGAAACAAATATTTGTGGATTACACAAACTTTTGGTCCGACCCGGAAATCGAACCCGAGACCTCTTGATCAGCAGCCGCATACGCTGACCACTAGACCAACAAGGCAGTCTAAAATGTAGTTGAGTAAAGAGTTGCACCAAAGTAAGTGCCCACAGAATTACAGAACAAACATTTCTTATACACGTAAGTGGGATCTAGGGCGGATACTACCCGTTACTTGGAATGGACTAACATGTAAAATGTGTGTGCAAATTGCATAGGTCTACAACTCAACATCATAACGGCTTGGGTATACAACGAGCGCGACAATCCGGAAGGCGATTGTGTAGATACAAGTGTTCTAATGGAGGTGTAAGATATTTGAAACGCGTGCTATTGTACTAGGTGTTAGTTTAAGTTAGTAGTCAAAGATGTTAATTGGATAGTTAGTTGGTAATAAATTTTGAAATAAGCGACTAAAGAAAAACGATTTAGTAGCAAATTTAACAAAAAAATTACCTATTTTTTGTAGCAATTAAGCAAATGTGTGATGATTCTTATTATGGGGTTAATGGAATTCTATTTTTGTCAGTACCCGATTGTTGTTTGTGCAGTTTGTAGTGAAACTATAATTTATTTTCTTATAAGTGAATATGTCCCAATAGGCTTGCCCTAAGGGGCTAGAAATAATTATTTGATCCCACGTAACTTATTTATTACGTGTAAATAGTTTTTAAAATGGTAGTGTTAAATATGTCTATAGACAACAACTCATTTTTCACTATTTCGGCTAAACCTTAGTTATTAGTCTGAGTATCGATACTTAAATACATACCCTAACCAGTCTAGTGTCTGTAGAATTGCTGCTAAAGTGACTACACTAGACTTAAATGGTCACTACAGCACATCACCATATTGGCGATAAGTAGTGTTGGTATTAGAGCATGAGAATTATGGAACGAATATATTTCTTGTTTTAATAAAGTGTAGGTATAAACAATATATACGGTGTATACCTACATGCTGTTTTGGGGGTGACTGTACAATATAGACCTGGTATATAAAACAAACACTGTTTTACAAACCAATTTAGTTGCGACAAGCTTTGGCCCGTTCCAATACTGTATGCAATAGCAATCCGTTTTATTGTACGTAATCGAATGTCTATTGTCGCGGTTATTGTCGTGTTGCATGTACATGTACAACTATATTACCTCACTATGGCCGGTATTCGTGCAACGAGTATAAAATATGAGCCAACTTTTGTATACAGAAATATTAAGTTGATTTCAAAGTACTGGACGAAATGAATCTAATTTTAACACGATATACAACTGAGTACCTACTGTAATTTAAAAAATAATGAAATACAATTTTCACATTTGCTTCTTTGTTTCATTTATTCATAATGAACTTTAAATATCACCGGTCATTTCTATAATAGTTCTTGTACTCGTATAGTCAAGCTGTAAAGCTTTTCTAGGCTTACAATGTACGAGGTTCCAAGAAAACACTAAAGTTATTTGATATTCAGTTATATGAGTCAGTATTTTTAGAAGGTAATCTATACTCTGGATACTGGATATGTATTCAGAGTAATTCTGCTTGAATGATAAAAATAACTGGTATGAATAAAAATAGGAAACGATTTTATGAGATTGCACAAAGGCACTCTGTTTTGAATAACTCATAAAGATACGGTATCAATACGTGAGCTCGTATTTACAATGTAAGCGATTAATGGAATTGCTAAGGCCACACTGGGGCATCGTTGCCAAATGTGATGGCATGCGGTAATATTGCTACCGATAAAACGAACAAATGTCTTATTTTGATTACCAGACTTGAATCAGACCTCCCACATACGATAACAATAGCTCTAGTTTTTAATACTCAAAGACAATAAAAGTTATGCTTTTAGTATGTAGGTCAACCATTGCATGGATCTGTTTGTTATTTTGGATTAAAATTGGAAATAGCTCATTTCATTTAATAGTCTCGTCTCGTTTCGATGCGCCCATAGCCAGGTAGCCTTAGGTGAATTGGAACAAAGACTGTGGGTAAGCAACGGCGGCGCGGTCAGACCTGGATAGGTGACAGTTTATATCATGATACGTTATGAGCGATTCCGTGATTCGGAGGTCACGTTAAGCAGTCGGTCCCGGTTGTTATCATAAAATAGCAGTCGTGAAGCTCAGTTAGGAAGCATTCGGGTGGCTTAAAAACATACAAGATAACTCGAAAACTCGCATTTTTCCTAACACAAAACTTATCTAGATCGTTTCGTATAAAAGAATCGCTTGTTTAAAGACAGATGTCATAGGTGTCTAATGTTTAGGTAAGGGGTATCATCCGTTTAATTTAGTACAAGTATACCAAAATACAGACAGATGGAGTCACTTTCGAAATAATAATTTTAGTTTCAGTTCAAAAAAAAAACAACTACATTAACTTTTTTTATAATGCCAGTAATATTTGTCGTTCTTATCAGATCGAAATGAAGAGTTAAAAAAGTCAAGAATTCCCAACCACTTAAACTAAAAGATAAGTTGGTATCATTGCTGGCAGTCCAGCGTTTAATTAAGTTATTCCAGATTTAATCCTGCAACCTCCCATAATTCTTATCGTTCAAACTTGAAAGCACGCTTACATTATAATTATAACTTTGACTTTATCGTAATAAAGTGATCATTTAAGTACAGTACGACTAATCAATAACCCCCTGGCGTAAATAGGGTTGTCTCTTTAGGGTTAAAAAACAAACATTTATGCAATAATCTTTACATTATAATAATAAGAAGTCAGTGTTTAATCTTTATAGTTTATAACCTCTACTGTGTATTCTGATATTGATAAACTTCTGCGTTATGAATATAAATTTACAAATCAATAAAATATAACATTGCATTCTATATCTAGTATTAAAAACTACATAAGTTACGAATCCTTCTTAGATTTTAATAGTACATAAATTTGGCAACCCTAAGTCACTACTCTAGTAGATTGCAAACATAGACTACGGCCAATTCCGTTTAATCATAATAGGCAATTCAGTGTAATGCCTTCATCGGGCACCTGCGTCAGTCCTTGGTGGTCCTTCGTACCGGGAGTTTCTTTGTTATCAGATCCTTCGCAGTAGGCACATTAGTTCCGCATGCATATTACTCACACGGTCTATATAGATTTGGTAGAACGGTTTCAATGAAACGCTGTTTAAGTTTGTAGTTGGTAACGACGATATTATTATATGAAACTATTGGAAGTTGTGTAAATGGATATTGTAACTATATGGCTTATGTCCAACAGGAGATACTTTTCATCACATAATTATTTAATAAACTATAATTTTTTTTACACAATGCCATCTTGTCCCTAACTAAGCTTGTACTATGGATACTAGATAACTGATATAAACACTTATAAATCTTTTTTCTTGTAAATACATACGAATTATAAATAGGAAATACATAAACTCCGAAACAATTACTTGTGGATCATACAAATATTTCATACGACCCGGGAATCGAATCAGAGACCTCATGCACAGCAGTCGTATAAGTTACTATTACGCCACTGAGGCAGTCAAGGTCAATCAAATAGGCCTACAAATGCTTAACATTATCTACAACTTTAAACCTCTTTAGAACTTTTGTGTTCACATTTTCTGTTAATTATGATCAATTATATTTATTATTTTACACGAGAATGCACAAAAAATTTGCTAGGCGTACATTTACTATGTATTTGAATCAGTATTTTAGGTACTCTTTGTACAGTAATTATGAGTAAATCATCATACACAAACGGAAACTGCTAACCTTATAATATGTTCGTTAACGTGTCATGTAGTAATAATGTACTTAATTAAACTTAATAAAAACAGTAAAAAAAACTATCTTGTGATCATCCGAAATCGAAGAAACATCTACATGATAGATGACGTCACAGTTCCGTGGGGTACAGACACACATCACGGTCGGTAGCCGCGCTTGGGTGGCGCGCGGCGGCACGCGAACGATGCGCGAGAAGCGTCGAGTTGGGCCCGCCCTCCTGCGCGGGCGCACGGCATAGAGTACGTAATTATGAAGAGACAACTAAGTTGCTTTTTGTACAGGATACTATTTAAACTATTTAAAAATAAACTTCATTATTGTATTAAAACAACATGATGAAAGTCTAAAATATTTTCAGTTTGAAAGGAATTGAATACAACACATGAGATTGATTTTTATGTAATAAGATCTTTCTTATCAAGTTGCCATGTTAATAGTTGTTATATTGCATTTAAACTACCTATATTAAGGCTTCTTTTAAAATTATTAATTATGTATTCTTGGTAAGCCTAATTGCATGAATATATTTTAATTTGATAAACCCGATAAAAATAATAACACTATAATTGGGAAAATGAATGTACGTTAAATAATTTAATACCTTTGATATGTCAATTGCATCATATTATTGAAAATCAAGGTTAAATTAAGGAAAAAATCAACAATATGTAATGTTGATAGTTCGTAGAATTAAATTAGAAAAGTATAATTTTAACGAAGTCAACAAAACGCAAATGTAGTCGAGATTTTTACCTATTTTTTAACTAAAAGGATGTTTACCTTTGACGTTCTGTGCGTAAACCACATTCTATGGTTGCTCATCGCTCACAAGGCTCACACGTCCCCCACTACTTGCGCAGACGCAAGCGCTTCATCTACATAATTACTCCAAGCTCATTGGTGACTATTAACCTCATGATAATTCATGAGTTCGGTGCGGTGTGTTTAATTAATACCGTATCATGTGGGCTGTCAGATAAAACATAATGAAACTTGATATTCCTTTTTATAAAAAAAAAAAGAATACTTTGGGTAAACATGTTCAACAGAGGTGAATGAAATTGTTGTAATAAAAACATGTCTACACAGTAGAGAGTCATCGTCACGGTGTTGTTTAGGTGTTTTGTATAAGAAATTTGATGCCTAACAGCAGTAGTAGTACCGACTTTAAGACTTACTAATAGTATGAGAATATCCATTAAATATATATGGAAAAAACGTTGCTGTTAAAGACATTGAAAATAGTGCAAAATAGAGTGTAAGGTTTCATAATGATTTATACCTATGATAAGAAAATTATGGTAAATAAGTACTTCCTTTTCTGAATTATTTTAATACTACCATGGTTAATATTTTAATTTAAAAAATGGGACTGCTATTACTTATAAAATGCGTCGAAATAAGACTGTTTTCTAGAGAATTATTGAGCAAGCAAGATAAAGGTAAATTAGGCCGTATATGTATATCGGTTCGCTCAAGTCGACATTCATTGCAATGCATTCACATGATATGTGGTTCATCACAAAAAGCACAACGTTTATTTTGTGCATTATCATACTTGTTCTAGAGTGTTTGACGGCCACACAACTGTATCTTAAGACCCTGCTGTAGTATAAGCGTAGAATATCCTTTTGCAGAGTACACACCATAGTTGAGTTTCTACTAGTTAAGTATCTCTTTTGGCTTTTTAAAAATGTATACTCAATAAATAATACACGTATTATAAATAGGGTAGAATTTTGACTCTAAATAAATACCTACTAAAGAAATAACGTGAATATAAACGTGATTATAGCGTGATTATAAATATGTACCAACAAAATTTCGTGTACTAAATCCATGTCTTAGAATGTATCTATTGCACAAACTTTCAAAAAAAAATGTTCTACTTATTTGTATGTACTATCTACTGTATAGTAGTAGCACTTGCAGCAAGCAAATGAAATAGCTGCAAAAAAGTTACTATAAATAGCGTCACGCGTAAATAAATTTTAGTAGCACTTAATTTAAACTTTTTGTTTTGATTTACGAACCGAAGAACCATAGCTAATCGCAGTTGACATTTCAAATACGATTGTAACATCTTTTTCCTAACAATATTGATTACTAAAACATCTGAACAATCTGTACGAAAATTAAATGGTCTGTAATTTGATTGTTCCGTGGCAAATCTAATCGCTGCGAACAGTCGTTATTTTCCATGTCACCGATTGCGAGCCGATTGTGTAATATAAAGTGGAGCTTAAAGTCCCACTGTATAACCAACCTAAAATTAATTCTTCACAGGAAAGAGATGAAACGTGTATCAACACACGAAACTAAGAATTATTTACCATTAGTTAATAAACCAATGTGATTCTTATTTCCCACAGATAGAGTTCCAAGTTATAGTTCAAATCTCATAATTGTGTGTTATGGTATCACAGGTATGAGGGACCTTTGTTGAGTTTTCTGTTTTAATAAGAAACTCAAAGAATCTTTATACTTTAATAACAATATAAATTAGGTGCGAACGTTATTTTTTGTATGTTTATTAATAGTTTTGGGGTTGTTTATATAAAATTTTGTGAGGTCCTTGTAAAATTGTGCCGGCCATTAACTTAGGCTCTGGCAAAAAGTGTTTGCCGAAACTAATTAGGAAGGTTAAAGAACCTTTTCGCAAAGAAATGGCGACTAATAATACGTGTTGGCCGTATTTTATGAATGGGTACAAGCCATTAAAAGTAAATTAGATTATTTATGTCCTCTTCTCATCTCCTTTGTGATTTTTCCTTGCGTAATGGATTTTGGGGTACCGTACCTCAAAAGTAAATCCTGTTTTAGGATCGATTACTGTCTCTGTGAAGACTCTTTTTCTCAGGAACGCATGAAGATATTAATCTGAAATTCATATCAAATACTCAGTTCTACTGTATGGTGTGTACATGAAGCAACGTTTAATAGTATACATAAAGGAAAAAATTCGAAAACCTATTTATTTTAATAGATCTTTTTTCCTCAAGGACTTGTAAAGGTATCAAGTTTAAATTCATATCAAATACTTAGGCTTAATTGCCTTTAAGTTGTGAAAAAAAGAAACATTATTTTAGTCAACGCAAAAACGCAAAGGTACAGCCATTTAGACCGTGTACTTTGAAACTCGCAACTACTTGTAATCTGTAAGGGAATCGAAACCTGAAGATTATTTCCCGTTGACATAGACAATCTTGAAATTTGGTAAGTAATAATAGCTTACAGCACAGGTAACTTTGTTAAAAGAACTTTTGCAAGCCTAGTGTCAGTATTTCAGTCACACATATTATAAAACAAATGATATGTGTTACTATTAAAAACAGGATTACTGAAACGATAAAGAGACCGTTGTCTTATATTTATGCTCCTCCAGCTTCCCATATATTTTTTATTTTGTTTTATTTTTATTTCTCACTTCATGCACTTTTGTACATCGGCGGACTTAATGCCCAAGGCATTCTCTTCCAGCCAACCTTTGGGGGGTGTAGAGATATAGTATGGTAGTTGCATCGAGGTTAGAGCTGTACAGAGCAATATGCAACTGATATAAAAATAAACTAATATAACATAAGTTAACATATACATATATAGGTATATCTATCTATCGTATCTATATATATTACTCGTTACGTTATGGATTTCATTTAGCAATAAAAATACCATAACTTTTACTTTTGTGTACCTTCAGGTTTGTACCTCTGTGCGCGAGTCTGACTCGCACTAGGCCGGTGTTTTTTTTTTCTTAGAAAACATTATTTTGAATGTTATGGTTTTAGTATTTCATATACATTAAATTAGAGACTAAAATAAATCATGTTTGAAATCGTCTTATTTTTACCTAGATTTTATTTGATTCTTTGCATGTCACTTTTTTTTTAAGTTTGCTAAATGTGCTTAAAAGTTTTAATATATATTTTAGTAAAAAAATTGGAAACGTTTAAGATTTTCAATAGTGTAGTCGTTAACTGTCATGTTAGGTAAGAGCTTAATTTATAGAATTCCAAACAAATACAAGAAATGTCCTCTTTGCGACTAGTTCTGTGCACTGTAAATATAACTCTGTAATAAAACAGAGCTTAAACCAAAATTAGTAGTCAAAAAAGTAAATGATCAATTTTAAAGTTTAAATTTAAAAATTACAATAGTCTGAAGCCCTAATTTATTTATAATAGATAATTTACATTTATAAGACACTTTGATGATAGTTAATGCTTTAGTATCAAATAACACACCTGTGTATAGATAAAGCCAGTGTAAATACAGTGAGATAATATTACATGCAAACTTTTAAACCAATATTGCTGATTTTGAATATAATTTTCTTCGTATCGTTGAACACTGTGGGTGGGTAAGGACCACCATAGAGTTAGCCGAATGTTTTGCATAACGTTGACGACTAAAACATTACCATATTAAAATGCACTTACTCAGTTTCAATGCATAAAATCGCCAAAGGAGTTTTGAAAGTTAGTGGTTGACCTAAATAAAGTCTGACTCTTACATGTTATAGTACATAGAAGGGCTAGTATCAGTAAAATTGGTCCTCAAAAGGTGGGCTCAGAGTATTGGTGCCTTTGTCGGCATACAAAACGGCACAGGTTGTAATTTGATAAAGTCGGACCGCCTACAACACGGACCTTTCTTTGAGGGTTGCCCACGCAACCTTCGATCTAGTTGGAAGTAAAAAACACCTTCGATGGATATGGTATTTTCGGACAGATAAATGTTTGTATTTTAGTTTTCCGACAACGTAAGCTATTTAAGATGCTGGAATGCAATCTTTACAAAACAAAAAAGGCTTTCTTTTCAAAGGAAGCAATAAATGAAAACAAAAATTCACCGAGACCGGTCCTGATAGGATTCCGTAATATGAAATAGTCATGGAGGAACACAAGAGTAAAAAGAGGAACAAAGTTGAGGATTCTATTGATTGTTTATAATAAAGAATGATTTTTTTGCATTCAGTAATTTTTGTCTGTACTTAACTACTGTTTTCTTATAATTATAAATAAATAAATACTTTGGACACATTAAACACAACGCCGTCTAGTCCCAAACTAAGCAGAGCTTGTTTTATGATTACTAGACAACTAATATTAATACATAAACATACTCGTACTTTATGTATTAATATTAGTTGTCCACTGCAGAACATAGGCCTCTCCTTGAGCAGTGGACTGTTAAAGGCTGTTGATGATTAAGATGGAGATGATGAAACATACTTTTTTGTAAATACATATATTGCAGATCAAACAATCATTTTTCCTATGTATAATATGTATGTATTTACAAAAAAAAGTATGTTTATGTATTTATATCAGTTGTCTAGTTCCCCTAATACAAGCTCTGCTTAGTTTGGGACTGGTTTACGTTGTGTATAAGATGTCCGAAATATTTATTTATTTATTTGGCCCTACCCGGGAAACGAACCCGTGATCTCCAAAGCACAGCAGTCGCATACGCTACCAATGAGCCTCCAAGGTAGTCAATATTGAGATCTATTGATGTAAGTCACACCACCGATACCTAAACACATATACCGGTCGGACTTTACAATACCATGTTAAAACAAATTCACGCAAAAATATGAACAGGCTACACCTGCTCGACACACCTGTGCTCAATATTTCGTAACTCATTGTTTTATTTAAAAAAAAGCTTAACGTTCTTGGATCAAAATTATATAGGTTTAATTAAATCGACATTAATCTAGGAATATTTTGAGATAGAGTCGCGTTTGACGTTGTAGCTCTGTCATTATGTTGTTACCTTAAGTTTTTGGAAAGACGAGACGAGAATTTGTCCGGAATTTTACCTTTGTGGTTACGATGTTATGATAAGAATATGGTGTGCAGGCTTTTTGGTGTAATTTGATAGTGGAATTCCTGTAGGTCGGTCAAGTGCGCTATAGATAGATATCATTTTTAATTATTTTGTAAGAAAGCATTATTTATCCAACAGGGGTTCTTGAACGAAACAATAACTTTAATAATATTTTATTACTTACGAACATGATTTTATTCAATCAAATCAAATCATTTTTCTTTCAAATAAACCAAAACGACGGCACTCTTGAAACGTCAAGTAGTCAGTCAGTCTACCATTATTCAACTCGTTTTGGTATTTTATATCTATAAAAATTGATAAAATTGGAGTAACAAAAATTGAACAGTTTTTTACTACATGCATATCAAAGTTTATACGGTACTAACATCAAAGAGGCAACTTTTAAAATTTTTGTCTGTCTGTATGTCTGTCTATCTGTCCACCAGTCTGTCTGTTTGTTCCGGCTATCCTCTGGAACGGCTGGACATATTTTGATTGGGCTTTCACTGGCAGAAAAATTATGACACAGGGAGTAACTTAGGCTATTTTTTTTGACCAGCTACGATCCGCGGCGTTACTTGCGATTTACAACAACAACCTAACAAAAACACCACATTATATCAACAAATAAATAATTAACTTTTATTCAGTTATTTCTGATTTTATTCTCATATATAACTTAAGAAATAGTTTAAGTATCTGTAGTTTTTAAAAATCATTCAAAATTAAAAACTACCTATTGTATTGAATTGAATTGAGAATAAAATCTTTACCTCTGCCCTCTAATCAAATTGCAAACGTTTCTCGTTTTCTATTCTATTCTATTCTATTCCATTCCATTCCATTCCATTCCATTCCATTCCATTCCATTCCATTCCATTCCATTCCATTCCATTCCATTCCATTCCATTCCATTCCATTCCATTCCATTCCATTCCATTCCATTCCATTCCATTCCATTCCATTCCATTCCATTCCATTCCATTCCATTCCATTCCATACCATTCCATTCCATTCCATTCCATTCCATTCCATTCCATTCCATTCCATTCCATTCCATTCCATTCCATTCCATTCCATTCCATTCCATTCCATTCCATTCCATTCCATTCCATTCCATTCCATTCCATTCCATTCCATTCCATTCCATTCCATTCCATTCCATTCCATTCCATTCCATTCCATTCCATTCCATTCCATTCCATTCCATTCCATTCCATTCCATTCCATTCCATTCCATTCCATTCCATTCCATTCCATTCCATTCCATTCCATTCCATTCCATTCCATTCCATTCCATTCCATTCCATTCCATTCCATTCCATTCCATTCCATTCCATTCCATTCCATTCCATTCCATTCCATTCTATTCCATTCTATTCTATTCTATTCTATTCTATTCTATTCTATTCTATTCTATTCTATTCTATTCTCTATTTTATTTCTCAATTATTTTGTTTCATGAGCTAATGTCACTCAGTCATATGATTAAAACAAAATATTAGCCTCTATAGGACTATTCGCAACTTCAAGCTGAAGCAACAAAGTAGTTACAGAAAATAAAATACACTAGAAATCACATCACACACCTTATATATTATATTCTAACAGTAAAAGCCACTTAATAGCTTATGAAATATTTTTAATATGAACCACAATATTGTCATTGACACAGACAGAATGTTTTGTCAAACAAATCCCGCCTTTGTAAGAACCAGTTATTAGCTTTATAAAGGGGTATTAATATTTGAATAATTTATTATCACAATAATTCTGTTCTGAATCCGGCCCATTTTTGTCATAGAACATTGTACTATACACACATATGTATTGAAATTTGTGGGTCTAGAGAAATGTTCTTACTTTTGCATAACAATAAACGGTTCAATAAAAGTCTATTTACGTTTAATCTATATGCGTTATTGTGTTTTGATATTTTTGTATGAGCTTTAAAAATGAGATCAAGAGATATTGTTAAGCTACAAATAACTTACAAGCTTAAAAGTTCATAAAGAGCTGTGTGATTTATGTTTTTATTTAATTCTTCGTAAACTAGGGCAAGAAGATATTTTATATTACATAAGAGACAGATAGTTTTAACAACCCAGTGTTCCACTGCTGGGAACGGATCTCTAGAGAGGGTTAAAGCCAAACTACCCACACTCCTCTGAATCACAGAAATGTTCATAACATATAATGCCACAAACGGTCACCCATCTAGGTGCTGACCGCGCCATCGTTGCTTACTCTCTGTTATTGTTTCCAATCGCCACTAGGCTATGAGCGTTTCCTCGATAGGCTTCTGTTAAAATAATGTTTTTTTTTGTTATAACACTGGAACAAATAATACACATGGGAGATTATTATTAACCCACAAATGGTACTGGTAACACTGATTTTAAAGCGGCCTTAATACTTATTTCCCGTTACTTCAAAAGGAAAGTTTTTATTGAATAACATTTTACTACCAATACCTACAATACAAAACTACTGCTTTCAAATAATACTAAACTTAATTGTTATTGTCAACTTCACGGCAAATATGCTTGCGGTCACTTATGGCATATTGCGGTGCAGACCACTAACGGACATCTACCAGCTGTTGGGTATGATACATGCATGTAGTTTGTAGCGAAGTTACAAATTCCAACGGTATAATATGTAAAGTTATCAAAACAACCATGAAAATTCAGATATTATTTTAGCTTATTTAACTAGCCTTCTAGCATTTGTGCTGTAATTTATGTAACATAGATAATTAAGAGCTTTAAAACCTATCGTGTTCATATTTCAATGATGTTGGAATACTAGAACACCAGTTTTCTGATAAAATCAGCTCAAGTTTTTTGTCATTAACAGGAGACCAAAACAAGAAAAAAGAAACAAATTAATCTATCAGCTCAAGGCGCGCCTTATCTGAGTGTGTTTCTCATACAAACACTAAACTGTTCGTAATCGTTAAGAAAACAAAGCTGGGAATGCAACCTTTGCTTAAAAAAAGAAGTCTTGGGAATCAAATACCCATTAACAAATCAGTCAACACAGGTAAAAGGAACTTATTGGAACCATCCCAAAATTAGACCCATTATTTTAATAATAGAGTAAACAAATTAACTGAATTTATTTTGGCCCTATTTCGTTAAAATGGCAATTAAGTATGACAAGGCTTATTTTTCATTGAAATTTGAATCTCTTGAAATATTTTATTTTATCTTATAACTTTTGTATGTTAAATGCAAAAAAAAATATTCAAAACTGGTATTTTATTTTTTATGTAAAAGCTGTCAAAATGCCTGGCTGATAGAAAGCACGAGTACCCAGAGAGAGTAAGAGTGGTGGTTACCATATTAATTGTGAATATGATCAATGCAGAATAATGACCCACACTATGGAGGCCAATGATTTTTCAAGCTCTGCTCCTCTACTTGGTGGTAGTTAGTTCCAAATCATGTCTGCTCTCGCAGCTACCCCATCGTGTGGAATATCATTAGATAGGCCTTAAAAAACATTAAGAGGTTTCTAAGATATTTCTTTATTTAGGTATCTGTTTGCGAGTTATTCTACTTTAAAGGGCAATTTTTTTTAAAACAGGGCCCCCCCCCCTTCTCAAAGCTAAACGGCTGGTTCAAGAAATCTGGAAAAATTCATGATGGTAGTCAAAACTTCATACAAAATTGAATGAATAAATAAACATAACTATCTATTGGATACGATTTTAAATCCACGTACCATTATGGGTGACTGAGGAACCCTTTTCTATGCGTACCCTGACAAGCACTTGGCCGATTTTTGTATTTATCGTCTTCCAAGATAACTCTAATTTGCCTAATGAAACGCATAAGAGTAGAATCAAAAAGTGGGGGCCACCATACTCAATGCGAATACAGGCAGTATGGCGACTTAGTGAGAAGCATTTACGTCCCGCTTAAATCACATAAATTAAATGTCACTTCTTGGATTAATGCCACAATTATGTACTACTTTTGTCTCATTAAGCGCTATCCACGAAACACAATGACTAAGCCAATGAATTTTGTCACAGCTAAAACAAAAAGACAGTAAGAGAGACAGGAGGATTACTCTCCCTTGGTCTTTCCATAATCTTTCTCTGACAGCCTTCAGTCAAGGTGAACCGTCTTCACACAGGATTACCTACGTCATTGATGTGGAAAGTGATATAAAGCTTTAGATCTCGCTTTAATTACCTGCGCTTTTTATGGTTTATTATGGTCTTAATTGTTTGGCGAAACGATTGGAATGTCTAGATTATATTACGGCTAAGAAAATTAATTCAAACCGATGATGATAAAATCAGTGGATACTTGTGAAAAAGTTCGGATTAATTCTCGAAAACAATTTAAGGTGGGCTTGTTATCAATAAGTGTTAAAGTAGAAAGAAAAGACAGGCCTCGAACTCGATACGACTCGACGGACAGATCGTGGCTTCGAATCCAGGGGATCCTTCAGGACAAATTTTTCTATGATGTACCGACGCAATCATCTGTGTCTGCAATTTTGCATGTAATTATTTATAATAATGCGTAAAATTAAAAATAAATAAGTACCTATGTATATCAATAGTCTGGTTACCAAAGTTTAAGGTTTTGCTTAGTTGGAAATTAGACGGCCATGAATGATTTGTATTAGTATTATATATTATTATCATTAGATATCTCTAAAAATCACCTCACAATAACCTATATCGTCTACAAGTCTTAATGAATACATTATATTTGACGCACAGAATCTAAATCAAAATAATCTCTTTGCAATTCACTCATAACTCGTCCGCTGCAAAATATGAGGTGTAAATATGAACGCCTTATTTAGTAATGTCGGAAACAAACTAGTTGCCGGTAGCCTGAGAAACTCCTAGTTGCGCGCCACCAGCAATCTAAATCATAAAGATTCATTCTGAACATTGCAGCAATCTGATGAACGAGTGTGGTTCAAACTGACTACTGCGGGGTTAACATATCGTTGTATCGTACTTAACGGATCCTCTAAGATTGCAGATCTTCTCTCTCTCACTTTCTGCAGTAGTTAAAGTGAGACATACAACAACATGATTAGTTGAACGATACTTGATAGGCTCGCGGCATCCGATTCTCAACTGCATAAAAACCAGGCGACGTCCACGCTACACGCACGCAGTCAGCTTTGATTACACAACATAACACACACACACGCCTCTGCTGTGGGATTAACGTCAGACAACCCGTTTCCTGTTACCTGCAATAGCAAAAAGTAAACGTCGCTTAATAATTTATATTTTATTTTATATTTAAAAATCAAAACATCGCATTTGTTAATTATATAATTTTGTGGGATAATTTTGTAATGTAGAAATCGTAGATTATTAAGTGAAATTTCAGCATAGACAAAATTGATATGCTATAAGCTTTTGAAGTCTCTGTTCTAAATCCAAAAGTATTTCTAACAAAACTGAACAATCTAAGCAATCTAAGAGTTTAAAACAAACAATTAGTTTGGTTTATTAAAAAGGCCAAAAAAAGTGAAGCAATCAAATCGTTGCAGCTACTGTGCGGCAAAAAACTTTGGGAAGTGCGCGGTCGATGTAACGGTGAGGGCGGCAGCGATGGTTCGTAATAAGGTAGCCGATGAAAACTTGGCAGATTTTTTCATGGAATCAAAACGACTTTCACTATTTAGAAATAAAGGCAAAAATGAACAACATTGTTCAGTTCTCTATGTTAGCATCATTCATTTTAATTTAGTCTAATAGACATTTACTTACCCAAAAATAATATCAAATTTCTTAATCAACTAATCAGTAATAATTAATAGCCGAGCGTAAAAGTTTCTAAAGGCAAGATTCTATCTATCATACATGTCAACTAAAATTCTTAATCATGACCGAAAACCATGCATCAGCTTTGAACGCGTTACTAATTGCAAGCAAGGTGACACAATTTTCTAAAAGAAGTTTGTAGGAGCGCGATGGACTATGGGTTTTCATAAATAACGCATAAGAAAGATTTGAACAATAAATAGTACAAATTCGTTTCGCCCAAACCAGCTGCGCTAAGAAGCGCGTTGAATCGCGCAATTTGATACGCGCCTCCATCAACTTAGCCTTCGTCAAAAGGTAGGCTAATAAAGTTTAGCAGATGTGATCTTCCAAACGAGACACTAACAAATGACAGTTATAAAGACCGATACCAGAAATAATCAGAAATGATACCGTATGGAAATAGAATATTACTTAATTTTTCTGTTTGTATAATAATACGCTATAATGCTAAATATGGATATTTGTAATGGAAACTTACAAAATAGTAGTACATTATGTAATTGTAGAGCTACTGTTAAATATATTGAAGAATGGAATCTTAATTACTGTCAACAGCAGCAGCAAGAATGGAATTTCGTGTCACATTTTTAAAAAACCATCCAAGAGTCCAGTTTATTCAAGTTATCGCTACACGATCGATATCGGAGATGTACCAAAAAGTGAAACTCTCTCGATAAAGAGCATGCCGCGAATACTTTATTCCCTACAACATTCTGATGCAGACAAAGAAACAGACCTGCATCATTATAGCCTATTGTAACGAATTTAAAATTTTCCAAATGCGAATTCGTCAAACGTAAAACAATTCGATACGCGTTTGAATTTGTTGTTTGGGCCGGTTTCAATTCAATTCCTTCGACGTCGTCCGAACCGCTCGCGTGAATTGGGTCGCGTAAACGGGTCCGCCCTTTTGGGACCAAAACGTTATTTTTTTCACACAGATTGCGCGTTCTTTGATCTCCAGAATGTGTGCGTTAAGCATTTCCTTCGCTTTGTGCTAGCGCTGTGTGTGTCTTGTACAGAATACGCCTTTCAACAACGGCACCCAGCGGGATGTTAAAATCAAGGAACAACAAATCGCAATGATTGCCCTTTTTGTTTTCTTTTGCACAGGAAGGGTCAAATTTAAATTTAATAATAGTAAATCATAGACCATTTTTTTAAAAAACATAAAATTACACTCACTGAACTTACTTGAATAATTATACGTGATATTTACTCCTAACAACAAAATGTAAGGCATTCAGTGCTTTTACGGTATAGCTGAAGAAAAAAGTTTGTACCCCTTTTAAAAAAAATATGCGGACGGAGGAGTATGAAACTTGACACAGTTTAAGGCACAGATCATAGAAATAGGTGTTTTTATGATCTGTGGTTTAAGGATATGTGAAGGAGAAGTGCACAAAGCTAAAAAAATAAAAAAATGAAAATGAATTTTGGTCGACTACTGAGTGAAGACTAGATCTAATAATCGTGCCATCAAATCTGAATTACAAAATAGGTTTGTCCCTGTGATTTCACTGGTGATTACGACAGCATATTTTATTGCAGTCTCTGGGACAACGATTAATGTTTATAGGTATATTGGATAAAAATGTAACCATGATCAGTTTCAGACCGTAATTTCTTACATACACTGAAATCCATACACGAAGAAATCAAAACGTTTACCGTGATTAAATACTACTCAAAAGATTTAACCCGCGTTTAGTAAGTTAATAGAATTAGCGATAATACTGTGAATAGATCATTGCATAAGTCTAAAAGCAATACTTTTTTTCTGAATGAAAAAAGCTGTTGTACTATTGAGAGCTAGAAATACAAGGGTTCGGTAACTCAACCAATGTATACCGAACGAATACTGTAGTTACAGAGAATCTAATGTTAGGCGTACTTACCTTATCAGGAGTGAGAAGTGTGTCAACAACTCGGAAACTCATTCTTGACACAGTTCAGTGTTATGAACATTACTTCATCCATACCGGGGGGAGTTTAGCACCTCGTAAACTGTAGGATCCATTACGCGGAGGCGCTCGAGATTATTCTCGTCTTACTTTATGAGCTGGCGTTGAACATGGCCCAATATATTTCAATGGTTCTTCTTTTATTATACGAGTTTTGCAAGTGAATTGTGTATTTGAAATATTTAGTTTGTCACGTTCTTGCAAAGTGCAGATTGACCGACCGTTCATTTTATGTACGACGGTCCCCACTTCTACCTAACATAATAGAATGTGAAATAATACCATGCCTAGAATCTCCCTAAGATTTTCTTGTTCTGCGACAAATCAGGTCGATACCTGTAACATAATTATTATTAGGTAAGATACAATACGTTAACCTAGACAAGTAAACGATACTTACAAATTTATTAGGCACTTGTTGAATATTATACTTGTCTCACATTAAAATAATATTGATATTATTATTACACAAACTTTAAAGCACTTTAAAATGCCTAAACGTAGCCGCTTACTAGGTAGTTTTAGCCTTAGGATCTAAGGAGAATATAAATTTATATACAATTCATTCTAATGAAAAATTATATTTTTATTACTTACTTTAATGAAGAAATATTAGCCATAACATTTTAACAGCAAATAACTGAGAATAAATGTGTCAAATTTTCTAGATACGTTATGATCATAAACAACAACAAAATATCATACTTCACAATTATAAAGTGAGATATGATCATAAAAAACTTATATGGTTGGGTCACACGTACTTCGGTGGGGTCCAAAGAAAGCGCGCACTATTTTATTATAGGTAGTGAATGGTCGTTGAGCGACCAAAATATGTACCTTTGTTCGCTCTAAGGTTCTGCCTTTTTGTCCAAGTGACGCTACACCGTCACTAATTTGGATTAGATTAAAAAAACATAAAATGACGTTATAGTACAATTTAAGCTTAGTAGTTACCGACGGCACATTCTGAGCTCGCTAATATCTTGTCTCCATGGGGTTGTCAACTTGTAGAGATGTGACAAAAGATGCACCGTTACAAATGTCAAAAGTTAATAAATTAATGGCGACACCTTTTATTTGTATCTTTTGTCTTCAACAAAGTTGCTTTGTCTATTTAGAACATAATAATGGAAGTGTTTAACGTCAATGCTTTTGTTACTAAAAAAATAAGTATCTGAGTGATGAATAGATCGCGTGGCGCGCACGACAAGACATTGAACCATGATTTTCTTCGCACATTAGTTAAATAGTAGAACAGAAAGATTTTGGAACGTGGAGATATTTTACTAAATACAAAAGACACAAATAATGCTTGTTCACGCTAGGATACCTAATGAATTACCGCTTAAATAACAACAAAGTCAAAAGTTTTGGACGGAATTAGAATTTGAAACTTAGTGACGTTAGCTATCTTAATTTTTAGTTTACTTAATAGCTTCATAACGATTTTTTTTATTAAAACATATCAAATATTTCGGTACTAATGAAAATGTAGCTACAAAGTTTACCAATCATCTGTATCAAACTAATGGCAAATACCACTCCAATTACTCGATTGATGGCAAGTACCAACAAATATGGAGATTACTTGATAATTTTGATTGGTATCGACTAGATATAGGTAAATTAAACTAACCGGTATAATACTAAGTTATTATGTAAATATGAGATGCGGCGAAAGATCTTAGTTATAATGAAACTGGTCTGAGAGAGGAAATGCGTGCAGTAAATGATAAAGATTTACATACTGACGCGATGGCGACTGCAATCTGGATTACACACTCAATATTTAATTTTGTGAAATAATAGTTGTATTCAATTTTATACCTTCTGGATACTTAGAATTATGTTTTAAAATTTGGAATGCGTGTAATGACCAAAATCAAGAAGTGGAAATTAGTTATAGCTTCCTATGATTTCTTAGTTATTAAAACTAAATAAAGGATGAACTGATTAAACTGTTATATCAATTACTTTTAACCTACTTTAAGTAATTAAAATACTACATAATAAAAAGCAGATACAAAATGATTAATTATTAATATTAATAAACACCTACATATTCATAATGTTGCCAATTACTTTTAACTTTACCATTACTATCTGTCAAGCATAGATTGTTTTGGTTTATCAGATTTGAAAAAAGTCAAGTCTAAGAGATCGTTCGAAACGTAAAATATCATTGTCGAAATACTTTTTACATTAAAGTCTATATTCTAAATTTAATACTGACTGGTGGTGACTGAACTATTATATATAAAACAGAATACCCTGATGACTAATTATGTTTCAATAAAATATTTAGGTGAGTTCGAAGAACATAATGATAAATAACAACAATCATAAAAGTTCAAAAACAAATTTTAATGAAATGAAGATTAACAATCAAAAATCTATTAATGATTAATCAAGGATTTCGATCTACAGTTTAGACCCATTTGAATTCTTAATATATTTAAATCATGGGAATGTATGGGCATACTCGGAATCTCTACTAAATTATGTCTCCATATAGACACCACAACTTTAAATTATATTCCGACTTAGAAGCATAAAATTCCGTCACTAATCGGGAACCAATAAATTTCATATGCAAATTTCGCGCTTTTTGAAATCACCGTTCTCAGAATAATTTCTTGAAGAAAAAAACTAAGCGATCGAGACAATCGTTTTAGTCATGCAGAGAATTCAACACGATATAACTCCAAATACTAACATGAAATAGATTGTCTAGGTATTTATTTTCTCATGTGTCACACACATTTTTGTATAAAAATGTAGATAAATTTTAAACAAGATGAATGGGACACCAAAGCAAAAGATAAAACTCAAAAGCATGCAAAATCTGCCCAAGGATTCTTTGGAACGTGTTAATGAGTTTCTGGACAAAGGATAAAGACAGGCCTAATACTTCCTGCAACGATAATATTTTAACACGTCTCGTTAAACTGCAGATTAGATGGGTGAACGGATAAAGAAAGTCTACACAACCTTTTGCAATGCATTAACAACGCCTACAACAATAGAAGTAAACAAAGAAAAATATGTCTTAAGAACTTTTTTAATTTCTTATTTTTTATCTGTATAATCAGGTACATAGTTTTTTTTGCGTTGCAGCTTTGTACTATACTTACTTTCACTTTGAAGTGATAAATAAAAATATTTTTTTTTTTGGATATCTGATAGATAACGCCATCTAGTCCCAAACTAAGCAAAGCTTGTAGTTAGGGTACTAGACAACTGATAAATACATATTAAACAAAGAAAACACCCAAATTCTGAAACCAATATATACAGATCATACCAACATTTGGTTCGATCCAGGAAACGAATCCGAGACCTCAAGCACAGCAATCGCATAAGCAACAACTATGCCACCGATGCAATAATTAATAGTACATATTAGTTAAAATACCCTAATTTATTTTGAAGATACAATTAAAGATCACTGAATACCTACGCTATTATCTTTTTCTATGCAAAAAAGGACTAATAATATATGACAACTTCACAACAGCTAAAATTTAAGAAAACAAGACATAAACAAAAAAATTCCGGTACCGGGAATCGAACCCGAGCCTCCTGGGTGAGAGCCAGGTATCCTAGCCACTAGACCATACCGGATCTGTTCAATAAATTTCAAACAAACATTCTCTCATAAACAGCGAATACGACTCCGAGTTCCGTAAACAAACGTTATTTTTATTGGCGACCACATTGAAGTTAAATTTAAACAACGTCTTTGACGATAGCGAGAACAACAGTGTAATATAAAGTAAAATTAGCGTTGTGTTCACTTCCATTACGTCTGGGATAAAGAGCTTAGTTATCATAATTATGAGTGGTTCGTTGTGCGAGGTGCAATGTCGGCCCACCCACCATGTTCTTATTACTATTGTATTCGAATTTTACCTAATGTATCACATGTCGAATGTATAGCAGTAGCCAGCTGTGTGACTTGATTGGTCGGGATGAATGAATTTGTTTTAATGTTTTTCATTTTCACTCATAATTGTTTAAGTGGTTGATGTTTCAGGAGGTCAAGTATGAACTCTCTTGATATCGTAACTATTGTAGGAAATGTTGAATGAACTTTGCTAATGTGTTAATATCAACAATGTTTACAATTCACTACTGGGCATAAACCTCTCCTTAGAAAGGTTAGGTTTGTGCCCAGTAGTGAATTGTTTAGTAGGTAGGTATAAGTTTTGTTTCATTTTTACTTCTCTTTGCAGTGATATTGACTAGCGTAGTTTGCTTCTTTAGTCACTTCTTACGACACTCATGGTATGAATAGAAGCGGCGAAACTTCGTATTTTCAATCCATCACAGCTTTTATTCCCAATAGTACCTATTTAGGTTCGGCTACTAGTTCAATATTAAGTCATAATTATCATCATCAACAACCCTTAACGTCCCACTGCTGGGCTCGAGTCTTCTCTCACGTCGACCGATCGCGGGTTGATGACTAATGATACATAATAATTAAATAATTTTCAACATTATAAAGTTAAAAATAGCTGTGGCATGTAAGGCAAGGCATGCTTTGTAAGTTATTTTGTCGGCTCATCACTTGTAAATAAAGTATGATTGTATTGTATTTAACATGTTCTTAGGTATATTGTGATAAAAACTTAATTTATTGTTTCACAAAATAATCATCACTTGAAAAGAGCAGAGGACGTCAATAGGTGGATTTCAAAAGGGAGACGTTAAGAAAAAATTTACACTATTTTTGTCAATAGACTTACAGTGCCATCTATTGACATATATTAGAACTACACTCGACACAAATCATAATATTATGATCTCGAAGTGATTTCTATTTTTCGGATTATCTTACGACAAAGAAAGAAAAGATTTGTTATCGTTATCAATGTATTACAATAATTTTTTACACATCTCACACATTTTATACAAAATAACAAAACATGTGAGCTTATTATTAAATATACTCATTAATTATTATTATTTTATTATTTACACGCTGTGGAAGATTTAGAGCTTCTGTTGTCAGAATATAGGCAGACAAGTTAATGACAAACCCCCTGTTAAATAAAACAGAAGAAATTGAAAATACCCAAGACAATACAGGGTAGTATCAACAGATATTATGTATTAGTTAAACATAGAAAATAAGTTGTATTGTATACATACAACGGTTAATAATTCGGACCCTACATAATTCAAAGCATAAACACCTTCTCACTCTCGAGATGCCTCCATTATCAATATTAAATTATTTACACAAAATACTAAAGCTTCTACTTGCGAAGGATAATAAAAAACATTTTTTGGTCATCTTACACACGACGCCATCTAGTCCCAAACTAAATATTACTTACATTATGAGTACTAGACAACTGATATAAATATAAACACGTACTTTGTTTGTAAATAAATACATATTATAAATACATAGAAAACACCCAAACTCCAAAAAATATATTTGTGGATCACATAAACATTTGGTCCGACCCGGGAATCGAACCCGAGACCTCACCGAAGACTGAGGCAATTTACGTCAGTATACATACATTTATTTCGAAATTTCTAAATACGTACATATTATTTAAATAAATGAAATAGACAACAATTTATTATTCGTCCTTTGTGAGAATCGAAGCTAACTACCTAGCTACCTGATACTAATGGCTATTAGGATCAATAAGCACTAAACAAACACTCTCAGACTAAGTTACGTCAGTACCACCCTCTTACAAGAGAGAAGGTGATACCTGAAAATCAAAAGTGTAAATTGTTAGCGAGTAAACTGGAAGCACAAGCGGTTTTTTTTCCAATTTCAGACAAAGGATGGTTCTTTAAAATCTCTTTTGAGTTACTTCCACCCACTTACTACAATCATAAACTGCATAATCCTTTCCATTCACAAATTCATGTTTATTATTATTTAATCTCCTCTGTGATTTGTAAAATTAGTCTATTCATAAGAGCTTCCATGAGAGATCTGCAGAAGGGCTTATTAAATTTTATTAGTTCTAATGTATTACTCATAGCAATAAACAAACATGTGTCGGTACTTAAGAAACCAGACGGTGTCAATCAATTGAAGCTCACTAACATTAAGCATATGTTATAAGCGTGAATAACCAGATTATAAAGTAGCTACTACTACAGATGAGAGCTTTGGGTGAAACTTTGGAATGTTTTTTTCGAGTTTTGAAACTAGCATAGACGTATCCCTGCTAATATTATAAATGCGAAAGTAACTCTGTCTGTCTGTCTGTTACGTTTTCACGCCTAAACCGCTGAAACGATTTTGATGAATTTTGGTTTAGAGATAGATGGCACCTTGGGAAAAGACATAGGCCACTTTTTACCGCGATAACCCACATACACGCGGGCGGAGCCGCTTGCAAAAGCTAGTACTAATATAATAAAAAATGTTACAATTAGATATTAAATTAAAAAAATATGTGTTGTGCAATAAGAAGAGATCGTAAAGCATTGGCTAGCTAACATGATACTAAGAAGGGTTTATAGAATTGTAGTAAATGTATTTTTTTTTTTTGAATTACTGACTATTGCATGAGGCTCCGACTGCATGTATGATGGTTATTGCGGTAAATAATAACCTATATCCTTCCTCAAGTATCAAAGAATCTCCATACCAATTTTCATTGAATTCAGTGCAGCAGTTTAACAATGAAAGCGTAACAGATAGACAGACAGACATATAGACAGAGATACTTTCAATATTATCATAAATATTGTATAGTATGTCGGTTGTCGCAATAAAAAGTAGGCTATGTCCGTACTCAGACTCTAGAATATCTGTGTAAAAAATTTCACATAAATCACTTTAGTAGTTTTAGCGTAAATGCGCGACAGACTTACTTTCGCATTAAAACATTTATAAGGTTCTTTTTGACAAGAAGCTCTAGTGCTCCTTCGAGCGAATAATAAGTGACTTGAAAACAATAGTAATATCGACAATACTAGGTGACCCTTAATATTACGACCTATTTATCAAAATCGAATTAGTAGGTGACATGAAAGCTCAAAACATATGGCGTATTAGAACGAGCCTCGTATTCTCAAACGAGACGTATCATTATTTCGAAATTGAGTGTTAAGTAAATTATATAAATTTACGCCGTGTTGGAAACACATGTCGCTTGATTTGCCTTTTCGGGGGTGTAAATTTTGGATAATGACGTTCAAATTGCCAGTGACTTCTGGGAAAATAAGTATTTCTTGATTACTTTCAGATAAAAAGGCTTTTATAAGCGCATAATTTGAATGAAAAATATGCTTCTATGATCACTAGACACATATGGGTCACCTTGCTGCATTGCCCTCCCCTTACGATAAGGATGATGACCCCTACTCCTGGATTCTACTTATGCTTTCCATTAGGCAGAGTTGAATCACTTTGGTTGGTTTAAAAATAAAAATAAAATAACTGCGTTTTAATTAAGCTTCTAAAACTAAAAACTAAATAAAAGTAAAATTAAAAAACTAGTTAAGCCATTCCTAAAAATGAAACGGTTAGGGCCTGGTATTATTTGATTTTGATTTTTGCAATCCTTACTAATATTATAAATGCGGAAGTAATTCTGTCGGTTATTTGTGCTTTCACTACTGAATTGCTTTAAATAAAATTTTGTACACAGAAAGTTTAGAGCTAATATAAGGAAATATACTACTTTTTACTGCGATAACCACCATATACGCGGGCGGAGCCATGGGAAAAAGCCAATAGAAATATATAATATACTTTCTATATTTTAGTCCGTATACTAACAATCACCAGAATAAAATAAGAAAAAGAATATGACAAGAATTATTTGAAATCCATTCCTTCATGTACGAAGGTTTATTCAATTTCAAATCGATCTTCAAACTTTCCAAGAACCTTAAACCTATTCTTATATGATTTCTTACTAGAACAATATAAGGAAACATTTAACTTATTTGTTTCTTCCAACAAATGTCGTAAACTTTATCCTCGATATCCATATAGAAAACTTCAAAACAATAAACTAGCCAATATAAACATCGACATTTCTACAGTTGTTTTGTCTTTATAATAAAATAATCTGACCATTCTGTGTTAAAAACTTAAACATTTAATTACTGGACCTCACAGCATTATATACTTATTCGCGTTGAGATATCCACGTTAATAAATCAAGAGGATATCGTGTAATGGACACCGCCGACGTTGCCGAAGAGACATAAATTTGTTTTTGTTCTCTTTTTAGTAAATCATTTCGTGGAGGGTAGGCGAGTTGAATAATTACGTGTAAGTAATATTGTCTTAGAATGTTATTCTTAGCGTTTATTATTCCTAAGCATATTTGGCGTCGGCTACTGGTTTATCCGGTTTTACGTGAATATCGTTATTGCCATGACACTGACATCAGACCTCCGAAACTCTGAGGGTGACCTGAATTCGAAATTTGAACTAGTTGTTTGTATACTTGAGGTCACATACTTCTCAAAAACAATTGTTTAGAAAATTCAAAATAAAGCGTATAAACTCTTATTATGCAATAACAAATGATCACGGTTGTCATAATATTAGTTATACTATGTGAGGATATAAGCCACAACCATCAGTCAGGCTAATCAGCCTGGTTTAGTAATGACTAAAGTAAAATATTTATCTAAAGTAATTATGGTTATAATGTACTCATACGTTTCTCAGTAAGGTAAATAATCCACTGAAAAATACCTGATATATTGCGTTGAATAGAAATGAAATAATAATTTAAATTAAAATATTATAAGTACTAGTTCAATTAAGTATGTTTTTATTTTAGATTTGAAATTTCGCTGCTAATATAAGACTCTACTTAGAAATTAGGTTTCAACTTACTATAGCACGCTAGCTAGATTGGTTAGTTTAAGGTTTGTTCCAAGTTTTCTTCTCTTTGGAGTGATATTGTCATACAAAAGTTTTCACAGATAGAACAAACAGATCAATGTAAATAGAGACAGTCCATATATATTCACACAACAACACAGATACAATCAATGTAGACATAATCACGAAATAGTTATCACTAATCAACAGAACAGTCATCAATTTTATTTTAGGTAACTTTTATTAAGGTTACTAAAAGCGAATAAAGATCAGTCAGGGTACCACAAACAAGTTCATTCAACACTCTGGCATACCATATTCGTATATGTACTTGAAGTAAACTTGTACAATTAAAATTTTTATTAATAAATACTTACAGTATCAAGCACGTATTGAGAAACAAGTTTAATAAAATACTTAAAAGTGAATTACTATTTAAAAATTTCAAGGTCATAAGAACTTTTGGAACGTATTCAAATCAAACTTAAACAAAGTTCGGTCAAGGTTCGGCTAGTCTTGTTTTAAGCACTAAAATTTAATCTGCCCTTGGAATCTAGTACAATGTACGTGAACCGAGCGATGGTTATCTGGAAAAAAAAATGTTTTATTGCGTGTAGGTGCTTTATTCAAGGATTGCTATAACTCAACATGTTATATCATTATGTTGACTTAAAGCATAGTTTTATTTTACAATTTTTTGGTCTTAACTAAACTAATGGTACATTTTAAGCCAAGAAATTTAGAAGTGGGGTTGAATTGTAATTGAAGGTTTGAAGGCTTACCTTAAGCTCGTTAGGCTATATACCTATGTAAATCTGTGTCAACTATATACTATATCGAGTATTTTTTTGTGTTTTAAATATAATATAAGTAGAAGGTGAATATGGTGAAGGTGATTACATATTTACGAAAAACAGAACTTTTTCAGATCGGTTATAATATTTCTTAGAAGATATAAACGTGTTGGGAGTAAATGAATCACAATAATCACCATTTCTACAAAGACTGTTAACTGGGTCGGTGGCACAGTGGCAGTGTATGCGACAACTGTTCTCAATGTCTCCGGTTTAATCCTGTGTAATATTTTTTGTATTTACAAAAAAATAGTATAAAATCTATCAGCCAATCTAGCTTTCCTACTACATTTAACAGAAGTCGAACGAAATTCACAATAAAAGAAACGTACCATATAAATGAAATTAATTAGGTTAAGAAGTTAATAATTAAAATATCTTCAAATCTGTTAAACTCTAAAACTTGTTTCAAAATAAGGAGTCATTGTTAAATATAAAGTAATTAAAATTTCGGACATCTTACTAGTCCTAGCCTAAGCAGACCTTGTATTATGGGTACTAGACAACCAATATAAAAACATAAACGTACTTTTTTTGTAAATACATTCATATTATACAGAGTAAACACCCAAACTCCGAAACGAATATTAAATTTACAGATCACATAAACATTTGGTCCAACCCGGGAATCTAACCCGAGACCTCAAGCACAGCAATCATATACGCTACTAATGCGCCACTGAGGCTTAATATATACCGATAGTTAATAAAACTAGCTTTCGCCCGCGGCTTCGTTGGCCCGTATGTCTGATATTGTGATTATTATTTTTCGGATTATTATAGGTACATGGCCTACGATACTTAAAAACAATGTGGTTTTCTAATAGTTAAGTAATTTTTGAAGTTTGATGGAGTAGATCCAGAGATTACCTCGTACAAACTCACACATATTTATACTTCTTCTTCTTCCTAGCCTTATTCCCAATATTATTTGGGGTCGGCTAATCTTGGGAACGACCGGGACCAACAGCTTTACGTGCTCTCCGAGGCACGGGCGTGAATCACCGCCAAACTTAAAAATCTCCGGGCTGCTTTTAGGCATTTCCTAAGAAGACCCAAAAACACTTTTTCAAAAATGACAATCTTATAATACATTCGGACATCTAAATTATCAGATAAAATATAACTCATATTAGATTTATGATACTTGGTCATTGTCATTATTTTCCTAATATTTTTTTTAATATATTTGAAACTACACAAAACAAATTTATTGTTAGTTATGTACCTACTAACAATAAATTGACTTTGTGAGTATGTTTGATATGATATTTTTGCCTATCTTGATATTTTAACAATTTAAATTATGTTCATCCAGTCACAATAGCTACAGGATTTGTATGTGCTTTCCAAAATACAGATATTTAAAATATAATAGTCTTAACCTCCTTATGAATCTACGAACTCATTATTTTTAAAATGTATGTATATATTTATAGAGTTATATATTTCTTACATTACTATACGTATTCACCGATCCTCAGAAGTACAAAACACATCAAAGCGGATTTTATAGGAACCCTTTGACCTTCCTAATAACTTAAATACTTGAAACAATAGACTTATAACACACGAGAATACTCAACGTCTGCTTTATTCATCTTTCTATAGAATACCAGCGTCTTTGACTCTAAGAAGATTCCACTTCAGCAACAAAGCCAGTTTATTGTCTAAACACAAAGACGAGGTTCAAGGCTTAATAAGGCTTTAAAGTGACGTCAAGGCCAATGTCACATCATCACAATCCTTTGAAATATTAAATTACTAGCTTTCCACCCGCGGCTTCGCCCGCGTGGAATTCGTATACATAGCGCGACACGGTAAGGGTAGATTAAACAATCAGTACTAATATTATAAATGCGAAAGTAACTCTGTCTGTCTGTTACGTTTTCACGAATAAAACGCTGAACCGATTTGGATGAATTTTGACATAGATATAGACGGAACCTTGGGAAAGGACATAGGCTACATTTTACTGCGATAACCGACATACACGCGGGCGGAGCCGCGGGCAAAAGCTAGTCTTACATAATTTTATGTTTGATAATAAGGAACTTAGACACAAACTTTCGTCCCCTATTTCAAACCCTTCTTTCTACCTTTATTTTCAATCGGTTCAGTGGTTTAGGCGTGAAAGCGTAACAGACAGACAGACAGAGTTACTTTCGCATTTATAATATTAGTAGGGATTACACCATCGGAAAGTATAGATTTCATCAAACAGAAAACACCCTAATTTTTTGAAAAAAGTAGATATTTCGACGGGTGACTTTTCGGTATTAAGTCAAAATCGGGTCAAAAAATAAATATTTCAAATCAAATAAATTACAGTGTATTCTGGACATAAAAAGGTATGTTTTCACTAAATTTCGTTTAAGAATAATTTTGTTTGTAAAAGATAAAAATAAAAAACCAAAAACTTAGTTTTTTGAATTTTTCACATATAATTTGAGGTTATGTGAAAAAAAGTGTAAATAAAAAATCGGCCAAGTGCGTGTCAGGCCACGCACAGGAAAGGGTTCCTCAGTCACCCATAATGGTACGTGGATTAGAAATTGTATCCAATGGATAATTGTTATGTTTACGTATTAATGCGTTAATTTTGTATGACTTTTCCAAGTAAGCACATTGTAGAAGTTAAGCCTCTATAACTCCTGAACTAACAAAGTCATCTAATTCGTTATAGTTTTCATTTAAAGTTATTATATGGACCACTATCACGAATTTTTCCAGATTTTTTGAGCCGGCCGTTTAGCTGTTAGAGGGGGGGACGCCTTGTTTTTACAAAAAAAGTGGCCTTTAAAGTGGAATTTCTCGCAAACGGATACCTAAATCAAAAAATGGGTTTAAAAATCGTGTTAACAACCTTTTAATGTTTTTAAAAGACCTATATAATAATACCCCAGATGATGGGGTAGCTGCGAGAAAACAACATCCCCACTTTACGTGTAGGGGAGGTACCCTAAATAAAAATATTTTTCATAATTTTATTGTAACGCTTTGTTGACGTAATTACAATACATATTCATGCAAAGTTTCATCTTTCTAGCACTTACCGATTGGACGGTAAGGAGGACGGACGGACGGACGGTAAGGGTTCGAAGTCATAAACTTCGGAACCCTAAAAATTGTAGATCTTTTGATTACCTACAACTTTGCAACTTTGCATTAGCAGAATCCAAGAGTCGGGGCTACTACACTTGCTGCGAATGCAGACAATAATGTATGGCAGCCCACACTATGGCGGCTTAGTGAGATGCTTTTTCACGCCCCGCTTAAAGGACCCGAAAACCTCCCCCCCTACCCCTTCCCGACCTCAGATCCCCCGTTAATTATTTTTCTTTTCATTTTTATAATATTCTCCTCCTTTTCCAATAGGTTTCATCCTACTGTAATTTTATTTGTTTTGAAAAATTATCTACCATGGTCTACTGGTCTATATGTCATTGTCAAACTATCATTATGGTTGCCATGCAAGTGTGTTATGCCTAGCAACCTGTGAAGTTTTGACAGGAGATAAACAGTGATAGATTTTGATACCTACGATTTATGTATTTTTTTAATCACCTAGCTTTGGCCTTTGTATCTCGATTATTGCAGTAAAAAGTAGCCTATGTCCTTTCCCAAGTTCAGTTCTATCTTCATACCAAATTTCATCAAAATCGGTTCAGTGGTTTAGGCGTGAAAGCGTAACAGACAGACAGACAGACAGAGTTACTTTCGCATTTATAATATTAGTATGGATGAAACAAGTTGCAAGTAGAGTATTGTTTGAAGATTGCTTAAAATTAATTTATTATTTTTTGTCTACGGCTCCGCCGAAATAGATGTGCTATTTCTATTATCGCGGTTTTTAGTAGGCTATGTAATTTCTCGGGATTTTATTTAAATTTTATGGGAATTAGTGTAGCAGTTTACCCATGATATCCCACGAAAACAGACAAACATTACTTTTTTTATTTATAATATCAGTATCGATAGTATAGATAAAAATTTATGTATGTAGAAACTTGACAAAGTTTCCGAAATTAGAATAGTTTTATCACCATCAGTATATGTCTCCTACACAATCATAAATCGTATCTTATTCAGTGAATATGGTTATTTTTCTGCCACCACATTGCGTTGTCATTGAGGCCATGGCCTTAGTAGTGACAAGGTAGTGTTACACCGGTATACCAATTACTAAGGTAACGTGGCACAAACACGCGAACACTTGAAGTCAATTTCGTGTTTCGAGAACGACGGCTTGCTGGTTATGTTTATGAGTTCGCTCGAACCCGTTTATCTATGCAACGTACTACTTCCTCTAATGCACGTTTTGTTTGATCACATTTATTGTGCCGAGACTACTACCCATTATTTAACGAAGCTTTACATCGCACTACTGTCTCATTAGAGAATGTATTCGGAGCAGTACATTCTCTTTGTATCTAATCTGTACTCAGTAATTCTCTGATAACGATTTGAATTGGCTAAATGGCTACACACTGTGATCATTTCTCTCTCCATTGCAGAAACAACATGACTTTATGACTACTATACTTGATGACTTTATTAATAATCAAGAAATAAAATCTATGTTTGAACACATCTCTACATTTCTAAAAAATAGAACATCAATACACAGAAACAAAAAAGAATTAACCGATAAACAAAACGAACGGCGAAGTTAGGATATTTAATGTCTTTATAAGTGCTGTCAGACATAAAGTTAATGAAACGGACATTTTATTGATCTACCTGCGATGTGACACAAATTCCACTGCCGCTAACCCTACATTAAGTTTTTCTTCAAATTACTTCCCTCTTCTTCTATCACTTGACTTTGAAGTAGGAGTGAAAGGGTAGCATTCGAAACGTATATTATTTAAGGGGCATTTCATTTCGTCTACATCAGCCCCCATCTTTTGATAATCCCATGAAATTTTATAGTTAATCCATCAGGATGTTAAAATCAATTTCAAAGAATTTACTTAAAGTTTCTGTCTGTTAATCTTATTACCATGCATTTCGAATTTATACTTGAATGAAATGACTTAGTATCGCGGAATTGTGGTGTGAATATATTTTAAAACCCTTAACCATTTAAAAACAAATGAATAAAGATTTTAGGGTCATTTATAAATTAAATAATTAGGTTGACCTTTTCCAATATAGATCCTTTGTATCATAAATTCTTTGTATTACTGATATAGTGGTTACACAATGTTTACTAAATTTCGTTTTTTTGTACCAGTAACATGCTACTGCTGTTTGCTGACATTGTTTATAGACAAATAATAAATTTGTTTGCTCAAAATAATCAGATAGTGAAGTATGTAAACATTATTGAGGTACTCTTGGCGACCTTCCTTGGGATCTAAATGGTAAGTTTTCGAATATTTTTGGAAAAAGTCTTGCATAATGAATACACTTACTGACTTATCTTGGAACAGCAGCGCTTAGCGGTCCTTATTGCTGAGACTGCGGGTTCTTAGCCAGCCCAGTACAAACAGTTATTCAATAAACACAATCTTTTTTTTAAAGACAACTCCCGCATTAGGAATATAAATCCTGTGCCTCGGGGAACTTTACAAACATACATAAAACGGACACAAAGAACACTCAGACTCAGAACTACAATTTCTTGATTACAAAAAGTGTTGTCCCACGTAGGATTTAAACTCGTGGCGCTTGGAGCAGTAGAAAGCGGCGTGGCGATCGCTTAAACCACATTATATCCTAGTACCAACTACAATAATATAATAATAAATAATTATTTCTGACATCTTACACACAACGTCATCTAGTCTCAAACTAAGCAGAGCTTGCATAATATGTACTAGACAACTGATTTATATACATAAACATACTTTTGGTTTGTAAATACATACTTAAAATTATGTATTTACTTATTAAGTTACTTTATTAAGTATGTATTTACAAACCAAAAGTATGAAGACACCCAGACTCCGAAACAAATATATGCGGATCACACAAACATTCGTTCGTGTGATCCGCAATCCGACCCGGGAATCGAACCCGAGACCTCTTGATCAGCAGCCGCATACACTAACCACTAGACCAACGAGGCAGTCAAAGTCATATACCATGATTAATTCAAATAATCCTAAAATCATTTGAATAAGTCTGCACTCTGTATTGATAATACCACTAGCTTTCGCCCGCGTGTCTGTAAAAAGTAAATCATTTAAATGGGTTCTGTTTCCAGCACTTGTAATTATATGTATAATAATACTAAAATATATAGTACTCTTAAAACCTAATTGTCAATAATGTACCTACTTTATTATGTACATTTGTTACTACCTACTATTCCACAACAGCTAAAATGATGGGTTTTGTACTTAAACCCCACCAATAATTTTATTGAAAAACAATTTAGATTCTAGTCGCAGATGGTGTGAGAATTATTATGTCACCCTTATATGACATTTCCATAATTTTATCACAATTTATATCGAGATCAACAAGCCATCGCCACCCGCATACCAGACAATTGATGCAATCATCGCCAATGAGATTTTGGGGTGCGTAAAACGGAACTGTAATTGCATCGGCCACAACCAAATTATTGTTATAGTAACTATTCAATGATAATTTCATTTCAAAGACTGCGGGTGAAATTTTCAATGAAGTAACTTATAGTTAAATACGTATATTTATGGCGGTTACGTTGATTTCTTTCAAACAACAACATTACAATCTCGCATGCAATGTAGCTTTTTATATTTAAGCCTTACGAGTAGGTAAAGTGACTCCACTCTGCCTACTGGATAGTATGAGTAGAATCCAGAAGTAGGGGTCACCATCCTCATTGTGAGTGCATACAATGCAACTTGTTGACCCACACCATGGCGGCTTAGTAAGATGTTTCTGCAGAATTCTCCCAGCATCCGGATGCAGATTGTTTGGGCCTTCGGCCTTCGGTCTCACTCTTGTCAACGAAAGACGGTAGCACGAATGCTGTCATTTTAAGTTGGTCTTCTGTGTGAGGATAGTACTGTCCCGGTTAAGGCGATTAACACACGGCACCGCGCACCGCCGCTGTAAGGTCGGCGAGAGTCGGTGAGAACACCGCTCGACCCGCGCGGTCGGTCGGTGTACCTACGTGTGTTAAGCATCAACGGATTCAGTAGATCCCAATATGACATGAGATCCGCTTCATCGCCTACCGCGGCGGTGCGCGGTGCCGTGTGTTAATCGCCTAAGCCGGCCTATTTTTGCTGAAATCAGCGTGGCTCTACTACCTACCAGTAGTATTATTTTGTCATCGATCTCTCAAAACGTTTTTATTTAATGGATTACTAAAGCGTGTTCTAGAAAAGTGTCACCGTTGGATACAACATCATAACATTTAAATATGACAACCTTTATTACTTTCGCAAAAAAGATTAAATAAAACAATTTCCTGCAATAATAATTATACTGTATAATACATATATACAGTCAAAGCAATAAAATATTGATTTGTTTTCGTTAGACGGCCATATCCTTGATAAATAAGCTTTATTCGTGTGTAAAGATAAGTAATCTTCATTCAACGACAGACACATAAATCAAAAAGCCGTGAAAAGGTCGTAGACTGGTCGACGATAAACTGTTAGACGACGGCAGTATAGGAATTGTGTTTGAAATACAAACGGTTTTAATGTTACGACAGTCATTATAAAGGTACCAACAAATTAAAATTTACAGACCCAACTTCTCATAACACATTTAAAGAAGTTCATAAATTATAATGCTCAAAATACGATGGTTTCTTTGGACTCTGATTAACAAGACGTGACGGGGGGAGTGCCAACAGCGACATTTTATTTGTTGCTAACCACGAAATACACGTAACAGCCTCATAAGATTTATTTTCAAACATTCCGTAATCTTTCCTCACGTGGGCGTAGACGCATTTGTACGAAACAAGGAATGGTGAGATATTCACCCTAGTTGTTTTTTTGGTTTAAACATCTTCGATAAGCATGGGTCGGACCTCCATATTCGTTGATAAGGGAAAATATGTTAATTCAGTTGGTATGAGAGAACCGATATGACCTACTAAGTGATTGGGTTCGAAATACGCTGGCGTGTTTTGAATTTGAACTCCAAGAGCTTCAAAGATCAGTTCAATGTTTACAAATTGCCCGAAGAAAAAAACTCGATTGATTCGATTGAGATATTCGTTTTGATTAGGTTCAATTTAAATAAGAATCTGTTTTTAGATGGGATGGATGAAAATTGATATGAGATTATTTATGAAACAATTCTTCAAACAATAAAGACATGTTTATTTAGAGCATTTAAACATAATGTTCTTATTTGTGTGAATTGACAAAATACATTATTAAGGAAAGTAGGAAATTGAATTTATTAGGATATATTTATTAAACGAATCTCACAATATGGCGCTACTAAAATCTCCATCTTTTATGAAATATTACAGATTAGGTCGGCGGTTGTTTCATAAAATCAAAGTTTAATTAAAAAATTAAGCAAAGGCAATTAATTTCGCCAGTCTCCTTTCTTGGATATAATTTTATTGTGTACAAATTAAATGTTTTAAGTTAGAATGTAGGCTGATAAATTCACCTTAATATTAAAAAATATTTCTTGATTTTGAAGTACTTTGTCTTGTAAGTTACTTCAGAACGATTTTTATGATATACTACATACCCGCGTGTATGTCGGTTATCACGGTAAAAAGTAGTCTATGTTCTTTCTCAGGCTCTAGACTGTCTAAGTACCAAGTTTCATTAAAATAGATGCAGTAGTTTTATTCAGACAGAGTTTATAGTATTAAGTAAGGATAATTGGCGTTTTTTCTTATTCAATCTGAATTTGAATGAGGAGTACAGTTAATTACAATTCTTCACAATTTAGGCGTATTGTGATGAATAGCTTTAGATAGTTTACTCACGACAATCTGACTGAACGGCTGGTCTATCTACTAACGGTTTAAGCGGTCGCCGCGCCGCTTCCAACTGCTCCGAGTTTCGTGTGTCTAAATTCTACACGGGATGACATTTTGTGTGATCCACAAATTGTTATTCTGAGTCTGGTTGTTTTTTGTGTCCATTTCTTTTATGTTTGTAAAGGGAGCAACACAGGAAATATATTCCTAATGCAGGGGTAGACTTTTAAAATAAGAAAAAAAAATCAAACATGGCAGAGCCTGTACCGGATACTTAGTAACCGGACTGAAGATTAACTACACTAACAATGTATGGCCAATCCACGAAAACCTCTAATGGTTTATTACACCAAGCACGTGAACGGCTCATCGATACCCAAGTATCGACGAGCTTATCTCATGCGTGGTGTTTGTGCTTATTCGTATATACTAAATGAAAGTTAACTCATCAAGAAACAATCAAGGGTTAGCAAAGACGGCGCGGTCAGTACCTAGATGGGTGACCGTTTGAGGCGGCATGATAATTTATGAGCGTTTCCGTGATTCGGAGGCCACGTTAAGCAGCTGATCCCCATTGTTATCATAAGATAACAATCTTGAAGCTTAGTTGGAGACCTTGGGGCGGTTTAAAAACATCCAACGGCAAGATTAAGTAGCCACGGGATGCGGGCTGGGGACTCGCAAGAACGTGTCTTGCCAGTCCCCAGCCCGCAGTCCACTCCTGAGAGGAGACCTAATCCCAGTAGTGGTATGTTATGGGTGATTGATGAAATACATAGTTAAATGATCATGTTAGTTGCATCAATATTTGTCCTAGATGGAATCCCTTTGGTTTAGCAGTCAGGATCACTAAGCATTAGACTAAAAGGTAAGGATCTCCTTAAAAATATATAAGTCAAATGAAATGTTGAAAATTAAAGGTTGCATTCGATAAATTAATTTCAGTTTTAATAAAGTTAAAATGGACCAAACTCCCGAGTGCTCCGGGCAGTGTTATTTTGTTTGTCAGCATATCGATCTTAAATAATTAAAGGAAAATTTATAGATGTCTATGGTGGGAACGTGATTTAGAGACAATGCCTATTGGTTGAATTCGGAGTATGTTTCATTTACAAGGATTGAATCTGTTTCGCTTAAATTTATTAATGCCATCAATTCATTATTTTATTAGTAGTATTTAGGTCGCAATGCACAAATTAAAATTATTAGAAAACATTGAATTTGGATGTGTTATTATTTTGGTCGCTTTTTAACTAACTTTAATTATATTATTGTGAAACAAGGTATAAATAGTAGAACGTTAGCAAAGTTAATCTTGGTCTAAAGACATATGGTCCGGTTATTTCTATCGACACAAATTACGATATCAAGAATGTTATTGAAGATTATACATTATTGGGAAACAAAACACTTAAATGTAACCCTTCGCCTATTAACCTGCGATGTACATGACCCATTACAACTGTGAATATTTAATACGATCGATATGCAAATCTAAGTACGGGAGGTGAGAGTAATATAATGGTTCCAAAATAAGAGCGGTTTCATTATGAAATAGTTATATCAGGTGTTTATTTTAATTTAGTACTTATTAAAATAGTAATTAAAGGAGTACTAGTTCTGCAGCGATTGAGTTTGCGATTGAGAAATCCGAAGTTATTAGTAATGGAATAATATTTCCTGAAGTAACTGCATTAACTGTAAATATACAATGTAATCCCATAAAATTATGATATATTTTCATTCATATTTTCAGATGTGATTTAATATTATTTTTGCCAGTTAACATTGAATTTTGTTACTTTCGTTTGTGATTTTAGTTAAATTTCAAATATTCTGTGTTTTCTAGATTTTATGTGATCCATACTCATTGTTTTTGATTACTTTCGAGTGAGTTGTTTTGTTGTCGCATACTGAGCGTAACTTCTACTAAGTTCTAGATAATTGTTAAGCGTCAGTACGCTTGATTGTTTAGTGATAGGTAAATTAGATGAATTGTTCAGTTACATGTCCAGTGGGATGTGGTTTAACAATTAATATAAATAGTAAATTAGTACTGTATTATTAATCGCAAGTATTTTACTTGGGCACTATAGATTCTATATTTTTTGGTCTTGAAAACTTAGTTTGCATAAATTTTGGTCAAAATCGGTTGATTTAAAACTCCTTGAAATTTATTAAGGTGTTTCCACAGCAAAGTTCCAAAACGCTAGTGTAACAGTAGAAACGTTAGTCGGCAGTTTTAATTTCTGTGACTGAAACGTGTTGCCGTACTTTCGAGTGTTCAGATAAGTAAAATTCAAAATATTCGTGCAATAATCTTTGAAAGCAAAGTTTTACTTGTTTACTTTGTTAAGGTTTTGTTCTACATTGTATTGTTATAATATCATTGTCAACAATATTTCATTTATTTTAATAAAAAAACTAATATGAAATGTTACAAACAGTCTCTTAATATTAAAAACAAATACAAGACACAAACCGTATAAACTGTGGGTTGATAAAGTAATGTGAAATTAAGCAAGTATTTGCAAAAGTTCAGATCTGTTTGAAACAAATTTATTTTGTTTCTTAAAAACGGATATAGGTTAGTGTTCGTAATAATTTATAAGCAAAGTTTCTTCGAACGCGTGGGATCCTTTGTAACTAGCAATATTAGAAACTTTGTTCATAAACTAATATAGTATTAATCTATAGGTTTATTTATAGGAGTAGTTTTGTAAGTCCCATATAATGTATTATGTTGTTACTTTACATGATTTTTGAATTTGAAGAAACTTGCATAGATTTTTTATATATGTACACTTTAACTCAGATTGCCCAATGTAACAAAAAAAGTATTTCTTTGAAGTCTTTTGAATTAGATGTTAGATATTTTTAATAGAGATGTTTATCTCTTTTTATAGAAGTATAAATAATAAGATATTCTTGGCTAAGTACAGATCGTTTTTTTAACACAGACACTAGTTTAACTTCATAACAAGTTCCAAATCCTACATGAGATGATGATAATGCTTTTATTTTCCATTCAGTTGGCAGATTTGTCGGGTCGACGCGAGTTAGCCGTAATAAATATATAAGTTATAGCTTGCAGGAGTCTTAACCCTTCGCTTAAAGCTTACCACAAGCGGATTACGGTCATTACTCATTCCTACCGTCTAGAGTGCCCCAGGCAGGAATCGAAGAGAGACGGTGAATGTAAATGTGTACATTTTTTCTCCTGGGATACTTATTCATGTTGAGAGACCCATTTTACCCATTGATACATTTAACGCGTACAAAACATAAGAACTTTTTGTGTGATTATATTTAGGGCCTTAATTTTGAGGTTCTTTTCGATCACGCATTAAAATTCTTACATTCTTTGTGCTCCTGCATACCAAGATGCAATTAGTATGATGCAGGTAGATATAGGGTAATGATAACTTAGAATAAATTATATAATTAGATTGTACTCGTATTACATTCTTGAATATTAAATGTCGGCTAGGAGTGTGAAATGGTATTAAATATTATTATCGTTTCATTCAGTAATATTATATAAATAATTTAATATATTAAAATCTCCATAGATGTAAATATAGTCTATAAATGGCAATTATTGTATAATACTAGTTGTATCGTTTTCACAAAAAATAAAGTTAGCACATGGGTCAAACCAAATCTATTTTATTTAGGAAAAAAACTAGTATATTGGTAACAAGGTTCCCTCAGAAAAGTGCGAGCATGTTTTTCACATTTCTTCAGAAAATATTTCAAAGGTTTATTGATTACATGAACCATGTTCCACTTTTATATCACCCCTAAAAGCGTATAAAACGAAATGTGCGAGTAAAAAGGTTTACTTGCCCTTTGATTGTTTGCTATACGTTTCGGTAAAAAAGTTTGCGGCTGGGATACTTCAAATGATCCTTTGCCCACTATATGATTTATTTATTTCTATTGTGTTGGTCGTAATATTGGATAACAAGAAATACCTACCGCCAGTTTAACTTATATAAACCAATTCATATGTTTTGTATCCAGAATGATAAAAATTATGTAAGGTAGGTATTGCTAATTGTTCTTGTATTACTTAAAATTATGATTTAAACATTTTCATCGACTTATTTATCAATATTCATAGTTCGAATAGTGCCCACACATATTTTGTTATGTTTTTTTTTTATATAAGCCTGCCAAAGGACTCTACTCTGCCTTATGGAAATCTTTGCAAATGCCGACAACATGGTGAACTATACTTTGAGAGCCTATTACGATGTTTCTTCATCAATTGCCCCCTGAGCTTAGACTCACTAATGAAACACGACAGTAGGAATGATGTCCTATTAGATTGATATTCTGTGAGAGATTTAATACGATGGAGCCCGTTCGTTCTGAAATCAGTGTGGCTCTACTACCTTATTACTTAACATACTTACTATTTTTTTTTTTTTGTTTCTAAAAGACAACTCCCGCATTAGGAATATAAATTCCTGTGTCGCGGGGGACTTTACAAACATACATGAAACGGACACAAAGGACACCCAGACTTAGAACAACAAATTGTGAATCACACAAAGTGTTGTCCTACGTGGGATTTGAACCCACGACACTTGGCGTACTAGGCAGCGGCGTGGCGACCGCTTAAGCCACTACGCCAACCGTGCAGTCGAATTATATTACAATATATATTTTGTTACCTTTATGATAACTAATTCTCCATCCTTCATTTATGCATTCTCTTTAAATGACTGCCTTTTTTTATTTCAATTAAGAAATGATTTAAAGAATTCTAATATCTTCGAAGAAAATCTATATACCTACCTACCTATATACCTAGGTTACATGTCGCTTTTATTGTCATTTGAAATAGATATGATTATAAGTGATAATATCATGTGGTTTAAAACCTATACATTTTTATTGATTTCTCTTTCTATACATTTGCATTTCGAATTTTTATAAAAAAATATCCCATTTGTGTGGCATTACAAGGAACAAAGGTATGACAATGAAAAATTTATGATATTTATCTACGACAGAAGGGTTAACAAAAGATGATCATTTATGCCGAAAATAACCGTAAACAATTGGCAACTTTGACAGACATGACGAAATGACAAAAAGGATTACGTGTCTCGATGTTTTCATTTTAACGACAATTTTCAACTCTATTGCCGTGGTATAAAATCTACTTAAAATAAGGAATACACAATAAAGCTTGTCATTCTCACAAGCCTTGTATTTTTAGGTGCACCCCGCTACTTCTGAATAAACACTAGCTTTTGTGATGTTCGGTTTTTAGAGGTATCCAATCTTGAAAAAGATTTTGTACATCGAACTTAAATAAACAACTTATTCAACCCATTGCAAATTGTCTTTTGTTAAAATTCGATTGACAGTTTCTTATACCATTTTACAAATTTATTTTTTGCTTCTTGAATAAATAAGGCATGGAAACAATTTTTGGTGTATTGCCGGAGCGTTTATTAAATTGAGAGATTACAAATTATTTTATGTTTACGTATGAATCAAAATTCGGATTCTACACGTCATGTAGGTACTCGATGTACCTAGAGGGCTTTTCAACCACGCATTTTATAGCCCTGAAAAAATGTCTGACAATATATTCTTCTGTTATTGGTATAAGGTCTATTTTCGAATGAAACTTTATTTAAATGATCTAAAGCGTGGTAAGATAGAATAGTAACCATGTTTTTCTTATGTTTGTCTTTGAAGAAGATTACAAACATGCGCGCACATGGCAAGCTCTTCAATCGATGGTTCCCTCTTGTCGTGACATCAGAACTATTTGTCTTTGAAATAACTTGGTGACTTTCTAGAGACAGTCTCACTGCGCGATGAGTTATTGCGTTATTCCCCTTGAAACACAAGTCGATGTCTGCAAGTCACGACAGCGTTCATGTATCGTGTAAACTTAAAAACATATATGAAATATTTATTTCTTCATATTGTTATTTTTCCTGGTAAACATATAATTTAGGAATCTATCAAATGAATTAGTTATTTAAGAGTAGTTAAGTAATATTTTCAACAAGCTGAGTCCCTCGGTGTTACCCATGGATGTTGTTGTTCCACCGCGAGTAACATCGCAAATTCACCAACCGTTCCAGAGATAAGCCGGAACAAACACACACAAAAAAAGTATAAATTTTCTTTTGATGTAAGTACCATATTTTGTACTTAAATATTCATTTAATGGTAAGCTGTTAATTTTAAATTAAAATACATTTAAATATGTTTTATACGTTTAAACGTAAACTCGTAAGTATCTATTACTTACCACCAGTACTTACTGTTTTAAACACATCGCTAAATAAAATTGCATCTTAAAAAAAATTAATGGTTGTAAAATTCGCGCCTTGGGCACTGGCCGCTGAGACTCCGAGCCCCGGTTATTAAAATGACTACACTATGTCATTATTCTTGGAACAAAAAAAGGAGTGAATCGTAACAGCGCGCCACATATCATTGAAGGAACTGGCACTTATGCGCGTAGTTTCTATCGTAAATCAAAGATATTAAACAGAATGGCGGAACCTCTTTTGAGTTTATATTATAAATCATAGAGCCGCAAGGAAACTTCTGGCTGTTCAATAGCTTCTTTGCCAACAATGTCTGCTTAAATGGTTTTATATACAAAAACAATGATGAAATATTATGGTAGTTAATTGACAATGTCCGGTGTCGTCATTTCACGGCAATTAAATCAAGAATGACGCCTTATAGTGTGGTTCTATTTGTAGATAGCATGTGTGTATGAATAGCTAATTCACTAGACCAAAACAATGATTCTAGGATGTTGATAAAATCAATAGAATGGTTTATTTAAAGGCAAAATAGCTGATATTGAAGGTATAGGGTCCTTTCGAGTCTTTAAGCGGGGCGTGAAATCTCTCACTAAGCTTTAGCTTTTGCTTTTGCCTAGCTTTTGCCCGTGGCTCCGCACGCCTGTATGCCGGTTATCGCGCTAAAAAGCAGCCTATGTGTTATTCTGATATATAAGCTATATAACTGTAAAGTTTTATGCAAATCTATTCAGTAGTTTTTCGTGAAAGAACAACCAACATACATACACACATACATACATACTCACAAACTTTCGCGTTTATAATATTAGTAAGGAGGGATATATGAATGTGTAGGATCCTTAATTTGAAGGAAGGAGACGCTGATTATGTGTGGCCTATAATAATACAAATATACTTTTTAGATTAAATATCTAGATTATTAGAGAGAGAAATCATCTTTAGGTATAATTATTATAAAAGTTCTGTGTAGCATCATTATCATTATTTGTCCGTTGCCAAAGCTTCACTATCGATTTTTATCATCATGTTAAACTAATAGCACCTATAACTTCTTATTACATTGCAGCCAATTAGTTAATAATTAAATTAGTTCAATCAAAAGTGTATTAGCATCGCCAAGATATGAATTAGACGGTATAAAAACGTTACAGAAAAAAAAAATATTAGAAAAAGACGTTCAGCCAAAAATAAAAATAACAAGCCCTTTGGTTAGTAAATTTATCACCTTAACGAAATATTGGCATAACTTTCAGTAAGGGCGCGTAAGTAAGATATTCCGATTCGTTGATAAATGATCCAGTTAACGTAAGGGCTTGGCGGTGAAAAATGTACGAAAAGTATGTTTAGGTGGTGTGGAAAAGTTAACAAATATGTTGACCAATAACAGTTTCAGAATTTGCAGTGTTTCTAGCAAGTTTTGTATGAGCCTAATTAAATAACTAATTACAATACATTGTATCCAATAATATAACCTCAATATATTTTGCGCATACCAGCTTTGGTCCACTGTTCCGACCGCGTCTATGTCGGCTATTCTATGGAGCCTATGTCCTTTCTCAAGAATCAAAGAATCTCCATGCCAAATTTCATTGAAATCGATGCAGCGGTTTAGCCGTGAAAGTGTAACAAACAGACAGAGTTACTTTTGAAAAACAATAATACATCACTTTATAGTACGCCAGATTAATTACAATGGTAACGTAATACTAGCAGGTTCAAGTGGCTACAATACTAAGCTGAATATTAAGAAGTTAGAATGGCAAACGTTTTGCTTTACATCATAAAACACCAGTATTGAGCTGATTTGTATTTTTGAACAATAAGCTATTATTAATCATTAGATCAACTTTCACTTTCGTGTATCAATTCTTGCTATAAATTGCTTTCTTATTGCACGTCGCCTCAAAGATCCACATAAAGATAGATTTTTCAATCTTTAAAATTACTTTCTACGTCATGTTCAGCCAACAAAAGGCGATAGTATTGACTTTGTTTGGGCCATACTTATCGTTACGTGAAAAGAGTTATATAAAGATATCATAACTAATATCACTGTGGAACGTCAAGTCATTGGATATAAAGGTGTTTTGTAGAAACCTTTAGGGTTTCCTTGTTAGGATCGTGACGAGATTAACTTAGATACGGACTTGTGAGTTCTGTTGTTGCATTTGGTTTGTTGACGGCTATCGTTTCTGTTTAAAGACAACAATAACTGCCCGGTGTTCTGCAATGTTGCTCTTTCTTTCTATTCCGTAGGCACCGTTAGTTCTGATTTTTTATAGTTATGAAAGGGTAGATCAATATACAGTTTCACTTGTTTTGGAAATATTATTGAGGCAACGTTGCCGTTTAGAAAACAATTGTTGATTGTACCCAATACTGTAATGTTCTATTATTGCTAGTTGTGGGAAGGCTAGTGTTATTCTTACTTAATATATTGTATTTTTGTGTTCATATTTTATTCATATTAGTGAAAGGATCTCAGTTTGTCTGTCTGTATGTCGTTCTTTAACACCGAAACTACTGAACCGATTATAATTTAATTTAGCACACAGTATAGCATCTGGGAAAGGACATACCATTTATCGCGACAAGCGACAAACATCCAGTCGGAGCCACGGGCGAAAAATAGTATTCTATAAAGAAATGTTGCAAATCATGATAGCAATGTTAAGAGGTCTCTTTATAATTTACTATCACGGTGTCACCCGTGGTTATTGTCGTAAAATTAGCTTAAGTTACTTCTTATGTCATCAACTATCATCAAGTGAAAGTGCTGACTTGAATATTTGGCCCAGCTATTCCAGAGATTAGATGGAACAAACAGACAGATAATCTTTTTTTTAAAATTGATTTTTTGATGTAAGTACCATATATACTTATATATGCATTTATTTCAAAAGAAAAAGATAAAATCCTAACTGATATTCAAAACATTTAGTACCTAAATACATTGCTTTTTATTATGTTTTTTTGTTTACAGTTCTAAGATCCTACAAATCAACATAAGCTTCATTTATAAACGTAACAGTCTCTCGATATGGTAAAATTGAAAAATATGTAAACGAGCTTGGTATTCAATGTGTCGTGAAGAAAAACACGATGCTGTCATTTTTAACGTGCGATAGATGGCGTGGTGGGAACGCTAACACAGATAAATCGGTCGGAAGGCACCTCGCTACATTGCCTTCCTTAACGACCTTTGCTACGGAATCAGTTTAGGGTTAAAGGTGATTTTCTTCGCTTTTGTGACTATGTGTGTGTGCATGTTATGCGGTGTCAAAGGAAGTGAAGGCATAGAGGGATGATATGATTTTTTTCAACGAATATCTTTGAAGATGTACAAGCTTTTGGTAAATCGGTTTTGTGAAGAGAAGTTATAGGTATATAATATTATTTGAGAGGAATAGTTACTTTCCACAAACAACTAATACTGTTTTGTTAAGAAAAGACATTTATAATCTATACCAATAAATAAAATTAGAGTCTCTGTATGTAATATCAAATGGCTGTCTGTCTGTTTCTTCGGGTTAATCTCTGGAACAGTTTGACCGATTTTAACGAGACTTTCTCTGCCAGAAAGCTGATGATCTAAGCAGTAAATTAGTAATTTTCAGGTGTTACTCGCAATTTGAAAACGTCTCGGTAAACGTAGTGTAGGACGGCCACAGGCTAGGTGGAGTGACGACCTGCGTAAGATGGCTGGCAGGAGCTGGATGCGAGAAGCCCAAAATCGATCACAGTGGTGTGCAATGGGAGAGGCCTATGTCCAGCAGTGGACTGCGATAGGCTGATGATGATGATGATGACTCGTAATTTACAACAATAATCGCGGGTAATATCGCGGGACTCAGGTTGTCCTTACTAATATTATAAATGCTATGGTATCTGTCTGTATTTCTCTCTATCTGTCCCGCTCTCTGTCTCTCTGTCTATCCCGCTTTCACGCCAAAGCTACTAAACCCATATTAGTGAAATTTGGTACAGGGATACTCTAGAGCCTGAAAAAGGACATGGGTTGCTTTTTAACCGATATAATCGCGATAACCAACATACACGCGGGCAGAGTCGCGATCGAAAGATATTGAAATACACAATAAATATTAAGTTACTTTTGTTAAGACTAGTTTTGTTAGTAAAGTTATTCAAGCCTTATCATTAATCATTTCTCATTAAATATTATTCCTCAATATAGTAAGGAAATATCCATTACAGTAAATTTTGACAAATTATGTGACAGTTGATGGCTGTTTCGTAATAGCCATTGGTATTAGCTGGTCATACAGCAGCCCCCCTAGCTAAGTTGCAAACGTTTCGTTTCCTATTCAATTTTTTTATTTTATCTTGTTTCATTGGCTAATGTCACTCAGTCACGTGATTAAAAAAAATAAGTATGATGAATTCTAAAGATGCTAACTTCAATACCACGAAGTTACAGAAATAAGTTCATCTTCACTAACATGAATAATACATGTTACGATTTCAATTCTAGTTATAAGCGTTTGGCTTTTGTAATTAAAATAACAAAAGCCAAACGTACCATAATTATATAAAATTACTCATGTTTTTACTGTAAACGGGACTTATTCGCGATAATATTAAAGGTTACGATACCTTCTATTTTCCGACGTTTCGAACGGGTTATACCGCTCGTGGTCACGGGTAGACTGATGTGAGCTTAGCGTCGCCTTCGTGATGTGCAGGTTGTGTCTACCCGCACTAGATCGCGTCGATCTCTTGTAGTGTCGGTACACACCACACTTATGACATCTGCACGCCTTATTTCATCTTTCTGATGGTGGCTACACCCGCTGATGACTGGATTCCACGATGTTGATAGTCGGTATCCGTCTTCCCGGTTGAAATTTTTGTGTTTTTTGATTTCAATCGCTTCACGTAATATTCGGCGAAAGTAGTTCCGATCTGTGGAGAGGACCTGCGGGTCGTGTAGTTCAATCCAGTGGTTCTTTCCTGATTCCAGCAGGTGCTCTGCGATGGCAGACTTGTTTATTTGGCGGTTTTTTACAGCTGCGTTAGGTTCCTTCGTTCGTTCCGCTATTGTGCGCTTCGTCTGACCGATGTAGGAACTACCACAACTGCAACTTACCTTGTACACTCCGGGTGTCTGCACTTTACTACCTTGGAGTGCGGACTGTACACAGTTTTTATGGCGTACTTTTTTAGTAGCGTGCCAACTTTGTCCGTCACTCCTTTTATAAACGGTAGAAAGGCTGGTACTCGGTCTACCCTAGGCTGCGCCATCGTCACCTTGGGGCGGCTTGTAGTGAAACCATATCCGTTACGTCTTAGTACCTCCTGAACATGAGCGAGCTCGGCGTCTAGATGTTCAGGGTCATGTTGGCATGATGTTGCCATTTTAATGATTTACCGTAGATACAAGTAGCCGACCCTCAATAATCTTGAAAACAATGATGCCTAGAAAGATTATGATGTGGTCAAAATGATTTTTTTTAATATTATTATACATTATGTTTTATTTGATAAACTTATGTATTTTATTTTTTAGAATTAACATTTGTCTTTCGTCAGTCTTGTAACATTAGATGTATTATTTTAGCTATTAAGTTTAAAGCGATCCAACAGATACATCTTTACTGTGTTCTAACAGGCATAAATTACGAAGACGGAACATTTTTAAAACCGATTACGTCACCACAGTCAGCGAGTCGGAGCATAAATAACCGATCACCGTAGTTATAAAGTTGTCAAGCGCACATTATGTATAAGATGCAACAATAGGAACACGAGGGCGTTGCTTAGCGTTGTTATAACTCCGTTACCTAGATTAATGTGCATGCCACATCGAATGTGAAGAAAGATCTTTGTGGGAACCGAGTTTGGATATAGAGTACCTGACTGACTGATCTATCGAATGAGCAACACTCTTCTCTTGCATAGACATGCAAGTATAATCGGACTTGTTAATATTATGTGTTATCGACTATCGTAATTGTTTGAATTGTTCTGAGTTAAATAGATTGTCCGAGGTAATGTATGATAAATACTCTTTTGTCGTTTATATTTGTTTATCGAGATAAAAATTATATTCAGATATTACTAATTTTCTGTTTGTCTCTACTTGTTGGACAGGAAAAGTAAACTAAATGTTCCGCGATTCCGATATTTTTTGCAAGAGTTTATATCTCTATATAAACGATTTTTTTTGGAAAAAGTTCGTCGCACTGGCATTAAACTGACTATCTATTACGAATCTAAAGACAACCCATTCATTAATATCATTCAGTAGTTAAGGCGTTATGGCGGCAAAGACAAATATTCATAATCTGCTAGAACTTTTAGGTAATTTTTTTCTTTAGGGAGAACAAAAGGGAATATCGGGGTTCTCACACAGAAGGGGGTTTCTTCCTTTAGAAAAAAAAAGCAAAAAAGGTACTTTTCCTTTTCGCTTCGTCGTAATCGGGTAAAACGGAGTAACAATCAAATAATTATGTAGGCAGTCGCTGAAAGTTGAGAGTGTGACATATTTTTCATAATAAATTATAGTGTATCACATAATGATTCACTGATGATCACTTCAATAGGTTCTATGATAAATTTGAAAGTACTCCTTTAAATACTTTGATAAACAAATCGTTGTCTGAACTATGTAGCAGTATGTTACATCATACCGTCACGCTTGCTATCGTCCTTTTGTCTCTGACACTCCCTCACTATTTGATTTATAGATCTGTGCGTTGACTGCTTGTCTCTACCAAGGCTTATTAATGAATTTATTTAAACGCTAATGAACGAGTTACGTTCGGGACAAGTGAAACCAATTTATCTGTACCCAAAGTGAAATGTTATTTTAGGATCATAATTGTACTTCCAAATACATTCCATCAGTACGAAACTTTAAAGTAAGTTAGAAATTTTAAAGTAAAGTTAGTATCGTTCAATTAATTTTATCCATGTTTTGGATAATCTTTAGAATTTTAGCAATCCGTTTCGATCATTTTCGTTTGAGAATACAGTAAAGTCAATTTCATTACGGAACATTTTAGAGGAGTTATATTTTAATAGGAAAATTTACTACTTAACTAAAATATAAATCAATTCTAATTTGTTTATAGTATTTAGTGAAAGAAATGCTCATCCATACTGACGTTATGATGATTTTTTTAATTTAATTAAAAAGCAATCATAGAAATAGAGGGTTGGAACAGACAAGAAAGCTTGTGTACAATATTTTTACTTCTTTTAGTGAAGATGTTATAACAGAAAGATAGGTACGAGTATGTCATTAAAAAGAACGAAAAAATAAATTATGCTATAAATGTAGCATATAATTAAATCCCTTACAAAGAAACTTTACCACCAAAGCCTAAACAGACTACAGTTTCAATGACAAACGTCCTTCATCAATTTTAAACACACGGTTCAACTTCGTACTGCAACGGAGCTCATTCAAAAGGCTCGGGCTTTTTACTAATGCTTTCAGAGCTTTAATTAACATCCTCTCTAGTGAATAGGCAAGAGTACTTAATTCAAACGAGGATCTAGCTTGGCTGCGTAGACTCGATGTTGCCAGTCAAAATGTTTAATTTAAATTCTTTTCTTTTTGGAGGTATTCCTAAATTGAGTTTAGTTTTCTTTTACACAATCTTATGTTTATTTTTATTACCCTTTGCTCTAGATCTTATATTATATATTTATTTAAGATATAAATTATAGATATTACTAAAATTAGTGGCTATAACCACTTACTATGCTTGCTCGTGTCACCCTGTGTCATAATAAAAACATTCAACAAACCATATCGAGTACTAGATATAGTACCCTGTGTCATAATAAAAACATTCAACAAACCATATCGAGTACTAGATATAGTACTCATCATCATCATCATCAACAGCCTTTAACAGTCCACTGCTGGACATAGGCCTCTCCTTTAAAAGGAAGTTTTGGCCTACTATACCACGCTGGCCAGACGGGTTGGTAAAGGGTTTGTTTCAAGTTTTCCTTCTCTTGGCAGGATGTTAGCTGCTTATTTTGTTCCTTTAGTCGCCTCTTACGACACCCATGGAATGAATAGGGGTGGTGACACTTTGTATTCTTAATCCGGATATAGGATATAGGATATAGTACTCGATATGGTTTTACAAAACATCATTACCAATAAATACTGCGTTGAGGGACATCATTGACCTCATCTTAAAAACGATGTTTTGGCCATCTACACCCGGATGACCCTACGGGTTGTTATATGGTTTGTTTCCAGTTTTCCTTCTTTTTGAATAGGGGCAATAACATTTCGTCTTCTCAATCCCTGACAACACGGAAATTATTTGTAAGTACTTACAAATAGTGCTGTATATTTAAACGAACATTGCATAATCTAATTCCAGTCGTAATACAAGATTAAAGTCAGAGCACCAGTAAAGGAACTTTATATTTAAAGCATACCATAGCTATCTTAATACATGTGTGAGAATGCGAGGCAAATTCAATTCTTGGCGCGGAACCATCCGCCCGGCGAAGATTTAGGGTTCATTTTAGTTGGTGTCAGTTATTTGCTCATGAACATCTGGAGCGACCAATTTTAGATTGAAATTGTTACCTCGTACAGTGAAATTGAAAACTTTGTTCAGCCCTTGTCTTATTCCGAAGAATGTGTCTAATATTTATTTTAATACTGAATTGTTAACACGCGTATTCTGTGATGTCTTTGATAGCGAAGCAAATTTAATTTCATTTGAAATAATTGCGTACTACACTACGGTTTCAAATAACATTGCCTCGTAATTTTTTTACCGTTTCAACATAATATATGTAAAACAACAGTTTACGTTTTTTTTACATGTGTAACAATATTTTGAAAGCCATTCCAATTTCATATTCGCAACATGTTTTGCCCAATTGCAGCTCAGGTATGTATTTTTGTAAATGCACCAAATTGCACCACCAAAGCAGTAAAAGGTAAACATCAAAGAGTGTGTTCAGTGAAACAGCTGTTGTAATTGCTCTCGAATGTGATTTTATTATTTTTCAGTACCACCATTGGTTCTTCCTTACTGAAGCGTTTCTCTAGATTAATTAAAAATTGAATAGGACTCTAAAACTCACATTGTGATAATTTGAATAGCTCTTAATGAATTTCCATTCTTCAAAGTGGGTCGGGGTAGGGAAGTCGCGTAATTGGTGGAAAGTCAGGATCGGTGACCGCGGCCTGTTTCAGGACGCTGCATCAATTTTAGGTTTATTGTTTCTATAATTGCTCGAGGGAAATCCGCACTGGGTTGAACTTACTCCACTTAAAACTTTACCCTCAGATACAACTCTGCAATATTGGCTCTCGTTCTGTTTCGTTTGTGTTCGCCAACATTTATATTTAAACGAATTTGATTGGTTTTTCTGTTGAAATAAAATATTTGCTACAACGTTTCATTTAATTCACTTTTGAATATTATGGTTTCAGCTTTGTGTAAACAGTCATTTTTTTAATTCTGTTAATTGGTTCAAGATTATAAACTTGAAGTTAAAATAATAAATAAAATATTCAAATTTGGCCTTCGGAAATGAAACCTTTATGATGACATACATACATAATAATTTTGGATAAATTCTAAGAATGTTACATTTCTACTTGAATTGTTAGGCAATGACAGCAATAAATAGATACAAAAAATATAGTAGTTATTAGTAGGTTCTTTTGCTTCAACACTTTTTCGATGCCCCTACTATCAATTATCGGCATCAAAATATAATAGGTTAATATAAAATAATAAATTTAATACATTATGAGCAAAGGATGGTGTAGTGTTGTATATAAATAAATAAAATAAATATTTGGACAACTTACACACAACATCATCTAGTCCCAAAGTAAGCAGAGCTTGTGTTATGGGTACTAAACAACTGATATAAATACGTAAACATACTTTTTTTTTGTAAATACATACATATTATACATATAAAAACACCCAGACTCCGAAACAAATATTTGTGGATCACACAAATATTTGGTCTGACCCGGGAATCGAACCCGAGACCTCTTGATCAGCAGCCGCATACGCTAACCACTAGACCAACAAGGCAGTCAAATATGTTCGCCATATGCCATTTTCGACTGTGCTGAATGTTGTGAGTTAAAACCCCACCTAAGTGTAATCCACAAATTGCTGATTTGTGATATTATTTATGTCCGTTTCATGAATATTTACAGTCATATGCATGGTACGGTACTGTCCTCCCACAGAAGACCAACCTAAACAGACAGCATTTGTGCTGATGTATTTCGTTGGTGAGTGCGAGACCGGCGGTCCGATGATGAAGAAATATCGCAATAGGCGGCCTAATGTGGGTCACCATACAGCATTGTTTCTATTCGTAATGAACATGGTGACCACAACTATTAGATTCTATTCAGGCTTTCTATCAGGCAGAGTAGAATTACTTTGGCAGGCTCATAAAAAATCAATAATATGACCAACGAAATTGGGAAAGACAGTTATTTCCAAAGAATTATCTAATAAAAAATTCACGTGTGACAAATTATTTTTGATATATCATTAATAAAGCCAGAAAAGTTTCAAATATTTTTATTGATTAATTCAAACTTTGAACTTTATAATTCTTCACTAAGGAAAAAATCGGAACGGCCCTATAAACATCGGTGGCTAATCAGAGAGAAATTTCCATCGTTACAGTGACTAATGTGTTCATACACGTTACTATGCGTTAGATTACTGTTACAACATTTAACTGAACAGGCACGCTATCAGAAATTTCTACATTAAGACGGAACGGCGATAAATCGTGTCCACTTAATATCTGACCATGATCATTCATTACCGAAGGCATTACCTTAATATATTTTGGTCGAATCGACTTCTCGGTAGATTTCCCTCGGTCTAGAGATTAGGGACACCCACGTGTTTTATCAATAATCCATTATGCGTACAGCAAACAATGAGGAGTGTTATCAGAAGCGGTGGTATCGAAGGCCGGCATGATGAATAGCCTCCAATGTACATTAGAAAATGTCAATAAATAAAAAGCCAATATCTTCATGCCCATCTCTGTCGTGTTAGAAATACGAGATGAAATATACTGTACCTATAAGCTTACTTCATGAATATGCTTAGTGGACTTTTATTTGTGTCTGAGTGTACTTGAACTTTATATTTATAAATAATTTAAAGTTTGACCTTTTTTATCTATTTCAAGCATGCTTGAATAATTTTACATTTAAGGTAGGACTTTTACCATGATTTGAAGAAACAATCTTCTAAATCGGTATGTGCAAAATTTTATAGTAATTGGCATCGAAGCCAATAAAAAACGTAAAGGTTCAGAAAGTTAAGAATAAATTTAGAGACATTATATTGAAACTGTAGAAAGCAACTGCTAAATTACCAATCTGTGTTAAGAAATTGTGAATGAGCAAAATATCATTATAATTCCATGCTACATACTCGACCTCGTTGCATGTTCAGCATATGGTTTTCATCAGCGAAAGCAGATAACATTATGAAGTAACTGTATGCATTAAACATATTATTGAATACTTGTGTTGTAGCATGGCCTGGCTTTCGTCAAACTAGCTGCCCTACAATAATTGAATCTTGTCGACCTAATTGAACTAATTGAGGATTCGATTACTGATATTTGGGAATTTTACATTGTCATAAAATTATTTTTAGTAAACAGTGACAGTACTAATGATCAGTGATGTGTAAAAAAATACTGCTAGACAAACGTATTCAATAATGGAAGACATATACTCGTAATGATCTCGTCACCATGTAGCCTGTTACTTTGAACATATTAGGTGAACCGTTGGATAAATCACTGCAGTTAGTAACATCACTTATTGTGTAATTAAATATTCCATCATCATCAGCCAATTGCAGTCCACTATGTGATACAGGCCGCTCTAATTGCACACCACTCTGATCAATTCTGGGCTTCTCGCTTCCAGCTCCTGTCAGAAATCTTGCGCAAGTCGTCACTCCACCTAGCATTGGGGCGTCTGGACTGATTAAAAACTTTTATTTTTAGCCACTGTCGGCTCGACAATGAAAATAATTGACATAGTTTTGCAAATACTGCTCAACCCAACTGAATTCTTCTATTCACCCCATTCATATTATGTGTCTACCTTAATGCAATGTATACCCAAGGTAGACATATTTTTGAAAAAAACGTCGAGAACGGTATCGTGTACTGCAACCGGTTCTCGAAGTATATGTTCATTGAACATAGATCTGTAGGCCAATGCGCATAGAAGAATCCTGCAGTGTCTGTCAATATGACGATGTCGTCCACAAATCGCTAGTGAGAGATGATTGACTATATCACATATACATAATTATGTAAAAAGATATTTAGAGAAATATTAATATCGTAGATTGTTTTCATTTAACACAATATGGTTAAACGATTACGAAGTACTCAGTAAATTCTAAACAAAACAGCTGAGTAGGACCGGTAGCCAGTGATAAGTTGAGTTATGCTCTTAAGTTCAATAGAAACCACCGCGTCCGTTTGTACTCGCTCAATTTGCTTCAACAAACTACTCGATCTGTTTTCATTTACACTGTTGGACGATACGTGTTTAAAATGTTTGCTGTTCAGCTGGTTATTGGTTGTGAATGCTTCTAATTTTGTTGGTAAATTTAGTGTGGTGTAATTTTGGCTTGTTTGACATTTCATGTATTAAATTAAGTGCGGCCACCTAGTAATAGGTTATGTTGAGCTATAAACCACTATCTAGACACATATTGGAATATTTTATGCTTGATCATATGAATATATATGTGGATATATTTTATTTTACAACCCAGACTAATACAAATATTTTATTTAACGAATTCAGCCTAAACATATGACAGTTCCCAATACTGAACTTTCCCTTGAAGTTAGGGCTTGAGTTATTACATTATGTTTCAACCAACATGACGATTTTCTTTGACTTAAGATAATGGGTTTCTGTCCTAATTCCTATACAACGAAGTTAAAATACTACTCAAAACGATGCAAAAACTCAATATTCTACGCGCTTCTTGAAATCAAAACTTGTTAGAAACGTTGTTTTACTATAAAGGAAATTGGTTGCGGTCAGATTTGTCTCAAATTTGTAATCTTCTATAATCAACTTAAAATTCAGACTTTAGCAAAAATATTAATACGTTATATCTTTTTTCTGTATAATTTAACATTATTTTTTAACGTTATATACCATATAATTAAGACTCTTCATCTGGTCCCGAACTAAAGTGAGTGATTCAGAATAATTTAAAACTAAAACTCAAATTACTGTACCACAGTACGCGTAATGATCATTAACCCTATCATTACTATTTTACAACTCAATTACAGAAGCACCAAACTAACCGAATTGACCGAACTTTTTGACCGGAAACAGAGAATTTCAACCCGAACAACGATATGAGGCTGCATATATATTTGATCTGGCCTTCAAATTAGATGAAACTACTATATTTGGAGAGACCCATTCGATTTAATTTATTTTAGTAGTTTGCTAGTAAGACCGGATGTGTTTTGGATTGGTGGTTCTTGCTTTTGAAGTAAGCTAAATTAAATTTTGCTGAGAACAAGTTCTAAATTAATTCCGTAAACACTAAGCGTGTTCTGAACTCTTGTTGTTATTACAGCAGTTAAAGCTTTTAATTGTTTAAGAAACAATGGTAAATTTAATAATTTTACACAGAAATGTTTATGTAAAGTTTATAATCATACCGCATATTTTAAGATATTACAATCAATAGATAATAATAGACTGGTTTATATTGGTTTGAATGATCATCAATACCAGTCTTTGGTAATCCATTGTCCAGACCTAGGCCTCTATTCAAAAAGAGGTTTGGGCTACTATTCTATGTTGACGGGTGATGTATGGATATGGTCAAGTTTATTTTTCTTTACATTGCTGTTTTCTTCCTTAATCCTAAGTCAGTTCTTGCGACACCCAAGGGTTGAATAGGGTACTAGCCTTTCACGTTCCGAATACGTCATCACAAGGATATTTAAAATAAAAGCAATTGGAAAATTATTTCATAGATTTACAATAATTGCTCTTAAATTAAACATTTTTAAAATAAATTTCTAGAGTTTTAATGGTTATTTATTTTTTCTGTTTAAACTTGGTAAACAAAACTGTTCCCTTTTTTGGCGGCCTTAATAAAAAAATTTAAATTTATTTTTAGTCTGCTAAAATAACCATAATAGTCTGCATGACGGAAATCTGAGTATGGTGACTAACACCACGACGACCTATGGAAATACTTCTGAATTCTGAATATTTGGGCCTGCGGTCTCCCACTTACGGACGTTATAGGACAGTACGAATGCTGGTCTTCTATGCAGGGTGGTAGCGCCCGGCGCTGGAATCAACTTGACTTTATTACCTTGAAAATAAGTGATCCAGCCTGAAAACTAAATTAGTTTACGTTCTAGACTATTACGATTTAATAGATTTGGCTCCTTATCTAGCATTTAATTAGTCGAAAATGCAATTTATATAAAAAAAACTTTGTCAGATGGTCAGTGCTTACATAATTTCACAATGTCAGTCATCCATAAAATGTAGACAAGAGTTAAAAAATGGAACAATCTGATTCATGTGTCGCAGCCAACTAGCTTAATTAGTCGTTCAATCAATAGCCTAGCTTATTTATTAAACAGTACTTTGTAAATGAATATGTTTTTAGGTTAGTTTTGTATTTTTAATACATGGATGTCTATCCATTATGCCTCATTAGATTCTAATAAACCTAGTTGGCTGCAACACACAAATTGTTGCATAGTAATTTAATAATCCCCTTGATTGTAATTCGGGAAAAAAGGTACGATAAAATTAATACTACCAATATGAATAGTCGTGTTATCAATAATATATTTATGCACATACCACATATTTGTATCCTAAATAAACTTTTTATAATAATGACATTGTGTTTATAATAGAATGTACAAATTAGTGGTTTTAACCTAGGTAACATTAATAACAATAAAAATTTATTTGGTAGCCAATAAAGCAATTCCATTTGCCTTTAATGGTGTAATCAAATAGTGAATTAAGAGGAAAATATACCGCATGAGCGAATTTTAACTTTTACTGTCATAGTAAGATTTGTTTTTGTCAAAATAAATATCTACTAACAAAAAGAGTATTTACTGAATCTAAGTTTTATCAAAAAGTCAATTTTCGCATTGGCAATATACATCCTGTATCGTCGGGGATTTTACAAAACATACATGAAACGGACACAAAGAACACTTAAACTCAGAACAGCCATTTGTAGATCACACAAAGTGTTGTCCTATGTGGGGCTTGAACTCACAACTTTTAACGCAGTAGCAAGCGGTGTGAAGACCACTTAAACCACTAGGCCAACCGTGCAGTCGAAAGTGCATTACTTAATAGAAAACTTACGTAAACTCACTACCGTGGCCAGAAAACACTTTGTTATTTTATTATTTGTCTTTCAACACCTTCAAATACAGACTTCAATAAACTAAAAATTTAATTAAAACAGGATGCATAAAAAACAATTTACACAGACTTGCCTCGGTCCGTTGGTTCAGTGGACAATGTTTTGACTTCATTTTAATCGTCCACTTAATTAAGCATATCGCCCTGTGTAAACAAAAAATGAGCTATAAAACTCTACGGTATATTAGGACATCCGTTGATAGAGGTAATTAAAACGTAACTTGGATTTTATAGATATTATTGTATACAGAAAAACTGTTTGAATTTAGATTTCAAATTTTATTTGTGTTCCATGTCATAAAACTTTTTGTTTCATTGATTGTATTTAAAAGCTTTAATATCTTAAACTACCACTCGGCTCCCTTAAATCTTTTTATATTTTGATATGACAACAAATAGTTAAGGAAGCTATAAGGTAAATAACATCAATGTGAAACTCTTATAGTCCAAACAGAGACTATAAACATTGATAAATTTAATGAGAACGGATTGTGATAAAAAGCTTTTGTGGTAGCTTGATTTTAAATTATAATAATACATATCTCCTTATACTAATACGGCCCATACTTACCTAATATAATAAATAGATATAATTATTCAGTTCAGTTCACTGTTAGACATAGACCTTTCCGTAGAAAAAAGGTTTTGGCCTATTACACAACGTTGGTGAGACAGGATTGATTTGTGTCAAATTTTCCTTCATTTTATTTTTGCTTTTTGCTTTTGATAGTGAATATTTCGACGACACTTATAGTTGCTTTTTGCTTTTGATAGTGTACATTTCGGGTTTTAATTATTTTTTTAAGTCTTAGTTATTTAACATAAGCAACAAGCCTCGATGGCGCAGTGAGAGTGTATGCGGCTGCCTTGTTGGAAGTCTCAGGTTCGATTCCCGGGCCGGACCCAATGTTTGTGTGATCCGCAAATATTTGTTTCGGAGTTTTGGTGTTTTCTATGTATAATATGTATGTATTTACGAAAAGGTAACACTATGTTTATGTATTTATATCAGTTGTCTAGTACCCATAATACAATCTCTGCTCAGTTTGGAACTAGATGGCGTTGTGGGAAAGATGATCACTTATAAAAATATATCTTCAATATGGTTATCAATAAAATCTCCACATGACGAATGATATACGCAGAGGCACGACATTTTGATTGTATCCCTTCCCTTGAAACTAATCTGTACTTACGTTGACAATGAAAGGGTTGAATAATGGAGAACTTTTTACTTACATTTTTTTACCTCGGGGAACGGCATTATATGACGGATTGGTCGTGTAGTGGAAAAAAACTGTCGTAGGAACATTCTCAGAACCTTTGTCAAGAGTTCTATTGATATAACTTTTAGGGCTTATAAATTAAATTCTTGTGTGTGTATAAAGTGCGTTTTCGTGGTTTTATAAATTATATGATGCGTATGTAAGGCGGACGATATCTAGTTATCAGTAAGGAATTGATTACATATTACGTGTAATCGTTTTATAATTAAAAGATTTTGTGATGCATTTTTTTTATGATATACTTTTAATTGGCAGTGATCAAATGAAATTAGATAAAACGCATTTAACACTATATATATAGAGATACGGCCATAGAATAAAACCTACGAAACTTGCAAGATAGTTATTTAAAAGTAATCTTACCTGTCCCTAAAAGGTTCATAATTCTGTTCTTATTCAGTCAGGTACACTGCATTAAATAATCATTAACTTATACAAAATGGAAATCGATATCATTGTTTATTGTGTGGAAACGAACATAGTGATTCAAAAAATTTTAACTAGTTTAAATGAAATGACATGGCATACCTTGTTTGTGTATGCATACCACACACAGTTCAGTAAACTAAACGCACCTCCTATAAACATCAAATGGCTTATGATACGGCTATAGCTAATTTAGGTAGCATTGTGAACCTCAGAAGAGGTGAGCTTGAATAAGATTATCACGAGACTAAAACCCGTTGGGAGTCATTGGTCATAAATCATATCCCATAAAACGAAACTGACAATAACCTCTTTTCTCAGCAGCGCTTCCTAGAGATTAATGATGCTGTAGAAATTTTGACTCTAAGGTTATCAAGAGAGAGTTCATTTCCTATTTTAGATTTTTTGTTGTTTCTGATGATGTTAGAAGTGATAGTTAAAATGACAAGCGAACTTAATATTGCGTTTGATCAGACCAATTGTTAGTATTGTGTTTACTGTCAATTTTTAGAAAGCCAAAGACGCTTAATAAGCATAAGTATTTTGGGGTTGGAGGACAAGCATCAATCATTTTGGACGTTACTTAATTTTCGTCTAATCCAGCTATATTAAATGCGTGGATGATCAATGGGAATGTATTTCTAATGAGCTTCAATAACACGTAACTTTGGTACATACTTTATTTGCATTCTAAATAGCATACAATTCATATTAAACTGCTCAAACCTTATACCTAAGGTACCTAAAGTTACATACTCAGAAAATCACTTGAACAAAATACATGTAAATACAGACAGACATACATCAATTTACAAGTCGTCGTTATACAAGTAAATAAAATGCGACGTACCCAAATTAAAAATAACGGGTTTCTCAAATGCTATTTCAACACAATGCGAGGCCCTATCAAACCGATGTTTGATAACATCCTTCGAACTCTTTTTATTTTGATTGCATTCTGTGTCCAACAAAATTGGAATTCGTGTACGTTATTGTGGCCGGGGGAATTAGATCCACCGCATTCAAAACTGAGACTATCCTATTGAGACCTCTCGGAAGGGAACTGGATCTGATAAGGCAGATCGTCGATAAGGACCCTTTTTCTTTGCGCGACACCTTTGTCATGACAAAGGGGCTGTTTGGCCTGAACTGTGGCATGTGAATAGGCTTGCAATATCGCGTCCTGGCCCGGAGCTCGCATCCCGCAAGATCGGCCGCAGATACTCAACTCTCTAAAGATTTATTAATCTTTCTCGTTCACTGGAACAATGAGCGCTTTTGGTAGGCACCTGGTGTTTTTTTCTCGGCACTGAAGTATGCTTATACCTCGTACTCAGTTTTTGTTTGACGCTCAAGTGATGTAAGTGGAGACCCGAAAGCGATTGTGGCTACTTTAAGTGGGATCTCAGCTTTGAGCTAAGAATAACCAACCAATTTATTGTCAATCCTAAAAGTGTATAGATAATTAATTGATATTCTTATTAATTAGTGAATGACTGAAGGTAAACATTTAAATAACCAGTTTTGTTGAATATAAAATAATATTTCTATTTCTCTTAATTTTTGTTGAGATTAATAACTGGCTAATTGTTACCTGAAATATAAAAATATTAACAAGGCAATCAAGGTTTTATGTTTAGGAAGTTTTAACTGTTACGCAGTTAAGGTGTTAAGAAATATTTTATTACATCTGATTGATCAAAAACCGCCTTGATTTGAGTTTTAATTAATTTGATTTTTTATCTTCTGGATATCGTATTGCATCGTAGTATCACGATATTATTTACTTCTTAGAAAATGACGCATATGCCACACCAAAACTTATCGCCGAGACGTCATCTGATCAAGTTACGTTTAATTTGTCTAGATCGCGTGCGGGGGGACAACAGTAATAAATAATGTTTTTATCTTGACACCAGAAGGCTCTAGGCAGAAATTCTTACACGTTCGTTCCCTGAGTCAACGCTTATTTAATGTGAGTTCTTTTACATTATGAAAGTGCATGCAATTGATAGCATGATACGATAAAGCTAATTACGACAGTGCAAGAAAACTTAGTTTACAAAGTTCAGAATTTTTAATACGGTTTTTTTTGTTCGTTTATTAATAATGATTTCCTAATAATTTAAAAAAGTCCATAAATTCAATGATTGTAATTTGAATGAACTTATCATTGGGTATTATACATACAATATAATTATAACAAAGGGAATGATATACTGCCCAACAACACATACTTTTAGAGTATATTGTGTAAAAGTTTAGAGGAGACTGCAATGTGCATTTAATAGCAACAGCAACATCTGCAGAGGTCGTCGATCTTGATAAGGCACCCACATTTTGGCAAATATATCACAGCAGGACGCCGTCACAATATTTTAGTATCTACGATTGTATCAGTGGCAGTCTATCAACCGTTTTTACCCAAGAACTTCTATTTTGATTAAGTTATTGTTACTCTTAGTGTAGATGATTTAGATGTATAAAATATGGATTAAATACATTCTAGAAAAATCCTTACAGATGTAAATAAACAGTGACTAAACAGAAATTACATTAAAAAGTGTGCGTAGGTGTACCTTTAAGAAGCTTGTTTTTTGTATACATATTATATGATAAAAATACAAAATTTAAGACGCCCGTATCCAATTAGTAGTAATATTATTGTGTAGCTGCTTCTATATGAATACAGTGGGCCGAATAATATCTTGATAAAGAAGTTTGAATTTTTCAACAAGAGAGTTTAAATCTCAAATTGAGACTTTGAATTTTGATTCATATTTATTCTTAATTAAGAGTTTAATATTGTTAAGTAGTTATTATATATTGTTCAAGTAAAACACAGTGTTTTATTAAGGTTCATTGATTGTATCACACAAAATAGAGGTGCCCAAAAATTCTCTTAATATGTGAAACGCAATACGCTCTTCGGGTCCATATTTCCTGTAAAAAAATACTCTAATGTAATAACATTTATTATTAAATGACAATAAAATTGTCCTTATAAAAGTCTCAATCCAGCCACCGTACCTCTACATTGCACAAGTAAAAACTACCTATAAATTATGTAACTCGAAACTTTCTGTGTTTTGATCACTCCTCTTGTTCCCACATATTGTACTAAGGGATGTGATTCTTGAAATTTAATAAAAAAAACGTATAACTATGTTCCAAAACCTCATTTCTTTGTACCATAAACCGCCCTTTTTGAAATTTATTGTTGTAGAATGATATGATGTCTTTATGTCGTGGTTCTATTGTGATTCACTTATCTGATCGTCTCCTGTATTCACTATAATGGGGACGATTGTGGATTCTAAGTATTTAATACGTATACACAAAATTATTGTATACAAAAAGGTAGAATAACCGATTTGCATAATTATGTAATAATAAATATCTGTTACCTATCTATTATACGTAAGTTTGTAAGACCACCATACTTTTTTAATTATTAATATAATGAGAGATTAATTAATTAGGGAAAAAAATTGTGAGGTGATGCTGCAGCCACTTCGTTGACGGATATTATTAAAGTCAATGTTTTCATGCTGTGAATAAACGGTCATATCAAGTAGTTGATATAAGATACTAGAGGTATAAATAATATTTTAGAAAGTCATCATAAATTTGTATATTCAAGTATTTAATAGTTTTAGAGCTACTTTTTATGAAAACGAACTTAATATTGTGTTGACTTATAGTATTACTAGCTTACCTATGCGACTTTGTCTGCATCTCTTTCTAATCATAATCGGTCGTATTGGACTTAGCGGGATATTAATTACTTATTTTAGGCACACTAGCAAAATACACAGTTTAAAAAAACCTAAAAATTGGTTAAATAATGTGGGGTGGGAGTTCATTGCGCAGAAACAATGTGACGAGAATTTATATGTATTAGAAGTATACCTTTATACTATTTGTATTGATATACAGTATAATGTTCAAATTCTTGGACAAATACTATTTATTTTGTATAATTTTATCAGCTTGAAATAATTTAAGTAAACCATAGAGGCAAACAATATGTTTAAAATAATGGTATGGTAATTGTGTGCGTCTTTTATTGCCCATCATCAACAACCTACAACGTCCCACTGCTGGGCTCGGGTGTTCTCTAAGAAGAAGATTAAGTCCATACGTCCCCACGATGACCGAGTGCGGGTTAGAAACTACTGCGTATAGTGTGATGTGATACATCATATCACATGAACAGCCTTAAACAGTCCATAGCTAGATATAGGCCTCTCCTTAAAAAAGAAGTTGGCCTACTATACCACGCTGGTCCGACGGGTTGGACGCAGCGTGGTGACAAGTACGCTATAAGGTGATCGATAAGTGGACTATCTAATACTGAAAAGGAATTTCAAACTGGACCAGTACTTCCTGAAATTTGTGTATTCAGTTAAACAGACAAACCCTACAACTATAATATTAGCATGAATTTCTAAAATCTAATAAGAAAATGTAGCGAGTGAAGAATTACAACAGTTCTATACCTAAAACAAATAACTCCTTGAACAGTATAAGTAAAGATCTGTCCTATCGAGAATACTTACCACTTACACTGAAAGTAAGAAAGATTTGTTTTCCTGGTACAGCAGTCTCATGAAACTTGAGATCGAGATGAAACTCCGACAAATGTAACACAGGTTACGTGACTTGAAGCTTAATCGTTAGTAGAAGTTTTACCACTTTTTTGTACAAAGTGCTCCAACAATTTTACGTTTAAAATGCAGTGTTTCTTAGATATATAATTTAAAACTTACGTTTAAAAAATAACCTGTGTTTTATTTTATTTCTTCATATCTTTATATCATGTTTTAATAGTTCTTTCTTTAGATTATATTCTTCTTAATATACCTTTCTATCGATCATTAAAAATCAAGATCCTTAATAAAATTGGTTTATTAAAAAAATGTCTACAATGTTAACAATTTGTGTTAGTAAAAATGTTTACCATAAAGTTAAAATTACACGAAGCTTCTTTTAAATAGTACAAGATGTTTTTATACATTTTATATTTCTTTCTTTAAATGTATGGGGGTAAGTCAAGTGTGAGCAAATACAGACCATAAAGCAACAATGTTTATGCCATTAAAGGCATTTTATAAAGGTTTTGCATTTAAAAACTCTAACACCTGAGCGTCCGTCCACCACAGCTCGGCACCGTGTTGACTTGTTGGTGTCGCAAATCTCTCGATTAGTATTCTGCGGTGGCGGTCTCCTCCATCAGTTTATCGAGTTTTGTGTTTCCGTACCATAAACTTTTTATTATTACCTTAACTGACAATGTAAACAAATATTGAATGTAATTTATGACACACTTTTTATTCTCCTTCATTTTTGAGCAGATCTGATCAACTGACCTGAACTGATCACCTGAACAGAACTGGAAACTATTATTTTTTTACTTAGCCACTAAGCTTTAATTATAATTTACTCTACAATTTAATGTCTTTTGATTTTTTTAAATAACTAAAACTTTTAAATTTTTCGATTTTTTTTTTCTTCAAAGCTTCAAAGTGTTTGATGGAAAGCATGAGTAGAATCTTAAAGTGGGTCACACTCACTGCGAATGCAGACAATGCAAATAAATTAAATGGAAATGTTCTTAATGAAGTAAAAATGATTAATAAAAGTTTTAAAATCAATTAGTTTTCTGTTGATGATAATATGTTTTGTTTCAAGATAAATAAGTCCTAGATGATTTTTCAATATCATATTTACGTATTATACTTATTTGGACGTTTATTTTCAGACTTTACGGATACTATATCAAAGTGTGATGGGACTTTTTGATTTCTTATCAGAACAAACCACTTAAAAAGTTTATAAGGCTACTGGTAGTAAACTCAATAATTACATTTAAATCATGCCATGTAAGAAATACTATTCGATCCTATTTGGCCAATAATTCCAATAAGACATGAATTTCTTTTCCTATGGGAATTGAATAAATCTTATTGGGTCTTATTATACTAATAATAGACACTTATTTATCCAATAAGTATCTCCTGTAATATATTAAACACATTGATTAAAATAAATAGAAAAGAAACTAAATACTAAATCAGAGATTTCAAAAAAAACTCTGACGTAGTTTGAATAGAAATTCTCTGCATGGAAATAACTTAGATAATCTGGGTTTAATCAGAGCATTTAGCTTCCAGTTACACCGATAGCTGAACAAAGAAATCCTTACCGGATTCTAATAATATCTATCAGATGCTTAAAAGCTTTAAACTTAATTAGTCGTTTGGTTTTAGATTGTTTCGGTTGATCTTCTAAATTCGTTTTCAGGGTATCGGTAACTTAAATTAGCGAACTGGATGTATTCTTATAGCCGTTGTCTATGTTTACTTTAAATTATGGTCTGGAGACTGGAATAACTACGAATTAGATTTAAATGTTAATATGTTGTATCAGTAGATCTTGTTATTAGATATTATGATAAAAGAGGCAAAATATAGGCACGCTATCTAGTAGAAAATGACTTTACTACAAGCGAATTTATTAGCTAATTATAATTTTCTCTGAAATAATTTTCTGACTGAAAATGATTGTACATATAGAAAACAATATTGGTCCAAGAGCCCAGAGCGATCAGACATAACTTATTTTCACATGGATGAAACCTTAACTACTCAGTAGCGTCTAGTGTACTTTTAAATACCTGCGTGTTTGTGGAACTAGATCTGTGACACCTGGGCAGATATCAGGTGAGAAAGGTAACTAAAAATGAGAGTTATCTAACTTAAATTAGTATGGCTGATCTTTATATATATTTTGTAGAATATTATTCTAAACTAGTTTCATAAAGTGTCAAACACTTTTCATGGACCAGAGCTTGTGTCAGACGCTTTAAAAATCGACAAAAAATTAATGAACTTTACTTATTTTTACATGTCTGATTTTTTAATATGTTATTAAAGTAACTATTCATCATCAACAGCCTTCAACAGTCCACTGCTGGACATAGGCCTCTCGGCTCTCCTTAGAAGGAGGTTTTGGCCTACTATACCACGCTGGCCAGACGGGTTGGTATAGGGTTGGTTTCAAGTTTTCCTTCTTTTTGCATTGATGTTGTCTTGCGTAGTTTATCCCTTAGTCGCCTTTTACGACACCCGCGGGATGAATAGGGGTGGTGACACTCTGTATTCTTAATCCGTCACCACACGGACAAAGTAACTAATTACAAAGTTACATTTCATCAGTCAGACAAATTCGAGTGACCAAACATCCCTTAAACACAAAAATTATTCATCATGCAATTTCAGAGCGAGTGAGACGTCCACAGCAACTTGGATCCCGTTTTTAGGAAATATCTTTATTTTATTGTAAAAAAGATACCAGTTAGAAAAAGATATAAACAAAATATTACCACTACCACAAAAATATCACTATGATTAATTACAGCAAATATCTCCTAATCATCGCAATCATCGACGCAGTCATTAGAATAAATAAATAAATTAATTAAAAAAAAAATGCAGTAAATTGCAGTTTACGATTTATGACGTATTAAAAAAAAACTACTTACTAGATCTCGTTCAAACCAATTTTCGTTGGTAGTTTGCATGGTAATGTACAACATTCATTTTTTTAAGTTTTATCACTCTCTTATTTTATAAGTTAGAGGGGGGGGACACACACATTTTTCCACTTTGGATGTGTCTCTCGCGCAAACTATTCAATTTAGAAAAAAATGATATAAGAAACCTCAACATCATTTTTGAATACCTATCCATAGATACCCCACACGTATGGGTTCGATGAAAAAAATTTTTTTGAGTTTCAGTTCCAAGTATGGGGACCCCCAAAATGTATTGTTTTTTTTTCTATTTTTATGTAAAACTCTTAATGCGGTTCACAGATTACATCTACTTACCAAGTTTCAAAAGTATAGCTCTTATGGTTTCCGAATAAAGTGGCTGTGACATACGGACGGACAGACAGACAGACAGACATGACGAATCTATAAGGTTTCCGTTTTTTGCCATTTGGCTATGGAACCCTAAAAACGGGATCCAAGTTGCTGTGGACGTCTCACTCGCTCTGAAATTGCATGATGAATAATTTTTGTGTTTAAGGGATGTTTGGTCACTCGAATTTGTCTGACTGATGAAATGTAACTTTGTAATAGTTACTTTAGTAACATATTAAAAAATCAGACATGTAAAAATAAGTAAAGTTCATTAATTTTATGTCGATCTTTAAAGCGTCTGACACAAGCTCTGGTCCATGAAAAGTGTCTGACACTTTATGAAACTAGTTTAGAATAATATTCTACAAAATATATATAAAGATCAGCCATACTTATTTAAGTTAGATAACTCTTATTTTTAGTTACCTTTCTCACCTGATATCTGCCCAGGTGTCACAGATCTAGTTCCACAAACACGCAGGTATTTAAAAGTACACTAGACGCTACTGAGTAGTTAAGGTTTCATCCATGTGAAAATAAGTTATGTCTGATCGCTCTGGGCTCTTACTCTATATACTTAACGATCTTCTAATCTTCTGTAGCTTCTTTTGAAATACAAGTAATAAAGGTGCGTCTAAAATAGATAAAAGCCTCAATTACTTCTCAGAAAGAGTAAAGTGACTACTTGAGCCTGGAGCTTTATTTAAAAAAATGATTTAATTAATTTAATGAGAATTTCTTTCTCATTCATAGGGACTATATTGCAAACGTAATAAAAACTTTTATTCAACTTATATTTACGCATCAACGATTCTAAGTTCTTAGAACTTCAAAATAAGTTTCTGTTTGTGTTCTTGCTCACTAATAATATTACTTAGTCTAGCTCAAAGTCACGATTTGGAACTAAGTGAGTTACAAAGTATGGATTAGTAGTTTTATTTAACAAATAAATTGGCCGCGGAACCCGATAATCGAATCTGCGAAACCACATGAAACAAATTTAGCTTATTTTTATAGTAACTAATAATAAATAAATATTTCGGACATTTTACACACAACATCATCTAGTCCCAAGCTAAACAGAGCTTGTATTATGGGTACTAAACAACTGATATAAATACATAAACATTTGTTTTTGTAAATACATGCATATTATACATAGAAAACACTAAGACTCCAAAACAAATACTAGTAGATCACACAAATATTTCGTCCAACCCATGAATCGAAACCGAGACCTCTTGATCAGCAGCCGCAAACGTAAACCACTAGACTAACAAAGCAGTCTAAGTTTTAGAATATTTTAAAAGTTTTTATCATTGAAAAAAGTATAGAAGAAGTAATTAAAGTCGTGGTGTAGATTGTAATTAGTAGTTAAATAAAAAAATAAAAAAAAATTGTACAATGCGTGTCAGGCCACGCATAGAATAGGGTTCCGTAGTCTCACATAATGATAGGTAGATATAAAATTGTGTCCAATAGATAATTGTTATGTTTACCTAATATATTTCTTTATTGTTGTGCGAAGTTTTCCAAGTGAGTGCGTTTGACATAAAATTTGACAAGTTAGGTTAGGTTGAATATATAAGGCGGAGGAGGAGGTAGAGGAACTCTTGCAGAGGGTCAAGAATCTGATGACGACGGCGGGAGATGTACCGCAGGCTCCTCCCTCCGTGCAGGATAGGGCGAAGGCGGCGGTGGAAGTGATCCGCCGAGTGGCCGGCAGGTCCACTAACTTAAAGGGCTCCTTTGTGAAGGCCCTTAAGGACTCCTCCTGCGCTATCACGGGGGCCGTAGACGAGCTCGTCGGAGACGTGGCTCGTCTGCAGGCGGCAAATGACCGCTTGACGGCGCAGGTGGCCGAGCTAGGCTACCAGTTCGCCTGCTTCCAGAAAAGCCATCCCGAGCTGGTGGCCACTACCGCTGCCTTGCCCCAGCCTGCCCCAGCCCCAGCCAATGCGGCGATGCCTGACGCCCAGCTGCGCCAGGTGCTAGTCGCGGTGGGGCACATGCTGGACGGTCGCCTAGCCGATCTGAAGGCAATGCTACCTCCACCCCCAGTGGTACGTCCGCCGCTAGCATCGCAGAGGCCGAAGGCTGCGGCGGCGCCGACCGAACTCCCCGTTGAGAGAGGTCCGGTATCGTATGCGGCGGCGGCCTCTGCCCCGGCCCCTGAGGCTCCCCAGAAACAGGGGAAGGGGGCCAAGGCGCCGGCGAAAGCGCCGGCGAAGGCGCCGGCCCAGACGCCAGCAAAGGCGCAGGCAAAGGCGTCTGCCAAGGCGCCAGCAAAGGCGCAGGTGAAGGCGCCCGCCAAGACTCCGGCCCAAGCGCCGGCCAAGACAAGGCCAGAAGCGGTGCCGGAAACAGGAGAGGAGTTCCCCCCTCTCCCCACTCCAACACCCCTGCCGGGCCCCTCCACATCTGCCGCCGATAACGAGAGCTGGCAAGTCGTGGGGAGCTCGAAGAGGCGCCAACTGCGGCAGAGGCAGCGGGCCAGAAGGGCCGCCGAAAAGGCAGCCGAAGCCTCGCAGCCGCCGCCGGTGGTGGCAGCGGCCAACAAAAAGAAGCCGCGAAAACTACAGCCGCCCAAAACCGCGGCTGTAGTGGTGACCGTCACACCGGAGGCTGCCAGTGGCGGACTGACCTATGCGGCTGTCTTCCAAAAGGCCCGGGCCAGTCTTGCCAGCGAGTTTGGACCGGCAGGGGTCAGGTTGCGCCGCGCCCAGACGGGAGCTCGAGTCCTCGAGTTCCCTGGGGCAGAAGGTGCAAAGACGGCGGACAAATGTGCCGAGACGCTGAGGGGCATGTTTGCCGAGTTGGATGGCGTCAAGATCGCCAGGCCCACGAAGTGCGCGGAGCTGCGTATTTCGGGCCTGGACGATTCTGTGACGGCCGAAGATGTCCGCGATGCAATCCGGGAGAAGACCGGCTGCAGCGCGGATAACATCAGGGTCGGCACCATCCGCCCCGGTCCAGGCGGGCTAGGCGCGGCATGGGTCAGCTGTCCCGTGGCGTCAGCCAAAGTTTTGGGCGACGCCGGAGCTATCCTCGTCGGCTTTGTGAATGCCAGGGTTACGGTCCTGGCTGCGAGGCCGATGAGGTGCTTCAAGTGCCTAACCGCCGGACACACTCGCTCCAAATGCGAGAGTTGTTTCGACTGCAGCAGTCTGTGTTACCGCTGCGGTCGACCGGGGCACAAAGCGGCAGAATGCTCTGCCGCCCCTCATTGCCCGGTGTGTGCGGCGGCGAACAAGCCCGCCAACCACCAGATCGGGCAGGGGGGCTGCAAGCCTCCCCGCGCGTCTCGGCAAGCGCCAGAGGCCAGCCTATCGATCCAGGCTGCCTCCGTCGTCACTAGTGCGTCGGCGCCGATGCCCATGGAGGAGGTTGTAGAGACGATCCCTTAATGGATCAAGTCTCCAACCTTCTGGTCCAGACGAACTTGAACCACTGCGCCGCAGCGCAGGATCTCCTCCTGCAAACCATGGCGCTGTGGTCGGTCGGTGTGGCCGTAGTCGCGGAGCCCTACTTCGTCCCTCCCCGTCCAAACTGGATGGGTGACCGGGACGGCTCCGTGGCAGTCGTCGGCTCCACGGCGGCTGGTTCCCCGCCCTTGTCGCTCAAAGACAGGGGCACGGGATATGTTGCCGCCGAGTGGGGGGGGATCACCGTTTACGGTGTCTACTTCTCCCCCAATAAGAGTTTGAGCGACTTCGAGGTCTTCCTGAACAACCTGGAGACCTCGATGCGGCAACTAGCGTCTGGGCGCGTCCTCGTGCTGGGGGACTTCAACGCCAAGTCCATTGCGTGGGGTTCCCCGGCGACGGACGCCAGGGGCAGGGCCGTAGAGGAGTGGGCGGCCTCGGTGGGCCTCTGTCTATTGAACAGAGGCTCCACCAACACGTGCGTGCGACAACAGGGGGGGTCGATAGTGGACCTTTCGTTCGCTACCCCTGCACTCGCCGCACGTGTACAGAACTGGCGTGTCCTGGATGAGGTTGAGACGCTCTCGGACCATTTGTATATCCGATTTGAGCTCTCCCGGTCCCAGGACGCCAGTAGGGGTCACGCGGCGCGGCGTCCCTCCCGCTTTCCGCGGTGGTCTGTCGCCAAGCTCGACAGGGACTTACTGGAGGAGGCGGCCATTCTTAACTCTTGGCTGCCTTCGCAGGCCCCGGCCGAAGAGGTCAACGTGGGGGCTGGTCGCTTCTGCAGTGCGATTACGCAGATCTGCGACTCGGCCATGCCCCGCGTACGTGGGCGTCGGCCTCCAAGGAAGGAGGTCTACTGGTGGTCCCAGGAGTTGGCGGCCCTCCGTGCGGCCTGTGTTCGTGCCCGGAGGTGCCTCACTCGTAGTCGGCGACGCCACCGCGGAGTCGGTGAGGAGGTGGATCGGCTTCAAGAGGAATACCGTGAGATCCGGCAAACTCTGAAGCTGGCCATCTGCCGCGCCAAAGAGGAGAGCCGCAAGGAGATGCTGGAGAGTCTCGAGCGTGACCCCTGGGGTCGGCCCTATCGTGCGGTGCGCAAAAAGCTCTGCGCGGGGGGCCTGCCCCTCACGGAGACTCTCCAGCCCAGCTTCCTGCAGGAAGTGGTCGAGGGCCTATTCCCACAGCGGGCGGAGCACACGCCCCCGTTGATGGCCGTCATGGCCGGAGGCGACGACGAAGGCGAGGCTGATGTGCCGCCCGTCAGGGAATCAGAGGTAGGGGCGGCTGTTCTAAGGATTCGATCCAAGAACACCGCTCCCGGGCCAGACGGGGTACCTGCCCGAGTGCTGGCCCGAGCCCTCGATCATATGTCGGACCGCCTCAGGGGAGTGTTAGACGCTAGTCTGGCATCCGGACGCTTCCCTGAGTGTTGGAAAAGCGGGAAGCTGGTTCTGCTCCAGAAGCCAGGTCGGTCTGCCGACTCGGTCGCGGCCTATAGGCCCATCGTGTTGCTGGACGAGGCGGGTAAGCTGTTCGAGAGGGTGCTCCACGCCCGCATCGTCCGGCACCTGCGCGAGGTGGGCCCCGATCTGTCGGACGCCCAATTTGGATTCCGGGAGGGGCGTTCGACGGTCGACGCAATTCTGCGTCTGAAGGCCGCGACTGAACAGGCGGTGGGCTCAGGCGACGTGCTGTTGGCGGTGTCGTTGGACATCGCCAACGCATTCAATAGTCTGCCATTCAGCTGCATCAGGGCCGCACTCCAGTACCACGGAGTGCCACAGTACCTGAGGCGGCTAGTGGCAGACTATCTGACGGAGCGTACTGTCATGTACGAGGACCGAGAAGGAGTCTTGAGACGTCGGGCCATGTCGTGCGGTGTTCCACAGGGGTCTGTCCTCGGACCACTCCTGTGGAACATGGGATACGATTGGGTCCTGCGAGGGCGTCTCCCCCCCGGCGTCGGTGTAATTTGCTACGCCGACGACACTCTTGTGACAGCCCGGGGGGCGACCTTCGAAGAGGCGGCACGCCTGGCCACCACAGGAGTCTCCCTGGTGGTCGGGCGCATTGAGGCGCTGGGTTTGCGGGTGGCCCTAGAAAAGACGGAAGCCCTACTTTTCCATGGGCCCCGTCGTGGTCCACCCGCCGGCGCCTCCATCGAGGTCAACTCGGTCCTCGTACCGGTCCGGGCCCACTTTAAGTATCTGGGTCTGGTCCTAGACGGTAGGTGGCTCTTCGACGAGCACTTCCAACAGCTTGCTCCGAAGCTGATCGGCACTGCCTCCTTCCTTGGGCGTCTTTTGCCCAATCTGGGAGGAGCCAGTGTCGCCACGAGGCAGCTGTACACGGGGGTTGTCCGGTCTATGGCACTCTATGGTGCACCGGTGTGGGCGGCGGCTCTGACCGAGCAGAATAGGGCGCGCCTTAGGCGGCCGCAGAGAACTCTGGCGGTCAGAGCCATACGGGGTTACCGCACCGTATCGACGGAGGCGGCGTGCGCCCTGGCCGGAACACCCCCGTGGGATTTGGAGGCGGAAGTGCTCGCCGACGTTTATCGGCGAGTGGCTAACTACCGGGCGGAGAGTGGTGGAGTTGGACCTCCGCCCGAGGACGTGCGCGAGTGGCGCGAAGCCGCTCACCGAGCCACGATGGATCGCTGGTCGGTCCGGCTGGAGACTCCACGTGCTGGCTTCGCCACCGTAGAGGCGCTTCAGCCGGTCATCGGCGAATGGGCAGTGCGGCAGCACGGGACCCTTACCTTCCGACTGACGCAGGTTCTTTCCGGGCATGGTTGCTTCGGAAAGTACCTGCACTCGGTCGCCAGGAGGGAATTGAGTCCCGCCTGCCACCACTGCGACTGCAGAGAGGATTCGGCTCATCACACGCTGGCGGTCTGCCCCGCATGGGAGACGCAGCGCCGGGTCCTCACTGCAGTCATCGGAGGGGATCTCTCACTGCCGGCCGTCGTTCGTTCCATGGTCGGCAGCGAGAGCGCATTCACCGCGGTCGCAACCTTCTGCGAGGACGTAATCACGCAGAAGGAGGCGGCGGAGAAGGCCCGTGAGGACGACATCCAATCGGACCAGATTCGCCGCCGGCGACTCGGGCGGCGGAGGCGCGAACATCTGCGCCTCATGCCGCCTTGAGTGTGGCCGCGGGTGGACGGGACGGGTTTTCCCTCCACCCGCACTATGTGGCCAGCCGCGAGGGGGCGGCGTCGGTGTGTGCCGGACGCCGCCTAAGAGAGGGTCGTCGTACAGAGACGGTGCCCGCATCAGGAGCGGGCAGGCGCTGGAGAAGTTCAGAAGGAGATCCCACCCTGGACTTCTCCTACTCCTAAACGGAGAAGCGCGGAGAGGGCACACTGTGTGTTTTTTAGTCGGTTCAAGTCCGACACACCACCCCGCCGTAACCCCCGGTGGGGTGACGGTCCATGATGATTTTTCACACACTAAAAAAAAAAAAAAAAAAGGTTGAATATATAACTCATGAAATAAAAAGGTTATCATAACCTCTATAGTTTGCCTTGAAAGTTCAGTATATGGACTATCTAATGATACCTGTGGGGATACGATGCGGTAGGCGTGAGAAAAAAAATCTTCTCCACTTTTCGTATAGGGGAGAAACCCATAATAAAAATATTTTTCGTAATTTTTTGACGGCATAATTCCAACACATATTCATGCAAAGTTTTATCTTTCTAACACATTCCTTTTGGGCGGTAGGTCTAGGACGGACGGACGGACATGACGAATCTATAAAGGCTTATTATTAGGACTTTACTTAACTGACCAAAAGGATCACTAATAAGTTTACTATATTGTCTAGCTTCTAACTATTCTCATTTATAATACTAAAATTTTCATGCAACTGTATATAAAAGAATGTGATGGATATTACCATAAGTGTTGCATTACTGTCTTTCCAAAGCACTGTTTCAACATAGCTTAGCTTTGTTACCAGCACTGTTCACAACTCTTAAACTTTATACGCTGTTTCAAAAAATTGATACCAATCTAATTTCGACTTTATGCCGTCTACTTTAAGTTAAAGTAAGTAAAGTTTTGGCTTAGTTCAGTTTCGATGCAGACATAGAATGGATTTGAATAATGGAAACCTGTCTTGCGGAGGCTCGAGAGGCTCGACATGGCATAATAGGTACAGTATCGTAACTGGTGTGTCGTATAGTTGATAATCTTAAAATACTAGATGAGTATGGCAACGTTAGAAAATTATAAAGTTTTACAGCAAGGAGTTTTTTAAGGCTAAGGGTTTCAATATTTTTATTTTCACTGCCGAATAATGACACTGCTGCATTGCTGCAGTGCTGCAAAGAAACAATTAAGCGACAGTTGAAACTTAGGGTGATTTATGACTTTTATATTATAAAAATTGTTAATAATAAAAAATGATTAAAGATTTTTCAATCTTATTCCTACTTCTCAATATATATATATATTTAAGCCTGCCAAAGTGACTCTACTCTGCCTGATGGAAAGCATGAGTAGAATCCAGGAGTAGGGCTCACCATGCCTATTGTGAGGGTAGACAATGTAGCATGGTGACCACTACCATGGCAGCCTGGTTAGATTATTCTGCATCATTCTCCCGGCCTTCGAAGGGCGGGAGAATGATGCAGAATGATTGGGCCTCCGGTCTCACACTCACCAACGAAATACGACAGCAAGAATACTGTCATTATTAGGATGGTCTTCTGTGTGAGGGTAGTACTGGCTGGTAATAATGGTGAGAGTAGACTAGTAATGTAATGACTTTATATTTTATTATATTTCTTGTAAAATACTCAATAATATGATCACGGTAATCTTAACCTCATATACTATATATTCTTAGTTTATACTTATTATACTACTGTAGTGTAGTAGTTTTACTAATGTGAATACTTCTAGGGTCCCTAAATAAATAATGAAAAGTAAAGTTTCCTTCATTATCTTCACTGATTCACAATTTTCCTCATTCGATACCACAAATTTATTTTTTTAAGTGCTTGGTAAATCATATCAAAAAATATTGTGAAATATTCTACTCACTATTTTCAATATAACTACGTTTGTATTGTCATCTTAGAAAACGTTTTTTTTTAATATTATAATAATATTTATTTTAATACTAAATCAATGAATTAATTTTATCTTATCCATATTAACCTTATCGCTGTCCTTCATATCCCAGGAGCATACAAGTAACAAATTATTCCTCCCACATACTTGTGTAAGTGCACCTGAATCAATCAAATCTCCATGTCCCGCCTTCTATGTGTGCACATCATGTCTATTGATATCGCGTTTATGGTCACTGACTGCGACAAACAATGAATTCGACTGTCGAATGCGAATGTGATTGCGTGCCAATTGGGCACACCTGTGTTATGTTTGTACTTTTGATGTATCATCATTGAATTTCCAGATATGATATTCATTAAGATTATGAATGTATCCGTGAACTTCCTTTGAGTATGGCTGATTAGTTCCCAAAACTGATGTGTCTGGAACTGACTGTGCCAGATTACCGACTTTCGATTTTCACTAATGTTATAAATACCATAGTTTATATGATTGCTATGGTTGCACGTCTTTACGATTCATAAATCATCTTAAACATGATCAGTATTAAACTATTTAAAAGTTGATTTTCAAATAATGAATGAGGTTACCGAAGCCATCTATATAAATCTAATGGAGAAGGCCTCAAAATGGCAACTCACGTGCATATCTTTAGTAGCAGGTGTCCTTGGGCGACAGTAGCCACTTAACCACTTATCAAGAAGTGACCCGTCTGCGCGTTGGCTCCTTACACTATAAAAAAGTTTCAAAACTGTCGGAAGCGGTTCCGAAGAATAAACAAAATATTAACTTGCACGCACAAGAAACTGCAAACGTGAGCATACACAAGAAATTATGGAGAAACAGGGCTAGGTCATTATGCTTAGGGCCCGCGGACGAACGGTTGTTGGCAGTTGTATATACGCTAGTCGGCACGAGAATTTCTATATCGCCATACAGGATTACTAATTACTTCGTGTAGTTCGATACTAGGTAGTTCGTTGTATCGTCGATAGATAGCGCTGTAGTAATTTTTTTGCTATGCATACATAGATAGCGCTGTAGTAATTTTTTTGCTATGCATACATAGCAAAAAAATTACTACAGCGCTATCTATCGACGATACAACGAACTACCTAGTATCGAACTACACGAAGTAATTAGTAATCCTGTATGGCGATATAGAAATTCTCGTGCCGACTAGCGTATATTGTACATACCTATTATTACCTTGTACATACCTATTATTGTAACAAGTATATGGCAACTTATACATATATAAGTTGCCATATACTTGTTACAATAATAGGTATGTACAAGGCTATTTAACAATGTTACACTTTCCAATTGTCTATAAATATTAGGTATTTTACACATATTCGGTGATTGTCGTTTGTTTCGATATAAAGCGATCATCAATTTTGGAACGCAGCAGAGATTTACCAGTAAAAATTCGGCCAAGTGCGGGTTACTCTCGCGCTCCGAGGATTCCATACAAAACTGCAGGTATATAACGAAATATTATGGTATTTTGATTGCTAAATAAAATTCAGAAATTTAAAACTAATTTTTTTTATTGTTTCAATAATCCTTTTATTATAATAAATATTATATTATATATTATATTATCTTAATATATATAAATCTCGTGTCACAATGTTTGTCCACAATGGACTTCTAAACCACTTAACCGATTATAATAAAATTCGCACACCATGTGCAGTTCGATCTACCTTGAGAGATAGGATAGTTTAAATCTCAAATTATAGTCGCAATTTTAATTTATTGCTAATTATTGTGTATTAATATTCTAAGGCGGTACGAAGTTCGCCGGGTCAGCTAGTTATATTATAGATTCGTCATGTCTGTCTGTCTTTCCGTCCGTCCGTCGTTGTTTTTTCAAAGTTACCTGTGCTGTACACTATGATTTTATTATTGCGTCTTACCAAATTAGAAGATTTTATGTCAACGGAAAGTAGCCTTTTAGTTTTGATTCCCTTGCAAGTAGTTGCGATTTTCACAATATGAGGTATAAATGGTTATACCTTAGCGTTATGATATTTTTGCGTGAACTTTGAAGTTGTTTTTTCTTAACGCTTAAAGGCAGTTAGACCTAAGTATTTGATATGAATTTCAACTTGATTTCTTTACGCCTCCTTAAAAAAATATGAAGTGATGTAACTAAAAATGTATGCTTTGTACTCTGTAGGTTTTGATTGCCTCGTGAGTATCGAAAATTTGCAGCAGAAACAACTGAATCTCTTAATTTTTTTGATGCAGAGGTTTAATTTCTTTACAGCCCTAACCGACAGTAGACTTGAGTATTTCATTTAAAAGGTCTTGACACACAAGACACACAGACCGACAATGAAGTGATCCTATACGGATTCCGTTTTTGCCTTTTGAGGTGAGGAACCCTAAAAACAAGTTGATATTAAATTTTGGTTGTTAAAAAACAAGGTTGTCAAACCAGCACATTTGTATAGAATTGCTTATCATCTATCCCTAAATTTATGTTCAAAGTAATATAATATAAAAATAATTTCTTTATTTATCTATATTTTACATACTTTTTTATTACATGAATCAACTTTAAATAAAAAAATAATGGGTTCCGGCACAGTTCAAATATTTGTTATCAGCCGTGTTCATAACATTGTCATTATTATAAATGAATTACATTATTAAAATACTCAAGGTGTGGTATGGTATTGTACTTTCTACATTCAATGTAAACAGTGGTAAAGTGCAAATGAGCTAAAGCGATTTATTTCTTTGCCACTTTGACAGTTGTCAAGCCGAGTTACTAGATTTAGCGTACTAAAAACTTTGTTGAAGACGTGAAATTGTGAAGTTTGGTCGTATTAAGTTCGACTTTGAAATATTTAGTTACGACTACTACAGTGTTGCACAGAACGATAACTTGGGCAGATTTAACTAGTAAGAGAATGAATGAATATATAATATTATTTGACATTTATATAAAATTCCGGACAATAAATTACATGGGTAATTATATATATATATACCTTTTATAGGTCTAAGGACTGACTTAGCATGCTTTAAGACTTTTGAAATACTTAATTTTGAACCCCATTTTAAAATGAATCCAGAAAGCGATAACGTAGCAAATTAAAATTATATTTAGGGTGTTTGGTATATAAAATATGTAGTTATTTACAAAAAAAAATGAATGTTTATATATTTATATCAGTTGTCTTGTACTTAAAATACAAGCGCTGCTTAATTCAGGACTAGATGGCGTTGTGTACAAGATGTCGGTAAGAATTTGATTTTATTTTTAACCGACTTCAAAAAAGGAGGACGTTCTCAATTCATCGGAAACTTTTTTTTATGTATGTTCAGCGATAATTTTAATAAAGTAGAACATAGTTACTTAGAGAATAAGTTTATCATTTAATATTATGCTTTTTCTTTTCAGACTCCATAATAAATTTAATATCACAAAGACTAACGTTGATTTCTCATCTATTTTGACATCTTTGGTTTATACTGGTGATAAATACATCAAGCAATAAAACTAACAGATAATTAAAATTTGTCTTCACATATTTTATACATTACATTCCCATGTGAAATATGGGATGAGCGTTAAAAATATCAAAGCGACATTTGGAGGGTGACAGAACTTAGAAAAACTTAGACGACCGTCAGTGATGTGATGGGGGTTTGACAACCCTATTTCTGTAAATCTCAAATAAAAATGCATAAACTTTTTAGGTTCTTTAGTTCTTTTTTTTAATCGTATCAAATTATAATTATCTTTGAAGTTTTGACAAAGGAGGTCAAAGGTCTGAAGACGCTATTGTATTTTGGCTGACAACAATTATCTTGTTTTATTAGATTTAGAGACTTTTGACTAAGCTTAATTTATCAAATTTAGAGCAAGACAAAAGATTTTTTCGGTCGGAAAATAACTTGAACAGAGAATTTATATATTTTTTGTAGTTATTCTGTTGTCTTCACCCACATTATAATTAACCTTGTTATTGTGTCTTGGCTTAAAAATGTATTTTCTTATATTCTTCTTTCTTTCTTACCTTAAGTCATATTTACGTAGAATTACTTGAAATTAATGTTATATTACTGTTCTTGGCAATCGAATAGATGAAATATTTTAAACACATTTAACTTCAAATGAATTAAGTCGGAACTTATACAAAGTGTATATTTGATGTAACGGACTTAATGCAAATAAGGCATCAGCTGTGAAACTTAGTAATACATGGACAAGTATTTGAAATAGACAAAGGGTTATTTATTGGAATAGATAGGGCAATAGATAAGTGTCGGTTTAGCAGCTTGTCACCAATGAAGACAAATATTCTATTTTAATACAATTAGTATTATAAGCATTAGTTTATACTAAGTAGTTTATAGTTAAATTAGTTTATACTAATGTCTATAATAGAATATTTGTCGACATCGGTGACAAACTGCTAAACCGACACTTATCTATTGCCCTATCTATTCCAATAAATAACCCTTTGTCTATTTCAAATACTTGTCCATGTATTAATAACATGGTAGCCTATGCACCGATTGACGCACTAACACGTTTTTAATTCAAGTAAAGTTAATACGTAAAAGTTAAGTTAATACATACGTAATATATATATTTCTACAGATTAATAAAATTGAAGTGTCTAAGTGTGGTTTCAAATTTTCAATCAACAAGTCTTCACTTAATCCATTTGATACGGTTTTTACGAGTACATCAATAAATCATTTCTAAAATATTTGTCTGTCTGTTTGTTAGGATATTTCTAGAACGAATAGACTTATTTCGACGACACTTTGATTGGCACATAAGAAATGATACAAGGAGTAACTTAGGCTGAAAGGTCTTTAGAAATTGCGTAAAAATAGGTGACATGCGAAAATGAATAAATCAGATTTTTCTTATAAATTACAATAAGATGATAATAATGTAATGTATGGATGGTTATTATAACAATGCGTGGATGTTTTTTTAATGGTAAAAAATGATTATCATCAAAAGATATCCCGAAAGTGACATCATCATCAATAACAGTTCACTGCTGGACATAGACCTCAGCCTAGGCACAGCTAATTAGAATAGTAGTAAAAGTGACACAAAAGTGACAAATATAGTTTTGTGTTATTCCTTCAGAATTTTCGTTACTACTAAATACTATATAGACTAAGACCATTTCAATCTTTTCCTGTACAAAGCTATCGTTCTCAGTGGATTGGATAGTATTGTCTCATCGATTGAGCCTATTTATGGCTTGTGGACGCCACATAGGGCACATTATATGTTGAGAAAGTTAGCGATTTTGCTTTAGAATGGTTGGTTGGGTTTACTAAATATACTTTAGAGAAAACTTCGCTTATATACCTTGAAATACGTTTCTCTCAGGTAGGCTAGCACATGTCTATGCTTTGTGGAAGTTTTTACGAAAATTCATTGTAGAATTTGAAAGAAAAACAATTCACCAATCTAAAAATTACGTAGGGAAGTTTTGAACTAGTTTAACGGTATTTATGCTCTGTTTATTTTCTGTTCTGCAATGTCTTTTGATTAACCTAGGCCTCTTACTAATGATACCAGAAAATTATAATACTTATATAAATTGTTTAAAAATAAACAATTTCTTTTTAGCAAAGTAGGTAGTTCCTGTAACGAAACATAATTATTAATTCGAAAATCCGCTGTCAGTTTAAAACTTGTTCTATTCCTAGAGCAAAACAAATAATTGTTTTGTGCGTCTGTGTAGCATGTGAGTTTTCGACGCATGGTAGATATGGGAGGGTCCTCAAAGATTTGTAGTTGTCAACTGAAATAAAGGAACCCAGTAATAGTATCTTTACACAAGTAGGAAGCAAGTTTTCTTGTGGGATAGCCATTCTGTAGCCATTGTTAGAGACATTTACATTCTTAATTGTAATGATTTTAGCTTTTTCTTTGAGAAATACGCTGTATTTTTTTTACCTATTCATATATCCTACTAGTATGATACAAAGTAAAGGTAGCGGAAGTGCATTAAAATTGCGAAGGTTATCGTTATCCAGGTATTGTTTAAAACTTAGCACAATATAAAATAAAACCGTTTTAAAAATAACTCTTCCTGCCCATTTTACTTTAAATTTTTCACATTATGAAGGTCTACGGAACTGACAATGAAGCTACAAATGTTTAAATTAAATACACTTATATTGTGAATGACCCGCTAAATTGAATATTATGTGTTTGATGGTGCACTGTAGACAGGCTCGGAATAATTCTTAGTTGTGACATTACAAGCAGGTTTTCTAAATATCCGTGAAATAAATTTGTACCTAACTATAAAAAACTTATTATATATTTACGAAACACTAAGAACAAAGTATGTAATTTCAACTTTACGTAAAATTATGTGTGTTTATAATGAGTTTCGATCTAATAAACGATTCAAATATTTGAACATTAAACACGTTCTACAAAATAAAGTGATATATAATTAAAATAAATAAACAAATAAGATTGTCGAAATCAATAATAATTAGATATGTACAGACTATTGAATATTCAAATATAATTAATGGATCACATCATGGCCATAATTAATAATTGAACACACCTTAATAAGTAGTTTTGTTTGTAAGGCGTTGCGTTAAGAGTTCGTAAATTTTCCTGTCAAAAAATATATTCTAAGTTGATACTGTTTGAATGGGCATATCCAACCTCCTACATATGTGATCTTTAGTGATTAATCTCTAGATAAATAAATATTCAGACACAAAATTATTGCTTACTATGTTAGATACCGCTATATTTAAATGTGTTATATTATAGGTTTTGTGCGAATGTCTGTCAATTATATTTGTATAATAATGAAATATTATGTTTAATATCGCGGAAACCATTTTTTGGACACGAATATGCATATTTTTATATTGGATTACGCATATAAGGTTGGGCATTCCTATTTGGCAAGTCGTAGGTATATCATGTCATATCTAAGAATCGAAATATGAAAACAAACACTTTAATTATAGTTTCATATATATTTAATATATTCTCGTATAAGAAGAGTTCTGGTGTGGAGACCGCTTCTCGGTAGGCGTAGTGTAGGTTGCCCAGAGGCCAAGAAGAGTGACGACTTGCGCAGGATGGCTGGCAGGAGCTGGATGCGAGAAGCCCAAAATCGTTCAGACTGTTCAGAGTGGTATGCAATGGGAGAGGCCTATGTGCAGCAGGCGACTGCGATAGGCTGATGTTGATGATGTTATAAAGAAAATTTCTTTAACTGAGTTACATTATAGTTGCAAATATTACGCAACAGACCAGGGTCGATAATTTTTGAAAACAAAATAAATTATAGTAGGATGAAACCCATCGGAAAAGGAGGAGAATATTATAAAAATAAAAGAAAAAATAATAAGTTGTAGATGTTTTTATTACTTACAATTTTGCCATTTTTTTCCATAGGACTTGTAGTTTTGCCGGAAATCGAGATAAACCGTTATTTTACCCTCAAAATCTCCCCCCCTTGCCCACCTCAGATCGTCCGTAAATTATTTTTCCTTTTATTTTTATAATATTCTTCTCCTTTTTCAATGGGTTTCATCCTATTAAAATTTTATTTAACTTTTTATTATTTTAAAAGGCTTCTAAACTAGTCTACAATGTTATTTAAATATTATAAATTTGAAACTAACTTTGTCTATATGTTACGCTGTCAAAGCGAAGTACCTATTTCAATGAAATTTGAAATACAGATACTTTGACTCTTGAGGAGGGACACGGGCCACTATTTACTGACTAATACTGTATATCGATACATGCGGGTAGAGCGGGCAAAAGATAGCTTATAAAAAAACGTTATTTTAGCTTTTGGCAACGGCGGTTTAACTGTGAAAGCGTAGCAGATAGACCAACACACAGTTACTTTCGAATTTATACTATGAACATACGCAGATAAAGTTATTACTCACTTAAAATGGACAATTACACACTACCCAACCTCATTTCGCGCGTGTGTCAACCAATGTATGTCAATGACCAATAAAGTGCGCTTTTATGATTACTTGCACACGACAGGATACATTAAAGAATTAAATTAACTTTTTAAAATTTACTTAGTAGCTTGTTAAGCATACTTTCCGTAATTAATTACGTAACACGGCGCTTACACTTCTTTATTTAAATCAATTAATATTGCTGGAGTTTTCGAAGCAATTAGAGGTATAATTATTTACTACTAGAGTGTAAGTTAGTATCACGGCCTATGTTCTTTCTCAAAATCACAAGTATCTCCAGGCCAAAAATTGCAGTCGATGCAGCGGTTTCGCCCTGAATTTATAAGGTATTAGGACAGATAGAAAAAGTACCTTTCGAATTTATAATATTGTGTATAGATAGTTCAGACTAGACCGCCATAGTCTGGGTCACCATTCTCATTGTGTGCTCTCACAACAAGTATGGTAACAGTGACTCTTGGATTTTACTCTTACTTTCCATCAGGCAGAGTAAAGTCACTCTGGCCGGCTCATATATAAAAAACAAGGCGTTGATGCGTACCTGGAGCTCCTTCAGACTACTAGTAGCCGGGTTTAGTGGGTAGACATTATAGAGCGAAAAGCATTTCCCCTGTTAAAAAAAACATTTCTTGAACTTTTTATTTGCAATTAAACATAGCGATTTTGAACTTAATATCACTGTATCGTAAGTTGGTGAGCAACATCTATTTTTAACGTACACGCAACTGCACATCAAATGTTTGTATTGTGATTTTATTATATGTATTCTAACAAAGAAGATGATTTATTTGTAATGATACATACTTGGTTACATGGTGTACACCTTTAATATTATTATTAACGTAATGCCACGTAATATCAAATATTAATTGTCTGTGTTTACAGTGCAATTAAAATAAACGTTTTCTTTCTTTCTTTATTTCTTTCATTAATTTCCCTTTTAATCTGTATGGGCTTGTCTGCAATAAACCACCACCATTTAATTAACTAATAATTACAAAACGGCAAAGTACTTAGACTTTACCTCTGCTATTTCATTACTGCTAATAGATTTTGTCTGATAAATTACTTTTTGAACTTTTCTAGTTTACAATGTAAGGGACTTCACACACTGGCGACGCGAACACGCGCGTATGCGCGGGCAGCCAATCCCGAAGCTGCTAGCCGCACGCGCTCACGCGCCTAGGCGCGTGTTCAGTGTGTTGGACCTGGCGTGTTTTCTATACTAATCGATGTACTTGCATACAATATTAAAATCTGCCGCTCCGCGCTACGCGTCGTAGCGCGGTGCAGTGTGTTAATAGCCTTACATAAATAGTTTAAAATATAAAATCCGCAGATAATGTTGAGTTAGTATCCTCGTGGAAAACATTCAGTAATTTTTGATTTAACTTGGTTATAGTTTTAATTCCTTTGTGTCAGTATATTGCAAACTCATGTCTTTGCTCATATATTTCAAATCTTAATCACCAATCAAGTCGTATAACTCAATCGAAAAAACTTAAAAGCAAAAGTGATCCCGCTTTGATAATGCTTTTTTTGTATTATTGTTGAAGATATATGCAAACTTCATGTCACCTCCATTACACTTTCGCGTATTTTCGTAGAGAAAATTATTATCATAGTTCGTACAGAAAATTACTATCATAGTTGGCCTAACGAGGCTCATTGTTGAACATAGATCTCTCTCATTGCACTCCACTCTAATGGATTTTGGGCTTCTCGTATACAGCTTGTGCCAGTCATCTTGTGCAGATAAGACAACCATTGGGAAAGAAGAATTATGGAGTGGAGACAGCGTCTCGGCAAACGTAGGGTAGGACGCCTACAAACCAGATGAAGTGACGTACTCGTTACTTCATCTTTAAAAACATCTTGCGTAACTACGCAAAATGGCTTTAAACAATTATTAAAGTTCCTGATTTAAAATTACTGTAACAAAACTATTTTCTTCAAAATATTTCTTAACTAGTAAGTGACGGCCTCTTTGCATGCATATGTATATTGCATGCTAATGCAACATTTTGTTGACATGGCGCTGATCTCATGATGGAGTTGGAAGGTGAGCATAGGAGCTCCAAAATAAAGCGACACCACCCCATTGAGGTTGAATTCATTTTATTTGTATTTATTTCAGTCTATTAACAAATAGTAATAAAAGCTTCTATTGTTTTTTTTTTATTAATTTTTTTAAGATGAGATTGGTCGGACCTCCTCACTCGAGCAACACATTTGCGTTGCATGGAATGAAATGGTAATGAAGTATGTATAACTAATTCAAATACTTTATAGTCTATTTCTTAACATAATTTTATTCTTACATAAATTCTAGTTATGTAGCCATAAATAAATACACGATGGACATAAGATGAAGTTGTAAGATCAGCAGGGAAGCCGTAAACAGGTATAGTGTAAGACCGGAAAATCTGACGTGGGAGTAGTCACCTGCAGTCATTGATATAACGCTTATTAAGTCGTTGTTTTTGATACAATATGACCTTTCATTTTGGAAACCTGATATTATGTGGAGTAATGTCTTTATTATTAAGGAAGCAAGTGTCCAAGCATTTGATTTTTAGGGTTCCGAAGTTTAGGACTTGGAACCCTTATAGATTCGTCATGTCCGTCCGTCCGTCCTCGACTTACCATCTAAACAGTAAGTGCTAGAAAGATAAAACTTTGCATGAATATGTGTTGTAAGTACGTCGGCAAAGTGCTACAATAAAATTATGAAAAATATTTTTATTTGGGGTATCTCCCCTACACGTAAAGTGGGATGAATTTCTTTTCTCTCGCGGCTACCCCATCGTATGGGGTATCAATAGATAGGTCTTTTAAAAACAATAAAGAGTTTCTAAAACGTTGTTTTGATTTAGGTATCCGTTTGCGAGATATTCCACTTTAAAGGGCACTTTTTTGTAAAAACAGGGCGTCCCCCCCCCTATAAAAGCTAAACGGCTGGCTCAAAAAATATAGAAAAAATCGTGATGGTGGTCCATATAATGAAATTTGAAGAAAAACTATAACGGATTAGATGACTTTGTTAGTTAAGGAGTTACAGAGGCTTAACTTGTAAAAGGCGCTCACTTGGAATACGTCATACAAAGTTAACGCATTAATACGTAAACATAACAATTATCTATTGGATACAATTTTAAATCCATTATGGGTGACTGAGGAACCCTTTCTGTGCGTGGCCTGGCACGCACTTGGCCGATTTTTTTAAGAATAATTTAATTAGAGGTTCATAAACTTTTCAAAAGAAAAAATATTTCCAGACAACAAAATTATATTTTTAATCACCAAGGAAGTTCAGAAAGATCTGATAAATTATAGCTTTTGTCCGAGGCTCCACCTGCGTATGTGTTGATACGACAAGAAGTAGCTTATATTTTTCAAGGTCCAATCTATCCCCATACCTGAACATTTGTCCTATAGTTTAGGTGGTCGCCACGCCGCTTCTACTACGCCAAGTGTCGTGGGGTCAAATCCCAAATGGGATGTGGTCATTTTTATGTTATCCAGAAATTAATGTTCTGAGTCTGGGTGTTTTTTGTGTCGGTTTCATGTATGTTTGTAATATCTCCCGGAACACAGGAATATATATTTGTGGATTTATTAAAAAAAAAAATATAAAGAAAAAAAAACTAGAATTGCTGCAGTTTACATATTAAGCTACATATTTTTAAAGCGTAACAGATCGACAGATAGAGTTACTTTAGAATTTATAAAAAGTATGCAGGTTTGGTAAGCAGTATGTTATAACTCAAAAGCCAATTATATTATATTATATGTATGTAAATGTAATATACATGTATTAAATACAAACATATACTATACGAGTACATGCACAAAAAAATATAATAATGTTAATTTTATCTCCACAATAATTTGTAATGTAATGTAAGAAATCTGTAGTTTATACTTGGCCGAGGCCTGTTGTACAGTATAAATAGTACTTTAATATATATATATTTTTACCTTTAGACTTTCTCTATTTCCTTCATTTATTTCATGTCAACAAGACGTTATCTACAATTTTACACTTGACGCAGTAGGTTTCCATCCCAACGCCAATATCCTCTAACGTATCTATCAAAGAAAACGGCTTACCTGTCTAGGGGTAATTTCGCCGTCCACTGGTTTCTGGTAAAGGAAACAGTAAGCCCGTACTAAGTCTTTGTACAATCTCTGAAGCTTGTAATACTGTGGCTACATATTATATTGTTTGTATAGGTTAACTTATTGGAATTGGGAATGTTTGGTTTAGATAGTGATTTTGGACGCCAAGTACTTGCTGAGTTCCTATTATTTAAGTAATATATTGGCGAACGTTTTTTCTTTTTCTCTTAACGCCAGTAATATTGTTTGTGAGCATAATAGGAAAACGAAAAATAGAGTGTAAGACTAGAACTGAATTCTCCATTCAAGAATATAATTAAATATAATCACTACATATTATAAAACAAAGTACTTCACTGCGTCTATCTGTTAGCAATAAATGTAACTACTACACCGATGCGAGAAGCCGAGGATCGAAACAAGTGGCGTGCAATTGGATAGGCCTATGTTCAGCAGTGAACTGTGATAGGGTGATGATGATGATGACTGCACCGATATTCATGCTATTTCATTATCAAGCTGATGGCTTAAGGCGTAACTTAGGCTAATATTTTTCTACTAGCTTTGCTCCTCGGCGTTACTCGAGATTTGCAACAATAACCGCTGGTAACATCGCGGGACTCAGCTAGTATCAAATAGAACAAAATTTAAATAAAACAGTACTTCAGAGATGATAAAAAAAAATCTGAAGTATCTACTGTTTAAAACAATCCTCAAGGACACACAATTAAATAAATAAATAATAAATAAGTATTTTGGACATCTTACACATAAAATCATCTAGTCCCAAACTAAGCAGAACTTGTATTATGGGTACTAAACAACTGATATAAATACATAAACATACTTTCTTTTTGTAAATACATACATAGGTATTATCGATAGAAAAAACCCAGACTCCGAAACAGATATTTGTGGATCACACAAATATTTAGTCCGACCCGGGAATTGAACCCGAGACCTCTTGATTAGCAGCCGCATACGCTAACCACTAGACCAACAAGTCTGTCAAGTCAATTGTACATGTAATGTCACTTTTACATCAAATTGCGAGTGTCCTTTTCCTTCAATAAACCTAACTTAGTCACCAACAGAATAAAATACACATTATGCTAATTCAACGCGTTGGACTCCATTTTGTTTTCTATTAGGTGTAGACTAGAAGCAATTCTAGTAGGAATTTACTCCCAATAGAGATAATATTGAACAAAGGAACAGGACAAGTGCGCAATATGTCACGTAGTTTATTTCTAACAGTTCTCTTTTTTTTTTGTTTTGTACGAAACTTTCCAAGTAACTTTATATTTTAGAAGTTAGTAAACTATAACATTAACGGAGCTAAGTGGTGGTATAGTTTTTTGTTTATTGTTAAAATACCGAATGTTCTAATTTTCACTTCATAACTTACATATTTCCTTCACTTTTCTAAGAGAAATAATTATCGATACTCGAGACTATAAAAAAAGAGAAACAAAAAACAACAGCACGTTCGATCAAAATAACAAAAAACTTTGATTATATCAGCTTTCTACTACTAACGGTCTTAAAGTTAAGCTGTAGACGTACGTATAGACAGGCATACCTACTTCATTAACTAATGAGAACGCACTGATTTAGAATCAAACATTCTTTATGTAGTGTTTTAATATAAATAGAAATTAGACGTGCCGCCACAAACCGTTCAAATGTTTTTATCGTCGGCGCCCAAATCAACAATATCATCATCAACACACATGCGATCGTAATTATAACACTCATGATAACATCTGAAATAGTACCAGGTGTTATGAATATGGGATGATAGATTCTGTTTGCAACAATACATTATGACTATCGTTTTCTCAGCGCCGATTAAAACAATTTAGTTAGAGTATTGTTAGGTATAATAGGCAAACCCGCTTCGATGTCCCGTGGTGAATTGTAATGAGATAAAACATTAGGACGGAGAATAAATGGAGCTATCATATTTCTATCAACGTGTGGTTTGTCAAAGAATTTTTCGCTATGCTATTAAGAGCTGCCTATTGTCACTTTTTTATTCAAAAGTGGCGTACTAAAATGATTAATACGGTGAACCGCAGATGTTAAAAAGGAATTCATTTTTTTTATTATATTCAAACACACAAACGTGCTTTCCAATGTTTGCAGGACCACATGCATCAATGAAATCTGATCTTTTAAAAAACTATGTCCCCCATACAATGTTTTAGCTAAGGTATAAACATGCGACAACGAAAATCAACAGTCCACTTAAAGTAAATATGTCATAAAGAAAACAATGGTCGAACACGGTTCGTATTAAAAATAATCTCATATATTTAAACCGACACTTGAAAATGTGCGTCTCACTGCGCGCGGTAGGCAGCTTCGGCATGTATAAAATGGTGGTTATTATGTTTAGACTCGCCCACACGGAGGCAGGAACGTGTTCAAAGGTTGAAAAAGGAAAGAATTTTTAATATACCTACGAGAAAATTGTCACACAAAATTCTTAAGTCCACTTTTAAGTGATTCGAGAGAGATCGAAATGCCACTGAAACCGAAAAAAGTCTTGACAAATCTTTCTTGAAATTTAACGATTTATAAAAAAATGTCCCTCGAGGTTACCTCACCTCCCTTAGAGGACATTTGAAAAAGTAATCTATTCCGATAAGCCTACAAGGAGTCTGTTCATTTTTATTTCGTCCATTCCCTGGGGCTTAGAGCATCTTACAATAACAGCCCAAGTAATAGACAGTTGGCAAATTATTCATTCATTCCTGTAGCTCTGATTACATTTTTATTATAATTTACTGTCCCAATTAATAGACTCGGATAATTATACAGTAAACTATGCATAATATTAAGTGTTACAAAGAAGAAATCTATTAATTTTGCACGAAATTTAAGTTTTAGCCTAAAACTAAGTCAAATAATCACAAAACTGTCAGAAAGGTATTTTAGTACCAAAATCTCATCATTCTAACGCCATTCAATAGAACCCGATCGGACTTATGCAACGCGAGATACAGATAACTAAAGCCAATCCATTGGAGAGACAGTGGTTTTTTTTCTAGAACATTCATTGTACTTATTGTAATTGTACATTGCAATAGTTGCTGGAAAATATGGAATATTTTATATTTCAAAGAACTGTTAAAAAACTTGTAACTTGCACCAACGGCACAGAGGCATGACGATGCATTCGCCTCCCACTGCAGCCTTAATCTTCCTATGATGCGATCGCGATAACGTCTGTGTGGCGACTGTAGAGCACCAAGGTAAGAAGCTAAGAGTATACAGGTGGAGAATTCTCTGTATAAAATATGCTTGACGTCACAGTACGTAATGTACGTCTTACTTCTGGAAACATGGTGACATAAAATTTGTAAATGTTGGTATGGCTCACATGTGAATTTTATGAATCGTTGTTTCTTTTTTTCGAAATAACAATTTAAATTGTCTTCATATCATCATCATCATCATCATCAACAGCCCACAGCTGGACTAGGCCTCTCCTTAGGAAGGAGGTTTTGGTCTACTATAACACGCTGGCCAGACGGGTTGGTATAGGGTTGGTTTCAAGTTTTTCTTCTCTTTGCATTGATTTTGTCTTGCGTAGTTTGTCCCTTAGTCGCCTTTTACGACACCCGCGGGATGAATAGGGGTGGTGATACTCTGTATTCTTAATCCGTCACCACACGCTTCATATAGTTTTATATAAATCCGATTAGCATTGTTAGTTATGCCTGTTTGAGCATATTGATGGTGATGAGTTTGCGAAATCATATTCGACGTAATTGTGACCATAACTTCACACACATACATAGTACGGTTGATAGAAATGGTGTTGATTCTGTTATTGACTTAGTAGTCTCAATTCATGACGTTGTTTTACAATATGAAGCATATCGCTATGTATATATAGCTTCGGTAGCGCAGTGGTAGTGTTTGCGACTACTATGTCTGGGGTCTTGGCTTCAATTCCCAGGTCGTGCCAAATGTTTGTATGATCTGCAAATATTTGTGTCGGAATTTGGGTGTTTTCTATATATAATGTACACGTAATTACAAATAAATATGTACGTATTTTATCAGTTGTTTATTACAGGCTATGCATGGTTTAGGACTAGATAAAGGTGTGGGAAAACATTTATTGATATATTTACATAATATTAGACTAACATGTGTCCGTGTGGTAATGGATTAAGAATACAGAGTGTCACCACTCCTATTCATCCCGCGGGTGTCGTAAAAGACGACTAAATGATAAACTACGCAAGACAACATCAACGCAAAGAGAAGGAAAACTTGAAACCAATCCTATACCTACCCGTCGCGTGGTATAGTAGGCCAAAACCTCCTTTCTAAGGAGAGGCCTATGTCCAGCAGTGGACTGTTAAAGGCTGTTGATGATGATGATGATGAGACTAACATGCATTTCTGTAATATCATTTAAAACTTTAAATTTAACGTTAACAAAATCAGATCATACCTAACAAATGATCCAAAACAGGGACACATTTCTAAAATCATGTATTTTTTATTCGATATCCTGTTCATTTTTTGTTTAACGGTCTTATAGCTAACATTCACCAAAAAAACTTGTCCCAAAAGATCTTTCTGGACATAAAATGCCGTATTATAAAACAAACGGAAGCATTACAACCCCCTTTTAAATATTTAAATGTTCCGAACAACAGAAGTTAAAATTCATTGGATTCCGAAACCCACCCTCTGTCGTCAAATACAGGCATAATGCTTCATTTAATAACAAATTAGATCTCGCCACGTTAATAAAATGTCGAATGCTCGAATCTGTTTAAAAGGACTGAAGATCCTTTTGTTTCGTTATAATACGATTCAAAAGATTCCCTAATTTACAAAGAACCACATAAATCTTGGTCGTGTGTAATAAAAAAGATAAAAACATGTGTGAAGTCCAGACCAGTGTTAAAAGAATTTAGGTTCGGCACACGGCTTTGTGTTTAACAATTTAATTGGTTGGATGGACTATTTATGTAACAAAGAATGCATTGGTATGTCTACACAGATATATAAGTATGTATCTATAATAGACCAGTTTTGTAACATTTGGGTTTTCGATGATATTTTTCATGTAATGGTTTTTGTTAAGGTTTAGAATTGGAACAAAGTTAAAAGTCGAGTAGTTTTCAATTGCATTTGGATATTTGGAATCTATATTTTAAGTCTTTTGTTTTAGAAAAATTAGGTTTATAGTATACTAGATTTCGCCCGCGTCTGCGCCCGTGTCTATGTCAGTTATTGCGGCAAAAATTATCCTATGACTTTTTTCAGGCTTTAAGACTATCTGGGTGACGAAATAAATTTAAATCAGTGCAAGTGATTTTGAAGTTTATCGCGAACTGACAGACAGACAGACAGGCGCGGCGGAGGACTTTACTTTATAATATGTAATGATATTAAATTTTTTATAGAACAACCTTCAACAGTCCACTGCTAGATATAAGCCTCTCCTTAGAAATAAAGTTTTGGTCTACTTTAACAGTTAGTTACACAGAGAACAACATTTCAATTGATTGATATTTATTGATTATGATTTCTACTGTGCATAGTAAATTACTCGTTATAATTATATTAGTACTAGCTGATGCCCGCGGCTCCGCTCGCGTCCTAGAGGTATGAAAAATAGATGTAGACCGATTCGCAGACTTAACCTATATGCACACAAAAATTTACGAGAATCGGTCAAGCCATTTCGGAGGACTTTATTTACAAACACCGTGACACGAGAATTTTATATTTAAGACTTAGTTTTTTAGAGCTATTAAAGGATTAACACAGATTTTGTCTCTCATAGCTAAGTTGCCCTGGGTGATTTAAAAAAAAATATCAAGCAACGACGACGCGGTCAGTACCTAGATGGGTGACCGTTTGTAACATGATATGTTATGAGCGTTTCCGTAATTCGGTACGTTACGACGCAGCTAATACGTCTTTTTAGTGCCTTCAAAACCGAAATAATTAACATTTATATCTTGAGGTGTGGTGATGGTGTACTGATTCTAACAGCATAGAGGGTAGATAGAGATCACCCTCTTTACCTAGCTTCTTGGTCGATATAACTTATAAACCTTCCAATTTGCAGGCATGAGCGACGGTCATTACTTACTGTCAAGTGACCCAAAAAAAAACACGACCATAAATTAAACACAGCCTTTACACAGTCCATTATAATAATTTAATTTAATAGATATTACTCTTAATTAGGATCTAAAAATTATTCAAATAACAAACGAGCCCGTATAGCCGAAACAATGGAAAATTAACCTCACAACATCACGATAGGGAAAGGTCTTTGCAATAACTTTCGCCAGATTTTAGCCACCTATGATAATATTTTATAAATTGCCGTCCTTTTGGCATATAAATAAAATTTATCTGTTTTATTATGCCAAAAATATATGGCTTGACTTTTTCAGCTCCGGTATCACTTTATAGCAATAATTGAGGGACTATATTGCCGTTGTGCTTTTCGTTGTCTTTCATTCCTAACGGATTCTCCCATCCCATGACAAAAAATATTCACATACTTATAAAAAAAAGTTGGAAAATTAGAAAGTCGTTGTCGTCGTCCATCTTACCCAGGTCGTCACTCCACCTCGCCTGTGGGCGTCCTACACTATGTTTACCGAGACGCGCTCTCCACTCCAGAACTCTTCTGCCCCAACGGCCATCAGTTCTGCGGCTAATATGGCTACAACATAATATCCACTAATGATATCTATATATTTTCAACTCATAATTATTTAGCTGAAGGCAGTTTGAAATCTTTTAATTTATGATAAGTATAATCTAGATGTTAAACAAAGTTATAATGTTTTTTAGTACATCGATTAAGAAAGAAACTATTATGGCTAGTAAACCAAATTGGTGATGTTCTGAAAAGGGACCAGCACCAGGAACCGACGAGCATGCATGCAGCGATTGATGAATATGGACGAAGCAAAAGAGGTGTGTTAGGATCGTAGTAAATATCAATAAAAAAAGGGATATCTAAGAGAGATAAAACATTGTTTAATACAAATTCGCAAAACTGAAAATATTGTTCTCTTTTTTATTTTTTATTTTATTTTTTGATTTATTCTTTATGTACAGGTGTACAAAGGCGGACTTAATGCCGTAGGCATTTTCTGCCAGTCGACCTTAGGGCGATGCAGAGCTAAACATGGTAGATGCACATACAAATCTTAATTTTAAAATATAGCACACTTACTCTACATATACATGCATATTATTCATTATCAACTTTGTTCTAAATACAAAAAAGTAATTTGTTATAATAAATTTCTACAATTAAGGAAAAAAAGTTGTTTTACAATATTTCTACGCTTATTATAGGTAAGATTGCCAAGTGCCATCTATTTATACCTTTAGCAATGGATAGGACTTTTCGTTATTAATGTAATAACTATGAACATAGATAATTCATTAATAAAATCTGTAACTAAGTGAGTCAAACTGTTTATTCTAACTTTAAGATTAATGTTTAGGAAGTACGTGGATTATACAAAAGTGGGTCTTGGATTTACTTTATTGCTGTGTCAGAGACTTTAATTATTACCCCTGTTATCAGGCTGGCAATCTGAGAGGGAACGACGCCTACTTCCTTCAAGCAAGCTTACCGTATGTATTTCAATACATAGTTTGTAAGAGTATATTGCTCGAGTGTAAAATGTATAACATTTTTTATTCACGGTAAGATTTTACCTTACCTTTTGTGTACAATATCTGTATCATATCGTTATAAAATATCGTTATATCAAGATATCAATAGGTATATCAAGAGCCAAATTGTCCAGCATTACTGCATTTCAAAATTATACTCGAAGCATAAATCTATTTGTTTCTTCACGCTCTCCTTTATCTTATTTTTACCTCATGTAATTCTAAGAAAGCTAGCGTTAGTTCTTATCTCTTTATCATACACATTTATTTTAAGGTTGCATTCAAACTCAGAATGAATTTTAATATTGTATTGCGATGTTATAAAAAAAAACAAAATCGCATAATGTTTCTGGCTTTCTGAATCGTTATCAGGACATCTTGTGTAAGATAGCTTGTTTTATTAATACCTTATACAAGGTTTATGAGGAGCGGCATTTTCACGACTTGAATATTAATTTTAGGGGTGCGTTTTGTGGGATAGTTTGAAGATAAGATGGGCGACATTCAAATGGAGGTAATGTTTAGAATGTAGAACATAAAGGGACCGTTAATCGTAAGGATCTCGTGATTGAATGCGCATTCATTAGACTTTGAGTTGAAGCAGATGAACATTAAAATAAATATTTAACAAATGGACCAAAATTTAAACAAGATGTTTTGCTAAACTTTGAAAGAAATAGAAGCAGAAACTGAAATATACGGTTGTCTAAATCTATATTAAGGCACGAGAGTATATTATGTTTACGTTCCTTTTCATCATACTTTTTTAAGACATAATTATACCATATTAATTCATAAATATATGTATATAGATCACTTTCATTAGTATTAAGTTTTGTATTGTATAATTTTGCAAAATATTTGATTAAATAGACTGGACAGATCGATCTCATAGAAATTTTCTTTATCTAGTTAGATTTAAATAAATGTTGCGACTTTAGGCTGAATTCATGACATACACTTTGAATTACACAAATATTTATATTTGTGGTCTGAGTCACATGAATTCAATTAGTAATAAAAGGTGACCCCTTCAATATTTGTCTATTTAAATCTACCAACAATCGACCAATATAAACTGTATCATTCTGTAGATCGGTTTATCACTTGAATGACATTATGTATTAGATACAGCACTCGTATCTACACTAATTTTTCTATGAATATCTTCATAAACACATTTTACACTATGAACATAATGAACGTTATGAACTGTAAAGTGTTGGCTGATATTAAATAGTTGATAAAGGTTTGAAAAGTCTAAAATATTTTCTATTAAGTCGAGGATATTCTTTTTAGACCATTCATTTAAAAATTATTTTTAAATTGAGTCAAATTTGTGCCTGCATTAAATCGACTCAAGATTAAGTCGTTTCCAAAAATTAACCTAATAGCCAAACCCAAATTGAATATTGGAACTTTCCAATCCAAAAACCGAAACTACAAGAATTTTGACGAAGCAGCAAAAGACCCATTATCGCTCCACTTTGGTCTAGATATGCGCTAGTGATGCAATTTCGTTGTTATCCCGAAACTAGTAATCCTATCAGAGGTAGAGTCATTCGTATCAAATAGATCATCTTCTTGATATCTGTACAACCGTCCTAAAACAAACATAAAACTAAATCTGGCCCTTATAAATCTCTAACCTTATCAAAATCTTATTATTCACGAATTAAAGCACCATATTACTACTAATGTTAATTGCTCTTTTAATGTTCACAAAAACATGATTGTTATTGTACTAAGCTTTTATACAGGTTACGAAGAAAGTTCTTTTTACACAATCACGATCAATATCTAAGTAGTTGGTCACCCACGAGGTCGTTTTGTCTATAATAAATTTACTAACGTCCTACAACCACGTAATTATTAAATCATTTAAAACTATATAATACTGCTTTAAAAATAATAAATTTATTCTAGTTTCTATCCATCATTGGGCAAATAGGCCAGTAAGTGGTAATACCACAAATTATGAAAATACCGTTTCATACCGCAAATAGCAGTTATGTGGGCTTAAGCGCTTGAAAGAGGAACAGACTGGCAATTGTTGAAGATCAACACTTTTATAAATATTGTTGATAAATTATTCTTAGAGGTATATTTATATATTGTACTCCATTTATTGTTCTGTTTTTAAGTGAACTTCTTGTTGTTGTTACATTATATGTTTTGGTGATATAAAACTAAATAGTAATTACGTATATTATTTAAATAAAAATCATCAACATGACTAGAACGATGGTCCGCAATTGCGTGAAGATCCCGAGAAGGTCTTGGGTATCCATCTTTCATATGGGATGCACGGACTGGTGGATGTGGGGAATATGCTAATCGGCGCGAGAATTTCTCTATTGCGATTCAGGATTAGTAGTGACTGCATATATCTCGTTTCGTGTTTCTTCAGTAGATGACGCTATTGTATTTTCCTTCCGTGATTGTGGTAGTCGCCACAGAGGCCTCCGCCCAGCAGTGGCTGTTATTCTGTTGAGGTGATAATGATGAATGTCTGAAAGAATAATTCTTTTAGAATTTAAGTAGTATTTGGTTTCGTTGAGTAGTATTATTATGTACTTGTTCATACTCGTATATCGTGCGGTTGTTCATCTTGAAATATTCTAAACGACGACGAAATGTCATGTCGTCGTGTGTTGACGTATCTAAATTTTATCAAAGCGCATCCTAACTCGTGTTCTGATTGTATCTTTTTTGTACTATGTACGTACTTTTATTCATTACAGTACTATGTACATACTTTTATTCAGACACTTTAATTCAGTTGTTCGGTTCGTTAACCTTGGTAATATTATAAATACGAAAGTAACTCTATCTGCCTATCTATCCGTCGCTCTTTCACGCCTAAACTACTGAACCGATATTAAATGAAATGTGTTACACAGATAGTCTAAAGCCTGAGAAAGGATATAGACATATACTGTTTACCGCGATAACAGACATATATTCGGGCAGAGCGGCGTGTGTAATTGTAGACTACTACACTAACTGTTACTACACAATTATAAAATTCAATAATAATAAAAGTTTATTATTATTGAAATCCTATATAATAATATATTCGTTTAAATTATACGTACACAGTTTGTTCAGACCCAATATAACTCGCGAAAAGTTTGATACTTCAAATAATCTGAATCAATATCTCAACTCCAAAACAAATACGCCTTCAAAACAGAAACATGAAGATAAATTGTTTGCGGAACATTCGAAATCATTCGTTGAGTGTTTCGATCAAATCGTCTTGATATCATAAATACAGTGCCGAAAATCGTATTCGCCGACTGAATATTAATTTCACGTTATCTCATCTCATCCCTCACTGTTTCTCAAACTACATATACAATTTTATACATTTTGTAAACAAGTAATTTTATAGGTTTAATGGCATGAATACTAGAGTTCTCAAACATTTTAAGTTTTTTATTTGGTTTGTTGGACTAAAAAAAATTATCATAACTCTAGTTTCTATGAAAGCTTGGCTTGGTTTAGCTATAAACGCTGATGAAAATACCTTAACTACCCAATTTAGGTAATACAATTACTGCCTTTTACATAAGACACCACATTAGCAACCGTTTGGCCGTGGCCCGCCAGGCATGATCACCTTGCCTGGTCGGAGGATCCCCCATAAATTATTAACTACATATTTTGAAATATTCTCATTTTTATTGAAATATTTAATTCAAAACGAAACCATAAAGCTTTAGTAGTTGTATCAAAATAAGTGTTTTACAATGAAAATTTCATATGTAAGTTATTAAAAAAAATGTCAATAAAATATTAATATTATAAACACAAAATTGAGTTTGGATGTTTTCTGTTTATAATTTGTATGTATTTACAAAAAAAGTGTTAATATATTTATATCAGTTGTCCTGTAATAAAAGCTCTGTTTAATTCAGATTAGATGGCGTTATGTGCAAGAAGTCTGAAATCTTTATTTATGATTGTTACAGTGGGTTGCATTGCAAAATTAATACAATGGATAAAATTAATATCTATCGTTCTTTCATTTGTAAACCTATATGAACAAGCGTACCATGCAGTTTATATCGGAAGCACACTCAACATTGTGCTAAAACAAAAGTCACTAGGAATATGCACATACATCACCGGATCCCAGTAGGAGGCAAATAGCCCGTACTGCTAAATTGCCCGGCGTAACGCGCAATATCAATGCCTGCAGCATCATTGGTCGAACGCTCGATTGCACGCACGCGTTGTTCGGCCTTGCGTGCAGTTGGCAAAGATTCGAGAAAGGTACAAAAGAATGGCAAATGCATGAGATTTCCTAGTCTTTAAAGGTCTAGTTATACTTTGGTATTTCACGAATTCATTTGTTGTGGTATTTGAAAGGCGAGATGCTTTAAATTTGCATACTGTGGAAACTATAAGTTTGCTATGGTGGCTTCCACACACAGCACAAGCGAAAAAACGTACGACTGCGCCATCTACCAAAAAAACACTGAACTATGTAGTAATTAATCCTGAATCACGATATAGAAGTTCTTGCGCCGCCGATTAGCATATACACAACTGCAAAATATCAACCATTAGGCAGAGGCCCGCCAGTCATGATCACTTCATCTGGTCGGAGGATGGCCTTTGTGTTGGAGGGACACGACACCCTTCTCTCCACATAGTTATTAAAAACTAAAGTTACTTATTGTTTAGTGCTTACAGACACATAATAAACTTGTTCAAAGCAAACCGTATGAAATTCAATCTCATAAGGAATGATCGCGCGATTGGTGGTGGGGGTGGTGTTGGTATATATCTACGACAACATATTCCTTTCTCCATTGTAAGTATGTCTTCACAACCCCCACCACTGGACGCAGGCGAACATCTCTTCCTGGAACTTGACCTCAATCACACGAAAGTTTTACTGGGAGTTTACTATTCGCCCTCATCACGTACGAACTATTTTTCCTCCTTCGAATATTTACTAGAACGATTATGTCCCTCCTATAGCCACACAATAGTAATGGGTGATTTCAATACTTGCCTAATAAAAAATGACTCTCGCTCTTCTTCTTTAAGCAAAGTAGTGGACTTTAATAACCTATCACTTCTAACACTTGATGCTACGCATCACTTTCCTAACTGTACCCCTTCTCTTCTTGATCTCATTCTCGTCTCCTCTACGGATCATGTCATCAGTCATGGCCAGTATCCAGCTGATGCATTCTCTTTTCACGACTTAATATTTCTTTCTTGCTATCCGTCCACCCAAGGCAAAGCCGAGAATCCTTGTGCAGCGAAATTTTGGCAATATGAATCTTGTTAAGCTTAAAGAGGATGCACGTAACATCGACTGGTCGGTTTTGCTAGATTCGCAGTGCGTAAATGAAAAAGTCCAAATATTCACAGAAAAATTATTACAACTTTATAACGTACACGCACCCTTGCGGTCGATCAAAATTAAACATTTACCAGCCCCATGGCTTACTGACGAGATACGACTGATCATGTCTAAAAAATGCTTAGCAAAAAATAAATACAAGCGTCGACCAACGGATGCCAACTTAGAAAAATATGTGTATTTTAGAAATCTCTGCAATAAGATGTGTAGAAATGCTCAACGCCAACATATCCATTCTTCCGTCGAAAACGGAGATCCAGCTAAAGTCTGGAAATTTCTAAGAACTTTGGGAGTCGGGAGGTCTTGTCAAGACTCTATTCCTAAAAATTTAAAAATAGATTCACTCAACAAACATTTCTCTACCGGGTCTGACATTAATGTCAATACTAAAGCTAATACTCTCAGATATATTTCTTCTATCCCAGCTCCCAACTATCCACCTTTTGTCTTTGATCAATTGTCCGCTTGTGATGTTAGAAAGACCATTCAAGAGATCTCTTCGAATGCTGTAGGAAATGATTGTATCAGCCGAAACATGATCCTGCCTATCCTTGATGAAATCCTGCCCATCCTATACAATATCATGAATCACTCCGTGTCAAGCGGTGTTTTTCCATCAGCATGGAAAGATGCTCAAGTAATCCCTCTACCTAAAAAAGCTAAACCCTCTTCCTTTTCTGACTATCGACCCATATCTATTTTACCTTTCCTATCTAAAGTGCTCGAACGTCTCATCCACTCTCAACTAAGTAACTTCCTTTCCAAAAACTCCTTACTGAACCCTTTCCAGTCCGGCTTTCGTCCTGGTCATAGCACAACCTCGGCACTGGTACATATTACAGATAGTATCAGACTAGGCATGGATAGTGGAATGATTACAGTACTTACCTTACTTGATTTTAGCAATGCCTTTAATACTGTAGATTTTCACATTCTGCTTGGTATCTTACGGTCTCTTAACATATCTCCAAGGACAATTGATTGGTTTCATAGTTACCTGTCTGGTCGCCGGCAACGAATCTGTATCGAAGACTCGTTGTCCTCTTGGTGCAATATTTCTGCTGGTGTACCACAGGGTGGCGTTCTATCTCCTTTACTCTTCGCTGTTTTTATAAACTCAATCTCTGACCAATTAAGTTCCTCCTACCATCTTTATGCAGATGATTTACAAATATATACACAAGCTCCGGTTAGCTTATTACCGGAAGCATTCGACACAATCAATGCTGACCTCAAGCATATTACCGAATGGAGTCACAATTATGGACTCAAAGTTAATCCAGTAAAAACGCAGGTATGCATAGTTGGCAGTCCCGGGATGGTGTCAAGAGTTAACTGGACACAACTACCACAAATTCAATTTGATGGCACTACCCTTGAGATCAGTACAAGTGTCAAAAATCTAGGAATCTACATAGATAGTACATTATCTTGGGGTCCACATATACAGGAAATTAGTAGAAAGATTTTTGTTGCTGCCGGGTCTTTGCGAAGATTGCGTAACTTTCTGCCGATTGCAACTAAGGCTGCATTCGCACAAGCACTTCTTCTCCCGATTCTCGACTATGCCGATGTCAGCTATCTAAATCTCACTGAAGCACAACTTGATAAGCTTGAGCGACTACAAAATCTCTGTATACGATTTGTATTTGGCCTACGAAAATACGATCATGTCTCTGAATTTCGTCAAATGCTCAAGTGGCTTCCGATTCGCTCTCGCCGGAATACTCATATCCTTACTTTTCTTTATAACATCTTGTTTAATCCCAGAGCCCCTTTCTACCTCAAAGAACGGTTTAAGTTCCTTAATGACACACATAAAAAATGCCTAAGGTCATCTGAGAATTTCAGACTGGCGATGCCTCTGCATTCCACAAAGTTCTATGACCAGTCCTTTACGGTTGAAGCTGTACGCTTGTGGAATGCATTACCAGTAAACATTAGAAAAGCGCAAACATTAACTAGTTTTAAGAAAATGATTCAGGAATTTTATACTTCTTAGCTAATCAAACGCAAAATTTGGGTATTATGTGAATGCTTTAGTTATAATATTATTGATAGTTATTTAGATATTGTATTTATGCATATCATTGGTATGTATGTGTATATGTGTATGTATGTATGTATGTATGTATATAAATATGTGTGTGTGTGTGTGTATATGTTATATTCTCTCTCGTTATATTCATTGGTAGGTAGATTATAATTTTTAAACTCACTGCACCGTCAACTACTGCTTTCCAGATCATTTTAATCCATCCTAAGGTTGCCTGGAAGAAATTGCTTTTAGCAATAAGGCCGCCCTTTGTACATTACATTTAAGTCATTTCTGCTCTGTTTTATGAATCTGTAACACGGTGTACAAATAAAGAGTTATCTATCTATCTATCTATATATTATATTAGCTTTTTTTCTTTCTTTTCTTTATGTAACGCAATAAACAGTGGCCCAAGTTCTTTATCAGGCCCTAGAATATCTGCGTACCAAAATATTTCACTTGATTTTTTTTTCGGATTCAGTTCAGTAGTTTTGACGTGAAACCCGGACCGACCGACAGAGTTACTTTCGTATTTACAAAATTAGTAAGGAAAATATCCATTAAAATTATTTATAATTTATTCTAAAATGTATGTTTACCAGTTCAAGCTTATATCTCCGTTAAGTAAAGAAGAGGAAATTGGTAAAACTGAACTATTTCGTATTATATTTGGAAGATGACAATGTACTGAATTTTCACTAAAAATAAAAAAACTGAGTTTAATGAACTCTTTTGAGTTTTTTACCAACGCAGAACATTTAATCGATATTTTTTAGTCTATCAAACTCAGCTATCTGTTATAAGCTTTCCTTAATCTTTGTTGTGCAGTATTATCGTAAATTTTTCAATTCACCACCACTTCCTGAACTGACCCCTGCTTTTGTAAATATTATCTTTGGTTCAATGAAGACCAGACAAAGGAAGTTAAAGTACATTTTGTGTTCGATAAATACAACTGCGTGTTCTTTTATTCCATGCAATTTGCGGTATAGAAACTACAAGATTAAGAAACTAATTTATTAAAAAGTGGTAGTGAATTTGTTGCCCTATAATTGATTAAAGTTCAATGTGCTGAAAATTAAACCATGAAAACTCCAAAACAATACATAGTTAGAAAATTACTTAAGTTTTTACAGAAAAAGAGATTCCGTTTGACTTTCTTTTATTTCCCGTCTCTTTGTTTAGATTTCCGTCACGGGACTAAGAAAAATAGCGAGTCAAACAAAAAGTTTCACCATCGCCAAAGGGCCATTCAAGCGTAAACCTTCAAAAACAGATAACGGGAGTCTCAAAATATCCGGTGTCTTTGAGCCGAGATGCGTAGATATGGTTCAATCGGCACTGGTCAATGACAACTATCCACTCACAAAAGCTCACTTAGAATCAGTATTTATACAATGTGTGTACTAGTATTGTAGTATATGTAACCTAAATTATTAAAAATAAAAATGATGGCTAAATTGATGATATCGCTTTGTTTGGTGAGATATTTGTAGACATAGTGCAGTTCCTTAACAAGCTGGTTTTTTGTTCGGCCTAATAACCGCAAGCTTTGTTTTGTTTCACTTGACCTAGTTAATGGCGTCTTTGGACAAAGATATAGGCAGCTTCATTTTTGCAATGAAGTTTTGCTAAAATTCAAATTCCATAATTCTAAATTCTAGTTGGTATAAAACGATACAGGTTTTATTGTATTTTTATTTCATGACTAAAATTATTGTTTTTTTTTTATTTTTCTTTTAAACCACATATATACTCTTTTGTAATTTAGAAAAAAGTTTATTCAGAATGTGCAAAAGTGTAATCGGGGCTTTTTGTGAATATAAAGTATAAATTGTAATAATAAAATATTGTATCCTGAACTATAACAATCCATTTAAATCAGTTCAATGTTTTTCAGTAACTTTTAGACATAAAATTCCCTGGTTGGAATAACTTACAATGAAAATTAAAAGAATATCAGTAGAGTAAGCGGTTTTTATGTGATTGCCGTCAGTTCATTTGCTATAGCCATCCAATTTCATTTGCGACGTTTTTAATACAACAATTTACTGTTTTTACATTTATATATTTGTAAATTATGCTAGTGTTTCAATACTGTCAGTCTACTTAGTCAATTTTAGAATAATTGTAAAATTTAGTAATATAGAAATGACCCAACCCATTCAGATTCCAACTTGGATTCCCAGACACAATACTTTTAGTCTGTTCTACATTCCAGGTTTTATAACAAATCTGGGTCATTTCGCCGCTGTACCAAGACTCTGTAGGCAGTATAACATGTTGACTAAGAGAACTGATTTGGATATTTGTCAGTCTACATACAAGAAGAGCTTAATAGCCGTGGGTGGTGTGGAGTAAGCCTCATTGTTGTTTGTTACTTTGTTTTTAAATTTGTTTACTTATTGTTTGTATTTGGATGTGTATTGTTCGCTTGGTCGAAAAATTTTCTTTAAGCTTGCTGTGATCTCCTGTAAGTGAAGGAGTACACTGACATAACACTCTTTTATATTAATTACTGTAATATTATTGTGTACATCTTTTGTATGAGATCCTTACTTAATAAATAAATAAATTTGTATTTAACTTAATAGTTTACTACTGAGAAATGGGCAAAGATAATATTTTACACGTGCAGAATCATAAATATTAACAATTGAACACAAGTAATAATTACATTTAAATGGAGATATGTGTGCTAACAAATACTTATAGTTAAGAATAGTAAGCAATAAGTCGACAAAATCAAATTATATACTATAAGTTATTTGTATAAAGTTATTCGTAATTGCTAAAGTAGCAAAATGTCTTGTCCAATTAAAGGCACAATTTTTTTACGCCTTGTTCCCTCCACTGGGCATCAACGTTTTTTTGCTGCGAATGGCCATTGGGATGTCGGAGTTTTTATCGGGAGACGACGACGAATTTTTTGCTGAGTCCAAGCTCATCTTGAAACGTCAAGTACCCATATATTTCGGTAGCTCTTGTCCATGCTCGCTCTAATTGATCGAATTCGTTGGTAGTAAGCTTCATTTTTATCCGATTCTCTTTATTTATAAAACGTGGTCCTTGCTGATACTTTTTCTGAACAAAAAATATATGAAAACAGTTTTTGTTTTACCACGACTAAAATAAATATAAAACTTTGAAAGTTACATTTTGAAGTATACTTTTTTTACTCGACAAAAGACAGGACAACCAAACTGAATCGTTTCTACATTTTGTTCTTTGCCACTAAACTTTTACGACTGACAATCAAAACTAAAAGCTCTCACATATTTTTACTATCAAACTTTTTTTATTGTCACCCAACATATTAGTTGCTTCTGAACGCAGTCCGGTTGTTATTTAAATAAACTATTTAAAAACGACTTACAGTTAGAAATGAGATCATGAGAGTTTATTTCATCCCTAATGAGAATTAAATAAAAATAATACTGTCCGACTTGGCGAAAAAAATCAAGAAGAGATTATAAAAGATGTGCTGATAAGCGAGCCCAATCATCGCGGCAGCACGGGAGGCGTTACCCGACACGTAACCTGTAACGACTATAAATCGAACCAAGTCAAACATACAACAGTCGGTTGCATTGATTCGAATCGAATCATTCAATTAAAACGCCTCAGTACGGACACCGAAACGACGATTGAGATCAATATCGCAGTTTTAATAAAACAGATGGGGAACAGACCTCCATATCCGGAACTTGCTTATTTTTTTCAAACGAGAAAAAAGTGGGAGCCCCTCGAAAAAGCAAGCAATGATAATAGAAACAACGGGAACGCCATTCTAAAGGGTTATTCGTGTTTTTATTTGAGCCTATATAGAGGTCTTTTTAGAATGCGTTAAAAGGAAGCGATTCCAAATCTCCGAGAGTGTGCGTGGGTGAAAAAATAATATGGGCACTCTGTCGCCTAACATTTACTCGTATACTTAGACATTAGTACACAATGACTCTTGATATAGATGCTATCGGTATTTGAACAAGACTACATTGCTGAATGTTTCTGTTGATATTCTTCAGAGCTCTTTTAGGAAATGTATACATGATATTACTCATAATAGATAAAAATCATGTTCTAGAACCAGTCGTTTGAGTCATGTATTTCCGTAGCTTGTATCACATGAGTATAATTATTAAAACGAAACTAATAAAGCGTTTATCTTAGAAATTGTATTGTTTAAAAAGAAATAATTGTAGTACTCTAACTGATTGATAGTCTATCATTGTTGTTGTGTGTTCAATAGAAAAAAATAATTAACAAACATGAATTTTTAACATGTTATTGACCTTTGCTGCAATTTAACCTATAAATAAATTCTTAATATATAAACCAGATAATTCTCAAATCTTGTGCTAGTTAACTGATAGATTCTTATATCTTCTTATATAGTATAATAAATTTTCGAACTTAAAATAAATGTACCACGATTTTCTATTCAAAATGCATCTGCTTCGGAGAGCATAAAAATAACGTCATCATTGTCTACATTCAAAATAGGATGTAAAAAATATAATAAATAAAAATATAATGTTCTAGTAACTTGATAGAAGCGCTCATAGCCGAGTGGCCTTAGGTGATTGGAAACAATCACCAAGGGTAAGCAACTACGGCGCGGTCGGACCTAGATGGGTGACCGTTTGTGGCATTATATGTTATGAGCGTTTCCGTGATTCGGAGGTCACGTTAAGCAGTCGGTCCCGGTTGTTATCATAAGATAGCAGTCGTGAAGCTTAGTTGGAGGCCTTCGGGCGGCTTAAAAACATCCAACAGCAAGATTACGTAGCCACAACGTGTCTTGCCTGTCCCCAACCCGCACTCGGCCAGCGTGGGGACGTATGGCCTTAACCCTCTCTTGAGAGGAGACCTGAGCCCAGCAGTGGGACGTTATGGGTTGTTGATGAACTTGATACTTATGACATTTTGTATCTTAATTCATTTACAATCAAAAGAATGGCTGGCTAGCTTCATTATTTTTTATAAGAAAGTCTACCTAATTGGTGAGTTAGGATCACGCTAGGTAGCGTGACTGACCGTGGTGACAGTTTGAATTCTTAATTACGTAAATTATAGTCATTGGCGCACCTACTTCAATGATATTGGTATTTGGCTTTGGTTTGTATAAAACCTTTATTTTGAGCGTTAGTTGATAAGTGTCTATTGTTACTTGTCCATCCATACTAATAATATAAATCCAAAAAGCAGCCAGGTGCGAGTTGCACTCGTCCATGAAGGGTTCCGTAGCAGCAAGTAACATCATATAAAAGTTCTTGTAGTTCGTTGTAACTTTGATCGATGTTTTGATAATAGTGTATTGATTGAATTTAAGGTAAATACCTATGGTTTACTATTTATAACGTATTAAAAAATAGTACTTACTAGATCTCGTTGAAACTAATTGTCGGTGAAAGTTTGCATGGTAATGTACATCACATAGTTTTTTTAGTTTTATCATTCTCTTATTTTAGAAGTTACAGGGGGGGGGGGGCACAAATTTGACCACTTTAGAAGTGCCTCTCGCGCAAACGATTCAGTTTAGAAAAAAATGATATTAACCTCAATATCTTTTTTGAAGAACTATCAATAGATCCACACGTAAGGGTTTGATGAAAATAAAACCTATAAGTAGGTATGTAACTAACAAGTATGTATGTGCCTCACCGATTGTAACTTATTTTGATGATGTTAGTCACAAATATATAGGACAATATAGGCTAATTCAGATAATGTATGAAAGAAAAACATACATAAAGCTTGTACGAGTGTGTGCTACCAACCATATTACTTTTTTTTTAAATTTGTTGTCATTATTACTATTTAATTGGCAACAAAATTTTTGTCGGAAATTAATTTTTAAATTGAGAATACACTACTGAGTAATATAAGTCCAGTTCTCTTCTGTAAAATGACGTATTTAGTAACGTTTTCAATCATTAAACAAATCTGTAGTTTATACATATATTCTCTCGTACGATCTTCTCGACGACTGCACGGTTGGCCTAGTGACTTAAGCGGTCGTCACGCCGCTTTCTACTGCGCCAAGTGTCGTGGGTTCAAATCCCACGTAGGACAACACTTTGTGTGATTCACAATTTGTTATTCTAAGTCTGGGTGTTCTTTATGGCCGCTTCATGTATGTTTGTAAAGTCCCCCGCGACACAGGAATTTATATTCCTAATGCGGGAGTTGTCTTTAAGAAAAAAAAAAAAAAAAAAAAACTATACTATATTATACATTTAGTATACATTAATATTATAGTGCTAGCAGACTAAATAACATAATATGTAGAGATAGTGTATATCGGTTATCGCGATAAAGAGCATATGTGTGTGTCAACCTATCGCCGTCCACTGCTGGACGAAGGTCTCCTCCAAGGAACGCCAACCATCCCGTTCTAGGGCAGTCCGCATCCATCCGCCGCCAGCCACCTTCCTCAAAATTCTAAATATTTCTTTGCCAAATTTCATTGAATCGGTGCACTAATTTAGCCATAAAAGCGTGACAGACAATCTTCCAATTTGTAATATTACTAGTACTATTATAGTATTACTAGTACCAGTATGGATTAATTCATCATCATCATCATCAACAACAGCCTATAACAGTCCACTGCTGGACATAGGCCTCTCCTTAGAAAGGAGGTTATGGATTAATTAGCAGAGGCGAAATTTATTGTGAACTTAGCGTTTAATGTTTCTTGTATAAATTACTACACCATGTTTATTTCCAACTACATTCACTACTTTACAGATTAAACACAAAATAGTCTAAACATAGCTTGACCTTCTCGAAGTCACATTCACAGCTATCGCGTACTTAAAACTAACATTTAAGGATTTTAATTCCCCAGTCAGCTATTCTAAATAACATCACGCACATTAGTCGATTCTACCCAAAGATTAAAAAAATGGATGTGCGAGATAAAGAATGCATAAATACCAGTTTTGAAAATGCTCTTACTGGAATACGATAACATCTCTTAAGCTTTTTATACTAAAAAGGGGTGTGAGTAAAAAAACACATAAAATAGGGTCCTTGCGCCGCTGACGGCCACAACGAGTTTTATTACAAACGACATGTTGACGAATAGGGCGTACAATGCTACGGCTTATATCATAGACCAGAATTTAGAAACGAAAAAATAAAAGTTGTTATCGTTGACTTTAAACTTAATGAAATGTAGATTTTGTACAAATCCAAAAGTCTAATAACATTTTAAATGATTTAATAATATATTTTATTAAAAACTTACAAAAATACTTCAATAACTTTTAAATTGCTTCGTCAACTTTATATGTAAACTATTAATACAAAATAAAACTGTCTTCTATAAGAATCAAGCATTAAATTTAATGCACGAATGTTCTGAAATGTTTTTGGTCTTTGACGACCTGGGCACGGCACTGCCACAATATTGCGTGACAAAATAATACTGCACGCACGCTGTCAAATGATAACTCCACGTCTATCAATTTCCAGAGCAATGGAACACTATGGTGTGCTTATAGTTTATTATAGCATTCGCAGATAAGCAGCACAATGTACTCGTACTAAGTTTTTCATCAAATGACTAATAAGGTCACTGCTTCGTTTTTTTGTTACATAACATGACTTACCTTCAAAGCTGCCCTTTTTGCTAGATAAGTTATACTTACTTTAGACATAATCACCTTCATCACGTAAAGAAATGTATAAATACCGTTATTTGATAACTAATATTAATGTGAATGGAATTTATTTTTTGTTTCTATGCCGTGTTCACGTTTACTTTAGAACTAATCGTCATGTTATTTTTGGTATACATTCCCAAAAATATATAAACGATCATGGGATACATTTTATTGCTACTTATATTTTACGTTCAGTTTTATCTTTCTTCTACGTATGAAAAGTTTTATTTGTAAATTCAATTTGAAAATATTTTTTACCAAATCTTATTACTTTATGTTTAAAATTTGTTAACAACGGAAAATGTGATCAAATGATTTTGTTTTTAAAGCTTTCATTGTATGAGATTTCATGGTTCTCCCAAAATAAATAATAAATACAGATTTGTCGGTGCAATATATTTTCATCATCATTATTAATGTAAACAAATTAAAAGTGGTTCCACTGACGCAATTTTTCTTTCTCCCCCTTCAATTAACTACACTGAACCACACTCAGCCCAGATTTGAAATTTGAATAATATTAATTCTAAAGTCTAAATGGGGACCTCCTATTAAGACTCTAAATAGTAAAATAGCTTGTCTTTGCACTGGCAATCACATGATATTATACTAGATTCTGGATGAATGCGGACTGCCCAAGACCGGCAGATGTTTTGTGCCCCTTGTCTACCCAACCTCCGTCAACAGGACTCAGGGAAAGGTACATTACACACAAAATTCTATAATATTAGCAATGTACCAGGAGCGTTGTAGGAATAGTTAGTATGATAATAAAGCAGGATTGACCGAAGAGACGATATGGCAGCCTAGACTACCCGTTGATGCTTAAGGTAAGATTGAGAGGTAACATCTGTAGGCCTTCCTCGCTTCGCTAGCTTTTAAAGATACTATGAATATACTCTACTTTAATTTCTAGTGCTCTTAATTGACAGTGCAGTATTCTGACCAGATAACTATAACCAGATAACTGATGAGATATCTGACCAGATATATCGTATCTCGACCCGTGAGGTTTCACTTCTTTGTTTTACCAAGAAATTATTTACATCAAAGCCTGAAAATGAAGGCAGAAGATGCACAATGAACAGAGCATTGAAAAGAAAAATATTTTTTATAAGTTTTGGAAACAAAATTCTATTTCCTGTGTTTATAGCGCAAAAGTAAAACAAAGTGTTCAGCCTTATCGTATATAAGTTTAGTTTTAAGACTTTGGTACGATCCACATTATTCAAGTAAGTCCTTCACTTGTAAACTTCAGTCTAATGTTCAGAGTTGTTATCTTAAGCAAAGCAAGCTACTACCAATATGGTTGCTTTGAAAACTTGTATGCTCTATTTCCTCCTGAAGAAGTTCGCTTGTTATACTAGTAACAAGTTTCATTTGACTTGTTAGCTTTACTAGATATTATTAAAGTACTGCTTTGTAAGCGCTCATACCGTAGTAGCCTTAGATGATTGGAAACAATCACCGACGGTAACCAACGACGGCGTGGTCAGACCTAAAGGGGTGACCGTTTGTGGCATTTTCCCAGCATTTGACCGTTTCTGTGAGGTGATGATGTCACGTTAAGCCGTCGTGAAACTTATTTGGAGGCCTTCGCGCGGCTTAAAAACATCCAACAGAAAGATTACGTAACCACAACGTGTCTTGTCAGTCCCCAACCCGCACTCGGCCAGCGTGGGGACGGCCTCAACCCTCTCCTGAGGGGAGATTCGAGCCCAGCAGTGGGACTTTATGGGTTGTTGATTGACTGCTTTGTAATAAAGCATTGAATGTAAAAATTAATACACTTAAGTGATATGCAGAAGTTTTCTAATACAAAGCTGATGCTTTTGATGTCATAAGCACCTACTACGTAAGAATTTTTGAAAATTTCACCCCATTATCTTCCTAGTTTTTAATATTCCTAAGATTATTTGGGGTCGGCTATTAGTTCAATCCGGTTTTATCTGAATGTCAGTTTTCTCACTGAGCGACTGGCATCGGACCTCTACAACCCTGAGTACGAACTGAAATCGAAAATTGGACTACTTCCCAGTAATATTTGAGAGCCATGACTTCCCAATAACGATTGACAGAGATGTTCGTGACATCTGGGACCGATGGCTTCACGTGCTCTCTGAGGCACGGGCAAGAAACACCGGCAAACTTTCGTATTTCGAGCTGTTACTTAGAATTTCTTGTAAGATAAATCCATCACTTTTGCCAATACGAACCCGAGAACTCTTGGTCACCAGTCGCCTACGCCAATCGCCAGACCAAAGAGGCAGTTCACCTCAAAGAGGTTAGAGTGAGGTGTACGAGTGTAATTTGTTATAATATGTAAGTCATTTGCAAGGAACTATTCGTGCGACTGAAGTCACGGGTTAGTTATCAATAATTTAGTCATATTTATCTATTACTAAGACTCCGCTGTCAATCCATCTGTCTGTCTGACACCAGGCCGATCATGAACCGTGATGGTTAGACAGTAAAAGTTTTAATAGATGATGTATTTCTGATGCCGCTATAACAACAAGTACTAATTCTTCTTATCGTATCAATGGCAACACTTTATTTACATGGTTTTGGCCTAGTGTTCAGCAACGCGGATTGCGTTTGGCCTTGTGTTGATCCATTGTGGTGAGAGGATTTGTCACTTAAACTCTGCAATACCGAGTGTTAGGTGTCCAGGGTGCGCCGGACGTCGGGACTCTTGTTCTCTTTTTTACATCGCTCGGGGAGGCTCCTCTCGTGCACCCCAACGTGTACTAATAATACAAAATAAATAAATATTTAAGGGGGCTCCCATATAACAAATATGATTTTGTGCTCATTTTTGTTCGACATTGAAAACGGTAACGGTAATTGAAAATTGTAAAAAAAGTTGGCGCTTCAAACGTGCGAAACCTATTCTGCGCGAGTTTAGATCTCACTCAATAGCTGATTAATTCACTATTCATGTATCAATAATATAAACAGTAAGCAGGAAATTGAATTCTTACAAAATTCAACCCAGTAATACTTTATTTCAAGATGCTAAATCTGTGTCGTTAATTTCATACGGCCCTTGAGGGTAGCTTCTCTTAATTTGTTTAGGGGAGTTTCCAGGTTCACGTGTTAATGAAAAAAGTGTTTTGCATTTAGATGAGAAAACAACAATCTCTAATGGTACGTTTGTTGTATTTAAGATTAAAAAGCAATTTTAGGTGTAAAGCTTACATAAATATCATTGTGTCAAAAAAACATTACCTAAAGGAATACATATATTTAGTGGGGAATTCAAATAAAACACAGCTATAAACCGAGAAAAAACCTTTTTGCTCAAGAATATTATGAAAGCATAAGCATAAAATAAATAAACATACCTTTTTCTTTTGGAAATTTTCCTTTTTCGTGTGGAAAATCATCATGGAACGTCACCCGCCGGGGTTTTCTTCGGCGGGGCGGTGTGTCGGACTCGAACCGACTAAAAACCACACCGTGTCTCCGCTTCTCTTTTTAGGAGGAGGAGATGTCCAGGGTCAGATCTCCTTCTGGATTTCTTCCAGCGTCTCCCCGCTCCTGGTGCGGGCTCCGTCTCTGAACGACGACCCTCTCTAAAGCGGCCTCGCGGCTGGTAAACAATGCGGGTGGAGGGAACACCCGTCCCGGCCATTCGCGGCCACACTCAAGGCGGCATGAGGCGCAGATGTTCGCGCCTCCGCCGCCCGGTTCGCCGGTGGCGGATCTGGTCCGAGTGGAGATCATCCTCCCGGGCTTTCTCCGCCGACTCCTTCTGCGAGATGACGTCTTTGCAGAAGTTCGCAACCGCGGTAAAACAGCTCTCGCTACCGGCCGTCGTTCGTTCCATGGCCTCCACTGATGATCCACCGATGACTGCGTGGAAGGATCTGATGGACTAGAGAAAAGTTAGTAGAAGGTCATGGTTGCCTGTAAGAGATTGCCTTCGGGCGATAAGGCCGCCGCTTGTACTTTCTAGTATAAGCTAGCGTTGTATGTTATTATTCTGGTGTACAATAAAGAGATATATTATTATTATATTATTCTGGTGTACAATAAAGAGATATATGTATTATTATTATTTAGATACGATCTGCTCAACATCGAAGTGTTTGGGTCTTTGAAGGAAGGTCTTTTTTGGTACCAATAGGATGATATGATAAGTAAACCTAAAGCCTACCTAAAACCTAGCGAGTAAAACTTCAAAATACAAATCAGAATTAAGCAGTCCGATCCCTGGAAGGAAAATAACGACTTTGATAAATGATCACTGAGTTTTTCTTCCGACCGTAGTCTTTGATAAACAAATCTGTGAGGCTACCAAGTCCTGAGTATCGAGAAAATGTTTCAATTCAATTTCGAAACGACAAAAGTTTTTCAAAACAGATACAATTTAAATTTTCCGGTCTGTGGGGGACTCTCTTACTTCAGGAGGAAGTTGTCTTGATCTCAAAATAAAAAGATTAAAATTTTAAAAAAGGTGTTTTGCAAATTTGTTAATAATACTTTGAAAGACAAACTTCCGTAGTTTAATTTTTTGTTTGTCAAACTGAATTTTCATAAGTTTCAAAATGGAAAAGTAAGAAATAAATGAACGGTTTCTCAGGTACTATCAAAACGCATTATTTGCAGGGTAACCGAATAAGGGAAACACAGGTTTTATAATTTCATTAGTGATAAAACACACACTTTATAAAATTAAAATAGATCCTTGTTATATGTTATGGGATACGATAATATAAATTATCAGTTCTATTAATATTAATTTTAAAACTAACAAAACCATACTTTTGACGGCCTCGGTAGCGCAGTGGTAGCGGATGCGACTGCTGTGCTTGAGGTCTCGGGTTCGATTCTCGGGTGGGACAAAATATTTGTGCTATTCGCAAATATCAGTTACGGAGTTTTAGTGTTTTTTATATATATGATGTATGTATTTACAAAAAAAATGTATGTTTATGTATTTAGTTGTCTAGTACCCATAATATAAGCTCTGCATAGTTTGGGCCTAGATCGCGTTGTGTGTAAGATTCCCGAAAAAATAAATTAAAATATTATACTGACACTCTCTTTACACAATTGATGATTTGATAATTTATTAAACTATTTGAAATCTGTATGAATCTTTGTTTTTTTAACAGTATTTGTGTAGGACTTACACATTTTCTTGTGGTCCAAAGTAAATGAAATGTAAACCGAACTAACAAGAAGCGCACCATTATTAATACTACTAGCGCTATTTAGATTTTTATTATTTTCAGAAATTTCAATCTCGAAACCTATTTTTAGTAAGAAATCTGCAATGCTAATATTCTACTTAATAGCTCAAAAAGAAGAAAATAATGTTTGGATTCTGTTTAATACAAAATCATCATCATCATCATCAACAACAGCCTTTAACAGTCCACTGCTGGATATAGGCCTCTCCTTTGAAAGGAGGTTTCGGCCTACTATACCACGCTGGCCAGACGGGTTGGTAAAGGGTTTGTTTCAAGTTTTCCTTCTCTTGGCAGTGATGTTAGCTGCTTATTTTGTTCCTTTAGTCGCCTCTTACGACACCCATGGAATGAATAGGGGTGGTGACACTTTGTATTCTTAATCCGTCACCACACGGATATAATACAAGATACACTCACAAAATACATGATATGTAATTTGAAAGTAAAACAACAAATTCTAAGGTTTTTCGCGTAGCCTGAACAAAACAAATTAACCTAAAAAATCTTCATTTACTTAAAAAAGTAACTACGTAGCAATTTCACTAATGAGGTTTTTGTTAAATCTAGTAAGAGAAACAGACTTTATTGTAATTACATTGTAATAACAGGTTACAATTTCTTAGGAAATTCTTCAATTATAAGATACTTTTACTCTCGGTTATTGTTGTAAACCGCGAGTAACGCCGCGGAGCGAACGTTGTCTAAAAATAATTAGCTTAAGTAATTTTTAATCATCAGCTTTCCAACACTGAAAGTTCCGTCCAAATCGGCAGAGCCGTTCCAGAAATTATCCGGAACGAACTAAAAAAAGAAAATTGTGCCCCTGGCCCTTCTTTGGCAGAAACGTCTTTGGAGATGTTAGGTTGAATGTATGAATCAAAGATAAACACAATGTTAAATATTTTGAAATCTGAAACCAATATAAGAAAACCTTCAAGTTTATTATGCCTTTATAGCCAATTGCAAAAATGTGACAAAGAATACACACATGTGGTAACAAGTAGTGCGCTTTTGCGGTTTCATTGCGTGCAGGAAATTCATGAATGGAACGGGTGTGCTCCCGAGATCGTTTAGGTTAAGCCTTTTTGCATTCCCACGGTCTCCGTGACCATTGAAGGGTTAAAGATTGACGTGATGGTGATTTTTTGTGATTTGTGTGATCGTTAGTTGGCGAGTGAATCTTTCTTGAGTGTAAACAAGGAAGTCCTTTAATTTAAATACATTGGAGGTATGGAAGTAGTTATCAGGAAGGTTAATATCCACCTATTAACTATTAAAGGATAAGTTTAGGATGGATGCAAAAATTATTGTACCAAGTTTAAATGAAGTTGGTGGTAAGATACGGAGACGATGATAATGATAATCGTCAAAAAACTTTTATACAGTCTTTCAAAGTTGTTTAGTGATGCTAATTCTGTTGTTTTAAAATTCTCTAAACAAATCTAAAAATCACTGAAGTGTGTTTTGTCCTGTCAGTCGACGATCTAAACGGGATTGATTAAAATTAGATAGTAAAAATAGACTCTAAAAAAAAGAAAATGGAAGAAAATTTCAAAATAATTAGTGATGCAACTACAGAATCATCACCATTGCATGATTTAATGTGTGTGTGTGCGTGATTTTAATTTTAATTATTTTTTTCTATCTAATATATATACAAGAATAGAAAAAAAATAAGAAAAAACATTCTAGCTTTATGAACTTAGGATTAAAACTTTATCATCATAATCTGAATTTCTTTTTAGAAGGATTCTGATATAAAAACTGATAATTAATTCATGTAGTGCACAGGAAGGCTAACAGATGGCTTACGTGTTAACTTCACTGTTTTGATTTGTTACACGTGAGTACGTTTTTATTCTCAAGTTTACAACATGCTTTTTAGGCTCAAGAAGACATACTGTTGAATTTACTTGTAGAGTTTATTACATAGATTATTATAAAGAAATTTCCTTTATCAATAAGTGTGTTTACTATCCGTGCAAATATAAATGATCGCTTAAACTACAACCCCATCTGTGTAGTCAAAGGCATATGTTTATTGTAAGCTTTGTATTTTCTTCTGAAAATTAGTTTTGGAAATGTAAGTAACGGTTACTTATATTAAACAAGCTTTCGCCCTCGGCTCCGTCCGCGTGTATGTCGGTTATCGCGATAAAAGTTAGCTTGTGTCATTTATGCGCTTCTAGACTGTCTCATCTTCCGAGCCTTTATTCCCAAGTTTATTTGGGGTCGGCTACTAGTTCAACCGATTTTACCTGAATTTCAGTTTTTCCACGGAGCGACTGGCATCGGACCTCCGCAACCCTAAGGGAGAACTGAAATTCGAAGATTGAACTAGACTATCTGTGTACCAAATTTCATTTTAATCAGTTCAGTTGTTTCGGGGTAAAAGGGCGACAGACAGAGTTGGTTTCGTATTTAAATATTAGTAAGGATAAGGATTACTTAACAGATTAACCTCCTTTCCATGGAGTGCTGTGTCGAGCTGTGGACAGTTGAAAATCTATTAATAAAGTAGATTTGCGTTTATTGTATGCTTCAATATCAATATCAACTCAAATTAAACAATTAAATGTAAATTTTCTGCAATTTCATCAAGGTTTACTATAAAGATGATAAACACTAACATTAAACTTAACATACAAAATATCGATTCATTTCATTCGATTATTAATTCTGTTTAAAGTTGTTGCATAAAATGAAAAATGACTTTTAATCGTAATATGCAATTATATAGTGTAACTGAGTTCTAATATATGCTGATTTAAGTTTAATGGGTACTTATTGTTTACGATGAAATATTCAGCATCAATATGGTTTGCATTTGCATTGACCCGTGTTATATAACAAAAATCTTTTATATACAAGCAATAATCTTTATTGACTATAAATCGCAAAATATTACGAAATCATAAAAGTTTAGCGGCCGCTTTCATTCACATTTTTTAGAGATACTAAATCTTTTATAAATTATAACAAAAGTTCCGTATTAGGAAAATTGTCACGCTTCAACAATAAAACCCATACAAACATCACTTTTATTGCTAAGCGGTAAAATACACAAATCGCCAAAAAATCTATGCATACTTGCTATAAAGTGTAAGGACAGGGGGCCAATAAAGAAACGGTATATTAGGTTCTGAAAATAAGGGCTGTGCCACAAATGTAGTACGTTCCACCTGACTTTTATCGGTCTTAAAACGGGATAATGTGTCGGTATAAGCGTATTTCGGAATGGTACAAATTTAGACTGGAGGCGCCGTGCGGCCCAGTACTCGATATTGGCCAATATGTAGCCACACTCAAAGCGAGTGCTTGAAAGACATTTACACTCTCAGACTGCAACACGAAGACTCTTTACATTGACTTCTGGATAATTGAAAACGTTGAAGTTCAACTTAAGTATGTGTATAGTTTACGTAACAACGCGCGCCAGCACACTTTACCTAAGTGTGTCTTTGAGTGCTCGAGAAAGCCTATCATCATCTTCGGGATGCTCATGGGAACCGTATAATCAGCATGAATGAACATTTTTACATTAGTGTTGGTTATGTAGCTACCTGATTATTGGTTGATTTGACTCACTGAATTTCAAACATTTAAATCAAAAATATGAGCAAGATTTTTTATTTAATAAACATTTTAAGAGTGAAATCAAATTACATTGTATTTTTAATTGAACTGCATAACAAAGGCATATATCAAATTAAATTATTTTCGCATATCTGCATATAAGAGTACCTACTGACCTTTCATGTAACTAATATTAAAAATTAATGCAAAAAAAATATTTTAATTATTTATTTTGTCCATGTCATGTTGAGTCTCGTCTATCAAAATTTCAATAAAAAGTGCAACAATACCATCTTCTATTTAGTTGTCTTTAATGAGGCTTTTTACCTGTCGAAAATATGATTAAATAAAAACAAAAATTTGCCTTGTTTGTGATGTTTCTTTTCAACGAAAAAGAAGCTTCACATTATAGTATTTTCTACAACCATTTTTTAGTAATTAAACCTACTTTGCCTTCATTATACATTTTTTTAAATGTCTACATGCTTGGCAGGACTTTAGTTGAGTTTTAAGAGAATGAAAACCCTAATATTTAATTATCGATATTTGAGTAATTACTCAATCAGTGTCTATGTGATTATAGATATACATATATTCGTCGCCGAGCACTGGGCCAAAACCGTGTAAAGTGTTGCCATTGACACGATAAAAAGAAAAGGTGTCTATTTTATTCAGTCATTTAGTTTGGAACATTGCAAGGCTAGCTAGATTGATATTCCATTTTTTTGCATCAACTTTTGCCTTTTAACTGTACCACAACTACTTTCAACTTTGAACAGTTGGTTTTCCACTTATTTAATATTTATTCTGTTGTGTCTACATACTATTCCACTGACTCTAACTACAATGATATACTCAAATTCTCCCAGACCGATAGAATGCGATTGCATAATAGGCTGTCGTCTAATTAATACTAAAACTTCATCAAACACATAAACATAAATCTTTTAAAGTAATAAAATTCCTACAAATTTACCTCATTTACAATGTACAAACAACTACGTTTGGTATTACAAGATAGGGCAATATATATACAGGTTGTCACTATACTTCACACCTCACGTTTCTGTTTAACAAATAGGTGACGATGGAATAGGTACAATTCATTTGGCACTTACCTACCCGCGGTGGTGGCACCAAGGCAATGGATTATTTATAGCAGCAGTAAAATTGTTTCGGGATTCAGATCTAGTAATTAAAAAAATTACCATACATGTATACTTTCCACAAACAGATACCTTAGTTGTACACTATTACATAATATGGAGATGTGTGTAATTGTGAACGATGTATATTTATCTTTCTTCTTTTTACTTATTCAAATATGTTAAACATTATTAGGATATTTCCATCACAATTAGACTTTTTCATTATATTTCATATTTCAATTAGAATTTTATAGGTACATATTAATTAAATAGTTTTTGCTCTCCACAGTATGTACCATTTCAGCAATAACTGGAAAAAAATAAAGTTAATGCACAGCTTTAAACACAGGTCTATAATAACTAAGTTTATTATTACAATATGTATACTTCAGCTACTAGTTACGAAAAAGTGATGTTCATAAATTATAGTTAACTGTTAAAATGTTTTCGAAAACAAACAATAAACACAACTCATTAAATAAAATTGACTCCTGCAAATGTCGAATACGGTATTTGTAAATTTATTGATGTTTACTGCATTGTACAAATATGTCAATGATAAGAATACAAAGCAACTCTACAAAGCGAACAATGAATGTCGTGGAGTCCCAAGAACAAAGTGATTCCTGTTGTGTATTCGTTCCAGGATCTAGATATCGCTATTTTAAACATGTTATGCCAATAATAAGATATAACTTCGAACAATTTTCACAATTAACGAAAGTCAAACCAGGTAAAGCAAAATTATACTAGACAGTATTTTATTCAGTGAAAACAGATTTTACCTTTCATAATTATAATTTCAAGGCGCCAAGGGACTACACTGACATATAATCATTATAGAACGCTGTGATTAATTTCATATCATGTGACATTTACTTGTTTCTTCCCTGTACTATAAGAAGACTACGAGGTATAAATACAACTAGTTTAATTTACAGTACTTCAATTTTGTGTGGAGAAATTGCATTCATGTGGACATGGGTCATACAAACTACCATTATTGTTATTTTACCTCTGGAAATCGGATAGTCTAAGCAGAACTGCACAGAAGCTTGCTTCAGCACTTAAGCTACTCCATAAGGAATATCGCACTATTTATCCACAGTTGTTTATTGATATTTTCGGCTTTGGCCCAAATGGGAATCTAGAACTAAGGATGTTCTTCAAATATTTTGGATTTTTTTCTCATTACACGTAGTATAAAATATTCAATAATTTACAGTTATAGGGAGACAATTATCTACTTAATTTTATGGGTATTAAAATTACCTTTCCCTGATTTTCTTTCTATGGTATGGACGGCACAATGCCACCATGGCGCAGCCGACAGGGACTCCGCCCAGCACACGCTGGAAGACTGCCCCGCGTGGGCATCTTGACGTGAAGTCCTAGTCGGCCAAATCGGACGAGACCTGTCCCCGCCAGCAATCATTGCTGCCATGCTGGTGGGTGAGGAGGGCTGGGGCGCAGTGGTCTCTTTCTGTGAAGCAGTAATGCTCCAGATGGAGACTGCTGAATGGGATCGGGAGAGGGCCGATCCCGATCGAAGAAGACGCCGCGCCGGCGGTAGGAATCGCTGACGGGGCCGCGAGTCGCCAGAGGACGGGTACTCTGGTGGCATATAAAATTCCGAGGTGTGGGAAGAATATGTAGCCTGGTTGCGTTTAAAACGAGGTCAGAACGGAGGGGGGTAATGGTTTCCCCCGGGATAGGGCCTGATAACTGGCCTGGCGCCGATCCGGGAAGGGCCTGAAGTAACATGGTCCCGGTACTCTCGGAGCAGGGCGTCAGAGGTCGATCGTCGGGGTGTTTTTTAGTGGAAACACCACATACTCCTGGCTCCTGTTTCCCCGAGGAGCTGGAGATCCGAAGGGATTTTTCCACCCCGTGAACAAAACAAAAAGGTATTACCGTAGACAACACGAAGATTCTACTTGATACTTGGTCGTATTTCGCTCCTGGTGAATCAGTTCCCCAGCGCAAACTCAGCGGTATCTATGGAATGTCCTATAATTGCGTTTTTGCAGCTACTAGATAAAAGCTAGGCAGGGTAGCAAATGAAGCTACGAACGATAGAAAGTATTACTTTGTGTTAATTATATTTATCTCGATAATTATAAGGTTAATTGAAAGAAATTAATTCTTAAGACAAGCTTCTGTTGAAAGACGCTAAAAGAACAAAATAAAGTTTTTCGTGAAAACTTTTACTATCAACTTAATTGTGTAATATGATATGCATTAAGTTAAGTAACTTAATTGGTCTGATTTCAATTTCAAAATTCTCAATCTAAGTAAATACGGCTACTTAAACCACGCGACGAGCTTTTGTATTAGATTAATGTTATAACGACATTAAAAGTCAATAGTAAAAGTTCTCAAAGAATACTTTTTTTTTGTGCATTTATAAGTTTTTTCTTTTAATTTCTTTTAATTTAATTTACTTTTACTATATATTGCCAGACTTCGCTATTAGGGTTGCAAAAGATAAACGAGGAACTTATTTCATTATACATATTTTTATTTACGAATAAGCTAAATAAATTACAAAATGGAATAATGTCCTCAAATTATAACGAAACACTTTTGAAGAAATGATATATAAATCTTAGTTGATTCAAGTCAAGTTTTCGTAAAACTTTCCTGTTTTTATAAATAACTGAAGGTTCTTTAAAAAATAAAATCTAACAACGCAAGCCAACAATATAGATAGCAATCGAAACAAATATACACTCGGTCTGAAAGCACCCCATAAAACCAGCATTACAAACGTTAGATGCTTTAATGACGTCATATTTTCCACTATGTTTTGCGACAGTCGTTAAATGTTGATATTAGGTATTTCAAACGCTGGTTGTAATTTGTGAAACAGGACATAAAATTACGTTAAAGGCCGTATTGATTATACACTAGCATTGTGCGGGTTAATTTATTGGTTCGTTTATGATTCCTATTCTGAATATAGTTGATAGTTTTAGTGCCAGACGATCAGAGTACAGATAAATGAAATGCAAAAGCATTCTTGGAGGCTATAAAGTGGATAAGGATAGAAGGAAATCAGAACTCGTAAACAATTATTGTGGTACTCTAATGTATACCTATTTCTGTGTCGTTGGTCTAGCCGTCGGTTGCCGTATGCGACTGCTGATATATATGTATTGGGTTCGATTCCCGGGTTGGATTTTTGTTGGGTATTTCTGAACCGAACTTTTTAATAGCAGTCCTGAGTATGGAATTTGGCGGTATTTTAGGCCCGTACCTCGGAAAGCATGTCATGATCTGTGGCAATCTGGTTATTGGGTAGTCAGTACTCTGATATATACTGACAACCAGAGTTTCACGATCCGATATTAGTCGCTCCGTGGAAAAATTGATATTCAGATAAAATCGGTTGAACTAGTGGTCGACCCTCAAATAATATCAGGAATAATAAAGGCAAGGAGGACAGTGTATACCTATTTAATTATTATATGGGTTTTGATGTTGGATTTTGTATCAGAAGCTTAAAGTTTTATGTGACAGAATAATCTTTTTACACGAAGGATAACTTAATAATATAATCTGCGTCGTTTATGGACGTGTGTAACACAGGAGACACAACTGCGTTGACACAGTAGTATGGTTATACACGTGACCTGATGAATTAGGAATACGGAGTGTCAGTACCTTCATTCATTCCGTAGGCATGGTAAGGGAGCAAACTGCGTAGGACAACACGGAACGAGAAAGAGGAGGAAAAATTGACCCAAACCTAGCGTGTATAGTATTTGACTGCACGATTTTAGCGATCACCGTTCTCAACTTTGCCAAGTGTTGTAGGTTCAAATCCCATATGGGACAACACTTTGTGTGATCCACAAATTATTGTTCAGAGTCTAAGTGTTCTTTGTGTCAGTTTCGTGTACCTAATGTTTATAAAGTCCCCGACACATGATATAAATTTATATTACGGGGGTTGTCTTTCTTGGAGAAAGAAAAAGTTCGCCAAACCTTGTTTCTAAGGTTAGATCTAGAATATTAAAGAACTTGGTGAATAATTAAGAATTGGTTTACATTATGTTTAATTTTTTTTGTTTTTTTTTTGTTTCAACCTCAAAGTTTGAAGTACTACTTTTAAATTTATCTGAAACCAAAAAGGTAGTTTTAAAATTAGAGCTTCTACCTATTTCTACACGCCGACTTAAGTTATGAAGTCATAATGTGGAGATTTATGTAAGAGAGATAAAGCGCAGCAAATTCTCAACTAAAACCTGAAATGGTTTAACTTGGAAACAGTTTTGGAAAATCTTAGTTCTTTACCCAATGGAGTGTTGGTTCGGTCCACTTTTCTTAAACGTTGCATCGCTTACAATTACATAAAATTATAAAATAAAATTTATTAGCAACAAATGAAACTGCAGAAAAACTGAAAGCAGAAAACAATAAACTATTATTACCGTACTTTGTTTTACTTTAGCTTTATATTTTAGTGATTTCTCAAATGCCTCATATTTAATTTCTAAAGTGCCGGGTGAGTTTCAAACACCTACACTTTACCAACACCGTAGCTTCAAATTATATTGCTATAGATGTGGGAGTTTAATTCAACTCTATCTGCTCCTTTGACAATACAGTCATGGAATTTATTTTTATGTAATGTGGATATTTTAAAAACTTACGAGCAATTGATTTGACATTTTACATAATTATCAACCGTGTGCGATAAGGGCCACCGCAGACTAGCTACTTTTAACATCGGCGATCGGCGATTTGGCGACTGCATCGATGCTGCATCGGAAACGCGCGTTTTAGCGACTGCTCAGATGCCAAATCGTTGCTACCGGCATCCGAATGTGTACGGAGAGTAGCGTTCAGCTGCTGTGTCGCGCTTCTAAAAAGCGACTCAATCTCCGCGTTTGGCGTTTTTAAGTGTGCGGTGTCGAGCGTTCGGTCGCCGTATTTAGCTTCTAAAAAGCTACTAGTTGCCGATCGCCGATGCTAAAAGTAGCTAGTGTGCTGTGGCCCTAAGTGGTTAGAAAACTCTGTACCTACTAATATTATTTTGTTCAGGAATCTGTGGTTGTAAGTTCATATTTATTGCCTACATATTTCCATTCAAAATATTCTTTATGGTCAATTGGTGTGCTAACCCTATCAAAACAAATAAAGACAGTCATAATTAAGTCTAAGTTAAATATATTGCATTTGACCTCAAAATGTTATTAGCTTTAAGAATGATGAAGGTCGGAAAAGGGTAATCCTAAGGGAAACAATAGAAGGGACTGAGTTCCTAAAGTTCTGCGAACGCGGTAACCCTGATTACAATAATTTAGTAGGTACTACATTTAGGTATGGTATTGGAAACTTCATTTAATATTATATTTTGATAGGGCTGAAACCGAAGTGATAAATATTATGAGTAATAGAAATAAGGAAAAAGTACTTTGAGAGTTGTTTGCACTGTTCGTGTATTAATTTCACATTTTTTTATATACTCAATTCCGAGTATGTTAAACTTATAAACATTCCTTGTTAAGTATGAAATAAAAAAAATACAAAGTCTGTAAGAGTTCTACAATTGCAAATGTGACTAATGAACAATTTGGCTATATATCAGTCAAATGTTTTGGCTTCGTGAATTTGACAATAATAAAAAGACATGACTGAATCACTTAAAATTAGTTGTTTCTAATTGTTTTGTCTTCACACAAATAGCAATAGTGAACTATTATTCATACTAGAATTTACCAGTACAACTAACTATAAAAGGCAAAATAATAATAATAAACAATGAAATAAAAATAATGCGTAAATTAACTAAACAGAAGTAAAGATTTTGAATTCTGAAATACAAATAATTTTACGGCCAAAACAAATTGTGGAAATGGGAACACTAATGATCGGGTAGAAAACTCGATACATGGTATTATTATCTGAGACAATGAACGCCTGATTGGTTTAGTTACAAGGAATAGACTGCCGAACCCTGCTTCGTAGATCGAACGTGACCGTACTACCGGATCAATTCACATTTTTTAACCTTCCCCTATTAGTGACCAAAGCTAAAGCAAAAACGGTAACATATTTTATTTGAGTTTCTAAAAAAATGACAAAAATAAAAGTGGATGTGTTATGACATTTGTTATCTTTTCACCACACGTGCGTAATACCCATACATTATAAATTACTAATTAATTTTCCACTTGTATTCATACAGTGTAAAAAGGCAGCAGGACCGTTATTAATCATTTCTCAACCTCATCAAATAATAGGGAATATTTATGCAAGCGACTGTATCAAGACAAAGATCTTTCGTACCATCCCAAATAGTATTAAAAGCAATTATGAAACACGCACACATATTTCTCTGCTTATCGTTAAGATGCGTATCTGCACGCGAGGCGTGAGACTCTTATAGAAAATAAATTTTAATTGGTGCACACAACTAAGTTTTATAAAACATGTTACGACTTAATCGTCTCAGGATTGGCGGTTAATGAGCGTAAAGATTGTAAACGTATTAACATCGTGGGTAGTCTAAGCCCAGAATTGGGTTTGATGATTCCCTTAAAATTTATTCAAATCAACAGGAAATCTACAAATCAATTAAAATAATTGTACCACGCAATCTATCAATCCGCAATCGAAGATTCACCGTTAGGGTTGTGGCATTTTATTGATATATAGTTTTAATGATGGTGGAATGTGTGTGTACAAAATGCACTCTTGTAAAGTCAATAATTATTAATGATCGCCATTGTAACATGTAACACTACAAAATAATTTTGAAAACAAAGCAATGCCGAAGATATGATTATAAATCTAAATACTATGAAGCTAATGAATTGTATCAGATATATGATATGAAGGTTGTGGTCATTTATTTGAAATTTAATCGAATAATTGATTATAAGACTGGAACAATAAAGTGATTAGTTTAACAAAAAGTAAGACAATGAGTTATTATTCAACGGAAAGGCATCTATTGTTGGACTTTAGATAATACAAGAACGGCTATCTGACAGCTCGGGTCATTGACCAGTTATTTGAATCATTTGTTTATACGATCATCGAACGTAGATATTAATCTCTTAACGATGAACAGTCAGATTTTTCAAACAGATATTTAAAGGTTACTTCCTAAATTATATTTATAATTTGTCACTTTATAGAAACTTTGATAATCTAAAGCACAATCGTTAAAGTTGAATTGTTCTCTATCATTGTCATGAAGCGTTATCTTTATAACTGCTATTAAGACATAAAATCTCGACAACAGACAATAAAATCTTTTCAAATCAAGTAATTATTCAAACGAATTAACAACGTCGATTAAGTTTGAAAAAAAGTTTGATTGAAAGTAATAAAAGTAATGCAACTTTATGAACTCAGTCATGTCATATATACTTTACTATTTACTATAAAGTACACCTAAAAATAATGATATCAGTTATCGTACTATTACATTACATATAGTATTAATATTAAAATATTCGGTGTAAACTATTAAGAAGTTGATTCGATGGGCTTATATGACGATTTTCAGATGAACAACAATTCACCTGTTATCTTGTGGTTTGAATAAAATTACATTATGATCTCAGAGTTTCGACAAAATCGGATAACAAATGAAAACACCTAAGGTTTGAAGTTAAAAAAAAAACCATCAAAATGTAATGGATCTAATACATATATAGCACAGTCAATTCTATCGAATGTTAGATAATTTTTATAATCAGACTTGGCCAGAAGAAATGCTATAAATTAACTTAAAAACAAATGTGTCGTGTCGGTTAACTAGACCATGTCCTTAGGGCCACCGCAGACTAGCTACTTTTATCATCGGCGATCGGCGATTTGGCGACTGCATCGATGCTGCATCGCGTTTTAGCCACTTCCTGCGTTCGATCGCGGTATCGGAAACGCGCGTTTTAGAGACTGCTCAGATGCCAAATCGATGCTACCGGCATCCGAATGTGTGCGGAGAGTAGCGTTCAGCTGCTGTGTCGCGCTTCTAAAAAGCGACTCAATCTCCGCGTTTGGCGTTTTTAAGTGTGCGGTGTAGAGCGTTCGGTCGCCGTATTTAGCTTCTAAAAAGCAACTAGTTGCCGATCGCCGATGCTAAAAGTAGCTAGTCTGCGGTGGCCCTTATTGATTGCTTAAAAATACTACGTCATTAACAATACTTAAGCTACAGACTTCTATATTTTAAGGTTAAGCTTATAAGGTGGCAGAAAAACATTTCACTTAGATTTGAGAACGCACATGTCCTTCTTGCCCAAGTAAACGATAAAAATATATCAGCATTTTGTCCCACAGTTAATAAGTTGTTCGACGCTAAGCGGATTACTTCTCGGTCAGCGGATGGCAATAAATTGTGGAATCTTTATAATTTTTAGTTGCCAGCCGATTCCTTAACGTCATAAATTGAATATCGTTAAATATGCAGCGATTTCAAATGTGTGTTAAGTAGGTATTATTTGAAAAGATAAAGTCGTTAACTTTAAATGGTTGACCCGCGTTTACGTAAGTAGGTACTACAGTGAATAGTTATGTCGTATAACTTTACTGCTTATACTGAAATAATCCCTAAAGTACTATTAGTGATACCGAGGTTAAATTTAACAAAGTGAGATTCAGTGCTTTTGAAACCCTTAGAAGTATAGTAAATACTTTTTATAGAAATTGAAACTTATTATGATTAAACTGTACTCAGTACTGTACTGTTCATAGCATTACGTTGTGGTTTAGAGAAACTATTTATGTGCATAGTTCTTGATTCTAATATACTCGTAACCTATGTAATGTGTTGGAAAGTGATTTGTTTTTCTTAGAGTCCATTTATACAAATGAATGATCATATTTTTTGCTAACTTTACATCTGATAGTCAATTTGAGTCCAACAACGACTTTGGCGATAATTTATATGAGAAATATGTATCTAATACGATCACCGTAAAATATTCTTGTTAGTTTATTACTTGAACATAAATTAAATTTCACAGATTTTTTACCAGACCTGAATTATTTATTAGATACTGATAATAACTATTATTAAGATTGTTTAAATATGTAATGTTTTAGTGAGTCATTCAAAAAATAACGAAACTTATTTTACATTGTACCAGCGTATCCGTACTTCATCCAAAAACATTAGTGAGTGGATTGAGAGGAAGTGTAACTCTATCGAAATTTCGAATTCAAATTGTTATGGGTATCATGTAGTGTGAGTTTGTACAGCTATAAACCCCATGTCTTCTCTAATAGTTGTAAAATCTGTTATATTCGTTCCCCGCAGTGCTCAGCTTCGCGCCAGCATACGAAACCGACTTTATAGCTTAATCTCTTGCACGCCATATCAATAAATAAACGGTAACAAAACAAAGTATCTAAAAGGTAAACAAAAACTACTGACTTAATTTAGTTATAATTTTATTTGACTTGTCGGCTTAGGCGATCAAATTAGATTTTATCTCTATTAATACTACGCATGGAATGTTTATGATTATTATATCAATGGAATAAGAGAATGGCGACAAAACAAGCGATTTTGATTGTGATGAAATGTTATTGCATTGATTTAACTTTATAATAGAACGTTATCGGTATTTTGATACAATATTTTGTTATAAATGCGAAATTACCTCTGTCAGTCTGTCTATCCGTTACGTTTTCACCCCAAAACCGCTTTGATGAATTTTCGTTTAGGGATAGATGGAATCTTGAGAAAGGACATAAGCTACTTTTTACCATGATAACCAACAAAAGCTAGTATGATGGATATATTTATAATTATAATACCCAACCCAGTTTGGGATGGAAACCGAGGCATGTCATATGAGTTCTAAGATATTTTGTAAACATAGAAAATATGTTTAAGCCGAGATTAAAGAAAGAAAAGATTCAAGAAACTCAACACATTTTCTTGTGAAATTTATTGTTACATATCATCACATCTTTTCTATAAAAGTCCAATAAATCGGGATTAACCATTCTTGAACTTTGTAGATACACCTTCAAAAGCATCTGAATTCCTATTAAAACTAAAATTAATCCTTCACGTTTCTTAAAACACATCAAGTACGACTGATAGCCCAAAAAGTACACTGTGACAGCACAGTCGACAACTTACAAATGCAAACATTGGTTTTATCACTAACAAATCTTAGCCATAGTATTGTAGACATTAAACTGAAGAGAATAAGGTTTAGTTTGAAGTTTAATTTAAAGTTGTAGGCAAAGTAAATTTGGTTTAGTTAAAGATGTCACTCATTCAAAGTTTAACGATCAAACTAATAGCGTTTTTAAAGCAGTTCCCGAAATCCTTGAAACGTGACTCAAGCGTCAACAAATTTAAAAATGAATCTGTCGGCTTATTTAATAATACCTTTGATGGGTAACTTTGAACTCATGATATGTCGCTCACAATTTGTTCTTGTGTTTACAGTAATTTAGCTTTATTGTAAGACAATATTCCGTTTGTAGACTCGTTCTTTAATACTATAATAATGTTTACTACGTGAGTTTTATACTCACGTAGTAATTGAAATTGGAAGACTATTTTTGTTGATTGTGTACAATGACGTAAACGGGTGGTGAGTTCAAATCCTACACGGAACAACTGTTTGTGTCCTCCACAGTTTGTTGTTCTGAGTCTGGTAGTTCTTTGTGTTTATATCATATATATTTGTAAAGTTCTCCGTTAAACGAAAAAAAATAGTTTAAAAAAACTAAACAAACACGCTTTTAAACTAAAAAGTAGAAAATATTTTTTAAGTAAAAAGCGTGGGGCGACGTTATTGAAATATTTTCAGTAAGCACCCCACGCTTTGTTACATCGAAATCATTTTCTACTTTTTAGTTTAAAAGCGTGTTTGTTTAGTTTTTTAAAACTATTTTTAGAAAAAAGACTAAAAAAGCTTTTTTTTGTTTTTTTTTTTAATTAGTGTATTGTCATCGGTCCTCGATAAATCTACAAAGTTTGAGCCAAATCAGGTCGTTTAAAGTGGGTCACAAACACAAACAGTCGGTTACAAACATACAAACAAACATACAGGTGAAGCTAATAAAAAGCGTGCAAAAAAAAGATGTAATTAGTTAAAAATGAAAACGATTGCAGTGGTTCGAATACACCAGCCGTAGCTGTAAAAGAAATACATTACAACTGTTTCTAATTAGTGTATATAACAAAACATTAGTCCCTTGGGGATTTCAACGGACATAAAACAAATCGTGCTGAACTAGTTGATGAAGAATTTAGTGTAAGAAAGAAGTGTATTTGAAGTAATATCATATCATCATCAATCATCAACAGCCTTTAACAGTCCACTGTTGGACATTAGCCTCTCCTTGAGAAGGAGGTATTGGCCTACTATACCACAATGGCCAGACGGGTTGGTTTCAAGTTTTTCTTCTCTTTGCATTGATGTTGTCTTGTGTGGTTTATCCCTTAATCGCCTATTACGAAACCCGCGTGGGACGAATAGGGATGGTGACACTCTGTATTCTTAATCCGTCACCACACGGACATATCATACAGTGAAGTAATATTTAAACCTAGCTGAACTTGTACTGTGAAAATTCAATTGATTGATAGCATTCTTTTTTCTTAATACATACACAATACATAGAAAAGACCTACACTCCGAAATACATCTTAGTAAATTATTGATTTGTCCAGGGAGTCGAACCTGCCCTCCTAGCCAAGTTGCAAACGTTTTTCGAAAAACGTCTGCAACTTGGCTAGTGGGTCTGAGGTCTCATTACCGCAATCGTGTTCGCTGCCGCTGCCACTGCCACTGCCACTATGGCAGTGGCAGTGGCAAGGCAGTCCAAAGTGTTAAATATAAAATTGCCAAGTGCGTGTCAGAATAATCATCCATAATGGTAGGTAGACTTAAAATCGTGCCCAATAGATAATTGTTATGTTTACTTATGATTTCTTTATTTTCGTACAAAATTTTCCACTATAATGAATTTGTCCGATTTTTTGGGCAGCTGTTTAAATTTTAGAGAGGGGAGGGGGCTTTAAAGTTGAATCTCGCAAACGGATACCTAAATTGAAAAGTGGTTTTAGCAGCCTAGCAATGTTTTTAAAAGGCCTATCTAATTATACCTCACACGATGGGGTAGAGAAGTCGAGAAAAAAAAAAACATTCCCGCTTTACGTATAGGGGAAATACCCCAAATAAAAATATTTTTCATGATTATTTTTAAGTATTTATCAACGTACAAAATTACAACACATATTCATGCAAAGTTTCATCGTTCTAGCACCAACTGTTTGGGCGGTAGGTCGAGGTCGGACGGACAGACGGACGAACATGACGAATCTATAAGAATTCCGATTCATTAAATACGGAACCCTAAAAAAAGAAACAAAAAAGATATAACTTATACGTGCCTGTATATTTTTACTCATATAATGTACTTGTATTGGTGAAAGCAACAAAGCAAGTTCCCGCAAATATATTTAGCAAACACATTACGGGCGGTATTATAACTTCATTAGAAACCGACGGTGCCCAAGGAACCGTACATCTGACCACAACTGAATTCACATAATTACATGTTATTTATTTTTATAACGATTTGTGAAAAACTTTAGTTAGTATTGTCTTCTTATGAGACTGGGTGTAGCTATATTTTTGAAGTTACTGAGTTATTATATTTTGTATTGCAGCTGCCAGATTCAATGAGAGGTGAGGAGAGAGAGAGAGCAGTAAACTACTAAAAGATGATGGTGGTGATACATAACGATGACGCATGGACGTTTAAAAAAAACATTTTTATCACATACAAATAATAAGACATGGATTAACAGAAGCGCTCATAGCTAAGTGGCCTTACGTGATTGGGAACAATCACATAGGGTAAGCAACGATGGCGCGGTCAGTACCTAGATGGGTGACCGTTTCTAGCATGATATGTTGTTAGCGTTTCCGTGATTTAGATGTCACATTAAGCAGTCGGTCCCGGTTGCTATTATAAGATAACAGTCATGAAGATAAGTTTTAAAAACATCCAACGGCATTACGTAGCCACAACGTTTCCAGCCAGTCCCTAACCCGCACATGGCTAGCGTGGGGACGTATGACCTTAACACTCTCCTTTGAAGAAACCGGAGTCTAGCTGTGAAATTTTTTTAGTTACTGATGGACTAATAGTTGAAATTAAAAACAATAAAGAAACAGACTTATACTTAATTTTAAAAATGGGTTATTAAAGGTTCTATCGAGATTATTTCTCACCTAAGTGCATGAAAGACTCAACTTTGATCTGCCTGCAACCTTTTAAAAGCTTACATTTTGTTTCCTAGTACTAGTACTTACTACTACAAGCTTCTAGGAGCTGGGTTATATAATTATGAAAATAAATAGAATTGAAGGTGTCTGTAATTTCAAATGGCATTTTTTTTATAAATTTTATAAATACCTAATTCGTATATGTACAGTACTTACACCAAAGAAATAATTATTAATCTTTGTTTTAATTTCTTATTTTTCAGTTTTCTTTACGTGTGAAAACTCCCACGAACCGTCAACCCATCGAGGATTACGGCGTGGTGGTGTATCGGAATCAGACCAACTATAAGAAGACTGTATTCCACTCCGCGTTTTTGATTCTAGGAATCCGGGAACAGCTTTTATTACAATATACGGACCACTTTCAGCGCCTGCCCATGGCACATGCGGACGTCGCCTCCACGCGGCTCCACAGAAGCAGATGGAGGGGAAAACCCGTCCTGTCCACCTCTAGCTCCAGCAACACTCAGAGTGATATGAGGCGCTGGTAAGCTCACCTTCGCAATCCGGTTCAAAGTCAGAGATAATTGGAACAGACTGGAGACCTTTTCCGCCACCTCTATCAGCAACCAACCCCAAATTATGTTGAAAACAAAATAGAGGCTAGGAAGATGTACGAGTATAATTATATTTTATTCTCAAAAACACTAGATTTTTTTACAGTTTAAAGTCAGTCGGATTCACCCTATTGTTTTCACAAAATCCTTAATCCTGTTCATTTATTATGTAATCATTATCAGAGATCAAAGATAGTTATAAATTTTAACATCTGACTATAAAGCACGTCAGAACCATCATGAGTCATAACACAACAAACTAGTTAAATTATTAAGGTGATCTAAATGATTACTTAGAAGTCAAAATTGTAAACTGCTTCATGTCAGGCAATCTGAGAAAGGTCCGACCTTGTCATTTAACTGGCAGAACATGATAATATTGTGTGATATTGGGTTTCTATTATCACTATTATAACTCAGATCTTTTAAATCTACTCGGTTACATGAATAACCGAATTGAAATGAAAAATTACACCAAAATTGAGATATAGCTATTCGTATGTAATATTTAGTCCCACAACCAAGAATTGTTGGTTAATTATATATACATCCAGATGTAACCAAAAAGGTACCGGTCTAAAGCTATTATTAAATATGATATTCTTAAAATTACCATATACATTCCTTATAGATAAAAATTAATATATAACAGCAAAATATTCGCGCCAATTAATCCAAATACTTCACTCTTATGCATTCACCGTGTCTGAACGATAAATAGTTGCCATACCATATAAATTAAAAAGAGAGCGCTATAATTGCATTTAGCTGCCTACAAGTCACAGAATGAACTGGAATAAAACTTTTTTGAACAGTCATTCAATTCAGATTTATTTAAATTGATAAAATTGCAACTTAATATCTTCTCGTTTTATTCTGCCAATTTCCGTTTTTAGGGTTCTGTAGCCAAATGGCAAAAAACGGAACCCTTATAGATTCGTCATGTCGGTCTGTCGGTCTGTCCGTATGTCACAGCCACTTTTTTCCGAAACCATGAGAACTATACTGTTGAAACTTGGTAAGTGGATGTAATCTGTGAACCGCATTATGATTTTCACATAAAAATAGAAAAAAACATCACATTTTGGGGGTCCCCATACTTGGAACTGATACTTAAAAAAATTTTTTTTCATCAAACCCATACATATGGGGAGTATCTATGGATAGGTCTTCAAAAATGGTGTTGAGGTTTCTAAGATCATTTTTTTCTAAACTGAATAGTTTGCGCGAGAGATACTTTCAAAGTGGAAAAATGTGTCCCCCCCTGTAACTTCTAAAATAAGAGGGTGATAAAACCAAAAAATATATATGTTGTACAGTACCATGTAAACTACCACCGAAAATTGGTTTGAACGAGATCTAGTTAGTAGTTTTTTAATACGTCATAAATCGTAAACCGCAACTTACCTTTCATTCAATTAATACACTATTATAAGAACTTATAAATTATGTTACTTGCTGCTACGGAACCCTCCATGGGCGAGTCCGACTCGCACTTGGCAGTTTTTTTGTGTTATTTTGTGTTGATACCAAATTAATTTGAGCTTTTTATTTTCTGAAAACAGTTTTAAAGATTTTAACTAATTTTAGCGACCGCTGATTAAGTTAAATTATACAGAACACTTAAGTCCATTTGCTAAATTGAAACCTTCGTGAGATTAAGTTTGTTAAGGAAAGATCAATGGTTGTTAAAAGAATATTCTAACATAATTTTAACTTTCCAATTAAACCATTCAAAATCAGTGTTATAGCTTAGAAAGTGTTTAAAACTTTTATGTTTAACTATCTTTTTTACTGACTATGAAATGGTGCATTTAAATTTAAAACTGTAGTTCTTAACTGTTATCAATTACAACAAAATTGAATGCCTATAGGGAAACCAACAGTAATTACGGCTGCCGTGAATTGTTGTACATGTGTATTTGTTTATATAAAATCTCAAATGGTGAAAGTTTAAGTGTTCTTTTTTTTAATTTTACTGGGCTTTTGATTCAATTTTATAGAACTTTTGTTAGCCTGACTAATGAACTAGAGGTTAACTTCCCTTACAGAGCAAATAATAATTGGGCTGTTTCTTCTTAATCGGAATTAATTTCTGCATGATACACAAGATTTGTTGATTGTCAGGAGATCTGCCCCCTTACCAAAGTATAGCGAACTTAAAGGTGGAATCGAATTACAACGACAGAGTACCCTTTTCAGCCATGTGCATTAATTTAGTACTGGTTAATTATTTTAACATTACTCACTAAAGTATGAATATGGTAAATGTATTGTATGTATATTGTATGTATGTATTGTTAATGTGATTATTGTGTAGTTTATAAATTTTGCTGACATGTGAAGGTCGCAACTCTCGGTCATATGTTTGCTTTGTATTCATTTTTAATGTTATGATTGTTAGTGACATAGGTTATGTTTATAATTTTAAATTGTTAATTTTAGGATAAAGATTGTCTGAATTTACTACTGCATTTTTTTCGGTAAGGGCCTTTATTCCTGCGTCATGTATGGTTTAAAGTAATTGATGGAATTTATATTGGAGATATACTTGACCAGCACATTTCAGATATGTGCCTATTATCGAGCACGTAGGTATTCGGACAATCATTTCCTCGTTGACATCAAGACGTGTATAAATGCATTGTAGCGATAGGTTTTAGAATATATAATGTAGCAGTAAGAGCAAAACAAGGCATAACTAATATATACCTTAGTGAGTAATATAGAGTAGTAAAACAGTGCTTTACCAATAAACATGGCTGCAAAAAACTACAATGTCCACCTATAAGTTCGCTATACCAAATATCTATCTATCGCTAATGTCGCTATTCTTTTGTAGGCTGACATGTATTTTGTTTGGACCACGAAAGTTATGGATGAGATGACGTCTGTCCCAAATATATTTGTTGGTTTTCTACTGTCGTTTAGTTTTGTAATATATGTCAATTTAATTAGGTGTGTTAATTTGGTAGTTAATAATGATGCAGGCTCTGCTAAGTTTAGATGACAAGATTTATTTTAAAATGACTTTTATTAATTTTAACAGATAACTGAGAAACTTAAAATGTGTATTTTATAAATTTTTATTTTTCTCTCTTCAGCAGTTAGTTATGTCAAAATTACAGTGATTTTGCTAATATATACATAATGATGTTTTGCAATTAATATTTATGTAGTAGTAGTAGTATTGTAGTAGTAGTAGTATTCTGTAGTAATTTAAATAAGGAAAATAATATTGATAAAGTAAGACAGTGGTACCTTGTTTTCGTGTGGTATAAAATTGTGTACATACATTACGTTATTAATTCTATCAATACATAAACCCGTTACTTAAACTTCATCAACATCTTTTGAAAAGTTAAAATTACTCGATTCCTGTACATTAAACCCATCAAGATTACTAGTAAATCAAATGTTAAACGGGCAAACGTGTACAAATCTATCATTTGATCGTGTACGGCTAGCTGGGAACTTCATTTCACAACGTAATCCGTTCAATTCAAGAGTTAGATGTGAACTTTACTGGCGAGCAAATGAAGTAAATTGGATTTGATTTCCGACTTCGGCTACCGTTTGTGATTCCACAGTCACGAATCTTTCTATCAGCGATTTAGAGTGTACTCTCATACGTGCGCTGGGATGTGTCCTGATACTACGGTTTTAATTTAAACTTTTTAGAAAGTTACAACTTTTTTTTCTGTTTTTATTTCATTTCGTTTCCAAGAATAAAGTTGGATAAGGAATCAAAAGTACAGCAGCTATTTCTTTTAATATTAGCGCCTGCCAAAATGACTTTTCTATGTCTGCATCTGCATTATTATAGGCCACCATAGTACGTGTCATCATGATGCAGTGTCTGCATTCACAATAACATGGTGAATTCTACTCCTAGGTTCTATATGCTTTCCATCAAAACGAGAAAGTTATTATTATTATTATGTCTATGTTTCTTAGCTGTGACGCTAGTAAATGCAAACCTATCACGGGCTTACGCCAAGTGGGTTGGTTCGTTATCAACTACTGTTGGTGTTTGTGTAGTGCATGTGAGGAATCGTCGAACTATGGAACATGTGTCGATTACAACGGACCTTTGCAGTGAGATGTAAGAATTTCTATGTACTCCTATTTCTTTTAGTGAAGTGTGTAATGATTTTGGAATGAGCCCTGTTGATGAGATGATGATTGGTATGATTTTAACAGTGTGTTGTTGCCACATCTGTCGGATTTCATCTGCGAGGGGTATGTACTTTTGTATTTTTTCTGTGTATTTCTTTTTTAAATTATCTGTATTTGGGATTGAAATATCTATTAAATATGTAATTTTTTGATTTTTTAATGTGAGAGTGATATCTGGTCTATTGTGTGGTGTAGATTTATCGGTAATTATATCTCGATCCCAGTACAGTTTTACAGAATCGTTGTTTAGGATACTATTTGGTTTATATTTATAATATGGTTCTACCTTCTCAATCAATTTGTATTTAGCTGCTAATAAACTATGTATTTGTTTTGCAACATTATTATGTCTCTCTGTGTATTGTTTGTTTGCTAAAAATGGGCATCCTCCTGTGATATGGTCTATGGTTTCTTGATTGGTGTTACATAATCTACATCTATCTGATACTACTGTTGGGTCTTTCATGATATATTTTTGATAGTTTTTAGTTTTAATTATCTGATCCTGTATAGCCACCATAAATCCTTCTGTTTCTTTGTATAGATTTCCTCTACATAACCATGCATTAGAAGCTTCTTCATCTACATGATCTTGTTGTAATTGATTCGGGTATTTTCCATGAAGACTCTTTTGTTTCCAGCTTGTGATTCTCTGCTCGTCTGTTAAGTGTTCGTGTATGGGGGCTGTATTTGTTTCGTTGAGTTTTAATGGTGTGCCTGATGTAGTTATGGATGTAAGAGCCTTGTGTATAGGACTATCAATGGCTTTGTTAAGCATGTATGTGCGAATGTGTTGTACCTGGTTGTTGTGTAAGTTTTTTATATCTATCAGTCCTCTACCTCCTAAGTTTCTCTTAATATTAAACCTTTCTGTAGCAGAATGGATATGGTGTATATGGTGTTTATAAAATGTGGTACGTGTAAGCCTATTGAGACGATCTAAATCTGTGTTTGTCCATTTGATAATTCCAAAAGAATATGTTAACACGGGTACCGCATATGTATTCACAGCTTTCACCGTGTTTCTACCTGATAATTCTGTTTTTAATATTTTAGTTAACCTACTTGTATATTTAGTAATAAGCTCTTCCTTTATTTTACCGTGATCTAATCCGGTGCTCTGTGAATATCCCAAGTATTTGTACGTATCATCTTGGCCCATTTTATCGATTAGTGCGTTTTGTTGTGTGTGTAAAATATAAGAGTCTGTTTCATTATGTTTACCTTTAATAATACTGTTTACCTTGCATTTGTCTATTCCGAATTTCATTTTGATGTCTGTGCTAAAAATTTCAGTAGCTGTTAAAAGACTATTCATCTGTTGTTTGTTACCAGAGTAGAGTTTAATATCATCCATATAGAGTAAATGTGTAATTTTTGTATTACTTTCTCTGTGTAGTGAATATCCTAGTTGAGTTTTATTTAGTAATGTGGATAACGGATTCAATGACATACAAAACCATAAAGGACTTAGTGAATCTCCTTGGAATATACCTCGTCCTATCTGTATTGGGTTTGACTTTATCTCTCCTGAGACTGTATTAACGTTTAAAATTGTGGTCCATCTCTTCATAGTTTGGTGTAGAAACTCCGTCAAAGATTTATCTATTTTATAAATGTTTAGGATCTGTAATAACCATGAATGTGGGACGCTGTCGTAAGCTTTTTGATAGTCTATGTAGGAATAATAAAGATTTCTGTGTGATTGTTTAACCTGGTTATGTATTTCTGTGTCTATTACTAATTGTTCTTTACATCCTTGTGATCCTCTTTTGCAGCCTTTTTGTTCTTCAGCTATTATATTGTATTTTGTTAAATGATTATTTATTTTGTTAGCTATTATTGATGTGAGTAATTTATATAGTGTTGGGAGACATGTTATCGGTCTGTATTTGGCTGGGTTTTGTGTGTCTGTGTCTTTAGGTTTAAGATAAGTGTTACCTTGTGTGAAAAATTTAGGCATGGTGCTGGGTTCTTTAATCAGTTTACTAAAGGCAATTGCAATATAATTATGTGTAGTAGTGAAATATTTTATCCAATAATTATGTATTTTGTCAGGTCCAGGAGTTTTCCAGTTTAAAGTTCTCTTTACGGCGGTTTGAACATCTAATTTTTGAATGATAATTTCGTCCATAGGTTTTATGTTTTGCATTCGATCCACTTCATCTTTTATCCATTGTGCTTCTGTATTATGTACTACCGGTTCTGACCATATGTTTTTCCAAAAAAATTCTATTTCATTGATATTAGGAGGGTCTTCTACTGTTATTTGTGTGCTAAGCTTTCTATAGAATAATTTTTGGTTGCTATTAAATGTAACGTTGTCCCTATGTCTCTGATTTGATATTTTATACCTACGTAGCCTCTTGGACAAAGCCTGCAACTTTTGAGTTTTTGTATCCATGTCTTCTATTGCTGCTGTTTTATTTGTATATATTCTGCTAAGTTTTATCTGATTTCTTCTTGACATATTTTCTTTTATGAACTGAGAAAGTCTTCCTATTTCTTTTCTTAACCGTGCTATTTTATTTTCTATTCGCCTCTCCCACGCTGGTTTACTATGGCTCCTTCTCTCGCCTTCGTCTTGTTTTGGTGGGTTTTTATTAAATATTGATGTAGCTGTTATTGCTGCGCAATATATTAAGTCTTGTATTTCTTCTATACATGTATCTGTGTTGTTAAATAGTTGTTCCCCTATTAATCGATTTAGTATATCAACAGCTGCTTTAGATGACCAGGTTATTTTCAATTTGGGTAGACTTGGGCGTAATGTTGGATCTGTTCCTCTATATTTAGTTAAATTTTCAAAAAATATAGGTTTTATATGCTGTAATAAATCTTCAGTATCGTTTGTTTCCATTTCTGTATGAGAAGTTTGTGTATATTGTGTGCCCGATGAAACTGTATATCTATTTATTGAAATTTGTTCATTACTTGACATAGACGATACTGTTGATTGTGTTTGTAGAGAATTATCTATCATATCATTCGTCTGCGAGGATGGGTGATTCTGTGTGTGAATATTCTCATTTTGTTCAACTATATCTTGTGTGGTTTCATGGGGGCTAGATTGATATGTAGGTTGTGTTGGAATTGTGTTACTATTAATTAAGTTTTGTTCTATTTCTTTTTTTATTATTTCTCGTTCAGTAGCTGGGATTCTGTTGTTGCGATGTATGACTCGTATTTGATCTACTAATCTGTTGTTCTGAGAGGATATGAAGTTCTGGATATATGTTAATGAATTTAGTGTAAAGGCATGTACGATAACCTGTTAAGTCTGTTTCGCATTTTGTTATAGTGTAGTAGCAGCGGAGTAATTGTCGATTAACTTCATCTGTCCATTTCATCCGCTGCCTAGTTTTACCAGCAAGGGTGGTTGCAGGCAACATGTCCTGCAAAACACTTCTAGCTGTATTATGTGGAGTGTATGTTGTAGTTGTGTTGTTTGTTTCGGCTGTAGTAGGTTGTGTGGCCGTGACCCGCCTGTTCAATCTACGACCACTGGCGGTCCGCATGCTGCCACGTCCAGCGCCAGCTCCAGACGTGCCCTGGCGATCCCCAGGCAGCGGCCCTATACGTATATTTCTTTCACTAGTCTCCATTTTAGATGGGTTCCCAGAGCCGTGTTAGCCGCGCCAGTAACATTTAATCGCGTGTCCGCCCCCCACGTGAGTCTGGTGTTCGACTCGGACGTACGGTTGGATTATAGGGGGCTTATTATTATTATTATTATTATTTCTACTTAATTTTTACATCTCCCTGTACGGGGTAAAATTGCTGATTCCACGGGCCATAGCCAAATGTAATCAGGGCTTAAGTGATGGTGTATGTGGATGAAACTGAAGATGTGGTGAGAAATTTTCGAGTTAGTCTGCAGGTGTTTAACAGGACTGCTTTCTGGAGTAGGTGTAGTGAATGTTGGGGCATTTCTAAGATGTCTAAGCTATGTTGAAGGCTTTTAGGTATTACGCCGGTTGAGGATATTACTATTGGAACTATATGAATGTTTACTGCTCGCCACTGCCGTTTCAGTTCTATTGCCAGATCTTGGTATTTTGTGAGTTTTTCAGCTATTGTGGATTGGATGTTATGAGTGTTTGGTACTGCTACATCTATTAAATATACAGTTTTATTTACTTTGTCGTGAAGATTGATGTCAGGTCGATTGAAGTGAATAGTCTTATCTGTTATTATCGTTCTGTCCCAGTATACTTTGTGGTTGTTATTTTCTAACACTGTCTCCGGCTTGTATTTGTAATAGGGTGTCTTTTTGTCTATAAAGTGGTGTTTGTGGGCAATATGTTGATGTACTATGGCGGCTACTTGGTCATGTCTGTGTTTGTAGTCACTTTGAACTAGAGATTTGCAAGCTGATGTTATGTGTTGGATGGTTTCGGGGCATGCATGGCAACGTCTGCAAGCGTCTGAGGAAAGATTTTGTGCACGTATTATATATTTTTGATAGTTTCGGGTGTCGATGACTTGATCTTGGATGGCTATCATAAATGCTTCTGTCTCAGGAAATAGTTCTCCACGCTGCAGCCATTCGTTCGACGCGGAAATAGTTCTCCACGCTGCAGCCATTCGTTCGACGCTTTTATTATTATTATTATTATAGAGCTGATTCTACATCATTATGTTTCCGGTCGCATTTTTTTATGTTTGTTAATTTGTTTTCAAGGTAATCATTTCGGAATTATGAATATCGAAAATATATAAGTAACCATTTCCTAATGTTTTTCTAAACAACTATATCCATAATGTTGTTTAAAAACAAAAACTATTAGAACCTGAATGGTTTCAAACCAGTTGCGTAAAGTAAATCGCATTCCATGTTCTAAGAAAGTCGTGCTAATAAAACTGGACCTTAAGCTGCAACCATACTGTCTTGCATTAGCAGTGTACTGGTGTAGTATTACCGGTTGAACATTAAACACGGGCTCAATGAGTGCATTGATGCACTCAACACGATAAAACGGATCGTGAACGTTGGATTTGCAGCAGATGCGATCACATCATAACGTTTGTCGTACAAGCGAGACGGCAACTTAATTACATTGATTTAAATTAATAGGAACATTGGTATTGGGTTAACGAATTCGAATAATTTTAGTAAACTTAAACAGTTTGAGTAGTTAAATAGAGATGCATTATCTCGCATTTCCTGATAAGTAAAAACTGTATTAGAATGAATTCAAATAATGTGATTGTTAATTAATCAAGTAAATTTATGTGTTCTGATGTTTTAATGAACTCTTAATGAACTAATTTGTTGTGACCATACTGTCTTTCTTATAAATAATATATTTATATAGTATTTATACAATTTTAAAGTATCAAAAACATTCATCCTTTTCATTAGCCTACATTAAAATGGGTTACACCTATTAAGATATACGATATAAAATACTTTCAATAGAATGCATATTTTTTTTTATAAATTTGCTCAGTAAAGTAACAGCGATACTTATTTGAATTAAAGAAAATTCTGCTAGGAAGTAGTAACCTACTGTCATACTCTACTTTCTTAACACTACCTTGGACATTAAATAATTAACCTTGGAACAAATTTTTCGTACTACTAAATCTCAATGATTTAGTAGTACGAAAAATCTGATTGTTCTTAACCTCAACATTACCGTAAGACTAAAAAGTTATTGAGAATGTACTCATTCATATTTCATTATCCTAAAAGCTTTTTCAATTTAAGTATAAATTATTTCGCATATTATCTTTATGATTCTTTTGAATCAGTTATATCTACTGAATGACTCTAGATTACCTAATAAATGGCAAAGAATTAAAATTTTCTAATGAGCTACTTCAGACTCAATATAAAGCAATTGATTTTTTCTAAGCTTAACCATTCCTAAAGAATTATAATTGCGAAAACTTGTCTGATTTTCATATAAATAGAAAATTGTTTAAGCTCTCATTTACCATGAGTAGAATCACCATCCTCATTGCGCCTCCGGTTTCGAATTCACCAACGAAATACGAAAACACGAATGCTGTTATATTGCTGATCTTCTGTGCGTTAAATCTGTAGGTTTTTTAGAATACCATTGATTTAATTGAAGCACCATCCTTTTCATTTAAAATAATATTAATTTTAATTTCCTTGTATCAAACAATTCACCAAAGTCTACAAGACTTTGGTGAATTGTACAAAATGTACAAAACAAATACCCCATAAAATAAAATTCGTTTTAAAAAGCAAAGCTATCCCCATCTTATTTGTAAAGTTAATCTTCTCCCTTCAACGCTAAAGTTATTAAGCAAAAGACCTAAAAAAATATATATATAAATCTAATTACAAACCTAATTAAACATTAAGTGTACAGAATGGAAATCGTTTTAGGTGAACAAGATAGTAGTTAAAGCCTTCAGTCACGTCGGGCTTGCAATTAAGCCGTCGTTTCTTAGCCTTTCATTTGGCTATCACGGGGTCTTAACCTGAATATATCACTAGTTGTAGTAATTAAAGACATCGACTTTTATAATAATAGGTACTTAATATGCGGGATATAGTGAATGAATGAATGACGAAGATAAATATTAATTTACGTATGTTAGGCACTACTAACATTATAAATGCGAAAGTAACTCTGTCTGTTACGCTTTCACGCCTAAACCACTGAACCGATTTTGATGAAATTTGGTATGAAAATAGAACTGAACTTAGGAAAGGGCTATAGGCCTTATTATTACCGCGATAACCGACATACACGCAGGCGGAGCAGCGGGCGAAAGTTAGTACGAAATAAAGTTATAATTCAAATACACATTTAATAGCATGAGATGTTATTTAATGAAAATAAAAGATGTATAATATAAGAGATTATTTATAATTTTTAATAAAATATTCCCTAAGAGATTAATGCGATGTATCAGAGCGAGTAAGTAAAAAATTATCTAATATTACCCTTGCATGATATTATTATCTATATCATAGTTTGATTTTTAGGTACCTATTTGCAGTAATATTGTGAGTGTATTTCATTTGAAATACATATTTCAAATCAGATTTTATTAGAAAAAGAAACGGAGTTAGTAATTCTTTGAATTACTTGTGGAATGTATTACTTGTATAAATGAAATAAGATTCGTATAGTAAATATCAGAATTCAAATGCACATTCTATGTTTATTTAAATAAAAATATTGAAACCGTCGAAAAAAAAATCTACTAACTTATTACTAACCACTTTTACTAGTAATACTATTTTCCTTTTAAGATACCATCATTAAAGCTTGAACACTAACCCTTCTATTAGTTTGTATTATAAGTATAATGATGTATATATGTAATAATGTATAATGTATGTCCTCTATAAGTATACAGGACATTATACACAATATTTATATGCAGTAGCTGCATAAAATTATATCATAATAAGAAATATCATAATCAATAGTCTCTAAAGTGGTATTACAGCGACAATTTTATATGGAGAATGTTTAATAATATATATTTAAAAATTGGTTATGACTCTAGAAAGAGTTAAGCGCTCAAAACCATAGAACATGAACATCATAAATGTTATGAACATGTATAATACCTCTTTAAGATTTCTTGAAGAAGTGTGCTGTATCAACAGTCATATGGCGGACTTGAAGTACCTGAAAGTATTTTAAAGTTCATTAAAGTTATTACAGAAAAATATACTATTTGTCGGTATTTGTAATTTTTACCTGTATACATACATTTGAAATCAGAAGAAATAGTATGATAAGTAAATGGATATGTACAAATTATTCAGAGCATTGAACTTAGATTATGTTCATAGATAATTATGCGTAGTATATCTATAAAATTAACAAAAAATTTGAACTACAATTTTCCCGTGAAACAATACAAAATTGACAATTGAATTAGCATGAAAACAGATAAGCCCCAATATAAACAGCAAAAGTGGTACATAAATTATGTCGTCTGAATAATAAAGCCGTGTGTCCGCAGCTTTATTCTAAGAGGGTGGACAGACAATAGCTTTCCGGGCAAGTGCGTACTCCGCATTACGTTGTTATGGGCCCTTAACAAATTGTAGGCCCTTTATCGACGAGAAAATTCATGTATATTCTTACTTCTCCTTTATACACAATTGGTTTCATGGTGATATTATTTGAATAATGACAATTTTTTGAAGTGGGCCTGAATAAATATGTGATTGCTTTTTCTTGAAATTCTTGCCATTCAGGCCAAAATAATACTTATTATTTAATTCAAGATTAACACTTAGCCTAATACTTACTAATAGTTACTTGTATATATCAATCAATCAAGGGACTCCTCTTAACCTCGTAAGGCCCAACCTAAATTTAGGACGATATACACTATGACCCAATGTACTAAAAATAGGCGCAAGTAGTTGCGGCCCAGAACTTTGGTTTAGTAAAAAAGTGTTAAAATGTAATGTTTTTGGCAAAATTATTTTAGGGGGTATTTCCTATACCGAAAGTTAACTATTCCATCCAAAAATATGTTGAAATAATTTGTCCTTTTTTTAGGTTACTGGGTCATAGTTTTAAGTATAATAGTTCGAAAAAATCAAATTTAGTAAATTTTTGATCATGTCATAATTTTAGGTCGCTGGGCCGTAATTTAATAATTTTAAAAACTGTCTTTGGCCGGAACGTCAAAATATTTTTGTCATTAAATAAGGTCGTTGGGCCTTACGAGGTTAAGAGAGGTTTAAGGCCATAGGGGGTGCTGGCTAGATGTGGGGTGCTGGCTAGAAAACCTCCTCGTGGTGCACCCTGGGCAACGCTGGCGATAGCACTGTTCCTCCTCATTTCCTCCGTGTCATCTGGAGGAGAGGATTATCGTCAGCGGCTAATATTCTAGCAGGAGAGGAAGCCATTCCATCGGCTCTCGGGCAAGGCCTGATCCAGCAGGGTGGGCGTGTCTGCCGGTTGCCCTGCTGGCTCTTCGCTCTTCGGAGCATGGAGGAGGAAACCTCGGTAAAAAACCTGAAGGTGGGGCTCTGTAGGGGCCACAGTTTCTCCGCTGCTAGCGGTGGAGAGAGGAGGACGGGCTCGGCGTGTACTTACACTACCACCGAGCAGGCAGGGTGACGTAGTCTTTCTGCCACCGTCGGCATAACGTAATCCCGGCGCTGTCCGGGGGCGTGGGTCTTGGCTTAACCGCCCGGACCGCGAGGAAGAAAACCTCTATAAAAATTACCCCGAATCCCAAGCTCTGGTGCGTGGCCAGGGGATGCATGGCTGATGGGAAGTTCAGTTGCGAGCGCACCCCAAGCCGAGGTACCTGCGGACCCCTCGGTTGGGTTAAAAATGTACGCTTGCCCGGGTATTGGGGGATCTCTGCCCGGGTCGACCTTTAGTTCTCCCCCACTCGTGGGAATCTCATGGAATCTAATAAATCAAACCCAAAAAGTAAAGGACAGGACAAAAATAAAACGAATACGGCGAACACAACGGACAACGAAGCAATTGGAAGGAAGGAGAAGAAGGGCACCCTCAAGGGGGGCACTTCTTCGGGAGTGGACGACACAGCGTCCAAGGAGGCTGCTGTCGTACTCGGGCCGCCCATCTCGGCGGGGCTCCCAGGAGTCAAACCGACTACTGGGAGCCAAAGATCATCGGAGCGTTCACGCTCTAGGTCCGCCACGGCAGGCACGAGCCGTGGGGCCAGCACAACCACGATCGCACCAGAGGCGATGGAGACGGAGGCGAGCGGTAGCCAAAAGGGTGGGCTCTCCGGGGATGGCGAAAGCGATACATCCCAGGAGACGCCAGCTCTAAAATTCATCCGTAAGTCGCGAACCCCAGCCTCGGCTCGTTCAGGCTCCGCCTTTTCAAAAGCGGAATCCTACAAGAGGAAGCGAGCGGATTGCGAGGTTGCAGCGGAGGAGGAGATCTCGGATCTCCTACCAAGGATAAGGGAGCCGGTGGAGGGAGATGCCCCACAGGATCCCTTGTCCTTGCAAGAAAGGGCGAAGGTGGCCGTGGATATAATCCACAAAGTGGCCACCAAGTCGGTGAACCTGAAGGGCTCTTTTGTAAGAGCCCTGAAGGACTCCTCCTCCGCTATTGGAGGGGTCGTCGACACCCTCTGTGGAGACGTAGCTCGGCTCCAGGCGGCCAACGACCGTCTGACGGGCCAGGTGGCTGAGCTCAGGGCTCAGTTCGCCCAATTTCGGGCTGAGCGGCCTCAAAGCGAGGCCTTGCCTGGTCCGTCGCAGCCGGCTCCTGCCAGCGTCAAGGTACCTGACGCCCAGCTGCGCCAGGTCCTCCTCGCAGTAGAGCATATGCTGGATGGGCGTCTGGCCGGTCTGGAGGCGAGACTGCCCCCTGCGCCGGTCGTGCGCCCCCCGCTCGCGTCGCAGCGACCGAAGGCTGCGACAGCGCCGACGGCACCCGCTGTGTCGTATGCGGCGGCGGCGGCTTCGGCTCCGGCCCCTGTTGCTCCCAAAAGAGCGGGGAAGGGGGCCAAGGCGCCGGCGAAGGCCCCGGCTAAGGCGCCGGCCCAGGCACCGGCAAAGGCGCCGGCCAAGGCGGTGCCTGAAACGGCGGCGAAGTCCGGAGCGGAGTTCCCTCCGCTCCCCACTCCACCATCTCAGCCGGGCCCCTCCACATCTGCCTCCGATGACCGTTGGCAGGTAGTGGAAGGGTCAAAGTCGTCCCGAAGGCGGGCGAAAAAGGCAGCACAAAAGGCAGCCCAAGGCCCGCCTTCGCCACCGGTGGCAACGGTAACCAAGAAGAAGGCGCGGAAACTGCAGCCGCCCAAAACAGCGGCTGTGGTGGTAACCGTGTCGCCGGAGGCGGTCAGTGGCGGACTGACGTACGCGGCTCTTTTTCAAAGGGCCCGCAGTCTCGCCACTGAGTTCGGGACGGCAGGCATGAGCCTGCGCAAGTCCCAGACGGGAGCTCGAGTGCTGGAGTTCCCGGGGGCTGAAGGCGCAAAGTCGGCGGACGCCTTTGCGGAGAAGCTGCGGGTCATGTTCGCAGCCGAGGATGGTGTCAGAGTCGCCAGGCCTACGAAGTGTGCCGAGTTGCGCATTTCGGGCCTGGACGACTCAGTGACGGTGGAGGATGTCCGCGTTGCAGTCTTGGAGAAGACGGGCTGCAGCGCGGAGAACGTCAGGGTCGGCACCATCCGCCCCGGACCAGGAGGACTTGGCGCTGTGTGGATCAGCTGCCCCGTAGTGTCGGCCAAATTATTGGGCGATGCTGGCAAGATTCTCATCGGTTTCGTCAACGCTAGGATTACGGTACTGGCGGCGAGACCGATGAGGTGTTACAAATGCCTTGTATCGGGGCACACACGCGCCAGGTGTGACAGGTGTTTTGACTGCAGCGGATTATGTTTCCGCTGCGGTCAACCGGGGCACAAGGCGGCGGAATGCTCTGCCGCCCCTCACTGCCCCGTGTGTGCGGCGGGCAATAAACCCGCTAATCACCAGATGGGGCAGGGGGGCTGCAAGCCACCCCGTGCTTCTCCGCAAACGCCGGAGGCCAGCCTAACGACCCGGGCTGCCTCCGACGTTAATCGTGCGTCGAAGCCGACGCCCATGGAGGGGGTTGGAGACACGGTCCAATAATGGATCAAGTCTCCAGCCTCCTGCTCCAGACGAACCTCAACCACTGTGCCGCGGCGCAGGACCTCCTCCTGCAAACTATGGCACAGTGGTCGGTAGGTCTCGCCGTAGTTGCGGAGCCTTACTACGTTCCTCCCCGTCCAAACTGGATGGGTGACTGGGACGGCTCCGTGGCAGTCGTCGGCTCCACGGCGGCCCATTCCCCGCCCTTGTCGCTAAGAGACAAGGGTACGGGATATGTTGCCGCTGAGTGGGGGGGAGTCACCATTTATGGTGTATATTTCTCCCCCAACCGGAGTCTGAGCGACCTCGAGGTCTTCCTTAACAACTTGGAGACCTCGATGCGGCGACTAGCGTCTGGGCACGTCCTCGTGCTGGGGGACTTCAACGCAAAGTCCATTGCGTGGGGTTCCCCGGCGACGGACGCCAGGGGCGTAGCCGTTATGGAGTGGGCGGCTTCGGTGGGCCTCTGTTTACTAAACAGGGGCTCCATCAACACGTGCGTGCGACAGCAGGGGGGGTCGATAGTGGACCTTTCGTTCGCTACCCCTGCAGTCGCCGCACGAGTAAGGAACTGGTGTGTCCTGGAAGAGGTTGAGACGCTCTCGGATCACCTGTATATCCGATTGGAGCTCTCCCGGTCCCAGGACCCCAGTAGGGGTCACGCGGCGCGGCACCCTTCCCGCTTCCCGCGGTGGGCTGTCGCCAAGCTCGACAGGGACCTACTGGAGGAGGCGGCCATTCTCAATGCTTGGCTGTCTCCGCGGGCCCCGACCGAGGGGGTCGACGTGGGAGCTGGCCGCTTCGCTGACGCGCTAACGCGGGTCTGCGATGCGGCCATGCCCCGCGTTCGTGGGTGTCGGCCTCCGAGGAAGGAGGTCTACTGGTGGTCCCAGGAGTTGGCGGACCTCCGTGCGGCGTGCGTTCGTGCCCGGAGGTCCCTAACTAGTAGCAGGCGACGTCACCGCGGGGTCGGTGAGGAGGTGGACCGGCTTCACGAGGAGTACCGAGAAGCTCGGAAAACTCTGAGGCTGGCCATCTGCCGCGCCAAGGATGTCAGTAGAGAGGAGATGCTGGAGAGTCTCGAGCGTGACCCCTGGGGTCGCCCTTATCGTGCGGTGCGTGAAAAGCTCCGCACGTCGGGCCCCCCCCTTACGGAGACTCTTCAGCCCAGCTTCCTGCAGGAAGTGGTCGAGGGCCTATTCCCGCAGCGGGCGGAACACACACCCCCGTCGATGGCTGCATCAGCCGAAGACGACGGGGGTAGCGAGGTTGAAGTTCCGCCCGTCAGGGAATCGGAGGTAGGGGCGGCTGTTCTACGGATTCGATCCAAGAACACCGCCCCCGGGCCGGACGGGGTTCCAGCCCGAGTGATGGCCCGAGCCCTCGATCACATGTCGGACCGCCTCAGGGAAGTGTTGGACGCTAGCCTGGCGTCCGGACGCTTCCCTGAGCGCTGGAAATGCGGGAAGCTGGTCCTGCTGAGGAAGCCGGGACGGCCTGCCGATTCGGTCACGGCCTATAGGCCTATCGTGTTGCTGGACGAGGCGGGTAAACTCTTCGAGAGGATACTCTCTGCCCGCATCGTCCGGCACCTCTGCGAGGTTGGCCCCGATCTGTCGGACGCCCAATTCGGTTTCCGAGAGGGGCGTTCGACGATCGATGCCGTAATGCGCCTTAGGGCCGTGACCGAGGAGGCCGTGAGCTGCGGCGGAGTGGTGTTGGCGGTGTCCTTAGACATCGCCAACGCCTTCAACAGTCTGCCATTCGGCTGCATCGGGGAAGCACTCCGCTACCACGGAGTGCCAGAGTACCTGAGGCGGCTGGTGGCAGACTATCTTGAGGAGCGTACCGTCATGTACGAGGACCGAGATGGCGTCTTGAGACGCAGGGCCATGTCGTGCGGTGTTCCACAGGGGTCAGTCCTAGGACCACTCCTGTGGAACATGGGATACGACTGGGCCCTACGAGGGCGTCTCCCCCCCGGGCTGGGTGTAATCTGCTACGCGGATGACACCTTAGTCACGGCCCGGGGGGCTAACTTCCAGGAGGCGGCGCGCCTGGCCACCACAGGAGTGTCCATGGTGGTCGGGCGCATCGAGGCGCTGGGTCTGCGGGTGGCCCTGGATAAGACGGAGGCCCTACTCTTCCATGGGCCCCGTCGTGGTCCACCCGCCGGCGCCTCGATCGAGGTCAACTCGGTCCTCGTACCGGTCCGGGCCCAGATGAGGTACCTGGGTCTGGTCCTAGACGGAAGGTGGCTCTTCGACGAGCACTTCAGACAGCTGGCTCCAAAGTTGGTGGGCACTGCCTCCGCCCTCGGCCGCCTTTTGCCCAATTTGGGCGGGGCCAGTGTTCCCACTAGGCGGCTGTACACGGGGGTGGTCCGGTCGATGGCACTGTACGGTGCACCGGTGTGGGCGGCGGCTCTGTCCGCCCAGAATAGGGCGCGCCTTTGGCGCCCTCAGAGGATATTGGCGGTCAGAGCCATACGCGGATACCGCACGGTGTCGACCGAAGCGGCCTGCGCCTTGGCCGGAACACCCCCGTGGGATCTGGAGGCGGAAGTGCTCGCCGAAGTTTATCGACGAGTGGCTGAATTCCGGGCGGAGAGGGGCATTCGCCCTCCGCCCGAGGACGTACGCGAGTGGCGCGAAGCCGCTCGTCGAGCCACCTTGGCTAGATGGTCTTTCCGGCTGGAGACTCCACGCGCTGGCTTCGCCACCGTGGAGGCTCTCCAGCCGGTCATCGCCGAGTGGGCAGGGCGGCAGCACGGGACCCTTTCCTTCCGGCTGACGCAGGTGCTTTCCGGGCACGGTTGCTTCGGAAAGTATCTGCACTCGGTCGCAAGGAGGGAACCGAGTCCCGCCTGCCACCACTGCGACTGCAGTGAGGACACGGCCCAGCACACGCTGGCGGTCTGCCCCGCATGGGCGGCGCAGCGCCGGGCCCTCACTGCAGTAATCGGAGAGGAACTCTCGCTGCCGGTCGTAGTCCGCTCCATGGCCGGTAGCGACAGTTGTTTCACCGCGGTCGCAACCTTCTGCGAGGACGTAATCTCGCAGAAGGAGGCGGCGGAGAAGGCCCGGGAGGATGACCTCCACTCGGACCCGATCCGCCGCCGGCGCCCTGGGCGGCGGAGGCGCGCATACCTGCGTCTCATGCCGCCCTGAGAGTGGCCGCGGGTGGACGGGACGGGTTTCCCCGTCCATCCGCTGTAGTGGCCAGCCGCGAGGGGGTGGCGTCCGCGTGTGACCGGACGTCGCCCAATTTGAGAGGATATGGAGATGGCGCCCGCAACAGTGCGGGCAGGCGCCGGGAGGGGTCCAGAAGGAAAACAGTTACCTGGATCCCTTCCAAGTACAGGCGCAGAGAGGTCACACCGTGTGGTTTTAGTCGGTTCGAGTCCGACACACTGCCCCGCCGAGAGCCCCGGTGGGGTGACGGTCCGTGGGGATTTCCACACGTTAAAAAAAAAAAAAAAAAAAAAAAAAAAAAAAAAAAAAGGTTTAAGGCCATAGGTCCCCACGCTGGCCGGGTGCGGGTTGGGGACTGGCAGGACGTTGTCTCTACGTAGTCTTGCCGTTGGATGTTTTAAACCACCCGAAGACCCCCAACTAAGCTTCACGACTGTATCAACGGCAGAGCCAAAGGAGGGTTACGGTTTTGACAGGCTATTTATGCATGTTTATTTGTTCACTCATAGCTCCTCAACTCCTCATTAGAACTGGACTAATATATAATCTTATAATAACAACCGGGACTGACTGCTTAACGTGATTTCTGAATTACGGAAACGCTCATAACATATCATGCTACAAACGGTCACCCATCTAGGTCTGACCGCGCCGTCGTTACTTACCCTCTATGATTTATTCCAATCACCTAAGGCCATTCGGCTATGAGCGCTTATTTAGGGCCACAGCACACTAGCTACTTTTAGCATCGGCGATCGGCGATTTGGCGACTGCATCGATGCTGCATCGCGTTTTAGCGACTTCCTGCGTTCGATCGCGGTATCGGAAACGCACTTTTTTGCGACTGCTGAGATGCCAAATCGATGCTACCGGCATCCGAATGTGTGCGGAGAGTAGCGGTCAGCTGCTGTGTCGCGCTTCTAAAAAGCGACTCAATCTCCGCGTTTGGCGTTTTTAAGTGTGCGGTGTAGAGCGTTCGGTCGCCGTATTTAGCTTCTAAAAAGCGACTAGTTGCCGATCGCCGATGCTAAAAGTAGCTAGTGTGCTGTGGCCCTTACGAGTAAATATTATGTATTACTAGATTATATATATCCTACTTGATCATAACTACAGATACGTGCCCTTAAAATTAGTATTCCATTATTCAAAGTTATAATTTTCAAAACTGAACCCGTCCAGTAGACTGTGAAATCTTGTCAAGTGTACAAGATACGCATAAATATATATATAAGTAAAGTTAATAGAAGTAGACAGGCGTGTGATTCTTGTCGACCGTTTCTGTTTTTAAATTTAAACCTTGGTTCCACTACTACGAATATTCTCGTTTACTTTTGTTAGCTCCTTTGTGTGGAAATTTAAAGAAAAAGGTTTTGTTTAATCGATGAATGACATTCAGACTAAGAATAGCATCATATGATATTGTTTTTGAAAAAAATTGGTGAGCATATAAAATTTAAAACTAAATGAATTTTATTTAATACTAGCTTTCGACCGCGGCTCCGCCCGCGTGTATGTCGATTATCACGGTAAAAAGTAGCCTATGTCCTTTCCCAAGTTTAGTTCTATCTTCATACTAAATTTCATCAAAATCGGTTCAATGGTTTAGGCGTGAAAGCCTAACGCACAGACAGACAGACAGAGTTACTTTCGAATTTATAATATTAGTAGGGATAATCCATATTCTTAATAATACTATGGATAGTGCACTGTTAATTTGTACACCGTTTGACCTATGTCAATGCTACCATTGACATAGGTCAAACGGTGTGTCCGTCTGTGTGTGTACAACTATGTCTGTCCGTCTGTTTGTTACGCTTTTACGGCGAAAGCGCTGCATTAATTAAAATAACCTTTGGCATGGAGATACTTGGTTTATAGACATAGGCTCGTACTCTTTAACGCGGTAACGAATATAGATACGGTTGAGACACGGACAAAAATTAGTAACACATAAACATGTCAAGTAAGAATACTAATATTATAAATGCTAAAGTAACTCTGTCTGTATGTCGCGCTTTTACGCCAAAACTACTAAACCGATTTAAATGATATTGGATTCACAGATAGACTAGAGTTTGAGAAAGGAAAAAAAGAATACTCTTTGCCGCTATAACATACACGCGGGCAGATTCGCGGGTGAAAGTTAGTATTTAAGTTTTCGACTGCCTTGTTGGTCTAGTGGTTAGCGTATGCGGCTGCTGATCAAGAGGTCTCGGGTTCGATTCCCGGGTCAGACCAAATATTTGTGTGATCCACAAATATTTGTTTCGGAGTCTGGGTGTTTTTTTATGTATAATATGTATGTATTTACAAAAAAAAGTATGTTTATGTATTTATATCAGTTGTTTAGTACCCATAACACAAGCTCTGCTTACTTTGGGACTAGATGATGTTCTGTGTAAGATGTCCAAAATATTTATTTATTATTATTTATTTAATATATAAGAGCGGTCTAATTAATACAACAATGTTACACAAAGAAAATTCAGTACACGTTTCAAACTTCACAAAACAATGTATGTCAGTATTCCGTTTCTTATTCAATTCACAATGAAAATCAACTTTAACCCAAGCATTCGCCCCAAATGGGTAGCAGTTGTACGTATTCAATTTCATAGTGGTTTTGGTGCTTTTCGTAGGGCGCGTTAGGTAAATTAACTGACGCGTCCGATCACACCGCTCTGATGATTAGTGTCAATTATTCTATTCTGTCCGTTTCTTATAGGATTATAATTGAAGCGTGCACGCGTTTATTTGGCACGATGTGATGTGTGAAGTTGTAATTATTAATGAAACTTTATTTGTTTTAAGTTTTTTAGCAAAGACAAAAGTGATGGGTATATATACTATCTATCCATATCTAAACATCTTAATATATTATTATATAATTCTTGTGTGAGTGTGTATGTCACTGAACTTCTCTCAAACGACTGGACCGATTTTGATGAAATCTTTTGTGTGTGTTCAAGGGGATCTGGGAATGGTTTAGATTCGCAATTGGACCCGGTAGGTGGCGCTGCGATCAAGTTCTGGAATTTTAAAGTTGGGCGGTACGAAGTTCGCTGGGTCAACTAGTACATCTATAAACTTTAAATGTAAACAAAATTGAATTGAATCATGTCATAGAATATGTTACCATTAAAATTATTTTCAACAATTAAGTTCAATCAACACAGGTTTTAGGTTTAGTTAATTAGGACCTCGACTCCCAAGTTAATACTAAGCTACTGCAAGGCTCCGTGGAAAAACTATATTCGGACTGTTTAGGGCTTCAACTACCCGCAACAATTGCAACATACGGTAGTAGAGTACAGTACAGTAGGTAGTAGAGCCATGCTGATTTTAGCAGGAATCAGGCTCGACTGATACCCTCACACAGAAAACCAACCTAAAATGTCAGCATTCATTCTGTCGTCTTTCGTTAGTCAGTGTGAGACCGGAGGCACAATTATTTTGCATCTGAGGTCGGGAGAATGATGCAAAAGAAACATCTCACTAAGCCGTCATGGTGTTTGCATCTCAAGTTATTTAACATCTTTATTTAAAAAATAATAGTTCTAAAAAACTAAACAAACACGCTTTTAAACTAAAAAGTAGAAAATAATTTTAATGTAACAGAGCGTGGGGCGACGTTATTGAAATATTTTCTGAAAGCACCCCACCCTTTGTTACATTAAAACTTTAAAAGCGTGTTTGTTTAGTTTTTTAAAACATTTTTTTTTAGACTAAAAAAGATTAATTTGATTAAACACTTTTTTTTTCAAATTAGTGTATTGTAATCGGTCCTCGACAAAACTACAAAGTTTAAACGAAATCTGGCCGTTTAAAGTGGGTCAAAATCGCACCCAAAGAAACATACAAACATACAGGTGAAGCTAAAGCGTGTAAAAATAGCATAATTAGTCATTTTGTATGTCAATTAACGCGATGCTCGCCAGACACTACTCGACAGACTCGCTGTCTGGCTGTCCATTCTGTTTGTATATCTATCTCTTCCTTTTTTTTTTCTCTTTGACAGTTCTAGAAGCAGTCAATTAACGATGACCTAAAGATTTGTGAATTATATATTAAAAAATGTTTTGATTGTTTTAAAACTACATAAAAAAGATATATCAGAAATACAAGACTTTTAATTTTATTATAGGTATTATGAACGTAATTTATATTTCGTAAGAACTAATTATTAACGGTTCTTAGGAGTTAAGTGTCAAATACAGCGTATATCGTCTTTCATTTGCTCATTAAACAAGCTTCAACTAGTTAGGTACTAGGCATTGAAGCGTATTAATTTTGCCGCTCTCAGTAGCGACACTCGAGTTATAAGCATTCTCATGTTATAAAATTTAATACCTGAGAATATTAATAAGAATTAAATATCTTTCATAAATTTAGCCTATATCACTGAGGACTATATAAATATAGGAGACAAATAAAACCCAGATAAAGAATAGTTTTGTATGACAAAGTATTGTGCCATGGGGAGATAGTATCCTCACTACTCAGCGGCGCAGTATGAGCAAGCAGCGACGTAACTATTGAAATTACTAAGCCATCCGTACATTCAATTTTGATCTACAAATCAGAAAACGTTCGTCTGTATGTACACAGTATTCAGATTTAATAATAGTTAAGTTAAACAAATAAACAAATTTGAAGTGTCTGTTTTGTAATTTTAAGTTAACAACTTTCCACTAAATTCACCATTTTTAATTTTTACTTATACTTAATTGTACGAAACTTACATAAAAACAATATGTTTTTTTTTTTTGTCTTTTATTTGTTGCGTATATAATCTTTGGAACAGTTCGACCAATTCAGCTAGAACTTCCCCGACATATAGTGGAAAAACTGACATTCACATCACTAAACATTTTGAACTATAAATGGATCACATAGTGATGTAAATCTTTTAGAACAACGACAGGGCGTCACAAAAAATCTATAATAACTTTTCTCCATCGGAGATTAGGCTAACCTACATTTTATTTATTCAATCTATCTTCTTCTTAATTGTACAAGCCAAAGAAATGGTCTATAAATTTCGGGGGAAGTGACTAGAGTTATTTAGTGGGCAATTTCTTACCAGAAAATTAGTAGAATTACTTTAGACAATACAATCTACTTTAACATCTCTTTATTGCTCAAATATTATGGAAGTTTTCTTGGTTCCACTTGTTTTTAAACTAAGTCTATGTATAAAGTGACCATTTTTTAGGGTTCCGAAGTTCATAACTCGGAACCCTTATAGATTCGTCATGTCCGTCTGTCCGTCCGTCCGTCCGTCCGTCCGTCCGTCCGTCCGTCCGTCCGTCCGTCCGTCCTCGACTTACCGTCCAAACGGTAAGTGCTAGAAAGATGAAAGTTTGCACGAATACGTGTTGTAATTACGTCGACAAAGTGCTACAATAAAATTATGAAATATAATTTTATTTGGGGTACCTCCCCTACACGTAAAGTGGGGATGATTTTTTTTTCTCGAGGCTACCCCATCGTGTGGGGTATCATTAGATAGGTCTTTTAAAAACAATAAAGAGTTTCCTAGACGATTTTTTGATTTAGGTATCCGTTTGCGAGATATTTCACTTTAAAGGGCACTTTTTTGTAAAAACAGGGCGTCCCCCCCCCTCTAAAAGCTAAACGGCTGGCTCAAAAAATCTGAAAAAAATCGTGATGGTGGTCCATCTAATGAACTTTGAAGGAAAACTATAACCGATTAAATGACTTTCTTAGTTCAGGAGTTATAAAGGCTTATATGGTAAAATGCGCTCACTTGGAAAACGTCATACAAAATTAACGTATTAATACGTAAACATAACAATTATCTATTGGATACGATTTTAAATCCACATACCATTATAGGTGACTGAGGAACCCTTTCCTGTGCGTGTCCTGACACGCACTTGGCCGATTTTTTTTCGTGTCAAAGCGGGACGCCTACGGAATTTTCTATATTTAATAAATAAATACATTTATAGGGTACATCGGTGTAATTATATAAATATATATAATATAAAAATGATGGTTTAAAAATGACTTAAAATAATTTATTGTTGTATCTTATCCTCACTGGCATCTAAATTCTTACACCAACTTACCCTAAAAATAATATTTATAAATAATTTCGCAACAAAAAACTACTTTGCTACAGCAAAATCAGTTCCACGGTTTAGGCATGAAACATAAGAACCCGATTAGAGTTACTTTAGTATGTATTTTTAACCGACTTCAAAAAAGGAGGAGGTTCTCAATTCGTCGTATTCTTTTTTTTTACGTACCCATGTTCAGCGATAATTTCTTCGTTTATTAACCGATTTCAAAAATTATTTTTGCATTGAAATGGGCGTAACTTACAGGTGGTCTCATCGTCATCATATCGGGATCTGATGATGGGATCCCTAGGAAATCGAGGGAACTCTTCAAATATCATAGGCACAATTGTCGCGATTTGGGTACTCGGAATAGTTTTTCTTTGAAGTCGGTTCCTATTTGTTAAAATTATGTAATATAATAAGGAATTGGGATAAGAAAGTATTCAGTAAGTCTCTAAATAAACATATGATGCACAATAGATAAATGAACTATTAATATATTTATTTATTCAAATATAAAGACAATCTTAACTTTTTCTTAAATTAGACTGAGATATTAATTTGTAGTTACATGTGTTTTGTATAACGCTGCACTGCGCTGCCGTCTTTCGCGATATAATAATGTAGGCAAGTAATAAGTAAGTAGGTATAGAGGTTTATTCGTAAAAGCGGGACAATTTTGTTCTCGTTGGGGACAGCGGGACGGACAGCTTGAAAGCGGGACAATCCCGCCGAAAGCGGGACGTATGGTCACGTTATCTATGTAATAAGTTCACTTAGATTTTTGTATTAATGACAATAATTTACATGATTATTTTAATTTAGAATGTTGGAAGAATCACAGTTCAGTTTAAATATTATTATTTTGTATTTCGATTGATTATAATTATACGAATTAATTATATATCATGTTTTGTCAAATTTTAAATGAGCGCAATAAGAAAGAAAACTTACATAATAAGCTTGACTGGAATCTAAATTTTGTAAAACATCAGAAGCTTAATTTAATAAACCTTATTTTTATTTTTGATACTTATGCAGACAGTATATTTAATGATATTTAAAGAAATATGTTTATTGATACGTGAAATAAATATGCGAATGGATCTTTGCTGTTTCAGATAAATAAGCATTCACGATTTAAAAGACTGATTTTTTTATTGCAATTTTTTTTAACAAAATAACTATCTTTCTTACTTTTAAAGTAAGATCAGTAATACCTACATATTCTGCTATATTATTAATAATTTGGTTCTAAAGTAGTATTTTACTTAAGGCATTTCTTACTAAATATCTTTAAGCGTTACAAATAACGACCGCATTTGAAAATCGGCTTATGGATGTTATTTGACTATAAATCCACGGCACGATGTCTATCAGAACTGATGTCTTGCGCAACTATTACAAATGAATCGATTCCCTTCATCTCTGCTTAGTAATCCGATTATACAAATATGTAGAAGTGTATTGGAAATGTCGGCCTATGAAATTACATTTGACGGCGCGTTTGGCTTCAGTAGAACTTATGTAAACTCAATCTTTGTAGCATCTTCAAAATAACTAACAAACTGTACTTATTCTATATTGCATAATTTCACATTTGTAGGTTATTTTAGGAGGTGGTAGTATGCTTTCCCATTAAAGAAATGATTTTGAACAAAAGAAAGAAAAAAGTTTATTCTTGTCCTCCTCCTCGTTTATAAATCACTTTAAAAATTAAAATGATAACAAAAAACAAATCAAGTGTTCCTATACTTTTCGTTTCTCTTCAAGCTTTAATAGAAGGAACTATCTCAGTCTGTTACACTAAAGTTGAATAATCGTGATTCTGCCCAAATTTTATGTCAAAACCATTTATAAGGCGATATAATAATGATTGTTTCTTCTGATTAAAATAGAATCAACACCTACTTTAACTTTGATCAGAGTATATTTTATACCGATGCAAACAGTACAGAGAATAAACACATTATTTAAGAATAACTCCAAATCTCCTAATATAAATCACGTAAATTATTAATTCTTACGTAAATGATTCTTGTTAATTGGCATTAAACGGTTCTTATACTAAGTTTCTTATCTTCTAACATGTATGTATAGTTTATTAAGTAGTGATGTTCAAAAAAGATTTAAACTAAAATATGTTATAGAACGGCATACCAAACCCACCAATGTCCCAATTATGATAACTGTCAGTATCAAATTTCATGGTGAGATCTAGTTACAAATTCCCAGTTATGAAAGGCGTTATTCCATTGCTTCAAGACACTTGAGTCTCCAATTTGTGGTTACAATTATTATTGATCTCAAGAAAAAATTAGACTTGACATCTGGTCTAATACGGCTGATGACATTTTGGAGTCGGCGCCCGTAACAAACCGGTATATAATTAAAATAATTTTGACAACCCATTTCTTTCGTAGATTATTGTAATGTGGATAAGAAGTTATTTCACTGTCAGTGTTACAAGCATTAGAATTAATATTCTATTACTCAATCAGATTATAATTATAAACTGTCAAAGAACTTTCCAGATCGTTTATGTGGCTTGTGTGTAATCCCCGTTAAATTATAAATTATGTTTCTATAAAGTATACACATCTTGTGGTATTCAAGCGTGTTTTAACATTTTGAAATGCGGAACCTATACTATTCTCGAAACAAATAAGGCCGGAAAACCGCTTATGCGACGGCAAATTCTGTCACAAATTAATGATAACTGGGATTTGTTATTATCAGAAGTTTAAAGACCAATTTCAACTTAACTCGTTAGTATTTTAACCTTTTGACGCTTAGATACGTAATTAATATACGTTTAAAAGTTCATGTTTTCATCAAAAGCATTTAGGTCTAGTTTCTCCTGATCCTAACTGCTAACCTAGGGGCTTCTTTCCTTCTCATAATAAATGATCGTGTGATGGGAACGATGACTCTCATAGTTCAAGCTTTGCTTGGTTTTGGATCTAAAGATATTGTGAGAGAAAAATTCAATGTTTTTAGTATTTATTGTGCCATCATTGTAATGGTTGTTTTAAAAGTTATTATTTCATAACTTTATAACATACTACGTTTACCACGTCTCGGTAAAGGTATTGTAGGACGCCCACAGGCGAGGTGGAGTGACGACCGACGACGGATGGTTGGCAGGAGCTGGATGCAAGAAGCCCAAAATCGATCAGAGTGGTGAGCAATGGGAGAGGATATGTCCAGCAGTGGACTGCGATAGTACCTTTTTAGGGTTCCGTAGCCAAATGGCAAAACACGGAACCCTTATAGATTCGTCAAGTCTGTCTGTCTGTCTGTCTGTCTGTCCGTCCGTATGTCACAGCCAATTATTTCCGAAACTATAAGAGCTATACTGTTGAAATTTGGTCAGTCGATGTATTCTGTGAACCGCATTAAGATTTTTACATAAAAATAGAAAAAAAACAATATATTTTGGGGGTCCCCATACTTGGAACTGAAACTCAAATTTTTTTTTTTTCATCAAACCTATACGTGTGGGATGGGATATCTATGGATAGGTCTTCAAAAATGATATTGAGGTTTTTAATATCATTTTTTTCAAAACTGAATAGTTTGCGCGAGAGACACTTCCAAAGTGGAAAAATGTGTGTGTGTCCCCCCCTCTAAGTTCTAAAATAAGAGAGTGATAAAACTAAAAAAATATATGTTGTACATTACCACGTAAACTACCAACGAAAATTGGTTTGACCGAGATCTAGTGAGTAGTTTTTTTTTAATATGTCATAAATCGTAACACGCAATTTACCTTTCATCCAATCAAAACACTAGTATAAAAACATCGATGAAAGTTACAACGAACTACAAGAACTTTTATATGATGTTACTTGCTGGTACGGAACCCTTCATGGGCGAGTCCGACTCGCACTTCGCCGCTTTTATTTATCTTGCCCAGTACTTTGATCCTATGTTAGCTTAGTGCATTTCAATGAAAGCTTGTTCTTAAAGGAGATCTTTCCTTTAATTTATCTAAATTAAACTAGGCAACTAGGCTCTAAAGCAATAATATCATCGCGTATACCAAGTAATAATGTCAAATTGAATAAAGGTAGGTGACATATTATTACCGTGTCGTTCATGAGTATGCAAAGTGAATTATCTTTGTAGCATACAGAATCTAATCTGAATACTGCTCTAATTGCAATGTTGTTTGAAACTGAAGGTTTAGAATATTCGCAATATCTGTATGGTTTTCTTTTACCTTTACATTATTCATAAAAAAACATACAACATAAACAGTAAATACGATAAAAGTACCATAGACTAAAAGTATTATATTATTTTATAAGTTTAAGTTATTATAAATTAACTTTACTTATAATGAGTATTTTATGTTTTTTTTTTCTAATTTCAGTCACTGTAAGGCTAAGGTACAATACACTCGATAAATATAACCATCCTTCTGTCGCAGTCGGGTAAATAGGACAATTAAATATAGGTTAAAGTGATTTTCCAATTTTTATTTTCTTAGTTAATACATATCGCACTAATAGTACAATAGTGTTGTAACTCAAAATATATCGAACTTGACATAACTCCATCTTCAAACGTAAAATTCAATACCCTAGAAGTCATCAAAACCGTCGTTGGAATAATCCAAGAAATAAACAAAAGATGGCGCCATAAGACATTATTCATGACTCGCCGTATGTCCTAATCTCCCTCTCAATATTGCGTCATTTTTAGTTGCGACCAACAGTGATCGGGGAAGCACGTGCCTTTTTGCGCAATATTTCGAGTTTCAACGTAATTACTGGATCAGGTATGTAAAATTTATAGTTTTATTACGAATTAACGCATTATTGTTGCTTTAAACCCAAACATGACATTGATGTTATTTCTAGTTATTACACTATTGCTGATTTACAAAAGCACGATTTAAATTAATATTTCTACTTACGACACTATTATTGGTTCAATTTAGTATTTTTGACATGAGACAGTTTTGTTGAATCATAACTTTAAGCCAATTTTTTTTTGTTCATAAGGTACTTAGTGATAAATATCTATTTTCCAATACCAATATTAATAACAATTAATTGGAATTTGTATCAAATATCGAGAAAAATGCTTTCTAACTATTTTATTCCACAAATTTTGAGTTGCCTCACTCTATGTGACGTGCATGCATCAAATACGTCTTTAGTAGTAGGTACGTAGTTGTTTTATTTGTAGATTCAGAATGCAACGTGGGCGTTTACTTGTTGGTATGGCAACAGATACTACAAATACTACGTGTGAAATCCAACGAACTCTCCTGCTCAGATCACAGGAGAATTCGTTTTACAATAACAGTAAACACAATAGAGCCAACCCCGAAAAGAAATCCGCGTCGGACAGATATACCTGGCTACAAGCGTCTTCTCGCTTCATTAATAGCTAGTAATCTACAACGCACATCAATCACAGACACCACACAGATAGAGCATACAGTGACTAAGCTGACACTTTACATCAAAGAGGCATATCACGAATGCTGCAAACTAAGAGTTCCGTACACCAAGTGTAAAACCAACCGATGGTGGAACGCTGAACTCGAAAAACTCAGAAATACACTACGTAAACAATTCAATCGAGCCAAAAACTCGAGACATCCGGATGATTGGGAACTCTACAAGGAAACCCAATATACCTTCAAAAAACAAATCAGACACGCCAGGAGACTAGCCTGGAGGAAGTTCTGCGAATCCATCGAATCAAACAACGAAGCTGCCCGAGTGAGGAAAATCCTATCCAGCGACCAAGATCGCAACCTCGGTGCGCTAAAAAAGCCTGACAACACATTTACACAAACAAACCACGAAATCTGTAAGGTCCTTCTTGAAACACACTTCCCAGACTGTAGCCTCTCAGAGGAAAAGATCTGGAAGGAAGAAACCGGAACGGAACCAACTGACAGCGACTGGACTGTAGCCCGCGAAATAGTGACAGAGGACAGGATTTCGTGGGCTATTAAGTCCTTTCAACCACATAAATCCGCAGGCCTGGATGGCATTCTACCGGCCCTTTTGCAATGGGGTATCGAATCCCTAAAACCATGGCTAGTGGAGGTCTACAGAGCCTGCATTGCACATGGATACATCCCTCTCGCTTGGCGGGAGGTGAAGGTTATCTTCATCCCAAAACCGGGAAAAACCGACTACACACAACCCAAAGCTTATAGACCTATAAGCCTAACATCATTCCTATTGAAGACCCTAGAAAGACTATGCGACAGATACATCAGAGATGGACCTCTACGCATGGTACCGCTACACAAACAACAGCATGCATACTCAATAGGGAAATCAACAGAATCCGCTTTGCATAGTGTGATTTCCAAGATTGAATGCGCTATAGACCACAAAGGTTCAGCACTGGCCGCCTTCATAGACATAGAAGGCGCCTTTGATAAAACAATGTTCCACAGCATCGACATAGCCCTTAAAAGGCATAGTGTGGCCCCTACCTTGTGCAGTTGGATAACCAACATGCTCAGGCAAAGGGCCATACAAGTCACGGTGAATGACACCACGAGAGCCATTGTAGCGAAGGGATGCCCACAAGGAGGTGTCCTCTCGCCCTTATTGTGGAACCTCGTCGTGAACAGCCTCCTAAGCGGTTTAAACGACAAAGGCTACTTCACCGTAGGATATGCCGATGACATAACAATAATAATAAATGGCACTCACGAAAACACACTGTGTAACCTCATGCGTCAATCCTTGAAAATTGTAGAGGACTGGTGCAAAGAGCATAAACTCACAGTCAACCCCACAAAAACAGAATTAGTCCTCTTTACCAAAAAAAGGAAGCTGGCAAAATTGCAACTGCCACGATTTTACGGATCTACCCTAAACCTGACATCAGAGACCAAATACTTGGGCGTCTATTTGGACAAACAACTGAATTGGGCGAAACATACTGAATATATTACCACAAAAGCCAGTATATCACTGTGGCAATGCAAGCAACTGCTTGGCAGAAATTGGGGCATCAGTCCCAAGGCCACTTCCTGGCTATACACCACAGTTATTCGACCAACTATAACATATGGCTCCCTAGTCTGGTGGCCCAGGACAGACTTGGTTACTTGCCAAAGATCCCTAGAAAAACTACAGCGATACGCCTGCGTGGCTATCACTAGTAGCATGAGAACCACACCAACAGCCGCACTGCAAACTATGCTGGGGCTGCCACCCTTACACTTAGTTGTTAAAGAGGAGGCAGCACTAGCAGCGTTTAGACTCCATAATGCCGGCACACTGGGAAATGACTCCAGAATCAAACACACACGCATAAGAGAACGAGCGATCACACATCAACCAATGTTGACATCACCCAACGATAGGATGCTGAAGAAATTTAATTTTCAGAAGCACTATAATATACATCTAGATGAAGAACCACACGACAAATCAGATACAAATGAACTCAGAATATACACCGATGGCTCCAAAACCAACTCAGGAACCGGAGCAGGTGTATTCTCAGACGAACTCAACATCAGGGTATCGAGGCCGCTAGGCAGATTCAACACTGTATTCCAAGCGGAATGCGTGCGTATTATCCTGGCGGCCCACGCTATAGAGACAAGGAAAATTACGGACTCACACATCCGTATAGTCTCTGATAGTGCATCGGTACTTAAATCCCTCAATAAAACCCATGTCACTTCGAAACTCATAATGGATTGTCACAACGCGTTAGAACGCGTTGCGACCTCCGGCAGGAATTCAGTGACAATACAATGGATAAAAGGACACAGCGGATCCCTAGGTAACGATGCGGCTGATGAGCTGGCTAGGAGGGGATCGGGCGCGGCGGTTTTCGGACCCGAACCCATCGTGCCCGTCCCATTCGGCCAGCTCCGTGGCTGGCTGCAAGAATTTACCCGCACACAAGTACAACACCACTGGCTATCTGTCCCAGGCTGCAGACAATCAAAGGAAGCCATGCCACTTCCTAATGATAAACTAACCAAACGCTTACTGCGTTTGGACAGGGACAGTCTGCGGCTGGTGGCAGGAACTATCACCGGACACTGCTCACTAAACAAACACTTTCACTCCATAGGCATAACTGACAGTCCCCTATGCAGGGCATGCTTAGGGGCAGAGGAAACGGTGTCACATGTACTCATTGAGTGCACAGGTGTCACCGAAACACGCAAAAACACACTTGGATCTCCCAAATCTGTTGCAGAATGTCTGAACAGGCTTGGAGACCTTATCCGCTTCTGGAGGGAGGTGGGCTGGCTGGAGTGATGGCCGCCCTCACGTACAATGGTCCACTTAAAGGACTAAGTGCGGAAACCACCCACATAACATAGAACATAGAACATAGAACTACGTGTGAAAACGACACCGTTATTATTGTCACCGGTGAGTACAAACAATGAATCTGCTACCCCGAGAGAAGAACGCGATGACGTTGCGAAACAACCGACACTTTGTGCAACTTCACCGTCTTCAGTTGATCAAGTACTTCAAGAAATTGACGTTAACAGTTCCCAGAGTAATGTCAAACCGATAACTGAATGCAATCAAAGTACCCATACACTCAGATCAGAGCGACTTTGATGATTCCGACCATGATCCGCATTTTGCTCCTGGTTTGCAAAGTAAAACCCCCAGATTGCTTCGAGGTCGAATAACGAAATCGTCAAGTACCTCATCTTCAAGAAGCTCTTCGTCTAGTAGCCCTTCATCGAGTAATTCGGATGGCAGAGTTGTGGTGTGTGTGTAAGTGTCCAGTAATTACAACAGTAAAATGACTAATTAAATATGAGAATATTTTTTTTTGTAAATTATTGTCTTTAGAAGGTTAATTTTGTTATATGTTGATTATATACAAAATATTTAGAATAAATTGAGTTTTTTGTAATCTGCACTTAGAAATACTGGTTTTGCTTTGGAAACTGTATTTTGTTTTAGATTATTTTTAATATAAAGGTAAGTAAGGTAGTTGTAGTTGCTGTCCAAGTTAATTTCAATTATAACTAAAACTAAGAACAGTCTCGTTTTATTTATAAATATCCAAAGATTTAAAGAGATAGTGTTAAACATAAATAAAATACCGAGAAACAGTTTTCGAAATTGTTGTAAGTCCAAAAATCAACTTATAACCATAGAAAAAATTAATGAATCAAGTTGTAGTAACACAAAATATTTCAAAAATAATGATGTAACTAGAAATAAAATTTCATTTTGAACATTTTGTTTGGAATAATACAGTTATAACTCAAAATTCTTCAATAACTTTACAATTACTACTATTTTCAAATATCGGTAAAAACATAACTCCTTGAATTTCATTTAAAAAACTCGTTGAGCAGTCGTTTTTTTTGTGCCTATTATAGAAAATCAATAATCAGTTTTTCCTTGATTCTGAAAAATTGACTATTTTGAGTTACAGCACTATTGTATTATTAGTGCGATATCTATTGCCAAAGCCAATTGACGATGGCTCCATATACAAATTGTGTTCTAATATATATTTTTCTTTCCAGTATCTAAGTTAAGTAAGTTAAATAATAACAGCAAACCCTATTTTAAGTTATTCCTATTTTAGTAAATAAGTGCTTACTGTAATAATAAGTTATAAACTATGAAACGGTTTATTGGTTTTCAATTCATAACAGTTATAAGTTTTTAAGCTGACTACTGTACTTTCATATTATAATTTACCTAGAAATTAAATCATGAACTAAATTTGGAGTGACCTTTGATATTGCTGCAAGGCAAAATCGGATAGCTCAATTTGAAATTAATAGTGGTATAGTACAAATTACTTTGAAAATGAATTATAATTAAGATACTATCGATTGTTTTTATTCATACTACATTATAAATTCGTAATTTGTTACACTTTCTCTGACAAACCACTGATACCTAACCAAGATACATATAATTATAATATTATTATTTTTACTAACTTTATTTTTATTTTTTCTCATATATAAAATTCTCGTGTCACAATGTTCGTTCCCATACTCCTCCGAAACGGCTTGACTGATTTGTATGAAATTTTGTGAGCATATCGGGTAGGCCTGAGAATCGGCCAACATCTATTTTATATACCCCTAGGACGCGAGCTGAGCCGCGGGTATCAGCTAGTATAATTATAGTATTATTTTTTTAGTAACTTTATTTTTGGTAAACGATTTTGGTAACATAAGATAATAATATCTAGGTATCCTACTAAAGTATTTTATCTAACTTACTGTTATATTTATTTTTATTTTACCAACTTTAATAAAATGAACCATGTAGCCACAATATATTCACGTAGATAGATAAGCCACATATTATAAGATACAGACAAAGATTAAATAAAGTAATTATAGGCACGCACCGTTTTAGTATATAAGCGCTATTGTTAATTAAATTAAAGATACTACAATATACTACCAGGACTATCACACCACCTGGAGTCTCATTATACACCTTGCCACAACCGTGGCAAATTGGTGACCCCGACGTGATGAACAAGGAACCCGACAAATGAACGAAGAAGATGAACAAGGACATGGCAAATGCATAAAGGACCCCGAAAAAAGAACAAAGAATGAAGAAACCGACATGGCGACAAAAAGAAGAAAGAAACCGAAATTTGAACAAGGACCCGACAACTGAGCAATGAAGAAACTGACAACAGAACAATAAAGATACCGAAAATTTTACAATGAAGAAACTAATCGTGTCTTCTGAAGAAGATTAAATAGTAACCTAGTATGGCACTATTGCATAAAGGACCAGCCACGTTTATGGTTCATGCAGTGAGCCTATCGTCGCTCTCCAAAAATAGCAATGATCGTTATTCAAGTCTCAGCCAGCCAGCAGCCTCGGCCTCAACAGGGATACCACACACAGGACGCGACTGCTCCAACCTGGTTACCCCTTCGGCCTCATCAGTGCCCCGACTCACTGGGGACTTCACCGCAGCACCGCACACCGCTTGCGATTCCGACGCACAGGAATCAGCGGACTTCAGCCCCGACTCACTGGGGACTGGCGGCTAACAGTTCCGACTCACAGGAACTTGCGGGATCGTGCCTTAATTGCACAGTACTCGAAATGAATTGCTGACGCTTTATCACGAATAATAGGAGTAATCTCTATGCCTTCAACGCTAGATTACGACGAGAATAGTCGTGCGCAGCAGAATAATTCAGAATTAAAGAAGGCCTGGACAGGTGTTTGAGCAAAAATAAAGACGTATTACGATGATTTCAGATCGCAGCTAAAGCATGATATCACTCGAATACCGTCGTTACCCAGGAGAGAACGTTCAGATTGTTAAAATGCTGTTTAAATAAAACCACACGTATTGATCGAGTAAGATTATCGGTATGTAATTCACTAAGCGATACTATAATAATTTTTTGCTGAGTACGTTAACCTTGAAATATTATAAATAATGTGATTATTGTATACTTCGTAAAAAGTGCTGACAAGTGAAGGTCGCAACTCTCGGTCATATGTTTGTTTTGTATCAATTTGTATGTTATTGACATAGTTTATATTTACTATCTAGGAACTACCCCGTGATGTTAAGATTGTTAGGACATAGGTTGTGTTTATTCTTGTAAACTGTTAATTTAAAATGAAGATTGTCTGAATTAACTACCGTAAATTTTTGAAAGTATGTATTTACTAAGATTTGTTATAATAATTATCCTTTTTAGGGTTCCGTAGCCAAATGGCAAAAAACGGAACCCTTATAGATTCGTCAAGTCTGTCTGTCTGTCTGTCCGTCCGTATGTCACAGCCAATTATTTCCGAAACTATAAGACCTATACTGTTGAAATTTGGTCAGTCGATATATTCTGTGAACCGCATTAAGATTTTTATATAAAAATAGAAAAAAAACAATACGTTTTGGGGGTCCCCATACTTGGAACTGAAACTTAAAATTTTTTTTTTCATCAAACCTATACGTGTGGGATATCTATTGATAGGTGTTAAAAAATGATATTGAGGTTTCTAATATCATTTTTTTCTAAACTGAATAGTTTGCGCGAGAGACACTTCCAAAGTGGAAAAATGTGTGTCCCCCCCCCTCTAACTTCTAAAATAATAGAGTGATAAAACTAAAAAAAAATATATGATGTATATTACTATGAAAACTACCAACAAAAATTGGTTTGAACGAGATCTAGTGAGTAGTTTTTTTTAATACGTCATAAATCGTAAATCGCAATTTACCTTTCATTCAATCAATGTACTAGTATAAAAACATCGATGAAAGTTACAACGAACTACAAGAACTTTTATATGATGTTACTTGCTGATACGGAACCCTTCATGGGCGAGTCCGACTCGCACTTGGCCGCTTTTAAAAGAAGGGACCTGTGTAGCCACAATATATTCACGTAGATAGATAAGCCACATATTATAAGATACAGACAAAGATTAAATAAAGTAATTATAGGCACGCACCGTTTTAGTATAATATATAAGCGCTATTGTTAATTAAATTAAAGATACTACAATATACTACCAGGACTATCACACCACCTGGAGTCTCATTATACACCTTGCCACAACCGTGGCAAAAACCACATACCCGTATATGTTTCGCATCATATCAGAACCGCCAGATAACTCAGATTACCGGATAATCTAGCTGAGATGGCAGTGGGCTGACCACTTTAGCAACAGAACTGATAACCGTTGGGGTAGTTCTGGAGTGGATGACAAGCCAGGTGGAGTAAAGTATATTGTGATGACGTAATGTATCTGGCAGAGCTCGATGAGAGAAACCCAAATTCGATCGAAGTGGCGTGTAATGGGAGAGACCATATCCAGCTGTCCACGGCAATAGGCTGCATGAATACATGTTTTTATATAGTCGTACTATTTAAAATCACCTGTCACAATTGAATATTTATTTTGGAGAATAAATATTCAATTGTGACAGGATATTTATGTATTACATTTGTATTGTACTACATACTGGCCATATTGTATTCCCGCAACAATTTATGTGTGTACATATTTCCTTACCTCTGAATAGGATATTGGAAATTTATATTATTGAGATATGCTACCAGTAAATAATGGCATAGAATTCGGTCCGATTGTGATCTTTACGAAATACACTGTTTTCATTGTATAAATTAATATAGAATAGAGTGCTTTTGCTCGCACTCATGGTGAGATGCTAATGTCAGCGTCCTGCTTAGTGACAGTCTTCCTTTCTATGCCGAGCAGTTAAAACCTGGAACTCTCTACCAGCGCATGCGTTTCCTTCCTTCTATGACCCCGGGTCCTTTAAGCGCGGCGTGAAAAAGTAACTAGGCCGCCATAGTGTGGGTCACCGTGCTGCACTGTCCGTTGTGGCAGTGAGGATGGTGGCTTCCACTTTTGGATTCTGTTCATGCTTTCCATCAGGCAGGGCAGAGTCTTTTGGGCAGCTAATATAAAAAAAAACAAAAAACTAATAAAACCTTAAAAAAATTTACTATAACTGGAAAACTGTTTCAATTAAAATCAAATCATATATTAGTAGTTCACTGTTTAAGTTTCAACTTTATTTTTTAAATATCTAAATTATTTTAACATATTGAATTAAGAAACATTCTTTAATTTTTATCAACAGCCTGGTTATTACGGACTTTGCCTAGTATGGGATCAGATGGTCGTGATATGTGCATAGATATAATTATCATTACCTTACTAGAATTCCTCCTGGCCATGTAGTTCGTAAATTAAAAATAGTTTTCAAAAACCCTTTAAAATAATGTTACGTCATTAGTTTTAGTAGTGGATTATTTTCAGTATTCGTATTGTCAATGGCGTTTTTCGATTATCAATAGCACAGAAAAAACTTATTAATAGACGATTCAGACAGCGCATTATGTAGAACGGAGAAACGACTTAGCAGGTTGTAACCAATCCATAGACTTAGGAAAAATGTACATTGTGTTATTATTCCAGATTTTGTCAATGTAAATAAATAAAAATAAATAAATATTTGGACAACTGACACACAACATCATCTAGTCCCAAGCTAAGCAGAGCTTGTGTTATGGGTACTAGACAACTGATATAAATACATAAACATACTTTTTTTTTGTAAATACATACATATTATACATAGAAAACACCCAGACTCCGAAACAAATATTTGTAAATCACACTAATAATATTTGGTTCGACTCGTTTCCAATATTCAACCCGCTCATAGCCAAGTCACTTCCGGTGATTTGAAACAATCACCAAGGGTAAGCAACGACAGCGCGGTCAGTACCTAGATGGGTGACCACTTAGATTCAGAGGTCGCGTTAAGTTGTCGATCCCGGTTGTTATCATAAGAAGCTTAGTTGGAGACCTTGGGGCGACTTAAAAAATTCAATATCAAGAAAAAGAGGAGATCCGAGAGGAGCAGTGGGACGTTAAGGGTTATTTCTTTTGAGTATTGAGATCTGTTTAAAATTTAAAAGACTATGTTTTACTTGTATACGAAAAATGTTCGTCTAAAATACAAGCAACTTTGTAACCAACTACCAACAAAATAAACAAAATCGTGATGAAATGTTTTGCGAGAGCAAGTTTTTAGCATCGGCAGTTTGAAACATCATCCTACCATAAATTATAGTTCACACAGCAATATACTAACGATATCGGATAAGGCTATTAATTCTTTACAATCAATCATTACAATTTAATGGCTAGGATGTAACACAGTCTTACAATAATCCAATATCTTATGAGAACACAGATAAAGTCACATCAAAGTTCGCTATAAACTACACACGATGTTTACGACAAACTATAAACTGATCTCCTAGTTTTAAGTTCAGCATCTCGGCTCACAAATTGCGTTTTATTAGGCAACGAACCGTTTACGACAGTTGATATATGGGGAGTGAATAAATGTACAAAGTTGAAGGAAACGATCGTTGATCATTTTGTTTGGGTATTACTTTGTTGCCCATCCGCACCCGGATGTATCAAGTGAAGAATGCTAGGATGTCTTCATGAATGTATTGTATGAAAATATGTACTTGTTCGTCAAATATATACCTAGTACATTATAATATATAATAAATCATTTGGACTTCAACACACAACGCCATCTAGTCGCAAGCTAAGCAGAGCTTCTATTATGGGTACTAGACAACTGATATCCTTACTAATATTATAAACTCGAAAGTTTGTGAGTGTGTTTGTATATATGTATACATATATGTTTGTTGCTCTTTCACGCAAAAACTACTGAACTAATTTGGATGAAACTTTAGAGTAATATAGCTTATATATCAGAATAACACAGGACACTTTTTACTGCAATAATCGATACAGGCGGAGCCGCGGGCGAAAGCTAGTAATAACATAAACATACTTTTTTTTTGTAAATACATAGATATTATACAAAATATATAAAACATCCAAACTACGAAACAAATTTAATTATTTATTTATTAAAGCTTCCTGCAAAACATATTGCACAAGGCGGACTTAATGCCATAGGCGTTATCTTCCAGACAAACCTTTGGGTGTTACGAAGCTGTTTGTGGCAGGTGTATATGGGGACAAGTAAGGCGAGGGACTAAGTTATTAATTTCAAAAATATAATATACGTATATTACATATAAATATAATAGACAAACACATTTACACACACATTACTCACACACATACTTACATACATACATACATATATACATAGATATATTCTCCAGGAATATAATACTTGGATAATTATGATAAATAGTGTTATTCTGAAGACTCCATCAACAAGTCTCTATAATGTTTTCGCACTTTAAATTTAAAACTGGATCGGCTAGTGGACATCCTGATTTCCAATGGGAGTGCGTTCCAAAGAGTAACTGCTTGAACAGGGAAAGAACAATGGACTTTACTTGAAATGTGTACAGGGCAAAGAAGTAGAAGATTATTAGAAGAGCGAAGATTTCTGTCATGGTTAGAGCAGAGATATTGGAGGTGGGATTTTAAGTAGGTGGGTGAGTTCGGTGAATGAAGAAGGGAGTACAACGTAGTTAGCACTCTCAAACTGCGTCGCTGCCTAATAGGTAACCATGACAGTTGTATACGATAAGAAGAAATATGATCATACTTTCGGAGATTGAATATAAATCGAATGCAATTGTTGAGAAGCCGGTCTAATTTATTGAGCAGATCTGCATTCAAGTCGAAATAACATACATCACCATAGTCGACAATAGGAAAAATTAATGTATTAACCAGCATCGTCTTTATTTTAATTGGGAGGAAATGTTTAAGGCGATAAAATCCTCGTAAAATATTTGTGACCTTCTGACTGACGCTGGCTACCTGGGTCTGCCAGTTCATAGTCGTATCAATGTGCAGACCGAGATCCTTGACCGAAGCACTGATCGGCAAAACAGCACCATTAAATATTATCTCAGGAATAGCGTCAGGGTCAATTCTACAAATCATTCTAGGACTACCTATGATGATCGTCTGACATTTTATTGGGTTCACCGTCAAACCAAACCTGTTGGACTTAATCTGTATGTTTTCTAAGTCTCGGTTAATGCTATTTATCGCGTCATCCAAGTACCCCTCCCCAGCGTGTGCATAGATCTGCAGATCATCAGCATACAGGTGATACGAACACTGAAGTTCACGGGTAATGAGATCGAAATATTTGCAGATTGCAAATTTGGCCCGACCCGGGAATCAAACCCGAGTCATATTTCATGTGACTTTTAGTTAGGCTTTTACTAAAATCATGTCACCATAGAATAATCACGCTATTGTTATCTTACCTCTGAAACAATATAATGTAAAATACACTAAAACACACGCTTGAAGCAATCGAAGAAACAAGAAAAAACAAGAAGATTGCTCCAATTTAAAGATAATAATAATGATAACGATACTCTTGATTTATTAAAATCATTAAAATATTAAAGAAACTCGAACGTGATTTGAGACTCATCTTTAAAATCAGTATGTACACCAAACCATTAAAAAAAGTTATTCAAATGTGGAAGTCAAATATTGGTTGCTCAAACATTTCATCAAATATTATCATCATGCGGGCCAAACGGCCAACACATCTTTGCGACCGCCGCGCTAAATTATATACTAAGGCACCATAGTACCCCATTACGTAGGAAATGCGCACTAATGCATCTCATTCTCTATTTGTCAAATTATAGACCGCTGCGTGGTAGTAATCTTACGAAATAAGATAATAATTTCGGTGAGAGTGTGTCGTGAGTGGACATCATCTTATTAAGTGACGGACATCTGATATTTGCAATAGGTGAAAGTTGCCATCTTGAGTTACATTTGAAATAATATAATAATGGTAAATCTGGTGACACATTATACGACTAAAATTATTATTAAACTTAAGTTTTGTTTAATTTTGTTCACAGTGTTACTTTATAATTTCTTAACTTTTGTTGAAACACTAAGAAATTAATTTCATTTTAGTCTTTAAATAGTGCTCACAACTTGATTTGAACTTTAAACCTAATGTAGTTCATTCAATTAATGAGAAAATCAGATGAAACACCACCTTAAGTGACCTTACAATAAGAGGATCTGTAGTCTCAAAATAAAATACAAGTAGAATACTTAGAAAACAATATATTGAAAACACTTAACGATACTGATGAAAATTTATTTTACCTACTTGACATCTTATTATTCATTGATTTTGTTTGTATTTTTTTGTAGAATACTCAATATTCCGTCTCAAATCTCAGATTCTTTCATAACATATCAACATAACTTACGTTAGATATTCTAGTTGAGTCCTGCGGTGTTTTCCGCGGTTTCTGTTGTACATCGAGAGTAACGCGGAGGAGCAAAGCTAGTTAAAAAAAAATAGCGTAAGTTACTGCTACCTACTGTTATAAGAACAAACAGGCAGACAGACAAAAATTAATAAAAATGCTTTTGTGACCTAAGTACTACATACATTATCAAATGCATTTATTAAAAACTGATAATCTGATATTACATTCAGACACTGCAATTTTATTTATCTTATATGTTATATAAATTTCTTCTTTTAGTATTGAAAATACTTATGGAAGTAGTTCTTGTTCTTAGTGCTCCATTATGCAGCTGATATGCACTGGCATCTTTTAGCTGTGAATTCTGACGTGTAAAAATATCTGTGAAAGATTTATTTGCAAAAGAAAAATCATTTATCATTTGAACGAGAATGTTTACCACATATAATATTTTCAACATTTTCCTCTCTGCACACAATAAAGAATGGAGACACAATCCGAATAATTGTTTTCGACTACTACAGAATTACTGTGCACGTGTATTCTCATACACAATCTTTATAAAAAGTGACCTATATTTTATGAATGGGACTGTACGTACGTAAAAGAGAAATGATTTAAATAAAAATGTGATACTTCTACTTAATACCATAATGTCTCATTATGTTCTAATCGTAATCATTATGGGTTAGAAAGCATTCAAAAGTACAGTCCATCACAGTAAGCACAATACTGTACCGATTATTTTACATAAAAGCCTTAAACGTCGTGATACAAAAGTACACAATATCATTAATAACAAAGGTTTTATATATGGAAAAACAAACATAAATAAACCTCAACGTTATTTTGGTGGAATAAAAGATCAAAGAATACTTTTTGAATGTTATTTAAGCAAGAATATTATGTATTTACGGAAAATTCTTTATCCTGTTCTTACCTTATTCGGTTGTTTGTATAAAGGTAAGTTACAAAATCATGCTTATTGTGCGTATATTCGCAGATATTATACACGTTCACTTATTTTTATTTTCTTTGGATACGACGTTTTATTTTTATCTTTATTTATTTTATGACATGTTACTTATTCCCTGCCATTAATAGCCTCTAGTGTCCTATTTCTGAATCTGGCCGTTTTGGAAAGAAGGCCAGCGTAGTGGCATTAGTCACCAGAGAATTAATTGAACCCAAAAAATAATCTGCTTACATACTGTTCTATTCTTTAATATATTTCTATATTCTCTTGTTTCACTCTCTAATATATTGTTATGTTCCCGTGACTGAGTGACATTAACCAATAAAACTAGAGAATTGAGAAATGGAATAGAAAACACAAAAAAGCGACTTGGCTAGCGGGGCTGGTATCAATAAACTGAGGAGAAACCGCATCTGATATACGTCAAAAAGTTGCTCCTCTATTGTCAAAGCGAAAGTAAATTGATTTGATTATATTTGAATTCCTGACCCTCCTTCATTTGTACACCAAATACACATTAAAAATAACTCGATCATGACTTTTGATTCTTAACTTATTTCACGAAATTACTTGAAATTGTATTTAAACTTATCTACAATGAACCATTGTAGTTGACAGTTCTATTAGTAATCAAATTTACTTTAATTGCTTTTAAAAAAGCGTGGTCCGCCAGTGTACCTACACCCATTAGCATACAAACAGTACTACCGAAGATATACCGAGATAAATTGTCAAGATAACGTGCGGTGAAAGAACTACAGGCTGGCGTAATTACTAGTCGGCCGCTTCTAGGTGTAAAAGACCGCGTAAATCGCTTCGCGCGGATAAAATTCCCCGTCATCATCGTTGAACTATTATTACTGGAGATGACATCGAAAACTGGCATTTTATTCAAGGCTACAAAGTATGCATATTACTCACTAGTATCTAAAATAGCCATCGTACAGTTTATAAAGGTTTAGTCGCTATCTATAAACGAGTATTTATATTTAACGCAAATAAACTACACTACTCCCCATAAAAGTATACAAGTAGATAGGTGTTTAATATAGCCTATTTCACATAACAATATATCTCTTTATGAACTTTCGTTTAGTGCAATTAAGGTGTTTATGTTGAATGCAGTTAAACGTTAGAATTAAATTGAATTTTAGAATTTAATGTTTTTATTTTTAAGAATCGCAAAGAAATGATACAAAAACAATCTGTATAGTGGTTTTTTGCTGATTTTATAGAAATTATACCTGTGACAGATAGTTTCAGGTCTGGACATACACCCTAATCTATGACGTAATTTTCATTTATTGAACGCATTAATCGATCAGAGTGGGATACAATGGGAGAGGTCTATGTCCAGCAGTGGACTGCGATTGGCTAATGATGATGATGAACGTATTGAAAATCAATCAGACACTATAGTAACAATAAAATAAAAATCTGGATGTTTAAGAGAGTGTAAGGAACAGCTTAAACTGGTCCACACAAAAGACTCAATCTGGACAATGCCAGAAAACCTAATCATTTAACGACTCATTTCGCCCCGTAATTAAACGACTAGGTATATTAAAACTGATTCCTATCACACCTTCTAAACAAACACTTCATATTTAGAACCTACAAACCATTTTAACCAAGCTATAAACTTAAATCAAGTTCACAAGATATTTACTATACCTACGTTTAAATATACGTAGGTACGTACGTACGTTCTGTACATAATGGCTGATGATCTATACATAAAAATAAATAAAACCGAATTGTCTCTGTGTAATTTCCAATTATCTTTAAATTAACTGCATATATAAGTTTATGTAACACTTACGATAAAAACATAATTTTTGTATGCATTTCTGTAGGTCTGTTCCGGCTAATATCTGGATAGGTAAGACCTATTTTGACGGGTCTTTCGGAGGAGTAAATTGGGCAACTATTTTAGTAATGGCTTCACACCGCGGATTTAGCCGCGTTGTGTACGTTGTTATTGTAAAGGTACAACAATAACCACAGGTAGCACTGCGGGGCTCAACTAGCACTAATGAGAGGTAATTTTTTTCAATGCCATGAGAAGTCTAACATATTAAGTGCTTCGACAATACTATACATACTTAATATGAACAAAGTTTGTTTCTATTTTTTAAAAGATAACTCCTGCTGAAGGAATATACGTTAATTGTCGCGGGGGGCTTTACAAATATATACGAAACGGACACAAAGAACAGACTCAGAACAACAATTTATGGATCATACAAAGTGTTGTGCTATGTAGGATTTGAACTCACAAGCACTTAAACCACTAGGCCAACTGTGCCATTCCGAGATAGGATTCCTGTAAAGTTAAACTGTGAAATGTCTATTCTAGTACGTTGGTAATAAGTTCATTGCTGGTAGTTCGCATTGTAGAGAGCTGTAATAATTTCATGCGGCTTAGCAGTGTGGTTAAACGTTATTATTGCACAGAATTAATTATATTATCTCTATAATTTACTAAAATGAAAATGTACGAATTTTAGTTTCACTTGTAACTTTCAAAAAGTGCACGATACTTTAAAGCTAAGTATAGGCCCAATCGTAACACACATATTATGCTATCCATAATCATTTAACTGCCTCAGTGGCACAACGGTAGTGGATGTGATATCTATGCTTGAGGTCTCGGGTTCAAATCGGCTCCCTACGATATGGTTGAACTGGACGATGGCTGGTGCACGGGTCATGCTCGTGATACGGGCGCCGCCAAAGAAATGATACAAAAACAATCTGTATAGTGGTTTTTTGCTGATTTTATAGAAATTATACCTGTGACAGATAGTTTCAGGTCTGGACATACACCCTAATCTATGACGTAATTTTCATTTATTGAACGCATTAATCGATCAGAGTGGGATACAATGGGAGAGGTCTATGTCCAGCAGTGGACTGCGATTGGCTAATGATGATGATGAACGTATTGAAAATCAATCAGACACTATAGTAACAATAAAATAAAAATCTGGATGTTTAAGAGAGTGTAAGGAACAGCTTAAACTGGTCCACACAAAAGACTCAATCTGGACAATGCCAGAAAACCTAATCATTTAACGACTCATTTCGCCCCGTAATTAAACGACTAGGTATATTAAAACTGATTCCTATCACACCTTCTAAACAAACACTTCATATTTAGAACCTACAAACCATTTTAACCAAGCTATAAACTTAAATCAAGTTCACAAGATATTTACTATACCTACGTTTAAATATACGTAGGTACGTACGTACGTTCTGTACATAATGGCTGATGATCTATACATAAAAATAAATAAAACCGAATTGTCTCTGTGTAATTTCCAATTATCTTTAAATTAACTGCATATATAAGTTTATGTAACACTTACGATAAAAACATAATTTTTGTATGCATTTCTGTAGGTCTGTTCCGGCTAATATCTGGATAGGTAAGACCTATTTTGACGGGTCTTTCGGAGGAGTAAATTGGGCAACTATTTTAGTAATGGCTTCACACCGCGGATTTAGCCGCGTTGTGTACGTTGTTATTGTAAAGGTACAACAATAACCACAGGTAGCACTGCGGGGCTCAACTAGCACTAATGAGAGGTAATTTTTTTCAATGCCATGAGAAGTCTAACATATTAAGTGCTTCGACAATACTATACATACTTAATATGAACAAAGTTTGTTTCTATTTTTTAAAAGATAACTCCTGCTGAAGGAATATACGTTAATTGTCGCGGGGGGCTTTACAAATATATACGAAACGGACACAAAGAACAGACTCAGAACAACAATTTATGGATCATACAAAGTGTTGTGCTATGTAGGATTTGAACTCACAAGCACTTAAACCACTAGGCCAACTGTGCCATTCCGAGATAGGATTCCTGTAAAGTTAAACTGTGAAATGTCTATTCTAGTACGTTGGTAATAAGTTCATTGCTGGTAGTTCGCATTGTAGAGAGCTGTAATAATTTCATGCGGCTTAGCAGTGTGGTTAAACGTTATTATTGCACAGAATTAATTATATTATCTCTATAATTTACTAAAATGAAAATGTACGAATTTTAGTTTCACTTGTAACTTTCAAAAAGTGCACGATACTTTAAAGCTAAGTATAGGCCCAATCGTAACACACATATTATGCTATCCATAATCATTTAACTGCCTCAGTGGCACAACGGTAGTGGATGTGATATCTATGCTTGAGGTCTCGGGTTCAAATCGGCTCCCTACGATATGGTTGAACTGGACGATGGCTGGTGCACGGGTCATGCTCGTGATACGGGCGCCGCCAGTCGGGGCTGGTCATCTCACAACTTCTATTTATTGTTTAATTGTTTTTGGACACTACATGTGTAAATATCAGCATCGTTACATTGTCCTCACATTTAATAAAATGCCTTAAACAATGTAACCAAAAATTGTAAAAACAATGTTGGAAAAGAGTGTCCATGGAGTTTCTTGTCTGTTCTTCTCCATAGGATCTACGAATTGGAACAGACGATTAGCTTCACGACTGACTACTGACTGACTACTTGACGTTTCAAAAGTGCCGTTGTATGGTTTATTTGAAATAAAATGGTTTTGATTTGATTTGATTTGATTTGGAATGGACCAAATGTTAGTATGATCCACGAATATTTGTTTCGAAGTTTTTTATGTTTTCTATGTACATGTATGTATTCGATCAGTCAACTTAGCTTTTGTAGTACAAGCTCTGTTTAGTTTTGAACCAATTGGCGTTGTCTGTTACCGAAATAGTTATTTAATTTAATTATAAACTGAAAGATAAACTGCTCTCTTTCCACTCTTAAGTTAAGCATACACAATATATTTACTACATTATACCATTGTATTTCACACTCATACCTTTGAGAGCTAGTTAAATCGTAACATCTATCTTTGGCAAGCGTTATTGGGAAAGAGTACCCTCAAATATACTAACACCTCGTTCACAAATTCAGTTCGCCCTCAGGGTGCGGAGATCTGATGCCAGTCGCTCCATGGATATTCAGGTAAAATCACTTGAACGGATAACTGACCTCAAATAATCTATGGAATGTTAAAAGCTAGGAAGAGATATATAATACACTTTTGCTAGAATTTATATGCATACATGAAAGCCAGTTTCAGAAGCCTGTCGAAACAAATTCTTCGGAGAATGATCCAGAAATATCTCACTAAGCATAATGAAAATGGTGGCCTCTTCTTCTAGATTCTAATCATGTTTTCCATCAGGCAGAGTAGAGTCACTTTGGTAGACTTAAAAAAAACTTAAAATAGATTGAGACTTGTCCACAAAATAAATTATACACAACACAATTGATAACATAATAAATTATTGAACTAAAATTATGTTCGAGATTAACAAGATTGACATTGCATCATCAACACAGAGATTAGTCAGTATAAACATAATGATTTCTAGTTGTAAGCCGTTACTAACACATGTATTTTCAAACAAATTTACCACTAGAATTTAAACGAAACAGCTGCATCAGCTTCAACGACCATAATATGTTGACTTTACGAACTTTACAGACGTACAACAAACATTAGAAAGAGCAATCAAAATAAAATTATATTTATTTCAAGTGATAGTCGTGGATTTTGTTCCGGTCTTAATGGCCGCCCGGCAGGTGGTAGCGCGTTAGTTCCCCACGAAAATGATATAATGCAAGTGTGATCTGTGTATATCGCGTGGTTCCGTAGCATATTATTGACGTTTCCTTTTGTCTTCTAAATCATTCGAAAAAGATCATTTATTACATCATTACCATAATCTTAATTAGATAAATGAGGTTGAATAAAAATTATTATGTTCAAACTGAATGATATTATTGTACCTTACACTAACGAAGTACTTACTCATTTCTTTTTTGTTTAACTACAAAAGAGGCAAAAATATTCATTAATTATTCATAACAATTATAAATATATATTCTGAACAAGAAAGATCCTTTTCATTTTACCTTTTCTGAGGTCAAATTTGGCTCACTGAGTAAATATGAAACCCGCAATATCAAATGAACGGTAAAAAGGGCCAAAGTAATATAAATAGAACCAGCAATGAGACGGTTTGGCCTTGTTCATCAATAAATAGGATAAGTAGGAGATTACCCGAAGGGTACAAGACAAGACTTTTGAGTTTATGTTGAAAGTATATGAATGTTGTTAATACATAATTTTAGATTGCAAAGGTAGGTATTACAATTAATGGTTATGGACTTTCGTATGATTTAATTCCAGATTCAATAAAAAAGAAATATTTCGTTAGTAGCGAAAGTTCTTACCAATGTGTAACCACTTCAATCACAAGTATATACACTTTTACTAATATCTATAAACAAAAAATATTCACTCCTGTCAAACTATTCTAATCTCCAAACAATAAATGATACAATTATTATTTGTTTAAGTCAGAATTTCACTACATTGTATCTTTAATTAAGGCTGGATTTAAACTACTTTATAACTAAAACCCTGGCAATTCAGTCACATATAAATATATCACTATTATCAAGACCTAGTAATTTACGTATCATATACATTTCAAAAGTAAATCCCAGCTTACAATTAGATATTCACAAACGTGACGGTATGTATTAGACCAATTTATTTATAAACAGAATCATGGAACCCTAATAAAGTAGTCGATTCATTCAACGTCGACGCCAAGTGTTGACCGATTTGACATCAACTTCAGCGACACCTGTGATATTTGTTTTAAGCTGTTACAGCTGACGAAATAATATATGCACCAATCTTTGCACGGATATTAGCATTTTAGTAACAGAAAAAATGTTTGCAGTAACTGCCTGTCGTGAAGACGCTGGTCTTTTGAAAGAGTAACAAGAAATATGTGTTGCAAGGTTCGTATTAAGTCATATACATATAATATGAATGTTGTAATCTTAATTATTAGAAAAGTATTATGTTGGAACTGTAAGTAGTGGTGATTAATATTATTACAATTGGTTTTTTTTTTTTTTTTTTTTTTTCTTTTTAAAAGACAACTCCCGCATTAGGAATATTAATTCCTGTGTCGCGGGGGGCTTTACAAACATACATGAAACGGACACAAATAACACCCAGACTCAGAACAACAAATTGTGAATCACACAAAGTGTTATCCTACGTGGGATTTGAACCCACGACACTTGGCGCAGTAGGAAGCGGTGTGGCGACCGCTTAAGCCACTAGGCCAACCGTGCAGTCAAATGGTGATTATAGTATGGTATGGAGTCAACGTAAAGTTACATAATTTGCATGTTAACGATTATGTTTGTCATAAAATTTTAGGGATATTCTAACTAGAATATTTAGTATTGTAATAATTTTAAAGTTAGAATTTTTATTTTAATTGTTCACTCTGCCTCTTTTTGTGTTTTAGATTTTCTTAATATAACGCTGACAATAATAGTGCTTATAGCGTATAACAGCACCTGGCTAATAAACTTTAGTTTTTTTGTTTACTTTTAAATTTCAATAAAGCACTCATAGCTTAAGTGGCCTTAGATGATTGGAAACAAAGATCAAGGGTAAGCAACGACGGCGCGGTCAGTACCTAGATGGGTGACCGTTTGTGGCATGATATGTTATGAGCGTTTCCATGATTTGGAGGTCAAGTTAAGCAGTCGGTCTCAGTTGTTTCCATAAGATAGCAGTCGTGAAGCTTAGTTGGCGGTCTTCGGGCGTAAATTTAAACGGCAAGATTACGTAGCCACAACGTCTTGCTAGTCCCCAACCCGCACTCGGCCAGCTTGAGGACGTATGGCCTTAACCCTCAACTGAGAGGAGAACTTCAGCAGTGGGGCATTATGGATTATTGATTTAAATTTCAATAATTATAAATATGCAGCTGTTACTAATTAAATCTATTATAAATCATATACCCAACAAAATTTAAGCACTTGTTTGTGAAATACCCAAATATAGTTCATACAAATCACCGAAGTTTCATAATCAACATAAAAATATTCCAATTTACCTGGACCTTCACTTTCTTGATAATTTGAAGTAATCTAATGGTATCTGTTAATGTATAACGGTTCGTTTTACACTGGTGTCGTTATGACAACCATAACATTCAATCAGTCAAGTTCATTACGAACAAACGGCTGGCACTAATACCTTGAACGTCATAGGTAGTTACTTGTTTATACAACATTTATAATTAACTTCAAAAATTATGAGCCCATTTACCATATTTAAATTTTTACATTTTAAATTAAAGAAATTTAGTAACGATAGTAATTGTGAATTAGTAAATAATATCACCATAAAGTTTTAACGTAAACAGTTACATTTAAGTAATGAAAAAAAAAATATTTTACAATTATTTTAGACTTTAATCTAATCTATCATTCGGTGTGACCATTTTATTAAAAAAATCGTAACTAAGTACCTAGGTACTTAGTTACTAACAAGAACTGTTACTAATCTGATAATCTCTAATCAAATTGACTTATCAATCATTGACGATAATATGTGCGAAAAACGGTTATTTATCACCGTTATTACTATATGTTATTTATATCATTTGAACCAATTTGTGCGTAAATATTAAAACCTACTTCAACATAATAAGTGATCCACTAAACAAGAAAGTAATATCGAATTACTTAAAAAAAACTCGAAAGATTACAACTTTTCGTAATAGGGTTTGCACCCCAACAAAACGTCATCCAAACTCATTATGAAAATTGCCGTAACTTTTCCTAAACATAACAAATTAAGTTAAAATACTTTTGAAATATTCAACTAGTACCTACCAGAATGAATAGAAAATGAATGAATTGGGCATCATTAGAATCCCGTTACTATTTGGCGGTGCAAAAATATGTCAATTCGTGCTACCAATTGCGAGAGTCACGCCCTAAATTGAACTCCCCTTTGGCTCAAAGCTCGAAAATAATGACACATTCACTGGCAGCTTTCAAAATTTATGTTTTCTTTTTTTCTTCTTTAATGGTTATTACTAGTTTTATTTTTATCGACTTTATAACTACGTGTAAAATAAATGACAACCTTTTTTTGGATTTTTTTTTTACTTTAGAAGAAACAATGTAAGTGTACATAACTACTTCTTTGTTCATAAAAATAGAAAATATTGACATACCTTTATTCATCATCATCATCCTATCTCAGTCCACTGTTGGACATAGGCCTCTCCCATTGCACACCACTTTGATCGATTTTGGGTTTCTCGCATCCAGCCCCATACATATACATAGGTATATACCTCCATAGAGATACCTTTATTACTTGCATAGTATTCATGATTAAAACGGAGGATGAACGGAGGTACTTAAATACATTTAGAAGTTCATTTAGTTTTTGCACCTTAAACAATTTACTCCATACAAAGAAGCAACCCTTTTCCATTTTATATAATTATGCATTATAAATTGGATTTAAACGATTTCGTTGAAAGATGATTTATTTGTCCGCTAATTTAAAAGTAAACTCATAAATATTTGCATTTTTGATTTGCCTAATATTGTGATTGAATGGCGTGTCTAATAAATAATGATAAATAACTCATATTATTTGTATAGATAATATTAAAAGCCATGACGAAATAATTTAAGATCTATCTGAAATAACAAGTTCAAATTGAAATCCGCTGGTATTATCCGATTTGAGTTATCCAATGGAACGTTAATTATAAAATATTCTTTGATAATACATATATTTGTATTAGCATGTTGACAAGTTAAGAAGACTGAGTATTACAACCTCTATTCTTCCCATAGGTATCGTAAGAATCGACAAAGAGATCAAATAACACGGGACTGCACGAAGAAGAAAAACTTGAAACGGACTTAAAACCCACCCTTTCTAACCTGAATACTTAAACCGTCTCCTTACTTCGAATTTTAAAAAAGGAAAATATCACCAAGGGTTACCTTACTCTCTCTAAGTCACCATCATCATCAGCCTATCTCAGTCCACTGCTGGACATAGGCCTCTCGCATTGCACACCACTCTAATCGGTTTTGGGTTTCTCGCATCCAGTTTCTTAAATTTAGGGAACATTGATGAAAACGGCCTTTTTCCAAGGAGAGATCTATGTCCAGCAGTGAATTACGAGTAACAGTGGATGTTGATGATGATGCTGATGTAGTAGAGCCACGCTGATTTCAGAACGAATGGACCCACTCGACCAGGGCAGTACTATCCTCACATAGAAGACCACCCTAAAAATGACAACATTCCCCGGCTTTTAAAGGTCAGGAAAATAATGGAGAAACTGACCAGATGGCCATGGTATGGGTCAGCATGCTACATTGCTTGTCCTCACAATGAGGATGGTGACCCCGACTCCTTGATTTTACTTATGCCTTCCATAAGGCAGAGTAAAGTCACTTTGGTAGGCTTAAATATAATTAAAAAACTATCTCGTAAAATAAAATGCAGGCGAGTTAAATATATGTACCTCACAGAAATGTCTGAGATTAGAAACGATGTAGTCAATAATATTATTGATAGCTTGAAAACTTCATAGATTTATTTGCCTCAACTCAGATGTTGCAAAATTATCTCTCATCGCTTGTGTATTAATAATAATGACACGGTATTGAAATATGAACGTGTAGCTGTAGATCTAATGGGGTCTGTCTTTAGAGCTACGTATCGTACACATATATTATACAAAGGGTATCGCGAATACAGATAACAGATTTCTACATCCATTTATCATTGGTAACATATTAAGAAAACAAAATGATCTGTCCATTTGTTTTGATTTCGATTTAGACAAGGTTTTCAATACATTAACTTTAATATACATATTTTGGTTTTGTTAGTACAACAATATCTATTCTAATCAAGTAATTGCTAAAACTGAATCCGATTTACAGTACCCCAAATTGAAAAAATAATATAGCCCTTTCGGATTTTACTACTGATTGACAATCACCCTTGCTTATGGAGCCAACTTATATTTCCCATGAGCCTCTGGCTGTTTCATGGTAAGCCCCTTATAAACAGTAAACACATGCTCGTAATGTCTGCCTAATTCTGTCCTTTTTTACTATCAAAGATTTGAGTAGGACAGGTATAAAACCAGGTAGTTTATAGAAATACGTAGAATGCGGGGGCTGACCGTACAAACATATTCCCTTATGTCCCCGTATAAAGAGAAGTCAACCCTACATTTCTAGGCTCCCCTAATAAGCAGCCGCGTCTCACCTTAGGGTAGAGGGTTGACGCTCAAAACAAAGATTAAGTCAAAGAAGATATGATTTTAATAATTATAGTGAAATTGACAAATTCTTTTTAGTAATGATAGTTGATGTAATACACACATGTATTCACCATAGTTATGAAAATACATTATTTTCAGTTGAGTTACTAAGATTTAGAAATGATTGGCTTACGAGTATTTTAAGTCATAATTCGATGTTAACAATTGTTATTGTGGTAATTAAGTATAAATTAGATAACAACATTTTCTCACATTCTTAATTAAGTTTTATGGATCACAAAGAACTACAAAAGTAATCAGTATTAAAGACTTGTATAGAATCAACCATCTATCTGTTAGTTTATCGTGGGTTTCCACTCACTGCTGGTTGTAAATACTACAGCATACTATTAGAAATTGGTAAAATTATTTTTTTTACAAAATATAATAGCGAATAATGTTTAATACAAGTATTCGTTCCTGAGGCTATTATATCTCGCAGTTTATTATGAAAGCTCCAACAAAAAAATTAATTTGACACCTCTTTCTCTCATCATTCCATCGACACTCATTTCGTTAACTAATTAAAATTAATAAGTCACATCTGAAGTAGGGAAATGAGTTTAAAATTTAAAAAGGGAAATGAGTATACTCGTAATATCATCATCATCATCATCAACAACAGCCTTTAAAAGTCCACTGCTGGACATAGGCATATCCTTTGAAAATAGGTTTTGGCCTACTATACCACGCTGGCCAGATGGGATGGTAAAGGGTTTGTTTCAAGTTTTCCTTCTCTTGGCAGTGATGTTAGCTGCTTATTTTGTTCCTTTATTCGCCTCTTACTCGTAATATCTGTTCGATTTAATCTTTGGCACATGAGAGGTTACGTGATTAATGTGCGAAGGGTATAGAGACGGACGATAAACGGGGCACCGTCTAATCATCAACAAGTTGCAAATTAATATAGCACTACACCCGAGATGTTTATGACTACATTCTTGAGTAAGAATACCGTGTGTAATTTATGATTTTAAGGAGATCAAGTTACTGTTTCCGTATGGCTAATGACTCGTTATGTAAATATAAAGATGGAAACTGAAGATGTTTTTTAAAAGATTGTTAATTTATATCTCTACTTCTCTACTAATATTATAAATGCGAAAGTAACTCTGTCTGTCTGTCTGTCTGTTACGTTTTCACGCCTAAACCGCTGAACCGATTTTGATGAATTTTGGTATAGAGATATATGGGACCTCGGGAAAGGACATAGGCTACTTTCTACCTCGAAAATCGAAATACACGGGCGGGCAAAAGCTAGTTTGTATATAAATTAGAAATATAAGTAACATGTATAATAGTGACAGTTTTAAACTGTCACATTCAACAGTTACTTAAATTATTATTTAATTGGTTTATAAAACACATTAGCTGACCGTAAAACTGTAGATATTATAACTGCAGACTACTTTAGATTTTTTTTTATTAAAAACTAACAGTTAAATTGTAGGTACTTTATTTCTGTTTTTACTATTCTTTTTATCTATTCATTAGAGTGTTGATGTTATCTAAAAGAATCTGATCCATTTCATATAACTTTTTGTTCCTCGCTCGTTAGAATATATAACGCTATCTCTAGCATCAGTGTGACTCAGTCCGTCAGCTTATTCTTGAATACAATGTAACAAGTTGAAATATATGAGATAGCATCGACAGTATCTGTACGGATATCCGTATGTGTTTCTCTATGTTCATCAGAATATTTTTTTTAGTCGGTTAAAAGAGTTAACCTACGTGAGTAGTTGAAGCTTGGAAGCGTATCTAAGAAACTTATACTATAATTTGATACTGTGATTTATGTATAAATGGTAAAAATTGCGAAAGTATCAAGTCAAAATTTCATTACACATTTTATGTGTATAAAAATTTAGAAACACTTAAAAACTAATAAAAGCAATCACAACTTACCTATAGAGTTATTTTTTTTTATATTTCAGACATATTACACACAACGCCGTCTAAATTAGCCAGAGCTTGTATTATAGGTACTAGACAACTGATATAAATAGATAAACATACTTTTTTTTTGTAAATACATACATACATATTTTATATAGAAAACACCCAAACTCTGAAACAAATATTTGCGGATCACACAAACATTTGATCCAACCCGGGAACCGAACCCGAGACCTTTTTGATTAACAGTCGCATACGCTTACCACTAGACCAGACCAACGAGGCAGTCTATCATACTACTGGTCTGGTGATAACCCTTTTGCAGTAAAAACAGTAAATGTTGGCAATTAAAATATATCTTGAACAGAATCTTATAAGAAAAAATACTGACGTGCAAAACAGAATGCATCGGCGGAACAGAGCAGTAAAAACGAATGCCCGCGTAAAGTGCCGGTGAAGGCGCGCGAGCGCTGTACGGCTGACGTTAAAATGCTCTCGCGGTTCCCAAGTTAAAGTACCGAGCTTGAAGGAAACCGGAGGATTTCTAAGTAAAGTTAACAATCTCACGTCTATGGTGCTTAGCCAGATACATTTACAATATTTATTTACACTTGTGTTCCAGAGGCTATGGTATTAAATTTCAATTAAAGAACTGTTTAAAACAGGACATCGGACACTATACGTAAACTGGTATGAAATATGTTTTTAAACTCTTTACAACCAGCCATTTACAACAGTTTTTTTATTCAATTTACAGTCGTTTATAATATTAAAAATAAAAATTTACATTTAACTTTCAATTATTTTCAAATAGATTAAAATGAAATTATGTTTGGTTATATCGAAAGATGTATTGAGTCATTTGCATGGAAAAAGTTAAAATCTTTGAAGAGTAGGTATGCCTTCATCACGACATCCTGTGACATAAAACATTCTCTTACATAATCAACACTAATATATGCGAACAGAAAAGTATCTATCCTCAGCTTTGAATAATACAATCAGAAAAGAGACCACACAAACGCTGTGGGTCCATTAGTTTGCTAGGAAGTTAACTGTAGTGAAGGATGGTAATTCAGCCTTTCTTATAAATATTTATAGTCTGAATTTTTCAAACCTATAGTTTTGTAATGTATTGACTGACTTTAACAGAACACAATTCCAATTTTAAAACTTGACAACTTTTCTAACCTATGCTAATATTATAAATTTGAAATTAACTTTGTCTGTGTCTCACACGGCTAAATCACTTCCAATTTTAATGAAACCTCGCATGCAGACACTTTCAGTCTTTAAGAAGGACATAAGCTGCACTTTGTCGTGAATAGAATAGTTTGTCGTGAACGTGTCGTGTATAGACGTGCTATTTGTAATATATAATGTTTTGTTCATTGCACTTTGTGTTTCATAATATCATAAAACTATGACGTCAAAGCTTAAAAAAATCCTAAGCTATTTAGAAGAGTAAAATCAAAATAAAGAAATTCTCAGGTGTGCCACCCTATTTGGAAGCAAGATGTTCATTAATATTTTCTGAAAGAAATAACATATTGAAAGAAATTCATAAAGCAATAAGAGAACAAAAGAAAATCTTTTATAAATAAAACTCTCGATGTTCATCATCCCGATTAAGTTTCGTAATTTATCTCTGTGACAGATTTACTTGAATAAGATAGAACCAAGAAATAATGTTACAGTTTGAATAATCGGGATTACGTAATTTTTATCTTGCCTCCAGGCAGCGTTGAAACAGTATTGGTATAAAAGCATTTTCAATTGAAGCAATTTCTAGAAGTAATTTTCTAGACTCGTCATATCAAGGCAATATTGGATTTTGATATAAATTTATTGAAAACGCCTCACCAATGTCAAAGCGGCTCGCAGTCGATATCAAAAAATTATATCAGAACTTTAGCGACAGAGTACAGCTGAATGCGCAATTCCAATGAGTGACGGCTAATCACAAATTAATTAATCTTTTACAGTCCAATATCTTCTTTAATTTGAGCGTATATTTCAAGTTCAAAGAAGAAATAGATTCCCATAATAGGATTTAGAATGTTGATTTTCAATAACTTTTATTTTATTTTTGATTGTAAAACATTTTAGTTTATTTTTTGTACAGTGAATACAAAAAATAACCAGAACTATAAGAAATTAACCAAAAAACGAATAAATTGCGAATGAAATGATTATAAATACTTTGAATGTTGTAAAGGCTGATGAGAAAAGCAACACAAATGAGTCCAATAAAGGAATACCCGTATCGTTAAACAATTATCGCTTCCATATTTGAGAAATTTTCTAAGCTGATGTTTGTAACAGTTAACACGTGTCACTGTAACAACAAAACATTGTACCGTATCGTAATAGCTATCAGAACGGACACGAGTTCTCTTGAAAATAGTGTGGGGCTACAGCATCACGGCCTAACGATATTTCACGGCGTGTATGTCACGCATGCATATATCATTGTATGTTACAACAGTGGGATCTCGTCGTGGGAAATCAAACGCTTGTAGCCATATTGAGCATAGGTGAGTATGTTTTGTAATTATTATTATGCATTATTTATTGGCCTGTTTCACACATGCAAATAGATCACATGAACATTAATTATAAAGTAATAAGTGACCTGTTTATTAAGACGTTTTACAGTGCTAACATTACTTTTGATCGAGATGATGTTGTTACTTATTGGATAATACAAATTGCTTTTATCGGTTCCACTTATTATTAAGGTATTACTATTCTTACTACACGTATGTTTTATTGGGAACCTGGCAAGGATTGAAGTTTTTTTACAAATAATAAAAACACCTATTTTGTTTCTTCGTGGGGAGACAAAGAGGGACTCCCTGAGCACCTGGTCTATCCACTAAACCACGCGACGGCCTAGCTCAACATTCGGGAGCTCCAGGAACGCACCAGTGTTTTCCAGAGTCCCTCTGCTGTACCATCACATGCCGTTCCATGAGGTACATCCCAGAGTGATAAGAGACGCCCCTGGGGCGGGACGATGTCGTGCCTCTCGCAGTTCTACTCAATTAAAGGTGAAACATCGACTTGCCTTTTCCGATCCCGATCTGCGGACTTTTATTGAAGCATAACATCCTCACAGACACGACTTCCCATCTGTCACCACTTGACAGCATTTCTACGATCAATGCTGGCGGATTTGTCTGATTTTTCCGACTAGGAATCGACTCCCATGCTGGGCAGTCCTCCAGATATATGCTGGGTGGAGTCCCGCTCGGACCCGCAGTAGTAGCATTGTGCCGTAACCTTACTTCCGATTCTATTCAGATACTCGCGGAAATAATTCGGTGAGTATCTGAGTCAACTGGTAGGTGAACAGTCGTTCCTCTCCATCCTAGCTTTGATGTTCGGCAGAACAAATCCGACAGCGCGTTCGCAAGATTCTTGTGAATCTTCAAGTCAAGCCATTAATTGCTAATATAGATACTATATTAATATGCTCTCAGAGCCGAAACGCTTTGCCAATTTCAGTGAATTTGAGCATGGGGATAATTTCTACATGTCCATGGGCATATAGATGCCAAGTACAACTTTATATGAAAATACTATTTTAGTTTTGATCCGTCTCGTCATGGCAAGCTATGAATTAGATAAAGCATCAATCTTAGAACTCAGTCACATCTTCTCTCTCATCTCAGGATGCGAATTTAACCTTTTCACATACGTAGTTTATAAGGTATATTGTCATACACAAACCTGGTAATGTTTTCATTGCGCTTTGGTACAATTCTTTTTTTTTGTCGGCAGCAGAAACAGATATCTGTCAAGGTATTTTTCAGCTAAAAGTTTTCTAGTACTAGTGTTCATTTTTTAAAGGCAACAATAAAGTTTGTACCAAACTAAAATTCAATCGATTCCTAAGATTGATACGTAGCTAAATCATAGTTGGCGTTTACATATCAGGAGACAGTATCTAACCGCATTGTACCGTAACCTATTTGTCAATTACCTGACATTCATATATCTATTAGCAAATCGGTGGGTGCAAGATTAACGACGTGTCGGGAGTGTCAGTACTCAAGGTTGGCATTGGAATTAGTGCATATTTACCAAAATCCACTATTGTTATTTTATTATTGACGTACGAAAACTGAAACTTTATAATATTCTTAATACATAACGAGATATATAGATGGTGTTAGATACGACAGACATTTTCAAATGAAATATATGTTTTTTTAAAAAGTTAAGGTCCGAAGTGATGTCTAAAAATAGTGAATATGAAACCTTTATAGTGGTTGTCAGACTTCGGGTATTATTTCTCTAAAAATGAATAAAAACTGAAACTGTTTATCTAATACTAAACAGTTACAGGTTTTTTTACGCAGGACTAGCTTCTCTTTTCAATTTTAGACCAAAAATTATTTTAGGACCAATCGCCAAGACCCTTTTTTTTTTTTTTTTTTTTTACGTGTGGAAATCCCCGCGGACCGTCACCCCGTCGGGGGTTACGGCGGGGTGGTGTGTCGGACTCGAACCGACTAAAACCACCCGGTGTGACCCTCTCTGCGCCTTTGTATTGGAAGGAGTCCAGGGAGGGGATTTCCTTCTGGACTCCAACCGGCGCCTGCCCGCACTGTTGCGGGCACCATCTCAACTCTAAACTCTCTAATTGGGCAGCGTCCGGTCACACACGGACGCCGCCCCCTCGCGGTTGGCCTCTACTGCGGACGGACGGGAAACCCGTCCCGCCCATCCGCGGCCACTCTCAGGGCGGCATGAGACGCAGGTATGCGCGCCTCCGCCGCCCGGGGCGCCGGCGGCGGATCGGGTCCGAGTGGATATCGTCCTCCCGGGCCTTCTCCGCCACCTCCTTCTGCAAGATTACATCCTCGCAGAAGGTTGCGACCGCGGTGAAACAACTGTCGCTGCCGGCCATCGATCTTATGACGGCCGGCAGCGAGAGATCCCCTCCGATGACTGCAGTGAGGACCCGGCGCTGCGCCGCCCAAGCGGGGCAGACCGCCAGCGTGTGCTGGGCCGTGTCCTCACTGCAGTCGCAGTGGTGGCAGGCGGGACTCGGTTCCCTCCTAGCGACCGAGTGCAGGTACTTTCCGAAGCAACCGTGCCCGGAAAGTACCTGCGTCAGCCGGAAGGAAAGGGTCCCATGCTGCCGCCCTGCCCACTCCGCGATGACCGGCTGAAGAGCCTCCACGGCGGCGAAGCCAGCGCGTGGGGTCTCCAGCCGGAACGACCATCTCTGCATGGTGGCTCGGCGAGCGGCTTCGCGCCACTCGCGCACGTCCTCGGGCGGAGGGCGAAATCCGCTCTCCGCCCGGAAGTCAGCCACTCGCCGATAAACTTCGGCGAGCACTTCCGCCTCCAAATCCCACGGGGGTGTTCCGGCCAAGGCGCACGCCGCCTCGGTAGATACGGTGCGGTATCCGCGTATGGCTCTGACCGCCAATACCCTCTGGGGGCGCCAGAGGCGCGCCCTATTCTGGGCGGACAGAGCCGCCGCCCACACCGGTGCACCATACAGTGCCATCGACCGGACAACCCCCGTGTACAGCTGCCTAGTGGGGACACTGGCCCCGCCCAAATTGGGCAGAAGTCGCCCTAGGGCGGAGGCAGTGCCCACCAGCTTAGGACCAAGCTGTCGGAAGTGCTCGTCGAAGAGCCACCTACCGTCGAGGACCAGACCCAGGTACCTCATCTGGGCCCGGACCGGTACGAGGACCGAGTTGACCACAATGGAGGCGCCGGCGGGCGGACCGCGACGGGGCCCATGAAATAATAGGGCCTCCGTCTTGTCCAGGGCCACCCGCAGACCCAGCGCCTCGATGCGCCCGACCACCCGGGAGACTCCTGTGGTGGCCAGGCGCGCCGCCTCCTCGAAGTTTGCCCCCCGGGCCGTGACTAGGGTGTCGTCTGCGTAGCAGATTACACCCAGCCCGGGGGGGAGACGCCCTCGTAGGGCCCAGTCGTATCCCATGTTCCACAGGAGTGGTCCTAGGACAGACCCCTGTGGAACACCGCACGACATGGCCCTGCGTCTCAATCGCCAAGACCCTATGACAAGGTCCTATAAAAGAGTATGTGATAGTACAAACTTCCTCCTTTCGACAAGATCAGTCAACCCTAAAGGTTTGCGAGAAATGTCAGCAAACAGAATCAATTTCCTGCATCTCAAAAGTTTTGTGACAACGATATTTTAGTTATATAGTGTGAATCTCCATACATATATATGTATATAATGTGTATATAGAGGCATAAATAATATTCGTTTATGGCTTTCATACACGTTTTTTAATATACGTTTAAGAAATCAATCCCTTAAGTTTTGTGGCATTTTTGGTTCCAGATTCTCCGGCTTTCCAGAATCTAATGAACTTTAATTTATTAGTTTATAACAAAACTTTAGTTCTTAACGAATTTTATTCTTAATAAACTGTTCTATGTTTTACTAGCCAGTTGGGTACTGATTAAATATATTACTTTAGTTAACATAGTCTTTGATTGATTTTATTTCAAATTTGTTACCTTGAACTTAAATAGTATTGTGGGTCACCACAGGTCAATAGAATCGTAAACATAATAACAATCATCACAACTTTTTTTAGCATCAAAAAGCAATTTAAACTAATCCACCTTTGCGTGGGCTGTTGCCTATCTAAGTCATAAAATCTATTGATTTAATTGACTATCTCTCTTATGGAATCAAAGTAATTTGAAGAAAAAAATCCTAGAGCTGAAAGATATGTCAAGTAATACTTTAGAAATTAATATCGAGGCCAATAAACATTGAGCCGAAGTACGCTTGGGAAAAAAATGTAATAAAATTATGTGTCACGTGAATCGTGATGGAAATGGGTGGTTCCTGTTCAAAGCGCCAACTTTTCTTTGATATTACTTTATTTGGTTACGTATATGTGGGCGAGGATATGTAAAGAGGCTTATTGGAATAAGCTTTCGGGTGGATACGATCCTCAGTAGAAGTGAATAATAATAACCTTTTATTATTATTTACGTCCCAGAACATGTGGCCAGTTTTGTATAGTTTTGATTAGGTGCATGCTTAGACAGTTAAACTGTATCAATTTAAGTTAACTATTTTAATTTTTCTTCTGATTTCTCTATAACACCACTATATTCTTATAAAAACTCGTTTTAAAAAACTAAACAAACATGCTTTTAAACTAAAAAGAAAATAATGTTAATGTAAAAAGCGTGGGACGACGTTATTGAAATATTTTGAAAAGCACCACACTCCTTGGTACATTAAAATTATTTCCCACTTTTTAGTTCAAAAGCGTGTTTCTTTAGTTTTTGAAAAGTATTTTTTTAGAAAGACTAAAAAAGACTAATTTGTTTAAAAAAAAATTTGATTTTTTTTTGTTTTTCTTACAAATTAGTGTATTGTCATCGGTTCTCGAGAAACCTACAAAGTTTGAACGAAATCTGGCCGTTTAAAGTGAGTCAAATTCGCACCCAAAAGAGTCGGTTACAAACATATATAAAGCTAATAATAAAAAGCGTGTAATAAAAAGCACAGGTTTGAAAGGCCTTCGTTTGAATATTATTTGCCTAGAATTTAATATTTAATCTGAACTGCTATTATATTTTTACGAATTTTTTGACTCAGCTTGCAATCAGGTTTCTTAATTATGTTCTTATACAAGCTAAAATGATAAAAAATCACTTAAAGATGTTAAATTCCGAATAAAATTATGATCTAATAAGTCGGTATTATTCGAAATCAAGTGACAGTTTATTTTGAAATTTAGACAGATTTAGTTGAAAATTGATATGAGCAAACATAATTCTACATCTATATGCAAAATTAGAACTTTGAAAAGCATTATTCATGAGCATTATAATTAAAATTGATAATAGTTCTTGATGGATCAAGTATGTTTTTTTTTCGTTTCATGTTTATTTTTTTGGCAGTTGGTTAATATTTTAGTATTATAGGTATTTTCACGATTATAAAATATTTGAATATTAACGGAGAACTTACAACAACTTTTTTTTTTTTATCAACAATCACGAGTAAGTGGAATGTATGACATCCTGTATTTTTAATCTGTCACAGGTTAAGAAAACATAATTCCTATATTATTACAGTTAGTGTCAGAAGAGCCGACTTAAGGTGCTAACTATTCAGAATAAAAGCAAACTGCAGGGAAAAAGTATTTTATTTCTTTCATTAAAAAAAGAAACAAACTATATACCACTGGCTTACATTATATGGTAGATCAAGATTAGTGTGTGATCAAAACTCCTTCCTAAGGTTTAAAAAATTTAATACACTACATATATTTATACGAATAAAATTATGATCGAAATCGAAAAACGAAACGACGAAAAAGTACACATATACAGCTTAGGGTTTTAGCTGTTTGTTTCATATGACGAAATACCCTAAAACCAAACAAATTGCCTTTGTGATTTTAGAGAGACAATAAATATTGTACAATTTTGAACATTGTTTTATTTATGTTATGCACAATCCTCATTTGTTTTGCAAATTAATACCCCAACGCACTTACAGCTTGTTAAATGGTTGGGAGCGTAAACAGCTGACGTCTCTCACACAGGGATTAATATATAACCATGGGTAGTTTCATGCATCACGATTGGTTTGTGGTTATCATTATACTCTATTTAATTTTACCTGTCATTAAATTTTTATAAAATAAATCATATAAATAATTATACTTCTTTAATGGAGTGCCGAACTAAGCGGCGTGCAATTGGAGAGGCCTATGTCCAGCAGTGGACAGCGATAGGCTGATGATGATGATGAAAGGAGTGCCGTGGATATAACATCAAAACATGTAAAGAACATAATTATTATTATATTATTTAGATGTAAACGGAGAAAAGGTTTTTCTTACCAAAAACAATATGTATTGATTGGAAATCGCTCTAGTGTGGAAATTACGTCATGTTCCTAAATATTTATATTTTTTCGGCAATACACAATATATTTACAGACCTAAAAACTTTTGGTTATCATGTTGTAGCATATAAATTCAATCCTAAAACCTACATTCTGAATTTATTTCAGTTTACAAATACAGGTACCGCGAAAACGTTATCAACTAAAACGTAAATAACTGCAGAATTTGACACAATCGGGCCATTTTAATGCAAACCCGACGTGATCACCCACACGTTGCACATCGACAGTTCATTTGACAAATGTACGCTGATTAATATAATTGTGTTGCTATTTGCATATACGTTTGTCTATGTGAATATGTCGTTGCTATTTTACTATATATATTAATATAATAAGATCAGTGATGTCATGAAATCAAGAATATAATTATAGATTTATTGATTTGGTAATTCTTTCAAATCATACCTAATCATCGCTAAGAGTTGACTTCTCATCTCCAATTTAGCAACTCAATTTATTGAACGGTTTAAGGGAATCAAGGCCAATAAATAAGAAAGCGTAAACCATGAATATATTTGTCGTTTATTTAATCTGCATATCTATTCATTTAATAACTCGATTCCCTTTCGCCCTAACCATATTTATTTCATAAAATAACGTTTAACTTCATTTCATGTATTCGTTACTCAAATTAGATATCCATAAAACAATTACAAATTTATCAAAGTTCAATATCTCCATCTTTAATTGAAAACCGGTTTAGAACATTTGCTTACTAAAAATCCATATAATTGACCGCAACGGTTTTGATTGAGCCTATAGAAAAAATAACCTTGATTCAGTACACGATAGATTATCAACGGCAATTAGATATAGTATACAATTGAATGGGTAATAACACTATGTTACCCGTTTTGTTTGTTGTTGAACCACTTATAATTCAATACTTTGCTGAACGTATACCGGACATTGTAAAACTTCAAAGGGTATTTTCTAGAATGCTTTATCAAGGTATGCTTTCGTGTTGATGGTCAATTTCTGCCGATTCGTTCCTTCCCCACAGTGGATAAAAATTTTAACTATAGTATAATTTTGTTTGTCCTTGAAACAATTTATAGTGATTCTTTCTGTGGTCATTGTAATTCGAAACGGCATAAATACTTATCAAAGGCGGAAACTACAAATATACATAAATAATGTAACGAACTTTAATTCCAAAAATTTTCATTTTGTGTGGTTGTATAATTATTTGTTCAAAGATAGTTACAAATTTCCATGAATAATTCAAATTGTGAATAATGAAATTGATTTGAAATTTAGAGCCAATGGGGTAGAAAAGAATCATTAGTAAAATCTAACTTTGATTAAAAGTTTATGATAAACATACTTTTCCTTCTAAAGCCTACTATTTGCTTTGACCTTAGTGCAAAAGCTAACTTCACATACTATGAAACTTTCACGAAGGCCTTCCACCTGGTTTTGTAATTGAATTAAATTGGTAATGTTCTAACCTGCTCCTTAGAACATTACCAATTTTTTTCAAATAACTTCTCCAATATTGACTCTTTGTTAACTTCAAACTTTTATGATTTGGATGATCTACCAACCACAAAAGTCTATTCTATCTATCAATAAATAAAAAAATAATAGCTAATCCAAAAACAAAAACAAGTAACAAACAAGTGTTCAAACAATAGAACAGAAGTTCACGCCAAATGAACATTATGTTAACAAAAATGTACAATACAACGTAATTACACCCACAATGAACTGTCATACCGATTCAAGCTATGACAATCGGTAGGGTGACAGCACCTATATTTGGCGGTTACAGACAGTTTGCAAATTATAAGCGTAAGCGATTTTTGTTAAGAGTTTTTGTATTAATATATAACTATGAATTTTACTATAGGTACCTAACTAGGAGGCCACCAGATATTTTGCTCAATGATAATATTTTTTTTATAAACTGCCTTGTTGGTCTAGTAAGCGTATACGGCAGCTGATCAAGAGGTCTCGGGTTCGATTCCCGGGTCGGACCAAAGTTTGGATGATCTGCAAATATTTCTTTCGGAGTTTGGGTGTTTGGATTTACAATTTAGTGTTAGATTTTTCATTTTATCTAAAGAAATCCCATTACATAATGATTGCACAGAAAAATACTAAAATGTAAAGAAAAAGTAAAGTTGTGAATTCGCTAGGGTTCGTGAAATGTGGCACCAACTTTTGAGAATTAGTAAGCGAAGCTACGTAACTTGAGCCGGCGTACATATGGTATTTATTCCATTTCATTCATCCAATAAGGGTTGATATAATTTATGTCATATTTCCTAAATGTTCGCGACATATTCAAGTTCAATGTTGACATTTACATTTAACAATACAGTGTGTTTCATTGTTTCTTGATATTTTGTATTCAAATCAAATGTCGGTATAATGCCACTCGATTAGCAATTAATGCAAAATGTCAGGGACTCACTTTGAAAAATTCTTGTGATGGCATAAAAATCTTTGTATATTATACTAATTGATAATTTTTCATTGATAATAATAGTATTTAATCGACGTAGTCAATCATTGGGAACCCAACCTTGCTATTAATTAGAAAATTTAAATACACCCACATCCAATCAAAAGTTATGAAACTAATTATTATTAGTTTTTATTATATTGCGAAATTACGTTGTAAGAGATAATTTCATTGATGTCGTTCCTTCTTCATTTTCCTAGCCTTTATTATTCGCAAAAAATATTTAGTTCAACCAGTTTTATCTGCATAACCTTTTGACGACAAGCATTGGTTCCACTCTACCCTGTTGTTTGTGTGTAGTATCTTGCTGAAAAAGTTTTACGTCTATGCCTCGAAGACCACATTACGTTGTCGGTTTTAAGTTGGCATGAACATCTTGGGAATCGTTTTTGGGAAGTCAGTATATTTAATTATACAGAAAACTAGTTCAGCCATCGAATTCAGTTCAGTAAAAGGGTTGCGAAGGACCGATGTTAGTCACTCTATGGAAAAATTGGTTTTTAGGTAAAACCAGTTGAACTAGTGGTCGGCTACTAGCTCTAACAATTTTGGGAATAACAAGGCTAGGAATAAGAACTGATCCACCCAACGTTACTTTCGGAACTTATTGTGAGCAACAATGTGACACGTGATTCCATACTAATTTTAATAGTCGAAACTAACTCCGTCTGTCTATTACGATTTCACGGTTAAACGACTGCACCGATTTGAATGAAATATTACGATGGAGCTGCGGCTAAAGCTAGTTATATATAATAGAGATTCTGTACTTACATTATATTTGGTGTCGTAAAATTAACTTTCCTTTATGTTTAATATAAAATGCCAGTTATTATAAAATAATAAAGCAACTAATTACTGCTGAGTCCGTCAATATTATTGCTTTTAAGCATTGACGTTTTTGACAAATGTATATATGGCGTGATGTAATCATCCTGTAGGCAGGATACCCCAACCAGCTCTGAGCGTAGGTTAATCATTTTATTCAACAGTATACTGTTACTCTGAATTATTATTGACATACCAACTGTCAGGGGTCGCCAGAGAGAGTGGAAAATCGATACAATTCGTTACAATAAACCACTGATATAGGGAATGTATATGACAAGTTTTATTGTTTTTTTTTGTATATTAAAATTTAATCAATGATCATGAAATCTCAATTAAAATATAGTATAATGATTGATAAAGATTGGAAACTAATGCGAAGGAAACCCCTTTACTTTACTTTTCAATTAATACAAGAATTTTATCTATCTATATATAAATAGAAATCTATAAATAAATGACATGTTGTAGTTAAGTTTTCATTCGTGAATGCCTAGAAGTTCGTCTTCTGGATGTAAACAAATTTTGTAAAATATAGAACAACGGTACACCTGTGATAAAATCATGTGTGTACTGTGATAGCAATGGAGACATATAATCCATTCGAATAGTGAACGAAACATCAAAAAAGTTATTTGTAGTTCAAAATTAGCACCAGTAGAGGCACCATTAGATATTATTAAATTTGAATTTTGATGCTACGACTTTACTTTTTACGTACAATTTTTTATTAAAAATATCGGATATCCCATTAGCATCCTTGGAATTAAATAACCATATTATTTATGACAGCCGTCTTACATATTTTTTCACTATTGTATTAATATTGGTTTATGTACGAATTATTCTAAAATTTACAGCCTTCATTCAATGAACAGCCAACCTTATACTAACAGATCTATAAATCTACATATATTCTATCATTATTTTAGTTTAATTACGATTGAGGCGTTTGAATACTAGGTCTCAACATCATTTGAACATGTAATAATTATAGTAATATCACTGCATGCATTACGAGTATTATTTGATACACCAATAGAAAGCATAATGATATAGTGTCAACCTATCGCCGTCCACTGCTGGACGAAGGTCTCCCCCAAGGAACGCCAACCATCCCGGTCTCGGGCAGTCCGCATCCATCCGCCGCCAGCCACCTTCCTCAAATCATCGGTCCATCGTGCCGCAGGGCGTCCTACACTACATAAGCATAATGATTCCGCACATAATATCAAAAGTTTGGGTGAAAACAACTCGAAGAAATGAAATCAATTTCAGAGTTAGTGCGCATCGTCGATCAAGATATCGAGTACCGTTCTTCATTAACTCGATTTTATCGACAGCAATTTTTAATAATTGGTACTCGACTCAGATTTTTGACGGGACGATTAAGATTCTTAACTCTCGTAGATATATCTCGCTGTTCCGCGAATTTCTTTACTGATTGCAGAGAAATTATGTCAGTGAAGTTAATTGTTCAAGCTTTCAAAGTTTTATATAATTCAAATAACGGAACGGCGATTTTATTGCGTCAAGGTTATATTTTCTAATCTACGTAAAATCGTACTGGGTCTATAGACATTGCTACCATAAACATATCAAATAGTGTGTAATTTAAAAATAAACGGTGTTCTTTAACTATATTGCTGAGCATTCAATATCTATTCTGCTTATCTGATTCACACTAACAATCGCACTCATTCGAAAGACTTTGCATTTTATTGTTTTAAAGTCAACTATGGCCATTATTGAGCGCGCCGTGAGATTTTATCTAAAGCTAAATGTTTCGTGAATAAAATTGGTCGCGCTCGTTCGAATCGGATCTCGATCGCACGGCCGGGGTATCGATCGAGTATCGATAGAACCTGTGATCGTATCAGCAAAGGATATTACGTAATTATAGGGTAGTTTAACGGTTACTTTATTCGGCGAAACTTTTCATTTTAATAGTGATATATAATCGTATTGTAGTTTCTTTAAGTTTATAAACTACGGTATTTTGAGACATTGAATACTTTACCGCAATAGTAGCAATGATCACCAAAAATTAAGGAAGCACCTGTGATAAATTAAAAATATTTAATACCATGTATAAAAGTATATGTATAGAAGTGTAAAAAGTAAAATCTATAATGCTTACTAATACCGTGAATGCGAAAGTAAATCTGTCTGACTGTCTGTTACTCTTTCAAGCCCAAACTTCTGAACAGATTAAAAAAAATGGTACACAGACATATTATTGGACACCGAGTCCAGAGTCCAGAGCTGTAGAAAGGAAATAGGCTACTTTTTAATAGGACAACCGACAAACACGCGGGCGGAGCCATATGCTAAAGTTATTATGTTATGTAAATAAATGCAAAATTAAATTGACTATATATATATATCTTTTCATTAAGGCTTAGTCAAATTGAATGCTAGTAATTAAAAAGACATCAATAACGAAGAGAGCGCCTTAATATGCACAATTTTGTGTCTTCGTCTCTGGTTGGCGTTAATTTTCCTCTGCCATGTGTGCTTTCACACGATGCTTAACAAAACATTAAGGGAACACACAATTTGCTTAGTATTAAATTTTTTAATAACTAATTTACATATTGATCCTACACATACACATAATTTAATAAAGAAACAAAAAACGATCTCTTTTAAAAAAAATGCTAGAACTAAATTATGTAACGTGTTTACTAACTTGTCATATTCTAAATAACTATCAAACAGCAAACAGTCAAGTTTTTTTTTTTTTTTTTTTTAACGTGTGGAAATCCCCACGGACCGTCACCCCGTCGGGGGTTACGGCGGGGTGGTGTGTCGGACTCGAACCGACTAAAACCACACGGTGTGACCATCTCTGCGCCTGTATATTGGAAGGAGTCCAGGGACGGGATTTCCTTTTGGACTCCTCCCAGCGCCTGCCCGCACTGTTGCGGGCACCACCTTAAATTTCGACTCTCTAATTGGGCAACGTCCGGTCACACGCGGACGCCGCCCCCTCGCGGTTGGCCACTACTGCGGACGGACGGGAAACCCGTCCCGCCCATCCGCGGCCACTCTCAGGGCGGCATGAGACGCAGGTATGCGCGCCTCCGCCGCCCAGGGCGCCGGCGGCGGATCGGGTCCGAGTGGATGTCATCCTCCCGGGCCTTCTCCGCCACCTCCTTCTGCAAGATTACGTCCTCGCAGAAGGTTGCAACCGCGGTAAAACAACTGTCGCTGCCGGCCATCGATCTTATGAAGGCCGGCAGCGAGAGATCCCCTCCAATGACTGCAGTGAGGGCCCGGCGCTGCGTCGCCCATGCGGGGCAGACAGCCAACGTGTGCTGGGCCGAGTCCTCACTGCAGTCGCAGTGGTGGCAGGCGGGACTCGGTTCCCTCCTAGCGACCGAGTGCAGGTACTTTCCGAAGCAACCGTGCCCGGAAAGCACCTGTGTCAGCCGGAAGGAAAGGGTCCCGTGCTGCCGCCCTGCCCACACCGCGATGACCGGCTGGAGAGCTTCCACGGCGGCGAAGCCAGCGCGTGGGGTCTCCAGTCGGAACGACCATCTCACCATAGTGGCTCGGCGAGCGGCTTCGCGCCACTCGCGCACGTCCTCGGGCGGAGGGCGAAATCCGCTCTCCGCCCGGAAGTCAGCCACTCGCCGATAAACTTCGGCGAGCACCTCCGCCTCCAAATCCCACGGGGGTGTTCCGGCCAAGGCGCACGCCGCCTCTGTGGACACCGTGCGGTATCCGCGTATGGCTCTGACCGCCAATATCCTCTGGGGGCGCCAGAGGCGCGCCCTATTCTGGGCGGTCAGAGCCGCCGCCCACACGGGTGCACCGTACAGTGCCATGGACCGGACAACCCCCGTGTACAGCTGCCTCGTGGGAAGACTGGCCCCGCCCAAATTGGGCAAAAGTCGCCCAAGGGCAGAGGCAGTGTCCACTAGCTTAGGAGCCAGCTGTAGGAAGTGCTCGTCGAAGAGCCACGTACCGTCGAGCACCAGGCCCAGATATCTCATCTGGGCCCGGACCGGTACGAGGACCGAGTTGACCTCGATGGAGGCGCCGGCGGGTGGTCCAAGACGGGGCCCATGAAATAAAAGGGCCTCCGTCTTATCCAGGGCCACCCGTAGACCCAGCGCCTCGATGCGCCCGACCACCAGGGTGACTCCTGTGGTGGCCAGGCGCGCCGCCTCCTGAAAGTTAGCCCCCCGGGCCGTGACAAGTGTGTCATCGGCGTAACAAATTACGTCCAGCCCGGAGACGCCCTCGTAGGGCCCAGTCGTATCCCATGTTCCACAGGAGTGGTCCTAGGACAGACCCCTGTGGAACACCGCACGTCATGGCCCTGCGTTTCAAGATGCCATCTCGGTCCTCGTACACGACGGTACGATCCTCTAAATAGTCTGCCACCAGCCGCCTCAGGTACTCTGGCACTCCGTGAAAGCGGAGCGCTTCCCTGATGCAGCCAAATGGCAGACTATTGAAGGCGTTGGCGATGTCCAGGGACATCGCCAACACCACTCCGCCGCAACTGACCGCCTCCTCGGTCACGGCCCTCAGGCGTAGAACTGCATCGACCGTCGAACGCCCTTCTCGGAAACCGAATTGGGCGTCCGACAAGTCGGGGCCCACCTCGCTCAGATGCTGGACGATGCGGGCAGAGAGAACCCTCTCAAACAATTTGCCCGCCTCGTCCAGCAACACGATGGGCCTGTAGGCCGCGACCGAATCGACAGGCCGTCCCGGCTTCTGCAATAGGACCAGCTCCCCGCACTTCCAGCGCTCAGGGAAGCGCCCGGACGCCAGGCTAGCGTCCAACACCTCCCTGAGGCGATCCGACATGTGATCGAGGGCTCGGGCCATCACTCGGGCTGGAACCCCGTCCGGCCCGGGGGCGGTGTTCTTGGACCGAATCCGTAGAACAGCCGCCCCCACCTCCGATAAACAGTCAAGATACCTTAACCTTACCTGTGGAATTAACTCCGTCTGTCTATCACACTTTCACGCCAAAACCACTAATCCGATGTAAATGAAAGATGGTACACAAATAGTCTAAAGCCCGAGAACGGACATAGACTACTTTTTACGGCGACATACAATCAGGCAGAGCCGCGGGCGAAAGCTAATATTTTAAAAGACATGATTGTACTATGTTCTATAATGTGTTTGTAATATATATTTCCCGATATCACTGTTGAATATTACTGGTTTAGTTGACTTAACAATAGATATCAGTTTCATCATCATCAGCCCATCGCTGTCCACTGATGGACATGGGCCTTTCCCGTTGCACACCCCTTTGATCGATTTTGGGCTTCTCGCATCCATTTTCTGCTAGCCACCCTACGCAGGTCGTCACTACACCTCGCCTGTCGTCACTACACCTCGCCTGTCGTCACTCGACATCGCCTGTCGTCACTCGACCTCGCCTGTAGCCTGTTTTTAATGACACTACGTTTACCGAGACGCGGTCTTCATTCCAGAACTCTTCTATCATAACGGTCATCAGTTCTGCTGCTAATATGGCCAGCCCTCTTCTTCAGCTTGCTAATCCAGTGAGCTATGTCGATGACTAAGGTCATCGTATCAGGAATGAGGTGATCCATCAGAGAACTAAGGTTCTCTGATGGATCCTCATTCCTGATACGATCTCTCAGAGGTTTCTCTGAGAGATCGTATCAGGCCGAACATAGCTCTTTCCATAGCTGAGCAACTTTGACCTTCTGGACTAACCGTACCGTAAGTGCCTACGTCTCGGCTCCGTATGTCATGACAGGTAGGATGCACTGATTACTGCTGAATCCTTATATTCACCTCGTCTTCGAGGTTATGTCTACCCAACTGCAATGTCTATGTAGACTCAATAATATTACTATCATGTATAATATCGATACTTGATATATCCACACTTACATTACTACCAATTAGAGTTCGTCTGCCACTGTCCTAACTTCGAAGTGTCGCGTAAGGGTTGAGACGGACGGATAGGGAATGTGCCTCGCATTTCAAACGGTCCCATTAACTGGCATCGCTTTGAAATGCAAATTCGATTTTTTTTTCTTCATAAAATCTTTCATTGAATATTTCAAGCTGCGCCTTGTGGGTAAATTTATTTTCTTCCTTCGAATACGGAAACGAAATAAAAGAATCAACAGTATAGATTTTCTCTTATGAATTTAGAACATTTTGTGACGATTGAATTTAAAGCTGAAGTTTAATATTAATAGTCTAGCAAAATATAATTAATAACCACGTGTTGATAATATGCCAATCTAATTTTATATTCAAAACCATTCTGAAAGTGTACGCGAACATGAATAGGGTGAAGGCACCAATGATCGGCCATTGTGTAAGCGAACGCCCCTAGCTCCATGTTGTCCCATAATGTCAGTATCGGAAGGGCTCAAAGTGTCACCCCTGCCAGACGAGTGCACTTGCTACACGTTATCCAGATATGTTGTGAATTTGACTCGGTACTTTGAATGACGACTAATTCCTTTGTTAACGCACTGGCATATGGGTGACATGACAAGAGCGGTTTAGCATGGATTGCCAATATTGAGATCGGCCACTCTTCTGTTAAGCCTTAATTACTCAGATTTAGCTTCACTGTATGAGATTTCTTTTTGATTCGTGACTAAAATTACAAATTAACATTAGACACAATAGGCACGTACCAAAAATGTACGAAAGAACACTTTTAATCTATACTAAAAAAGGAAGGTAGGTACTCTGTATCTCTAATTTAAGTCCTAATGGAGAAAAATGATCTGAGTTACTCAAATATGCAAGATAAATTGACTTTGATGTATAAAAATATGCAGGATAGATTGTGATATTAAAAATAACGTTTGAGGGTAAAATAGTAAAACACAAGTAGACATTATTAGACACTACCTACGAACAGAATAACGTTTTTGACAGCCTATGTTTGGTGTTACCCTAATTTGTTACTACTGTCATTCGCTCGGTGAACTTGCGGCTGCCTTATGCTAATAAATGTGTGCCCGCCTTAACAATTGATATAACGACTGCGAAATAAGTAAACCTTATGAACTCTATATTTGGCTTACTCTGAAATGGTAGTTGTAACGCTATGGTTTAATCTTATTGTTGATGCGTTGCAGATTTTTTTGGTTATTTATAGCTGGTGTATATGTTTTATACTTTTGCATTTATTAACAGACTTACGATAGACTTGAGGCGCAGTGGGAGTGAATGCAACTGCTATGCTTGAGGTCTGGGGTCAAATCCTGGTTCGGACCAACTTTTTTGTGTGATCTGCAGATATTTGTTTTGGAGTTTGGCTGTTTTCCATCAATAATAATTATGTATTTAAAAAAAGAAATTTATAAATTTTCAGTCAATGTAACTTTTCATAGTACACGCTTTGCTTAGTGTCAAGCTAGATGAAGTTTGTGTGGCTTGACTTGAAATCCGAAATATTTATGTAAACGAAGTCCCTAATACTTCATTTAGTTTTAATGAGGTTTGATATAATTTAATTGTAAACTCGTTTGAGTTTATGAAGAAAACGCTTTGTCAGATTGACTGAATGTCAAAGCATGTTATATAGAATTATATTGTAATTTAATAAATACTTATATAATTAATAGAACCTCGTGAAGCAGCTTTAAATGTTGTTTCTCTTTTCAGGTGAGATTTTTATTTATTAATGTTAATTAATGTTTCTGTTCATGTCGGTAATAAAACCTCCACTCTTTTCAGAGCAACAACTTTGGCTATTGTTTTACTGGTTATCATCATAATACCCAAGGATAAATATAAAACACATTATATTTATATAAATTTAGCAAACAGGTGACAATTAATATCCAAAATAAATTGTGTAAGTATGCTAAACATATCATTCACATAGAAACAAGATTATACGAGAAAATCTTATTTAAATACCAAGATCGTTTAGAAAATTGAGATTGCTTTTTTGTTTACCAAAATGATTTAAGTACTTACCAGTAACATCTCATTTGTTACGAACAATTTGCAACCATTTGCCAACATAATGTACTCGATAAGAATGCACTCGGGAAAACAATATTAATCTCAGTCTGATTCATCTTTTATCGCTTAAACTTGCATGTATGTAGTACTGGAGGGTTATAAATCAAACTCTAAGTACCATTGGGCAGAGATCACAGTGTTTTTATTTATAGACTTAAGTTCTTTGAAGGATTCATAAATCAAATGGCAACGTATGATTTTTGCGACTACATAAATCAGAAAGCGTAACACAAAGTAAAGAATTTGTTGGGTTGAATACAGCTCCGGCACGTTTGCTAATCAACAAATAAAATTTATGACTTTCTTATTTAAAGTCCTTCAAGGAATTCTCAGTAAAATGTAAAGTCTATTTGATTGATGTAATTAAACGTTCTAATTAGACTTTTACGGCAGGGGCTCGAGGCGAAGTGGTAGCCAAGTTGGTTCATACATTTCGGGCTTAATTCAATCCCAGCCAGCCATCCTAGCCAAGCTGCAAAAGTTTTTTATTTTCTGTTCTATTATCTATTCTATTTCTCTATTTTCTTGTTTCACTGGCTTATGTTTTCTGTTGATCACGTGACTGAGAGACATAAGCCAATAAAACAAGAGAATATAGAAATATAATAGTGATTAGGATTAGAATAGAAAACGTTTTCAATTTGACTAGAGGGCAGGCCGGTCTATGGATAGGTGATCATTTCTAATACATTGAGACATCGTGTTCAGAACACAATCATTTTTGGGAATCGTTGCGGGTGATAATTGGAGTCTTAAAAAGTTCGACCATAGTCTTTCTACAAGACTTCGTTATCTGTTTGGTTTATGTAGATCTCGTAACAGTGGCTCTGCTTAAATTTGAAGTTAAACTGTATCTTAGTAGACTTAAAAAAACGAACCTAAACTAGTTTAGAGAAAAGGTTCGAAAGAAGGAGAATTAGATTCTTGCAATCCTAACAAGATCTTTGAATACCATACAAAAATTGCAAAATGTTCATGTCAAATCTATATATTGCTTTCATAACACATTCAAGACTCACACAAACGTTTAAGCTGTCTGTAACTGTAGCTGTCATTTTTTGTGGGGGAATTTTCACACATACACATTTTAGACTAACATATAAAAAAAACAGTTATCACTATGAACTCACATTTGTCAATTAAAACAAAACATTCAGTATTTCACACAAACATAAACACAATGAAGGTTTTAAGTTATAACAGTACGTAGGCATATTTGGGCTTTTACTTTGAAAGAGGGAAACGCCTGCATATAGCTACTCCCTGCAATGTTGATCTATGATACAAGCAAACGTTCCAGCATCCAATTATAAAGTTTATTAAAGCTGTAATCGAATACGTTTCAACTATTTGAAGGTAATATCAATTTAATTAAATTGATCATTACATATTTTATTGCATCTTTATCTTACCATGCACACAGCTCAACACCACTTAATAACGTGATATAACAGAATCAATATTTCGCTTGTACCGTGCCAAGATGTAATAAACGCATGAAAAGTGAATAGTAAGAGACCATTTGTCGTATACGTAATGTAACCTTATTAACATCAACTAGCTTTATCTCAATAACTTAAAGTCGAAAATTGTTTGACAGTTTTGTAGGTTCTGCTGTACTAAAATAAAGTACAATGGAAACAGGATGAAATTAATGATGTCAGTATTGAAAATCGTTTGTTGCCCTTTAAAATATGTAGTGTAACAGCGTCTCCTTAGATCATATTTCAATGTCCTTACCGGGACGTATCCTTAACTTTCGTAAGACGTGAATATAATGGCATAGCTTACTAAGGATTTCGGTAGAAAATTTAATGAGTCAGTGTTGGTGTATTTAATAAAGTTTAATATAAGCACACATGTTGACGATGTTATTGATTTCTTGTTTTATGTTTTGTTTTCCTATCGTGCGTAAAAGTCCATAGCTTTATAAATAGGAGTGAAAAAACGTAGTTTTGAAACAAAGTCTTTATTAACCCATACCATTATATTAACTCCTTTATAAAAATCCATAAATTTATTCCCAAAACTAAGCAGAGCTTTTATTATGGGACAAACGATATGAATACATAAACATACTTTTTTTGTTAATACAAACATAGTATACATATAAAGCACCTAAACTCCGAAACAGATATTTGTGGATCAAACAAGCATTTACTCCAACCTGGGAATCAAACCCGAGACCTCAAGCACAGCAGTCAGCATGCGCCACCGAGTCAGTGATGTCATGCAGACAGACATACTATATCCAGCAGTGGATTGTTAAGATGTGTGATTTAAGGAATACCTACTGTTTAGCCTGTGCAAATCATGTTCATCCATCATACTTATAATATGTTTAATTATTTTCTTATTCATGACTTTTAGATTTTAAGGTTTATTCACGCTCCGCACGGGGACATGAAGTATTGATTTTTCGGGTGAATATATATCCTGTAACTCACAAATATACATAAATATAATAATTGGAAAAGAATTTTCAAAACGGTTCAGTAGATCTAGAGATTATCCCTTTCAACGTCACAAACTTTACCTCTTAATATATTATATTATCTTTTATAGTATAGCAGCCGCCCGTGGCTGCTATACTACATATATACTCATAAACTTTCGCGTTTATAATATTTGTAAGGATAGATAATAACGAACCAGTTGAAGTAACTCATTTTCTGCCCCCCAAACACTAAGAGTTTGGGAGCTGTATGAGATATTTTCCAATGAACATTTATGCAATTATGATGATTTATATAGATTAATGTTTACTAAATTATAAATAAATGTATACACACGATACTACTGGTAATCAAGGTTGCCTAACTCAACATTCTAAAACATTTTATTTCGTTCAACTAATTAGTATAAAATTATAAATAGTTAAAAGCAGTTTTAGTAAATTAATAACCATAAAATCGTTAACTAATGTTTAATTAATATTGTGACACTTATCTGATTTAGTTTACGAGTTTAATACTAAAAAATGATGAAGTTATTCTGTATACGAGTATTACGATAAAGACATGTGTGTCCAAAATATTACGCGGTCAAAATATTTCTCTGATCAATATCCATGATAAATGTTTAATGATGACAGATATAAAACTAGATTATGGTTATGTCTTCATTATAAAACAAAATGAACTTAATGTAGCAGCATCGTTACGCCTTAAGTATTTCGATCGCCCATGCACGATTATTTGAATTTTATTATTAATTTGTTAGTTATTTTTATTATTTGTAATAATTTTTGTTTTTATCTCTGTTACAAATATGTTGATTAGAATTTGTAACAGTAAAGTATTTCCAATTTTATGAACTTACCTTATGGCGGATTAAACTAACTTAATTAAAACAGGTTCAAACCAAATAAACAAAATAAAATCAGTTTAACTATCAGGAGTATAAATCATCTTGAAAAAGTCTACATTTTCAACGTTTTCGTGAATCATTAATACAGGCTCTAAATCAGGTGAGGACAGACTGCATTTGCATATGAGTGGGGCGACAAAGAACAAAGGCATAAGTTTTTTATTTCTTTTTAGACCGATACGCTATCGGCAAAGACTGCGGTACACTATCTATGCTCTGTAAATCATTTAGGACTCGAGGCTTTGGTACCTTTTTTATTAAAAGTGATTTATGGGCTTAATGATGTTATAAATAAACTTGCAGACCCCTGTTAGGACTTTGGTAGTCTATATAAAGTTATTTTTAGAAAATACAAACAATGTAATAATACATACAAAAAATGGTTATTTAATTTATTATCTGCTAAAGTCAAGTAGGTAACATCTTATATTTTTCTGCTCGAAGTTTTGAACGATTCATTATTTTTTGTTTCGTAATTTTGTATTGTAAAAACTTGGCCATACAATTAGTCAATTTTTCTGACTAAGAATTTACAACTTAAAAATCATAAGTTATCATTATTAAAAGTTTAAACTCTAACATTTATGCCAGTTAGTCAGGAAAAGGAATATAAAACTTTTAGATAAATAAGTTGATATTTTCTATAGATTTTCGTTTCACTGCAACAAATTCAATTTATAAAGTTTGATGTTATGTAATGTAGTTAATTATCTATTATACACAAATTACTTTTCAGGTTTTGTAGACTATGTAGTGTAGGACGCCCTGTGATACGAAGGACCGACGACGACTTAAAGAAAGTCACTGGCAGCGAATGCATGCGGAGTGTCCAAGACCGTGATGGTTGGTGCTTTTTGGGGGATGCCTTCGTTCAGCAGTGGATGGAAATAGGTTGATTGATTTGTAGGTAGTCTGTGTAGTTAATTGCAGGCAAGTGATATCTTATGTAAAACCAAAGGTTTAATTTAATGTTTTATTTATTTTAATAACCGGGACCGGCTTCTTTACGTGACCTCACCTCTAATTCACGGAAACGCAATAACATGCCACAAACGGTAACCCATCTAGGTGCTGACCCCACCGTCGTTGCTTATCCTCGGTAATTGTTTGCAATCACCAAAGGCTACTTGGCTATGAACGCTACGAAAGAGGGTAGCAGGTAAGACACCATAACCATTTCTCTATCAAAGCTTTTAGATTGCATCAATGATGTCTGGTTTCTTTCTTCTTGTGGATTAAAATAAAAGTTTTTGCACAAATGTCATTAACCTGTTTCATTAATATCCAACCCCTAATAATAGTATGTAAGTTTGAATCAGTTCTCTAATCAATGTCAAAGGTTAATAGCAAGGTGATGACCGCAATCGATTTGAGTTTTAAATAATTTGTAGAAGACAACTACAGGATTAACGTCACCTTTTATAAAATCTATTGTTAAAGTTGAAATAATTTAAGAAGATTCATATAAAATCTGTTGTATGCAAAACAAGTATAGTATTTTGAATAAATCTAATTAAAATAATATTAACTGGCAATAAATCAGTCTTAAATGTGCGTCTGGGTTGCCTACTTAAGAAGATTTAATGTTTTTTTTGTACTGGCACATGCCAATAGCCGCACATTGAATAACTAAAAAGGTTGTTTAAAAAGTTTTACTTGAGTTGACTATTAATTAACAGTCAGACCATGTCCTAATGGAATTTTAAATAACACTTCCAAATTTTTTGGATAGAGACTACTTTGAGCTGAACATTACTTAGGCAACCGTGATGTCGTATTTCTTTAGCAATTGCGAGATCCCAAGTCAAATGATGTAGAAGCATCTCTCTAGGCCGCTATAGTGTGGGTCACCACATACTTCATTGTTTGCAATCACAATGAGGATGGTGACCACTACTTTTAGATTTACCAATGCTTTCCATCAGACAGGATAGAGTAAATTTAAAAAGCTTTAAAAAAGAAATCAAGATCAGTGTAGTGATTTCCACATACAGCGCAAGCGTATAACATACAACAGCGCCATCTAGCGAAAAAACATTGAACTACGTAGAAAACACATAAAGATCTATATGGAGTAACTACTAATCCTGAATCGCGAAAGTGACATTCTCGCGCCGATTAGCATATATACAACATCCCAACATCAACTGTTGGGCAGTAGTCCGCCAGGCACGATCACCTCGCCTGGTCGGAGGATTCTCCCTTTGTGTTGGAGGAACACGATTCCCGTTCCTCCACATCAGTTTAAGTAATTTTGAGTAAACTTGTCTTGACTGAAGTATTTTATTAGACTTTACTTAATTATAGAAACACTAGCTTACCCATGCGGCTTCATCTGCGTCTCTGCGGATCCTATTGGTCCAAGCATGGCGTTTAACATCTTAGGCACGCCAGCAAAACAGTGTTTTAAAAAAAAAAACATGAAAAATGGTTAAATATTTTTAAAATTCATCGATCGCAACATTCTGACATGAGAATTAATTTATCAATAATATAAATGCAAAAGTTTGTGATTATGGATGTATTGATGCTTGTTACTGTTTCACTACATACATACTACGTAAATACACATACACGAATTTAAATAAAACTTTACAGTAATATTTATAGCTCATCAGAATAACACATAAGTTACTATTTACCGAGATAACCGACATACACGCGATCAAATCCGAGTTATTTACAACAGAGTTAATTGAAAGCATTGTGATTGTGGGCTTTATTTATGTATATTGAAACAATAGCAGGTATTTTGTTCAACCTCCGGCTTTAAGTTGTTACACTAATAGAAATGTCACAGTACTGAACAACGGTATCTTCATCCACTCAGTATTTTCGGAGAACAATTACTTAGAAGATGAAATATTTTTATTCTAAAGAAATAAGACATTGTATTTTAGTTTCGTTTCTAAATAATTTCTAACATAATAAATTCTATTACCTACTATCGGAATTAATTTTCTCAAAACAAAAGCACTTAGTAGGTAAAAATGTCAAATAAAAACCCTTTTCTCTAAACTACGGGCTTGAAACCAAACTAAACTCTTATTATTTCTTTAATTGCTGTTATCAATCGAACTCTTGATTATGTAGTATAAAACGGAATTTAGTTTGGTTTAGACGTCATGTAAATACATGCAAACTAAACAAAACTAAACTTTTAATGTAGCAATTCTTTAATTTCTGAGGATTTATCAATCAAAATCATAATTATGTAAATTATCTTATTTTACCTATAGCACAAATTGTTTTTTTATGAGGTGCAATCTTAGATAGATGTTTGTAAAAGGTTTCTAACTAGTAAACAAGCGTGTATCTCCGATGAAGATTCTCTTTTAGTTGATTCTAAACTAAACATCCATGCGTACCATATTAGAAAATGGACTCTAAATCAATGGACTTAAAGTATATAATTCAACAACAAAAATTGACGACTTAAATGTTATTATGGATGTATTGATGCTTGTTACTGTTTCACTACATACATACTACGTAAATACTTTACGAATTTAAATAAAACGTCACAGTAATAATTATAGCTCATCAGAATAACTAATAAAAACAAGAGAATCACCAATATAATATATTATACTACATATTAGGGTTATATAACATTTCAATTGTTTTAGTCATAGTTACAGTTAGAGCTAGAAAGATCTTTTTCGGGAACACAAAGATCTTTCTACTCCAAGTAGTACAGTACAATAATTTCTTGCCTTCTGTTATATTTTTATGTATATTTTTACTTCTGAAGGTATCGTACTTCAATCAAGCTACCCTTAAGCAACATAACTTTGTAGTCATGGTGGAATGTGTCAAAATTAAATTAAATATTAAAAAAGGCCTTAATTGACGTTCGAAAATATCCGTTATGGCTTTTATGAGGACAGTAGAATACTGTTAGCTGACGTTAGCATTTGCTGCTGATGGAGTTCTTCGCTACACATATATAATGAAATCAAGTTCAGAAACTATTTGTAGAGAATTAATAGTACCTAAAATTCCACATCTCATAGGTATATAAAGGGTTAGGCAATTAGTAAGTTAGATAATTGTGATAAATATTCTTGAAAAAAGACTAGATTATCAAAGAAATCAAAAAGTTTTATTTTATAAAAATAACAGTATTTTTATATTTTAACTACTAGATATTGAACTGACAGGATCGCTGAGAAACGACCCTGTATACACATTATTATTTATTTCAACATCACACCTTAGAAGTCGTGACACTATTGCCCCACTTTCATAACAGATTCTGCGTTCATGTCACCCTTACCTACCTCGCACCAACTTACATTCAACTATGTTACCGATTCGTGTTGCACCTAACACTTTTAATTTTAAAATCGCTTACACACTTTAAAGTGACTCTTATTTTTAACGAAATAAAGTTGAATGTGATTGAAATTAAATGAAAATATATTACTGTAGCGTTCGTCTGAGGAAGTGATCCGTCAAAAGCGGCGACATAATCAACGCGTGCTACATTATAATGAGGCTTTTAAAGTTTTACTGTTGATATTTACCTTTGTTATGATTTGAGGTTTCTCGTTTCATCACCATTTTATTGTTTTATAGTCCCTATTTTATTTTATTTTTTTCTTTTGTAACATGCTGCTATAGTTCTTTTGTGACTTAATGTTCGTGTACCACAAGGTTATACAAGATTTACCTGTTTTAGTATGATTGATGTTATTCTCATACTAAGCAGGAGACATGTTATAGATATCCCAAAATAATATCATACAGTCACGGAGTAAATCTTTTGATTAATAGAGATGTATCTTTATACGTAAATGCAAAACTAGCACTCTGACTAATTAATTTACTATTTCACTAGTTTGAGTACTTCTTTTTATTTTTTATTTGCAGAAATGTAGGTATACAGAAATCTTAATAATGTTTTAACATGACCCATTTACATTCTACCATTATATAACATTGTGCAAACTTCTGACTGATCTTCTTTCCTTACATTCATTATAAAATTTTGAATAAATAATTGCCCGTGATTTTCAGTAAGACTATCGATAAATTAGCACACCCGGGTATCCACTAAAATCCATTTTATAATCATATGAAAAAAAAAACACATTTTCGTCAAAAGGTCACAAAAAATGTTACTTAATTTATTAACTCGTGTAAAAATGGAAACGTTTCGAATAGGGAGAACATATCTGACGGCAATAATGAGTAGTACCTCATCTCAACATAATGAGTAGGTATCTAAACAGTAGCTAGGAGAGCCACGCTGATTTCATCACGAACGAGACCGCTCAACCGGTGCAGTTCTACTCTCTGTAAAGAAGTCCAACCTACAACGACAGTATTTGTGCTGTCATATTTCGTTGGTGAGTGCAAGACCGGAGGCATCAGAAGCATTTCAATAGATAATCACCATGCTACATTATCTGCATTCGTTATGAGTATGGTGATCATTACTCATGGATACTGCTTATGCTTTCCATCAATCAGAGTAGAGTCACTTTGTGCAGGATCATAAATATATAGCAAAAAATGTGGGTACGATACCCTTTTTTGGCCTGTGTTATGACTAGTACTAACTTCGAACTTCAGTATCTTCGTCAGCCGGTACTGAATGTCGTTTTATCTTTGTGTGTCTGGATCGCCATTATCAGCTATTAAGATAAACAATTTTTAAATATTAAAACCCATCACGTAAAGAAGTCTACTTACTAAAACGATATCAAAATTTATTATACTCAAAGATAAGATTTTTATAAAATCCAGTCCAATAATAAAGACATTACAAGATTTCTTCCAACAAACGCCATAACGATACAGTTGCGGTCGGTAATATGGAATTGAATCTGATACGCTTAGCAACAATTAAAATGCAAATAAGGACGGCAACGCCGCGCCTGAGACCGCGTAATGGGGAAAAAACCTATAATGTAAAAGCATACATACTTTGAAGACAACATTTTTAACGATTGGTTATAAATGCTATTTGGCATCAGTACGTAATAATTTTAACATGAAAGGCAACGTATAAGCATTTTGCTGTGGATTTTTACCAAACTAATTAGAACGTAATTTTGGAAAATCGGACTGTATCTCTCTAAAGTTAAGATTCAATATAATTTCGACTACAAGCCACTAGCAAATCAACAACCGGATTACGAATATTGACTAAAAGCAGAAAAAATCTGTCAAACAGTGAAACAGTGATTGAAATTCCAAAACTTTTAGTGTAATAGCAAGAGCCATATATTTAGTTGAATTTGAACTACTAAAAACAGCTAAACAAGGACAAATCCTTGTTTAGCTGTTTTTAGTAGTTCAAATGTCTGTTAACTCGAAAGTTAACAGTTATGATGGGCTTTAAAACTGTTTTTAAAACCAGATTCCTTAAAAAAATATCATGGAAGTTGCTACTGTGAATTATACCATCGTTTAGATAAGATGACAGTTGCCATTTCTTATAAACCACAAAATGGACGCGTAACACGATAGCTTTAGAAGCAGTTGTCTATGGTTATCTATTTAATTATGAAGATTTGAATTTGGTATATTTAGATTTTTACGCTAATAAAGATTTCTTTTTGGAAATAATTTCACAATATATTAGCGATTATCAAATACTTTTAAACTGTGATGAAGATAAAAGAAGTTTAATGCTAATATACGACTTAAAATTACCGCTTAAGATAGTCAATTCAACGAAGATTTAATATTAAAGTCTGGACGATAGAGTTTGTATCATTAAAAATTAGTTTAGTATCTAAAAATATTTATTTAAATAACGTACCAACAAAATAATATTTTATTATTTTTAAAAATTTTGCTACATAAAAATAGTTAATGATATAAAATTAGACACCAGATCTAATGTAATTTTATTTTTAAATATATTCTTTTGAACTGATAATAGTAAATACATGGTTGCATTATATTAATAACCCGTAATATTTGAGGTTCCTCTCTTTAGAGTCTTACTAATCTTCTTTTTTTTTGCTTTTTACTGAGCCAGTGAGGTCACCAGAACCAGACTCAAACCAGAGCTCAATTTCAACCTTCTCCCTATTACCCTTTAGCTCCTTTTTTAATAGGCGCCGGTAATCACTCACCTTCTGGTCATTTGCTCATCATAACCCTCTTCTTCGAACGTTTTTCCCCAAATTCTGTTGTTGACATCGGCTTTAAGCTTACAAGTATTGCTAAACTTAGATTTTTAATTTTTTTTTGAGCATATTTTTAAGACTTCCATCCTTTTAAAGTATTCCTGAAATATTATCTGCCTTAGACTATCTCAAATTTAAAGGTATCGAACAATAAATCATTAAACAGGTGTTCAGAATTAGTAATGAGAGTTTCCGTACTGATTCGTTATCAACTAGTCCCTTTCATGAAACGGTCGCACAATGTCTCATAATTATTTAATTAATGCAACTCCACTCCAGGTTATCTGCATTCATAACTCAAGCCACCTACATGAGGAGAATAACCAAGAGATAAATTTCAAGTTTATCAAATATCTGTTCAATTTATCTGTTCTACTGGATGTATAACAAGCATGTGTAAAAGAATTATTTTACTCTTTGGCAGAATGGAAACATAATTTGCATCAATTTGTGAGGGGACATGGGTATGTACGTCGAATCACTTCGCCCACGCTCACCGATCTTAATTATCCGATTGTATGCCTACACTCGTGTCAATTAATTGCAAGTACCATTCCATTTGCGTTTACTGTCGCTTATTTGTTCATAAAAACTTTTGTGCTTTGTTTCGAGGCGGCTTTTCTTTGTTGTTCAAAATCGGAGCAAGTTTCTTTATATAGTGGTCGTATTGTTATAGAATAACATTTTACTTGTACTACTCCATTCATTTATTTTTTTACTCTAACATGTCATTTACTCTTATGATCTAACACACCGTGTGTCAATAGTAGTATAAATGCTGAAAAAAACTACTTTGGTATTGAAGTGATATATAGGCACTATGTGATCCACGCGCGAATACTGAAACACTCATAGTCGAGTGGCCTTAGGTGATTGGAAACAATCACCAAGGGTAAGCAATTGAAGCTTAGCTGGAGACCTTCGGACGGTTTAAAAACATCCAATGGTAAGATTACATAGCCACAACTTTGTCTAGCCGTACCCAACTTGAAACCGGCCAGCGTGGGGACGTATGGGCTTAGCTCTCTCCTGAGTGGAGATCTGAGCCCAGCAGACGGACATTATGGTTTGTTGATGATGATGATGATAAACGCAATCCCGTCTGCGTTTGCCTGTAGTGGCGTAGTGTGATGTTCTGTAGCGGAAACGAATATGTTAACAATAAAAAGGTTATTGTGAGCTAACCTTAAAAGATAGGACATGCTGTTGCGGACTTTTTTTTACAACTTTTAAAGAAGAATAATTCTTTTTTACATTAATTTAGTGGAACTTTAACCGTTTACGCAGCGCACGCAATGGAAGCTCACAAAAAGAAAAAAATTCTCCCGTTTTTAGGGTTCCGTTGCCAAATGGCAAAAAACGGAACCCTTATAGATTAGTCATGTTTGTCTGTCTGTCCGTCCGTATGTCACAGCCACTTTTCTCCAAAACTATAATAACTATACTGCTGAAACTTGGTATGTAGATGTATTCTGTGTACCACATTAAGATTTTTAAACAAAAATAGAAAAAAACAATAAATTTCGGGGGTCCCCATACTTCAAACTGAAACACAAAAAAATTTTTTACTCAAACCCATACGTGTGTGAGTAAAAAAATTTGAGTAAAAAACAACAAAAATGATGTTGAGGTTTCTAAAATCAAACACAGTAACAAATATAGGTACTCTTCAGCTTTATTACTTTAGTAATTTAAATTCAACAGACTACTTCTTTAGACAATAGGTACTGATAGCTCAAGAGCAAAATAATAATGCGTAAAATAAAACACTTACTTCTTCTAGTTAAACAACATAAGTAAATGAGATTTCTTATAATATAATTATATTATGAAGAAGATTATAAATTTGAACACAATTTCTGCCTACACTTTCGTTAGAAACGTTACTCCAATTACAATTTCGCCATTCAAAGTTCAAGATCAGTCGGATGGCTGGAAAGAGTTACCTAATGACACGGTATCAGGCTGCGAAGGGCGCCATTCAAATTCAATCACGGTCTTCGAAACAATTTGTAACAAATGTCAAGATCATAAAGGATCCCACTTTAGTCCGTGCGAACGTTTGACTTAAGGTAGAATCGTGACTAGTTGATCGATTTGAGTATTTTATTTTAAACACGTGGGTATTCAGATTTTGGAGATGTTTTAAAGTTTAAGAGCTGTTTTTTTTTACTTTTTCAAATAGATTCACAAGAAACTGATGTCAGTAGATTCAGCAAAATAGCAATAAGAAATCATTACGCCGTGAGGAATCGTAAATGAACACTACAAATATGTGCTTGAATATCAACAAACACCATCTAGTTAATTACTACATATTATAAAACAAAGTCCTCTGTCTGTCCGTCTGTTAGCGATAACCTAAAAAACTACTGGTTCGTTTTTAATACTGTTTACAGTAATGGATAGATTGATTCTCGAGGAAAGTTTTAGTGTATAATTTGTCAGGTTTAAAATGTTTTTTAAATACCTAATTACTGAAGTAGTGGCCCGCCCCGGCTAGTATAATATAATTATATTCTACATAATAATGAGATGAATATCATCTAGGCACTAGGCCTTTTTACTCTACAAGGATTTAGAAAAATAATAATTTCACACTTGAATAGTATTAAGTCTAACTAATGTCTTATAATATTAGTCGAACATAGTTTTTAAAGTTAGAGTTGACCGATTAGATATAATCTAATACCTAACAAATAAGTAAACGAAATGAAAAACATTACGCAATTGCCAAGACTAAATTTGCTATTGACTTTGTCTATCTAAAGTCTGAATAGGGACGTTGATGTTATCGTGCTCGACCCGAAGCATTATAATGTTATAGTCATTAGTTTATATTTATATAACTAGTATTTATCTGCTTAGAAAAAACATATTATATATAAAAAAATAAGTCAGCATAAATGAGTATCTAATGAGACAGTCTCATATTACGTAACTGATTCATTTTATTAATTGTATACAGGATTGTTCGATAGTTACGAGGAAAAATGCGTTTTAAAAAAAAGTTTTGATCTCAAACCGCGATTGACCTGAACAAATATAAATATCGCTTTTCTCTATTTAAAAAACTAAGAAGTAGAAATTCGCATTACAGAGAACGTTACGTATTTAAATAAAAAGATTTGTCATCATGTCTTACATATATAATGAATAAGTATAATTCTTGCATATTTGCACATTCAGACTCCATTTTTATCCCGCAGATGCAGCAGTTCTGAGTTCTCGGTAATTGGTTGAACTTATCTAAGTCATTACATCTCGACTCTTCCCTTTTTTGCCAGCTTTATTTCTCTCTCTTCGACCGCCACTTTCGTTTGTTTTTGATTCAATTACTTTTAATGCTCCCTGATCATAATCTTAAGAAATCGCAACGTTGGAATATTCTTAGTACTTAATCTTTTTAGGAACGTTGAGAACTTACCTAATGATCTAATTTAGTTTCAAAATAATTCTTCAACTCTAACTTAAATGAGGGCTAACTTCCGCTCATTATTATCAGTCAGCTATGGCTAAACTATTTCATTAATTAGTATAAGATTTTATGTAGACAGTGTCCTCGAAAACCTTCATCGCAATCTACATTCATTATTCTTTACTCAGCCTTGTTTATGCGGCTTTAATACGTTATTCTTAAGGACACGATATAACTCATCCAGTATCGTTGGTCAGATCGGTATTTCACTAAATGAACGCGTCTCAAACGATATTTATAGTGACGGTGGACATAATTTAATAAACAAAGCAGGGCCAAGCCGACATTTTAATGCCACCCCGGGCATAGGATCTGATAATGGATCATAACTGGTTTTCAGTCTCGGTAGATAGCATTGTAAGGAACAAGTCCCACTTTGTTACAAGCTCCCGGTAAAATGTACAGAGCTTCCAATCGTTAAGCGTAAACCCTATCTGCATCGGCACTATTAATAATATTATACACCAGAATATCTGATACGCATTGAGTGCATATTTTATACGTAAACTTGGTGTCAATATCCTGTTTTGCAGATATTGTTCTTGTGATTGTAAAGAAATTTTAGTATGAATTTAAAATTTGTTCTTGAGAGGCATGTAAAAATATATTTAGTTATTCGTAGTGATCGGTACCAAACAAGTTCACAAGATACTTGCGTAACAACAATTATAGAAACAGGATATTTTGAATAGCTACTTGGACGCATGACAAATGACTGGCATGTCTCATATCGAGAGATGTAAATCGTATTCGGACGAACGAGAAAGTATAAACATTTACATTTGAGACCGCCAACAAAAACGGATCGTGCTTCAATTTTGGTCTTATCTAAAGTTACCTTTGTTTCCTTGACAGGTGCATTAGTGTGCTATCACACAACAATTAAATGCATCGATGTTGCTGCATCACGATGAGTGGGTATACGAAACTCATATCATGAACACCGACTAGCGTTTCTGCTATCTCAAATTTTCGATCGTTCATGTCGATATGATTGAGGAATTTCTTTGTTTCGATTTACTGTTTACTGTCTGCGGTAAGATGACTTACGAAACTTAATATATTTTAAAGATACTGGTTTGTCTAAGCACCCAAATTTATTTATTTATTATTTTGTTAGATCGGATATCTCGGTACATATATTTTTTAAGCTGATTAAGATTTATCAATAAATACAGTACTTATTTGGAGACAAAAGATTAAAAAACAATTATTGAAAATGTTTGATTTTGCCCGCATTTTAAATGTTTGTGATATCCGTGATAGTAAACATAATTACCTACTGCTTTAGTCTTAACAACGAACTTTTGGTAGAGAGCATGCAGAGCATGACACACAGAGGTTGAATGGAGTGACATACTTATAGATTAAATACTCTATTGCCCTGGAACTTCATGTCTCCACCAAGAAAAAGGCGTTGACGATTTCGTCGTCAAAAGATAGTGAGGATGCTTATTTAGATAAATCGCTCTTTGTAATAAGCAAATACGTACTGTTATACGATGCAATGGGAAACCGTTTTAAAAAAAAATAGAGTTTTAAACACTTGGGTTTTATACAGTAGTTTTGGATATGTAATAAAATAGAAATAGGAAAACGGAAATAGTAATTATCGGATTTGAGAGGCGAGTCTTCTATAGAAAGGTCGGTGGACTTATTTTTTATGTAATGCTATATAGAAAAGAATGGTAAACACATAAAACCAACACCAAATTGTTTTTTGTTCGAGCCAAGCCAAAGTCATTATTAGCTTAGTTATGTACTATTTCATATAAGGTAACGTTGGTAGCACTGAGTAATGATTTAGTTACAGTCATAACTATAAAATTGATCTTCCTAAATGTTAGTTCTAAGCTTTTTTACTTCAAATAAGATGACTATATCGTCTACTTATATTAATAAAAACTATGTAAGAGTATAGTTTAGTGTTGACTTCTATGTACACCAATCATGACACAGTACAAACATCAAAAATAAGAACAACTATTAAATCTTGTTTCTCTTCATTACAAAATAAACTAAGTAAAAGAAAATAAGTTGATCTATCATTAAAAATGGTTCAATCATTATTGACCAATAATTACAAGAGACCAATGTAAAGTATGTTAACTGGCTTATGATTACAAACAAGTAAAAATTATCCAAAGATATTCTTATAGAGCAATTTAGACCGATATCTAAAGGCAAACAGTCGATTGGACGGTTATACGTACGCCCGAGGGCCATGAATACTTCGGTATTCCGGGAGAAATTTGGCTATTAAAAGAACATATTTTCACGCACCCAATATTTAAAGTGTGAGTGTCTTAAAAAGCAGTTTTATTACTTTTAAATGGCAGGTAACAGTTCGTTTTAGAAAAGTCGTAAAATGTTACTATCAAACGCAACTGTCTCGTACGAGAGCTATACTTAGTGAGTGGGTCGGCCACAAACTCTTTGATGGCTTTTGTCAAAAGCTGGACATAAAATCTAGTATCTGTGAGTCAGTGAAATATTTTATATGTTTAGATAGTTCACATCTATTGACGGCAACGTATTTATGTTCTATAGATTTGTTTGATTTTCGTTATCAGATTTTAAACTCACAAAAGTTGAAATGGTTCGAAAACGATATAAATTTTATATTTCTATTTGTACAAACAAAGAGATGGCGTGGGTAACGATTTCTTATCGGTTAATTCATGTTTCAATGTTCAGATATTAGACTGTACGAAGGTTTTCAGATAGATACATAATGAAATGTACTAAGAAACCCAACTAATTTCTAACCGAAAACACACTTTATTTAAAGATTTTGTCAATTCAAAATAGAATTCTACACGATAGGAAATTACGTTAAAGTTTTAAGACTTCCAAAAGGCAGCTATCAAAAAATATCAATACCTATCATAATCATATATTTACACTACGAGGTAGAGAGCTTTCGAGGATCATATTATGGCCATAGTTTCCGTTATATGAATGGTAAACAAAATATCGAACCTTGCACCAATACATTGCTCGGGACTGACCTTATTTAGCAATAGACACACGTTGGTGTAATTGACTAAGTACAAAATTGTACTGAACTGTATAATATATTACGGTAAGAAATATTGTTCATTCAATTTCTGTAAAGTATTTTCTGTATTAATCATTTTGAATTAATAAAGTAATTACATGCTTTACTTTTGCCACCAGTTTGTAAGTCCAATTAATTTAGTTTAACTGTTCATTAATATACTTACCAAAAACCAATAATGAAATTATTTTTAAAATTCAATTATAATTTTAAAGAAATCATTTTTGACAAAGTCCACCTAAATATTTAAAAAAAATACACTATCCACATTTTAAACAAGATATCAATTTGTGTCATTTTTAAGAAGTTACGATTGACGGTTATAATTAATTCAAATTAAGATCCTTAGAGTAGCTACCATGTAGTTAAGTAAAAAACATTGATTGGTTCTGTAGTTAAATCGAAATGAGAAATAAAATGTCTCTCCTATTTCAAAAACTTGTTCAACAAACCAGGAATTTATATTCCTAATGCGGGAGTTGTCTTTTTTGAAAAAAAAAAAAAAAAAAAAAAACTCAACGTTTATACTAAAAAAACCTACTTTCTCATAATGGTAACAATTTTTTCTACAATCACATTTCTGACAATTTCTAAGTTACGCGTTTTCTCTCCACACCCGGACCATTAAAGGTCAGCACAAGTGAGCTATAAATAAGGTATTTAACCCAATGTGTGTGGGCAAGCCTTAGCCGGCACAGTCATGGGAAAGCGTTCGGTTATTACAATCGCTACTATTTATTTGGTAGTATACCTTAACTATTGGGGAGGACATGTATTCGTGTTGAATACAATGTTAGTCGTGCATCGTTTAGAATTTATTTAAAACCTTTAGAAATAATATTCTTGGGAGGTCTAGTTTGATTATAATTATCATTATTCAAGCAAAGTTCTCTTACTCTTTCAGTCAGTATGTTTTATTAAAAAGTAAAAAAATAAGCTATTTTCATTGAATATTGTCAAAACCTGAACTAGTAGCCGACTCCAAAAAAAGGCTCGGAAGAAAAATGACAAAATTGTCACCTCATCATCAACTTATAACGTTCCACTGCTGGGCTGGCCATTCCTTTCGTTATCCGGGGTTAAGGCCACCTACCTAGTCTTAACCTTTAGGGGCAACCTTGTCTCTTGATCCTTTTGAATTAATGCTAGAACTATTATTAGTAAAGTACGAAAATGAAAAAGATTGTGTTTGAATGAAATTATGAAGGCGTAAATAATAAATTTAGCCTTAAATGGTCAACTGTATTAATAACATATACATTAAATAACCTCTCCAAATGGGCTAAAACATTAGTATTTATTTGCCATTTTATAGGTTATAATTAAATGTAGTATTTAAATAGTCTCACGGACTTATCAAAATATTGCAATTTAAAATTTAGATTTAATCTAACGCACCTATTAGTGTCCTATTAGCTCATATACATTTATCTTTTTATTTAAAAAGTAATAAAACGCTTATCTTATGTGAAGTTTGATTAAGACGTTATCTTTATTTTTATAACTTTTCAGAGTATAACGTCATAAAACTATCATTATGTATTTAAAGCACAGTTTTCTCCGGAGAAAGATGTATGTTTAACACCTAATGTACTGCATAATCATCAAATATTCTCACTATGAATTTGCTACAAGCAGTAAAGTTTATTTATTAATCGAGACCGGTATTATGTATTTTGAGTAGAATGTAAAAGAAAACTAAGTTTCACAATATTGGGAAATTCTTCCTTATTTTTAAAACGTCGCAGTAGTTTCTACCGATGTGTATTTAAATTCCAAGTGATTTGTAAGTACAACTTATTATAGAATTTTTCGATATAGACTGCAAGACTGCTTTGTCAAGGCTAAATTTAAAGATTGTGACATATAAGGCAAACAAATGTAACGCATTAAATAAGTAGGTATCTATTGAAGGCGTTAGAAGGTAACCTTCAAATCGTTAATGTACAATCTCCCGGTAGCGCAAAGTAATATTTGGTGACAAATATATTCAAAGGATATTGCACATTATGCTATAAATATGATCTTTTTTCATAACATAATTTATATTAAAGATAATAACAATGATTGCGCTACAGGTGTACACAATTGTATACTCAAGAATATATTTTCAAACATTACAACTTCGTGGTTATAGAGTCTTGTGCATCGATCAACAGATCACTGTACTTTTCTACCTTAAGTGGCAATATTCCTCACAATAGACCGGACGTATACGTTACGTACTTGTAAGAAATTTGAGACTATGTTCTAAGGAGCTGAATAGTTAAAAATTATAAATGCGAAAGTAACTCTGTCTGTCTGTCCGGCTTTCACACCAAAACTAGTTAATCGTTTTAAATGAAATTTGGTACACAGATTGTCTAGAGCCTGAGAAACGACATAGGCTACCGCGATAACCAACATTTACGCGGGCAGAGCCGCGGGCGAATTTTAGTAGTAAATAAAAATACACTAAAATCCAATGTATATGGGGCAATGTTTATACTTGGCCTTGGTAAGAATAGTTCTCCTAACTTTGAATAAGAAGGTCGTATCATGTTTTTATAATAAAAAATAATTACAAAGTACCTAATATAGTAGTCCAATCGCAATAACGGAAATTTTAAAGGTTATTTTGAAGTCTACTAAACATAGATTCGTTCGTCATAGATGACAAATTGTGATTTATATTTTCAACGTCATTCAATCATTTGTAAAACATTAGCAGCAATACATACCTACGTTATATGTTGGAGTCTTTAGATGTCAAATTATTATTTCATTAATAACACCGTTAATCTTCACACTAGGCCATTTGATAAGTGTGATGATGGCTAACACTCCTTCTTTTGTATCGAAGCTGATACGTTATTCATAAAAGCGTGGTTTAACGGTATAATTTGAAAATAAATACCATTTAAATAAAAGGTTTTGACAACATGTATTACAATGGTGAATATTAGCTGACACAAATGTTCTTGAGTTATTAATGCGTGGGTTTTCAGACAATTTCTTTTGCTTAAGCCTAGTGATAAATATATTTTTATGATCTGACATTTTTCACTGTTTGACTATAATGAATGTGAAGAGATGGAGTTAGTAAGGTGCTTGAGGCCAAATAACTATGAGCCAATGAATTTATGATGTTTTCGTGAGTGTGTGAAGTCGACCTTGTTTACCATAAGGGCTACTATGACTGTCTACATTGGAAAGTGTAAAAAATACAATATCTACATAGCCACAAGTATATTATGGTCAAGCCTATGAAAGCTTTATTTAAGTTATTATAGTAATATGTTGTGTTTGTTCGTGTGTTTAATTTCTTCACTTCATAAATGTCACTTATTTAAAAACTAAATTCTACAAAGTATGTTTACAACTTTTGCTAACCCACCGATAAATTAACTTTTTAAATATGACGCAAATAAGCCCATATCAAACTAACCCGATAAATATTTGCTCCAAAAACTATAAAGAAAGTAAAATATGAATCGAGATTACGCTAATACACGAACCTGCTTTAGATCAACCGTACAAATTCGACTGACACACGCGACTTCTCCGTCTAAAGAAACCGTTTTAAATAGCTACTAGACGAGTTTTGATATTTGAACTATCATTACTTTACCAGGCTTTTTATATTTGATATTTGTTAATAATAATTCGGTAGAATGTTGTACCAAAGTTTCACTGCTGATATAAAGATAATGATATTAGTCTTGATTTTTTTTTAGATAAAATAGGCACCATAGCTTGAAAATTCATTGTTCTTTAAATTTTTAAAGTTCCTGGTATAGGAAATGAAAATAACTAAAAATGTATCTTGAAACGGACTTATAGAACACCCTGACTTACACTAATAATATGTGGATCACACAAAGTGATGTCTAACTGCGTCATTGGTCTTGTGGTTAGCGTATGCGACTGCTATCAAGAGGTCTCGGGTTCGATTCCCGGGTCGTATCAAATGTTTGTGTGATCCACAAATATTTGTTTCGGGGGGTTTGGGTGTATTCTATGTATCATATAATTATGTATTTACAAAAAAAAAATTGTTTATGTATTTATATCAGTTGTCTAGTTACCCATAATACAAGCTCTGCTTAGTTTGGGGACTAAGATAAAAAATGTCCGAAATATTATTATTTATTTATTTGTAATGTAAATGGACCAATGCATCTAACAGATTTAAAGGAATTAATTCTTTTTTCCAAATTATACAATAATTTTTAAACTAAATCAAATAATATTAGTAAACCAAGTAATATGCATTACTTTGAAATTTCATTAATTATAGGAAATCATGTTAAGGGTTATGTGTACTAAAAAATACAAACAACAATTTTGGACATCTAACACACGACGCCATCTAGTCTACAACTAAACAAAGCTCCATGGGACCATGGGATGTAGACTACTGATATATATACATATATACTTTTTTTATAAAAACATACACGTACTAAGTTAGTTATCTTTACTTCTAAATTCGTACTGTCATAACCAAGTACACTACCTAAAAGAGTCGCAAATGCAAGGCAATTCTTATATAAGTTCACTCGAGCGTGGGTCGACATAAATGGTAGTGCAACGAACATGCTGTACCTATATGAGACACTGCATCATTTGCAATTACATGTTATTGTGCCTTTGTACTATTTTAATGTCCGCCGGTACGCCCTCAGTAAGAATGTGGTATTGTAAGCAAAATAGTTTGGCGTTTGTTTCTGTCAATTTGAGTATCCAGGGATGAGTAACAATGCATAATAGGTATAATTGGATCATGAAAAGTACATACTTGGACAATGTAATTGTCAAGAAGAAAGGGACCTCTTTAACATTGTTCAATGTTATTTTGCTTTAAAGCTACCCGCAAACCTTTTTGTCTTTCTTTTAGTACGGTCTAGTAATGAATATAATGCGTGAGTCTTTGATTATATACATGTCTAGATGGAGTGTTGCGCTGCATTCGCAACAAAAACAACAGGCCAGATTTGCTGGACAGGGCAGCGCCGCCACTGATCGGCCGCGACGAGCTTATCCCCTAATAATCAGCGGATATTTTTTTGGACGTTTAGACGCTTGAACTCTCTAGCTAGACATGTTTATAATCAAAGGCATGAGTTATGTTTACAAAAATCAAATGAAAACATGAAACTGATTTTATTTAATATTAACAATAGTCAGAGGCCTATTGTGCTATGAGCAGATGGTGAAGATGTTTATATATATGGTCCTCCGAAAGTGACTTTACTCTGCTTTACAGAAAGCATAAATAGAATCTAAGTGTATTTGTCACCATACTCATTGCGAATGCACACAATGTAGCACCGGTGACGTCGGTGACCCACACTATCCCGCACCGGCCTCCGGTCTCGCACTCACCAACGAAAAACGACATCATGAATACTGACATTTTAAGTTGGTCTTCTATGAGAGGGTAGTAACATCCTAGTTCGGACTGAAATCACATTGACTCGACTACCTTTACTTTGTTTTTCAACATAAGGTACCAATAAGAAAAGTATAATAAGCTTACCAGGTGTAGTCAATAACAATGCTTGGCAACATTAAATACAACGTGTATTGAATATTAAAGATTGTGGCACCTAAGAATAATAATCAATCAATCTTCACGAGTTAGTTGGATTGGTCTTTTATTATTCATGAAAATTAAAAACTCTTCTTATGTGGAATTTTATTTTACTATACCATGATTCCTATAGCTATTTGAACGTAGTGCAAACAAAATAAAATACCGGTTCCCATGTGGGACCTTTTTAATATACATAGTTCCTCAATTATAGAAGGTTTCTTGAAGTTAACATCTTAAACTCGATCTTCACAAGAAATTTTACAAATTTATGTATAATAAACTTTCAATAAACAGTAAACTTTTGATGTATTAAAGGAGACTTGTACAAACGCATTCAATTTTGTCGTCTGTCCGATAATCATTTTAGAGGCCTACAGAGTAAGCGTCCATTAGGCTGTAAAAACATAGATTGCTTTGTGTGAAGTAATCTCATACGTAAACGTTCGTTAATCCTTTACACAAGCAAACATGCAGCATTAAGCAAATCCTTCAAGTAATCCACTACGAAAAGCCGTCAAGTCTCTGTCAACACTCGACGAACGCGATTTCCTTGGCAAGCGTCGAAGTTCTCCACGTATTTACATTTTCACACATAAAGTAAATTTCTCGCATCTAGAAGTTGAGTGCGGAGAAATGAAAATAGCGATTCATCACAAGTTTTAATCTGTTCTAGAGTTTGGCCCACTTGCGGTCTTGTAAGTGATAAACGGGCGTTTAAAACGCTGCGATTTTTTATCGAATAAAACTAAATGACCACTAACGGGAAGTTATATTTAAATTAGCAATTTATCATTTTTAATAAATGCCTAGATTTATTAATTTTATCATATTCATGTGACTATCAGTATCATCATCATCATCATCATCTATTTCAGTCTACTGCTGGACAAAGGTTAATCGTTATTTCACCTGGTCTGTAGGTATCCTACAGTAAGTTTATCTGCGACTGCTATCAGTTTTGATATCAATTATTAATTGCACTAGTGCAAGAATCATTAATCATTGTTATTATATGAGTTTATAATTTTATGAAAGAGATGCAGATATATCTACTCTATAAAGATTTGATATTTTATTTATTATTTTAAATAAATTTTCATGAAAAGTACGTAAATCTTATGTTCCTTACATACAGAATCAATACAGAATACTTCAGTTTGTAAATTATTATCAAATAGTATCCATGTTGGAAGTAGTAAAAACTGGTAACAGTTGACATATTATGTACATACGATGTAGAAAATATAAATTAAAATAATATACTGTATACATTTTCCAAAGCATCTAAATCATAATAATGTTATGGGATCTACTAAATAAAAGGGCCCACACGGTACTGAGATGCGTAGGTGATATATGCCGGCGGTATATCATTACTTGTTGCGTTAGTACAATTTGAAACCGTTTCGTTCGTGTCAATTAGGACAATTTCATTTTCTTACAGAAACACAATTAAAATGAAGTGTGGTCTAGTCACTGCAAAGAGAAGCAAAACTTGAGATAAACCTACATAAGTATTTGTCCAAGGTGGAATTCAAACCCACAACCTTTGGCAACATAACCTTAGCAGTCAGGATCACTATCGTATTTATTAAAACAAACATTATCTTTTAGTTTTGTAATTAAATTAATGAGAATATTTACAAAAAAAATAAGTTAAAAAAAATAAAACGTTACATTGTGTAGTATCAGTACACTGATAATAATTGTGTACTAGTACTATGTTATTTATATCTTGTTTCATACTTTTTTAGCGTCGTTTTTTGTCGCACTTGGGTTTTAGTTTTTAGGGTTCCGGTGCCAAATGGCAAAAAACGGAACCCTTATAGATTCGTCAAGTCTGTCTGTCTGTCTGTCTGTCCGTCCGTATGTCACAGCCACTTTTTTCCGAAACTACAAGAGCTATACTGTTGAAATTTGGTGAGTAGATGTAATCTGTGAACCGCATTAAGATTTTCATATAAACATGGACAAAAAACAATACATTTTGGGGGGTATACAAAATGTTTGTATAAAAAGTATGTTTATGGATTTATATCAGTTGTCTAGTAATAATAATAGTAATTTAGTAGTAATAATACAAGCTCTGCATAGTTTGGAACTAGATGACGTTTTGTGTAAGATTTGACACCGAACAGAATTAACTTGCACTGCATAGATGTTTGCGGTTACTAGTTTAGATCTGTAGTAGTAAATTATTCAACAGTATCGTCAAAAAATAGCATTCAGGTAAAATGAACTGTTAAACCAGTAACTGACCTAAAATTATTTTGGAAATGAGCTAGGAAGATATTTAGATAAAAGCGCTGATGTAGTTATTTTCGGAGAAAGCCCTTGTTTGTTACAATATGAGTCAGAATATTGACAAGGTAAAAACATAAAGACTTCCAAATGATTCAGATTTGTCATTCTACGAACTGTCTAAGCCTTTGCGTTTGTTATTGCCGAGTTTCTTGTTGGTATTGTATTATTTTTATCAACAACCCATAACGTCCCACTGTCGGGGTTGGGTTTCCTCTTACGGGAGTATTAAGGCCATACATCCCCGAATACGAATATTGTCATTAAGCTTGAATTTCTGAAATAGAATCTGTGAAGATTTCAGTTTAACAATTTATTATGACCTCAGTAAAACATCACAAGTGAAATAACAAAGTATTTACAATAATATTGTGTCTATATTTAAAACAATAATATTGCATATACATAATTACACCTTGAGTAACATGGTAACATCACCATAATATTTTATTCTTGTCATTGAACATTGTATTTAAGCATATTTAATTTAAGTATCAAATTCGACTAATTGATTCCTAAGACAGGACTTTGCAGCCTATGCTGCAACGCTATCCAATACATTTGATCATTATGCATATCCCTTTCCGCTCATTCCTATAAAAAAACCTTTATTATGCTTACCTACCTACATAACTGAGTATAAAATATTTATTAGCGCATAGTATACCTACATTAAATGGAAATGGTAACTGTAGAACATGTCGAATTAAAGAATAAAACCTACATTGGTCCAGTTTGTTTTATTTTTAATTTATCTACTTTTACACTGACCGCAAGTAAGCACCATTCAGTCCAAGCTGCATAAAAAGTAGAATATTAATATTTATAATTCCATTGCGTGACGACAAACAGCACGCGACACACGGTCTGATTTATACTTTCGAGGTTAAAGCGGTTGGCTTTTGTTTTCGTGAACGCGTCACCCAATTAGAACTGTAATTCTACTGATAAAAAGTTGAAATGAAATAGTACATTTGTGATTGATTTTATTTGTTATCTGTCAGCATAATTCTTTGTTTCTTTCTTCCACTTATGTCAATTGAGATATAAATCTTCATTCTACAAAATTAAACACGTAAGTGTGGTTTAAATGAGTTTGTGAAGAAATTAACGTGATAGATTTTCATTATTCAAGACCAATTATCGAAATGACCGTTAATGTTTGACTTGACGATAACGTTTTTGGTTGTTTACAATTGGCTGCCATCATTTGTCAACATGTTTATAAAGTTTTGTTAACCCAAGCACTACCTACTCTTGTTCCTATAATTCTGGTGTGGAAACTTTAAGGGCAGCATTTTTAAAGGTATGCACATAAATATTAGCCTGCTAAAGTGACTTTACTCTGACTGATGGAAAGCCTTTGTAGAATCCAGGAATAGAGTGGTCATCAAACTCACTACGAACACAGTCACTACAGAATTGTGCCTAATACTGTAGTGGCATAATGAGATGTTCCTGTTTCATTAGGCATATTCATATGGGCGTGTGTGGTTACTTTGAGGTCAACTATTAGCTCGTATTTTATCTCGGATATCTATTAGCTTGGATACGGGATCCTGGATTCTTGGAGTTACCACAGTCATAGAATTGTATTGCGTTTGACTTTGCACACTTCACAATGTACTTTGTGTAATCCCCAAATTGTTGTTCAAAGTCTATTTATTCCTAGTGCACGTTTCATCTACGAGTATGTTTATGAAGTCCCCCTCGACACAGGAATATTTCCTAGTGTAGGCCTCGAAAAAAAATACATTTAAGACAGAATGACAACTGCAAAGGAAACTAGCTAAAACTCTTTGCAATATTTTATTTATAAATGACCTGACGTCAAATATAATTCAAAACTAATATAAAGCAAACTAAAAATTCCAGTTTAAAGTATTTATTTTGTTCAATTTTAAGTGATGATAGTTACATTAGTTTATTTTTGCAAGTAAATCTTTACAAATATTTTTAAAAGTAGGACTTTACAACCTAAAGCTGCCAGCTTTTCATAAGACTCACCCACACAAAAAAAACTAATGTTGTTAAATTCCATTTAAGTTCAGCCCATAGAGAAAACAACAAAGTTATTAATTGGACACTTATATCGCTTTAATAAATAAGACGGTTTAGTTTTAAAATAAACCTTGCCAATGAATATATCGCCTCAAGGTACAACTCCACCGCGGATAAGACACCATGCTGGCATTATCACTGGAGAACACTCTAAGGCATAATATTATCCAGTTGATATTGTAATTGCTTTGTTACATGCTATAGTTTTATGATTTTAAAACTAACAGCAATAATTAAATATGTGATAAAGAGAAGCATGAAATGTTTATCGAGCAAATACAGCTGGTTATAAAAATTTACTGTGATACTTATATTACTAGAAACTAAAACTATACATTTATTTATAATATTTACACTTTCTGCAATAAAAATACTTATTACACAAGCTTCAACGTGAAACAAACTGTCTCCGTCTGCTGCTGAACGAAGGTTTTCCCCAAGAAGCGCCCACTATCCCAGTTGTGGATCAATTTTAGCTACCCTTTTTGGTACCCTTTCCCACATTACACAATAAGTTGAAATTATAACTTTTTGCAAGTACATTTATAAAACATTTAATAAAATATGAAAAATATTTCATACGGTCTACAATAATATGCGTACAAATCCAACCTCAAACATCATTAACCAGCATTCGATATATTTCGAAATCACACATATCATTCGATTATGTGCCGTAAAATGTTTCATTCGATACCGTATAAATAATATGATGAGGGTTTATAACTTGTTTACAGTAAATCAGCTGTTAGAATTAAATCAGTGTTTTATTACCAACAATACGCTATGCGTCTGCCGAACGGGAATGCGACCACATAATAGCTGTGTTTACGTCTTGACTGCACCTCACATACGTTTATATGGCGAGATGTTATCCGCACTGATTATAACTTGCCAGTTGTTATGCGCAATGTTAATTACTAATATTTTCAGATGTGGTGCTTAGATAGATTATTCACCGTATATTTTTACTGTTTCTTTCTATTTGCAGAAATAATTTGAACTGTTATTTTCAGCTTAAAAAGAAATACAAACGAGTAATACTAAAGAAAATATAAATTACGTTTGCCTATTTTTGCTAATGGTTTGGAGTATGTAATAAAGATCATTACAGTTGAACGATAGCAAAGTAAAAGACAAACAATGTTTACGTGGGATTTACTCGGATTGTTTTCAAGCCGAGATTCATTTAATAAAACCTGTATCTAAATAAATTGTCAGTAAATTACATTTGACATATAATATGGCTTTTAAACATCTGCTTATGTAATATAAATTTATTTTAACGTTATTAAGAATATCCCTTTTTTATATTGATAGCCCATTACTAGTAAGCTCCAACGATGTATCGCTTCTTTGTAACGTTACACCGCTGCGTCAAGTTCTAATTGAGGCTGTCAGTCAATATTAAGCGGGCTATAACAATACCGAAGCTCCATAAACATCCATTTGATCGTCCCCTGGGTATCAACTCGACTAAATGTTTCTGTTTTGAATAAAATATGTATGAGAATTACTTTACGAAAAAATCACAATGAAACAAGAATGAACAACATTTGATAAAGATTAAAAGTAGTGAAATAAATGAATGTCATGTTATGGACAATCGTAAGAACCGTGTGGTGACGGATTAAGAATACCGAGGGTCACCACCCCTATTCATCCCGCAGGTGTCGTAAAAGGCGACTAAGGGATAAACTATGCAAGACAACATCAATGCAAAGAGAAGGAAAACTTGAAAACAACCCTATACCAACCCGTCTGGCCAGCGTTGTATAGTAGGCCTAAACCTCCTTTCTAAGGAGAGGCCTATGTCCAGCAGTGGACTATTGAAGGCTGTTGATGATGATGATGATGATCAAGAAGCGTTCATAGTCAAATTGCCCTAATTGGAATATTGGTGGTTATGGTGATTCGGAGGTAACGTTAAGTTATTGATCCCAGTTCATATGATAATAGTCGTGAAGCTTTTGCTGGAGAAGTTCAGGTCATTTAAAAACACTCTAATACTAAAGAAAAGAGCTTAGTAAGTGATTCTATTTTGCCTGATGGAAAGTAAGAGTAGGTACAAGCACAATACCCATGGCTAATGCAGACAGTGTAACAATGCAGTATAGTGACTATATTATGGCGGCTTGTTGAGATACTTTTGCATCATTGGCCCTCACACGAGAAAACAAACGCTGAAAATACGACAGAACAAATGCTGTCAGTTTAGTTTTGTGAAAGGGTAGCCCGTTTGTGCTTTCAATGTGGCTCTACTCCCTTGAAAGGTATATTAGATATATGTTGCACGGTGATACCTTAACTACTAAATCGATTTAATGATGTATGAAATTTCATGCTATCAACTCTTGAAACCTTCTTTTTAATTAAAGTTACTACTTTTTAATTAAACCTGATACATATAAATAGTTTTATAGAATTAATTATCAAGTTAAAAATTACATATTAAACGCTTTTAATGACTTTGACTATATGGAAATTATTAGAATGCACATAGTTATTCACTCTGAGAGTACCTTGTTCATAAACTTTAAAGAAAACAATTAACTAGAGTATAATTATAACTTTTACACTGCCGGAGTTTATGATTTTTTTAATGGTCATATAAATTCTAAATTTGAAACAGTGCAATAACAATATGATTTTCCTAATATATTTTTTCTTTACACAGCTCTAGGGAGGGGACTTGAAATAGATACAAAGAACACTCAGACTAAAGACAACAATTTGATTGAATCACTCAGAATGTTGTCCCGTGTGGGCTTTAAACGCACAAAAATTAGCACTCATGTAAGCGCTGTGTGACTACTTAAACCACTAGGTTAGTCAGTTAATCAATATAAATGTATCCACTTTCTGAAAATTCATTGAAATACTCGTACATGCACACAACTTTATCTTACTCTATATTTCTGTACGGACAAAAAAACTATAATGGCAAATCAATGGTTACTGCATATTACGAACGCCAGCGATATTCTCCGGAGACTTTTTCGATTTGCTATAAATCCCGGGTTTAATTGCCCGCGAAATAAAGGGATTAAGCGAAGAAGATTAAATAGACAAATTCTGTTCAATACATTATTTCTACTCATCATTAAGATTTTCGAAGCTTGCTCTATTTTATTTCATTTTGTTTATCAACATTTGATAATGATTGATTAAGTCAATTGTTAAACAAGAGTTGGCAATAATTCTTTCAAAAAAAACTCATTTGATGAGTCTGTTAATATTTAAAATTTACAACTTTTCACCAAATTCATAGAGGAAGTATTTACGGTACTTCAATAAAATTATTTTTGGTTGACAGTAGTAGATAGCTGATTATTATAGCTACTTTTACTTACTGTTATTTCAAGCACATAAGAGTAAATATAATTATTATATATATATATATATATATATATATATATATATATAAGAACATCCTATAAATAATTATTCATGATCAATATTAATTTCAATATGTTATTTCGTTGTGGGCTCTCTTATTTTTGAACTTGATATTTCTACTGTCATAAATTTTAATTTTGAAATATGTAAAATATGAATACCAGTTATATACATATCGTCCCCGTAGTGGGAAAATTAAATAACTCTGATTTTGTGGTTCTGAGATAAACGCGATTTAGTGTTTTGTGAGATTTTTTCAAGTTGAAGCAAAGTTCAACAACTCATGTTATTTATATTATTAGACATTTAACTTATCATTGACCACAGTGAGACACATTTATTAACTGAGTTATTTATTTTTCTTTCAAAAAAATATATAATACGAAAATCAATATTTTAATTTTTCTTGTGTCCACATCCCCACTATCAACCTAATCCACTATCGCCTCTGATGGTCCATCAGTCGTCCACAACGGCCTCTCCTTAGAAAAGGGATTTCGGCCTATGAGTATGCACATTTTGGGTTGTTGATATGTATTTTACAATACATATTAAATTTCCAAACTTCCAATCTTGTAACAACATAACGGAATTGAAATATTAAGCATGTGTGCAATTGTGATATCTAATAGATTTGTGCAATTGAACTCAATAATGAAGCCGGAAGAATTAATACGCATTTTCCGTTACAGTCACTTATAATGTTTGTATGATAATACCGGATGGCGACGGATGTTGTAATCATTGAAATCATTATGGAAATAATTTGGTATGTAATCAGGACACAACGGAAATGAGTCGATTACGTGTTAATCCTTTCATGAGGAATGCTCATTACATATTGATACATTAATTAAGTATCATCACGTATCGTCTTTATCGTTAAATGAGCAAAACAGTTCTACTGATTTAAAAATTCGCATTAACTTTATAGTATAAGCTTCATTTTTGAACCTAAAAATCTATAGACTTCCAAGAAAAACACATTTTGTTAATTTAACGATAAATAATAACGAGGTGATCCGGCAGAGAATTAAGTTATCGACATAGCCTACAGGATTAGCAAGCTGAAGTGGCAGTGGGCTGGCCATATTAGCCGCAGGACCGACAAACGTTGGGGTAAACGTGTTCTTGAGTGGAGACCGCGTCTCGGCAAACCTAGTGTAGGACGTCCACAGGCCAGGTGTAGTGATGATTTGCGCAAGACGGCTGGCAGGAGCTGGATGCGAGTAGCCGAGGATCGAACAAAGTGGCGTGGAATTAGAGAGACCTATGTCCAGCAGTGGACTGTGATAGGCTGATGATGATGATGATGAACGATAAATACTATGTACCTATTTACTTTTGATAAAATTTATATGGTCTATGTCAACCAGACCACCAGCATCGGAAACAGTATACCGGGTTCTGTGGTTTTCCTTGGGAGAGGCCTATTTACAGCAGTAAACTGCAACAGGCTAATGAAGTCGACCGAACCATTATTACGAATCAACTGACACCTCGTTAGGTAAAGGCAATATGGTGGCACATATACATATACATAGACTTCCAGAAATATTACCAATTCTTGTCTTTGCCGTAGTCGGCTAACAATATCTAGTACTGTTACTAGTAACGATAATTTGACTTGGCTTTACTGTCTTCCTTAACCCGTATTAAGACAACTTACTAAAGAATGATGGGTAATAGCAACAGGAGCTTTACAAACATATCATCGAAATACGTACTCTCAGTCTGAACAGCTATGTGTGAACACCTTTTAAAAATACCGTCTACGATAATATCCATACTGTCCAAGTCTTTAAAAGCATTTATATGTACTTTTTCACATGTCAATTAATTCTATAAAACTATTTTTATGTGTTAGTTTTATTTCAAAATGAAGGCGTCTAATAAAGTGATTCAGTCTTGCGCGGGCCGTTGTCTACAGCGTACGTTTGACTTTTACTGCGTCATAACGTTTACGTTTATATAAACTACCCAACAACGAGATTTATTAATAAAAATGAGTGAAAAGGATGAGGACGACAACCTTCTACCTAATAGTGATAAAAGTGATTCTGAAGTACTTAGAATGTGTGAAGAAACTATGAAACAGTTGGAAAATAATACGCAAAATATACCTATTACAAAAACCATACCCGAGAAGAGGAAAGAAAGAGAAGAAAATAGCAGTGAAGAAGAATTTATTACAGTGACGAGAAGAAAACCTAAACGATTGCTTAGGAGCAACTCAACTAATTCAAACCAGGTAAATAATGAGAAAAAGAGGGTAGAAATACAAAATAATGAAGACCATTACAATGAAGTTTGTTTATCATATACAGAAGCTTTACCTAAGCAAATGGCTTTAGCCAGATTATTACGCGATGAAAACATTGAAAATATAATAAGAATTAAATATAAAAGCCCATTTAAGGTACTTATTCGATTTAATTCTAAAGAAAATGCACAATCACTATTGAAGTGTAAGAAATTTCAAGATTTAGGATATAAAGTGGCTATGACGTATGAATCAACCCTATCATTTGGTGTTATAAAAGGTGTAGATATGGAGTTAAATGAAACAGAGATAATAGCAATTCTAACGTCTGATACAAGAATTGTTTCTGTAAAAAGACTGAAGAGGATAAGCTCTAGTGGTATATGGGTTGACAGTGAAACGATTAGAATATGTTTTGAAGGATCAACCTTACCACCTTATGTATATGCCTATGGCTGCCGATTTCCAGTAGACCCATTTGTATTCCCAGTGACCCAGTGTTCGAGATGTTGGCAGTTTTGGTCATTTTTTAAAGTTCTGTCCAATTAAGAGGATAGTATGCCCAAAGTGTGGGGGCAATCACGACAATTGTGAAGTAAGTGATTTCAAATGCTTAAACTGTAATGGTCCACATTTCGTTTTGGATAAACAATGTCCTAAATTTCTTAAAGAAAAAATGATTCGAGAAACTATGGCCGAGAATAACGTCACATATAGAAAAGCACTACAAATGTATTTATGTAATAAAAAAGAGGAAACCCAGCGATTAGAAAAGCGAAACATGGAATTTGAACAAAGTATAAATGAAATTATAACAGAACGCTCTGGAATACTTCAAGAAACATATAGTTCTGTGGTGGGGAAGAATTACTTAGAACGAAAAATACCAGATAGAGGGAGAAACATTAACCAAAACACAACTGGGAAAGATACCAGTTCTACACAGAAGACAGAGACTAAAAAGAAAACAAAGAAAAAGAACATGTTATTGGAAGATGAATCATTATCTTCTACTGAAGAATCAAGAAATAGCAACTACGACCAAACTAGAGGCGATTACAGGAAAGAAGTTGAGTACAAATTTGATATAAAAAAGTTACTTTTAAAATTACAAAATATCTTTTTATCGGAAATTAGTTATGAGGAAATAATTTCTAGGTGCCTAAAAACAATCTATGAGGAAATTAGAAAAATTGTTTGTAATGTTTTATTTAATGGAAAGATGCTACAAAAAATATCTTCATTCTTTAATGGATAATAATCTTGTATCTAAATCTGTTGTTAATATATTGCAGTGGAACTCTCAGAGTATTAAGCCTAAACTGTTAAATTTTAGGGAAATTTTGAGTACTGAAAAAATCCATATTGCGATAATCTGTGAGACCTGGTTAAAAAGCGAACAAATTGTAAACATAAATTCCTACAAAATATTTAGAAATGATAGACAGGATGGGTATGGTGGAGTAGCTGTAATTTTACACAAATCAATCCAAGCCTATGTGTGCTCTGTTAATGTTTCAAACCCAGGAATAGAAATATTACACGTAAAGGTAGTCAACTGCAGTAATTTGGAGAACATTGTCGCAATATACTGTCCATCTTCAAGTCCTACACAACTTTCAGATTGGGAACATATATTCGAAAAATTTCAGAGAAAGTCCCTGGTGGCGGGAGATTTTAATGGTCACCACACGAACTGGTCATACAAGACAGACAGTAGAGGAACACAACTTTTTGATGCCTCCTTAGAATACGGACTCTTGCCTCTTAACAATAGATCTGCTACTCGTATTAAGTTAGTGGATGGTGTGTTGAGACAAACTTCTCCAGACATTTCCTTTGTATCATCAGATATATGTTCCAGTTTTACTTGGCAAACACTTCAGGATAACTTAGGTAGTGACCATCTAATGATTAAGCTGTCTATGAACCACCAAAATTATATACGGCCTACTACAAAACGTAATTTTAAAAATGTAGACTGGACAAAGTATAGGAATAAACTTAAAATATCCTTAGAGATAATGAACTACTATTTAATCATGATTCGCAGAATATACAGGAAATGTATGACTATTTTATAAGAGAAATCAACCAGGCAGCAGATATAAGTATTCCCCTATATAAAATTAATAGAAATCCCACAAGTAAATTCAAACCAAAACCATACTGGAATGCTGACTTATCCCTAGCGGTAGCGCGTCGTAGACTGGCATTACGAAACTTTAGGAAAAACCCTTCCCCTGATAATTTAAACATATTTGAAAATCAATTAAAAAAGTGTACTACAGCAATATCACAAGCTCGCAATCGAAATTGGGAAATATTTTGTAGCTCCGTCGGTACAGAAACATCACCGTCAGAACTGTGGAATAAAATGTGTTGGATAAAAGGACATATAAAAACAAAAAACTTGATCCCGATCGAAAATCAAATTGACCTGTTGTGCTCAATTACCCCTGATCAAACCCTAGATCAAGGTCCCTGTATAATATCCCAAAATCATCTCCTGGAAAAAGATTTTACTATTAACGAGTTCGAGCGCTGCTTAAAAACTAAAGATACTTCACCAGGTGATGACTGCGTTGCGTATTCTATGATCTGTAATTTACCAGAGGAAGCCAAAACATTTTTATTAAAATTATATAACCATATTTTCCATTCGGGATATATTCCATATCAGTGGCGAGAAATCAAGATTATAGCTATACAGAAACCGACTTATAACCATAACGCTGAACAAAAACTCCGTCCTCTATCTTTGATGTCCTGTGTTTGCAAAATATTTCACCTGATGTTGAGTAAGCGTATAGAGTGGTATGTAGAACAAAAACAAATTATCTCAAGGTACACTGTAGGCTTTAGAAAATCATTATCATGCATAGATAGTTTGGCACGTTTAATTTCGCAAATACAAATAGGTTGTACAGAAAATATACCCACTCTTGCCTGTTTTCTGGACATAGAAAGTGCTTACAACAATGTTTCTATCGTAGCATTAATAAAAACTCTAGATGAGATTACAGTAGGACAGAAAATCTGTAAGTATTTATGGAATTTCCTAAGTGAACGACACCTCACAATTAAAGATGCAGATAGTCAGCGAGTTATGACAAGATGGACGAGTAATGGGTTGGCACAAGGTGATCCTATTTCGCCACTGCTATTTAACATAGTAACATATAAAATATGTCATCAAATTAAGAATGTGATGATATCACAATACGCAGACGATTTTGTAGTGTACGTAAGTAACAAAAATCTAGTTCAGTGTAAAATAGAAATTGAGTCAGCATTACAAATTATTAAAAAATTATTGGAAGAGATAGGATTAGAATTGTCTCTAACAAAATCTAAATATTGTGTATTTAGTCGAGGATGTAGAAGGGTAGTTCCTACTATAGTTATAGATAATTATTCTTTGCCAAGATCTAACTGTATAAAATACCTAGGAATGTGGTTGGATCAAAGTCTCACATGGAGTAAACATATCAACGAAATTATTGAAAGAACTTCAAAAGCGTTAAATTTATTAAAAGTTTTGGTTGGGTCAACTTGGGGGGTACATCAGAAACACGTAAGAAGACTTTACATATCATTGATACGAAGTAGAATGGATTTCGCAAGCTTCTTATATGATAACAGCTCCACAACTCAAGTATCCAAGTTAGATAAGATACAGAACCAGGCCCTACGGATTATCGGAGGATTTATTAAAAGTACTCCAATTCACGTAATGGAAAGTGAGCTCAGTTTACCACCACTTTTCATAAGGAGACAATACTTAGCATACAAATTTTGCTTAAAAAGTCAATCGAGGGACAGCAATGTAAATATTGAGCTATTAAGTAAACTTAACACCTTGTGTCATACTGTGTATTGGCAAAGAAAGAAAAAGCCCTTGCTAGCGTCTACATATGAAGAAACTAAAACTTATAAAATACATTGTACTTATCCTTTATTAATGTTCTCATTAAACACTTGGATAAGTTACTTAAACGTTAAAGATGTAATAAATATAGGCCTCGATAGTATATCAAAAGGTAAAGCAGAGTATGAATACAACCTTTTACATTATAATGTAATCGATGAGCTAAATAAAAAATATGTAAACTGGCACAAAATCTTTACAGATGGCTCAAAGAAGGATAATACTCTGGGGGCAGCCTATTACGCGGTGTTTGTACAACACAAAGCTAATTTTAACATTAAGACTGAACTAACTATAATGTCAGCGGAACTCGTTGCGATTTCAGAGGCACTATCATTTGTGATGGATAAAAATTGGAATAACACCGTAATTATATCAGACAGTAAGAGTGCCTTGCAACATTTGGCTCGATGCGCCTCTGGTGTCAGAGGTGTTTCGATAGCCTACGTGATAATTGAAAAGATTTTACAACTGCAAAGAAATGATAAGTCTTTGAAGTTGCAATGGGTTCCGTCTCATGTTGGCATACATGGTAACGAAGTGGCAGACAAATTGGCTAAAGAAGGTTACTTACACGGAGTTGAAATTGACGTACCACCGGATCACACGGAAATATTACATAAATTTAAGATACTCACTTTTATCAAATGGAAAGAACATTTTAATAAAATATCAAAAGACAAAGGAATTTGGTATAAATCCATTCAATCTGAACCACTTCGCTTACCATGGTTCACTGGATGTAGCTTCAACAGAGATTTGGTAAAGATATTGCTAAGATTAAGATCAGGACATATTCCATCAAACAAATTTGCCTATATGATGCACAAAACTGCATCACCAAATTGTAATGTGTGCGGGGTAGAGGAAGACGTACAACATGTTCTGATGGAGTGTGTCAAGAACCGTAGAGCTAGGAAAACTTTAATGGAAGCGCTGGGGATAAACCCATGTGATATAGGAATCCCCCAAGTGATTTTGTCGGCGCCTACATCTAATGAAGCAGAGATACTGTATCACATGGCTAAGCCCGCAGTGACTCGTCTATAATATAAGTTTAACTGTTTTAGATGTAATTTTAGATGTATTCTGTATTAGATGTAAGTTAAAATGGTTACAATGGGGTTGGCATATCCGAAAGGATAAAAACCCCTAAATAATAAATAGAAAAAAAAAAAAATAAAAAAAAAATAAAGTGATTGTTCCTTTTTTGTTTCAACTTGTTTATGTCTCAAAATGAGCTAAAGTAAAATTTTAAGACTTGATTTTGTTGATGACATCAGATTAAATATGTCATTATTACCATCTCAACCCAAACCACCCAGAATGGAACAATTTGTGCGGGTCTTAGAGGATCGCTACTGCAAAATTGTACTTTACAAAATGCACATCACACAATGAGAGATCCTGACACAAACTCACGATTTAAAAGTTAGTCAGTAATTAGTAGACCAAGGGGATAATCCGGCTGATACTGCGATACTTAAATTATAACTATATAAATTGGATCGTAAATACCTTTCTTGATTGCGCCATTATCAAGTTCTATAAAACCTGAGGAAACATCGCGAGGCATTATCGCAAAAATATTTTATGTTTGCTATAAACCATTTAACTTCTGTTTACGTGTTTTGAAAGCTAAAGCTAATAAGGCTATTAAAATTATACGGGTGAGCCACAACAGGACGTCCACACAAAGATATAACGATTCGGAGGTATGTTTTCAAACACCGGGATCGTATAATTTTATAACACTTGTCAACAATATTTAGTATGCTGTTAAAGTATATGTTACTATTAAATCTCAACCTTATGCTCTTGTATAAAAGGTTTATTATAAAAATATTTTATTTCACATATCGCAAATTTGAAATTGTTAACGATTGCATGCAATCGACAGTGGCTTGACCATTTTTGTTTGGTCAATGAATTAATCCATACCAAACTTACTCCGACACGTACTTATAAAAAAAGTATTTTGTGTTTATTGTTGCTGTAAATTTTTATGTTAAGGTTATTTGAATACATACAATCGAAAAAGGATTTCGAGTATCGCGCTATCAATGGATCTATTTTATCTAATCACCTATAAAATATGCTTATTCCATGTTACGAGTTCAAAGCTTGTAAAAGCAGATCGATTTGCCGTTTCGTTCACTTTTATGATAAAATGTGATAATAACTGGTTTATTGGTATCATAAATATATATAAATAGGAGACTTTAATGTGTCCATTTAGGGGTTGCTATAATTCGTACTTAATCATCTTTGTTGTAGATTATAATTCTAAGATTTAGTTAATACCTATCAGATTTCAACGGCTACTTCTACAAATTCTCTTATGTAGCCAACGCCTAACATGTATTAATTTAGTCAATATTATACAATTACCCGGGACTTTACAAACATACCTGAAACTTACACAAAGAACATCCAGACTCAGAACAACAATTTGCGAATCACACAAAGTGTTGTCCCACGTAGGATTTGAACCCGGATTTGAACGACACTTCGCAAAGTTGAAAGCGGCGTGGCGATTGCTTAAACCACTATTACCACATTACACAACTATTACTATGTAGGTACTTATACTGCTATTAGCCCTTATTTTCATGGCTAATCTATGTTCAAAATATACTGTAATTCAAACATTTTTCGCACCAGAACCTTTCCCTTTAATATATGCAGGAATAAAATTTTAATCTTCATTTGAAAAAGTATTTATAAAAGGCATTGTACCGCTTCATCGCGAATTTGCATATTAGATTTCATGCTTTTAAAGTTCTCAACAAAATTTTATAAGCATCACTAATTTGTCCTTTTGAATGGCCTGCCAAAACATCTCAATTAGTAAGGCATGGCGTATAGCAAACTTTTGAAGCCGATTTTATGACTGTGTTTATGCTCTTTACTGTATTAAAGCATAATTATTCCATCCGCTTTGTATGTATGTTAAATTCTTAATTGCTTTTTCGCTGTGTTTTATAAAGGCTAAAAAATGTTTGAACTGTCTATTTTTTATGCCCTTTTGCTATTTATTTAAGCTATTTATGTTAGCATTTCACTTTAATGAAGCATTATTTGCCTGTCCTTATATTCCTTATTTGAAATTTTTTTCGGGGTCGGAGTAATATGTCTAATCATCTTATTCTACATACTCTATCACTCTTCGTTATTTCACTGCCACTCCCTACCTAACGATATTATAAAATCCATTTTCAGTCAATGGTGCTACTTTCAGAATTCCTCGTAACCTACCGTCCTCACTACATATCCATCTCAGCATTCGCATTTCAGTTACGTTGAGATGCCTCTCTTCCGTTTTCATAATAGGCCAAATTAAGGAACCACACCGGACGACAGGTTAGCTGGGAAACAAACATAGGTAGTAGAGCCAAGCTGATGTCAGCATAAATGGGCCGGCAACTCAATCGGGGCAGTACTCACACAGATGAGACCACTCTAAAATTACAGCATCGTCTTTCGTAGGTGGTTCGTCACTCACAATGAGGATAGTGACCCTTACTATTGGATTCTGCTCATTCTTTCCGTCAGGCAGAGTGGAGTCACATAATGAGCTTAAATTTTAAAAAAAATATAAAATAAAATGACGTTTCTCATCACTATTTTAGTACCGTGTTGGGTACATGGTCGATTACCAGAGTCTAGTGTTTAGGTTGGATACGGAAAACGAAAGACCACACTAGTGATAGATCCTAAAAGTTTGAGTAAAGTTTATTTTTAGTAAGTATTATTTAAATTGTAGTACAAGAGTAGTACAAGTACAACAAGATGAGAAAAATGTATGTCAAGAATAGGAATTATTGCTTTTAAAAACCATATCGTTAACTTTACAGATACTAATAAAACATTTCAATTTGTTCCGAAACATTTTAATTGTAATCTTTATTTATTTTATTACTAGTTTGACTATATTGCAATGTAAAAGAAAGTGTTTATGTGAATGAATGCCGTTATAAATTACTAACAGATTTGCCCGCGAAGGAGAAAGTAATATGGTTGGAGACCAATGTGACCACAAAGTACCGTCTTCGCGCCAACTGTTGTAAATGACCATTTGACCAGTGCAGAGCAACATAGTAATGGTCAGGCTATTACCTGGGGAACAATTTACAATGTCCCATAATTCTGAATGTGGTCGTTTCTAATTTTCTTTAAGCGAAATTACTTGTGGTTAAGGAATCCTATTTGCGAATAAAAGGTTTTTGGGGTTGTTTTAAGATGTTAATAACAAAAATGTGAAGATGCGACATTCTTTTAGAATAATAGAATATACTAAACCTGTTTGTACACAAATTTGTTTTAACAGTATAGTTTAGCAGTTAAAAAGTAGCTCTTTTCCTTCACTAAGGTCTAATCTATCTCTGTACAGAAATTCATCCAAATCGGTTTAGCGGCTTAGTCGTGAAAGCGTAACAGACAGACCTACTTTTAAATTTAAAATACTTAGTATATTTATTATTTTTATCTTTTAATTAGAAAACTCCCGCATTAGGAATATCCATCCTGTGTCGTGGAGGACTTTACAAAATACACGAAACGGACACAAAGCACACACAGACCTAGAACAACATTTCTGGATTACACAAAGTGTTGCCCCTCGTGGGATATGAACCCATGACAAAGTAGGAAGCGGCGTGGCGACCACTTAACCACTAGGCCAAACGTGCAGTCATAATTGACTGATATGCATTTGTATCAACCTGTGTCTTAAAAAAGTTACCACATTTTACAGAAATCATAATCATTACAATTTCATCAATTAAACAAATACTTCCCGCAAAGAGAATGGACTGAAGAAGGAAATAAGAATCGATGAAAGACATATTATTTTCTTATCAATATATATCTGACTTTAAAACTTAAGTATATTAACATCCCATACGTTATCACACTGATATAAAAGCGTTGTGAAATAAAAAGCATTATGGTGTACATATTCAAGGTATTTGATGTTTCAATTCGTACCCTCTTACCAACAGTTAATGGCTTTATTTTGTTAGTGCGCGGTGTAAAATGAAATTTATTACTTTAAACCTTTCAATTTGAGAAAGTTTGGGAATGCTAGAAGATGGGAAGGTTTTGTAGAAGTGGCTTTTAAATGTCACTACTTCATTACCACTTAGTTTAAATTTTATGGTTAGTTTTCGGTATTTTAAAATACCGACTACTTCAAATGTTGGCGAAGATATTTTTGTCAGTTTTACAAGTCGTTCGATTGCGGGTTGGATAATGGTAAGACAACAAGCTGTCGTGGCCAAACAATCTTGTCGTTGGATGTTTTAAGCCGTTTAACTGCCTCCAACTAAGCTTTACGAATATTGTCCTAACAACCGGGATCGACAGTTTAATGTGACCTCCGAATCACGAAGACGCTCATGGCATCATGCAACTAACAGTCACCCATACAGGTACTGACCTGACCTGAGATGGAGGAGGAAACCCGTCCCGTCCACCCGCGGCCACTCTCAAGGCGGCATGATGCGCAGTCTCTAATCACCTACGCAACTTGATTATGAGCTCCTCAGCGCGATTTTAATCACAGATTAAGTCACAGCCACTTTTTTCCGAAACAGTAAGAGATATACTGTTGAAATTTGGTCATTCGATGTATTCTGTGAACCGCATTAAGATTTTTACATAAAAATAGAAAAAAAAAACAATACATTTTGGGGGTCCCCATACTTGGAACTGAAACTCAAAAATTTTTTTTTTTCATCAAACCTATACGTGTGGGGTGATAGGTGTTCAAGAATGATATTGAGGTTTCTAATATCATTTTTTTCTAAACTGAATAGTTTGCGCGAGAGACACTTCCAAAAATATCGTATTAGTACTTCCTAAGATACACAAATAAACTCTTCAGCTTTATAGAATTTGTATACATAAAAAAACAAACAAATTTAGTAAAACTGCTAATATTTGCAATATGTATGTATAAAACATTACTTTGATGTCTTAAAAAATAGTATTAATCATAATAACTCTCCGTTAGAATGTATAATGACTTCATATAATTAGTATAAAAACGTTAACCTGATCTTTTATTTTCAAATGATTATGTTTTTGCCGTCTAATCTAAAAAAAGCTAACTAATCGATCACGAATTGAATTTGATACTAAAACAGCGCACAAAAAATCAAAGCATGCGTTCTGACCGTCAGAAGTGTGCGATGTTACGTAACATTTCGCTGTTTCATGGTAAACTAAACATCCGTAAAGTTTAAAGTCATGGGCATTCATGGTCAATGAACGCCAATAGTCTTTAAATACTTTTAAAGTTGAAGGTTTTTGTGTAATAAGCTATTAGCGAACAGCGATTTTGAATGTTAAATTCTTATAAATTTCAATGTTTTTGGCTAATTTGCGGACTACCATAAACTTTTATAATGATTACAGTTTTAATGATTGGAAAATTTATGTAAAATAATATTGATATTCAATTCTAATAGATTCATGTCTAGAGATAATTATGCTTCACCAAATTGGTCATTAGTACAAATGAGTAGCCCAAAAAACGTCGACTGTGTCTGGTTGTTAGTTATCTTAACCATGATCGTGTGTTCGATTCCCATCTACGGCAAACATTTCCTTGATGAATCATATATTTTTTTTTATCTAAAAGTAAGTTTTATAAATATGTATGTATTTATAAATATACCATTTAGGTATGTTTTTCAATCGAAGACATTTTCATTATAGTACAGTCACTTGTTTTATTTGAGACCGATAGACAGCCTTACTTGAAATGTGTTCTACAATTTTTATTAAATGAAAATCTACGTAAGCTAGAGCGTTATATGCATACCTATAACTATATTTCTAATTATATTTATTAAAAAAAATGCAGTACAAAATATTAAATTATAACTTGTACAAGTTCCATGAAAAATTTTAAATCATAAAACACTTTAACCAGTTGATCGTTTAAGCCTCATGTATCGAGTAAAAGAGAAGCAGTGATACGGCTCTCGCATCATCGGTCAATTACAAAAAGGTAATCCCGGGGAGGCACTTAATGAATCATTATGGCCAGCGGCGTTCCAACCAACATGATGTGTGCACAATTTATAGTCCAGCTTTTAACTGTTCATAATATGTTTTATTTCTTTATTCAGCTACGGTATCACCAATGGCAATATATGTGACACTTTTGGAGTTGTCTCTTGGGTAGAATGACGAAGGTTTATTCAGCAGGAGTACAGATACGTGCATACTTGGGTTTGATTTGGTTTGGTTACGATTCTTTTTTATTGTTTTTCAGGAAAACAATTCAATATTCAATATACAAATATAAATCAAACGTTTCTTTAATTTCACTGGAACTCGATTAATTTTGAACGGATTTAGCTGAATTTCGGTTTAAAACGTGAGAATTCAGGGAAAGCTAAAAGGGTGAAAAAATTAAAAATAGAACTCGATTACCATTACTACGATTTTACGCATACAGAGTAGGCGTCACAGATAGTATTCTTGCATTTGTATTTATGTGTCGAAAATCGTTAAAATGACTGTTTTAAAAGTTCCATACTATAACTACGAAGCTGCCCCAAGCTAGATCGACGTTTGAGCGTCTCGGAGTCAAAGGCGACGCGCGTCAACATCAGTCATAGGGACCCAGTATGACCTTGCCTTTCTGTCGGCGTGAAGCGTTGTAAGTTGCTTAGCGTCCGTTTCACTCTATGTCCAGATAGACAATGGTCAAACAGTCAGATTAGAACCTTTGTGGTTATTCAAAAATAGTATCAGAGTAAACATTGCGATTTAAAATATACTATAAGTGTTTGTAGGTATATCGTCTCGTGGGATGATATGGTTTAAATGACAATCATAAGTTATGTTATAATTATGAACTTATGTAAAAAAAGTAAAACACATAACACAAAGAACATTGAATATTTTTAACCCAATCCAAATCCATTTGTGCATAAAATGATTGATTAAATGTAAATATAAAGATAAATCAGAAAAGCTGAATGTAAAGTCTTAGTAACTTAATAATAATGATAAAATGCTTTAGTATATTTTTAATTAATCTATTTAGTACTAGCTATTACCCGCTGCTTTGCCCGAGTGTACGACGAAAATCGCGGCAAGCACTTTAATCGGGTTAATATATAGGCTGTTTCAATTAGTAAACGAATTTTCAAAATCGTTTCAGTAGATGAAAAGATTACCCCTCCACGACGTCAGATACCACAAACTTTAGCATAAAAATAGTATTGATTTAGATATATTCTAGTACAATACACAACTAACGCATATGCTTATTGAATAAGTACTTGATAGCTCACACGATTTTCATGTACAAGCCTCCAATGCGGCTGTCTGCGGGATAGCCATGCATTTAACAGAGGACCATTATGAACTCTTGGTTGATGGATTGCTTGAATTCATGCCCAGCCTCCAAATTAACCATATTAAACCTATCAAAGCAATTAATAAATATTGAATGGTAAACTCAATATTTAGATAAATACCTAATCTATTCTTTTTTAAACAACTTCCGCATTAGATCATATTCCTGGGTCTCGGGGACTTTACAAACATAGAAGAAACGTATACACAGGACACCCAGACTCAGAATAACAATTTGAGAATCATATATATTGTTTTTCCGTGTAGGATTTGAACCTACAACACCTGGCGCAGTAGAAACCTGCGTGGCAGCCTCTCAAATTAGGCCAATCGTCCAGGCAATAGACATTAGATAAGTAATATGAATTGTTTGTCATTGGCGTTTTTGTTGTTTAAAAACTATTCAAACTAGAACTAAAGTCACAAAAAATGAATTCTCTTCTAAATCTCAAAGATTGACTAAAATAAAATATGAAAAATCTTAATTCATTTAATACATACAAAAATAGCATTTTGAAAGTCACTTCACTAAATTTTTTATTTTGTTAAAGCGATTTTAAAATAGTTTTTTTAAGAGAACAGAAGGTAATATAAGACAAATTTTAGTTTCGTTAGAAAAGCATCAGAATTAGCACTATTATAGCTAGTGACAAAAATATACTTAAGTAATAAGGTGATTGTTTTATGTATGTGTTGGAAGTTGGAAATAACGAGCGGATGAGTAACTTGATAGTGAGTGATTTCTGCATGTGTATACTTGCAACTTAACAGGCGCAAGTTATATACCACTGGACGTGGTTGGACCTCCAGTAGAGAGACTAAACAGAATGACACATGTCATAAAATACTTACTCTGTTGGCTACCGAAAGTGAGTCTTGGCCTCCGACACAAGAGAAAGCCACTCCTTTCGATGTTGGGCAAATAGTAAACATAATACAAATATGTAAATTTAGACAGATATCTATATATTATCAAGTGAAGTAAAAGCTTTGTATCCCTTTTTGCAATAATTATGGGGACTGAGGAGCATAAAAATTGCCACAGTTAAAGTTTAAACGGAGGGGGACTGCAGAAATCAAAAAATAATATATTTACATTTAAGCATGAGTAGAATCCAAGAGTCTTGGTCACCATACTCATTTTGATTGCAGGATGGTGACCCACACTATGGCAGACTTGAAAACGCGAATGCTAATATTTTAGGGTAGTATTCTGTGCAGGGGTAGTATCTACTAGGTTGTGTTGAAATCATGGTGTTTATTACTACCTTTATAAATTAATAGGAAGATTATGGTTGAATTTCGAGCTTTGGGTAACCGCTAGTGTCCTTTACAAAAAAAATTGATAAAACGGACGTCAGTATCCCAGTCTTTATCTCAGTCTGCGATCTGTTCCGAGCGACCTCTATGGATTGACTTTTGTACTTAGACTTTATGTACTTCAAATGCTGTATAGTTGTATCTCTTACATTTTTATCATAATAAAATAAAAATGTAAACGAATAAAAAAATCAAGATAGTAACATATTCAAAAATTAGTTGAACGAAGGTCTTCCTTAAGGATTGCCACCTATCCCGGTCTTGGGTAGTCCACATCCATCAGTTACCTGTCACTTTCTTCAATAATACTAAATTCTATGCAATAATAATTAAAGCCATGTTTGCTAATGAATTAAACAAAAAATCTTACCTTAATTAACTACATTCTTCAAACAGATGATCTCTAGTAAATACCAATTTCATATTGATCATACCGACTCGAGACTCACGATTTACGGAATTCAACATTCATATTCGAATATTCATAAAATATAAATATCGATACTAAATTACCTAAACCATGATTTTGGTATTCAAAATAAAAAAGTTGGAATGATATATCCAATTGAGATGAACTGAACTGAATCATCTTGAATATGCATGATTCATTTCGATGAAATATTTAATATAATATTATGATGAGCTTAAGAAAGACTTATATGAAATAGAAGTAGGTTTATGTTTATTTATACAGTAATAAGTGTGACTGTATATTACAAAACTATTTAACTAACTTATTTAAGTTAACCTTATAAAGTTACCTTTAATATATTTATCAAGAAACTATTGTTAAACATATTAAAGATGAAATATTTGTGGATTTATTTAAAAAAAAATACTTAAAACCTCTATCAACTCTAAGATACGATCACACACGAGCAAAACAAATCATATTATGACTACATCTCAATATTTTAAATAGTAAAGTAGTACTGGCTGTACTAGGTCCTAGTATAATTAATAATCCATTACGCTTGCAAAGAAGCCACGGCAAAGTTAAAGAGCCACTTAAAAAAATATTGGAATTAAACGCGGCTGGTAATTTTTTTTTATGGAGGTTCTGAATATTGTAAAAATATTTTTTATTTTGTCACGTCTTTACATTTATATCATAGAAAAACCATAATTTGGTACGTATAGACTTCTTGGACCATAATAGGTACATAATCCACTATTCTTAGATTCTATTCTTGGTTTCCATAATCATCTTCATCAGGCAGATCGCAGATCAGGAGTCGCTTCGGCTTACACAAAAAAAACTTTCATCGAATGAGCGAAGGGTTCGCAATCTCACAACACTGAATATGGAAACTGCTAGCTTCAATTAAAATAAAAAAGAAAGATTAGGATTTATATATCAACTAAAACCTTGGTATCTATGATAAATAACCTATATTTTCAATCTTAACGAATCAGTTTTATCACAAATGAAATGCAAAAAAAAGATTCGGACATGTAATTCATAACACCATGTAGCCGCAAACGTTAATCATAGTTTGTGTTATGAAAGCTGGATTGACCGATGAAAATATAAATACTTTTCTTTGTAATAATAATATATATATTTATTGCACATAGAGAACACCCAAACTCCGAAACTAATTTCTAATAAATACACCTAAAACGTGCTTAAGGTTCTAAAATGACACTAGCGATAACTGTCATAAAGAGTATGCAATATTTTAAGAACTATAAAGTATTATGCATTAAGTAACTGAAGTTGGATAAAGTAACTGTCCAAATAGCGGTAAAACTGTTTGTTCTCAATAGAGAAAATTTACTTCTGTCTCAAGTGGAATAGCATAATGAAATGTAAACGCCATCTAAATCAATCATAACATCAATGAAACTTCTATGAGTTTGACGTGCAGTAGTAAAACGATAAGACATAGACGTGTTCTCAGAAACATAAAACGGTTTTGACGTTTCAATTGAGCATTGAACGCGGAACTCCTAAAAGTCAGAATTCTGCTACTGTCTGAATAAAAGTAGACTCTAGGCCTTCTGTAATTCAGTGTAATCGTTCTAAGAAAGCTATTTCGTGAAAATATTTACGACGCAAACCACGAAGCAAATGGCAATACAACAAAACTGTCGTTTGAATTTCAACTTTATGCTTATGACTTTTAAGACTAAGCAACATAATTCTGTTGTGATAGTATTTATTTTGTTTTGTCCACTCTAGGATACAAGCAAATCATTACCACGAATATTCATTGTTTTAGTATATTTAATTAACAAAGAATAACAAAAGCTTGTTTTAAGAAAACTTTCTTCTTTAAATTTTATTTTGTTTTAATTTCATGAAAGTAATATGTAATGTGTTCTCTATTGTATTGTATCTTGTGTATTTGGTTTGTGTCCTAGTCCTAGGTAAGCTTTGGGTAACCTTAAGAAATAGATATTAGTATGCATACATCTATAATTAGACATTTACAACATAGGAGCATTAAATACTAAATTACTATTGCTTAGATAAGTGGAATCAAGCTACTGTTAAATTGAAGATTGAATTTGAAGATTTTATACCCTCACTCATAAATTTTCATTAAATGTATTTTGTTAAATGTATCAATTCTAAAGCAGACATTAGGGCCACCGCAAACTAGCTACTTTTAGCATCGGCGATCGGCAACTAGTCGCTTTTTAGAAGCTAAATACGGCGACTGAACGCTCTACACCGCACACTTAAAAACGGCGAACGCGGAGATTGAGTCGCTTTTTAGAAGCGCGACACAGCAGCTGAACGCTACTCTACGCACACATTCGGATGCTGGTAGCATCGATTTGGCATCTGAGCAGTCGCTAAAACGCGCGTTTCCGATACCACGATCGAACGCAGGAAGTCGCTAAAACGCGATGCAGCATCGATGCAGTCGCCAAATCGCCGATCGCCGATGCTAAAAGTAGCTAGTGTGCTGTGGCCCTTAAAAATGCATTCATCTTGTGAATTTTATTCATTGCAGAAATATAATATTTTTTTCCAATTCTGAGAATAGAGTAGTAAAAAAAATCTATGTATAATATTGTTTAATTTATTTTGATGGATAATTCCCTAATAGATAATTTAATCGTAAGAAGGCAATAAAGATTGTGTTTGAAAATGATTAACAAGACCATAATATTATTGTTATAAGGTTTCATAATCGTCAGATAATAAAGAAAAATATAAAATATTTGCATGATATTATGTTATTTCATTCGGTTGACGCACAGCAGACTATTTTTAGTGCTCGCTAAAGTTTTCTTATAATGTTCTTCAAAATACACCCAATTTGAGAACTTAATATTATAATGTTCATTTAATGATGTTCAGTAATAGCATTTAGCCTGAAGGTACAACATATACGTATCATTAAACATTATATTCTGATATTTAATTCTTGAGCGTTTATTTTCATATTTGTATAGTCTCGAGATCAAATACCAAACGTTTCCGTATAAAAACGTACCACAAATTGTATGATAGAAAACAAAAAAAAAAACGTTTCAAACTGTTATTAAAAGTTTAAAACGTTTAAGTAAATAGTATGGTTTCAGTATAATATAATTGGAGTATCTTGAAGATATTATATTCGAATTAGGTAACGTTTATCTTGACGATGTGAGTACACGGACTTTCAGAGTAATAGTCATTTTGGGTATTGTATATTTACTATTATTACTTTACCTATTTTACCTACCTATTTTTACTTTTTTGAACTCCTTTTCATTGTGGATTTCTATTGAGTAATTTCTGATTTGTAAATACCCCAATATGTATGTAAACATGTTTGGGGGTCACTTCTGTAAACTCTGATGTTCAAGAGTAACTCTATTGGCGTATGCGTTAGTCTAAACCCATTTTCCAAAATTAGTCCTGATTTATTTAAGTCAGTACCAATAATACTACCTACAGTAATACACTAACGATGATGCTCATCAATGTCATCAGCGTTTGTTCTCTCTATACAAATTTATACTATAATGGTGCAATGAAGTTGTATTGAATGACTATTACTAACAAAACGGTTATAAGGCCAATACTTTGTACGGGTGTGAGGCTTGGATAATGACACAAAAAGAGGAAAATAACTTCTCTCTACCAATAGGAAGGTCTTACAAATGATCTTGGGCCCTGTGCAAAGAATTGAAGGAAAATGGAGAGTAATGAAGAACACGGAAAAATTGAGAATGCCGTGGCGGAGGCAAATTTTATTGGACAAATTAAAGCACATGAGTCCGGTGGCTTGACCACGTTTAAAGAATGGAAGAGGATCGAGGGGTTAAGTTGGAGCGATACAGTGGAGGCGAGCTTCAAGCAGACCACTGGCGATGGGCAGCAATAGATTGAATGGAGTAACTTTCTCTTGTGTCCGAGGATTAGAAACACTTTGGTTAGTTGAACTAATGGACACAACAAAAATAACAACTCAATTTCTTTATTTCTACATCACCTATTAGTCGTCAGGGAGAAATTGCCTCATGTCATTAATTACACTTTTGCATAACTACAATAAGTTTTAAATAAATAAAGATTTAAAAACTTCAATTGAATACAATTTACAAAAAATAAAAGGCGCAAAGTTAATACGTTAAATCACTTGCATTAAAATATATTCAGTTTGTATTAACTCCATTACAGATTTTGATTACAGCCCTGTGTGGGTCGCTCTAAAAATAAAACGCTAGGACCAAACATATGTCATTTGTCAGCGTTTCGCTCACATGACGTGAAGTAATTTACGATATCCTTCGGTGTTGCTCTTTAGTGGCAACAATTTCAAATAGGCTTTAAATAAAAATAATTAATAAATACATATACGACTACTATTACTTATTAAGATTGAAGTTTTCTTTTTTCATTTTTCAAAGTCTAATAGAAATATCGTTGAATTTAACCGATTATTCTATTAAACTATTTTATTGGGTGATCAGGGTGTCCGTAGCTGTCCACTGTTTGTGTCTTTGGTATGATATTTAACAAACATTATATAAATATTATATAATATTATTATCAATATGTTGTAGTTTCATCAAATATCTATCACATATTCTTGAGAAACTTCATCATGTTAAACAGTTTAAAAAAAGAGGCGACGGTCGTTATTGTTAAAAACTTAAGAAGGAGCTTTGAACGATTCATAATAAGATTCCAAGTTAACGCTGTGTAGTCGTTATTCATATGACATATAGCGTTCAAAATTAGGTCGGATTAGTGATTTCATGGTATTTGGTTGCATTTTGAAGGGTATCCGGCAACTTGGGTAACAAAGCAAGACAGTGCTAACAGCATTTTGAAAATTAAAACCATAAGTTAATGATTTATTCATGTTTGTTACTTTTTCAGTTAGCAAAATTTTTTTTTGGCTGTTAACTAATTGTCATGGCTAACTTACTTAAAGCAGCAAGAAAAATTGGTTAATATTAGTCAAAGAACTAGCCATCAAAAACACTTTTGAATAATCGATCATCATCATCATCGTCATCATATTTACTATAGAACAAACTGAATATAGACCAAAATGAACTTAAAAAACGATATAAAAGCGTCATAATTTTTATAAAAAAAAAAAAAAAAAATATTGACTGTTCACGCGTATAACCAACCCCGTAAACACCACGTAAATTTTGTATCCAATCAGACCAACAGGGGATGACGTGATACAGCGTCGTTCCCATTGGTCGAACTAATGTTCCCTACCTCCCTACTTTCCTCGAATAATGTAAAAATATTCATTTCGCAATACAGACTTCATCTAACTTTTCTACTGAACACTCGTTTTATTTAATCACCTAAAAACGCAAACCTAAGTTCAGCACACGGGCTACCAAGAACCCAACAAACTTAATTCAAGTGCCGACACAAGCCGGTACATTGACTCTAGAAAAGTTTATATGTTGAACTACCACGGATACACTATTTTTTTAAGAATGCACACGTGCATGCAGCTTACTTGAGGATATATATTTGTGGTTTTTATGTATAAATTATATCACTCCGGTAGCAACTGCTGGACATAGGCAAAAAGGTTTTGGACTGCTCTATCAAGCTGGACACACGGATTGGTATAAGATTTATTTCAAGTTTTCCTTCTCCTTGCAGTGGTGTTATCCTGTTTACTTTTTACCCTTAGTCACCTTTTACGACACTCGTGGGATTATTAAGAGCGGTGACTCTGTATTCTTAATTTGTCACCACACTTATCAAATTTCAATACAATTGTTATTTGACATAGGATTCGTGTGGTGATGACTTTATTTTTCCTTCTTCTTTACCTTATCTCTCCAATGTATTTTTTGTTTTGTGTACAAATCAAAAAATAAATGTATAAACACGTCCACAGGCCAGGTTGCGTAATGATTTGCGCAAGACGGCTGGCAGGAGCTGGATGCGAGAAGTCAAGGATCGAATCAAGTGGCGTGCAATTGGAGAGGCCTATGTCCAGCAGTAGACTGCGATAGGCTGATGATGATGATGAGGATGATGATGATGTGTACAAATCTTGATTTACGCTTAAAACAAATGTAAAAAATAAAAAACCATCATCCCGGCCTCTAATGTTCTTTGATAGTTTACAACTGGACATATGTATCTATATTATAACTCTCAATGTTACGTTAAACCGTAGAAGTAATCCCAACTTGCGATTTCAGCAGACAATTATTTGGTGCTTTTTATTTGAAACTAGCTTTCGTCTCCGCCCGCGTGTATGACAGTTATCGCGATAAAAGCAGCATATGTCCTTTCCCAGGGTCTAGACTATCTTCGTAACAACCTGTGTGCCTCTGACATACAAAGAACAGCGTGAAGTAAAACCGTGCGACTTGGATGAAAACTGGCTGTTAATTTACATTACATTTTTTTTTATATATATTAAGCCATCCAAAGTGGCTCTACCCTGCCTGATGGAAAGCATGAGCAGAATCCAAGAGTGGGGGCTACCACACTTGCTGCGAATGCAGACAATAATGTACGGCGGCCCACACTACGGCGGCTTATTGAGATGCTTGTTTTCTGCTAGAGATCATAGTGGGAAGGAAACACGTGAGCTGGTAGCGAGTTCCAGTCTTTGACTGCTCGGCATAGGAAAGAAGAGCCGAACCGTTTTGTTCTGGTGCGTATTTCTTCCACTCTAAAGCGGCAACTTCTGAGTCCAGCACATGTTGTCCTGTAAAGGAAGGGAGAAAGAGGGATCAGATGGAAGAGCTCTTCAGAACACTCTCCATGGTAAAGGCGATAGAGGACCGACATAGAGGCGATGTCTCTTCGTAACTGCAGAGGCTCAAGAAACTCGGTGGTTTCGGGACTATTTATAATGCGGACTGCTCGCCGCTGCCACCTGTCGAGAGCGTCAAGCAAGTACTGCGCAGATCCACCGCAGAGGTGAGAATAATAGTCCAACATACTTTGTAGTAGTGTACTAGTATAAACGAGTTACGTAATAATAAGTCGTTAAGACATTAGGACCTATATTCGATACTCCACTGAGTATGGTGCTCATAACAGATAACTTGTAATCTTTGTACCATAGTTAACAATCACATCGGACGGTCGGCGCGGCGTAAATTGTCCCCGCGAGGTCTGTACCGAACACGCATTTAGAAAAATCACTCTTGGCTCGCGGCACTGTGCATGGTTGTACCGATCCAGTTACTTTGTGAAAATCATATTTAATAATTGGAGAAATAATATCAAAACACCTTATTACTATAATTTCAAAAAATAATAGTTTTACGAGTATAATGCTTTTACTTACATGAAGATATGAATTCATCGGCATCACAGACTGTATTAATAACATTTTTGGAGTGACAGAAAACGAATATTATGAGAAATTTGGGGAAAAGCAGATTTTTTCACCTTGCGCTAGCCGTCACTCCACCTGACCTGTGGCTGTCCTACACTACGTTTGCCAAGACAATGTCTCCACTCCAGAACTCTTCTACCTCAACAGTTCTCAGTTCTGCGGCTGATATGACCAATTCACTGCTACTTCATTATCGGGTTAATTATTTAAAGTGCAATAAAATAAACACATTCGTCTTTAAAATGTACTGGGCTTAGAAAGTAATTTAGTCCATAATATAATTTGGTTTGCAATCCGACTACTTTCTACGATATGTGGAGTTATGGGCCCAGTAAACGATCAATTTTTTTTGACAAATTTACGTGTTTGTCAAATTATTTGATCGTGTGCTGCCGTGTTTGACGCGTTTGTCAAACCAATTTGATCGTTTACAGGGCTCTTTTGAAGTAAACGTGATGTTTGACCAACAAATTTGTAAAAAAAATTTGATCGTTTACCGGGCCCTTTATTTTTATTATATTTTTTTTAAGTCTCAAAAAAAAAATTTCATCTAAATTCTTGAGCAATGAAGTCCATCAAAAGTCCCTCAATGTGAACGCGCAGAAAAATATAAGCTACTTCCATGAAACACATACTCATTGGCACTTTGCAACTCACCGGTATTAATAAAACAGGTGTAGGATGTGAATTTTTATGAGCTATTAAATTTAATAACGACAATAGTATCAGTACTCTTTGGAGGAGGATAAATGATCACTTAGCAACTTCCTTTCAAACTAGTATGAACAGATTATGTCAGAATGTAGTAAGGTAGTTGATTTCAGCACCAATGGGACGGCTTGACCTGTGCGGTACTATCCTTACATAGAAGACTACTGGAACTCGCTATCATCCCACGTATTTCCTTCCCATTATGATCCCGGGTCCTTTAAGAGGGGTGTGAAAAAGCATCTCACAAAGCCGCTGTGGCGACTTCCACATACAGCGCGACGGAAAACATATGACAGCGCCATCTAGCGATGAAACACTGAACTACTATGAAAACACGAAATTATCTATACTGAGTAACTACTAATCCTGAATCGCGAAAGTAACATTCTCGCGCCGATTAGCATATATACAACATCCCAACATCAATTGTGGGGCAGTGGCCCTCCAGGCATGATCACCTCACCTGGTCGGAGGATCCTCCGTTTGTGATGGAGAAACACGACACCCGTTCCTCCACACCGCCATAGTTTGGGTCAGCATCGCCATACTTCCTGCCACGCAGGCGATCTGGTGGCCCCTACCCTTGGATTCCATTCATGATTACCATCAGGCAGAGTGGAGTCACATTGGTAGGCATCAAATAAAAAAAAAGACCAACCTAAAATGGCAGTATTCGGGCTGTTGTATTTCGTTGGTGAGTGCGAAACCGGAGACCCAATAATGCAGAAGCATCTTTATAAGCCGCCATAATGTGGTGACCCATATTATTCTACATTGTGTGCACTCACAGTGAGGATAGTGACCACCACTCTTGAATTCTGCTCATGCTTTCCATCAGGCAAAGTAGGAAGTAGTAGGCAGTAGTATCACCTTGGCAGACTCATAAAAAATCGATTGAAAACTAAAGAACCAACCATTACAACTTAAGAACCCCTTTATGTCCTCCGTTTCGTTATTTTATGTACCTTTAACGTCACGGCAAAAACGTTGGCTTACAGACATTGGCAATGTATTGATGAAATTTATGAACCTCTAAGTTTCATTTCATTAGCTAGTATTAAAAATAATCGATAAATGTTGAACTAAACACGTTTAAACGTAGAATTTAATTTCAAAAGGTGGAAATCTCAACATTTTTCCGCTCATCCAATAAAATTTTATTAAAGCAAATGAGTTGTCTGTCTATATGAATTTAATGATACGGCCAATCTAGTATATGTCTTTTGGCGCCTACACGATCTGCGACATCCAACATTTTATAAAATTTTAGACATAGGTACATCCTAAATAATAGATAAAAGTAATTATAATATTATAAATATTACTGCTTGAAAGTAAGATATTTGATCATTTTTATCGATGGTGATAGCGTAGAACAAGAAAGTGACCTATATGAAACGCTCATTGATAAGTGACCTTAGGTGATTAGAAACAATTACCGAGGGTACGCAACAACGGTGCGGTCAGTACCTAGATGGGTGACCGTTTGTGGCATGATATGAACTTTTCCGTGATTCGAAAGTCACGTTAAGCAGTCGTTCCGATAAGATAACAGAAGTTTGATTGGAAGCCTTGGTCGGCTCAAAAAATCCAATGCTAAGATTACGTAGCCATAATGTGTCTTTGCAGTCCCCATCCCACACTTGGCCAGCTAGGGACATATGGCCTTAACTCTCTTCTGAGAGAAGACCTGAGCCCAGCAGTGGGACGATATGGGTTGTTGATGATGTTATATTCTTTAATACCTCACATATTTTTTAAAGGAATCAAGATCGAATCGATCTAAAAGTATCGCTTAATACAGAATACGTGGGAAAACGTTTTTTAGTAAACAAGTTGTTGGAGCTAAATATCATAATGATAGGAATAAACATTTTATCGTACTGAACAAAGGTAGAAAACGTAGCCAGTATAAGTCCAAACAATTCTTCGGAACATTTCACAAACAATAGTCTTTTCTTTTGTTTTTTTACGGGGGAAATGATTTTCGCACCATATCCTTCTATGGGATTCTATCCGTGTGGTGATGGATTAAGAATACAGAGTGTCACCACCCCTATTCATCCCACGTGGGTGTCGTAAAAGGCGACTAAGAGATAAACTACGCAAGACAACATCAATGCAAAGAGAAGGAAAACTTGAAACCAACCCTATACCAACCCGTCTGGCCAGCGCGGTAGAATAGGTCAATACCTCCTTTTCAAGGAGAGGCCTATGTCCAGCAGTGGACTGTTAAAGGCTGTTGATGTAATGATGATCCTTCTATGGGACAACGAAGGGTGTGTGTCGGGCAACCGGTCTACCGGTCTACCCACTAAAACCCTGCAGCGGCCTACCTCGGCAGTTGGGAGGAACACCAGGATCGCAACAGCGGCTTCTGGTGTCCCCCCTGCTATACCTTACATACAATAGTCCTAAGATAAATTAAATAAACAACTTTTTTCTAACTTTAAAAAGCAATCTACTTTGAAATGGTAAATATCAAATTTGGTAAACAGATAGTCTAGAGATTGAGAAAGGACATAGTCTATTTTTTACCACGATAATTGATATTTACACGAGAGGAGCCGCAGGCGAAAGCTAGTGGCAAATATAATTAATCAATAAAAACGTATCCTAATCAATTGAAATGATCAGCAATGAAATGAAACTGTTGAAGTTTATGAATTATATTTAAAAGTGCATTAAAACTTTAATAATACTTATAACTGCCTTTTGAACGCGGCTTGAGTCTTGATACGAGTGTATTCCATGTAATCATTCTTAAATTGTTTAATAAAATTTAAAGATAATGTAAGGGTTATAATACACCTACGCTTAGACCTCCCATGAGAAGGTGAATTGAAATATTCGAACAGAATATCAATTCTTACTCTCAAATGAAAAAATTGTTTGTAAAATACTTAATTTAAGCCTTTCATTAAAAAACAATGAATGAGTTTGATACTTCATCATCATCAGTTATCGCGGTCCACTGCTGGATATAGGCCTTCTCATTGCACGCCACTCTTATCGATTTTGGGCTTCTCGTATTCAGCTTAATTTGATACTTTGATAAATTTAATTTAAGAATCAGTGAATTTAATTTTTCAGTATTTTCCATTATCAACGACCTTTAAAAGTCTACAGATGGGCATTGCCGTACCTGTAGAAAGGAGCCTTAGGCCTGCTATACCATGCTGGCCATTTATTTTCCATAAAATTATTTTCCATAAAACTCAGGAAATTAATTTATTCTGAAATTCTAAGGCCTGCCCTAAAACAATACAAAACAAAAGAATATGAGTAACAAAACCCGCTTCTTAATGAGCTGCAACAATAATACTAGTGCTGTATAAAAATACCGTAAAGTCCAAAGAAAATGTGTTGTAAAGACATAATTGGCCGTTCTCATAAACAATGGTATGGGTACTAGCACCTCTGGCAACGAACAAATGAAGCATGCTCTCACGTATAAATCCACCAATTTTCTTAGACCTCAGAGTTCGCCTCAAATACGAGCGGTTTTAGTCAGGTGTGAGCAACGAAAAAGGTCCAAACAATTTGGTAGGTAGTAGCGGTTCTATAACAACAAATTGCCATGTATGATATAAACACGTTGGAAATTCTGTTCCGCATAGGACCCCCATGGAAGAAAAACGTGAATGATTTGAAGAACAGTGCATAGTGTTGAAAAATGTTTACAGAAATTAATAAAATGATATTTTATTTATTATAATTTGATATTAAGCAAAGCTGAGTATTCAGATATCAGGGTAACATTTTCCAGTAAAAAAATATTTTCAGGTGTTCATAGATGAGATGAGACGGAGGCCTCGTTTGTCCTCTTCACCATAACAAAGGCCAATTTTGAAATTCTCATGAATATTGACAATATTTTTCCATATTACAGTTTGTGACAAACAATAAGAGCTAATTAACACCAACGTTCGTATTTTATATTACACACGTGACGTCAAGAAAACAATATTTTCCAACATGATATTTTTCAGTGCCTTAGTAAAATGTGCGTACCTAATTGTGTCAATTATATATATTATTATATTTATTGTTTATGTGTAACCAGTTATATTTATACCTACTTATGTATATCTATTTATATAATAAAATTTCAAATTGAATTCATTTCTCAAATACCATTTATTCTTGGGTCAAACTGTTCCAACCTTTCTCTAGAGATTAAAGAAGTTATATTATAGCCTACAACTAACTCTCCAAAATGCCAGTCTTAAAGAAGGTTCACTGCTTTTTAGGACAGTTTTATACCCTTTTACTGTTTACAACGTATATTCCAATAACGGGTCAAAGATTAAGATTCAGACTGGACACTCGTTCAAGGTGGAATAGAATAATATTCATAGTTTTAATATTTTGTTTAAAGAATAAGTAAAAGTACGCACTGTAAAAATGTATACAAGTTATATATTAGTAAATATTAGATTCTAAGTAAAATCTCACCATGCAATATTATTAATTTTAATCAAAACTAATAAATAATTTATTGAACTCCGTGACTTGAAATATCTGACTTCGCATTTCAAGGACATATTTAAGTTTCTCGAAGTGTAATATAAATTATATTTTTGCTATTCAAGGAAAGAGATCAGACTTTTATGTATTTTGTTATTCTGTATATAATATTGTTGTATCGGCACGCATTTCTGACGAATGCGTCGCGGAGTGTGGATCATTGTCTTTGGACAATTAGTACTACTCTGTTAACAGATGTGGAAAGCTGTCTTTGACAAGTTAGTACTGTCTGAATTGCGGTGGGTGCGAGGAAAGCTGTCTAACAGCGAGTACAGCCCTATGTGACCGCCCTTGCTGCATAACTAACTGTAATTTGTTTAGATTCGTTACTTAATTAACGGTTGTTTGTGTCTAATTGCATTTCTAAGATTATTTTGTAATTAATGAAATAAATTGTTTAGAATTAAAGTAAATTGTTTAGAATTATAATTATTTTTCACTTATGGATTCTAACATCAGAAGTTGGATCGATCTACGTTCACAAATTATTAATTTTCAATATTTGCGAAACGATCAACTACCGACATTTAGTTAGATATTTTCATTTAATTTGCCTATACTTCATTATCTAGGTGTGTCTTACGATAGAGAGCATTGACAAATGCACAATAGATCGCGCTGTCATATAGAACCAAAGTGAATATACGCAGTGATTCGCCGCAGAGGTCCCGGGAACGATAAACGCGATCGTTCGTTAAAAAAAAAAGGCATTGCACACTATTAGTGCTCATTTGAATGCTATCGAAATTCAGTGTTCGTTGTGATTTTTAATAAGGGAATCCGACTTTTGTGATATTCTTATCCGCTCTAAATCAAAGTCAAAAATCAAAACTAAATCAGTCAAAAATCAAAACAAAGTCAAAACATAGCAAATATAAAAATCGTAAAGGAAGTGACGACTTCTATATTTGGTTTTTAGTGTCAATTACAAACGGTTTTAAAACGATTATTTTAATAAAATAATGAGGGTACTTGTACTTCACGATATGTTTCGGTTTGTTCGTGTTTATAATGCTTTCTTTTCAGATAATAAACATTGTGCTAAGCGATAGAAACTGCATCCGTGCCAATGTACAAGGTGTACATTGTGGTCAACCAGTGCCGACACGGTTATGAGAGAAGGTTGGAAGCTTCAAGTCATGAAAAACTTGTGAGTTGTATTTGACGCTGTACTGGTAAGATCAAATCATATTTACATGTTGAGTTGTGATTTATTTTCACATAATTTTGATATGTAGTGTACGAATGTAAATCGTGTGCGCAATTTAAAGTGATAAAAATATCGCGACTGCTCGGGGTGTATCATCGGAAAATGCCTTATAGCTGATGCAACGCTGTGGTTTAACGAAAGAGCATAAGTAATGATCTTAGTTGGTTGAATTTTAACAATGAACTTATACCGTTTGTTATTGCAAATATTTTGTTTTAAGAGATTAAAACTTTTCGAATTTTTGTATCCAACCCCACCTGTGCATAACAAACTAGGCGTTATTTACTATGGTTATGCATTTTTTAACGAATGTATGATGAATTAATAACAGTTGTAGTGGCTGCCTAATGCAAAATCGAACCTTTTATTTAGAAGGCAAAGTAACTTTTTATCGATTTAAAATCATACGAAGTTAAACCGACACAGTAAGTGTGACAAGACATAATACCCACATACGTTAATTCATATTTTTGGGAACGAAAGATAGATACTTGTCCAATTATAAATAGATGCAAAGTTTTTTTTATTTTGATAATTCAATGAATGGGCAGTTCTTATATATCTAGGGCCTAATTATGTGTTGTAACTATTCACAATACGGTGATAGGGTGCGTGGACAGCAGAGCTAGTCCTGACGGAGCCTATTTAAAACAGCTTGAGGAACTCTTATCATCCGCCGGTAGATGTACTATGTCACATTATTTACTGGTGATTGCATTAGTCAACTGTTATTGTAAAATCTATGAAGCGTTATAACAGTGGTAAATGTTTAAATTCTAAAGATATGATGTTAAATTTATTTAATAGTTCAGAGTAGGTAGTACGAAAGTGACTTCACCTGTTATTAATGGTTCAAAGAAAAAAAAAAAAAAAGTAAAGAAACTTCTATGAACCTTCTATAGTGGACTCCAAACTAACACTTCATATTTTAAATGTAATCTAATAGGTTTTACACAACATCAACAACAAATTGTAAATGTTAAAGAAAGATCTCTTATGATAAAGCAAAACATATCGTTTGATAGTTATGTTTTAATGTTTATCGAAATGCAAAGTATTGATACCGGTAAAGACTGCATGTCTATCGATCTTAATAGTACGTCTACTTAAGCATGCTATTCTTGATGTTATAGAAACATTACGAAAGGTTTTAAATACTCTCACTAGTGTCAGGTATTAAATGAACTATGTTATGTTGTTTGTGAAACAATAATGATTAATGGTCAGGTTAGACCGAGCTAAAATGAGGTTTAAGCACTAGTCATTGTGAGAGTACCAATTAGTGTTCCGGAAAGATAATCCTCATGCCTGACTGGCTATTTCAGGTGTTAAATTTTAAGATCATACACAAAATCATTGTAGCAAACTTGATCGTAAAGGTGTGACATTCATATAGGATCAAGATTAATAACATGTTCATAAGCACGTTACGAGCCAGCTCAGGTTATTGTGATCTTTTTCTTCCGGACAGAGGTACTTATTGAAACGTCAGTACTAGTGATGGTTTCGACTGCTTTGTTGGGTCGACAGTTAGTGTATGCGACTACTGTTCAATATAGGTTCGATTTCTGTGTTGAATAAACAATAACTAATAATACTGTGTACTTCTAATTATAGATATGCTTGTCACGGCCCGAAGTTTAAAAGTTGTGGTCAACGCTCCGTGACTCGAATGAGTACAAAGAGTCGACGGTCCTACGCCTGACCTCTTTCGGGTCATGTTGGGTGGCCGTCTCATCGAACCAAAGGCGTACACCTGTGTTAGACAAGTACTTGCGTGCTGTAGTGTCTACTGTGTTTTTGGTTGGTCACCATTGGGACTGGCCGCCGTAGCAGAAAGGTAAAAAGGTTAAAATGGTAAGGTTTAACTACAGACTCGAGACGATCGACTATAAGCAGACGGTGGCCTATTACAGTAAGTGATTGAACGACACCTGTCGGACAAGCCCTGGTCCATAAAATGACTTTGAGGGCAATTAGTCTGAACTCGAATTCACTGCGTGGGCATACTTGGACATGTTTCGGGTTTGCTTGACGCCAATCGTCAAGCTGCGGACATAACCAAAACTGGTGACCCGGTATCATATCCTAAGAGCTTTGCGATTATTGGGAACATCCGTAACCGAGTACCGTGAGACTTCTGTAACATTTTCTGACATCCTCCGGGTCTTGCGTCCTGAGAGATATGCGAAAGTTAGTAACATTCTTGACGGTATTACTGCGTACATACTGAGGGCACTGTTATTTTTAAATATCCTAAAAGCTTTGCTTGCTAGTATCGCCTTCTAAAAGCTCTGATTATTCATGACGATAATGAAGCATATTGGTGACGTTAAAGTAATACTGTATTCAAAACTAATGCAATGTTTCATGCTTTCCTTAGATGACAACGATGCATTGAGAGCCTCGTCACTGTGCAAGGTGCAGTCTACGCGAGCCAAGCCCGGGCTGTGACCTGGTGTCTGTTGCTGCCTGGTGAGGCGCAGACTTGCGGCCTGCTCGCTGTATCGCGAGGTGCGGACTTGCGTCCTGCATGCCGCTCAGTGATAAGCGGACCTGCGGTCTGTTCTCCGTGTGCCCGAGATGCAACCTTCCGCCTGTTCACCGTGTGTACGAGACGCAATCTTCGGCCTGATCCCCGTGTGCGTGAGGTGTGGTGCAATGTATGGCGGATGGTGGAGAGCATGAGGTGTGTATATTGGAATGGACCCATGGACAGGGTAACCAGCCCCAAACTCGTGGTCTTCCTGAGATAATTTTAAGACCCATGGACAGGGTAACCAGCCCCAAACTCGTGGTCTTGTTGAGAGAGGTAAGACCCATGGACAGGGTAACCAGCCCCAAACTCGTGGTCTTGTTGAGAGAGGTAAGACCCATGGACAGGGTAACCAGCCCCAAACTCGTGGTCTTGTTGAGAGAGGTAAGACCCATGGACAGGGTAACCAGCCCCAAACTCGTGGTCTTGTTGAGAGAGGTAAGACCCATGGACAGGGTAACCAGCCCCAAACTCGTGGTCTTGTTGAGAGAGGTAAGACCCATGGACAGGGTAACCAGCCCCAAACTCGTGGTCTTGTTGAGAGAGGTAAGACCCATGGACAGGGTAACCAGCCCCAAACTCGTGGTCTTGATGAGAGAGGTTTAAGACCCATGGACAGGGTAACCAGCCCCAAACTCGTGGTCTTGTTGAGCGAGGTTTAAGACCCATGGACAGGGTAACCAGCCCCAAACTCGTGGTCTTGATGAGAGAGGCTTAAGACCCATGGACAGGGTAACCAGCCCCAAACTCGTGGTCTTGATGAGAGAGGTTTAAGACCCATGGACAGGGTAACCAGCCCCAAACTCGTGGTCTTGTTAAGTTTAAGTTTAAATGTTTAAGACCCAGACACTTATGATAACTGTTCTTATGGTAACTGTTCTTATGGTAACTGTTCTTATGATATTATTGTTCTTATGGTAACGGTAGACCTTCATGCTGAAGTCTACTCTTGTTAACCGGGAATGAGAACAATGAAGAAGTGTGGTCACCCGGACCTGCCGAGGACGTCAGGGTGTCAGGAGAGGCCGTGTAAGCCACAACGGCGGTAGTTGTCATTTTTTTGGCGCCATCGCTTCACTGCGCTTGGGTATAAAAAGGAGTGCTCTGTTGTATCGGCACGCATTTCTGACGAATGCGTCGCGGAGTGTGGATCATTGTCTTTGGACAATTAGTACTACTCTGTTAACAGATGTGGAAAGCTGTCTTTGACAAGTTAGTACTGTCTGAATTGCGGTGGGTGCGAGGAAAGCTGTCTAACAGCGAGTACAGCCCTATGTGACCGCCCTTGCTGCATAACTAACTGTAATTTGTTTAGATTCGTTACTTAATTAACGGTTGTTTGTGTCTAATTGCATTTCTAAGATTATTTTGTAATTAATGAAATAAATTGTTTAGAATTAAAGTAAATTGTTTAGAATTATAATTATTTTTCACTTATGGATTCTAACAATATATATATTTAATACTATCACAATAATTGAAAATAACACCCAGAAAATAGAAGTTCAGTTGTAGTAATTTATATTATTATACTAAGCCAAAGTAAAAATGATTCAGCTATTAAATAATAGCCTATTCAACAGTGATTATTAAATTTTAGGCAAAAGAATATGGAGAATTGTGGCCGCCAAAAATTACTAAGTACATATTTGGCGGGTATACGAGTATGCAAAAAATATCTTTTAATATCTTATAGCATGTTTCAATGAAGTGGCATATCTTTAAAACGGATGTTTTCATATTCTTTGGCAAAACTAAGTTAGTTAAACGTCTCCCAGAGGCCTCATACCGTATCAGTTTAATCTGCAAGAGTAAAATATCGCGCACCATGTATGTTAATGCTTCATGTTTACTGGATGTTTGTTCTAAATTTTATTCATAGTATTATCGTATTGTTAGTATTTAACAATTTTATTAAATTTAGCATAACCTACGCATATCAATAGCTCGGAGAATTGTTGTAAGTTTTTATGGGGATACGATAGGTATGAAACGAACACGAAGAATGCTTAGCTCAAACAACAATTTGTGCATCACATCAAGTATTGTAGCATGTAGCCCCACATTGTATAATACCTAGTGTGATTCACAAAACAGCACCCAGAGCACTGCAGTAGAATGCGGCGAGGTGATATAATATATCTACTGCACATGTTATGTGCAGTACTACATTCTTGACAACTTATATATAAATATACTAGATTTTGTATCGCTGTAAGAAATAGAACAATAGTAACACATAAGCCATATTGCATTAAAGTTTCATCTAAATCCGTTCAAAAGGTTTGCAGGAGGTGGAGGACTTGTCTATGAAACGACAATAAACTAGAGTATTTTTAAAATATTAATATTATCATAGTGGTCGCTATAATAATCCTAGCTGTAATTAAATAAATATCAAAGCCGCACTAAAGATACGGCAAAAATGTATTTAAAACAATTTTATTGATAGAAGTAAGTCCCTCGGGCAAAAGACAGAGAATAAAACGACACTAAATTGTTTTGCCTTTACGTTAAACTATAGGTACTTCTGATTTTATTGGCAAAGAAGTAATAGCTTTGGAACGAGAAAACCTATTTACAATTTTTTTAAATAAGTTTTCTGAAACATTACAATTACTATTTTTAATTAAATAACGAGCCTTACGCACTAGGTAGTTAAAAGTCACTTATAACTTCTTGATCTTTATCATATAAAGGGCTGGCAATATATTAATTAAATAACATCAACAATATAAAACAGAAGTTGTTTAAGACAACGATACCATATTCTATTATTGTTAAGAGTGTAGTTAGTAGCCAATAAAAGTTTATAATGAAAATACGTAATTAAAAGTGTAAAGCGAAGTACTTAAATTAGAAATTAATTAATCTGCGTTTTCAATGGCCTTAGTTGTAAATTTGAGTTTTATTGAGTAAAAGAAAATAGACAGTCAGATAGGTGACTCTTCAGATAGGACCCTTCTAAGAATAGCATATTTATACCCCAGATATAAGACTATTTTACAATTTTAATTTTTATGTACGTAATTAAAATAAAGACAAAAGTAAAACAGCGACATTTATCGATGGCGAGTACAAATTTTGTATTAAATTTAAATTCGAAATATACCCCTAACTTAGTAATGTCTTCAACGTTGAGAAAAGGGTTAATGATCTTTAAATGGAAGAACTTATTTTCATGAAATACAAAACTAATACAACAATAAGATTAACTTTTAACTAAAGGGAAACAATTATTATAATTTATCAGCTTTGAATAATGACGATGGAGAGACAGATATCACACTAAAAACCGTTCTGACAAAATTTTACTGTACAAGATATTTCAATAAATAAATTAGGCTATGGCTATGGCTATATATTATTATTATTATTAGGCTATGTATAAATAATCTCGCAAATCTTAGACACACAAATATTACGAAACAGTTTAATTATAATATCAATAAACAATTATAAGTACAAATGAAGCAAAAGTGAGAAAAAAAAGTACTGAATTTATAACAAGTGATTTTATCTGCCTGATGGAAAGCATGAGTAGAAACCAAGGATAGAGGTCATCATACTGATTGTGAGTACAGATAATACAGAATGGTGACCACACTAAGGCTACTTAGTGAGATGCTTCTGCATCATTGGGCCTAATGTCTCACATTCACCAACGAAATACGATAACACGAATACTTTAGTTTTTATTGGTCTTCTGTGTAAGGTAGTACCGCCCCGATCGGGCCCGGATTATTATGCTGAACACAGGCGTGGCTCTACTGCCTATGTTTGAATCTTGATCACGATTGTCCAGTACTAAATAATAATATAATTTTTAAATTAACTAGCCTTTGCTCGCGGCTACGCCTACGTGTTATACTAAAGTATAACTTTGATGTATAAGGGTGTGAAAAAGGCAATCAAACCTATTTTCCCAAATCCTCTCTTGGTGCTCGCCTACGCTCCCTAAAGAACACGCAAATGATAAAATTCAGCTTTCTGTGTCCTACTGGACTATTGTTCCGGCTGTGTGCAGTTTCAAAGTCTTTCTCACTGGCTTTCTTAGTCAGCAAAGGAACAGTTTTATACATATTGATTACGAGAATTGAATAAATAGTTCAACAAATTAAGAGATTATAAAAAAATGATTAGTAGTGGCTGGCGAATTCCGACATTAATAAAATAAATACTTCAAAAATTTGTTAACATGAATAGATCGAAATGAGATTTTTGGCATATGCCAATCGGTACGTAACCTTGGCGTAAATGTTTCACACGATTATAATCTTTATTAGAATGAGATAAGAATAAAGCGTATGCGTCAGTTTTCCTACTAACGATGCCACTTCATCTCGTAGCTTTCGATCCATTGTTCACTTGACAAGGTTCGCGATAATATTGAAATGCCGCACATGAATAGAACCATTCATTTATCTTTATATCGCCGCGACACGCTACATATGGATGATTGCAATAGCCAACAAAATGAAATAAACAATTAATATTTTTCATTCTTATATTATTTTTATGTAAATCAGAATATCTTTAAACTGTAAATCTAGTGCACGAAATACAGGTAGAACAAGAACTCTTACCTCAATTAACACGTATTTTAAGCAAATCCCTAAAGTTGATACAAAAAACTGATTTTTCTTGTTTGTATTGTTTCGGTTATCCTTGGTTAAAAGTAAGTAAATGAATAAGCCTAAATGTTATCGGTTGGTCCAAACAGGAGATCACATTTTTTCATGTAAAAGATACGAAAACGATTCTACTCTTCTTGATATAAAACGCGAGTAAAATCCAAGATAGTGGTTACCTCATTGTGAAAAATAATACAAATTATATTAAAACAACTCTTTTAGTGATTTCGATTGAAATGGTTTATTACATTATATTTTATACTTTTGCATTGCTTGATATTTTATTGCCTCAGTTCCTAATAAACGATTTTTATTTTTAAGCTATTGTATAGCTTTTATCCTTGCCTTGACAACACGGCCATTCTAGATTCTTCTTCTTTTTGATTTCATTTTTATATTCCATAGATATGCTCATATTACTATTATGTTCTCTGTTTAGTTGTCATTGTCTTATGATTATATTGTTCGGCAATAATAGTGTTAGAATGTATGTTGGTAACAAGACTGTGTATATTGTTTTGTAAACTTGAATTAATATCAAAGAAAAAAAAACTACATAAAAAATATTAAAATTGATTAAAAAGTTGATAAAAAATACTATGCAATAGCTTTATCGCGGCAGTCCCCGAGTGCCACACGACGTTTTATTTTTATTTGTCCAAATACTATCAAATCACTACGGCCGTGTGTTTCAAACTAATATAAGAATTTCTTGCAAGCATATGATTAGCTTATTGTATTCGAGCTACCGTTGTATGACAAGGACTACGTATTAAGTACCATACATATATATATTTATGGTACATTTTGATCTGTCAGTTTCATAATATCGAATAGCTATCGATAACGCAACCGATTGGCATTCCCATTGTCATTTAAATGATATTTAGAGAAATATTCAATTTGAGTATAGAGAATACGGGTTTTAAATTACGTATTGTTAACCAATTGTAGTCAAATATTTTGAATTGATAAACTAAATTGGGTTTCATGTGACGTACAGGTGAGATAGGTTATATAAATAATCTTTTTTTTTTTTAGTATAGTTGTTTAATAGACTTTCATTTCTTTTCTTTTTCAAAAATAATGGAACTATGAGTATTTGGTTTGATTGCACGAATTTAGCAATAGCTGCTAACTTTCCTATAATGTTATTTTTAACCGACTTCAAAAAAAAGGAGGAGTTGCTCAATTTGTCGGAATCTTTTTTTTGTAATGACAGTAGTAAAGGTATTACCAGATGTCCAAGACAGTTAGTAAATTACTAAGTACTCCAGAAAATATTCATCAAGACTTTGTATAAATATCAAGATTTCACTTCAATTATGTGGACAAAACAACGTAATAACGTCCACGTAATAGTCTGTTATTGCACAGATGTCGATTCGCTGGACAAAACCGGAATAAGCAAATTACCTATATAATGGTAGCTAGTCTATAATTAGTGGGATATTTTCTCGAATCACCCAACTGTAGGCCGTAGGTACTGTCATGATGAAAATTGATTTTTAAATTTTATTTCACTTTCATCGTAAAACAGCTATGTCAAATGTGTTTAAGGGAAAGGTGGTTTTTATATTAAAAAAGTCTGTAAACATAAATATGAAATTGCAGCTTTCTCCTGTGACTCTGCCCCTGTGTATGCCGGTTATCGCGGTAAAACGTAACTCATGTCCTTGCTCAAGCTCTAGACTATCAGTGTCCCAAATTTTATTTTACTCGGTTCAGTAGTTTTGTTGTAAAAGCAAAATAGACAAACAGACAGAACTACGGTCACATTTATAATGTAAGTAAGAATTTTAGCTAAGTACTATGTAGTTATACCACTGACTAATTGTTTAATATTATCTAAAATAATAACAAAGAAGTTTATAGACTTGTTCCATTATTTATCTCAATAGATAGTATTAATGCCATCACAGTACGCTAAGTTATTTGTTTAATAATATTTTATACTTCTTTAAAATGTTTGTTGTCGATTGTACCCGATGTGCTATCAGTTTTACGATTTTGTGCATAACAAAAATACTATGCAATTAAAAACTTGCGTCTCTGCGCTACAAAAAGGGTTCGGCAAATTAACCGATGGAAAGTGTGTGAATGGTTAGAGGGGTGCAATATAATTACATATCAAAACAGATAAACATTACGTACATATAAAACGTATTAGGGTAGGTTTATACCCACCTGAAAATTTGTTTGTAATGCCTAATTTATTTACCCTGTAACTAGATAAATATAGTTTCAGGTCTCAGACATATCAGATTGTCTTTAGTATGATGAGTGGTGTCATATGTAAGTTAAAGACATATATTAAACTAGCATTTGCCCACGGATCCACCCCTATTCCACACTCTATACTATCTGTGTACCAAATTTAATTTATCAGTTCAGTAGTTTTGGCGTGAAAGCGCGACCGATAGACAGGTGGGACGATATGTGTGTTAGCTATAAGTAATCCATAAAATACAATCTACTAATAGAGGGCCTAAAATAATAGCGTTTCTGCTGTCGTATTTTGTTGGCGAGTGCGAGACCGGTGGCCCAATGATGCAGAAGTTGGTCAAATGCTGCTGATGACCACTACTATTATTCCTCATGTTTTCACCAGTCAGAGTAGAGGCATTTTGGCATTCTTAAATATGTAATAAAAAAGTGCAAGGAGTTTGCTACAAATTTTACGCCAGTCGCAACGTAATCGGTAGTAAAATTTTATTACACAGGTGTTTATTCTAGGCCCGGTGACAACAACGTTTTTGATTGTGTGGGGGAAATGGTGATTTAGTAAATGACATATTAATGACACGTTCTGAGAATGACATGCTAAATGCGTCTGCGATTTTATTAGGGTGTTTTGCGTGAATTATTATGGGGCAAAAACTGAGGATAAAAATAAGCTACGACCGCCCACTAAACTGTCAGCTTGTTGAATATTACAAGTGTTTATTTTTGACTATTTATTTTAAATCGTGACTCAGATTAGAGTGATATTTTCAATACGATATTTTTTTGCTAATTCCTACTTTTCCATCCATTAACCACTGTGTACACAAATATTTTTGGTGACCGTGAGTACTGGTGAAGTGACTATAGTATCATTCAATAGTAAAGTACGGAAGCGGAAAGAACAAACATATCAAAAATATTGAAATATTTATAAGAATGTTTAAAAAACTTCTCTCATTGTACATTTAACAGTTTTACAGAATGCAATGAACAAAATAGACTTATCATTCTGTCAAAACTTATAACTAGCCTCGAAGATGTCGGAATTACGTTATTGTTGAAAAATCAGGTATGCATTGAAGACTAGCTGCCCTGACGGTTTGTTTAGCGACCACAATGCGCTACGCTAACGAGTCGCACGTCTGAATAAAACATCGGTAGACTATCGGTTTGAATAGTAGGCGACAGCGATTAAGTATAAGCAAGTAAACGTAGTGTAGGACGCCCACAGGCGAGGTGGAGTGACGACCTGCGTAAGATGGCTGGCAGGAGCTGGATGCGAGAAGCCCAAAATCGATCACAGTGGTGTGCAATGGGAGAGGCCTATGTCCAGCAGTGGACTGCGATAGGCTGATGATGATGATGATGAAGTATACCTAACCATCTAACCAGTGCGGTATAGTAGGTCTCTTTTCTAAGGAGACTTATAGTGCCCAACACTAGATTGTTATAATTTTGATGATATTTAGCTTTAACAGGTATCATTGTAAAACAACCACAAAGGAAAATTGAAACCCCGTCTTCCCTTTCTTATACTTCTTGGGATAAAAACTTTAATTTTTAGTCAAACCACAAACATGGACCTACTAATATAAACCACTTTAATATAATGGGGGTAAAGTCGTTTGTACAATTTAAGACTCATAATCACAATATTAGAAGTAGGTTAACTGAAACAAACATATAAAAATAAATCTAAATTTGTTTATTATCTTTTTTTTTGTCAAATTTACTTGATAAATAACTTATTTCTTAGCTTACTATTTATTTTTATGTAGAATAGAAATATGAAATGACATGAGTGGGATGAAAGTAATTCAAAACCTATCTTTGGTCTGTCATTCGGAGAAACCCGTTGTTCAAAAGTAGAAGGCTCATGGTCTGACATTGCATTTGAGACATCACACTAAATTTCAATCATCATTAGTAATAATGATGAAAAATATTATGCAGTAGATATACTTTTTTTTTTTTTTAATAACTTCTTCAATAATAGCATCATCATCATCAACAGCCTTTAACAGTCCACTGCTGAACATAGGCCTCTCCTTTGAAAGGCCTACTATACCATACCACGGTCACTATACCACTACTATACCACGCTGGCCAGACGGGTTGGTAAAGGGTTTGTTATAATTTATCTATATTTAAACATAAATTTTGCTTGTGTAAAAACTAAAAATTAATAGTTTCAATATTGATGTTGTAAGTCATTTTGAATTATGGAAATATCGGCTATATGATTTTCTTTCTATGTACATTATAAATAATAAATAAATATTTCGGACAACTTACACACAACATCATCTAGTCCCAAACTAAGCAGAGCTTGTATTATGGGTACTAAACAACTGATATAAATACATAAACATACTTTTTTTTTGTAAATACATACATATTATACATAGAAAAACACCCATTAATGATTGATTCAAACCGCTACTGCTCTTTAAACGGCCCATACATTAAACGGCAACGATACACTTTGCACAATGAACTCAGTTTGACTGTAACCTAAATATCGGATTGTGCCACAAGCACTACGAAAATGTCGTTGTTTATTCTATTGAATAAAATATATTTGCCTTGCGGTGAGAACTCTTAATAATGATGTTATCATGTAAGTGACTTATGCCCAGCTGTCAAATATTCAAACTACTATTTTCTTGCGTAAGGCATAATAAACAATAATGAAATGACAGTTGTTAGAGGTCTACTTATACAATTAAGAATAAAACAGTATTTTTTGGCAATCAGACTAGCCTTTTTCTAGATATCTTAGGGTATTAAATCCTGATTAGTACTTCAGAAAAAACGTGTAAAATAAGTAGTAATATGCAATCAAGACTACCTGCCCTAACGTTCTTCATGTTTTAAGACGTCATAATTAAATCCCAAAAAACACCACTGATGCACAATACGCTTATTCTGTTAACCTAGTATAAAAAATACTAAAGCGATTCTTAATTTATAGGTGAACTGTACAATTGGTTTAAATAACTTGCTCATATAAACCTATAACTTCAGTAAAACTTTCTAAAACTTATAATAGTTTAATTTCAGTAAAAGTTATATACGTACTAGGAATTTTAATTGACATTATCTGAGTAATTTGTCCCGTATATCATCAACCCGTTGAGTAAAATAATATTATTTTAGAGGTTGTCCTTGCCTTTTTTGTAAGACAACCATTTCACTTGTGGACTAGTTGACATCTCACACATTCTCATAACGAGAAGACCCTTAAAACTACAGCGTACAAAGTATTCCAATTTGGCTCTCGATGTTATTAACAATCTCATTTTGGTTTGCAATTATTTTACTGACAATCTTTGCGGTGAGAACGCGAAAATAACATTTACTTTAATTTAGTTTTATGAATTACTCATAAAGCTACTCAAGAACTAATATATTCTAAGGTTACTTAGATTGGTTTTGGTAAAAGGCAGCCGTTTCTTCATTATATGATATATATTTGACATTATATGTACTCTCTTTTAACTGCTACAGGGTGTACAAATAAAGAGTTTTTCATTTAAATTATAATTCTCTTTCCTGGTCTTTATTACAGCAGGCTTTTAAATAAAACCAAAGTATATTTACAATAAATATTTTTCTTAATTTTCTTAATCTTCATAAGAAGCAGTGTCACTCCTTATGAGATGCTGATAATGCCTAGCCGATGTGCAATGGGACGTCTAGCCGACGCGACTGGAAAGAAATAGACGGCTTGACGTGCTCTCCCATGTACGGTGTTTTGGTTTAAAATTTAGATTCAAGCATTTTTATATGAGAGAAACTCAAGAACGCCTTTTTGGATAGACCCAGGAATCGGATCCGAGACCTCTTGATCGGCAGTCCACACGATACACTACTAAAGTAATTATATCAGTTATAAAAATCCCAGACTTGGAAAATATTTAAATATGATACATTTATTTAAAATAAAACTTTGTTGTTAAACACAAACAGTAAATTATAATCAACAGTAAACATACCAATTTAACTTCACACATTTAAATTCATCAACAATATTCATAAATGCACTCTAGAAATAATATCAGACAGGTTCTAGATTAATTTACTCCAAAGGAAATTGAAGCGCGTTCTTGGTATAGCAATTACGAACTACATTTTATGAGCTATTTTTAACACGACACCTGGCTTCAACTGGCTTCCACTGACAAACAAGTTAGGTTAGTGCTTGATGACTATGACATGCATGAATGATCTGGTGACACTAACGTTGTTAAGACAAGTCAGGCCTTCAGGGATGCTCAAATCTTCAATAATAATAGATTTATAGCCCTATACCTATGTAAATATTATAAATATAGATATTCATCCGCAGTCATGTTGACTTATGAATCTTGCAATAAAAGATTTTTCATGCTACAGTTCTGCTTCAGTTCTAGGTTGAAAATGTGATTGAATAAGATTCAGATAGCTTAAATTAGCATAATATGGAATCAGTTGAGTGGTGGAGTAAATTAAATTTGTGTTACCAGTGAAAGAAAGGTAGTTTTCGAACAGAATACGGTAAAACGAAATGAATATGGTAAACGAGAATTTCTCGAAATCGAAATTTAAAAAAAGTAATTATTAAGATTTTGGGTACAGAGTTTTAAAATCCTTATGCATTTGGCAAACAACAAAACGATTTAAGAAAACTGGTCGCGTAATATTATAACATTATATCACAGCTTTATCGTTTATACAACGCTGTAAAAATAAATACAAATTAATAACCATTGTAATAAGACCTCTGAAGGTTTTCGAATTAAGTGAATTTCTGTATCCAGTCAGGCAATTACTGACTGAAGTATTTTTGTTGATTACCTATATTTTTATTGTAGTAGCAACATTGTTTTTATGTATTTATTGTCCTTGATAGCAGCTGAATGAACAATGTTACATTGTTGTAAATTTTAAAAAATATCAAAGATTAATCTACATAATTTTGTATTACTTACTACCTAGTAATTGTACTTAAAGTAGAATACATAATTTGAATAAACATGCCTACAAAGTACAAGTGTAAATACATGCATATTATATACAGAAAACGATAAAACTCCCAAACAAATAATAACAGGTCATCGAACACAAGACCTCAAGCACCAAAGTAGCATGCGCTACCACTGCGCCAATGAGGCAGATGTTCAGAGGGATTTCCCACAGACAACCTTTATACTTTAGATTTAACCTATTTAACAAAATTGTTGGAAGCACACAAATCTAAAATTGTAATAATAAATATGTTTATTTTCAAAAAAGCATACATAGCTACGTAATCAAAGACACAAACGATCAACAAGTTCTATGTATATATACGAGAATGATAATATTTTTTATCAGACCTTTTTACTAGCTACTGTCGTGCGCCCTGCCGAGCAATTATTTCAGAACTGGAACTCATTTTAAAAGTTGTTTGTAATTAACAGGTTGTCACAGCATCTGCTCGGCTTGCAATTAATGAATTTATTTTAAAGTAATACTTTCTTCATGCTATTGGAACTGTGTTGAGATATGAATTTTGAACAATAGAGTCCATGAGACTAGATGGCGTTGTGTTTTACATGTCCGAAATATTTATTTATTTATGTATGTATACAGGTATACATATTTTTTCAAATAATATTTATAAGTACTAATAGGCTTTTAATTGTGGCTAAGTAGTTACCAGGGCAAGTTAACATAATGCAAAGTTTATCAATCTAAGTCGGGTCAGCCTATGAATGGGTTATCATCTAAATGCGTTGAACACAATCAGATGATGTCTGCTCTAGTAAGTAGTAATGCAAGAATAAATACACCCTTTAAACTCACATCTGCGACTCCAATTAGACATTTTCGCCAGAATATTAGTTATACAGATACATTGATTTGTTGATCTACTAAACCTTTAAATTTACTATAATTATTCTTCTTAACCACTCTTACATTTACATGTTTAATGATACGAATGTATGTAGTAGATCTTTTTGCACTTATTGCAATCCAGACCACACCGTAAATGCATTTCGTGAATTATGTCCGCTGAATCGACTGACCGAACCGTCGTTGCACACCGAATGGACGAATTCGTCACACCTGTGTCCGAGAATACCATTCATTGAATTCCCAAACATTATAAAATATTAAACCAAGTTACTTGTAACCATATAAAAATGCACAGTCAAAGTACTAAATGGATTTAATTTTGTTGATAACTTTCGTTGTGCCATAAAAATATCACGTATGAATAGCAGAAAATACAACAAGTTTTAATATAACCAAAGTTACATCCGAGAGTTAAAAAATAAAAGTAAAAAATCGAAAACTGTTTCTGGCATTTTGAAATAAAATGCCTGTAATGTCCGACTGAATTCATAAATGTGCTGAAAGAGCAATTTGAAACACGCTTTTACACTTTTTCGTTTTATAGTTAGTCTCTCTGCATAACTATATATTTACATGAATTAAATTTATAATCACCATTTTAGATTCAACCATTTTTATTATTGTTAAACATAATGAAACTTAAACAATATCAGTAAAAAGCTGTTGTACATTGTAGAACTAAAATAAATCGTGTAAAACTATTCTCTCTATGAAAATCACAATTTTATGGTACATCAGTCTACTTAGTATTACAAAATGTTTATTTTTTACAGCACTTCCAAATAAACCCGGGAGACAGAGTTTTCGATAAAACTTAAATGAAAGGAAATGTCCATAATCTGATCGAACTTAACTGTAGTAAAACAAAAAAAAACATTCATATTTGACCTTCTAATTTATACCAAATAAATCAACAATACCCAAAGAGACAGAACGTTCTAAGTTGAATTATAGAAATAGATTTATTGTATTCTAATCAAACCACCATCAGCTAATAGATAAACAATGTCACGACAAAGTATCTTGACATTTCTAAAATGTATCACGTTTAGTTGTACAATAGATTAAATTGTGCTAAAAGTGATAGAATCGTTGTGAAAACTTTGTATTGCAATATTGTGTTAGTACAATAGTATACGTTGCTTTTATGAATACGCTGTCCAGAGTATTTCTAAAGTTGACCGTACAATGAAAAAAGCATTTTGTAATCATAAGGTTTTCTTTAATAACATTTTCAAAAATGGTACAGGCTTATTTGAAATAAACTTTTTTTAAGTAGAGTGTCAAACAGCATCTTACTAGGTCACTATGCCGCATTGTTTCCATTCATAATAAGGATGGCGATCACCACTCTAGGATTCTCCTCATGCTTTCCATCAGGCAGAGTAGAATCATTTTGGTATCATTTTATTCATCATCATCACGGCTCATTTCCAGATATTGCTATAAGAAACAAAGTCTTTTTCACAGGTTCTATTTTTTGGCAGTTATAAAAGAAGTTTTTCATTATTTAACAAAAAAAAATCGGTTCTTTTTTTTTTTTTTTTTTTTTTTTTTTATATTTAAGCCTGCCAAAGTGACTCTACTCTGCCTGATGGAAAGCATGAGTAGAATCCAGGAGTAGGAGTCACCATGCTTATTGTGAGGGTAGGCAATGTAGCATGGTGACCCCTACCATGGCAGCCTGGTTAGATTATTCTGCATCATTCTCCCGGCCTTCGAAGGGCGGGAGAATGATGCAGAATGATTGGGCCTCCGGTCTCACACTCACCAACGAAACACGACAGCAAGAATGCTGTCATTATTAGGATGGTCTTCTGTGTGAGGGTAGTACAAGTAGTTTATTAAATTGTTGTGACATTATAAAGAATATATGTATAAGTGAAATAGTATTGCCTATATACCTCTTTTATATCAATAAATATGATGGTAGTGGTATTTTCTACGTATAATAGAAAACACTAAAACTCCGAAACAATTGCTCATATGCAGATCATACAAACATTTGTCCCGACCTGGGAACCGAACCTGAGACCTCTTGATCACCAGCCACATACGCTAACTACTAGACCAACAAGGTAGTCGACAGACGATTGTTTTTTATGTGAGTCCTAAAATACCTACGCACCGGTACCTATGTGTGAAGATGACAGAAAATGATGAACTGTTTTGTATGGAAAAGACGCTTCGATCCGCGAGCTTGTATTACTCTATGTTTCGACAGATAAGAAATATTCAATGTTTCGGTATACGGTGCCCCTAACATTCAAAAGTGAATGGTAATTGTACAGTTCGCGCCGTTTGCCATTTTACTTTATTTACCGTTGATATTTTGATTTCATTCTTACGGTCAATGTTAATTTACGCTTAATAGTAAGAGAAAACAGGTACCATAACATCACTGATCATTTTGGAGGACATACATATTTTGTAGAACATTCTGATCAAGAGATAAGAAATTCATATTTTGAATTATAAACATACGTTATACCTGTAGTAATGGAAAATACTAGTCTTTTGTTCAAATATTAACGTAATTTTATAGAAGAAGACTAAATAGTTATGTTTTAGTAGATGAAAAGATGTCGTTGGAGTGTAGAAGACCTAATTGACTCTACCTCAAGTACACTGTAGTAATTACTTTTAACTCTTACTCAGTATATTACTTCTTCTAATAGTTTAAAAAGTAACACGACTCTTATTTGATTATGCAATGTAATTTTAAAAGCTTGGTAAAACTAAATTTGTCTGTAAAACATTTTATCATTCATCATCATAGCGGCATAGTTCAGTCCATTTTAAACCACATATGCCTCTCCAGAATATAGAATTGCCAGAAGAGTATAGCAACCATTTTTTTTTTCAAATCCCATAATATTTATGTATGGATAACTCACTATTTTATTACTTTTTAAAATTAGCACTTGATTTTTATATTCCGTTTTTGTATATAAATTTATAGATGTTAACATTTCACGTTTTCTACTTCATCAATGTAAGCGTTTTCAAAGAATTTTGCTTTGCTATTTAAAGTTTGAAGATTTTAATCAAAGGTTAACTATAATCTATTATATTCATTCGATTTGCGCAAGTTTCTTCGTTCTGCTTTTAAGCCAGTCGATATAAGATAAGACATGACAGTAAGGACAAATTTATTTGTTTTATTATTGCATTGTTGTTTCGAAATTAAATTAAATTTTATTTCAACACCAGAAGTATATAAACATATGAAATATACAGTCAATCTTCATGTTGCTATAGAAAAAAATTTGTAATATTTTACAAAAAGTTATAGAAGAAGGTCGTGTTTCAAAAATCCCAAATCATAACAAATTTTAGTGCGATATATTCCTACAGAACAGTTTCCCAAATCATAACAAATTTAGTGCGATATATTCCTAATCAATTTATTAACTTAAACAGCCCACATTATATATTATTGTGTACGAGTATATAATAGGATGTGTGTGTCTAATGTCAACGACATATGCAATAAAGTTTATTGTTTATAAGTACTTCTAGTACTTCTATCCCAAACATTACTAAGTTACAACCATAACAAAAAAAATATTTTTTATGAGTACTTGAATAACATATTTAGAATGGGAAAATAAAGTGAATCTCTGAATATTTTGCTATTTTATATTTGATCTATTAAAAATACAGTCGCATTTAGACAATACAAAACTACTCTATTCCAGTAAATGCAAAATAAATGTCAGTACAACATAGCTCCATTACTTCCACGTTATGGCATGGCATATTAATATTTACGACATCTAATAATAGATACTTGTTCTTATAATTCAGGATACACCGGCTGATATAAATTCTTAAAGTCCCGCACGCGGTGCAAGTGTAGACAATATATGAGGATAATATTTTACAAAGTTTTAAAGCAATATTGAAGCACTCTTTAGGTTTCTCAATATCCTTAGAGGGGTTTCTAAATGGAGAGTATATTCTAAATAGTTTAGAGTCACTCCAAACTATCGTATTTAAGTTATTCTAAGTATACCTTACAATTTAGTACATATTTAATCCGTAGTTTTTAAATAGAATAAGTGGTCAAGCCAAGTTGGTAAATTAAATTATTTTTGGTGAGCAATGTTAGACGTTCCAGTTCACATTCTTCCTTTTTCTTCACATGCCTCTCTGATTAGCGACGGTTGGCAGTCAGTGATTTGATATATTCCTGTTTGTTTTCATTGGTCAAAAATAAAAGACTGGCACTCGCAATGACCGTTCTTTCCCGTGATGGTAGACATTGCGTGGCCACGACTTGATTATGCGACCAATATCACTTCTTATATCTATATTATCTAAATGAGCTGTAGAAATAATTGTAGATTTTTTAATGGTGTTAAAGTTTTATAAACAAAGTTATTTATTTATTTATAATTTTTCCACCAATTTTGTTTTTAATCAGGAGCACAGATTATTATTATATAATCATCATTAGTGAATCAGGTATCTCTCTACTGCTTTTTAAAATCAAATAAAAAATACGTTTTTTAAATCTTTAAATTTATTTATACGAAAAAACAATAAAAGTGAACACTATAATACTTTTACTTGGTGTGAATCAATATATGATTCCAACATCGCACATAACACATAAGACACAATATTTCTTCAACTTTCAAACAGTGAGAGCTCCGGAGTATAAAGTTTCGTGCTCCATTGTTATAAATGCCAAACAAACTTGGCAGAACTTGGCTAACTTGACAAATTTTGGATGAAAGTGCATTCGTTTATAAACCTTAGTCAAGTTTTAATTGCACTAGATTGCAGTTTTACAACACGATAGTGAGCTGGTGCATGTAATGTGAGTGAATTTAAAACGAGTTGCTTGCGGCATATTTGTATGTTATCTTTAACTAACACATTCACAACGTAGGTCCATAAGAAACAAGTACACCATATATTTTTTCCATAAAATATATGATTGTGCCGACTTAACATTGTATATCCAGTGTCTTTTAATTTTAATTACATAAACTCATCTACCGTTATAAAGGCTTTTAATGAAATTAAGGTCAAACCGACCGAGGATATTTGGGGTATGTCAGTGCAAACTTGTAAGCCCATTATTGAAACAGTTGCCCCCTACTTAGCTTCAATTTTTAACTCCTGTGTAGATCAAGGAGTGTTTCCGGATTTAATGAAACAAAGCAAAGTAATACCTTTATTTAAATCCGGAGACCCTACAGATACAAATAATTATAGACCTGTTTCAATCTTGCCAGTCTTTAGCAAGGTATTTGAACAGATCATGCTCAATCAGATGCTTCGCTACTTTAACAAAAATAACATCCTTCACGATCAACAGTACGGTTTCACCAAAGGACGTTGTACAACCGACGCCGGTGTCACCTTGTTAAAGCACATCTTTGATGCATGGGAAGCGTCACAGGATGCTATCGGGGTTTTCTGTGATCTCTCGAAGGCATTTGATTGCGTAAGTCATGAAACATTATTATTAAAGCTTAATCACTACGGACTAGATAAACGAGCACTTAGCTTGATTGAGTCGTATCTCAATGATAGGCAGCAGAAAGTACAGGTAAATGGCGTAAATTCTCTGGGCTCAAGGGTCAGAATGGGAGTACCGCAGGGTTCAATATTAGGTCCATTTTTGTTTCTGGTGTATATTAATGATCTCCCACACATATTGCAAGATCAACCGAACATTGTATTATTTGCAGATGATACTTCATTGATCTTTAAAGTTGATAGGCGGGCTGAAAATTTTGTTGATTTAAATAATACTATTAATAACGTACATCATTGGTTCACTACTAATAACTTATTGCTAAATGGAAAGAAAACCAAATGCATTAGATTTTCTTTGCCAAATGTTAAAAGCAGTAATTGTGACATTTTAGTTAACAAAGAGAAGCTAGAATTGGTAGACGAAACTGTTTTCTTGGGAATCACGCTAGACGCAAAATTACAATGGGGTCCGCATGTAAAATCACTTGCTGGGCGGCTTAGCTCAGCGGCATATGCTGTTAGAAAAGTTCGGCAACTAACGGATGTGGAAACCGCACGATTAGTTTATTTTAGTTACTTTCATAGCATCATGTCATACGGCATCTTGCTTTGGGGACGTGCGGCAGAAATAGAGTCAATTTTTATTCTGCAAAAAAGAGCCATTAGAGCTATATATAGTCTCCGCAGTCGCGATTCTGTTAGGGGCCTTTTTAAGGAGATCAATATCATGACAGTTCCTTGTCAGTACATCTATGAAAACATAATGTATGTTCGAAAAAATTTACATCTCTTCAATCAAAGATGTGATAGACATGTGTATAATACTAGTAATAAAGATAAATTAATTGAACCACGTTTTAGACTCTCAAAAGTGCATACATCTTTTATGGGGTACTGTGTTAAATTTTATAATAAAATACCTCAAAACATACTAGATTTAACAGAGAAACGTTTTAAAAATGTTGTAAAACGCACACTATGTAAGCAAGCATATTACAAATTAGAGGATTACATTGCCGACAAGAATGCTTGGCTTAATGCTGGTCCTGCTCCACAGCCACATGATTAATTCTCAAATTATTTAGAAGTTAGTTTGTATTTTTGACATATGTTAATTTTATCATAATAATTGACATTCATATATTTCACTTTTTTTTTTTTTTTTTTGACATTGGATATCCATATTTCCGACATGGATTATTGATATTTTAATTGTATCTTGTTTGACATTATATTATTATTATTATTATTTGTAATATCATTATTGCATAATAAATTACTTTCTATTGACATGATCCAAATATTTATCGCATTCTTAGAGAGTAGCATAATTATAAATGGTTTTTATTATTGTATAACTGCAAACATTTTGAATTGTACATGTGAGCACTTTGTAGTCACTGGTAGCATAAGTTTGTTGACTGGCGGTTGTGAGTATGTCATGCTCGCTCAAAAGTCCTGCTGGCGGTGGCGTGTGTAGCGGGTCGTTCGGCTCCCTACGATATGGTTGAACTGGACGATGGCTGGTGCATGGGTCATGCTCGTGATACGGGCGCCGCCAGTCGGGGCTGGTCATCTCACAACTTCTATTTATTGTTTAATTGTTTTTTGGACACTACATGTGTAAATATCAGCATCGTTCCATTGTCCTCACATTTAATAAAATGCCTTAAACAATGTAACCAAAAATTGTAAAAACAATGTTGGAAAAGAGTGTCCATGGAGTTTCTTGTCTGTTCTTCTCCATAGGATCTACGAATTGGAACAGACGATTAGCTTCACGACTGACTACTGACTGACTACTTGACGTTTCAAAAGTGCCGTTGTATGGTTTATTTGAAATAAAATGGTTTGATTTGATTTGATTTGATATAAAAGTCGTGAAATATTTTAACAAGTGGAAAAAAAGGTGATCTTTAATTGGTTTACATAATTTATATCGCAGTATTTTTTTTAGTTCTCTTTTCCAAATCAGTAATATCTAAACCGTATTTCCCCATCATTGTGACATCTTTAATCACGGAAAGAATGGGTCTCAGGTTTTTCTACTGCTGCGACCGCAGTCTTCGAGAGTCATCCTATCTTCTAAACTAAACAAACCTTCTCTTCATAGGAGATGATATAATGATAACGTATTCACTAAATAATTAAAATTATAATACACCTAAACAACATGCAATGGATTAATATGGGCCATATACAATTTATATTTCAAATTTATCACGTTCTCTTATTTCGACAACTTACAAATTACCATCGTTGTAACGTAAAGAGTTATGTATAATGAAATATTTTCAAACTGTTATGGCATTAATAAATTAATGATTTCCGACCACTTCGCAACCTCACAATGGAATTATTGAAAAATGAGAATTTTAACGCGCACGCTTCATTACGATTCACGTCATGCGAAATTCGCATAAATTTTACCTCAATTTCCAATGTTGTTGTCAAAAGTGCCGTTACTTCATTTTATCAATTTTAACCACTTTTAACTGCTTTATACTCAAAACAATAATACACATAAACATATCCTTATAAGCTTGTTTAATTATATAGGTTCGAGCACATTATGCCGGGCCGCAGCGTGTCGGGGCGGGCCGCATCGCAGCGCAAAATGCTAACTAAAGGTTCGAGCACATTATGCCGGGCCGCAGCGTGTCGGGGCGGAGCGCAAAAATCCGCTCAAATCGCTTCAATACAAATTGTATGAACTATCGCACACTGTGTCGGGCCGCAGCGGCTCGCATTATTGCGACGTGGATTTGTCCACTTGCGATGCGGCCCGCCCCGCCCCGCTGCGCCCCGTCAACGTGTGCTATAGCAAGCGGATTGGTGTGCATGCGCGTACGTGTTTATTTTACGAAATTTGCGTTTTTTGATACTTCTTCTTCTAACTTCTTCTTCTTCTTCTAACAGCAGGCAAAAAAAAGAAAGTTCTTCGTCAGAGCTATCCATAAAGTACAGTTGCACTAAATACACAGAAGTTGCGCATGCAGTACACTGTACTCAAAATCCGTCAATGCGCTGCGACCCGGCCCGTCACAATGTGCTAAGTTAGCATTTTGCGCTGCGCTGCGGCCCGCCCCGACACGCTGCGGCCCGGCATAATGTGCTCGAACCTTTAGCACATTGTGACGGGCCGGGTCGCAGCGCATTGACGGATTTTGAGTACAGTGTACTGCATGCGCAACTTCTGTGTATTTAGTGCAACTGTACCTTATGGATAGCTCTGACGAAGAACTTTCTTTTTTTTTGCCTGCTGTTAGAAGAAGAAGAAGAAGTTAGAAGAAGAAGTATTAAAAAACGCAAATTTCGTAAAATAAACACGTACGCGCGTGCACACCAATCCGCTTGCTATAGCACACGTTGACAGGGCGCAGCGGGGCGGGGCGGGCCGCATCGCACGGACGCAAATCCGCGTCGCAATAATGCGAGCCGCTGCGGCCCGACACAGTGTGCGATACTTCATACAATTTGTATTGAAGCGATTTGAGCGGATTTTTGCGCTCCGCCCCGACACGCTGCGGCCCGGCATAATGTGCTCGAACCTTATTATTATAAGGTTCGAGCACATTATGCCGAGCCGCTAATATGTTTGTTATTACAAACATTTAATTACAAACTTCTAGCGTGTACATTCTTTAAAATACTTATACTCTAATGATGTCACCGCTAATTATTTAGTTATCTCAAATGTAATATGCATGGTATAAAAATGATGGACTTACGCCTTTAGCACACCTACGCGTTCGTATGCGGCAGCGAAACAACGAAAAAACTGTACGTAGTATGGCAGAATTTTGCATACGCTACGTCTCACTCTAGCACTAGGCTACATGAAATAGTTGCGCCCTTGTCGGTATTGTTTCGCAAGGAACTGCGAAATCGTCGTTACACAGACGCAGACGTTTCGCTAGTGGTGTTTCGCATCGCAAAGTGTTCGCATGCGTTCTGTCGTTGAGGACAGATTTTCGTACCATGGAAGCCGAAAATATTGAAATATTTTTGAATTCAATTCGAAATTATCCCGTATTATATGCAGTTGGTCACGCAGATTATAAAAATGCTTACAAAAAAGAGGTGGCATGGAGGAAAGTCCGCAGTCCACGTAAATTACAATGACATTTCATTGCGAAAAAACTGCTATGCACTAACGTTCCGCAGATATTTCGCTACCGCAGTAGTTTCGCAGTGATTCGCTGCCGCATACGAACGCGTAGGTGTACTAACGGCGTTACTCTTCAGAATCTAAAAGCGATGACTGGGACGACCCGGACGACATTCTGAAATAACGTCTGCACCCGCAGTCCACGTAAATTACAATGACATTTCTTTGCGAAAAAACTGCTATGTGCGGAACGTTATTCCGCAGATATTTCGCTACCGCAGTAGTTCAGCAGTGATTCGCTGCCGCATACGAACGCGTAGGTGTACTAAAGGCGTTAATACCATTAAACATTATTAATTAAGGTAGGTAGGCAAAACATACTGAATGAAGGTCATAATTTACCAACATATTATTAATTTTGCTTTTATAATACTATTACTTTTTATATCTATTATTTGCACTTTACGAAATCGCTTATCTCTTAATTTGAATGAAAAGCAATTAGTAAACAAAGGCTACTTCTCAAATAATGTGAAACTAGTTTATATAAATCAATTACTGTTTGAAATTTCAAATAATATGACGCGGCATTAACGCAATATTTACAAAATGCTTCAACGCCATCTTGTGCAAAGTAGATTAACTATTTAACAGCTGCCGATTTTGAGTTGCACGATGCCAATGTTGTGTTCACAGTTATAGCTTATAGTTGATTTACTAAATACATTTTTTATGTGTGGTTTTAGCAAGGGCATCCTGCTAATAAGTTGCTGCTGCCGTCACAGGGCAAACACGTGTATAAAGTCAACACTTAAATTGTTTGACAAGAAGCAAAAATTGTGTGAGAGAATACATTGTCATTTGCCGTAACTTAACAAAAAAGTACCAAGCTCAATAATAAAGTCATTCTCGTGTGAACTACTCTACGGTTCATTCTTAAAGCATTAATTAACAACAATTTGTTTGAAAAAATCTTTTTCTCACCAACGCATTCAGCAACACAGTTTTCGAAATATTTAGAAACTCATTCCTTCTACCGACGCATTTCTCACATTTAAGTTTCCCAAAGCAATCTCAGTAACATCCTTGCTGAACTGCCTGCGGAATTGCAGCAAGACAAATGCGAAGTAGGCTTGTACCGGTAACCGCTCCAGTTCTCAGGCTTTGTCGCCGAGCGCTTTTGTGACTTGACTACATCTGGATCACGGAGCTACCGACACTTGTGTATAAGTTATGGGATGTAGCGGTGTAAACTTGTTTATGAAATGAGATTCTAGATTTCCTTGGAGATCTTGGTTCAAGAACTTCATTGTATATTAGTTTTCTGAAGCTTTTGATATAGAATTAACTAGTTTCGTAAGATAATCTCCGTGAGTTTCGTTAGCTTGTCAGTCTAGTTTATTGTATGCGATTAATCATATGATATACTTGTTGAAGAACAACGGTAGCTATACTTTAAAAGAAAGCAGCACATAAATCCATAACGGTTATTATTATTTACTTTCTTAGTTTTTCACTGCCGGCGATAACACTATGAATAAAGGTTCACCGGTTTAAATTATTTAGTATTCACGATACTACATTTTTTATTTCTTCTTTAACAAAAATAATGTTACAGAAAGATCAAATATACCGAATAGAATAGAAAGTAACGTAATGATAGCATAATTAAAATAACTGATAAGTTTGATTAAAAGATAAAGTGGCTAGTTTATAAAATAAGCTCTCTTTTATCAAAGTTTATTCCAATAAGCTGGGACTGATACCAGAATAACATTTAGATAAATAACAAATAATTATTATCTTCAATAATAATATATCTTATGCAATGAAACTTGCTTTATATTTATAATATTCATCAAACTGTCATCTATAGATCAAAACCAGCGCACTACAAATGTCTGCTATAAAATATGCTTATGACCTTGCTTTCTAATAACTACCGATACACTTTTAATGAGCCTATATTATCCAAGGTTTGCATTCGATCGTTAAGATAAAGTTGTTGAATTTTGTTCCTAATTACTGGTCGACTACTTGAGGGTGACTGATAAAATCTTCCATTCGGCTTTTGTCGTATCTCACTCGGTCTATTTGTTTGCGCTTATCAGATGGCATTGCGCAACAGATTCCTTTGTTGTTATGTAACTTTGAGTCCAATTAAGTTCGCGTTTCTTTGGTTTAACATTTGTTTCTGTTGTTTAACTAATTACATGTTTGCTTTAGATGCTTTAGTTCTAATAAAAATTGAAATTATCGATAGTATTCAAAGTATTTCCTGGAGAAGTTTATGAAGAAGTAAAGTAAAGCTAATGAAACAAATAACAGCGACCTTGAACTGCATTTTACTTCAAGTTATATGTTGCACAAAAACCTATTGAAATATAAATTAGTTTTCTTGCTGTACTGTAACAATAGCAAAGAAAATTGTAGAAACATATTATATTTATCATTGGCATGTGTAAATTGCAAAAATTTAAAGCCACTAGTAACTATATAGCATAATTAACCTGTTTTACTTCATTGACAACTTTCGCAGAAAGATAAAGAAACGCTTGTAGTTGGCGTGGTTCTTAATATAACAGGTAAATGTAGTAATGGCGTCCAAAATTATTTTTGCAAGTAAGAATTACACTGAATACTTTTTTTACGACTTAAGTTTTGAACAAAGAACCGTTTACGAATATCAGTATTTTTTATTAAGTACTTAGCATTTTCATTAAACTTTAAATTATGAAATATCAGAACCGTATCATCGTGTAATTGTATCAAGTAATAATATTGCTATGAAATTAGGAAGGATATTAAGAAACAATAATGTATATGTATATAATAAATATAATATTAAAGCATTTTGTAAATGACGAATAAGGTAGTAAAGGTGAAAAAAGGTATAATATGAGAGAAATTATGTGTATAATTTCTCTCATATTATACCTTTTTTCACATTAGTATACCTATTTGAAAAGACTCCGAAGAGACTATATACTTATATCATATGTATACTTACATCTATATCTAGGTGCACAATTAGTTTAATAAGAAATAATAGTAGATAAGATTACTACCGATAACTTATAGACTATGTAAGAAAAGTAAATAAGTCATTAAGAACCACAGCAACAAAACTCTAATCACATTACTTACTTCGAACCTGTTTCGTGTACATTGTGTATAACATTTCGATACATTTGTCACAGCGCAGAGACAGGTTACCTTAAATTTTATTCATACACTATTAAATTTCACCTTTAGGCAACACTTGTCAGAGATATTACAATAGGAAACATTTCACTGGCATAAGTTGACCTTTAAATAAAACTGTTACAAAAGTCTCACTCACTGTTCTCCAATTCTAGTCTGGTGAAATAATGGCATATTTTAGCTGACGCACTATATAATTATGTATCTTTACATTACTGACCAACTGTGTGAAAAGATAATGAAAACAATTAAACAACAAAATGGATGGTTTTTGTTAATTTGTAGACGATTCTTAGATTATTAAAATATGGCTAAGACCTTATATTGTCATTATCAATCTTAATGGTATACCATGTTATGGTGACTGACATGACACAAATCTAACCTTAAATAAATTATTGTGTGTAAATATCGATAGAATATCAACTGCAACGTCGAAAATAGTAAATTCGATTCATTTGGATTTGGAAGTAAAGGTTGTAATCCAGCCAAATTTTAGAACTTTTGTTATAGAAGCAAGCAATTTATGTATCGTAAGCTACGAGTAAATGTATGTGATTATTTTAATTGTTCTAGAACTAAAAGGATGTTTACTAAACGAATCCACATTGGGGTATTAATTATTAAATAAAGAATCAATATTCATAGCATCTATTATATATGGATAGCCCATATATAATATATTATGCTATTACCCTTCAAGTATCAGTTTACCAGGTTTTATATGAACATCATTTTAGCACTGTCCACTAAAGAGCCTTGTGACAATCACCAAGAACCGACGAACATGCATATGGCGATTGATGAAAGTGATCGATGCGAAAGAAGTGTGTTAAGATCGTAGCATAGTAATTGGAGAATAATTATCTATGTCTTTGGAAAATAGACTGTATGAAATGTTTAATAAAGATATTCATTATCATTATAAAATAGCAACTATTCATGGTCTATTTAACTATATATTAAAAGTTTAGAAACTTTAAATTATTTTTTAGAATTTTGTTGATGAAAGATATTGAACACACTTCAAGCTCGCCGTTACGTTGTTCCAAAATTGATTTGATGTTTGATGATAACCTTTAGGTCAAGGATGAGACATTAATAAATGAATTCAATGTATCGATATAAATCTCCTAGTTACGATGACAATAGCAAAAACTAACTTCACTATGTGAAGCTTTAAGTTTAAATTAGTTAGTTTAGAGCCTTATTTTATTCAGATAATTCTAAATTATCGTGCTGAAAGTAGTTGTGATCTTTTGAGTATATAGCAATAACTATTAATATAGTATTATATAGTATAAGCAATAAGCATAATATCTAGATAACTATGATCCTTTTGATTTCAATCAGTTTTAGGAGTTCTTGTTAATAGTTCTTATCCAAGTTTAATTTAATCTTAACGCCAAACGGATGTAATTGCTCTGGATTATGCATAATTAATAATATATGAGTACTTTTACAGACCACGCAGTATTTTAACTTAGTATCTTAATAACACATCAGAATTAGTCAGAGCGATTTGTGGTTACATTGAAATGTTTCTGAGAATGCGTATGATATCAAGGTAAATTTTTATTAGGCGATCGTTAAGAGGCAAAAAGTTGATGGTCTAGTTATGGAGGATATGATTCATATATTAAATCAAATACCAGTTCTATTAGGACATAGTTGATATAATTCTAAAGATAACATTGTCTTTTATTAAACTAGATGAAGACATAAAAAAAGAACAAGTATCATTCTACCCTTATCAGATTTGGCAAGTCGTAAAACAAATATTTGTAATAAATAACTTTGTTGTAAATAAACATAATTCGATTTGAATGAACAGACATAACCTAAAATATAAATTTAATTTGTTCAATAAGCTTTCTGTTTTGCAAATAGCAAAACAAGTATTTATAGCTCACACTGAATAAATCTGAGTTGGTTAAACTAACAATACTTAAGCGAACTTCGAGACATGGCTACGATAACTGTCGTACAAGCTCTTTATTCGAGATGTGGACAACAAAGCTATAAATCGAAGGCTTTTAAGCGGAAGACATTTTGCTTTTGAAAATATCAGATGGTTTGTGTATTATGCCGATTACGTGGGAAGAGGCGGTGTTGTACATTACGACAATGCGCTAGCGGTCAAGTGCATTTTTGTTGCGAAATTAACGTACGTATATTATTTGTCTTTGATTATTTAAAAAGTTTTGAGGCAGTAACTTGTAAATTCCAACTGGAAATAGGCAACTTAATAATTTTATTGCCATGCTCTGATGTTATGAAAGGTGGGGTTTTATTTTTGTATTTTGTGAGAGTATTGTAGCAAGCCCTATATAAATTAACTGTCAGCTCTTCTGTATAAAGTAAATAAAAATAAACCTATGACGTGCTTTAGTGGACATAAAGGTAATACGAGTATTTTGATAATTGAACACGTTTTTTACTACTTTCGAAAACTCATATTTTTCTCATTGGAAAAATGTTCAGAATCATTCTTCAAAAAATTTTAACTAAATATATCAAACATTAACGACGGAGTGTTTATTATTATTGACATTACCTATTAAAAGATCATCCATTATAGCAGGCTATCTTCAATCTAACATCAATACACTGCAGACGCCAACAAAGGAACTAATCCATAAATTGCAGGACAACACGGCTATCACACAAAGGACGTACTTGTGTCTGGAGATGTTGTAGAGCTTTAGTCTGTGTTTAAGATAAATACTATACCTGTTGTAGTGATTGATTAAATCGTCTACAGTTTCTAAATGTCCAAAATTATACTGCTTTTCACCAGATCAATAAATATGACTACTACTCATCAATTTATGTTCTTCAATACAGTTCTTCATTGTACCTATGTATGCAATATTTTGGACTTATTGGTCGATAATTAGTTCTGAATCTAAAAAATTGGGAAGTACATTGAAAGTATCAAGTTAGTATCACACATTTTATAGGCATCATTTCCATCTTACATCAATTCTAAAGTGTGGGAGCATCTCAACCTCAATCATTTTGCATCATTGTTCTGACCTCAGCAGGCCGCTTGTTGGCTATGGCTAGCTTGCCATGATGTGGGTCACCATGCTGCATGGTCTGCACTCACCATGAGAATGGTGACCCATCTCCCAAATAATGTTCATGCATTTTGTTTTTTTGCGATGCGATTATTTACCTTAATGATTGTAAAAATTATTATTAAATATCGCTTATGCTTGAAATGGAAACAATTTATTCAATTAAAACACTCAAGACAAACATTATTGTGATATTAATCTGGAATAACTCAAAACGAGATAATTAATTAATTTTTCATCAAATTAATAATTAAATACACATATCATATGCATTATGGAATAAAGTAACGAGCAAATAAAAAGCTCATTTATTACCGGTCGGTCCCAACTGAGGTATTATTTGGTGTGATTAATTAAAAGTCATAATTAATGAAAGAGCAATATCGTGTGCAAGGTGTGCCGTTATCATAACGCGTTAAAATAACTGTGTACAGGGAAATTGTTCTGTAATAGTTCACATGCATTCTTGGTGGCCGAGTGTACCATAAAATCAGTTTAAGAACTTTCGCATACGTAAAACTAACCTAGTCGTTGTTTCGAAGTACTATGAAGATTGATGATGATATGTTGATGATAGAAGATAGTTTTTTTTATATGTAACCCTTCCAAAGTAACTATACCCTTCCTGATGGAAAGCATGAGTAGAATAACTACCATTTAAATCAGCCTGTTATGCTTAAGGAAATCTGTACAAAATCAGAAAATACTCTAATACATATATTTGTTGGTTTTGTACAAATGATTGTGGTAGGTACTTTAACCCACTAATATGATTTTTAGATTTAACACACTGAGAGCATTCATAAGACATTGACAAAAGTTCTCAAAAATATGCTTCTATCAAATCTAAACAAATCGATGCTTCAGCAGACCTGTTACCTCATAAATATTAACGAACGTGTTAGAAGACTTGTGAATTAGAAATTATATGCAACAGGGGAAGCAACAGCTTTAATTTTCTAACTGTCTCAAAATATCAAAACCATCTTGGATAGAGTAAGATTTTAGGAGTAAATTAGTCATAGTTTAATAACTGGTTTTCTCCGACTTTGCTGATAGAGGGCTCCTGTTTTTCTAACGTACATAGAACAATACCTGTCCTTGTGTACCCTTGACACAAATACATTACGAGAAATCTCAACAAATAAATACATTGAAGTGAATTGAAGAGGTATTCATCAACAACCGATAATGTCACACTGCTGGACTTGTCCTCTTAGGAGAGTATGCCGAATGCGAGTTGGGAACCTTCAAGACACGCTGTGGCTACGTAATTTTGCCGTTGGATATTTTTAAGCCGCCCCAAGGCCTTCAACTAAGCTTCCTACTGGAAACGAAATGCTCATAACATACTATGCCACAAACGGTCATCCATCTAGAAACTGACCGCGCCATCGTTGCTTACCTGAAGAATCACATAATTTTGTGTGGTCTGTCTTTTTGTTATGTCTAAACTTTAGAAATAAAGATTTTGACGTATCGTATATTCTAGACAGATTGTGTAGTATTGATTAAGCAACAACAATAATTAATTCTTAAATGTTATTCAGTATTTGATAAACGTTCAATTGGCTAACTAAAGATAATTATTTGATATTCTTGTCAATCAAAACTAAAATACTATCGATAATTGGCTCAATATATCAGTTGCGATCTACTTTTGGTATCTGATCCTTTCTGTTACGCAAATCTTGATTAACAAAGAGAACGACATTTTATTGGAGCACTATTACAACATCTATTGGGTTTGGTATTCAATGACATTACAAGTAGATGTTATATATAAGTACAGTTGACATTTTGTTAAACAGCTTCATATTTGCATAAATAGCTCAGCGGCTCAAACAGTTGTTCGAAGGCAATCGTGCCAAGCGGATTTGTATAATGAAATAACGTGTTTAGATATGCTCAATATCTTATTTAGGATAGGATTAATAGAGGTATTTACATATTAAACGGTTTGGAAGATTACACATCAGATAATGGTACTTTCTTCATGTTTGTAACTTGAGTTACATATCGTTTGAACTCTTTTATTTTCTACAGAACTAATTCACAATTACGACTGCCTCGTTGGTCTCGTGGTTAGCGTATGCGGCTGCTGATCAAGAGGTCTCGGGTTCGATTCTCGGGTCGGACCAAATATTATTTGTGTGATTCACAAATATTTGTTTCGGAGTCTGGGTGTTTTCTATGTATAATATATATGTATTTACAAAAAAAAAAAGTATGTTTATGTATTAATATCAGTTGTCTAGTATCCATAACACAAGCTCTGCTTAGCTTGGGACTAGATGATGTTGTGTGTCAGATGTCCAAAATATTTATTTATTTATTTATATTATAAATTCAAAAGCAACTCTGTGTGTGTCTGTAGTATTTTCAGGCCTAAACATCTGCAAAGATTCCAACAGCATTTCTTGTGACGATACTTTCATTCCTGAAAAACGACGCAGGCTACTTTTTACCGTGATATACAACATAGACGCGGGTCGAGCCTATAGTAAAATATGTAACAGAAAATTTCGAAAATGTAACAGTTTTTTTTTTTATTCAAAGAGACATACGATTTATTGAGGTCCTTATAGCAAAGTTATTCTAGGTGATTAGAAACAATTACCGAAGGTAAGCAACAACAGCACACTCGGTACCTAGAAGGCAGACCAGCGTGGGGACCTATAGCCTTAACCCTCTCCTGGCGAGCTCAGCACTGGGTCAATATGGATTGCTGATGATTCAAAGAATACCTCATATTTTTTTCTCTAGGTATGAAAAAGAAACACATTTCCATATCATCATCTCGAAAGAAGTATATAGTAGTAGGTAAATAATAAATAAGGCTTGGATACACTTTTCTTTTATTATAATTAAAATGAAAACAAAAGCGAGTAAAACAAGAAAAGTTTGTACTCGAAATCCCATCACATGTATCTTTTTATTTATTGCTCTATCCGAGTCGGGCTTACTTTAAGTCTTAACGAGATTATATGAATTTTGCAGCAAGTTTTAGTTATGAAATTTAAAGAATATAAAAAAATCTTAACTTTTGTAGCTGCATGCTTTTTTCAAAGTGTTTTTTCTATCCTGCCAAAGCGACTCTACTCAATTAGATGGAAAACATTATTAGAATTCAAGAGTGGTGTTCAGACAATATCGCATAGTGAGCCTTACCATGGTAGCCTTTTGAACATTTTTACATCATTTCTAATTTTGAAAGACTAAAAAGTTTTGTGGTTGATTACTATTGATGTTAAGTTTAATAATATTTAGGATCAGTGGAATGTAATTGTGAAATTTGTACCTAAATGATGAGTTAGCAATATCTTACCAAATTGGTCTGACCCGTGTTGGGCATTCTTTATCCGTACTTTAATTAGATATTTTTGTCAAATTGAATTAACTGTTTTCTTTCATATAACTTTAGAGGAATGAATGGCTTTTCAGAGTAGAAAAGATTCTCCTTCCTTAAAGATTATCATCTAGTAATTAGGTACTTCATAACAGAATGTGCCTTTGGTAGATTCAGAATTCAATATATTTTTATGTCGTGAAATCTTTGAGTAGGCTTATTTGGAGGTATGAGATACTAATTCAGTTATCTCCGTATTTAACGAGAGTACTCCTGTACTAAAGTACAATTAGGAAATGTCTACTAGACCACTAATGGGTTATGTAGTTCAGAAATATACTAATTAGTCTAGCTGACAGATTGTTTTGTAGTCGGATTTTATTTAACACTTGTGATTTTACAAACTTAAGCTTATGCTAAGTTTTTTGGGATATCTTTGTCTGAACTAGGCATAGTTATCCGTATTATATGCTAAAACCGACAATTTTAATAAGTTCAATATTAGTGTATAAACAAATGTCAATTTAACAATAAAGGTAATAATATAATAGTATAAAATCTGTGTGTGGATGTTCATGTTTTTGGGTATGTGTGTGTGAGTGTGTGGGTGTGCGCGCGCGCGTGTTTGTGTGTGTATGCATGTGTGTGATTTCTTATTGTGGAATACAACGTATTTATTTCTAAACAGATTTTTATAGAACTGACCACAATACATTGACTAATAAGATTTCGGAATTGCATGATCGATAGTGAAAGTTGATTTGTAATGATACAAAAGTATTAGTAACAAAATGTTGAGTAGGTATAATTATTTAAAAACCAGTAACCACTGGTTTTTTTAATTTTAAAATTCAATTTATAAATATATTTGAACTGAAAGTTATAAATGATATGTGAAATACCTTAATAATTATAGGTATATCACATTTAGGTTATTTTAATACATTTAGATATATCTATTGGTATGTTAGGTACTAGTATTTAATACTAAATACATAACCATGTATCTAGTATTAAATAATGTGATATACCTATAATTAGCACGGTATTTCACACATCATTTATAACTTTCAGTTCAAATATATTTTTAAAATTGAATAATGTGAACATAGTCAACAAAACTAAAGCCTCAGGTCAATAACCTTGCTCTAAATTAAATAGCGAAGCAATATTCATTAAAACTAGACGATGTTTGTTTCTTGATCGTAATAATTAATTAATTAATCTTGGTTGTGTAATTATATGCATGAATTAAATACATAGTATATGTCTTAAATAATCCATTACATAATAGCATTTTTGAATACTAAGCTTGCAATTACATGACAAACTTGCCAACATCACTAGTTCAACCGGTTTTACCTAATTATCAGTTTTACTTCGGAACGACTAGTATCTGACCTCCGCAACCCTGTGGGCGAACAGAATTCGAAGGTAGAACTAGTTGTCAGTATATTTGAGAGCACTGACTTCCCAATAACAATTACCATAGACGTCCATGACAACCGAGACCGACGGTTTAACATGCTCTCCGAGGCACGGGCGTGGGACATCGCCAAACTTCCAAACTCCGAAATGTTGATTTTTTTAAAGAAAAACCCAATACCACTTTTGGCCCGATCCATCAATCGAACCCGAGACTTTTAGATTAGCAGTCGCATACGCCAACCGCTACAAGAACGAGGCAAGCATGACAAACATGCGTACAATAACATTAAACAAAAATAGTAATTCTGGTACGTTTTAACCTGTTTTAAAAACAACATAAACAAAGTTAACGGTTGCAATCAAAACACATTCACATGGTGTTCTTATCTTACAGATTTTTTATTTCTCTTCGAACCTGTTCCATGGCCGAGATTAACAATAGCTGCAGGCTGTCCACTTTTTTATTGCTACTTGTATCTAGGAGCAAGGCAAAAGCATTCAGCGTTTTAAACCATGTAAATTTAAACATAACATTTTTAAACTACATTATATATGTGCTATTAGTATGTGACTTTTATTATATACTAGCTGACCGTGCAGACTTCGTACTGCCTCAATCGATAAAACCTAAACTTTTATATAAAATAAGTTTAAAACAAACAAAAGAAATCCATAATTAATAAAAAATAGGAATTCATTTAAATATATTCACCTGGTAAACCTTCTCTGAACTTCCACAAATAATTTAAAACCAAAATTAGCCAAATCGGTCCAACCGTTCTCGAGTTTTAGCGAGACTAACGAACAGCAATTCATTTTTTATATGTATAGATGTGTGTAGTTGTTATTTTTAAAAAGTAAATTCAGTAAAAAAAAAAATTTATGATAGAAACATTGAAATATGTAGATCGGTAATTTCCTTATATCAGACTTATATGAAGTTTCAAAATTCTTGTTTTGTCAGAGAATTACATATATAACTATAATAACAAAATATATATATAATAAAACAATTGGTAGTGTAGTGTCTTTGTATCTTGTCAAATGTTTTCAGCTTAGTAATACTGTGGCATGTCATAACAACTTAAATAATCCATAGGATCTCCAGACTTGTATCCATGTCAGTGACAATATACATAATAATAAACTGAACATTATATCAAGTCATTCAGCCCAGGAGAGGAACAATGGTGAACAACTCTCTGGCAGAAGATTAATATATATCTATGAAATCACGACCTTCATTAATGAGTAGAACGACGCGAGAAGGAGAAATACCAATCCTTACTTGTATTACAAATGTAAAAGTAACTCTATCCGTTTGTCTGCCCTGCTTTCACGCCAAAACTTCTGAACCGATTTAAATGAAACACTAAAACTTGGTACACAACGCTTTATACGATACTAGTTTTCGCCCGCGGCTCCACCTGCGTCTATATCAGCTATCGCGATAACCAGCCTTATGTTCTTTCTGAGGCTCCAAACTATCTGAGCATCAAATACCATTTAACACGGTGATGTAGTTTTTTCGTAAAATAGCGACAGAGAGGAAAAATAGATAGAGTTACTTTCGCATTTATAATATTATTAAGAAAGTATGATACTACTTTATACTATATGTCAATTAATGAATCTCTTTCATTCCAGAACTTAAACACTACATTAAACAAGTCTTTTTTCAAGTTCTTATCACTTGTACCCCGAACCAAACTAAAAAGCCGTCCACAAACATTTGGTAGTGTAGTGTCTTTATGTCCTCCCAAATGTCTCAAGCTTAGTAACACTGTGGCATGTCATAACGACTTAAAATATCCATAAGACCTCCTTCAGTCTGGTATCCGTGACAACATTTGCTGTGGGAAAGTCATATTGAGCCGGACATTTTGACGAATTTTACTGCGAATTTAAAGCTCTAAAGTCATTTAACGCTGATTCACAATGTATATGACACATAATACACGTTTCTATATAATTTATGTTAATCGTTATATTAGGAAAAGCTTTCTATGTGATTCATTTAAATGTTTATTTTATAAAAAAGCTGTTTGTAAAACTTATTTGGTGTTAGATGAGTCGTTCCTAAAATGTCATCGTTGACTTACAAATTATATATTAATGATTGTCGCCAACATAAAGGTCTATTAATAAATGTAAACAGTGGGTTCTTTTTAATAATACGAATTACTAAGACTATAGTGTGTAAACTCTTTGGAAAATAATTATGAATTTAATTGTGTATTTCCTACATTTTTATACTTACTTATATTACTTATACGAGACTTTATTAATAAAAAGTGGAGTATTCTTGAATACTGAAGATCATCGGCTATAAATTTCCTCATTAGCTTTGAACAATTTAAACATAAACTTTATCTTTTTTTGTAAACAAATGACAATAGAATTTAAATAATACTTTAAACTACGCAAGACAACATCGATGCAAAGAGAAAGAAAACTTGAAACCAACCCTGTACCAAACCGCCTGGCCAGCGTGGTATAGTAGGCCAAAACCTCCTTTCTAAGGAGAGGCCTATGTCCAGCAGTGGACTGTTAAAGGCTGTTGATGATGATGATGAATACTTTGATTATGAAATAGAAATTATTGATTGTTTTGATGTCCGGTTTAAATAGTTTATTCAACAAGCAGGGCAATTGCAGAATCTGAAAGACGCTTAGAATTTATGATTAACTTGCTAAGAAGATTGTGCTCCACTCAATCTAGGATTATGAAAATGCCTTATGATTTTCCATTAATAATTTAACTTGAGAGAACTGGAGATTTAAGATAAACTATTATTTGGTCATAGCTTCGTTCATGTTATTATTACTCGGTTCGTAAAATTTTGATATAAAAATTAGTAATAATTTGAAATCCTAAAATAACTGCTTATTTCCTTAAATTTAATTTAAAACCAAGAACTTAACTGGAAAGTATTTATGTAATCTTTCTCTAATTTACACTAATCTCTGAATTAAAAACACTCTTATTTTAAATTTAAATTAGAGTGTGTTGAATCACGAAATGCCGAACTTTTAATAGCTTTGTTGTAAGCTCAATGTAAGTTATGAATACAACTGCTAAGAAATGGTTTATTATCCATCTTATAATATGATATACAACTTTTATCAAGCCTATAATTTTTATTTAACCATGCAAAGTACGTAACATCCCATATCCGCATTATGATTACGGGCTGTGGTTATGGCTTGTACTACATAAGGTACCACAAAACATTGGGAACCACAAATACCTACTACTCTACTATTAAAATAAAATGGCCCAAAGTTTTATTCATCAAGTAAAATTGTATATCATTTGTAGCTCTCATATTACATGTAAGAAGCTTAAAGGACCGCAAGTGACACAGCCGATTTGTTGCGTAAACTGGGGCTAGCCTAAGGCAGCATTCATTAGTGGGCCAATTATGTTCTTCAAAATGTCGGATGATTATAGAGAGTCTCCGCCGGAGGCTGGACGTCCAACAGATGCCGTTCGCTCTTCGTTTCAAAGGCCGTCTTGAACCAGAAATTTTGACAAACAATTGAAATACGATCTTGAAACGGGGACATCATGGGACATATGGTATTCTACTAAACAAGACACTGGCTATTATGTCACCTACTTATAACATTTTATTAAACATTTATATAGATTATATGCCTATCTCATTTTATATAAAAAATATTGAAATATAGATAAACGATAATTCTAAAACTAATTGCAGAAACTAGACAGGAATGGCGAGTGCTTCACCAACAAGAGCCTGACCTCTAAAATGGGGAAAAGACAAACGCTATGATACATATTTAAATGCAAAAATAATGCTTAGAAAACTGTAACCTGGCAAATTGTAAGGAGAAAATAAATAAATAAAATAAAAATGTCCAATAGGTACTGAGAATCATTAGCTCTCTTTTTTTATGAGCCCGCCGAATTGACTACTCTGCCTGGTAGAAGGTATGATAAGTGTTCATTTTACTCATTGCAAATTCAGAAAATGCAGTATAGTGACCCACATCATGGCAGCCTAGTGAGATACTTCTGGATTCCATACCTACATATCATTTTTTCCACGGACCGATTGCCATCAGACCTTGGCAACCCTGAGAGAGAACTGAAATTCCAAATTTAAACTAGTTGTCAGTATATTTGAGGGTACTGACTTCCCAATACCGATTGCTATAGATGTTCATCTATTAAGTGTCATCCAGGAAGTATCAGAAAATTTAAGCATACAGTTGATGTTATAGGTACAAGCGAATGGTAAAACCGGTAAAACATAAGTTATGAAGTTAACTTTTAATATTATAGTAGAGGATTTCACAATTAATCTATTTATACAAAATACCAGTGGCATTCACTCTATCTTAAAATCTCATAATAAAAATTAAACTGTCATCAACTAACTCTAATACAATAACGAAATATGAATATTAATAACTGACCTTTCGAAAGTATTACAAGAAACGAAATGCAATTAAAAAAACAATTAATTAATAATCTACACATAGACGTTACATGACAGAATGACAAAAGCAAATTAAGAAGATTGAATTTACGAACATCATTGACCTAGTAATGAGTTCCTACCGATCGTAACTCAAACAATTAATAAAATATTATAATTAATTTTATATAACTTCGGTCAGCGGCGACGCAATCAATATTGAGTAACTATCTAGTCAAGGCTATGATTATCAGAAACGTTGCTATTACAAAGGAACCAGTAATTTTGTCCTCATCAAAGTGGCATTAATAGTAGAGAGACATTGTTCGTAATGCCTTTAATGAGGTTTCTTTTAAGTAGGGGGGACTTAACTTTTGTATTATTTAGTACCTACTTATAATGTGATACAGTAAATTCTGTTTTAAGGTACGTACATAGGGTTTGAAGGTACGTACGAAACCACGAAATGTTGGTGTGATCTGCAAATATTTGCTTGGGAGTTTAGGTGTTTTATGAATGTAATATACCTAGGGTAAAAGCCGGATAGTTGCCTCGGACGGATACATGCCCCGGTTTTGAATACAGTATGTTATGAATATAAGTTAGTGTTAGCTCTTAACTAAAATGAGTAGTGACCCCCAGCAGACCATAATGACGCATAAGCCATCGGAATAGGCGCACGCGTTTTGTCCGTGAAAGCAAATATCTTCCGCGGCGGAACTTTGACGGGCGTTATATTTATTTTGGTAGGTAATTTTTATTGAATATTTTTCTTGTCGATCGTCGTTTCAGTTAACTTTTTGTTTTTTTGCATGCATTAGAGCATATATAACATTGTTTATTAAGTTTTACTGCAAAATAATTATTATTTATTTTATAAATAAAAAGGGCAAGTATCCACGTCAAAAAGGATAGTCGCCTTACTTTCTTTCGCGGATAGTTGCCCCTACAGAGACATAACATTTTCAAACAAGTAAAGACGAATTTTATTTTTTTGTTGTTTTTTCGAATGTATTGCGACTCTAACTTGTTGTAATTAAAATAAATATCTACTTAACTGTTTTATTTATTTATTCTAGCTAAGCAAAATGCCTCGTAATTATAAGCGAAAACCAGGCGTGGTGCCGCGCAACATCAACTGGACAGAAGATAGCTTAATACTTGCCTTGGAAGAATTGAGAAAAAAAAAACGGCCAAGTGCGTGTCCGGCCACGCACAAAAAGGGTTCCTCAGTCACCCATAATTGATTTAAAATCGTTCCAATAGATAATTGTTATATTTACGTATTAATGCTTTAATGTTGTATGACGTTTTAGTTATAGTTTTCCTTCACCACGTTGGACCACCATCACGAATTTTTTGAGCCAGCCGGCAGCTAAAACCAGAGTGTCCCCCCCCCCCTCTAAAAGTTAAACAACTTTTAGAGGGGGAGACGCCCTATTTTTACAAAAAGTGCCCTTTAAAGTAGAATATCTCGCAAACGAATACCTAAATCAAAAAATCGCCTTATAAACCCTTATTTTTTTTTAAAAGACCTATATAATGATACCCCACACTATTGGGTAGCCGCGAGAAAAAAATATCATCCTCACTTTACGTGTAGGGTGGTACCCCAAATAAAAATATTTTTCATATTTTTATTGTAGCACTTTGTCGACGTACTTACTACACATATTAATGTAAAGTTTCATCTTTCTAGCACTTACCGTTTGGTCGGTAATTCGAGGACGGACGGACGGACGGACAGACGGACATGACGAATCTGTAAGGGTTCCGAGTCATAAACTTCGGAACCCTAAAAAAAGGTATTAATGAAATTTCTCGAACCTACGGAATATCCTCTCGAACCTTAAGAAGACGTTACGAAACAAGTAACCAGCAACTACTAACTCAAGGTATATTTTAGGTATACCCATCCCCGCACGGGGGCAAGTATCCCCCGAAGCATTTTCTACGCTAGGCTACTATCCGCCATAGTAGGCAACTATCCCTTTTCTAGGAGGTGAAATAAAACGATATTTATACAAAACCAGTGTTAATTATGAATATAAAAATAGGCTATTATAGTAGATAAAGGGTCTATGTTTTGAGATACATGCTAAATAATTTTCAGCAAGTTCATATTTTTGAAAAATTAAGCTTTTTCGAAAAGTGGGGCAACTATCCGGCTTTTACCCTATATGTATTTACAAAAAAAAAAAAACGTATTCATATAAGTTGTTTAGTACCCATAGTACCAGCTCTGCTTAGTTTAGGACTAGATGATGTGTGATAGACGTCCGAAATATTTATTTATTTTATTTTATATAATCTTCAAATTTAATTTTCCTTAAGGGAAATGGTCGTCAGATGCCAAACGCTTTAAGATTTGCCAATAGATTAGTGGTAATGACCAGGGTGACATTAGCTATATAAAATTATTTAAAAAATGGGTTTATATATTATTAAAAAAAGGCGGGCTTTAATTTTTTAAACATTTTCTTGTGATTTAAATTCTTATATACACATTTCAATGCAATTACAAGCAAGCATCTGTTTGATTTTAAGTTGTCAATAGATTCGTGATAACGACCAGTGTGACATAGGCTTTTTAAAATTATTTAAAAATTTTAGTCAGTCGGGTTTAATTTTCTTTTAATATTTTCTTGAAAATATTAAAATAATATTTAGTGTTTTCTTTTAACATACTATCGTAAACCATTGAGTACTTTTAGAGTTTATATATTACAGGCACAATTTTTTTTTATAAAATTGGAATAGAATGTGAAAATTCACAATAATAAATGTGACTTTCTGTCCCAAGCAAACACAATAAATGGATATTATTTTCAAAAACAGATTTAGACATATTTCAATCTGAAATTTCCAACTGTATATCGATCCTCGATCCTCTTCTGCTCAAGTTAATATTCAAGACTAACTTAATAAAGCGAGCAAGCAATCTCTCAAATACTTTTAGTAAGTATATGCTAAAGCTATTTTCCACCTCTTATACTGTGTTTTATTGTAAAATTCTATTCATGTTTCCTTGTAAAACGTCTTTAAATTTATTGTATATCTAAAATAGTTTTTTAATAGTTATTAAATAAGTGCTTAGATTTTATTTTAGTTTAGATGTTTTTGTTTATAATCTTCCAACTATCAGAATTTAATTTAGAAACACAATTACTATGAAGCATTGAAAATAAATTATAATAGCCTCCATGAAAGACTACTTACAATAAACTACTTACTACTACCTAAAATAAATTTCGTTCGTTAACCTTTAAACCTATCATTAAAACATTAATTAATTATTTTATTGAAAATATTATTTGAATGAATAACCATCATAACTTTAATGTATCGGCTATAACTTTCTATTGAAGAGGCTAATAAAGGTGGTGGTTAAAAGGTGCTATAAAAATCCCAGTTGATATTAAAACACTACGTTAGATTCTACGTGCCTTACATTATTTTGAAAACTCAAAAGACTCAAATAATTATATTTTAGCAAAAACAATAGATATTCGAAATTCTTCTTACTAATACTTTTAATATCTGTGATTTATATTTTAATTTATGCACTTTATTTGCTAACTATATTTTTTAATTCATACTAATCTTATAAATACGAAAGTAACTCTGTCTGTATGGCTTTCAGGGCAGAACCATTGAACCAATTTAAATGAAATTTGGTACACATAGCCTGATAAAGAACGTAGACTACCGTGATACCGACATACGGGCAGAGCCGCGGACGAAAATAGTGGCCTTATACTCGTATTTCCATGTCTATCACAATTTAATACCGTAATGAATTTATTAGAACTCCATTTTTTTGCAAGACAATACAAATAAAATATTTTTCGATAAGTTGAAAAACGTTAGCTAAAATATTATTGACATATCCGTAAAATATGAGCTTGGAGCAATATCGATTCATTCGATATTTTACCACATCTGGTCGAACTAAGTTATCAAGCAACTTGCATTATGGAGTTCAAAACCAGAGGTTTACCTCTACTGACTAAAAACTTTAGTATGCACTACAAGACCTAGTTGCGAAGTTAGTGTAAATGTCTAGTTGCTTAAAAGCTGGGGCTTTATAATGCCTTCTATTAATTAGCACTCGTCTTCGACTATGCAGTTTATTGTACAATGGTCGTTTCTTCAAGCAAATGGACTTAGCACTATTAACTTCATACATTACAGACAGGTAATGACCTGCACGTGTGCCATAAGTATTTGTAATTAACTATACACTTTGATACTTATTCCCAGCATTGAACTGTTAAATGCGTATATTCCTATGAACGTATTTTATCTCACTTTTTGCCGATCCGATTGATTCTACTTCTGTGGCTGAAAACATAAATATATTCCCTGAAAATAAACAGAATTTTAACCAACTAATAAAATGGTTTCTAATATAAAAAAACAAATAAAACGCCTTTTATTTATAAGTTAAAGCTAGTAGGTAAATTATCGTCCGCCATTTAGCCACTTATACTACCGATAATCTTCAAAATCATATCGTCAATAACACCGCATAGTCTAATACGACACTATTCCTGTTTGGTCTCGGCAAGCACAAAAACCATTACCAAAGATAACACATTTTTATTTACAGATTTCGTTTACCAATAAAACTTTCCTATAATATTGACTATTGACTCCTGCTGTAGAACAAACAGATGCAGTGACTACTAAAATCGTGTCAACATACATTAATGTTCGGTTATCTTGTTTGATTTTAACACTTTTGGTGTTAAGGGATCACTGTTAATGTGTTCAGTTTAAGTTTGACCAAAGTTGTTTAAAGATGTGTTGACTGGTTTATGGTGATATCACACGTGAACCACTAAAAACAAAAGTTATTTACTGTGAACCTTTACAAGTAGTAGTGTTTTACAAGCTTTTATTTTATGGCGACTTCCACATACAGTGCTTGCGAAAAATATACAATAACGTCATCTACGAAAGAAACATTGAACCATGAAGTAACTAATCCTGAATCACGATATAAAAATTCTAGCGCCGATTAGCATATATACAACATAACAATATCAACCATTGGGCAGTGGCCTGCCAGGCACGATCACCTCGCCTGGTCGGAGGATTCTCCCTTTGTGTTGGAGGAATGCGACACCCATCCCTATACAGTTTAGTTTCACCTGTCTCTGTCTGTAATAAAATCTTGTAAATTAATTTGATCCACTCACTTCCCGGTTTCCGATCGTACTGAAGTTTTGTACGCAAACGTATATTTTGTGACAATGTAATATATGACAACATGGAGCTTATCTGATGCTGGAGCTGGAAGATGGCCACAGGAGCTCTGCAATGAAATAATACAATCCCATCGAATTTGGGCTCCTTTGATTTCCTAGGCGGGTATTTTGATGCTGAACGGTGCATTTCAGTCAAAGTTTGTTATTAAAGAAGTTTTTTTTTCATTTATTAAATTTTTTTGAGAGTTCTAAATACAATGGACACCCCAGTATCAAATAGGTTTTTCAATTCAGAAAAATAATCGAATTGCTTTGGGTTTATTTCACGACTTATTAACTGATACATTTTCTAAAATCGATAAAAGGAATATACGCCATAATGCACCAACATACGGCTTAATTTATCATGTACTCTTCCCTACTTCATCTTCCTAGCTTTTACGCTCCCAATATTAATTGGAGTCAACTACTAGTTCAACTGGTTTTCCCTGAATATCAGTTTTTCCACGGAGCGACTGGCATCAGACCTCAACAACGCTAAGGGTAAATTGAATTTGAAGGTTTAACTACTTCTCAGAAAATATTAGAGCAAAACGATTGCCATAGATGTTTATGACAACGGGGACCGACAGCTACACGTGCTCCGAGCCAGCAATCAGCCGTCCCTTACTCTAACTGCTAGATCATCGTGATAGACAGGATCATTTTATACTTTACTCTACAGATTCTTTACAAATTCTAAATTTCTAATTATGTAATAAGCTTAAAACAATTGAGTCACTTTTAAATGTTTCAAATACAGTAACATCGTCACCAAAACACCATAGTAATATTAAACCGCTTCTACATTCAATATATTTGCCTACGAACTGAGAAATACTACTCGGCATTAGCGTAAAACTGTTATAGCGTAAGTAATAACCGTCTTTTGTAATTTATACAGGGTAATATAATAACTAAGGCAACAGCCTACGCGGAGTGAAATCGAATCTGCTTATAATTTACTACCACTGAAAACAAGTTAATTGAATAATAATATATTAGATACTATCTTCGTTCACTTAATCGTATTTACATTTCACCACAAAAGCCTCTATGAATTTGTTTGTATACAATTTTAAATAAGCTCTAGAAGACAGAGATTTTGCAATTCCAACGAATTAAAAAAGTAAGTAAATTATATCATTTTGATATTCCTTGCACGGTGCTCTGCATGACTGGTTCGGCGGTGGCCATGCCGCTGATTGTGGGTTCAAATCCCACATTGGACAACACGTTCTGGTGTGACCCACAAATTGTTGTTCTGAGTCTAGGTGTTCTTTGTGTCTGTGCCGTAAATGTTTTTAAAGTTCCAGTGACTGAGGATATATATTTGTAACACACTTGGCTGAAAAAGAAAAAATATCACCATTAAAAAAAATTTATGTTTCATTTTTCCGTGTGGTGACGGATTAAGAATACACAGTGTCACTACTTCTATTCATCTCATGACTATTGTAAGAGATAAACAAGTGAAGTAAAACTTGAAACAAATCCTATACCAAGTTCATTAAAAAAAGTTTGAATCGGGATGTAGTCATGATAATGCCGTATGTGTAAATTCCTAAAATCGATAACGCAAATAAATCATGATTTAATTTTCGTGTTGCAAAATATTCAGTACTAATAAATGCTCAGATGTAACTTGAAGACCGTAGCTAGCTACAAAGTAAAATGAGCACTTCTGCTATACGGGGTCAAAAATCCCTGTAGTGAAAAATAAATCCCATGTCTACCGCATAGCATGAAAATAAATACTACACGATAACTCTGTCTATGACATTCTCAATAGTTTCTACAATGGCTAAAACACTTCAAACTTTCCATAGTTCATATTTTAACATAGTACTGAACAAAATGCCGACAAAAAATTCCTTTGTACTAAAGCAATAACTCCCTTGTCTTACTCATTGCGTTCACAATAGATCGAACAACTCGTAGTAAGTTGGCAGCACTACTGTATATTAGAATTTATTGCGCCTTGCAGCATAGAAATACAATAGCCAATATGCGTAAGAGAATAATAATAATATTTTAGAGTTTATTGTTGCATTAAGATGTTACTAGACGTCAGTATTGGCCGAATGAGTCCTGAGTTGGCCTTTATTTCAAATGAATTATAGTAATACAGTACCTTTCTGACTATTACTATATAATAGCTATTATTTAACCTTGTACTAGTGATGTAGGTATTTTTGGAAAATATTTATGTGGGGTATCTTATGATAGGTCTTTTAAAAATATTGCGAGGTTGGTTTTCATGTAAGTTTTGTAAAAATAGCCCCTCTAAAATCCAAATGGCTGAGTCAAAAAATCTGGAATAATTCATGATTGTAATCCATATTTCAAGGAAATTTTTAGCGGTTTTGATAACTTTTTTATTTTAGGAGTTATAGGGGCATAACTTGTAAATAACACACATATGGAAAACTTCGTACAAAAATACAGAAATAATTTGGGAATAAGTAAACATAACAATTCTCTTTTGGACACGATTTTAAATCTATCTACCAGTATGGGTGACTACGGAACCCTATTCTATGCGTGGCCTGACATTCACTTAACCAATTTTTTTGAATAAACTCACCACCTATTCACTTAACGGCCCATTCACGACCTTTCCGCTGTGAGCGGCAGCGAAAAGCGAAACGCCGAGCGGTCATATCAAAAGTATAGAAATGTACGAGGCACGCCACGAGTCGCCGCTCATAGCGAAAAAGCTAGCGGTTTTTGCCGAGCGAAATGCTACAGTGGCGGGCGGTATGGAGAGCGGCGGGAACAAAGACACAAGTTCGTATGTGCGACGCCACGAAACAGAGCGGCGTGGACAGCGGTGCAGGAGTGACGGACTCAGCGGCGTTAAATAAAAACAAAAAATTTTAGACGATTTTATGGCGGTAATGGATACCGAGGCTTTTATAACAAAAATTTAAATAGACCGCCTATATGGATGTCAAAATATCCCCAACATAAATATAAAAAGGTTGTGGGAAGAAATTAAACAATGTTTTCCGGAATATAATGGTACTTACGTTTAATTTAAATTGATAACACAAAAACATAGAACCTAGGTACCTACCAAACGAAGCCACTGATATGTTGACAAAACTACTGGTATGTTTACGTAATGTAGGTGGATAGTTGACAAGTTTTAAAAGTTAATTTTTTTCTCTGTCAGTAGGTACCTAATTAGCAAAACAGTTTACATATCAGTAGTTTTGTCTGTAGATATAACTACACACGAAACTACTAGTATGTCTTATACGCAATGTAAGTAGTTGACAAGTTTTTAAAGTTTTTTCTCTCTGTAAGTACCTACTTAGCAAAACACTTGGAAACATCAGTTACTTCTTATAGGTAGGACCTTCGTATAGGTCACTAAATCCACCATCTAAATACCGATCTTTATTTAGTTCGTGCACTCATTCTATCATATTTTAAAAAAAAAAATGTTTCTAAACAGATAGGGGATAATTTTTATAACGCCATGATTTTTAACACGTTTCGACTACCTAAATACGTCCACCGTCGCCGCTGCAACTATTCGCTACTAGGGTTCGTGGCGTGCAAAACGCACCGCTCACCGGCGCCGCTCCGCTTTTCGCTAAGACCAAAACTCGTGGCCAGGCCGTAAGTCCTGGAGGATTGAAATACTTTCATACCTATATTGTACTGAATTTCATAAGTCATAGTAAAATACTCAAATTTCGTCGTGCTATAAACACAAAAAAATATTTTAACATACAAAAAACAAATTTTCATACATTTCACTTCTTGTATACAATATTCTCACAAATACGAGTGCAGTTTAAAACTTTCTCACTCACAAGTATCTACAGTAACAGTTTGCAAGTGAGTCAACAGAAAGTTGCAAAATAATTCAATGAAATTCTTAGTTTGCTCATTTCATTTTACCTGGACATCGCAAAGCTTGTTTCTATTATTACTCGTAAATATCGGACAGTACTCGTTTTAATAGTCGGTAAACCACTACAGTGATCCAGTACTATGTATCTGCGGGTATGTTATATGTCTATAGAGCTGTTAATATGCAGATAGAAAGCTTATTTGAATGACTGCTCGTGTATACGTCGGTTATCATGGTAAAGATCAGCCTATATCCTACCTCAAAGCATACAAAATTTCATTAAAATCGGTGCAGTGTTTAGCTGTGAAAACGTTACAGACAGATACAACTACTTTCGATTTTTGATATTATTTTTTTTAGAAGAAAAGAAAATGGTACTAAGAAACGTGTTATCACTTTCATATTTATTTGTGACTACATATGAAAGTTATTTTTGAGTGTTATTTTTGTATTACTTTGCTAAAAGCAATATCTTATAGACAATCTTTGAATGGACAGCAAAGGATTGATGGATCTTTTAAAAAATGTTTCTGTTTACTTATTTTTGTTCAATATTTCTATCGAATTTAAATACTCTTATAACCACTTAAATTTCATTGCTAAACAATATCAATATACTGAAAGAGAAACAAATGAACGAACATTTATATTAAAACCACTTTCCTTAGCGAAATGTTTAAATAACATAAAAACTAGAGGAAACATCAAAATTCTATTTACTGTAGCAGAATGGGCTTTTAAAATCCTTCTACGTCTATTTATACTATTGCTAGATACTGATACACTTCAACATAACAAAAAATGTTATATTGTATAATGTGAACAATAAAATAATAGCAAATACACAATATTAGCAGCTCTATACAAGTCCTGATCATTAAAACATGCGGTAGAGGAATGCAAACCTGTATTAGTTTTACATCTGATATCGATATAAGATTTAAAATAAATACATTTTGTATTATGTTTCGATATTTCTAAGCTACAAATTAATAATAGCCGTGAAAACAATATAAAATTATTCCAATACGAGAAGAAAAAATATTTACTGAGGCCTTTGGTTTCTTATCTAAATCTAGCCGATTAACTAATTTTATTTAGTACCAAAAATTATTTCTGAGATCGTACGTGGTAAGAAAATGACAAATCGATACCCGGTAATGAAAAGGTGTATCACTGGGGAAATGTGACTGTTGCACCCACGCTTCTAGACCGGTCGCTTGTGAGAAAGCTTAAGCCATAAATTTTATGTCTAATTAACTACAATGGTGACTAATATGTAACTTGTAATATATAAAATTCTGCGGTTTTATACTTTATAAGGTACAGTCCAGGCTATTGGGAAACTTTGTTGACTCATGTTACTTTATTCGGCTTACTGTGACAGTTAGGTACGTTTCAATTATAATTTGAGTTATTTATTTCTGTCGTAATGATATTGAACAGTTTTAAATTTAAAAATATATTATTAGACCAATTCTTGTCGTGAACCATGATGAGGTTTCTGAAGATTTTGTCAATGAACTCTACCAAGAACACTTTTTATGACACCAATAGTATTTAAGATCCTTTTCTTTGCAGTTCTAATAAATAGTGACGTTGTATTATGGTAAGTAAACAGTCAAAAGTTCACACCCTTACTGATTTTTATATTAAAATATGTTAATAATGCAGTAGAAGCACTCATAACCGAGTGGCTTGGGGGTCCTGGAAATAATTATCGAGGGTAAACAACGTCGGCGCGGTCAGTACCTGGATGGGTGACCGTTTGTGATATGATATGTTATGAGCGATTTCGTGATTTGAAGATCATGTTAAGTAGTCGGTCTCGGTTGTTATCATAAGGTAAAATATCCATCAGTAAGATTACATAACTACAACGTATCTTGCCAGTCCCCAACCCGCACTCCTGGAGACCCCAGCGTGGAGACGTATGGCCTTAACATTCTCCTGACAGGAGACCCAGCCTAGCAGTGGGACATTATGAGTTTTCGATAATTAATACAGCGTTATCAAACTAATTATTTTATAGAACATCCCAATTTGCTACATTAAACTTTCATTACAATTACTAGGCATTAACATAACACCCCGCTTTAGAGTGGAACAAATGTTATAATAACTGGTTTTAAGTGAATGAAAAGTGTATTAAGCTACGTGGTGAATACTATGAAAAACAATAAAAAGTACTATAAGGTTCTAGTAATGTTTTTTTCTTCAAACGACAAAACTTAAAAGGCATGCCTCGTAATGTCAATATCGACCGTGAACTACAGCGTGGACCAGTCCTAAAGATGATTAATTTGAAATCCGGTGTATATATTTAACATGTCACCTTAATCTCATTTAAGTCCGCTATCAAGACGTTATCGGAATTTCAATCTGTGACAACTAATTTAGTAAGAAGTGTGAGTAATGGAGCATAACCTTTACGAACTTTCTAAATGTTGAACAACATACTCTAGAAGGATATTTTATAAAAATGTATTATCAAAAATAATCCCTATTTAATATTATAAATGCGAATGTTTACTCTGTCTGTCTGTCTGTTACTTTTTTACGCCTAAACCGCTAAACCAATTTTGATAAAATTTTTTATAGGGATAGATGGAACCTTGGGAACGGACATAGGCTATTTTGCAAAAGCGAGTGCTTAGATAAAACAGAAATCTTTTGAATAACTGGTGTAAACATCACAGACTGTTTTAATAATCAAAGACATAATCGATTTAATTATGAATGTATAATTTATCAAGATTACGTAAAACTTAACAAGCAAATAGATTATCTACTATAAAAGACGAATTGATAATGATCCGTCATTAGACTAATAATATACCTAATAAATTTAAATATATTATTTTAAACGCTTCAGTAACAGGATAACATGTCCTAGAAGTGTCACAAAGTGATATAAGTAATTTAGTTACTGAACTAATTGATTAGGAGATAGATTATTCTTATTTGAAAATATGTACTTATAATATTCAGTTGTTAATCGGTAAGGATGTCCGAATATTAGATTTGTACGCACAGCTCTATGTGTTACCAACACTCGCACACACTTGACACGGAATATGTTCATGTGTGTGAAATTTTAAGTTGGACAATAGATAGATAGATAATTAAAGACAGTCAATAGTGTTTATGTGTGTCTAAATGTCTAATGTGTGTATGTGTGAAAATGACATAGTGTTTGTATCTGAAAAATACGTCATGGTTACAGCCGTGGTTACAAGTCTATATTGCTCTACGAGTTAAACCTAATCTCCAAGGCAGAAGAGTCTTCTACAGTAGTTGTATAATTTATGTACAGAGCCATTATTGTTAGTAATTATAAAATATTATGAAGATGAATTCATCTACGAGTTCTTAGCCTGAAACCATTATTACGAAAGTAAAATAAACAAGCAGCACAATACAAATACAACAGCCGCACCTTAACAATACACTTGAGCGTATCATTGACCTACTGCTGGGCAAAAGGCCACTCTTATTGATGTTATTATCACAACGGGACGTAATAGCTAGCTTCACTATCTACCTAACTTTGTAACTACAGTACAGAGCTGACTAACCAGAGGTTTTGCGCTGAGCTCAAATTGTTGACTGATTCAACAGGCTTGATATTACTAACTGAATTCAAACAAAGTAAATTAATTCTAATTTCTGTGAGTTAAATAAATTACATACATTGTTGGCCTAGTGGTTTAAGCAGTCGCCACGTTACTTTCTGCGCGAGGTGTTGTGGGTTCTAATCCCAAATGAGACAACACTTTGTATGATTAACAAATTGTTGTTCTGTGTCTTCTTTGTGTTCGTTTCATGTATGTTTGTATAGATCCTGCGACACAACTTGTGTATTCTAAATACAGGAGTTGTCTTTGAGAAAATAGGTTCTGATAATTTTTGGTTCTGTTGGGTTCAAATTACTTTTCTATATTAACATTGAATATAAACTTATATCTTTATTTTTGAAGGAGTAGACATAATATATCAAACGCCCATAATTTGCGAACGGTATATAAATTTTATAATGTAACCCACTTAACGTAACAGCCAAGGAGCAAGTCTATTGGCGTCAACTTTACACAAAATATAAATCAACGTTTAATAACACTCTTACATCCATAAATGCTCCTGTATTCAATTACAACTGAAAAAAAAAAATTGACCTCTAATTATACCCTCCACAACTTTAAATTAAATTTTAAATTACCCACGAAAGCTTAATGCATTACAAAAAACAGCTTATACCAAGTGAAAGTCTTAAAAATATTCAGCTGTTTCTGAAATAAGTCAAATATAAAACAGACTCCTTTTGATATTATTTATTCAAACAATAAATGTATATTATTTAGCAACAAGTTGGTATTTTCAGACTATAGTCAGACAATTCCAATTTGTCTATTTTTAAAGATGAAATGGATACTTCATTGTAAATAATATACCGTTTAATTCCCTCATAAGTTTGTTAGTTATATAGTAAAGTTTTAATACAAAGGAAAACTAATTTAATAAGTCCTTCTAGACCAAAAGCGTCAGGTCCAGTATAAGCATTATAACCCTTCATTGCTCGGCTGCTAATAAACCGTAGAGGCTTAAAGTTTTAATTAAAAAGCCCGGTAATTAGACACGGTCTCTGAATATGTTAATTAATCCAAGGGTTAATTCGTCAAAACAGTGCCATTGTTTCTAGAACCATAAAAATGCATTCGTTGCTTGAAACATTTGTATGGAGTCTTTTCAAAAGTTAAGATACGACGTTTCTCTCTTTTAAAAGCTAAATATTTTTTGTTGTATCATTGTTGTATGATAATATTTAATTTGTTGAATTATTATTATCCTAATAGTTTACAAGAAATGTAATACCTGTAATATAAAACATCTAAATTATATTTCGGAATTTTTGCATGACACGAGACCTATAACAAAATTTCTGATGACTTTGCTAATATTTTTTTTATCTGCTCGTTTGCCTCCTTTTATGTTTATAATATAAAAAAATACCTGCCATACTATCCTGATCATGTTGTAAATTTGAATTCATAATACGATATTTTCCACAAAATAGCTTTACAGAATATAATAACATTGAGGGAGAATAGAAAAATAACTTAGAAAGAATCCATATAAATAAATAAAGCAAAGTCCAATTCAATACAGTTCCACATACATTTATAATGTAGTCACTCCTGTATGCCAGTATCAACAAATGTGACCTCCAAAAACATCCAGCTTAATATTTGAACAATTCTTTGGATACCCCAAGGATCAATTTGTATTGAAACCTATGAAGTACTCAATAATGTAGAACACCGATCTATGTAGACTATAAATGTGATTTGATTGATTCTGAATAGAAAAACTGTTCAAAATTCAATTTAGTTGACGCGTGATTGATCAATTACGTCTTTTCAGGCATATTTGTGTTATCATTCACTCACTCATAGAACACACATAGAAATTTTAGATCCAAGTGGTGGCCTTATCGAACAAAGGCAATCTAATGCAGACTAGATAGGCAGTTCTTTTTTCTCAAAATTCTCACATTTCTAATATTTCATGATATTTTCACACTAATTACTATATACATAAATATCAATTATCAATTGTTCAGCTTTGTCCCGCCAGAGGATTAGTTTTTATGCTTGGTAACTTCTCTTTTTAGTAGGAAAGACAACCGTTAACTTACTTTAGGCTCTTTAAAGTTACTAGTAAATCAGTATCGGTATTGAATAAAAATACACATTATTTACAATGTGGCGTGAAAGATAGTCATTACAGTTTAACCATTAATTTTATAACATAATAGTATGTAACAAAACATTATCAGTGTGTAAAGCAACTAAAAGCTTATATTCTAGAAATAAAATAACAAAGACTAGCATTGAACGATACTGTTTGTTATTCCTGGGTAGGTCCATGTGTACCTTACGGTCTACATAAAGCACACAAGATACGGTTGGAAGGACCTGTTATTGAATTTCACAATGTTGTTTATTATTTTTGGTCGTTTGAGCGAAATATTAAGGGGTTTTACGGAGCCGATCGATTACTCAGCGGACTTGGTAATTAAGAACCTTCATAAAGAACAATGCGGTTACTGTTGCAGCTTTCTGTTTGTAATCTTTTGTGTGTATTGTAACCCCAATTAAAGTAGTTTAGGAGCTAAATAATGAAGGCTGTAAATTATTTTTGGTATTGATGTGTCCGTTAGCTAATTATTAAGATTTAAGCTGAGTAATTGGCTAGTGGAAGGACGTAGATTTGGTTGACAGTCAGGATAAACATATGTGATGAGCGCGATCATTTGTACCATAAATGGTAATACGTGAAGCAAAAACTTGTGCCCGTTTTTACGAAAACTTCTTGGACGGAGGAGTATAAAATTTCACACAAGGGAGCTATGATGTTTTCTTAAATACGAGTAATCATTAAAAATACATTAAATCAGTAAATAAAACGTCACACACACACACACTGTAGTCTTGATGAATTCCGTGATTATAGAATTAATAGTCTTTGGCAAAAGAACCTTAATAAAGTTGCCACTTAAAATTCAAATTAATTATGGGCGAATAACGACCACACCACTAGTCTATCTGTAATAGTCAGATTGGTGTTCCACCTTTTACTATATATTTTAAGTTTATAATTACGCCAAGAAAGCATCGTCAATAGTCAGTAGATATTAAATAATTAGTTTTTAAAAAACACTTGTGTCAAAAAACCTAAACCAACCGTAATTGTGTACAAAATAAACTAGATATTTAAAACATTGCTCATTTCAGAAAAAAGATAAGTATTCGATAGTGTCTCTTAACCAAAATCTCCTCGAATCATCTGAGTAGTTAACGTTACTAGTTGTACGCGTAGGTGTATCTGATCTAATTAATACGACATTGATTGATACTAATGTACTCTTAACGCTGGTTCAGTGAGTAATTGATTGTCACAACATGATGTATACGGTTATAAAAATCAATATAGAGTTGGACCATTCTTGTCTAGCGGCACAGTTAATTAGAGGATTGGGAATAAACTGTTTAGTAATCACTTGTAGTACGAGATTTGTAAAAGTATATCCAAAGTAAATTTCTTTACTGTTTTATTTTTTAATGAGCTATGAAGTAAACGTGTGCTTTTGAATTAGAATTTAAGAAAAACTTTCACTCGTCAAGAGAAAGCTTGTAATGGACTTATATTTTCAACCTCAAATAGCCTCTAAGCCATGACCATTATGAATACTTTTGCACTAACTATAATTGACATTCACGTAGATTTCGGAAGGAAAAAATAAATGCGACCTTTTCGAAACTATGACTTCCTGGCATTATGACGTCATTAAATGTTAATGTATCCGTCACTTTTTTAAATATCAGTCTTACTACTAATAGATAATGGATTACAGGAACTTATGACAAAGCTAGGCTCAGGTGGAGGGCTTACGAAATTGCCTGGTCCCTTCTAATTATGAACAAAAACGGCTATTATTAAACCGGTTCAAACTGAATTATTGTCAAGTTGTTTATGGACCTAAACTAAGAGTAATGTGCGTTGTTTTGGACAAATTTTCCATAGTAAACTTAATTATTTATTTTGATGTAAATTAGTTACAAACTTTTGTTTTGGTAAATTTGTTGTATGTCTAATAAAAGTAAAATTTAATAATAATGACTACATTTATATCTAATTTGTTTCTGCCTGCATCTAAATTCGTTCACGTTATTAGTTACGTATATTTCTGGAAAAAGTGTGTATGTTTCCTTCTTTGGCATTTAAAAATATTATATTTTATGAGATACGGTTGATTTGTTACTTAAAATAAGAATTGTTTAAATAAAAATCACAAACTAAACACAAATCACAAAAAAAAAAATGCCACGCTGACGTCCTATGCCTGTGCCTTTCATGATCCGAAAGAATACTTAAGGTAGTATAGCAATAATAAATAAAATATACCAGTATTCTATTAGCCAATCTAACTTTCATTTCTTAGTAGACAAAGTTATACTATAACGTGTAGAAAGAATATCTTTTACGAATGAAAACAGTAAGGTCATACAAACCCTTTCTCGTGTCGTGCATGTCGGGTACGTCACTGTCACACTTTATGGAATAGAATACCTTTTAAGTGTGGAATCTGTAGGGTCGCACGATCACGTTCAATATTGTGTGTCAACCAGGTTTAAGTTTGGTTTGTAGGAATCTTTGCAATGTGCGAATATTTTAGGTCAAAATATTTTCTTGGAACATTTATCCAACTTTTTTTTAGGAAGTGCGACTGAGTGGTGAAATATTACAAAGTTAAGCAATTCCATCCGTAATTTTACATAGCATTCGCATTTATAGAATTCAAATTTATAATACCGCATTCCAATGACAGATATCAAGAACAGCATTCTAAGATAATGTTGAAAGCAGTCTAATTTATATTTAGATTGAAATTTGTTAACCCATGAACAACAAATTTTAATAATAGTTTGAATTAAATAAACAAATAAGTATATTCAATAGGAAATTATAACATATTCGTAAGTAATTGTTTAGATTACTAGGTTTAGTTCAACCTTCGAATTCCAGTTCTTCCTCAAGGTTGCGGAGGTCCAATATCAGTCGCTCCTTGGAATAACTGATATTCAGGTAAAACCGATTTATGAAATAATCAAAATCAACAAATATTTTAGGGTATTAACATTTTAAATTTAATATTAAACGTATGTGTTATGTAACTGTAATTTAGTAATAGGTATTGTACAAAATATATCTTATTTCGTTGTTATTTCACACAACCATTACAACCAATAAACATTATAATTTAAAAATTAAAGGAGATTTGAGGTATACTGTATTATTAAATATTTTTATTAAAGTAATTACTTATACCAAATATTAAATATTAACTACCACTCGAAACTTCTAGAATACTTTTGAGACGTTTTAAATAATAACCTGTATCGATTTATTTGAAAATTAATAAAGCCGGTTATTTTACTAAAATGGTTTGGTTTGAAAAACCTTTAGAAATATATAAAGCTATTGAAAGTAAATGGCAAATATTGAGTTTTTAAACCACAATTTGAAGAGCTCCACAGATAGTGACCGTTCATATTAAAATCTAATTACGAATTTAATAAATTCTTTCAAGGTCTGGTCTTCAACATTATCTTTAAAGAAAAAATTAGAAGAGGCCAATTTGATGAAATGAGTACCTACCAACAATTTCCGGACCGCGTCGAAAAATTACGTTTCTTACATAAAAACACTAAAAATCTCGAGTACCTCGCCAAACTCAAGTTTAATTTCTTTTTAAAAGATTTTGCCGCACGGACTTTATCGAATATAGCGGACGAAAACTGAAAATGAAACAATTATGCAAATCGGCAACAAAATAAAACTCATTTTATTAATAATCAAATAACGGGAGTTCGCATTCGAAAATGAAATAAAATTTCGTAAATGGTGGCATTAATTGTCGGACTGAGTGGGTGGGGGGTTGTCCCTGTCTCCCTCCTTCTGGCCTCTATCAAACAGAAGTTATCTCAAAGGGGAGAAGTTTTAATAAAATTCCGAATGCCTCGGGCACTTAGATACAGAAAGATATACGCCATATCTCTTAGTTATAAAAGTGGTAACTTAGCTTGAAAGAATCTTTCGCTTGAATGAATGAACGTCTTTGACTGACTTTAATATTCAAGTTTGATCATGTCCACGGAGATTTGTTCTATATTCAATCAAATAAAATAGATTGTTTTCATTTTTGGACACTTGAGGTAAAAAAAGTTTCTTTGGCAATTTAATCGAAGTTGTAACCAGTTTATGCTACTGGAAATAAATGAAGATAACAATTCCTATGTTTTTCTACTTCAATCTCTCTACACAACTACACAGTCTTCAAAAGGCTTTTTGACCCACAAGTAACAAAGGTAAATGTAATTTGTTTCGTTGATGCCAGACGTCAACGTCCTATAATGAAAAGACTTGAAAAAACTACCTACTTTAATTGTATGTTGCTTTGAGTATGTTAGAATAAGGAAAACATTACATTTATTTATGTTTTCGGGAACACTGTGTGTGTTTAGATACATAGGATAAAACTGGTAAGTACATATAACACTCAATACTATTTTTAAGATTCACCATCAGAGACACACAGACAGACACACAGATCCCATAAGCCTCTTCAATTCCATTCAATCATTTTGAGATAATTATGATATTACGTATAATATAAATCAAAAAAACTGATTACCTACATGTTCAATTATGCCCTTTTAGCTTAAGGAATCTTTGCTAAACGTGTTTTAAACAATAAAAAGGAAACCAGTCGGTCCTGGTTGTTACTATAAGATAATCTTCATAAAGCTTGGTTGGAGGCTTTCGGGCGGCTTAAAAACATCCAACGGCAAAATGACGTAGGCACAACTTGTCTTGCCTGTCCCCAACCTTAGCCCTCTCCTGAATGGAGACCCGAGCCCAGCAGTGGGAACGTATATGTTATTGATGATGGTAGCACGTTGAATAAATCTCACGAAATTAGTTTTGTTTGTGTCTAGTACACAAATAAAACTAATTTCGTAAGAATCATAAACCGTGTATTCATTAACGTGATTAAAGACGATCCTAATTAATATCTTATTTACTCTGAAACACGAAAATTACGAGTTCAAAGTGGCTGTAAGAAATTTCGTTAGACTCAATTAAAACATTAACAAGACTAGGTACATACTTGGGCATTAGGAGGAGTGTATACAATTGAATTTTGTGTGTTTCATGCGAACTACAGACGTTGAAATGTATTGGCTTAAATAATTTAGAAATATAGCCCCAATATAGACTATATGAACAATATAACCAACACGTATGTTTACTGAAGTCGTTTTAAAGCTTTTCGAAACTGCCTTCCCACAAATTATACGCAATTTTGTCGTGATTGTCAAAGTTAATATGAAATGTTAATATTTCTTCATTAGTTTAGTGAAATTATTTAACATTCAAATTCCTTTCACTGTGATATTTGCCTTATTCAGAATGCTATTTATGGGTGTTCTAAGGCTTAATTAAAGCGTTTGATGTTCAATCTCTTACGGGAATCTTGGTAATTACTCTCCAGTTAGTAGAAGGGTGAATTTTTGGTTGTTTAGGCAAATATTTTGTTACAAGGAGTCTTTCAAATATTGTAAGATGTATCTAAATACCAATTAACTCTTGACAAATTTTCTATTGAAATGAAATGAAAGGTGAGTATTCATTTTTACTGTATCTGGTATAATGATACCTTTTTCTTTTTTGTTCACGGGGTGGTAAAATTCCTTCGGATCTCCGGCTCCTCGGGGAAACAGGAGCCAGGAGTATGTGGTGTTTCCACTCAAAAACACCGAGACGATCGACCTCTGACGCCCTGCTCCGGGAGGACCCGGACCATGTTATTTCAGGTCCTTCCCGAATGATCTAATGATACCTGTAAGCTTCTTTTAGGTTTTTTAATTGTTGACTGCCTTGTTGGTCTAGTGGTAAACGTATGCGGCTGCTGATTAAGAGGTCTTGGGTTCGATTCCCGGGTCGGACCAAATATTATTTGTGTTATTCACAAATATTTGTTTCGGAGTCTGGGTGTTTTCTATGTATAATATGTATGTATTTACAGAAAAAAAAGATTGTTTATGTATTTATATCAGTTGTTTAGCACCTTAGATGATGTTGTGTGTTAGAAATCCGAAATATTCCGAAAATATTACGAAAACTTGTACTGTAACCACTTATATAACGTAGCACGTAAAAATATATTTATTAAATATTATAAATATATAATTTATTCACTTTAAATATGATTCCTAAATTAAGTATCTATCACGTTACTTGAAACTCGAAATTTATACAACAGGGATACTTGTAAAATAGAGAAACAAATACCTTAACATACTCAAATAATCCTTTCTCAAAATGGAGAAATCAGACAAGGTAAATTAGTACTATACTTATATACTCTTTTGTTTCTGTTAAATAGTAGAAATCATCATATCGTATTGAGACAGTAATTAGGTTTAATACATATTTACGACTGTTATGCAATGGATTTAAGGTTTTACAATCATTTGTTTTGCATTTACTTGATTTGTAACAAAATAAATTTGAAGCAACCGTTAAATGTTTACTAGCAACTGTTAATCAAATAAGTATGTACAAGTTTAATATCACGCACCAGAAAAACTTTATTTTCTCCTGGTTTCTTTATAATTCCCTAACATTTTAGGATCAAAACTAATTACAACTTCAACCAACATGTAAAAATGCAAGCTGGCCGAAATACTTTGACGATATTCAGCCAATCCCGAATCTGCTAGCCGCACGCGCTCACGCGTCGTAGCGCGTGTTAAGTGTGTTGGACCTGGCGTGTTTTTTATACTAATCGACTTATTTGCATACAATATTAAAATCTGCTACGCGACGGAGCGCGGTGCAGTGTGTGAATCGCCTTACCGCTTTAACAGAAATGTACGAGGAGGAGGAGGGCAAAAGCTAAAAAAATAATAAATAAAGTGATCGAACTGATTTCAATGGTGTTATATCGAAAAGGAAATTATGTTTTAATGTTATGTTCATTTCACTTTAGTGGATTTACAAGAACGACTCGACGCCTCTCATGTAAACGTGACGTGTATGAATTAGGGAACTGCCGTGTGTTAAGAAAACCTTGATGTTCAAGTTTCAGAAGAGATACAGAGTCTTAACAAATGTATATACCTATATAGTAAATAAAGCTAAGGCAATTTGATAAGAGTGCGGCTGCACGTTAGCATAGTGCTTGAACTCACTGCAGAGGACAACAACTAGTGTGAACCTTAAATTGATGTATCAAGTTCGTTTTCTATAATACATCGTACCGCTGGAGCTAGGCCATGAGTTTTCTTGCTAGATTTCTGATAAACACAGACAAATACAGTATTACCTGTATGTTATTAATGTTTTCTTTATTGTTTGATTTGATTTTCATTGACAAAACAAGTTATTGCAATGTTATCTCTAGTGATTTTTTCTGAAATTAGTAGTTAGATCTTTTTTTTTATTTTTCCTATTGTAGTTTTTGTTACCTTAAACTGCCATTAGTCAAAATTCTTTTCAGAACATATCGTTCGTCTTTTCACATCATTCGTCGTTATCACGTTATTTAAAACAAATTTATTTCAAACCTTTATCGATTTGTAGTATCAGAGGATGCACATTTCACATCGTAAATATTTGTTTCTTACATTGTCTAGTCACATTACACAGCCATCTCAACATTCGCATTTTAGCTAATCGTAGCTAAGAGAGGTATGTCATGTAATAACCGCTGCTCCACGATCCCTACTATCTCAGGTGCATAGTGGCACACCGTGTGGTTTTAGTCGGACAGATTAGACCAAACCTCCCACCAACAACCCCGGTGAGGTGATAGTCCAACAGAGTTTCTACACGTTATAAAAAAATACTTTTTAGGGCTCAACTTACGCGTGGCCGTAACGACTACCTTAGATATTCGTATGCCAACTAGAACCAAAGACTTAATGTGCTTGTCGGTGTACACAGCGGCCTCAATGAATAAACAATAGTCACCCATTCATAAACTGACTGGCCTGGAATTAAGTAACCTTGCAATGCGTTAACCCACTCGGTTACCTCTTATCCACAAGCCCCTTTACTAATTGCTATTTATATCTCTAAAAACCAATTTGCACGACACTTCTAGTTTTGATATGTCTTTTAACATACGCCACGAAAATTGTAGGGAGGTGTATCCTCATTTTGGAGTCATTACACGAAATAGTATCACCGTATAAAGTCCCAAGGGGGGAGGGAGTGACTTTGTGGCTCCTCTTTGTTTATACACACCCATATATATTTTGGTTAATTAAGTTTTTGTGCGGTTGCGGATTAGTGACTTCAGAGGGGAGTAAAATTGGCGAAGCTAATCGTAATATAGTGTAGGAATGTGGGGTTCAAAGCGTTAATGAAATGAAATATACTTATATGAAACGTAAAAAAGCAAATTAAGGTGTAAATTAATTGAAGTTTTTCTTATATATTTTAGTCTACCAAAGTAGCTACTCTGCCTGATGAATTGTGAGGGTAGGCAATGCAGCATCATTCTCCCGACGTCCTGAGGACGGGTGAATGATCCAGAATTATTGGGCCTCCGGTCTCACTCTCACCAACGAAATACGACAGCAAGAATATTGTCATTATTAGGATGGTCTTCTGTGTGAGGGTAGTACTACCCCGGTCGAGCCGGCCCATTCGTGCTGATATCAGCGTGGCTCTACTACCTACTGTAGCCAAATAAAATCGGTAGCCAAAAAAAAAACCAATTGTGTAATGTAATGTAAAAGCAATTATGTATTAATGTAACAAACATGTAACTATAATTATTATCTTATTTGTTACATAAATATTAAATATTTGTATTAATAATATACTTTCTTTTTAACGAAAAACACATAGTCTGCTAATAAAATAACCATAAGAACAATAATGATATAGCTAGTTATCAATTAGGTACATAGCTATTACCCGAACAGCAAGTTTGAGCATCCAAGAGATATCGTGAATACAGAATAAAACAGGTCTGGTTGGTTACGCTAATCTCTAAGTAATTGATTTAATTATGATTAGCGCAATATCTTAGATGAAGGAGAATTAAGATCCTTATACCCTTTCTGTTCTATAAATTAACCGAAAGTACAGGAATTATACGCTTTTGATTAAAAAATATTAAGACGCAGCCTGGCCAGATGCTTTCGAAATTTTGATTCTTTTTAGTATTGCTATAATTAAATAATGTTAAAGAAAGAAGAACAAAACTCGACAATAAGAATCATTTTGATTTACATGTTATACATTAGTATCAACAGTCAATGGTTATTCAATTTACCATAATGATATAGACAACTGCCCAACACTAAAAGTTGGACCATAGTCCATCAGGTTAAATCATTTCGCCTGGTCAAAGGAACCTCCATTTGTTTTAGAGGAACCATGACACCCGCTCACCGAAAATAATTATTTATATATACATAATTTATCTGTTACATTACAAAACAAACAACAATAGGAATTAATTATGCTATCCGTTAAATCTATCTACCGTATCTCTATGCCACTAAATTGATATAGTATACTGAATAAATTAATTTAATATTTTCACTAACTCTGCTTTCTACATTCGAAGCATGCACGCATTTCTAATATCACTGTTATATGAATATTTGTCTCAATGAAAAAGGAATTATGAGAGAAACACACCCCCCTTTATGGGTCACAGGGAAATTTATATTCCGCACCCATTCGAGGAATTTTTCATATCCGCAGTAAATTGTTATAATATTTTAAAATATTACCTAGTCCAGTCAGTCGCTAAAGATATAATGTATAACTTTATTTAAATAATTACGGTTAGAAGTATAAATGCTTTTATGGATTTCTTCTAGAATTCACCGATATTTGTGCTGTAATCATACATTATTAGCTCTGTGATTACCATTTTTACTAAAGAACTCTTCAACGTCGATTGGGAAAAAATACCACTCAGACAGAAATGCCACTTCAATACTTGAGAGTGTATAATATGTATTGAGTGTATATTGACAAGTCTTATTTTTAAGAACAAATAAATAAATGTATATATTAAGCGTCGAAACATTTTACTTCCTCGCTTATTTTAACATTTGTAACATTGGTAGCGCAAGCGTTACCAAAAGTCTGGCAGCATTGCCAAATTTTCTACGCTAGAAAAAAGTCAGCCTCCTGGCCATAAGAAGCATAGATTTAGTTTTTTTTTTTTGATGTAACTGAAAGCGAGAAGCCCATAATCGATCAGAGTGGTGTGCAATGGGAGAGGTCTATGTCCAGCAGTGGACTGCGATTGGATGATCATGATATAGATGAAGCAACTAGGATAAAAATTAATGTTATATATCTTTGGTATCAACTATTCACGTACTCAATTTTTCTTTTTTGTCTCATATACCAATTGTTTGCCGTAGCCGTGTTTTCAATTAGGAGCCTAAATTTTCAAACTTATAAATGTATATGTTTGTTACAAAATTATGAGATCACAATTAAGATTAATATTCAGACAGACTACCAAAAAGATTCTCATTCACTGATACTTCCCCTTGCTTAATAAATAGCCTTAATTATTCTTTCTGGCATCTGTCATGTTGAAGAATAGTCAGAGCCAAGGGCTACAACTGCTTTTAGAAGTGATAGTTATTGTAGTCAAAAACGAAGACACAAGTTAACAAGAAATGTGATGGTAATTGTATTCGAGAGTTTTGAAGAATTTTAAAGTGGATATAACACTACATACTACATCTGTACCAATAAATAATATTTAAGTATTTGTTTGTGGTTTGATATAAATAGCTTTCCAAAAATGCATCACAAATCATTTTTTTTTTAATTTTTACTGTCTGTCAGTTTGTTCCGCATAATCTCTGGAAAGGCTGGGCCGATTTTGACAGCACTTTAATTGGCAGTTTTCTGATGGTGTAAGGAGTAAAATAGGCTTTTTGAGACTAGCATCGATCTAAGGCGTTACTCGCGATGTACGATTAAATGGATTTAAATTATTTGAAAGAACACAAAATTACACAATAACAATAAAATTTATCCTGGAGGACTACAGTATTATGTATGTACCATATGGCCGGATGCACCTGACGATATTTAAGCCTACCAACCGTGCAATTTACATTTCATATATTTTTTCCGGGATTGTTCACTATTTTTAAAACTGGTATACTACTGTAAGTAGTTACTTTTACATAATCTTTTAACATTATTTACCTAGAATAGAAATATAGTGAATTTTAGAAAATAAAAATGTAAATTCTTTTGTACTTTTGCATGTAGTTTTAATAAAATTACATATTGAATCATCCAAAATTCAAGATATAAAAATAAATTATTGTGTCATTGATATCAAATACCTTATTATTTTTTTCATTAGAAAACATACCGTGAAATTTTCATAGATTATTCCTTAATAATGTAATTTGCAAAGTAATCTTCATTTTTGAACAATCTAATACAAACCTTTTTATAGTAAAATAAAAAGTCTGTCTAAAAAGTAAAATGAGCCAAAGAATATCCTAAACTATGCATTTCGCAGTGACAATAGCCTCATAAATTAATCGATCTGCGAATGGTATTTGCCACGAACCCCACGACCCCACACGATCAATTTCAATCAAAAAGTAGAAAGTAAAACCACGTTGCTACTTGAAACCCTTCATTAAAATATCTAAACTTCTATCATTACCGTTTGTCCATTGACCCAGAAGCTTAATAAGTAGTTACAAATATACGAGTCCTTGACTACGTAGCAGTTTAGAGCAAGAAATAATAAACGACAACTTGTAATCTTAACTTACATCAGTGTTACGACATAATAGAAACAATAGAACAGCTGTCGAAATAACTACATGTTTGAGATGATTTGCCGATTTGGTAACCGTAACCGAATTATGAACATGTCGACAAATATTACATGATGCAGTAAAAATGAAGCAACGAATCATATTAAAGTGTTCCAGTCGATTTGCAAAAAACCCAATAAATGTAAAGTAAATTTGAAGTAAAAGTGTTACTAAAGTCAAATGTTTTTACTGAAAAAAAATTTGACATTAATAATAAATAATTAGGACAGAGCAGAACTTGTACTATGGATACTAGTCATCTGATAAAAAATACATTTGTACTTTTTTTGTAAAGACACATATTATACATAGAAAACACTAAAGCTTCTAAATAAATATTTGTAGATCATGCAAAATATTATTGTGTAAGTAAAGATCACAACTTTAAAACTATCTTATTTGATGTTGCAACAAAGAAGTTAACATAATGGAAAGCTAAAATTTGAAAACCGATATGTGTTGAAAACAGCTAAAGCTACAAACAATCTGATTTTATAGACGACCTTATAGAGTTTCTACCTACCCTCTGGTTTAGGTTACTTGAGTAACTGCTGCTAAGTCCTCGATTAATATTTCTAATCCTCGAAATGTTTGAAAGTGAGATATTCGTCACTATAGGTCGTTTAGAACTCTGCTAATAATTTTATTGAAAGGTGCAAGGTCTTGCGTAACATTTGTGGTTACTCGATCATTAATTCGACACAAATTGCCGTTTCTCCTTGTCAAATATTATCAAGTAATCGATACCTTTATGGACAGACTTCAATTATGTTAAAGTACGTAGAGTCGTCGACAATAAAATGAGAGTCGATAACAAATTTTTGATTTAAAATCCAATTCAATCTATTGTGTACCATTGATGCGTGGTTCATTGTTATCAAAGATGAATATTTTGTAGGTATTACGTAACGATTGTAAAAAGCATATTGTCATGTAATGACAGTGATAAACATTTTAATGTATGAGAAATTTAGTGGTCACTCTTAGATCATGGGATACAATTACAAGAACTATTTCCAAATTTTTTAATCAAATACGTTAAAAGAAAATGTTGCCTACTCTCGTTTACAATTATACACTAATTTCTTCTAGCTATCTTCTTGGTCTAGTGGTTAGAATGTGCGACTGCTGATCAAGGGGTCTCGGATTCGATTTCAGGGTTGTACCAAATGTTTGTGTGATCCTCAAATATTTGTTTCGGAGTCTGGGTGTTTTCTACGTATAATACATTCAGTATTTACAAAAAAGTATGTTTATGTATTTTTATCAATTGTCTAGTAAACATGATATAAGCTCTGGTTAGTTTAGGACTAGATGGCGTAGTGTGTAAGATGTCCGAAATATTTTATTTGAGCCCGTCAGTGTCAATGATGGGAAAACTCTTATTAGACATATTCGAAGACGTGTCAACCAACGTAACGCCTATTTCTTTTTATTTTGTAGCTATTTCAGGCATTCTAAGGATATTTTTAGCACCTTCGCTACCCACTACTGTCGACTACCACGTTCTGAACTTGAAAAATTGCTTTCAGATTTTATTTAATGTGACTCAATAGACTAACTATTGAGTAAAAAAGCAAATTGTGAGTTCATCATTATAAATCTGCATATTAAATAAAATCTGAAAGCAATTTAAAACGTTACGCCAAATAATGCACAAACATCACAAAATAAATTAGAATATTATTCAAGTGCAACCATTGGTTCAATAATAAATTTGACGTACAAAATACAACACCGTAAATTTCAGTTTTCCGTTTTAAGAGCGTATCCTGGGGGGAAGCGTGAGGAATAGTATTACCTTATATAAAATAATCAAAAGAACTCACATTGCTTTATGCACGTGAATTTCTCTCACGAGTTGTCGATATCTTGGCATTGGTCGAGTTCGGACGTTAAGTTGCCTTCTATTTATTGACAGGTCTGGCTTAAATCAACCCCAGCTTATTGAAACTCTGTTAGACAAAGCAATGTACATAGCGTGAGCTTTTCATAAAATATATTTTTGTGCAATGCAAATTGTCAGATTAGTTGAAAATATGACTTTGAGAAACACTTCGTATAGTTTGAAATCTTGAATAATCGTGTATTAGTTAATTTATTGTTTAAGTACATTGAAAAAGATGTGATTTAGTGTACAGAAAATTATAATGTTTTAAAGCTTACTGGGAAAATAGCTTATTCTACCACATTTCTGAATAATTTATTACAATTTCTAATATGACTAATATATTAACTCAGATAAGCACTGTTTGTGTGTATGTTATGGCTAAGGCAAAATTAAGGCATCTTAGTCAGGTCAGTCCATGATGGGTGACCTTTCTTAACATGCTTAGAGCCTATCGGGCTTTTTGAACTTTCATCTGTTGGTTCTTGATGCCAAATGGCCTTTGGCAATAATTTTGGGTGTTTAGATCTTTATAAAGTCTACACACACAGCTAAAGAAATTTATATCTAACTTAACTGCAGAGATAACAAAGAAGAATAATTTAAGGTATCTCTGGTCACCCTAAGATGTGCCTCAGTCACGGGGTACGGCAAAGGGGACTTCAGAAGCCGCTAATAAGCTCTTCCCGACTGCTAAAGTAGGCTGCCGCCAGGTTTAGTCCTAAACATGCTCTTCGTCTTCCCGAGTATGGTGCGCAAAAAATGTTACGACAAATATTCCGCCTAAATAAAGGCCTAGTAAGACGTTGATATGACTGTTCCTTTACCAAATACATGAGAATTCATCTAGTATATGCAAATAGTTTTGAAACGTGGAGCTGAAGTTATAAGTGAGGTCAAAGCTAAGCTACCCAACTATGTGCTTACACAATAAAGCAAGTAATGAAACAGAACATGTGAAATATAATAGGAATACTTATGACGAAGATTGTTTGAAGTTTACTTGTCTCAACTTGTTTGACATTCAGGGACGTAAGAAGTACAGGTTACGCTACAAAGGCTATATCACTCCTGCATATATTAGATTTTAGAGTATTAATATTTGTACCTTAGTTCAGGGGGCGGGTTAAAAACATCCAACAGTAAGATGACGTAGCCACAACGTGTCTTGCCAGACCCCAACCCGCATTTTTCCACTTTGGAAGCGTGTCTCGAGCAAACTATTCAGTTTAGAAATAAATGATATAAGAAACCTCAACATCATTTTTGAACACCTATCCATGCACCAAACACGTATAGGTTTGATGAAAAAAACATTTTTGAGTTTCAGTTCCAAGTATGGGGACCCCCAAAATTTATTGATTTTTTTCTATTTGTATGCTATAATGTTAATGCGGTTTACAGAATACATCTACTGACCAAATTTCAACAGTATAGCTCTTATAGTTTTGGAAAAAAGTGGTTGTGACATGCGGACGGACAGACAGACAGACATGACGAATCTATAAGGGTTCCGTTTTTTGCCATTTGGCTACGGAACCCTAAAAATCAAGGTAAACATTATACTAATATTGATAATTTAAATCAATATTCCCACCATCGTGGGCTTGCTAACATTTTTTGCAGCTAAACCCTCAACCTGCAGACATGCTTACTGATCTCTTTGTAATGTATACATTTAAAATAATTAAAGCAAATGAAACTATAAGCCATGGGAATAAAGATGAAACTGGTTTGTAGTTACTTCAATCTGAAAGTCGAATATTCTTAAGCTAATATATATTATAGGTCCGCGAACAGAGAGTTATCCGATCCACGATTTTTGGGACGCGTTTCCAACAAAAATTAAGGTACCATTACGGCATTCATTGACCTGCCAGTTTAATCAAACTTTCTACTTTTATATAATAAAGTGCAAAATTTTATTATAGTGCGTATTGGGTTTTTGAATATTGAATCGCGCACATTGACATTTACGTAATTTACTTTACTAACTCATATTTTTTTAAGGTTCAGTCAATACTAACAACTTGGAACGAAATAACAACCACCCAGTTAAACCAATTAGGAGTTTGAGCTGCGTCGGTGCTGTTCAAAACATTATGACTACGAGAACTTACTTACTACGTTAACTGAAAATAAAATTGCCTGCAAGAGTTGTATGTTTGCCTTAATGTTTTTACTTGTTGAACTAACTTTCGTTGAATAAATGTATTGTTTTTTTCGACTAATATAAGCCAGCAATCTTATAAAAATAAAATAGTACGTACATAAATAAGAATGCGTATAATTTATGCAGCAATCAATAGCAGCATAGGCCATTTATAGATTTGATAGTAGCAAATAAAACTATACATGAGATAACTTGGCATATTATGAACGTTTCTTTCGATATTATGTATTTAAAATCGGCTATAGCACACTTAGTAATGGAATAAATATCTTTAAACTTATTCTAGCTTTTAGAGTCAAGTATTTCAACAGAAATTTCGTATAAAGTTTTTTATTAAAATGTTGAACATGAGGATAGTATTTATTCAGCCTGCTGAGTTCATAGTAAAATATAAAAAAATTGGAAATGAAGCTCAGAGTAACATTTTCGAAACTGGGAGTTAACATTTACCTAAAATGACACTTATAAAGTAATTTCAAACGGTTGATACATTAAAAACAAATTGTTTATTCAATGAATAGTTCTTTAGGAATGTGCAATTCGAAATTGAATACTTCCCATCTCTTTTATTGTTTTGATAAAAAAGGAAATAATAGAAAATCTGAATGGAAATCCTTCCACTTCAACCTCCGGCCATCCAATTAGACGCACTTTCAAGTGAAACTCAAAAAACGTACAATAGAACCCTCGATATCGCACGTTCAAAATTCATAAGGTATGGGTCCAGTACAAGCGTGGCTTTAAGAACAATGATCCTTGTTATTCAGGATTAAGGTGAAAAACAGATAAGAAGTACTGTGAGTTTAATTTTCTTTAAGAAGAATTTTGAAAAAAAATTGATGCGGCAAACATTTTCCAGTCAAAGTTTGTTCTACGAATTAAACAGAAATGTTATCTTAACTTTAAATGACTATAAGTTTTTAATTTTCAGTCCGCGCTAGCCACCTGTAGAATTTTGATGAAATGTGCATTCATTAACAAGTGCAAAAAAACATACTAATTTCAGCTCGTCTTTCTACTAAAACAGCATTTGAGACAATTTGATGTATTTTTACAATTAACAACAAACACAAGACATTGCATTGCCAATTCTTAATTTTAATATAATTAATTATTGAAACTGAATATTATCGAATCAGTTACGAAAACCGCTATCATTTGGCCCAATCCCGGGATGCACACTCGCACGAACTGTTGCTTGGCTTGAAATACAGTACCAATTAAAGTTGACACCCGACGCCTCTGTACGGTTGCACCTCCGGCGTTTGATTGGTTCTCACGTGTATACCTACTTAATCGTTTTGTTTATTCTTTTTACCATCTTGTCTTCAACGGACTATTTTACTTCATTAAATTTTATGATGGCTAAGAATACATTTCTGTATAATTGTGACTGACCATTAATAAATTGTAGTGTTCGACTGCAGCATACTCGTGTGATAATGACTCGTGTAGTTCTAGCGATGGCGACGTAGTAATTGATCCATGAACATATGACAAATAAAATAAAATACTTGTACCTTGAAATAACCTTAAGTCTTATTGGTAAATAAACATACGTTCTCTAGAAAAATTAAAGGGCAATATTAATCCAAGGAATACTCGTTACTATTTAATAGACTTGCACTATCTAATATTTATGATGTGAGATATTTGTTATAATAAAATACTAGTAGTGTAGTACCATAACTGCCTTTTAACATAAACACGTTTATAAGTGTGGCATGGCTATAATCGTAGTCCATAAAGCTGCTTCTCCGCGAAGGTATAGGCAATAAAATATGGAATATGGATTAAAAATGTATTAAAATGTTATAAACTTCCTGAAGTTTTAACTCAGTTGATAGTACTATTTGTTATGTATATTCTTTTAAAAATAAAATATGTTCAGAAGACAGTGGTCTACGATATTCTATCCATATCAGACCCCAATGCAAGTATTTTTACTGTCCATGAGTAATAAGGTCTAGAAATCATGGGTTTTGGAGATCATAATCATGTTTTTTTTTTCAATTTACCATGCTACGCATATATATTATTATTTTTTAATGTAATTTTAAGCTTTTTACCATCTTATCAATTTTAACAACATCTCTTTAATTCTATAAAGCTTTCATATTAAACAGGTTTTCTTGATTGTTCTAGTAGTAAATTAGCTGAGCATCAATGCGTATTAATCATAAAATATAATAAATAAACATTTTGGACATCTTACACACAACGTCATCTAGTCCCAAAATAAGCAGAGCCTGTGTTATGGGTACTAAACAATTGATATAAATACATAAACATACACAAACATAGAAATACACCCAGACTCCGAAACAAATATTTGTGGATCACACATTTTCACATTATTTGGTCCGACCCGGGAATCGTACCCGAGACCTTTTGATCAGCAGCCGCATACGCTAGCCACTAGACCAACAAGGCGGTCAAATAATACGATACGATTAGGGTACATACCATTGTAACTAACACACTACATAATTAAGCAAGTCCAAGCGCTTCTAGAGTAATACAATAATAATACTGTCGGTTAGCAGATATTACTTATCTACTAATGAGGTAATTTTTTTTTTATGAAATTGCATACATACAAATTTGGACAAATAAATTAACATTTATCAAAGTTCGTGGTTGGCAAACAAGTTACCCGTCCGTGCCAAGTAATCAAACAATACAACTCGCATATGGTCACATGAACTTCTAAACATGTTACGAAATGGTAATGACTTTCAAATGTAATACAATATTCATATAATACTAACATGGAAATAGTTTTTGAACTACATATTTTTACGTAATAAATTTAGAGTTACCTCCTCGCGTCACAAGACTTAGATGTAAGGATGAATCTTTAAAACAGAAATAAAAAAAAAAGAAATTACCTGACCTGAATAATTATGTTCGCAGATGTGTTGACCTGAACTCTTACATAGCGCAATACTAGTATTTGCTTAATGCACATGTAGTTATTTGCATGCATTTTTTACAACACGGATGTAGTTTTCTAAGGTCGAGAAAAACAAATAAAACCTTAAATAAGGTACTAAAACTTTCTTTAAAAGTATTGTTAGGAAACTCCTTGATTAATTTATTTCTGACTATAAATAGCACGATTATTACAGACGAGTGTATGCATGTCTAAATGTACGTAACATCTTGACAAGCTTCGTGTTCAGATGCAATATTTTTTCACTGAAATAAGGAATAAATGCATACTGCCACCACTGGTAGCAAAATTGGCTTGTTTCCTTTCTTTAATGTACGTTGTGTGCTTGTGTTATCGTACCCGTAAATTTAAATACGAGAATTAAATATGTACAATTAAATTTACATTTGGGAACCATGTGGCCGTTTAATCAAATCGTGTTTGCATTTCAGAGATTGACTTTTCGGCAATTGGAATAAAAGCTGCTAAAATCATAACGTGAAAAATCAAAGATGTTATTTTTATTATGAGTTGCTTTGAAAATTTTAAAGACGAGTAATAAAACACTTTACATTGCTGACTCTCACTTCTCTCAAGCCTACCTTGATTCTTCGTTTATTTCAGCTTACGCATCAGAGCCGACTGCGATGAGTGCTCTTCGTACCGAGTTCTATTCTGCATACAACTCAGAGACTTTAAGTAGCCTTGTATGGAAAGCTAGTAGGAAGGAAATTTATCCAACCATCACAAATAATCATAATGTTGTTAATCATCATCATCAACAGCCTTTAACAGTCCACTGCTCGACATAGTCCTCTTCCTAAAAAAGGAGGTTTTGGCCTACTATACCACGATGGCCAGAAGGTTTGGTATAAGATTTGTTTTAAGTTTTCCTTCTTTGCAGTAATGTTGTTCTGTGTAGTTGGTCCTTTAGTCGCCTTAAAGTTGCTAATGCATCACGTTAACTGACAATTTATATAATTATATATTTAACAAAAAGACCCATTTTTTCCACAATAATATTATTATCTCTTTACTTTAAAATATTAAATACAAAGACTGTTTATCTGATATGCAAAACAAAAACTTCAATTCCCTCGATTACAAATTTCAAAGTAAACCTAAACTTTATATTAGAAAATACAATACAAACCAATTTCAGTATCTGACTGCGTCAAATAATAAGATACTTCTATGTTTATATTGAAAACTAAGGGTGCTTTACCCTTAGGGTGGCGCGACGCGTCATAAAGAACGCTTTCATGCAAAGTGGATTTGTAAAAGTTTCGCAAGAAATAATATTTGAATTTGTAATAAAGTCATGGTGTATGTTTAGAAGATGGATGTTGTCTGGCACGTGCATGCAAGGTAGATTTATATGGACAATGTGGTATGGAAAACGGAGTTAAGTCTATTTAGCTTTTTTAATTTGCACGGTATTGACTGAAAATACTTTGGAAAATCCATACTAAAGTGTAGTGTTATTAAAACGATGTGAAAGGATATAAGTTTTATACTCAATTGGCTTACTCTCTCAATCTGTTCGCTGTATGATTTACATAGTTAAAAAACCTTAAATAAGTAATTTTTACATTCAATTTTCATTTTGTTTAAAGTTAGAATATAAATACGTAAGGAACGTTTTCTTAAAAGACTGACAGCTTAGCCAATGCTGACTGCAATGCTAATATCTGTGCTACAAGAAGGCCAGCCTATTGGTAACAAGAAGATTTGCATTTTAAGACTAAAATATAAAAATCAAAAGTCCAGAGATTATTTGACGTTCTCCTAATAGAAAATTTTAGTTTTGAAAGACAACTATTACAGCTGAAAAAAAGAAAAAGTCTACAAGAATTTTACAAGATTTTTTAAAAATATTATGTAGAAGATTTTTTGTAGATTGTCTCTAAGCAGACACCTATACATACACCCATTTACATACATTCGTATTGTAACTACATATAGCAAGTAGCAGTAAGGTCAATGACCATACCAAGATGATTTATTGATCGAATACCGCTCACTGTTTTAATACGTCTCTCCCATTTGCAAATACGAGTATAGAAGCGCTGATAGCCGAGTGGCCTTTGATGATTGGAAACAATCACCAATGGTAAGCAACGACGGCGCGGTCAGTACCTAGATTGGTGACCGTTTATGGCATGATATGTTATGAACATTTTCGTGATTCGGAGGTCACGTCAAGCAATCGGTTCCCGTTGTTATCATAAGATAAGCTTAGTTGAAGGCCTTGAGGCGACTTAAAAACTTCCAACGGCAAGATTACGTAGACACAATTTGTCTTGCTCGTCCCCAACCTGCACTAGGCCAGCGTGGGAACGTGGCATTAATCCTTTAACCTGAGAAGAGATTCGAGTCCAGCAGTGGGACGTTATGGATGGTTGATGTACGACTATATAATATATTGTATGACAGCAATTTGTAAAGTGGCTGTCTTAGAAGTTTGGATTCATAAAATTTGATCTTCAACGTATGTATCATAAAAATGTCATTGACTTCTACTGGTCGTAATAAATTTAAGTGTATTTGAATTAAGAAAAAGATATAAATAAAAGTTTTAGTGCGCAATGGTGTTATATTCCAAAATACAGAATCGTATTCATACTATCCACACTTCCATGCTAATATTAGAAATTTGACAGAAACTCTGTCTATTACTACCACTTCATCGATTTAGATGAAATTTGGTATGCAAACAGTTTAATTCTTGAGGAGGAAAGAGATTACTTTTTAACCGATATACACGCAGGCAGAGCTGCAGGCAAAAACTAGTCAACCACGTACAATTTGACTATTCAGCTAAGAATCCTTCAACATGACAACTTACACAACTTTTTTCTTTATAGGCATTTTCAAACCAAATTTTGCTTTTACGAAACTATTTATAAAACGCAAATTTGCTGGATCAAAATGATTGCGATCAGTATTGTTAAGTTCATTACAGCATCAGTTGATTTCGATGACAATGGCGTCACCCTTTTCAATTTAAAAGGAGGAGCACAATAAAGAAAGAGTTTTATCTAACTCATTCTTAGACTAGCATACAATTTACGCTAGTCTATCATTTAGTATTCAGTGGTAATAAAAAATTGGTTTACAAAGTCATAAAGAACATCCGATTCAGAAAAGTTTGTTGAAGTCGATACACTACTGTAAAGTTTTAAATACAAATAGCTGAACATGATCAGAGAATAATAAGCAGCTTTGATTTAGTACAAGAATACGCCATAAGAATTCTAGCTATTTCAGTATTTTATTGAGTACTGATAAACTTTGAGCCGATACTACTATTTGATACTAGTACTTTTACTACTAAATCAGCTGGAAATCAAATACCGTCCTACTAAAAATAGTGACTCTTATGAATAGCATGGACGATAATCTCTTCCATAAGTTATAATCTATACGTACAATAAATACAATGGAACTGTCTGCAATATCAAATGAATCAAAGTATACTCGTATACGGTACTTAATAAAACAATTTTGCTATTTTTCTCTGGCTGTCTGTCTGTTTGTTTTAACGAAGATCTGGAACGGCATCGGCAACGAATCGAATTTGACGGGAATTTCACTGGCCCAAAGCTGATAACAATAATTTACAACAATAACCGGGACTCAGCTAGTCGAATATACAATGGTATAAAAAGCGATCAATTTAAACTTAAAGCATGTAAACTACTTCACAAATGAGAGATTGCCATTCGTGAGAACACAAACCATTATATAACTATTCGCTCGCATTACCTAGCTGATCGTCTAATCCACACACTGCTCTCGAATGTGCACTAATTAAAACTGGAGGTCATACAGTACAGATGTGACAAGATACAATCGACGGTGCTGTGGTACGTGACGCCGACTATCTCGCCACTGGTTTAATTGAACACGGACGAGGCGGTTGACCGGTGTTGGGGTGGGCCAGGCAAACTGTGATATCGACTGAGTTGAACAGCGATAAACGAATTGTATCGGCCTTTTTGCTATCATGCTGTCAGCCAGAAATACTTAATGATACTGTCTTAATAAACTCCGATAACCTTGTACCATACTTACGAGCTGATTTTTAAAGTATACGGGGCGTGTTTAATTAGCTTATTTTATTTTTTGGCTTATTCGTTTAGAACTCATTAAAACGCATTGTAAGAAAAATTATTACCCTTAAGAATCAAAATTATGTGTGTACCTTTTGATTATCCTGACAGCCAAATGCGTATTTAAAATCAAACTATTTCATTTAAATCTAGATGTACTTACCCAAAAATAATTACTCATATTAAGTTGAAGTAATAGAAATTCACGTTTATTAGGAAATTATAATAAAGATAGCCATCTCTGATTCATTATAAATGTTAAAATATAAAAATCATAGCTGCGTAGAAAGTACACAAAATGTGACTAACCTGTGTGACTCACTATGATTTCTCACTAATTCTTTTAACAAATGTTTGTATATTGTAATTTTCCTAAAATGCTCATACATGATTACATAAAATCGGAAGTCTAGTGGCCCCACAGTAACACATTCGAATATACGTCTAAAGTTCTACAAGTCGTTATCAAATAAACATTTTATAAAAAGTAAGTCATGTCATTACGTAATAAATAGGAAACACGTATTACTTTGTAGAGAAGAAATTATTCATTAAATGTAGATCTGGTACAGCGGATTAATTAATAGTACCTGGGCGACCGAGCTTTGCTCGGTTATCACTATTTATTGTTTAACAATGTATTTTATTCTCTCAATAACTCTCTGTGTGTGTGTGTGTGTGTGTGTTTATAGACTCTAACACAATACAGAAGATATTCCTAACGCGGGAGTTGAAAAAAAATAGTTATGTTATGATAAGCAACTACGTGGGCCTCCATGGACACATGCAACTCAAGAGTCACAAGTGCGTTGCCGTTCTAGAGACCCTCCCCTTAGGACTCTTAGGGGAGGGTACTACGGTAGACTACGGGAAGAGAAAATAAGAGCTTTAAGACTTCAACGTCATAACTTCAATATGATTTGTTTGTGTATTTTTTTTTAAAGCAAGCTAGGAAAAAATCTTTACTTGGATTATGATTTATTAATTAAGTAAACTTCTTCAATTAAAAGTTTATTTTTGATAATACTATATTAAAGCCTAGTGAAAAGCATAGGGTTCGCAGTTAGTTGTCCTAGGTGAGTAGAAATAATCAGCAAAGGTAAGCAACGACAGCGCGCTCAGTACCTGGATGAGTGACCATTAGCGTCTCCGTGATTTGGTCACGTTTAGCAGTTGGTCCCGGTTGTAATCATAGGATAACAGTCGACAGCTTATTTGGAGGCCTTAGAACGGCTTAAAAACATCCAACGTCAAGATTACGCAGTAACATTGTTGTCTTGCCAGTCCCGAAACCGTACTCGGCCAGCGTAGGGACGTATGACGTTAACCCTCTCCTCAAAGGTGACCTGAGTCCAGTAGTGGGACATTATAGGTTCTGAATATTTACCTTCATCTAATATTAGTTTAATGTACAGTAAAATATGTGTACAGATATAGTGTGTATAGTATAAAAGATGGTTGAGTTTTTTTTTTATTGCATAACGTTGTGGCACTTTAAAATGCAGTACCCAATATTATGTATCGATTACCTTAGTCACGTCCGACTTACAAACGAAAGTGTCTGATTGTCTCCTAGTCCAATCAATTTTATAGCACACAATCACTGCTCTCAACATTATAATGGTAATGCAAAACTTGCATAATAGTATACAAGTTAGTTATCAAACGAATAACGGCTCCAATGTAACGCACATTGGAGCCATTGGTTGCAGAAATTATTTCCTATTTCGAGCTGGGCTTACCTCTTTCTTAATACAACTTAAAAAACAATGGGATAGAAACCCAGTAAAAAGTTTTGATTAGTATATAAGTAAAACCTCTTTTAAATCACACGCACGTTGTTTTGTAAAAAAGTCTAAGTCATATACATATTCCATAGATAATAAATAGCCTGTCAAAGCAAAATGGCACAGACAGCGCATGAGTTGTGATTCTTGATAATAAAATAATTGGACTCTAACAACTTAAAACTGACCAGTGTGATTTGAAATACCTCTCTTCTCTAAATTTCTCTCACCAAACATTCAAAAACATTTGTTCATTACATGTGGTGTAGGGGTCATTTTAAAGTAGCCATTCAAAAAATACGGGTCATCACAACTATAGGTTGCGTACGTAGCTTTTTAATTACTTTCCGTCAGTGGTGCGCTCAATCATCAATCAAAAAGTCAAAAAGATTAATGATTCGGTATGTAAAATCAATTCACTAGTGATGATGTGTTTTACTGCTTAATTTGACACTAAATATACTTGATGAGGACAACTAAACGATGTCTCGTAAACACCTAAGCTGGTCGTAAATCGATCCTTTACTTTTCATTCGTTATTTGAATAAGCTTTTAAAAGCGATAATGTGACAGTCCATCAGTCGGAACAATTCTCGCTTATCAACAGTCAAATCGCGACTGCCGGTCTGAAGGGCCAATAGCACAATGAAGCCCTAAATAACGTCTGTGGACGTCGGTGCGGCGCCTCAGACGACGTCCGAGACCGCGCCGTTCGTATTCGCGCGAGTGACGGACAATGCCACCGCTCTGACTGCCCTGCCACCGACATTCATTCAAGCAGCGTGCGGCGGGTAGAAGCGACCGCATCCGCATTTACGGGTTATTCGAGTGAGAAAAGATAAAGCTTTTATGTTAAATTGAAATGTTTCCCTATTAGAATTATTTGCTAAATTTTTCACGTGTTTGTTAGAACGTCGTTCTGTTAAGCACATTGTGCTTTGATCAAATAACTTTTAACACTACCTATAAATAAGCAATATTTATATTTCTAAGTGCTTCAAATTTGAAATATTTTTTTCTAAACATTGTTAAATATCCACCATATATATCATAATGTTTGATGTATCAACATATTGTAAAACTCGCTATTTAATAATTAAACGTCTGCTCCGTAACCCAATAAGTAACAAGGGATTTTGTTTGGTAACATGTGACGTTATTGTACGCGTTTTAACGTCACTTTAATTGACGTGACTGACATTGAAAATGTCGTGTTTGGTATCATAGCGTGCTACTAAATGGGCTGTCGCTATACTACTTCGAACTTTCTGTGAGTTTTGTATGGATCATTATTTTGCGGATGATCTTGAAGATAATAAATTAATTGAAATCATATATTCTTGTAATTTGGGAATTATTACAAGTATTCTCACCAATTTTAAGTTTGAAATTGTCAAAGATTGGATTGGATTAGCAAGTTCACTTTATCCTACAAATACAATAGTTTTATTCAAGTTGTATCATAAAGGAAATAAAAAACTGTTTTTTTTTCTAGCTAATGATCCGACCCGGCTACGCACGGAAGTCTTAGAAAGTCTAAAATTTTCGCAACTATAATGTGCATGTATTACACGTATAAATCTTTGTCTCGAATCACTTTACAGAAAAATACTTTGAGTAAAGATTTAAAATACCTAGGTGAAATGACAGCGTGGGCATTTTATACCATATACAAATTACGGCGCATTTTGTATAGCATATTGAAATAACACAATATGATCTTTATTTAAATATTATTTAAAAACTTTTTTATAGGGTATAATTTTCACGTTCTTCTTACTAAAAATGAAACTATTATTCGAAAATATGAAACTCGCAATACACTACTTAATCAACTACTTAAATGAAACATTTGTTAAACGAGACTGGAAGCCGCAATAGGCGAAGTACTGTTAACAAGAAAATGTCAAGCAACAAAGCAACTGAGTTGAAATACGTCAGGGTCTCGTGATTGCACTGCACTGCCGCTGTCTCGACACCCTGAGATATTAGACTTCCACTGTCTCGGTGCAGTTGTTCACTTATTTGGATGCTTAGCTATGGAAGTGACACAGGCATTTCACTTTCCATTTTTATTATATTTTATTTCAGAATTACAATCAGAAAGCCAAAGAAAATTAACATATTTATTTAACTTTTAATGAACTAGGGCATCAGTTGATTTTGTTATTTTTGTATTATGTTTTAATCATTTCACAGTTTTAGCTTTTGTAGTTGAGCATTATGAGTAAATGGCATTAGATTGTATCTGGTTTAGATAACTGCAGAACTAGTAATCCTAGATTTAAAAATAATAATATCTGAATAGCCCGTAGTCTTAGAGAAAAGGATTCTTCAGGTGTTTAGGCTTAAAGTTTGGTAGGTCAACGTGTTGACAATGAAATCAGCTAAGCTGAGCTGATTTAAAGAGATTTTAAGTTATTCCAAAATTGACATAATTTCACCTTTTCTGTCACGCATCACTGTTATACCTGAAAGTCTACAGAATAAGTCTAGTAAGAACATTCGCCTTTTATTTATGAATGTTTAAATATTTGTAATATGTCCTCATGTTTTTACTGTAAACGGGACTTATTCGCGATAATACTATAAGGGTTACGTTATATATAATTTGATTATGTACAAGAATTGCTTCACTAAGTCGGAGAAATTTGAAGCTAATATATTTGTAGTATCTAGAAAATTTGAGTCTGTGTTAAAACTTTTGAGTCTGAGATTGTGTCCCGTCTCCTTCAAGCAGGTTATTAATGTAGTTTTAAAATGTGCACTTCAAATGACATTATCACAAGTTAACCGAGCTTAAACCTTGTCTTTGTGACTCTGACATATTCATTTAATTTAATTCATAAAGAATGAAGTTTTACAAAATAATCGCATGTGGTTTATTATATTGATTTAAGAGTAAACATTACAAAATCGATTAGAGTGGTGTACAATTGGAGTGGCCTATGTCCAGCGGTGGACTGCGAGAGGCTGATGATGATGAAGAGTAATATTCTGACGTTTTAATTTGAGTGAAGAACTCAAGTAGCAATAGAAAATACTTATGTTCTACGGTCGAACATTTTATTTATATAAGTTACTATTATTTCTAAGGAGAGGCCCATGTCCAGCAGTGGACTGTTAAAGGCTGTTGATGATGATTGATGATGATGACGTATATGACGGTTATTGTGGTAACGATTACTCATAGCTTATGTCCTTCCTCAAAAATCAAAGTGTCACCAAGCCTAGTTTCATTTAAAGTGGGTGCAGCTGTGTAAGCGGTGCCGTGAAATCGTAACAGACATACGAATAGGCAGAGTGACTTTTGAATTAATAATGTAGTATGGTTTTGCTGAAAGCTAAGAGATAATCAAATCTATTAATTCTAACAGGTATAAAAATAAATAAAATAAAAATAAAATAGCCTTTATTATACTACCAATTTTCATAACATAACTGATTAATTTATAATATATATTTTCTTTTAATCCCTAGGTAATAGTTGCCTCTTTAGCGTAGGCCTCCCCCAATCCTTTCCACTGCTTCCTGTCTCTGGCTGTTCTCATCCAGTCTGCCCCAACTCTCTGTATGACAATGTCTCTCAATCTTGTTCTTTGTCGTCGTCTTCTCCTCGCTCCCTCTATGGGCAACCTTTCCATCAATTTTTTGGTCCATCTGTTGTTTTCCATTTTACATATATGACCAGCCCAGTTCCATTTTAATAACCGAATTCTTTCTGTAATGTCTTGAATTTTGTAATTGTTCTAATTTTGTTATTACTAATTTTGTCTCTCAATTTTATGTCTAACATACTCCTTTCCATTTTTTTTTGACAGATTGCTAGTTTTTCCTCTTCCTTTCTTTTTAGGGACCAAGTTTGGCATCCGTATGCTATAACATAGTATAACATACGGATGCTAACAGGTATAAACATGACTAAAAATTTAGAATACAACTAGACACTAGCCTCCTCCAGCTCTGTGAAGATTATAATTTTAAATAATATAGAATGACTTCTAAAAGAAAAATAGAAATAAAATGTAACGAAGTCAGGAAACCCATTCGTTACGCAGTGTACGTTTTTCTTCCAAATTTTCCCTTCCCTAAAGCTAAATTTATGTGCAAATATTTTGAAAGTCTATACATTAGTTAATGAATGCAGCTCCTGGCAATGTGTACGTAACGTCTTCTGTGTCCTTATTCCGATAGTTAGTTGTAGTTTAAATAATAATATGTTAAATAATAATAACATATCAAGTAGTAAAAACTTGATAAATAGAAATTGAACTTAGTTCAAATTGATTTATGTTTTAATTTATCCATTCTAGTTTTGTTAGAATTATTATTTAAAAATATAATTTTAGATTTAGAGTAAATACAACATTCGACTTTATTTATCAATCAATAAGAAATCAAAACTGAAATTATTTCAACCGGAAAGGATTAACATCGCGTTGTAATTAGAGTACACATTACAGAACTTTTAATGGTGTATTGCTTTTATTTTTATTATGCCTACGTATCAGGTATCTTTTACAATTTTTGAAATTAATCCTTGACTGCCTCGTTGGTCCAGTGGTTAGCGTATGCGACTGCAAATCAAGAGGTCTCGGCCTCAAATGCCGGGTTGGGTCAAATGGGGTTGGGTAGGGTTTTTCTTACAGGAAATTTTTATAGCAGCCCGGAGTATGGAAGTTTGGCTGTGATTCACGCCTGTGCCTCGGAGAGAACGTTAAGCCGTCGGTCCTGGTTGTCATGAACATCTATGGCAATAGCTATTGGGAAGTCAGTGTCAGTCCCTCAAATATACTGACAACTAGTTCAACCATCGAATTTCAGTTCTTCAACAAAACTGATATGCTAGGAAGAAGGATGCTTGAAAGGCTTTAAACCTTAACATTGGACTATAAATAGTGCAAACATTTACAACAATATCGCCTTTTTCGAGATAAGATTTAGTTACATTACCAGAGACTGTATACTGCCAGAATAAGGGTACAGTTATAATGGATGGCATTAAGACAGTCACTTGACGCACCCCTGCAATACCATTATAGAGCCTTCTTTCTCCCTCTCGGCATAACGATAATTCGTTTATATAATACCTATCCTTGTGTAATAAACGACTATGAATTTTTGCTTCATTTATTATTTTAGCCGTTTTAAAGTAAGTAAATTTGCATTGCCTTAGTGTATTAGTTTGTTTAAATAGCGGGTTAAGTTAGAGGGATGTTGTAAGGGTGATGTTATTTTAGAGGGATTTGTAAAGTGTAAATAGAGTACATCATTACAGTGAATGTATATAAATACTTTAAGTGTAATCTGTTTTATTGTATATATTTTCATATTCCATTTACACTTTAACGACCGCAAATTCGAATTTTGTTAACTGCCTCGTTGTTCTAGTGGTTACCGTATGCGGCTGCAGATAAAGAGGTCTCGGGTTCGATTCCCGGGTCGGATCAAATATTATTTGTGTGATTCACAAATATTTGTTTCGGAGTCTGGGTGTTTTCTATATATAATAAGTATGTATTTACAAAAAAAAATAAAGTATGTTTATGTATTTATATCAGTTGTCTAGTACCCATAACACAAGCTCTGCTTATCTTGGGACTAGATGATGTTGTGTGTCAGATGTCCAAAATATCTATTTATTTTATGTATTTATTTAAAAGTATTATTTTTCTTAAATATGAGGTATATTAAATTATTAACAGTGAATTATCTTAGTTACTTAGATACTTCCAACTTTACATTAGGCTGTTGACTCCTGTTCAGTAGTTTTTGCGTGAAAGCGTAACAAACACCCTTATATCTTTACAAACTTTTTTATTCATAGTATTACTGCTTTTGCCAGCGTCTCCACCCGCGATATGTCGGTTATTGCGACAAAAAGTAACCTATGTCCTTTTGCGAATTTCATTCTGTCTATGTAACGAAAATCGTCCAAATCAGTTTAGCGGCTTAGCCGTGAAAGCGTAACAGACCAACAGATAGATAGATAGTTAATTTGTACCACTATACAATATTAATATGGAAGTATGTATGAGGGTTTCCTATTTTCATAACTGAATCTGTACGTTTCTAAACAGGCAAATGTATAAATTACAACCGATTTAATTGATACTCGTATAATTTTATTGAGTTTCATCATTCGTAAGAACTTTATAGTTTGTGATAATATTGTTAAAAATTACATTATAGGAGTAAAACTAGTGGTAGAACTTATTCTGACAAACTCACCTATGTACATATGAAAATTTGTCATTTATAATTAGGGCAAACTTTTACATATGTTATTTTTTATTTCATTCCAAAACGCTTTTAACAAACTAGAACACTAGAACTTTTTATGACCTAAACATTCCTAAGGTACTTTTAAATATTTAAAGAAATACACATACAGTCGAGGAAAAGGTAAACTTAAAAACAATGGAATTCCATACAGTCGTGTTACGCTGTAATCATATTTTTACATTTTTTCCTTAAACTAGGGTATTTTTAACGAGGTTCGCATGTTAATGAATGTATTTAAAAGTGTTATTTATTTTCTCACATTTTCCTCATTACCTACTGGTTCTGACCTGAAATGTTGAAACGAATGTTATGTGAAATTCTGTTAACTAAACAGACCAGATATTTAGTATATTTTATCCTGACTCTTATACTATTTATATATACTGGGTGAATTTTTGAGACGGGACAGTAAGGGTAGGTACCTTATCCGTGGGGTGCTGGTCGAGTAACCTCCACGTGAGTTCCCATGTTTCTTGTCCTTTCTGAACATTGTGTCCGGGGGGAACGGAAGCAGGGAACCGGTGCATCCTGGGCGACGGTCAATATCTTCCTTTTAAGGGGGTGGGTGTTGGCCGCTGGCAAATAACTCGGCAGGGGGGTAAATCACTCTCGCTACTCTTCTGTTCCATCAAAAGAGACTGGATGAGTGAAGGCAGGGGCCGAGGTAGGATTCATAAGGAATCCTGGGGCGGGTCGGCCCACTGTTTTGTACAGGGGCTGACTGGTATTAATGCCACCGCTGGAATGAGAGGATTAGCCACCTTTTCGCATTTCGTAATCAAGAGGGGCTCAACAAAGACCCGACTGGTGGCTCCAGGAGGGTACGCTGAGAACCTGTTGACCGGAGGGCTTGCCTTAATTGGCCGGCCCATGACAAGGACAGTCTATAACACCAGACAGCAAAGTCGTAAAAACCTGTGGATACCGGCCGACCTCCACAGTATATAGGCTTATCCGGGTGCAGGGGGCACCGCCCGGATGGACTTCATTTCCCCCATACTCGTGGGATTAGAAATGGACTTAAATTTAAATAAAAATGAAACTACGGACGGATCTACACAAAATGACACAGGCTTAGAAAATGGACTTTTGAGATTGAGAGAGAAGACGAAAGAGGGAGAGGAATGCCGATTGCGACAACGGTCGCGATCGCAGTCCCTGAAAAAAACTATCTGCAGACCCTCCACACCGCTTCCCATGGATGCGGAGCTCCCCGATGGAGCTGAAGAGAGCGATAGCTCAGCTTCGATAAGGTCAGAAAGAGGAACGCAACGGTCTAGAAAGCGTGGGAACTTGCGGTCCGATGCTGAGGACGGGTCTGTTCACGTGGCTAAACGGCCACATAGCGAGCTGACTACGGAGGGAAAGCCCAACAACCGCAACTCAGCAGAGGTAGGTGCCCACATGCTGAAAAGTCTGGCTGATGTGAAAGACATCTTAGACAGACCCCGCAGCACAAAGGCGGAAATTATGAGTTCTTTTCGCCAAACTCTGCAGACTCTGCAAGACGGCATTAAAGAGCTCTGCAGTCAGGCGGTAGCGCGTGAACACGAGATGGCCAGGCAGGTGAGCGACCTTCAACAACAAATTGAATCGCTTACCCATACAACGCCGGTGGCGTCATCCTCGGCCATTCCGGCCACAAGAGCGGCAGGAAAGATCTCATTATCTATACCGATAACGGGTTCAATATCAGCAAGTAGCCCGGCAGGTACAATGAAAGTACCCTGCTCGGCAAGGGAAGAACCCCCGGACTGGGAGAAAATCGAGAACATCATGAACCGAGAGTTTGCTCGATTTCAGTCCGGGCTCTTGGATAGGTTTTTCCCAGAAAGAGGGACAAGACCTCCACTAGGCCAGAGCCGGACTCCAGTGGCACAACAGGTTGCTGCTGCAGACACAGCGCACTCTTCTTCTTCGTCTGAGAAGAAGAAGAAGAAGAAGAAGAAAAAGAAGAAAAAGAAAAACAAAAAGAAGGCGGAAATACCGATAACTGCACTGGCCCCAGTCACGAGTCAGGTTAGTAGTGTGGGAACCCCAGCAGAACTGGTGGTAAACCAGGAAGGGGGTACTTGGGCCAAAGTTGTTGGGAGAAAGGCCAAGGGTGCTACTGCGAGTCAAGGCATAGTGGCTACTCCCGCCCCTAAGATGAATACGCCGCAGCTACCACGACCACCTACCAATGCCGCCATTGTAGTCATAGTGCCTCCGGGGTCCAGTACCTCATTAGCGGAGGTTATGCAGGCAGCAAAGTCCCGCATAAAGCTGGGGGAGCTGGGTATTACAGGCGGAGTTCGACAGCGAAAATCGGTCACAGGGGATCTACTTCTGGAGATCCCCGGGCCAGATAGCGCTGCTAAGGCAGACGCTCTGGTTGAACGCTTGCGTGAGGTTATGGGCGACACGGACGCACGATTCATGCGTCCATGCAAGATGGCTGAATTGCGGGTGATGGATTTAGACGAATCTATCACCCCTACCGAAGTTGCGGATGCAATAGCCACAGCAGGTAACTGCTCCCCGTCTGAAATCAAAGTCGGGGAGATCCGCAAATCCGCAGACCGGTTGTCAACAGTTTGGGTCCGGGGCCCACTCGGGACGATACGCCAGGTTACGGCTTTAAAGCGCATACAGGTGGGTTGGGCATCTGTCCGTGTTGAGGCACTAGCTCCACGGCCTTTGCAATGCTATCAGTGCCTCGAAATGGGGCACGTTAGAGCGAAATGCTCGGGTCATGCAGATAGGAGTGGGCGCTGCTTTTGATGCGGAGAATTAGGCCATAAAGTTCGAGACTGTATGGCAAACGGGCCGAAATGTCCAGTCTGTGGCGACTACGGCCGGCCTAACAACCATCGGTTAGGTAGCAAGAGCTGCTGTCCACCGAAGAAGAAAAGGTTGGTAGAGGTCCAACCTGGCCCCGCTGTTACTCTGTCGGGACAGTCTGTACCGAGTGATAGCTCGATGGGAGAGGCAATGGAGGCCTAAAATTCCCACCAGATATGAAAATCCTCCAGGGCAACCTCAACCACTGCCGCGCAGCTCAAGACTTGTTAATTCAAACGCTCGTGGAGCAGTCGGTTGCCCTAGCAGTCTTAGCAGAGCCCTATTCTGTCCCGGACCATCCGCGTTGGTTCGGGGCGACTGATGGCACTGCGGCCATATATTGGTCGGGTGGGGAAGGCCTCCATTGCTCTCTCCTGAGAAAGGGTACAGGGTTTGTAGCAGTGGAGTGGGGAACAACGGTGGTGGTAGGAAGCTACTTCTCCCCCAATCGCGGCCTAGCTGAATATGAAGCATACCTGCACGGGTTGGGGATTTGCATCCGCAACTACGCTTCCCGTCCGGTATTCGTCTTGGGTGACTTCAACGCCCACTCAAGGGAGTGGGGTGACACTCGAGACGACGCGAGGGGAGAAGCTATCCTGGAGTGGGCGGCTGGACTGGACCTCCGACTTCTGAATCGGGGTTCAGTCAGTACCTGTGTGCGGTGGCAGGGCGAGTCGATTGTCGACCTGTCGTGGGCGAGTCCCTCTGCAGTGCACATGGTGTCGGGATGGCGAGTGGCGGAGGAAGTGGTTAGCCTCTCTGACCACCGGCACATCATATTTGATGTGTCTCTCCGCCGCTCTGGCCGCCACCGCCAGGAAAGAGAACCTCCGCGACGATGGTCTCTTAAGCGGCTCAACCGAGATATGGTCTTAGCCGCATCCCACGTCGCGGATTGGTCGGAGGAAAGAGTCTCGTCCGATCCGCAAGAACTGGCAGTCTGGTTTGGGAACATTATGGCGTCGATATGTGACGCCTCAATGCCCCGAGTCATACCAGCCAGAAAGGGCTCGGCGTACTGGTGGAGTGAGGAGATCTCGCGGCTGAGAACGACAGTCATAAGATTGCGCCGCCCGTACCTTCGAGCCCGGAGAAGACGGCGAGCGACAGTCGAGGAGATCGACAGAGCACGGCGGGAATATGGAGCCGCCGTAAAGGCTCTCAGCGATGCAATCGCCGAGGCCAAGGCTCGGTCTTGGAGAGAACTCATCGCGGGACTGGATAGAGACCCATGGGGACGACCATATAAAATGGTACTGGGAAAGCTCAGACCATGGGTCCCTCCGTTGACGGAAACCCTGAACCCGGAGTTTCTGGAAAGAGTTTTGGAAACGCTCTTCCCAAGGGACCAGGACAGTCTTTCGACCCCTCCGCGGACCCCACACTCGGACCGCCAACTGTGGTCCGACGAGTGTGAGGTGACGGAGGGAGAGCTGGATCGAGCCGTGCGGCGGCTATCTTCGCGCAACACCGCGCCTGGACCTGATGGTGTTCCAGGCCGGGCACTGGTGATAGCTCTGTCGGTACTGGGGGACAAACTGAGGCAGATTTTCACGATCTGTCTCAACCTCGGTATCTTTCCCCTCGACTGGAAAGAAGCGAGACTAGTGCTCCTGAAAAAGGAGGGAAGGGCTGCAGATTCTCCCTCTGCGTTCCGACCGATATGCCTGCTGAACGAGTCGGGGAAACTCTTCGAGAGAGTTATCTCTGACCGTATCAATGGGCACCTGTCGCGAGTGGGCCCTGATCTATCGGACTGCCAGTTTGGATTCCGACAGGGGCGTTCAACAGTGGACGCTGTTAGGTGTGTTCGCTTCCTGTCGGAGTCGGCAGTCCGTTCAGGGGGGGTGGCGTTGGCAGTTAGCCTAGATATCGTCAACGCTTTTGGCACCCTCCCCTGGCGCGCAATTAGGGTGGCCCTTGAATATCACGAGGTGCCGCCCTATCTGCGGGCTGTCATAGAGGCCTACCTGCGCGACAGGACGGTAAAGTTTGTTGATCGGAACGGGATGGAGAGACGAAGGGAGGTGTGTTGCGGGGTTCCTCAGGGCTCTGTATTGGGCCCATTGCTATGGAACCTCGCGTACGATGCGGTCCTTCGCACGAGTCTGCCTTCTGGCCTAAGTGTCATCTGCTATGCGGATGACACTCTAATATTGGCTAGAGGGTCATGCTTCGGGAAGGTGCTCCTACTCGCACGAGCAGGGAGTGGCTAGTGTCGTAGAAAAGATTCGTGAGCTGGGCCTGAGAGTGGCGCCTCAGAAAACTGAGGCAATATGGTTCCATGGCCTGCGTAAGCGCCAGGAACCACCCAGCTCATGCCTCCGGGTGGGTGACACTGAAGTCCAGGTGGGCCAGTACATGAAGTACCTGGGCCTCACCCTGGACAGTAGGTGGAGCTTCGAAGAGCATTTCGGGCGATTAGTCCCCCGAGTCCGAGGGGTAGCAGGGGCGTTACATCGTCTGCTGCCTAATCTCGGGGGACCAAGGGAGGAAGTTCGCTGCCTCTATATGGGCGTCGTGCGATCCATGGTCCTCTATGGGGCACCCGTTTGGTCTGAGGACCTGGAGGGTTCCTCCCGCTGTAAGGCTCAACTTAGGAGCCTGCAGCGGCTGATGGCCATACGGATCGTACGGGGCTACCGCACCATCTCGTATGAGGCAGCGACGGTCTTGGCGCGATCTCCACCCTTCGACATTCTGGCCGATATGTACACGATGGTCTATGACCAAATTCGTTCTATCGGTCGGGATGGCGAGGGGACAGCGCCGGATCTAGAGCCCGGAATGCTACGGCGGAACGCACATGCTCAAGCTCTGCAGTGTTGGCAGGCACGGCTTGAAATTCAGGGCTGTGCTAGCCAACGTGCTGTCGGAGCCGTTCTGCCGAACTTCGAAGCGTGGGTAAAGAGGACCGGCTGTGTCACCTATCGATTGACTCAGATACTCACCGGTCACGGTTGTTTCGGTGAGTATTTGAATCGAATAGGACGGGAGGCTATAGCACAATGCCACCATTGCGGGTCTGACCGGGACTCCACCCAGCACACGCTGGAGGACTGCCCTGCTTGGGAGTCCGAGCGTCGAGTCCTGGTCGGACAGATCGGACGAAACTTGTCACCGCCAGCATTGATCGCGGCAATGCTGGCGAGTGGCGAGGGATGGGAAGCCGCGGTCTCCTTCTGTGAGAATGTTATGCTCCGGAAGGAGTCCGCAGAGCGGGATCGGGAAAGGGCTGATCCCGCTCGAAGGAGGCGGCGAAGGGGACGCGGTAGAGGCCGCTAGCTCCCCAATCGTCGCTTAAGGGTCGCTGCGGTCACATCCTGGGGAAATGTGACCGCTGCAAACGACTCGAGATAGGTGACACCCCCGGTGCGGCCGGGGGGTGTCGTTTAAGGCGGGTTGATGTTTTGCCTCTTTCTGTACAGAGCGGTGAGAGGCGCAACAACATCCTGCCCCGGGGGTGAAACTAGTCACCCCGGGATGTACCTCAGACGTTGAGGTACGGCAGGGGGGACACCAGAAGCTGCTGACGCGATCCTGGTGTTCCTCTCAACTGCCGAGGTAGGCCGCCGCGGGGTTTAGTGGGTAGACCATTTGCCCGGGAGTCCCACACACGCCCTTCGTTTACCCCACGAAGGGTATGGTGCGAAAACCATTCCCCGCGTAAAAAAAAAAAAAAAAAAAAAAAAAGGTACCTTATCCGTTATAGTTAGAGGAAAACGCTTTTAGAAGACTATCCATAATTTTTTAAAATATTCTGAGCGACATTTACAGATGTATGAATGTACAGCCAGAAAGAAAATGGCCAATTTAAACAAAAACTTTTTTTGATGCCAATCGATCCTGTTTCTTATAAGGATCAAAAGTCTCTACTGGACCGACTGAGGTTTGAGTACTAGAAATGTCAGAAATCGCAAAAAACTTTTCCCATACATTTGTACGGAAATAAATCATTTTAATATGTATTTTATCTTTTTTTTTATTATTTAAGCGTATTTAGTAAATAATAGGAACACGAAATTTGCATTGGTGTCGTACATATATACATATATTATATTATATTTACCCGTATTCATAACATAATTTTTTATCATCTAGGAATCATTTCTAACTACAGGACCGACACGTTTGACATGACCATGAACCATCGCCTTCAAATACTGCAACTCATAAATAGTTGATCTAATTCACACTAAGTGTTACCACTGACTGATCTTCTTCCTAGCCTTTATTCCCAAGTTTATTTGGGGTCGGCTACTAGTTTAACCGGTTTTACCTGAGTTTTAGTTTTTCTACGGAGCGACTGGCATCGGACCTCCGCAACCCTAAGGGAGAACTGAAATTCGAAGATTTAACTAGTTGTCAGTATATTTGAGGGCACTGACTTCCCAATAACGATTGCCATAGATGTTCATTACTACCGTGACCGACGGCTTTACATGCTCTCCGAGGCATGGGCGTGAATCACCGCCAAACTTCACACCACTACCTGATGTGACAGGTATTTATACTGTACTAATTTCTTTTTTCTCTGATTTCTTAATTCATAAGAAACTACCCTTCCATGTATTTCTTTCCTTTCCTTGGTTTATCATCATTTTAATCATCAGCCCATCGCAGTCCACTATCCAATTGCTTTTGAGTAATGAGGCCGCCACTTGTACCTACTATTTTTAAGTTACTATTGTATATAATATACATATAGTCCCACATAGCTATATATATTATTACACCTAATATATTATTATTAGATTGTATGTACTTGGTTCTAAGATTTTTTTAAGCAGAATGCAAATATCGTGCAATGTTGAAAGACATTATTCTCAGCGTTCAAATCGCCGGTCTGCACAGCTGTGCAATAGGTGTCAAGACATGTTTTTTGTAATCCAGATTAGGTTGAAGAAGAATAACGGCAGAGGCCGGTCTAGTAGAAATGTAAACAGTACTAAATGTGGCGTTCACGAATGGTAAGGATTTCTTTTACGTTATTAAGGGCCACCGCACACTAGCTACTTTTAGCATCGGCGATCGGCGATTTGGCGACTGCATCGATGCTGCATCGCGTTTTAGCGACTTCCTGAGTTCGATCGCGGTATCGGAAACGCGCGTTTTAGCGACTGCTCCGATGCCAAATCGATGCTACCGGCATCCGAATGTGTGCGGAGAGTAGCGTTCAGCTACTGTGTCGCGCTTCTAAAAAGTGACTTAATCTCCGCGTTTGGCGTTTTTAAGTGTGCGGTGTAGAGCGTTCGGTAGCCGTATTTAGCTTCTAAAAAGCGACTAGTTGCTGATCGCCGATGCTAAAAGTAACTAGTGTGCTGTGGCCCTTAATGATAAGCTCATTAAGGGTTTTCGACATGTCTAGTTTATTTGTTGATTTTAAATCTGATTTTAATCTGAGCTAGTGATGTATCGTATTAATTAGTATCTGTAATATGTAAGTACAAGATTTTAACTAAAAATATATTGTTAAGTATCGATATGGTATAATTAATTTCATTATACTATAATTATACTATATTATTTAGTTATTTTACAAGCATCTTAAGTATTTGCAATTAGATAGAAAAAATATTTATGAGTAACTACTGACTACTAACTTATAAATTTGAAAGATGATGAAATTGTTACTATTTAGAACAGAGAGTATTTATTGCTATTTTGTTTTACTTCTTGTCCTATTCTATTGTTGTTATAGACTGCAAACAATACACTCTAATTAATACCTATGAGATTATTATTTTCTAAATTTGAATTATAAACGAAAAAGCAAACTCGAGGCTAACAAACAAAATATCGTTTCATAGGTCGAGGGTACTCTACTAGATCCGATACCCGTCCTTTCTCAGAAGTTAAATGTCCTCTGTCAACACACTGGTGTCATTTGTTAAACGCCTTATGACGTCATTCACGTAAATGAAAGCATAAATCTATGAAAATACAAAAATAACACCAACGAAAGTTATTATTTTAATGAGCAATTTTCCGATAAAAAGGTTCGTTGACCGATAAACGCTGTACTGAAATAATAAATTTACTTAAACTGAACTTTCAGGAGTCGTGCCATCACAATAGCCATAACAAATCATTCGGGTCGTTCAACCTGATACAATAAATTTCGTCACCTCGTTACTGAGAACTATGCACTCGCATGATCAGACGACATTATTGGGGCTGCACAGAAATCGTGTTATATTATGAGCCATGCTTACTGTTATTGTCGAAGAAACACGCAACATCGTCTGCTTCGCCTTTTAATGAGATATTTTAGAGTTTTGATAATTGACTTTATGGTTTTGTAAAAAATAATTTTACATCTTATACGTTCTTTTGTTTTCAACATGAAAATGTTGAAATTCACTTGAAATTCATAAAAGAACGTCTTTTTTATTGTCGTGGTTCTATAAGCTAAGATAACAATTTTTTTTGTAAAAAGAAAGGTAACAGATACTCATTCCAACGAGCTAAAAAAAATGTCATTTTTAGGGTTCCGTTGCCAAATGGCAAAAAACGGAACCCTTATAGATTCGTCATGTCTGTCTGTCTGTCTGTCCGTCCGTATGTCACAGCCACTTTTTTCCGAAACTATGAGAGCTATACTGTTGAAACTTGGTCAGTAGATGTATTCTGTGAACCGCTTTAATATTTTTACACAAAAATAGAAAAAAAGCAATAAATTTTGGGGGTCCCCATACTTAGAACTGAAACTCAAACATTTTTTTTTCATTCAAGCAATACGTGTGGGGTATCTATGGATAGGTCTTCAAAAATGATATTGAGGTTTCTATTATCATTTTTTTCTAAACTGAACAGTTTGCGCGAGAGACACTTCCAAAGTGAAAAAATGTTGGTCCCCCCCCTGTAACTTCTAAAATAAGAGAGTGATAAAACTAAAAAAAATATATGATGTACATTACCATGCAAACTTCCAACGAAAATTGGTTTAAACGAGATCTAGTAAGTAGTTTTTTTTCAATACGTCATAAATCATAAACCGCAATTTACATTTCTTTCAATCAAAACACTATTACTAAAACATTGATGAAAGTTACAACGAACTAAAAAAACTTTTATATGATGCTACGGAACCCTTCATGGGCGAGTCCGACTCGCACTTGGCCGCTTTTTAGGCATAGTAAAGTAAAGCCCGTATTTGGGGAACCCTAGATATAGATGATTTTGGCGGTAAAACCGGGTATCTACACTCGGTTCCAAAAATAACGGGTCAGTCACATAAACCCGAATATCTCCCGAACTACGTATGCCATCCTAATGAAACGAAGACTGTTCAATTGAGAATTTAATTATACAGATAAAAAATAAAATAAAACTTAGTTACACCCACAATATTAATCTTAAATTAAAAAAAAACTAAAGTAGTCATATTTTTCTTAAGATTACATTTTTTTTATGATTGTTTTTTTGCTGTTTTTCATCACTGGAGGCTTCATCACGTGGAGGCAATACAAAGTATTAAATGAAGAAAGTGATGAAAAACAGCAAAAAAACAATCATAAAAAAAATGTAATCTTAAGAAAAATATGACTACTTTAGTTTTTTTTTAATTTAAGATTAATATTGTGGGTGTAACTAAGTTTTATTTTATTTTTTATCTGTATAATTAAATTCTCAATTGAACAGTCTTCGTTTCATTAGGATGGCATACGTAGTTCGGGAGATATTCGGGTTTATGTGACTGACCCGTTATTGGTTTATGTGACTGACCCGTTATTTTTGGAACCGGCTTTATTAGATAGTTTTATCAATTCGGCCGAACCGGTTTATTATGTATTCTTAAAAGGTAATCATAAAACTAAAGTACAGTAAAACATTTAATACCTAAAAGAGATGTCTCATGTAAGGAGAAAAAATAAAATAATATAAATACCATCTATACCAATGAAGTTTTATTAACCCTCTATGAGGAAAAACCCTCCTTTGTTAGGCTAAGAATGCTGATAAAAAATTTCACTATGAAATATACTCACGATTATTATCGTAGACTCTTCCGCTTAAAGAAAATAAACTGAAAAAATGTAAATAGTTGCATGAAAACTTATAAAGATAAAAATCTGATAAATTATAGCTTATGTATATGAAGCTTGAGATTAAACATTAAAGGGTTAAATTTATTTTCTTCCATGCCTTTATTTCCAAGATTATTTGGGGTAGGCCAGTTCATCTGGTTTTACCTGAATTTTACGCAGAGCCACTGGCATCGGACCTCCGCAACCCTGAGGGTGAACTGAAATTCGAAGATTGAACTAGTTGTATATACACACATCAAAAGTGTCTAGGGATCAAGCATTTTTATGCGGATTTCTTGAGATTGAGATGTGGCTTTGTAATAAATTTATGATTTTATAAATTTATATGGATCCTTTTTGGTGCATTTCATAATTTGAATCAGGAACTGTCAATCAAATTCGAGTAAAAGATGAAAATCAGCTGCCAATATTTTCCCTATAAAAACATACAACGCATTGAAGAAATTATTAGTGCTACTGTTTCCCTACTACTGATTAAAACCAACGTTATTATGGAGCGGCGACGTCATTTAAGCAGGGAAGAAATGCTCAGAGCCGTGGGAATGATAGAAGCTGGTTCCCGGCAACGTACTGTGGCTTTAGCTCTGAATACAAGTCAGAGTGTTATCAGTCGACTTTGGACACGTTACCGAAGCACTGGTACCGTGGCTGAGCGCCATGGAGGACGGTATCGCTGCACCACACGGAGACAAGACCGATACATTCAAATCTTAACTCGAAGAGCTCCAACAATAACCGCCATGATGTTAGCCGTGAGGCTTCATCACTCTTCAGGGAACTTAATTAGCGACCAAACAGTCAGAAACCGCTTGCATGAAGTGAACCTTCATTCCCGAAGACCGCTACGGGTACCACCTATAGCAATGCACAATCGTAGGATTCGATATCAATGGGCTCTTGAACACAGAAATTGGGCAGAAGAACAATGGCGTTTCGTGTGCTTTTCTGATGAGTCTCGTTTTGGTATGAGACCGGATACAAGACGTATACGACACTGGAGAACCCCTGGACGCCAACAGCGATTAAAATCCTGCCAGGAAGTCCATCCTTATAGTGGTGGAACCATCATGGTATGGGCGGGTATTTGGATCGGCGGAAGAACTGAGTTGATTTGGATCAGAGGCAACCTCAACGCTCAAATTTATGCTGAGACGATTGTATCAGACGTCATCGTTCCTCTACAAGTGCAAATCGGTCCCTTATTTCAGTTAATGCATGATAATGCACGACCGCACACCGCAAGAGTTGTAAGACAGACTCTCGCCGCAGCTAACATCAATGTCCTGCCCTGGCCTGCTCAGTCGCCAGACTTGAACCCGATTGAGCATGCATGGGATATGCTACAGAGAAGAGCTCTGCCGAATATGGAGGGTATCCAGTCGCAAGAAGACCTTTTTTTGTTGTTGCAACGAACATGGGCGGCCATTCCACAGCGTGATTTGGATGAACTCATTTTGAGTATGCCAAACCGATGTTCTTGTGTTGTTAGTGTTCGCGGTAGAAACACGGATTATTAATTGTTTAAGTTACCTAATAAAATTTTAAAGAAAACTGTTATTTCAGTCTTTTTTTCGAACTTTAATGTTAGTGGTTCAAATGTCAAAAATCCCTTTATTAGGAAAATGGCAAATTTCTTTACTAATGCAAAGGTGACTTGGTTTATCGTTACTGTGACAAACGAAAACACTTTATTTGATGAATCCTTAAAGAAATCTTTTTATTAATATCAATCAGGAGAAAAGTTATTGCAAAAATATATGTTGATCCCTAGACACTTTTGATGTGTGTATATTAAAGGACACGACTTCTCAATTGGGATATTCTAATAGATATTCATGACAACCAGGACCGACGGATTAACGTGCTCACCGAGTCTCGGGCGTGAAACACCGCTAAGCTTTCATACTCTTGGCTTTGGTACGACCCGGGATTTGAACCCGAGACCTCTTGATTTTCAGTGAAGTAAACGCAGGTATACGCCAATCACTAGACCAATGAGTCAGTCCGAACGACCGAGCGAAATATAAATAAAACAAGTAAATTTTCCATTCAGAAACAATAATGTACGTTACAGTGGTTTTTCGTCATAAATTATGACGCATATTATGATCACGTTACTGCAAATAATGCGTTATCCTTTCACATTCTGACGGGGCTAATGACGTTGAAAAATAAGCCAGGCTTAGCCGATGCAAGCGTTACACGGGTTAATATAGTGGGGTGCGGTTCTGATATATCGCGCGTCATATTTTCAACATTATTACGTAAAAGTAACGGTGACTTTTTATTTTCAAAAAAGGTACTTACTGTTTCGTGTTTTGAATTTCGAAGGGAGGAAGTACTTAGATGCATGGCTTGGCAATTTATAACGAATTTTTGACGTTCCTAATATGCATAATCTTTTTCAATACTTTGGGTATTGTTAAAGCAGAATTTATGAAATTAGGGTCTAATGGATCTTTTATCAGTTAGAGGGACTCAAGGGAAGGTTTTGTAGAAAAAACATTTTTAAAAAATATAATAAAACACGATATTGAAAAGTGGCACATTTTCGAACAGCTCGACTGGGGCATCGAACCCGAGACCTCGTGATCAACATGTTTACTACTGGACCACCTAAATATCACTCAAATGAATATTATGTCCTTTCAAATGACTTTCTACTTACATAAAATATTGACTAAAATTAGATATGTTACACTTAATGTAAACGTTATCTAAATTCCTACATACATAAATACTACTTTCGAAATTGCTTCATTGAAAAAAGAATAGGAAAAGAGAATTGAAAATAATTAAAACGATGTTTATACTTCATACTTTTGAACCCAATTTTCAGCATTCTGGATATTTTTTCCGATCTCATTATTTCCTATATCGGAACAGAATTTCAGTTTTATCTAAGTACGTGGAAAATATGTTGCTATGGACCTGATCTATTCTATGAAAGTACTTACATGTGCCTTTGTAAATTTATCCATGTGCGAGAATCCACAGGTCAAATAAAAATATTTTAGAAAGCGTAATACAATATATTCTAGTACATTATTACTATAGTAAGTATTGACGAAAATGTGTGGAAATATTTTTTGTTTATTACTGTGATATTTTAAAAGCATACTGTTTGCATTTATAATGAAGTAAACTTTTGTTTAAAAGTAAATACCTGGCAGTGTAATTATGATCTACTTATCGCACGCTATATAAAATATGTACATTTTAAACAAAATACCGATATGTATCAGTGTTGAAATAAATTAATTTTAAAAATATATTAAAACACATTTATACCATGAAGTTCAGGAATCGTGCTGGTTACTAATTATATGCTATCGGTAAAAAAAAATAGTTATAGTACTATTAAATCTAATAATAAGTATACATTGCGAGTTTATTTTCGTAGTTTTCCTTTTTCCATCTAATATTACATAAATAATGCGTAAAACAGAATTGTTATTTTTTTCATATGCGTTATGTCCACAAATTATGACTGCCTTGTTGGATTCCGGTTCGTATATAATTTGTGTACCCAAACATACATTATGGAATTACACGCAATTGAACTTTTTACCAACTTCTTCAGTTTTGAAACTTATTAACTCTGAAAGTTAAACACATTCTTTCATTCCAAAAAAATTATGGAATATCTGCATTCAGAAACACTTCTCTATAATTATATTAAAATTCTTGTTCTATTAAACCTAAGTAATTATTTTCTACGGTGAGATTTTTTTAAGTAAGGTACTTAAGGCTTCATTAGATGAATTCAGGATACTGCGCAACATCTTATCCTCTCTTATACCGCTGTGTCGCAACACGAAAGGTTTTAACCAGTTTGTATTGTCTGTGTGCGCAAATTCTCCGGATGAGCAATGGAGTCAATCGACATCAGGAACAAAGAGATTCAAAACAAACCAAGCAGAATCAAAGGTGGTGACATTACTCGAAGAAATGCTAAACTAGACAAGGACAAGGTGGGCGATTTGAGCAAAAAGGTTTAGAGTGACGACCGTATATGGGTGTGGCTCACTAGACAAGATGGTCGTATGACCTGGTAAAGATCTTGGGAAGCCTTTGAATGTGGGCAGCATAGAACTGGTTGTCATGGAGGGCATTTGAGTAGGCCTATACAATCCTACTCCAATGCCTGCTGGATATCCAGCAGTGGAAATCTTTTTATTAAGATGATCTTGAAGTTTTATGAATTTGAATAGATAGTGTGCAGATTAGATCGTCAATTTTCTTTGTAAATTATTAACCTAAGAAGTTCTTAAGTATAAATTGTTCACATTTCAATAAACAAAACGTGAACTTTACCGTAACTATAAAAAGAGTGGTACAAAAGTGCATTCACAAGTTGGATGCATTATCAGCGCTTGTTCTTCCAGTTCCGATCTTCAGTCTGACTAGATAAGTGAACCGGCAGTACTATTCTATTTGTCCTCATCGATTATATTCTTTACTAATACTTATAGGGTTTTTGAGATTTAACATACAACAGTGAGAATTTCAAGCTATGGTCTGTAGTTTAGTGTGATTGTGGAGATATCATAATATGAGAGTCCGATTTAAATATATACACAGACTCACATCAAAACCTATGTCATTATAGGAATTGACAGAGTGTAGTCTCATTCACATTTTATCAACATTATTTGTGGATTCCAATCACGTTGTTCTGCCAGATCGTTTAATCTATCTCTGCCACATAAACCTTTGCACACTACAAAAACCTCTGAATTGGTAATGAAAAGTGTCTCTAGCCAAAGCCGTAGCTCATCTAATACCTATGTCAAGAGATTAAGTGAAAATTTAAATTTTATAAAATAATAACACAACGTGCCATATAGTTCTTGATTTACGACCGTATTCTGGGAGACTCAGTGTTGATATGCCCCCCACAAGGTGGTCATATGACCTGGGGAGGGTGCAAGCAGCACAAGATTGGTTGTTGTGGAGAAGCATAGGGACGCCTATGTCCAGTTGTGACGGCTGAGATGATGATGATAATGAATAACACAACTTATATGTCTATCTATAGGTAAACAGGCATTATTCAATATAATCAAATCGCATTGACAAAAAAAGTATAAAATTAAGAAAAGTAAATAAAATTTTGTATTTTGAATAGAATACGGCTGCAGATGAAACACGATTTTGCGGATTTCGCTACTTGCTGTCTTAAAGGACACTAGAGAACTGCTAAGTTTAGTCTTCACTAAAAGAAACATAGACATGGAACGTATAGCTACTTAAATAAGAACGGAAGTATTTTAAACTTGCTGTAGTTGTAATCTTTGTGTATAACTAGCTTTCGCCTGCGGCTCCGCCCGCGTGTATGTCGGTTATCGTGGTAAAAAGTAGCCTATATCCTTTCCCAAGTTTAGTTCTATCTTTATACCAAATTTCATCAAAATCGGTTCAGTGGTTTAGGCGTGAAAGCGTAACAGACAGACAGTTACTTTGGCATTGATAGAGATAGTTGTATCTTTATATAGTTAAGTACATTATTTCAAATTGAATATTAAGTTTAAGTTGTAATGCAAAAATTTTTTTTTGTATGTAAATGTGATCTTAGTCTATATATGTTGTAGTAGTTCATATCTAGTATTTTTAGTGGTTTTGATTGTTTCCACGGCCTAACCAAATTTCCTGCTGGCGGTAGTGTCGCACCTCCGTTCGTTAATCTTGGCTAATACCGGTTAGAATACACGATGGCTGGGGCCCGTATGTCGTCTGTATGGACAGGCCGACTCAGAGCTATAGTCCTTACTTCAAAAGGTCAACTATTATACTGTACTCGCAGATTTTTCTTAATCAATGTTCACGGACTTAACCAGTTTAGAGACACCTCTGTTGTTTGTTTCAGCATTTCTTCACAGAGGAGTCTTTAGGAAATTCCGGGGCTTTCTAGATGTCCGACGTCTAAAAATATCTGTAAAAGATTTATTTACAGAAATTAATATCGTTTATCATTTTATCATCAAAAGGATTTAAAATCTTTGTATTTAAATCTACATAAAGTCCTTATAAACTCACAGTTAGGGGATTTGTTTTGATGTAGGACTAAAACAGTTTTATATTTGTAGGTGAATTAAAGAGTTTATTCCGAGTCTTCCTAGTCTTATTCCTAATATTATTTGGGGTCGGCTACTAGTTTAACCGGTTGTCAGTCAATTTTGAGGGCATTGACTTCCCAATAACGATTTGCATAGTTTATGACAACCGAGACCGACGGCTTTACTTGCTCTGCTTTAGGTACTAGGTATGTTTTGTTTATATATTTTAGATACTTTTCTATAGTAATAAGTTGACCACATCAAACCAAGACCCAGCGTCAATGTTACGTTGCGTCCAACGACAGTTTGGAAGCGTCGAAAGCGTAGGAATTAATGACGCTAATAAAATAAATGTGCGACATTCGTTTACACGTCCCTCTGTTTATGTCTCATTTAAGACGACATATACTTTTACAACGGACTCGTAAAACGACCCATGTGGCGTGCTTTATCAAGCGAGACTTTAAGAAGCAATTCTTACGCATCGCCCTAATGACTCGGAAATGACCGACAAAGTGAATTCTCTTTTAAAGTTACTATTTCATTTTTATTTCACATGTAGATTGGTACTGGAGATTTCGAATATCAAAGTCGATTTCAAGTTTCAAATCTTGTTTGGTAGAAATAGGCGGAACCACTCAAATAATTTAAATTTAATCTTAATGGATATATTTTTGACATTTATGACTTAATAAACTCTTATTTTATACATAAAGCTAACCAGCTGATAAGGAAAAGCTAATATACTAAAAAAATATCGGCTAATATATCGGGTATATCGGCTATTAAAGTAAATCATAGCCTATGTCCTTCCTCAAGAGTAAAAGTATCTCCATGCTGAAGGAGAATGGCAGATCTTGCACCCCAAGCAATATGTAATGGATGGTTATCAGATGTATGCCATTGAACTATTTTTATATAATTATCATTTTCATCTGGCGGGCTGGCTCAACCGGGGCAGCAGCAATCGTAAACGAAGAATTTCATTTCATTCAAATCGATTTAGCTAAATTTAAACATTTTATAATATAGAAAACACCTAATCAAAAATCCAATAACATATATTCATTCATCAAAACTGTAACAATAACTGACAAAAGATTTGACTTTTTGACGACTTATGTAACACAATTAGGGCGATTCAGAGGAATCACGTTCGTATTAACGAGCGAAGACTTAAATACGTGATAAAGAAAATCTCATTATAAAAATCGTTAGGCTTAATCCATAGAAAGTTTTACAAGAAAATGCCATCGGATACTTGAGTGAGACACAGTAAATGACAGAAAAATTATAAATCTTTTATAAAGTATTATGAATACTAATCAATACTTTTAACCCTGTTACTTTTTGTAGGTCAACGTGAATTCGAGGAGTAACCCTTTTTATTTGATAGCCAGCCAAAGTGACTATTCTGCATGAATGAGAATTCAGGAGTGAGGGCCACACTACACTCTCTGCGAATGCAGGCAGTGTGGCGGTGTCAACCTACACTATGGGGGCCGAATGAGCGTATTTTTAGCTGGATGGGAGAAACCCAAAATCGACCAGTGTCGTGCAATGCGAAAGGCCTATGAGCAGCAGTGGACTGCAGTATGCTGATGATGATAAATATAAAACAAGTGTATGAGAGAGCGAGAGCTAGCAAAATCTTACAGTTTAGTTTACAAAAGTTAAACCTTAACAGATTTGTTGTCACGATTTAGGTTTTTTTTTTTTTTTAAAAGAGCCTGCCGAAGTGACTCCACTCCGCCTGATGGAAAGCATGAGTAAAATCCAAGAGTAGTGGATACCATACTCATTATGAATGCAGACGATGCAGTATGGTAACCCATACTATGATGACATATTATAAGACGCTACTACATCATCGGGCTTTCGGCCTTTTACTGACCATGGAAACACGCCAGCACGAATTCTGTCCTAATAGGTTGATCTTTTTCGGAAAAAAAGAATTATTCGTTTGTCCTGAAATCAACACGAATCTACTACCTTATTAACTGTATCTGTTTAAATAGGAGTTATATTATTAGAAAGTTACTTTACAAAGTACATTTTATTACTCGCAAAACATTTAGAACGACGTTTATAAAATAAATTTGAAAGTGAAGGTGAAATTTCTATTTCTATTTAAAAAAAATTACAACTGACTATTACAAGAGATTATACATTTACGCCTTATTCATACTTTTAGTTATTATCATGCTAACACATTATGCAAAAGGAAACAAATTAGAGAAAGAAAAAATGAAACTTACAATTTATGTTGCTTGAATGTGAAACGACAAACGATGCAATAAATTACGTCGGCATGCTTTGTGTTTCGTAACCGAGTGATTTTTTTTTCACAAAAACACAAACTAATGGTGTTTAGAGTATCTTCGAAATAAACTCACACGATTGTAACACTAGAGCCAAACTATTTCTTTTTACTACGAAACTCTTATTTTATTTGACATGTAAAAAAATGAATTGTTTATGCATTTAAAATCAATTTCAATGGCTATAACTGTAAGAATATTAGGTAATGTTTCTAGAATTCTAGAATAATACTAATTTCTAGAATAATCTCGATGATTATTGTCAACAGCTCTTAAATGTGCACCGCTGGATATAGATCTATCCGTAGAAATGAGGCTTCCATACCATGTTAGACAGACGAGTTAAAATGGTTCGTTTTAAGTTTCTCTTTACAGTAAAGTTACCCTGTGTATTTTGTTCATCAGTTCCTTTTTACGACACCGAACGAATTGGGTACACTCTGTGTAAGAATACATAGTGTCACCACCAAATTCATCGATCCGTCACCACATTCAAATTTTGACATTTGAATAAGGTGTAAGTTTACTTGTACTGCTTTTTCTATATTTCTTTTTACCATACAAACTATGTGTGTGTGCTAAGAAATGGGAAAGTAGCTTAAAAAATCTGAACTATCCTATGTATAACTATTTACATTCCATGAAATTATCAGCCCAGTCTTTCTTTGGTTTATTTGCTCCGATATGTTAGGATAAATTTATTATTTAGCAAATAAATTCAATCAAAAATATATAGTCAAAATAATTATGTGATTTATTGATAAAACAACGCAAATCAAAAATCAGTAACAAATTATTAGCTTTGTTTGCACATGTTCTAACAGAAACGCAAAGCAATTGTACTCACTTGGAGCACTAATGTAGCGCTTATTGTGATGAATAGAAAGGGAGACTGAATAAACGAAGTACGTAACCATTATTGACATTATTTTTGATGTTACTGTCACGAGCGGAGAATGGCTTCTTTGCAGATTAGTGCTCACTCAGTCGAAAACGTTGAAATGAGTTTGCGACTTTAAATCGGGTTTATGGACGCTTACCATCTTGATAAAATAGGTGCTCAAAGTTTAAAATTTTTAAATGGTTTTAATGTTTTAATTACGACTGGTATTACTTTAATATCCTGTTCATAATCGTTTAAAATTTGAGTAAAACATTAACAGAGATAGTAGAAATCTGTAAGAGAGAGGCGAATTAAATGTCCGTTTATTTAAATATTGTGTATTTTGTTGACCGTAATTTTAGTCCTCATTATTTTATTCTCCCTCAGGGTTGCGAAGGACCGATGCCAGTAGTAGCCAACCATCAAATCAAGAAATAAAAGTTAGGAAGAAGAAGAGATTAATAAATAAGGCAAACGACTGTTACCGTTAAGTGAGCGTAACTATATTTCAAAGAGATTTGTAAAATACATAACATTATAGAAAAATAATATATTTATAACTGTCCAAATCATACAAAATAACGAAATAAGAAATGAAGATGCATTGACTTTGGTTATTTTTTTAACACTTAGTTTTTTATATATACATTTAGTAATAAAGCAAAACTACAAGAGCAAACCACAGTACACTGTATAACATTCTATTATTGGTTCGTATTCTTTATTGATTGTAACATACCTCATACGGTCAAAGACTTCACAAAATCAAGCACAAAAACTGTACGAATCGGGATCTAATTCAAATTCAATCTCACGTCGTGAACCAATTTCACTATTAGATACTTACCACATATTACGTAAACAACACCAATAAAGGCTTGAATTATGCAATACAAAGTAACAAAAGGGTTTACTTAGCATAGAAACAATGAACTATACTCTTTAACAGTCGATTGTGCTGTGTGAAACTTAAGGGTGTATCACACAAGCGATTAGTAACCGTGTTATTCCCTGAATCGTTGGTAATAATTATTGTAGGTCATGATAATAGCAACATATTATCGGTTACCTAAATAACATAGTGATTTTTAAATACAATAAAATTGCTACATACGTATGTGACAATAGAAATATAGCAAAGTGGCAGTGGACTGGCCCCATTAGCTACAGAACTGATACTGCTTCTCGGCAAACGTAGCGAAGGACGCCACAGGTCAGGTGTAATGATGATTAACGCAGGCTGGCTGGCAAGAACTGCATGCGAGAAGCCCAAAAACAATCAGATCAATAAGATCAAATATATATTTTGGACATATGACACAAAACGCCATCTAGCTTCAAATTAAGCAGAGCTTGTACTACGAAAGCTAGAATGATTGATAAAATACACATATAAAATACTTTTCTTTTCGAAATATATACATAATATTATACATAGAAAACACCCTAACTCTGAAACAAATGTTTTAGATCATACAAACATGTACGTACATGGTAATTAAAAATATTATGCAATGGAAAAATATTTGAAAATGGTTAGTAGAGAGCAAGTGTTTTTATCTTGTGATATTCAAATTTATACAATGACAGAGAACTTTCACTGGCAAATACAGTAAAATAATATAAATTGCTTGTAAAATTTGGTCGAACTTCGGACCACGCACCATGGGTATAACTCCATTTTGGATAATTTTCAATTTATGATATCGACTATGCAGAAAATTGGCTAAAAGCGAGGCATTTTGCTTTCTTTTTCTTATGTTAATATTAAATTTCTTAAAATAGAAATAAAAAATTGAATCAATATATTTGAATATGGGAAGTCATCTAATGTAGTTTTGATTGAAATGCAGTTGAAAAATTGAACCGTAATCCTAGTTTAATTATTTAAAGTTCGATAGAAGAACATTTCATTAAATTGTTTTCCATGTTTATATCCCGGTCCCTTATGTGTTAGTTCTTTATAAACTAAATGTTTGTTTATCGAAGCATCTAATCGCATGCGCGAGCACCGACTTGATATTGCACGATGCTACCTGTAAAAAGTATTGTGAAATACACTATTGTTCCAATACGATTCGTTGTGTGATAAAATTTAATGTTTTGTTCGTATGATTATTTGCATACAATTTCCCAGCGCTAGGATGTTTTATTGCTATTGCGTATTTGAATGCTTTGATAGTCATCTCTGAAATAGTTTTGCATTGAGATGTTAATGTTGGTTGTTTCAAAATATTTTGAACGTTTGCACGCTAGCAATATTGCTATCAATACGTGAAGCAAAACTTTGTCCCCCCTCTTTACAAAAATAACTGCGCGGACTGAGGAGTGTGAAATTTCGCACACTTATGTATAGAAGAGGAGGGCAAAATGTTAAAAAAAAAAAATTTTGGTCAAATTTTGACCACTAAGGGACCGCTATTTCGAAGTAATATCTGAACGTTCTTTATCAAATAAGGTAGATACGAGTAGGTGATAAAGCACAGCACTGAATATCATTTTCATGCTCAATATTATTATTTAATCTTATGAATAAGTTGAATATGCTTATTTTAAAAATAGGTTTGTATTTGATGTAAATTGTCTGTCATTTGATAGCAACAGCGACTTAGGCATGACATCGAGGTCATTTAAATGTTTATATTTATAAATACTCAAGTTGCTTAAAGAACTTTCATTTTCAAAGTTAATTTTCACAAGTAACAACATCAACAATATAAAAAAAAATCGGCCAAGTGCATGTCAGGCCACGCACAGGAAAGGGTTCCTCAGTCACCTATAATGGTATGTGGATTTAAAATCGTATCCAATAGATAATTGTTAGCGTGCGTCCATACTGAATGCGCGGTGACTGGAGCCTAGGCGGGCGCGGCAAGCGGGTGCTTGCAGTGGCCACAGTGACGCGCGGGCTCTTGTAGCGGTTCGACATATATCAGGTGTTACAAACTATGGATGAAGATTTGCTAGTTTTACTAGACAGTACAGACAGACCTGCGATGGGAGCTGTTGAACACTAGAGATGGTGTACACAAAATAAATAAAAACATAGAAATAACTGGTGAATTTTTTAACTTAAATGAAGAATTGAGATTATACCCTACAAAATTCTTTGAGTACACTCGAATGGCCGTGTCAACATTTGACTACATACTAAGTAAAATAACACCTAAAATCACCAAAGAAGATTTTAACTTTCGCAAAAGTATTACACCTGAGGAGAAATTGTTTATAACTCTGAGGTACGCATAAAACAAGATTTTACCATAAGTTTATATAAAAAAATATAAGACCGAACTGGTTTGTTACCCCGGCGAACCGCTCGTTAGGTCGCTCGCTGACTAGGCCCGTAGTGTGGCCAGAACGCGCGGATAGGAGTGTTTGAAAACTACGCGCGCTGTGTCGCTCAAGACCGCCGCACTAGGCTCCCGCCTTAGTCACTTCAGTGTGGACGCAAAGGCGCTTTTCATATGTTTGATATTGCGCGCCCGACGTCGCAACCGCGCTAGGCTCGCAGTATGGACGTACACTTATGTTTACGTATTATTACGTTAATTTTGTATGACGTTTTCCAAGTGAGCGCACTTTACCATATAAGCCTTTATAACTCCTGAACTAAGAAAGTCATCTAATCGGTTATAGTTTTCCTTCAAAGTTCATTATATGGACCACCATCACGATTTTTTTCAGATTTTTTGAGCCAGCCGTTTAGCTTTTAGAGGGGGGGGGGACGCCCTGTTTTTACAAAAAAGTTCCCTTTAAAGTGAAATATCTCGCAAACGGATACCTAAATCAAAAAATCGTTTAGGAAACCCTTTATTGTTTTTAAAAGACCTATCTAATGATACCCCACACGATGGGGTAGCCTCGAGAAAAAAAAATCATCCCCACTTTACGTGTAGGGGAGGTACCCCAAATAAAATTATTTTTCATAATTTTATTGTAGCACTTTGTCGACGTAATTACAACACGTATTTATGCAAAATTTCATCTTTCTAGCACTTACCGTTTGGACGGTAAGTCCAGGACGGACGGACGGACGGACGGACGAACGGACGGACGGACGGACGGACGGACGGACGGACGGACAGACGGACATGACGAATCTATAAGGGTTCCGAGTTATGAACTTCGGAACCATAAAAAAACAAAAAAAACAGCAATTGTAGGAGTTTTGTCCCCGCGGTGCAGTAACATTTTAACAAAACAATGCGGAACACGTACAATGAACAAAATAAACACTTTTATAATGACACGCCATTAACACTTACCGATGCGTGTTTACTGAGGGGAATAAGTTTGTGTATGATGAACTAAATTATATCAAACACACCGTTCATGATTGACAACAACATGCTGGTACCAACTTTTGAAACATTTTATTTATTTGTACACTTAAAAAATAAAGAGATTAGGTTTATTGGATAGTTAAAGCCTACATATATCGCAATTATTCACGCCTTAGCTTATAACTTAATTTTACGAATAAAATGAAGCACTTTTTTTAAATAGACAAGTTCGGTTACAATAGAAATAGCAAAATAGCAACGAGACTTTCTACAAAACTAGAAAAAATTAAAACAACAATAATCTTTGATGCATAATTATTATAGGTTAGGCGTACTCTCTCGCTCTAATAAAATAATGTCCATTATAAAAAAAAAATCTTATCATCTTTCACTTTTTTACAAGCATTTTCTTATAAGTACACACATATAATTGAATGTTTACTACATTGCGTGACGGTGTGTATTAAGTTATTAGTTCACCGCAAAGAAAACTTGGCTCAGCTATCCAACACTTCCAAAATTACAATAACTAAACTCTAACTCACTGATATAAGACTTATAATAGAACAAACTTTAATCTAAAGAGCATACACGTATTAAGCAGTGTACACACGTGTTGTTACCATTAATGAGATAATTCCTCCAGGGATACGCTAGAAAATGGAATAAATATGGCGACCGAATTGCAAATGTACTTACATGTGTTACGAAGCTAACTTCTAACAATCTCATCAGTATTTGTAACTGCTATTTGAACAAACATCAGTAGATTTATTTCCACATTGAAGTGAGTGAGTTCTCTAAGTTGATGTTTGTATGATTGACCAAATGTTTATATGATCTCAGGAACAAATACATCTGTATATTTGTTTCGGGGTTTCCTATGTATGATATATGACAATAATTATAGGGGTTACCCATTCATAGAACTGAAACTCAAAAATTTTTTTTCATCAAACCCATACGTGTGGCATATCTATGGATAGGTCTTTAAAAATGATATTGAGGTTTGTAACATCTTTTTTTTTAAACTGAATAGTTTGCGCGAGAGTAACTTCTAAAATGAGATAATGATAAAGCTAAAAAGTACATGATGTACATTACCATGCAAACTTCCAACGAAAACTGGTTTGAAAGAGATCTAGTAAGTAGTTTTTATAATCCCTTCTAATATTATAAATGCGAAGTAACTCTGTCTGTCTGTCTGTTACGCTTTCACGCCTTAACCACTGAACCGATTTTGATGAAATTTGGTATGAAGATAGAACTGAACTTGGGAAAGGACATAGGCTACTTTTTACTGCAATCGAGATACAAAGGTTTTTACTTTTTTACCTAGGTGATTATAAAAATACATAAATCGTAGATGTCAAAATGTATCACTGTCTTAGACTGTTTATCTCCTGTCAAAACTTCACAGGTTGCTAGGCATAACACAATGATAGTTTGTAAATGACTTAAAGACCATTAGACCAGGGTAGATAATTTTGAAAGCAAAATTATAGTAGGATGAAACCCATTGGAAAACGAGGAGAATATTATAAAAATGAAAGGAAAAATAATTTACGGGCGATCTGCGATCTGAGGGGGGTCGGGTAGGGGGGGGGGGGGGTTTCGGGTCCTCCTCGGACGGGGCGTGAAAAAGCATCTCACTAAGCCGCCATACATTATTGTCTGCATTCGCAACAAGTGTGCTAGCCCCGAGTCTTGGATTCTGCAAATGCTTTCCATCAGGCAGGGTAGAGTCACTTTGGATGGCTAAATATATAAAACAAAGGGTAAAAAACGGTTTATCTCGATTTCCGGCAAAACTACAAGTCCTATGGAAAAAAATTTAATGGCAAAGTTGTAGGTAATGAAAGATCTACAACTTTTTAGGGTTCCGAAGTTTATGACTTCGAACCCTTATAGATTCGTCATGTCCGTCTGTCCGTCCATCCGTCCGCTCTTGACTTACCATCCAAACAGTAAGTGCTAGAAAGCTGCAACTTTTCATGAATATGTATTGTAATTACGTCGACAAAGTGCTACAATAAAATTATGAAAAATATTTTTATTTAGGGTACCTCCCCGAAAAATGTAAACGTAAAATGTGGATGTTTTTTTTTCTCTCGGCTAACCCATCATGTGGGGTATCATTATCTAAGTCTTTTAAAAACATTACAGGGTTGTTAAGACGATTTTTTGATTTAGGAATCCGTTTGCTAGAAATTCCACTTTAAAGGCCACTTTTTTGTAAAACCGGGCATCCTCCCCTTCTAAAAGCCAAACGGCCGGCTCAAAAAATAAAATCACTTTTAAACGAAGTTTAGTGAAAACTTACCTTTTTATGTCCCGAATACACTCTAATTTTTTTGATTTGAAATATTTAATGTTTTCACCCTATTTTGACTTAATAGCGAAAATTCACCTGTCAAAATATCTACTTTTTTCAAAAAATTGGGGTGTTTTCTGTTTGATGAAATCTCTACTTTCCGATGGTGTAATCCCTACTAATATTATAAATGCGAAAGTAACTCTGTCTGTCTGTCTGTCTGTTACACTTTCACCTAAACCACTGAACCGATTTTGATGTAATTTGGTATGAAGATAGAACTGAACTTGGGAAAGGACATAGGATACTTTTTATAGCGAAAATAAAGGTAGAAGGGTTTGAAATAGGGGACGAAAGTTTGTGTCAAAGTTCCTTATTATCAAACATAAAATCATGTAAGATTGTTTAATCTACCCATACCGTGTCGCGCGAAATAAACGAATTCCACGCGGGCGAAGCCGCGGGCGGAAAGCTAGTACATCATAAATCGTAAACCGCAATTTACTTTTCATTCAATCAATATACTATTATTAAAACATCGATCAAAGTTACAACGAACTACAAGAACTTTAATATGATGTTACTTGCTGCTATGGAACCCTTCATGGGCAAGTCCGACTCGCACTTGGCCGCTTTTTTTTATATATGAGTCTGCCAAAGCGACTCTATTCTGTTTGATGGAAAACCTGAGTAGGATCTAAGAGTAGTGCTCATTATACTCATTGGGAATGCAGAAAAAGAAGTATGGTGACTCACATTGAGATGCTTTTGCTATTAGCTGGTCTCGCACTCACCAGCAAAACACGAGAGCACGAATGCTGTCATTTTAGTTAGCATTCGTGCATTAACAGCATTCGTGCATTGACAGCGTTCGTATATTGACAGCATTCGTGCATTGACAGCATTCGCGCATTGACAGCATTTGTGTATTGACAGCATTCGTGCATTGATAGAATTCGTGCATTGACAGCATTCGTGTATTGTTCTTCTGTAGAAGACCAAACTAAAATGTTAGTTCGTTGTAACTTTGATCAATGTTTTAATAATAGTGTATTGATTGCGAGACACGTTATTACCGCCCCTATTGCGACGGCTCATTCGTGGTGAAATCAGCGTGACTCTTCGACATTTCGAATCTTCTTAGTGTAGTTATTGCATGAACAGTATGCCAGTACATTTCCCACATAGGGTATTTACCGTTACTTTTTTAAATAACTTGCCTTACATTTTCCTTGTGTCAGAATTCCTAACATAACTAATAAACCGTAAAAGTCTGCCAACACAAGTTTCACATAAGTATAATTCATTTATTTTAGTGTGTTCCTGATTAAAGACCAACCTTCAGTGTTTCATGATAATAGTTTTTTATGACAATATATTTTAGTAACTAATTTTATAAGAATTGTTTACAGAAATTCAGAATGCATTCAGATTTAATGGTACAAATTAGGCGTTATCTATCAATTAAGTTTGTGTTATAATCATACACAAGACAAAGATAAAAAATCTTTATTATATTAGAACAAGTGCTCGCAGAACAATTAAAACAACAAAGGAATTACTAATATACCGTAAAAGTATGGCAAGTGCATGTATAAAGAGATCCGCGGGAATGTCTGCAAACAAAGGAACATCAGATACTTTTGTTTGGCTCATACAAACATGCATTCTTGACGTGAGAAAAAACGAGATGACGGAAATAACATCAGATCTGACAACGGGACATTGAATGCATGTAGATGCGTTATGCACATACATAATTGTCACAAACTTGTCATTATTTGCGTGGGATTGTGAGAATGTTATCTGCTTAATTGCACACAATAACGTACATTGAAATAAAATTCTTTCGTAAATATAATTTTTGACAAATCTATACTTCATCAACACCATTGACAACCTTTAATAGACCAATGCTGGATCTAAGCCTTTTTAGGGTTCTATAGTTCATGACTCGGAACTCTTATAGATTCGTCATATGCGTCCACCCGTTCGTCTTCGACTTCTTCGTATTTTATTCAAAATTGATTTCTTGTTGGAGATCATATTGTTATAAGTTTTTATTAACTATATGTTCTTCTCTGTGACACAATGTGGTTGTAAAATAGATAAAAACCATCTCTGAAGCGAATATCGTTCCAAAATTTGAAATTCATCATTACAGTGTTTTTTGAGAATTAAGAGCGTACACAAACCAACTTAATAGTATGATATACTTAGATAACAAAAAGGTATAGCCAATTGTTTATGTTTTAAACTGATTCGCAAATAATATGTCTGAAAGTCGTTTCTATGGAAATGCTTACCTTCAGAAGACGTCTAGACAACTGTTCAAGTACGAGTACTTAAAACAATAATTTACTCTTACAAAAATAACATAATCTAGTATGCTTGAAGAAAACATAAAAAAATGTTGACAAGAATTTGGAGTTTGGTAGTAGGTATAAGTGTTTTTCATTACACGTCATGTTGACGAATAAAAAATGTGACATGACATTTCACAGTTTCATTTCGTACCCGGATCATGAAAACGGGCGTAAAATGTACTTTTGAATATTCTTCCCACACCTTCCTAAAAAGAAAAACATAATAAAAACCGTTGTTACTAAATTTGAATAATGTATTCGCTCAATGCTATCGTATTTCACACTTCCATTAGTACCCCCCATTTCGCCTGCTCATATTTATTTGGTTCGACCAAGTCCTTGTTACAATGCCTTAAGGTTCAAAATAGATTGCATATTTAACGATTATGACGTATATCAAATTAATTATTTTCAGTCAGGTGTTGGAGGGTTGCTAGACTGTCTGCAGTATTTGTTCCCTAATGCAGTTGATCCGTGGTTTGGGGTTGATTTGGGAGTTTGGTGTTCGATATCGGATACAAATTAGATTTATCATAATATCGGTGTATGTAAAATTGATATAGGAAATGACTCTGATATTCCATTACTAAGCGAAATGGTTATTGTAATTTAAGATAAATATTTGTATACCCATAAAATACTTTATGTGTAGGATAAGTGATCGAGAGAAGTCTTTAAGTAACGTTCTAAAGGATTTTTTTTCATCAACAAAACAAAGGATCAGTAAAATGAATATTTTGAACATCTTACACACAACGCCATCTAGTCTATCACTAAGCAGAGCTTGTATTAGGGGTACTAGACAACTGATAGAAAGCATGAACGTACTTTTTTTAATACATACATTTTAAGCATACACAACACCCAAACTCCGAAACAAATATTTCGGGTGAGACCCGGGAATCGAGACCGAGACCTCAAACACAAAGCGTGTTGTAGTAGTAATAAGTAGTGCGTATGAGAAACACAGTCACCTACGCTACCCTTGCGGCGACGAGGCAGTGTTTGAAAAGTTATTAATGTCATGTTTATATAAAAAAAGATGTACAATGGAGTCACATCGTATCGTTTATTATTTATTACTACAGAACAACTATATTACATGATCTTACATTCGAACGATACAAAACAACATATTAAAAGATCTAACAACAATAATAGAACACGAAAACACCGCACCGAATTCTAAGAGATCTCTGCTTACCGAAGCGTCTGACAAGTGACATCACAATTAATTTTCAACCCTTTTCATATTCCCTTTCACGGTAAATGGCGCGTGGAAAAACTTCTCAAGTCATCGGGTTATGTTGCAGTTTATCATAATATATTGTGGTGATATTTGTTGGAATACTTTGATACTCCTTGAAAAATATGACGTCACTTCAGTAAGGATTAAATCGAGGGGTTGCCATAGCAGTAATTTTCCACCTTATTGTTATTTTAATGTGCTTCTAAAACTGCTAAGATTATCAGTAGAGTCACTGAGTCACTTATATAATGAGTATAATAATAATAAACTTTAGTCATTCATTACAAACCTTTCTTTACAAACGGGAGGTATCCTTTTAATTACAAAAATACTTGTAACAGGAGACTCGATCTTCAACAAAGTCAAGAACACAAGGTTAAGAATTAAAATTATATAAGCATTAATTACAAATTACAACACCATCCTTAAAATATCATCATTTACTAATATGATATGCTATCCCATTTCATTTGCAATTTTTGATTTCTTTCTTTATACATTCAAGACATTGTTTGCAGTATTGCACAATTGACCTGCCTGCACAGTGAACGGTCTTAGTTTGCGTACATGCCCGGTACCACAGACGACTCAAGCACCAGAGGTGGTAGAATGATCTCCGTCCTTCATAAGCGCGAGACGAAATCCCTGCGATCAAACACAGCACCACAACACAGTGAAATGGGTAACCATCGGCGCGCGCACAACCTTTGCATAAGCCAGGCGAGTACCGGCCAGCATTATTTTTGCACGTACTCAATTTCTCGCTTCACCGGGTGTCCCACAGAATAGATATTAATTTACATGAATAAATAAAATTTGCATTAAAAGCGTCTCAGGCATTGAGGTCCAAAGAAAACTGTTACTTGAGTGCACCAAGCTTTTCTTGCGTCATATTCTTAGGTCTGCGTCGTAAACATGTACGAAATAACTTTTGGTTTTTGTTTGTTTGGTATTTATTTCAATAATTAGGTGGAAACTCACAATATGTACGAACGTTGAAATCTAACAGTAATTGCATAAAACATATTATTATTTAATTATGACATTCTTATTTCAAAACACGACAAGTTGTCTAAAGAAGAATTTACAACATGCGTCTGGGAAACACTTTTAGTATGTTAGCCATAACATGTTTTATGTATTCTATACTTCCTTTCAAAATATAAAAATAACCTTTAGTAAAATAAACTTTTATAAGAAATACACGAAGCAAGACAAAGAAAAGAATTTGTGAAAAATAGTCAAACCATTGATTAGACAGGAGACAGACATCTTTCTATTACAAGAGTGCTCTTACATGATTTGATGAATGTGCATGGATGTGTGAATAAATAAATAAATATAACATGCATTTTATTTCGTGAGTGTAATCACGATCGCTAATCTTAAACATATGACACATAGATAAAGTAACTAATATAGTAAGCAAACTTATAAAGTAACTAATTAACATTGCCATCCAACGTGGCAATGCAGCCAGTCTTTTGGCAACGTTACTACTAGTAGGCGATTATGGGAAGGAATTTTTAGACGCTTGCATGTAATATTGTTTTTCTTTTGTGTTTTAAAGTATCTTTATGCTTTTCATTTCTTATATGTTGATCTAGATAAGCTAGCTTTCAAAATCAGACTTATGTTAATTATCATATCTTATCTGTTATAGTAAATGTCATGACATGTATTATATAATTTAATAAGTAATAAGTATTATAGTCCTACAAGCGGGGCGTGAACAACCATCTTCCATACTAAGCTGCCAGGTCACTATGGCAGTACACACACACGGAAGAATAAAACGCTTTTTATGCCACCACCAAGTGCCAACAGTTGAGAGTATAGGTAAATTATGAAAGTTAAAAAGACTTACACGTTTAAAACTTGCGAAAACAATATAGACCAGGGTAGAAACCTCTTAAATAACAAAAAGTGAACATAAATTATAGTAGGATGAAACCCACTGTAAAAGGAGGAAAATAGTACAAAAATTAAAGGAAAAAAGAATTACGGGCGATCTGAGGTCGGGAAGGGGGAGAGGTGGGGGTTTTAAGGGAAAAAAATGGTTTATCTCGATTTCTTGCAAAACTACAAGTCCTATGGAAAAAAGTTAAATGGCAAAGTTGTAGGTAATAAAAAGATCTACATCTTTTGCATTTACACTTTTTTCACATAACCTCAAATTTCATGTGAAAAATTCAAAAAACCAAGTTTTTGGTTTTTTATTTTTCTTTTACAAATAAAATTATTTTTTAACGAAATTTTGTGAAAACTTAGCTTTTCATGTCCTGAATACACCGTAATTTATTTGATTTGTAATATCTATTTTTTCACCTCATTTTGACGGAATACCGAAAAAAACCCTAATTTTCAATCGAAAATTCATCCGTCAAAACATCAACTTTTTTAAAAAAAATAGGGTGTTTTCTATTCGATGAAATCTCTACTTTCGGGTGGTGTAAATAGATATATATATATATATATTACCATAGTAAATCTTCTCAGAAAAAGGCAAAAAATGTAAGAACTCGAATTCGATTTTTTTTAATCGTTATTGAGATATATATTAAAATTTACACTTTAATCACTCGTAAACGTAAGATTGCATGTTACAATTATAAACAAAAATATTGATCGAAATATACTACTATAACTAACAAACAAATAAATATTAAAGTTAATATTTAATAAAACATCTACAGTATTATGAGAAACTTATGGAATCTTCTTTAAATTATATGTGTATATGCCTATTTATTACTATTTTTAGATAATTTAATACCTGAGTGACCTATGAAAAATTTTTGGATACTAAAAGTTTTTTCATAGAGTAGTGAGCTAGGCAGGTTTGGGCCTTACTACATACTTGCTATTTCGTAGCAACTGTAAAACAGAGCAGTGTACGACATCGTTTATAAAACTACACGTGCAGGCTGAGTTATTTTCTATGAAATACCTTTTGATGGCCTAAAATTTTTTGTAGGTCACTCAGGTATTAAATTATCTTAAAATAGTAATAAATAGGCATCTACGCATATACTTTTAAAAAGATTCTGCAACTATCTCAAAATATTGTAGATGTTTTATTTAATATTAACTTTATTATTTATTTGTTTGTTAATTATAGCAGTGTATTTCGATTTGCAATATTTTTGTTCATCATTGTAACATGCAATCTTACGTTTTTCGAGTGATAAACTGTAAATTTTAATAAATATCTCAATAACGATTAAAAAACTCGAATTCGAGTTTTTTCATTTTTTGCATTTTCTGAGAAGATTTACTATGGTAATATATGTATATTTTTACACCGTCGGAAAGTAGAGATCATCGAATACAAAACACCCTACTTTTTTTAAAAAAGTTGATATTTTTACGGATCCATTTTCGATTGAAAATTAGGGTTTTTTTTCGGTATTCAGTCAAAATGAGGTGAAAAAATAGATATTTCAAATCAAATAAATTATGGTGTATTCAGGACATAAAAAGCTAATTTTTCAAAAAAATTCGTTAAAAAATAATTTTATTTGTAAAAGATAAAAATAAAAATTCAAAAACTTGTTTTTTTGAATTTTTCACATAAAATTTGAGGTTATGTGAAAAAAGTGTAAATGCAAAGGATGTAGATCTTTTTATTACCTACAACTTTGCCATTTAACTTTTTTCCATAGGACTTGTAGTTTTGCAGGAAATCGAGATAAGCCATTTTTTTCCCTTAAAAGCCCCCCCCCCTCTCCCCCTCCCGACCTCAGATCGCCCGTAATTTATTTTTCTGTAATTTTTGTACTATTTTCCTACTATAATTTATTTTGTTTTCAAACATTTTAAGCACTGGTCTAATAATATAATAAGTATATTAGAAGTAACTCGTAATAAGAAAATTTTATTCGTAAATAAACAGTACTATATAGATTTTTAAAATATTGTATCTTCTTTGGAATCGATAAAGTGACTTCACAAACGATCAAACACGTTTAATACTCATGTAATTTTCTCTTGTAACTTAAACAATGTCGTAATCTGACAGAGTCGAAGGGTTTCAATTTGTCATAAAATTTATCGCCAAGCATCCGCCACCCGCACAAAGAGATTGGAAAAATTGTTTCTAGCAATTCCCTTATTACACGCCCGAAGAGCAGGATCGGGAGCATTACGCCTTTGACCTGAACCTAGATGGCATACGGGTGTATAGAATACAAAGACGAGGCTACTACAATTTGAAACAGAGGTAAATATACCTTTACTATCTCAAAGTTCTCTATTTAAATTTTTCTTTCAAAAGTAAAATAAATTTAGCCATTTTTGCATAGGTTCATTTGTTTTTAAATGATAATATATAGGTATTATTTACTGCTAATATATATATATATATATTTGCTGGTCATCTAAATATATTTTGACTTTGTTTGACATTCTCCTAGTATGTATCATTTTGTATTTTTTACTTTACATAATTTTATTTCTTGAGTTACTTGCTTCAACCATACTAATATGTAGTATAAATTCAAAAGTAGCTGTGTCTGTCTAGATAGACAACTATACAAGTCGGTCTGTTTGTCACGCTTTCACAGCAAAAAGATGAACCCGTTTAATTAAATTTCGGTATATAGATAGGTTGTATCTTAGAGAAGGACATAGGCTACCTTTAGGCGCGACAACCAACATACAACCGCCAACTAAAGCTATTCCATAATATGTTGCTTCAAAAATAAGATCATAGATATTTGTATAACGCCTAAGTGTGCGTCCATACTGCGAGCCTAGCGCGGTTGCGACGACGCGCGCGTCCATTCTGAAGTGACTAAGGCGGGAGCCTAGTGCGGCGGTCTTGAGCGACACAGCGCGCGTAGTTTTCAAACACTCCTATACGCGCGTTCTGGTCACACTACGCCCGTAGTGTGACCAGAACTAGTCAGCGAGCGACCCAACGAGCCTTTGGCGGGGGTAACAAACCAGTTCGGTCTTATCGCTCGGCGTTTGCGCGTCTGTTAATTGTTTGTCGTAAAATACTGACTTATTTATAAGTGCGATTCAATCTAGACCACCTATATGGCAAACCAAAACATCAAGCATCATAACAAGAAAGTTATGGAGTGAAATAACAAGAACAATTTCTAGTGTTCAACAGGATCGAACTGCTTAGTAAAAATAGCAAATCCTCATCCATGGTTTGCAACATCTGATATAGGTCGAACCGCTACAAGAGCCACGCGTCACTGTAACCACCTCACGCCACCGCTCGCCGCGCCCGCCTAGGCTCCAGTCACCGCGCATTCAGTATGGACGCACACTAAGTTACGAAATGAATATAAAAAGTTATTAATTTAAATTAAATTTTCAAATGTAAGTAGGCTTGTGGCAACCCCGCGGTAAACAGCTGTTCTGAATTGCTCCCGTCTATTTTTTACTTTAAATTATATTAAAATATCATTTAAATACCAATTTCTCACTAAACAAATAAATTCTACTTGCCTAAATTCCATAAGAAGGGTTCATAATTATTATTTTGGTCAGTAAACATACATTTGTAAGTGACAGTTAGGTTACCGGCAAGTTACGAATAACATAAAAAAGTGTTGAAAATTGTGCTTGGGATTTATTGTCATCGCTTTACAGGTATCACTATTTGATTTATTTATTATTTTGATCAATACGCTCTAGGTGAAAGTGTAGTTAATTCTTAGTACGCTCATACTGACACTACACAACTTACCCTCCACTGTGTGATATCAACTCTCCTTGGTGATAATTTATTAATAGTTATTAATAGTTTGCCTTTCTTAATCATGGTTCAGACACGTAATACCTTGGCTCGTCAATTGGAGTCCAAGCTTCAACTGACTTTGAGCGAACTGAAGGTAACTAAGGAGAGGTGTGATCAACTCATTGGGGAAAGGGATGACAATGAAAGGGAACTCCTTGAAATATTGAACGAGAATGAGAAACTTAAAAAAGAAATGTCTCTGTTGCATAGCCATTATACAGCTTCTGTTAATGCCCGGAACAAGCTCCAACTCCTTGTGGACAGCTTTGACACATGTAGGGATGAGTATGAGCAGGCACTGAAAAGGATTAGGAAGCTGGAATGCCAACTACAAAAAGCAGAGGAAAAAATTTCAAGAAACGACACTCTTAACCACAACAGCCTAGTAGCTTCTAACCAAAGTTTGTTCGAAGAGTTGGTTGCCCCGGGGTTGGATCGGGCTTTAGTTGACAGTCTCCATCCAGCTATGGTAATAGATCTCACAGCTGACGATGATACTACTTGTTCTCATAAACCTAACAAAATTGTTAAATGCAGCTTGAAAAAATTAAAAAAGTACATTAAAATTAAAAAGATTATTACCAAAACAAAAAAAATGATTCACAAACATAAATTTTTTATTAATAGTATGTCACTAAATAGGCAGAGAATTCATTTAATTGATCAGGTGACTATGTACTCCACAGAACTAGACAACATGTCGAGTCAATATATAAAAGATACAAGAGAATTACAAAATGAGATAGACCGTCTTGAAGAAAAACTTAGTAACATTAATTATAGGTATGAAATATCTCAAAAGCAGAGCAAGGAGCAGGTGCTGGCTATTGGCAGGTTGGTTAATGCCTGTAATTGTAATGAATCAATGTATTCTCTAGACAGCCCCAGGACAGCGCTAGCTCCTTCCTCGCTGACACCACAACCTAACAGAACTTTTGTATCTGACAACAAGGATTCCCCTATAAAAACAAACAAATTATACAAAAATTATAACATAGCAATGTTTAGTGATGAAATTGGAAAGGGCTTGGGTCCCTTAATGTTAAATACACACTTGGGACATTCATTCAGCAATTACTGTATGCCTCACTCATCTTTTAATGGTATAATGGAAAAAGTTTTAAATTCCAAATCAAGCTTCAATGTAAATACTTCATTAGTCATTTTTGTTGGTAACAGAGGAAATGTAAACAAGAAGAAATTCTTAGAGTATTTTGAAACATTATTACAGTTAGATGTAAATAAAATAGTATTGTTTACACTTCCTCTTAATAAGGGGTTGTCACAGGAGGAAAGAAATGTTAGACATAATTTAAATATCATGATGCACAATTTAACTTGCCAAATAAATGGGCCATATTGTAATAAATTTCATCTTATTGACACTAACAAGCTTGTTAGTAATAATATTTCATTGACAAAAGGTAGACATTACCTTTCCAATTATTATAAGAGACAGATAGCAGTTTCGCTATCATATTATTTTTCTATTACAGCCAAGAACTTGGCTAAAACTGTTGCTTCTATTGAGCAAATTGACACCCATAGTGACTTTGCCAATTCGTTGGCAGGTAATTCTTTTGACATTTATAAAAATTTAAATGACATATCCAATAAGTTACCTGATAATGTGATTGACATTTCAAATAATTTAAATTTACTGATAAGACAATAGAGACTACCTCTTGCACTATTAATTTGAACACTATTAGAAAGTTCAATCATTGTAAATTAATTAAAAATAATAAGATAAATACTAAATGTAATATAAAAGAGGCAACCTCTAGCTTAAATATACATATACCATATAAAATGATATCAGAAACACCTAAAAGGAACACTTTTACTCTGGTGCATCAAAATATTCAAGGAATGTCTAGTAAGCACCTAGAGATTGAGTTGTTCATGAACTGTGACAAAATTGATATTTTTTGTGTTACAGAACACTGGCTAAAAAGTCATCAGCTCATGTTCAATTTCAATAATCACATATTAGGTAGTTCGTTCAGCAGGGAGCATGCTGTACATGGCGGTTCATTAATTTTGATTAGAAAGGATTTTAGTTTTAAGAACCGTACTGATATTGTGGGCTTCTCTGTTGAACGGACAATAGAGATAGCATGTGTGGAGTTAGAGCAACTTATTGTATTGAGTGTATACAGGCCTCCATCCTCATCGTATGTTAGTTTTGAAAAAACTTTGAATGAAGTCTTGCAGAAAGTATGTAAATCAAACAAAAGTGTAGTTGTGTGTGGTGATTTTAATGTAAACATATTGGAAGATACATCCTTGAGTTCAAGGTTTAAAAACCTTTTTAGATCATACAACCTTAATAATATCTTTCTGGAGCCTACCAGGATCACTGCCAACACAGCCAGGTGTTTAGATAATATATTTACTGACATATTGCCACACACTAAAGGAATAATAAATAAACTACATTCTGATCACTGTGGACAGATGTGTGCGTTTGATATAAAAAATAAAATGGTGGTAACACGAGATATTACTGTGGTACCTAAAACTGTAACTCGTATGGAAAATTTTAAAAATAAACTGCTCAGTAAGCTACCGAGCTTGGGTAATAATGATGATCCTAATCAATTATATAATGCTTTTTTTAACATGTATTGTTCAGAATTTCAGTCTACTTTTACTCCTAAGCAGTTATCAGTTAAGGGTACTACAACCTTCAGTGAATGGGCCACGGTTGGAATATTTAAAAGTAGAACACGGCTTTATGAGCTGTATGAAGAACGAAATTATAACACTAGTGTAGAATTTCGAGAATATGTTAAACAATATTCCAATTTATTTAAAAAAATATGTCATCTCGCAAAGGTTAATTACTTAAAATCTAAAATTAGTAATAGTTCAAATAAAATTAGAATGACATGGGAAATAATTAATGCCGAAACTGGAAAAGTAAAGAACAAAGGTAATAATTACAGTCTTTCAATTGATAATAAAGAAATAAATTCCGATTTAGACGTTGCCACAGCTTTTGAAAAATTTTTCACAGACATTCCAGTTTCGACCACAGAGTCATTGAATTCGTCCCCCACTATTGCAGAATCTCTATTGAAAGAGAATATTAACATTTGTAATACTGAGTTTGGATTTAGTTGTATCACCGATAGAGATATTGTTAAAATGTTCAGTGCTCTTAGTGTTAAGAGAACCTCTGACCTTTGGGGTAATTCTGTGCAAATAACCAAATCAATTATTGGCGTGGTTGCATCAGAGTTGGCCTTAATTTTCAATAAGTGCATTGAGTGTGGTGTATTTCCTGATTTAATGAAACACAGTAAGATCATTCCTTTGTTTAAGGCGGGTAGCACGTCCGATCCTACCAATTATAGACCCATTTCGGTGTTACCTACTTTCAGTAAAATTTTTGATTAGTTACAAACTCACTTTAGCGCAAACAAAATTCTACACAAGAAACAGTTTGGCTTCAGAAGAGGACGCTCTACAAGTGACGCTGGTGTTGAACTATTGGAAAATATATTTAGTGCCTGGGAGGATAAACAGGATGCGCTGGGTGTTTTTTGTGACTTATCCAAGGCATTCGATTGCGTTTCTCATGAAACATTGATCAGGAAATTGCATCACTATGGAATAAGGAATACTGCTTTGGATCTTCTTATCTCTTATTTGGGTAATAGGACCCAAAGAGTGGAAGTTAATGGACAGAGGTCCCTCGGGTCTCTGGTCACTATGGGGGTTCCGCAGGGCTCAATTCTCGGCCCATTTTTGTTTCTCGTCTATATAAATGACCTACCTAATCTAATAAAAGATAATCAGGAGATAGTGCTATTTGCGGATGACACCTCACTTTTATTTAGACTAAAACGACAGCAATTAGTTACTGACGATGTGAATAACACTCTCTCCAAGGTCGTGAACTGGTTCAACGTTAATAACTTGCTTTTAAACGAGAAAAAAACTAAATGTGTTAGATTTTTTACACCTAATGTTAAGCAGGTAAAAACTAATGTTCTGATAAATGGAAAGGAGTTGGATCTTGTGGACACCACTAAGTTTTTGGGTATAACTTTAGATTCTAAATTGCAGTGGGGCCCACACATTGATGGCTTGTCGAATAGACTCAGTTCTGCAGCATACGCGGTTTATAAAATTCGCCAATTAACTGATGTGGACACCGCAAGACTGGTGTATTTTAGCTATTTTCATAGTGTAATGTCATACGGTATTTTGTTGTGGGGAAATGCTGCTGACATTCAAAGTATCTTTGTGTTGCAAAAGAGAGCTATTCGCGCAATTTATAATCTCAGTTATAGGCAGTCACTGAGGGATAAGTTTAAAGAAATTGGTATTATGACAGTCGCATCTCAATATGTATATGAAAATCTAGTGTATGTTAAGAAAAATATACATTTATTCACAAAGTTTAGCGACATTCATAATATAAACACTAGAAATAAAGATAAACTCGTGTTGCCAACGACTAGACTACAAAAAGTAAGCAAGTCTTTTCGATGTCAGGGTGTGAGATTCTACAATAAGATTCCAAGCAAATTTCAAGAATTAAGTATTAACAAATTTAAGTCCGTAATTAAACAAAAACTGTGTGATAAAGCTTACTACACAGTCACTGATTATTTAAATGACAAATTTGCTTGGGATTGATGCTGCTCGCTCCCACATTTTAAAGTGATGAACATTTCTAATTTGTTAATTTTTTCGTTGAAATTGAATTGTATAGTTTTTTATTTTTTTGTGTAAGTTTGTAAATGTGAGTGTAGTGTAGGCTTGTAATGTTAGTTTATATTTTAGTAATTTTCTGGTGGTTTTGAGTGTTTCCACGGCCTACTCAAGTGTCCAGCTGACGTCAGTGTCGTGTTGACTGACTTGACCTGACTACATCGGTTAGGCTACACGATGGCTGGGGCCCGTATGCCGTCTGTATGGACGGGTCGACTCAAAACTTTGGTCCTTTCTTCAAAAGGTCAACCCAGACCCTATACTGCACTCACATAGTTCTCTTTACTGTTGTACACGGACTTAAAAAAAAAAAAAAAAAGACACCTCTGTGGTTTGTTTCGGCGTTTCTTCCCAGAGTGAGTCGTAGGAAATGCCGGCGCCTTCTAGCTATAAGTCCGACTTGTAAAAATGTCTCAAAAGATTTACTTACAGAAATAAATATCATTTATCATTTATCATTTATTTATCAAACAATTGCAAACAATACATTAAAATTCACTTTACTACCTGGATATCATAGCATCTCTTGGTTATTTTACCGCTTCTTTCCTGGTACTTAATATGCTTAAACAAGTAATTTATACATACGTCACGTGACCTTTATTATTTATTTTATCGCTTTTATAAGCTAAACTACTCAAACAAATTAAAACCCATTTTATCTAGTAGACTGAAGCTAAAACATTTACCTGTTACAAAATCCTTACTTCGCCGATCGTTCCATGTTTTACAGCGGCAATAAAAGTTCCCAGGATATACAAAGGGAATGAGGATTGGAAGCCTGCAGAGGTCTGATACGTAGTAGTACGTATAAGGTAATCTCTTGTGGTCGCGAATTGCTTTCCAAAATGACACTACTACTATGTAATGGAGATTGATTCTTAGTCTTGAGAATATGGATAACAGTTTGGTTGGTTTATATATTTGGCTACGTTGAATTGCAAGGTTTACGTTTCAGAATAAAAAAGGAATGCATCCCTAAAATATAAACTAAATTTGAGTAAATAGAAAGTAATTTCGAGTTACTAAATAATCTAATCTTCAGTTATTGTCTACTGTTCTCAAATTATTCTTCTTAGTGGTTTATAAAGAAATATTAAAAACTAGTCAAGTCCCCCGTTTCATTGTTGTAAATCGCTAGCAATGCCACGGAGCAAAGCTAGACTAAAAAATCCCCGTGAAAGTCCCATTAAAATCGGTTCAACCGTTTCAAATATTAACGAACACACGACATAATGACAGCCCAAAATTTTAAAATATGATTTTTCATACGAGTATATATATACTTTGATATGCGTTAAGTAAAAACTGTTAATTTAATATTACAAATATACTATAGTTTCGTTTATTTGTAGAGATAGCTTACAGATGTTCAAAGTTAAATGCCTAGGAAGTAAAATAGAAACTAGTAGATATTCCATTTTCCGTGCAGGTAATAAAATATTTACTAGATACAAATGAAATACTTTTTTGGGCTATAACTTCCTCCGTTTTACAAGAAAAACTGTATCCGAGGTTCCATTAATTCTATAAACTTCAAATAATACTTGAAATAGCAAACAAAAGTAAAAGATTTTTATAAATTTGTCTTCATCAAAAATCCCGTATTTTGGTTTCCTCTGATTTCATTATTAATAAAAGCACCAGTTTAATAAACTTAGCCAACATAAATAATACGTTCCAAAATCAAAAACAAATTATTTTCAAAAAAAAAAGCGGTATATATAATAAAGAGCGGTTTAAAGCTAAGAAGCTTTAAACCGCTCTTTATATTTTCTTTAGTTCTTCCGCCTCATAAGTTGTATCATCTTTATGTAATCCGAAAACATATGGAAGAATAAAACCAATTTTTAAAGGTCTAACTCCTAAAGGATTTGTGACCCACTTACAGGGGTCGAGTTTTCTTTATAAGGTTTTGTATTCCGTCTATCTCTGTGATAGATCGCCCTCTCAGACGTCCAATGTTCAATAAGCTTGAATAATTTGTCCAAAAAAATTTACGAATAAATACTCCTAAAGCCTTAGAACAAAGAGAGCCGATCCAATTTCATTCAACAGCCTTTTAATTAAAAAAGAAGTTTTTAATCAGTCGAGATAAAGTTTGTTTACATTAACGCAGGCTGTGTTTTAAATAAAGAGATAATGTTAACGACAAGAAATTAATGTTGTAAGTTATCTGATCAAGCCAATAAACTGACAGAATTATCATTAATGATTTCATGTGACTTATTGCTGTTAATTGTAGAGATATGCCTAATGAAGTTACTCCGAGTGATTGAAAATGTGATTTCGTTTGAGTTTTCGGGGAAAAAACTACGCCGGGAATGATCACTCCAAAAAGAAAAGAAAACTTGAAATGCACTGTCCCAGCTGTCAGCGTGGTTTAATGGGCAAAACCTCCTTCCCAAGGAGCGATGAATGTCCAGCAGTGGATAAAAGAATATTACTAAAGACGATGTTCATTGAATATTGGGTTTGTTATACTGTTTTAGCATGAAAAATTGGGTGGTGGAATATAAGGCGAATAATCAACATTTAGCATCACTAAAAATATTAGTATTATAAAGATAAAAGTCATAATAACCGCTTTTGAATATGGTCACATTCAGATGTTGTAACGAATTTAGGTTACAAATCATAGAATCAAAACAATTAGATGAAGACAAAAGTTAAATCAGAAGTATTCGTACATAAAAAGTATTTTCTTGAAAAATAATAACGTTGAATCATCAACAACCAATAACGTCAAACTGATGGGTTCGGGTCTTCTCTCGGAAAAGGGTTAAGGTCATACGTCCCCACGCTTTAAGCCGCCTGAATTTTATCTTATGATAACAACTGGGTCCGATAGCTTACCGTGACCTTTGAATCACGGAAACGCTCATCACAATTTATCATGCCACAAACTGTCACCTGTCTAGGTACTGACCGCGCAGTCGTTGCTTATACACCCTCGGTGATTCTTTCCAATCACCTAAGACCCCTGGGCCATGGGTGCTTCCCACTGAGATATGAGTGTTACTATATAACTTTGTCTCTGTTGTGTAGACGTACTTATTTCTTCTTGCTTGGTCCGTCGTAGGGGTTGCACAATTATGGCAAACATATAGGTGGGTGGATTTCTCTAAAGTTATTATATGTTCAAAATTTATTAATATGCTTATTAAATAACGTTGTTTGAAAGTATTTTAGTGCATATTTTTTTATAAAGTTGTCTCAGCATTACATCGCTTATAGAAACAAACAAATTCATGTAAACAGACATAATTTCTGTATAGATTATAACTGAAAGTTATAGCACTTTAATATGTTTTGATAGCCAACTTGCAATGCAAACAAAAATGCCTAAAATAATGTAACCAAAATTGTAAAAACTATGTTGGAAAAGAGTGTCCATGGAGTTTCTTGTCTGTTCTTCTCCATAGGATCTACGAATTGGAACAGACAATTAGCTTCACGGGTGACTACTGACTGACTACTTGACATTTCAAAATGCCGTTGTATTGGTTTATTTGAAATAAAAATGGTTTGATTTGATTTGAACTCAACATTTTCTCGGAAAACCATGGTTATATCCGCGGAATTCCTGCAATATTATTAGACTGTTTCGTAGAGTTAACAAAACGTGACTATGATTTGCAAAGCTTCTAACTCAATACTAGACCAGGGTAAAAGCCTCTTAAAATAACAAAAAGTGAACATAAATTATAGTAGGAGTAGTAGTAGTAGTACCCATTGTAAAAGGAGGAAAATAGTACAAAAATTAGAGGAAAAATAAATTGCGGGCAATCTGAGGTCGGGAAGGGGGAGAGGGAGGGGGTTTTAAGAGAAAAAAATGGCTTATCTCAATTTCCTGCAAAACTAACAAGTCCTATGGAAAAAAGTTTAATGGCAAAGTTGTAGGTAATAAAAAGATCTACATCTTTTGCATTTACACTTTATTCACATAACCTCAAATTTTATGTGAAAAATTCAAAAAACCAAGTTTTTTGGTTTTTTATTTTTATCTTTTACAAATAAAATAATTTTTTTACTAAATTTTGTGAAAACTTAGCTTTTCATGTTTTGAATATACCGTAATCTATTTGATTTGAAATACCTATTTTTTCACCTTATTTTGACTGAATACCGAAAAAAAACCCTAATTTTCAATCGAAAATTCGTCCGTCAAAATATCAACGTTTTTCACAAAAATTGGGTGTTTTCTATTCGATGAAATCTCTACTTTCCGATGGTATGAAAATATATTTTTATTACCATAGTAAATCTTCTCAGAAAATGAAAAAAATGAAAAAACTCGAATTAGATTTTTTTTAATCGTTATTGAGATATTTATTAGAATTTACACTTTAATCACTCGAAAAACGTAAGATTGCATGTTACAATGATAAACAAAAATAATGCAAATTGAAATATACTACTATAATTAACAAACAAATAAATAATAAAGTTAATATTAATAAAACATCAACAATATTTTGAGAAAGTTGCAAAATCTTCTTTAAAGTATATGCGTATATGCCTATTTATTACTATTTTAAGATAATTTAATACCTGAGTGATCTATGAAAAATTTTTCGGTATTCAGTCAAAATGAGGTGAAAAAAATAGGATATTTCAAATCAAATAAATTACGGTGTATTCAGGACATGAAAAGCTAAGTTTTCACAAAATTTCGTTAAAAAATAATTTTATTTGTAAAAGATAAAAATAAAAAACCAAAAACTTGGTTTTTTGAATTTTTCACATAAAATTTGAGGTTATGTGAAAAAAGTGTAAATGCAAAAGATGTAGATCTTTTTATTACCTACAACTTTGCCATTTAACTTTTTTCCATAGGACTTGTAGTTTTGCAGGAAATTGAGATAAGCCATTTTTTTCCCTTAAAACCCCCCCTCTCCCCCTTCCCGACCTCAGATCGCCCGTAATTTATTTTTCCTTTAATTTTTGTACTATTCTCCTCCTTTTACAATGGGTTTCATCCTACTATAATTTATTTTGTTTTCAAACATTAAAAGCACTGGTCTACACCTCAATGTTAGCATTGTATACAAGTACTACATATTTTAGATTTGCTTGTACAAATACACTCTTTTGATGTATGTCTTATATGAGTTAATCAGTCAATCATAACTCGGTCGTTATGATTTCAAGACTAAGCCGCTACACCGACTGTAATTAAATTTGGCATGGAGATACTTGGATTTTTGAGGAAAGACACTGTATTTATCGTGAAAACCGATATACACTCGGCGGAATCGTAGGTAAAAGCTAGTAAAACCTTAATAATCGTGCTGAAATTAAGAACAGTTTATAGTCATTTTAGTTGAACGTGTTTAAGTGAATTACTAAACTTTCCAAGTATTTTAATATACATACTATGAATGTATATATTATAGGTACTCTTAATTCCTGTATTCCTTTGAAAAACTTCGCAATAAAAACTTCCGAAAAAATACATCAAATGATAACTCAAAAATATGTTAATGTAATATGCTGAGCAAATCCCAGCGTAACAACAACTCGCGAATAATAGCATCGACTAGTAATAACCAGTTTTTCAACATCGTATTTTCCGTATTAAATATTTTGTTGAAAGCCCTTTCCTTGTTCAACCCCTCTTTATACTGTATCCGATATCATCCCCTCAAAATTATGAAAGTGTATAAACATTTTCACGCCCCTATCAACTCGCCCTCTGATTTCCACATTTCCCGTCTGCAAGTTATTATTATCAAATCAAGCTATAGATACCTGGTTAGATAACGGTGGCATGACTACGCACTCCCCTAAGTTAATGGAAATATAAGACTGATATCGAGATTTTCAATCATTGTTTTACGATACTGTAATTTTGAGGGGAGGACTTTTTTAAATGTAATTTGTTTTTTTTACCATGTACTAGATAGAGTCTCAGGTAAATTAGAATTTTAACAAAAGTATAATGATGTCTTGTACTTTTTTTTCTTATATTTAGCCATCCAAAATGACTCTGCCCTGCCTGATGGAAAGCATGAGCAGAATCCAAGAGTGGGGGCCACCACAATTGCTGTAAATGCAGACACTAAAGTATGGCGGCCCGCACCATGGCGGCTTAGTGAGATGCTTTTTACTTTGTAGTAGTTGGTAACAATTAATTTAAAGAGTTTCTAGTTTAAATAAAATATTGGAAAGTGAAAGTCAGACAGACAGCTGTCTCAAACAGACTGTCAACAATTATAGGAATGGATTTTCCGATGGAAGTAAACTGAAATGATATGAAAGTGTTATAAAAAGGGTAGATTATAATATTTTTATCTACATTTAGTGTCAAATTATAATAATTTAAAATTAAATACAGTTTGTCTGATACAGTCTGATACCATCAAGTTAAAAGATGACACAAACTTGAACGGTCACTTGAGTTTTCTATACGTAACGTAAAAAGTAGTACTCAGTAAAGAACACGCAAGAAAGAATTTAACTGACATAGTACAGTACACTAAAACCACATAGTACACTAAAAGTGCCGAGAATTTCGTAGCGTTTTATTCAGCGTAGTATAGTATAAATGTGCAACGTGTAAAAGCGTACCTAAGGGACCATTTAGCGCGCTTTTGGCGTAAACACCAGTCATGCGTCGGAGTTGACACACACACATACGTTTTTTAGGGTTCCGAAGTTTATGACTCGGAACCCTTATAGATTCGTCATGTCCGTCCATCCGTCCTCGACCTATCGTCCAAACGGCAAGTGCTAGAAAAATGAAACTTTGCATAAAAATGTGTTGTAATTACGTCGACAAATTGCTACAATGAAATTATGAAAAATATTTTTATTTAGGGTACCTCTCCTACACGGAAAGTGGGATTTTATTTTTTCTCGCGGCTACCCCATCATTAGATAGGTCTTTTAAAAACAATAAAGGGTTTCCTAGACGATTTTTTGATTTAGGTATCCGTTTGCGAGAAATTCAACTTTATAGGGTACTTTTTTGTAAAAACAAGGCGTTCCCCCCTTTCTAAAAGCTAAACGGCTGGCTCAAAAAATCTGGAAAAATTCGTGATGGTTGTCCATACAATGAACTTTAAAGGAAAACTATAACGGATTAGATGACTTTGTTAGTTCAAGAGTTATAGAGGCTTAACTTGTACAATGCGCTGACTTGGAAAACGTCATAGAAAATTAACGCATTAATACGTAAACATAACAATTATCGATTGGATACGATTTTAAATCCACGTACCATTATGGGTCACTGAGGAACCCTTTCCTGTGCGTAGCCTGACACGTCTTGGCCGATTTTACTATGTTAAACTAGCTGACCTACGCCCCATCTGATTCTTTTGCTTCGTGATATTATACTGCTGAAACGAATTTTTTTATTATAAAAAAGCTAATATGAGAAAACGGTGAGCCGACTAAGCTATCACAGATAATTTTAAAAGCTTTGAAAGGGAAATAATTCTTTCATACATAGTTTTTGTGAAACATTAACTCTTTACGCAACGCACAGTTCGGTAAACGGCATAACTCAATGTTAGATCTCAAAGATAATAATTTTACCCCCTTTAGGGACATATTTCATTGATACTCCGGTCCTTTTCGTTGTAGCGTATTGATACACACGCCATAGTCTTCCTCAATTTCCTGAGCTATCTAATACTGAAATAATTTTTCAAATTGGACCCTTACTTAACGAAATACCCGTGTTCAACCAAACAAACTCTTCACCTTTACAACATAGTATAAATTTTATTTATTTTATTCACTATACAATAGCCATCTCAATGTGCTCATCCATGTGGTATCACACATTTCTAATAAACAGACAACTGCATGTGCAAATATTATATTTCATCCGATTATTTAAGAGGTTAGGAAAATTAAACACTATATAACAGCGCCGAACGTGCCCTTAAATTAATTAGGGAAAGATAAAACTAACACAAGAAACACAAATTGTCGACAGCATTACCATCAAAACTCATTTAGTGTACGTGATAACAAAGAACGTTGGCGGATATGCTTCGATTTGCATAATCCGTGCATCAAATTCCGTTAATTTTCTTTTAATGCGACGACGGCAGCTGCATGAGATGCAAACATAGACTCTTGTTAATCGCGTCTTGTTTAACGTGAATTTCAGTAAAGTTGTAAGGGATTAAAGTTGCCATAAATTTATGCTGCAGTCCTTTATATTATCATTTTCAATATTAAAGTTATGTACTTTAAGAATAGTTTCTTTTATTCATAATATTTTCGTATTTGTATTGAATTATTAATTTGATTTGCAGTGAATAAAACAGAAAATTGATTTTAGTTGGAAAAGTTCATAATTAGTTACACAAAAGTAATTTTAGTCTTATCTGAAATCTATTTTGGTTTAGTCAATTTCCGTTATTCGTGGGGTTAAACTGTGTACGGGTATAGCATTATCCGACGCTCTGAAATTTTATATTCAGGGAAGCAGCATTGCAATATATGACATACTCCTCTGTCTCATACCCGCCCAGGGTAGCCAGGGACGATAGCCCGTCATTTGCCATGCAGTTAAACACCATTTCCATATTCAACATGCCTTTCATTCACGCTTGTTGGTTCTTCAGTGCACCATCGGTCTGTGTAGACTGTTCTTAGTCGTCTTTCAGAGCGTGTCCGAAACTATCAAGGGACTCACGAATTTGTTAATTAATCCTTTTAACATGGCCAACCATCACATCATCCGTGTCACTTTCAACTCATACCATTTTCTTATCTTATGTTTACTACAAATATTTTTTCATAATATAAATTAAGATTAGTTTGAACAGAGCTTGAGATCATTAATTGAATCAGTGTGGAGACTGATTCGTTGACACACAATTATAATATTTCACTTTTAAAGTTGTTCGATAGACTTTTTCAACATCTATATCGTAGTATCGACTCTCTTAATTTTTTATATATATGGATAAAAAAGATTAAATACATAAACATTGAGAAGGAGGTGAATCTTGCACAAGGCTTGATGAAGCGTCCAAACAACGTTTCTGCTTGAATGCTTTTTATACGTATTCATTTATTTATCTATACTGACCAATACTGTCTATAATGAAGATAGTTTTATGCGCATGTCAAGCAATATCAAAATAAATCTGACAACTCTCAAATATTACGTAAAAAACATTTCGTGTATCTCATAACGTCCACAGTCCTCTTATAACAAATACATCACGTAACAATATCATACGCGCGTTGTTTTGCCTATGAAACGACATGACTTTTATTATACACAAATGGTGCGCATTACATTTATGTTTAATATGTAGAAATACTTTTTTGCTTCGGAATCAGATAGTTTTCAAAAACAACCCTTGACGTCCCACTGCTGGGCTCACGTCTTTTGTTAGGAGGGTTAAGGCCATACGTCGAGCCGATGACCGTGTTCTGGTTGGGGACTGGCAAAACACGTTGTGGCTATGTTATCTTGTCGTTGGATATTTTTAGGCCGCCCGAAGTACTCCAACTAAGATTTGCGACTGATATCATATGATAACAACCGGGACCGACTGCTTACATAACCTCCGATTCATGAACGCTCATTACATATAATGCCAAAATCGGTCATCCATCTAGGTACTGGCCGCGCCGTCGTTGCTTATCCTCGGTGATTGTTTCCAATCGCCTAAGGACACTCGACTATGAGCGCTTACTGTTGTGAATAATTAATGATTGAAATTCAGTAATATATAGAATACTGTTTATTAATTACTCCAACAATATAAAAAGCGGCAGAGTTCATAGTCGCTCCGCCATGGGAAAAAAAAAAAGTGTTACCAAGTAACAAATTAAATCCACACAAAATAAAGTGGCAAATCATTGCCATTTAAAATATATGTTCTGTACTGAACATAGTTGGGCGGGCAGAATAATTAATACAATTGCCCTACAGAACAATAGACATTGGCAAATACATGAAAATGTTTAAGTTATAGAACTAAATAAAGTACAACCTTTTAAATTATACTAAGAAGACAATGGTAAGTATGTAGAATATCTAAAAGTAGAAATTCTAAACAATACAGAATGACATATATCTAAGTTTGCATATTCTTTAAATTACTAAAGGAACTACTTTTAACATTTTATATTGATTTTAAATGTATTCAAAGACTTCAATCAAATTACTTTTAATTTACAACTGATCACTCTCCATTGGGAGAGGACACAACTTATGAATAGATCTTATATAAAGCTTGTTATTATATTTGACTTGGACCACTCTAACATTATTGTCAGGTCCAGGAAATATTTTTACAACAATAACCAAAGGCCATTCTAAAGGAGAAGTATTAACATTTTTAACAAGTACAATGTCACCTACCTTAAATGTTAGGTTTACCATACTTCCACTTGGGACGGCTTTGCAATTGGGTAAGATAGTCAGAAGACCATGCTTTCCAAAAGTGTTGTTTAACTTGTGAAATTATTTTCCATAATTTTAATCTTTGTAGTGGAATTTCCAATAAATTAATATCCGGGTAAGTAGTCAAAGCAGTGCCAATCAGGAAGTGTCCTGGCGTCAAATATCCACCTTCACTGGGGTTGGAAAGCAGAGGTCGAGAGTTCAAAACACCTTCTATCTGGACCATTACAGTATTGAACTCTTCATAGGTCAGGCAAAGATTCCCAACAACCCGCTTGAGATGGTGTTTCACGCTCTTGACCCCGGCTTCCCAAAGTCCACCAAACTCAGGGGAGTAACTAGGAATAAACGTAAATTTTATGTAATTATTTTTACAATAATTATAAACTGAGTCTCTATGAGACTTCAATGATTGTAAATTGTATAATTCCTTTAACTGGTTGTCAGCACCCTTAAAAGTCTTAGCATTATCACAATATACCTTAGAGGGCATGCCTCGTCTTGAGATAAAACGATCGAAGCATGCTAAGAAAGTCGCAGTAGTCATATCTGATACCACCTCCAAATGTATAGCTTTGGTAGAGAAGCATACATATACCGCGACATACCCTTTGGTTACAAGTGGTTTGCGAATCCGCGCTACTTTAATATTGAATGGACCACAAAAGTCGATGCCGACGTGCTGAAAGGGCCTAGAAGAAGTGACTCTCTCTACAGGAAGAGAACCCATAAGTTGCCTAGCAGTATTAGCTTTAAGTCGGGCACATTTTATGCATTTATGAAGTACCTTTTTAACCTCTCGTACGCCATTCACTATCCAGAATTTCTGTGACAGAGAGCTAAGTACAAGCCTAGGACCTGCATGTAATAATCGAAGGTGTTCTCTTTCTATTAACAAGGAAGTTATAAAACTATTTTTAGGTAATATTATGGGATGCATTTTTTCTTGCGAAATGTTAGCATTTTGTAGCCTACCGCCTACGCGAAGTAACCCTTTACTATCGATATAAGGATATAAGCTAGCAATACCTGTTATTATTTTTTCATTGCTATTTATAGAAGCAATTTCTTTTGAAAATTCAAGTGCTTGTGCACAGCGTATAATTATGAAGAGAGCTGACTGCAACTCTATAGGAGTCAAGTCAGGATCTTTAATTAAAATCTTTTTAGATACATTATTATAGAATCTGTAAATATAGGCTACAACTCTTTGTAGTTTATTTAAACTAGAAAACTTTTTTAACAAATCAAATGATAAAGACTGCTCTACTTTTTGTACCAGGCAAGGAATTTCCTCTACTGGGTCATGAATATAGCATGAATCTAAATTGGCAGTTTCATTTTGTTGTTTAATGAAATCTGAATTTAATAAAAATTGTGGCCCATGCCACCACAATTCATTCGCCTGCAAACTTTGCGGCTCTACCCCTCGCGAGATCAAATCTGCTGGGTTTTCATTAGTGCGGACATAGTACCATGAAGATTTTTCTGTTAGGTCAAGAATCTGCTGAACTCTATTATTGACATAAGTATTACCTTTGGCTCTACCGGACTCTAACCAAGCAAGAACAATTTGGGAGTCGCTGTATAGAATCACAGAATGTGGAAATCTAAAATTGAGTACCTTAGTTACCCTGTTTGCCAACTGGGCAAGAAGGAGTGCACCGTTTAACTCTAACTGGGGTATGGTTAGTATCTTTGATAGAGGTGCAATACGTGATTTTGAACAAAGGAGATTAACCACTACATTTCCATCTGATTTTACGATACGTAAGTAGAGACAGCAACCAAAGGCTTTAGAGGAAGCGTCTGCAAATCCAATTAAGTCAACAGTTTTAAAATCATTACAGTTTAAAAATCTAGGTATTGAAATTTTATTCATTTTATTTAAAAGTTTGATAAATCTGTCCCATTGTTGGGAGTAATCGCTAGGAAGGTCATCGTCCCATCCTAGTTTCATAGACCACAAATTCTGCATAAAAATTTTTGCTGTTACTATGATTGGCCCAATAATGCCCAATGGGTCAAATATTTTGCCAATAAAGCTAAGAACTTTGCGTTTAGTATAAACTGCCTCATCACATTGTGATGGGGGTTCAAAATAGAAATCATCTGAAACAACATCAAACCTCAAGCCAAGGGTTTTAATAATATTATCTTTATCTAAATTTATTTCATCAAAATATCTGCGATTGCTAGGAATATCATACAATACTGATGGATGGTTGGAACACCATTTGTGTAAATTAAAGTTACCTAATCTCAATAAATCAATAAGTTCATTTTTAAGTGCAAAAAGTTGCCTGACATCATCACAACCAGCAAGTATATCATCTACATATGTGTTATTAAGCATAGCTTGAGCAGCAAGTGGATATTTATTCTTGTGTGTATTTGCTAGCTCTGTCAAGCATCGAGTGGCCAAAAAGGTAGAGGATTTTAGACCGTAGGTGACAGTTTGTAACTGCAGGCAACGTATAGGTTGACTGGGATCATCCCTCCATAGAATATTTTGTAGACTTCTATAATGTTCATTAATGAAAACAGAGCGAAACATCTTCTCTATGTCGCATATTAAAATGAACAAGTATGTTCGAAACAGAAGAAGGATGTCAAAGAGCTCACCCTGCACCACAGGCCCATTCAGCATAATATCATTCAACGATACCTTACTTTTAGACTTCATACTGCCATCGAAAACCACTCGCAACTTGGTTGTTTTACTGTACTCATTGAATACAGCATGATGTGCTAAAAAATAAACAGAACCGTCATTAGTATCATAGTAACTAATGTCGACTTCCTTTGCATGATTCATTTCTATATATTGATCAATGAACCTTTTGTACTCTAAAAATAAAGTTGGATTTTGTTTGAATTTACGTTCCAAATATAAAAACCTTTGAAAGGCAACTGAAAAGGAATCTCCCAATTGTAACTCTCTTATAGGACAAGTCAGAGGCATGTCCACATAAAATGTGTTATTTACTTTGCACACTGATTTACTAAAAATATCCTCAGCCTCTTGTAACTCAGTCTGTACCTTAGAAGAAACCTGATCCGGTATTTTTTCAGTAAGCCAGAATTTTTCCATAACACTTTCTAATTTTCTTTCATCACAAACCACAAAATTTGAAACTAAATGAATGTATGAGCTGTCATCTGTAAACTTAGCCTTCCCAGCAACCACATATCCAAACACTGTATTTTGTAAAGTAAGACCCTCAGGCAATCTTAAACAGCCACTTAGTAAACAATTAAAATAAATATCAGCCCCCAATAAAATTGAGATTTCAGTAGGTATATTAAAATCACTATCTGCTAATATATTTTTTGGAATATTTAACTTTGAAATGTCCATAGTGCATTGTGGCTGTGGTTTTGTAATACTATCAACTACATAGCAATTGATTTTATAACTTATATTTTTGTGTAAACATGAAAAAATAGGTAAATGTACAACCTCATTTAATTTGGTGGGCTTGTTTCCAATACCAATTATATTGGTTGGCTGTGGAATAGGAATTATTGCCAATTTTTGCACTAAAGAATTTGTTATGAAGGATGCCTGGCTTCCGCTATCCAACAAAGCCCGAACAATAATTTCACGGCCATACTTGTCAATGACCTTCACCTTTATAGTAGGTAATAAAACATTACAATCTGAAATGTTAGAATTGGAAATCAATGAAACAGGATTATCCTGCTTATCAGTATGTAAGAGTGTGTTATGAGGTTCCTTGCAAATTTTGCATTTAAATTTGTAATTACAGACATTGTCTGAATGGTTCCTCAAACAAGTAGAACATAATTTATGATCTTTTACAAAAGTTAAACGTGTCTCTATAGGGACCATTTTATATTTAGGACAGCTATATAGAGCATGATCCTTTTTATTGCAATAAGCACATATAACATTGTTATGTGTAGATAAATTACTAACCCGCATAGTAGGTTTGGATTTATTTTCAAAGGAGTGTCCTTTAGGAGGAATGGTATCCTCAAGCGCCATAGCACGCTTCTCTAAAAAAGCCAAAAATTCATTGATAGTTGGCAATTGTTCTGGATCACGGTCCAGCTGAAATGCACGATGGGTATATGAATCTAATTTCTTAAAAAGTACACACAGCAAGAGACGGTCCCAGTTATCAACTGGTTCATGTAAATTTTTTAATGCACATAATTGCTGTTTAATATTAGATACATAGATTCTTAATGAAGAAGCTGTGCCCTTCTGCATAGCCGGTATGTCTAAAAGCATATTTATGTGATTGCAAATCAAGCGCGACTTGTTGTCATAGCGCTTTCTAATTAATTGTAATGCTTCTTTGTAAGACTGAGCTATAAGAGGCAGACTAACTATGATGGACAATGCTTCGTCCTGCAAATATTTACGCAAGTAAAATAGTTTTTGAACATCACTCAATGCCTCATTACTGTCTATTACAGCACAAAATAATTCATAAAAAGGCTTAAACTTGGTAAAATCCTTGCCATCAAAGGTTGGTATTTCTACAGTAGGTAACTTTGACACATTGGAACAGGCAGGCTGCGAAGGCTGCGACTTAGTGAGAATTTTAATTCGTTCATTAAGCTTAGCTATAGTAGAAAAGTATTTTTCCTCAAACAAACCTACATCCTCAGGATCTGCCTGATCCAAACTCAATATATCTAACTGAATGGCTTCAAAATTTTTTAAACAACTTATAAGTTTATCTTTTCTTGCCTCCAAAATGTCTATAGTAGCCGTGGTTAAATTTGAGGAATCCTCAACATATTTTTGAATACGAGTTAGCGTTGCTTTACACGAAGAACGGGACAGTTTCAGCTGCTTTAAATCACCCATTGCGATGATTGAACTGGTAGCACGCTTATATAATTAAAAAATAGCTCACTCTTATACACTTTTAGCACTTGTCGAAAACAATTAATAATTTCCGCACCTTGTTTACATCGATGCACGATTGAATAAATAAATTGTCAATCCGTTGACATTGACATTAGTCGCCACTCGCCGGAACTCCCAAACTCCAAATGGTAGAAAATGTAAGGTTACATACCACGAGTTCTTTTGAGGTTATAGCCCCAAATTCAAATACTTTACGGATTTGATGTCTCTTCTTTGCATAACAGGAACAATCCTTTTGAAATATTTTCACCAATTCCACTGGTGAAGTTCCGCCGCCGGTGATTAACAGGCATAGGCCCGCCACGAGCACGCGGTCGAACACACCATAAATTTTATGGCGCAAAACTCCACAGATCACCAGTAACTTTATGTAAGCTTCGAAGGACCACTTATGTTGTGAATAATTAATGATTGAAATTCAGTAATATATAGAATACTGTTTATTAATTACTCCAACAATATAAAAAGCGGCAGAGTTCATAGTCGCTCCGCCATGGGAAAAAAAAAAAGTGTTACCAAGTAACAAATTAAATCCACACAAAATAAAGTGGCAAATCATTGCCATTTAAAATATATGTTCTGTACTGAACACTTACTATTTATATAGATATACCTACTATTTATACTATTTAGATACTATTTATACTATTTAGATACTATTTAATTCAGTAGGTAGGTTCTCTTTTAGAGGATGAATTTGGTACACTTTTATGAGAAAGAATTATTTTCTTATGCTTATACATCTTTTAATAATTCAATCCTCTGAAATTCTACAAACGTATCTACAGAAACTTATATTGATTTTCTAAAATTAGAGTTAAGTCACTTGACTTCAAATAGAACTTATTTCTATAGAGGTTCTATCGAAAAAGTTCTATAATAAAGATGATCATCACAGAGCTAATACTGTTTCTGATGTACCAAATTGTAGACTGAATAGAAATACGTTTGGATGTTAATATTCATTACGGTACACCCCCGGGAATCCTGGCTCAGACAAATCGACAGTGTTGTCCCAATCTCGTCAGACAAGGATGTGTGAAAAGTTTATACTTGATTTTAGGTTAAAATAACTAAAAATAAAGGATGTACTATAGTAATAAAAAGTAACATATACATACACTGAACAGAACTAAACAGATATTAAAGACATTTTGATGAATTAAACAAAAAAACACAGTGCGCACGTCTGGAAGTTACTATGATAATAAAGTTAGTTTATGAAACTAATAATTTTAACAAAAAGGAACCGACTTTAAAGAAAAACTATTCCGAGTACCCAAATCGCGACAATTATGCCTATGATATTTGAGGAGTTCACTCGATTTCTTTGGGAAACTATCATCAGATCCCGATATGGTGACGATGGGAAAACCAGCTTACAGGTTTTCCCATCGTCGTATGCCGAATCGAATGCAGAAACAATTTTTGTAATCGGTTAATTAACAACGAAATTATCGCTGAACATACATAAAAAAAAAAGATTCCTACGAATTGAGAAAAAAAAGTAGGAGGTCCTTTTTTTTCAAATCGGTTAAAAAAAACATTCGTAAAAGTCTGTTACAAACAAATAAACGTATAGATAAAGCTATTGAAAGCATGTTAAAAAACAAAACACTCAACAAAATATAGTCAAAGGGTGTCAAACCGTGAAAAAGCTATAACAATTTCATTGCGTTCCGGCTTAATATGATAACAAACACTTTGTATCACATATTTCCATTATTGAGTGAGCACTTCTACTTTGTACTGCGGAACCAATATTTACATGTCTCTAGAGGATGGCGCGTATTGACGAAATTCATCACAGACAACGAGTTTGGTAACTATAGTTTCTCATCAGTAACAGGAGACGTCTTTTGAACAACTTGTGCATATAAATGTAAGTAGAACTTCGAGAGAATGATTTACTCCTGTTCTTTGAAATTCGATCAAAGTTTTCGGTGCTCTTATGAGTGTTATAGTTACGTCAAGTAATGTATATTTGGATGAGAATTTGTCAACTGATCTGTTTTTGTCAACATTATCAAATGTCTAAGTTAGCTAGTAATATTGGATTTTTCACTATATTTTATTCGACTAATTGACTTTATCATTGTACGAAAAAAAATGACTCATGCGGCGTTACCTCGCTCTGAGGCGTTCCATTTAAGGTTTGAAGTGCAAGCGAGGGCGCGGACGAGCGACAAAGAGGCACAATCTTATGACGTTGTCACGTTCAACTATCGTCAGTAAACTGACTTTACAGACAACCGATTTTTTCTTTATAAGGATATTGAAATTTAAAGATATTAAGAATAATATTATGTATGTATAGCCTGTGTCACGGGGACTTTTCAAAACATACATGAACGGACACAAAAATTACCCAGACTCAGAACAACAATTTGTGAATCACAAAAAATGTTGTCCAATATGGAAATCTAATCCACACAGTGCAGCAATAAATGCCAAGATAACCGTATACCCACTGTGCCATCCGTTCAGTATTACTTCAGTCCTGCTTCAATCAATTTCAAGTAACCGTAGACAGTCTGTATGGAATCTCACAATAACGCTAACTATTCTTAAACTACAGGTCTGCTCCCAAAACCATGTCACTTGCCCAGAAAAAATAGTAGACACCTAGACACTAATCTTACAATCTTAATCACAGTATCTAAGTCGACGAAATTGCAGCTGGCTGAATTAGAAAGATTTAAATAGAGCGTTCGAAGTTTCGACTAAGAATTAGCTTTTGTGGTTTTGCAATAGATAATAACAACGACTCACACAGTTAGGTACGTAGCTTTGAATTAATATTCATTACAGTCTTGGATAAACCTTAGTGGTGGAGCGTCGTAAGCTCCGCGTTTCTACGCCTGAGTTATCTGTGAAAACGCGGTATATGATAATTAAGCGTTTGTTAATATTTGTCGAAGAATTTTTTGTGTCCTAATAAATTTAGTCATAACCATATTACTTTTCTTAGAAGAGACCTATATTCATCAAAAGTAAATTATTTAAGGCCATTAATAATATTTAGTGGCAGTCAAATATATTAGTTCTTGTATAGTTGACAGTTCATGCCATCTTCTCTACGCAGAACTTTTTTATACTCCCACAACAGAAAATAATAAAATACAACGATTACAAGCAGCCAAGCAGGTTAAGGTTTTCATTAAAACTTTATCATAAGAACTTTAGAATACATCTTATCGTTATTTATCACCTCTTAAAATCTTTAATAACTATTGTAATTACATTCGTAAGTAACTTTTCAAGAGGAAAACTTTTTAATGGCGTTAATTTGTTAAAATTTTTAACGACGTGAATTCTGACGGGTATAAAAAATTACGATCAAAAATTGACGTGTTCAACGTGCGAAAGTAAAAACTTCATTAAAAATAACTTTGTTCGTAAAATAATATTTTTATGAAAACGATCGGCAGAAACGTAAAAATCTTTTAATTGAGTGTTTGTATGTATAGAGGTATTATGATTTTCTCGCAAAAATGTTTTATTTTACGTAGCAGTGGGTTAAAAAGAATAATTATTTTTGTTTTTACAAAATTCTCTAGTTTAATCAATATCTAACTGTTTTAAATTATAGTTCATGTCTTTTGAAAAGTGGTTTGGTGGTGGTGTTTGGTTGTTGTACACCAGTTACATTTTTGTAGTTGTATACTCAGTAAATGTATTCAAGACAAATTTATATATTTATATTTTTACATATTGTATTTGTATTTATATTGTATTTTATATATTTATATATATATAAATGTTACACATTTATATATTGCTTATAACGCAAGTCTTATTAAATGATGTGTGTTCATAATTTGGTTAATCCTCTCTCTCGGTTTTAATGCTCTTTGATACAAGAAACACGCTGTTACAATTTTTGAAAAAGGTGATTATTTATCACCAGCATACAGCATATATGTCGGCCTATAAGTTATTGATAATCTATGCCACTGCTTAAGATGGATAAGCCCCTTCTAAGGAAGTTCATTGTGAAAGATTGTGTTAAACGAAATAATACGCAGGTTTTCTATAGGTAAATGATGTTAAAAGAAGTAGCAGGAGTTGAGTTTACAACTGTATTACATTTTTAAACACACCATTATAATGTATTACTAACTATACAGAAAAAGGTAAATAATACAAATATGACGAATTTAAACATAAAAAGTGAAAGCGTTACAGAAATGCCCGTGACTAAGAATTTTACGATCAACATTATTTATTATCATTGTGTGCAATTATGGTTTTATTTAAGTTACGTAAATGTAATAAGTTACAGTGTCACATAGAAAGAAAACTTTAAAAAATCATCTACCTCGTTATACGTAACACGCCTGCAGATGAGCACTCCGCTCTTGTAATAACACGATATGGGGACGAATAATATGAGATGTCTTTTTGCTGAGGCTTATCTGTGCGCTGTTCCGTAAGTGTATTTTATTTAAATTGTCTCTTTATTACGTCTGTACGAGTTTGTGGAATACAGTAATTGTTTATCAAAAGAATAGAAAAAAAAGTAAATTGAAGATGTTTGTTCTGTATATTTAGATTCATACCAGTTCTACGTAGTAGATGATGGAAAATTTTCTTAAATGTTAGGTATGTGTTTTTTTTTAATTTATATACTTTCTGAGTTTAGTAAGTACCTTTGCTACTGAAGGCACTAGATACTTAGAATGTAATGACTTTTAAATTACAGTTTTGTTTACAGGCCTAATAATCTTTTAATAATACATATTATAGTATAGTATAAAGCCAATACTAATCACGTAGATATAATAAAATGGTGTTTGATTTCAAGAAAATAAAATTATCACTTCCATTATTCATATTAATATCATCTGTCTGTCTGTCTCTTACACTTTCACATCCAATCGCTGCATCAATTTTAATGATTGTGATAGAGGAAAAACATAGATTATTTACTCTTTGTCACGTTAACCCAAATATACACGATCAGAGCAAAAGGTTATTTATGAACCCTTTGATGGTTTGATTATAGACGCATTAATGAAAATAATATTTTCAGCAAATTCATGATTCTTCAACCAAATCGAAAAGTATATTCAGAGCCTGAAAGCGCAGGCAATTGCACTCTTCAAACTCATAAAACTTCACTGAACAACATTCAGTACTCCAATTACGGCAATAGCATTGAGTGGTCTGGAAGAATATCGCAAAAAAGCTTGGTACGGGGGCAAGCGCGTGACGTCACGAGCCGTTGCAACAAAACCTAATAGGAAACGCGATCGTTGTCTTTAATCGAATTGATATGCTCTGGAACGGTGCAAAACTGGGAAAACGTAGAATTGGAGTACAGCAAATATGTTTTTTCTATGTAAGTTGAGTGCCATTATGGATGTACGTGTTTTCAAAACACATTATGTTGTACTAGCTGCGCCCCGCGGTGTTACCCTCGTATCATTATGGTTGCCATGCAAGTTTGTTATGCATAGCAACCCGTAAAGTTTTGACAGGAGATAAACAGTGATACATTTTGAAATCTACGATTTAATGTATTTTTATAATCACCTAGCTTTCGCCCGTTTATCTCGATTATTGCAGTAAAAAGTAACCTATCTGTTACTCTGATATGTAAGCTATATTACTGATAAGTTTCATCCAAATCGGTTCAGTAGTTTTTGCGTGAAAGAGCAACAAACATACATACACACATACTCACAAACTTTCGCGTTTATAATATTAGTAGGATAATGAGGGATGGGAAGCCGCGGTTTCCTTCTGTGAGAATGTTATGCTCCAGAAGGAGTCCGTAGAGCGAGATCGGGAAAGGGCCGCTGAGCTGTTTGGAATTCTTAAAATTAAGGTAAATACTATTAAAAAAAAAAAATACACTTGGATTCAACTCCAGCTTTTTATCTGGAAGTAGAGTCATTTTAGCAGCTGATACCCAAAAAAAAGTACGCGGGAGCCCTGCTTGTACGAGTATATTGAGTATTGCAGTGATCATAGATTGGTAAAAGATTAATTGAAATCAGTTCAGTAGATGCAGAGATTATCCTTACAACATTACAAACTCACAAACTTGACCTCTTTATAACATAAGTGTACATAATAATTATTATTATCTATCTATACAATGTATTAGCATCGTTGGTCTAACGGTTAGCGTACGCGACTACTCACCAAGAGGTCTTGGGTTCAAATCTCCGGTTGGGCCCAGAGTGTTAGGTTTTTCCAACGAGATTTTTTTAATAACACCTCGGAGTATGGAGGTTTTGCGGTGATTGGCGCCCGTTAAACTGTACGTCCTAGTTGTTATGAATATCGATGGCAATCGTTATTAAATAGTCAGTGCACTCAAATATACTGACAGCTAGTTCAATCTTCAAATTTCAGTTGGCCCTCAGTGCTGCGGAGGTCCGATGCCAGTCGCTCCGTGTAAAAACTGAAATTCAGTCAAAGCCGGTTTAAGTAGTAGCTGACTCCAAATAGTCCTGGTAATAATAAGGGCTTGGAAGATGATGAGACATATAATTTATTCAGATATTTTTTATATAAATTAGTACCATTATTCAAGTGGAATTTTTATTAGTTACGAAAGGAAGGTTCCTAAAACACCCTTACAATCGCATCGTAGCTTTTTAGACCGAAAATCACTATTGCATTATGATGTATCATGCTGTGTCTGAAATCTACGAAAGTAATGTACAAAAGCAAAAATGATTGATGGTTAATAAAGGACACTGTTGACAAAGTACACGATAATCGAATTAGGTGTGAGTCAAATATGGTCACAAGCTTAGCAGTGTGCCAAATAATAATAAATGAGCTAGTTTGATTTTTAGACAAAGAAATCAGAAAGGAAAAGCCGTTAATTATCATGTGACGGATTATGAATATATTTATAGAGTGTGTATTCATCCTACGAGTGTCGTAAGAAGCAACTAAGGCAACAAACTATACCAGTAAAGAAGGAAAACTTAATAAATCCAGCGTGGTATGGCATACACAAAATCAACTTTTGCGGGAGACGTTTTTGTAGTAGTGGTAGACTATTAATAGATATTCAGGACTATGAGTACATGGAAAGTGATTCCAACTCACTTTCTACTATACCGAAGTGCTGTTTCGATGTCGATCCCCTTAAGTGACTACTCTTTGTCTAATCTACAAATGTTTGTACTGACTCCAAGTGTAATTAGTGTCCATGTCATATATATTCGTAAAGTCTCTGAGATTCAAGATTTATTCTTAATACGTAAATGGTCTTTAAAGAACACCAAAGAGCAAAGATAATAAGAAATGACAAATTTAGCGTACAAGTCAGGCTTACGGAACCTAGCTTGTCATCATATGCCATTTGTAATGGGCGGGGTGTAACAACATATTATTAGCATTTTCCGAGAAATATAACCTACTCTGTAGTTATTTATATCTGTAAAAATAATTCCACAGAATTGTACAGGATAATTGGTTCGAACTTTTGAACTCACTTTTGCAAAATACCTGAAGCCGCCTGCTATTGAGCGTATAAAATTTTAGTTGGTACTTAGTTAAGTCAGTACTGCCTCGTTGGTCTAGTGGTTAGCGTATGCGACTGCTAATTAAGAGGTCTCGGGTCAAGTCCCGGGTCGGGCCAAAAAGTGTTTTTGGGTTTTTCTTAGGAAATTCCTAATAGCAGCCCGAAGTTTGGAAATTTGGCGGTGATTTCACGCCCGTGCCTCGGAGAGTACGTAAAGCCGTCGGTCCCGGTTGTCATGAACATCTATGGCAATCGTTATTGGGAAGTCAGTGCCCTCAAATATACTGACAACTAGTTCAATCTTCGAATTTCAGTTCTCCCTTAGGGTTGTGGAGGTCCGATGCCAGTCGTTCCGTGGAAAAACTGAAATTCAGGTAAAACCGGTTGAACTAGTAGCCGACCCCAAATAAACTTGGGAATAAAGTCTCGGAAGATGATGACTTAGTTCAGTCAGTATTTAGTTCTCTATGTGTCGGACTTCAAAAAATATGTGGTTGTGGTACGTAAGTTATAAAACATAATTATAGGATAAAGCATTTAATTTAAGTTTTATTTTCATACTTTATTGCACTACTTTTGTTTGAGATCAGTATTTAAGATCGTGTTACAAAGAAATTGATGTGATTTTTAGCCCTTTCATGACTTTGTGACTCCGATTTCAGTAGTTTTTAATATAGTTAATAAATTAAAATATTAGTTCGCACTTTAAATTACATGACGAACAAGTATTTCTTTTCCTTTTAGTGTTTTAGCCATATAAAGCAAAAATCATAATATACCAACTACTATTAAATCCTCATTAAAATAGACATAGGCCGAACTCAGAAATAATGATAGTATAAAATTTACCTCAAATAATGTTAATCAAGAGTGTATGTAACCTAAGATTAAAAAAACTGTTTCAGCCTGTTTAAGGCGTATTATGGTTAAGTGGTTTTAGTCACAGAGATTTCCATACTCACACATGAGATAGATAGCTATTCAGAATTTAGTGGGTGTTATGGAAATGCCTAATTTATTACCCGCTGACAAACTGTTTTGCAGCTTGATGGGTTTATTCATTGTAAAATTTAACTTGTTCCGAATAATAAATAAATAATTTATTTATTTTATTTCAAGTTTACTAAAAAATAAGAAATTTACTTTTACTACAGAAGGGGCTTTACCGTACTCAGAGTTATTTACTAAAACAGATACTGAGTTTTTACCAATCCCTGATTTTCCAAAGAATATCATTACCCCACTGCTATCCCTAAGTTGGGTACACCTGCGATGATCCGTTATAAAATTGTAATACCGCTAATGGCTTTCGCATGTCCTTATTTATGCAGTGCGATGAGGCACGTTTATGAAAACATGTCCTTATTTATACAGATGTGTTTCACTGTTTAACTTTTAATATACAGTAAAAGTTTTAAAGTGCAAGATCAGCGTTTTCTTTTTAAATTTGGACACCAGACACACAACGCCATCAAGCCTTAAACTCAAGCAGTGCTTGACTATGAAAGCTATTTTGACTGACAATCAACCTTCCTGTGTATACACACTTATATTTTACGTATTGTAAATACATAACCCGTACCCGTAAGTTAATATAATTTTTGAATGTTATAAAAACATTTGGTCAGAGCCTGAAATCGAACCTGAGATCTTTCACAGACATCGAATTTGCTACCTCGAATGATATTTACATCCACTGAGCTCGTAGATGTAATCGTAAAATATTTATAACTTTTTTCCATGCAACCGATCACGCAATACATTGAAATTCAATTCCAGTGTGAATTTCGTACAAAAGCGAAACTTTATTTGCTACATAAAATATCGTCGTAAAAGATGTTCATTGTGTCCATTGCATTCAGGGACACGCAATCAATCAAACTTATTAGCAATTGTTGACGATGGCAGTGGTAGTACTTGAATGGAAATGGAGCTTCATTTACACTTAGGAAAGTGTTTGAGTTAGCTCACCCTGTGCATGGAGGAGGCTCTCTGACAATATGTTATAATACCTATGATAAGCTTCGTAGAAGAAAGAAAGAACAGTATCACCTTTTGTGAATATTACGAACAATTATAAATCAGGGAAATTTAAAAACTAAAACCCGACTACGTAATTAAAAAAAAATAAAAAAATATATATAGCCTCTATCTTTATATATATAATTCTTCTGTGAGTGTGTACGTCACTGAACTTCTCTCAAACGACTGGACCGATTTTGATGAAATTTTTTGTGTGTGTTCAAGGGGATCTGGGAATAGTTTAGATTCGCAATTGGACCCGGTAGGTGGCGCTGCGATCAAGTTCTGGAATTTTAAAGTTGGGCGGTACGAAGTTCACTGGGTCAACTAGTTTTTATATATATAATTCTTGTGTAAGTGTGTATGTCACTGAACTTCTCTCAAACGACTGGACCGATTTTGATGAAATTTTTTGTGTGTGTTCAAGGGGATCTAGGAATGGTTTAGATTCGCAATTGGACCCGGTAGGTGGCGCTGCGATCAAGAGGCACCCCTATATCTCAGGGTTCGTGGTTTCAAGATAAATATAAAAAGTATGATGTGTGTTGCTGATGCAGTTACAGAATAAGCGAATAACATTAAATGCAACCTTATGTTTATTCAAAGTGTCAGTACTCATAAAACTTATTGATATTCATAAACACTGGAAGGCTCTAAAGTGTAGATCAATATGCCGAAGACTGTAAGCTGTCTGTACTACGCCGTTCGAATCCTTTGTGCTCCAGATTACGTTATTTAGGCAACCATTGACATGTAAATTCCTTTAGGCTATTAAATTTGCATTCTAATTAAAACAAGACACCCGGCATTGGCTTATTTTGTAAATAGCTACTTGCTGCTTGTAAATAAGGGCTGTATAGGTAGGTACTTCAAGTTCTTCTAGATTCATGATTGTTGAGCTGGAATATAAATACAAACAAAATACATTACGCAGTAGCAGTAAAATTCGTCGAGTTTTTTTTATAAAATTACTAGTATTTAATATTAAACTTTTACGGTAGTTAACGATGAACTGGTATAGCATCATAGAATTCATTAGATTTCGCCCTCTTCCGTCACAAGTAGAAATAGGGAAATGGAACTCGGATATCCTAAGTAAAAGTTATCTAAGTATTTATGAAGATCTTAATCGTGTTGTCAGAAGTTGGAGGTAACTTATACCTTGCTCTAATACCTTGTTAGCACCTTTAGTCTTGATTATAGTAATTTCCACCTAATCTAGTTATGTATTGCAGAATTAGAAATTTTAATCTCCTTCAATGTTAGATGTATAAAAATCTGTTGAAAAATCAGACACTAATTATGTATCTTACAACAATATTATAAAACTTTGAAGTGATCTTTGTACGGATCACAAACCTACACACTAACATGTCAAACTGTCTACAATAACAGGGTAACGACGTTTCCGTCTTCACGAACCACGGCATTCTTACCTTTACTTGAATTTAAATTGTACATGCATTACTTTCACGAACTATTACATAATACTCTAGCTCATAATATTTTCGTCCAATTATTTTCAATTGTCTGATTTAAAATAAACTATATTTAAAACGTTCAACCTACCTTAGTTCAACGTATGGCAAATATTTCTAACAAAGTTATCGCAGAACTTGTTACTTCAGACTTTAAAGACTAAAGAAAATACTGCTGAATATTCTTAGTTTTGTTTGTCAAATCTCAATAAAATATTTTCGTACAACGTGTGACAATGAATTGTTTTGTTTTATAAGTGCTAAGCCACGGCAAATAATTTTATTCCCGCTGACCGGTCCCGTCGCGAGACCCAACGCGTGATAATGCATTATTTATACGCCCTAAGACGACCAAAACGAATGCAGATACTAACGAAAAATAAGATACGGAGGCACAGTCGCCTTTTGTCTCAACGACAAACGTGCCTTGTGAATAAATAACAAAAATAAAAATCTTATAAATATTGAACATCAGTATATTTCACACTTAAGCGAGAGTCACAGTAACTGAGATATATTATGACATGGTTTTATGTCGATGCAGGTTTTTTGGAGGTTCATGTTTTTACGAATCTTTGTTTGTAAACGATTCGGGACAATGCATCGGTTTTTATTAGTATTTTTTACAATGTATTCGTATACTTTAAACATCCATCTTTGGTGATACTGAAAAACTCTTCTGGGAGGTAAGTTTTAAAATTTAAGTGACGTCTGACTACAATGTCATACATAAGTGATTACTTTTTGCGAATCGAGAATACGATTGTTTAATTTTTTTCACATGCCAAATACGAAAAGCTCTGTTGGACGTTGTTAATTTTTTGTTCGAATACTGCTGGTAAAATCATGAAGAAAGATAAATAAAAAAGTGACGTTGTAGTTTGAAGCTTGCTCGTGTAGATTTGTTTAGTTCCAATCAATATTTCATCGTCATTGGCAGCCGGTCACCGCGTAACGTCAGAACTGGTAAACGTAGAAAACGAAATCAGTAGAGAGTTCATTCATTCATTGTGACTTTGATTATTTTACTATTACACAAAAAAATGATATTTTACATTTGAGAACCATTTTCAACTAAGTACATGTATGATAGGTAGCGCAATGGTGGTATATTATTTTGGTATTGGTTGACGAATTTAAATATTATCTATTTATACTTTTGATGTAACCTATTATAACAAAAAAGTATTTATATTATTTATTTATATCAGTAGTTTCGGAACAAGCTCTGCTTAGTTTGGGACTTGATGGATTGATTTTGACAGGACTATAAAAATTATCTGATAATATCAGGAGTAACTTAGGCCAATAATTTATACACTAGCTTCGTCCCTTGGCATTAATCGCATTTATAAAGAAGTCCGTTAAAAATAACGAGAAACACCGCGGGACTCAGCTAATTAGTACCATAAATGAAATTACAAATTCAGGCTTAAAATTGTGAGTGAAGTCTCTAAAGTTTTCCTTTAGCGTAGAGTAAGCATATGAATAGTTGATATAGGCTGTGTAAAACTGCCGGCGTGCAATACCGTTTATAAAGCGATAATATGTAAATCAAAACGCTGTTCCCGGTTTTAGCGATATGTAGTAGAGGTTGACCTCTGCAGTTCTGTAAGTAAACATGTAATTTTATAAAGGGAATTAGAGTTAATGTTGAGCGGCGTATCTACACAAGTACTAAAAAGCGGCCAAGTGCGAGTCGGACTCGCCCATGAAGGGTTCCGTATCAGCAAGTAACATCATATAAAAGTTCTTGTAGTTCGTTGTAACTTTCATCGATGTTTTTAAACTAGTGTATTGATTGGATGAAAGGTAAATTGCGTGTTACGATTTATGACGTATTAAAAAGAACTACTCACTAGATCTCGTTCAAACCAATTTTCGTTGGTAGTTTGCATGGTAATGTACAACATATATTTTTTTTAGTTTTATCACTCTCTTATTTTAGAAGTTAGAGGGGGGGGGACACACATTTTTCCACTTTGGAAGTGTCTCTCGCGCAAACTATTCAGTTTAGAAAAAAATGATATCAGAAACCTCAACATCATTTTTGAACACCTATCCATAGATAACCCACACGTATAGGTTTGATGAAAAAAAAATTTTTGAGTTTCAGTTCCAAGTATGGGGACCCCCAAAATGTATTGTTTTTTTTTATTTTTATGTAATAATCTTAATGCGGTTCACAGAATACATCGACTGACCAAATTTCAACAGTATAGCTCTTATAGTTTCGGAAATAATTGGCTGTGACATACGGACGGACAGACACAGACAGACATGACGAATCTATAAGGGTTCCGTTTTTTGCCATTTGGCTACGGAACCCTAAAAAGGACATGGCTACTGCGAAAACCGACATACATGCGGGTGAATCCGGGACTAAAAGCTAGGCTAGCTAGCTACTATCTACTTAAATAATATAAATATCGAGAATCTAAAAATATATTACAACATTGTGTAGATAGTTAATACGTGTGATGGTTCATGGCTTATCAAAGTACTTGGTATTAGTTTCTATAGTTACGCGTTTAAGGCTATTGAGTTACACAAACGGTGAAAAAATATAGTTATTTTTTAATAAGATTATTTAACTTCTTAAAGGGAATACTTAGAAATTTATTAAATAAGGTAAACGTATAACAAAGTTACTGACATACATTTCTTTTAATCTCGACTTAGTTATAAATTCTTATAAGTCTTAAATTCTGAAAGATTAACCCAGTAAAGAATGTAATGTAGAAAGCTAAAATTCCTTCAAACCTTCCCCGATAGCCAAGTTGCAAATGTTTTTCTTTTTATAGTCTCCATTCTGTTTCCCAATCCTTTTGTCCCATTGGCTAATATTTTGTTTTGATCACGTGGCTCAATGATATTAGCCAATGAGACAAGAGAATAGAATAGAAAACGAAAAACTTTTCAACTTGGCTTGTACTTTATATGTACAGATATATTATATACTAGCTTTATCTCGTTCGTTCGCGTATATGTCAGTTTTCTCAGTAAAGAGTAGCCCACATCCTTCCTGAGGAATAATAAAATAGATATAATACGAGTAAAAAAATTTAAATACTCCATCCTTAATTTGATTGAAATTGATCACGCGGTTTTGCTACGAAAGCGTACCAGACAAACAGATAGACAGACAGGGTTGCTATGAAATCTATATTTATTAGTATGGAAGTACTAATATAGAGAACAGTATGGAAGTTTTAATATGAAAGGTAGAGAAATTGACGAAAGCTAATGAAATATAAAATATCAGAAACAGTCATGTTATTAAAATTGTTTAGTAACATTTTCGCTTAGTCTGCATTTTGTTTTATAGCAAAGCAATTGTTCTACTGATCAAACCTAAGATTATGTTTGATGCCCTTTCAACAATATTAATAAGCGTGTATGCTTTTTAAATTGTACCTCAGCGCTCATAATTTTCGATAATAAACATTCACGGGTTGTTTTAAAATTGCCGAGCGTCATTCTGATATTATCTAAATCTTTAAAAATAAGATATAATCTGTGAAAAGAAATACTAAATATTATTTTCCTTCGTGTTAAATGATCCAGTATTTTATTACCAATGATGACTTTTACTTCTGCAGAAGAAAAGTAAAAAAATATATAAATAAAAATAACATGGTGTCTAGTCATCTGCGTGTGTGTACAGTTTTTGTTCTCTGTTCAATAATAATTTATCTGTTAATTTAATCTAGACTAGAATATGTTACTTCCAGTCACTTCCAGATGTTTAAACTATACAGCATATCAAAATCGATAAAATTATCAATTTCTAATTCTCTTGGAATACTTTTTAGGTAACCGCCGGTTTTTAACTTAGTCAGCTTATAAATGTCGTAATTCAAGATGTAGAATTATGCGTATTTATTTGTCTGTATAATGTAGAATTTAAAAATTTGAACTGATCAGGTAGCACAGGCCGTCGTGACATACTGCATCAACTGATTTTGTTTTTTTTTCATAAGACAACTCCCGTATTATTATTGTTTGAACAGTTCAGACAACCTGTAAAAATAATAATTCAATACGTTAAATGACTACCAACAACGGTTTCCTTAATCCTTACTATCGACAGAGTACCAAGTTTATATCCAGATGTAAATTACTCACATTTCCACTTGTACACCAAAGTCATTTGCACGACTTATAGTATTAGGTAACTAGGTTTGTTCGCGTCCAACAAATAAACTTAAATCCCCCAACTCTGTTTAACCCTCCACATACCCACGAATTTACAAGTTACCCTTAATTTCTGATATCGTGGGTACTACGGACCCAGCGTTTTGAGAATTACTGGTATAATCTACGCACGATTGGCCATTATCTCGGTATCCAGTTCTTGGTACAATTGGAGTTTTTGATCCTGCCATAAACCGGGTAAGGACTTAGTTGTTAATTAAGGCCTTAGAAAGGACGCCACCTTTGTTATGTGAATCGATAGCACTTTTACAATGCTGACATTGTTCGTGTTTTGTCCCGGGCTTGTCATAAAATTGTAATGTTATTGATTCCGACGATGAGGTTTTGTGTATCCAATCTAAAAGTTTAGTGAGAGTAGAAAAAATGTATTTGACGTCGTTTTTATGTATGTTAAACTTTAATCCAATATGTAAGAAAGTACTTGTAAAAATATATGTATGTACAAGATTGCACACGTTGGCAAAACCTTAGAAAATGGAATACATTTAAAAGTAGGGGTAAAAAATTAAAGAAACTATTCACCAATACAATGTTCCAAACTTTCCTTTCATTATATAAACAGGAGAAGACAATAGAAAAAGACTATTGAAGATAGTTAGCGTAGTTTCGTAAGTTTTAGTTTCTACACCTTAAGTAAATTCTTCTTCAGACGTTGCTTTTAAATTCCGTCAACGACATTTGCGATTCTGTTATGACATCAAAATTTAACTTATATGTATTATATTTTTATTATTACAGAGTAACATTCAAGTTTAGTGTAGTATATCACGCCGTCGGTTCCGAGCAAAAACATAAATTAGCTAGCAATCGTAATACACAAACGAACCGCATGCATGCATAGATGCATGCATGTATGATAAAAGCCCATTCATTTTACTGATATTCAACAACTAGTTTCTATTAACAACACTGAAACGTTACATGCTGCAACTCAAATACAGACTCCGGGTTTACTGTTTCTGTACCTGTTTACGTTGCAGTCAATTACCATAATTAAGTACAAACAACGTTGCAGCGGTGACAACTCAAACATTGAGGGTATCACTTAAAATATACGCAAATAATTCCTATCAAATATAGTGCTAGCTTTCTAAACATCAAATTAAAAGCCTCATGCATTTGAAGCATTACATATAATTTTGATATATGTTTAGTATATATGTTTCATCATCATCATCAACAGTCTTCAACAGTCCACTGCTGGACATAGGCCTCTCCTTAGAAAGGAGGTTTTGGCCTACTATAATACGCTGGCCAGACGGGTTGGTATAGGGTTGTATATTGGTTATCGCGAAAAAAGTAGATAAGGTTATTTTCCTTCTCCAAGATCCAAGCTACCTCTATACTGAAAATCCTCTCAATCCATTCAGTGGTTTCCGGTGATAACGTAACAGACAGAGTTATTTTCGATTTTATAATATCAAACACTGTACAGGTAATAAAAATTCATAGCAATATACGTCTAAAAATATTGCACGAATCTGCCAAAATTTAACCTACGTAATTAAACGTTGATTCTGAGTAAATAAATTAAGTTTGTAAATAAAACGGCGATATCAAAATGTGATGCTGTTAATGTTTTAGCAAGTTTTAATGAACACTCGAACGTACGAATGGGATCGGTTAAATAATCTCGCAGCAAATATTTATATTCAATCCTACGTCTGCAGACGATCCGGAGTTTTAGTTACTGGATTTGTTTATGTTAATTCTGAAAGCAATAAGATAAGCAATATTTTGTTAGTAAAATTGCTAGGAGCGTTAGAGGTAATGTTTGAAATTGTTTTAATTTGTTGTGCCTTAAACTTGATACATCTACATATTAAAATATTGCAATTTTTGAAGAAACACCGTTAAATCAGATGATGTCTATCTCACATTAAAGTTTCTCATTAAAGTTATCTTATATTATTACTGGACTAAACTCATTTTCAGTGATTTTTTTATTTACTTTAGAGAGATATCGAACAGAATTAACACTACTTACTAACAGATTAACGGTCAGCTCATTAGGTATTTTAATAATCATCGAAATCTACAGATACATTTGCAAATAGAAGCGTTAGCGTAGAATTTAACAGAAAATATGTGTAACACTGCACATCGTTCGTACGTTCCCGGTGTCCTACTGAACCGATTCTGTTTAATCAACGCCTCCGGAATGGAACTATTGGAACTATTCGAAGTGATTGAAGCGAGAAGCCGGCTGACGAGCAATCTTCAACTAATATCCTTCGCGAGAACTCAATTACAATACGCTAGCGCCTTTAATTTCCTCATGTAGACAGCGTACCTTAGTGTTTTAAACAATGAACGGTACTATTTGTTTTTGAAATCTCACACTTTTTCTTATAGTTTTATTCATTCTTCTAATATTACTTTCTTACAGTTACCATTGTAATAAAGTTGTACTTAAGAGACAGGTAGGCTGAACTAATGGATGGTGTTATGTTACATCACTACTTACTAATTGTAATTAGTATGTTTGGAGAACGTCACTACTTGTGAGTTGTACTTGTGACTGTCATTAATTGGCTTGTGATGTACTGAATGCATTGTGTGTGTCTTCTAATTAATAAACACATGTTTAGAATGGAAGTGCCATTCTAAACATGTGTTTTATCAAGCAACCAAATATTACAGATAGTAGTTCTATTATATTATTTAGTCTATTCATAACTTTAAAAATAAATAGATTTCTCAATATATAAAGAAGAAATAAATAAGATTAAAAAGCCTAATTTTGGAATTTGAATCACTTGGATGTCATGAAACGTGTTCTATCATTTTAACTATGCAATTTTTCAGTCTTGAAACTTAAAAAAGTATAAAACAATTTTTGTAAAAAAAAAACATTTTCTTTGTGTAGGAAGGGGGGTGTATTTAATCAAAAAAAATGCTATAACATTATTATTTTTTAAAGTGAAGCAGTCTAGAACACACAATACCTCATTTATCTACATCTAGCTTGAACTATTCGAAACCTTTTAACAATGGAACGTTGGTTATCTTCGCAACGCTTGTCGAAAAGATATTGATTCTGAACATCAACTGTTTGGGAGACTTATTGCTGACGGATTCAGAGTGATTGCTGTTGAGTGATTTTTTAATTATCATTTAAAAACAAATTGAGCCTGACCACCTTCTTTTAAACTAGCTGAGTCCAGCGGTGTTACCCTTGGTTGATGTTGTGAACGGTCAGGTAACGCCGTGAAAGGTATCCCTTCAGATATTCCATAATTTAACAGCTATCTACAAGTAAAAACTCCTTCAAAATCAGTTCAGCCGTAAATACTATACCATGTTTTTTTTTTAAAAAAATCCCCCCCCGAATACCACCAGTTGATGGTTATGTCGGACTATACCTGTATACTTTCATTTTGCATTTAATGAAAAACTATTGATTTGACATTACAATTAGAAACTTCAATTGTATTTATTTACATATAAATGTATAGATAGGAACATGCTAGGTTAAAAGAAAATTGACGGATTCATAATTTGAAGAGCCTAATAATATTTACTTCTAAGATTCGTTATTATGCGAAGCAAAGTATTTACCAATTAGGGCCACGGCACACTAGTACTTTTAGCATCGACGATCGGCGACTAGTCGCTTTTTAGAAGCTAAACACGGCGACCAAACCGACCGTAGCATTGATTTGGCGTCTGCCGAACACGAACCGTTATTTGTAAACAAACCCACAGATTACAGAATACTGCAATATCATTGCAAATCACATCATAAGTAATCAAAGTTACAAATCTGAAACTTATAGACAACACTACAGTCGACGCGATCCAGGCATCTGAGCAGTCGCTAAAACGCGCGCTTCCGGTATCGAACGCAGAAAGTCGCTAAAACGCGATGCAGCGTCGATGCAGTCACAAAATCGCCGATCGTTGATGCTAAAAGTAGCTAGTGTGCTGTGGCCCTTAGGTACCAACTTTAGAAACTTACTCGTGCCATGGTTACATTTACTGACAGTAATAATATTCGAGTATAAGCAAATATTATTACTGTATTCGATTTCCTTTCTACGAATTTTAGACTAAGTACGTTTTAGAAATAAACTTAAACGAGTTTATATAATACTCATACAAAGTACAAACTTTGATAGCCTTTTTCGCCCCCTTAGGGGTAAATTCCTTTGAAAGTGCTCGCCTGCACTCCTCAAGGAATACACATACCTTCTGCTCCCTGCGGCCAGTACCTTCGGCTATAAGTTGTCGGTCAGTCAGAAACGGAACTGTTTTGTATATATGTATATTGATCATATTTTTTCCCAAATTTCTTGAGATGATTATGACTTTCGCTATTAAATTTTCTATCAACTTTTCTATATAAGCTTCAGAATATTTCTTTCATTTATTTAAAAAAATGCACCTAAATGTATTTTGGGACTATTAAAAAAATTAAAAAATGTTTTATTACGGCTAATATATTGATAAAAATGTAAACTTTGGTATATCAATACTTACTTCATCAGATAAATCTCTAAACGTTATTTTTATCAAAATATATAAGTAAAAAAAATTCGTCAAAGCAACGAGCTGTATAACAAGTAAACCTAAATACTTTCAATAAACTGACTCCAGCTCGTATAAAGCCGATCGGGCGATTTGAATAGAACACGCTATGGGCCGTTGTCGCGGCGCCAAATGGGATTGTATCGGCAATAGGCCTCAGGTGCCGATTAGAGCAGATCTCTGACTAGATAGAGGCACGCAACTCGAACCCAACTCCGCGATACTATTTAACTTTGGATTGTGCCTGGTTCAAGTTAGATTGTTATAGGTATATTACAGATATAAATCTATTGAGTTGGTAGAATGTATAAATAATGGCATTGTAATGTTTTGCTGTTCAAGGAAAGATATCGAAAAAGATTATTTAGTTGTAAGATATAATTTTATACTTAACCAAATATACTTACAATGGCAACACGCTTAGCATATTTCTTAGCTTTAAAATAGTGTTTAGCATTCGTAGCCTTAGTAGTAAAAAGTACCCTATGTTCTTTTTCAGGTTCTAGACTATCTAGGTACTAAATTTGATTTAAATCGGTTCCTTGTTTATAACGTGAAAGCTCAACAGACAGAGTTACTTTGCATTTGTAATATGGGTGGCTGTAGGTGTTGTTGCGTATAATATAATATGTGTATGAAGTTACGAAATAACTATATACATCAATGTATTTAGTGCCACTCAGTATAGTGACGGACGTGCGATTAATATTGCTCCGTCCGTGTGTCACAACCACTTTTTTCCGAAACTATAAAAACTGTACTGTCGAAACTTGGTGAGAAGATGTATTCTGTGAATCGCATTAAGATTTTCACACAAAAATAGAACAAAACAAAATTTTTTGGGGGTTCCCCATACTTGAAACTGAAACTCAAAAAATATTTTTTCATGAAACCCATTCGTGTGGGGTATCAATGAATAGGTCTTCAAAAATGATATTGAGGTTACTAATAATCTTTTTTCATACGTCACAAATCATAAATCATAAACCGCATTTTACTATTCATTCAATCAATACACTATTATTAAAAGATCGGTCAAAGTTACAACGAACTACCAGAACTTTTATTATGATGTTACTTGCTTTTACGGAACCCTTCATGGGCGAGTCCGACTCGCACTTGGCCCTTTTTAAAGTCCATGAATAATGACGTGAAATATGTTAAATTTTTGCATTTGTATATTACGAATACTATTTAATAGAGATAGTATTAGAAGCATATTTTCAAAACACGATCACAGATAAAATTAACTACGTGCTAGGCTCGAATAATGTGCATTTTAATTACACTTCCTTGCCATGGAATTATGCAAAAGAGAAGTCGTTATTCTTAATGGTACGGATAAAATCCTAAACGATTATATATTTTACTTTTGTGCGTCTTCAGATGTTAGATAGCAATGTAAAGTCGTTCAGCTTTCTTTAATTGATTACTTAAAGTTACATCATGAACATTTTCTTAAAGATAATTTCACAGATAAATCTGTTTTATAACTGATATTATTTAATGAACCAAAAGTTAATAATGGTTTAAGAAATGACAATACTATATTATAAATAATGTTTTGAGGGTTTATTTGAATTGATTTTCCTAAAAAAACGGTTATTTGAAAATAATAAACTTTTGAAATAAAATAACTATATTTAACTACCTTGTTGGTGTAGTCGGTGTACTCGTATAGAATAGTAGTTAGCTAGTCTAGTGGTAAGCGTATGCGGCTGCTGATCAAGAGGTCTCGACTTCGATTCGTGGGTCGGACAAAATTTTTGTATGATTTGTTTCGGAGTTTGGGTGTTTTCAAACTCTGCTTAGTTTGGGACTAGATGATGTTGTGTGTCAGATGTCTGAAATATTTATTATTACTATTTATTTACTTATGTAAAGTACAGGTACCTAGTCTGGTATAGATCTGTGTTTATTACTAACAGTAAGTTAGGTTTTTAGTCTTGAAACAAAATATGCGATAAACAAACAAAAGAAAAGTTTAAATGCGATATTGATCCAAGTAATAGGACGAGATAACAGGGGTAGCGTTAGCCATACGCCATTGGTAGTCGTGACACGTCCAACAGCAGCCGGTGACACAGCCTCTAGATATAAAGAAAAAATAATATACGAACAACTTTCACAAAAGTGGCTGAAGTCATTTATCAAGCTAGCGCTAAGAACTCTCGACAGGGAGAACTTTTGATACAGGATACGTTGGCGCTAGACATTAATAATAAGGATATCATAGTACTCGGAGTGTTTTTAGGATGTCTTCAACGTGTTTTATCACTTAAGCTTGAAAACTTTCCTCTTACCGTCCGGAGTTTTTGCTCCACTGTCGTGTCAAGCGTGACCTAGATAAGAAAACTTATTTTTATTCCACGGCTTCCACAGGCCGTGAGAATGATGCAGAAACAAGCCGCCATGGTAGGGGTCACCATGCTGCATTGCTCCTACTCTTGGATTCTACTCATGCTTTCCATCAGACAGAGTAGAGTCACTTTGGAAGGCTAAATATATAAATATATATATATAAAACAATTGAAGATGGATCAAAATACATCTCAAATTTTCTAATTCAGACATTTAAAAAAAAAACATGTATGAATGATTATACCAGTGGTATTAAATGCGTAATTTCTAATCAACAATTTTGTCTAATATTGTTGTCTATGAAGTTCTAACTTCTTAATGGTATCAAAGCTAATATATTGGAAATAAACAACTTTGGTATCTTTATTTTCGGCGTCTGCCTCCAAATTCGAGCCGTATTCTGTACGTAACTAACTTCGAGTTAGACCCGTAAACGACTTTACGTGTCGAACAAGGAAATCAAATTATCAACTCCTACCAACTTCGCACCTCTTTCAGTCCGTATGAGATACCGGAATTTGTTGCCCGAAAACGGTCGCCCTTCACTATTTGAAAATTCTATACGTTACCTTAAACAAAAATATGTGTAAGGGCACACAGTGCCAAACAAGCTTTATTGGGTATCTTTACCAAAGAATGTGAGCTGGGAATTCAATAAGTGACAGCAAAAGGAATTAAGAGTCCCTATGTTAACCTATCCTGCACTTTGTATCTAACATATACTTTTAAACTTCTGTTATCACTACCTACTTACTAATGTTGCAGAAATTGTTTTACTTTTAAATAAATATATTTATCTGAGCTTAAGAATACTTTAATTCATCACCATAAAAATCGAAGAGTAAACTTACTGCAGCCTGTAGTTTTCTTTCATTAACTATTTTATAACTCATCGGTCATTCAAAGAAAGACACGACTCTGCATCTATTATCATAATAATAATTCCTTAGACGCAGCGACTTCTTTTAACCCGGTGTGGTGGCTCGATTAAGAAAACATTACATAATTGTGCGAGAGCTGTCGGGCGCGCAAGTGGCGCCATGCGAGGGAACGTGAAACTATGCGGGGTGTATAGGGTGCGCGGGGCGAGGTACGGAGGGGCGGCTAACACCACCACTCTAGTCGAACTGACAAATTCATCGTTTCGCCAGTCGCACATGAACCACAATGAGGTCGGCACGCGTTCGCGTTGCCTCCGACACCGAATGTACGTGCGCCGCGACGTAAACATTAACCTGTGAAGTGCTACATTAATAATGTTTCAATGACACATTGACTTAAATACAGTGAACGTTTCTAGTTACCACTCCTGTGAAATAAGTACAGACAAATGTGTGTAAAAAAATGTTTCAATTGCTGACTCTTTTGTTTGTGACTTTAGGCGTTAATGCGGCTTATGCTCCAAGAGGTTTGGATAACTGCAACCGCTTATCTAAAGGTGGTGAAGGCACCTTGTGTCGGGTGCGAACGCTTGAAGCTGATGGATCCAGTTTGGCATCTGCACCCTCTGAAAATACGAAGCGGTTTACGGTCGAATGTAATCAGTTACTTCTCTTTGAAAGTTACCTCGAAGCAAACTATTTTCAAAAGTTTTCATCTCTTACTGAACTAACAGTACAAAACTGTAAACTATTAAGGATACCCGGCAATGCATTTGAAGGTCTACGTGAACTCAAAAAGCTTGCGATCAGATCTAAAAACTATGATTGGAGTCCTATTAAAAATTTAGAACTCTCCCTTGGAACTTTTAATGGCTTACGAGAGTTACAAGTACTTGATCTTGGTGAAAATAATATAAAGATAATACCTCAAGACGTATTTTGTCCTTTGGAAAACTTGCAAGTGTTGAATATTACTCAAAATAAAATTAAAAGCGTTGATCGTCTGGGATTTGGAAAAAACTGCGGGTCCGGTCTGCGGAGTCTAGATTTAAGCTATAATGAGCTCAAATCTCTTTCCGAAGAGTCAGAAATCACAGGATTAAAACGTCTTCAAGAATTAAGACTTCAATATAATAATATAACAGACATTTCAGGGGAAACATTTAATGGCCTTATTTCACTTAGAATATTAAATGTTTCCTATAATAACCTACAGTTTATACCAGAGGGTACGTTTGCAAGCACAAAGGAGTTGCGAGAGGTATATTTAAATAATAACTTGTTATTTGAACTAGCCAGAGGCGTGTTCCACCGATTAGAACAGTTGCTTGTCTTAGATTTATCGAATAATCAACTCTCAAGCACTTATGTAGACGGTGGTACGTTTGTTGGCCTTATACGCTTAGTCATACTAAATTTATCCAATAACGCATTGACTAGGATAGACGGAAAGACTTTTAAAGATTTATTCTTTTTGCAAATATTAGATTTAAGAAATAATTCGATAGGTTACATTGAAGAGAACACTTTTCTTCCTTTGTATAATTTGCATACATTAAATTTAGCTGAAAATCGCTTGCATACTATAGATGATCTACTATTCAATGGATTGTTTGTACTTAGTAAATTAAACTTGAATAATAATTTGCTTATAAATATAGATCCAAAGGCGTTTAAAAATTGTTCTGATCTTAAAGAATTAGATTTGAGTTCAAATCAATTAACTGAAGTTCCAGCTGCCATCTGGGAATTATCTTTATTGAAAACTATAGATCTTGGTGAAAATCAAATTTCCGATATTAAGAATGGTTCTTTTAAAAATTTAGATCAATTAACTGGTTTGCGATTAATTGACAATCAAATTGGAAACCTTACAGTAGGTATGTTTTTTGATTTACCCAGCTTGCAGGTATTAAACTTGGCTAAAAATAAAGTCCAAGCCGTGGAAAGAGGTACCTTTGTAAATAATAAACAACTGGAAGCGATCAGATTAGATGGTAATTTTATATCAGATATTAATGGAGTTTTTGCGACCTTACTTAGTTTGTTGTGGTTAAACTTATCTGATAATCACTTGGTTTGGTTTGATTATGCATTTATACCTAGCAATCTTAAATGGCTGGATGTGCATGGAAATTTTATTGAACACTTAGGTAATTATTATAAATTGCAGGATGAAATACATATAAAGACATTAGACGTCAGCCATAATCGAATAATAGATATTTCACCACTAGCAATACCAAATAGTGTAGAGTTATTGTTTATAAACAATAATCACATAAACAGTATTCAAGTGAACACGTTTATGGAGAAACGTAATCTCACTCGAGTTGATATCTACGCAAATGAGATATCTCATTTAGATATCAACAGCCTCCGGTTGTCCCCAGTTCCCTTGAACAAGTCGTTGCCTGAGTTCTACATTGGAGGAAATCCGTTTAACTGTGATTGCTCCATGGAATGGTTGCCTTTGATAAACAATATGACTGCGATGAGACAACATCCGAGAATAATGGATCTTGAGAATGTGTTATGCAAAATGACACATTCAAGAGGTGTAACCCATATTCCATTAAGCAATTTAAAGTCTACGGATTTCTTATGTACTTACGAGACACATTGTTTTACTCTGTGCCGCTGTTGTGATTACGTTGCGTGTGATTGCCAAATGACATGCCCCTATAATTGTTCTTGTTATCATGATCCAACATGGAATAAGAACGTGGTGGATTGTTCCGGCCAACGTGCTGTAGAAATACCAGAGAAAATACCTATGGATGCAACCGAGGTTTATTTAGATGGCAATAATTTCAAAGAATTGCAAAATTATGCGTTCATAGGGCGAAAAAATATGAGATCTTTGTATGTTAATTCAAGTGAAATAGAAAATATACAAAATAAAACATTTGCAGGCTTATCCTCACTCATTTCACTGCATCTCAGTAATAATAAACTAAAATATTTAAACGGCTATGAATTTGAACATTTGACTCAACTCAACGAGCTTTTTCTACAAGACAATTTTATTAGCCATATAGCAAATACAACATTTATATCATTGAACTCATTAAAGATTTTGAGGTTAGACGGCAATAGATTAATTGATTTTAATGTTTGGACACTAAATGTTAATAAAAATCTAAATGCACTCGCATTAGGGAACAATATGTGGTCGTGTAAATGTCGTTATTTACAAAAATTTACGTCATACATATCAGACAATGCTGGTAAAGTTATTGACATATCTGATGTGTGGTGTTGGAATACTGATCCAAAATCTAAACAAAAGAAAGAACTAAATTTGAATGGTACAATATGTAGCGACTACTATGCTGGAGATTCTGTTATAGATAATATGTTGGTTTCAAATTACATGCCCATGATGGTGACAACACTCTCCGGTTTCATGTTAATAATGCTAGTCATCTTTGTGATTTTCTTATTCAGAGACACGATTCGCGTATGGCTTTATACAAGCTGCGGTATAAGATTGTTCCCATTTACTGGAGCGTACGACGACACTGATAAATTATACGATGCCTATATTTGCTACAGTCCAAAGGATGATGATTTTGTTATTCAAACGTTAGGCGCTGAATTGGAAAATGGAAGCCCCTCGTATCATCTTTGTTTACACTATAGAGATATACCCCAACATAATGTAGCATACATGCAATGTACTTTACCCCTACCAGAGGCTGCAGAAGCATCGAAACGCATAATAATCGTTCTAACGAGAAACTTTATAGAAACGGAGTGGTCACGTTTTGAATTTCGCCAAGCATTGTATGAAATTTTAAAGCCACGAATTTATACTTTAATTGTAATAGAGGAAAGCTCAGTTTTACCCGAAGCTGAATGTGATCCTGACTTAAGGCCGTATTTAAAGACGAGTTCAAGGATTAAATGGGGTCAAAAAAAATTCTGGGAAAAGTTACGTTATGCAATGCCTGACAAGAAATATAAATCTAAATCATCTACTTTCAGAAACAATATTAATTCCTATACAATGCGAAGTGGAATGCAAAATGGGACTATGAGATCATTTTCTTTCACTGAGAAAATTAGAGGATCAGCCGACGGTGTGAGTACTACACCTGAATTTGTTGATAATCGTCCACAACAGATTCAAACGGGCCCGTATGGACCTGATGGAAGGCCACCTTCAGATCATATATATTCTTCTATAGATTCTGATTATTCATCTTTAGAACTAGGTGCAAACAATCCAAACAGAAGGCGAGAGTTCAGGCATTGGCCACCGCCGCCACCGTTAATCGATACTCAGTCTTCGGGTCAGGCCTATCTTGTCTAGTCTTTGCTTCTCGTTAAATTCATGTAAAATCTTTTAGTCGAAGCTTCATGTGAATATTTGTATTAATCGCAACGCGCGCTTTACCAAATAATTAAAATTTTAATGTATTTTTGTAATTTCTCGCCGTTACAAAGGGCGTTTCGTAATGTTGGTGTAAATAAATTCTATAAGACTGCTGTAGAAATTACTATGTGAATTTGTATATAAATTGTAAATAAATGTCCATATAAGTCACGAGTATACTATTTATGTATTTTAATAAAGCCATTGTGATAATTTTGCTATAAAACTTTTATTTTCTTTCTATTTCCTCATTTAAATCTATTAATCAACATGTGTATAAATTTTTTATGAAAATAATGTAGTGATCTATACCCTCCTTTGAAACCTAGACTCTCTCTCTATTAAAAGAATAAAGTCTTATGTAATATATTTTTAAGAACATAATATTCTGAGGAGTATTATATTCATAAAAATGAAAACTCTTTGGGTCTACTTGAAATGATTTTTTATAAAATACAATATACATTATGTTTTAAAATTGTTTGAGAATTTTAAATATTATTCGGACAAATGTAACTGTAACTGTTGAGATTAAATGTTAAATAATAATTACTTTGTGTTATTACACAGTTAATAGAGAAAACTTAAAAAATGATTTCATTTTGCCAAATGAAAAAGTTTTACAATTGACATCGATTGTTTTTGTAATCAACAACAATCGTTTAGACTGAACACATTGGACTTAAGCTAAAATTTATTCCAGTTGAAACAAGTTATATGTGAAATACTGAATTAGATAAATAATTGTTCACATTTCATTTTATCTACGAAAGCTAACCATAACAAGTATTATTTTTCATTTATAAGAAAGCAAAATAGACTTAGAGGCGTCTAGAGATCTCGCCGGACGCTTACCTGAAACCAAATCTGACAAGGCCGGTTGTACGTGACATGAATTCGGAGTTCACCCCAACCATATAATAATCGCAAAGAATCACCTGCTGAATTCAAAAATATTCTTATATAATCTTAAGGAAGTTTGACGTTGCCTTTAATTTAGTTCACCATTTCCTCCCGATTCAAAACACAATTATGAAAAGATGAATTTTCTCAATGTCCATACTAATTTAAAGATTTCATGTTATTGAATATGATAATAAAAAAAGCATACTTTGAATCTTTAGTTTGATAAAATATTGTTAATATTAAAACTAACAAGTTTCACAAAGATCCACGTCAATATAATTTATTTTCATAAATATAAATGTGCAATAAACACGTTATTGCATAACATACAAAGGCTTATATATGATCAATATTAAACTCATATCTGGCTCAAAGCCTCAAAAACAAAGGATCGTTGAAGAAATCCGTATGATTTTTACTTAGCTCATGTAATTTTCACGTTGTACTTGTACCTCATTTACCTTTTTGAGGTAGAAATTGCGAATGTTTGAGATGAAAACATTTTGATAGAGGAACATTTAGAACCATATTAAATCGTTATTTGGAATTAGCTGAGTCCAGTGGTGTTATCAACGGTTGCCATTGGACTTGCACAATAACCACTTGTGACGCCACTAATCAGTTACTAGCCACTGAAAATCCTATGGTAATCGGTCCAGCCTTTCCGACCAGAAACGTATAAACAAAAGAATCTTATAATACATGTTTTTCTTGGTGTAAGTACCGTAATAACTTGTGTATAAATTTAGTGAAAAATTTGTAATTTTAAATCACAAACAGAGACTTAAATTTTATTTATTTGTATATAGACATACAGAATCAACACATAATTAGAAATGGTCATACAGCAATGATGGATCTAAAGCTTTTTTTATATAATTAAATATCCAAATAAAGTTGTGTACCATTCAGATTATTTTAGTTACATATATGACATAAAAAGTACACCATGTATATTCCTGAAGAGCAATCTCAGTATAAATCCGTAACTGTAACTTTAGAATGGTTGTTAATATTTTAATGTAACTACGGCATACTTAGTCTTGAGTTTTTTATACATATTTAATAGAGAAAGCCATACTTACCTATTTTTTCCAAAAGGCAACTCCTAGGCTAGATTATGATTTTCTATCTTACGGAGGATTTCACAAATATTTATGCAACGAACATGAAGAACAGCCGGACTCTTTACAACAATTTGTGGATCACACAATGTGTTGAGACATCATGAATGTGGAAATCGAAATCACAAGAAATATAACTAGGCTATACCAAGCTATCCGTCCAGTTAAATTTATTGAAAATGAACTTTATTAGGAGTCAATCTAGTTTTTTTTTTTAATAATATAATTTATTTATTATTCTTTGTTGTTAGATTGAATTACATAGCACACGAATATGGTCTGTAGTAAACTTTATACTTAGTTTATTTACTCTGAATATCGTACGCACCATAGGATGTTTACAACGACCATGACTAATGTGAACCTGCAAAAGTGACCCTACTCGTCCTGATGGAAAGCATGAGTAGAATCCAAGACTGGTGGTCACCATCCTCATTATGAGTGCACACTATGCAGCATAGTGACCCACACCATGGCGGCCTGGTGTGATACTTTGACATTTGGCCTCCGGTCTCGCACTCACCAATGAAAAAAGATCACGAAAACTGTCATTTTTAGATTAGTCTTCTTCATATTGAACGTCTCTCTACTACCTAAAATAAATATTCCGGTTAATATGTTTCAACTGAACTGGTTCAAGGTAAATTTAAATATGCAATATATAAAGTTTCCAAGTAACCAACCCATCTTCTGCCACTATATCACCTTATTAAAATTTATTACATCATGCCACTCCTGTGTTAGTTGTTTGAGTTTTGAAATTAATTATAATAAAAAAATAAAAAGTAGTTTTAAAAAACTAAACAAACGCTTTTAAACTAAAAGGTAGAAAATAATTTTAATGGAACAAAGCGTGGGGTGCTTTCTGAAAATATTTCAATAACGTCGCCCCACGCTTTTTACATTGAAAACTTTATACAAAATTAACGCATTGATACGTAAACAGAACAATTATCTATTAGATACGATTTTGAAATCTTCGTACCAATGTGGGTGACTGAAGAACCCTTTCCTGTGCGTGGCCTGACACGCACGTGTCCGATTTTTTGATTATAGATCTTTAGAAAAGCTAAGTGCCATGAAAAGTGTATAAAGGCAAAATATTGTTCATTTAGGGGTCATCATCACTTTGGCTAGCTTTTGAAATAATTAACAAGTATGAGTACTGATAAGATAAGCATTCAGAAACAGTTGAAAAATTTCCTAGGCTATTCAGTGTGACGAAACTGTGAAAATGAATAATGCCCTCAAATTTATCAGGAAGATCGACCCTGCAATTGTTTCTTTTTATATATTTAAGCCTATCAAAGCAACTCTACTCTGCCTGATGGCAAGCATGAGAATAATCTAAGAGTACGGCGCACCATCCTCATTATGAGTACACATAATGCAGCATGGTGACTCATATTATGGTGGCTTAGTACGATACTTCGGCATAACTTTTAAACTCATCATTCAAAATAAAACTGTAAAAATTATAACCTAAAGTCATATGTCAAATATAAACGCTTTGATTATACATAAATACAAACTGTTCAAAGACACTCTCAATCAATGCTGGATTAACACAAATAGGCCTAATTGAAGTCAATGTCGCTAGATCAAGACTTCAATATTCGTCCGACAATTGGCGTAATGGATACGTGACGTTTGGACAGATGTTCTGTTATTACGAGAAGGTACAAGTAGCCTCGGCTAAGACATGTGATTGAGTGACGCTTCATTTCTCAATAAACAATTTTGTGTATTTTTTAGATTTATCTAAGTAGTCATACTATGCTTTTGACGAATATTCTTTACATATACATATTGCAAACTTAAATGGAATTTTGACTGCACAGTTGGCCCAGTCGATACATATTCGTATGAATATGTATTATATGCGTATGAATATGAATCAAATACCATATATAATTTGAATAAATTCAATAAAACTTTGATAACTCGTAATTCAACTTCTGAGTATTGATTGTCACGTGCAACTATTGTGCCCTATTGTGCCTTGGTAGCGAATTGAGATTAGCAATTTGATTACTTAGAGGTGTCCTCGAATGCGATTAGCTGGACATATATTGGATTGGTTGACAGCTATGAGAACTGAAGTTAGAAAGCTTAAGAGATTTAAAGATGAACGCTATTTCACTTCTTCTATGTCTCATTGGAGAATAATGAATTATCATACGTTAATTGATAATGAAATCCTGTTATGAATTTAAATTAGAGGCTTAATGATACAGAAGCCTCTCAATTGACTACCAGATCGTACAAACATTTGGTCCGACCCGTTAATAGAACCCGAGACCTCTTGATTAGCAGCCGCAAACGCTAAACACTAGACCAACAACTAGGACAACACGTGCTGGCCTTGGAAGTCACCGCTTTAGAGTGGTAGAAATATGCACTAGAACTAAACAGTTTGGCTCTTCTTTCCTGTGCCGAGCGGTTAAAAACTGGAACTCGCTACCATCCCGAGAGTTTCCTTCCCATTATGATCCCGGGTCCTTTAAGAGGGGTGTGAAAAAGTATCTCACAAAGCCGCCATAGTTTGGGTCGGCATCGCCATACTTCCTGCATCGCAGGCAGTCTGGTGGCCCCCACTATTTGATTCTATTCATGCTTACCATCAGGCAGAGTAGAGTCACGTTGGTAGGCATCAAATAAAAATAAAAAAGACCAATCATGCAGTCAATAATACAATGTGATGGTGATCAACTTATTCTTTTCTTAGTTTAATTTGTTTAAAATTTTCTCAAATATGACTTTAAGGTTGACCTAGTAGTTTGAACGGTCGCAACATCGCTGTCTGCCGTGCCAAGTATTTGTGTGATTCACGAATTGGTGTTCAGAGTCTGGGTATTCTTTGAGTCCATTTCATTTCAATTTGTAAGTTCCCCCGAGACTCAAATTGTATAATGCGTAGGTAAGTCTAAACAGAGATATGTGTTAGAAATATCAATTTATTCTTATCATTATATTCAGTCATATCAATGGTTATGATATTGTTTTGATTAACCTTAAATTTATAATTATATTTGAATATCTAATTATAACTTCCTGCAAAAAGAATTTCGCAACAACCGTATCATACTCTAAACTACAATAATTACTCATTCATAAAGTTGTGTACTGCGTCCTATTTTTTGATGTGAAAATAACTGTGGGAGAATTGCCGAAGCAGAACGGCGTGTCATTTGTCATAAATGATAGACGCCATTAACGCTCATTCGTTCACTTATACCATCAATTAAACTATTCACACCCACGGTTTCTTCATTAACGCTTTATTTGCCTATAAAGTTAGCAAATTGTATAGATGCTGCAATTAAGTGCGTAATGGCTACTGTTTCTTTCTTAAGAAAGAATCTACGCTATCTAGTGTAAAGAAACTACAATGGTTTGGTGAGAAAAGGTCACATTTAATAACAAAAGTATTCTAAGGTCTAGAAAGAAAAAAGTTGTGATAAGTATTTGGTTATATGAGTCTTATTTGTCGCCAGTAGTAGTTCTGATCGATCTGTATTATTATTATTTAATGTTATATTAATTTTGAACTATCATCATCATCATCATCAGCCTATCGCAGTCCACTGCTGGACATAGGCCTTTCCAATTGCACGCCACTTGGTTCGTCCGCGGCTTCTCGCATCCAGCTCCTGCCAGCCGTCCTGCGCAAATCATCACTCCATCGTAACATTATTATCTTTTCTTTCAAAGTATTCTGAATTGGTCCATCGAATTTCTGAAGATTATGATAAATGGCTAATGTAATCGGCAATAAATTTCGGTATGAAACTAATACCATCTTTTCTTATTAGAAGTTCGTGTTTTTATTTCGGTACTATTGAAACTATTACCTATCATATACCAACGCTTAGAAGGAAATAAAAAAAACCTTTTAAGAATTCATGATTGTTCATTTTGATAAAAAAGGACTTAGGCTTCATCATCGTAAAATTGTAATGCACTAAAAATAGTCGATTCACCGGATATCTGACTACATTGTCTTCTGTACACCAGCAGCATTAAACCAAAAATAAAAATAAAACCTTTTTGAATGCTCATAAAACACATGGAACGTTATGACTCATTGTTGACTCCCTATTGACATAAATACAGTAGTCGTAATAAAACGGTCTTAGAACCGTGACATAAATTCTCCTAAGTACCTCCAAGCTTTGTTGTATTTTTTGTGCCATAAATATCATGCAAAATGTTTACTTTGTCTTATTGTAAACTTTTATTGCTCCTTGTGTTAGAGATAATAGTTTGTTGATTGACAGCCGTTTGAATGTTCTTTTAGTTTCAAATGATTATAACAAAAGCGTTAAATTCTCCTTAGTAAGTGCTTTCAACTTTGATACTGTCTTTTTTCGGTAGATATATTATGGTAAAATAAGATATTCTGAATAAGAGAGAATAAATTATGTTTTAAAGCGTCAGTATTTGTCTTCATCTAGTACTCGATGTACTTTTCTAAAAAAAAACTTCTAAGAAACATCTTCTTCTTCCTAGCCTTAATTATTCCATATATATTATAGAAACGTGAGGGTGAAATCTAGTCAGTGCCCTCAAACATACTGACAACTAGTTCAATCTTCGAATTTCAGTTTTCCCTTAGGGTTGCGGAGGTCCGATGCCAGTCGCTCCATGGAAAAACTGAAATTCAGGTAAAACCGGTTGAACTAGTAGCCGACCCCAAATAAACTTGGGAACAAAGGCTCGGAAGAAGTGAGAGTGAAATCTAACATATTATGATTATATATTAACTTTGGTGGCCATTTAATATTACAATTAACAAATATATACACAGGTTTTATTTTATCTAGATCTGTCTTACATATTGATTGTTCTAGAAATAAATCTTCTTTAACTAAATGCAATTCAATTCCCATCAAAGTATAACACAAACTTACCTTAAACTGTAATACATTGCATCTACCCAATTAGGCTCAGCAAAGCTATCGATCTAATGACGAACCTATTAGGTTTCAGGCGGCCTGACATCACATTTTATCGTTCATCCATTTCATGTGCAATAAACCACATCCCTAATGACCACAATACTTATAATCAATCTGCAAAACATCGCTACCTTTAACTAACATCAACTAATACAATTTCCTGTTAGGGTGACGCCAGACTAGTAAGAGTTTTTAAAAATAAAAAGAAATCTAGAAGACACAAATGAAATGTTATTTTTTAAAGTATATGAGTAAAACTACTTATAAAAATGAACACGTAAATATGAAATAAATAATTAAATAACGTCAACGTTGAATGTAATGAATAAGTACATTAGTTGTCCAATTGAAGTCTTTAAAACACTATAGATAAGGAATTGTGAGTGAATGCTATTAATGACTTTAGGGATACAATTTCTGGGATAGGAATAGACATAGAACTGTTCATTTGCACACCACAGAGAAATATACAAAAACAACAACAACACATAACGGGTTCCTCTCAGGAGAGGGTTAAGGCTATACGTCAATAAAGCAATGTAGATTTATGCGAATCAACCAATCAATTAATTATTCAATTAACTTGTGTCTCAACAATATACAATTTGCCAAATCAACAAATTCCCTAAACTTGTTGTTTTATACAATTTTCTATTTCGGTGAAGGTCACAACCGTTACGTGAGATTGTTTTTTTTATTATTATTTTTGTCAATACAACAAGATATATGTCGATGCATATAATTTATATGCTTGGAGTCTCTCAAAGGGCAAAACTAGGAGCGAAGTGATCCGTCAGAGAATCAAGGCAACCGTTATCGCTTCAAAAGTAAGTAGGATGAAGTGGCAATGGCCTGGTCATATCTGTCGCAGATCCGATAAGCGCTGGAGTTAGCAAGTTTTGGAGTTGAGACCACGCCTCGGCAAATGTTGTATTTTTGTCACATCTGACACACAATATCATTTAGTCCCAAACTAAGCAGAGCTTGTAGTATGGATACTAGACAACTGATATAAATACATATATACTTTTTTCATAAATAAATACATATTATAGTTACGTAGAAAACACCCAAACTACGAATCATTATCATCATCAACAGCCTTTAACAGTCCACTGCTGGACATAGGCTTCTCCTTAGAAAGGAGGTTTTGGCCTACTATACCAGGCTGGCCAGACGGGTTGGTAAAGGGTTGGTTTCAAGTTTTCCTTCTCTTTGCATCGATGTTGTCATGCGTAGTTTATGCCTTAGTCGCCTTTTACGACACCCGCGAGATGAATAGGGGTGGTGACACTCTGTATTCTTAATCCGTCACCAAACTCCGAATATTTTTAGCTTATACAAACATTTGGTCCGACCTGGAAATTAAACCCGAGACCTCTTGATCAGCAGCTGCATACGCTAACCACTAGACCAATAAGGCAGTATGGTGTACCCACTGGCCGGGTGATGGGACGACTTACGTAAGAGGTACAGGACAGCGACTGGATGCAATAGCATCAGACCAGGCACTGTGGTGTGTCCAGCGGTGGACTGCAATGGACTGATGATGTTACCATAATTTAACCTCTGTTCAATTTATTTAAGTTGGTATTATTATATAAGCTATTTATGTGTAGATATATACTTGTTTTCTCCTTTCACAGTGATATGAAAAAAAAAGTTATAATTTAGCGTAAACGATATTTCATTTCTTCGCTCAATGTTCAACACATAAGCGATATTTCAGCACAATAGTAACCGGTCTGTCAAATTCCTTACAATATACGTTACGCTACAATCAATCAAGGCAAACATAATACCCATTTAAACTTATGTAAAGTGTAACCACTAACGACGTCTCTATAATATCATAGCGGTATGTGGAAATAATTACCTTTATGGGTATTTGATTATATATGCGAATTACGTACCTCCTTCAATTATACAAGTATCATTCCGAATGGATGTCGAGATAGATTTAATCTAATGTGATGAAAATTTACGATGTAAATGACTACATCAGGAACAATGAAGTTTACACTTGTCTTAACTATTAAATCATCTATATGTTATGTGTACTCAGTTATTGCACATTTACACATAGATATTATTATAAAGAGGTAAAGTTTGTGAGGTATTAATCTCTGTATCTGCTTAACCTATTTATTTTTACTATTTTACCAATAGTAATCAATTAACTGAAAATTATTTCAGAGGGCCATTATGAAAAGGATTAGTGTGAAATCCGACAGACCCATATGGTCGCGACTATGTCGGATATACGCGGGCGAAGACATGGGCAATGGCTAGTATTATAACGAAAACGTAACATAAGTAACACATTTTTAACCAACTTTAGAGAAGGAGGTGATTCGTATTTAGTTTTTTTATAAATATATATAGTAGTCCGTGTGGTGACGGATTAAGAATACAAAGTGTCGCCACCCCTATTCATTAAACGGGTATCGTAAGAGGCGACTAAAGGAACAAAATAAGCAGCTAACATCATTGCCAAGAGAAGGAAAACTTGAAACGAACCCTTTCAACAAGGCCTATATCTAGCAGTGGGCTGTTAAAGGCTGTTGATACATATATAACTAAACACTTTCTGATGGAAAGCAGCAGAATCCAAGAGATCCTTCATAATCATTACGACAGCACACAATGAAACAATTTAGCTGATATGTTACTGATATGTTTTTGCATAATTGGACTAAAAGTCTTGCACTCACCTAAGAAAATTCAGCCCAAATAAAACTACACGAACTCTAGAAATCAAGAAATAAACAAAAATTTTACTTAAAAAACCGACTACAAACAAAAATATTACAAAACAAGAAACGCATTATAAAGTTTAAAAAAATTACATATTCTTGTGTCTACAATTATCAATATAAATAAATAAATCTTTTCCGACGACTCAAACACAACGTCGTCTACTCCCAAACTAAGCAGAGCTTGTGTTATGGGTACTAGACAACTGATATGAATACATGTATTTTTTTTGTAAATTCATATATATTATACATAGAAAACACCCATACTGCGAAACAAATAAATAAATATTTCGGACATCTTACACACATCGCTATCTAATCCCAAACTAAGCAGAGCTTGTATTATGGGTACTAGACAACTGATATAAATCCATAAACATACTTTTTTTTGTAAACACATACATATTAAACATATAAAACACCCAAACTCCGAAACAAATATTTGTAGATCCCACAAACATTTGGTCCGACCCCAGAATCGAACCTGAGACCTGTTGATCAGCAGCCGCATACTAGTGTATGCGGCTGCTGATATGTGTACCTGAGAAATCTCTGCAATAAGATTTGTAGAAATGCACAACGCCAACATATCCACACTTCCGTAGAAAACGGAGATCCAGCAAAAGTCTGGAAATTTCTAAGAACATTGGGAGTCGGGAGGTCTCGCCAAGAGCCTATTCCTAAAAATTTCAAAATTGACTTACTCAATAAACATTTCTCTGCCTCGTCTGACATTAGTGACAGTACAAAAGCTAATACTCTTAGGTATATTTCTACTACCCCAACTTCCAACTATCCACCTCTCGTCTTTGATCAATTGTCCGCTTGTGATGTTAGGAAGACCATTCTGGCGATTTCATCCAACGCAGTGGGAAGTGACTGCATCAGCCGAAATATGATTATTCCTATCCTTGACGAAATTCTACTTATCTTATGCAATATCCTTAATCACTCCGTTACAAGCGGTGTTTTTCCATCTGCATGGAAAGATGCCCAAGTAATCCCTCTTCCAAAAAAAGCTAAACCCTCTTCTTTTTCTGACTATCGGCCCATATCCATTTTACCTTTTCTATCTAAAGTACTCGAACGCCTCATCCACTCTCAACTGTCTAACTTCCTCTCCAAAAATTCTCTACTGAATCCCTTCCAATCCGGATTTCGTCCTGGACACAGCACTACTTCTGCACTGGTACATATTACAGACAGCATCAGACTAGGCATGGATAGTGGAAAGATCACAGTACTCACCTTACTTGATTTTAGTAATGCCTTCAATACTGTGGATTTTCACATTCTGCTTGGCATACTACGGTCTCTTAACATATCTCCAAGGACAATTGATTGGTTTCATAGTTACCTGTCTGGTCGCCGGCAACGAACTTGCATTGATGACTCCATGTCCTCTTGGTGCAGCATTTCTGCTGGTGTACCACAGGGTGGCGTTCTATCTCCTTTACTCTTCGCTGTTTTTATAAACTCAATCTCTAATCAACTAAGTTCCTTCTACCACCTTTATGCAGATGATTTACAAATATATACACAGGCTCCGATTAACTTGTTATCGGATGCATTCAACATAATTAATGCTGACCTTCAACGCATCGGCGAGTGGAGTTATAACTATGGACTTAAGATTAATCCTATAAAGACACAATTATGTATTATTGGCAGCCACAGACTTATCTCAAAAGTTAACTGGACTCAGCTGCCACAAATTCAGTTCGGTGGCACAACTCTTGAGATCAGCACTAGTGTGAAAAATTTAGGGATCTACATAGACAATACTTTATCTTGGGGTTCACAGATGCAAGAGGTCAGTCGTAGGATATTTGCTTCAGCCGGATCTCTTCGAAGACTACGCAACTTCCTTCCAATTGCAACTAGGGCTGCGCTTGCACAAGCACTTCTCCTCCCAATTCTCGACTATGCCGATGTCAGCTATCTGAATCTCACTGAAGCCCAACTCGATAAGCTTGAGCGACTACAAAATGTCTGTATACGATTCGTATTTGGTTTACGAAAATACGATCACGTCTCTGAATTCCGTCAACTTCTCAAGTGGCTTCCAATTCGCTCTCGCCGGAATACTCATATCCTTAGTTTCCTTTATAACATTTTGTTCAATCCTAATGCCCCTTTCTACCTCAAAGAACGATTTAAGTTCCTTAATGACACACATGAAAAATGTCTGCGGTCATCCGTGAGTTTACAACTGGAGATGCCACTGCATTCCACCAAATTTTATGACCAATCTTTCACCGTTGAAGCTGTGCGCTTATGGAATGCACTGCCGCCTAACATCAGGCAGGCGCAAACATTAACTAGATTCAAGAAAATGGTACAGGAGTTTTATTCACCTTAATTGAGTCCGACACGATTGAGGGTGAAACGAAACTGTTTCTCTTTTCTATTTTTATTCATTTAAGTATGTATATTTACTGGTATAGTATGTATGTATGTATGCATGTATATGTAAGTATATTTATTGTAATAAGTATGCATTTTATGTAAGTAAAAATTGTAAATGTTTGTAGATAATATAATATATGTAGTGTATGTAATATGGTGTACCTAATAATAAGCAAATAGTAGGTTCAAAAATGTATATTCAACTACTACTTTCTCCCTACAACATTTGATCCATCCTAAGGTTGCCTGGAAGAAATTGCTTTCAGCAATAAGGCCGCCCTTTGTACACTCAATATTTTATCATTGTGTTCCTTTTTCTTTTGTAAATCTGTAATTTTTGTGTGCAAATAAAGAGTTATCTATCTATCTATCTATCTATCAACAGGTCTCAGGTTCGACTGTTCGACGGTGGTACTAACCACAAGACCAAAAAGGAAGTAAAAAAAATGTTGTAGTCGGTGTCAGCCAAAATGTTGTTAAATTGGTTAAATATTAATCTGGAGAGCGAGTAGAGGGGAATTTTGAGGGATTCTTAACTCTGTCAACTTAAACTAGGATACCCTCCGAGATTCAGTTGTTGTTGATGTGCTCATAGCAAGTAACGTACTTCGGAATTTCTTACATCATTTACTAAGTTTTACAACATCTAGAAAGTAAAGGTGATGTCAAGCGTATCTCCTGTGTTATTCAGAAAGAAATCGGCGATGTATTCAAATTGATCCTAGACAACGTGGGCCGTGACGCTTTAGTTGGTTATTGTCGATAGTCTTAATTGACAAATTTTGTACAGAAAAATCCTTTAAAAAATCCTTTAAAAAATCCTTCTAAATCCATATTATTTTTTTAAAAAGGAAAGTAACTCTGTATGTCTATTACCCTTTATTTTGTTGCTGTTGTTGCACTGATTTCAATTAAATTTGTAATGGAAGTATTTTGATTCTTGACAAAGAACATGGGCTTTTCTTTAGCACAATACACGCTAGCAGAAACGCGGGTAGAGCTAGTTTTGTATAAAATACTAACTTCATCCTTCATTCAAGCGATACACGTCTTTATTTTTTTCTTTTAGATTTTTTGTATTTTTCTCTTTAATTAAGAAAGAACTTTTCTTATTTTTATCAAAAATCAGAATTTAAACAATTTACCAGAACCTTAACTTAAGCCAAAGATGTAACGAACGGCTTAGAGTTAACACTGTACACGGACGAAAAGTGCATGAAAATGAGAATGCCTTGAGCAACAAGAGAACTGACAAGAAGACCTTTTTATTATAGAACAGTAATAAATTGAATTTGTTTAATTTTCTAAACGTACTGTTCATCATTAAAGACTATTAATATCCAGGTAAGTCAAGATCATTGACTGACTTAGAATAGAAGAATGACATGACCTAGAAATCGATAATTATGTAATTTAAAATTTCTCTACAATACTCGTATTTAAAGAAACAATTTAATAGCGGCCATGTCTATAATTACACTTTGTAGTGATTCTAAATATACACAACTTCTTTAGTAAGAAACTAAATTCTTTTATAAATTTTGAGAACCCAGAGTCCGAAATATAAAACCTTCCCATTCAAATGTTACGCGTAGCCTACTTAAATTTCATTACAGTCTAAAGAGAGTTAATTAAGGGCACTGTCTAATCTAAAATAAATGCAAACTGGTTTCTCTTTTATAGTAGTACTTACTATTTAAACTTTCACTTTAACCAGCGTGACTATTACAGTTAACGATGTTGCATTATCAAAAGCCATTGAAACAGTTGAACCATTAACTTGAACACTGGAAGAAATTTCTTAGAATATAACTACGAATTGATTAATAGCTTAAATTTATCAAATAATTCTGGCAAAGACGTCCAAAGACGAATATAATTCAGCGTTTATATCACAATGCCATTGAACGTTCTCGTTGAATCTGATTGATTACAGTAAGATAATAGGAATTTCAAAACGCAGTCTAAGAAACGTTGTTGCTATTAACAGTTTGTAGTTATCGTATCAACAAAAGCATGTGTGAATGACATTAGTTTCACGGATGAATATGCTGTAATCATAACACGGATTTCAGTTCCAGTAATGCATTCTGATTTGAATATGACGAAACGCTCAGACGGGTGACGACAATAATGCGGCTGTATACATTATTGCCATCAACGATAAGATTAATTTAAGTTATACTAAACGTTTTCACGTGGGTGATGTTGTATCTATCTCTGTTTAATATGTTAACAATATGGTCTTTGCAATGTTTTACTCTGCATATGTAATGTATGCATAATAATGCAAATGTAATATACATTTATGTGAAAAATATTGTACACTAGTACGTTTTGAAGTAGATGTAACTGAAAATGTAATCACGTTCTAACACTTTTCTGCAAATAAAAGCAGTTATATTCGTGATGTTTAAACCTTTAAATCGGGTTTTTGTCTTCTGAAGAATTCTTCGTATTACCTTTCGCATCGTTCCAGTTGCAGTGTTGCTGACACTTGAACCGTATTAAATAAGTATTAATTTAAGTAAGGAATACACAGTTGTAACATAATATACATCACGTTGGTATTATTTTCCTTTGAATACTTTATTTTTAATATAAATATTTAGATAGTATATTTATATAAAATAATAAATCAATTCTATATGAACTTCCTCCAATACCGTCATTTAACTTTAACTTGTCAATTTACCACATTCATTACAAATAAAAACGTATGCCATAGTTCCCTATTTTTCATTTATGTATGTAATCTTAGATAGGTCTTTCACAATATGGTCCGATGACCTGGACACAGGATTGGTTGTTGCAGCGAAGCTTCAGGGAACCCCAAGTCTACTAATGACGAAGAATGATGAACGGCTTTTGGACGAGTTAAAGATGTCTTTTTTGAAATGAGTTATTAAACTTTAAAGTCTTTACTTCTATATTTTGTACTATTACTTTAACTAATACGAATGTATCTTTACCATTGATACTTATATTTCTAACATTAAGCATACCGTTTTTTTGTAACGTACCTAAATCTAATTTAATCTTCTAAATCTTCATTGTTGGTTACGAAATCCCTATTCGATTTATTACGTATCCATTCATTAGTCCAAAGTTAAAGTTCAATAACAGCTTTTAATTACACAATGAGCCAACAATTCATTAAATTGTCACTCACGACGGTTCTTTTCGTAATACATTTGAGTACTTGAATGTGTTACGTAATAACATTTTGACATCTCTGTGACTTATTGACTTTTGGAGGCGTGTAGACGATAGAAACGGATAGATACCCACTTGTATCGTTTCTCTGAACTTTGTATGAATATCCCATTTTGAATACTTTGTTATATTCAATATACCTATTTATTCAAATTTATATATTTTATTCAATTTGTTCTACTTTAGTAAAATAATCTTTTTAAGTATGTGGATACTTAAAAAGATTATTTTACTAATATATATATATATTTAAATATTGAATTTAAATTTCTTGCTTTTAATATTATAACAGAATAAGCACACGGGTTGGGTTTCGAAACGAGTCACCTGAATTTGAGGGTTTTGGTGGTGTAGGGGGCTTTCCGAATTGGCACAATCCGACTTCATTGGGTTAGGTTAGATGGGTAAGGCGGGAGCGTAGCGCAGCGAAGCTGCCGCCTTACCCATCGTGGTTATTTTTTTTTAAACCACCCAGAAATAGGAGCCCCGCGTAGCGGGGCTCCGTCGACTATAATGCATAAAGCAATAAAACATGTATATAAAGTGGTATAAATAATGTTTGTACAAATTTCTGTTTTTGATTTTTTCAAAGGGAATCAAGTATTTTCGGCGGGTAAAAATGGTGAGGCAGGGTTCAGAGGGTTCAGACCCCTCCCCCATCCCCCCAAAAACTCACAACCCCTTAAAAATGGCGACGTATTTCGAAATTTTTACCATTTCTGTTTTTAATTTTTTCTAAGGGAACCAAGTATTTCCGGCAGGTAAAAATGGTGAGGGGGGGTTCCGACACCTCCCCCCCCTCCCCCCCAACCACTCACAACCCCAGAATCAGGTGACGTATTTCGAAACTTTAACCTAAGCACACAAATCTCGAAGTATTTTTTAATGGGCAATAGTTTTAAACAAAAACTTGTACTTATTTCAGCCACTAGAGTGTACTGAACTTATTGTTTCAATAAAGTACTACACGTAACTAACGCTTAAACAAATTTTGACATTCTAAAAATAGAATCATACAAAGCTAAACACATTTTTCCATTCTATGACGTCTAACCTACACCATTTCCATAATCAACTCACGAACGGGTCACATTATAACCTAAAACAGTCGTAAACAACGCAGCATGTTTTTATTAAAATTCCTTTAATAATTTTACTTCGTAGAACTCCCAAGTAGGTCATGGGACTTGCACATAGTTGGTTGGTAGCACCACAGGCTTGCCGGCCACTCGCCCGCCAAGGGGGTATGTGGAGAGAGAGAAAATAGTTTTAAAGAGGACTCCATCGGTATTCATTGCGGACGGTGTGCGGGAAGCTGCCCTACTTCGGATTTCAATTATCCACCTCAACCATTTGTTTTCTAAACATAAAACGAAACAAACATCGAAGCACTGAATGTGTGACCAACAAAAGCGCATATTTCAAATTGGTTTTATTCGTGTGTGTTTGGGCCTTGGACGAGATAAACGTAAGTTTTTGTTTCACCTTTGTTGATTATCTGTTAATTCCAGAATTGTGGGTTTGTGAATTCGAAGTATTCTATGTATATCTCAGATACACATATTCAGTAGCTTAATTTTGTAGATCGATATATGTAACCTACAGTAATTGATGTACACGTATTCATTTTAACTCTACTTGACTCTCGTTGTTTTGATATCTATTTTATTTATAATCTTTTTTACTTAAAATGTCGAAGTATTACGCAAATACTAGAAAAAAAAAACTAGAGTATTAGTTTTATTTGAAAATTAAAACAAATATTTGTAATTAGAGTAAACATATAGCTTTGATGCAGACAACAAAGGTAGAGCGTAGGTGGTTACTGTCCAAATTTAGTGGTTTAGTAATTAATTATATGTTACGAAAAGAATATTATATACTCATGCAATGACGTACCACATACATTACACGAACCGCCTAGGTACTGCCTACACTAGGCCTACACGTATAAATAGGTGTATATCTTCGTAGGTAGTGAAGAAAAATATACACATACTAAAAACTTTAACAGGACAAGGTAGGTATTTATATTGGTAAGAGCCATAGAAATAAATGTATGACAGAATTTGCATCATTTCACTGCCTGCACTTGTAGTTCATAAGTATTATAACTCCAAATTGTGTAACCGCTTTTTTCTAAGAAGTCTAGTGAACTGACAATGTATTTGTCCAAATAAGCGAATCTAAGAAGGTCAGATTTTATGTTCTCTGATATTAAAGTCTTCTTTTTTCTACTAGATACCTAAAACTTTCTAAAATGGTAATTTGTAGGTGGGACACGTTAGGTTAGAACTGTTTCACAGGTTTATTAAATAATATTAAAGGAGTCTGAGAGTCCAATTTTCTTGAATTTTTTTCAGAGAAAGTAATGTTAGTTTCTTTTTTCACAGAAAAGGTTTATTTTATAACTCGTAAGTGTATTTCGAATTATAAAATAGTCCGTGTGGTGACGGATTAAGAATACAAGTGTCACCACCCCTATTCATTCCATGGGTGTCGTAAGAGGCGACTATAGGAACAAAATAAGCAGCTAGCATCACTGCCAAGAGAAGGAAAACTTGAAACAAGCCCTATACCAACCCGTCTGGCCAGCGTGGTATAGTAGGCCTAAACCTCCTTTCAAAGGAGAGGCCAATGTCCAGCAGTGGACTGTTAAAGGCTGTTGATGATGAAGAGCAATTCAAAGTGACTGTTAAATGTCTGATAGAAAAAATGAGCAGAAACCAAGAGTAGCGATCACCGAAGTCATTGCGAATGCAGAAACAGCATGGTAAGACTATGGCGACCCTTGTGATGCTTCAGTACCGTTGGGCCTCTGGTTCTGTCCTCACCAATGAAACGCACGCAGCACAAGTGCTATTATTTTATATTATTCTTCTGTTAGAGGGTAATATTACTCCGGCCAAGCGCGTTCGTTCCTGCTGAAATCAGCCTGACTCTACTACCTTAGAATACAAGATTATTCTTTTAAGCTTTTTCATTAATAAATGTTTTTTTTTTGTACTGGAGCCTTCCAAAGTGACTCTACTCTGCGTGATGGTAAGCATAAGTAGAATCCAGGAGTAGGGGCCACTATCCTCAATGTGATACAACGTAGTATACAATGCAGCATGGTGACCCACACCATGGTGACTTATATGTTTCTGGCCTCCGAAGGCCGGGAGAATGAAACAGAATGATTGGCCCTCCGGTCTCACACTCACCAACGAAAGACGCAACGCAAATGCTGTCATTTTGGGTTGATCTTCTGTGTGAGAGTACCACTGTCGCGGTTGAGCCGAGTCATTCGTGCTGAAATTAGCGTGGCTAAAAGAACGCCACGTAGCTAAAAAAATATGTTTCTTTTTAGGGTTTCGTAGCCAAATGGCAAAAAACGGAACCTTATAGATTCGTCATGTCTGTCTGTCTGTCTGTCCGTGCGTGTGCCACTTTTTTCCGAAACTATAACAGCTATACTGTTGAAATTTTGTCAGTAGTCAGTAGGTATTCTGTGAACCGCATTAAGATTTTTACACAAAAATAGAAAAAAAAAACAATAAATTTTGGGGGTGTCCATGCTTAGAACTGAAACCCAAAAAGTGGGGTATTTATGGACAGGTCTTCAAAAATGATATTGAGGTTTCTAATATCATTTTTTTCTAAACTGAATAGTTTGCGCGAGAGGTGTCTATTCAAATTCTCTCAATTTAGAAGTTACAGGGGGGGGGACACATTTTACCACTTTGGAAGTGTTTCCAAAGTGATAAAATGTGTCCCCCCCCCTGTAACTTCTAAATTGAGAGAATAATATAACTAAAAAAAATATATGATGTACATTAATTACCACGCAAACTTTCACCGAAAATTGGTTTGGACGATGTTTAGTAAGTAATTTTTTTTAATACGTCATAAATCGTAAACTGCAATTTCCCCTTCATTCAATCAATTCACTATTATTAAAACATCGATCAAAGTTACAACGAACTACAAGAACTTTTATATGACGTTACTTGCTACTGCGGAACCCTTCATTGGTAATACATTCCTGTGAGAAAATATATTGAAACTATCAAATTTATAAGAGATTTTATTTTTTCAGATCGATACATGTTAACAGGACAGTTAACGTACCACAAAACACAGATAAAAGACATATTTTATAATCAAAATTAACTCAATCATTTTAGTAATTAAAAAATACATTACAAAATTTACTTAACTAAATTTATCTAAATTTCTCTTTCCCAGAGAGCTTTTATGTAAGTAGTCTCACTTTCGTCAAATAGGATAACAGAACTGAGTTCCATTCTTCCTGCTGTCACTTTAACAATACTAAAATATCATACGTTATCCATTCAAAGCATTCTCCTCTTAGCCGGTAAGATAACATTCTATTCACTCCTATTCTCATAAAAGATTTGTGAATTCTTGTTTACATGTCGCGTCCATTCATTGTCCATTTGTGGGTGTTAAATACTATTTGCCCACAAATCGTATCTCTATCCCGATCAATAATAATTTTTCTTCAAAGAAAACTGCGTACTTACAAAAGCAATTACTTAAAAGCACTTTTTTCTAATAATTCTAGACGGCCAAGCTCTACGCTCGATTGTCAAACTTGTTTATACAACTTTGAACACACTTGGAATAACAATCCTTTGTTGACGGTTCTTTTGAGCCTCGCCGTGACAAACTCAAAGGATTTGCTCCAAAGCGTGTCCACTTGAGATGAGAACATCTGTTATATTAAATTAAATGTCTTCCGTTGGTGGGTCTAAATATAAATTTATAATGTCAGATGGAAAGGTGTGCGGTATAATTTGCAGTATGTGGCGTGTTGTTGCGTGTTTATTAACGGACTGCTTAACCGACTAAGAAATTTTTATAAAAATATTACACGGCTATTTATTAAATTTCTATAAAAAATTGCTTTAGAGACACAGTAGGTATCAAGTTTCTCTTATCTCTATGAATACTCAATTGTAACATTATGTGAAGAATAGTTTTTTAATACACAAATGTACCTCACGTCATAAGATTTTCTATAGTAAGTGACTATACGTCTATCTGTAAATTTTAATTTCATAATGTAATAAACAGTTTTTTCATTTCGTAACTGAAAGTCCCTAACCATAATTATTATACTGGTGGCTAAAAAAGAAATTAATTACGTTTCTCTTTCATTTTCTTCTTAAAATGTAAAGATTTCCTTACCTTTGATGAAAATACTTCACAGACATTTTCAAAACGACTAATTACATAAAGCAACCCACACCAAAAATTAGTATCTAATTAAAGAAAATGCTTGAGAGTTCCTTTCGAGAGTCTACACAAGCATTCATTAGTAAATAAGTCGTGTCATTTTACTTTGAACAAGCAGCGAACACTCGAAAACGGTTAATATGTGGTAAGAAACCGAGAACGCACGCCGTATCACAACCAACAAAATGAAATTTCGCACAAATGAAAATTAGACGGTGAAATAATGTACCCATTTAAGGTGTTCAACAAACCGTGAACGAAAATAATATTAGCTTCCAAGGAAAGCAGAATGAAAACAATATTATAGTAATTAAGAGCAAACTACCAGAAAATTTTGTCGCAAGATAATATTTTCGGTACGACAATGTCATAAAATAAATACTGGGTCTGAGAAAGACAGTTCTATTAAACGAAATAAAACTCTTCATTAAATTCGCGATTTATGCTTTCGCGGCTTTTATTCATTGCATAATAAATTTAAGCTCGATGGAGATTTTACAGCTGAGTCTCGGAGATTTACTGCGGAAATACGTCGATTCCAAATCATTTCCCGAAAGCATTAGACTTAAAAATTCAAATATAATTTTAGAGATCCAATAGTATGTGTAAATTTCTGCTATTATTAAAATTTAAAATATAACATTTATATAATTTTAAGTATTAAATTGTACATTGTGTGACATACATGAAGTGTTTTTTTAGAAATCTTTAGTAATATTTTGCTTAATTTATGTTCTTTGTTATCAAGGGCAGCGTTTGTAGTTCATGGTTTGATAATAGTTCAGTGTTATAAAAAAGAAAAGTAACAAAATTTAACAAAGTTTATCAAAAACAATTGAAGCTCTAACTTACGTAGTACATTTTTCATTGTCATCATCCTATTGCAGTCCAGTGCTTTATTTAGGCCTCTCCCATTGCACGTTAACCTGATCGATGAAATACATATTATAAAATAAAGTCCTGTCAGTCTGTTTGCGATAAACTTAGAAACCACTGCACCGATTTAAATGATTTTTCTTTATTACCCAGATAGTCTAAAGCCTGAGAAAGACATAGGCTACTTTTTTACCCACATAACCGACATGGATGCAGGCAGAGCCGGGGCGAAAGGTAGTAAAGTATAGTTTTAAATTTGCAAAATGAACTCAAAGTAATAAAAGCTGTAACGTGTTTATTTATTTTAAAAATACATGTTGCTAAAGCCTGATTCAAATACTTTGAATACAATTGAAATAATGACATCTGACATTTTAAACGCATAATAAATATACTGATGATGCCATGAACTTTAAAGGCTAAATTATACGACTTCTACCCCAATACTAGAATGGTTCAAGTACCTACTTTCCCTTTTATATCGCCTATATATTCAACGATGTATTTTTATTCCTTGTTCATTACTTTTTTACATTACCGAATTACAAAATGAGTAGACATTTCGTCAAATTTATATTTCTCTCTAACTGCGCCCTGCTATATTAATCGCGGTTTTTATTGCTTTCGAATTGGATATAGTTCATCTATTTTTGTTGCTTGTAATTTAGTTTTCACATAATTCTATTTAAAATAAAATTTGCTTGAATTACGCCTTATAGCATCAACTATCTGATAGCGAAAATATCAACAAAATCAGTTCAGGCGTTTCAGGTATTGGTCGAAACAGACGAAATTTTCTAAATAGATTCTTTATGTAATTAATGTATATACATACCTCATTACATTTAGTGAAAATCTGTTACATTTTTTATGTATCGCTTGCCAAAGTGATTCTACTCGACTTGATGGAAAGCATGAGTAGAATCCAAAAGTCCACCAGACTCACTGCGAATGCAGGCAGTATGGCGACCCACACTATGGCAGTCTAGTGTGACGCTTTTTCGCACCCAGTTTAAAGGACCCGGGACTATAGTACGAAGGAAACATGTCACCTGGCGGTAAGTTCCAGTTAACTGTTCGGCACAGGAAGGAAGAGCTGAACCGTTGAGTTCTAGTGCGTATTTCTTCCAAGGCCAGCAGTTCTAGTGCGTATTTCATGTTTTGTAGAGAAAGGAATCAGTTGGAAGAGTTCTTTAGAACATTCAAATGTTAAAGGCGATAGACAACTGCCGTAGAGGCCACATCCCTTCGCAGCTGCAGAGACCCGATGAACTTGGAGACTTTGGGGCTATTGATAATGCGGGCTGCTCGCCGGTATAATTAATTGAGAGCATTAAGCAATACGGCTCGGATCCATTGTAGAGATGAGAACAGTATTCCATGCAAGAGCAAACCTGGGTCTTATATAGAAGACACAAATGCTCCGGCGTTAAGTCAGCGAATGGTGTCAAACCCTATCAAAGGCTTTGACCGTGTCGAGGCTGATTCTCGTTGATTCTCTATGCCTATCCATGGTATCACCTAAAAGGTGGATCTGTTCGGTATGAACCCATACTGCCGATCTTATAACAAGGATTGATTCTCCAACAGTGAACTAATTAGTTGTTAGTGATGGCTATATGTCTGTAATTAGCTGATTTTGAGCGTTCACCTTTCTTAGGGATGAGTCGAATATTTGGATCTCTCGAAACCTCCGGAATAATTTCTAAGGAATATTACAGGCGGTACAGACGTGGCAATACGGGAGACAATCCACAGCTCTTGAAAACCAAGACAAGTGGTGCTTCCAGCAATTATTGTTGTACCTTTCAAATAACAGCGGGTAATTGAACTCCCGTGCAGCATGCACATGTATTCAGCTTGTTCCTTTACGTTTAGATGCAAAATCCTGAGATGACTTTACTATTACTTTTTGGAGTCCGTATACTTACTTTATCTGTGTTTGCCCTTGATACACGCTTGGATACAATATTCAATGTAAAACAATTTAAAAATAGGTACATCCGATAAATTTCTTAAAAACACTGTGGTAATTAAAAATTGTCCATAAAGTAAGACATTAAAAGTGCAGTGGAAATATCTTCCACTTCACCAATATTGTTGACTCTAAGATAATCTCATTACCATAGTCATCGTCGAAGCATTCATTCATTATGGTAAAACAAACACAATATTAACAGGTGTGCTCAAACGACGAAAAGTAAGAACTATAAAGTTTTCGTCACACTGATGCTATTGAGATGCTATAAAATTAATTATATTATAATATTTTACATATAGACGAATATAATGTCACTCATTTACATTCGATTTTAAATGGTGTTAGTTTTCCAAACTGTGTTTAACGGAAAGTTCTAATAATTATTTTATGTCTTAGATGGCACCTGGCTATTACTGTTTCGTGACTATTTTATGTGATGTTTTTAAGTGTAAATAATATTTATGTTTGCATAGTGTAATTTGTTTTACATAATTATTAATAAAAGAAAGATCAGAATTTAATTGACACATTGTTGGTTTTGAGTTGATAGTCGACGAACTGGCAAACTTTACATTGTCTGGATACCTCAAATACATTTTTACACTATCAAGGTACTATATGAAATACTAAAACTATATAGATAAAAAAAAATACGCATTTAGAATATACATACATCCCATGTCACGGGGAACTTTAGAAACATACATGAAAAGGACACAAAGAACACTAACTCAGAACAACTATTTGTGATTCGCACAGTGTACTTCCACGTGGGATTTGAATCTTATCTATCTATCTTAAAAAGATAACTCCCGCATTAGGAATATAAATTCCTGTGTCGCGGGGGACTTTACAAACATACATGAAACGGACACAAAGAACACCCGGACTCAGAACAATAAATTGTGAATCACACAAAGTGTTGTCCTACGTGGGATTTGAACCCACGACACTTGGCGTAGTAGGAAGCGGCGTGGCAACCGCTTAAGCCACTAGACCAACCGTGCAGTCAAATTTGAATCCACAACATTTGGTGCAGAAGAAAGCGGTGGGTCGACCGCTTTAACCAGAAGGCTGACAAGTTGAAAAATTATAAATCTTTTATACTGAGGAATATCAAACATCAATCACCGATAATATTTCAACCAAAAACTAATTAGCAACAAAATAATGAAGCCACACGATCGCTATCAAAAGTTTTATCTCACAATACACCTCTGCCTTAAAATAATATGAAACCTGTCCACACTTTATAATTTATTACCGTCTTCCTCGGTTCCAGGTAGAGAGAGTGTCAAACAAAAAACGTTGACAATGGGCAAATAAAGGACATCTTATTGTGTGATGTCCCAATTTTACGTCATACTTGGACTTTATAATCTTGTGTTAATATTTGCTTTTGTAACAAGTGAAAATTTATATAGCTCAATTATGAAGCATTTCTTTAATGATTTAAACAGTTTAGGTAATGCGTTAAAGAAGATGTGTGTTTGTATAAAATGAACAAACTTCAAAAATAAAGCTATTTTTTCTAATAGAATAAGTTTTAGTATGGTACCTTGTCTTGTGTATTGCTATTTAAAATATTGGACAACTGTTTTATCTCAATTTCTAGTTTTATTGAAACAACTTTGAAACTTTATTAGAACATGGTCTCTTGAGGGTTCTCAGGTAGGAAACCTTTTGAAACAACTACTACTCAAGCCATTAACGGGATATTTGGTAAACGTAAATTCTTCTTCGCTAAATGGATATTGTGTTATGAAAGTGGCACGTGCCATTGTCTAGATTTTATATGATAGCTAATTTACGGTATTGTATGTAGTGGAGTCATGCACGAATGATCCGTCTCGACCGTGGCGGTACCACCCTCACACAGAAGACTAACCTAAATTAACAGCATTCGTATTGCCGTATTCTGTTGATAAGTGTGAGACCAGAGATCCGTTGTTGTAGAAGCATCTTAAAAAGCCGCTATATTATGAGTCACCATTCTGAATTGTCTGTACTCTTAATGAGTATGGTGACCCCAACTCCTAGATCCTACACTTTGGTAGGTTTAATTATATAAAAAAATCTTTAAACGTTTACCTATGAAACGGCCTTTTTCAAATTATCTTTTTTACCGAAACCATACAAAAATTTAATTTTGTTGTGACCAGCGGTCTTTTTATTAATTACTTGGAAATTTATTTATACGAAATAATTATGAGTTTATTACAGGCCTATTAAAGTAGGATTAACAAATTAATAACTTAGAATACCTAGTTTTCACTTCTAAAGTTGTAATAAAAAGATACAGGTACAGGTAGGCAAGACTGACATTCCATGACAGTTTTTTAATTCAAATATTATTTACTAGCTGACGCACGCAGCTCCGTCCGCCATCAACTTTAAAACTATCAAACATTCTTCATTGGTACTCCACTCCAATTGGTCTTAGCGTGGTAATATTTAAAAGAAATATTTTTTCAAATGAGTCATAGTAGTTCCTGAGATAAGCGCATTCAACCAAACAAACAAACAAACTCCAGGTTTATAATATTAGTACAGATTATTGTATTAAAGACTTTATTAGATTTGAATTACACCAAATGTATAACTTCAGGATTATAATAAATTAATACAAAAAAATACACTTTTGGTCAACAACAGTACTCGTAAAATTGTGCTTACGTACAAGGAATATTATTCATCAATCATCATCAACAGCCTTCAACAGTCCACTGCTGGACATAGGCCTCTCCTTAGAAAGGAGGTTTTGGCCTACTATACCACGCTGGCCAGACGGGTTGGTATATAGGTTTGGTTTTAAGTTTTCCTTCTCTTTGCATTGATGTTGTCTTGCGTAGTTTATGCCTTAGTCGCCTTTTACGACACCCGCGGGATGAATAGGGTGGTGACACTCTGTATTCTTAATCCGTCACCACACGGAGTGTTAGTGTTGAGGAATATTATTACACGAAGATATTCTTACCTTCATTTCTATACTTACGTCTATTTAATTACTAGCCTCTTGAATCCGTATAAGATTTAAAAGTTAAATGAAGATAAAGCATTATCATTCGAAATTTAATAACACATTTCAAGTTGTTTCTCATCAGTAGACAAAAAAAAACTAGCAATGACAAAATAACTTAATTGATAATAAAATAACTTCGTCAAAAGCTAGAATTTTCTCCAAAACAATGAAGACGTTAGTCACTAAAAGTATGTAGTTATCGTGTGAAAAATCATTTCTAATGGTTCCATCTGTGTTGCATCCAAACCATATAATTTAATACTTTCTACTTACTTAAACGCTACATTCACATAAATAATTACACGCTCTACGCTTATCTGACGAAAGTTTGACAGCTCAATGTGGGTTTGGCAAAACATTACGATGTTCCACGGACAGGAACAAAGCTACCGATGAGAAGGAAGCCACCGTTTATAACAGACTACGTAATGAGACGGGCGTCGTGAGTTTTGAAATCTCCTTGTCGAATGAACTTATACGATAAATAAACGACCTACATCTTTTGATAACAACACATAAATTAACTTGACGAAACAGTAAATTATAAATATATTCAGAGTATACAATACAATGCATTAACATCGACCTGACAACACTTGTTTAATGTACTGCTACATTCGAAATTTCATTGAAATACCATTACTTTCGGATTCATTATAATGAATATTGAGAAGCTGATGAAGCTACTATTCAACCAAAACTTGAATAAATAGTATTTCTTTACATTAATCCTTTAATTATATTTCAGTCTTCTTGAATATCAGCTTTTCTAATTCTATCTTTCTTAAAAAGGACAACTCCTGTATTAGGAATAAACATCCTGTGTTGCGGTGGACTTTACAAATATACATGAAACGTACACAAAGAAGACCCAGACTCACAACAATCATTTGTGGATCACACAAAGTGTTGTACCATGTAGGGTTTGAACCCACAACACTTGGTCTAGTAGAAAGAGCAGTCGATCATATCCAAAAACTATATAACCGTATTCGTAAAAACCATGTCTAATAATTTAGGATAAAAATAACTTATGCAATAGTCAGCATATTTGTGTAGGTATGGAATTACTACGCCTCTTAAACTGTTCTTAATATAAATTGTTTTACTCCCAATGTAAATAATCATACTGTGATATAATAAGCCTCCTGATGTCACAATACATGTTCGTATTTGAGTCGAAAACTCTACTGACATATACAAATGATTACCATTTTGCGATTTATGTGTGCCCTAGTAGGAAGTCATCCATCACTATATCAACATTTACATGAAAAGCCTTAACTCAAGGTATTACGACTGTGAAATGAACTAAATACAATTAAGTCGATAATTAAACATGTAAATGTAAATAGTTTCTTCTAGTTCACAAACCAGTGGGCGTAAACCGTAAACTAAAATTGTCGGCGAGAACAAATACCAAGATATGTCTACCACCGCCTAAATATGCGTATTTTCTACTGCTTATGTAAATTAAATTCATAATAAATATTTTGATTCCACCTTAACGAGTAGTGCAACTTGCATCGCTCGTTCGAATCTCGTTAAAGCTGAATATAAACTTGTATTAACATAATATTGTTATTTATTGCAGAACCCTTTATTATTCTATGTTAATTTGCTAAATAAGTTGCTCGATTTCCATCTACGGCAATGGGAACCGAAGAAGATGTTGTCATCTTAAGCTAATTCCAAAGTTCATGTAAACACTGTAAACGTAGCTACGATAATATCTACCAACCATATTTAGAATTGTTATGATAAGTTAATTTAAAATGGGCTAAAAGCACCCCCACTTTAAGTGTAGGGGAGGTAACCCAAATAAAAACATTTTTCGTGGTTTTTTTCAAGCAATATGAGGACGTGATAAAAACGCATATCCATGGAAAATTTCATCTTTCAAGCACTAGCCGTTTGGATCGACGGACATGATGAAACTGAAAGGGTTTCGAGTCATGAACTACGGGACCCTAAAAATGATTCTCAATACATTTGTGTCTATCACATGATATATGATAATACAATATGGAGATTCGCCAGGTTTAAAAAATAAGTTGCATGATTTATAAAAATATTTCATATGTAAAACAGGTGAAAAAATCTGCTGGCAATATTTTCGCATCATTCGGAATAAAAACTTGAATTCGAAATATCAAAGAAGTGAAATAAAAGTAAGTGCACTTGTTTGATTGACATTGGACCTTGTTATTTCTCAGAATAGCTGTAGCATGCGTTCTTATTTTAAATTGGAAAAAATAAGAAAGTTTAAAAAATAAAACTGACTCATTATTTTAATAGTAAAGTACACACCGCGACTTTGCTTTCGAAAACAAATATTTTGAATAAAAACTGAGTTGCAACAAAAAGACATTCAAACGGAATAAAGTTTTTATACCTACTGGAGGTACCTTTTCATATGCCCCGAACATTTCAAATATGTCAAGACAATTTATTAAATTTTAGAAAAATTGATAATATGATATTAAAACAGAAGCTCTACTGTTTTACCATAGAATAATAATAATAGAATTTCATTCAAATCATCATCACTAATACTACTATTTTGATAAATATATATTTAACCAACTTTTACAGAATGTCATCTTATATAAAGCTAAACGTACATCGAAGTAAACATTAATATTTCATTCCAAATATAACTGGTCACAATGAAAACAAAACTTTGGTATTTCAAATGACTTTATAAGAAACAAACATAAACCCAGAAGTCGTGGGGCGGTGTTTGTCCAATATAATGGGTCCAATGTTTGCGCTAGGTGATTGATGCCGGCCTCCACGGGTTAATGGATCGATATCCTACTAACGTCCAACTTAGATCCTTGGTGTAGTTTCTGTTTGTTTTACTTCACCCGTGTTCATGTATGCACTGTACGTGTTAACGATCGCTAGTTATTCCTGATTGATGTTTTGCAGTCGGAAGACGAACCACCTTAAAATTAATAATGTTGTTGTTATGGACATTTTTCTTCTAATTATTTGTCTTTTATATAATTAGTTTATTTTAGCTCTATATAGATGTATGACACCTCTAGGTAGATCTATGATATACAATCAACATTATCATCATCAGCCTATCACAGTTCACTTCTAGACATAGACCTCTCTAATTAAAAAACAAATTAACAAAATGAACTTTAGCAACTGAACTACCAACATTCGTCGTAAAAGTTATACATGTATGGCTGTATAAACAGTTATATGAATGATCTTACTTGAAAATGCTGAACTGCAAACACACTGTATGTATGCTGCTGTGCTTACTCCTGGGGCTGCTCCTAGCGAGATGTGACGCTGCTAGTGTCCACAGGTGTGCTGATATTCCGCAATCGGGAGCTCGATGTATCTTGATAGAACACTCGCGCTGTAGTCCCGTGTTACGGTTACACTCGAAGGACCATAAAAGATGTACAGTCTGCTAACTGTACAACTTGGGAATGATTGCTAAATTGATAATTGATAGACACTGATATATTTAACTGATATTTATTGATAATTGCTTAATTAGGTAAGTGACATGTACGTCGTATGAACGCGAGTTGTGCACTGATTTTCAATAAAATAGTAGTAATGTAATGATACAAATATGATGAGAGCGCAGTAATTGTAGAGTATGGTTGCACCGTACAAAAATCATCAGTTTTGGATGATGACCTGAAAAATACTGAATGTAGTTATCACAGTAGTCAGTGGTGGTATTTAACTTTGAATTTTATTCTATTTACCTTCTATCACTTTTTAAAAGGTTTTTAGGTTTGAAGTGTTTGTTTACAACAATTAATTTTAATTTGTAATCATTTTCATAATCATCATCAACAACCCATAACGTCCCACTGCTGGGCTTGGTCTCCTATCAAGACAGGGTTAAGGCCATACGTACCGTAACGTACTGACTGAAAAGACACGCTGTAGCTACAAAATCTTGCCATTGGATGTTTTTAAGCAGCCGGAAGGTTTCCAACTAAGCTTCGTGACTCGTATCTTACGATAAAACAGCCGGGACCAACTGCTTAGCGTGACCTAAGAATGAAAGAAATCAATTGACTGCCTTGATGGTCCAGTGGATAGCGTATGCGGCTGCTGATCAAGAGGTCTCTAGTTCGATATTTGTGTGATCCACATATATCTGTTTCAGAGTCTGGGTATTTTCTATGTACAATGTGTATGTATTTACAAAAAAAAGGACGTTTATGTATTTACATCAGTTGTTTAGTACCACTAACACAAGCACTTCTTAATTTGGGACTGGATAATGTTGTGTGTAAGATGTCCGAAATATTTATTGAAAAAAAAAACGAGTACCCATTCCAATCACCTATCGCCACTTGGCTATGAGTGCTTTACAATTTTTTTTATATATTTAGCCTACCAGTGACTCTACTACCCTGCCTGAAGGAAACCACGAGCAGAATCCGAGAATTGGGTAAACCACATACCGTTGCCGGGAATGCAGGTGCAGTGGGAAGGTACTCCTTATTATTATTGTAGTAATAATAAATAATAAGTACACAAAATATAAATGATAAAAGATTCATTTATATAGGCAATACAGGCAATCTTCGCGGGCGCTGTCGTATGTCGTCGCGCTGTATGTGGAACAGAAGTCGCCACACAGGCAATAAAGCATGGCGGCGGCGGCCCACATCATGGCGGCTTCGTGAGATGCTTTTTCATGCCCCGCTTAAAGGACCTGGGATCATATTGGGAAGGAAACACGTGTGCTGGTAGTGAGTTCTAGTTTTCGACTGCTCGACATAAGACAGAAGACTGAGCTTAACCCTTTTGTTCTAGTGCGTATTTCCTCTACCCTGAGGCGGTGACTTCTAAGTCCAGCACGTGTTGTCCTGTAAAGAAAGGGAGAAGGAGGTAAACATGATCACAATCATTCTACTAAATTAGTACAATAGTTTAATTATTGTGTACCTAACGAAATTTAAGGCTTGTTCGTGTTTACGTAAGACAACAATGTAACAGTATCAGTAAATACTATATTAGCACACTGCCTTTAGGCAATGTTATAATAGTGTAAAGTAAATCAGACAAGTGGTTCTTTTATTGCTTTTTATTTTATTTTATTATTATTAATAACAGAAAAAAGAACTAAAATCTCTTAAAGGTTTTCAAATATTTGGATTAATTAGATCAAAATATTGTAGCGAAATTACTTAGATTGAAAATTGACGATCAAATTGAAATGAACATTAACATTTTAAACTTCGTTGATTCAGAATTGATTTGTTTCTTTATGAAATTGCTTTTACACTTGCTCGACTTACAGAAAACTCAATACAGTACTCAATCAATTAGAACTTGATTCATTAAAATTCGCTAACTCACTTAATTGGACAAACTGTTTGTAACGTGAAGTAATTTTAATTATTCTTTAAAGTTTAAGCGAGGGAGAATCATCGTAAGGTTTATCATATATTTTCAATTTTACTCACAGATCAAGAAATAATATGGATAACGCACGACCTTTTATGTAGATAACGTTATAATTGAAGCCACAAAAGCTACTTAAAGTAAATACACGCGCTCACGCACACACATGCATCTAACTACGCATCTTTTCATCGGTATCATGCGAGAGGTCATGCAATCGGTTTACTTAAAAAATGCCAATCTATGTAATTAATCGGTGTAAAAATTATACAAAACTGAATTAAATGTCTGAAGTAATAATGTTTCACACGTTACGACACACAAAACTATATTTGTTTATGATATAAAACCTTAGACTAAGAATGACCTAGACCGGTCACATGCGTACACCCGTAAGGGATAGCAACAAAGTACATTAAATATTAATGTTGCCAAGTTAAAACAATTCCCCTTTAATAAGGGAGAATCGTTATTCCGTTTACTGTTCCAAACGTTTTAAAAATCTGTCAAATATGGTTAGATTAGAATAGAAGGCCTTCAAAACGAAAGCTGAGTATGTAACCGGGATCAAGATTGATAACATTAAAAAAAAACATTTTTTAGAAGGTTTTATAGTATTTTAGGAACATTTTATAGTATTTATTGGCCCTTAAATAAAATAAGTATGTTGAAGAAATTAGTTTATTTTCTTGTCTCTAGTTATCAGCATATTTTTGTACTGTAATATATCCTTACGTTCAAATATTTTTACATATAGCTTTGCTATTGCCCAACCTTGTCGTTCAGTAGCCTTCAACCACATTTTACGCACATTTTCATCTTTTGGAAATCTGGAGGACAATAAAACATAAATCAAATCAAATTAAATTTCCTCACCATATGGGGTAATTTCGAAAGGCCGATGCGTTATCCCTAAAATGCTGGTAACCTTGCAAAATTACCTTAACACATTAATGGTCATTCAAACTTTAGCCGTGACAACCTACGCAATTTGGTCGGATAATTACAAAATTTTCACACTTTAGAAACTTATATTTTATCACTTATTTTCAATTATTTCTGCACATTAACAAACAAAAATTGATGTAATTAATCGTAGTTAATATTAAAAACAATATTAGGCCAATAAAACGCGATTTTTTTATACTTACATGTGAAAGGTTATATTTTCATATTTGCGTTCATTACGCCTTTTGCAGCCGAAAACACAACACTGTACCATATTTGTTAAAGTATCTGGGTTGAAAACAATTAGTTAAACTTAAAATCACACAGTAATTCACTCAAAAAGCCTTATTTTCACTCCTGATAAATTTCCGCTTTGAAATTTGTTTGACACAAATGTTTTGTGACAAACCTATACGGCGATAAGGACAGAAAATACGTATCTCTATTTTTCTCTAACACACTGGAAAATGGTATCGTTATCTCACTCTCTCGTGGTAATGCTTGTTGGCATGTCAGGTCTTGGTCATTCTTAGTCTAAGTATAAAACACAGTTTTTAAGTTATTTGACACACACATGTCAATATAACGAATGACATAGGTACTAGTTTAGTGTTATAATGTGTATATACTAAAATTGTGATTAATTTGTAGGCAAATTTGTAGCATAAAAATGAAGTGTGAGACATCAGTATTGTTTTCTTTTATCATGTAATTTTAAAGGTCTATTCAATGAGATAAAAAATAAAAAATGTGTCACTTCTTCAGTCTCCGATTAAATAACGTCAAAAAAATATTTTTCTCCAGTACTCTAATAACCCGTACATATAAACCTATAAACATTATGCACATACGAATGAGCATTATTCCCTTTAGCACGTGACCTTATCTCAATAAAATGTACCATAAATATAACTTTGGTTGTTATCGTATGATAGCCGATGCCTACGCACTCTGGGAGGCAATGGAGACGTCTAGATGGCGATGTAATGACCACTACGCCTTTATCTATAATCTGAGACTGTTTCTTCTACTATCTACGGATAGAATTCCGAGATATAACCAATGACGTGCATATTTATAAGCTTTTATCCAACACTGAGGTGATTTCGATTTTGTTATCTAGTTGAGGTTCCAATTTTGATCAGTCATCGTCCTTTAAGAAAGTGATTGCTAAATTCAAAATAATCTTTCCGTCCTTTGCCATATTTAGTTTCAGATCCCTTCAAATATTCTTACAAAAAATTTGATGGTTTTTTTAATGGTCGATCGCCTGCCAAATGCCAAATATCTTTTGGAATTTTACTGACTACAAATGGGATAAGACAAAAAAATACTGTGTATTCTACTCAATCCTACTACTATGATGCCATAATACGGAATATTGATAAAATGAAGCTAGCTGGAAGAAAACGGGTTTGCGATAGAAACGGTGAAAAAAATTCAGTAAAATTAGTAATTCCATAGTTAAGAATTAAACTGTATTATTATTTATCTTTTATCTCTTATCTCGCAAATTAAAGAAATAAGATTTTTTTTTTTTAATTTATATCTCATACCTTCTAAGAAGTTCAAAAGAAAGTCAATCAAAAAAATAAAAGTATTAAAAATGAAAACATTATATTTTTCTACTTCTTGACGTGTACTGATCTGTACATAACACCACATCTGTCTTATCGATTAACATATTATGATGTGTGAGTCAAATTTTGTTCTAATTAATCGCTTGAACTACGCCTTAGACTACGCTTGTCTGAGTACATTACATTTCTTGTCGAAGTACGTTTCCAAAGATTTTAACTAATTAGTTCAAGCTGTGTTGAAAGAAAATAAGAAGAAAGTTCTGCTTGAAAATTCATTAACACACATTTTGAACTTTTTCAATCAAGGAGAATTACCTAAAGTTTATTACTGTACGTAATATATTCTCAGTACCTACAAAATGACATTAGAATCATCACACATTACATCAACAACTTTTAATGGCTTTCATGATAAAAATAGTGTTTCTTGTAGAGGTGTTTATATTAGTATTACGATGTCTGAATATCCAACAAATATAGTACGTCCATGATTAGAAATTGTTGTTACTAATGGTTAAAAAAGTGTGTATCTAAAATAAAGATAGAGCTAAATAAGAGATAAAGCTATAAACGATAAAAAATTACGAATATAAAATAAATTAAATTTAAAAACAACCATAGACAAGTAAAAGAACTAAACGTCACACTTAATTTGTATCTGCTACGAAGCATCAAAATTAAAGAGTCAACGTCAACAGTACATTGATCCCAAACGGAGCGGCGTCGGACCGCATCCGGCAAATAATTAAAACTTTTACAAGAACCAGTGAAATGTAGAAGAAAGAAATAAATTTTCTACCCGAACGCACACTTTCGTTTTTATCCTTGAAGCTTCTGATTTATACCCAAAACTTATTTGCCGGCTGCCTAAACAAATATCACGCTATATTTGACTTTATCTCTTTATTAATAACTTCTAAAATCCCGTAACTTTCAGCTTTTTAGAAGCAGATTGGAACGTTTTAACATTGATATTGAATCGTGTATTCTGTTTTTGCCATATGCACGTAATCTTTACTGACTGGTTTAATTTTCCTTTTCAAATAGTTTTCCGACATGTTCCCGTTCCAACTGTTTTGAAATCTATATATATATCTTTCTCTTCATTAAGTAATATCTTTCCTAAGACATTTATAATTAATTCAATGATATTAAATTTGAATAAGGATCTGAAAGTGTATTTATTAAGGCGTAAATTTTCTTGAACAAACCATGGGCGAGATTAGAGTCCAGAGGAAATTACGGAGGAATTACGGTGGCTGGTCTTAGCCGGTCTTAGTCAAAGAGAAGTCGAGATTCAAATAGAAATAGAAATCGTTTGATCTATAAAATATTGCTGGCAAGCAATTTTGATGAATCGTGAAAATTTGGAGCACTATTTCTTTTAGTAATTTAATAATATATAGGACTCTTATATATATTTGAATACTGTAAACAGACTCGTAACCATTCAGAGGTTTGACTTTAATTTGTACTAAAACCTTAGTACATGCTAGTAACCTTTTTCTATTTCTTTATATATTTATAGTAATTATGTTTTGTTGAAAATATTTATTAAATTTTGAATATGAAACGCTCATAGCCAAGTAGCTTTAGTGTTTTGATACAATCACCGAGGGTAAGCACGGTCAGTACCTAGATGGGTGACCGTTTCTGGCATGATATGTTATGAGCGATTCCGTGATTCGGACAAGTTAAAGAGTCAGTCCTGGTTGACATCATGAGACAGTCGTATAGCTTAGTTGTAGACCTGCGGGCGGCTTAAAAACATCCAACGGTCAGTCCCCAACCCGCACTCGTCAACACGGGGGGTTTGGGCTTAGCCCTCTTCTCCGATCCGAGCCTAGCAGAAGGACGTTATGGGTTGCTGATGTAATTTTGAATTTAAGCAATAATTTTAAATCATCCTTATAAAGTTAACCCATGAGAGAATCTTATTGTTTGATAAGCGTAATTGACTAAAAAAAAACGATTTAAAAGCAACAAAACGATCAATCACAACCTGTACTGCAATAAACATGTATCTTATTTGTGGCCACAAAATTTTATTTTAGTAGTCTATAAACTTGAATTCCTGTGAGAATCAGTGACCTTGAATACGTGAGAATCACTGAGGTTTCTATGGTTTATTTTTTAGGTTTCTTTTTTTGTCATTGGGTCAAGCACACACATTTATTGTAACGGTTTTACATCAATTTATAAACTTAAATGTTTATTTTTCTGGGTTGGCATTTAATTTAGTGTAATGTGGTTTTCTCCTCCACTTATGTTATACTTTTTAGGGTTCCGTAGCCAATTGGTAAAAAAAGGAACCCTTATAGATTCGTCATGTCTGTCTGCATGTCTGTCCGTACGTATGTCACAGCCACATTTTCTGAAACTATAAGAACTGTACTGTTGAAACTTGGTAAGTAGATGTATTCTGTGAACCGCATTAAGATTATCACACAAAAATAGAATAAAAACAAAAATTCTGGGAGTTCCCCATACTTGGAACTGAAACTCAATTATTTTTTTTCATCAAACCCATCTATGGATATGTCTTCAAAAATGATATTGAGATTTTTTTTTGTTTGCGCGGGAGAAACTTCTAAAGTGGTAAAATGGGGGTTCCCCCCCTCCCCTGTAACTTCTAAAATAAGAGAGTGATAAAACTGAATAAAATAAATGATGTACATTACCATCCAAAATTCCAGCGAAAATTGGTTTTGAACGAGATCTAGTAAGTAGTTTTTATTTAATACGTCATAAATCGTAAACCTCAATTTAGCTTTCATTCGATCAATACACTATTATTAAAACATAGACTAAAGTTACAACGAACTACAAGAACTTTTATATGATGTAACTTGCTTCTACGGAACCCTTCATGGGCGAGTCCGACTCGCGCTTGGCCCCTTTTTTATAACTATTATGTTTAATAATAACATTCATCTGTAGTTTAAAATATAGAACAAACTTAATTACAGTTTTACCCAACCATTTACTTCATAAAATTCAAGAATACTAACGAAAGAAAAAACCTAAGAAAAATGCGGTTGTGCAAATAAAGAAATTCACGGTACATTAACATTACAAACAACATAAAGGTGCGTACATACAGGATTACGACCGAATATCGAATTACGTCCATAATTGGTAGGACCTTCACCGTTGAACGTATGGCTAATGCAACAATTTACGCATCGGCTAATCTGCAAATTGGTGCTGCTTTGTCGGCAGACTGGCCATGTCGTCGGCCTGTTATGTCTGTAACCGGCTTTACATCGGGTTGAATATATTGGCGAGGGTAGCGGAGTTAGTTTTCGATTCTATGTTGAAACCTTTTTTTCGGTTAAATTACCTAAAGTTCAATCGCATAAGAATATCATAAAAAAAGGTTCTAGACAAAGAGATCGAAATTTAAATCAGACTTTTTAGTGGCGATATCAATATTAGCAATCTCAACATTTTTAACGTTCATGACTTGGCGATCGCACAAACTAACAATAGTTCGAGTTTTTCTTAAAGTTTTTTGAACATATTTTATATCTAATGCGAAACTCCAGTAATGTTATGATTTAATTTTTTTTTTTTTTCTAAACTGTTTTGACTGATCTTATTTACTTGTACAGTGCACAATATACAGATGTCGAAGTGTGATTAGTTTAATTCAAATATTTGTGTTTGTAGCTCCTATATAGGTAAACCAATTTTGTTTTGTGTTTTGTGATTCTAACCAATAAAAATAATTAATTCCTTAGAACTCAAATAGGACTTTGTAAATCCTTGATTGTACGTATTAATTTTACTTAGATATTTCAAATTTTGAAATTGATAGTTATAGCAGCATATCGTAGGCATAAAAACATTTTATTATGTATCGATATTGTTAGATCTTTATTTTGAATATTTAATTAGTTCTAGTATCAATACTCTTATCCATTAATGTACGGATTTAATTACTTTTCCTAGCCTTATTTCCAATATTATTTAGGGTCACCTAAAAGGTAAATAAAAGGTACGGTAATTCTTTTTAAAAGACAACATTGTTCTTCCTATACAATAATAGATATCATTTAGTACTGCAAATATTGATTGAATTTTCAAAGCTCACGGCACGCGTCGCTAGCAATACTGTGCCATCATTGTACGCCAGCTTACGCCACAAGGGAGGTCTATGTCTAAACAATAGTCTGTATACCTCTTTATTCTACCTTTATGCTCAAGACCAAATATTTCGTTGTATTGTAGACAATAAGTGCGCTTTTCCTTTGTATGTTCTTCTGTTGCAATTCGTTCCGTTATGAACATTGTTAGTGTTACCGATTCTTTTGTGATTTTTGTTCTGCAAAGTGTGACAAGTATATAATATTTCTTAAAATTAATGGTAATGCAGAATTCTGTTGTATATTCAATCATATTAAATAAAAGCATTTGATATATTTTAACCGTAGGTTTTATAACCACTGAAGTTAACTTTATATGTAGAACGAAACTTTATTTATCTATGATGATATTATTATGATCTATGCTGCTAGTCTTTTTCTTTCAAAAAATATGAATGAAATATGAAAATTAACATATTTTTTCAGAGATATCGAACCTCCTAGTGCATTATTGACTCGATGTAAATACTAAGATGAAACTAGACATCTCAAATTTATAAATATTCAGATAAACATGATTTTAATAATAAGTATTTTTTCCGTTTAACTGAGCCGGCAGACCAAATAGGACTATTGGTATTTAATGAGCCAAACGATAGTGATACCTAATCGCTTGAATACATAGGCACTCGCTATTCCTCACACTATATAACAACCTTATACCCACCGGCTACGGGCCATGGCGCGGTTTCATATGGTCCACTTCGGCTGATAATTAATTTCACGCCATGTCCGTACTCTCGTATCACAATTTTTGATGTTTGTTTACTAATTAGAACAGAATTAATTAAACATTATCGTCTCATCTCTACTTCTAATGAAGTGTAAACTTAATTCTTTCTTAAGTTGTTTTTTTTTATTGTGTTCGGAAATTAATCTTAAAATCGTATTTTTTTTAAATATTCATAATTTATTGTATACCAGCTATTGCCCGCGTCTCAGTCCCCGCGTATGTCGGTAGTTACGTTATAAAGTAAAATATTCCCTTCCACAAGTATCAAAGTATCTCCATGTCCAATTTCATTAAATTAGTGCAGCGATTTAAAAGATAAGCAGACAGAGTTATTTTCGAATTCATACACAGTAAATGTCACAATAAATACTTGTAACAATAATAATATTATAATTTCATTAAAATATAAAACACTCAAGAAAATGAAATGACGGCTCTGATAAAACTAAGTACTTAAAATAACAGTATCCTGCGCTTGAGGTTTCTTAATCTCTGTCAAAACTCAATTAAAATACGTTTAGAATAGCACCTGGTGAGATAAACATCAAACTATAGAAATTCGAGAATTTCAAACCTCAATTGTGACAACAAAAAGGGCATAATCGATTTTTGTGAACACAAAAGAAGCATTCTATTTGACAAGTCGACTGTACAAACGTTGTTTGTGGTGGAGATTATTTCGGTTGAAATGAATGAAAGCAAAACACGATCCCGTGAATATGTTGGTCGGTAATTGAAATCCGAACAACGCCCTCAAGGGCGATTTTTTAATTTTTTTATCCGAGATTTGATAGGTTCGAGTGTCGTTACGTCTCACGAAATGGATTAAATATATTTTATAAATAAAATAGGCAAGGGATTTTCTATATAGACGAAACTTAAGAATATACTACATTGTTCTCCAAAAAATAGATAAATAAGATGTTGTTTTCTAGAGGAAACTCCTGCCTTAAGATATTATTACTGTACCATTTTATGCTCGAGAAATATTTAATTAAAAGAGAAAAGTATAGCCTCATTCTAGAAAAAAGACACTTCGGCATAAATTACATTCCATAAAACTCAATTTAAATATTTCTATTCTTTAAGTGATAATTCTATTGTCTCTTCCCGCTGTTAGCTTAGCCCATATTATTATCCTTCTACCAGGTCCAATCTATCTCTATACCGAAATTCATACAGACAGACAGTTATTTTCGAATTAATAACGTCAGTATGGATTGTTATGCTTATTCCGTCAGTGAGATAAAATTGTAATACATATATGTTAGATTCAAAGTTCTGCATAAAAGTTTATATAAATTTATTTTAAATGTTTGCATCTAAATTTGACTCATATAGTAATACAATAGCAGTTCGTTATCCGGGAGGTGACCAAATGATAGAATCGAGACATAGATTACATACAATAACTGCAAAAAATATGGAGCTTGTGATTCTAATATACCAAATCACTAGAACACGACAAAGCCATGTTACCATACATTCAAAAACTAAAGAGAACACAGCGGAATTTTCTAAACATCTTAACTTGAAGAACAATAAAGTATCTATTATACACAATACAGATATTGACCACACATCATTAAAGCCCCAAAATAAATTCAAATCTCAAACGATACACAAGGTGTTTTTGACTTTTAATGGCGTAAGCTCCTTAGAAAAAGCAAGGAAACTATCCTTTCCACAATAGATCATAAAACACGTAACCCTTATTGATTAATAGACGAAGATTCAACTAAAACAGACAGGAAACGTATGGTAATAGAAAAACCCACCCGCAGGCATTCGTCATTACGGCTGTTGTTCGAAAGGTCTAGTACAAAATAATGATTAATTATTATAATTTAGTCCATGTCATCACTGGCCCCACCCGACAGTTTAATCTTCCAGGTGCTGTTTATCTGATTGTATCGTGAAAGGGTTTAAATTGGTAGCTAGTAGCTCCAAAACGTTTGGACAACAATGTATTTTGGATGTAAGTGAAAACATAATTGGTGTTTACGGATGACGCGGTGAAAACACTTATTGTGTACACGCAAGTTGTTACATGTTTTGTATATTTATAGTCTAAGAAATTACGAAGCATAAAAACAATATGAAATTGATAGTAATAATGTAATTATAATATAAGCTTAAAACATGTCTATACATTACCTGCATTATTGTGTACTATTATGGACAGTAAGTAATATTGAGAAGCAGGCTCACGCTTAATATGAAGAAAACAAGTCCATGAAGAAAACTAGGTTATAAGGAACAACAACAGATTAAAAATAAACAATTAACATTGGTAAATCGGTCAATTGAAATATCTATCGTGAATGTTAATTTTCTCTGGATGCGATTATTTTGTAAGAACGAATGCATAGAAGCAGAAAAAGATAGTGAATTTCGTATGCAGCCTGCGGACCCTCATTTTAATGGAAAATATGAATATATTTCGCATTTCAAAATTCGATGTGTTACTCACCGCACAGTTATACACCGCTATGAAACATAAATCACATCCTTATATTGCTGTAGATTATTAAATTTACAGAAAGTACAGAGCAATTACAGTCACTACGACTATCTCTAAACTACACAAATAATTGTCATTTGAGTTGATAATAGTTAACGAGCATCTACTTAACCCTGTCAACCATCCACACAGTTAATTTTGAGAAAACTGCTATTTTTTGTTTATTTCAGATAAAAGTCGATGGAATTCTGATTGGTTCAAGATTGTACGCCAGAAAAGGAGAGTTGAAACATCTCTTGAATTTGTTAGCAACGGCCACCTGACGATGCAATGAAGCGTCACACAAAAACTGTGCAACCTAACGCTGAACAATGGGACAGACAGATAAATGCAACAAAGCACAGACATACATCAAACAACAAAAACACTGCTCTCGACGGTCGTACGAGCGAGCGAACACTATCATTTACGCAACGATTTGTCATCGAGATTCGGGGGTAGGGGGCGGGACATTTTAGCGATGTTACTACTAATAGTTCTCGAAGTAAGGTTACGACAACTAGAATGCTATAGCATACGTGAAAATAAACTTCTAGTCTAGGTCAATCTTATTACTTCAGTTTTTAAAATGCCTTGCAAGATTGATAAACATGATAGAGAGAGCAATCATAATATTTTTAGTTATAAATACACATATAATTTTAGGTATATTTGTAAAATTATTATACGTATATGTATGAATTTAAATATATATGTTTACATTTATATTTATAAAGTGTTCTGTTGTGAGAATATATATTTTTTATAAAAATTAAAATTCATATTGAATTCAACATAATTGTGAGCTCTGTAGATCTACCTTATAAGATTTCTACACCACTCGCAGATTAACTAGAAGAGAAAGGCCTTGGGTATTAGGTCCACAGATGTACAAATTTAGTGTATAAAATTTATAAATAAATAATGTTTTATATCTATATTTTGGCCCCAGTATTACTTTACAATGAATCATAGGTTAAAGGTAATTTTGCGAGATCAACTGAGAGATATGTGATACCATTTGACTGCACGGTTGGCCTAGTGGTTCAAGCGGTCGCCACGCCACCGCCTACTGCGCCAAGTGTCGTGGGTTCAAATCCCACGTGGGATAACACTTTGTGTGATTCACAATTTGTTGTTCTGAGACTGGGTGTTCTTTGTGTCCGTTTCATGTATGTTTGTAGAGTCCCCCGCGACACAGGAATTTATATTCCTAATGCGGGAGTTGTCTTTTAAAAATAAAATAAATAAAATCATTTAGAACAGAATATGTATACAATTTTCTTACACAAGTGTTTAAATTGACTTAGACTATCCATTTTCTACAATTATAGTCAGTAACCAATCCTTATACCGGCCGGCTCGACCGACGCAGTACTACTCTCACACAGAAGACCAACCTAAACTGCAGTGTTCGTTCTGTCGTTTCTTGATGAGTGTGAGACCGAAGGCCCAATCATTCTACATCATTCTCCTTTTGATGCCGGGAGAATAAATAAAAATAATGATGCAGAAACATCTCACTAAGGCGCCAAGGTGTGGGTCATCATGTTGCATTGCAACACTCACAATAAGGATAGGGATCAATTAGAGTAGAGTCACTTTGGTAGGATTAAATTTATATATAAAAAAACAATGCATTCTACCTATCATCATCAGACACAGTTCCGTTACTGACTGACAGACGACCTAAAACCGAAGCTGAGATTTAGCATGTGTATTCCTTGAGGAGAGTAGGCGAGTACTAAGAGGGAAGTTTTGAAAATTTGATCCGATAGAGGGGTGAAAAAGGCCTGAAATCGAAGATTGTATGTAACACTCTATTTCTTTAACGGACTCACGTCAAATTTTGTATAAAGGATATAGACTACTTTTTACCACGAAAACCGGTATACACGCGGGCGAAGTCGAAGGTAAAAGCTAGTAGCATATATTTAGATTATACGTGTTTAAATACGTTTACTAGCAGTCTAATTACCATAGGTTCTGGAACTACTCTTTGCTGGAAATCAGACGACTGTATGTAAGATGTTCGAAGTTCCAATAATTATTAAACTTTAAAACAATGTCAGTCCCTTCTCTCGCATTATTGCATTGCTAGATTGGGCTGCAGAATCGAAAACCGCACCATTGGTATTATCCCGGAAACTGGATTAACGGTTGTCAACTTGATGAACGATGTGCGTAAGTTACACGACAATGGAATGTGGGCATCCGTCCCATTTGGCCCGCTACGTCCGATACGCATCGCGTACATTAATTAATTATAAATCGCTTTTGAGCTTTAAAAATTACAGCATATTGAAAGAATTTTGTGTCAGCGGGGAGCATTCTCACCCTGTGGCCTGTTTCACTATTGTTAGTGCAAAGGTACTGTATTATACGCCTTTTGTTAACATTATGTTTCGTTACGCCTGTCGGTCATGATTTTGTACTTGAAAATAAAATTAAAATTAATTCTTGTCTATAATGTCTTAGATAATTTGCGTTCAAATTGCTCAAAACATCTGCAGTTTATAATTTATACTTTTTCAAATCCTAAAGTTATATTATTGAATAAAATTAGTTTTAACATTAATTTACTAATAAATATTCCTAAATAACATAATAATGTAGTTTGTTTATATTTCAAACATAGCAAATGGTATTGTATTGCTAGAATTACGTTGTTGAACTAAACTGTTCAGCTTTTTCTTCCTTTACCGAGTAGTCGACAATTGAAACTCGCTAACAGCACACATGTTTCCCTCCCATTATGATCCAGGGTACTTTAAACGATTATTAAATTTTTTTTCACTAGGCCGCCATAGTGTAGGTGATGACGCTGAATTGTCTGAATTCTCAATGAGATTCTACTTTTAGATTCTACTCATGCTTTCCATCAGGCAGAGTAGATTCTCTTTGGCAGACTCTAAAAACTACCGTTGTAACTTACTAAGACTCATTAAGTTGTCTTTGATTTATGATTCCATATATATCAAATATTCTAGACCAGAAAAAAATTACTTCCTATAAACTTGCAAGACTCCAATAAACATCCATGTTACGGGTACATTACCCAAAGCTAATATGTTGGAATATTCTTAAGACCCGCTCCCCTTCTACGATTTATTGTTTAATCACAAGCACTCAGCCACCGTAGTATTGCAACGGTAAATTGTGGAAGCCCACGGAACTAAAGGAGCCACTAGAAAGGTTACATATGGTCATATATTGCGGGTCCCGTCATATATTAGTAAAGTAATGTAAAGTCAAGGTATATAAAAGCTTACCCTTTTATGTCAGAATGTACAAAATTAATTCAACTAAAATAAATGTTTATGGAAAAATATTGTTCCCATATTACGGGTTATAGGTAATTATATAACTCGTGCGACCTAAGATGGCACCTGACTCAAATGTCAGTCGTTTGAAGTACTGAGTGCAAGAAAAATATAATTTATTTTAGTTTCAACATTAATTTTGCTTCAAATAGTTTCTCATAACATACTACTTTATCTTAAGTGGTACTTTACTACCTGCGTTAAGAAAATACATATGCATACTAATAGGAAGCAGGCCTCATTCATTATTTACCCGAATGCATTCTTCGTGCAGTGATTTAAATTATATTAGGTAATACCTAATATCATTTTAAATAAAATTAGGAACTGAAATATGGTTATAAAATACAATTTTGAATCGTCATGATAAGCCTTTTAATCGAAGTCTCTAAATATCATGTGTATATGGATATTCTTTATTTTAAACTATTGCGTCAAATAGTCGTCATGCTGGTTTTTTTTCGTGTGACCTTTTTTAAAACAATTGGGTTGTCCAGACGAATATAATAATATATTAATAAAATAAACTCGTGGAGTAATTTATATGACATTAGGTAATACCTAATAAACTAAAATTATTATGGAAAGATGCGTGCTACGGTAATAGTGATGCTAACGCTACTCGCATGACGACAGAGGGGTATTATGCGGGGGAACGTTATCGTGTTTCGTTTTGAGCCAGGTGCCATCTTAGCTCGCACGAGTTATAAAATGCACAACAAAATCGTCTCCTTAGTAGCCTAAGGTGAGTCTTCCTTTGACTCACGTAAATATAAAAAGGTGCTGTTAATGGCGTTAGATAGTCTCATCACCTTTTTGTCTTTTCCGCAATTTTTAGGGTTCCGTACCCAAATGGTAAAACGGGGCCCTATAACTAAGATGCTGTCCATCCGTCTGCCCATCTATCACCTGGCCATATCTCATGAACTGAGATAGCCCAAAGTTGAAATTTTATCTGTTGCCGCTAGAAAAACAAATACTAAAAAATATAATAATACAAGGCGGCTTCCATACAATAAACGTGATTATATAGCTCGTTTTTATTCGGTAGTGTTCACGAAACAGCCATCCAACTGGTTAGCTAATGAAACAAGAGAATAGAGATATAGAATGAAATATAGAATAGAATACGATAAACATGTTGCAACTGGGCTAGAGGGGCAGATATTGAAATGTATAAATAATGACACGGAACCGTCCTGTGCAAGTCCCACTTGTACTTGGTCGATTTTGTAAGTCTCATGCAGCTTAGAATATATTCCTAGCGGGGGAGTGAACTTTAAAGAAATGGAGTACATTTAAAATGTTACATTTTAAAGGGATAAAAGCTCATTCAGTTTATGGCTGGATGACTAGCTTTACTCCTATTTTATCTCATATACAGATGTAATGAAAACAGATAAAGATGGAAGTAAGTTATTTAAGCCGTATTTAGGACGAGAAACACGACTGGTACTACAATAGTAAGTATAAAGTTACCTGTAGTTATATCAATGATGCTATGGATTAAAGATTAAAGAAAGGACTAGAACATTAAAATCAACATAATATTTAGATAGTACCGTACTACGTAAATAAATAGTGTCAATAAAGATGATGCACAATGTCTAAGAACACGACATGTCTCATCGCTATATTATACATCTTTGTATACTACGGAACACGCAATATTGCAATTCGATGTGACGTAATAAACGCTACATGTGTGTTTACTTCCTAATAATTTTCAAGTTTTATTGAAAAAAAACACAATTGTTGTTCCCATTGAAACTGATATTTATATATATTAAACCAGTTGAACTAGTAAACGACCCCAAATAACCTTGGGAATCCAGCCTTTATTCAAAAGATTATAAGACGATCCTATTAAAAAAAAATATTATAACTAATCGGTGACACTGTGCGGTCCTGAATTTTTTGATGGCACCTTCGATAAAAATTTTGAACCCAACATTTGTACACCTTTGAATTCTTTTAAGCAAAAAATCTGGCATATGAAATTCATAATCCATGGTCGTCACATTAATCCTATTACACTGACAGGTGCCGTAGGTCGAGCTAAGGACAGCTAAAACGAAGGGACTTACACTATTCTCTGTCCATTTTTTGACAGTTGCTTTGCCGGAGCTCGTGAAACAAAAAAAAGGGATTAATTTAATTACATCTTTCTTGAATAAGTTAAGATATTTAGTAATCTTATTAAAGTTTATAAAAATAATAATCAATAAAAATAATAAATGTATTTTTTTTTATTTCTATGTCTAATATGTATGTATTTACAAAAAAAAAGTATGTTTATGTATTTATATTAGCTGTCCAGTTACCCATAATACAAGCTCTGCTTAGTTTAGGGACTAGATGGCGTTATGTGTAAAAATGTCGTTTTTTTTATTATGTTATCCATTAATTTGAATTTAATAAAAGTCTAAAAGCACGAGCAAGCCGAAAAACCAATAACCGTTAGGGTAAACGAGTTCTTCAATAGAGACCGAGTCTCGGCAAACGTAGTGTAAACTTTCAAAGGCCAGATGGAGCGATGATTTACGCAAGACGGATAGAAGGAGCTGGATGGGAGAAGCCGATGGTCGAACTAAGTGGTGTGCAATTAGAGAGGTTTATGTCCGTTACGTCCAGCTGTGGACTGCTATAGACTTTTGATGACAAAAGTTTCATATAAAAGAGTTCAGATTAATATTATAAAAAACATCAAATAAGCATTTCCTTGGTAACCTTGGTGCCTTGGTAACTTAGTAATATTTTATAAAGGGGTTTCATAAGTGCCTTTATTAAAGATATTTAAACTAAATCTCATACCATACCAAAGTAATCGATAGTAATTACAACTAACAATGCCACTAATACTGACAATTCTTTACAATGTTAATTTTAAGTGTCTTTTAAAAGGTCAGCAAGGCCCTGAGTAACGTAACTACTATACGATTACCAATTATAGACAATTATCGAAGTTATTTTCTACTTAAAAGTAATAATTGTCTTTAATAAAAGCAACTAAAGGTAGAAAATTTTCATTATAAAAACAGATATTGTAATGTATTTCTTATAATTAGAAAAACCAAGACACGACGTTTCATTTTTACTAAAACTAAAACTGTGGTATTGTGCTCGCAGTATAAAATCCGCCTGAACCAAGTTCACACGCAAGCGTTTTCTCCAAGTAAAGTCAAGTAGGTAGGTATAGTCAATCACGATTTCTTAATAGAAAATTCATATATGTATATTCAAATACTTTATTTAAAAAAAAATCCAATCATTTAACAAAAAAGACTTTAAACTAATTAAAGATTTGAAAGTCAGAATACAAAATAGAAGATTGTTTTTGTCTTTTCACAACCTTTCAAGGAGCACAGTGAGATCCTACTGAGCGTAACAATTCCTGGTATCTGCATTTAATACACCATGCTGAACTTTTGGAAGCGTGCCATATTTGACACTGTATTGTAGAAAACAGTAGCAAACTTTTATTGTTATACTACTGAGACGGGTTTGTCACGATTTTGTTACCTGGGTAGCTAAGGGTTTGTCTCCCTAATGACCAACAAATCGATGCGTGACGGTAAATTGACTCTTTATTGATGTAGTATTGATGGCATTAACAGTCCTAATTCTGTTAACAATAATGAAACCATTTGTGAAAAATAGATATCTCAAAAAATCCATTACGAATTCAAAGAACTTTATGTTCGAAAATTAAAGTTGTTAACCAAAAGCCTTATTACGAAGTTACATTTGAATTAAAGGATATTTAAATTAAAAGTGTAAGCTCCAAGATCAAACAAGTTAAAACTTGCTAATTACTTGACTCAATTAAGTTATATTATAATAAAAACCTTTAGAACGGACGGACAATAAAGATACGGACGGCATACACGTACACAACAGACATCTCAATATAAAGAGTTTAAGTAACGTATTAACATAAACATCGAATCGATTGCGTTCCAAACATCTCACCGGTCACAGTTTGAATACATTATGGTCACGTTCTTTTTTATTACTTCAATAATTTAAGAATTAAACTTTTCTTACTCTTTTTATTCCTCGTTTTTTTGCTCGTTCCAAGGCTTTTTCTAGTCGTTCCCTACGGATGCTCATTCAAAATGGACACGCACGGGATTACCCGTTGGTCCTTCGGCTATAAAATTTGATAACATTATTTTGTTACAAGCTCTTCATTAAAGATTAAAATAAAATGTTCTTCGTTTTATAAAATCACATTCACTTTCTTACCTTTACCTAAATCAGTCTCTCTGGAATTTAAAATAGATTATGAAAAGAAAAAACTTTTTTTAAATAAAAAGGCATTTGAAACACAAGACGTACTTTATTAACATCAGATCGTATCTATAAAATGTAAAATTAAAAGTCCATTGTCTTTGTTCATTTCATGGTCACACAGGACGACAATCGTTAATGACCCCTTAACATTTTGTTTCACACCATCCATTAATACTAAAACACCTGCAATTAAAAACGAAACACCGCTTCTAATTCCCTTGCATTCTTACTAAAAATTTTACAAGTTTGCTGTATCTGAACATTTGATAAGGAGAAATGCCAACTGAAAAATAAAAGGAAAAAACTGTTGCCATATCGGAACAGTAGCTTAGAGCCTTAGAGAATATATTGACAGAATATCTCCATTTCGTTTCGGTGCTGTGATATCGGTATATTTATCAGGTGTATCTAATGATCGGTCACTTTATAATAGGTTGTGAGTGTCAAGTTAATGAGAATATATTCGGACGGGGTATACCATAAATTAGAGAGGTCTCGAATGAAACGGCATATTAATTGGACATTAGTATACGTCAACACCTCGGAGGCTTTGGTTAAGTGTAGCCGGCAGCCGCAAATGTCGTACTTGAAAGTATTTTATAAGTTATTTGGATATTACAAAATTACGTTGGTGTCAATTTTAAAGTTAGTCGGGGACCTTGTGATAATACGATCTAAATTTTAATTAATTTGTTTTCCCTTTAATAGCAGTTTCTTCAAGAAAATAGCAAGAGATGGTGCTTGATTTAGAAATATAAGTATATTTTATATAACAAAAATTTTAAATGGTTAAATATTTATAAATCAAACCTTTCGGATAACGTATTTATTTATAATATTTATTTTCTTTATTGGCTCATAAACAATTATTTACACTGGGTACATATTAAAATCAGTTTTAAAGGAATATTAGTCTAGTGTAACAGTTATTGATCTTCCTATGAGGAGCAGTAAAAAAGTAAAACTCACTACCAGCTCACGTGTTTCCTTCCCACTATGATCCCGGGTACTTTAAACAGGGCGTGAAAAAGCATCTCACTAAGCCATAGTGTAGGCCGCCATACTTTATTGTCTGTATTCGCAGCGAGTGGCCCCCACTCTTGAATTCTGCTTGTGCTTTCCATCAGGCAGACTCGAGACTTTGGAAGGCTATATATATTATATAGATAAGAAATATAAGTATATAGCTATAGCCATAACATTATTTCCATAGCTATTTTATTTAATAATTTTATTTTAATTTGTTCTAGATTGATATTAATACTAATCTATGAAGACACACACACATCATTACTTCATGGTTAACCTATTGCATGCTTCTAAGGTTTAATTCTTATCTCGTATTGTATATGACTTACTACTACACTACACTACACTACACATACACATAAATTGTCCTAAATTACAACAGGAGTAGACTAAAGTAAAGTCAAGTATCAGTAAGAATAAGTACTAAAAGATAACTTAATGATAATTCAATGTCGTTTTAGAGGAAGACATTACTTTTGTCTTAGCAAATTGAATTCCACAAAATCTTCCCGGGAAGATTGACTGACCACAAATTGGGGATTCGTTGTCAAGCGAGATAACATCAGAGGAATCTCATTACAGTTGAACATTGGTGTCAGTTCAGAGTTGACTTTACACATTGTGTTCAACTTCTGTACTGTGGAGTCTATGCAGATTTCAAATAGTTTCGAGTTTTCCAATTTAGACCACAGGCACTGACTGTATTATTTTATTAGTTTGTATAGATCTTGACTGCCTTGTTGGTCTAGTGGTTAGCGTATGCGGCTGCTGATCAAGAGATCTCGGGTTTGATTCCCAGGAAAGATCCAATGTTTGTATGACCTGCAAATATTTGTTTCGTAGTTTGTGTGTTTTCTATGTATAATATGTATGTATTTACAAAACAAGTATATAATATGTGTTTATGTCAGTTGTCTAGTAGCCATTTTTTTTTTGTGGTAATCCCCGCGGACCGTCACCCCGTCGGGGGTTACGGCGGGGTGGTGTGTCGGACTCGAACCGACTAAAACCACACGGTGTGACCCTCTCTGCGCCTTTGTATTGGAAGGAGTCCAGGGAGGGGATTTCCTTCTGGACTCCAACCGGCGCCTGCCCGCACTGTTGCGGGCACCATCTCAAAAATTACTCTCTAATTAGGCAACGTCCGGTCACACGCGGACGTCGCCCCCTCGCGGTTGGCCTCTACTGCGGACGGACGGGAAACCCGTCCCGCCCATCCGCGGCCACTCTCAGGGCGGCATGAGACGCAGGTATGCGCGCCTCCGCCGCCCGGGGCGCCGGCGGGGGATCGGGTCCGATTGGATGGAATCCTCCCGGGCCTTCTCCGCCACTTCCTTCTGCAGTTGTCTAGTACCCATAGCACAAGCTCTGCTTAGTTGTGTGACAGATGGCCAAAATAATAGTTGAAAAATATTAGTTCAAAATACTTTATATTCGATTGGTAGCTATTGCAACATAAATCAATATTAGTTTAATATTTCTAATAGGAGTTCATGTCGTCGAAAGATTGAATCAACCGCAAACTGTAAAGGCTCCAGCCGGCGGCGAACGGAAAATTAAAAAGCAAAGCGGGGACCGCTTCCTAGCCATTCTTTTTAATTCTCGACGTCGCAAAGAACGGTGTGGAATCATTAAAATCTCCACCGTACCACCACCCTTGCAGATTTATTTGATATGCCATGATAAAGTTACCAGACTTATAGAATTAACAATGAGTACAGTTTATCATCAAGAAACATTTTCTTTTATTATCATGAACATTTGCGCCGTTGTGTATAATTTTTAAATCATAATTAACCTGTTAATATGAATGGTATCAAAATGGCCACCCTCTTTTTAATATAAATAAAATTTATCTTTAACTGTTATTACTAGATGACTTTAATAATGATCGGTAATGGACGAAATGTAAACATAATCTCATAAGCATTTATTAAAATTCAAGATTAAAAAGACCTTTTTATATTTTTGATAAGGATATATAAATAAGAATATATTTTTTACATTTAAGTACTATCAATGAGTCCAGAGCAGCTGCAAGTTATATGTGAGATAAGTCCATAGTCAATAAAAAAAAAACAACTTATTATTTTTACTATTCATATTAATACCCTTCTTTAGATTAGTTCACCTTATTATTCAAATCACAAAAACTTTGTTCATTCTAAATTGGATTTCAAACTTAGTTACTTTATTAAAGTAACAAAAAAAACGATTTCAATTCCATAATCACTTAATAGAGCCAGTGACAAATCCTTATTTGCGATATGTGAATAAAATAAAACGAAATATTATTTGAAAGTCGAACAAAATTATGACATTAGGAATAAGAGAGCTGGATTACTGGTTATAAATTATAATTAATCCGCTTAGCATAATGTGAAGTATAAGGATTTGATCGTGTAGGTAGGCAATAACACTCAATAGTAATAAATTGTCTGTTATTAGTAAAGCAAACGTTTTTACTAAACAAGTCTGATAAACGTTTTTTTACGAAAGTCCTACATGAGCTAACAAGTTATATCATTCCGAAAAAATGTCAGGTCATTGGCTTTTTAAGTTTTGTTCATCAATCTGTAAATCATATGGAGCTTATTACTCGACTACAGTGACGGATAATTACGAGTATTTATCATCAAAAATTAGAATGCCGAATGTTATTAAAAAAATATTTCTCAAAAATTGTTAATCATTTTTGTAACCACAACTGACATTCGTCTCTTTCATTTATTGCCTTTTTTAAACTTATTCTGCATTTTGTATTTTTAATCACATGTTTAAAAATCTCTGAGATTTTGAGGCTGTTCAACTTGGATCATTCAGTGGTTATTGAAGTGAAGTGAAGTTAAGTTTACAGTTATGTCCGAATAATATTGACATAAAATTTGTAAACTCTGTCACGGTTGCAATTTTAGCATACGAATATTGTAATCAGTCATCAGTTAAGAATTACCACTGATTAAATATTAACCTTAAATTTTACTTCGACACAAATTTTACTTCTACACTACTTGCCATACAAAATACCAGAATCACTCATTAAAGTAATATCCTTTTATGAGTGAATTAGCAGTACTATCTTTATTATTGTACGTAATTAAACGGGGTCCTCGTATACATGTTGCAAACCTACGTCCATTCTGAGACATTGTTATTAACTACCATTAGTGATGCGAAAGGTTTGTGCGTAGGTGAACTGAACAAATGCGATGAATTCTTCTAATTTAATGCTCTCTCAGTATACATTTATTGCCAATTACGAGGTGATTAGTTTTAGCTATCGTTGCTAAGGATCTATGTTTGTATATCAGTTACATTACCTAATTAAAAAGCCATGTATACTAGTCGCATACTCCCAGGCTTAAGTATATGCTAGTCCCTACACGGCTTATGTACGTAGGTTGTCGGGTGATGATAAGGCTTCAATCACACTCAAGTCATGAGCAAATTATATATCATTCGTGATGGACAGTGTGATAATAAATAAGAATACAAAGTGATACCACCGCTTTGTGTGTCGTAAGAGTCAACTAAGGCAGAAAACTACGTACACAAAAAAACACAAAGAGAAGAACAACTTTAATAGTGAATCTTGAACGATTTATAACTAAAACCTCCTCGCCAGTGGACCAATTAAACACTATTGACGGATTATAATGTGATGTTATTTAAACATATCTGCATTTGTAAAAAAAAACAAACGTAGTGTAGGACGTCCACAGGCCAGGTGGAGTGATGATTTGCGCAAGACGGCGGGCACGGCTGACTGCATGCGAGTAGCCGAGGATCAAACTAAGTGGCGTGCAATTGGAGAGGCCTATGTCCAGCCGTGAAATGCGATAGGCTGATGATGATGATGATGATGATGCATTAGCTCTCAGATTATTAGTATAGTTAAAATTAAAGAAGAACGGCCGTAAAAACACCATCATGAAATATTTATCAATTTTAAACCTGTACAATAGCGTATTTATTACTGTTAGCACTTATTTATGTTATTTATAAATTACTACCATTATATTATTATAGGCTGGGAAACGCCCAACATGTTATTTCTTTGTGTGGGTGTTTAATACTAATATATTGTTATCATAACTCCGGTAGCTTATTAGATATACATTTGTATATTTTGGATCAAATTTTGTAGAAATATTTTTGTAGCTAAGAAATATCATGTAATATAGTCGTTGTTATTAGGTTCTCATAAAATTACTGTAAAGTGTCTTTTTTTGGTAAAAATACAACAACATATTCATCAAAACCATAAGCTAAGTAAGTTAAGTACCGTATATACCTACTTTAATATGCATTTAGTGAAAACCAGTTGATTTCAAAATGTAAACATACTCTTCAGTTTTATTTATTTATATATATATAGTTCATTGTCAGAAAAAGAAAAGTTTTATAGTAGTGTGGTAATCCGTGTCAATGTACTTAACATCCGTTATAAATTATTGCATTGTATAAAGTTCAATAACCAAATGCACACACGCACAGACACGTTACACGGAGTTATAATATTTAAGGCAGTACATATTATTAATAAAAGGAGTTGGTATTACAATCTAGTGTTGATCACTTGTTTCCCCGTCCTACTAGGACGTCCGTCGTACGCGTAACCATGTGTACCGACGTCGGGTGTAGCCTAAGTAGTAACTTAGGCTACACCCACTAATGAAGAACCCACAATGGTGACCCCGACGCTCAACCGATACGCTCAACCGACGTGAAATCCAACCGCCGATGTACAACCGACGTGATGCTCAACCGACGTGATTTTCAACCGACATAGTCTTCAACGGACATGATGTTCAACCGACGTGATTTACTCCAGCGCATCATCATGCAAGAAAATTGCCATTGATGCCTGAGGTACCAACTCCACTATAACCAGTATCAACAACAAGAGCAAGTGAATCATCAAGGTATGCAAGATAACAGCATTATCGAGTGGAACGACGAGACCCGGGAAGCTTTCAGTCAGTGCAAGAATGGTTTAAAACAAGCCATCGCTCTGAGCCCCCCCGCACCCTAACCCCCTCTCCGGATCGCAAAACGCTGTAGCAGACGCGTCACCACGAGTTTCACAAATTGACTTCCCTGATAAGATCGACTGGAACGAGTTCGCAACGTAACAAATGGCTGATCCCGAATTGATGAAACTTTTACGAAATGACAGATTGAAATGGAAGAACATTAGTTTAAACGACAGTCAATCACTGTATGGTAAAGTATCAACCTGTGAAGTGCGACCGTATGTACCGATCATATTTCGTAAACAAATATTCAGTACATTACATGACGTCACTCACCCAGGAATCAGAACTACCAGGAAGCTAATTCAAAAACATTACTTTGGCGTAGCATGAATCAGGATGTAAGTCGTTGGGTCAAGGAATGTATATCCTGTCAAAAATCGACATGAGCACATGCAATTATGTGTTTGTCAGGACAGATGCTGTGAAAAAGCCCTTGGTTTCACCATACGAAGGTCCGTACAAAGTATTGGAACGTCACGAAAAATATTTCAAGATACAATTGCCTAATTGCATCGCATTTGCTTCTATCGATCGCTTAAAGCCAGCGTATATAGTACAAGATGTCGATGAACCTCAAAACGCACAGACTGCAGAAAATCCACAAGGCAAAAATGCGACAACAGCTGACGGACACACGACGCCACCGTATGCGACCAAGTCCGGCAGAGTCAGCAAACCAGTAGTCCGATTTCGTATTTAATATTTCATCATTTTGTTTAGGTAAATGTTTGTAAGATTTTTTTTTACAAGTTACTTTTTTTAATTGTATTTTTTTCATTCGTTACTGTAAATGTTTTTCATTGCGTTCGTTTATTATTGTTACCAAAAGGTCTGCAAGTATATTATTTGTAATTTTGTTGTTTTTCTATAATTAATTGTGCCAATTAATTTTCAAAGGGAGAGAGTACTGTGGTAATCCGTGTCAATGTACTTAACATCCGTTATAAATTATTGCATTGTATAAAGTTCAATAACCAAATGCACACACGCACAGACACGTTACACGGAGTTATAATATTTAAGGCAGTACATATTATTAATAAAAGGAGTTGGTATTACAATCTAGTGTTGATCACTTGTTTCCCCGTCCTACTAGGACGTCCGTCGTACGCGTAACCATGTGTACCGACGTCGGGTGTAGCCTAAGTAGTAACTTAGGCTACACCCACTAATGAAGAACCCACAGTAGTTTAATATTGAAATTAAAAACCTATATTACGTACATCGCTCGACTGACTTCAACTATGAAAATCCTATTTGAGCACTATCCAGGAGATAGAAACAACAATGTTTGGCATTAGTGGTTGATATTTGGCTGTAATAACTGTAATAGACATCGGTGCCATCTGTTTGGCAGCTGTACTTTGGCCCAATTTGCTCATAACACGTGTTAGTACGTTATGAGAACTCAGAAGTATGGTTTTAATGGTGATATCAAAGTGTAACGAGGCTATTCATGGCACTAATTTGATGGTAGTTATAAGAAAGAATTGTTTAATTTATTTAGGTAGTACGTTAATTTCATTGTAGGTTTTTTATACCTACATGAAAGCTAAAGTAATAAATGTATTTTTATTTTTGTGTGTGCATTGTGAATTTCTTTTCTTAGGCTTACAATGTCTAGATGTCAACGAATTACGAGTATGTAGCCGCACAGTAAACTTGAAAAGAAATATGTGTTGTGATAATGAAGTAAAGTTACAGTTTTAATACAAACAAGTGGTTAACTTTGTTTCTAGAATCAAGTCGTCTCGGGTTCGATTCACGGTTCGCGATTATAAAGATATTGAATTTTTCTTAAAGGAAATTCTTAGTAATAGCCTGATGTATGGAAATTCATGCCCGTATCTCGGAAAACACGTTAAGCTGTCTGTCCCGGTTGTCATGAACATCTACGGCAATCGTTATTTGGAATTTAGTGCCCTCAAATATACTGATAACTAGTTGATCCTTCGAATTCAGTTCACCCCTAAGGGTGAATAGGTTAATCGTCAAATTCAACACGGTAGGGTGGTTTTCGGAAATATGCCTAACATTTTATATTTTTAACATAATTCTCTTTTCTCTGTACTCGAGGTCTCGAGGTTAAATCCTGGGCTATCATCTTCTTAAACTTTATTAATCCCAAAATTATTTGTAGTCGGTTACTTGTTCAACCAGTTTTATTTGAATATCGGTTTTTATACGGACTGACTGGCATATGACCTCCGCAACCTTAGGGTTTCTCAAAGCTTGACTTACCTAGCTGGATAATCTATCCTACATTATATATATTCTTCAACAAATTAGTCTCTAATTCTCATTGCAAGACATTCGACATAATTTTTGTCTTGTCCATGTTCTATTTACCTATCAATTGGTGTTGAATATTAAACTCAGTTAAATGAAATATTGCTACAAAATTACAATTCAGAACTAAGTTGTTTCAAGAACAAGTTGTGCATTACAATAGCATACTAATAGTTCATCGTCATTACACTACAATTATGCATAAATCGTGCTCCGGAACATAATACCTTGTCTAAATAATTTATTATTTTAGCGCTCGCATCTTTGAACTGAACGGTGAAGGGATTTAATAACATAAATGCTGACACATTTTTCTCAATAATTTATGTGAATAAAGTCACATGCGACGAAGTCGGCCCATAATTTATACCGATGTTCGCTAGCGGACTAACTTCGGGACAATAAAGCACTATGCAACGACATTAATTACAAGTTATCGTAAAACATGGAGTGCGCCGTGCCGTCGCACTGCATGTTTCCTGCAATAAACACGGAGTCGCACAGAGTTAGGTGTGCTCGACAAATGTGTCATATTTACACGAGTGCATGACAACAAATTTTGATGGCATTAAGATCTTTGTTTCGAACTCTATAAGCTAAAATATGTATGGTATAAATGCTACAAATCTTGAGAACAAAGGCTCAAAACTTAATATGGTGCGTTCTAGTTCAAATACAAGTTCAGAAAATTTGATGGCATAGCAATATTGAAAATTGAAACTCTGAAAACTTATGAATTCGACGAAGAATAGATTTTGTGATGTCAAATACCCATTCATATTATATTATATTAAACATCAAACTCTTATACTTGAAAACAATTAGAAATATATAAGAGCTAAAAAGTTTAATCTCAATTTAAACTCTTCGTGACCTCAATTTGTAAGCAATATTATTAATCTTATAAAGCGTTGAAAGCTTTTAGATTCATTTAATTGTTTACTTATGTAGTTAGTTGGATAAAATTTTTAAATCTTAACCAGTAATTTACTTGATTCATTAAAAATCCAATCAAAAAGCTTGTTGCCCCTCGTAGTTCATGGCTTGTGTTTATGTGTTAAATTTCAGTAAGCTTTTAGTTAAATAAATAAATACCATGCCATGTGTATGTATGTATGTATGTACTAATGTATGTATACTGTTATGCGCCCATGAGCATCCCTTTGAAATATCAAACACACTATTTGATGTTATAGCTTATTTTATAAGAAAATTAACATTTTATTTAACAAATTAAAACCAAGTGTTATCTACATGAAGGAAGTGAACTCAAAGAATTACTTTTCAGACCATGATACTGTATCCAGTTTAGTTTGCAACCAGTTCTGGGTGGTGTATAGCGAGGCCTAATAAATAAGTCGCCAGGCGGACCTTCATAGTCGGGCATACAAAGAGTCGATATCAGTAATTATGAATAGTTACAAGACACGCTATAGGCACACTGAGTTATCGTGCCTTATGGTGCACACGTAAATATCAGCAAATGTCTTTTATTAGTATTATTTATATTCTAGACCATATTTCCTAAAGAATTTATGTTAAGGACATAAAATCTATGATCAAGCCGCTTCAAGCGTATTGGAATCAGAAAGCTGTTAACAGTAAAATGTATCACATATTAGCTAAACCTATTGATGTGAAACATCTATAGGCGCACGTATGTGAAACATCTATAGACGCACGTAAAATAGATTTCTGGCGACTGGCGACGCGTCGCCACGGCACGCTATACGATGGTATATCTATACAGTCTATATGCAGTAGTGTGTACGGTGTACACACTACTGCATATAGACTACTATTTTAATAATTAGTAATATTTTATTTTATCATTATGACATATTTAGTTCCTATTACAATATGTTCTTTTCTGCATATTACTTTTACAAAATAATGGCGATGTTTCACATCTGCCAGGCGTCCCGTGACGGCTCACATTTTTTATATTATTGTAGTTCTACTCGCCATTCTAGTCTTGATAAAAAAGAACATTCAAGGTGTTAATAAAACACAATACACAAAGTGTTAACAAGGAAGAATGATTAACTTTTCTATTCTCTTCTTCATTTTTTTTCGTGGAAGCCTACCTTGGACTTAAAAAATTAATATTTACATACAAAAAACATTTATTGAAATGTTTGTCAGTCTATCTGTTAATTCCGGTTAATCTCTGGAACGGCTAGATTGATACTGACGGGACTTTACTGAATGATAGCTGATGTAATAAAACTTATCTTACTCTACTTTTTTAGACTAGCTCACTCCGCGATATGTAAGTAGGTACAACATTAACTGCGGTACTCAGCTAGATTTTAAATACAGAATAAGATTATCTGTACTCTGTATAATAAGTTATATAATCTGTAATATAAACTGAAGATAGCATTTTTTTATATTTACCATACTTAATAAAATAATTTAAGATATGCTAAGAATTTTAAACGGTTATGTCAGAAACTATTTTTATAGATGCATTTTAACAGTATTTCCTATAACACTATACTAACAGATTATAAATGTCTTAGGAATATCATAAATAGTGAGAGCTATGATAAACTACCTCTCTAATCCAGAAGTGTTGGAAACAAGTCAAGAATAACATATAAATAGTTTAACACCGATAAACAATTATATCTTCTACAGTATCGTTATCCATAAATAGCTCTAATTTTAAACGCTCACGGCTAGGTGTCGCCCTCTGTTGATAAATTGACTATTAATCTCGGATTATATGTGCTGTTGTTGTTTTGGTTTTAGTACCCGGTATATTTGGGCTATACATACGTCATGTAACTTTTAGTCATGGAGACTATGTAGATATTTATATCATAATATTAATCATTTAATTCAATCGTTGGAGAAATTGTTTTTTTACTTATATTTTTCGTTCAATATTTCCCCTAAAAATGGCTCGCCTGGTAGTAATTTTTACGATGTATTTTCCACCTCTTCCAGTTGGATGGTATTTATTTATTGGCTACCCAGTAGTTAATTCACTAAAATGTGCTTAAATACAAGACAAAATAAGTTTGTTCATATAAGTTTTGTACCACAGTAGGTCAATATGGATCCTTAAATGTGTGATAACTTTTTTGTAACTTTACTAAATAGAACAATAAATGTTGTTAACAAATAACTCGAAAACTTCCATTAAAATTATATTATTCCTATTGTTGGAATGGTTTAGACAAAGAAAAAAATACAATAACAACAATATATGTACTCCTCACATTAATTGAAATGATGTACATGTATTTGTTCGTGTATGAAAAAGATCAATGAAAGTAATTGACACAGACTGAATAGAATAAATTACAACTTATTATTTTCGGTCTAAATAATAAACAGTCATACAAAATATTGAAAACCGTTTTACGATAGAATATGTTCAAATAATTCGTTGATATTTTTGCAAGAGCTAAAAGGAATTTATACAAAATGCTGTACAAATGTGTAAAGACTTTTTTGGATATTCCCTGCGGAGGCATACGAATTTATTCAGTGACAGCACTTCCTATTTATTATGGAGGTTTTGTGTTTTAGTATATTTAGATATCTACTCTTATACTTTTTTCTATTCATCACTTTTAACCTTTTATATTTGTTTTAAATTTTAACTTTATGAACAATGTACCTAACAATGACATTATTTTAATTTCATTTTAAAAGACAGCTCCTGTAGTGGTTTTGACACAGGGTATCCTGTGCCGTGAGGCAAATACGTGTCGTGAAGCATTTCACAAACATGAAACTGAAACAAATAATAAATAAAAATATAAATTCTTTATTTGGAACAAAGAGAACCCAAGCTCAGAACAATGATATTATTTGTGGATCATACAAAATGTTGCCCCATGTGGGATTTGAAGAAACAATCTATGACACAATCTGCTACAGACAACCAAAATAAGTTATACTGTATGTGTATAGTAAAATTGATACGTTGCTGAAGTGGAAAACAATAAAGTTGTTAAAAAATAGGTATTGAAGGAGAAACGAAGGTGAAGAAAAACATGATTAAAATTAAACGAGATAGATCACTGACAACATAAAGAACTAATCACTAACAATATTATTGTACTGTTATGAAGGTATTGAAAAATTGCGGAAATTATTAAGATGTAACGTTGAAAAGCAGGTTTCTACATTTTTAGCATCTTCTTCTTCCTAGCCTTTATTCCCAAGTTTATTTGGGGTCGGCTAGGTCAACCGATTTTACCTGAATTTCAGTTTTTTTACGGAGCGTCTGGCATCGGACCTCTGCAACCCCTTAGGGTTTGTTACAATAATTGGTTTTAAGAATTTTTTTACTCGTTCAATCTTTGAATTTCAGTTCTTCCTTAGAAGAACTGAAATTCAAAGATTGAACGAGTTGTCAGTAAATTTGAGGGCACTGAATTCCCAATAACGATTGCCATAAATGTTCATGACAACAAGGACCGATGGTTTACGTGCTCTCGAGGTACGGGCGTGAATCACTGCCAAACTTCCAAACCCCGGACTGCTATTAGGAATTTCCTAAGAAAACCCCAAAAACACTTTTTGGCCCAACCCGGGCTTTGAACCCGAGACCTGTCGATTATCAGTCGCATACGCTAACCACTAGACCAACGAGGCAGTTATATAATTACCATCAATTTTAGCTTCTATGCTTATATAATTCTTCTCAGCGTATAAAAATAAGTTAAAAACCTTTTAAGAATAACAGAGCTACAAACATTATAGTAGGTAGATGTCCAAAGATATTAAAGCGACTAAAAATAAAAAAGGTTTCATAATTTTTGATATTATAACGCAAAATGTTGATTCAACAAAAAAACCTGCAGCCATTTTTTTGCATAATGCGATCCAAATTACAAGTTACGCTTAAATAAATGAAAATCTGATTGCATTCGCGGTGGCTGAAGATAATTGAAAAAATGTCTCTTGAATTGTTTGCAACGGGTCTCAGGGCTCGTAATAAGATGAGTTTATATCCTCTGTTATTTCTGTCGGGTCTGGGTAGCTGTAGGGATCATTATCGTGATTACTTTTTAGAACTTAAGTTCATGTTTATATGAACCCTCAAACATATTGAATCTTGCAATAAAAGCTAATTACAAACAAATTGTATCTTAGTTTATTATTTAAAGTAATCTGTAATGGGCTTTAAGAATTCAAAAATAAGGCTTGTTCTCCGCACTAATGAGACACAGCCCTATTTCGGCTTGTTTAATTTGTCTTGACGAGTAATTTTATCTTATATGGTAGAGCTGATTTGAGGCTGTAAGGTGGCTACAGGAGCTCAACAATGTAATGCACTTAGTGTTTATCAATGTTCTATACCCAGATATTTACACAATACAAGCATTATTTTTAAGGTTTTACTTTTCCCAATGTATTCTCGTTATTTTAATTTGAAAAATTCTTATAACCAATTAATATGTACAAATTTTAAATGAATCTTCTATAACTATGTATTTACTTTAATTTGTATTCAATATTGATGTTGTCAAGTTAATTGCTGTTTCGAACTTGAATGGTACTTTGCTTTAATCTTTCAAGTCATCTACAATATTTTGAATCAAAATGTTTCAAGTATTTTCATCTTTACTTAATAGATAGGAAAAGTTGATATTAATTATAATTTGAGAGTGTAAATATTTGGTGTAAATATAGATTAATGGTTCGTTTTATTTCGAGTCTATTTTCATTAATGTATGTAATATTAAGATAAATTATGAAATATGAAAGACAATCAAGAAAATTTTGTGTCCAACTTTGTATCTATGTTAATTTTACTTTTTAATTTAAATAATGCATTTCAATTAAATTAAAATCTTACAATAAATTTTTAGTTGGTTATCAATTTTTTATTGATCATCAAAAAATTTTCTTCACTTTAGATATTCATCTTGCCATGTAGTTATAATTTTGTACTAACTTGATTCAATATTTAAAGTACAAGTACTTTTTATAACACATCTGCTTTCCCGGTACTGAGTGTCGAATTAATCTCTTGCTTTAATCTAGACTATTTGAAGTACTACTACATCCTATTTATATAAATGAGTATTAACATTACAAAATTGTAAGATAGAGAAAAAAAAAGTACGACTGTGTGCTTCATAATCTTGTATACATGATAATCATAATTCAATTAGGTATATAAATTTTAGACCCAGATTATTTAAGGTAAACAACATTAGACATATATTTTTTTATTTATGCCTACCAAAGTCTGCCTGATGGAAAGCATGAGTAGAATCCAGAAGTAAAGGCCACCATTCTGATTGTAAGTGCATACAATACAGCATGGTGACCCACACCATGGCGGGGTAGTGAGATGCCGTGAGGAAGGAAGAATGATGTAGAATGATTGGGCCTCCGATCTCTTTGGTCAGTGACCAACGAAAGATGACATCACGAATGTTGTCATTTTAGGTTGGTTTTCTATGTGAGGGTAGTACTGCCCCGGTTGAGCCTGGTCATTTGTGCAAAAATCAGCATGACTCTACGAATACTAAGTTATAATTATAATAATATGAAATGAAAGATTACAGAACATTTAATTAAAAAGAAAAGTATTTAAAATTAGTATACATCAATAACCTGGTGTAGAGATAATCGTTGGTCAGATGTATTTAGTTTGCAATCTGTATACATTTTATGTAGCTCTTCCTCTTTAACTAGGAAAACCCGTATCTTAAGAGACAGGTCTTAAATACATTTTGACCAGTTAAGAAATTTAAATTTTATAATATTAATATAATATTAATAAAGTTAAACTGAAAGAATACGCAACGGTTTTTAATCTAAATAGTTAAATCCTAATTAATTCATCAAATAAATTGATGATTGATCTGTCAGTTATCGTACGGAACAGACGTGTCGCTAACAGTACTCTGTAATCTACCCACTATGGTGCAAAAAAAGTGTTTCAAGTGTAATAAAAATATAACGAAGACGAAACCTGGAATAACCTGCAGCAGGTGTACTAAAGTAGTCCACGCTGATACTAATTGTGTAAAGCTGACTACCAAACAACTAAACACCTTGCGAAACTCTCCAGGCATTGAATGGAGTTGCGAAGACTGCCAAAAAAATCTTTCCCAAAGGTCATCTTTCATTATTCCAAATGATGATGATGGTGACAACGAATCAGATGATGGATCCATCACAAATTTTCAAGCCCTGGACACAAAAAAGCTGGTGCAAGATATTAGCCGGGAACTGAAAAAGACCTTCAGAGAGGAGATATCGAGTTTAGAGAGTTCCTTAGAGTTCCTGAGCGATCAGATAACTACTATGGAACAATCTTTAAAGAATCAAGAATGTACCATCAAAAAACTCGAAAATAAAAATGAAGACCTGACTAACAAAAATAAAAATCTTGAGCTAAGAGTAGCTGCTCTGGAACAAGGATTGAAAGGGTTTGAACAAAAAGCATTGTCTACCTCGTTGGAGATTGCCGGTCTGCCTGACATACCACAGAAAAGTCTCAATAAGGTGGTACAAACAATAGCATCGAATCTACAAATGAATGATCAAGACATAAAAGCAACTCAAAAAACACCAGGATCGATAGACAAGCCTGGCCCAATCCTGATAGAACTCAAATGTGAATCAATACGGAAGCAATGGGTGGACGCAAGTAAGAAAAAATGCCTAACATTAGGAGCCGTACTGCCAGAAGTGCCTAAGGAGAAAGCTGAGCATCGCGTCTATATCAGGGAAGCTCTAACTAAATATAATAAAACCCTTTTATATCATGCGAAACTGCAGTTAAGTAAAACATATCAATATGTCTGGTGTAAGGACGGTAAAATATTTGTAAGAAAAGACGGAAACAGCAAAATATACCATATTAGTACCCTACAAGATATTGATCAAATCAAAAAAAATGCTAATTAACTTGTCTTGAACGCCATCGTTAATATAATAAAATAAAATAAGTTACAATTTATCATTTACTATTTAAATTCGCAATACAATATGAATGATAACACACATATTGCTGAGTTATTTAACTGCAGTTCCGCTCAAGACTTCTTTAAAAAATTACCTCCCGGAAGTAATCTAAATATAAGTTGCCTACATCTCAATATAAGGTCAATAATTAAAAACTTCTCTAAGCTTCTACAGCTTATCAATACTTGTTCGATTCCTCTAGATATTATTGTACTAACTGAAGCCGGTATCTCTAATAACATTGCACCGTTATTTGATATACCTACCTATAACATGTACACACAACTACGAAACAATAAAAGGGGTGGTGGTGTGATTTTATACATAAAAAATTATATTAAGTTCACTGAGATTAAACATCACACTAAAACATATGAAAATATTACGGGTATCCTAAAAATTAATCAGACTGAAGAGGTTGTTGTGTGTGCGGTTTATAGGCCACCAAATACTAACAAGAACTTATTTGTAAAGGAACTAGGTAATCACTTAACAGAATACAATTGTAAACAAAACTTTCTTTTGATCGGTGACATGAATATAGATCTAAAAAGCATGTCAACATACAAAGATCTGTATCTGAATACTCTCGGCGGGTGTGGATTGGCTTGTGGAATCTCACAATATACAAGAATAGAGAACAAACTAAATAAAGTCACAAAGTCGTGCATTGACCACGTCTTTGCACGTTTCCCCACTGGTCATCCTCACTCGGCGGTGCTCGATGTTGTACTGGCCGACCATCGAGCGATTGTCTTTACGTGTGTCGTTGAAGCGGTGTCGGGGCGTATACAGAGTGTTCATAAAAAAAATATTGATCGTAACATACTTCTTGAGGAACTTAAAAATGTTGATTGGTTGGCGACTAACAAAATGACATGCCCTGTTAAAATTTATGAATTTATACATAGTTCGTTCCAAAAGGCATATAAAATTGCCGCTAGCAAAAAAAGATTTAAACAAGCTGCTAGATTTAAAATCCCTTGGATTGACGAAAATATTAACAAGTTGTGTGAAAAACGAAATAGATTATTTAAGTCTTGGAAAAACAGCCCAAATGATTCGACATTGAGGTTAAAGTATAACAAACTTAGGAACAAAATACATAAAATTTTAGAAAAAAAAAGGAATCAATATTACATTACTCTAATTAATAATAACTTTAAAAATACCAAAAAAGTTTACCAAATAGTCAACCAAATGCTTGGACGGGTGGCAGTGTCCATTGACTCGGCCATTCTTAGGGCTTTCGATAGTCAACAAATACCTATAAAACATATTACAGAAAATTTTGCTACATGTCTTGATAATGCAGTAAAAGATATCGTACCAAATTGCGATACTAAACTTTTAAATAATAGTTCACACTACCAACAGACAGATAGGAGTATGTTATTCAAAAAAGCATCAAGTGACAAAATATACAAAATAATCAATTCACTAAATCCAAACAAATCTTCAGGAATAGATAACATTCAAATTTCACATATAAAAATGATAGGTGAAGATATTGCCGGTTCACTTACTAATCTAATTAACAGTAGTATTTCAAGTGGACTATACCCCGACGAACTAAAACTAGGGTGTGTTAGACCAGTACATAAGAAAGGGCCAAAGAACGACTATTTAAATTACCGACCTATAACATTACTATCTTCTATAAATAAAATTGTTGAGAAATATATCAGTCAGGAAATTCATCACTACTACAAATCAAATAACGTCATTACTCAAAACCAGTACGGTTTTCAACCAGGCAAAAGTACTACGGAACTCTTATCCAAATTCTCTGATGAAGTGAACACATACCTTGGGGAAAGAAAACATGTACTGGTTCTATTTATTGATTTCTCACGCGCATTTGACACCTTAGATCATAAAAAGCTTATAAAAAAAATAGAAAGTACCGGAGTGCGGGGACCATTACTTAGGTGGTGTAAAAACTACTTGAACAACCGTAAATTCACTGTAAAACTAAGTAATACATATAGCGATTACAAAGATATTACTGTAGGAACAGCTCAAGGATCGGTACTTGGTCCTCTTCACTTTCTAACGTACGTAAATGACATGGACAACTGTATTAAACATTGCACATGTTATCAGTTTGCGGACGATACATGTTTAGTAGTAGCTGACAAAGATCCGCAAAATGCGGCCTACCACCTCCAGTCCGACTTTAACACACTCATGAAATGGTGTCACGACTCGGGGCTAATATTAAATGCAGAAAAGACACAATTATTGCATATCAAGTCTCCATACCTGAAACACTCCTCAGTTATCAACATAATTGCTCATACCCATAATTGCCTACATATACCCGTAAAACAAAAATGTGATTGTCCCACCATCAAAAATGTCGATCAACAACAATACCTTGGTGTAATTATCGACAGCAAAATGAGCTGGAGCCTCCACATTAATTATGTGTGTAATAAACTAAGACAGTTCCTTGCTAATATAGTATTATTAAAAAACCGCATACCATTTAAAATCAAAATGATGTTATATAATTCTCTAGCTGAATCATATATTCAATATGGTTTGAGTAGCTATGGTCGCACATATGACACATATCTACAAAACATATACAATCTTCAACGAAGAATTCTCCGCAATATTGTGTCAACAAAGATTAAACAAAAATTCTACGACGATGATAGTGGTTTATTTGACTACTGTAAAGCCTTGCCAGTAAAAACCCAAGTAAAGTATGTGCTTCTCAAAGAAAATTTCTTTAATCAAAAACTACACAACGAGATAAAACACTCTGTATATACGCGAGCAGTGGCGCGGCATCAGCTGTACACACCAACCTCTGTCAATAATACCTACGGCGAACGGACCACCGCTTACCTAGTTCCTCGACTTATTAACGCACTACCCTCAGAATTGCGTAATGTCAAACCTCACAATATGAAATATAAATTGAAATCCTACTTTTTTAAAAACTACAGAGCAAAATAACACAGTAAATAGTTTAGCGACATAGACCAACAACGAGCATTGTCTACAAACCGTATAGGTTTTCTCTAATGCTTATGTATCTAATAACTTTTTGATGTAATATTTTATTATGAGAAATAAATTAAAAAAAAAAAAAAAAAAAAACTCTTTATTTTGCACAGTTTCAAAAAAATATTACAGTATCCTATTTTTTTTTTTTTTTTTTTTATTGTTGTAATGGAATAGATAAATATTTTTCGTACTGTTCAAATTTTTTAATATTGTTCCATAACCAGTTTCAGTTTAGCTTTCTACTATTAGAATCTAACTATTGAGTAAATCTGAATACATTCACTTCTACTCACTACTTACTAACTACTTACTTAAAGCATACAAGCTCCACTGATTATATCCATTGATACTGAACACCTATTTGTTTTTAGGAACAACAAATTTCGAACTATAAAAGTACATTGTTAGATCTAACCCTCACGGGTGCAACAGAATTGAACACGATAACAGCAACTGCAAATAACGATGCCCCAGATACAACAAGTGCATTCACATTGACGATACTAACGTCTTCTATTGTCATCTAACTGGCGGCCATTTGCAACAATTAGCTATAGCTGAGCGGACTTAACGAGCCAATTGTACGGAACTGGTAGGTACTAATAATTAATATTGTTGATCAACGAAATGTTTATCTGATGAATGTAACAAGTACCTATCGTTGCGATAACCGTTATTATCTGTTTTGGTTTTAGATTATTGCTCTTTATTTTTGATTCATACATCAGTATATTCACGTTAACTGCTTAATTTAGATAGAGAGCGAAATGAAGTATGAATATAAACATTAAAATAAACTCAATTTAGCTTGTAGCTTCGTCTACGTGTTATTCTGATATATTGATTGTCTTTTTCACAACTTTAGGGATGGAATTCTACATAATTCTCTTTTAATGATCGCCTACGCTCCTCATAATTTCATATGTGTGTTCCTTACATATATGAAATTTCAGCTTCCTGCATCTAGTAGTTACGGCTGTGCATTATTTGTCAGTCAGTCAGTAATTGAACAGCTGTATATATACAATTATATACAATATATAATTGACCTATCAATATTTTTCATTTACAATAACCGAACTCCGAACCCCAACTGCCCAGAGTCTCAAAATATAAATATATAGGTACAAGTAAATTATGATCACAAGGGTGTTCCTGTTCTTTGTTAGGATTGTCAGCTAAGCTAGTATGTACTCTGACACGATATAATATAACTTAAATAATAGAAACCCTACTTCTAAGTAATTCATACATTTCATAGAAACAAATATTTTTAATGGCATTGATGAAAAAGCGGCCAAGTGCGAGTCGGACTCGCCCATGAAGGGTTCCGTATCAGCAAGTAACATCATATAAAAGTTCTTGTAGTTCGTTGTAAATTTGATCGATGTTCTCATAATAGTGTATTGATTGAATGAAAGGTAAATTGCGGTTTACGATTTATGACGTATCAAAAAAAACTACTTACTAGATCTCGTTCAAACCAATTTTCGTTGGTAGTTTGCATGGTAATGTACAACATATATTATTTTTAGTTTTATCACTCTCTTATTTTAGAAGTTACAGTTAGTTATCTGTATACGGCGACACAGATTTTTCCACTTTGGAAGTGTCTCTCGCACAAACCAGTCAGTTCAGAAAAAAATGATATTAGAAATCTAAACATCATTTGTGAACACCTATCCATAGATACCCCCACACGTATAGGTTTGATGAAAAAAAATTTTTTTGAGTTTCAGTTCCATGTATGGGGACCCCCAAAATGTATTGTTTTTTTTCTATTTTTATGTAAAAATCTTAATGCGGTTCACAGAATACATCGACTGACCAAATTTCAACAGTATAGCTCTTATAGTTTCGGAAATAATTGGCTGTGACATACGGACGGACAGACAGACAGACTTGACGAATCTATAAGGGTTCCGTTTTTTGCCATTTGGCTACGGAAACCTAAAAAGCCCAATCAACCCTTATTTTGTGTAAATATTTGTTAAATGTAAATTTCAAAAAAATCGGTTATTTTTTTCTGCCAATAACAAAACGTTTCATAATTCTACTTTAAATTTATACGTGTAATATGAACGTAGATAGTACACGTAACATTAGGTAAAAGAATCGGTTCCAGTTACATTTAAATTAAATTCTATGGTTTCAATTCCATTTCACTAATTGACTCTACTGTATATAAATTCCACGATTCTAATTCTCAATGTATATTGATCCTGTTCTAATTCTTCATTGCTATACTGTTCTCGGTTTAGAGTGCCATTAAAATTTTCCGAATCAAATTAAACGCGTCAACGACACAACACGTCTATCGCTCCGATCTCGCATCTATAGCCGGTTCCAAAAATAACGGGTCAGTCACATAAACCAATAACGGGTCAGTCACATAAACCCGAATATCTCCCGAACTACGTATGCCATCCTAATGAAACGAAGACTGTTCAATTGAGAATTTAATTATACAGATAAAAAATAAAATAAAACTTAGTTACACCCACAATATTAATCTTAAATTAAAAAAAAACTAAAGTAGTCATATTTTTCTTAAGATTACATTTTTTTTATGATTGTTTTTTTGCTGTTTTTCATCACTTTCTTCATTTAATACTTTGTATTGCCTCCACGTGATGAAGCCTCCAGTGATGAAAAACAGCAAAAAAACAATCATAAAAAAATGTAATCTTAAGAAAAATATGACTACTTTAGTTTTTTTTTAATTTAAGATTAATATTGTGGGTGTAACTAAGTTTTATTTTATTTTTTATCTGTATAATTAAATTCTCAATTGAACAGTCTTCGTTTCATTAGGATGGCATACGTAGTTCGGGAGATATTCGGGTTTATGTGACTGACCCGTTATTTTTGGAACCGAGTGTAGATCGTCGTCAAGATAAAATTAGTTTTCATTAGAGTTAATTAGGAAGGGTTATGTTTATGAGGTTTTTGCTTTCGCCTCATACCGATGTAAGGCCTCTTGTTGATTGTTGTTAATTTCTTACATTGTTGTGAAATTATTGAAATTGTTGGTATTTTTTTACGTTTATTAGAACATGTTATCGTTTATAGGTATTATAGGACATTTTGTCAATTTGTAGTTAGTAGCATATGGTGATATGTATATCGTATTTAATCAAAACTGTTACCTATGAATCAGAATAAAATATAGGATGCTGGTTCAAAGTAATAATAAATAATACTAAATATTTCGGACATCTTAAACACAACATCATCTAGTCCTAAACTAAGCAGAGCTTGTATTATGGGAACTAAACAACTGATATAAAAACTTAAACATTTTTTTTTTGTAAATACATACATGTTATACATAGAAAACACCCAGACTTCGAAACAAATATTTGTGGATCACAGAAATATTTGGTCCAACCCGGGAATCGAATCCGAGACCTCTTGATTAGCAGCCGACAACCAACGAAGCACTCAAAGTATAGTATGGTATGTAAGTATGTGTACATCATAAATTTAATAAATAAACAGAGAAACAAAAATAATACACTTCATTTTTTTAAGCATACATCTGGTCTTTTGGCAAGATTTCTCAGTAGATTAGGTAACCAAATCTCCAAGTTTCAGTATCATAATAACAAAACAGACTAGCAAGACATAAATACTAATACTATTATACGCTTAAACAATATTTTAATATTAAAATATCTAATTCACTAACTATATTAATCTTCTACTTTAATTCGTTTTGAAAAACTTATATCTGTATCTCTTTTTAGTTTATTTATTGAAAAAATAATGTCGTTCGTTTCATATAATTCAACTTTATGATTACTTTCTAGATTACATTATGATTTAGGTATTTAATTTCGCTATTTCTAAAACATAATAATTTTATTATAATCTTGTTAGTTGTGAGTTCAGTTTTAAGTTTAAATTATATTACAAATACATTACTCTGCAAAATATATTATGTTGTATGTTTTATCTATATTAAGCAATAAATGTATCAGTAGTAAATCATAATAGCATAACAGGTTTTATATATACTTTATGGTAAAGTCTTTTGAAGTTTGTGTTAAGTTTATTTTTGTTATCCTTCCTATAAGTGTTCATAGTGTAACTTAGTTATTATGTATTTTTTACATGATTTCTTCACTTTAACTATGGTTACATACAACTTAAGTAACCCAAAACAACCTCATAATTCGTAGATTTATATAATGTGCAATAATTTAAACTGTTACACTAATTTAAACAAAATCTGTATTGAAATTAATTGTTATTTTTTTATGAGACATTGGTATGTGGATTATAAATGTTAAAATTATGTAGACAGAAGTTTCTTGGATACAAACTTTTAATACATCTAAAACAATATGTAAACAGAATACTCATCCCATCTGTTTTAAATATCGCTACAAACACGCTTCCCGATCATAATTCTTGCTGCATCAAAATATTTCACATCAGCTCAACTATTTATAGGTCTATTAAGAACTGTAACAGTTTGATGACATTAATTAGAGCCACTCTAATCGTTAACCCCTTTTCTCTGAGGAGGCGGAAGGGTAAAGAATCGAATTCATTATTCCTTTCAGTCGAGTCTATTTCAATTTTCTTAACTGCTTTTAGAATTCATCAATTCAGAGTTTACACCGTTTTGTTCGGGGATTGTTTTACGAAGTTATTTGTTCTTACACCATTTTCTGTAATTCCATTTTTTTCTTTTGTTTCATACCCTTGTTGGTTTTTTCTTAAAGCATGGAACGTAATTCAAATTCTTTTTTAAAATCCATGCTAATATAGTTATTTATTCCGGCTAAAACGACCTCATTTCTAGACTTTTGTATTTAATCTATATATGTTTAAGTTCAATCAACAGAAGATTACCATAGCCCTGGTCTAACTCTATTAAACTTGAACATATTTACAAAAAATATTTGTTGTATTTCAAAATTTACAAGGAAAATTTCAAAACGATATCTTTATTTTCAGGCCACTATGTTTTACTAATTGGACAAGGGTCTCGACTCTCGTAGCTATTCTAATTTTAGTAAAGTTAGGTAATTAGGTTTTGGAGAGATCCTTGAATATAATTAGTCCCAATAGACGAATTCTTGAGGTAAACGGAAAGATTAATGCATTCCTTACATGAAAAAAATGAACTAATAGATTTTGTCATATTAAAAGGTATGCGACTTTTATAGAGCGTGCAGAAAATGAGATAGCTCAGGTCTCGGGATTGTTAAAATAACTAACAAGTTACTTTATCTACATTGTTGTTAACACACACTTAATTAATTTTCAGTTAACAACGTTGTCAAGAATATCATGTCGTTCTTATCTCGAAGCGCCATTAGGGGCTATTATTTGTTGTGTAAGACGACCGAAGAGACGATAGAACGAACAAGTATTATATGGCGTGCAAAGAAAACAATTTAATGGTATATTCCGTGGTGGTCGGCAACTCACTTAACCGTAACCTGAGAGTAAAGCTGTTAGGGTTATGTTTGGTGAAACTAAATATTACCAGCAGAAGCTCTTTCGTTCCAGTTTATTATTTGTTCAGAGACCACAAATATATATGTTTTGCTAGCGGAATGTTGAAATAATTTGTCATTAAAATTTAGCAGTGCTATGACCGGTCAGTCAATTAGGTTTATGAAACTGCAGATTTCATTGATGAAAAAAAAAAGATTCAATAGCGTTAACAAGCGAGCGAGCGAGCTACTTTTACAAATAATATCCATATTTGCAAATTTCAAGCCATCGTAAAATTATCAGTTATAGACAACTATGTCTATAACTGAGTTAGAACCTAAACCTAAAACTAAAACCCGTTAGATGTACTAACATCTAACGGGTTTTTCAATAAGAACTTTGTTTTCTAAAACAAAATAAAACAATGAATTTATATGAAGTTGATTTAAATATTTATTGTATTACAAAGAAAAAACTTTGGCAATTATGAATAAAAGATGATATCTGAAAAATAACCACTACGAGCACGCTGACAGATGTCGATTCTTTCTCGTAGACTCCAGACCACATAGCGCACCATCAAAACCAAGAGTAATGATTGAAAAGTCTTTGCTATGTGTCTGAAGGCAATTTTTTCATGATCAAAATTTCCCAGTCGCATTATCAAAGTTATAAAGTAGTTGTAGAAAGATCCAGTGTAAAACACAGATTGACTAAATTGACTAGATTGAAAAAATATCAATATCGTAAAAACAGAATGTAATAGTTATTGAAATTTCTGTTTAATTCAAAAAAATAAAAAAGTTTTAAACTTACTAGCTGAAATTAAATTTCTCATAACTCTTAAAAAGAAATAAAATAAAATCTTGTAATATTAATTCTATTTCGTAAGACAGAATAACCCAATCCTGTTTAAAATCTAATTTATTTTTCATTTACCACTAAATTATGTTAGGGAATTGGGTTTGACAATTTCAAGACTATAATTTTATTTTCCCGCACTTAATGTTCCTTATTCAAATTTCAACGGCTTTCTGTTGATAGTCACGTGACTAGTAGCCACGTGACTTCGCACATTAGTGATAAACAAACCACATTAATGACTGATTCTATTAGATTATATTCGTTAATCTCTATTGTTAAAACTATTTCCATAGTAATTTATGCTTAATTTAGAATGAAATAAGCTATGACCAGAAAGATTTCATGCTTATTTGGATTATGTTGTGTTTTTATCGGGGTATTCTGAAACTCGGGGTCAGAATTCACAACGGTATTGAATTATCATTTGAATATGATAAATGGGGTACTACTTAAATCCGGGGTGCAGACAATCACTGTGAAATTGTTTTGGGGTACGTTTGATTAGATAAAGTGAATTATTGCTTCGATCTTTGATATAAAGAAAACGAATGGGTATTGTTATCGCAACTGTTCGAACATTTATCTTGAATAATAAAAATGTAGATACTGATGACTGTATCGTGCTCAAAATTTTGTGTTGTTGAATACTACAAATATTTAAAATAACACAGAATTATCAAATACGAACAAGCAACATTAGTAAATTGTAGCTCCAAAATTCAAAATAGAAAGAACTAAAAGTTATGTGATTGTTTCATAAACTTATTAAATTATGCATGACGTCTTTGGCATCTATTGGTAAATAGATACTATTTATTTCATTATTTTCTTTGGGAATATAAATATAATAATATAAATATTCTCATTTAGAAGTCCAAACACCAAACCTAAAATTTTACAATAAATTTTAAATTTAGGATATTAGGGAAACAGTGGGGCAACTTAAAAGCAATTTGTCTCTAAATAGCTCGTCGCGGTAGGCTCGTAAACTCGCAACAGCTGCGAAGACTCAACCGAAGCAAACAATTAAAATATCAGACTAATGGAGTCAGAAGAATCCTAAATATGTTAATGAATATGTCGCGTTGTCCTCTATTAGTTCGCACATCGATTTTGAAAAAAAAAATCTCATTAATTATATTTCATAGGTGAACATCCTTGTCAGACTTTTTAATTATCTGTCACGTAAAATTTTTCATTTGTGTGAATTTTCAAGATATCTTAGCCTGAATAAAAAATATAGTAGTCTATGCTTACAAATTCATAAAAAACAATGGTGTAGAACAAACAAAATTTATAGGGGTCTTTGTGTAGCCGAAATTTTGACCCCAAAAACGTCGCATAATCCACCACAAATTCACGTCACTTGGCAATGCAACAATATTATTATACGATACCCTTCCACAATAACCTATCTGACGACCACGTGTTGATTTTGGCGCAAACGAGGGTCCTATAGACTTCAACGACAATAATAGAAATATGCAAATAACAGTGGACAGCAGAGATGATATTCAAACAAGATTACGAGTATAAACGTTGACAGACGAAATGTGAATGTTCATAAATCTAGAGCGGCCCTGGGTAAAGCAAACATTAGAAAAGGGTTATGAGATTTTATACATTATAAGCACTCAGAATTTATAATGGTTCAAGCTGAGTGATCTGATATACATGTATATGAAGGACTTATGTTTGAATTATGGCTCTATGTTATTCCTAAGTTAAAAATATTAATTATTTCACTAGATTGTCTGCATCATAGACGGTTTGGTTGAAGTCACCAAGTACAACACTACGCCGAGTATAATGTGGTTCCAATGTAACGTGTAATAAGCATTTATTTTTGCTGTTAACGCACAACATTTAGTTTTCTGCATTCTTGTAAAACGCTTGCTACATTAAAACTACGAATTTACTAATTGTTAAAACAAGATTAAAACAACCCAAATATAATGTATAATATTTATAAGATTACAAAATATAAAATTCAGTATAGCACACCGATGCACGCGAACTGCGAGAAGCGAATTTATTATATTATGCCGTTAGTACTTAACGTAGGTAAAAGAAAATTAATTGCAGGCATAAATTAACAATAATGGCGTTTAATTGTTATCATATTGAGTTTTAAATATATTTATTAAATTTAAAGAAGTATTGTGGGATGATTTAGTTATATTAGTGTGTTATTAGCTAGAAAATCCGTAGATATAAGAGTTCAACGTCGTTAACGAATTTTACTTCAAATTCGTTGGCTAATTTAATTTAAGGAGGGAAATCGTAAAATAAATATAATAAAAGTCAGAACAATACTTAGATCCATGTGCACCAAGCTCAACCGGAGTTATTCACAGCCTCACAGAACGTAGTATTGAGCAACTTCTTCGTTGCTAAACACTTTGTGAGTGAGGGTCTCACAGCTCAAACTTCCTCTCCGCCTGTTTGTAGATGAGACGGCTCGAAGCCACAACCGCGACTCTAGAGTTCCAGGTAACCATGGGCAACGGTAATTACTTACCGTCAAGTGATCCATCTTTTCTCTCTTCTCCTCTCTTTTTTTACAGATGCTAGTGTAGAAAAGTTACAGCAGCGAGCAAATCAAAAATGTATTTTGTACTTTAATTTTATCATTGTTGTGATTAAGAAATCCCATCCCTTAGTTACTGGAAGATTATATATGATTGCTGAGTCTCATACTAACAGTAAGATTTTGCAAAAATCACCACAACATTCACTTATCCGTACAAGATATTGCTGCTATTAAACAAACAGCTAAAGTCAATATGAGAACGTTGACTTTTAACAACGGCAATTTTATTCAAAACACATTGCTACATTATTGTAATAAATAATTTTCGGACTTAATACTCGTAACCGGGGCATGCAAATACGGGACAGATACGTACAAATAACGTGAGTATCCTCGAACAAGCTTTGGCGCAAATGTATCCATAAGCCGTCCAGAGCAGAATCTCTTAATTTACGCCCCAAAGGATTTGCTAAAGCCAAACATTGTTCGCTAATTATAACGAGACACATATGCCCTTTGTCCCACGGGGATCTCTAAACTTAACGAGTGACACTTTGTATGAGTATGATATATTCAATCAAGTTTCCGTGTTTTTAACTTTTTTTACTATTTATTTACGGTAAAATATATTTTCAACCAGGTCTCTCCAACAATTTCTGAATTCTTATCAGCATAATCAATTAAATTGTAAAATAAAGTACTTAAGAGTCAAGTTTTAGTATTTAGAACACTGTTCGAGAGCGAATTAAAAAATATTATATTGGTAAATGACAAAGCAGTCAACATGCAAGGCGTGATTACGATAAATCTTCACATTTATATTTATTTATTATTGAGATTACGACAAACAATATGATCTCATAAATTCAATCAGAGCGATATGCAAAAAGTAAAAATAGTAAGCCCGCTGAGCACATTAGCACGTGGCCGAATCACACCCCGATGTCGCTCCAAAAATCCTATAACCACGTATCAGACAAACGCATCTGCCAAAAATTTATGCTTTTACCAAGGTTAAAAGTTTACACAAAATTGAACTTAACAAGTTTGTGAATAAGGTTGCTATAATTTAAAATAATGGCATACTTAGATTTGCCAATGGGGTGAGCTAATCTGTCAGCTGAGCCGCTGAAGATCGTTTAAAAGCTGCACCCCTCCATGATATTGTTTATTTAGGATGGCGATTCGCGGTGAAAGGCTCGTTTTTGAGGCGTGCACTAATGCGATTGTCCGAGCCACGAAGTGCTATGAAGAGCAGGATGATATGCTGATAGCACTCTAAAGTGGTCATTGTGGTAATGAAGGGAGGTATAGAGATATTAATTTGATACAACGAGCACAAAAAGGTTTTTATGAAGTTATAAATGAAAAGTTGAGTCGTTTATCGAACATGATTTTGAATTTATTCCGTTTGTTTGGATTATATTAAATAAAGATTTTTATTGTATTCTAATATTAAGTAATATTTTCTTATAGTGTAATAACATTACTATAATATTTAGTAGACGTCTACTCAGTTATAACTTTAAGTAAAATGCACTCTTGCACGTCTATTATTATTATTATGAAGTCTATGTCATTGATCTGATAATCGTCGTTCTCGACATTGTCATTGTCATATCTTGGTAGAGAATTTTCGATTACAACTAAATAACAGTGTACGTGAACTAATTTCATTTGACCTTTAGTGGGTGTTAAGATCTCAAAGATATTATGGTTTGAGCTAAAGTTAACGGGAGATTGCTTATGCAAATATGCATGGAAAGGTAATATAATAAGTGTCTTACTGTATTAAAGCATTTTTAATTTATGGTCCTAAATATTTCGGTTATACTGATTGGTTTTATGAAACTAACGAATACTATGCGCTACAATATGAAGGGTAACTTTCGGATATTATTAGAATTGTCTGATGTAGAACATGCCTGAGCTTATATTAGCATACAGAGGCTAGTGATAATATTATATTTTACAATTACAATCAGATCTCCAACAATTTTTATGCTAATTTGTTCTCAATTACCCTGGATGGGAACCCATCAAATAAATGCTAGCTTAGTGGTCCAATAGCCACCACTAAGCTAGACCAAGTTCTAGGCCAAAGCACAGCTCAATATATTATCATAATGTTAACTGAAGTATTTTTAATTTTTAAAAACTCAATCATTCGTTCAATACTTGTTTTATAGTATACAAAGGACCGTGTAGCTATAATACAGAAACTAGGAAAGTTGCTGTCAAGATATTAATCTACCATGAGTGAGAAACTCACATTAAATGTTACTTGATTAAAAACTGAAAATATGTAATTTTGGATAATAAATATAAAAACATCTAATACGAATACATATCAATTCACATTTATATTATTTCCACCCGGGTCAAATCCAGTGCGAGGTAGGCAATCACAGGACTCTCCCCGAGAGCGGACAAAAGCACAATTAAGTACAGCGGGGACCGATAACAAAAGACCGGAGAGCGCACAATTTGTTGCAGACCATCTTTATCTGGCCCACTATTGACCCTTTACCCTAATTCATAGAGTATTCAACCCTCTTTGTATGACCGTGTCTAACTTTGTTCCATACGATGATTTTGATATACTGCAGTTTTATACCAAAATTATTTGTACGAAATTTTAGTATGTGGCTCAGGGAATGAGTGAGCTACAATGAGTTCTAGTAGATACGTATTCTTTGATGTGAACAAACATGTGGTGTGAGTTTGCGTATTATCACGCTTTAGTGACATTTTGAGAGTGATTCGCGTATCTTAATTATTAGGGTGCTCTCTAATCGGTAATGGTAGGCCGTTAGTTTCAGAAAACCCGTAATAGGCTCAAAATGTCATTAATTATATAAACTTTCATTTACATTTAAATTGGCTCCTTTGGTTAATCCCGTAGACTAGAAGCACGTTTCTAAGAGTGTACCTATTTCTCATAAATTTATAACACAATGGAATGTAATTATGTGACGCAACTCAAAATGTAAATAGCATAATTTATGTTTAATTTATAACACCGATCACATGATACCAATAATAACCAGTAAAGTATTATAGCCGCAATTTATTTGATTATTTATTTTCCAGTTACTTGAATTGAGGTTGTTTTAGAAATATTTGTCGCCGAGAAATAAAGTCATTAAAATTTACATGATGTTACGTTCCGGCGCAGCGTATGTACGAAGTTATTTAGGTGTTTTTTTAAGCATGCTGTCATGCACAGTGTCACCGGAGCGTTCACTCCACACCTTTGCGTTTGTTCCATCACCACTCATTCCACATCAACGCATACACTAATTAGTTGACACCCGATACCGATGGTAGAAACACGTTTCTAGCTCCCATCTAAAACTCCGGACGCAGAAGAACAAACCAGGTGTGAAATTGACTCACTTTTATTTTAAAAATGCTAAAATAGTGAAACATATTAACTGGAACATTGCGAAAAGATATGTTAAACATAAAATTTGGTAGGTGACCAAATTGCAATATCAAAGACTTTATTATAATATCTTATTCCGCCATACTTTCCTTGAGGATATAAAATGGTGTGAAGATAAATTAATCTTGTTACTAAGTATATTCATATTCTAATTTGATCATAAACTAATTTCTAAAACAAAACTAACCCAACTCCTTCAGTAGACCCTTAATGAATTGCAACAAAAAACAACAAAACATTCATTACGACAAAGAAAACTGTGACTAACTTTTATCAGTTCTAATCATACAAACTTGAAGATATAACATACAAATTAAAAAAGTTTGAACATTACCGAGAAAAGGACACAGGACACAGAATATTTGTTGTTAGGTACACAACAGAATAGGACACAAAGCATCCCACCTAATAGTGTCGCAATCACAAACTTCGCCCTTTTGTTGGATTCTGTTCGGAACGCGACCAAATGTACTAATTAGTGTCCCGGACTTATTTGCTGAGTGCAGTAGAAAGTTCTTGAATGGTACTGGTTGACCTGTGGTTGCTGGCGGGCGGCGTGGTGAATCGTTCACCTTACCATTGTCTGTAGTTTGGACAGTGGTTTTACTTTGTTTTGTATCTTGACATTATGTTAGTTGTGTACATTAGTTCAACATATAGTAAGGTATTCACTGTTTAGTTGAAACTGTAAAATGTTTTAAATTAGGTGATGACATTTACATCTTTCTCGATATGACAAGGCTTATAAATAAATGGCATTGGTCTAAAAAAGGACTAAGTAAAGTAAAAAGCTTTTTAATTTAAGGAATTTACAAAAAATTTATGACTATTAAAGTGGACACAGATTTCAAAAACTTTACAAAGACATATGATTGTATGTAATGACAGTGGCTGAGAAAAGTTTCTCATAGGTATGGGCGAATGATTAATGATATGGAAATAATACAAATTTTGTTTCGTTATTTTGTTGAACTCATAGTGGCTATGTTTATTAAGAAATACGTTAGAAAATCAGAAACCAGTCTTGAATTTAATGATAATGATTTATTTTTCCTAGAATTCACTGCAAGTAAGGACCCATTTTTTCTCTCCAATTTAAAGAAGTATTTAAATAGTATAATAATGATACTAACCGAATTATTTATATTAAAGTTACATTTAATAGATTTCTTATGTCTAAAGGAGCATCTTTTTCCTCCTAAACTAAAAACACTCATATAAAACTCGTCACTTATAATTCAACTACAAAAGGACCTTAAATATTCCTACCGATCAATAATATTAGAAATAAGTTCAACTTTTCCTTACAAAGTTTTGCATATTCTAGTAGTTTAAGTTGCAAAGACTCAATAATAATAGCGTAGAATATGCTACGGATATAAGCCACCGTCAGATTATTGCTTAAAATCGATCGAGTAGCAAAATGGCATACTTTGCATGTATAACGAGTTTTCAAAGCCATAATGTGAATGATAGCTTTTATAAAACTGCTTTGTAAATGCATCGGTAGAATACAATCAATAATAGAAGTTACAAATCTTTTTAAAATATGCCAAGATTTTTTCAAAAATATGAAAATAAAAAGACATTGTTTGTAGTGTATTTCAGTATTTATGTGGCATAAATTGAAATTATTTAGGTACTATTTCATTTACATTAAAAAAATATGTAACATTCTTTACGCTGAGTGTCGAGAAGTTTTCTTTAGCAACAATGTTAAATTTTATATTGCCCAACTTAATCAATATGTATCTGATCCGTTAGTGCCTGATGACAGACAACGCACAGTCGAAACTATAGTTAGCAGGAAGCTGAAACTCGGCATATATGTTCCTTCAGGAGAAGAGACGAGCACTAAGAGATGACTTTGGAAAATTCTACCCCCAAGAGGGTGAAAAAGGCAATCAAAGTTGTACATCAGAATAACAAATAGGCGAACCCTCGAGGAAAAGCTTGTCATATTATAACAGAACTGAAACTATTAATTCAAACCGAAATCTTGTTATATTCACCGTAACGTCGTGAACGGTGAACATACTATTATCAAAAACAATTATCAGATAGCTGATGATGATGTTTAGACTATCTTCATCCCTCGGCATTACCCGCGGTGGTTGTTGGAAAAGCACAACAAACGTGGAGAACACCGCGTATCTCAGATAATCTATTACAGTTTAACAAGTGCTGGTCTCAGTCATAATAAATTTTATGATAACTAACTTCAACAATGAACGAGAAATATACACTAAATTAAATAATTTGAAAACTTTTAACAATTCTCAAGCAAAATACTTAATACGTGCTATTGAAAAGAGCTAACGGGGTAGAAGAAACACCAACTTATAGTCTGGCTCCGTCTAAACACCACGAAACTTGAGTGCCCGTTATTTTTAATGAGAAATAAACTCCAAGCTCTGGTTAGACCGTTCTGTTAACGAAGTCTGCTCCCGAATATCCCACATCGTTCCGCTAGTATGTAATAAAAGGCTCTAATTAAGAACTATATAGAAAAGGTTTCTTATTTTGAACGACTATTTTTGCAGAAAGAACTTGGTCTTAATAGAGGTTAATGTTGTATTTGTGTAATTCTCAGAAGATACAGTGGGATAATGAACTCTAAAGACGAAGTAACAATATTAAAATTTGTTGGAATATATAAGATTATTCAGTCACGGTAATCAAACTACATATTTGTTGATCTACTTTAAGGAGATCAACAAATATGTAGTTGTTGATCTCCTTATTAGATCAACAACTATGTAGAACATATTGAGGCAGTTCTAATGTCTTTAGCAGTCTGCAGATAAAAGATATTAATTGAAAATTATAATTTCTACGGCATTCGTTAGCATTAATCAACACTACTTCTTGCAGTATAAACTTCGAAACTAGTGTGTATATGCCTCGGTTTGGTAGTGCATTGGTAGTGTATGCGACTGCTATTCTCGAGGTCTCGGGTTCAAATCCTGGGTCGAACCGAGTATGATCTACAGATATTCTTTTCGGGGTTTGAGTGTTTTCTGCCTTGTTGGTATAGTCGTGCTAACTACTATACCAACAAGGCAGAGACCTCTTGATCAGCAGCAGCAGCATACTAGCGTATGCGGCTGCTGATCAAGATATCGGGTTTGATTCCCGGGTCAGACTAATATTTGTGTGATTAACAAATATTTATTTCGGAGTCTGGGTGTTTTTCTATGTATAATATGTATGTATTTAGAAAAAAAAGTATGTTTATGTATTTTTATCAGTTGTTTAGTACCCAAAATACAAGCTCTGCTAAGTTTGGGCCTAGATGATGTTGTGTGTAAGATGTCCGAAATATTTAAATATTTAAAATATTCTATGTTATGTATGTATTTACAAAAAAAAGTATATAGGTATTTTGTCTCTTTACTCTTAAACACAGTGTTGACCACTAGTAAAAGGTAAGAAAAAAAATTGGAAAAAAACTAACGTTTTATTTTATGATTGTTCAGAAAACATTAAATATAATGTAGGCTCCATAAACCAGAAGTTATTTAAATGTTATGAATAGTTACAATGTACCTCGGTCACAGTTGAACATAGTTGGTAATTAAAGGTTGTCGCATGCAGCGCAGTTTGCAGTTTTCTGTCTGAAACTTTTAGTTTTAACCCATTTTATCTAAAGCGTGGTCGAAGTACTAATTTATTGTTAAAATTTTCACTAATTTTATTTTATGAATCTATTTTGTTTTGTTCCTTATTTTTGTGTGATTCAAAGAAACTACAAATACGTGAGTAATAGAAAAAAGTAGAGTACTTATAAAGTAAGAAGAGCACAAATGCTGGTCGCTCGAAACTGAATCACTCCAGCTAACTCAGACTAACAGCACTGAATATGAAGACTTATATCTTTAAAAAAACACAAAATTACGAACGAGTGAATATACCGATTATGAAAGAGTGATTATGTTGATCGAGTGTTATGTAAACATACAGAAATATTAACAGAATGTCTTTTGAAGTTAATTTTATCAGACATTAGAGTAATTTACTGCAGGTTTATGTTAACATGTTAAATATTGCGACTTCGCTGAATACCTATAAGTATGAGACCAAGTTTTAAAATATTTTTAAATGGTTTGATTTTAATTTTAATTAGATGAAAAAAATTTACAAATTTTCATCAAAACTAATTACTTGTTTTGCAGGTTTCGAATAGTCAGGAATATTAAACTTCATTTTGAAAATATCTATTACAATATTGCTTTTGTTTTATAATTGATTATTCTAGAATCAAACACTTTCATATTCAGTAATCATTGCACTACATTAGTACTATCTATACTTCTATACTAGTATTAATACTATTAATTCTACTTTGTCTGTCTGTTACACTGCTACACTGATTTTACTTCAGGAAAGACATAGGCTGCTATTTACCGCGATAGCCTCTATACAATCAACCTGGTGAATTTAAGATTGTCTGCTATATGTGGCGACATCCACATACAGCGCAAGAGAAAAACATACAACAGCGTCATCCTCGAAGAAATCATCATCATTATCAGTTCACTTCAACAGTCCACTGCTGGACATAGGCCTCTCCTTAGAAAGGAGGTTTTGGCCTACTATACCACGCTGGCCAGACGGGTTGGTATAGGGTTGGTTTCAAGTTTTGCTTCTCTTTGCATTGATGTTGTCTTGCGTAGTTTATCCCTTAGTCGCCTTTTACGACACCCGCGGGATGAATAGGGGTGGTGACTCTCTGTATTCTTAATCCGTCACCACACGGGATGAACTCTATAGAGTAACTACTAATCCTGAAACGCTGAGTACCATATATACAACATCCCAACATCAACTGTTGGGCAGTAGCCCACCTCGCATGATCACCTCGCCTGATCGGAGGATCCTCCCTCTGTTATGGAGAGACACGACGCCCGTCCCTGAACACCACATACTAAATCGTATTCATTTAAGCTTCTTTACCCATACCTCACCTCACTTTATGTAGCATAAATTGTATAAATTAAATTTTAAAGTAATTCATACAGAGTATCATGTGGAACGCATTACGAGAGCAATTAATTGTGTATTAATGAGGTAGAAAGTCGTTTGAATAAACGCTCTAAAGTAGAATTTAATTGGTGATTCAGTAGCACGCAACAATTGAAATGAATGTAGGTTAGTTCCCTTGGTCTGTTGCCTTAATTGACCTAATGACTTTTTCTTTGGCGACTTATACACTAAGTATTTTAAAATGATATACAACGTGTTCTGGAACTTCGACTGTTTATAATTTTATGTTACTGTTAAAGTGGATAAAAGTACTAATTTAATTTTTTATTTTTGACAAGGAACCATTGGGTTGGTTTAAAATTTAAAATGAACACATCATTAAATCTAAGGTCTGGTACTTTATCGAAGAATGAGTATAGAAATATTCCGCTTTACGCTCCGCTGTTGCAAGTTTACAAGCAATTCTTGGCTCACACGTGATTATATGACATGATGGTAATATTTCCATCGTATCATGTTATCACTTATTGTATAATAAATTAGTGTGAAAGACAATTGTACAGTTTCGAGACAAGGGGAAAATAGAGACAATTATTTCAATATATGTAAATGACGTTTAAACATAAATGAAGTTGTAGGTAAGAGTGCTCTCCTGTAAGATTTACTATAAAAGTTATTAGTAAAGACTGAAAAACTTGGTATACAAGTATATGGAATGATAAGTATTTAATTATCCAACGCTAGGGTATTATTGACTTGTTCAATAATTAAAAATAGGTAACTGTTAGTAGTTTAGTCGACATAAAAGCAAATGCATACTTACAAAATTATATCATCAATCACGTTACAATGTTCTAAGATTTTTCTACCAATTTAACTGCAACTTACATATTACAATTTTAATAGACGTAATGAAATCTGGAAGGGTTTTTATAAGGAAATAATCATTATTCCTAATATGAAATGAAAGAGTGGTAAAATCATACTAACACATACGACATTACTTAAAAAAATATTAAAATACACATAGGTATTTTTAATTTATCTTACTTTTTCCCAAACATAACTCTATTCCCATCGAATCAAACACGATGCTATAAAGTAAATCGCAATAAAGTGAATATCAGATATCATTCTGGCATGCTTTGCTTTTTCTAAACACGTGACTATTGTCAAGTGTTCATACTAAATAACTTATCTACACTGATGCGTCTATCGAGCCAGTTGACAGCCATTGTTAGTAACATAAAAAGGGAACAGTCTCGCTAATACACAGTGTTTTCATTTCCCTTCTAAACTGAACATTCTGCAATGCTCAAACTATTTACAATCTCTTAACCGCAATAGATCAATTTAGATCTATTGTTAAATTTTGTTTAAAGCTTACTTTAAAAACTTTGTGTTTATCTATTGATAAATGTATATTTTAATATATATACCGAAACTAACAACGTTACCTAACAAAAGATAGGCTGGTTATTAAAACACATCATCTATCATATACCCAATTTAAAAACATTTAAATTACAGCATTTTGCACTTATATGACTCAGAAGACAAAAAGTTATCCTGCCAATGTATTTAAAAGTACTGACAAGTGTCAAGGATATATTACAAGTATCGAAGGTGTGCAAGATATCATCCTTCTTCTTTTTATTGCATAATGAGCAGCTTCTGGTTATTTCCCGTTCTTAGAACAGCAATAATGGCTTCTGCATTTCAAACTTACTAGCCAAGAGCTAATCAAGCGCAGAGCGTGAAAGAGCTATGTAATTTTTATGCAATCAGGGAAAAACAAGCAGACGTGCTACCAGATATGGAAATAACTATCTAACCATTAACAAAAGACTTCTTCTGCTGAAGATAGACCTCCCCAAGATTTCCCACAAAACCGATCCTGTGCTGTCAGCATCCCAACGGCTTCCCACGACCTGAAATATTAAGTAATATTATATCTCTCAACAATCTAAATAACAAAAATATAAAATTAAAAATATATAAAAGAAAACATGCGAATGAAATAATCAAATCAATAATCAAAATATTTATATGTCAGTATGGAAAACATTTGAATAGTCAAATGTTTTCCATACTGACATATAAATATGATTCAGTAATAACTATCAGATTGCATTTCTAATATATAATTTAAAAACAAATTATCGCTCCTGATATGAAATATCATATTATTATGCGTATCGACAGGTTTAAGTCGATATTTTTATCGTAATATGATATTTTATTATAGTTCTTCAGAATATCTTGGTCAAAGATAATCTGTGGGTTGTGAGATTTTGAATCTTCTTATTTAACACCGTTTATGTATTGACATTGCCAAAGGATTACATTAAAATCAATATCGTGGGAGTAATAAAGTTTCTGGTGAATATGAAGGCTATTGGCGAACCCGTTTAATTTATGAAAATTATTATTTAAAGTAATCTATTTAAACCCGTGTAATGTGAACCACATCATTTTGTTAATCTAGTAAGCAGTTTGATTTTATTCCAACACAAAAGTAAGATTTCCCACTTCGACAAATATCGCTCTTGTTTACAAACTTTCTCTATTTTCCCTTATTTACCTTTTTCCTCCTCACTCGCAAACCAAAATATTGGTTAATTTATGTAACTCGTTTCTATTTCAATAATACTACTTTAAACACTTAAATAAAATATTGGGAGTCCTATTTTGTAGTTTATTAGCAGCTGATGTTGTTGAAAGATTCATATAGATACATTAAAATCAAAATTATAGTACATATTTAGATAGACTCCTTAATTGCACACCACATTACAAAATTACATGAATGAATACATACATCTACGCTAAATTTTTCAAAGGTAAAGTTGGAGTCCTATAATCAGACTAGTATATTTTTATGACGAGACACATACTTTTATTTCACTTTATAACATGTCTACTTTTTATTTACAATGTAACTAAGTCCAAATTTCAAAATTTTAAATATACTTTAGTTATTTATTTTTCCTTAGCTCTTGAAAGATAACACCCACATCTTTTAACCAAGAAACTTGCAAAACAATAGCCAGAGATGTTTTACGCGTAAGTTATTGTGAACAATATATGACGAACAAAATGAACTGTCGGAGAGTCATAATGGACTGCACATTGGTGTAATTGGAAGTTGCGCCATAATGGAGAGAATAAATTTAAAAATGTGGTTTTGGAATTGTAAAAAAGTATTGCAATATAATATGTATTTGGAGATTCAGAAATGTATATTATTTCTAGGAAGACAGATGAATCACCACACTTTATAAAAAATGTTCGTTGCCACATGATTTACATTCGTGTATCATTTACATTCATATATTGCCATCAGAGATATCGTTCATTTAATTATTAATTTTAAAAAGAGCGACTCAGTTGGAGATGTATTTGCTATTTGAATATTATTTTTTATTTGAACAAGTATTACATTCGAACATAAATTCAGATCGTTAAACTCTGATGTACTAGTTATTTGAATACAGAGAACCAATTTTCAATGGGTTTTGCACTTCTTTGTCATATTGTTAGTCTAAATGCGCATTAAGTCACATTTTTTCATTAGCAAAACTTCCCACCTGATAGATGGATTAAGACATATTGAAGACCCTATCTTAAAGGTATAGATATATATTTGAAATCTGACTGCCTCGTTGGTCTAGTGGTTAGAGTATGCGACTGCTGATCAAGAGGTCTCGGGTTCGATTCCCGGGTCGTACCAAATGTTTGTGTGATCCGCAAATATTTGTTTCGGAGTTTGGGTGTTTTCTATGTATAATATGTATGTATTTACAAAAAAAAAGTATGTCTAGTTACCCATAATACAAGCTCTGCTTAGTTTGGGGACTAGATGGCGTTGTGTGTAAAAATGTCCAAAATATTTATTATTATTATTATTATATGTTTCTATTCTTAAAATATAACTTTATAATTACGTTCTAAATATAACTTAAGAGTGCTTTTCAAACTTCAAGAGCTATGTAACTAACTCAATTTTCTCAGCAAATGGTCTCTTTGATCGTGGCTTCATAAGTGTCCTTATTGTCTTTTAGAATACTAGCTTAGTACTGGGCATAGCGTTGAGCGGGCTTATTGCAATTATGGGTTCATGATCAACATTTGCATCAATGGTTGTAATAAAACAGAACTTTTAAGAGGAGTCAGATAAATTACAACAATGGCTACAATTAAACTCTTTGCTTCATTATGAGGTATAATTAAACTCAAAATCAATAGTTTCCTGTGAATATGCTATAAAATTCTTCACCACAAAACAAACTGATCATTTTACACATAATATTTTTACCTATCAAATATTTTTTTACATGCATCTAGTAGTATTATCACTATTATTTTTACTTTATTAACCTTTAAAAGATTGTTTTGTGTTAAGACGAACTCTAAACAGCTTTGCATGTTTTCATACAAAGAACCATTGGGTAAGGTTAAAATTTTAAATGAATACATCATTAAATCTAAGGTCTGGTACTTTATCGAAGAATGGGTATAGAAATTTCCGCTTTACGCTCCGCTGTTGCAAGTTTGCAAGCATTTCTTGGCTCACAAGTGTTGTACGTATTGACATCTAACGGGCTATTGTCTGGACTTCGCGACCAACCGTCTAGCTGTCAACGAGAACCTACTTGAAAATGTTCACAAACAACCTTTGCAATAGCGTTGAATATTATGGTTATCAGTTTTATTGTAAGAAAAATAATTAAGAACCAAAATTTATGAAAAAATGTCATTTTGAATCTCCAAAGTCATGTTTCTAGAGGACTTTATAGAGTTAATTTTAAAATAACGCTCTATAATGAAATTGCGTTACTTTGGGTTACTGCAAATTCGTTTTTATATGCTTAGTAAGTTATGTTCTAGCGCTTACTATTAGGTGATAAAGTACTATTTCTGTCCAAAATAGAATAAAAATTAATAAAATTGGAGACAAAGAAGATTTTTACGATGTTATTAGTTTTGTCAAGTATCTCACTTGATGGCAACCCTTTTAAGAATATTAGTGGTTAATACCAGCGAAAAGCAAGCAAATATTTACCTAACTAAATAATATTCATCATCATCAAAACGCTGAAGTTGAAGGGTCTCTGACAAGAATAACGACAGTGCACCTTTTTTGGTACTAGTAGAAAGAAAAATTAAAATAATACTACTTTTTATTTTTATTTTGCCAAAAAATATCTACTTTTGATGTGTTTCTTAAATCAGTGATAAGCAATTCCTTAGAATGTTTTTAAGAAAGGCTACATCTGGGAATGGGGATTCAAAAGGTTACATAGTAATTGAAACCAATAATAATAACATGATTGGTGGTAGTAACTTACCATTAGATAACTCATCTCATTGTTTATCTATTTACTATATTTTCATTGACATCGTTATTCGTGTCACCACAAGGTAATTTACAAATTACTTAATACTTAATTAACGATTAATAATACAGTATCACAACTCCCATTCATCCTTTAAGTGTCGTGAGAGACGACTAACAGAGCAAACTACGCAAGTCACTGCAAAGAAAATTGTACTGAGAAGAAATACTTGAAACAAACCCGGCGGCAAACCATCTGCCTACTGAGGTCTAGTAGGCCAAACCTTTTTTCCTAAGGACAAGTCTATATTCAGTTGGAGATTATTAAATGGGTTTCTTATGAGCCAGCAATGGCATCAAAATCTGTAGGTCAACAGAACCTCTAAAATAAGTAAAATTTGAAACAAAACCTATATCATCCTGTTTGAAGGGGGGGTGATATAAAAAGGCCAAACACTTCTTTCTAATTAGAAGTCTATGTATGTGGACTATTAAAGGTTGCTGAAGATGGTCAACTTTTTATTGGACCGAGTGTAGATTCAATTCTCAAACATAGTAAACTGATTCAATTAAATGGGTAACAAATGTTTGCACCGATGGTTTTAAATATATTATAGTTTAAATTTCAAATATAAAAAATAAAAAATACATATTCTGGACATCTTACAACACAACGTAATAATAAAGTCCCAAACTAAGCAGAGCTTGTAGTATTATGGGTGGTGTTTAGTACAACTGATATAAATACATAAACATTCTTTTTTTTTAAATATACATATTATACATAGAAAACAACCAGACTCCGAAACAAATATTTGTGCATCACACAAATATTTGGTCTGACCCGGGAATCGAACCCGAGACCTCCTGATCAGCAGCCGCATACGCTAACCACTAGACCAGCAAGGTAGTCTAAAAATTTAACAAATATGTTTGTTACGTTCCCTGAAACACAGAAAGAATTTTCTGATAGTTGAAAAATAAAAATTAAAAAGAAACGAATACTTTAGAGTATTCGTTTTTCACGGCATTCAAAATGAACTGACAAGATCATTTTTTTATTACGAGTACATACCTATATAATGTTAACACGTCATTCAGCATTATTTTTGGGACTGGAAATATCGTCGTAAATTGAAAACACTTATGTAGGTACATTTCATCCCAGTGATAAAACCTGAGCTAGACCTTCTAAGGTCATTGGACTTCCAAGGTGACCTCTATATTACTGTTCACTTTTTCTATTTTCATAAGCTAAGCCTTATCTTTCTATTGTCTATTTGTACCAATTTAAGTCCCGCCGTCTTAAATTGACAGCTACTAATATAAGTTTTAGTTTTCTTGCTCTTGTTTGTTCTTTTGGAGTGTTTATTTATCTCCTAAATATATTTCTGACAATCACTAATTACGTGTTGGTATCAGATTTATTAAACTTAACACGGCATTTATTTCAAAGCCCGTCTTGCGCCTTTAATTGTATTGTTTATTAATAATTATTTGTATTTACGTTTTCTATTACAAATTACTATACATATAAAAGTAATGCTTGCAAAATCCTTTCTCTGCAAATTGTTAAACCCCTATTACATAAAAACCAGGGCTTTTAAACTTAGTACAGCCGTTCGATCTCTCTTATTTGACCCTGTCATAAAATCTTCTTTTGCTACCGTATTATATATTTACATATACTACATTAATGCCGAATTTTATTTTATTAGACTGAATTTTTATCTAAATATAGTTTCCAGATTTATTATTTTGAATTTTATAAATCTAAAAAGTTTGTTTGCTTGTTTGTTTCTGATAATCTAAGGAAGTACTGGTCCGATTTAAAATATTATTTTAATATTGGATATAGTTATCGAAAAAGGCTATAGGTTATACATTATCATACTAAAATGTGTGCAAAACGCAAAAAAATAAGAGAATTTCTGAGAAGTTGAAATTCATTAAAGGTAAAAGATTCACAAATACAATGTATGGAAGAATTGTTTGATAAGTTTGCGACGGCGTGTATATCTTTTACGATTGGCTTACTACTCGTATAACCGTTTTCATTACATACATATATTTATGTGTAGTGACATATCACTACACATACATGTACCTGGCCATATAATTAAGAAATAGTTGAGGAAAATACTTAATTTGTTTTTAATTCTAATCTAATTCATACTAATGACTTTCTATATTTTACAAATGTTGTAGAGAATTTGATTCTCTACAATATTGTTAAGGAATACAAGTAGCGTAAAACTCATAAAAAAGGAGATATGTATTTGCAAAAAAATCTAAAAACAATCGATTTTTGTTACCATTGACCCCTGACTTTAAAACTTGCGACCATCCAATTAAATGTGAATTTTGAGAATAGTTTTAGGATGCCAAAATACAAGCTTTTACGTGGTAATATACTGGGTATGTCGATTTTCCGAGATATTAACTTAATTTGGCATAAAATGCAAGAAGTAGACAGACAATTTTGCGTGGGTCGGCTATAATGATATAGAAATAAATGTTAGTATGATTAACTAACATTTGTTTCAGAGTTTGGTTGGTTTCTATATATACAGGGTGTAACCAGACGACTTCCGAAAACGAAAGATGCAGCTTCAGCACCCCAAAACTAATTAAAAAAAACAAACAGTTGTCTTTAAAAAAAATTTTTATTAATTTCCGAAGCCAGCAATGTATGCGCGCACTGAGTAGCTAGGTCAATGCCTTTCATAACTATTTAATTTAACTACCTACGCGTCGGTAAAGTTCCCTATTAGCGAAAATACCTACCTAGTGATTTCACGCTACTTACCTAATTCTGTGAGAGCTTCGGTCGACCCAGAAATGGCACAAACTGAGCTTATTTTATTATTTTTTCTTATAATCTTATGTACTGTTTGATGTGACATTGGGGTACCATGACCTCTAATTAACTTTGCCGTAGTTTGTGATCCAAAGCCGAGGATTTCTCTCAACAAGAGCCAAGACCTGTTCGTCCACTCAAAGATCTACTTCTAGGCCTTCTCCATGCCTTTGGGATGTAATCCTCTCATTATTCAAAACTCTCTGATAGGCAGCCGTGATGACTAACCTATCACGGTAAATACATAATCATTTGGCCGTATTCCCTCGCACTAAACATTATAAATAATCACTATCACTGTTAAAATTTAAGTACCTATTCTAAAAATAACCTAACACAAATTAGGTGATAAGAGAATAAAAACGAAAAAATAATTAACTTACTGTACCTACTTAAAAAGGAAAATTACAACACAAAACTTTCGTGAAAGTCCCTTAAAAATTCCCATAAAAATCCCATAAAAAAAATTATAATGCACCACGCAACTGTCCAGACTGTGCGAACATTGAAGACCGACTGGTCTAGTTCGTACCTATTTGTAATATTAGGGAAATAAAGTTATTTGAAACACGCCGCCGATCTGACGTATCGATAGGTAAATACCTACGACATAACATAGGAAATTCTTTGATATTCGCCGACAAAGGCGCACCAAAAATTGCAACTACAGTGCGAATCCTCTGTGTTTAGGTAAATTAATAAAAATTTCAAAGTAATTCAAAGTTTTACGGCTAGATGCATCCGTGGGTTTCCTGGACAAATTTCGCGTTTTGTATTGGAAATTTTGTATTTTTTGTCTATGGAATAGGGTTTAAACGAGCTGAAGTATGACCTGATGGTAAGCGATTAGTGTCGTTAATGGATAACCGCAATACTATAGGCGGCACAAACAGTGCCAGCGCTGTTTCACACCGGTTTTCTGTGAGGCCGTGGTATCACTCTGGTCGAACCGACTAATTCATGCCGAAGCGTGGCTCTCCCACGGTATGTAAGAAGAGCGAATGTGAATAGATTGCCGAATCGGCATTGCTAATCAGAAAACCGTAGGCGTAGGCTCACGTCTAGGCTTAAGACTTCAGACGCACGGAGCTATGGGTTCGATTCCCGGCGCAAAATAAACTTGAATTTCATTGAAGACGATGAATGATTTCATTATACGAACGCAAAAAAATAACAAGTGCACAGGATACCATTATTATTTAAGCGTTGGTTGATAAACCATCAGAAAGCCTGATTAGAGAGTGATTTCGTTTAAAGTTTTAGTTAGTGTTAGGTACCTACTGCGGGCGGGACGCGCCCGCGCGCCCTAGCCGCGGTCATTGAACCGCGTGCGGTACTGTGTAATGACCCCCGGTCAACTGATTTTATTTAAAAATACATTGCTGTTTTATTGTTTTTATTTATTTTTTGGTTTTCTAAAGGAGATAATTAGGTTGTTAGTGTCCTATTACGTTGTACTATGTGTATGTAACCAGAAAAATACAAAAAAGAACTTAGATAAATTAACATATATTTTGCGTTTTTTTTTCGCTAAACCTATTCAGTATCATGGTCTGAATGCAACCATCAAGTTTTCGATTTCAGTCTTCTTACACCCTGTATATGTATGTATGTATTTACAAATATATGTATTTATGTCAGTAGTCTAGTACCCATAGTACAAGCTCTGATTAGTTTGGGGCTAGATGATGATGTGTTGTGTGTCAGAAATCTGAAATATTTATTTATATTTCATAGTAGAAAAATAATATCTAAAATATCTAACTGAAACTTTATGTTTCTACAACTCTTAACCCAAATTTTATTAGAAATATATGATCAACGTAGTAATAATATTACATAAGTTATCATTATTCGCATTTCCGAGCAGAGGGCATACCAAAAAATTTAATTTAGAAATTTGATATAACTCATTTTTGCTACAATAAATTCTGTCCGTCCATCTCATTACTGCCAACCCGACTATAATAAAAGCGGCTTATTTGCAATTTTTACGACAGAACCTCCATTGTTGAAAGTATATAACGAGATATGGAGCCCTTTTGTGTGATAAAGGCAATACTTCAATTTTATAGTTCATAGTTCATACGAGCCCACGTCGAAGTGTAGGGAAAAGGGATAAGAATTAGATGATTTACAATAGTCATATAAACTGGATAATCGGTGGTTAGCACTTAAGGCTTTGCTTTAAATGTTGCTCTGAGGTAAGTAGGGCCCTGGAAATAATAAAATACAACGTACCGTAAGTTTCAACAGATAAATAGTTACTAAATAAAAGTATTAAGATGTAGGTCTCGTTGTTGTGGTCTTCTGTTGATCAGGCAGCGTAAGTCTGTGGGAATTCTCGAAGGCATTCTTCGTAATATCCTGGTTTCATAGACTTACCTCTGTTAGAACACCGTGTGGTGATTTGATTTCAAAATATCAATTAATTCTATAATACTGTGAAAGTAAAGACTGAAGCAATTTTTGTATGATAAAAAATATAACTGGTACATACACAAATTTGATGGATTTAATTTTGTGAAAGTTTTCCAAATTAATGTCGTAGAAATTAACGATTTGAAAAGTCAATCAAATAACATTCAAAATTAAATAAAGTTTTTTTTTAATTATTTTAATGAATATTCGAATTCGAAAAAATATTTAATTTAAAATAAGGTATTACTTACTGTGAAACGTTCTCGCTTTCATTCAAGTCACAGAATATTTATGCCCGGACCATGTCATCTCAAAGAGGCCTGTTCGAATATTTATGTTGGAGGCCTTTTTTTACTTTTGCTGTGTCATCTCCTTATTAGTTAGACCCTGAATGATAGTGCTTGAACTTACTCGTGTAAATCTTTAAATCATTCTGTTTAGTTCCAATAACCTGTAACTTACGTACCTACGTAATATATAAAAGTCGTCGTAAACTCAAAAAAATAATAAGAGGACTTCAAAAAATTTAGTTATTTTGATTACTAGTTAGTTTTTGTATCTCTTTTTTTAGGGTTTCGTAGTTCATGACTCGGAAACCTTATAGATTCGTCATGTCCGTCCGTCCGTCGTTCCGTCCTCGACTTACCGTCCAAACGGTTAGTGCTAGAAAGATGAAAATTTGCATAAAGATATGTTTCTGTTACGTCGACAAAGTGCTACAATAAAATAATGAAAAATATTTTACCTCCCCTGCACGTAAAGTGGGAATGATTTTTTTGCTCGTGGCTACTTTATTGTGTGGGGTATCGTTAGATGGGTCTCTAAAAAACATGGAGAAGTTGCTGACATAATTTTTTCATTTAGGTCTCTGTTTGCGATTTATTTAAGTATAAAGTTTAAAGTCTGTAGATCCATAAAATTATATATGAACCGACTTTGCTGACTAGAATTCTTTTCCTTTTTTCTAAAGTGTAAAAATAATTATTTTCATATAGCTTCAATCTTAGTTCAGTTTCAGTGTATCATTTCGGTATGACCGGGTTATTTCTTATAGCCACTATTTCGTTCGGTATATAAGACTTCCTAGCTAAGCTTTTTCCACTTTACCCCGGTGTATATATTCGATATTGGATTTCTCGGTGTTATGACAGACTACAGGGTATATTGGTAACGCAACGTCGCAGCCTAAATCTTATTAGGCATGTCTGAAATATATGCATACTGACGAGCTTCTTTCGTTTCTGTTGCAGAATCACACTTTCATTCATCGTTTTATTATCTAGTAAGAAAGTATGTTACAATGAATGATAGACATATGCTGTTGTGGAGTTTGTCTAGAACTTTTGAAAGGGAACAATTCTTTTACGCAATATTTTTTAAAACAAACCGTTTACGCAGCGCACACAATAAGAGCTCAAAACTATAATAATTTTCCCTTTTTCAACAACACATTTTTGATGTAGCGTGAAATTAAATAGCTAAACGTTCCTTGATAACTACAATATCTAACACAGAGGATTTTTTAAATTCCGACCAGTACATTCTGAGATTAACGCGATTAATAATATAAACAAACTCTCCAGCTATTAGTATTATTATTAGTTTAGATATGGTACTTTTACATCACTGATAGTATTAGGTATTTGTATCTTCTTCCAAAGTTGATATTACCCCTTCACAAACCTCAGTATTAGGTGACATTAAAGTTCTTTAGAAAGTACTGTTACTATTTCATATTATTATATATCTACATGCACCTAGCTTTAAATGAAAAACTGCGTGTAAAAGTTTTAAATTATTATCATATAACTAACTGAACCGCACGGTATTACTCGCTGTTGTACCTTTGAAACAACTAAAGCTTGTTATAAAGATGATCTTAATTACTCCTTATAACTTCAGTAATATATATAGAAATTGTAAGTGACGTATACTTTCATAAGCATTTAGTGAAAAATTGTTGATTTGAAATTTACAAACAGATTTTTTGTTATTTGTATAGAAGATCATCTTTCTAGCCTTATTCCCAAGTTTCTTTGGGGTCGGCTACTAGTTCAACCGGTTTTACCTGAATTTCAGTTTTTCCACGGAGCGACTGACATCGGACCTCCGCAACCCTAAGGGAGAACTGAAATTCGAAGATTGAACTAGTTGTCAGTATATTTGAGGTCACTGACTTCCCAATAACGATTGCCATAGATGTTCATGACAACCGGGACCGATGGCTTCTCCGAGGCACGGGCGTGAATCACCGCCAAACTTCCAAACTCCGGGCAGCTATTAGGAATTTCCTAAGAAAAAACAAAAACACTTTTTGACCCGAGACCTCTTGATTAGCAGTCGCATACGCTAACCTCTAGACCTACGAGGCAGTATTAGTATTTGTATCGAAGATAATATTTATAAATGTAATTTAGAAAAAAGCAAATATCTCTGTCGCTCAACAGATCAGTAACTCCCATGAGAGACAATCAGAGTACTTATAGCTGAGCTTCTCGGCGTACTGAACACCCTGTCAACATTTCATGTAATGTCTTATGTCGTCTTGAGTCGTATCCCATCTCATAGTTGACAAAGCAACTATGCAAGCCACATTACCCCCTGTATGTCACCGGAGACGGTGGAAATTGATTTGTTTAGTGCTTGCTTTAAGAGCTAACAATATTAATGGATCTCAAATAATACATTACTACATACATACACGTAGATATTTAAAACGTATTGATGAATATAAGATAATGTTTAAATTTTGGTTGTAGTTATAACTGTAAATATTATATTCTCTTTGTTTAATTCAGTTATGATCAAGAAAGAAACCAAACTTTTACAGCTTTTGTTGCATTTTGACATTGACTAGGACAATCAATTTAATATTTTATTATTCATCAACATCAACATCAACAGCCTTGGTGGACGGGTTGGTATAGGGTTGGTTTCAAGTTTTGCTTCTCTTTGCATTGATGTTGTCTTGCGTAGTTTATCCCTTAGTCGCCTTTTACGACACCTGCGGGATGAATAGGGTGGTGACATTCTGTATTCTTAATCCGTCACCACACAGACATTTTTTATTATTGTTCTTCAATAATCTTATAATAATCTAACTTAATGTTTTTAATAGTTTAATCTAAAATACAAACTGATTATGATTAAATTGAAAACTTTAATTACTTAAAATATCTATCTCAAAAATAAACGAGGTAAGATGTTTATTAAAACTTTTACTGACTCTAGAGAATATCGCATTCCATTCAATAGAATTTAAACTCATAGGTATTTTCATACGGTGACTTCTAGAAAAATTATTATGTATTGGTAAAAAAAGTTATTAAGTCTTTAGTTTTAATTAAAAGCTAGTATTTGATCAATTAAATTTAGCGCTTTTGTCTAAGTTCAAGCGTCTATGAATGAGGGTAGTTAATATTCTTCACGTGAACCGGCTACTCATTTGCCTCTTAAATAAAAAAGCCTCTTTCAATAAAGCATAATTAAAACGTAACATCAAAAAGGCGGTTTTATTTACCGACTACATTTCTAAATTACAAGACGAGTTCCGTGTACAAAATTGGGTACATTGAGCAAAAAAATCAAGATCTATTCACGAATTACTCAAATTAGTCATCGCTACGAGCGATCTCATTTCCAGAGTCTCTCATTATAATGTTGTTACGAACATTCGACTTTGAACATAATAATTTATATTAGCATTTAATTTTACGGGCCAACGGTCGCTGTGTCGATGTTGATGTGTTCCCAAACGTTTGGCTTACAAATTACTATCTTTTGTTTCACCGTTATATTTGAAACAATTTTAAGTGTCGAACCCTTTATGATTGTATCGTGTGACTTTTAATTTTTGACAAAATTGCTTTTTAATTGAATATGATAATGTATAAGGAGAACAGTTGGAGTACAACCATGAACTAGTTTGAATTAATCTCGTTAGAAAATTGCTAATGATTCAATTTAGTAAAATTGTACGAGTCTCTTCGATAATATTCAATAAGAAATTATTTAAAATGGATTATCTTAAACCTTCAGCAATAGCAAACCATATCCATAGATTGTGAAAATCACGGCCCCAAATTTATGCTCCTCCACTAAAACTTTCAAGTACAAACTCGTATTCGAGTAGCGTTGAAGTCTTTGTGCGTGGGGTAAGGGTTCCAAATTAGTGTCCACCTATTATTTAGAAACATTAGAATACATCTTACTTAAAAATAACAAATTTTAACCTGATCTTTGAATTTCGTTAAACATACTTAGAAGAGGTAGACAGAGTATACATTTTATATATATTTAGTAAATTTTCTTTTTTGTTGTTTCATGAACATGTTTATGGCACAAACTAGATTAGACAATATTACTGCGAAGAGAAGGAAAACTTAAAACAAACCCAGGAACAATATTAATCTTGTCAGCGTAGTATTCTTAGCAGACCGAATCCTTGTTTTTAAAAGAGACCCCTGTCCAGCAGGGTTCTATAAAAATTTATTAATGTGACAAAATAATTCTGTTTTTGTCAGGAAATGTTATAATACTAGGTGAGTGTTTATGGCATGGATGTTTGTGGTAAATTATTTGTTTTATTTAAGTAATCACGTGAGTGTAACCTGTGCATTTTTTTGCATAATTAATGACACCATTTATCAAAATTATAGAGGTAAACAGTCTTCATCAATATTTAATATACTTATGATTTATATAAATTCGGTGAAGATATCACGCATTATAGTAATAAGCAAAATTGTTTGACTAAATACACCCTTCCACAAGATCACTGTAATCAAATACCGCTTAGGTTAAATTCGCTCGGCGAATCGACCTCCGCCATTCCTGACCTAAACTTAATAATGTATGACTAAGATACTTCTTACATTTTACCTGTACATCTTGTTAAACGATTATTACACTTAATCGAGAGGGGTGTAAGCACGAACCATTATAAAAAGATACTTAATTTATATCATAAAGAATTTAGATTCATAAAACGCTTGATGACATAATGGGATAGGTAATTTCGGGTCTCGATGCAAACGCTCGCATGTGAAGATCAGCGAAGCTCGTCTCATGAATAAATAATATGGAATCACAATTTAGGGTCGCCATTAAGTAATTATACCGTTGTTATCATTACGTTGTTTTCAAAATGCTTTTAATTTTTTATTAGATCAAATTATCTTGAAGGCCCAAGGTGTCCGCACGACGTCAAACGGTCGCCTATTAAATATCAATCAACTTACTTATTCGTTTTAACGTTAAATGTATGTATGAATGATTCAGTAAACATTTTAAAATACCCTCTGAACTTATTAAAACCTTTTAATTTTATACTTATTTCGTGTTTTAGCAGCAGTACTTTTTACAAGGCCTTTTTTAGACGGAAAATTATTATTGTTGTTAGTAAAGCAAAACTGCCAAGTGTTCTTGTAGCCGACCCTTCATTATAATTAAAGCTCAACTTCGTTTCAAGCAAATTATACCATAATTGTAAGTAATCCAAACAAAAGAAGGTAACAAGATTAAAGCGTCTAATCTTATTAATCTATTATAATAAAGGATTCTTTCCCAAGACCCCAAAGATTCTAATAAAATTAATTAAACAGAATTTACATAAATTGTAGACCTTCCACAAAGATGGTAGATGTAATGATAGTATTTTTGTTCAATATGTTTAGTGAATGTCCCAAATGAGTATTTTTCCCGATCATAACGAAATGGGCATCGAAATAACTGCTTTCCGGTCAAATTGATGAACGTTTTGGAACATTTACTTGATCACAGTTTTTAACGTGCCATCGTTTAGGAAATCGCGTCGTAAGTAAGGGTTTCTTTACTTCTATGAATATGATTTTTTTCATTTTTTTGATATAATGATTGGTTCGAGGTTTGTTGTGATAGCAAGGTTATCTTAGATTAATTTACCTGTTTCATAAAGTTTTATAAAAAATATATACGGTTGAAACATATGTATAAATTTCACAGTATTGAGAATAAGTAGTCTTGAGGACGAAAACGAAGATCGTGCACATCAGACACCTAGCTTTGAAATGAAGTAAAAGTGTATTGAATGAATTCAAAACGGAACCTTATGTTGTATAGTGTAAGGTTTATATTTACGTTAGATTTAGGTTACATTCATTATTTCATAAATCCACTATAAGAAACAAACTTAACTTAGTGATTAAAACTACTATTGTATGAGCTGTATGAGCGCTCAAAGCCGAGTGGCCTTAGGTTATTGGAAACAATCACCGAGGGTAAGCAACGACGGCGTGGTCAGACCTAGATGGGTGACCGTTTGTGGCATCATATGTTATGAGCGTTTCCGTCCTCCGATCAAGTTAAGCAGTCGGTCCCGGCTGTTATCATAAGATAGCAGTCGTGAAGCTTAGTTGGAGACCTTCGGGCGGCTTAAAAACGTACAACGGCAAGATTACGTAGCCACAACGTATCTTGCCAGTCCCCAACCCGCACTTGCGCAGCGTGGGGACGTATGGCCTTAACTTAGTATGGGACTTTTGTTCCGCCTGGCGTATCTTATGGTAGGGATAGTTTTTGTATTTATTTGGCTGCTAATCACCTACAATATCATTTTAATTTCCCAGATTTTCAAAACGTTGCGTTAGGAAGTTTTTTTAATTTTAGGTTAAAACGAAATACATATGTCAAAAATGAGTTTATCATTGTTTTCTACAAGGCGGCGTAAATTTCAATTTTTGAATTCAAGATTATTCGATCACGATTTTCTTAACTCGTCATTTTTTTTATTAAAAATATTACTAAGCTTCCTCATAAATATCCATTCAAGTATTTCATCGTTTTAAAAATTGTAATTCATGTTTTTGGCAATCTGAGACAACGCTATCTAGTTTTCAAACAATGTAGACGAAAAGCAAATTTAATTATGTTTAGACGTGTGTTACTGCATTCGTCCAAACGTATTGAGCAGTAATAAAGTTATTTTAGCAAACTTCTAAAAATGTGATAAATACATGAAAATAAAATAAAATAAACAGTATGAATATTAGACTGCTTCTTCTTTGAATTAATAAAAGTATGTATCATCATCATTAACAGCCTTCAACAGCCTTCAACAGTCTATAGGCATCTCCTTAGAAAGGAGGTTTTGGCCTACTATACCACGCTGGCCAGACGGGTTGGTATAGGGTTGGGTTCAAGTTTTCCTTCTTTTTGCATTGATTTCGTATTGCATATTTTATCCCTTAGTCGCCTTTTACGTTACCCGCGGGATGAATAGGGGTTGTGACACTCTGTATTCTTAATCCGTCACCACATGTACCAAAAGTATGTATAGCAGGCATAAATAAATAAAAGAACGTTAATCTGAATGAAAAAAAAATATTACGAGCCCTATACAGTTTAGTATCAAATAAATCTGTCAGATGTTGGTTGGTCGAAATTCACATGAGACGGCAAAAAATATTGAATCTCTGAATCATAGTGATATAGTAATATGTCAAAATTTCCGTTATTTTCTATTCAATCCTATCTGTGTATTGTTGAGCACAATAATGTGAAAATCGTATATCGTTGACACGATAATGATGTCCGTGGATTCAGGATTTTGTCCCCTCGCATATTCAACCTTCACGTTGACCCATGCAGAAATTTTAACGACCACCTTATCCTGTTATTTTAAGGAGTGACACGTGCCTTTAACGATATGGGGACTAGCATTTTTGTAAGTAAAGTATCTCAGTGTTACCCATTTAAAGATAAATATTGTCGATGGTTTGTTTTTAAACTGTAATTACTTACGGCATAAATAATAAAATGAAAACACGGCTGTGTTTGTGCATGATATTGAATATTTTTGAAGGCAATATTCTGTGCAGCAATTTTATACACAAAACCACAGCTCATGTTGAGTTATAGTGTATCGGAAAAAAAAAATACGGCGTAAACACTGAAAATTTTTGGTTTATAAATTTTAGTAGGTAATTATCTCCTTATTAAACATAAAAGTTATTAACTTAATTGCAGTCTAGTTATTAAGAAAAACAGTTATTGTTAATACTACTATAAGGTATGTATTGTTATACGTGATTTTATTACTGATTTTTTTTTGACATTGCTTGCTAAGCAGGGTTTGTAGTTTGGGTACTAGGGAACTGATATAAATATATACATATGTACTTCCTTTTGTAAGTACATATACATTATACACATGTAGAAAACATGCAAACTCCGAGACAAATATTTGCAGACCAAACATTTAGAATCAAACCTGAGACTTTAAACAAAGCAGTCCCATACAAACACTCACAGTGCCACCAAAGCAGTCAGTAAATGTTACTTATATTACATGCCTACTCACACTTAAAAAGATTTAGTATTCATACGTATACCTATGTATATGAAAACAAAATCCTTCATTATTTTCTCTTCCTTAATAATGTTGTTCGTAATTAAAAAACCAATACTTTTAAAATGTGATGACAAGTTTTACTTACCTACTTATATTGAACATGCAAAAGATTTGTGTGAGGGAAAAGTGGACCCGTGTCAAATGGAGTCATTAATTACATTAACGCAAATCCGCAACGCATCGATCATTATAGAGCTGTGCTGAATTAAGTCGAGCCTAAAGGAAGGATCGAGTATCGTGGGTGATAGTCCGCTCAGGATAAAATAATAATCCTTTTAAGTAATTAATTTGAACAGAAAGTAGAGTGATACTATTTTAGATGTTTTAACTTTCAAAGACATATTCTGTATACTTATCCTAAAAGTAGTTTTGTTTCTGAAGAGCATAAGTTATGATTATTATTTATGTTTTAAAGAAACAAGAAATATGTAGGTAAATACTACCTATGTCCTTTAAAAAAAAAATATGTCTACATTCAAAATATTTCTCGGTCGTATCGTATATTTTAAACTTGCTTCATTTCAGTGATCAATATACGAGTATATGAAACTGTTACGTTACAGAATGACTGACAGACAACGTGGCGTGACAATTTGGCATGTGTGTTCTTTGAGAATTTTAGTGAATTCGATCTCTAAGGGGGTAAAAAAGACAATCAAAGTTATACTTTATTTAGTTATTCTACAACACGCAGGCGAAGCCGTGGGCAAAAACTAGTACACTAGATGGGAGAAAAAATAAATCTTTTGACAACGTAGCATATTTAAAACTGCCTCTTTGGTCTAGGGGTTAGCGTATGCGACTGCTAATCAAGGGGTCTCGTGTCCAAATCCCGGGTCGGCCAAAAGTGTTTTTGGGTTTTTCTTATTAAATTCCTAATAGCAGCCCGGAGTTTGGATATTTGACGGTGATTTCACGCCCGTGCCTCGGCAATCGTTATTAGGAAGTCAGTGCCCTCAAATATACTGACAACTAGTTCAATCTTTGAATTTCTGTTCTCCTTTAGGGTTGCGGAGGTCCGATGCCAGTCGCTCCGTGGAAAAACTGATCTTCAGTTAAAACCGGTTGAACTGAAAAAAGGAAGAAGGTTACAGCGTGAATGTCTCCCAGTTATCAGGAATGTCCTTTGTTTACTTAAGAACACTTGCATAATTTCCTTTCAAAGTAATTTGCTTTCCAGTTAATACGACTATAAAATCATGTCTAAAACATGTAGGTAGTATACATAGTATAAATCATACCTGAATAACACAAAGCTATAAACTTACCTGCATTTAGATCATGTAGTTTTAGAATAGAAAAGTTAGTGACAAGGATATCTTAAAATAGTATCCTACAGATTCTACAAACACTCTAGTAAAAATACTGGTACAGTAAGTTTAAATGACGTAAAAGAGTATTATTTTAAATCTGCATGGTCAGATTCTTAAACACTGATATTAGTAACAAGTAACTTGATATTTTTCGTCATCGTCTCATTTCTAAGGTTTCATTTAACAACCTTGCATTCTAATAATACTTTCTTGTCCTACTTTGTTTATAAACCGTCTCAAAACACAACTCCTATTTCACTAATTATAAAAGAGGACAAGGTCAACACTTTAACAGGTACCTTTCATATAACACTTAGTACCTTTCATATATCTTATCAATATTTTGTAACAGTATCAGCTCGGTAACAATAGCGTTAAATTTAAAACTAGTTAATTTGTATGGAGCACATTTATTGTCACAATTCGGAACTGCCTCAATAATTGTACTATGAGTTAATATTTCGCGGCGTTACTATGTTTCAAGATTTTTATAGACCCTTTTGTCCTTTAATTTATAGTTTTGTTTGATTTTCGTGACAGAAGAAATCCATACTAATATTGATAATTCTAAAGTAAATCTGACTGTCTGTCTCTTACGTATTTCAATTAAATTTACTTTAATTCTTAAAGAAGGACATAGGAAAATCTTTGCGACAAATAAGCGGACGGAGCCGTGGAGGAAAAGCTAGTAATATCAGGTTTTTATTAATATAAATCTCTTTATATAAAAAATTATAAAAGAAAACCACGTTCGTTAAAGTTTCTCTTGCAAATATCAATATGTTGTTTAAGTTTTCCACGAACTATTATCACGAAATATTTTAACACGGCGCATCTACACATTTAAGCTCTGTATCAAAGCCGAGGGTTTGCTTATCAATCTACATCATGATCCTTCATTATTAAGAGTGATGGTTGCAGACCCACTGTTGATTTGTCTAAGGTTTAGCCTTTAACGATAGATGGCCTGTTGGGAACATCAAGGGTAGTGCGAATACTGAATATCCATTAAATGCAGTGCTCGATCAATTTTGGCATATGTCGATGTTTGTCGCTTAGAAAATTATCTAAAATTGACATGAAGTTATGCTTTAAGGTAGTTACTTGTGTGATTTTATGTGAGTAAATGTGATTTTATGATCATTTTATTTTCATAATATGCTTCTGACACTCACAAAAAATGTGCTTTCTATTGGTCAAAGAATTTCTTAAATCGGCTTAGTAGATTCTGAGATTACATCACAAACTTATAACCTCACAAACTTCGTCATCCTGTTAGTACATTATCTTTTCTTAATATTAGTATGGATTTGGCACTTTTACATACTTTCATATAATTATGTTGTACATATAAACTGTTACGTTACTGACTGACTGACAGACAGCGCACAGCCAAAACTACTTGGAGGAGGAATCTGAAATTTGGCATATGTGTTTCTTGTGGAGTGTAAGCGAGCAATAAGAGAGGATTTCAGGAATTTCCACCCCTAAGAAGGTGAAAAAGAAAATAAAAGTTATACATTAGAATAACACGTAGGCGTTAAGCTAGTAAGTGTTGAAAGCAAGAAAACTTGATAAGATATCGTTTTTGCATCGACATTATATTTAGATTATCTGACGCACATTTAATTAATATCCTACCTTTGTAAAGGCAGTCTTAATGTTTCGATTCTCAACGTTTAAACATAGTGGACACATAAAGAATGTACACGATTGGTAACACTTCCTACTCGTTCGGATTGTTTACATTATAAGCTTACAAAGGACCTCTTACACTTTTCTTTACGAGCATTCCGTGTTACAATCCAATGGGCATTTTAAGTGACAATTTATGTGACACTGTCTCACTATATATTAGAATCAGAGCCAAGGTATGTTTAAAATACAAGAAGTGAACTAACGAGAGCGTATTGAAATGGTGCGTTGTAAGTTTCAAGATTCCCAGGCGATTGGTAACCCGCTATGTAACGTTGTATGTATAGTATATAATTTTTAGTCTTTAGTTATAGAGAACAGATGTTAAAGAGGTCAATATATGGTCAGAATGAAAATCTTAAAGTATTTGAGTTCAAGGTATATCTTCCATGTATAAATAAAAAAAACATCACTCATATTAAACACAACCGTTTGGTCCCAAACTAGACAAAGCCCTTACAAAGGTAACCAAACTGTTGATAAACATAATACTTACTAATATCATAAACGTAAAAGTTACTGAGTATGTATATATGTGTGTTTGTTGCTCTTTCAAGCAAAAACTACTGAACGGATTAGAATAAAACTTTACAGTTTTATAGCTTACTAGTTGACCCAGCGAACTTCGTACCACCCAACTTTAAAATTCCAGAACTTGATCACAGCGCCACCTACCGGGTCCAATTGCGAATCTAAACCATTCCCAGATCCCCTGAAGACACACAAAAAATTTCATCAAAATCGGTCCAGTCGTTTGAGAGAAGTTCAGTGAGATACACACTCACACAAGAATTATATATATAAAGATATATCAGAATAACACATTGGCTACATTTTACTGCAATAATCGAGATACACGCGGATGGAGCCGCGTGTGGAAGCTAGTATTTATATATGTATATACTAGCTGCTATTGTATGTACACCTTATACATACAATAGCGGTTAAGTAAATACAAACACTCCAGCGGCCAACAAATAAATGTGGCTCTCAGACAAAACAAATGAAGACAATTTGAAATTAACAGAGACTGCAAAGTCTGAAATATGTGAACACAGAAATGTAGAAAACAACGCCCCAGATAGCGAGAAATTCACGACCTAACTGCTCTGAAGACAGGTACTATAATTGTATACATACTGATGATATATAATTTTCCTTAAACAGAATAACAAAATGTGAAGAAAAATTGGCGAAATCTTCCAGTACATCAATGTTAAGTCACGATGGATTTTTATAGTTTAAATTTAACCAAATAGTGACGTAACAACTTATGAATGCACACGAATGGCTTTCGAAAGCTGAAGAACCCCCTTTGCTTGGGCTAAGACCCCTCAGGCCCCTTCCTAGCAAAGCGGGGTCCCTAATGAGTCGCCGGAGCACTAGAGTTGTAGGTCGTCTTGTGTTTAAACTTAGTCCCCCTGCACTACACAGTTGCTTGATGCGGAAAACGCGGAAGATTTTATTTCGTTTTGTTTTTGTGGAAATATTACGAGGAAATGAGATTATTTCTTGAAATAGGAACAGTAATATTTATTTACTTATTAAGAATTTTACCTTGAAGTGAATACAGGGTGGTATACAAGATCATTGGCACTATAGCAGTTTCATTACTTTAGGTTACATAAAATTATTGTAACTTTTTTTACAAAACATTATCTGAGGTAAAATATAATCTAAAATTTTAGAGTATATTTCGATTTGACGAATGTTAGTACAATAAAAGCGAAATATATAGTATATATATAGTCTTTATAAAATACACATCTGTAATAATTGTATCTATTTAATAGTATGTAAGTGTCCCAATTATGTAACCAAACCAATGAGTCCCCATTCGGACGTATAATTTATACTCCGTTAAATTATTTTCACTTCTATCATAAGAAATAAAGAACTTTTATGCTTTAAGCCATTTAATCCGTAATACTGATTTCCGACCTCTTTAAGCGAAAATTTAGAATTAGGTACAGCATATCCAAATTAACACTATCTATTTTAGTACAGACCTATGTAATGATAGCCTATAAATAATCTAAATTATTATATCATGAATACCATTTAAGTTCAATAAACTATACATAGTGAATGAAATTACAAACACTGATATACAATCATAACGATGCATCTTAGAATGACAATATTGCGTTTTAAAACTAGATTGTACACCCGGCTACTCTTTTCAAGTTTGGTTAAATAGTTTTAGTTATTTATCTGCGAGTAGTGTTTTTTTCTGATATAACACTAATTTTTGAAAAATAAATACGTTAAAATGAACGTTTCATCCCGTGTTGATCTGTACTTAGGTATCAAAAACTCGATTTATTTGATATCATTTTATTAATGGTAAAGAGATTTTAACAAATGTTGCCGTTTCTATAAGAGTACGTTTATGAAGCAAGAGTTTTTGATAACCAACACTAAAATGCTTACTTCATTACTGAGATTTAAAATCAAATTAACTTGCATTTTATTTAAACGATTTAAGGAAAACAAGTAGTCTCAAATGTTGTTAACCTATAAAAGTACTTGCAAAAGTTATCCTATTTTGTGTCCAAAAAAGAAAAACTAATTTGACTGAATAGTCAATTGAAACTGTCAGTTATCGCGGTTAAGAGTAAACTGTATCATTCCTCAAGAATCAAATTCATGGCAAATTAAATTTTATTACATAGTAATATTAAAGTTGCAGCGTTTTAACCATAAAGCGTAACAGACAGACATATAGAGTTACTTTTTTATTTTACTAGTAAAGATGAATAAAGTCGTACAGACGTACAATCTGAAATATATATTAGTAGTTTTATATTCATGGTGGTGTTCATTATAGATTCATTACAAGACGAACGTAGGTGTCGATAGATATTTGATACAGATCGGTGCGGGGGCGATATGTCTTCATTGTTATGGTGAATGGGTAAATGACCTGTGGTCGAATCGTCGAATGTACTAGTGTTTGACTTTTCATTTCGACTAATTTGTTTGTATCGAATCGTGTAGGTGTGTGAATCTTTTATTGCTATAATTCTGGCAGTACAATGCAGGAGAGCATTCGTAAGTCTAATTAATGTAGCCCATTATTATATAAATTGACTGTTCTATCGGCAATTGTGAACGAAGTTTGGGAAATTTATTTTGATAAATCAAATGATTCAAATAACATTCAGTTTAATGGTTTATTATTCAATTACAATTATTATACCTTCGAAATAAATGAACTTGATATGATAGAGGTAACTTGAGTAATTTCATCAAATTTAATAAAGGGCTGAAGCAATCTTTTGCTTAGATATAATAATATCATTTGACATTACATTTAATTCCAACCCTAATCTTTCTTAAAAACGTATGTAAAGAAACTTTCTTTTATGTTTAATTTACTCTGAAAATTATGTAATCTTTACCACTGCAAGTCAATATTATACTGTATATTTGATCATCATCATCATTAGCCTATCGAAATTCAATGCTAGACATAGATCTCCAATTGCACCCCCTTGGTTCGATCCTTGACTTCTTGCATCCAGCTCCTGCCTATATATTCATTTATTTAAATCACGATACATTGTGACCCCCTCATACATACACCGGACCATTACTTTCATATACATCTGTATCATCCATAATTTAGTGACAACGACATCACGAAATGTATCGTAAAATTTTGCGATTACTGTTCTCCCTCCACGTATGAATATGTAAATATTGACCCAAATATACAACATATCACACAAACATTACTTAGTCCGTCACAATAAACGAGCAAGGCGATAAGGCAGTCATCATAGCAGCCGATAGAGCGTGGCCATCAAACGCGTTGTATTCAAAAGTCGTTAAATTCAGCCGTGTCCACACATCCTCCCGTACCTAATTGAGACATTTTACTCGAAAGGATGTGATTATGGGCGAACATAAAACTCTGTATTATTTCGGTATGTTACGAACCCCAATGCTGAACTTTAAAAATAGAAATTTGAGGGTTATAAATTTCGCGGCCGGTGTGCGCGTGTGCCTTGTAAATGTTTATTTATCCTACTAAATGGATTTAAGTTACCTAGCTGGTTTTAGACTTGCCTAAGACTAGATAATCGAGTACCTAAAAAGTGTTTTTAATTATTATTTTTCGGCATTTGGCATTTACAATGGAATTTACTCACCTACATAGGATACAAATTAGTATGTGTCAATATTAATATTTTAAAAAAGTGTTATGTGTTACTTTTTATAGATGAAACTTGCAAAAATTTTATACAAATGAGTACATACATATTTTTAGGTCGGGTAATGACGTTGAGTGTTAAAGATGTCTAATAGTAATTTTATGATAATTTAATAAAATAATGAAACATGTTATTCAAATTATTTTTTTATTTTACTAATATTATACCAAAACAATCAATTATGTCTCAACACAAACTAATTAATTTAAAGGATTCTTCTTACTTATATATAAATCTATTTTTTATTTAACAAAATTATACGCAATTATCGTTTTATTCTTAAAATGAGTTTTGATATAAATGCGTTAAGTCTCAATGTCTAGAAATGTAGTGATTCCTCAGAATAAATTACACTACAATAGGATTTTTGTATTTCAAACAATGGGATTATGTATAATATGTATTTTTTATATTTTCAATAAGAGTTCTGAGTAAAAAGTGGACGTATATTTTACAAATGGGGTTTCATTAGCAATACGGTGCTGCAGACAATGTCGCTTAACTCAATGATACAAAATGACTACGAAATAAGTAGCAGTTTCGAGGACAAATGGAAGGAGATCGTAATCTTTACGTGATTGATTTCATTGTCTGTGTACGTTTTAGGGGTCATTTTGTGAACAATCAAACGATTTTATCTATTGAAAACATACAGTGGGGTATTTTTCAAATGATAATGAGTGACTATTTAGATAGTTTCTAGATTTATCTAGTTGATTTGCTTAATACCAATCAATTCGAAGCAGCAGTACAGAGATAGAGTTTACAAAATTTACCCTCGGAATATAACAGAGATTGGCTATTATAGTTCCGTTTTAATAAATTTATAATTATAAGTATGCAGTATAAATTTAAGTATATAAAATTATGTAATACCTCTCTCAAAATTTAAAATTTATGATACCATAAAGTAATTTATGTTTGGAAGCGTGAATCTTTTATCTTCGCTTAAATTTAATCCATAGAATGTCAAAGTGGAACGCTTGGAGACATTACCAAAATGATCAAACGGTATATGACACCGCTAAGACATAAGTTCGGCCTAATTCACACCGGAGAGAGTGACTTGGAAGCCTTTGAAACTCGAGATCCACTCCAACCTAAGTTTAATGAGAAACTATCTTTGAAACACGAGTCGCACTTTTTATTTTTAATTAAACGTTTATTGCCAGTAGCTGGAGCTCATCCTCTTGACGTATGCTAGTGTAATTGCGGCTTTCATTAGTGGTAGTTTGCAACTCATATTCGCACGTTTTCGCGCGGAAATTCAGTTAAATTTTAAAGCTGTTTTTTCGTAGTTGCGGCGGCAAACATGGATGAATTTCACTGAAGAGATTCCACTAAGCGGTTATGTTGAGTTAAAAATATTTGTTTGATATTTGTATAAGAAGTTAGAGTGCTAATACCCTAACTTTATACATAGTACTGAACTAGGTCTTACGATTTATGAGATTAATTACCACCTCTACCTACCTTGCCCGTTATATAAGGCTCACCTTTATATCTTTATAAAAGCAGATGATACTTATGATAATAAGTATCATCTGCTTTTATACAGTCTCATTACACATGTTATATACTTTATACATACATATGTACATATAATATACACATACATTTAAAATACAGGTATTATACACGTATATATGTAACGTAATAAGTTATTAAAATAACAACGACGAATATCATATTATACTCAAAATATCTAAAAGTAGAATTCCTAAAACTCTTAATAAATTACAACATTAACTCTAAATGTAATAATTTTAAAAAAAGTAACAAAAAAAAGTATGTTCATTGATTATACAAACAAAGACTACAACAATACAGATGAATTTGAGAACTCCGTAATTAAACCTTTCATTATAAAGGCGTGTGTTCACAAATCTGAAAATCCGCAAAATGAAAACCGCGGCAAATGGCGAGTAATTTTACCTGCATTCAAAAACAACATGCTGAGGGTACAGCTGTACAATATCGAGCTTGGTAGGCTGAAGAGGCTTGATTGGACAGGTCCACTCATACACAAATGCACAGCCGTTCCACCGTTTTGTCCCCAACGAACACTGTTTGCGCATTAACTAGTTAATGGACAGATTTTATTTCTGTTTTATTTTTGGAAATACAAGCGAGGGGTTGATAATTCTGTTACACAGTAGTGTAATATTGTTTGTTATTAGTTTTCGTAGTATAGTAACATCTATATTTTAACGTTTTGAAGTAAAGTCTCCTACTTTAAATTTCTGTGTTAAGAACTCCTCACTTAGAAAATGTTTTCGTGTGTGAGTCAGCCTAACAAAAAAAATATTTAATAATTTTGCTACTTTTAATTTCATTCATTTAAAGTCCTCTGATTCTTTTTTAATCTTGCAATTTCCTACGACGACATCAGAAATATGACTCTTAAAACATATTTCTAAACATTAAACCCCAGAAAACACAGATAAAATAATGTAGTTTTATGAAACATATATATATTCTCCTAGCCATTATTCCCAATTTTATTTGGGGTCGGCTACTAGTTCAACCGGTTTTACCTGAATTTCAGTTTTTCCACGAGTGACTAGCATCGGACCTCCGCAACCCTAAGGGAGAACTGAAATTCGAAGATTGAACTAGTTGTCAGTATATTTGAGGGCACTGACTTCCCAATAACAACATAACTTATTAAACATAACTAGCTTAAATGGTACATTGGCAAGATAAATTGTGAACTATAACGGTGTAACAGCACCCGTTTCAAGGGGCAAGATGTTTTTGCACCCATTTAGTTCTAGTAGCGTATTGGTACGGCACGCGTTTGACACGTGCAACGTTGTGTCCGGGTCTTTATCTCGGCTTAAAATGCGCGTTTACGACTCAACGCTCTCCTGATGAGTTTCTGATTGGATTACGACTAAGATCCGACTAACTTAAGGACACTATTCTGAAATTATTGTGAAACGTGTTTTGTATTCGAATTCAATTAAGAGAAAAATGACAATAGTGATGTTAGGAACAAAAAAGTATTACTAAGGAAAATAAGATAGGTTAGAACAAGTTAAAATATAAAAAGAAATTCTTTATCAAGACATTTAAAAATAACATGACAATAATAAATAATTATTCATTTATATTAATATATAATCGCGGTCAAACATACATCAAGTATCTTTTATCAAGAATAAAATTAAAAATATTTTGTTTTAAATTTAAATTTTTAAACCTACAACATTTTAACATAGAGGCATTTTAGCATTGTAATTCAATGAGTATTTTTTCTATTTAAGTCTGTTTTTTTTAATATATAAAGTTAACTGAATACTCAAAGAAGGTCGTATTATCGTATCTTCCAAATATGCTAACGAACAAATTTACAACTTTGACATAAAATCTGATCAAGAATGAACTCCCATTTCCTCTCTGCTTGTATTTTATTAGAAACGTGATTCAAAGAGCCTGCAAAATTTAATTTGTAAAACTAGGGGAGTCTCCCTTTAGTCAGCATTCGGATTTGTGTATCAGCACTCTAAGGATTTAATGTCTGTTTAGCAGTATTTAGTCTATGATTGTATTAGTAGAGGATCATACTAAGCCATTTGTATAAAAGTACACTAATTGATTTATGTAAGGCATACATTTTAATCGCGATAAAAGTAAGTTCCTGTGTGAGTACATTACATTTAAATCACAAATTAACTCCACTTTTTTAAAACGATAAGAAAAAAAAACAGAGAAAAATAGCTAGTAGTACACTGAAGGGTTTATTTATAAATAATAAATAAATTGAGCTTTAAATCATTGCATTTTCAGGGTTCATTCTCAGAGAATCTCAGAATTGGCAGGATCCATGCATTCCGATCTTCATCATCATCAACCTTTAACAGTCCACTGCCAGACATATGCCTTTCCTTAGAAAGGAGGTTTACCCTACTATACCATGCTGACCAGACGGGTTAGTATAGGGTTGGTTTCAGGTTTTCCTTCTCTTTGCATTGATGTTGTCTTACGTAGTTTGTCCCTTAGTCGCCTTTTACAACACCCGCGGGATGAATAGGGGTCGTGACACTCTGTATTCTTAATTCATCACCACACCAATCTTATGCAACCATTGTTTTTAATTTCATCAGTTTTTTAATATTCAACTAGCTTTTGTACACGCATAAGCCAGCATGTATGTCTTATCTTATCCTATGTCCTTTTCTAAGGTCTAATTTATCTCTATACCGGATTTCATTCCGGTACCAGACAAACAAAAAGACTGAATTACTTTCTAATTTATAATATTATTATCATTTAGTATGGATAATATTAAATATGCTTATGCTATTCATTACTGTACATAGTATAGTCAAAAGATATAATTTTAAAAACTCAATTAAAAATAATACTTAATATGCTAATAAGTCTACGACAAACAGTAATAATACTGGGCTATTAGTACGATACACAAACTATAATTCCCCACACTGCATGTATCAAATTTTAATAAAACAATTAAAAATATAATCAAGCCATGATTTAAAGGTGAACACATGCCGTTAAATACAACGAAATGTCTTCATTTGGTGGTTTTGATATTAGTATTATTGCATATGATTAAGTTGGAAATTAATAAGCATTATTTGTTACTAAGCTGACTGAGATTTGAGACAGCACAGACAAACGGTTGACACGCTGAACTTTTTGTTGTGAGTTGGTAATAAAACGCCGCGTTTCAAAGATTAAGTTTAATTTTTTTTGATATACTAGCAAAAAGCTCAGTAGGAGATAAAGTAACTCTAGGTCTAGTGGTTAGCGTATGCGGCTGCTGATCAAGAGGTCTCGGGTTCGATTCCCGGGTCAGACCAAATATTTGTGTGATCCACAAATATTTGTTTCGGAGTCTGGGTGTTTTTCTATGTATAATATGTATGTATTTACAAAAAAAAAGTATGTTTATGTATTTATATCAGTTGTTTAGTACCCATAACACAAGCTCTGCTTACTTTGGGACTAGATGATGTTGTGTGTAAGATGTCCAAATTATTTATTTATTTATTATTTATTACAATTCTTAGACGTATCGACTCCTACAATAATATAGATAAATAGTTTCAAGCTGATACATTTAGTAATGACTTTTAGAGATTTACAACGTCGAATTTGTTATTTTTATATACTTTGATTTTAAGGGCCCAATGAAGTCTGTAAATTTCGAAATATTTTATAGTTCAGGAATATTTAAGACTACTACTAGTAGCCGACCCCAAATAATATTGGGAATATGGCTATGAAGAAGAAGGAATATTTAAGAACTTATAGCTATGTTCCAAGCTTATTTTAAGATTTTTTAGACGAAATAACGTTCGAAACGCCCGTCTACTAACACCAAACCACAAATTAAACTGTTTGTCGTAGGCGTATGCGTCCGCATTGTATTAGCATATATTCAAAATAACGACCAATTTTCTTGAATTGTTTCGACGACTAGATAGTTAAGAAGTTTAATTAACGTCAACTTTTTTTACGGTTGATGCGGACGGGATTAAAAACATGTCTAATCGCTTTGTCGGCCATTAATATGGGATCGATAACAAATGGCGATATTATTCCTTGTAATATATGAATTAGAACAATAATATGATTTAAGATGTGAAAACACGAAATTGGATGGGTAATATGTGTGTATGGAACATGATGTATGCTGATTAAATTGTAATAAATTTAGTGTGGGTGACCTGACGCTGAACTATGTTTCCTTCGTTTTACTTTTCTATGATTTTGAATCTTATTGTTATAGCTATACCGCTCATATTCCTTAGATTTAGCGTTCCATGACAGACTTAATAAGGCACTTAATAAGATTCGAGATTATTCATTTCCATTTTCAAGAATCTTTTAAAAATATTTTATGTCTGGACTTAATTTTTTGTATCAATCAATTGATTTGGATAAGATTTGTTCACAGTTAACAAAACCACTTATATCAATTCTCCTTAATAGGTACGGTAAAATTAGACTAGCACAACTTACAACTTAACTCATTGAAAGCTCGGTTGCGAAATGTTGAGGGTTCAAATCCCACTTTGTGTGATCCACAAATTGTTGTACTGAGTCTGGGTCTTGTACGTGTGCATTTCATATTAATATTTTTAATTTGTGAAGTACCCCGCCACACAGGATGGATATTCCTAGTTATCTTTAGAAAAAAAAATACTAACCCATTTTAAACGATCTGTACACGCTTCTATACACACAATGATTTTATCTTATCGAACATTTACTATTAAAAGTAGGGAAAACTTCAACTACTTGAAAAATGTTTGGAATCTGGTATAATTATGATCATGGTGGAATCCGTTCCCCGGCGCCACGATGTGCTCTCGTAATATATTCAACCGGCGGACTGACTTCCGTTTTTTGAATGTTGACTGAACGGCCATAAGTTTTTTAAGTTTGGATAGAAAACAATGTGTAATCAACACTCGATAGCTATCGTCCAGCAGTGGACTTGGACAGGCAGATGATTGATCTTCTAAAAATTACAACTATCAATACAAATAAATGCGACACCTGCAAGCTATTGTGCCGAATTCACGCTGTAATATCGCTTAACCTATCATAGTTCACACCAATAATAAACAGTTAAACAGAAATTCAACTTACTGAAAGAAAAAAAATAAAAGTAAATTCTTAAATAAAGTAAATCTTATGTAGATTGTCTATATTATCTTTTATTTCTCGTTTACCAATATTGAGATGAAGAGAGAGAATAAGATCAATTACGAATTTTCAATTTATTTTATTTAGTACCAAAATGTATTCCATGAGCAATTTATACGATATTACAAAAAAACAACTTAATGAAAATGAAACCACCTATCGTTATCAAAACATCATCATCAACAACCCTTGACGTCCCACTGCTGGGCTCAGGTCTCCTCTCGAGAGAGGGCTAAGGCCATACGTCCCCACGCTGGCCGAGTGCGGGTTGGAGACTGGCAAGACACGTTGTGGCTACGTAATCTTGCTGTTGGATGTTTTTAAGCCGCCCGAAGGCCTCCAACTAAGCTTCACGACTGCTGTCTTATGACAACAACCGGGACCGACTGCTTAACGTGACCTCCGAATCACGGAAACGCTCATTATATAAAATGCCACAAACGGTCACCCATCTAGGTCCGACCGCGCCGTCGTTGCTTACCCTTGGTGATCGTTTCCAATCACCTAAGGCCACTCGGCTATGAGCGCTTCTCAAAACACAAACAACAAAAAATTACTTTTTTCATCTACTTGCCTATGTGCTTTGCAGTGATTACAGAAAAAAAATATTGAAATATGGATTATTCATATTATTTTATTGTGGAAAGAATCTACTATAACTATCAAAGAAAATATTGAAAGGATATACGCAAGCTTGAGTGTTCTAGCTTATAAAAGGTCAGTTGAATTAAGGCATGAATCATCTCACAGTGTTAGCCGACCTAACCCTGACAGTGAGACAGTTGATGAGCCGGTATCGGATCTCTTGACCCCGTACATCATTACAGACACTTCATTATATTCATTATTCTTAGTTTTAATGATTAATCTCCATATTCTTACCATAAAACTCGTAAGAGATGCAGAAATAGACAAATTACCACAAAACTCTTTTTTTTCCATTATTCACTGTCGGATTATAAATTGGCATAAAATTCTCAACCTAGTAAACACAATACTGCACATCACACTTAGTAACTCACGTTTGATGCAAGATACAGTATCCATAGCCCGGATAAAAAAATGAAGACATTTTACATAAAAAGTTATTTTTTATAACGAGTATTAACTTTTTATCGTTACATTGCAATTACTGGTTTAGAAATAATATTTGTCGTTAGAGTGAAACATAGTTATATTTTATAATATTCTGTTTTACGTACTGAACACTCAAATAAAATGATTCTCTTTTTTAATAAAAATTGTCTTTAACGAATTTGAACATAAAAGTGTACATTGACTAATAAAAATGAAACTTTTGTAAAGTAATTAGATAGTTCTATGGTTTGTATTCATTTAATGATAAATAAATGCTTTGTGCAACGTTTATCATGATAAAAAAAGGTTTAAAAAACACTTAAAACATGAATATCATTATTCTTTAAAAAAATATTAATGATAATTAGTAATTTTTTTTAAAGTAACTGCACTATGAATAACGATCATCGCAGCGAGATGGTACAGTCGATCGCACGATGCCACGAGTCAGAGGCTACATACGTCACATCACTCATCGCCCTTTTGCTCTCGCCTGTACCGCGCCCTTTGCACTATTACACTTCTTAGTCTGCATGCAAAACTAAGTCGTAAGAACTTCGTTGTAAGACTTGATTTTGTTTCGACAGCGCCCTTTAATGACTTGGTAGTTGAAACTCGAAATTTCACGTTAGTCAGAAACTCTAAGGTTGAATTTTGCTTGCATTATTATTAAATATGCTTTGACTAAAACCGACCACGGTAACGTGTCGGTCTGTAATTCAATAAGGACTACCTAAATTGACTCAGATGCGCTCAGAGTTTGTGGGCTTGCTAATTTGTCGGCAAACATATTGTTTGGCGGTCAATGTTAGTAGGATATAATGAATGGCTATTTAATTAAACTAAAGGAGTAGTAGGTATAATTTTATGATACTTATTAGTTCTATATACTCTGAAATAATAGATACGTTCAGTATTATTAACTAGAATTTTAAAGCCTAGTTAATAAGAAGTACTGAACTTATTTTGTTTTTTTTTAACACTTTCTGCATTAAATTTGCTTGAGGTGGACTTAATGCCATGAACTTATCTATTATTTGAGAGTTTTAAAAACTTTATCAATAATTTTATGACACAGTAGGGTAGTTAAAGAAGGTTGTCTCATACCTTAGTCTGAACCTTCTAAAATCAACATAAAATTGTTATAATTTATGCCTTTCCATCTCAATGTGATTAACCTTAAAGTCCTTTCTAGCTAAAATATTTCTTTAAAGAATGCTCTACTTTCAGTTTCATTGTTATAAATCTCTATTATTTTTTACACATACTATGATATCGTGCCAGTATATCAATAATAACCAATACAAGCCTATACGTGATTCGTAAGACTTCGAAACAGCTCAAGGACAACAAGGTACAAGTCAACGACGGTATCACATCAGAGCTTTCGAGATCGAGTACTTTATGTCCTTCAGAAGCTCTTTGATACCGTTTTACTCGTAGGTTGAACTTGAGGGCTTTTATTTTGTTACTTATAGCATTATATTTAATTTCATAAAATGCAATTGTTTGGTTTTTCTAATACTTTACATTATAATCCTTGTATGAACTTTATTCTTTAAAGGATCAGTTTATAATTTTAGACTCTCCAGACGTAACCAATTGCTTAACTTCTTGGAAAGTTCCATCAATCAATTTTCAGTTTTAAGAATACAAAACAACATTAATGCGAATTGGTTCTACCTTAATTAGAAGTTTCGCAGTTCATAATTTTTTAGACATTTTGCATGGCTTTTTGTTTATTTTTGTGCTTTAACTATTCTTTAGGTTTTCGTTCATTAGTCGCAGCCTGAGACTGTGTACCATGAAAAAGATTTAAAGGGTTAAAATGCATGTCAGCGTTAAACAACGTATTTTATATTTACTTCTTGTCTTTTTAATATGTTTAAAAAAATATCTAGGAGTATAAACTTTGACAAAGTTGAAGTTTACGTGAAGAAGGAATGCAGAATGTTAAAAACAACGAATGTTTTGGTCGCATTTCGACTACCGAGGGACCCAATAACTAGTATTTCTCAATAGTCATGCGATTTACGGTATTAAGCTGAAAAAAAACTGTGATTTACCTTATAACAATAATACGATGTAATACTAAAGCATTACGTCGTATTATTTAGTATCATAAAATTTTGTGTTCAATAATGCTTTGTACGAAACAAAGAATTTCTTTAAATAATTTGGTATAAACCAGTCACTGTCAGGTTTTGTCTGTCTTTACTGCTCGAGACACAGAAAATAACAGACGTCACATAAAAATGAAATGCTCAATGATTTACGATTAAAAACTGAAATATAATAACTTGTCAGTTAAAATTAGTGGACGCGCAGTAAATTAAATTTTATAAGTTCACCTCGAAAGAACCCTTTAAAAATTTGAAATGTTAATATGATATTTTAGAGGTATTATTGACGATTGGAATACCGGTTGTCAAGTTACTGCATATAATTTAAAACCCTCTTAAAAAGATATATGGCGATGCATATATTTCACATAATACTTATCCTTCATTAACTTCGTCACAAGTATGTATTTCTGGACAAGACTATTTTTACAGGTTGATATTCCTGTCATGTTTATTAAAATGCGCATGCATGCTTATTTTTAATGAACGAAGCCATAATTTACACAAATATGGAAATGAGCTTGAATCATTAAGTATTATAACAGTTTTTTTTAAATCATCTAAAAAAAATGTATTAATGCAATTCTAAATGTGTTAAACTTGATGAAATAATTAGACATAATACTTGCATAAGTAATATGAATAATAAAACGTTATTTTTGTATATCTATCCATTTTATGATCTTAATATTATCCTATTATCCACTTTAAGTTTTGATGTTTATTGCTCTAAAAACAAGAGAAGAAATAAATACATAAATTGTATGGTGATTTTAAAAATTTAGTCCAACTTCCCCTTCATTTTTTGCTCTAACCCTAAAACACATGTCGTAATGGACGTGTGCCCGGAAATCGTGACCCCATCTTCATCATGATATATTGAACCAAATATTTTGTTTACAAACAGTTTTTTCTAACTCCTGTCCAAAATTTTGTAGACCAAACTCAATTTCGTGCGAAATAAACGAAACGACAAAAAATACCCCAACAACCAAGCCGGTGATTTGTGGGGCACATTCGTTGCACTGACAAGCTTGTTCGGACAGGCCAGCCACACTACTCGATATCCAAATTACTTTACGAATATACAAACAAACACGGAAAGACTGCAACAGTAACGTCACTTGTTAAATCTACGTGGAATCCAATTCAGATTGATGTTGATTGAGTTATAGGCAATGTGTTTCAGTTGTCCCTAAAAAGAGCAATTTGAACACTTTTATTAGTTTTAATAATAAAAAGGTTAAATAAGATCTCATCACATTTTTATAAAAGATTAGAAGACATTTAGGCTATTTTCTTCGTGAACTACATACAAGGTTTGGTAAAGTATCTCCTCAACCTTAATTTATCTTTGAACTTCATTAAATATAGACTGCCTTATTGGTGCACTTAGCGTATGTATATTTAATCCAAGATTATATTAAATTTGTATTATTTTTGTTCTGCTCTGATCCACAGCAAGAAGTTATAGCAAAGTTAGCCTAGACGTAAATTCTATTTTAAGATCTTCTTCTACATTTGTACATGGAACATAATGTAATATTACCTTTGAAAATTCAGTCACTATTCGAAAAGAAACTTTGACTAGATGATAATTAACAGCCTAGTGTCATAGTCTTTTGTTACTGTTTGAAAAGGCAAAGAATCCTAAAAAGTGCTCTTCCGTGCTGCCAGCAATAACTCTATTACACTTTTAACTGAGACCACTCCAGTGCAGATACCAATAAATTTTAAGATAGTAACTCTCACAATATTGGAAGATCCATAGATTTAAATAGAAGACAATAAACATTATTTATTTACTTTTAAAATAATTCGGTATCATTCATATAGTAATCAGAAAATCAATTGTGATCAAGAATGGTTCAATTATATTAGACCTTTATAATTCTAACCATCTCACTCTTACTTACGTAATTAACACTGGGCTATTGTTGTCAAAATTACTTCATCATAATTACGTTTTCATGTTTCGAAGAGTTTCCATATTAACGTCACGCAAGCGCTTTTGACAGTTAATGACATCTGGTCAAACAATTATGACAGCTGGTCTAGCCTTAGGTTACTTTAGTCCTCAGTTACTGAAACACGAAGGTTATAAGACAGTTGTCTTATAATCGTAATTACAGTTATTGAAGAGAGTCATATTATTTACTTACGTTATTTAATAATTTTATAATTAAAATTAAATAAACGGAGATTGTAAAATTTATACATTTCAATTTGTAATGTTTCAAAAAACGCTTAATTTAATTGCTTAAATTTTATTTCTAAATACAGTGTCAAATAGATCAAACAAAGTAATTGCACATAAACACATAATATGGTTTAAAACACAAGCACAAGAATTTATAGTGAATACAAAAAGTAAATAAAGACGCTTTCAGACATAGACAGAACACATTAATCAACTTTAACAGGATCCTGTTTTCGCTAAAGTAAAACAGCTGTAATATATTAAAATGGGGGTAGGAAACAAAAAACAATGTACTTCGCACCAGTCATATCGCTGAATACTTTTAAAAGGTGTTTTTAAATCTCTGAAAAAGTGTAAAACATTTTTTTAAAATCTACTTAAAATGAAACGCCGACATCTGCGGTTCGCGGATCGTTTTCAATCATAGCACCTATCCCTGGAGAGTGGTAAAAACTCGTGTGAAAATTAACAACACATTCTTGTTTGTTCGTAATGTGATGTCGGGAGACCTTGGAACGTGTAGTTAAACTGAAATATTCGTGTTGCATGTAGTGAATTTCACAAAGACAATCATTATCATTAGATTTGGAGTTAAATGATATTATTTTATATTAAAAGCATATCATACTCGTATGTATTTGTAAAAATTCCATTAGTGAACTCTGAATTTAAAAAAAATAAAGAGTAAATACGCATTATATTCATTCCTCAATCCATCCACTTATGTAATATAATTATCGTATTATTACTTTCACGTCTTTTTTGCCTTTGCGCTGACCTGAGTGAAGAAGCAGTCCTTGTGGCCGAATATCTGATGTGAGGCTGTACCTATAGACTTTTAACATAGTCTAAAAAGCGAGACTATCTGTGTTTGTCACCCAGAGTGTATAATGAAGTGAGTGTATACAAAGTATTTTAGTACATGTATGTATAATGATCAGAATACATACATGTACTAAAATACTTTGTTTGTAAAACATTTTACAGTGAATGACAATTTGCAGAACAAAGTCATTAACTATCACCGGCTATTTATATGATATGAGTTTTAAAATTCTCTGATTTTACCAGAGAATTTTCGTGTATTTTAAGGTTTAAAAAACTTGATTCATAAGAATCATACGATGCTGCATAGTGAATCACCAATATTATGACTCATTAGCATTCTGGTAGAATTTGACTTTGTAACATTTCAAACGTTTGAAATAGAGCTGACACGTTTTGACAGCATTTGCAAAAAAAGATGCGGAGGTTCCATACTATCTCTCGATCTACGGAACCGATTTATAAATCATTTTACCAAAAAGAAACAGTATTTGTAATCGTCATAGGCTATGCTTTAATCCGAAAATGATCACTGTGATAAGACACACACCGTGATCACAGGTAGTAGAGTCAAGTTGATAGCAGCACGAAAGTACTACCCTCACACAGAAGACCAACCAAAAATGACAGTGCTGTCGTCTTATTTGGTGAGTGTGATACTGGAGGCCCAATCATTCTGCGTCTGCATCGACTTCCGGAGGTCGGGAGAATTATGCAGAAACATCTCACTAAGCCGCCATAGTGTGGTTCACCACACAATGATGGGGGAACCTGCTCCTGGATTCCACTCATGCTTTCCATCAGGCAGAGTAGAGTTACTTTGGCAGGCTTATAATAATATATCTAAAAAAGTAGTAGTGGTCGGAGTAGCTGGTCGTAAATACGAAACAAAATATAGCTACCTAAACAAAACACATCTCAGTAGGCTATTAAAACATACAACTAACGAGATTACCGAAACGGTTCCTTTATCTAATCTCCCCTGTGTTTCCTTCCAGGCCCACTTAAGTAGCAGCTTCATTAAGAGTTTCAACTATGATAGACGATAATGACAAAAAACAAGGATGCTTATGACGACAAGTTTAGGGGTGCCGTTTTATTACATTTTTGGGCAGTTTTTTAGTAGAATATTTTTATCACGGTTGGTTTACCGTGGAAATTAAAATGTGTATGTACGTGAAGTGTATTGAATATTTAACACAAGCTTCGGAAATATAATGAAAGTAGTTCTTCACCCTACTTATAATATACAGAATTAATATGCCTATATAACATATTTATTGTATGCTACACCAAAACGGAGCAATCAGTACCAGCTTGTAAATTAAAAATATAATACCTGTTTAAAACACAAAGTTTATCTCGTAAAGACGTAAAACCTTCAAACTTATTTGCTACAATACTTGGCAGGCTTAGAGTATACCTTATATATACTCTAAGTTGGCAGGTTATAAATCTATAATGCGTACTGTGCATAACCAAAGACCTTTGAACTTATCTAATCAATAACATCCCAAAGCCACCTCATAATTTAGGAGCAGTTGACACAAAAATCCTCGGGACAGCTCACGTCATAAATTGCATTGAATCCAAAGCATATGAAATTAAAATAAATGTTTCCGTTTTTAGTAGGGCACGCACATATTCGAGTCTGAAAACAGGTGGTCCTATTTAAGATAATCCGTTGTAATGCTGCATCTGTTTGTTCGATATTTCACGTTTGTTAAAGTTTTGAAATATGCTACCGTCTTTGCAGAGGAACATGTGTTAAGGTTTTAGGCGTCCTACCGTCAAATTATTTTTGAATGGGTTTCAAATAAGCATACTACTTAAATTTTTTATTTGTTAGTTGTTTAGTTTACCTTTATTTGGTGTGTCAGGTCCAGAGGACTAAAGCTAGTGTTTTGTAAAATAAAGTTCTAATAAAAATATAAAACTTACTAAAATTTCTCGTCAATAAAGAAGCAAAAATCGTTTTACGCAAACAAAAATTGAACAAGAAAAGCTAATTTATCTGAAGCTTTAATATCAAAAGCAATTTTGTCGGTTGGCCAAGTAAATTAGCTTTCTTAATTCGAAAAGCTATATTTAAACACATACTTTTATCTTATAATAACATCACATTATATTAAAGCCGTATCACATCAGCATTTTCACGGCTGTCATTCAAAACGATGAACGCGAGATATCAATCTATAATAAAAAGTTTTAGGTACCTTTGTTTCGGTGAAGTGTGTGTAAGAAATTCTTGAAATATGTATAAGGCATGTCACACGCCGAATCCTTGTTGTCGTATCAAGTATGCTTTATGCTCAGGTGTCATTTAAAATTTTATTGTACAATTTTGTTGTCGCCTTTTCTCAGTGCTTCTTAGTTTTCAAAAGATAAAAATCTGAATAGTTTCATTTCTTGTTTCGGTTTTTACCCATTTATTAATAGATTATGAAAGATTAAAAAAATATATCCTTAAACTATATTCCTTTTCAAGTGTATAAATGTTAAATAAATTAGTAAAACTAAGTTTTAATGTTATGGGTGAATATTTCTATGTTTTTACTTTTTAGTTCCATTTTTTCCGTTTCCTTGTAAAAATTAAAGATATTTAATGTATAGTTAGTGAGACTTGAAAAAATACAATTCTTAATTTAGTTTTTAATACACCTTAAAACAACAAAGAAAACAAAACATCACTGCTATAATAGACAAATATTCTTGAAAATAATTTTAATAAGTCATTTACTTATAGGTAATGTTATAAAAATGATTTTCTATGTTTGACCAGTGACTTTATTACACAAAGAATTCCGTAATCGTTAAAATGCTAAGAATCCAATTGAAGCGTAATATTTTTTTATCATCTTAACGTATTCCTGAGAAGTCATTTTAAAGATTGCCGCCACCGTGGTCGTTAAACAGTGACATATGGCTGTCAGAATTAGTCGGATTAGTAATTTCACGGAGCCCAGCGTGGCACGGATCCAATTACATGCGACGGAACTCAAAAATTAAAGGAAAAAACTAACATGATAATTGTATTATAAAATGGAAGAGAATCCGTTTATGAATGTCAATTTCATTTGAAATTGTGCGAATGAAAATAGAGTGCAATGGAAGACCATAAATTAATTAAATTAAGAGGATATTGAGGTTCAGTTAATGAGACAAAAATAGCTGAGTCATATTTTCATGTCGATTTGATAATGTTCTTTTAATATAAATGTTGTTTCTATATGCATTCTTAGTCTAATACAGATTTTGAAAACTTCAATATATAAGATTTTAATTAACATTTTGTAATAGCTTGAACTTAGTACGCGTTCGTTTTAAAAAAAATCAAAATAATGTTGTTCTTTATAATGTATAAACGTTAAAGCTTCAGACTCGCTATTAAGTAGTTACGAGTTCAAACTTCACCCATTAAAAATGTGAACCTACTCCCATCTATGTATTTAGTGCACCTTTCGAAGCTAAATTATAAGTTAGATAATATGCCTAGTGGTTTCTGGTAGATCTAAGTGTATTTAAAAACTATTTTTCGTTAGAGATGTTTAGATCTTCTTTTGTAGAATTATAGACGACTATACTATTGTCCTTTTTGGGCTCCATAGTTTATGACTCGCAACCCGTCATGTCTGTCTGTCCGTCCATCCTTGACACAGATTATCCCCTCGACTTAGTATCCAAACGGTTAGTACTAAAAAGATAAAACTTTGCATAAATATATGTTCTTATCACGTCAAAATAGTGCTTAAATTTTTTTTTTATTTGTTGTTGGAAACACAAAACATGATGTTTTTTTCTCGCGTAGACCACATTGCATGGGGTAGCATTAAGTCTTTTAAAAACATTGAGAATCTTCTCAATGATTTTATAAGACCAACCAGCAAGACGATGATTTGATTTAGGTTTCCGAGGCGAGTTATTCAACTTCAAAAAGGCATTTTTTGTAGAAATAGGGTTCCCCCCTCAACCTCTAAAAGCTAAAATCTAAAAAAGGGAACTCCTCAAATATAATTTATTAATTTATTATAAAATTTATGAAATTATGTTATCAAACAAAGTGTGCATGATGTGCTTGCCTGTAAGAAATTGTTACATTAGGTTATAAGTTCATTGAATGTATTTATTATTTATTAGTATCAGTGTATTCAATTGTTGGTGAGCCAAATTATAAAAATAAATAAAAATAAATAAATAAATATCATAGGCACAATGTCGCGAATTGGGTACTCGGAATAGTTATTCATTGAAGTCGGTTCCTTTTTGTTAAAATTATTTTAAAACGAACGCGTATCAAGTTCAATCTATTACAAAAAGTTAATAAAAATCTTAAATATTGAAGTTTTCAAAATCTGTATTAAACTAAGAATGCATAAACAACATTTATATAAAAAGAACATTATGAAACAGACATGAAAATATGACTCAGCTTTTTTTGTCTCATTAACTGAACCTCAATATCCTCTTATTTTAATTAATTTATGGTCTTCCATTGCACTCTATTTTCATTCGCACAATTTCAAATGAAATTGACATTCATAAACGGATTCTCTTCTAAAAAAGTTCATGATGGTAGTCCATGTAATGAAGTTTAAAGGAAAACAATTCCGGCTGAGATATCTTTGTTAGTTCAAAACTTATAGAGACCCAACTTGTAAAATGCGCTTAATTGGTAAATTTTGTACATAAATAAGGAAATTATTAGTAAATATATTAATTAACTATTGGACACGAGTAGGACAATTTTTCCTCCTTCAATGATCTCACTAATAGGAATGTAACAAAACGTATTAAAGCCACTATATTTTGTCAGGATCCTGTCAACAAAGGCTTACGATGGCGATACGAAGTATAAATATGACCGTCCGTCGGGCTCTGCGTGGTAATATTTTTAGAAATACGACGTCATTGTTTTTGAACCTATGCTAAGTATTTAATTATGTGGCTCATTTTACACTGATAGATATACTGCATCAATGTAGCTCGTATTGTAATGTAATAAACTACTGAATTAGAAAAATTCTTCGGTCATTTAAGTCATCGCCTTAGAATACCTTTTAAGCTGCCATTAGACTAATAAAAAACCATAGACTGTATATACAATATAGTTCCCTGGTGAAATAAAAATCCATCAAACGATCGCATAGACATCTACAGATATTCGAATTTTTAGTTTAAAAAAAAGCGGCCAAGTGCGAGTTGGACTCGCCCATGAAGGGTTCCGTATCAGCAAGTTACATCATATAAAAGTTCTTGTAGTCCGTTGTAACTTTCATCGCTGTTTTTATACTAGTGTATTGATTGGATGGAAGGTAGGTAAATTGCGTGTTACGATTTATGACGTATTAAAAAAAAACTACTCACTAGATCTCGTTCAAACCAATTTTCGTTGGTAGTTTGCATAGTAATGTATAACATGTATTTTTTTTTAGTTTTATCACTCTCTTATTTTAGAAGGTAGAGGGGGGGGGGGGGACACACATTTTTCCACTTTGGAAGTGTCTCTCGCGCAAACTATTCAGTTTAGAAAAAAATGATATTAGAAACCTCAACATCATTTTTGAACACCTATCCTATTGGTTTGATGAAAAAAACAATTTTGAGTTTCAGTTCCAAGTATGGGGACCCCCAAAATGTATTGCTTTTTTTCTATTTTTATGTAAAAATCTTAATGCGGTTCACAGAATACATCGACTGACCAAATTTCAACAGTATAGCTCTTATAGTTTCGGAAATAATTGGCTGTGACATACGGACGGACAGACAGACAGACAGACAGACAGACAGACAGACTTGACGAATCTATAAGGGTTCCGTTTTTTGCCATTTGGCTACGGAACCCTAAAAACAAGCAAAATATACTAATAACCTAACACTCCATATACCATGATCATGCGCATGACACTCCTAGCGACATCTATCGAGTTTCTACTAATTTACTAATGTTCTTGCTAGTCACCGCCAGATGGCAGAGTTTCGTTAATTCAACGCAAACACCGTAAATGAAAACGAAATGTCTTATCCTGGTGAATATTAATTATTTAAGTGTTTTAAGATAATTCACTAATGGCTATCCATCTTCCAAATCCCTTGTCAACGAAACGCCGCCATCTCATCCCCATTATTAATTCAAAACTTTAATTAAAACAATTCAAAATTATAACTGGAAAATTATGAAATAATTTCACCCTTTAAGCCGCCTGTCAACTAAACAATTCTGTACAGTCCATCAAAATTAATCTAACCTAATCCGTAGGCTGTCTCAAGTTTAAACAAAGATATTGCAAACTAAATTTCAAGCGTAGGGGAAATTATATGAAAGGAAAGAGGAAATAAGTAGGAATGTTTAAAACACAGTATTTTCCTTTCAATGGTTTATTTTCCTATACAGTTTAAAAAAATGTTAAGAATAAATTTAAACAGAATAAGACCTATTTAATGTGCATCACCAATATTATAAAATAAAGATCAAGGCTGCGTCTGTCTGTCTGCCTGTTCGCGATATACTCAAAAACCACAGCATCGATTTAAATGAAATTTTGTACCCAGATAGCCTAAAGCCTGATAAAGGACATAGGGTACTTTTTACCGCGATAACTGACATAGGCGTAGGCGGAGCCGCGGGCGAAAGCTAGTAGGTTTATAAATAAGTATCTATTTTGTTCTATGTCAGACGATCTTAAAATTTAAGTAGCACTTCACTTGCAATAAATCTGTGTGTGGCTTTTGGCGCTGGACCGCGAAAGCAACCGATCAGGAAATTTTACGAGCGTCTAACACCTGCTGTACACTTGCAAAATGCTTTAAGGGTATTTTGTCGTATGTTAGAACTTCAGGTGTATATTAAACTTGCCCAAAATATCTTCTGTTTCTACAATTAAGAGATAAGTATGATACACTGTATCGTCTATCTATTTAGATCAATCAGTAAGGGTGTTGTAGTAGTCTTTGTCATAGAGTTGCAAAAGTTTTAAAATATTGCGGTCGATGCTAACACCGTTAGAAATAAAGCCAGATTAGCTTGAATCTTTACCTTCAGAAGAAAAGATTGGATTGTGAGAGGGAAGGAACAGAGAACGCACTTGTACTTGCATACACACTTGTGCACTATAATATACCGACAGGCAGCCACAATAGGCTAGGCGAACATTTATTTATTAGAGCCACGCTGATTTTAGCACGAATGGGCTGGCATGGCCGGGGCAGTACTACCCTAACCCTGTAACCCCTAGCCCCGGTGAAGGGGGGTTTAGTCGGCCCTAGCCCAACCAGGGGGAATCACCTCACCGGCGCGCAGTCAGTAGAACTATGAGAAATCCCAGGGCGCCTTTCACTAGTAGAATTTAGTTATGAAAAAGAAACAAGCTAAGAGAATGCCAGACAAAGGCCTATGTGTGCATATGTCGATGTGGGCGGTCGGGGAATTCCTCAAGGAAAACACTGTTTCGGTCTCACATATACGTCTATTCTATTTAAAATTTACAATATTGTTAATTCTGACTTATTACATCATTATTAGTCATTAGATTACTTATATTTATTACATTTGCAAAAACAAAAAAAGAGGGTCAACACAAAAAAAAGTTCCTGACTGAAGCTTCCCTGGTCCGACGAGGGCTCGACCGGGATGTGAGGGCGTCAAAGGGGAGCTCACGGCCACCCGGACGCATCTCTCGGGGATCCCTCATCTCGTGCGATTTAAAGTACACGCACCGGCGAACAAAAGAGAAGGGTATATGTATAATTATAAATTAATTGAACTCAATGCGTGACCCAGCAACTGCTCATGAAATGATCGGCGCTGTGTGGCTACCACCTATGGCACTCGCTGGTATCTGGCAGTGGAGTCTCAAATGAGAAGAGGGGCTTTTCTTGCAGTATCCAGGTACTCCTGGCGAGGGTAGTAAAAAAAACCATACCAAGCGAAGCGACCCTGTGAAAAAGATTATATTCTAAGATACACGTCCAGAACACACGATAAGGCCGAGATACAGTTTACAAATATAATATATTAACTCACCACAAGTTGCGGGCACTATATAAAAATCAATCTTCACAAGTAACTAACAACAGCAAAACTTAGTTCAAGATATAACACAATAAGAGAAATGAAATTTCTATGAGTGAGACCGGCTTTATATATCCTATTTCAAGGTCTATAGGATATAACGAACCTACCCCCTTACAAAACAAGATAAACATCACGCCATTTTCAGAGACAACTAGAATTAAAAAAACTATTTAATACCTAGTCTATGATTAAAATCGATTTGAACCCGACATGAGCGCCACCCCGTGCCTAGTTGGAGAAAACAGGACGCCTTGCGGAAGTTAATAGGCGATGGAGTAGTCATTGTTGCCCAATGATGGCGCTAATAGCAAGATCGCATCTGTGGGATTCAATTAATTTTGTTTTATTCGAACAAAGCAAAAAAAGGTGTTACAGTACCCCCTCCCCCGTGAAATTTCCTGAGCAGGGGGCGAAGGAAATTAAAATACCAAAACAACAAAGTAAACTACTAAGAGAGTGTTGATCGCATTGACTGCGACAACATACTATCCATACTGGATAAATCTAAAATTTGCTATACAAATAAGCTAAGTTAACTAACATACCAAGTCGCTGCAAGCTATACACGTATGTGGATAACGTGTAGAAAGGTATGAGCTTAAAAGGAAACGCACGAAGTGCAATGTCACACTTCATGGTCAGATATATGATTTAAATACATAACTGATACAACGTGGAGCAGGAACAGAGAGTGGCTCCTCTTCACTATACTTCACAATGTCCTTGATATGATAAGTGATTTTACTAAAAGCTAAAATAAAAGGACGCTAAATAATTTTTAAAGCTATTAAAAATAACTCTCAATACAAATGAATTCAAAATTAAAACGTTTAAGAAAGGCCTGACCTAAACATGTAGACAGGAAACAGTATTGAATCTAATGTCATCCAATAGTAAGCGAGATATCTTGGGCAATGAGTGTGTCATGTCTTTGGCGAATTTGTTGCAGTCACGACCCGCTGCAACGAGGACACAGCAGACGGGTAGACTTGTGCCTAAGGCCAGTCGTACCCCGCTATAGATAGGAAAAAAGTGCAACATGCAGAGGAAGGATGTGTGTAAGCCTAGTACGGGCATTACCCCACATAAAAGAGGACTGCAACTTGCAGACAAAAGTTGTGTGCAGGACTAGCATGGTCCTGCCACATCAGCCAACAAAGCTCCCAACCATCATCATCAATCAGCTATGTCAGGTGTACAAGGGACCCGACACAGCAGCGTGAAGGCTTGTTTTAATTCGTCAAAGACACACACAGTCACCAAGCACAAAACACCCGCCCACTACAGAAGACAAAAAAATTCAACTGTTAACACTGTTAGAAGTGCGAGAGGAAATAATATAAGTAGTCACCAGACACTAAGCTACTAAGCTGTCAATAAAAAATATCATTAAGTTGATCAAAGTATTGACTACTAAAGTACTGTTAATACACACAGAAAAAAATTCATTACAGTAGCGGTTTCGATGGGTCGAGTCTAAGGGACCCCCTATTGCTCAGGTGAGGTGTAGTGTGCACCGACACCATGGGCTGGTATTGCTCTCCGAATCATCATAATTATAGTAAGTGACCGCTGACAGCAGACACAGACAGAGTTAAACCAAGAGGTCACGGACACCTACTAGTTCAGGGTAGACAAAACCACTACTTAGTAATGTAACCAGACGACACCTAAGCTCACAGAGTTAAACTACGGTGACTGGACTCAATATAAAAATCAACAAAGATTTCCAAAGATTTAAAAAAAAAAAAAAAAAAAAGAGGTCACCTGAATAGAGAACTACATTTAGTTCTTAAAACCTTAAGCTCACAGAAGTAAAGCTCCGAAGCAGCAGGAGCAGGAGAGAGGCGTTGGCTAGTGCTGCCACGCCGAAGAAAACACAAGGCAGAGCGCAGCTCACTCCTCATGACCGTCACTGCGCCAACAGGATTCTCTGAAAACCCCATAGTAGATAAAACGTTAGTAAGTTACTCATAAAAATCTATGTCTCATGAAGTCAATTAAAAAAATCTAAATTAGAAGTTCTAAGGCAAGAGTTCAAAGTCAAAAGTTAAACAGCAGACCATTCGGTAATAACTCATACAAGTAAATTTATATGCCGAGATGTTATTTATAGAATCTAAATTTAAAAGTTCTGGTTAAAGTTCAAAGTTACATTTCAAAGTCAAAGTTCAAAGTTAAGATGCAAAGTTAAGATTCAAAGTTAAAATTCAAAGTTAGGATACAAAGTCTAAGGTTAAGTAGTATTATAAACACAACCAAAGCCTACAAAAGGATAGCTTGGTTGGTTTCAACTATAAACACTTATTCATACACAGATATTATAGTTTAAACAAATAACCAATATGTTAAACGTTAAAATATTGAAATAAAAGTTTAAACTTATTTACAAGACTCGATAAATAAAGCAGTGCGCTGACGGGTGACTTTTGTCGCTGCGACAAAAAAGTTTTTGTCATGTCGCGTCGCGTCTTAAAATCTGAGTGCGCACACGGCGAATGACAGTCACGAAACATTTTTGTAAATCCATGGTTCATTCAACGATATGCATTTGGAGGAGACAGTCATTATTTGCGAATTCATACGTCGTAAAAGTTTTCGAATGATTGCAGAAAGTTTTAATGAATTACTGCATATTTTCAAAGTATTCACCACATAGTTTAGTACACTTTTCCCTTCGCTCAAACCACTAATTATAACATTTATTCCACTTTAAAGTTGGGGTGTTAAAAATGTTTTGAGATTCAAAATTTAAACACATTCGAATATAGAACTGTTTCAAATTCAAAATTGCCGTTAAATATGGAAACGACAGAACTTAAAAGGCATGCCTAGTATTTATCATATGTCAGAATATTCTTTTAATCTTTTCTCGTAAAGTACTGGTCTTCTTTCCACTTCTTCTATATACTATATATATTTGCTTATCGCCAGCGGGCAATCAAAAGTAAGCGGAGAGCGGGGCACGGAAAATGGCGTCAGGATAAACTATTTTGTAGGGATTTTTGATTCGATTCGAATCAGAACATGAAGAATCGATTTATAAAAAAACGATTTCTAAAGGATCGATTCTATATCTTTTCTGTATTTACAATATAAATATAAATCCATTTTATGAAAAACAAAAATATTCATTAAACAATCTGTGGGATCTCTTATCAGTAAAATCATCTATTTTTTAGTTCAAGCAATTCGATTATAAGAATTATTTTTATATCCTATCAAATTAATACATTCAGCTAATTGTAACTATTGTAAATATTTTTTATACCAACACAAAAAATCGACAGTCGATTTTCAAGGGTAAAAATCGATTCAGTACAAAATTCAATTTTTTGGGCCGAAACATAGAATCTTCGATCATTGTGTTATTCTCAAAATTAAATAACATCTTGTAATCTTTCAACCAGTGTTAACTTAAACAAATTATATCATATTTCATTTTCTCTAAAACAATTCAAGCTCTAGTAATTTCGAAGAAAACCTTGAATATTTTATTAGAACAACTTCAATGCATACTGCTTAGACCCTTTATGATAATGTGGTGATTGAACGCTAGGAGACACTTTTGTTTTGATTACAATGCTATTTCAAGTTGTCTGAAAATATAAATAAAAAGTTAATCCTTTCCGCTTTCCGCTTTTGGCTTAGGGCACAGGCAGAAACTGTTTCGTCACTCGTGCGCGCGCTTCTATCAAACTCTAGCGGCGCGGTGACAGTTTTGTCGCACGCTTGTTCGCAGGCACAAAACAGTTTTGTCATCCGATTGTCACGTCGCAACGTGCGCGCATCTCCATATAATTCTACAGCCATAATGAAAGTGACAAAACAGTCACAGTGACAAAAGTTTCCCGTGCGCGCAGGGCCTAACACTCAAAGTTGTTATAACTCAACATACATTCACTAATAACTGTAAGACAGTTATACTACAAGATTTTAAACAAACTTTAATGCTAAATTGGTTTCAAATTCACAAAGTTATTAAAAATAAAAAGAATAGAAATGATCGAATGTACCTGTTACTGAGTCTAGGTTTCTAGAGATTATATACATATATTATAACCTATAAGGAGGTTATGTTCTGAAATGAATTTTATCAGATTTACGGCACACAATACACTCAATATAGTCACGCACTATTATTTGTAACAGTTTCACTGTTAACTTCACAAAACATAGGTTACTAGAGTTTTTAAAATAACCAAGTATAATTTAAATTGTTTAACAAAATATTTAAAGAAAACAATAACCTTAATAAAAGTTAGGTATTGTGATAATAAGATGAGAACTTGATATGCAGTTCAAGCTCACAGCTTACTCACCCACTTTGTAAGTAGGTAGTCTAACAAAGTGTTGAAAAAAAGTTACCCTCAATAAGTGACTTTTTACAACAAGGCTAAAAATAAATAAATGTGATATAATATAAATAAATGTGATATATAAAAATACATAAATGTGAAACCGAATCAAAATAAAAAAATAGGGGACAAAACACAGAAACACAGGCACAAGAATTTCAAATAAGAAAAGGCCAAAACTTACCAAATATCAGCAGTATTACAATTTAGATATTAATTTTGAATTTTGTACTTTTGCATGCCGCAGAGATTATGGTGGTATACTGAGCTGAAAAATGCAAAAAAAGAGATTATTACATGCGTACTGCTATCGCATAACCAATTAGCGTCCCGGGAAGTCTCGGACGGATGTTTCCCTGAAGAACAACCAAAACACCCAGACACAGCACACACACAAAGAAGGGTTCGGTTTCTAAGCCAAACGTTGGCGCGCCAATTTGTAACCCCTAGCCCCGGTGAAGGGGGGTTTAGTCGGCCCTAGCCCAACCAGGGGGAATCACCTCACCGGCGCGCAGTCAGTAGAACTATGAGAAATCCCAGGGCGCCTTTCACTAGTAGAATTTAGTTATGAAAAAGAAACAAGCTAAGAGAATGCCAGACAAAGGCCTATGTGTGCATATGTCGATGTGGGCGGTCGGGGAATTCCTCAAGGAAAACACTGTTTCGGTCTCACATATACGTCTATTCTATTTAAAATTTACAATATTGTTAATTCTGACTTATTACATCATTATTAGTCATTAGATTACTTATATTTATTACATTTGCAAAAACAAAAAAAGAGGGTCAACACAAAAAAAAGTTCCTGACTGAAGCTTCCCTGGTCCGACGAGGGCTCGACCGGGATGTGAGGGCGTCAAAGGGGAGCTCACGGCCACCCGGACGCATCTCTCGGGGATCCCTCATCTCGTGCGATTTAAAGTACACGCACCGGCGAACAAAAGAGAAGGGTATATGTATAATTATAAATTAATTGAACTCAATGCGTGACCCAGCAACTGCTCATGAAATGATCGGCGCTGTGTGGCTACCACCTATGGCACTCGCTGGTATCTGGCAGTGGAGTCTCAAATGAGAAGAGGGGCTTTTCTTGCAGTATCCAGGTACTCCTGGCGAGGGTAGTAAAAAAAACCATACCAAGCGAAGCGACCCTGTGAAAAAGATTATATTCTAAGATACACGTCCAGAACACACGATAAGGCCGAGATACAGTTTACAAATATAATATATTAACTCACCACAAGTTGCGGGCACTATATAAAAATCAATCTTCACAAGTAACTAACAACAGCAAAACTTAGTTCAAGATATAACACAATAAGAGAAATGAAATTTCTATGAGTGAGACCGGCTTTATATATCCTATTTCAAGGTCTATAGGATATAACGAACCTACCCCCTTACAAAACAAGATAAACATCACGCCATTTTCAGAGACAACTAGAATTAAAAAAACTATTTAATACCTAGTCTATGATTAAAATCGATTTGAACCCGACATGAGCGCCACCCCGTGCCTAGTTGGAGAAAACAGGACGCCTTGCGGAAGTTAATAGGCGATGGAGTAGTCATTGTTGCCCAATGATGGCGCTAATAGCAAGATCGCATCTGTGGGATTCAATTAATTTTGTTTTATTCGAACAAAGCAAAAAAAGGTGTTACAACCCAGAAGACCATCCTAATAATGACAGCACGATTGCTGTCATATTTCCTTGGTGAGTGTGGAGAAGGCCTAATCCAAGGCCTCTGGAAGCCGGGAGAATGATGCAGAAACATCCGACCAAGCCGCCATGGTATGGGTCACCATGCTGCATTGCCTACCCTTACAATGTGGATGGTGACTTCTACTCCTGGGTTCTACTCATACTTTCAGTCAGGCAGAGTAGAGTCACTTTGGTAGGCTTAAATATAGGTATATAACAAAATGTTAGTAGATACATTTGAATGTAAAAATTCACTCCTAAACTATACCTCGCTCGTAAGTACTAAAATGACACTAGTGACAACTGTCATAGAGATCAAACTACATTTCAAGGATAAGTATGATGATGAGTAGAAAAATAAAGATATTCGGTGTATCTTCCTTAATTTTTTTTACTGTTTGTTGTTCTCTTTGTTTACTTCTAAATAAAATTATCTAAAACGTTCAAATGCAAACAAAGTTCTTTTAACAGATTTTCACCCTTATATTGCCAAACAGTTAAAGTGTAGGGATATCTGTTGGGCCCCCTTTATAATCGTCGCTTATTATTAAGCTCGCCCTTCTGTTGTACACTGTATTCGTATAACGATCAAGTTTCTAACAGTAAACAATTTGGCAATTTGATGCGGAACTGGTACCCTTGTGTTTAATAAATTGAAGTTGTTAAAAAATACTCATTTTTCAATAGAAATGATTATGGTAACGAAAATGATTCATGATGAAAACATGTTGTACTAATTTTTAAGTGCCTATTTATTATCGAGTCATGCTTCATTAGGTATAAATAGTAAATATCACTAAACCCTTGTGTACTACACTTTTTATGACATACATTTACTTAAAGCCAGTCATATGTTTAAAATAAAAATCATAGTTAATTTTACGAAACCATTTTTGATTTCTTCTTCATGTTTCATTTCTTATGGATTGCCTCGTTGTTCTAGCGGATAACGTGTGCGACTGCTAATCAAAAGGTCTTAGGTTCAATTTCCAGGTTATTGTTTTCTCAATAATTTTTAATAGGAAACTGGATGACATTTATGTTAAACCAGTTGAATGAGTCACCGGCCCCAAAATAATCTCTGTTCACAATTTCTAGCTAACTGGCTAACTAAAACCTTTTTTCTAGAATACTAATGTACTCACCTTTACTATTGAAGATCAAAAACGAGGCGTCGCGTCGTATTGAAAATGGACTTTACCCCTTACACTACCTGTTAAACCTTGTTATCCTTTTTACGAGGTCAGTACTGCCTTTGTTAGAAGCTTCTGCTTACGTAGAGCATATGTCTTTGTTTCTACATGGGTTAGGCCATGTACGCAAGTCACGTAGTTCGTAAGGGAAGCGGCAATACAGCTTAAAGTATTATAGCTGAAGAAGGGTAATACTCAATTAAATGAGGTAGTCGAATCGAAACATAGTGTATTCAACTTCGTAATACTTCGACAATCTTGTACCTTATTGTTCTGTTACCTGTTTAGTAATATTGTTATTTATAAGGCTAATAATTGAAGTAATTTTAGGTGATTTTTCGATGTTTGATGTCATCACGAACCCATAACGTCCCACTGCCGGGCTCGGTCTCCTCTCTGAAGAGGTTTAATAGATAATACAAACATATGCGTAAACTCTCTTCTTTAAAAATGCAACTCGGGAATATGTTATTTTACTAGGAATATAGATCCTGTGTCGAGTTGAGTTCATTATTGTTGATTGTAATATCTAATACCCCAATGATTAAATTATTAAAATAAAAAAACATGTTAAAAAAACTATTTATTGAGTATAAATAAATTATTAGTTAACATATTTTTAAATTATAATATTTATTTATTTCATAATAACATGAAATAAATAAATTATGTGACTACATATTTATAATTGATATTCTGATTCATTTGAACATAATAATAAAATAAAGTGAAAGATGCAATTTGAAACTAACAACTTTTCACTAAATGTAAATGTATACGGTATTTACATCAAGACATCAATCACTTTGTCTCTCGGTTTGTCTGTCAGTTCATTTGTTCCAGTTAATACATAGAATTGTTGACCTAATTTTGATGGGACTTTCACTGGCAAATAGCAAATGATATATTGAGTAATTTAGTCTAATTTTATTTTAGCCTTGGTTGTCAAGGTACAACAACATCAGCAGGTAACACCGCAGGTACTGAAAAGTAATTCAAAAGTTAGGTACCTAGAATCTAATATTTATTTATTTATTAATAGACTAGCTGACCCCGAGAACTTCGTACCGCCTAACAGTCGATTTAACGTCACTCAATTGTTTTGTTTTCTCGGAACCCCTCCAATAAAACTTACCAGATATTTTTTTTATTTTTTTTCCTAAGAACCATCCTCGTACTTCAAGGAATATTATAAAAAAGAATTAGCGAAATCGACCCAGCCGTTCACGCGTAATGGCGTGACCAAGGAAATAGAGATAAATTTTTATATAAATACTAGCTGACCCCGCGAACTTCGTACCGCCAATTCAACGTCACTCAATGGCTGTGAATGACATTTGACATTGACAGTCGTTACGCGCGTTTTTTTAAATATGCAAAATTAAATGTTTATTTTTCAGTATTTCTGAGAGATTTTCTTAATATTTTTTTCCGTAAGAACCTTCTCCTAATAATAACAAATACAACAAAAAAAGAATTAGTGAAATCGGTCCAGCCATTCACGCGTGATGCCGTGACCAAGGAAAACGGGTTTCATTTTTATATATATAGATAAAATAGATCCACATCAAGAAAATGTTTGATAAATGAACCTTCACCAGCCAAAAGTAAACGAGAAAAGTTTCAAATAACAAACCGTGATAAACTGCAGTTGCTCACATATCGATCATATTGATCTTTCACCCTCGTCCAGCAAAAATCACAAAAGGGGAAAAAATGCTCGTATTTCTTCAATAGTAATAACACTTGGTATTTGACCGTTAAATGTCTAAGGGTCTTCCCCATCTTCGTAAAGGGCAATGAAACAAGCGACATGCTAGCTTTGAAATTGCATCGCGTGATAGTAAATTGTTCTAGGCTTCGGCAAATTATTTGAAAAGCCCTACCGTTTATTTGTTGCGGCTCTTGGTTGTGATTTATTGATGTTTTCGTACTATAAAAGTGTTTCGTAAAAGTAGGTACCATGAAGTTTTCCTGTAAGTTATTTGTGGAAAGCATGTTCTTATGTATGATATCTGTAAATATATTAACTACGATCCAATAAGATCGTAAATTACTAATTTGTTCAATTAGTATAATTTTCAATTTTATTATTATAGTAGGAGAGACTATTCTCTATAAATTAGACCGTTTTCTTAGTAACTGCATTCTATTTGTTTTAAAATCTCCGTAAATATGATCATGTTTCCTCTTTCCGTTCGCAACTCAATTGACTACCAATTCTTTCACGCCGAAAACTACGCGCGCTAACTGTCCTATACTTACACCTTCACTTACTTACATCCTTAATAACTCATCTTCACCAACATATTTAAAGTGTTCCTTTCAACTCCTATGTAGTAATCATAATAGAAACCTCCGGTCCTCTAATAACCTACTCTAATAGTTGTCCTTCTCACACATCTGAATTTGTTAACTCATCCTATTTTGTACAGTCCGTTCTTCTCTGGAATGAGCTTCCCATCGAGATCAGGATGGCCACCAATGCCTCTTCGTTCAAGACAAAGGTAAAGCAGTTTCTAGTGAATCAGCTGGCAGAATCAACTAATTCATAATTGTTATCTCATTTTGGTATTTATTTGTATATATATGTATTTATATCTATTTATGTATATGTAGATATTCTATGTATTGAATTGTATTATATTGTATTGTAAATTACTTATTTAATATGTATTGTACTTTATGTTAAATGTGTCAATTTGTACTACATGGTAGTAAATTGATTTTAACTAACAAAAATGCACCTACTACCATTTTTCTCTGCATCACCCAATGGCTGACTGGTAGAGAATGTCCTAGGCATTAAGTCCGCCAATGTATGTAAAGTACATGAAGAATAAATAAATAAATAAATCATTCAAAATGATATCATGTTTTAACAAAATATTAATTTTAAGCAGTTTTAAGACCAGGATTGTTGTCGCCTTTTCTGCGAGACCTTCGTTCAGCAGTGGACCTAGTGCGTGCAGTAAGTTGCCTGACCTTTTAGTAAATGTCAGGCAACTTGTGATTCTTGAATTTTTTACGCTTTTACACGGTGATAATTACTCACCATCAATTGCCCTATCTGTTCTTTAGCCCCCTAAGTTATAGAAATCATAAAGTTATCAATTTCATAATTCAACATCACATCAGGTAATCTTTAAAAGATACATACATCTAACAATTTGACTATATGATATTAAGAAAGATTTAAACACATATACTTTATTGTACACACATATTACTCCTATATTTAAACATTTTCACGTAGGTACTTATTACACGTCACAATACATATATGCTCAGAGGTGGAAAGCATTACAGCTAGTACCAATTCTGAAGCTTAACACCAGTAGCTAGTTACGGTAACACACCATGTAATGCGTGTCGAAGGGACACGCTTAGCAAATCGTTGTTATCGTTTACGGTTCCCTGTTTCTGTGCTGCTAATATGTTATTTTACAGTGCACTCAATAATTAAGATAAGTTTTATTTTATAAGAAATACGTCTGTGTAGTTACAGCAGTGTCGGCGTTATTTTGGGCATACAAGTTTGTGGTTGAAAGTGGTATTAAATTAGTATAAGTTTATTTGTTGACAATTATTAGATTGTGCTATCAGCTCCACTGGCATGCATGTTGAAAATCGGCGGTAAAAAGTAGAAAATATTGCCATGGAAGTATCGACGTATATAAAGTTAGGTTTGGTGAATTGGGTTCTCGCAGTAAGTAATATTCCTTTTTTTCATAATAATTTCATAATAATAATAATTTAGGATGTGAATGTCATTTTTATATAATCAACATTTTGTTTTGTTTTGTTCCGGTTGAGAGCACCTCAACTTCGCTTTCCTTATGAGCCAGTCACTCATAGTCAGTACTCAGTAGTCAATAATGAACAAGAAATATTCATTTGTAGTTCAACATGCAGTTCAAACAATTTGATATGAAAAACAGTTTACACCAAACCAAAAACAATTCCAAATATTTGCTTACAATTTATAAGCTATACTATATTACCAAATAACCACTATTTTTTTGATAAAAGCTTTGTTAACTTAAGTGACGTCAAATGTAACCCCCGATGTCATAGTGCCGGGGTGCGTCAGGAAAGTGACGGTGTATGGCACTGATTGGTTATTGCGAAATAATAGCAAACCCATAAAATACTGTCCCCGACAATAAAGGCTATTTTCACCGACAGTGCCATTGTAATCACTTAGCAATTTTTATTTTTAGCAATAAATTGGGAAGATTTTTGGCACGTGTACCAAGCTCGTTAAAAATAATGAGTTCTGATTTTTGGCGATAAATAATAGGTTTTATGGTGTTTTCCTTTGAATTTACTTGATCGTTTGTTCCTATTTGGGTTTGTTCGTGGTATAGCAAATTGAGCATAAATATCGGATTTTTATAACGTGTCGGTAACGAATTGAGTATATGACTTTTGTGCTTTAAATTATTATCCGTAACCTAAATATATTATCCGTAACCTAATATGACTGCCTTGTTGGGGCTTCAGCTGAAAATCAGCGCTGTGGTCACTCTCAGGACCGCAGCACAAGCTGAGCTGAGGCCTTTTAGTCACATACACACACAGCCAGATCATTTTACTTTGTTTTTCTTATATATATATATATATTGTGTGTTTTGTTTTAAGTATGTCTGTTAATTGTTTAGTGTTGTTGAAATGTACATTGTTTATCTCGTTTCCTTTGTGAGTGTGACTAATAAATGTTTTCTTTCTTTCTTTCTTTCTAGTGGTTAACGTATCCGGCTGCTGATCAAGAGGTCCTAGGTTCGATTTCCGGTCAGACCAAATATTGGTGTGAACCAAAAATATGTTGTTTCGGAGTCTAGGTGTTTTCTATGTATAATATGTATGTATTTACAAAAAAAAAAGTATGTCTATGTATTTATATCAGTTGTTTAGTACCCATAATACAAGCTCTGCTTAGTTTGGAACTAGGTGACGTTGTGTGTAAGATGTCTGAAATATTTATTTATTTATTATTATATTTTAAATTTGAAATTAATAAGAAACATGGAATAATATCTCAAACTAAAATCTTTCTTAAAGAAATTGTTGTATTAAATAATGCACTGCGATAGATTATTTGCAGTTAATTACTAAAAGCGAAATTCCTCTTGTTTTCAATTCTGATTAATAGGACGTTTCGCAGTTTTCAATTCGAAATTACGTAATTATTTTTTTATATTGTATTGTAAGAGTAGAGTCCAGGAGTATGGTCACCATCCTCATTACTACTATGAAATAGTAATTTAACAAAGTATCTTTTTAGGGTTCCGTAGCCAAATGGCAAAAAACGGAACCCTTAAAGATTCGTCAAGTGTGTCTGTCTGTCCGTCCGTACGTCACAGCCAATTATTTCCGAAACTATAAGAGCTATACTGTTGAAATTTGGTCAGTCGATGTATTATGTGAACCACATTAAGATTTTTACATAAACAAGAAAAAAAAAACAATACATTTTGGGGGTCCCCATACTTGGAACTGAAACTCAAAAAAAATATTTCATCAAGCCCATACCTGTGGGGTATCTATAGATAGGTCTTCAAAAATTATGTTGAGGTTTCTAATATCATTGTTTTCTAAACTGAATAGTTTGTGCGAGAGGCACTTCCAAAGTGGTAAAATGTGTCCCCCCGCCCTGTAACTTCTAAAATAAGAGAATGATAAAACTAAAAAAAATACCATGCAAACTTCCACTGAAAATTGGTTTGAACGAGATCTAGTAAATAGTTTTTTTTAATACATCATAAATCGTAAACCACAATTTACCTTTAATTCAATCCGGAAGGAATTTTTACCTTTCATTACACTATTATTAAAACATCGATCTAAGTTACAACGAACTACAAGAACTTTTATATGGTGTTACTTGTTGCTATGAAACCCTTCATGGGCGAGTCCGACTCGCACTTGTCCGCTTTTTAAGGTTCCGTAGCCAAATGGCAAAAAACGGAACCCTTATAGATTCGTCAAGTCTGTCTGTCTGTCCGTCCGTACGTCACAGTCAATTATTTCCGAAACTATAAGAGCTATACTGTTGAAATTTGGTCAGTCGATGTATTCTGTGAACCGCATTAAGATTTTTACATAAAAATAGAAAAAAAAAACAATACATTTTTACTCTAATTTCTAAAATAAGAGAGTGAAAACTAAAAAAAATATATGTTGTACATTACCATGCAAACGACCAACGAAAATTGGTTTGAACGAGATCTAGTGAGTAGTTTTTTTTTAAAACGTCATAAATCGTAACACGCAATTTACCTTTCATTCTATCAATAGGTACACTATTATAAGAACTTATAAATGATATTAATTGCTGCTACGGAACCCTTCATGGGCTAGTCAGACTCGCACTTGGGCGCTTTTTTGTAATTAGAATGCTCAAAAAGGTGTTTTCTGAATTCACGAGATACGAGAAATCTTGTACAGTTTAATGTTCTTTAGAACCTTACAGTAACAATTTGCAAAAAAAAAAATATTTTTTTGTTACAGAAAAGTTACAGTTTTCAGAATTCATTTTCTTTTTCTCATTCCCATTCACAAGTTTATCCCATATTAAAAAGAGAAGTCTAAAAAAATCTAACTTTAGAGTTCCATAAGACATACCTAAATGTACGGAGATTATGACCCCAATTTTTTTTTTAATTGTATAAAATTATGTCCTAGGTTAAGAGAAATTGTTTAATTATTATTATTACATAAATAAATATATATATTTTAAGGTAACTTAACCTGGAATTGATTTTTCCTATAATAATTTCTACTAACTCAACTGTAAATAACTTAGTACAGTAACGCACTATAACTACCCGTAACACGATGAAGGGATTCATTCAATAGAGGAAGAAAACGATAACCACGACCGGATATCCGGTTACGCACTCCAATCAAAGATGGTTGCCAAATTGTACGAAGCTGAGAAAGATCAGTCAGAAAAAAGGGTGACAAAATTCCAATTTTCCGGAACGTTCGGTATATAGAAACGGGATGATTAAGTTGTCTATCCATGAGAACCCCGCGAACGAGCAAAATGGCTTGATGTGGTAAGAAAATATTTTTAACGAGAAAATCTTTCTCGTTGTGATTTTCTAAACGGTACTAGAGTGATCTTCACATTATTTCGGTGGATTTACTTCCACTGTGGTGCATTACTTATTTATACTTCATTTTCATAAGTAACTTTAAGTATAAACTGCTCCTATCATAGCTAGAGTTGAAAATTTAATTAGGAATTAATGATTAATGTCCATAGAAAAAGTTGAGAGTTATATTTAAAAACAGAAGATTGAATAACTCACATATTTCATTTTATTTTTATTTCATTGTATGTTGTTTGTTTGTAACCTACTTCTTTGGGTGGGATTATGACCCACTTTAAACGGACAGATTTCGTTCAAACTTTGTAGATTTATCGAGGACCGATGGACAACTAAAAAACAAAAATAAAAAAAAATAGTATTTTTTTAGTCTTTTTCTAGTTTTAAAAAACTAAAGAAGTACGCTTATAAACTAAAAAGCGGCCAAGTGCGAGTCGGACTCGCCCATGAAGGGTTCCGTATCAACAAGTAACATCATATAAAAGTTCTTGTAGTTCGTTGTAACTTTCATCGATGTTTTAATAACAGTGTTTTGATTGGATGAAAGGCAAATTGCGTGTTACGATTTATGACGTATTAAAAAAAAACTACTCACTAGATCTCGTTCAAACCAATTTTCGTTGGTAGTTTACATGGTAATGTACAACATATATTTTCTTTAGATTTATCACTCTCCTATTTTAGAAGTTAGAGGGGGGGGGGACACACATTTTTCCACTTTGGAAGTGTCTCTCGCTCAAACTATTCAGTTTAGAAAAAAATGATATTAGAAACCTCAACATCATTTTTGAACACCTATCCATAGATACCCCCCATGTATAGGTTTGATGAAAAAAAAATTTTTAAGTTCCAGTTCCAAGTATGGGGACCCCCAAAATGTATTGTTTTTTTTCTATTTTTATGTAAAAATCTTAATGCGGTTCACAGAATACATCGACTGACCAAATTTCAACAGTATAGCTTTTATAGTTTCGGAAATAATTGGCTGTGACATACGGACGGACAGACAGACAGACAGACAGACAGACAGACTTGACGAATCTATAAGGGTTCCGTTTTTTGCCATTTGGCTACGGAACCCTAAAAAGTAGGAAATGATTTTAATGTAACAAAGTGTGAAAAATATTTCTATAACGCACCCCACGATTTTTACATTAAAATTAATTTCTACTTTTTTGTGTAAAAGCATGTTTGTTTTGTTTTTTAAATCTATTTTTTTTTTTAGTTTAAATGTCGAGACCGGAGGCCCAATGATGCAAAAGCGTGTCAATAAGCCTCTATAATATGGGTCACCATATTACATTGTGGGTATTTCGTGTGTTTTTTTAACTCTGGCATCATCAACAGCCTTTAACAGCCACTGCTCGACATAGGCCTCTCCTTTGAAAGGTTTTGGCCTACTATACTACGCCGTCGCCTCTTACGGCACCCATGGAATGAATAGGGGTGGTGACACTTTGTATTCTTAATCCACACGGATAATTTTGGCAGGCTCATATAAAATAAAAAATAAAATAAATAGCTCACATTACGGTTTTGGTCTAATATCTACTTATCAACAAGACAACCCCCAACTAGTCGAACTGTCGGTGTGTACATTGCCTAAATTCAAAGTGAAGTAATCATTTATCAAATTTCCGACCTAGGTTATACCCGATCGCGTTCTAAGACTTTTCAGCAAAACGTTGTGAATAATACAATAAATTTATTCATATGAGGGATGATCTAGAACTTAAGTGGTACCTTGTATGCTTGATGTATTTTACATTTGTATTTGTAATAGATATCATTTGTAATATGTTATTTTAGTATCAAGATAAATTGACAAGGCCCTAAAACCTAGTTAAAAGTTTTGTATAATTGTATATAGGTTGCAGTTTTATATATAAGCGGTCATAATTTAGTAACTTTATGCTTTTTTAAATTATGACCAGGCATACAGTCTGTGCACTATCCAAAGTAAACAAACAAGTAACTACAGCATGTTTACAAATTGATGACATACATAAAATAATATTTTTAACTTTCTCTTGTAAATGATGTCTGTCCGTTGTAAATACTATTCAAAAAGGTTTAGAGTCTACCTGTGACCACTGTGAGCGGTGTAACTTGTTGGAAACCTCGGAAAGTAAAAGGTTTTATAACCTTTTTACTTTTACCACGAATAAGTCCCATTTACAGCAAAAATGAGTATGTGAAGAAGTCACGAAAGTCTAAAAACGGTTATTAAAAAGATTTAACTGTTGACGTCACTATCTACACATATATATATAGTTAAATAGGTTTTCACTGCGTTCGAGCCACGAGCCACGATGACCACTAACTGCGGCGGCCGAAATCACCCCTCGCCATTACTTCCCTGCGACCGTTCATTACCGGAAACCTGGCCGAAAACCCAACTATTCTGTTCTTCGACTACATATACGTGGATTGTAATAATTATTGTGAGGTTTTGATGAAATCAATATAAAGCTTGAGCCAGAAGTTCGTATTAATCGAAAATGCTAACAAAATCATGACAACTCGGGATTTCGAGTTTTCATTAATTTTAATATAATAAATACGTCACGATGTATGTATCTTTATCTATTTATCTGTTACGCTTTAATAGCTTAACAATTGTACATAGTTCAATGAAATATGGCACGCAGATATTTGTTAACATTTTAGATTAATACAAACTTTTATCCCAGTTTTACAAATTGATATCATCAATAACTAGAAAGTAATATACTATTTTAATCCACTTTGATTTTTCATGAAGGACATAATTATACTAGTTTTATCACGTTAACCGACAAATATGCGGGAAAAAACTAATAATACCAAAAACGAGACTTAAAACAGTACTTGTCATTATAATGTGTTTAAATAAATAAATCTTACCTATATGACCTTTCCTCCTATAAACCTTACTATCTTGGACATTCCTGTCCCTCATATAATCTAAGTTTTGATACAAATTTCGTTCGTTTTGCACGAAAAACAGACCACTGAGCGTGAACCCCGCTGCTTTTGCTACCCCTGTAAATGAAAGCGTTAATGAAATCGATTATTAAACAATCACCGCTGATAAATGGTTACAGTGAATCTGTACTGTGGTTAAAAGCAGTAATAAATTAATGAAAAAAAAAAAGATAATCGTATTAGAGCTTAAAAAGAGCAATGAGGTCTCACTGAAAAAGACGTTATCTGTATATCGTTTAAAAAGTGTATTTACTAATCATAAAGCTAATTATATACACTCGGTTCCAAAAATAACGGGTCAGTCACATAAACTCGAATATCTCCCGAACTACGTATGCCATCCTAATGAAACGAAGACTGTTCAATTGAGAATTTAATTATACAGATAAAAAATAAAATAAAACTTAGTTACACCCACAATATTAATCTTAAATTAAAAAAAAACTAAAGTAGTCATATTTTTCTTAAGATTACATTTTTTTTATGATTGTTTTTTTGCTGTTTTTCATCACTGGAGGCTTCATCACGTGGAGGCAATACAAAGTATTAAATGAAGAAAGTGATGAAAAACAGCAAAAAAACAATCATAAAAAAAATGTAATCTTAAGAAAAATATGACTACTTTAGTTTTTTTTTAATTTAAGATTAATATTGTGGGTGTAACTAAGTTTTATTTTATTTTTTATCTGTATAATTAAATTCTCAATTGAACAGTCTTCGTTTCATTAGGATGGCATACGTAGTTCGGGAGATATTCGGGTTTATGTGACTGACCCGTTATTGGTTTATGTGACTGACCCGTTATTTTTGGAACCGGCTATATATTATGTTCATATCCAAACCTCCAAACTTAATACTTATAAATTAAAACGTAACTGATGATAAACACGTGGAGTGATGATTTGCGCAAGACGGCTGGTAGGAGCTGGATGCGAGTAGCCCAAGATCGAACAAAAATAAGTGGCTTGAAATTGAAGAGGCCTATGTCCAGCAGTGGACTGCGATAGGCTGATGATGATGATGAAAACGTAACTGTCTGTCTCTCGATGTGTATAGTTTTAAACCACTGAAACGATTTGATTAATTTCGGTATTGTGGTAGATTGGACTCTGGAGAAGGGCATAGGCTGGTTTTTATCGCGATAACCGACATTTTTGGAGAAGGCATAGAAGGCATAGCAGCGGGTAAAGCTAGATTAGTCTGTAATTATATAAGTAATGTATAGATTATGTACGTATATGTATACCTGATTTATGAATGGTGGCTATATTTATTATATAACACATGTTAATAGTGCTATACTTTTGATCTGTTTGAAATATACACCTGCCACATTTATCTCTGTATCTTTCTACGGTTGGCTGGAATAAAACGCCTATTTCATTAAATCCGCATATGCGAAATAAAAAGTAACAGTACACTTGTAATACTTACTCTGGGTGATATCACCTAGGTGAAATACTTTGAGGGCATCTGAACGTGAAGTCCTATTCGGCCAAATCGGACGAGACCTGTCCCTGCCCTGTTAGAAATCGCTGACGGGGCCGCGGGTCGCCGGAGATCGGGCAACTCTGGAGGCGTATAAAATTCCGCAGTGTTCGAAGAATGCGCAGCCTGGTTGCGTTTAATACGAGGTCGGGACAGAGGGGGGAAATGGTTTCCCGCAGGATAGGGTCTAATAACTGGCCTGGCGCCGATTCGGGAAGGACCTGAAATGACATGGTCCGGGTCCTCCCGGAGAAGGGCGTCAGAGGTCGATCGTCGGGGTGTTTTTTAGTGAAAACACCACATACTCCTGGTTCCTGTGTCCGAGCTGAGCTGGACTGGAGATCCGAAGGGGATTTTTCCACCCCGTGAACAAAAAAAAAAGGTGAAATACTTTGAAGGTGAAATTAGGGACACTCAAAAGTATATTTTGTTGATCTGGTTGATATCACACAGGTGAACAAAGTGGAATAAACCTATTGGAGATGGAATTCAGATATATTAGAAGTTAGAAGTATATATGTATATAGACAAAAGGAATAGATATGTGAATATGATATTATATACAGTATTAAAGTATGAAAAGGACATTACTGTCATATTTTTTACAAATCAATAGCTGAGTAGGTGGTAGGGCGTAGGTGGTCAAAGGGAATCTAGCATCTTGAAAGTATTGACTCATAAATTTCTAATAATATGTTTTCTCAAAACTACAGAAAACATTTGTGAAATATTTTTCTTAATTACTAATCCCACATTAAACCACAAAAATACATTAATTTTGAGTAATAGCAATCGTTCTTTGAATAAAATTTCCCTATCCATAAATTATGATAAAGATTAAAATGTCACCACTGAAAGCTTTTCCACAAAAACCAATTAAAATAAATCTGTAGTTGAGAGCTTAAAATTAGTAAAATAAAATTTATTGCAACCGCAAAATAACATAAAGGTGTTTACAAATATTAGTCACTCGTACACATAAGTTAAGAAACGATATCTGAGTAAAACCTCAGTAAAATTTATGACATTTCACGAAATGGTACCATAAATATTAAGTTGTATGCGGACTTTGATATATTGGTAAATTTATTATTAACTTGGAGAATTTTATTTCGGAAATACTTATGATGTGGTCAACTACAAAAGTAGTAGTAAATTTCATACAATATACGTCCTTATTTCTGATGCATAAGAGTCCTTGGCGAACTAAAAAGTTATATGTATTTGCAAACTTTTGAAATATCTCGTCCATTGAGAGTCGTTGAAATGTGAAGTAAATTTGGAACTAATAAAACGAGCACGTGATATTAAGAGCGCTACGTGTATTGGGAATATTTATTGAATAGGAGTTCTAGGGAGAATACTTAATTTTTAATTAATTTTTGAAAACATATATTTACAGGTATAAAATAACATCATCATCATCAGCCTATCGCAGTCCACTGCTGGACATAGGTCTCTCCCATAGCACACCACTCTGATCGATTTTGGGCTTCTCGCATCCAGCTCCTGCCAGCCATCTTACGCAGGTCGTCACTCCTGCGTGTGTGACGACCTGCGTAAAATAACATATTGACGTATAAATCTGAAATTGGAATATTTATATTTTGTACAAGCGTGTTTCTAATATACATAAAAAAATAAACGGATACCGTGAATGGTGATGGGGATGGTGAATAGTGATGGTGAATGGTGATGCATATTTTATTGTTTTCGATTAGTTTTTACTTAACTAAAACCTTGTAATTTTGGCTATTCATCAATTCAAAGGTGATTCATAACCCCTAAGGCTAAAACACAACGTAACTATTTTTAGTTTCGCGTACCTCGAACATCCCATGAATCACTAAGGATAAGTCAATGGAACCGTTAATGGCCATAATTTATGACCTTGATTGACTATACACGTTTGTGGCCATTTTTACGAGTTTTCTACTTTTTAGCCCATTTATAATATAATTAATGTTTTGGCCTATATTTCTGTCAGATTAATTCTGTAAATGTTTTCTTGGTTTTTTAATAATGCATGAAGCTTAAGAACTTATGAATATGATGTATGTATGAACAGTAAGATGTATGTATGTTTATAATCTATTATAACAGTTATCATAATAATAGCCTTTCATACTTCGTAAGTCAGATCCCAAACCACGAAGTCTGTAAAATACTTACCGTACAGTTGTTCCAAACAACTTTGTCTGTTAATCTTTTTAATCATGCTTAGCTTCAATTGACCTAAACGTGTTGTTAACTATCCTTTCTCAGGCACACATAAAGAAGCGTGAATTTCTGTAAAATCGTTTCGGAGTTAATCTAGCAATTATAAATCTATATTAATATTATAAGTAGGTAAATTGTGAGTCAGTTATAGGGAACAATCTCTGAATCTACTTCACTGATTTTAAAAATTCCTTACATAGTCAAAGTCACTTTTTAATAAGGCTACGTATAAAATCAAATTAAGGCTACTGCTATGTCAGAGATTCGTGCGGACTGAACCGCGAACAAAAGCTAGTAACAGATATTATGCAACTACAATCTGTTATGTAATATTACTGTACATTTTACAGAACATTTAAAAGAAACTATTTATATTTTAATATGCTAACATCAATGTAAAACCGATATAAAAATTCATTGCGATATTACTGTTGGTCAATCTATCAAAACAAACCTCTTGCACTTAGATTTAACCCGGCCTCAAACAAATTCTACTTACATTTTATTCTAATTTCTCAAAGCCCAAAGGGGTCGAACCATGAATGCACTGTAAATTTTTCACCTTTGAACACAATATGAAAGAGACGGGAAAGCAATCTCAGTGAGTAGTATTCCTACGATGAAATTCCCTAGCGACTTACAGTTACAAAGGCAGAGTGCCAATTGTAATCTTGTAGACAATTTTTCAATATAACATTGACATCAAATAATAAAAGTGGTATTTGTTTTGAGTAACAGGTTTCACAACTAAATGCTAGTGTACTACAACTACTATACGATCGATACAAACAAGAAAACTGAAGTCAATAATTATAATTACACTAATACAAAAAATACAAATGAAGTAGGTATATGTTTGTAATTTCAAATTAACAACTTTATACTAAATGTGTATGTGATTTGACATTTTTGATTTTTTTATGTATACTTATATATAAGTATTATTAATTTTATCAATGATTTGAGTATTATTAATTATATCAATAATTTGACAGCACGGTGGTTTCACGACACCGCTGCGTGCTGCGCCAAGTACTGTGAGTTAAAATCCTACACGAGATAACACTTTCTGTGATCCTCCTATTGTTATTCTGAGTCTGGTTGTTCTTTTTGTCCGTTTCTTGTGTGTTTGTAAAGTCGCCCGCGACACAGGCATTATTCCCACTGCGGAAGTTGCCTTTTAAAAAACAAATAAGGAAGATACACAATAATAAAAAAAATACTCTAATTATTTTCGTTGAAATATAATTTGACCTCTATGATAGTCTTCACTAGTGTCATTTTAAAACTTACGAGGTATATATTAGAAGGGAATATTTATATTTATAATATGTACTAGCTTTAACAAATGACATTGAAGTACGTTTCTTGTTTCACACCCATATAATGTACATTGAAAAACTATAACAACGTTACGTCGTGTATTGACTTATAATTACTTTAATCGCTATTTTTTTTTAAAACAATCGAATTGATAATCACCTCTTTCTTTGAAGTCGGTTAAAAATAATGATGTTTTTAAATGATAGAGATGCCTTTAGCGAATTTTATTCAATAATTGTAGTACCATCAAATATACCTAAACAAAGTATGTATATGCAGACCGAACGGTAAATGTCCGTTTTTTATTTAATATTCCTACATTTTAGAAGAGCATCTCGAGGGGACAGAAAAATTTAATAAGAGTTGAAGAAACGCTTACTTTTTATTGGATAGTCAACTGCGAAGTTTTATAGTTCGCGGTCGATACTTGAAAGTAAATTATGGAAGCACAAGAATGAAATCTTCACATTAAATTTTGATAGTTGATGCTAGACTTTTCTGCCTTGTTGGCTGGTTAGCGTATGCGACTGCTGATGATAAGGTCTCTGGTTCGATCTAGGGTCGGACCAAGTGTTTGTATGATCTGCAAATGTTTGTTTCGGAGTTTTTGTGTTTTCTATGTATAATATGTATGTATTTACAAAAAACACTTTTAAATATATACATCAAGTGTCTAGTATCCATAAAAAAAGCTCTGCTTAGTTTGGGATTTGATGCTGCTGTGTGTCAAATGTCCTAAATATTTATTTATTTATAGTGCCAAATATTAGGAATTTAGTCATTATCGTTTAAATAACACAATAGGTAATGTTATTAATTCTGTTGTACTATCACTTCACTAAAATGTATTTAATTTACTCTTTTTTTAATAAAACGAATTCCAAATTAGTGTTCTACTGTGTATGAATTAAGATGACTTGAATAGTCTAGTACAGTACAAGTGAGACAATTTGTCCGTCTGTTAAGTTAGTAGTAATAGCATAGTTTTTACAATTTTTGGTTACATTGTTTTAGGCATTTCATTAAGAAAACAGTTAAATGTGAGGACAATGTAACGATGTTGATATTTCCACAGGTTGTGTTCAAAATTAATTAAACAGTAAACTACTTACTTCCATAGAGTTATTTACCGCGATAACGGTCATACACGCGTCCATATAGCCCTGGACAAAAACTATTAATATTATAAAGGTACAAGTTTGTAAGTTTATTCTCGTCGTTTTGTTATTTCTCTCCGCGTACTAATTTAAAAAAATGTGGCAACCAGATAGCCTAAATGTTGTATAATGAGCAAGGAATTGAAATACATTTATGTGTTTGATAAACGTGTAACATCACGGGGTACAATTAATTAAATAATAACTTATGATTTCCGATACTACAACTATAAAAAAATGCCCAGTAACTAATATATTATTACAAAACAACTGATAAAAAGCTAACGACATAAAAGCTGGTGCATTAAATTCTGTTATTTATTATCTGAAGCGTCAGATGTGAGTGGATATGAAAGGCTTAATTAAAACATGCCTGCCAGGCGGCGTCGTTCTTATAAATTTTAATACAACGCGCACTACTACAAAGGAACTTCGTTTATTTTAATAAACTTGTTATTCAAGCTCCTGTTTAATATTGCATTGCAGAGGTTTTTATTATTAAAAAATGGATTCATATTTTGAATGATTTCTGCGCCATCTGTCTGCTTAATTTTTAGTTTAGAAATCTCCATATCCTGTTCTACTTCATGCTACCTATACTAATATAATGAATTCTAAAGAAACTATAACTAAGAAACTATAACGAACAAATAAAAATGGATGTTATAGCCTCGCACCATCACAATAATGACTTTCGAAATTTTTGGAAATGCACTAACAGAATTAACGCTAAGCCAGGTCTTCCTGTTAGTATTCAAGGAATAAATAACGCAAAAGAAGTTTCAAACATATTTAGGGAACACTTTAGGGTCCGGTCACCACTGAATCCGGCGGTGGAGGAGCTTGACACCGGGTTATCTGACATCAACTTTAATATGTTGAGATTTACAGCAACGGATGTTGCAAGTGCAATAAAGAAAATGAGGGGAGGAAAGTCTCCCGGTCACGACTGCCTTGGTGTCGAGCACCTTCGTTTCGCTGGTCCTCATCTGTCGAGGGTGCTAGCTTTATTGTACTCGTTTTGTGTGGGTCACTCATATTTACCGGATGCAATGATGAGAACAATAGTTGTTCCTATACTTAAAAATAAGACTGGTGATGTGGCCGATAAAACCAACTATCGCCCAATATCCTTGGCTACGATCATCGCTAGGGTTTTTGATAGTCTGCTTAACGTACAACTTAACAAGTATACGGATTTACATGACAATCAGTTTGGCTTCCGGCCAGGATTATCGACAGAAAGTGCTATTTTGGGCCTTAAGCAGACTGTCAAATACTACACCGATCGTAACACATCAGTTTACGCCTGTTTCTTGGATCTCTCCAAGGCATTTGACTTGGTTTGTTATAATATTCTTTGGAAAAAGCTAAACAAATTAAATATTCCATGTGCATTAATATCAATATTAAAATACTGGCATGCAAACCAAGTCAATTACGTCAAGTGGGCGGGAGTGTTATCAGATCCTTATATACTGGAATGTGGGGTCAGACAGGGTGGACTATCATCACCATTACTATTTAATATATACATGAATGACCTGATAGAGGCACTTAGCAGTACTCGTATAGGTTGCTACGTTGACAATATCTGCGTAAACAATCTGAGCTACGCGGATGACATGGTGTTGCTGAGTGCCTCTATCAGTGGCATACGGCAATTAGTCGCAAGCTGCGAATCATACGCTGTGAAACATGGCTTAAAATACAACCCCAGAAAGAGTGAATACATGGTATTTGAGGCCGGTGGTAAAAGCCCTGAGACTGTACCTAGTATAACTCTGGAAAGTCTGCCTCTCACTAGGGTGCACAAGTTTAAATACCTTGGTCATCTACTCACTACCGACCTCAAAGACGATGCAGACATTGAGCGCGAACGGAGAGCGTTGTCCGTAAGAGCAAACATGCTGGCTCGCAGGTTTACCAAATGTTCACAACAAGTGAAAATCACCCTGTTCCGTGCTTACTGTACATCGCTTTACACAAGCAACCTTTGGGCCAAATATACTCAAAAAGCGTACAGCGCTCTGCGGGTGCAATACAACAACGCGTTCCGGGCGTTGTTGGGGCTGCCTCGTTTCTGCAGCGCATCAGGAATGTTTGCCGAAGCCAGGGTAGATTGCTTTTACGCCACCATTAGAAAGCGATGTGCATCCTTGCTCTGCAGAGTGCGGGACAGCCCCAATCGAATACTGGCTATGATAGCTGCTAGGCTCGACTCCACCTATATGAACCACTGTTCTAAGGTATGTACATATAGAAACATAAGTTAATTTTTATTCCTTTGAAACTTTCTGTACCAAGCTTCATGTATATATTTTTGTATTGTGTTTTTAATTTATGATTTCTATTTAATTGTTATGGAACTGAATTTATTAATTTGTTGTGTTTGATTTTTATTACTCTTATTACTTTTGAATTTTGATTAAATTTAAATTGACCCACTTTTTTAAATGTTCATTAATGTTTGTTAGTGTTATTATTTTAATCGAATTTTAGTTAATTTAAATTGAATTAATACTTTATAGATTTTAATGTTTGAATTTTAATAATATTTTTATTAGTTCACAATAATTGTAACTTTTGTATGGGTCTGAGATACCTGAATAAAAAGATTTTATTATTATTATTATTATTATTATTATATATGTTTATGTGTTACGCTTATACGTCTAAAACTCTGCACTAATTGTAATGAAATTTAACATGGCGGTACTTGGATTCTTGAGAAAGACACAGACAAAAATAAGTAAAAAATAGATTAAAAAAAAAAACCATATCAATGCATCAAAGCAAAAAAATGTTACAATTATCAACAGAAATGTAATGAGTTCTCTACTTCTCAATTATCATGTAGTATATTCAGTAACAATGTTCTCTAATATCGTAACAGATTGAAATACACAACAATCTGTTATATTATTACGAAACACATTAAGATAATAACATTTAGGGAAGTGAATTAGTTTAATTATTATCTATCGATAAAGTCATTAAGATTCCAAGCCTGAAGACCCATTAAGCTCATAAATAAACCCTCAGCACCCCTTTACAGTGCCCAAGAGTCTGAACAACTAAAGGTGCCTATAAGCCAGACTGTCAGAGTAAACTAACACTTATTAATTCATAGATTATCATTGAGTAAAGGAGAAGAACAATATTTCAAACAATATCTCTCGGGAACTATGTAGAGTAACTACCGCTATATGTTTCCTGTGTTTATCAACAGAGTATACGTCAGCTTTTGTTCCAATAATTATTAGACCTTTTTTTTCAGTGAAACGTAATGAATGAAAAATATAAATTGATTTTCAAAATTAAATCTACTTTTAATATAAATTACAAATAGTAAAATATTGTTAGTTAAGTTTTATATAAAAAGAATCGAATTAATATGAGGAATGTATAAATGGTTTTTAAAGTTTTAGATTTTTATTCAATATAACCGACTTTAAAATCAAGAATATTTTATTTGGTTTTCTTTTTGTTGCACTTTATTCACATTTGATGGTTTTTTTTAACTTAGAACAAGGTGCAAATAGTTTAGTAATAGAAGCTTCTATTAGACCTGTCTATATTACGAGACTCATTCTTATCAATATCGGACCGTCTCTTGTTTCTATACCTTAAGGTATTAAACTAAATAACTCGGCTGCAGATCTAGACAATAAGACTAAATAAATAAAGAGATTTATCTCAGCTTTCATAAATTTAGATGTCTTGAGTTGAATGAATTAGAAAACGTTTCAATTCTATTAAATCATCAATGTGACTTACGTCATTCATCGATACGAAGCATCTTTTCGTGTGTGACTTCTGATCAAGAGGTCTCGGGTTCGATTCCCAGGTCGGAACAATGTTTGTATGATCTACAAACTACAAATATTTGAATCGTGTGTTTTCTGTGTATAACATGTACATATATTATATGTATTTATATCAGTTGTCTAGTACCCATAGCACACAAGCTCTACTAAATTTGGGACTTGAAGATGTTGTGTGCTAGATGTTCAAAATGTTTATTTATCTTCTGAATATCCTGTAAAAAATTTGAATAAAAAATAAAAAAATGTATTTTAAGTTTCAAACAGCTACATTATTCTTTATTATTTAATTTGCAAGTGCAATATTAAAAATTTATGTTTTAAAATCTATAGTTTCAAGAACAATGTACTGACGTAAGCAGTGATGTTTCTTGTACATGTTTTGAAGATAAAGTATGAAACCTCCAAGCTCCTTCCGACCTCGTCAATTACAGACTTAAACAATGAAGTTACACGTCTTATTAGCAAACTTTAACGTGTTTCTTATGAAAGTGGGATGCAAAATAGATTTTCTTACCCTATAGAAAATATAAAGTTTTATTAATTGTAACTAAATACCAAAATATTTATAATTTATTCATTGTGTATAGAATACCATGGCATATGTTTCGTACCATTAAAGCAAAGAACATGGGGGATAGTGGGAAAGAAATACTCTAGATTCCTCTAGAAAAAATTCAATACAATTTTGACAATAATTAGCAGAAAAACACTACCTAATATAAGTTTATTGAAGCTACTTATTGTTTTTATCTATACTAATAAAATTAGTGTAAAGAGGTATGATTTGTGAATTTGTGACTTAATAAATTTGAATGTAGAAATCTCTAGATCTATTTTTGGTTATTAGACCGGTTTTGCAAATTCAAAAATTCAAAATCATAATATTATAGGGAGTCAGAAGCTTCATGCTAACATAAAAAAATAATTGATGACGTCCGATATGCAGCATACAAATAATTGAATAAACCACCTATCCACCTATGCTAATAGCTTTCGTCAACATCATCATCATCCTCATCTTCCTAGCCTTATTCCCAAGCTTATTTGGGGTCGGCTACTAGTTCAAACGGTTTTACCTGAATTTCAGTTTTTCCACGGAGCGACTATCATCGGACCTCCGCAACCCTAAGGGAGAACTGAAATTCGAAGATTGAACTAGTTGTCAGTATATTTGAGGGCACTAACTTCCCAATAACGGTTGTCATAGATGTTCATGACAACCGGGACCCACGGCTTTACGTGCTCTGCGAGGCACGGGTGTGAATCACCGCCAAACTTCCAAACTCCGGGCAGCTATTAAGAATTTCCTAAGAAAGTCCTAAAAACATTTTTTGGGATTTAAACCCGAAACCTCTTGATTAGCAGTCGCATACGCTAACCACTAGACCCACGAGGCAGTCTGCTTTCGTCATCGTCGTAAGATTTATATATATATATGTTGGACTTTCGTCAACATATATGTATATCTATAAATCTTACTAAAATTATAAATACGAAAGTAACTTGGTGTGTCGCACTCTCACGTCGAACTTACTGAACCGATTTAAATGAAATTTGAATTAAGCTTAGGCCACGTGTTTGTTGGTTAACGCGGTAGTAGCCTATATCCTTTCTCAGGCTCTAGACTATCGGTGTACCAAATTTGAATAAAGCTCAGGCCACGTGTTTGTTGGTTAACGCGGTAGTAGCCTATATCCTTTCTCAGGCTCTAGACTATCGGTGTACCAAATTTGAATAAAGCTCAGGCCACGTGTTTGTTGGTTAACGCGGTACTAGCCTATATCCTTTCTCAGGCTCTAGACTATCGGTGTACCAAATTTGAATAAAGCTCAGGCCACGTGTTTGTTGGTTAACGCGGTAATAGCCTATATCCTTTCTCAGGCTCTAGACTATCGGTGTACCAAATTTGAATAAAGCTCAGGCCACGTGTTTGTTGGTTAACGCGGTAGTAGCCTATATCCTTTCTCAGGCTCTAGACTATCGGTGTACCAAATTTGAATAAAGCTCAATCCACGTGTTTGTTGGTTAACGCGATAGTAGCCTATATCCTTTCTCAGGCTCTAGACTATCGGTGTACCAAATTTGAATAAAGCTCAGGCCACGTGTTTGTTGGTTAACGCGGTAGTAGCCTATATCCTTTCTCAGGCTCTAGACTATCGGTGTACCAAATTTGAATAAAGCTCAGGCCACGTGTTTGTTGGTTAACGCGGTAGTAGCCTATATCCTTTCTCAGGCTCTAGACTATCGGTGTACCAAATTTGAATAAAGCTCAGGCCACGTGTTTGTTGGTTAACGCGGTAGTAGCCTATATCCTTTCTCAGGCTCTAGACTATCGGTGTACCAAATTTGAATAAAGCTCAGGCCACGTGTTTGTTGGTTAACGCGGTAGTAGCCTATATCCTTTCTCAGGCTCTAGACTATCGGTGTACCAAATTTGAATAAAGCTCAGGCCACGTGTTTGTTGGTTAACGCGGTAATAGCCTATATCCTTTCTCAGGCTCTAGACTATCGGTGTACCAAATTTGAATAAAGCTCAGGCCACGTGTTTGTTGGTTAACGCGGTAGTAGCCTATATCCTTTCTCAGGCTCTAGACTATCGGTGTACCAAATTTGAATAAAGCTCAATCCACGTGTTTGTTGGTTAACGCGATAGTAGCCTATATCCTTTCTCAGGCTCTAGACTATCGGTGTACCAAATTTGAATAAAGCTCAGGCCACGTGTTTGTTGGTTAACGCGGTAGTAGCCTATATCCTTTCTCAGGCTCTAGACTATCGGTGTACCAAATTTGAATAAAGCTCAGGCCACGTGTTTGTTGGTTAACGCGGTAGTAGCCTATATCCTTTCTCAGGCTCTAGACTATCGGTGTACCAAATTTGAATAAAGCTCAATCCACGTGTTTGTTGGTTAACGCGATAGTAGCCTATATCCTTTCTCAGGCTCTAGACTATCGGTGTACCAAATTTAAATCGCTTCAGGTGTTTTGACGTGAAAGCGCGATAGAAAAATAGTCAGAGTTACGTTCGCATTTATAATGTTAGTAAACATAAGGATAATAAATACCGATCCTGGTAACTACTAAAGTTTATTGTATAAACAATTTTATAAAATTTATTTATTACATTTCAGAGAAGTCGCAGACTGAGTAACAATGTATTATCGAAATTCTTGACAATAATTTAATTACGTCTGAATCCAAGTTTCGTCTGGTTCAAAGAAAATTACTCCTCCAATTACAATATTGAAGAAGAGATAACCTAATAGTATTTGCTTTGAGAGCTGAGATTCATTTATGTATTATTATGTTTAGGAAATTTTTGATAAATTTACATTGTTATAGAACTCTGAGTTTGCCGTTTGAGGAATACTTGTAGGTTGAAGTTTGTTTAAAATGAAAACTAAATAATAGAGATTTTGAGGAACACTATCATTTGGACTCTAATAAATTAATAGAGCTCATGAAGTGAGAACTTCAAAGTCTGACGTAGGACTGAAAAAGTGTTGATAAGACATGTGCCACGATTATTACAACTGCTGAACAGGCGACTGAGCCAACTGCCATAGGATTTACACATGAACTTGCATATCTTGTGACAGCACGGTGTGTAGTTTTGATTGGTTTGATTCCAACACCTCATTTTACCCTTGGTAAAAATGACAAACGTTTTCTAACAATAACAAAAACGTAATAATTACTCAGTGTTAATAAATGCCAAGGCGACTTTTTTTTATTTCGATATAACATTTTCACTAGACATTTTCATAACTAAGAAAAAAATACTTTGTTTACACTAAAGTGAACTATGCACTGAAATTTAAAGTTAGATACATTACCGTCTCGCATGTGTGTGTCACCGCAATCCCACGAATGGGGTACTGATACTGCCATCTTTGTAGAAACAGCGAGAACTTATTCAAGGTCCTATTAGTATGTCTTGTATGTCTAACTGACCAGCATATGTAATATATTATAGTACACAAGGTATCACCTTGTACTTGTCATACCATGCTTTTCTTTCAATTCCACGGTTACCAGTAAGAGATTGTCTTCGAACGTAAAAGCCGCCACATAATCATTCGTTTTAAGTTAAACTTGTAAATAATAGACTAGTAATACTAAATAATAGATTATAAATAATAGTGTACGACTGCGATATGTATTATTACTGTATGTATTTTCACACAGAGCGTTATTGTTCCTTTATTCTGACTTTAAGATAATTTTCTAGTTCCTTTATTCTGACTTAAAGATAATTTTCTAAATCGGAAAATAATAGCAGAATTAAGTATCAAGATTTAGATTATCTTCGCATGAAAAGCGTAACTTAATCAAGAAGTAAATGAATCCTATATCAACGTAATTGGTATAAATAATAAAAAATCTTTCTTTATAGATAGAATTTAAAGATTGAACAATTGAACGATACATTGAATTTTCATAATGTTCTCTGTTCCTAATGTCATCTGTCAATGAAAACTAAAACCATTTACTACTGTCATGACATCAAAATTCGGATACTATGTGTAATGAACCTAAACAATAAAGAATCTATAATTATGCTGCGTAGTGCCAACGACCAGTCGCAATGATTAAACTTCAAATATATTGTTTAACGCTATGAATGCATACATAAATCAACTTTTTAACTCATCACAGAACGGGATCAAGTAAGCTCACTATCGGTACAGTAATGAATGCGGGAGCATGAAAAAGGCCGGGGTATGGCAAAATGTATAAATCGCGATACGTAAAGGGCGGGTGCCTCGTCATTCACTGTCTATCCTTTAGTCTTTAATTAACTTTTTGCATACGCATTTAGATAGTAGGAATTTACACTATGGCATGGTAATTAGTCGAGAATTGTGTTTTTTTTTCTAATAAGATATTTCTTTTTGTGTAAAAAGTAAATTTATTTTATTGTAGCTTCAATGTAGACACTTTTTATGTTGATACATTTTAGAAAAGAAATAAACTTATGCTAGTGCTATAAAAGCAAGTTACTTAAAGTAAAACGTTCGTAAACCTCATATTTCTATGAATATTTTATTTCAAATCTTATTGCAGAAGCAGATAGTATGTGTACTTTGAATAAATAATAAGTTTTTAATATGTTTGTATTGAATGACTTTCGTTGGTTACTATACTAAATACATTAATGTTGTAGTATGAGTGACTGAAGATGCATACATTATTAAAATATTTGTTCCATTAGGTGATTGACAATAAGTAATTCTTCTAGGTCAAAGATAAATGTCGAAACAATACATTTAGATTTGTTTTAAACAATATTAGATATCTAAGTATGCAACAAATATGTTTTAATTATAACTGATTTTATGTTAAATATATTACTAGAACTTTATATAAAAAGTTAATAGTTGAATATCCAGCTTCACAGAAATCTCCTACAAGCTAATGTTTCGGCGCAAAATATCTAAAACAATCATAATCAATTTCACTCAATTAACAAAGTATACCCTTTTCACAATTTTTTACCAAATATAAAAAAAGGTTTAACTCAAACACCAAGATATAATCAGTAGTTAAAATAAGAAACAAGGAACTATAGACTCCTAAAGGAATTGAAAGGACAGGACAACATTGATTTGATACGTAATGCCTTTCACAAACCGTCATAAACTCGCCCATATTAGATATCAACATGAAGTATATCTATAAACACACACTGTCTGACTAGTGATATTACTACATTCCCAGACACCAATATCCAGAAACCATTTAATTAAGACGTCCTAGGGAGATTTGAAGTGGAAAGCTTAGATGAGGGGGAAGTAAAACAAAGTTCATTTTCGATGAACTTAAAATCCTACTCATTGTAAGTGCCAAGCCAAACAATAATAATTTGTGCCTGTATCGTTTTGATGTGAAACATCTATAGGCGCACGTCAAATAGATTTCTGGCCTGGCGACTGGCGACGCGCCGCCGCGGCACGCTATACGATGGTATATATATACAGTCTATATGCAGTAGTGTGTACGGTGTGTCACCGTACACACTACTGCATATGGACTACTATTTTAATAATTAGTAATATTTTATTTTATCATTATGACATATTTAGTTCCTATTACAATATGTTCTTTTCTGCATATTACTTTTACAAAATAATGGCGATGTTTCACATCTGCCAGGCGTCCCGTGACGGCTCACATTTTTTTTTTAAATTAAATATATTGTGATACATTTCAACAATATGTATGATATGCTAGGAACTGTTAGTGACTTTCCATTTCTGAAACTTATAAAATCATTTTTTAGGATCATTCTCCCTAGCACGGGCCCCGGTGTGGTATCAATATCAACAGAGAATAAATATTTCATTTCTAATATTGTACGAGTATATGTGGATACTTTAATTAAAGTTCCGTACCCAAATGTCAAAAAAACGAAAAAAAATGAAAAAAGATTCGTCATGTCTGTCTGTCCGCCCGTATGTCACAGCCAATTTTTTCCGAAATTTATGAGAGCTATACTGTTGAAACTTGGTAAGTAGATGTATTCTGTGAACCGCATTAATATTTTTAATAAAAAGAGAAAAAAAAATTGTAGATTCCCATACTTACAACTGAAATTATAAAATTTTTTTTTCATCAAACCCATATGTGTGGGGTATTTATGGATAGCTCTTTAAAAATGATGTTGAGAGAGACGAGAAAATATGATGTACATTACCATGCAAACTTCCACCAAAAACTGGTTTGAATGAGATCTAGTAAGTAGTTTTTTTTAATACGTCATAAATCGTATACCGGAATTTATTCAATCAATACACTGTTATAATAATGTAAAAAATCGATCAGAGTTACAACGAGCTACAAGAACTTTTATATTATGTTACTTGCTGCTACGGAACCCTTTATGAGCAAGTCCGACTCGCACTTGTCCGCTTTTTGGATGTTGGACAGAGCTCGTACTGAAGTAAAATTGGTTAATAGAATACTTATGCATTTTTTATGTAAAATACACTCGTATTGTACATAGAAAACACCCAAACTTCGAAACAAATATCTGCCAGATCACATAAACATTTGTCCACCTCAGGAATTCAATAAAAAAAATTGATACTTCTGTTTCTTCTTTCTTTCTGTTTAATCGTCCATAACTTATTAAAATTTTGTTCACTGAGGAAGATATAAGCAACAAGGGTACCGGAAGGGCATCCAGTACTCTAAACACAGTTTGCGGCCACAGCATTAGGTACTAATGTGATAGGGTGCAAGCTTATAGCCATTTGTAGGATTTGTCACTCTCTGTTTCAGTGCTTAGGGAATGCTACTCTATTACTTATGAGAACCCTAATAACCTACACCGCTTCATTGACTTTTACAAATGTGGTACAAGATGAACTGTTGTCTACATTCATGGTACTAAAAGATTGTCATGACAATCATATATGAAATGCAAAACATTTGATAAATTGAATCCAAATTTATATGAGAATTCGACAAAACTATCCTTTAACTTAACTTCCGCGAACTAGGCTATTTAGTGTTTATTAAATCGTTATGAAGTTTTAAAATATTAATCAAATACTCTTAATTTATGCTGAGTGGTCGAAATTCTATGACCATGAATCATTAATTTATTTATTTTTTGTTTTATATACTCCTACTTAATTTTAAGTTTTAACCGTGCCAAATTTCATACTCTTCAGTTTACTCCATTTTCAATAAAAGGGTTACAATGTTTTTATGTCACATTTTCACTTTAATTTTGTGCCTCTGTACTAATACTCGCCTCAACACCATAAAACGCAGTAGGCAATAATGTCCTAAAATAAACTATGTATCTTTCATACATGTATTATGTATTACCAATTTACATAAGCACCCTTGCAAACCTAAATTGAACAATCGATTGAATCGCTCGTAAAACCGTCTCAATTTAACATTTAGTGATAACCATATATTTTCAATCCTTAAAGATGCTATCTTTCCTTTGATTAAAGCAGGCATTCATCAACGGTATCCGTCACGGATTCTTTAAGAGCACTCTATAGGCTTATTAAACTTATCGATAAGGCCAATTTACACTGATGAGAAGCCCGGTCTTGCATATTAATAGTCGCGTAGTTGGTGTCGGAGAAATATAAACGGGAGGTATAGTCGTACTAACAAAATTAAGTTATTAGTCGAGGGATGTATCTATGTTTAGTAAACAGATTGGAATGCAAAGAGAATATATAATTAGATAGGATATGAATGATAGTTATTTATCTTCCGACTTATAAGAATACATGATGTACATAGAGTTACAATTTTATGCAATAGTAATACTACACTATAGTCGTTACAAATTAGAAGCCCGTTTTGACATTTGTCATTTGACATGCCGCATGTAAGAAATTGAAAAATCAAATTCATAATCCTATTTAATTACTATGTTACCCATACACTATCACAACGCATATATTAAATAAGTATCAAGTTTAACTTGATATTGAAAAATTGCACTCAAAAACACGAATTAATCGTATTAGTTACGCCACGATGACAAATGTCAAACCGGCCTTCTTATTTTGTGACGACTGTAGGTTGTTTTTATTTTTGTTGTTTGACTTTTAACAGTTGTTTGACATACTTAGTGCAAGAGCTAAAAGAAAATTTTGTGAAAATTATGTTTAAGTGTAAAAAGACACACTACTATTTTTTTTTAGTTTATTTTTGTGTTGACTACTCTTTACCGTAATAACCATCATCCACACAGGTAGTCGGGGGCAAAAACTAGTAACCTAATTTATTGATGAGATGATGATAGCTATATTTACAGGTGTACTAATAGCAACAGATAGATATATAGTATGTAAAATATACACATAAATCTGCGCATTATATACATACCACATAGAATAAATAAATAAATATACGTATTATAAATTTTAATTTATACAATAAATTAACCTTCATACATATCCATTAGCATTGCTATTGCAGTGACAGAAAAATATTCCCTAAAGCCTAAAACATTACAATTATTAAATAAAAATATTACATTACAATCATAGTAGTAGTATCATAGCTGTGCTAAGAGAAGAAACTCAGAAAAAAAGTGAAAATCAGAAGCAACAAGGCTTATTATGAGCACGAGGCAGTCAAACGACTCCCATATCACTCCTAAAGATAATATTCATAAAATAGGCACGCTGCTTCGAAGACTTAATAAAAGTTAGCTGCTGGCTCTCCTACTAATAGGCTTTATACTATACTAATTTGGCAATACGATGTCATCAAAGTAATTGATAGAGCTCTGGTATATGTTCAAATAGATAAACTCCCAATCCGAATTTGCAAGCTATTCGCGATTGAAACTGCGACCTAGTTTCTCTCTACTTTGTTTACACGAATGACCCAGTGTACCGTAAATAATACAAAAGTGTGTTTGTTCATTTTCCATTATTCAAAATGCAAACACTGCTCATATTTGGTATAAACTGATTATTTAATATTTATTTTCATTACACTGAGTGGTTACTGCTACAGAGTACAATATTTTAATAGCTCATTGATGGAAATTTTCAGATTCAGTGTAAAGGTCGAGATATTTCAGAATTAACATTTTTTTATGGAACCTAAATAAAAATCTTAAATTATACAGTAGAAAGGCTTAAATGAAGAAATACATAGTTTTAAAGTTACTACATTTCAAAAACATCTCGTTTTAAATACCTATACACTTTGCCGATTAAGCGATATAATTTTTTGTCTTATGTGTACACCTTTTAAAATGAACCTAAGTACAATTTATACTGGCAAGGTGTATAACAGCTGACTTTACTGCTAAAATCTATGACTTCCAGACAACCTTTGGAAGGAACAGCATACGAAAATAAACATAAGCTGACGGCATATTAAAATTTTATTTAACTTTCCTAACTTTTGTAATATTACAAATTCGGCTTTGAGTTTGTTTGGTTATTGGACTTTTAGAATATTAGTAAATACGTTTTCATAAAACAAGTTGATATGGATTCGAAAAAGACAAGATGCTTTGATACATATTCATTTTCCTAGTATTTAAAAAAAAAAAAGTTTACGTGAATTCCAGTTTTTCCACGGAGCGACTGGCAGTGTACATCCACAACCATGAAGTAGAACTGAAATTCAAAGGTTAGTTTAAGTTAAGTAAGGTAAGTTAGTTGTCAGCATATTTTGGGGCACTGACTTCCCAATGACGAATGTATTAGATGTTCATGACATCTGGGACCAACGGCTTAAAGTGCTCTCCGAGGCACGGGCGTGAATACAAGCCAAACTTCCAGAGTTCGGGCTGTTACTGAATTTTCTGTAAGAAAAATCCAACAACAGTTTTTACCCGACCCGGGATTTCAACCCAAGACCACATGATTGGTCGCATACGCCAACCACTATATCAGCGAAGCGGTCAGATACTTTGATACATTAGTGATTATAACAGTTTGATAGAGTCACCTTCTTTAGTCACCATCTTTATTTTCCAGTTCTAAAATTTGCAATACAAGCTTTTTAGATAGATTAACTGCTAAATATCCTCAAGCCAAATACTAAGAAGGCAACATTGAAGTTTTCTAGACAGATTGATTTAATTGTTATTGTTCAATAATTATTTACATTGTTACTTTAATTTTTGTCAACCGATAAGCTATCTTAATTTCTGAAGATATTTCCAGGTAAGTAAATTTTGCTTGGGTGCAGTGTTAGTCGAGTACATACATTGCGTGTGTATAGAATTACGTTCCAGAGGTGACTATCCTTTGAACTATCGTAAGCAAAGAGAAATACGAAATTTGAAACACTGTAATTCAATATTATTGTTAAGGCTTAATTTAAATGTTTAATATCAAGGTGGTCATTAACTTTAGTTTTTAGTTATGCGATATAAAAATGGTTTATTTATTATTAAGGTATACAAATGGGGATATAATTTTAAAAAATTACATCATATGATCCTTGACTATTTCAACACAGCTGCAACCTGAAGCGAAAATTTTCAATGACGGCCTCACAAGTGTTTCGTGAAATGTTTTGCAGTTCTATCGAAGATTTTCCTTCAATTCCTTTAGCGACTCTGGGTTGCTGCTGACAACTTTGCTTTTAATGTATCCCTAAAGAAAGAAGTATATTGGGGATAAGTCCGGGCTGCAAGGTGGCCAGTTACTGGCACCTCTCTTTAACCGACTTCACAAAAAAGGAGGAGGTTCTCCAGTCGTCTGAATCTTGTTTTTTTATGTATGTTCAGCGATAATTTCGTTGTTTATGAACCGATTTCAAAACTTCTTTCTGCATTCGATTCGGCATAGCGTACAGGTGGTCTCATCGTCACCATGTCGGGATCTGGTGATGGGATCTTCAGGAAATCGAGGGCAACTCTTAAATTTTATAGGGAAATACTATGTGTGTTACGTATTTTCTAAAGCTAATAAAATATTTGCGTCTGGTAGTCAACATATTATGATGATGGTTTTTTTGTGTGTTTCTTTGAAGTCGGTTTTTTTGTTAGAATTATAATAGATATCACTTTTTGTTCATTTCGTTTGCAAATTGTAGCTTGTTACTTCTTAAGACTTTACCCTATACCATTTGAATTTTGTACGGATGTATCCAGCAGAGAACTGCAATTGTCTGAATATTATTATGAATTTGGGCATAAAATTAGAAACAAGTGATGGAAACTAAATAAAAATTATATGAATAGCTCAGTACCAAATTAAAGTCCAACCACCTCATGAAAATAAAACTGCGAACTATGTAATCTAGTAACGTGCTCCTCATGACCTACTGAAAACAGTCACAAAAGATGTTTAACAGTAGTGTACCCGCATAATCAGGCCCCTCTAACGAGATCTCACCAAAATAGAGTAAAAATTCTTTCACCCTTTGTATTCCTAGCTATCTCAAACGAGTTCTAAAAGCTTTGTGGACGGACCCATAGAAGTTATTCACTAAATTTGCGGATTTCAGTTGCACAAAATTCTACGTATGCATGTCATACGTAGTTTACGCCAATTTCAAGTTTTAATGAAACAAGGGATGCTACAATTTATAACTTCAAAATCCAGTTAATAACATCAGAACAAAAATTGAATTGTTATAGTTTCTTTTTGTGTTTGAGTATATTCGTATTATTAATTTACTGTAATCTGCATAATACATAGCAGTAATTGTTCAATGACTTGTAAGTTAAAAGTAATTATTTGCGCTATGTTGAGTCGCAACCTTTTTTATCACAAAGAACAGGTTATTTGCGCCCCACGGATACCTGTGGCTATAACACCACACTACAGTTCAGGAATCACGGGTACTTTACAATTCTTTGAGAAACGAGTAACGACAAAATTACAGGCGATAATTTTATTCTACACGTTGGTTGTTTGAGCCCAATTAAAATATACTATGGCTATTAATATTAAACACCCCATATAACACTATAAACTTACAAACGTTACCTCTTTATAATATAAGTATATATTTGGGCGTAAAGGTTTTCAGTAGTTTAACTTTTCCGTCATGTTCAATCGCTAGCAAAACAAACGTGTTGTTTACATTCGATTACAGTACATGTACATAAATACAAAACCCTTTGTACACTCGCACATCTTCATACACTATTATACACTGTCAACTGTCATGTCAAGTAGGTATTTTAAGGAACAGCGATGAATCAATTTACAATTTTCTAAGTTAATTCATACACCATAGACCAGACCACTTAATTACTAAAAATCTGGTAAATTAGTGCTCAAGGCATAATATAGTTTAATATTAGCGATAAGCAATAGCACGCAAATTCAAATGTACTATGTATTGATACTAAAAAAGCAGGTTTTACTTTCCATTTTTCTTGATAGGATTTTATTCTACAAAACAAAAGTACTCGATTTCATAAGCCTTATCGGGAAGATAATAAATAATACTTTCCTTTAACAAATTCAAGTTTCGGAAGTTCGTTCAGATAGGCCGTGCATCTTGGAAAGTACAAGAAAAGTCCTGACTCAGGCTTCCTTATCGTGAGTATTGCCGCCTCACTGACAGGGGTCTTCATAAAAATTTAATGTCTTTAATCTTTAAAACCCTCTGAAGTTTAGGGTTGGTGATAGCCTTAACACGTTTATGACATCGCGTAAAAGTACCATGTTCTATTTTGTTGCCGGGTTTATTGTTACATTATGTATAAAGTTTTAACGATATGAATGTACCATGAGTATTTTACGTATCGGTGCATTTAGAGTAATAAACATTTTGATATAGTTTAATTCATATGTTTGTTTTGATCTACCAAAGTGATAACTGCAGATAATTCCAATATTATTCCATTATTATTATTCCAATATATCCATTCTGCTGCTTTTTGCATTTAGTTTATATACTTCAAATACATATTTTTTTCTGAGATTCCTAAACGGTTCTTAGGAACTCGAAGACAAGGCTTGCCTATTACAAACTTATTTTTTGCATGCTTTTTTGTCACGAAAGAAGTCACAGAGTATTTTAGTAGTAACTTAAAATGATGTAAAGTACAATGTTTGAGCCATAACATTTATTACAACGAGTAATAAATTATTATTGTACTAATAAACTATTGCGAAATTCAAGACCTTGGTTATATTAAATACTTGGGAGGTCTAACAAGCATTTGCCGGGTCGTTCGAATGCGATAAGGTAGCGTGTTTGAGCCACATAAAGTATCGTTTAGAAACAAAAGCGTGCTTATTGTTTTAAATTGCTGCCCGCCTCTGGTGTGACAGTGGGCGGAATGCGTAACTCTACTGTTATTACCTGAATAAAAAATCACTATAACTGCGCTGTTGGCAGTACTTTAGAAATTTAAATAATTCTATGTAGTTACTTTTTATTTCAGCTAGTGTAATGTAATTACTTTTATAAATATACTTATTTAGGTAATTTATTTTTGCTAACATTACGTTATTGGTTATCTAGCTGACCCTAACCGACACTTAAGTAACTTTGAATACAGTCAAAAATAAAGGTTTAAAAATATTTGTGGTCACTGTTTTTATATGTTTTTTTGAGTACTGTGTGTGTTCATACACACTCTACACTTAAAAGCATATCGTCTAACTTTAACCGAAGGTTTTCACATGAAGCGCCCACGATCCCAGCAGGCATTACATTATAACAATAAAAAATTATCGCATCGGAAGGTCTACCATCTCTTGCTTTATTGCCGACCTCACTGTTCAGATAACACGACACTATTAATAACAGCGATTTGGAACAGGAGTCTTTATCACTATTAATCTATGCGGGTCACGCGACCACCAAAAATTTGCTACCAACTAACTGTCGTTACTTAGACTTTCAGATATTTGGTTGGTATTAAAGCCACGCTGATTTCAGCTCGACCAAGGCAGTACTACTCTCACACAGAAGACCAACCTAATAATGACAGCATTCGCACTGTCGTATTTCGTTGGTGAGTGTAAGAACGGAGGCCCAATCATTCTGAATGCTGCAGAAAGATTAGACCAGACCGCCATGGTATGTGTCACCATGCTGCATTTTGCTTACTCTTGCTTACACTGACAGTTTCGATGGTGTCCTCTACTCTTGGATTGTGCTCATGCTTTCCATCAGGCAGAGTAGAGTCACTTTGGGAGGCTCAAATGTAAAAAAAAATAACGCAGTAGGAATAAATCTTTTTGACAGCTGCCACACAATGTAATCTCGCGCGCATTAGTTTTCGGGGTAAAGAGTAGATGAATATTTCCTTCCTCAAGAACCAAAGTATTTCAAATCATTGCAGTGGTTTAGCCATGAAAGCATAACAGAACGAAAGAAAGTAGACAGAGAGTTACTTTGAATTAATAATATTAGTATAGATGGATATTTTTTTTACATAAAGTAGTCAAAATTATATGAAGAACAACTAGAACAGTTATTAAACTCAATTAAACCTTAACTAGCATAATAATATAATTGCTAATAACTTTAGTTAATTCAATATTGTAAAAGATGTTACTAAAATATACTAAATTGGACTATAAACTTTTTAACTAAACTACATATAGGTCATTACTTCGTTAGACTAAAAAAGGCTACGAATCATATTTGCATGTAGTTTCATGTCGTCTGTTTGACAAAGAATGTGACGTGCCATCCGTTGTGTTTGCAACATTAAAGTTATTATTTAAATGGAATTTTTAATTAAAAAGAAACCATTTACTGCAAAATAAACAGAGTTATTGACATATCGTGGCTCTGCCTAAAACGTTAAACATTTGCATTCAAAAAGTATATATCGAGAAAATTATTTTTTAAACATTCCATTGCCGGTTTTGTTGATATTTTTAAAGACTTTATCGCATCAAATGAGCAATGTAAATATCATGCGAGGAATAATTCAAGGTTTAATTATTTTTTTAATGTTATTTAGTACGGTTGTGGCTCGCGTGCATGTCTTGCGTGATTTGTGCGCTTCGGAATCGCGCGTGACGTTGCTTAGGGAACCTTCCCTCCACAAAAGCGGGAGGTCAACTTTAAACCCGCATGCCAGAGGGTGCACTAGCATGTCCCACCCCGTTTTACTATGAAACGACAGTTTTATTTCCCCGATGTCGAGACAAGAACAAGAAATCAGATTTCTTTATAGTCAACTTTTAACTGTTTTGAATTTTGCTTGTGGCTATGTTAGAAATGTCTGAGATATTAGAATCTACGTCGTGATTTAACTACTGTCTGTAATGTCAGTCAGCAGTGGTGCATTGCAGTTTGGTATGAGTATATGGATACCTATATCTTGTTTCATAATATCTTACACAGTTTGATCAGCTCAAAAAAATAGATAACAAAATATTTCACACGTCATTTCTAATGGACATAGAAACATTAAACAGAGACATGGGATAACACTGAAGCATTGATTTCATCATCATCATCATCAACAGCCTCTAACAGTCCACTGCTGGATATAGGCCTCTCCTTAGAAAGGAGGTTTTAGCCTACTATACCACTTCTATAATTATTTAAACATGAACCCGTTATAGCGTAAGTGGATGTTCATAAGAGTAAGTGGATATGTCATGATATAATATGTATATCTAGCCGAATTCAGCCGAATAATATTTAGTGAAATACATCTTTATTTAGTTGGTATAAAATAAGCAAACTAACTAATAAATCACTAAGTTATTCTCGAATAGTCTCTCTTTGTGTAAAATAAATATCTATAAAACGTGTGTGTTATTGAAAATTATGATATTTAATTTTGGCATGCATGTAGTATGTACGTAGTGGAAATTAAACTTAGTTAATGAAAATTTAACTGTTATATTCGAGACAGCATAATTTTTATTCTTAGTTTACTATTTTCATTCCCTTGTCTTAAGTTCCAATAGAATTGCTAATTTCGGATATAAATAATCAAAACTAACTTCTTTATTTTCTTTTAAAACTACGTTCTGTCAAATATAGTTCTTTTGCCTGTTGGAAGTACGAAAATCATGCCATTTTCCTGCTCGTAACTGATTTCGGCCATGGCGGCCAGTATCAACGAATTACAAATGTATCCGGAAACACAGGTGCACTATCTGTTCCCTCACTCTCACCGTCCGATATGACGGCTATTCAACATGACCGGGAAGAAATCAAGCGCAAGACTGCTTAGCATAGAACGGCTTTACGTGCTCTTCTAAGCCCTCGGGCTTAGTCCCGAAACTTCTTAACTCCGGCTGTTATTAGGTATTTCTATAAATTCAATATAAAAAAATTGACGAACGTTATCATATTATCATGAAAGATTGCAATTTTTTTCCACACTTAGAAAATATACTTATTATAAAATAAACACGCTTCCAGTTCTTTCCACATCACGGGTTAGATTTTTAAAACCGTCCGCAAAAGTAAAAGCAAAAAGAATGAGTATTACAAATGATTCAATTTGGAGCGACATTATTTTTTGTTGGCCTTTTTGCGCAAGTTGCGATTTCTTAAGACGATATCACTTCTATTTTTTCTTAAAATAGAAGCAGTGATTTTCTGTGGCGTTAAAAATAATGAGATTTGATGAAAAACTGTGGGTGTAACTTTAAGCTTCTAAATGTAACTTTATTACACTTTTTGTATTCATGCTTATACTAATACTAGCTTTCGCCTATCTCGAGTAGTTATGCGCCTATTGCAGTAAAAAGTAGCCTATGTGTTATTCTATGTCACTGTAAAGTTTCATCCAAATCCGTTTAGTAGTTTTTGCGTGAAAGAGCAACAAAATATTAGTAGGATACAAATCGAAATAACTTTATCCGTGTGTTTGTCGGTTACGATTTCACGTTTACACCACTACACCGATTAGAATAGAACATACTATGCTGATACTATTAATCTTGAGAAAGGTCTTAGTCCGGCTTAGGCTAGTATTTAGCGCGATAACCGGCATACACGCTTCATGTGAGTTAAATAAGAGTATTTTGATAATTTCGACTTGATATTTTTAAGACTAGTGGTGTAATGGAAATCTTTCTAAATCATCATGATTCATATATATCAGTTTTCTGTAGAATAAATCTATTTGTGGTACATTTAAAAGGTACTGTGACACAAAAAGCTTTTAAATTTAATTCTATTTTAGTCAAAAGAATAAAATTGCTACTGTAAACCTACTCAATATCTCATATCGTAAATTGAAAATAATTTCGCTACTTACAAAGTTTGCTAGCAAAGAAATTTATTTCGAAGAAATCGAATTTTCTTCATAGGTCTTATGGTGGTTTCTGGAATCAGTCGGCTAGCACTTGGCCCAGCGCCAATGTTCAAACTACTGTGGTTTTTTTATCCATACTAATATTATAAATGCGAAAGTAACTCTGTCTGTCTGTCTGTCTGTTACGCTTTCACACCTAAACCACTGAACCGATTTTGATGAAATTTGGTACGAAGATAGAACTGAACTTGGGAAAGGACATAGGCTACTTTTTACTGCAATAATCGAGACACAAAGGCCAAAGCTAGGTGATTATAAAAATACATAAATCTTAGGTATCAAAATCTATCACTGTTTATCTCCTGTCAAAATTTCACAGGTTGCTAGGCAAAACACAATTGCATGGCAACCATAATGATAGTTTGACAATGACATATAGACCAGTAGTCTAGGGTAGATAATTTTTGAAAACTAATAAAATTATAGTAGGATGAAACCTATTGGAAAAGGAGGAGAATATTATAAAAATGAAAGGAAAAATAATTTACGGGGGATCTGAGGTCGGGAAGGGGTAGAGGGGGAGGTTTTCGGGTCCTTTAAGCGGGGCGTGAAAAAGCATCTCACTAAGCCGCCATAGTGTGGGCCGCCATACATTATTGTCTGCATTCGCAGCAAGTGTAGTAGCCCCGACTCTTGGATTCTGCTAATGCTTTCCATCAGGCAGGGTAGACTCACTTTGGATGGCTAAATATATAAAACAAAGGGTAAAGAACGGTTTATCTCGATTTCCGGCAAAACTACAAGTCCTATGGAAAAAAGTTAAATGGCAAAGTTGTAGGTAATCAGAAGATCTAAAATTTTTAGGGTTCCGAAGTTTATGACCTCGAACCCTTATCGTCCGTCCGTCCGTCCTCCTTACCGTCCAATCGGTAAGTGCTAGAAAGATGAAACTTTGCATGAATATGTATTGTAATTACGTCGACAAAGCGTTACAATAAAATTATGAAAAATATTTTTATTTACAGTACCTCCCCTACACGTAAAGTGGGGATGTTTTTTTTCTCGCAGCTACCCCACCATCTGGGGTATCATTATATAGGTCTTTTAAAAACACTAAAAGGTTGTGAAGACGATTTTTTGATTTAGGAATCCGTTTGCGAGAAATTCCAGTTTAAAGGCCACTTTTTTGTAAAACCGGGCATCCTCCCCCTCTAAAAGCTAAACGGCCGGCTCAAAAAATCTGGAAAAATTCGTGATAGTGGTCCATATAATAACTTTAAATGAAAACTATAACGAATTAGATGACTTTGTTAGTTCAGGAGTTATAGAAGCTTAACTTCTACAACGTGCTTACTTGGAAAAGTCATACAAAATTAACGCATTAATACGTAAACAGAACAATTATCAATTGGATACAATTTCTAATCCACGTACCATTATGGGTGACTGAGGAACCCTTTCCCGTGCGTGGCCTGACACGCACTTGGCCGATTTTTTATTTACACTTTTTTTCACATAACCTCAAATTATATGTTAAAAATTCAAAAAACTAAGTTTTTGGTTTTTTATTTTTATCTTTTACAAATAAAATTATTTTTAAACGAAATTTAGTGAAAACTTACCTTTTATGTCTCGAATACGGTGAAAAAATAAATATTTCAAATCAAATAAATTACAGTTAATTTATTTGATTTGAAATATTTATTTTTTCACCCGATTTTGACTTAATACCGAAAATTCACCCGTTAAAATATCTACTTTTTTCAAAAAATTTGGGTTTTTTCTGTTTGATGAAATCTCTACTTTCCGATGATGTAATCCCTACTTATTTTATAAATGCGAAAGTAACTCTGTCTGTCTGTCTGTCTGTTACGCTTTCACGCCTAAACCACGGAACCGATTGAAAATAAAGGTAGAAAGAAGGGTTTGAAATAGGGGACGAAAGATTGTGTCTAAGTTCCTTATTATCAAACATAAAATCATGTAAGATTGTTTAATTTACCCTTACCGTGTCGCGCGTTATATACGAATTCCACGCGGGCGAAGCCGCGGGTGGAAAGCTAGTATTTAATACTCTTAAGTTTGATGTAGTAGACTGCCGAACTTACGAGGTAGCTGAGATTAATACTGTTGATTTCACTAAGAGGTTTAGATCAAATTGCATTTTCGCAAAATGAATATCATGATTCTTAGTTCTCTTTTTAACTTAATATTGGTAGATAAACTCTGTATTTTGCTTCATTAAATTGTTGATACATTGAAATTTCTGATTTAAGTCGGATTTTTGTTTCGGGGGCGCCACTGACGAGTGGTTAATACTGTTGATTTCACTAAGAGGTTTAGATCAAATTGCATTTTCGCCAAATTAATATCATGATTCTTAGTTCTCTTTTTAAATAACTTAATATTGGTAGATAAACTCTGTATTTTGCTTCATTAAATTGTTGATAAATTGAAATTTCTGATTTAAAAGAAGAATGGAAGGTTCTGTACCGACAGCAATATGTAATAGAAGATTATGAAATTTGTACCGTATGTAAAGTAAATCATCTTAAATATTTTTATGAAATAATCATATCTTTAGATTTTGATTTCAATAAGGATACTACGACGTATTTTTGATAATAATGATAACTCTTTTGTCACATCCAGCCGCCATGGCCCACTTTAAAACAGCTTATAAATTACATTGCAAAGTTCAAAGTGAAATAACTTTTTAACGTAAAGTTAAAATATGGAAATATATAGATAATATTACTATTCGATGTATGCAAAGCAGTGCAAAAGTCCTATACATTACTGCCATTGTTATCTTATGTAAGGAATATAGAATACTCTAGTATCACGAGCATTTTCAATTTAGCGATTTCTTTTATCATATTTTTATTTTCCTAGCCTTTATTCCCAAGTTTGTTTGGGGTCGGCTACTAGTTCAACCGGTTTACCTGAATTTCAGTTTTTCCACGGAGCGACTGGCATCGGACCTCCGCAACCCTAAGGGAGAACTGAAATTCAAAGATTGAACTAGTTGTCAATATATTTGAGGGCACTGACTTCCCAATAACGATTGCCATAGATGTTCATGACAACCGGGACCGACGGCTTTACGTGCTCTCCGAGACACGGGCGTGAAATCACCGCCAAATTTCTAAACTTCGGGCTGCTATTAGGAATTTCCTAAGAAAAACACAAAAACACTTGGCCCGACCCGGGATTTGAACTCGAGACTTCTTGATTAGCAGTCGCATACGCTAACCACTAGACCAACGAGCTTATTAAAAATAATCAAACTAAATTAAACCAATGTCAATTACTATAGAAATAGTAAGTATAGCACTCTACTGTTTATAAAGACGAGACAAAATCGTATTATAACTCAAACTAGTTCAAAAGAAAGAAAAAATCTGTAGATCGCTTGGTACTGCGAAGCCACATAATTATGGAACGTCAGTGACAAGGCTTATTGAAGCCACAAAATGATTTTTACTATCGACATTTTATAATCAAGTAACGTTAAAATTCTTAAACACTCTTAATTATTTTTATTCTAAATGATTTTCTCAACATATTCTAAATGAATATTTTGATACCATATTTTATATTTGAAGTAGTTTAACCAAGATTGCAAGGTTTTGCCGTTCTTTCTCACAACTTTCAATGTGCAATTCAGTAAACTCACAGTTCATTTCCATATAAATAATTTTTAATTTCCTCTTGTAATTTGCAATTTCCTCCCTGTAGTCCTGTAAATGTCAGTAAATAGCTTTATTTTCCACTCGCAGCATTCATGAGTAAGTTTTTATTATGCCCATGTCGTTTGTCACGTCGAGACAGAGGGAAGCGTTAATTTGACAAGGGATCTCCTGCTACACTGACCTACTTGCGTACTGGATTACTTTGTTCTATGTGTTGGCTTGTCATAATTTTTCGAATCAGTATAAATTTGTGAATACGAGATTTGTTTTAAGCTTTTTGTAAAACACGCTTAGCATTTTGAGAGGTATTTTTGTATTATAATTATACATCCATGCTCGTTGTCAGGTTGGTATACAGGTAATTAGGTACCTGTGGGACGAGCAAAAATATGAGAGAGCTATGAAATATAAATTCAGGTGGTTTCAAACGTAGTAAATAATATATTTGAATAGTATAATTCCCAATGGCGACTTGTACAAAACTGACAGATGAAAAGTTTATAACTAGGAAACTAATTGGCCCCCAATGTGCTGATAGTCATAGTAGATGACTCCCTAGTGCCGCTACAAACCGGCAAATTTAATATGAGTATTTTGTTTAAGGTTTTACGATTTGTATTTCATTTTAATTTTATCTGGTAACTTGTTTCGTGCAAATCAAAACAACTTTCTATAAATCTGGTGGTTCTCTGGTAATTAGTTTTTTATACATGTACCCTTTCATAATAGGGGTTAAAGTATGAAATTACCGTTTTATTGTATAAGGACTTCGGACTGACATATAACCTTCATGGTTTGGGTAAATCCCAAAACAAACCGAACTTTAGAGTAAAACTTTTTTCAAATCGTTCCTATAAGGTTCTCCTTTTAAAAACTGTGCAACATTCAAGTATCGACTTTCAGTAGTTTTTTTTATTCAACAAGAAAGATGGATACTTCGAAAATTCGAGTGATTTTTGAATACGAGTTCAAGAGTACGACAGACGCGAAAATAACACTGCAGAAACAGCTCGCAATATTAATGTTGCGTTTTAAGAGGGAACTGCTAATGAACGCACCGTGCGATTTTGGTTTAAATGTTTTCATGATTTGAATCTTGATTTGAAGAACGAACCACGTAGAAGACCGCCTACACATGTGAATTACAATGAATTGAAAAATATGTTGGAAACCGATCCGAGCAAAACTACCCAGGAATTAGCGGCATGGTTTAACGTTACCTTACCAATAATATTGACTCATTTGCGTCAAATCAATAAAATAAATTAAATGTGTGCCTCATGATTTGACTGATTTTCAGAAAGCCCGTTCTGTGACCTCCGGCGCCTAAGTCGTATGCGGTACCGGGCCTGGCGGACCGGGAGATATCTAAACCTCTACCGATCCCGCTCCGCCGTTTCCTTTGCAAGCATAACTTGCTTGCAGAACGAAACGACGGAGTTCCACGCGCTCTCACTCCGCACCATGGCCGTAATCATGTTGCAGAGCGAGAGATACTCCCTTATATTTATTATGACTAGATTAATGTACATCACGCATGTTGTAAAGTCTTGAAACCGTACCTGTTTGAAGGATACTGTACCGAACCAACTGATTCTGAAAATACCCTCACTAGCACATAGCTGATGATACAAGAAGAAATTTAGACTACTTTTTTAGAATAGCTTTGCCCCGCAGAGCTAGTTAAATTATATAAGTAATTAAATTAGTGCTTCAATTATTAAAGCAACAGTTTTGTGAAATATTTAACAGCTATAAATATTTTCATTAAATTTATTAATAAAAAAAATATTTTTGGATTGATAAATTTATATTCTAAATGATGTGAGCAACACTACACAGAATATCACTAAATTAAATGCAACTTCTGTTAAAACCATAAAATAGCATCTCCATAACATAAGCAAGCACTTTCGGATATGGAAACCAGAATATAATGGCACTTCTTACCTACCGTAATGGTTGTCAGTAAAGCACCAGCTGTAAGATTACAGGGGTCAAATTAAATCAGACGTATTGTATTCAAAGAGCGAGTGCGATTTTATGATCCGTGAATATCGCGCAGGCATTTCTAGATGTTCGGATCACATTTTTATTGTTATGGAAATACGAGTTTCCCGTTAGTTGGAAATTTCAAAAGGGTCGATTAGGATGTCTGGTTTTGAAGGTTCTGCACAATACGTAGTCCCCTTCTTATTTGTAAGATGTGCCCTCGGCCGAGTTGGGCTGCATTCCTTTCAAGGGTTTTCAAATTTTTAGCCTCAAGATTTCTTTGTGATGTTGGAGTGACTTTTAAAGTTCGCGGTATTGAATTATGGTTTGTGCGCTCGATTGAGTTTTAACTACAGCGTGAAAATTTGTTTGCAACTCCCATATTTTTGATATCTTGTAAATAGTATAATGGATCTTTGAGAATGTGTTGGTTTATTACGTAAAGTAACAGGATAAATTGTTTCCTTTTGTTTATTTCAAGGTCTGACATAAACAATATAGAGAAGTACTTAATGAGTGTTTTAAGTTTCCTATCATCATCATTATATTCATCATCAACAATAAATAATCCATTGCTGGAAATAGACCTATTTTTAGAAAGGGTATTTTGGTATACACAAAAAAATAGCTGCACCACGTGGCTACGCGTCGTTGCTATTGTATTTTTACAGCAACTTTTATTTCATACTAACTTTACTAAGTATAGTATGAAATAAAAATACCCTAAATCACTCCTTATATCATCGGCTATTTGCAAGTAAACGTTTCATCAAAATTGGTTCAGTCATTCTTGGTAGATCAAGCCGACAGACAAACAGAGAAAATTTTTGATCATTGATATGGAAGTATATACGTGTAGCGACTTCCACATATAGCGTGACGAAAGCATGCAACAGCGCCATCTAGCGAAGAAACACTGAACTACGTGGAAAAACACGGAAGGAACTATACGGAGTAACTACTAATCCTGAATCACGAAAGTGAAATCCTCTCGCCGATTAACATTATATATATAACATCCCAACATCAACTGTTGGGCAGTGGCCCACCTGGCATGATGACCTCGCTTGGTTGAACACAATTCCCGTTCCTCCACATACGGTACCGTATATACTGTCACATCCATTTAATGAAAAGCTGTGTTTGAAATTATAGAAAGACACTTCAATTTTAATTCTTTGTATAGGTATAGTACAGATAGATTTAAACACAAGATATAATAAAAACATGGAGGCATACTTTTTAGCTTTGTCTCAAGCTTCGTTGAATGAGCTATGGATTACTTAAATAAACACAATCAACCATGGCCCCCGCCAATCTGATTCATTTTATCTTTTATAAAAATATTTTAAATTGAATCAGTATATTGTCTTTATCAGTTTCCTTTCTTTTATGGTTTAAATGCGGCCCTTACTTACTTTTGAAAAAATATATCTGATTTTTAAAGATTTACATACAAAATTCAGGCATTAAGGATTTATATGCACATTTAAGCCTGTCAAAGTGATTCCACTCTGTCTGATTGAAAACATGAGTAGAATCCAAGAGTAAGGGTCACCGTCCTTATTGATGCAAACAATGCAGCATGGTGACCCACACTACGGCCGCAATAAGTATTGAGATAATTCTACAGCATTGAGACTCCGGTCTTGCACTCACGAACGCAAAACGACAGCACGAATTCTGTCACTTTAGCTTAATCTTCTGTGAGAGGGCTCTACCTGATTTGAAAGATTAAGGTCCAGCTTCACCACCATCTGATTAAGTCCCAGGTAGGCTAATATCAACCTGTCTACGAATTCTGGCGTCACAAGTCTCAGATAGATACAAATACAGCAGGTAGCCTTATCTATATAACTTTCTGATACTTTATGCGGAACTGGTGAAAGTGGCTCTTAAACAAATTCAAAATGAAGCTATATGATATAAACAATTAATTTTATATACCATAAATACAATGGTATCATTGTTATATGGTAACGAATACATGTGACCGAATTATGCCAAATTCTAGTAACACAAACTGTTGGATGCTTGTGACGAATTTTATTGAATTTTCGTTCAATATAAGAGTCGAGTCGTTATTGATGGACGTCCCGTGACGTAGCAGCAGTGCTAAAATGGTGCTTATCACAGAAGTTGTGATTTTTTTATCAAAGATTTATTTTAATGATGATCTCTGTTTACATTAAGTGAAGGCTTAACCTACTCGTATGAACATTTTACTTCTCATAATTACAAAATCAAAAAGAGATTGTTGGCCGGCCTATTTTTAAAACTTATTTTAGTCTTCGCCGGCGTAGTTTCTTGGGTATCATATCCAACATTTGAACCTATTTCAAACATTTTTGTATTACGTATTTTTGTATTAGCTATGGCAGTAATCATAAAACTAGTAAAAAAATCTTGTTTTAAATAACAAATAAATGAGTTTTTATAGCTATAGTAAAATTATACTGGATCAAATGTAGTTTCATGTACGTACCTAATTACATTATGTACATTTTAGGCACCCAATTGATGATGGAATATGAAACAATGTTTCGTATCAAATTTGGGACAAGTTTGTATCTTTTTAGGATAGGATATCGATCATCTACGGTTTAGATATGAGAAAATTGCAAACCGTGTTTCGCGGATTATTTGATAGATCGGTGAGAGTACATGCATGGAATACTTCAATAACGTGCCTTGGTAAACGGATTGATTGATCGGCACAAGAAGATTTTCGAGTGATAAAAATTAATGAATGTAAAACATGTATTTGTGCCATGTTCCTGTATTGTTCTTTAAACATTATGTGATTATGGATTACTAGTAGCCTAAGGTATTATTAGGGACAGCCACGCTGATTTCAGTAGAAATAAGCTTGCTCGACCAATGTGGTACTACTCTCGTACAGAAAACCAATCTCTCGTCCTGGTGAAATCAGCAACAAACTATTGAGTAAAGGTGTCTCTTATATCCAGCAAATAACTACTCATCATTATTATAACCGCAGTTCATTTTCTTGTTTATTACTTACAATGGTTATAATACTATCAGTAACTGATATTAGATAATGTACATAAATTAACATAATATTCCACATCAGTTCTTAACACTTCAGATCGGTTATCTCTAACCCAGGTAGTAGAGCCACGCTGATTTCAGCACGAATGGGCCGGCTCGACCCGGCCAGTACTACCCTCACACAGAAGACCATCCTAATAATGACAGCATTCTTGCTGTCGTGTTTCGTTGGTGAGTGTGAGACCGGAGGCCCAATCATTCTGCATCATTCTCCCGCCCTTCGAAGGCCGGGAGAATGATGCAGAATAATCTAACCAGGCTGCCATGGTAGGGGTCACCATGCTACATTGCCTACCCTCACAATAAGCATGGTGACTCCTACTCCTGGATTCTACTCATGCTTTCCATCAGGCAGAGTAGAGTCACTTTGGCAGGCTTAAATATAAAAAAAAAAAAAAAAAAAAAAAAACCCTTAAAATTAAAGGTAAAATTGCAGCCACACATCATCGTCAGCCAATCGCAGTCCACTGCTGCGGCCTCTACAAATGCACACAACTCTGATCGGTTTTGGGCTTCTCGCATTCAGCTATTCTGCAAGTCTTCTCTCCACCTGGCCTGTGGGCGTCCTACACTACATAGGGGAAACCTCATGGATAGCATAAATAAAATAGTAGCTATTACGATATTTTACTAATTCTTTATTCACAAATTTGAAACGTCAATTCATTATTAATGAACAAAATAGTCATAAACCAGCACACAAACACTGAAAACTTGAAACACTTGTTCATTATATTCAAGTGCCCACACTAGACATGCTATCCGCTACAAATAAATCATGGAACGAGCGAGCTTTCTGTTTAAATATTCCAGGCCCGAGGGGTAATGTTCAGAACAGCGTACTCATCCATTTTAGTAAATTTCCCGGACCATTCTTCTTCGACTTATTCAATGCTAACTAGTTAAAACCGTACCTCAACATGTACGTAACACTGCTTTTTAAATGTATATTTATAAAGGGAATGAAACTGATCTTAGTATTAAGATTGTGTTTTCCAATCAAACTCAATGAAAGGTATCAGTTTACACAATTTGACTAGGCAGTTAGAGGCTAAGAAATGATATAATTGTTCAACATGGATTAAGACTTAGGCTTGCCTTTCGAAACTGTGTCACATATTTGAATACATATAATTGTTATCATTTGTTTAATTCAGATTACGTGGTAGTTAGTACAAACACCCATTAGAGAGACTAACCAACTCAAGTTACGACCCATTTATATGTAAATTGGAATGTACAAAGATAATTAAAGGGATTTTAGTTCTTGAGATCTATTTGAAGTCTTAAGTACTAAGAACATTTACGTCTTGAGATTAAATATTATTACTCATATATGTATTTGAATGAAGAACGCGTCTACAGCTACTGTTTATGGAACCCTGGTATTTTAATAACGATTGTGAATAGGTTAAAATGAAAAGTTATATAGCATCTAGTTATTTGTATTAAGTATGTAAAGGTATGGTATGGATGTAAACTATAAAAGACGTTATTTCTCAGACATTAAAACAACCTAAATTTTTAAGAATTGACTGACTCATCTTAGACACTATCGTTGTTTTCAACGTGTAGACCTCATTATTATATTACACACAAAGCATTTGGAATGTAATATACCAAAATCGTATACAACCAAATTTTTTTTTTAAATAATATATACGTGTACAACTCAAAATATGGAAAAACACCGTTATTTTTTTTACTCTTCAACACTTCATAACACCACGTACAAGATGAGCAGGACAATTAACTGCATAGATAATAACTTTGATATTATCTAACATAATATCAATTTATAACGAATAGCCATTTAAAAGCTAAACATGTACCAACATGTCATCAATCATTTGACAGATTGACGGACGATGTCAAATATGACAGTAATGAAATTTTACGCCCGCATCATTGCATTTGCCTCGGTAATGATGTGTTAAACTGGACGGGTTATGATGCTGGATTTTTTATTGATATTGTTAGTGGAATGTCATTAAGAAAATTAAAATAGGTGTTTTTCGTTTTGTGACGCATTTTGTGATGAATTTGTTTATTTTTGTAAACCCAAATATAAAAAAAATGTACTACAGCGCAGCAATGAATAATGTAATAATGTCTAAAGTGGCATTTAAGTCAATTCAATTTAAAACTCCTTTATAACACAACGTCGAACAGTTAGCAAGAAACGCATTAAAAATCTCTCAAACAGAAACGGAATAACACAGAAGTAACAAAACCTGACATCGAAATGTGGATTCGAATAAAGGAGTTGCTCTGTGACAGTCGCAGATTCCAAGATATAACAATACAAACTTACATTTGCTGTTACTGTGCGTAGAAATCAACGTATTACAACTCTTAATCACCTAAAAATAGAGCATCAATTTTTAAATAGGTAAGTAATAATACTAAGGTAGCTTCGATGTCTTTAGGTGTAAATTATTCAAACGCGGCTCATCCTACGACGCTTGGCTGATTCTACTTTTTTACCGCCATAAGCTCGACTTTAAACATAAACGACGGAATTATTTAGAGAGTCCGGATCAAGAATTAAACCACAAGGTGTCACTGTTGAATGCTGATTACGACCCAAATCAAGGATCTTGAGAATTTTTGAGTGACAGTATCACGAAGTTTCGTCTTTGTTGTAAATTATAAATGTCTATTTAAAATGAGAATTGATTTTTTTATTTTTAATCATTGGCGTTTCAGTTTACAGAATAGCCTTAAAATTATTTTATTCTTAGATTTATTTATTTTACTTTCTTATAGATATTTTAAGGTTCAGGTCATATTAGATGGGTTAAACAAACATGATTGGTACAATAAAATATTTATAAAACTATCACTAGGACGAAAGAGAATCTGGTTCTGCTGGTTTTAACAATTGATTTCAATTAGTAACCATCATAGGTCTTTTTTATAGGTCTTTTATATTTATACTTTATTATGTAACACCTAATACTTATAAGATGATGAAATTGTAAAATATCTGTGTGAGAGAGAAAAATAAAGATTTATTATTATTATTATTATTATTATTTAACTAATGTAAATGATTGATGATGAATTAAATATATGTAGAATGTAATAATATTATAAACTCTGTATTACTTTTTTTATATATGAAAATAAACGAAATTTTGACTTTAAAAATTGTAGAACCATAGTTTAAGTATACCGAAAAGTAGAATTAGATTCAAACTGTTTTGAATTATGGAACAAATTATATATTATTATTTATATATTATACAACCAGGCCGTTGCCGCCTAACGGTGACGAAATATGTTAGTACTTCAATTTTATTACACGAATACCGTTTTATCAAAGTCCACTGTATAGGGATCTAGATCCATGTATGGCTATGAACACACCGTGAGGCTCCAGTGAAGCAAAGCCATGGGCATGCGCATCTAGTACCTAAACTGAACTCGTATTTACGAAAAATATATTTTCCTGGTTAATTTAACTATAACTTCATATTTTCTTTTATTATTTATTATTTAATAATTTTGAACCTTTTTGACACAACTTCGACCTTCTCTAGTAACATGGGTATATTGTTTAGATCTGATAGAAAACAATTGACAATCTTGATGACTAGTTATGCGAAAACAAATCATTTTTTAAGATGTACTATCACAAGTTATAAAAAAGTATACATAGTCGCTGTAACAGTCTTTATAACAGCAAAGTAATTACTAAAAATCGTAATGAATTTTTCTAATAGCTCGTCATGCAGCCATTTGCAATTCAGTAGTCAGATTTTATTTGTAGAACAAATGAACAATCGTAACTTCAAAGTTAATCCACTTCCTATGTTAAGGTCATTTAAATACAAGGTTGGTTCGAAAGACCTTCATATTACATACATTAACAGCTGTATTTAGCTTTACTTACAATGTTACACAGTATAAAGGTGCACGTCGTGACCGCACTAGCCATTCGTTTCGCACAAATCGCGTCCATGTCGCGGTTACTTTATGGGACAGCCGGCGGCATCTCGCTATGCCTCTGTAGGATACCTATACACAGAATTGTTACGGTCTCAAGTACTAGAACCGTCATTTTTATCTATACAAATAAGTAAAATCTGTTTGTAATTTCAAATTAACAGCTTTTCACTAAATATAGGTTTCGTATTTAGTGAAATGTACTCGTAGGTTTCTCGCGTCTACCTCATCGTGTGGGGTATCGTTTAGAGCTCTTTTAAAATTATGGAGAGGTTCCTAAAACAGTGTTTTGAGTAGGGTATCAGTTTGCGAGTTATTTCCCTTTAAAAGTCATTTTTTGTTCAAACAGGACGTCACCCCTCTCCCTTTAAAAGCTAAAAAGCTGGTTCCAATTACCTGAAAAATTCATGATGGTACATGTGATGAATTTTAAAGGAAAACTATAACGGCTTAGATAATTTTGTGATTTCAGGAATTATAGAGGCTTAACTAGTAAAATGCGTTTACTTGGAAAACTTCGCACAAAAATAACGAAATAGTAAGTATATTCGTGATCTGACATGCACTTGGCCCATTTTTTAATCCGACTTCATAGCAACCACATCATAAACTGTGTTCGTTTTCCATTTTTACTACTATTTAAACACAATGTGATATTTCCTCAAACTTTAAAATGTATAAAATGTATTGAGAATTTTATTTTTAAAAATTCGAGTGCAATGCCTTCTCTATAAAACACAAATCTGTGAATATACTCAATACAGTGCACACGCCTTCATTCGTGGACGCCATTTTCGGTATCATGAGGTTACATTGGTTATGTACAGTCATAAAACAGGCGTCACTTTCTTGTTATAGACCGAAGATTTCAAGCTTGATAGCGATGACGTGCGAGGTCATATTTCTTTATCAGATTCTATAGCTATGATATTTACATTGGAGGTTTTTTCTCAATATTTTAGTTCCAAATGACTTATCTTACTGTAAGTTTAGTAGTCACTTTTATATACATACTAGCTGCGCCCCGCGGTGTTACCCGCGTTTATCATTATGGTTGCTATGCAAGTGTGTTAAGCATAGCAACCTGTGAAGTTTTGACAGGAGATAAACAGTGATACATATTGATATCTACGATTTATATATTTTCATAATCACTTAGCTTTCTCCCGTGTATCTCGATTATTGCAGTCAAATGTGTTATTCTGATATTTAAGCTATATTACTGTAAAGTTTCATCCAAATCCGTTTAGTAGTTTTTGCGTGAAAGAGGAACAAACATACATACTCACAAACTTTCACGTTTATAATATTAGTAGGATTTAAGCCCATCAAAATGACTCTACTCTGCCTCATAGCAGAATTCAAGAGTAGGGTCATCATCTTCTTTGTGTACGCAGATAATGCAGCATGGTGACCCACACTATGGTGACCTAGTGAAATGCTTCTGTATCATTGGTCGGTCTCGCAACGAAATATGATAACAGAAATGCTGTCGTTGTAGATTGGGCTTCTGTGTGAACTTATAGTTTATTTTACTTAAGGAAGGAGGAGGGTGTCTCAGTTTAAATGACAATTAATTTTAATTGACTTCCTCGGTGGCACAGTGGTAGCGTATGCGACTGCTGTTCTTAAGGTCTGGGGTTCAATTCCCGGAATCCACCAAATGTTTGTGTAATCCGCAAATATTTATTTCGGAGTTTGAGTGTTTTCCATGTATAATATGTAAGTATTCATAATGTGTAATAATATGTACCCATAATACAAGCTCTGCTTAGTCTGGGACTAGATGGCGTTGTGTGTAATATGTTCAAAATATTTATTTGTTTATTATTTATTTTTATTTACCTTTATATATAACAAAGAAAAGCAATAGTTTGTTGCATGAACGTTACCGAAAGCCACGTATCATTAATATATATAGTAGCCATAACGTAGACCCGACTTAATTAACATAATTAGTGATTTTTACAATTAAATAAGGAGCTATGTGTTTGACATGCACCCAAGATAAATAATTGTAAGATGTAAATTATAATTTAAAAATGTGTGAAATTGATATATATTTTGTGTGTCGCATACATTTTTTGATTACTAGCGATTGGTGTTCATCATTCGCAATACTGAAGGCAAAATAGTTGCCAGTATGTTTAAGGCATTTGAAGGCACTGACTCCCCAATAGCGATTGCGACGAATGTTTATGGAAACCCGAGACCTCTGCGAGGCCTGAGCGTGCGACACGTCCAAACTTCCGAAGTCCGGGCTGTTATTCAGATTTTTTTTACGAAAAACCCAACAACACTTTTGACCCGACCCGGGAATTCAATCCTTATTGATCGGAAATAGTACACGCTAACCAATAAATCAACGAGACAGGGTTCTTTGACAATAAGTACTGTTATTACTAGTCTTTAGTACAACTTTACTAAATGCTTGAAAACATCTCTGGAATGCATCTCTATAAGGTAGAGCCACAACATAGCTACAGACTATATCATTTTGTTCTTAATATAAAAACAAATAGTGCACTTGGGGAAATATTTCCAAGCGTAAATACCAATTTGAAATTTCCCGCGTTGTGCATATTAAAACATTTCATTCGCCGTTTCAGTAGTTGCTCCGCGAGGCGTGCAGAACTCCACGGGAGGTCGGTTGAGTGCGCACTACAAAGGTCGACTGTGATGTGTTTTCCTTTTATTTATGTGAACCTGGTGCACTGGGACACATTACTAATACATAATGCAGTACAAATGAATTCACCCCTTAGTTTTTAGTAATAAAACACATTTTACTTTAAACTGATTGTTTAATAGTAGTGTTGGCACGATTAGTTTAATGGAGTAAAAGTATGTGAAATGTCACTTTATTATAATTTCTAATCTACTGTTGGTACTAACTGTTGCTAACATAAAAAAGACCGTGATATCTTATGTAACACAAAGTATTGTTGAACTTTGTGTCATACAAGAATCCTTTTAATTGAGAAGAACCTTAGTAAGGGCGATAATATAATGTAAATGTCATGTATTAACTTACTTTTATAAGTAATAAGTATTTTTTGTTTTCAATTTATGTATACTATTTGGTTGACTATGTATATTTTTTATTGACATTAATTTTATTATTGGAATTAAATGAACAATTACATATATGCAATTACATATATTATTTAAAACTTACTTACATAAATAAAGTATCACCGACCATAAGTAAACTGATTGGTATGCTATATCAGTAGTCTACGTATAATTATGAGGTGTAAGTTGTATTACTATAAAGTTTCGTATAAATCCGTTCTGTAGTTTTTTGCGTGATAGAGGAGCCATACGAGTATTCTATACATTATATATTCTATACAGAATATCTGTAAAACTAATAGAGGTTAGTTAGAGTTAGTTTTTGTTATCTTGGGGATTAATATATTTTCAAACTGATTCTTATTTTCGAATATTAGTTTTTATATGCTATGTTAAAAAACTTCATCCTAGACCAATTTCACTATTGAATTTTTAAGTTCAAACAAAGGTTAGAACTAAGATAGTCTAGGAAAAGTCATTTGCTAGCCTAATATCGTAGCTAATCCGTAGACGGTGATCATTCCGAGGTTTGATAGCGGATGCACCCGTTTTGTTATAATTGTAGTAAATGTCTAAACAAACAACTTAACACTTTCCCCTTACGTCCGAATAAATACACCCTCTCCACAATATTTCTTCCATTCTCTATTTGAAAAAATCCAATTTCGCATCCGTCTACAACACGTGACGCCCGAAAAAAAAGCACCGAGTCTGACAAAGCCGTCATAAAGTTCCCAAGTAATTCATAAACTGGGAAAGTGCCATTCCGCCTGTGCCCCGCCGATTCGTCCCGGACGACAGAGCCCTATTAATTTTTACGATCCATTTAATTCTTTAACCTGGCGGAATCGATTTATAACAGTTTACCGCCGGAGATTTAACTGGAGTTGTAAAGCTTCTGTCGGTGTCTCGATACAGTGCTGTATCGGTATCGGCATGCCATTGAACCACTGGGATTCACTAATTGGATTTTCTACTTCATGATGCATTATTAAAATGGTTACACATTGTATGATTTAAAATACTAATAAACGACATCTTCTTGCTAAAAAAAAACAGACAGCCTGTTCGACTTTTAATAAAATGATAGATTCCTTGTGATGTACTCTTTCAGAAGCTTCCTAAGCATGAGGAGGAATTGAATGAATGTAATTTTTCTAATTTTTCCAGGAGATAGATGTATTTCTTGTCAGAGATATATCTCGTGTCTCATTAGACAGATCATATCGCAACGAACATGATGTTTAATGACATTTTGTTCATGTCCAAACTGAAAATCTCGGCGATCTCAATAAAAGATCAATACTAAAACTAGTGATAGTCAATTCGTAGAAACCATGAAATCTTAGCCACTGAAGACATTCATAAACAATAACCTCAAAGGCCTCAGTAATGTCATTATCTGAGCATACCTTTAATATCATATCCAAACGGTACTTTTAAATTAAAAAGTCAAATCTTGGAAATGGAATGGAAAAGAGATGAAGATGGATAAGGAAGTAAAATGAATGACGAAGCTCAAAAGAGAAACTGGCAGTTAACCAAACTAGACGTGTTCCTTGACTTAACAGGCTTAGATCGAAATGCTGTACGAATTTGATGAAGATCCAAGACAAGCTAAAACGACATAGGCATAAATAGTAAAGCCACCCTGATTTCAGCACGAATGGACCAGCTCGTTATATAAAATGACAGCGTTCGTGTTGTCGTTTTTCGTTGATAAGTGTGAGACCGGAGGCCCAATCATAAAGTGCATTAAACATCTCAGTAACCCGTCATGGTGTGGGTCACCATGCTACGTTGTATGCACTCGCAATGAGAATGGTAGCCCCTACCCCTGGATCCCACTCATGCTTTCCATCAGACTGTAACTTTGGTAGGTTTAAATACCAAAAAATGTGTATGTTACAATGACCATAACTAAAACAAATCAGGAACAACGAGTGGCAAGACTGGAGCCAAAATCCCTCTACAACTTCTGAAATCAGGTTTATTTATATTCTTTTAGAGCCGTTCTAAATAACATTTTACTCATATTGATATAACCAACTTCATGGAAACGAAGTTCGAACGTTCATGAAATTAAGAAAATAGTAGCACTTTAGTGTGTTTGAAGTAATGAAAAAAATTATTCGGAATTAGCGATTGCAAGATCACTCCACAAAGTTAAATTTAGAGTTTCTGTGCGTTGGATGTCTACCTTGCCAACCTCAAACGTTCTTGAGTTCGTTAGGTACTTCGTAGAAGCATGCCGAATCTTAGACATTTTCTTGGAAATCGTCAAAGGAAGTTATATCTAGCATGCAATATTTAGTTATACTACGCCAATAATGATCTATTTTCTGACTGCCTTGTTGGTCTAGTAGTTAGCCTAAGTGGCAGCTGATCAAGAGGTCTCGGAATCGATTCCCGGGTCGGACTAAAAGTTTGTATGATATGCAATTATTTGTTTCGGAGTTTGAGTATTTTCTATGTATAATATGTTTGTATTTCCAAAAAAAGTATGTTTGTGTATTTATATCAGTTGTCTAGTACCCATAGTACAAACTCTGCTTAGTTTACGACTAGATGATGTTGTGTGTTAGATGTCCAAAAGTATTTATTTATTTATTATTATTTTTAGTTTTAATGGTAGCAACTTCCACATATAACTAAACAAACAAAATAGACAAGAACGCCATCTAACGAATAAACACGGAATAACAAAATATATGGATTAGAAATAGTTATGCGACTAGCATACTCGTATTCACAACTACCATACATGAACCGTAGCCAGTCATGATCACCTCGTCTGGTCGGAGGATCCTCACTTTGTGTTGGAGGGACACGACATCGGTTCCTCTATATTAATTTCCTACTTATTACAAAAGGCTTCGTACTAATTGTAGGTAGTAGAGCCACGCTGATTTCAGCACGAATGGGCCGGCTCGACCCGGCCAGTACTACCCTCACACAGAAGACTATCCTAATAATGACAGCATTCTTGCTGTCGTATTTCGTTGGTGAGTGTGAGACCGGAGGCCCAATCATTCTCCCGGCCTTCGAAGGGCGGGTGATGCAGAATAATCTAACCGGGCTGCCATGGTAAGGGTCACCATGCTACATTGCCTACCCTCACAATAAGCATGGTGACCCCTACTCCTGGATTCTACTCATGCTTTCCATCAGGCAGAGTAGAGTCACTTTGGCAGGCTTTAATATAAAAAAAAAAAAAAAAAAAAAAAAAAAAAAGCAAAAAATTTCGTGCAATAATATAAAAATTCAAAGCCTGTAATAAAGAGCTTCTAAAATAGAAACTCAATTTGAACATAAAAAGAAAAATACGTATGATCTTTGCCCACAAGCGACGTCACTACCCATTTCAACATAAAAATGTTGATTAAATCATATATGTATTTCAAAAGCTCATGAAACTTGACCTATGTCATCGCCTCAAAAGAGTGAACTTCACATGCACGACGAGATTAAAGAGAAATACAAAAACAGGTTTAATAAAAACACAAAAAGTAATTTTCCAAAACGAAATGTAACTGTCTAACTTTTTAAATTACATTTTATTTAATACTGGCTTATGTGTGCCAAAAATGTCGCCAGGCCAATATGATTGTAGCTTTAGCTCTTTATAGAAGTGCGATATTTTCTGTCTTAGCAAAATTACTTTTATAGTTTATTTCTTAAAATTAAAACATTTAATAGAATTCCAGCTTTTGCAGCGTATAAGTCGGTTATCATGCTAAAAAGTAACCTATGTCCTGTCTTAAGAATCAAAGTATGCAAATTTCAATGAAACGACTGAACAGACAGACAGTACAAGTTACTTTTGAATTTGTGTATTAGTAGTAAAATAATTGAAAATTCGCATCTAACCAGTTCGCTTATTATATGTTCAGTTTTTTGTATTTAAAACGATATATTTTATAAGATATAAAGCTTGCTAAGTGGCAATAATATACAGTAATATTTCATTAAACGCAATGAGGTGAAACATGCTCTCGATCATAAATCAATGAGGTTGCATTAACTGTGTACCGACTGTACAGTCAGCTATTAGCACGAACCACTGCTTTCGTGAGTTGCTTCATAAGCCGATTACAGGGGCAATGGCAAATAAATACGTATTATAATAACAGAGAAATTATATTTATTAAATAAAACCTCCTTTCTAAGGAGAGGCCTATGTCCAGCAGTGGACTGTTAAAGGCTGTTGATGATGATGATGATGAAATAAATTTAATTTGTTATATTTTACGACGACAGCCACTACTAAAGGATGTTTCGTTGGTCTAGTGGTTCAAGACTCATATTAAAGGTCGTTATGAACGTAGTTTCTAATCTATATATAATAAATAGTCTCTGTATTAATTTCAAATTAACAATGTACATATTACATATTATGAAAGTATAAAACTTACACCAAAAAACTATTTTATATAAATTTTGAATGTTTGTCTGTTTGTTTCGGGTAATCTCTGGAACGGCTAGACCGATTTCGACGGGACTTTCACTGGCAGAAAGCCAATACTGTAACTAGACTATTTTTGAGACTAACTTCACTCCGCGGCGTTACTCGTGATTTACATCAATAACCGCGGGTAACAAAATGGGACTCTGCTAGTTATAAATATAAAAGTAAGCACAATAATTTCACTATCATCAGAATATGCCTTGTGATTTTTACAACACATTTTTCACACGTACGCGTGTTTCATTTTTAAGTTAATCATAAAACTGAGCAAATTGGTGTCACTCGTGCGAGGTTTTTTGCTATAAAATTAACAATGTTAAGGGTTTTTTTTACTATGTATTATTTTATACATATATCCGTGTTGCTTCAAATATTCATAACTTTGTATTTAACTGTAGTGTTCGTTTTGTATGTACTTATAGGCCAAAAAATCATAATAAATACAATGATTGTAAAATACTCGAATCATTGTGCTGAGGCTATAAATATGTTTTATTAGGGTTCCGTAGCCAAATGGCAAAAAACGGAACCCTTATAGATTCGTCAAGTCTGTCTGTCTGTCTGTCCGTCCGTATGTCACAGCCAATTATTTCCGAAACTATAAGAGCTATACTGTTGAAATTTGGTCAGTCGATGTATTTTGTGAACCGCATTAAGATTTTTACATAAAAATAGAAAAAAAACAATACATTTTGGGGGTCCCCATACTTGGAACTGAATCTCAAATTTTTTTTTTTCATCAAGCCTATACGTGTGGGGTATCTATGGATAGGTCTTCAAAAATAATATTGAGGTTTCTGATTTCATTTTTTTCTAAACTGAATAGTTTGCGCGGGAGACACTTCCAAAGTGGAAAAATGTGTGTCCCCCCCCCTCTAACTTCTAAAATAAGAGAGTGATAAAACTAAAAAAATATATGTTGTACATTACCGTGTAAACTACTAACGAAAATTGGTTTGAACAAGATCTAGTAAGTAGTTTTTTTTTAATACGTCATAAATCGTAACATGCAATATACCTTTCATCCAATCAATACACTAGTATAAAAACATCGATGAAAGTTACAACGAACTACAAGAACTTTTATATGATGTTACTTGCTGGTACGGAACCCTTCATGGGCGAGTCCGACTCGCACTTGGCCACTTTTAACTATACATTGACACTTGAAACTATTAAAAGGTAATATGAATATAATAATATATTTGGACAAACAAAGACCAATTCATGTAATTGCTTACTAACAGCTTATCACTCTAGTATTTAAGGCCCGCGACACCAAGCGTGAGAATTTGTGATTGAACACCCACATACATATTTTACATGCACACAGACGCATCGCGCACTGTCGCATACATACCGTAGCAAGCAATCACCGACTTTCGGTTTTTTGCTTATGTTAAATATCCATCAACTGTTCGCCTTTGTAGAACGTATTTTAATGTCTTACAACGCACGCAATGTATCTTGCCATAACGTAAAGCCCGTAGGATTCATTCAGTACAGAAAGTCATAATACTTTCTGTATACCAATCGAATGGTCAAAGATTATAAAATAATTTTACACAGTATAAAATAAATTTGCTCGCGTGCATTGTCTGTCAACTCAGATCGTTTTAAATACGCAAGGTATTTAAATACGGTTTTCATCATAATTAAGGTTACCTTTTAAAGAAGATTTATTAATGTTATTTTATTATTTTAAAGGAACACATAAATAAAGCCAATATTGACAAAAGTTTACGAGTTACATAAATTAGGAATAACCTACAGTAATACTTTTTTAATTATACTTTTTTAATATTTCTTTATTATTTTATTTGTGAATAATAATTTCAAAGTAATTTGGAACAATGTAATATTAATCCTTATCATAATAAATACTGTAGACATTTAAAACAATTTTATTCTACATGAAATATGTAGAATAAAATTGTTTATTACACAATATTATTTAAATAAATATTTTATAATACGTCAGAGCGTTCATCCAGGTCGCACCCGTAATTGGCCGTAATCTTACACTAGTGACTCTCAGTGTAAGATTTTATTATGTCAATAATGTGTGATTAACGATACATGGTCTTATAGGCATTTAAAAAACATTTAAAATTTGACAAATTATACCCTCCTTTAAAACCAATCTATCCATTGCTGCAAACATCATGAAAATTGGTGCAGTAGTTTTTAAGTTACGTTATGTTTTGAGTTTAATAGACAGGTTGAAGAGGCAGAGGACTGTGTTTTTTTTTAATATATTTAATGCAAACGGCTTATTTACGCAATAATGTTACTAAAATAAATGTGAAAGTAACTCTGTCTGTCTGTTTGTCTGTTACCTTTTCACGCGTAAAACGCTGAACTGATTTTGATCAATTTCAGTATAGAGATATATGGGACCCCGAGAAAGGACATGGCTACTTTTTACCACGAAAATCGACACACTCGCGGGCGGAGCCATGGGCTAAAGCTAGTAAAACATAAATACGACTAGCGGTTTATACATACGTATAAAAGTGAAATACTAATCATCCAAGACCAAACCATTGAGTAGTATTACTTTCCATCATCAGCTGAACATCTTGAAAGATACGACTAAAGGTAACACACATATACGAAAGTAACTCTGTCTGTCTGTCTGTTACGCTTTCACGCCTAAACCACTGAACCGATTTTGATGAAATTTGGTACGAAGATAGAACTGAACTTGGGAAAGGACATAGGGTACTTTTTATCGCGAAAATAAAGGTAGAAGAGTTTGAAATAGGGGACGAAAGTTTGTGTCGAAGTTCCTTATTATCAAACATAAAATCAGGTAAGATTGTTTAATCTACCCTTACCATGTCGTGTGATATCAACGAATTCCACGCGGGCGAAGCCGCGGGCAGAAAGCTAGTTTATAATAAATAACAATAAATAAATATTTCAGACGAATGACACAGAATATCATCTACCAAATATTCGTGTGATCCGCAAATATTTATTTCGCAGTTTATAATACATAAACATACTTTTTTGTTATAAATACATACATATTATACATAGAAAACACCCAAACTCCGAAACAAATATTTGCAGATCATACAAAAATTTGGTCCGACCCGGGAATCGAACCCTAGACCTCTTGGTTAGCAGTTGCATACGCTGACCACAAGACCAACAAGGCAGTATGATATATTACAATAATAAATAAACAACTATTTCGAACATCTTACACACGACATCATCCAGTCCCAAACTAAGCAGAGCTTATATTATTGATTCGACAACTGATATAAATACATAAACATACTTTTTTTGTTGCTTACCTATAGAATACACCCAGACCCCGAAATAAATATTTGCGGATCACACAAATATTTGGTCCTACACGGGAATCGAACCTGAATCCTTACTCAAGCAAAGTAGTCTCATGCGCTACTACTGCCCTCATCATTACGAAATGATGGCTACCAGCTCAGATATTGCGTCTGGAATAGCATTACAAAATAAAAAAATATATAATAACTATTTATAACGTGCTTATAAAATTTTAGGGTTTCCCTATGAACTAACACTGAAAACAGCCAACACCTAAAAAAAAAAATTTTGTGGATCTCATAAACATTTGGTCCGACCCGTGAATCGAACCCGAGGCCTCAATCGCATATGCTACCACAGCGCCACCGAGGCAGTCATATAAAATGAATTTTAATAATCGGTCCACAATTGACAGAGTAATCAATGAATGTACAATAAAAAAAACACAAATAATACTCCTTTTTTGAAGTTGGTTAATAATAATTTAAAATATAAAGATTGGTGTGTCTATTCTCAGACCTACCAAATATTATCAAAAGTTACACACAGTCACGTCGTCGTATGTCATCATCCTCCTAGCCATTATTCCCAATTTTATTTGAGGTCGGCTACTAGTTCAACCAGATTTACCTGAATTTCAGTTTTTCCACGGAGCGACTGGCATCGGACCTCCGCAACCCTAAGGGAGAACTGAAATTCTAAGATTGAACTAGTTGTCAGTATATTTGAGGGCACTGACTTCCCAATAACGATTGTCATAGATGTTCATGACAACCGGGACCGACGGCTTTACGTGCTCTCCGAGGCACGGGCGTGAATAAAATGAAAAAATACTTCAAGAAGGTTTTAAGATTATATGTTCAGTACTGTTAATATATTTTAATACAATATTAGGTATTTATACTTATTTTGCTTTTCAGGTTCACGTCGTCGTATGTAAACAATCAAATCTCTGTGTGCGTGACAGTGCGTGTGGAGCTAAAAACGAGCGTGCGCTCGCCTTGAATATTCGGAGAACACTGAATTTTTGGATCGCGTGAACTCTGTTTTATTGCAAATTATTTCTCCATACTAAAATGTATGGAACTTTTGCCGCTAAAAATTAATGATGTTTAAGATTAAATTATGACTTTCTGGTGAGAATTAATAGAAACCTTAAATGCTTAATCTCTTTTTTGTACTTTTTTCTTGCAACTAATAAAATATTTATTTCAAATAAAGCAACATAATACTAGATTGATTCCAAACAGAAAAGGTCGATTTCGGTGATTTTAGTCACTGTTGATGATTTTTTTCTCGAAAATAAATAATCGTATTAGTAACTTTACTCGGTTTCTCTATAGATTGATTTATTAAGAAACTGAGATATTTTTTTTACTGTCAAATAATGAATTAATTTGTTTCTCTTGTCATAACCGTAAGTGCTTTTTCGAGCAATTATGGAAACGATACCCTAAAAGAAATGAATGAAAATGTTAATATGATTTCTCATCCTCACATAAGAAATATAAATTTCAAACACTTACTGAAAATAACTTATAAGTTACTAACTACTTATTTATGGAAACTGAAACGATATAGAATAATTAGTACCGGTACCAATTGGATACAAGTGGCCCAGGACAGATACTAGTGGAGGGATGGAGAGGAGGCCTACGTTCGAAGACGAACGTATTAAAGGCTGATATGGATGGATTTATTTTTTGAAAAATACGACTACCGCAAAAACAAACAAACTACACCATCCGAGCAGTCTAGATAATAATAAAATAGAATAGAACAATAAGAAACAGTGTGTACTTGAAAATATAGAAAGTCTTTGTTACTTTCTAATTTAGTCCGGAAATATTTAACTAACAAACAAAAAATAATCTTATGAACTTCCATTCACTAAGAAAAAGGTTCATAAAATAATATAACAGTATGAAATATATAAAGCAGACTTTGATAAAGGAGGCGATAATATTTTCAAACGTTTCTGAGATCAAAGATAGCTGTGACTAAATACTGACCATTTCTCTACAGATACGTATTTACTGAATATTCATTCGAACCAAGAAATGCGTACTGAAAAGCAAAATAAGTATAAATACCTAATATTGTATTAAAATATATTAACAGTACTGAACATATAATCTTAAAACCTTCTTGAAGTATTTTTTCATTTAAATAATCATTGGCAATATTCATAATAATAATTCTTTGTCATAATTGTAAACTAGTTCAATGAATTTGGTAAAAGGAAAATTTTGATTGAATCTCATTGCACCATTATGCTGGTATTTATCATTTCAGTTCTCGGGTGAGTTGAATTTGCAACTAAAATGTTATTGCCGATATTAGCCTACATTTGTAGGTATGCACATATAGGTATTTCACAAGCATGTTTAGTTGGGAATTGCTTTTGTTTTCAATATTAGTGCATTTGTTACACGAGTTCATATTTATTGTGTTAGGCATAATATTTGTAATTATTCAAATAAGTTAACTGTGTAAATAAATTAGCACTAACAATGTGAAAATGCTAAGTTACCTTTGTTTTTTAATTAATATTTTGTTATTATATGTAACAAAATATATGTAATGCAGAAAATAGTAAATAAATATTTAATTGTGGAGTTTCCCTATAATTGACTTCATTAATAAGGATATATAATCCTTCTTTCTAAGGACAGCCTCATAGCCCTCATATCCAGGAGGGACTATTAAAAGATGAACACAATGATGATTAAATAACAATAAACTCAAACTCGTCATAAAATCATTATCATATAAAATTAGTATCTAAATTAGTACGAAATTGAATACAAACTCTAATATAGATCACTAATTCGAGATATCAAACCTATCGCCTGAATTAGGTCCCAGAGTGTATGCAAGTCATAAATCATGAGGATAGCCGATTACTTTGTGTGTTCAGCTATTAGCTAGCCTCTATGAGGCTCTTTGCCAATGTTAGCAAGTTCTAAGTTGGTTATTTCGATGTGTAACGTCGAAGATAGAGCTCGAGAGTATTGATAGTCAAGTTTAACTTACAGACATGGAGGTAATTACGCGTGTTTACTCATGTTCATCTTCATTATATTGTTTAGTAATTGATTGACTGTTTTATTATAAATATTACTTAACTAGTGAGAACTGAAGTAATTCTTTACACACTTTTATTTCAGGAAAAGTAAGTTTTCTTTTTTTAACAATACTTTGTGAATTTGATTGTTTCAAATATCATGTTGAATTGCTTTAAACTTTTTCTTTAATTTATTCATCAAAGCTCTAAGTTCATTGTACTGTACTTCATATCGAAATAGAAAAAAAAATTTTACGAGAGTAAATTTTTGGATGATATATACAATATTATTGAAATATTAACTCAATATTCGTGAGCGCTTATCGACCCTGTGCCTCTGCAAAAGATGCCTATGACTTGAATACTTCAGCCACATAAAAGGAGATAGGGTGATAACCTCAAAAGACTGATGGACCCGTTGCGCTGGACCCACCAAGTTTGCTCCACTCTTGGAACTACGATTCATACAGACCTACAAACTGCTCATGAGAGGAACAAATTCCAAGCTATCACTCGCAGAATGGCTCCCAACAGAGGTCATGAACCTCAGAATCAAGGACGACGCAAGGAGGAAGAGGAGGGAAAAAGTACAAGAAATTATAATATTAATAGCAGATTTTCACGATTTTTAAAAGTACCTTGATTCTCTCGGTCGCCTTACATTAAAGATTATATGTGTAGGTAATGCAACTTTAGTGGGTATGTGCACGAATTCATTAACCGATGGTGTGACGCCCTCTCCCTAACAATGTAATATATATTTATATCAATATGTATGCTTTGTTTATAGTGGGAAGATAACGATAGCAGGTTATTTTATGACGTATTTATTTGATATTGAATTTACAATGTGCTCATGTATTGAAATTTTAGACACCAGTAGTGAAAATCCAAGTAAAAGCAACGAGTGCTAAGTAAGTTAGCATGTAAAAAAGAAGCCCAAAAATCAAAGTTACTTCATGTCAAATGCAGAAATACAGACAGTATGAATTAGTATGGTTAGCTTTCGTAGTTATTGTAATTTAGAATATTACCCTATTATTTGTAATATATATATATAAAGGTTTTTCACTCAACGATCAGTAAATGAAAGGCTTTCTAACATTCAATGCCTTCTTTGAAGCAGCGGGATATTGAAATAAACACAATGGTCTTCAAATATTTTTAGTAAAATGGGTCTTTGTGAATAGAATATTAGTAACCTATTGTTCAATCGCCGAAAAAAATACTCTAAAATTTGTTCACTACCATTTTTATCCAAAAAATTACGGCACACTATCGAATAGAAAATAACGAACGAGCACCGCAGTTCACGCAGAAACTATTCTGACATTGTACGAACATTTGTCCCATTCGATTCCTATTGTCTAAAACATGGTTCGAAGTCACAAAGGCTCCTATTGTGCACACACAGAAGTTATGACTGATGGCGGAAAATCAATTTCCATCGACCCTTGACGTCTCACTTAACGTGCACCCTCCCCCGTACTGCGTACTGATCTGGCTGTTTTTCTACTTCGTTACACACGTCAAAATACTAATATAAAGATGAATTTCACTAGTAAATCATTAAAGATATGTATTTCGTTCAGGTTGTTTCATTTTATGAATATTTACAAATGTGTTTCATAGTAGAGTCGTTAAATAAATTGCGTGACTCCTTTAATACTGTGGCTTAATAAAATGTAAATATATTCAATACGGTACAATCACTTACCGCGTTAACAAAAATCGGTTTATAGCCCGGATATAAAATTACTTGAAAATTATAATTGTGTACTAGTTGTCGCTGTTTTGGATTTACAAATTTACGACTTATTACTTTTTAACTACTATTTACATGAATAATAAATTGACGTACTATGTAGTTTGAAGGATATGATGACAAAATAAATTATTTTAAGGATTTTGGATAAAAAATGTTTTAAATCTATTTTGAATTTGCGTATTGTCAAGTAGCATATATTAAAACAGCGATAACTGCGTTTAACTTAAGTATTTGCATCAACTTGTGCTTTGTAATTTTAACTGTCATTACTGTTGAACTTGCTATTAATTGCTACGATAACTGAAAATAAACAAAAAATTAAAAATTTGAAACCAAAAACTTAACGAAAATGACAAATTTTATATCCAGGTCAAAATAGAATTAATCTGAATTGCATTTTGACCAACAGACGAGCACTTTATGTCGTTACCAAGTGACATATTTGCTATGCTCAGCGACCATTATTGAAACTCATTGTAATCTAATTAATTTACTTTCATCTATTTTCTATAATTGGAGTTAATGCATGTTGTAAGAATTATCCTTTTTGTCATATTGTGTACGATTTTTTTTTATGATTGAGCTTGCCAAAGTGGTTGAACTCTGCCTGATGGGAAGCTAGAGTAGAATCCAACAGTCACCATACTCATTGCAAATTCTGTATATCAACGCTGTGGCGGCCTATTGAGATGTTTTTGTATCATTAGGGTTCCACTCTTCATACTTCATCATCAATTTATTGTGTTAAGTATTAATAGCGATTATTAATTTTGGTACATCATCATATTTATTTATTGTAACTTCCTGCAAACACATTGCTCAAGGCATATTTAATGCCACATTTTCTTCCAATCAAACCTTTGGGTGTATATTCAAAATGTTACGTTGGTTTGTGTGTTGCCTCCTTGGTCTAGTGGACAGCGTTTGCGACTGCTAATCAAGAGGTCTCGGTTTCAAATCCCGGGTAAGGCCAAAAAGTGTTTCCGGGTTTTTCTTAGGAAATTACCAATAGCAGTCCGGAGTTTGGAAGATATTCGCGCCCGTGCCTCAAAGAGCACGTTAAGCCGTCGGTCCCGGTCGTCATGAACATCTATGGCAATCATTATTGGAAAGTCAGTGCCCTCAAATTTACTGACAACTAGTTTAACCTTCAAATCTCAGTTCTCCCTTAGGGTTGCGGAGGTCCGATGCCAGTCGCTCCGTGGAAAAACTGATATTCAGGTAAAACCGGTTGAACTAGGAGGAAGGCTTACTAACTTAAAATGTTTTGTTTTTGTGTTGTATTTTTAATGTCCACAAGATGTCACATCCAAGTTTTACAGTGTATAGTTAGTGATTTAATAAATATTATACTTTGCTTTGAAATAAAATTGTGTCTTAACACTACTACTTTCACAAAAAGTACAAAACACTACATGCATCAACACGACCATTGAAATGTTTATCCTTTAACAAAGCGCTTCACATTCCCCGGACGTTGCCACCATTTGTCGCCCTTCTAAGTTTGACACCAAACTTGGTCGTAGGGAAGAAAAAAGTAAATATTTTACGGGCCCTAGTTGCACCCTTGTTGGTGGAATCACGCGTCGCTTGCGCGTATTTTCACGAAGATGGATCATTGGAACACGCGACAAGTAACGGTACGATCGGGCGGTTCAAACAGAGCGTTTTTTTCTTTTTTGCTGAATATCAGAAAATTCATATCTTTTTAATTTTATAAAATTTTGCTGTAAATATGAATTTCATTATTCACTATCTGACATGTGCGACCTCGTCTGCGTCTACTATTGAACAAAGCATTATGTTAATCAGCGTGAACAGATAGCTTACAGTGAGCCACCCTTAATAGAAAGATATGCTGTCGCGTCCTTTTTTAGGACTGTTATAGAGGAACCAATCTTTATTATTCTTTTTGCAACGTGTATTAATAAATAAAATAATATAAATTATAGAGTATTTTGGTTATTAAATTATTTTTTAATACATGAAGTGACTAGTAACTGTTTTACATTATCGATATTTTATATTTATGGTATTTTACTTTCTTTTGTTTAATGCCATTATTTACATAATCTTAATCAATTATCTCAATTTAATTATAACAAATAGAAACGAACATCGCACCAAGAATTAATCATCAATTTATATCGGTCTCTCTCTTTCTTGGATCTCTCCATTCGAATTTGTCGATAGATTTACTAATTTTGAATAAAACTTCCTGTGTCACGTTTAATTATTTGTGATTGTCTTCGAAAAGCAACTTATAATTTTATATATGTATTTAACATTCTATTGATAATTGATGAGAAAAAATAATGGATTTTAATTTCAATCTCATATTGACGGTAAAAATGCTATTTAACGATGTTTAGCGATATCACATGTTTTAAAAACTACCTTTCTTTTGAATACACTAACACTATTAAAAACATAACTGAGACTGCGTATTATTATGTATACTATATTTAAGTATAATATAAATAAAATTTTGAAGCGTTTTGAACGCTCGTCTACGAATGTAGCACTCCCTCGAAGATGGATCATCGAAACGGCGGGGAGCGAGTGATCGCGATAAACCAACGCGATATGGAAAACTGCGCAATGTGAACACCTAGCAATGTGCTTTTATATTTGTTTGTTTTATATGTTGTTGCACACCTGCAGATAAAACTAACAGGTTTCTTGTATGAACTTTGCATGATAGGAACTAAGGAAGATAAAATCTCGGTGGAATAAATTATATGTTACTAGCTTGCGCCCGCGGCTTCGCCTATGTCGTTTATTGCGGTAAGAAGTAGCCTTTCTCAAGCTGTAGACTATTTTTGTACCTCATATTAATAGATTTAGCAGTGTTGTTGTGAAAACGCGTCAGACTGACAAGGAGATAGAGTTACTTACTCATTTATAATATTAGTAAGGATTAAGTGAGCATATAGTTGAAAGATGGGAATGTAAATTCTGATGTCTATTATATTTATATCTTCATACTAGAAAAAATACAAAGAATTGTGCTAATATGTACGATAGCTCTAAATAGGTTAAAATATGCTAAAACTTTCATACAAAAACTTAAAAGAATACAGAAAACCATCGAAGTGAGAAAGTATCGTATGAAAAAACTCTTGTTACCAGTAACATAATAAAAGTATTATGAGTTAAGTGAAGAAACTTGTTAACATTACTTAACAATCTGGGTCATCTGTTTTAACATGAAATAGAGGAATAAAAGTTTATTAAAACATTCCACTACGCAGGGTTCTGCCTCCTTGAAGTTTATAATTGTGAATGGTGAAGGTTTTTTTTCTAAAATATTAATATGATATTATAACTAAATAAGAAAGATTTTAATTGTTTTGTTACGCGAGCATAAATTTACCGTTTAACTATATTAGTTTAAAAAAAAATGTACCAAGAAAAAAGATGTTATTTCAACCTGAAAGCAGAACTTCTAAATAAGCTAAATCGACTTCTCAATAACTGCATTCGAAACATTTTTAACTTACCTTCCTCACCTTATCACATTTCTCACCTCACCATTTTCTTCTAAAGACATTGCCATGTTCTTCCCTTAAATGTATCGTACGTATCTTTCCATACTTCCATAATCATGATAAAAATATAATAGAAATCTTAGCTCAGACAATACATTTGTCTTATGTCCTTCTCACAACTCCGACTTCGATAACTCTTCGTTTTATGTTAAGGCAGTACTACTCTGGACTCTGGACTATAAATTTATTTGCATTTATGACCTGCTTATTGTATTTATTTATAAAATGTGTATAAATTAGTATATGTTTGTCGTGTAATTTACACGCACTATGTAACCTTTGTACACCTCCCTACAAGATTCCTACACACCCTAAGATTGACTGAAAGAGAATACTTTGACCATTAAACCGATATGCAACGTGCATAAAGTATAACATAAAGCATCTTAAGCTTTGGAAAAATAAATTTTAAAGAGGCCTTAAAATGCCAGTGTAAATGTTTTTAATACTTAAGCAGGTTTTACGAAAAATCAACAACTTAAAAGGGGAGCCTTTATCTTTTGGGTTAGGGGAGCCTTACCCAAAAGATAGCGAGTAGCTACCTCGTGTGTACATACCTGAATCACCAATATGTTCTCCCCCACACGATGCCATCCCTATGTCACTATCATTATATGTAGGCAACCGCATTAACTCCTGCTGATTACATTGCCAAAAGTTCTATTAATACACAAGCCCATATATAGATGCCGTCGTAGTAGGGTTTTCAACTACTGTATATCAACTTAAACTATAGAAATTATTATTGCAGTATTAAAATTATTATACCATACCTATCATACCATAATACCATACTTTTGTACCATAATGTTAGTGATTGAGTTAAACAAAATAAACATAACACACTAAACAGCACTGGCTTTATTCGTAAGAAGTATGTATAGGTACTAAAAGTATTCTTCTGAATTGAACCTTTTATTTGTTGTTTGAAAATATAGCCACAAACTGTGATTAGTGATCGGTATAGTAGATAAATAAGGATATACTAATAAGGATATAATTATATATAAATCTTCTGTTTGTATTGAACTGCCTCTCATATAGAGGCTGGACCGAATTTCATGATTTTTTTTTGTGTTCGAGAATGGTTTAGATTCGATTTAAGTAGCGAAGCGATCAATTCTAGGATTTCACAATTGAGCGGTACGAAGTTCGCCGGGTCAGCTAGTTATATGTAAAATACATTTACAAAAAAGAATCCCTTTCCGCTGATCACACACACCTAATACACGGGTCAGCTGGTCATATTACTTTTTCAATACATCTCATTTCAGCGCTGCATCGCCTTAAATCGACATGTCGAAAATGTCTATGGCATTAAATCCACCGTGCAACTATTTATGTACATAAAATAAACATTACAAAAAATATGTTAATCATGAAATGAAAACAAACATCAACTAGAGAAACCATCTAACTTTCATATAAATAGCTAGGATTGGTAAACGAAAATATCAAGGATTACTTTAGAATTGATATTTAAAATCAAATATTGTAACGGTAATTCTAAAAGTTGTGAAAAACATACGTCTGCCTCTGACACCGTATTGTAGAATAGAACATAAACAAATATTAACATTTACTTAAGGCAGTTTTACCCTCGCTTGTAAAACACCCTTCGCTAAAAGCAAAAGATATTTTCGATAAAGATATTGGAGAGTAAACAAAAATGTTACATAAATTTACTTTAGAGTTTATTTAAAATATCATCAAATTATTTATGTACTAAATTTTGAAACTTGAAATCCTTTAACCGACAGAATACTCTGCCAATTGCACATACAAAATTATCTTCTTCAAACTTTAGGAACACCGAACTAATAGAGTTGAGCTGACCATTATCATGCAACACATCAGAGTTTAAAATGCGATGTGTTATGTACTCCTCTTTAACACTCGTGTATTAGTATTATTAAAAGGTAGTAAGTGTGAGAGTATTTTCTTTTTTGTGTGGGTCCTTCGTAATTGTTAAACAAATTTTATTTTGGTCAGACTCATAAAAGATAGCATAAGTATAAATCTTGGTGGTTTTATGTTGCTATTATTCTGTATGTATTATAGTAATTATTGTAAAAGTTAATAGAAAAATAATATGACCTATCTATTTCACTTATGATCATTTATTTGTTGCCAACTTCTTCATTCTTGTTCAGAATATTGTTTTCAGAATAGACCGGAGGCTCGTGATTTTAGTGTACACTGTAAGGGTTGATTCAGTTTGGTTCTATCATATTGTTTCAAACTTAATTCAGTGAAATATAATATTTATACTACACCTGAAAGTTTTTGGATGAAAAGAAATATTCGCCGAGTGTGCAAACAAGCGGGCAAATTGAATAACAATGCATGCCCCTATTTGAAGGAGCTACAAAAATAACAAAATACCAACAAAACACACACTTATAATGGCATTATCTTCTTATTTTTATATTAAACTTGAACTGAGAGAGAGGAAGTCCTGTAATCGCCTTAAGCTTTTCATCATTCAGGGGCAGCTGTCGCCCCCTCCGACATGCCTTCCGATTCTTTATCCAAACTTTTTAAATTCTATTGCAATATTGTTTGAGGCTCACAAACTTTTTTGGGGGTAACTTTTTGAAATAAATGCAATTTGATGTTTCAGAGCTAAAATAATATCTTCAGCAAAAAAAAAAAATTCTTTATCGCCAGTAACATTTAAAAATATTCTATAATATCAAAGAATCACATCAAAATCACTGTACATATTATACTTTATACCCACGGTTATGGATGTCAATCTCGAGAAAATCCGTCCAGTGAATCTTCACTATAGACTATCTCCCTAACTATCTAACTACTAACAGACTATCTAGTCTAAAAAAAAATCCCTAAGTTACTCCTTATGTAGTCAGACATCTGCCAGTGAAAGTTCCGTTAAAATCAGTCCAGCCAGCCAGATATTACCCGGAACGAACAGACAGACTGACAAAAAAAAAACAGTTTTGGATGTCAGTACTGTAAATACTTTGATATGTATTTAGTAAAACACTGGTTATTTGTTATTAAAAACAGACACTCCAATTTTATTTATTTGTGTAGAGTATAGATAATGGTATTTTTCACTGTATATTCACTGTACATATTGTATAATTTTCATTCGATATAAGAATGCAATTACTCAATTTATACTCTCGCTTTTCGGCACTTGATGGAACTTGCTAAAGTACATTCACTGGTATTTTTATTAACCTTTGATAATGCCATAAGGCAAAACTGGTCAGGTGAACGTTTTAAGTTTATTTAATAGTAGAATAGAAGTACAAGTGACTTAAATTTCGAGAAAGTACAATTGTTTAAGTCATGTCTTTTACTTAAATGAGTACTACGAGCTACTATGAGCTCACAAAAAGAGAATCATTTTCTGATCTAATCGAACAGTATCCAAACAGTCAACAAATATTATACTTTAGAAGTTATAACAAACAGGATATTTAGAATGTTTATTTTTAAGGAATGGTTTCTGATGTATAATAATGTTGTTAAAAACAAGGGTATGTTAATATGTTAAGTGGGCAGCTTATACGCACCATTATATCGATTTCAATATCGAGATGGAAAATGTTCGAACTTCTATTAGATACAGAAGTGAAATAGTTCTACAGTGTAAAAAATGTATGTATTGCTTAGCAGTTCAGTTTTATTATGCAATACCTAGGTACTGCAAAATAAAACTGCACAGATGGCAACAGCAGTGTAACAGCTACCTCATCGCTTAATGACACATGAAACATACTTTATATGATCCACAAATTGCTATTCTGAGTCTGTGCGTTCTATGTGTCCGTTTCATAATTGTTTGTAAAACTTCTTGCAATGTACCTTTTTAACAGACTTCAAAAAAAGGTGGAGGTTCTCAATTTGTCGTAATCTTTTTTTTTATGTATGTTCAGCGATAATTTCGTCGTTTATGAACCGATTTCAAAAATTATTTTTGAATTGGAATGGGCGTAGCTTAGAGGTGGTCCCATCGTCACCATATCGGGATCTGATGATGGGATCCCAAGGTAATCGAGGGAACTCCTCAAATCTCATAGGCACATTTGTCGCGATTTGGGTACTCGGAATAGTTTTTCATTGAAGTCGGTTTCTTTTTGTTAAAATTATGAAATATAAAATATAGAGACAACATTGAAATGAAAAAAGAATCGAAAGTGGTGAATGGTGTGGAGGCGCCGGGTATCGAGATCCCGGTACCTCTCGCATGCTAAGCGAGCGCTCTACCATCTGAGCTACGCCCCCTGGTTGAATCAGAGCTAAAATAGAGAAATATATTCGTAATCTCATTGAAATGATATTAAATGTTGTAGGGGTTTTAAAAATTGGCCAAGTGCGTGTCAGGCAACGCATAAATCATGCCCTTGTAGATAAACTGAACCCACTGTGTCAAAATAAGCCATTTTAGACATACGAATGGAATTCGATTGTATTCATTTAAAAATAGTGCATTCGTAGAATTCTTTGAATAAGTCAATTTAGAGTTTAATAATAAAAGTGCACTATTTCTACACAGTTCATAAATAAACATAAAAGGTTGATAAAAATATTCTTAGGTAAAATCCAAGTCGTATTTCTTTTTGGAAATTTGGTATCATTAAGGTATAGATCGTGGGAATCCATTGGATGTAAGCTGAACTGGTTGTTTTGGAGAACTTTGGGGAGGTCTATATTTAGCAGTAGACGTCCTTTGATTGAGATTAGATAAAGCCATACATGTTTACACTTATATATTTATTTATATAACTATGTATCTACCTATGTAGTTATCTAATTTATATAGGCAAAAGTAAACGAAAGAAAATCAAAATTAATGTATATACGGTACTAACATCAAAAATACTTTATTTTTATTTTCCGGTTAATCTCTGGAACGACTGAACCGATTTTAACGGGACTTTCTCTGGAAGAAAACTGATAACCCAAGGAGTAACTGAGGCTATTCTTTTAAGTTTTAGTAAATTAGAATAGCTTCGCTTAGCGGCGTTACTCGCGATTAAAGCAATAACCTCAGCTCGTCTCACTCGTCTCGACTCAGCTAGTCTACAATAAAAAGCTTAACCACTTAGCTTAACTGCTTAGCTTAAAAGCTTAGCCTAACTTTTTTTTTTTTTGTCTCTTCTGCTGCATGGCAATCTGTTATATTAACAATGAGCCCTGCCTCTGGCTGATGCAATCGGAAAGTGTCTTTAGCAACAGTGAGCCATCCACCATTCTATGGAAAGCTTTCACTTCGTGTGACAAAATCTATCCAGGAGTGTAGGAATGCTTAGCCTAACTAAATCTAAAAATGTTAAAGAAATGTGTAAAATAATGATATAGTACTTCAAATTGTGAGTACCAAACATATGCACATTATAAAAAAATGCTTTGTACGAAAAACATTTGAAAACCACTTCAATAAAAATACAGATAAAATAAATGTTACCATCCAATTTCCAACTATCAATATTATACCAATAGCTTTTTACTATTGAATAAAGCTTTCATCTTGCGGACAGACGAAACTGGCATTTTGTATAATGATATTGCCTTTTAGAAATACTCAATGCATTTCGCCTTTATTAGGTACATTTCGAGCATTTCAATTTACAACTTAAATGATATTACTAGTAGTGTGGCAGTGTTCTTCTATGCTGAATATTGGACGGAAAAATAAAACCAAAACTGGGAAGGGTCGGGATAATGATGCATCAATTCAATGATTGTCTCGAATGCGCAGTGGTAGTGTATGCGACTGTTGTGCTTGTGGTCTTGAATTAGATTTCCGAGCAAAACCAAATGTTTGTATGAAATGAAAATATTTCAACCGGTTTCGCCTGAATATCAGTTTTTGCAAGAAGCGACTCTCATTGGACCTCCGCAACTCTGAAATTCTACTTGTCAGTAAATTTGAGGGCACTGACTTCCATATAACGATTGCTATAGATATTCATGACAACCGGCACCAACAGCTTAACGTAGTCTCCAACACTTGCGTTAATAACTGCCATTTTCCATACTCCGGGCTACCATTAAGAATTTCTTGTACGAAAATCCAGTAATAGCCCGACCCGAGATTCGAACCCGAGACCTCTTGATTAGCAGTCGCATACTCTAACCATTACATCGAAGAGGCAGTAGTTGTATATTAGATATCCGAAATATGTTTTTTTTATTTTAAACATATTTTTTAAATGCGAAAGTAACTCTGTTACACCGTCACAGCAAAATCGCTACTATTTTAATGAAATTTATCACAGGTATTTTGATGCTTGCGGAAGGATCTAGGCTACTTTGTACCGCGATTGTCAACATAAAAAAGCCATGCAATAAAAGCTAACTATTCACGATTGTGTGAAAGATAATATTATAATCATACAAAAATTTATACAATTACCACTACAATAATATTTATGTAGTACCGCAATCCACAAATCTATTCGCAATGTCGAAAAGGTAATACAAATTGTTCTTTTATAACAAGGTTCTCATATTTATAATTGGGGTCAACCATATTTTTGCGCAATGTCCCACATGGCTATCTATATTCTGTTAGTGGCTGATAACTTATCTACCAACAAATTGTCCTGTTTAATTCATGGAGGTTACCAGGTGACAGGGGTCCGCAATTCTGCCCTAAAATATGTGCATACATTTTATACATCCTTATATGTACTGTAGGAGAAAAAAACCCCAAATGTTTGTTTGTATTCATTATTTTGAAAGCATTATGTTGTCCCTTAGGATATAAAAGGGCTCGTATTTTCGTTGAACGCTGAAGGTAATGAAAATGGTATCGATTCTTTATATTCATAATATTTGTACTGTATTTGAAATTGGTTCTTGACGAACAAATATATAGAGTGACGTCAGTTTGGAGGAAAATGGAACTCGTTTTTATGAACAAAAATGGTACTAGTAGTATTCTTTATATTCTTTCATGGAGTAATTTGAATACAACTAACACCTTAGTATATACCTTTATTCATTACCTTTTCTATACCTTAGCGGCTGGTAGTGCCGGAAAAAGTAGAAGAAAACAGAGCGCGCTTACAAGTTAACAAGCAATTTTTTCCGCGACACATACGACGATAGTGGTCAAGTGAAGCGGTCATCGTAGAAATGCTTTAGTTGATTTAATACTTACCTAATTACATAATGCTTACTCGAAACTTGCTAAGCACAAAGTCAAATTACTTCCATGTCCTATAAATAATCAAGTTGCCCTTGGTGATTAGAAACAATCTCTGAAAGCAAGCAACGACAGCGAGGTCAGTACCTAGATGGGTGACCTTAATGATACGTAAAGCAGTCGTTCCCGGTTGTTATCATAAGAGAGCAGTTGTGAAGCTTAGAGCCACGACGTTGTCTTGCTAGACCTCAACGTGCAACTTGCGTGACATTGACAACAGCCAGCAGTTATCATGGTGGGCTGTTGATGCTATCCTAAGAATAACAAGTCACATTGAAAGGATCCGCTATTATTACTCACAGTATACAGGAGTAATGAATACCCAACTGCATTTTATGATGATTTTTATATCATACGTAAAAAGTCAATTTAAAAAATACTTAAGTTACTCATAAAAGCTCAATTAAGTTCTCAAAAGAAACCACCTTTCCTTAATCTTTCAATGACTGTACCTTTCAAAATCCCAATGAGAGTGATGACAGAGCAACTTTATCCTACCAATGGATTTAATAGATCCCTACCCTTACCAAAGTGTGACTTTATAGAATGTGTAGCCTGTCGGTAATATTCAATGGGCATTTGATGCTTTTAAGTTTTATATAATATGTAATGTTCTATTTTAGAATTCTCGTTTCTAATAAAAAAAATATAAATGAATATTTCGGAAATGAATATTTTGGACATCTTACACACAACATCGTCTAGTTCCAAACTAAGCATAGCATGTAATATGGTTACTAAACAACTGATATTAATACATAAACATACTTTTTTTTGTAAATAAATACATACTATACATAGAAAACACCCAGACTCCGAAACAAATATTTGTGGATCACACAAATATTTAGTCCGACCGGGAATAGAACCCGAGACCTCTTGATCAGCAACCGCATACGCTAACCACTAGACCAACAAGGCATTCAAATATGATTGAAGAATGTATATTTCTAAAAATATTAAATAGCCAGGAGCTTGTATAAAATATTGACAACATTTAATGAAAGATGAGTCAACGAATCAGTTTGGGTAGGATATAAGATGAAAAGCATGAATAGAATCCAACGGCAGTGATCACCATCCTCATTGTGAATGAAGATAATGCAGGATGGTGACTCACAATATGGCGGTCTACTAAGATGCTCCTGGATCATTGAGCCTCCAGTCTCGTACTCACCAACGAAATACAACACCATAATTGCTTTCATTTTACGTTAGTCTTCTATGCGAGGATAGTATCTCCCCAGACGAGTCGGCACGTTCATCCTAAAAAGTAAATAATATTAATTAGGTTAAAAAATATAAAATGACCTCAAATTAACAACATTTTTTTTGTGCTTTGTAGTTTAAACTTTTAAATATTTTCTTATTTGAAATTAAAGGAAGATTGTTATTTAGATTAAAGTTAAATTGAATATTTTTTGTCTTGTTAGATGAAAACGACAAATAAAAAACTAGCTGTTACTTGTGGATATTGTTGTAAATCGCGAGTAACGCCGCGGAGCAAAGCTAGTTTATAAAAGTTAGACCAAGTTACTCCTTAGCTCATCAGCTTTCTACCTGTAAAAGTCCTATCAAAATTAGTCCAGATGTTCTAGAGATTAACCCCGTTTTACCGCCTTAGGGATGGAGTTTCGTCAAATCCGTTCTTAGCAGATGTTTACACGTGCCAATTTCAAGTTTGAAGGTGTCATGGTTTCTGAGATTTCGTTATTAATCTGTGAGTGTGATTTCGCTTTTATATATACAGATAAATAATTCATTTTACATCTCTTATGTAATTTACTTAAAACATCTACGGCCATCAAAAGTCTATTTCAGTCTACATTTTTTACTTCATTTCTTTGGACAGTCGGTCCCTTTTTTTTCATAATAAAGCCATGGCCCACACGTACCAATTCTCAACTTATAAATTATGTTTCAAAACTGAAATAAGTGACTTTAAATTCAATACTAGAATTTAAGTATCGCTGACGTAATGTACTAAGTCTTATAAGGTATAATATAGTACATATAGCAAAGATGAGCTAAAAATGGGAACAACAAGTTTATAACACTAGTGTGAAATTATTGCTACAGTATATTTTGATATTTATGAATCCTAATAACAATATTATAATCTTTTTTTATATCACACGATAAATAATAAAGTATTGTGTGGTATTTATTTTTCTTAAGATTTTTGATATATAAACTGATACATGTGAGTTTGACTCGACCCCGCAATAAAGTTGTAAGAGCTGTTCCACGATTTATGAGTGGTATTCCCCGCTCTGATAATAGGAAAAAACTTAATATCTGTGACGATAGTCAGACCCTCAAAAACTTTATTTTGTTCTTGCAAATGATTCCGCCTATCTTAATTTACTTTTTACTTACGTTCAAGTGCCCTTACTTTTCCTGAATTAATTTCCTCGTTTGTTACGACTTATCTCGTATTTTGTACAATTTGTCTACTATAATTCCATGGTAAAATAAATCTTAAAACGTCATATAGGTAGTGTTTTGATTATGATTTTCGTTAGTATGATATTTTTTATTTTAAATTTGTGGTAATTAAGTGATTATGGTCAGCTATATAAAATTTGCAATGTAATTTCAGGCTGCTTTTTACTATTATTAAAATACCGTGAAAATAATTACTTCAGTGTTGAATACAGGGACCAAAAAAATATTTGTTACAGCCAAACTATCATTTTAATTCACTTAAAAAAACAAACTCCCACCATAAAAATATACATTTTATGTCACGGGGGAAAGTCCCCCAAAATCACGTTTGTAAAGACAAACGTACACGAAATGGACAAAAAGAACATCCGAACCTAGAACAACAATTTCTGGATCACACAAAGTATTATCCTATAATGGATTTGAACCCTCGTCTCTTGACGCAGCAGTTGACTTTTGAAGCGTGCTTTCAAAAATATCAAAATAGTATTGAATCATAGATATTTGTAGAAGAAATGCATTTGGAATTCTACATAATTGTGTTATATCATCGCTCAATATCAATTAACTCAAGCAATTTTTCGGTGTCTAAGCCTTGTTAAAAATACAAACCACAATGAAACACAGATTTCCACTAAAAGTAATATAACAAAACATGCATTCTTTACCTTTGTACCCTTCTCTGCGTATCAACCAAGCCACAAACGTTTAAGTTTAAATAAAAAATCACTGAAGCACACCGAAACCTTTATTCGAAGAGAAAACGATTTGATTTATACTTTCAAGACCGCTTTCCGTGTGACGGAACAAGAGAAAAGCATTTTAATATTATCTCACTATGTAGAAAACAACGAGAAATCCCTCTCTTCTACACGAAAATACGTTACTTCGTATCCCCGGCATAATAAATCTAAAGAGGGGGACACATCTGTCAAAAGTGTAAAATATGTATTTCTTGTACTATTCTCTATGTCCTTTACTTAAGTTTGAGAGGAAGATGTATTACTATTGATACTGTCAAAGTTTTTTTAGTTCAAATATGAATAGGAAAAAATAAGTGCAACATTATCTTTTAGAACTTTAATTTGGCTCAACCTGTTACCCGAAGTGGTTACCATTGATATTTATGACATTTGTATATTATTGTTTAATAGTACATTAACATTCGTAGGTAGTACCGCAAGGCGGCTACTAAAACTTTTTGTTTGTCAATGCTACTCCTTATAACATCAGAAATCTGTCAATAGGAGTCCTATCAAAATCGGTACATGCGTTCTAGAGATTAGCCAGAGAAAGCTGACAGAAAAAATAATTAAAATTGATTGAAAAAGTATTTATGTAGATAGCGTATCTAATATATTTATAGTAATGTGTTTATAGTAAATATGCTAAGGTAGAAACAGATAGAAAGTATTAATGTTACCTTCAATATTTATTTTTATCTATAATTCAGAACTAAACTATAATTAATACATATTGAAACTTAAACAAATAGACTTATATTCTCAATTTTTATTATCTATATTTAAAATATGTTACTATATTTATAAAGAGCACTCAGTATATTTTCTTATTACTTTCCAACAAAATAGAACTTTTAAAGCTCCTATTCTTTAAAGAGTCCAATAAAATTTTATGATTATTTGGTATATATTGTTTACATGTATTACACAAAGAGCAATATTTTTATAACATAACTCGGTACCTATAACTAGGTTTATAGCTCTCTAGTTCAAGTTAGCATATCGGTGACATAGATCAGAAGAAGGTTGTAAAATATGAGTGAGTTTTTACTGCCTTTACTTTAGAATGCCATCCTTGAATTTGAATAATTTTACAGAATAGTGATTTACGTAATATAAAGTATTTCAACTTAAGCAAGGGTTTTGATTTACCTACATAATTTATAGTATTATTCATGTGAGAGAAGGCCACCGGCAATTTTGTAAAAGAAATTAAATTAAAGTTTGTCGAAAATTTAGTTTTGCAAGGTAAGAAAGAATGTTACGAAAATTAAAGGCAACGCTAGAAAAATCGATAGGGACTATAAATCTATGCTTTAGGTAAAATAAATGCTTTTTAAAGCGTACTGACAGACTTTCTACACGTGTAGTCTTTGGACAAGTTTTACGCAGAGGACCATTAGTGTTATTCGGGTCCAGTAAAATAATGTATTCAGGATGCTGTTAGTATTGCCACCTTGGTGTTGTGCCTCTGGCATGTTCGTTGGTGCTCACACAGACGGTTTTGCTGCGATCAGGCGAAAACGAGCAGCTTCACCGCTACAAAGGATACGTGGTAGTCGTAACCGCCTCCTGAGTGTCATTGCGGACAGAAATGATAGTCCTATATTTAATTATTTATGTAAGGCCCCGCGCTCCGTCGCGTAGCGCTGAGTGGCAGATTTTAATATTGTATACAAGTACATCGATTAGTATAGAAAGCACGCCAGGTCCACACACCAAAAACGCGCTACGACGCGTGAGCGCGTGCCGCTAGCAGATTCGCTTGTGGGCGCGTCGCCAGTGTGTGAATCGCCTAACCGATATGTACTAACATATCTGTAAATCTGTCGTATACTAATAGATTACGGAATTGCCGAAATAAATGTTTTATTATTATATATTATTAGCGTTCGCCCGCGGTACGCCCGCGTGAATCTCGATTAGTGCAGTAAAAAGTAGCCTATGTGTTATTCTGATATATAAGCTATATTACTGTTTCATTCAAATCCGTTAAATCGTTTTTGCGTGAAAGAGCAACAAACGTACATACTAACATTCATACTTACAAACTTTCACGTTTATAATATTATTATTTATTATTCTTTATTTCTCTCTCAAGGTTCCAGGTACAATTACAGATTCCATTTTTTGTTCATAAACAGAAAATGAAATCTTTCAGATTGCCTAATAATCTACTTCATTAAAAGAATTAGATTAAATTCATAATATGATAAATGTTATATGATAAATAACGAGAGCGATAGCTCATGCGATCATCAATCAAAGGTAAGAATGTGCAGAATAAATGACTTATATTTGATTCATTTCATTAACTACTTCGATAACTACGAGTTTTTCATGATAGTTGATGAATGATTCTACCCTGTATAATAAAATGTCTAATTTTGACAAATTAATGACACTGATACACTGCATTCCATTGTACTTTTTGAAAGTATAGGGTAAAAGTCAAGCATGTTATATATTTTTTTAAATAATAGATCTTTACCTATGAAATTGCCGTTTTGTATGCAATAAGTGAAAGTACTTATTTTTTCAAACTTATTTATTTCTGTTAGTCGAAGTAATCACCCATGCAATCGACGCATCTTTACCAACGCATTGGCAGTTTATTGCTTGCCCTGCCCTTGCCCTTGCCCTTCTTGTAAAAATCAGCTGGACGGAAGGCAACAAACTCTTCAAAGGCATTTTGTACTGCCTCTCGGGAATTGAATTTTTTACCCACTAAAAAGTTGTCTAAATTTTGGAAAAAGTAATAGTTGGTAGGTGCAAGGTCTGGTGAGTATGGCAGATGAGGGAGAGCTTCCAACCCCAGCTCTTGCAGCTTGGAGACTGTCTGTTGCGCAGTATGGGGTCGCGCGTTGTCGTGATGGAGCAGTGGGGACGACCGATTGACCAAAGCTGGTTGCAGATGTGCAAGCTTCTCCATCATTTTCTCAAGGTCTTCACAGTACACATCTGCATTAATGCTCATGCCATTTTGTAAAAAGCTGTGGTGAATCACACCCGCACTAGACCTCCAAACAGTGACCATCACCTTTTTAGGGGTCATTTTTGGTTTAGGGCATTGCTTTGGTGCTGAACCAGGGTCTAACCAACTTGCTGAGCGCTTTCGATTGTCGAACAGAATTCATTTTTCGTCGCACGTAACAATTCGATTCAAAATTCCTTCATTTCTTTGCCTGCTGAGCAGCGCAAGGCAGGTCAGGTTAAGGTCGTGGGGCACCCATCTATCAAGCTTTTTTACCTTGCCAATTTGTCGCAAATGGATCAATATTGTTTTGATGCTTACATTAAAAGCTGCTGCTAGCTCAGCTGTAGATTGAGTTTCGTCAACTTCCACAATCGCCTTTAATTCATTATTGTTAACCAAAGTCTCCCGACGACCACGAGCTTCATTTTTCAAGTCAAAATTTCCAGAACGGAACCGGGAAAACCAATAACGGGCTATGCGTTCGTTTGTACAGTTCTCTCCGTAAACGTTTTTGATGTTACCTGCCGTTTGTGTCGCGTTGGTGCTACGACGGAACTCATATTCCATAATTACACGAATTTTTAAAGTATCCATTATGACGAAAAATGTTCAAATGTAATGAAAATACAACGCTAATCAAAAAACAAAAGACTGAGTTTGTAAATAGAAGGTCATAGTTTTAAAACAAAATTAATTTGAATTTAGAATACAGAGCCATTACAAACTTTTTTTTACTTGAAATGACCAGTACTGAAGAAAGGCAATTTCATAGGTTAAGACCTAATATTAGCCTGCTAAAGTGACTACTCTGCTTGATGCTTATGTAGAATTCAAAAACATTGGACACCATACTCATGAATGTAAACATTGCAGTATGGTCACCCACACCATTCCGTCCTATTGAGATGTTTATGCATCATTGTACTGGAATGTCATATCATTTTAGGCTGGTCTTCTACGAGACAATAAAATAGATAATACATAAACCAAAATTAATGTTGTATAATCGGCCAAGTGCGTGTCAGGCCACGCACAGGAAAGGGTTCCTCAGTCAGCCATAACGGTACGTGGATTAGAAATCTAATCCAAAGTGTTCCTTTAAAGTTCATTATATAGACCACTATCACGAATTTTTCTAGATTTTTTGAGCCTGAACTCAAACTTTTAGCTTTTAGAGGGGGAGGGACGCCGTGTTTTTAAAAAAAAGTGGCCTTTAAAGTAGAATTTCTCGCAAACGGATACCTAAATCAAAAAGTCGTCTTAGAAACTGTTTTTAAAAGACCTATCTAATAATACCCCACATGATGGGGTAGCCGCGAGGAAAAAAACATCCCCACTTTACGTATAGGGGAGGTACCCCAAATAAAAATATTTTTCATAATTTTATTGTAGCACTTTGTTGACGTAATTACAATACGTATTCATGCAAAGTTTCATCTTTCTAGCACTTACCGTTTGGACGGTAGGTCGAGGACGGACGGACCGACGGACATGACGAATCTATAAGGGTTCGAAATCATAAACTTCGGAACCCTAAAAATGGATATTATGTATTATTAGAATCCCCGCAATGTCTTTAAGTAAACCATTCATCGCTATCCACAAAGCAAAATAATATAACTGTGACGTGATTGTGTAATGATTTCTATCAATAACATTAAACACGCCACCCTATTCAAGAGAATTAGGCTATATATTCAAAGTAATACATTCAAATCCGCAACAATTCAGTATGGAACGATTCTGGAATACCGCTTTGATCACTAGTATCCGCAAATGCCTGCTGAAGGATGGCTGGCCGGTCATGCAGAAGTTATCGCTTATTGAAATCGATCTCGTGACCCGGTACCGGGCTTTTTCCAGCACAATTGTATGACGTCACTTCGTTTGCATTCTGTTTACATAGAAGATTAAAGACGTGAGGAGCAAGGTTGATATAAGATAAGCAGGGTTCTTAAGAATCTAGTGACTTGTTAGATTTAATAAAGGAATTGCGCCGTCGCGGGATGAATGACAGATGTTTTGTATTTCAAATTATGTTGTAGATTAAATGCACAAATATATAATGTATAACATTGTATATACTGATTAAATATAACGAGTATATAGCGTGGCAATGCATGCTGTAGCGACAAGTCGCTACGACGATAGCAAGTATGATCTCCACGTTAGATGCCGTTAGATTTCGTTTGTTTTATTTTACCGTTTTGTCAACAAAATTGATATTTAGATGATTTTGCTGAATTTAAACTTTTGGTTATTTTTTTATAACTTTATATTTTTTTAAAGACAACTGCCGCATTAGGAAAACAATTCCTGAGTACCGGGGGACTTTACAAATATATATGAAACGAGCACAAAGAACACCCAGACTGAGAACAATAATTTATGAATCTTAAAATTAAACTGAGTAAGAAAGGTGAATCGTTCCTTACGGCTTCAGAAATATTGGTGAATAATTATTATTTAAATCCTCGTAACATAACAATTTTCTTTTTCCAGAGCATCTAAAGGGGTAATGTAAATCTGCCAATTTTCTGATCATTTTTTATAAAAAGGAGATATTATTTTCAGGTTTTCGTCGACTTTAGTATGTCATAAACATATTTTACCCAATACTGTGCAGATCAACCCCGCATTGCAGTCTACATATTTCTAAAAAGAAAGATTATAGACCATTCAAAATACTGTCATTCGAACTGGTCCAATGTGTTTTATAAAGTAATCAAAGCACCACAAAATAATATTCACATTTTGTAATCGTTTTACAAAATTAAAGCCTGACCTGTCGAAACCTCACAAACTTACAACAAGTACCGATAAAAACATCTAAACTTACCCGATAGCACGCTCGGCTGACTCTCATCGTTGCCACCTTTTCAGTTTCGCATCAAAGGCTCCCTTTTGATCGGTTTCCATGCCCCTAATTAGCAGTACCTCGTTCGAGATCCGTTGGACTGTAAGATATTGTTTATTGGTAGTAGATCCGCCGCACCGGTGCGCCAAGGGGCTAACTGGCACGGAAAATTGAGGCGAAATCGCACACTAAACGCCTGCCCTCATTTCATATGAATCTTGAATTATTTCGAAATAGTGCTTAACGTGTATTTTGCCAATTATTTAAGTCTTCCATCAATTCAATGTAACTACTGTGCAATTTAGAAATTTAACAGCAAACTCTTTTTTTTTAATTTTATGTGACATGAGTTCTGATATATTAAATAAATATTTATAAATTTTTGAGACAAGACACACAACGCCATCATTGCCAAACTAAGCAGAGCTTGTATTATGGGTACTAAACGACTGATATAAATGCGTAAACATTATTTTTTGTAAATACTAACATATTATACATAGAAAGCACCCAAACTCCGAAACCAATATTTGCAGATCACACTAACAATTGGTCCGACACGGGAATTGAACACGAGACCTCGCTTACGCTCCGATTGCGCCATCGAGGCAGTATGCACTTCTTTATATTAAGTACATGCATGTACTTAATATAAAGAAAGATAATGTATTAAAATAATACTAAAAGACAATGTAAAACTAGTTTATCAAGTCAATACTTATTCACTCGAAAGATACTACTTATGGGAAGCTATTACAACGTCGTAACTGTTATGAAAGTACCCAACGATGTAATATTTCTATACCGGTGCTACATTTGTAAATACCTTTCTTAGCTAGAGTTACTGGTGAAAACGATAGTCGTTCGATGATATTGTGTATCAGTATATATACTATTATTGCCTTCCTTTCGTGAACATAGTCATACATTATATAAATGTAACATTATGTAAATAAATCATTTGTCAAACTTGATATGGGATTTACCTCGACTCCTACAAAAGAAGAAAGTAACTAAGCAAAACCATAGAGTAATCTTTAATTGTGAAATTTTTCGGTTCTGATTAAGAACCGGGAAAAGCTTTGGTAGTGAAATATAACGGTATTTTCCAGCCAATCTCCCTGTCACTGAAACAACCATTCTGGTGAGTTTATTTCAAGATGGGGAAATATAAAGTTAATAAATAACAAAAAAGTTTAAATATTACAGAAGTAGATTTTTCGCAAAATTCACAAAACGAATGGAACTTTGCAAAAGAAAAGACAACTCAATAGCATAATCAGAACAAAGGATGATTTCCCATTCTGGCATTTATTTATGAACCACGAATGCAATACTAAAGCATTGGCTTTTAATAGCGTTTAAAACTTTTAACCACAATTTTGAGACACTAAGTATGGTAAATAAAAACTGAGCCAATTATAAAGAGCTTGATTCCCCCAATTTACCTAAAAAACAATACTAAAAATTTTGTGACACCAGATTTTAAAATTGAAAATGGAAGCAAATAATATAACGACTCCTAGAAAATTTTAATAAAAAAATGACAACTGAAATTTCAAAGTTTAAATCAAACTAAGAATTTTAATTACAAAAGGCGATAGTGTCAAAGTGGTGTCGATAAAAATCTGTGAACCGAGTTGAAATTAAGTTTCTCGAAGCGTCAGTATTGATATTCGCAGAAGTTTTATCAGCTTTCAAAACTTCGCATTTATTATTAAGTTTATTTCTTTTCGTTTTATGGAATTGATAAATAATTGGTTTTTTTTAATTTTATTTCTGTTTTTAAATTCTACTTCAAACAAAGACGCACACTTAGTTTTCAACTATATTGCTTTTGAGATTATAATGACTATACTTGCTTGTTTACAATTCGAAAAGTTTGATACTACAGAATTGAGCTTAGTACTATGGTACAAGAACAATATCTTTCCACGTTCCATTTTTCATAGCGCTCATAAAAGCTCAACGTATTTGATAATTCACAGATAGCAATAAATTGTGATCAAGTCACAAAATGTAGTAATAAAATACCACGTGGTGAGCGGTTTATTGCCAGAAACGGAAATTTAATTAGACACCTTCTATCTTCAGGACTGGGGTGAAAATTTTAGTACCCAATATTTTTCAATTACGTATTATAGTAGGTTCTAACGATTGTATTAAAACGGGCATCTTATAATAGGAAATGATAACGGTACCAACACTTGGACAAGTACTATGTAGTTGAGCTTTCGCTATTTTACCTCAGTCAATGACAAGAGGTACTCCATATACTTAACTGCCTTATTGGTCTAGTGGTTAGCGTATGCGGCTGCTGATCAAGAGGTCTCGGGTTCGATTCCCGGGTCAGACCAAGTATTTGTGTGATCCATAAATATTTGTTTCGGAGTCTGGGTTTTTTTTATGTATATAATATGTATGTATTTACAAAAAATTGTATGTTAATGTATTTATATAAGTTGTTTAGTACCCATAACACAAGCTCTGCTTACTTTTAGACTAGATGATGTTGTGTGTAAGATGTCCAAAATATTTATTATTTATTATATATGTATAAATTTACTATCTGATATCCGTAGTTCCGCTCGAATTCGTTTTTACCTACTTCATCATCATCATCAAAAACCTAAGAATCAATCCGTTTGGGAGGAGTCAGGCAACTAAAATTAAAACTAACATCGTGGTACTAGAACTTTATATATTTAAACAAATAACCTTTTCAGTATCTTATGATATTCTGAATCAGATTTCATTACAAAACAATTGGACATATACACTCATTTGCAAAAAAAAAACGGGCGGTTTCGATTTTCTTCCTGGCTGAAAAAAAATAAAATACCAAAAAGGTTTTAATCATTTGAACATGTTACTGGCCAGTTATAAAAGTGCCATAATGTTTATAAGAGTACTTTCCAAATTCAAATTTTTGACTTAGTCTAGTTTTCAAAGAAAACAACTTTTAACTACATTTTGTGGCGCGAATTCCCTATAGTTAATATCAACTCTAATTAACTTTTTGTCAATTTTTATTCAATTATCTGATGTACTTGACATTTAAAAGTATTGTTATTGCTGTTTAGTAATCTCGAAAATGGTAGATAAAGTGATAAAAGCGAGCAAAATTATTGCGCTGCTTGAAGAAGGTTGCATCCAATGCTTCGTGGCTCAGAGGCTAAATGTGAGTCGGTCGACAGTTCAAAGGACCTGGCAGCGCTATCAAGAGACCGGTTCCGTCAAGAGAAGGCCTGTTTCTGGTAGAAAGACATGTATCGAACCACGGGATGATCGTTTTCTAGTTAGTCAAGCGTTGAGAAATCGCAAATCTTCTTATGTGAACCTCAAGAACAGACTTGAAGAAGTAAGAAATGTGCAAATTAGTCTATGGACGGTCAGGAGGAGGCTTTTCGCTGCTAATATACACAGTCATCGCCCGGCACGCGGCCCTAAATTACTCCGTGGACATCGAGTTGCCAGGCTTAGCTTCGCTCAAAATTGTGTGTTATGGACTCATGAACACTGGGATAGAGTATTGTTCTCCGATGAAGCCAGGATATCTCTGCATGGTGAAGACCGACGTCGTCGAGTGCTACGTAGACGAGGAGAATGCTTTATAGAGGCATGTTTTGAAGAAATCACACCTTATGGATGGGGCGCTGTTATGTTTTGGGCAGGAATAAATTCTATGGATCGTACGGAGTTAGTATTCATTGAAAACAGTACACTGACTGGACACCGATACATAACGGAAGTTCTAATTCCTTATGCACAACCCGCTTTAACCGCTCTTGGCAAAAACTCAATTTTTATGGACGACAACGCTCACGCCCACCGGTCTGGCGATGTGGAAGCGTATATGCTAGAAGTCGGAATTCGTCGTTTGGACTGGCCAGCTAGAAGTCTGCACCTCAATCACATAGAGCATGTCTGGGACGTTCTGAAGCGACGAGTGAGATCAGTGCAGCCGGCTCCGCAAACCATCAGAGAGTTAAAGAATGTGATTACCGCGGAGTGGGACCGTATTCCCCAAGAAACTATAAAAGATATACTCGCTAGCATGCCCAGACGAATGCAAGCCGTGATTTCAGCAAGAGGGGGTTACACTCAATACTATACTTTTATCTGCTTTTAATGTATTCAATAAAAATAAAGAAATTAATGTTTTGAGCTTAAGCATTATTTCTCAATAATTTAATCAAAATGTTATGATAAAACTGATGAAAACTATTCCTTCCTTATTAATTTATAAAATTCTGAGGATAATAATACCTAAAATTGTCAAACAAACAAATAGTAACTATAAAATAGTTCTTTGCTTAAGTGCCCGTTTTTTTGCAAAAGAGTTTATTATACTAGCTATATTATACTAGCTTTCCGCCCGCGGCTTCGCCTGCGTGGATTTCGTTTATATCGCGCGACTCGGTAAGGGTAGATTAAACAATCTTACAGGATTTTATGTTCGATAATAAGGAACTTCGACTCAAATTTTCGTCCCCTATTTCAAACCCTTCAGACAGACAGACAGAGTTAATTTCGCATTTATAGTATTAGTAGACCTAATACTAATGCATTCTAAGGATTTAAATTTCCTGAGGAAAATATAGACCACGAAAGGAGGTGATCATAAATATGTGTAGATTTTGGTAGATTTTGGTTTATTATACGATTCTAGCCAGACTACCATACCATGCTAGCTCCTTTTTCTTGCAATACTATTGATCTACGTAGTTCAATCGCTTAATCACTTTTTACAGCATCACTGGGCGAAAGAGTACCTAATTCCACAACGTTTGTGTATTTACCTAAGGAATGACAACTTTAAGCCCTAAATTCTAAAATATTTAACAATGTTCTCAATTGCTTCATCTCACCGAAACATTCCAACCTTCTGTCGCGTTTTGTATAACATTGTTGTATGTTTTTAGGGTTCCGAAGTTTATTACTTATAGATTCCGTCCTCCGTCCGTCCAAACGGTAAATGCTAGAAAGATGAAACTTTGCATGAATATGTGTTGTAAGTACATCGACAAAGTGCTGCAATAAAGTTATGAAAAATATTTTTATTTGGGGTACCTCCCCTACACGTAAAGTGGTGATGATATTTTTTTCTCGCGGCTACCCCATCGTATGCGGTATCATTAGATAGGTCTTTTAAAAACAATACTCGGTTTCTAAGACGATTTTTTGATTTAGGTATCCGTTTGCGAGATATTCCACTATAAAGGGCACTTTTGTGTAAAAATAGAGCGTCCCCCCCCCGCCCTTCCTCTAAATGCTAAACCACTGGCTCAAAAATGTGGAAAAATTCGCGATGATGGTCCATATAATGAACTTTGAAGGAAAAATATAACGGATTAGATGACTTTGTTAGTTCAGGAGTTATAAAGGCTTAACTTTTAAAAGGCGCTCACTTGGAAAACGTCATACAAAATTAACGCATTAATACGTAAACATAACATGACTGAGGAACCCGTTCTGTGCGTGGTCTGACACGCACTTGGCCGATTTTTCTAAACTCTATTCTTTCTGTCTTCAAAAATACACATCCATATCCATACACTACTGGCGTTTATCTAATTATTTATTTTTAAGAAAATCCCAACAGACTAAATACCAAAATAAATTGTACCAAAACGGTTTGAAATACCACAATCTGTTAACTGTTTGAATCTTTAATTAAGTTATTTTAAATGTTTATTTCAGGTAACCGTTTGATCAGCAAACTATTTCCGAGCAAAAAGCCTTTATTGTGTACAGGTTATATTTCGGCCAGTATTGATCGACCGGCTAGACGATCCGACACGCCGAGGGACCATACTTCTTCAATTATTCAGCTGCCTACTTCCACGGTAAAACTCGTTTGTTACATCTTGAGTGTATTGCTATTTCTCTTTTATGGTATGAGGAAATCATCTGTCCTTGTCGTACACCAGTCCGACATTCTCCGGGGGAATGTTAATAAAAATATATTTCACTTTCTAAATTCAGACTGTTTTATTGCTGAAGTGACGTGCAACGTGAGTGAGCGAGGAAATGTGGGTTAGGAATTCAAATTGTATGCCTCGCAAACATTGGATGGGGGGTTTCTTTCTCAGGCATGTTAGAAATACCCACTTAATTTAAAATTATGTATCTTCTTTAAAAAGACAACTCCACATTTAGGACATAGATCCTGTGTCGCGAGAGACTTTATAAATATTCATGAAACAACAAACAACAATTAGTGGATTAGACAAAGTATTGTCCTATGTGGAGTTTGAACCCACAACACTTAGCACAGGTTAAAGCGGCATGACGACCGCTTAAACCACTAGACCAATGTGGCAGTCGTAAAATAAGGAATATACAGTTGTATGGACACGTTGTATAGGCAAGACACGTTGTGGCTACTTATTCTTACAGTTGGATGTTTTCAAGCCTTTGCTTAACATGACTTCCGAATCATGAAAACGCTCATAACATATCATTCTACAAACGTTTTTCTGACGGAAAATTCTTAATAATATTCTTAAATTCTTAAATTTAAATAGTTATCCCTTGAAATATTGAAATAATCGTGATTATTCAGCTACTAGCTTATGCTACCAACGATATTCACATAACCTACTAATATTATAAACGCGAAAGTTTGTGAGTATGTATGTATGTGTGTATGAATGTTTGTTCCTCTTTCACGCAAAAACTACTGAACAGATTTGGATGAAACTTTACAATAATATAGCTTAAATATCAGAATAACACATAGGCTACTTAATACTGCAATAATCGAGATACACTCCATAAATAACACACATCACTTATCTCCTGTCAAAACTTCACCGGTTGCCATGCATTACACACTTGCATAGCAACCATAATGATATACGCGGGTAACACCGCGGGGCGCAGCTTAAATATTTCTGAAAACCCTAAACGCAATTCATGTAAAAGCGTCATAAGAGAGAATTTTGTCAACGTAAGTGCCCGGAAATATCATAAGCTGTAAGCACCAATAACGATAGGCGATCGTGAACGTTACAAGTCAATAACCGTTACGGCCAGCTATCTGCGTATTGCCACACCATTTAAAGATTATCGAGAATAGAGGTACTTCCGAGTCCTTATTCTGATTTTAGTTTACATTTAAATGGAAAAATAGTAAATATTATCGTTCTTACATTTTCGCGACTTTTATACATAGTTTTAGTTTTATAGCGGACTCGTACTTAGTCCCTCTATGCAAATAAAGTTATTCGAGTCGATATTTACAAGCTAAATCCAAAAAATCAAGAACTTTTTTAGTCTTTATTTTTAAGAGCCGTATTTCATGTTTGAAAAACTTTAATATTCACAAATATAATAAAATTATTATTATTAAATATTACGAAATTTTAAAGATAGATATATTATTTGAAAAGTAAAGTTTGAGAAGATTGCGAATAAAAAGAACTTAAAAATAGGGAAGGTACAATTTTTTAGTAAACTATATTATATCCTATTCTATTGGAATAATCCTTAAGAAATTGACGTTGGAGGAGATCTTTCTTTACTCGTTTGCCTAAAGCTATAATTTTTTTGGCATTGAATCAGCAGATTTGAAATCTCTGCATCTCAAGTGTGTAATGTAACTTAGAGTATACATAATGCAAGTTATATAATAGCTATATAAGCAAGCTATATAATAGCTTGCTTATGTATACTCTAAGTTACCAAATCAATACATTCAACTGTGGTGACTTCCACATACAATAACGTAAAAAATATTGAACTACGAAGAAAACACGTAACGATCTATACGGAGTAACTACTAATCCTCAATCGCGAAAGAGAAAATCTCGCGACGATTAGAACACCCCAACATTACGGTTGGGCAGTGGCCCACGGGGCCAGGCATGATCACCTCGCCTCCTTTTGTGTTGGAGGAACACGATTCCCGTTCCTCCACACCACTATACAAAATCGATACCTTTCCTCACTCTCCATATTATCACTGAATCTGTAATGAATGAGAATCTAAGGAGCCTAGGAGCAATAAATATTAGGAATTTAGGACCTACTGTCGATCTCTGTAATTCGGGTACTAATACCCAAGATAACGTTGTAATATACTGTGTTAGATTTAGCGTGTTCGACTAAATGAACCTTGTATTAAGAAAATGAAATACATAGTAATATTTGTTGGAGCATTGCGATAGGTTTTTAGCATGTATAATGTACTTGTTTAGGTAGTTTATATCTTGTGTATAATGAGACTGAATCTCTTATTATCAAACTTCTTTGTAGATTAAGCAGCAATTTTTTTCACATGTCTACGAAAACTAAATTTATTTACACTACATTAATTTGAAATTTAAGGTCCTAAACCTGTTTTGTCACCTTACTTTATATTGGCCGCAGAATTGATAACCGTTGGAGTGTAAGAGTTTTGAACTGGAGATAGCCTCTCGGCAAACGTAGTGTTGGACTAAAGCCAGGAGGTGTAACGACTTGTGGTGGGCAGTAGCTGGATGCGAGAGACCCAAAATTGATCAGAGTGGCGTGCAATAGGAGAGGCCTATGGCCAGCAGTGGACTGCGATAGGCTGTTAATGATTATATATTTTTGTAAACGGCCGGCAACTGTCATAATCACTAAATAATATTTCGAGTACTTGTTAACAATTTGTTTGTTTATTATAAACAACAAAATGTGAAAACTACAACGACTTGATTATTACAAAAGTTTGTCTATATTTCAAAAAGTAACAGATTTATATAATACAAACTACAATAATGTTTCAAACTTGTGCTAAGTATGATATTATGTATCAAAGTTTGAACCGCCAAAGGCCTTTAGTAACTGTAATAATATGTGTTCAAAATGCTCCCTTCCCAAACTAGAAGTAATGTACCACATCGGCGTCGTAAAGTACCGTGTGACATTTTTCAATCGCTTAATGGTGCAGTATTATTGGCTCATGAGGTCGTCCATAGCGGAATAATGTGTTAGGGTGACCCTCGCTTTAATTATCAAAAGACAGTTTAAAACACGAACTTAATTGACTTTAAAATATGTTGTGATCATGATGATGACGGTTACAGATTATTTCGATACTGCCAATTTAGAAAATTAGGCAATTTTAGAGATTAAATAGGTATATATGGGAAGCAAATTTATGAAAATGATATGTACTTTTAGGTAATAGTTTATGCATGAATTTAGCTGCATTTTCTTTAAAATAAATATAAAATATTAATGTTTAGTTTGAACAAAATAAAAGTTTCTTTTTTATTCATCATCATCATCCACAGCCTTGAACAGTCTACTGCTGGACATAGGCCTCTCTTTAGAATTAAAAATAGCTTTGACGTTGTTGTGCTATGTTCTGTTACGTTAAAATCAAATTGGACTGCAAAAAAATATCCATCTCGAAATAGTATACCTAATAAAGCAAATTTATCGCACACTTATTGCAATACTGGTTACTTTAGTGTTAATAACATAACACTCATAAAAATATCCTAAATATTACTAAGAATATGGAGAACGTACACAACGATGTATGCAATGCGCTGACAGGGCAGTTAGCGCGATCGTTTGCAAACCATTAACATGGCCGTGGCTGGACTAGCGCTAACGAAATAAGCAGGTAGGTATTCGATTTAGTACAAAACTAAATTACAAATATACCACTCAAATCAATGTTTACTTTAAACTGGGTTGCAGTTGAAGCAATCAGTATTTAATTGTATGTTAATTGATATGTTAAAAGGTTTATTTTTGTATTTGTGCATTAGGAACCTCAAAATACTTTATTGAATAATAGATATGAAATATTGAATGAAACTGAATTTAACTCTTAAAATTCTGAAATTAATTTTTAAAAAATAGTAGCGATTCTTTGTCTATTAAAACATAAACAAAATATTTACTACTACGAATTGTATTGTCCGTGTGGTGACGGATTAAGAATACAAAGTGTCACCACCCCAATTCATTCCATGGGTGTCGTAAGAGGCGACTAAAAGAAACAAAATAAGCAGCTAACATCACTGCCAAGAGAAGGAAAACTTGAAATAAACCCTTTACCAACCCGTCTGGCCAGCGTGGTATAGTAGGCCAAAATCTCCTTTCAAATGAGAGGCCTATGTCCAGCAGTGGACTGTTAAAGGCTGTTGATGAATTGTATTGTACCTGAAACTATATTGTGTTTTCCTTTACTAAATTACTAAAATAAAAATTCGATTTTGCGCACTTAGAATGCAGACACCAAAAACACTCAGAAAATTTGATTGTTTATAAAGTTTGGCAAATAAAAAAAACTGTAGAATAATTTTATTTGCACCCTCTCCCTTACGAAAGTATTCCACGGTAATCTCTTAAGACTACATCGCAAAAACTCAAACTCTTTAAAGCTACCATATTCTTTTTATGAGTAAAATGTGTTTTTGTAGCGCTACTCTCCCCGCTAAGAATAATAAAGAGGAAAACTTATTAGCCGTACTATGGAAATACATGTAGAAGCGACTTATTGGTGATCCGAAGATATTAAGTAAACCACCTCCGGTAATTTATTGTTCATTTTATTCATTTAAAAAAGAAACAAAAGCAGGTGGTAACTAATAAAATGATTTTTTAACTATTTTTATATACTCACTGGTTTTTCTTTATTCTTATTGTTTTAAGCTGTTAGTGATACTAACAAACTTTTGTGATAGTGATGTGTGAATGAATTTCTCAAATACATCATCTTTATTAATTTCAAAATAATTTGGAATTGGATTCGGATTATTTTATTGTAATAGCTGTGAGCTCTGAATAACGTAAAACATTTAACTTTTTGTGTCTCAGGATTTTTGATAAGAAAGCTAAATAGAAACTGAAAATTTGGATTTGTAAATATGCTGCAAAAGTAAATAATTTGTAAGAAATATACCTATTATTTACTTTATTGGTTAAAACGTTTGAATAAAAAACAATAAAACATAATCTAACTTTATTATTTATCTTCAGAGTACTTAATTTATTATTTAAACATGTACATCTATATAATAGCAACCAAAAATCATTTTTCATAAAACGCAAATACCGTAAGGCTCCTATTTGACAGTATCTCTTTGTAACTTTTTAAATAATATAAATTAGTCTCTATTCCATTGCAAAATATAGGTATATACTATACCTTACCTTAAAAAACACAAGAATCCCCACGAGACAAACAAAAACTGAGACATCTTAATCTTAATTCATTGCAGAGCAGGTATTCAATTACAGTTAATATGTTTAAAAATGTACGCCTCCCCAGAAGGGTACCGACCGCAGTATTAATGAAATTGACTTCCCGAGGGAAGATGGGGTACTATCCCGGTACCTGCCCCGAGGTAACTATCCCGCGCTACGTGCTCCCCACCGAATCGTTGTGGTCATACTGAGACCGTAGTATCGATACCGTATCAAATTAATGAATTCCTGTCACAGTCTAAGTTTCTGCAAATAATTGTCCCGATGCAATAGAAGTAACAACAATTAAATATAATAAATAATAATAATAAATTATCGGACATCTTACACACAACATCATCTAGTCCCAAACTAATCAGAGCTTGTATTATGGGTACTAAACAACTGATATAAATACATTAACATATTTTTTTTTGTAAATACATACATATTATACATAGAAAACACCCAGGCTTTGTGGATCACACAAATAAATGTGGTCCGACCCGGGAATCGAACCCGAGACCTCCTGATCAGTAGCTGCATACGCAAACCATTAGACCAACAAGGCAGTCAGTATGAAAAACTAGATTTTGACCGCGGATGCGTCTGTGTATATGTCGGTTATTGTAGTAAAGAGTAGCTTAAGTCCATCATCAAGAATCAAAGTATCGTAATCATAAATTGCATTGATATTCGTGCAACGGTTGAGAGGTGAAAGCGTAACAGACAGACAAAGTTACTTTCGAATTTACAATACTAAGATGGATTTTGAAACTGAACTAAAAGCTTTCATTGATCTCCTTCTTCCTAGCCTTTAGTACCAAGATTATTTGGGGTCGGCTACTAATTCAACCGGTTTTATCTGAATATCAGTTTTTCCACGGAGCGACTGACATCGAACTTCCGCAACCCTGAGGGAGAACTGAAATTCGGAGATAGAACTAAAGCCGGTTCCAAAAATAACGGGTCAGTCACATAAACCAATAACGGGTCAGTCACATAAACCCGAATATCTCCCGAACTACGTATGCCATCCTAATGAAACGAAGACTGTTCAATTGAGAATTTAATTAAACAGATAAAAAATAAAATAAAACTTAGTTACACCCACAATATTAATCTTAAATTAAAAAAAAACTAAAGTAGTCATATTTTTCTTAAGATTACATTTTTTTTATGATTGTTTTTTTGCTGTTTTTCATCACTTTCTTCATTTAATACTTTGTATTGCCTCCACGTGATGAAGCCTCCAGTGATGAAAAACAGCAAAAAAACAATCATAAAAAAAATGGGCGTCCCACAGGGTTCTATTCTAGGTCCATTTCTGTTTCTCATATACATAAACGATCTAGCATATTATGTTAGTGACAATCATGAGATTGTACTGTTCGCGGATGACACATCCTTAATTTTTAAAGTTAGGCGCCAACTTGACAGTTTTAATGAAGTCAACAGTGCACTCTCGAAAGTGGTAAATTGGTTTAATACAAATAACCTTCTCCTTAATGAGAAGAAGACCAAATTTATTAAATTCTCTACACCAAACGTTCGACATGTCACAACCAATGTTCGATTGAATGGACTGGAGTTGGATCCTGTGGAATCTACTGTATTTTTAGGTATAACTATTGACGCTAAGTTACAATGGGGTCCCCAAATAGAAAAACTATCCGGTAGGCTAAGCTCAGCGGCTTTTGCTGTAAAAAAGATTCGACATTTAACTGATGTTGATACAGCTAGAATAGTTTACTTCAGTTACTTTCATAGCATAATGACTTATGGTATCCTACTCTGGGGTAACTGTGCAGATATTAATGCCATATTTGTCTTACAAAAACGTGCCGTACGAGCCATTTATAAATTAGGCCCTCGAGTTTCTCTCCGCTCCAAATTTAAAGAGATAAATATTCTGACTGTATCTTCACAATATATATACGAAAATTTAATTTATGTTCAAAGAAATTTAGCAAAGTTTCCTAAACTCAGTGATGTTCATTCGGTAAATACCAGAAACAAACATAATCTTTGTGTTCACGTCACTCGTCTCCACAGAGTAGGCAACTCGTTCATGGGACAATGTATACGCTTCTACAACAAACTCCCTATTGCTATTAGAAATTTGCCATTACGGAAATTTAAGAATACCATTAAATCTAAGTTATCCGCAAAGGGGTATTATACCATAGCAGAATATATTGATGATCAAACCGCCTGGGATTGAGCTGCCCATTCTGCACATGCTGTTTATTTTGAATGTTTAAATTTATGTTGATGTGACGATAATTTATAGTTAAATTTACATTACATATTTAAAAAAATATATTTTAATTTGTTGCTATTATTGACATTTTATAAATTATTATAGTTGTGACATAATTGTAATTATCGCTTTTATATATGTCTTTTGCATTTAAGAATATTGTCTGGACTTTAAAAGAGACTGTGATCCCTGAGTTTGTTTCGTCCTTTCTTCTCAGGGCTAGTCCAGTTAGGAAAGGCCGAACTCATCTGCTCAAAAAAAGTTTTACTTGCAAAAGTGTTCATGTAACCTAATTGCAGAATAAATGATTTGATTTGATTTGATTTGACTGACTGCCCAATAACGATTACCATAGATGTTCATGACAACTGGGATCGATGACTTAACGTGCTCTCCGAGGCACGGGCGTGAATCACCGCCAAACTTCCATACTCCGGACTGGCTAACACTTTTGGCCCGCCCCAGAATTTGAATCCGAGACCTCTTGATCAGCAGTCAATTACGCTAACCACAAGACCAACGAGGGAGTTAGTATGAAAGCTTTTATTGATAACGGGTAATAAACTAAGTTTCAGTTCTTTGAACTGCTTGTTGTTTGTCGATATTTTATTAAATTGTCGCGTGACTATAATCATCGCTTTAAAAATTTTGGGATAAGTAATTAAGGTAAGGTAAGGTAAGGAAAGTATAGAAAATGGAAACCATTCAAAACTAATGAAAAACTAGCATAAGTTTTGCTCTAAAGCAGTGCCTAGTTGCTATATTTTCTTGTGTATAAAAACAAAATGTTCTTTGTTAGTCTCATCAAAACTTGGAAATGGATGGACCGAATTATCTGGTTTTAATCTAGAAATACTGGAAACTTTAAATGGAATGAAAAAGGAAAAAAAGGAAATAATTGTACTAATATAATCTATAGCCTTATTTTATAAAATTGTCACTGATGTGAGATGATACCAAATTAAATATAAGGCATAAAAGGTTATTCATAATAATAGTCTATGGTTAGGCGTTTTCGGTTATAATTGAAACCATGAGCATTTCAAAGAAGGGGTCCCAGTGATCCCTAGTATCTGGTGAATATCAAGAGAGCCACCTGTTTTTCGTTTATGATAATTGATCAAAAATTATTATAGAATAGATTATTTGTATTAAACAAATATTGTTACCTATTTTTAGGGTTCCGTAGCCAAATGGCAAAAAACTGAACCCGTATAGATTCGTCCTGTCTGTCTGTCGGTCCGTATGTCACAGCCACTTTTTTCCGAAACCATAAGAACTTATACTATTGAAACTTGGTAAGTAAATGTAATCTGTGAACCGCATTAAGATTTTCACAGAAAAATAGAAAAAAAAACAATACATTTTGGATATGTGTACTTGGAACTGAAACCCAAAAGATTTTTTTTCATCAAAGCCATACGTCTATGGATAGACCGTGTTCAAAAATGATGTTGAGGTTTCGAACATCATTTTTTTCTAAACTGAATAGTTTTCGCGAGAGACACTTCCAAAGCGGAAAAATGTGTCCCTGTAACTTCTAAAATAAGAGAGCGATAAAACTAAAGAAAATATATGTTGTACATTACCATGCAAACTACCAACGAAAATTGGTTTGAACGAGATCTAGTAAGTAGTTTTTTTAAAACGTCATAAATCGTAATCCGCAATTTACGTTTCATTCAATCAATACACTATTATAAAAACATCGATTGTATCTTTGATACAACGAACTACAAGAACTTATATTTGATGTTACTTGCTGATACAGAACCCTTCATGGGCGAGTCCGACTCGCACTTGGCCGCTTTTTGTTTGGTTCAAACCATTTTGAATTGAACCTTTCATTATCCAACCCAGAGGTTTCAAGTATTAATAAATTGTTATATATTTCATTGTATTTGATAAAAAAAATAGAAATAAACCAAGTGTTTTGTAGTAGATAGAAAGTTAATAGTTGTTTTGTAATTAATCGTATTCCTAACTAGCTGAGTCCCGCGGTGTTACCCGTTGTTATTGTTGTTAAAGCGCGAGCTAAACTAACCTTAAAAAAATGGCCTGAGTTACTCTTACTCCTTATATTATGAGCTACATGCTTGTGAAATTCCTGTCAAAATCGGTCCAGCCGTTAGAGAGATTAATCGGAACAAACAAACAGACTAACAACAAATTAAAAAAATGCTTTTTTGATGTAACGTTTAAACTTTTATATACATATAATAAAAAACTGATCATTTGATAAACAATGAAACATTACCTACAGACACTTCAACTTTACTATAGTAATTGTATAGATATAATAAAACGACGCACAGACATTTGCACGGTATTGTCATAATAAAGGAAAACAATGAACATTAAACCATCCCAAAATACTGTAAATGAATATAATACCTTGATAGCGTGCTCGTCGTGGTCGAGACACTTTCGCAGCTACACGTTAATGTACGGCTTATGGAGAACTTTGCCCACCACTCTCACACAATCTGATTTAAACTTTTTACGAGCGACCACGCAATCTCATCAGTTGTGTCACACTTGGGAACTCTATAACACCCTCGAAAATTTCACTAATTTTAATTAATTCAAACTGCACACTGAAAGTCAACTCCTAAACACCCTACCCGACTATAAAGCCAAATCCTGTCTACAAACGACTGTTAGAACTTAACGAGTTCATACATCCTTGTCTACGGTTACAATGGGGCTCGTAAAATTAATACCTTACCTCTGAGTCGTCGGGTGGCCTCTCTAGATGGTAATTCCCCCTTAAATATTTAAGTTTTCTGTGCACCCTTCATCCGCAACAAGATTCAATTTCACGCCCTACAAAGGGGTTCGCTTTGGGCGATTCTCGGATACTCAAATGTCAGGAGACATGAAAGCATCCAAACAAACATGACCTCTGTCTATTCATGTTTATATCCCTTTAATAGTTATTTGGCTGTCAAACGGCAGTCATAGAAGATCAAAGTATACTGGTTGGAGCATTGAGCAGAAACTCTTGAAGTATTATCTGGTTGCATACAGAATGGAAATGGCAAAACTCAATTGAATCAATCTTGCGTCAAATTGGCGAAGATTTGAAAGGAAGTTCACATTTTAAGTTCGTTTTGTTCTGCTTAAATGATTTCCAGGGGGTTGCCGATTTCCATTGAAATATTTCATTCGGTACAACAAATAAAGCCTTTTAAAAGTCATATAAAGCGTTATCAAGTAGTAACTACTGCGTATGGAGTGAGAAAATTAAAACATACCTCGGAATACTTGAATTTAATTCAATTTTAGTGGAGAACCAAGACACAAGTACCTAATCATAATTACTGAAGTGTCTCCTGTTCGAAAGATATTGGTTTTAGTTTTCATTCCGAATCTAACTCTGATTGTTATTTTGAATACTGAATTCTGGTAATTCTCGAAACACCAATTCGAAGAACTTCTAGCTAGAACAACCAACGATTCAATGCTATAGCCAAGAAGGACAAATAGCCCACCGGGTCCTCACTGCAGTCAAAGTAGTCGCAGACGAGAACCGGTATGGGTAATTCTCGAAACACCAATTTGAAGAACCTCTAAGCCAGAAAGACCAACAAGATATACTAGTTCTGTGAACGACGTTTCATCAGAAAGTCACTACTGAGTATGTTAGTTTCAGTGCTGGTTTATAGACTCGAGCCTTTGTACGGTAAACCATACCAGAGTCTGTAAACTAACATCAACAAACCACACGGTTAAGTTTCCGTAAGAATCTCCCCCGCATCGTGTAATTAATTCCACTAAATATGTACCGTGGAATACCATCATCAGATTACTATTTACTTTGAATAAGTAAATATATTATGTACGTCAATCTCGCAGTATGAACTTAGTATTTCTTGCTGTAAATTAAACTAATATCTAAAAGTAAACTTCTAAGCGTAACGTTTCAAATTATCGGCTATAGTTTGAAACAATTTACGAACTTCGACAAAATACATACTAGAGTTTCAAAGGCGTCTAATTGTGATCGAGAACTCGACTCACGTATATCGATATGACCTCTTAAATCACATACAACGTTATCAAACCACATGATTAATTTGATTAGCTACGTGTTCAGCCTTAATGATATCTAGTGTACCTACATTGTTCACGAAGGCATACAAAATTAATCAGTATAGAGTTTATGACATAAATCAATAACTTATAGCTACATAGTACTTAAAACTTATATCAATGGTACAAAATAATCGTGCGTTCTCGGTATTGTATCATTATTATATTACATTAACACGTAAAAAAAAATATTCTCTTTCTAATATTTGACTTCACGATGGCTCGGTTATTTATTTAAGATTTTGTGATTTTCCTATGATGTCACGTAATAACGTGTTTGTGTCGAAATAAATATTATTTCCTTTCTTATTAAATATTAATATTTTAACACAGCTAATATTTCAAACACGACTAATTTAGCAAACATTCTAACACAGCTAATGGTGTGCTAATGAGTGATACCGACAAAGAAGAATATCTCAAATAGTTTTCAATAATATGAACTGTAAAGATATATAAAATGGTTATGAATTTATGTGTTTTAAACTATTTCGGACGTGTTTTACGCACACAACTCATCTAGTTCTAAACTAAGCAGAGCTTGTATTATGGATACTAAACAACTGATTTAAATCTCGGAGTCTCTGCAGGATCTGGAAGAAATGCTCAACAGTCTAGATAATTCTTCAAAACGAGTGGGACTGAGAATGAACATAGACAAAACTAAATTCATGCATAACAGGCATGTATCACCTAGTCCCGTAACCGTAAATGGCGCTGCTATCGAGGTTGTGCAAAAATACATCTACCTTGGCCAAATAATCCAATTCGGCCGGCACAACTTCGATGTGGAAGCCGACAGAAGGATACGTCTGGGCTGGGCGGCATACGGGAAGCTACGTCATATTTTTGAGTCACCAATACCTCAATCACTTAAGACCAAAGTCTACAACCAGTGCGTCCTACCCTTAATGACATACGGAGCCAAGACGTGGACACTCACTATCGGACTGGTCCATAAATTTAAAGTATCTCAGCTTGCGAAGAAGCGTGCGATGCTGGGTGCCACTCTGTCCGATAAAATACGTAACGAGATTATTCGACAGAGAACTAGAGTTACCGACATCGCAATGAAAATTAGCACGTTGAAGTGGAAGTGGGCCGGACATGTCTCCAGACGGACTGATGGACGCTGGAGCCGAAAGGTGCTAGAGTGGAGACCGCGAGTTGGCGTTCCTTGGGGGAGACCTTCGTCCAGCAGTGGACGGCGATAGGTTGACACTATGATTTAAATACATAAACATACTTTTTTTTGTAAATACATACATACTTCACATAGAAAACACCCAGACTCCGAAACAAGTATTTATGGATCACACAAATATTAGGTCCGACCCCGGAATCGAACCCGAGACCTCTTGATCAGCAGCCGCATACGCTAACCACTAGACCAACAAGGCAGTCAATGTATAAGTATGATCAATTCTGTTGCGAATTATGGTTAAACTTCAACCATCAAACAATCTCTAATTATTAATTTTACAACGTGCACGCAACAAACTTGTTGCGGTTTTAAAACATTAGATATTCGTGTAAACTGTTTGGCTCTTCTTTCCTGTGCCGAGCGGTTAAAAACTGGAACTCGCTACCATCCCACGTGTTTCCTTCCCATTATGATCCCGGGTCCTTTAAGAGGGGTGTGAAAAAGCATCTCACAAAGCCGCCATAGTTTGGGTCAGCATCGCCATACTTCCTGCATCGCAGGCAGTGTGGTTGCCCCCACTCTTGGATTCCATTCATGCTTACCATCAGGCAGAGTGGAGTCACATTGGTAGGCATCAAATAAAAAAAAAAAAAAAAAAAAAAAAAAAAAAAAAAAAAAAAAACTTGAGCGGAAAGTTAGAGCATTGATCGCATATATAACAATGATTCACATACATATATCTCACACATGACCGTCCGATCATAAGCTAGGCAAAGCCTGTTCTATGGTAATGGTCTCATGTGTGTCTTAATATTATAAAGAAATTACTGACAATAGATAGAGTGTCGGTTTTTTCCCTGTCAAATATAGCACAGAGATCAACCTAGAATGACCGCATTTGTGCTGTCTTCTTTCGTTGGTGAGTAAGAGACTGATAACCTAATGATGTAGACGCATCTCACTGGGCTGCCATAGTGTGGGACGGTATGCTGCATTTTCTGCATTTACAATGAGGATGGTGACCCACTACTCTTGCATTCTACAATCCGTAGGTTTAAATATAAAAAAGAATATTACCAGAACTCCTTGTAGGAGGACCTACTACCTAGAACATCTATAATAATATCATCTAACATCATAGTAAATATATAATATTGATATTATAACAATGGAACAAGTATGCACAAGACTTTAATTATGAACTCTTAAAAGAAACATGCCACGGCTAGCGTTTGTTCAATATAACTGAAAAGTAATTTCTGAAAACTGAAAAGTAAAATAATATATTATTTGTACATAAGTGCCTTCTTTTTCAGAATGTAATGTACATTTTTTAAGAACGATTTATTTATTTCTTACTTTTTTAGGGTTCCGTAGTTCATGAGTCGGAACCCTTATATCTATCTTTAAGGGGCCAGAAAAAAATCATCCTGACTTCACGAGTAGGGCAGGTACCCCAAAAAAATATATTTATTTTTGTAATTTTATTGTACCACTTTGTCCACGCAATTAAAATACATATTCATGCAGTTTCATCTTTCTAGCACCAACCGTTTGGGCGGTAGGTCGAGATGGACGGATGCGCGGACGGACAGATGGACATTACGAAGATTCTATTTTTTTCTCGCGTCTACCCCATCGTGTAAGGTATCATAAGATAGTTTTTTTTTAAATATTGAGAGGTTGCTAAAACCATTCTTCAATTTAGATATCCATTTCCAAGTTATCCAACTTTTAAGAACATTTTTTTGTAAAAACAGGGCTAAGCTAAAAGTAGTCAGTGTTCACATTATGTGACATTCAACAATTACTACAAAATATTAGATAAAATTAATTTTACGTAGGCAACCCTATTGCAGGTACTTAAATAAGGCTATTTGCATACAAAGGGGTCAACTCAGTGACCTGCAGATATTGTTGCCGCTCTGTTTTGGATAGCCTTAATAAAATTATTTAAATAACTGTATTTATGAGATGTTTTTCCGTAGGTACACCTTAATTTGTTTTTAATAAAAACTGTTTTTTTAAATATATAAAATAAAAATAATTTATTCAAATAATAGTACTGCTTCTACTTACATACAATACTTCTGCCAAACTTTTATCTCAGTTTGTTGGCAGATGTAGCTCCCTATATTCAACATAAAAGCAATGTACAAAATATACATTTTAATCCGTGATACAATGTTTCAGCTACGTATATACAATCTGAACAATAACATCTAGAATCTAAACAATATCGTTCCTGTTACATTGAATAAAATAAAACTTTTAGATATATACTAATGTACATACATACACACATACACTTTCTCCCACTCACTCACTTCTATCCCAATACACAAGTAGAAATTATAATAAGTATTAAGTAATTTTGTGTATTTATTAAACTATTTAAGATTTTATTTATGTAAGTACTGCATGTACAACCATTCGCATCGAGTAAAAGCTGTTAATTTACAGACACTTCAATTTTGTTAAGTTACATTATGCAAAAAGTTACAGCAAATATTTTGGTAGTTTTCTTACAGATTATAAAAATAATAAAAGGTAGTTTTCGAAAAACAGAACAAAAAAACAGGGGTGAAGGCAATTCATTTTTGTGTCCTTCATTAATTTCAAAAATAATAATCGGAACCCATAGAAATGAATCGCCCATTCCTTTTTCTTTGTTCTCACCTATGCGTAAACTGTTGTGGTAAATCGTCAATAAATATAATATTGTTCCTTCACTGACTACCTGACATACAATGCACAGCCGAAATTACTGGGCACAGGAAGCTTAATAAAATTACACCCTTAAGGGAAATGAAAAAGGTAATCAAAGTTATACATCAGAATAACACGTAGGTGAAGTCGCAGGCAAAAGCTATAAATATAATAAAACTAATTCTAAAACTTAGACAGACGTTCTTAAACAAACTTGCTACTTCAAATCCATTAGTAGCCATAAACCGACCAAAAATCCAACAATTAACTCGTAAAACGTCACAAGAAGTAATCCGAACACCTTTCTCTCAAGAATTTAGTGGCGGACAAGTTTAAGCTTAGGATAGAGCTCATGAACTATCTGGGACCTCACATGATCCTACAAGCGAAGCCATAATGGCCACCCGGCTATTAGGCACAGGGCCAGGCGAACTTAAGGCCGGTTCACTTCAGATAGTTTAATCCCAGATTGAAAGAGCCTGGAAACTTATTGTAAACTTATTGGAAATAAGTTTAGTTGACTCTTCTTTCTAAGTGGACGGTTAAACACTGTTTATGATGATGATTGAATTGATTTATTAGTATCAGTATTTTACTACGTTGCATAATTTTTGCACTAAAGTACGCGGTTAAAATTTTAATAGGTATACAAAAATTATAGTATCCATACTTCTATATCCGTATTTCTATACTTCACACAAAATATTATAAATACGAAAGTAAATCTGTCTGTCTGTGTATTACACTGATTTCAATTGCAATTGGCATATAAATACTAAGATTCCTAAGGAAGGACATAACCTACTTTTTAGGGCTCCGAAGCTTGTGACTCGGAACCCTTATAGATTCGTCATGTCCGTCCGTCCTTCCTCGACTTACTGTCCAATGGTAAGTGCTAGAAAAATGAAACTTTGCATGAATATGTGTATAATTACGTCGACAAAGTGCTACAATAAAATTATGGAAAATACTTTTATTTTGGGTACCTCCCCTACACATATAGTGGGATGTTTTTTTTTTCTTGCGTCTATCCTATCGTGTGGGGTATCATTAGATACGTTTTTTAAAAACAATTTAGGGTTTTCAAGATTATTTTTTGATTTAGGTATCCGTTTGCAAGAAATTCCACTTTAAAGGGCACTTTGTTTGTAAAAACAGGGCGTCCCCCCCCCCTCTAAAATAATATACATATAATAAACATACTAGGAACTACACTATTCCAATACACAAGTTGACTGCGAAACCCATAAATCAAGTAATAGACTTGAGATTAGTTAAACTACGATTAGTTAGTATCGCCCCATTGAATCTATAATCTCTGTACGACTGAGACAAAGGAGTGACAATTATTCATAAATGAATGCTACATTACTGTCCAATAGGTACTGTCATTTACTTTTAACCGACTTCAAAAAAAAAGGAGGAGGTTCTCAATTCGTCGATTTTTTTTTATGTATCTTCAGCGATAATTTCGTCGTTTATGAACCGATTTCAAAAATTATTTTTGCATTGGAATGGGCGTAGCTGACAGGGGGTCCCATCGTCACCATATCAGGATCTGATGTTGGGATCCCAAGGAAATCGAGGGAACTCCTCAAATATCTTAAGCACAATTGTCGCGATTTGGGTACTCGGAATAGTTTTTCTTTTTCGGTTCCTTTTTGTTAAAATTATATTTATTGTTATTAGTGTTTGAGAATAAATACATTGTTTTCACCACTATTTTTGTTCTGCCTACAAAAAAAGATTTGTTATTTTTATGAAACTAAAATGCTAAAGTATTTGTGCGAATTGCCAATGTTTAAGGGGCTGAAAACCAAAATAGAGGTAAATAAAGATCGTTTTGTATGAAAACCTATCGCTCATATCATTACCAAAATCAATGTCTTTATAATTGAACATATTCCTCACATAGTGGTTATTTCCAAAACACGATTTGAAAAACTTCACTCGATAAAAAAAATAATCAAAGTAGCCTCTGAAAATAGTTAAATTTTGACTATACACAGTTGTGCTTTAAGTAATGCAAATGAAATTAAGTAAAATTGTGTATCATATGTAACTGAAGGAAATGGTTAAATTTATTTTTTTTAAAAATTGCAACATTTACAAAAAATAACGAATTTTGTGGTTTGGCACTTACGCCCTTCTATTTCAAGCGCTTTTTCTCTGTCACTCCTATGGAGAACGACAGTGAGCGCTGAGGCGCGTTGCTAAACGGACCTATGTCGCTCGACTCGCGCTCTATATTTAGCTGATAAATCTAAAAAACTTTATTAAAAAACAAAACAAAATCATATTATGATGGAGGCTATAAGGTAAGAATAATTTATTTTATTAATAAACTTATAATTTGATTGACATGTAAGATTATTTAACTAGATATCCTTACAAAGACGTAATGTAGTTTCATAACCCTAAAAACTGTCAACTGTGTAGTGGAACAAGCTTAAGCTAGAGACACATTATCGGAAGCGGCTAATGGACGCGGCTGATAGCCGTGATCTAGAGTATGAACATACACTCAGCTGTGCAAACTATCGGACGTAAGTCGTGGACAGACTGACCTTGAGCGTTCGGACGTCCGACAGAAATCTGGCACAAGACCGACTGACGAGACTGTGCACACTTATTTTTCCACTAAAATCAATTTATTATCATAAATATGTATATTACTGAGTCAATATTTTAATACATTGAATAAAAATATATTACCAAGGCACTCTATTAGTGTTTTAATAAAATAATGTACAATTTACAGTCGCGGCTGTTAGCCGCGTCCGTCAGCCGCGTTCGATAATGTGTTTCCAGCTTTAGGCTTGAAGAACGTAACATACATAGACTTACAAAAGTCGTAGACTCTGCCATTTTAGTTACACAATGCATCATATGATGGCCTCATTTTATGCATAGTCATCTTTGATAGTGTATCTAACCGCATAATATTATCATCATAATAATTAAGCAATAAAGATATGAAATTAAATAAGTACTATTATTTAATCACAGGTTGCAAAATGTGGAATTCTCACAAAATGTTCAATGTTCTGAAGTTCCAAGGTAAGAACTGTAAAATACTGCACGTCCTGAAATGTTACTCAAATCTAACTAACAATTCATGGAATATTTATTTACAGCAAAAGAAGACTATTGGAAAATAGCTCTGAAGGAGATGGACCGCAGAATGTAGTTTTGCATCATACACAAATCACATACTCGCTGAGCTCTGACGGTATCGTCGCGTTCAGAATAGTTTCATATTATATACTATGACTGTATTGTTTGGCAATAATATTGTTAGAATGTATGTTGGTAAAAAGACAGTGTATATTGTTTTGTAAACTTGGATTAATATTAAATAAAAAAATACTACATAAATAAAAAATAAATAAAAAAATAAATTGCATAAGTTGATAAAAAATGCTATGCAATAGCTTTACCGCGGCAGTCTCCGAGTGCCACATGACTTTTTTTATCATACCATTACGATAGCATTTTTATTTTGCCCTATCTAAAATATTCTAAAGCCCTGTGTTAAAAGCAGAGTGCAAATTCAAAGACGAATATTAGTTCTCGGAGACTGTGGTAGTACCGATAACGAACCGCGTCTCAAACGTGGCGCTGCAACAAAAAGGGGCGTATCCATTGCTCAAGGTCATTGGCTGCACTCAGCGTCTTAATAATTACTAGTAATCTATAAAATAGTTCTACCAAAATATTAGCATATGAAAGTATATTTATATGGTAAAAAAAACATTTTGTTCTGTTTCTTTATTCTAGCTAATTTCTGGAAGAATTTTTTTTAACTAGCTTCGCCCCATGGCGTTATCCGTGGTTATTGTAAAAGTACAACAACAGCCACGGCTAATACTGCAGCTGGTCCTAAATATGAAAACTTCTTCTACCAATCCCGTAAACATTTTAATACTGCTGTTATCCGACCAAATAAGTTAATATAATAATAATTTCCCAGTCACGACCGAAATTAATTGAGTTCTGTTGACAATGCCAACAACTCAACATAATTACTTGTGCATTTGCTCGATACGGTATCATTCCTTATTCATTAGCAGCAGAGAGGAAGACGCGAACCAATTAAAGTGATCAAATATGAGGGGCTCACTGTTTGCTGAACAGACGGGTTGTACTCATGACTTCTCTGCTAGGGTTGATTATAACACGATTAATATGCATTGCTAAATCTACTGGAAATTTTCGTGGGAGATAATTATAGCTAACTTATGTAAAAGTGAATGAATAAATATTTGGAACACCATAATTTAAGTAAACCTGATTTTATTTTGCATAGCAGTTTACTAAAGCATTTCTCTGGCTTGTATGTTATGCTATGTATGTTGAAAACTCAACGAACAAGAAATTAATCCACTTTTTTATGAGTAAAATTGAGATGACCTCTGCAATGCATGCCTTCCCATCTTATTATCAATAGCAGAATAAGCAGATTTTCGTTAAAAACGTTTACATTTTGCAGTGTATTATTGGAAGTCCTACATTTTAAAGCAGTTTCATTCATTATACAAATAAGACTAGTTTTATTGATTATAAATAATATTTATATAAAATTGAAGAGATTAAAAAATTGCAAAACACACAAATTATTCGTACAAGAACTATTGGTCAACTATCTCTTGAACAATCTGCATCAATCGACTAAGCGCAGCTTTCCATATACCTACTAGGCTTTAAAATCAAATCATCATCATCATCAACCCATAATGTCCTCTCAAGGGAGGCTTAAGGCCATACAACCCACGCTGGCCGAGTGCGGGTTGGAAACTGGCATGACCACATTGCAACTACGTAATCTTGCCGTTGAAAATTTTTATGCCATTTGAAGTCCTTCAACTAATTTTCATGACTGTTAGGTTATGATAATAACACAGACCAAACTTAATTAACTTATCGTAATTAACTTAATCACGAAGACGCTATAATAACATGCCACTAATGGTCACCCATTCAGGTACGGACCTGCCGTGCATATACAATGATGTATATGCATGTTTATGCTGATTGTTTCTAGTTAACTAGGGCAACTGAGTTATAAGCTCCTCAAATCAAAATTTCATTCTAAATCGAATATTTTTATTAATCACGGTTGAAACTCGTCCACTAAATGATCTCTGGTTATAAACATGTCAACATATTTCCTACCCATAATTAAAAAAAAATAGACATATTGGTAGTAGCTATATTTTACAACTAGCACATTTATTTTATCTCATTAATCTAAGAATATCTTAAAACACACTGTATCATTCTATTCTCTTCTGAGATTTTCTTGAACCTTAAAGCTATAATTTTAAACTCATATCATCATCTTACATGTAACACTTGTGTTACTCCGGTGACCTAGTTGTAAACATATCAAATGATTCCATGCTATCTAGGTAAACCTAACATACCAACAAATAGAAACTGGAACAGGAAACCAGTGGAATTGTTTACGAAATATGTATTTGTTTTATTAATTTTTATTTAGATTTTCATAGTGTTTTGAAATTGCATAGTTAGTAAGATGTGCTCTCAATTACTACGTTTTTTTTTTATACAAAGTACATCTGGACTAAAAATGTTATACATAATAAATCGTGGCGAAATTTACAAGTTGTGATTTATTAGAAAAATTGCTTCTTTACAATAACAAGATGATTTTTTTAGCGATGGGCGTTAATTTTAATCTAGAATAAATTCAATGAATGTAATTTTTACAGTACAATCTTCTAGTAAATCTGATTTTTCCCAAATTCTTTTATTACCTATAACACCTATTCATCATAAGGAACATCCTTTCTTCATAATGCAATGTTTCAAATAGTAAGCATATGCTGAGTACAAACAACTCCAAGAAAGTTTCTTTTTAACAAGATTAGTATTGAAATAAAAGGTTTTTACTGGCTTTGAAAAAATCACAACACAATGAAATGCTTTTAAATATATATGGAAAAACATTGATACAGAACCACAAAATCTCAAAATTTGAATCACCAATGAACCTTTATTATAGCGACGAATATGAACAAAATTTCGAGGAAGAATTTTATGAATAGAATCTGATTTTTAATTAAATTTTTCATTCAACATACTTGTTCATTTAGAGTTCTTAGCTGCTTTGAATGGGGTTATTCATGCTTTTACTTATACTTCTCTTTTGGAACGCTTTTCCGGGTAATTCTTTCAAAGTAATCCTTTTATATCTTTTAAATGTAGAGTCTATTTTATGTTGACTTCAGTTTAACTTTTGTAGTTTCGTTGACTTTGTGAGTCTTGAAATATTAATAGTATGTATTTTTTCTACGACTTTTTGATTAAATGAAAGATAGAAAGAAGTTATCAAAAATACAAACAACATTAAGTTTGACACTTATCGATACTTAGAAACACTTAAATCACAAAAAGTAATAAATAAAGCAAAATATTAGTGGTTTACAAAATTGCGGTATAAATCCTTCACATACTAGTAAATAATTTGAGAAAAACTCAGTGATAGTACTAGAAGCAAGATAATAAACTGTACTTCTGTATCAATGATCTCCTTATTGATATATAATTAAAAAAGTAATTTTTAACTAAAGAAAGTGTAGAATACGAGTTCCTTTTTTTATATAGTGCTGCCACAATGAGTCTGTTCAGCCTGATGGAAAGATATCTAACCCTCATCACTGTAAAAGTACAAAATAAAATAGGAGCCAGTATACGACGGATGATAAATCATATCATCAACAACCCATAACGTCCCACTGCTGGGCTCAGGTCTCCTCTCAAGAGAGGGTTAAGGCCATACCAACCCGCACTCGGCCAGCGTGGGGACGTATGGCCTTAACCCTCTTGATAAATCATATGACATTACTTAATTATTTCTAATCCTGAACCTTCTTCTTATGAAGAAGATGTACCTTCTAAAAGTATATACTTACATTACATCACACCTTTCTCCGATAGCCTAGAGACAGTTGATTTCCCCTTACTAAGATTCTGGCACACCTTTTTTGTTTAGTTCACATTCATTAGTCAATGAATGTTGCCTTGGTGGTCTAGCGTAAGCGGCTACTGATCAAAAGGTCTCGAGTTCGATTCTCGGGTTGTACCCAAATGTATAATCTGCACGGTTGGCCTAGTGGCTTAAGCGGTCACCAACACGTGCGTGCGACAACAGGGGGGGTCGATAGTGGACCTTTCGTTCGCTACCCCTGCACTCGCCGCACGTGTACAGAACTGGCGTGTCCTGGATGAGGTTGAGACGCTCTCGGACCATTTGTATATCCGATTTGAGCTCTCCCGGTCCCAGGACACCAGTAGGGGTCACGCGGCGCGGCGTCCCTCCCGCTTTCCGCGGTGGTCTGTCGCCAAGCTCGACAGGGACTTACTGGAGGAGGCGGCCATTCTTAACTCTTGGCTGCCTCCGCAGGCCCCGGCCGAAGAGGTCAACGTGGGGGCTGGTCGCTTCTGCAGTGCGATTACGCAGATCTGCGACGCGGCCATGCCCCGCGTACGTGGGCGTCGGCCTCCAAGGAAGGAGGTCTACTGGTGGTCCCAGGAGTTGGCGGCCCTCCGTGCGGCCTGTGTTCGTGCCCGGAGGTGCCTCACTCGTAGTCGGCGACGCCACCGCGGAGTCGGTGAGGAGGTGGACCGGCTTCAAGAGGAATACCGTGAGATCCGGCAAACTCTGAAGCTGGCCATCTGCCGCGCCAAAGAGGAGAGCCGCAAGGAGATGCTGGAGAGTCTCGAGCGTGACCCCTGGGGTCGGCCCTATCGTGCGGTGCGCAAAAAGCTCTGCGCGGGGGGCCTGCCCCTCACGGAGACTCTCCAGCCCAGCTTCCTGCAGGAAGTGGTCGAGGGCCTATTCCCACAGCGGGCGGAGCACACGCCCCCGTCGATGGCCGTCATGGCCGGAGGCGACGACGAAGGCGAGGCTGATGTGCCGCCCGTCAGGGAATCAGAGGTAGGGGCGGCTGTTCTAAGGATTCGATCCAAGAACACCGCCCCCGGGCCAGACGGGGTACCTGCCCGAGTGCTGGCCCGAGCCCTCGATCATATGTCGGACCGCCTCAGGGGAGTGTTAGACGCTAGTCTGGCGTCCGGACGCTTCCCTGAGTGTTGGAAAAGCGGGAAGCTGGTTCTGCTCCAGAAGCCAGGTCGGTCTGCCGACTCGGTCGCGGCCTATAGGCCCATCGTGTTGCTGGACGAGGCGGGTAAGCTGTTCGAGAGGGTGCTCCACGCCCGCATCGTCCGGCACCTGCGCGAGGTGGGCCCCGATCTGTCGGACGCCCAATTTGGATTCCGGGAGGGGCGTTCGACGGTCGACGCAATTCTGCGTCTGAAGGCCGCGACCGAACAGGCGGTGGGCTGCGGCGACGTGCTGTTGGCGGTGTCGTTGGACATCGCCAACGCATTCAATAGTCTGCCATTCAGCTGCATCAGGGCCGCACTCCAGTACCACGGAGTGCCACAGTACCTGAGGCGGCTAGTGGCAGACTATCTGACGGAGCGTACTGTCATGTACGAGGACCGAGAAGGAGTCTTGAGACGTCGGGCCATGTCGTGCGGTGTTCCACAGGGGTCTGTCCTCGGACCACTCCTGTGGAACATGGGATACGACTGGGTCCTGCGAGGGCGTCTCCCCCCCGGGGTCGGTGTAATTTGCTACGCCGACGACACTCTTGTGACAGCCCGGGGGGCGACCTTCGAAGAGGCCTAGAAAAGACGGAAGCCCTACTTTTCCATGGGCCCCGTCGTGGTCCACCCGCCGGCGCCTCCATCGAGGTCAACTCGGTCCTCGTACCGGTCCGGGCCCACTTGAAGTATCTGGGTCTGGTCCTAGACGGTAGGTGGCTCTTCGACGAGCACTTCCAACAGCTTGCTCCGAAGCTGATCGGCACTGCCTCCTTCCTTGGGCGTCTTTTGCCCAATCTGGGAGGAGCCAGTGTCGCCACGAGGCAGCTGTACACGGGGGTTGTCCGGTCTATGGCACTCTATGGTGCACCGGTGTGGGCAGCGGCTCTGACCGAGCAGAATAGGGCGCGCCTCAGGCGGCCGCAGAGAACTCTGGCGGTCAGAGCCATACGGGGTTACCGCACCGTATCGACGGAGGCGGCGTGCGCCCTGGCCGGAACACCCCCGTGGGATTTGGAGGCGGAAGTGCTCGCCGACGTTTATCGGCGAGTGGCTAACTACCGGGCGGAGAGTGGTGGAGTTGGACTTCCGCCCGAGGACGTGCGCGAGTGGCGCGAAGCCGCTCACCGAGCCACGATGGATCGCTGGTCGGTCCGGCTGGAGACTCCACGTGCTGGCCTCGCCACCGTAGAGGCGCTTCAGCCGGTCATCGGCGAATGGGCAGTGCGGCAGCACGGGACCCTTACCTTCCGACTGACGCAGGTTCTTTCCGGGCATGGTTGCTTCGGAAAGTACCTGCACTCGGTTGCCAGGAGGGAATTGAGTCCCGCCTGCCACCACTGCGACTGCAGTGAGGATTCGGCTCATCACACGCTGGCGGTCTGCCCCGCATGGGAGACGCAGCGCCGGGTCCTCACTGCAGTCATCGGAGAGGATCTCTCGCTTCCGGCCGTCGTTCGTTCCATGGCCGGCAGCGAGAGCTCATTTACCGCGGTCGCAACCTTCTGCGAGGACGTAATCACGCAGAAGGAGGCGGCGGAGAAGGCCCGGGAGGACGACATCCAATCGGACCAGATTCGCCGCCGGCGACTCGGGCGGCGGAGGCGCGAACATCTGCGCCTCATGCCGCCTTGAGTGTGGCCGTGGGTGGACGGGATGGGTTTTCCCTCCACCCGCCCTATGTGGCCAGCCGCGAGGAGGCGGCGTCGGTGTGTGCCGGACGCCGCCTAAGAGAGGGTCGTCAAACCGAGACGGTGCCCGCATCAGAAGCGGGCAGGCGCTGGAGAAGTTCAGAAGGAGATCTCACCCTGGACTTCTCCTCCTCCTAAACGGAGAAGCGCGGAGAGGGCACACTGTGTGGTTTTTAGTCGGTTCAAGTCCGACACACCACCCCGCCGTAACCCCCGGTGGGGTGACGGTCCATGATGATTTTCCACACATAAAAAAAAAAAAAAAAAAAAAAAAAAAAAAGTGGCTTAAGCGGTCGCCACGCCGCTTACTACTACGCCAAGTGTCGTGGGTTCAAATCCCACGTAGGACAACACTTTGTGTGATTCACAATTTGTTGTTCTGAGTCTGGGTGTTCTTTGTGTCCGTTTCATGTATGTTTGTAAAGTCCCCCGCGACACAGGAATTTATATTCCTAATGCGGGAGTTGTCTTTTTAAAAAGAAAAAAAAAAAGAAAAAAAAAAAATATTTGTGTTTAGGTGTTTTCTATGTAAAATATTTATATACTTACATAAACAAGGATAGGAAAGGATATATGTATTTATATTAGTTGTCTAGTATCCATAGCTCTGCTTAGTTTGGGACTAGATGATGTTGTGTGTGTGAGATGTCTGTAACATTTATTCATAAAAGTTTATTAATTAAATAAAGATAAGTCAATATTCAAAAATGAGTTAAAGGTATTGAAGAGTATACAAGTTTTATTCACAGAACTGTCCATGTGGCTTACCTACATGGACAGTTCTGTTCAATACTTGCCTCTTTTGCATACCTGATAAATTTAATACCAATGTATCGGAAACCGCGAGCCAAGCAATGCATATGGGTTTTCCATTCACAATATGATTTTATACAGACGAATACCCACAATGACTGAGTAGCAATTAGATTGTGCAAACACATGAAACCGCTGGCATGGAACAATATGAGAAAGGGTGCACAGCCTAACAAACAAAACCTTTATTGAAGCTTATGGTTGTATGGTAATCTGCGATACTGTATCATATACAATTTGAGACCTTATTGCCCATAATTAAAGGTTATAGTTATAATCGAGGAAATGCTTACACGCATTGTTTAATGGATGCTAAATCGAAAAATAATAAGTTGAGCGTTTTCATGTTCATTGAACTGAAAGCAACGGTGAGCACATTCATTATATCCTTAATTATTTTACCTATACCAAATAAAAGGTACCTTTATGAATGAAACGAAATACTTTTATACACAAGCTGATAGTCGTATTCAGCTTCTCAATTATTATTTGATTGTATCGTTTCATTTTCAGTATTTTTTTACACGCTTTATATTACCTTCATCTGTATGTTTGTTTGTAGCCGACTCCTTTGGGTGCGATTTTGACCCACTTTAAATGACTTGATTTCGTTCAAACTTTGTAGATTTATCGAGGACCGATGACAATACACTAATTTGAACTAATTGAAACTAGTCATTTTTAGTCTAGAAAAAAAAAAATAGTTTAAAAAAACTAAACAAACACCCTTTTAAACTAAAAAGTAGAAAATATTTTTAATGTAACAGAGCGTGGAGTGCTTTCTGAAGATATTTCAATAACGCTCCTCACGCTTTTTACATTACAATAAATTTTTACTTTTTAGTTTAAAAGCGTGTTTGATTAATATTTTAAAACTATTATTTTTAGTGAAATGATTTATGTACTCGTAATTTAAGAAAATGTAATTTTGTTTAGTTCCATATATATGACGCATCAATAATTTTAGTATGAGCAATCATTGGTACTATCGCTATATCGTCTACCTTTGTTCAGTTTGCTGTAAAGAATCTGCTCCTCTAGCCAAGTTGCAAACGTTTTTTTCCTATTCTATTCTCTTGTTTCATTGGCTAATATTTTGTTTTAATCACGTGCCTGAGAGACATTAGCCAATGAAACAAAAGAATAGAGGTAGAATATAGAATAGAATAGAAACCGAAAAACGTTCGCAACTTGGCTATGACGGCTGTATAGTCAGTATTGAAACTGATGGCTAATATTTCTTAGGATACGTTGACAGCATGCTAGAAAAGTTATCAACAACAACGGCTTTATTTACCTCTGAATGATATTTAAATGTACTCTCAAAGTATACTAATATGACTGTATGAGTTAAAAAAAATGAATTAAGTATTGTCAAACAGAGTATCTCATCATTAAATAGAAATAGATTCATTAAATTCATTCAAAATTTTATCTATATTACATTATTGTATGATCTGCAAATATTTGTTTCGGAGTTTGGGTTTTTTTTATGTTTACTATGTATGTATTTACAAAAAAAAGGTATGTTTATGTATTTATATCAGTTTTCTAGTACTCATAGCACAAGATCTGCTTACTATGGGACTAGATGATGTTGTGTGTTACATGTCCAAATTATTTAACTATTTAGTACTAGCTTTTCGCCCGCGGCTTCGCCCGCGTGGAATTCGTTTATATCGCGCGACACGTAAGGGTAGATTAAAAAATCTTACATGATTTTATGTTTGATATTATGAAACTTCGACACAAACTTTCGTCCCCTATTTCAAACCCTTCTACCTTTATTTTCGAGATAAAGAGCATCCTATGTCCTTTCCCAAGTTCAATTCTATCTTCATACCAAATTTCATCAAAATCGGTTCTATGGTTTAGGCGTGAAAGCGTAACAGACAGACAGACAGACAGACAGTTACCTTCGCATTTATAATATTATAGTAGGGATTACACCATCGGAAAGTAGATTTCATCAAACAGAAAACACTCAATTTTTTTGAAAAAAGTAGATATTTTGACGGGTGAATTTTCGATATTATGTCAAAATAGGGTGAAAAAATAAATATTTCAAATCAAATAAATTACAGTGTATTCGGGACATAAAAAGGTAAGTTTTCACTAACCTTCGTTTAAAAATAATTTTATTTGTAAAAGCTAAAAATAAAAAGCCAATACCTTGGTTTTTTGAATTTTTCACATATAATATGAGGTTATGTGAAAAAAAGTGTAAATAAAAAATCGGCCAAGTGCGTGTCAGGCCACGCACAGGAAAGGGTTCCTCCGTCACCCATAATGGTACGTGGATTAGAAATTGTATCCAATGGATAATTGTTATGTTTACGTATTAATGCGTTAATTTTGTATGACGTTTTCCAAGTAAGCACATTGTAGAAGTTAAGCCCTTTATAACTCCTGAACTAACAAAGTCATCTAATTAGTTCTAGTTTTTATTTAATGTTTATTATATGGAACACTATCACGAATTTTTCCAGATTTTTTGAGCAGGCCGTTTAGCTTTTAGAGGGGGGAGACGCCCTGTTTTTACAAAAAAGTTGCCTTTAAAGTGGATATTCTCGCAAACGGATCCCTAAATCAAAAAATCGTCGTAAGAACTCTGTAATGTTTTTAAAAGACCTATATAATGATACCCCACATGATAGGGGGTAGCCGCGAGAAAAAAAAACATCCCCACTTTACGTGTAGGGGAGGTACCCTAAATAAAAATATTTTTCATAATTTAAATGTAGCACTTTGTCGACGTAATTACAATACATATTCATGCAAAGTTTCGTCTTTCTAACATTTACCGTTTGGACGGTAAGTTGAGGACGAACGGACGGACAGACGGACATGACGAATCTATAAGGGTTAGAAGTCATAAACTTCGGAACCCTAAAAAGTTATAGCTCTTTTAATTACCTACAACTTTGCCATTTAACTTTTATCCATAGGACTTGTAGTTTTGCCGGAAATCGAGATAAACCGTTATTTACACTTTGTTTTATATATTTAGCCATCCAAAGTGACTCTACCCTGCCTGATGAAAAGCATGAGCAGAATCCAAGAGTCGGGGCTACCACACTTGCTGCGAATGCAGACAATAATGTATGGCGGCCCGAGATGCTTTTTCACGCCCCGCTTATAGGACCCGAAAACCTCCCCCCCTACCCCTTCCCGACCGTACTCAGATCGCCCGTAAATTATTTTTCCTTTCATTTTTATAATTTTCTCCTCCTATTCCAATAGGTTTCATCCTACTTTTATTTGTTTTCAAAAATTATCTACCCTGGTCTACTGGTCTATATGTCATTTACAAACTATTATTATGGTTGCCATGCAAGTGTGTTATGCCTAGCAACCTGTGAAGTTTTGACAGGAGATAAACAGTGATACATTTTGATACCTACGATTTATGTATTTTTATAACCACCTTTGTATCTCGATTAATGCAGTAAAAAGTAGCCTATGTCCTTTCCCAAGTTCAGTTCTATCTTCATACCAAATTTCATCAAAATCGGTTCAGTGGTTTAGGCGTGAAAGCGTAACAGACAGACAGACAGACAGAGTTACTTTCGCATTTATAATATTAGTAGGGATTTATTACCGAAGCCACTAGCCACCTCAGCTTTAAGCTTAACTCTTCTCAACGTGTGTTCAGAAGAGCTAACGTATTTTTTCTAAGTTTGAGCAAATCATTACGTTGTATAGAAAAAAAACATATTATAACTATTTTTACTATCCACACATACACATGTTCATTATATACACTTCCTATACGTCCAATGTACGTCATCCAACGAATCCCTGTCTACATTCATGTTATGTACAGAGTTATTTAGTATCGATCTAGAGAGACGTGACTAACTTTTCCAGTAGTTTGTTTTGACACGCATCAGGATAGCTTTATTCCTAAATCAGATTGCTTCGTTCATTTTTGCACAATTTTTTATCAAAATCTTAATCCTGAAAACTGCAAAAAAAATGTATTTATAAAACTTAATTTTAATAATAACAACTTTACTTTAAAAGATGCATACAATTCAAGTGCATGACCTGATTCCCGTTTGCACTGCGCACCATAGCCAACGCACCTCGCTTTGTGCGGAATAGGACGATCTCCAGGGACCTGCGCGTGCAGAGCCTGGACGACTTCGTGAGACGCCTGAGCTCCAACTTGTTCGTGCGTGCCGATGGCTCGCAAGCTCGTCACCATCGGCGTCCACCAGACAGGCATGCCCTGTCACGAGACCTCGTCTCCGTGGCTATCCCTACAGGACCATACCCAACTCCTGACCTGTCGCTGGCTGACGGGCGCTCCTCAGGGTCCCCACCCTCTGGAGCTCGACCTCGCTAAAGACAGGAGGTGACGCAAAATAAGACCCGGGCGTATCTAACATGTTGGTAGCCAAGCGGGATCTATCCGCAATGGCTTGACCTCGTTAGAAACGCCCCCACACCGGACTGACACTATGAAAATACCAACAGGCCCAGACAGGCCAGACTCAGTGACCCACCTGTAGTGGCAGGCGGCGCGAAAGATTACTTAGGCAGGCCGTAGACCTGGTAAAGTTACCCCAAGACCTCCAGCTGGGGTCTACGAGAAGAACCAGGAGCCCTGATTCCCAAACTAGCGTGAGCTGTATGTCGGGAATCAATTCCTTCCCAAAATCAATAATACAATAAATTTTCATAATGAACAAGTAGAATATACATAGAACCTTTGAGACATTTTAGACATTTTTACATAATATATTATATAATTTGTATGAGTGTGTGTGTGTGTGTGTGTGTGTGTGTGTGTGTGTGTGTGTGTGTGTGTGTGGGTGTGTGTGTGTGTGTGTGTGTGTGTGTGGGTGTGTGAATGTGTGTGTGTGTGAAACCAAACAATACACCTTTCACATCATCGTAGCCATAATTCTTGGTCCATGTTCTAATTGTTTTTTTAATTTGTTAATTTGATAAATCTCTTATCTGGTACTTGTTTTTTTTTTTATTATATAATCTACGTGCAATGCTACTACTTTTCATCTATTTTTCTTGTACACCATTAAAACACACCAAACTTTTCACAAAGAGCAGCTGAAATGTAATTTTCTTGACAAACAATGTAATTAAAATCCAAATCCTATTTATTACAGAACAGAAAAGGGTACAATTTATAGCATGACCACCTCTTGGTTGCAGATGAAGCCTCAACAATGGACTCAACTCTTATGAACTTAAAAAGGTCATTGTGTGTTATGGAAAATATACGATTTTTTTAATTGCTTAATATAAATAAACTATTTTTTTATGATTCATTACTTATACGGAACTTGCAAGCACAATGTACGTCGTAGTAGTTTTAATATTAACTTAAAAAGTAGCAGTAAACAATATAGTTTAACAAACAATCCGGCAACAACTGAAGCGTAGCAGGTGCATTTCTAAATCCTTCTTAGCTTAAGTGCTTTAGGAAATTAAATTTTATACGATCATTAACTCCTTTTGTGAATTAGCAAAGTTTTTACTGTAAAATGCAAGAAAGTGAAACAATAACCGTTACTTTCATGCGCATGTTGATAATATAGTTTTTTACGACTTCATTGTGTTATGGTACATTCTTGACGTTCTTATTTAAAAGTGAGATTGAAATTGGAAGAAAGAGGGAAATAGAATAACATATTTTTAAGAAAAATAGCATAGAAATGACAGATATGATAACTACTAAAACTACTACAAATAGACTAGCCTATATTATACAAATGTTTATACAACGAAAATTAAAACACACAAAAACTTAATGTTTCAGCTATTCCTTCCTGTACTGAGCAGTCAAAGACTGGAACTCACTACCAGCTCACGTGTTTCCCTCCCACTATGATATTTTAAGTGGAGCGTGGAAAAGCATTACACTAGGCTGGCATAGTATGGCTAGGGGGTGGGTATTGCATTCGCAGTGAGTGAGGCGGCCACACTCCTGGATTCCAATTAAGCTTTCCATTGGCCAGAGTAGAGTCAATTTGGACGCACTAAAATAAAAATTAAAAAAATCTGTACATACTATGAACTGACTAACAAGTACACTACCGTCGCATCATATAAAAATACTGTTGTTTCTAAAAAGCAAACAGATTTAAACTAATTATTACTCATGGTTTCGTTACCAAATACTCAACTCAAACGATTATCTACCTGATTTGATACTTCTAACTATTAATTGATGTGGTAATATTATATTCAGACCCACTTAGGCATTTCGGTTTAATTGAACAGACATCTATCTAGACTTGTATGTGTAACACACTTTTGTAATAGTATTAAGATAGAATATAGAAACGTGTAAGTAGAATATGGAATAAAATTTTCAGCATCTTCAACGACAGGAACTAAAACTGGACACATCTTGAATTCCAATAAGTGTTGAGAGTAGCAACGTTTGCTGTTACATTCAGACGCAATCTAATTTACTTGTCAAAGTTTCACACCGTGTCTAGACAAAGACCAGAGATTAGATCGCTTTCATTTTGTTGACTGCTAATTGTTTACCGTCCGTCTGGGTTTGTTTTAGACTTTGACAATAAGTTATTGAAACTCAGTCATATATATTTGAAATCTTATTAAGTACCTACACATGTTCTGGTAGATAGTCATTCTGATATATTAGAACTAAATGCTTAGTTGTCTTGTTTTTGTGAATATACGACCGGTTTACAGACTATCTACTAATAGGATTTCAAAAATATTTAACTTTTAATTAAATAATCTAGAAAATGAGTTTGAAGGAAGAACATTTAAAGTAAAAATATTTACTTTCGCCTCATTAGAAAATCTGTAAGAAGCAGTTGTACAAGTCGGGCAAGACTTTGGTGAGCGCTAACACCATACTTTTAAGTAAGATTAAAAGACGTATAGAAACTGAACATAAACTAACAGGTAGTACAGTCTTTACATTTAGTTTGGTATTAAAATTATCCAAATATGTATAAATATATATATAAAAATATATATAGATAATAATTTAATTTTGATTGTTTTTACTTATTTGGCATTGTTTTCATAATTTTAGTTTTAGCTTCTAAATAAGCAGTAGTTTTCGTGGCACACTTTATGTTCAAGGGCTTCAATATATTTTTCACGAGACATGCTTCTGTTAAATAGTACATCACCAACTCTAAGTATTTAAATAAAGAAAATAAACGTAGAATCTATATAATGCTATAGAATGGAAGCACGCATAACTCTACATTATGAAACTGGTTTTGGCTAGAATACACTTAAATAGACCATTTTTGGAGATAAGACTCTCCTCTGGAAGGAGGTTTGGTCTATTAAACGTTTCAAACTTTCACGTTCTCTTTACGACGATGATACTATAATAAAGTGTTGTAATCAATAAAGTAATAAGTTAATCTTAAGTGCTTATTAAATGTTCTGCCAAATTGGTGATTATGTCAACGCCTCCGATACGTCTGTTGACGTTACGGCTAACAACCAACATTTACACGTACATATGTTAGAATCAGTGATGAGTATTAGGGTCACCGGTATGGAGGTTTTGGATCACATAGCCACTGTCATTATTATAATTAGCCGATTACCACTTTTGTGTTCGTTGATAGTGAACGTTAAACTAATTTACGTTTTAATTTTTTTTTGTTTGTAAAATCGTATACTTTAATTGCATTATATTATTGCAAAAAAGTGTTAAATATTCCACTTATAAGCGACTTAATAGTAAATTCCAGAAACTTCTATTATCATCAGCCTATTGCAGTCCACAAAGGCTTCTCCAATTGTACGCCACTTAGTTCGATTCTCGGCTACTCGCATCCAGCTCCTGCCAGCCATATTATGGAAATCCTCACTCCATCTGGCCTGTGGACGTCCTACACAATGTTTGCCGAGACGTTGTCTCCACCACAGAACACGTTCACCCCAACGGTTATCACTCCTGCAGCTAATATTGCCAGACTATTGTCATAACTTCTTTTATTAAGATAAAATAAGAAACTCATTTGAATTCAAAAGTTTTCTAGCATCAACTTTATTCTTGTAGAATACAATAAAAAGATAAAGTAACAAAATATATTTATGCATGTAGATAATACTTCGTAAAGTTTCCAATTAAGATACTAGCTAAGTTTACAAAGGCGTCTTAACTAAAATAGAAAGCAACACATTGAATTTACTGCTTAAAAGTTTAAGCGACGGCTCTATACTAAGACAAATTTATTTACGAAATAAACATTTTCAAGGATCGATGCATCTGCGACATGCAATATTGATTTGCGAGACGAAGGCAGTAAATAGCGAATGGTATGGAAGTGGACTCCTTTGGGGCTTGGGGCAATATTCTCAGAATTTACTGGTGTGTTGTGTCTCTCGAGAGACATACTATTCTACTAAACGATACTTTATGGACAGTCCGTTGAACGAGGTGTCACATTCGCTACGGTGAACTCAGGTGCAACATATTCTCACAATAACTAGCTTAGCTTATTTGCTTTTGAAGAATTTGACAAATATAAATATAATAACTAAACAGTTATTACATTTATATTTGTCAAATTTCTTCAAAAGCAAAAAATAATTTATAAACATAATTAAATAATTATACGCGTGGGACTTTACACTTAAATTGCGACGTCATTTCCTATAATCATCATCATCATCAACAGCCTTCAACAGTCCACTGCTGAACATAGGCCTCTCCTTAGAAAGGAGGTTTTGGCCTACTATACCACGCTGGCCAGACGGGCTGGTATAGGGTTGGTTTCAAGTTTTCCTTCTCTTTGCATTGATGTTGTCTTGCGTAGTTTATCCCTAAGTCGCCTCTTACGACACCCGCGGGATGAAAAGGGGTAGTGACACTGTATTCATAATCCGTCACCACACGGACCATAATATTAGGCGAAATTACTAAACTTGATATCACTTAGTTCTTAGGTGATATCAAAACACTAAATAATTTTAAAACCTCTTTGTTAAATCTAACTTGCAAGAATATTCGTGGTTTTCATTAAAAAGAAACATTCATTGCACCACGCCCATTGACTATCATCGCCTATGATTTATGCAACACAACAATAGTGACTCGCGAGTCACAATTTCACAATAACACTACAGACACATTTTATCACCTTATATAACTTTTAAGCAAAAGCCTTGAAATAAGCAGATGACAACACAATAAATGATAGAATGCCTTTTAAAATTGTCAAAAGTGTCCTTCGGTTTCCATATACATTTAAAATTTAATTCTTAATGTAGAAATAATCAAGCTTACCACAAAAAATAATAACAGTAACTATTATATTTATTATTATAATAACAGTAACTATTATATATACAGTAAATAATAACAAAAAATATTTAAAAGTTGGTGTTTCATACAAAATATAGCGAAATAGCATACAATAAAGTACATTTAGGACTGTTACAACAATTAGGACAAAATGTCGAATACCGATTTCTGTTGCCACCATAATCGGACGCCTAAAAGGGAGAAGTTTCGACTAAGCTATCACACACTCCTTCCGACTATTTTGCCAACACCAGTGGGACCTACAAGGATTTGCAAGCTCTTTTTACGGGTTTAACAATAGAAAGCAGTATACGGCAGGAGTTTTAAACTTAAAGTGAAAATAGCCAGCTGACGACGCTCTCCGATTGGATATTGTTTCTTGAACGAAACATTCTGTTTGTTACCAGCTTCGACTTTTAAGCTCTTAGAACAGTTTGTGTTTATTACTATTGTCTATGGTATTTTGAACTTTCAGCAAGTAAGTTCTAAGTAGTGCGATAGTTTTTATTTTTTTTAATTTTATTGCACACGACATTATAACAGACAGTCTTATCCCTCAAGGCGATCTCTTCCAGACAACCACTGTGCGGATATTGTAGAATCCTGTTTTGGGTAGTCGGCGGTGTACATCAATAATACATAGTGATACTTACATGTATTTAGATTAACATGTACTATATACGTATGCTACTAAAACGTAAATGCAAACACAAATATTAACCTTTTTCTTATAATATATGAATCTGAACAAGTATAGTTTAGTTTATTACCATTATGAAAAAAGTATAGTTTATGACCATATATATCACGTGGTCACTTTTCTGGAAGGTAAGTAGGTAGTGGTAGTAATTAGTGACACTTTTCTTGAAGGTCTCAGGAGCCTGCAATGTAAATTTTCCATGAGCTCAAAGCGTTGTTTGAGATAGGAAAGAAAATGTTGGAGGAACAGTGTACTGCATGAAATCGAGAGAATATGAACATTCCGGCGAAGGCGTTATAGGCAACCATTTGAGCTTAAAACGATAATCAAAGATGTGACCATATTTACTTAAACCGTATATGAATCTTGTGTTGTAAACATCATGTGTCAAAAAATGTTAAAGTAAATATTCTCTTAAAGGCTGTGACAAGCTCATAGTAAATTAATACTGTTCTCAAACATATTTTATTATTTGTTATATTTCTTTATACTCAGATACTTTATATTGCTTAACCTAAACTTTTTTTTAAAACTCATAATTTAAAGTTTTGAAAATAGTCAAACTCTTGATCATAGTTAAAAATTTGGGGAAAAAACCCAAAAATTGCGTATTGGAAAAGAAAGCGGAATATTTGCGGCCCTATAAAATAGAAAACAATTTGTTGATATAAGTTACTATTAATGGTATTCCATAATTACCGTCACTTTAATAAATTATGACATCGCGACATAAAAGAAATCACCGTTAGTAATAAAGCTAAAGTAATTTAAAGTTAAATCAAACAGGAGCTAACACAAGTAGACGAGTTCGGACATCGTCAGGGCAACTACTGTCGCGGAATACTGATGGCCCCCCGTAGTCGCATGCATTATGTATCCGCCTAAGCCCGCCCAAATGAATGCAACAACCAAGAAAAACAACAACGAGATGGAACTATCAAACAGAAACTAGATGTGACAAATAATAACAATAATAATAAACATTTTGGACATCTTACACACAACGTCACCTAGTCCCAAAATAAGCAAAGCTTATTTTATGGGTACTAAACAACATATAAATACATAAACATACTTTGTTTTTGTAAATACATATATATTATATATAGAAAAACATCCAGACTCCGAAACAAATATTTTGTGGATCACAGAAATATTTGGTCCGACCCGGGAATCGAACCAGAGACCTCTTGATTAGCAGCCGCATACGCTAACCACTAGACCAACAAGGCAGTCATGTTTCTCTGATCTCTCTCTCTAATTAAATGTGATTAAGTTTTAATATTTATTTCGAATATTATATTTTCAATATCGGTCATGACCGCTACACGGTTACAAATAACACAATTGTAATACTCGTAATTCTCCAAATTTCCTAGCTCAATTCGACTTTCCAGATTCATTATTTGTACTTCATTCCACGTCTCTTACTTCTTTTTGTAAACAATTATGAAATATATCTATTTGAACATCTAAACCCTAAAAAAAGCATTGTATTATATTTGAATTTTTTAAAATGAAATTTTTTTTCATCATTCTAGACCACCGAAGGAATATACTTGATTGTACTATACTTGACAGTCTTAGGTGATTTAATTTAGAAGTTAAATATTTCTTCGGGATAACATGTATATTTATACCTAAATCTCTGAATTAATTTTACATAGAATAACTGTAATCACAACACTATGTTTACTATTAAATTATTTACAACACAGACACCTAGTTTACCTTTAACACATCCAGAATAAATGTGATTCCGCACACATTGTCCCCCACCTCAGTCTGTCGACGTGTATCTGAGGCTAAACGACGGAAATAAAAATCCTATAAATATTGAACAACCATATTTTTCTCACTTTGTCGCGTCGAGAACCCACCGTGTCGTCCGTTTGTTGCCTTATATGGTCGCTGTAAACCGTACTAAGAGTGTTTACACACCCGACGAGATGGTGGCTTCTGTGCGGGTTCCGTCGACCCGATTAAATACAAGCTATTGCATTACAATTTATTGTACAGTTCCTAGATTTATTAGTTTCTTCTTGAATGTACGAGCGTTAATTTAGATTTGATCTGAAAACAATAAGTCTTATACAAAACAAAAGTATAAAACCTAATTGCTTTATTACGAACTAGTTCATATTAATTCATATAATATGAAAATTCTAAAGTAACTCTGTCTAAATGTCTGTTTTATAAGCTTCACATTTTATAATATCCTCTGGGGATACTTTGATTCTTGAGGAACGACATATGCTGCTTTTTATCGAGACAACAAAGTAAGTCATAAAACATTTACGAGGTCTTCTCAGTGAAAACGAAATTTTTGAATTTATGTTTTTATTAAGATTGGCAGTCGAGTTTCATTATCAAATAGTCAGCAAAGTGTAGTTGGTCCTTAAGTCTACTTTAGTATATGCACTGCACATGCTGAGGCTATGGATTCGATTTTTTTGGGTCCACAGGGGACTGCGTTTGCTTTTATAGGCGATCATTTTTGTGGGATCAGTGGAAAATTGCTTGCCTTTGTACAGTTAAAGGATTTTAGAAACGAATGAGACTATATCTTACAATATGCCTGATCCTTCAAGTTTGGGGTGAGCTGATACATGTTATTGCAAAAAATCCTATCAATACTCATATACACATTGATCTCCATTAACGGAGGTTCAACGTTCTTTATAAAAAAGTAGGTTTTCAGTTTCTTTTTAAGTTTATAACCTTAGAACTCTGTATAAATGTTCAAACCGGTCTATAAATTCTTTTTATTTTGGGGATTGGAGTCCATTTAAATTTAAAAACAAACGCCCCTACAAAAAAAGAAATAATAAATTTTAATTGCAGCTTATCACCATCAATCCTGATGTAGAATGAAATCGGTGATATTTTTGGCAAGCAAGTTTAAAAATATGGATATCAATGCCAATATTTCGTATTTTGCACGAGCAAAGATAGTATCTGAGTCTATTTTAGTAGTGTCGTATATTTCCTTGCAACGATGGGTTCTTTCAAACAAGAGCTTTGGGAACAGATGAATATGAATAGTTTTTCTTTCAGCTTGCGGGGTACATATAAAAAGAACCCCATGGGAAAGTTTAGCTAAGAATAATTACAGCATACCACATTAGGTTTTAATAGAGCAAGGTAGCTGAAACATGGTATCCATCCTACTTTCTTTAGGACGGATACTCTTTTTCTTAGATTTTGGTTTAATATGAGAAGCGGAAATTTGTTTTACGTTTCGTTGATACCTATTTTGCACACATCAAAAATGCCGATTCACAGATAAATATATAAAAGACGTTCTTCTACATGTAGCTTATCGCTATTTATGTAATAAAAGCAATGTACAATACATAGGAACACGAATGAATAGTTCTTTAATAATAATAATAAAAATTTTGAACTGATTGAGAAAAAAAATCGCCCAAGAATGGCTGTCAAACTACCTGTATTATAAGCTTTTCTGGGATATTCTATGTTCTGTTCCAAATGTGGACCAACAGTATTTCAATATATCCCATACGAACTTATCGGATGAATAATGAATAGGAGACCACTAATAACACACACCGGTGGTCGAACATGATAAACTTCTCTTGTAGATTATTATGTAAATTAGAAGTTAGATTATGTACTAGAGTGACCAGGTAAAAGAAATTATTATGATATTATTAACACCGATTTTTTTAGAATTTGTGAGTGTGATTTGGCTTCATCTATTTATTACGTCCATTTATTCCATTTAAAATCGTAGCTTCGAAACATCCACGAGTGGACCGGAGTCAAGAGCGCCGCGGAACTCTTTCACATCGCCAGGGACCAAGCGAGGTTTTCAGGGCTGATGTCCAACCTCCAGTAATTGGAGAGGAACAAGAAGAAGAAAAAATTATTACGTAAGACGATTTGGGTGGGATAGATAGAATAATTTTTATAATATAGATATTGACCCCTCCGTCAATAAAGAGATAATCAACATTTAGTAATTGTAAAGCGGTACAAACTTCACATGGTCAGCAAGAACACATATAAATCACAAGTTATGGAACTTATAATATTTTATAAATAATATAAATTGATCAATATGATAACCTAGAAAGATCCAATAGACATATCCTTTATTTTACAGACTCATGGTGACCTTACGTCGCGGCGGTAGTTCTGTTAACATTACGACTTAATCTTGTTTAAATTGCCAGTTATCTGTACTCAGCACTGCTGGGAATTATTGCAGGTTTTTAATGGTAACCTTAAGTAACCCCTGTGTATGAGTAAATAGATTGATTTAATGAATTTTCGTATTATAAGTGCAATTTGAATCGTGAATTTTTGCAAGGAAAGGTGTAGTACAATAAATTACATACGTACTGTTGTAATCTTTAAATTCTTTAATAAGTAATTATTTTAATAATACGTGTATCTAGTTTTAATAAAGTACGTGTTTTGTAAGAAGCCGCAAGTAGCATCTATTTAGGCTTATAGTCATATAACCATAGATTAAAATAAAAAATACATAACATCTATTCTTCACGATGAATATTTTTTTACAAAATACAACATTATAGATACACATAGCTTTAAAATATATTTGTATTTATGTTACACCGTAAAAGCGATGTCTAATCAAGCGGACGAGCCGAGAAGGCCTTTTACACTAATGGAAGCTCCCAAGATATGATAACACTTTAGACAATTTTCCAGCAATTCGAAAATGTACTTAACGCGATGTCAGCCGTAAAATGAGTTTTTATGTTTTCTCTTGGCCGTAAACGTGTTTCTAAGTAAGCTGTATTGTTTGAAATTATCATTGTTATAAAATGATACCACTTACATTTAAAATTGAATGTTTTTTATATCTATCTTTGTTTGGTTTATTTATTTTGTGGATTACAATGTTCATTTTAAAATCAGCAACATCACAATCTATTCCAATATATTACTGTACTCCACCAATGACAAGAAGTAATCTGTAATATTTTTCAGGTGAGTTTGAACATCCAAAAAAATTAAATTGGAAGTGTCTGTATGTAATATTAAATGAAAACTTTTAACTAAATGCGTATAGAAGTATACAATAGACGCAAACTTCTAAATGATTGATCATAACGCACCTTTAATATTAAAGTATAGAAATCCGTCACGTAAAGGGATGTCATTAGTACTGTAGGATTATTTTCATTAAATGCATACCTACTTGTGTCACTGGCATTCGTACGTGTATAGAATGGACAAGTTGTACCCTCTGTTTAATTGTATGAATGAATAGAGAAACCTTTACTTTAACAACTCGCTTCTAAAGGATAGTTTTACTCATGATACAATTAAACAAGGAATGGTACTCCGAGACACGGTGATGACGTAGGTGACACAAGACACGTCATCTCCTCTATTGAAGGCTCTCAAACTTTATAATTTTAGGGAAAATTCGCCAGCCATACTTTGTTTTATTGTATCATGGTTTTACTTAAATTGTTACTGCTTTAGTTTTGCACAGAACTATAATGATGCGAATGATACCTGTGTTAACAGTATAACCGCAACCAGATAATTGAAATTTTTTTTTTATACTGAAGTGTTTTTTATTAAACTAATGTAATAGGTATTTAATAAAATAACATTTGGCGGCTGTCGTGATAAAGAATAGCCTATGTCCTTACTTAAGAATCAAAGTATCTCCATTTCCAAATTTCATTGAAATAAGAGCTGACTGGACAGACATGGCAAAGTCGCATTTTGAAGCTCGACTGACGAGTGGTTAGTGCATCCGATCTGTGCATCAGAGTAAAAGTGTAACAGACAGACAGAGTTTATTATTTTAGTAAGACTAGTATTTAAATAAGACTTTTATTATTATATTACTATGGATGTAGTGATATTATGGTCTACATTTTCGGTATTATTATGGGACTCTTAAAAAGGTATTATGCATTATAAACTCGCAGGATTTTAAAATTATAACAAGAAAATACTGCTTCAACCTGCTTAATATTCTTCGATCTAAGAACTAAGGAATTCATTTCAATATCAACTTAAATCAAATAAATAATTATGTGGAGGAACGGGTCTCGTGTCCCCTCGACACAAAGGGAGAATTCTCCGACCAGGCGAGATGATCGTGGCTGGTGGGTCACGGCCTAATAGTTGATGATAGGGTGTTGTAAATATGTAAATAATATTAGCGCGAGAATTTCTATATCGCAATTCTGGACTTACAGAGTTCTTCGTTACTCCGTGGTTTAGTGTTTCTTCAATAGATGGCGCTGTTGTATTTTTTTCGCTATATGAGGAAGTCGCCACATAATGCTTATTAGGCCTGCTTAGTTTACGTTTCTTAATAAATATGAAACTAACCAAAAAGAATAATTGTCATTTCATACTTATTATTTCCAATCGTAGCCGATATTAACATCTAAACATGTCAACCATCCTCTCGAAAAAGTCCCAAAACTTACTTGGTAAATATATCCATTCCTTCTGACAATACATTGTTAAGCCTAAATAAAATAAAGGAAAACACAACATCAAGAATCTAACAAACACTAATATGACAGCTACAAAAAAGATTTGTTGGAATGTTACATAGATAATATAATATCCTACAAAATTACGAAGGACTCTTCTGGCCGGTGACACAATATTGTGATTGTGACGTATGACATGGGTCACCTTCGTTAAGTTTACAAGAAACACTACAATTGTGATGTTAAAAGTTTTCTAAAAGGTAACTTATGAGTTACTTACTTTGAGGCTTTATTACAAAACTTGGTATTATCAAAGTTTATAGTACCCTATAAACTTATATTGTATATATAGTGTAATTATGTTTTGTGTAATGTTCTGTAGAACATTACACAAAACATAATTACACACACTCAACACTAGATGCAATAAATATTTGCTATTGTCATTGGAATATACTTTTTATAATTTAATATCTAGATGAAACCAAAAGGAATATGGAAACGAGACGGAACAGACTTTTTTTTATAATATTAGTGTAGAATGTAGATATGTATCATATTAAGTCACAACAATATTAACGAAACGTACATATACAGCCAGTACATAACTACAACATTGATTTTCTAGTAACTACTACAATTTCAGTATGAAACAGTACTCAAGTCGAATGTTCTTGTATTTCTTTTCTCTTTGAAGCAGTTTGCTTTGTGACCGCCGAAGCCGTATAAATCTGTTTAAAGAACAAGATTTACTTTTATTTTTGTACTTCCTTCTTGGTAGTATTACGTTCTGAGAAAATGTTTTGCAGTGTGGCTATGTAGATAAAATTTAAAACTAATAATAATAAAATTAACTGATTCGAAAATAAAAATAATAGTGATAAAAAGAAAATTATTGCTATCGTGATGAATTATGAAGTAATTTGGTTCTGTACTTATTAATTAAAACACATACATAATAAGAATCTACAAATGTTGAGGTGAGTTTCCCATAACGACCACAGGTGTAACCAATCAAAAATAATCCATAGGTGTGCCATTCTCAATGACCGCACTAGCCCATAATGGTTATCCTTTATTTTACTTCATTCGTTTTCCAACAAGTAGTGCCTGATTCAATTTATAACTTTAATAATTAATGCCAGACGACACTATAAAATCGTACTATGCAAGTCATTGAAATTCATTTTTGGTCAGTCAGTGCTATTATTATTCAGTAGTTTTTAAAAGATTACTCAGATAGAATATTCTTAAAAAAAAAAGATTAAGGCTCCTGTAGAATCGAAACTAATTGGGCATTCTCGAAGAAACAAATTAGTTAAGACGACAAGTGTCCGATAAAACTATTTAATTGCACATTCAGTCATCATTCATGTACGTGTAAATGTGTGTTATAAAGCAGTGTAAGACTTTATCAATGTAATAATATAAAATAGTGCCGTGACGAAACTATGTTGTAATGTCCCACACATAAGTTTCGTCACGGTACCATTTTCACATACATCCAATCTCAGAGAATTATCAAGGATATATGATCGTGTCTCACTAATTTCCATCACTTAGTTTCAAACTAATCTAGTAAAGCCGAAAAAATATATATGTGATAGATACTAAAGAATAGCTGTGATTTAAAAAAAGTATGATCTAATAACAAGTATCCTGTAAATCCAATCCCAATTCGCATTATATTTTTAACCGGCCAGTCCAAGCCAATCTGACAAGTGAGACCGTCATTCATACGAATAATGACATGACATTTTCACACTGGCAACTCCCTAATTGCACGCCAGTCGTTTAATAACGTGGATTTCGATGTATTCCAGACAGAAAGGGTTGCTTGGGTTTAAATAAAATTTGAGTTTTTACTGAGTTTTTTGATATTATATTTATTGTTATATTTACTGTCAGAATATATGACAAAACACTTCGTAAAGAATTTAGAATTACTCCTTCAATACTCCAATTATAAACTACTATGTCCTGTATGTCAGTTACCCCAATTATGAATTGTATGACAGTTATTGTAATATGGAGCCCTTTGTCCTTCCTTATGTATCAAAGTATCGTTATGCCAAATTTCGTTTAAATCTGTGGAGGGCTTAGCTGTGCAAGTGTGAAAGACAGACAGAGTTTCTTTTGAATCTATAATATTAGTATTAATACCATAAATTTTGATTTTAATTTAGATTCATCGCAACAGTTACATCCAAAAATCATAATACAAAATAAAGTCCTCTGCCGCGTCTGTCTCTCTGTCCTCTGTTCGCGATAAACGATAACAAAAACCACTACACCGATTTAAATTAAATTTTGTACCCATATAGTCTAAGGCCTGGGAAAGGATAAAGACTTCTTTTTACCACGATAATCGAAATAGACGCAAGCGGAGCCCGTGGGTAAAAGCTAGTTTATTATAAATGGCAAAAATGCATGCAAATTCCAAATGCAAAACTGTAATAGTCAGTATCTAAGATTTGACTAAGGATGAAGATGATTATTTAATCGGGTCAGAGGGTACTTCTAACGTTTGGAGGCAGACACGCTGGCGTAAGTGTGTTATCATTTTATACCTATGATGGTTAGGTTAATATTTACCTACTGCGCTTCCTCTTGAGTTAGCTAATCATTATATTTTAAGACCTCAACTTTCACAACCTCACCATCGTTTTCTCATTCAAAAGGCGGGCAACGCTAGACAGATTAGGTACTCATAACAACTTCCACACAAACTCTTATGCTAGACCGCATTTCTAAGGAACTCAACACTCAGCTCATGTACTAGAATCAAATCTCTGACAAGGGTTAGAGAAGATATACAAAATGCTCATTGTTGCGAACAGTCTCACCGTGGAAATTATACTAGTCAAGTTATTATTAAATACATAAAAGAAGCGCTCATAGCCGAGTGGCCTTAAGTGATTGGAAACAATCACCAAGGGTAAGCAACGACGGCGCGGTCGGACCTAGATGGGTAACCGTTTGTGGCATTATATGTAATGAGCGTTTCCGTGATTCGGAGGTCACGTTAAGCAGTCGGCCCCGGTTGTTATCATAAGATAGCAGTCGTGATGCTTAGTTGGAGGCCTTTGAGCGGCTTAAAAACATCCATCCAACAGCAAGGTTACGTAGCCACAACGTGTCTTATCTGTCCCCAACCCGCACTCGGCCAGCGTGGGGACGTATGGCCTTAACCCTCTGCTGAGAGGAGTTCTGAGCCCAGCAGTGGGACGAAAAAAATATACATATCATGTAAGGTAAATACAACTGCCAGCTTGGCAATACCTTCTTGCTAAGGTCATTGATGACGATGATAAACAACGGTTAGTGAACCAACAGAATGTCATGAAATCTCGGGTAACCTAAAAATAAAAAAGCAAGTCTATCAATATCTCAAAATCAAATATATACAGCATTTGTTATATAACCTTTACACGCCCCAAAATACTAAAATACATTGACAATTGAAATGAAACGTTAACTAGAATCCAGTATTGTGTCCCAAGGCAATTTAATTTTCAACTTCAAATAAGTCTATGCAGCGTAACCGTTTGTCTCTGAACCCCAATAGGTATTATTCGATTAGACGATCTAACTCAACTGTACAAATAAATCCAACTGCATTATTCGCTTTGGGGCGAGTATTGCTAGAGAATCAGGGTTTAATCCAGTCTAAATTGCTTACCGTCTGCTTGAAGCCCAAACGATTATCTCTCGGATGAGTCCTTAACACCCCGTCGAATATTTAACTTGTTTGTGGTATTGTTCTTGGTATGTATTTACGTACAATGCTCTTTAACTTAAAATCAAAATCTGGGCTTACGATTAGGTATAGCTATATGAATTGTAAAATTTAATTAATAATATGTTTATGGTAATTATTTTAATAATAATAATAATGGGTAGTACTTAGTACTGATGATCGCAAGGAGGTATGGAAGGGCAAAGAGCTTCATGGTCGGTTTTATCGGGCTTTGAACACGCCCGATATAGACTTTAAAGCATCGACTTCCTGGCTACGGTATGGTGATCTCTTTGGAGAAACCGAAGGTTTTGTTTGTGCAATTATGGACGAAGTTATCATGACGAATAACTATCGAAAATATATCCTGAAGGATGGTACGGTTGACATATGTCGGGCATGTCACCGTCCCGGGGAATCTATCAGGCATATTATCTCTGGTTGTTCTCGTCTTGCTAACGGTGAATATTTGCACAGACATAACCAAGTAGCCAGGATCGTACATCAACAACTTGCCCTTAAATACAAACTTGTGAATTTGGAGGTGCCATACTACAGGTATGAGCCCGACCCAGTTCTAGAGAATGGTCGTGCTACATTATATTGGGATCGATCTATCATCACCGACAGGACTATTGTTGCCAATAAGCCTGATATTGTGGTGATAGATCGATTAGAGCGCCGCGCAATGATTGTCGATATCGCTGTTCCTCATGACGAAAATCTCGTGAAAGTTGAAAAAGAGAAACAAATCAAATATTTGGATTTATCTCACGAGATTGTCGATATGTGGAATGTGGATTCGGCGATCATTGTTCCGATAGTTGTTTCTGCTCATGGTTTGATAGCCAAGAGCCTCGATCAACACCTTAAGAGGCTCACGTTAGATGGCTGGATCAAGGGTCTGATGCAGAAGGCAGTCCTTCTTAACACGGCACGTATAGTGAGGAGGTTCCTGTCTTTGGAGCCCTAACCACCGGTTTCTTGGTCCCTGTACCCGAAGTCGGTGGTCTACTATTTTTTATATTTTTAAATGTACTTTTTATATTTATATTTAAAAATGTAATTTATATGTGAATATTATCAAATAAAGAGAATAATAATGGTTTACTTTGAAGAATAAGATACAAAAATGTTAACATTTACAAGACAGCCACACTAGGCAGAGATTGTGTTGAAGCCATCATACTATAAGATTATCTTATTCAGATTCAGACCATGTGTGTGAGAGAGAGGGAGAGAGAGAGAGTGTGTATGTGACAATGACACATCAACCTATAGATTTTAAAATTAGTTCTGTAACCTTGTAGTTCTAGCCGAAAAAAAAAAAAATTATTTTAATTCAGTTTTACGTCCACACACTAGCCGAGTGCAGGTTGATCACTAGCAAGACACGTTGTGTAAGCTTGTCGTTGGATGATTTAAGCAGCCCAAAGGCCTTTAATTAAGCCGGGACCGACTGCTTAACGTTACCTCCGAATCACGGACACGCTCATAACAATCATGACACAAATGTTCACCCATGTAGGTACTGACCGCGCCGCCATTGCTTACCCTCGGTGATTGTTTCCAATCACCTAAGGCCACGTGATTCGTGGCTGTTAATAAATTTCACAGAATAAAGAAAAGTATATTTATACTAGAGGACTCGGTGAACTTCGTACCTCCCAATTTTGAGGTTATGTTTTGATATGTGAAAAATAAAAATCCAAGAACTTGATCACAGGGTCATCTATCAGGTCCAGTTCCAAAACTAATCTAAGTTCCTAAATATAATGGTAGGTAGGCTGACAATCATTATTTACCAAGTGCACTTTAAAAAAACATCATAACCTTTTAATTTGTTACTCAATAGTTCCACATGAATTTATTCAATAGTAACATATTTCTTACAAAAGCGATAAGGGTCGTTGAGGTTTGTTTTCAATTTTCCAGTAGTTAAAACCCTTCCTTCAAAGCCAGAGTTTCACAAAGGATTCTCAACCATTACAAGATGTTTCCGGGTGTCATATTGCGTCGCTCGTACGTCACATTCGATTACAAAGGCGATCCTTGTAACAATAAGTTTATCCCCGACCTTAATCTTTTAGGCTTTGGCTTCCCACTGGCCAACAAAATGAGATAAACTTTGATTGTTCGTAAAAGTTCTTAAAGTTTTTTATTTTATTGTAAATAAATTTTCTTCGATATGTTTATTGTTGAGTGATTGGTGCATGCTCTATGTAAATATTTATAAGCGCCAATGATGAATATATGTTTTAAATGTATAATGATACAAATATAATAATACAACCGAAACTAGCCAGACAAGATCACCTACGGTAGGTGACCTACCCTGGTTAGAGGATCCTTCTTTTGTGCTAGAGGGACATAACATCCGTTTCTCCACGGAGTCAATCACTATATCAATTCGGGGCTTTTTCGCATAGGAAATTTAAAGAGACGAACGAAAAAACGATTTATTAGAAAATATATATATTGTAAGCCACAACGGCGGTAGTTGTCATTTTTTTGGCGCCATCGCTTCACTGCGCTTGGGTATAAAAAGGAGTGCTCTGTTGTATCGGCACGCATTTCTAACGAATGCGTCGCGGAGTGTGGATCATTGTCTTTGGACAATTAGTACTACTCTGTTAACAGATGTGGAAAGCTGTCTTTGACAAGTTAGTACTGTCTGAATTGCGGTGGGTGCGAGGAAAGCTGTCTAACAGCTAGTACAGCCCTATGTGACCGCCCTTGCTGTATAACTAACTGTAATTTGTTTAGATTCGTTACTTCATTAACGGTTGTTTGTGTCTAATTTCATTTTTAAGATTATTTTGTAATTAATGAAATAAATTGTTTAGAATTAAAGTAAATTGTTTAGAATTATAATTATTTTTATTATTTTTCACTTCTGGACTCTAACAATATAGTATACCTTAGAAGTCACTTGGACTATATCCTATTTCTTTTCCGTAATTAATAGTATTAATTAATTAAATATGTTCGCATGAATTGATTTTTTTTAATATTAGACTGAAAATTAAATCAAATATTCCTGAATACCCACATTTTCCATAATATTTATCGAACATTTTCTTAGTTCAGAAAAGGCACGAAAGTCACTCGCTAAGTAAATTTCCTCTGAATTTTTTTATTCCTATCTTCAGTTATCGTCAGGGAAGTATTGCTTTTTAATGTAATTTCCGAAACGGAACGCCGCCAGCCAGTTGGCTCCTATGGGATTCACCTAATGGATTTTGTTCATATTACCCCTCCCAACTCAATCTATCAGTTAAACTTTGCAATTCAAATAGTTATAACTTTTTCACGAGGATGGACATAAATACTAATACTTTTAAAATAATAGAGCTTCCTTGGTTATTTTTTTTTTAATATTCAACTTTTGGACTGATATTTGTTTTTAAATCACAAGACGTAAATTTTTTGAATGACCAAATAAAGAGGAAATTAGGACTTACCAAATATTTTAGGAACCGATTGGTTTGAATTGTTTCCTTATTGTAATTGTTGTAAATATTCTAAATATCAAATCAGCTCAATTTTTTTTCCAAAGTAAAATTGTTAACTAAGTCGTTTGTTAAGTACTTATTTGGTATTAAATATTAAAATAATATGTAAACTACTTTACAAACTAGCTTTCCGACCGCGGCTTCGCCCGCGTTAAATTCGTTTAAATCGCGCGACACGGTAAGGGTAGATTAAACAATCTTACATGATTTTATGTTTGATGATAAGGAACTTCGACACAAACTTTCGTCCCCTTTCCAACCCGTCTACCTTTATTTTTATGTCCTTTCCCAAGTTCGGTTCTATCTTCATACCAAATTTCATCAAAATCGGTTCAGTGGTTTAGGCGTGAAAGCGTAACAGACATACAGACAGACAGAGTTACTTTCGCATTCATAATTTTAGTATGGATTTAGGAGGAGCCGGATGCGAGAAGCTAAGGATTGTACCAAGAAGCGTATTATTGGAGGCCTGTCTCCAGCAATGGAAGGCGATAGCCTGAATCCTGATAATGATGAAATTATGAATAGTTACTTATTATTTGCAAAAATTCTTAATACAATAATTATAATTAAGTTTAAAATACAAATTAAGTTACGCAAATTAGTCCAATTACTAAATAAAAACCGTAGTAAAGTATTGATCAGTCAAAGCAAAGGCTCGAATGACTTCCATCTCTGTCATTAGGTGCAACTACAGGTCTCTGTGATGCTGTAGTGTCATTACTACAAACTACAAATGTATGCAAAATTTCAACAGAATCGATTTACAAGTAAAAATTTAAAAATCCTCCACTTGTACAAGTATGTGGATATATATTTTTTATTTTTGAATGGCACCTACAAAACAACTATTAAAAAAATAGTTGCTTTGATGTTGATTATACATTGACAATTGATGATAAGCTTTTAATAATTAGCATGTGAATATTACCACCGCAAACTGGCAGATTCTTTAAACATTTCAGCACCTATTATTTGGTTGATAATTCACGTTACATATTTGCTAGGTTCGTGCTCAGTGGTAACCGAGTAGATTTAGACATTACAAAGGTAAGCAATCTTCACCAGGTCAGACCTGCATAGGTGACCATTAAGTCGCCCCTCCGTGCCTCAGAAAACTCGTTAAGTCGTTGATCCAGTATATCTTAGGAACATCTGTGGAAACCGTTATGGGTAGTTTTAGCATATATATTACTACACACATTAAATAAATATTAAATTACGATATTATACAATTAAAACATTCAAAATTATTTCAGACGTGATGATGAGTTAACGAAACGTGGGCAAGAGCCGAGTCGTTCATAAATTGTTAAACATACATACTTAGTTTCAGTCTTACAATGTAAACACAAATTCCTTCATCTCAGTTCTTAGCCAATACGTACTTACAGTTTCTCATAACGAGTACAAAATATTTCACATGAAATGGAACACAAATTAAATACCACAGTAAGCCACGAAAACGCAAAAAAACCTCTCCTACATTTCATTTTCGAGCCATTCTTATTATTGTGAGGACTTTAAACCGGGACCTAATTTGATCTTACAATTTTCTTCCCGTCGCTCCGGCGCTTGGGGCTCAATGTCAACGTTTCATTTGGATTACATATTACAATAATACATATTCACTCAGTAACACTCTTAAATCGTCGCAATAAAGTATATTTTAATTTGCTGTTATTTTTTATAATTTTGCAGAAAGTCGGGATGCAGTACAGTGGTCATGCTGCTCGGGCGGAAGCAACTTGAACGTCTTCCAAGACTTTGTGTTGTGATTATTAAAAGTGAATGACTATTATTACGACTGCTTTTCCGTTCATATTACAGCAGATGGATATTTTTATGTAATTATTAACCGACTTCAAAACGCTTTTCTATACTTGTTTTCACGATATTTCTGTCAATTGTTGACGACTTTGTATTTAATTGGTATTGGTAATTGAATTATTCGGCAATAATTATAATTACCGATAAGTTAGTATTTAATAATTAGCAAATACTCATTATGTCACTGTGTAACCTTGATTGCAATTGATTTAAATAGCTTATTAATATTCGTTGGACCTGCTGAACACGAATACAAACATATTTTTTTTGTAACACGTACATACCATTTTAAAGTAATGATAAATTTTATTTTCATTATGTAATAAAGGTAGTGCATTAGTTTCAAACCAAATATAGGCATTTTTATTTTACTACGTTTTCAGTTTTAATACAAAAATAGTAAAATTATTCCCTTGTACATATTGTGAAAAAAAAAATGTGCATATTTAAGTTTTTATTAGTAAAATGAGCGACATATTATGGAAACATATATAACAATAAATTAACGTTAACTTCTTTTATGAACTGTAATATCCTCTTGCATAACAAACCAATAGTAATTTGCTAACATTATGGCATTCTATCTCCCTTGGTAACGCTCTTCTATGCGTTTTATATCCTGATGAAAGCGATCACCTTGTTAATCACTCACCGTTCCAAGATTAATGGAGAAAAGTCGAAATGAGAATGTAAAAATGTATTTTTAAAGACATTCTACACCCCATCGTTCCATATTTTTTCGTTTTTCAACAAGCCCTCAATTCACAATTATGCCTTCTTAGATTTATGATTACCTAAAAATTCCTGTATTACCTTCTTCAGAGACAACCAAGCCTCTGGTTCTATCTTGGTAAGATTTGATGAGTAGATTCACTATGAGGAATTGGTTTAGATAGTGATGCTACATTTTGATACATTATTTTACTCTTGATTTTTTCGAGATATTCCTCTGATACTAGTCAAACAAATAGCAGTCATCATTATGATTTACTTGTTCGCGCCAAATCATCGGTGGTTTTCCATTAAATCACTCATTTAATACAACATAGAACGAAATACAAAAAAGTTTTGGGGACCATTCTTTATTTTCACCACTGAATAACCGAAATAACTTAAATATGCGTTTTTTTATTTTGTCAGTTTGAATTCTCAAATAAAGGAACACCCAGTCTCAAAATAACAATTTGTGGATCGCACAAAGTGTTTTCCCGGGTAGTATTTGAACCCACAGCACTTAGCGCAGTAGAGAGTGGAGTGGCGACTGCTTAAACCACTAATGTACCCGTACCACAGATTAATAAATAGTTACTACGTAACCCGTACAGTCAAATCAGTATCTCATACAACTTGTTGATCTAGTGGTTAGCGTACGCTGCTAATCATGAGGTCTCGGGTTCGATTCTGGGTCAAATGTTTATATGATCTTCAAATATTTGTTTCAGAGATTGAGTGTTTATAATATGTATGTGTTTACAAAAAAAAGAATGGATGTATTTATATCAGTTGTCTAGTACTCATAATACAAGCTCTGCTTAGTTTGGGACTAGATGATGTTGTGTGTAAAATGTGAAAAATATTTATTTATAATTTATACATCTCTCACAAAAGATGTTTTTTAAATGAAAGTCTTCCTACACAATTCAAGGAAATGCATTTTGAAATTTTATATTCTTATTACATCTGGCACAGAAATCAAAGACGTGAAAGAATCTTGAAGAGGAAGTAAAAGGAACAGTTTTAAGACGTAATCCCTTTGGGAACAAAGAAGACATGAACATGTTTGTTTCCCAATTTTACGCCTTGCCGACTACGACTGAAAAGAATCTACTAGCGAAATGAATTCTCTACTCGTTCCTTCTACGTAGTTTAGTTGGTTTAATTGAAAAATTATTCGCCTTGTGTTTCAGAGGAATTCAAAGACTTTAAATTTTTTCTTGTACAAATGTTTCACATAGAATGAAACTTTGTAATTTTAGTTCTTGAATCTGAATTATCCATTGAATCTACTAAATATACGATATTTATGGGAACAATATTTTTAGATAAGGCTGCATGAGTGACTCTACTCCGCCTGATATAAAACATAGGTAGAATCAGCAGTGGTCACCGAACTCATTGTTTCGTAATTTTTAATTTATATGAATAAATAGGAAATGGGATTATGTACGCTTTAACAATTTGAACTTACAATGTATACATGTTACATACAATGTGTACATTTTATTATATATATCTTCTTCTTCCATCTATATACCTATATACATATATAAAAATGAATTGCTGTTCGTTAGTCTCGTTAAATTTCGAGAACGGCTGGACCGATTCTGTCTTTAATTATTTGCGGAAGTCCACAGAAGGCTTAAAAGGTGAACATAATATAAAATTGAATTGCATTTATTTTATTAATTATGTATTCCTTTTGTTTGTTTTAAGATTATTTTATACAAAAGTTTAGGTCTTCTATCCTTTAGGTCTTTATACAAAAATATATCGATTTAGGTAATACGAAGTCTGCTGGGTAAGCTAGTTATTCTATAAATTTATTAGTAGGCTATAAAAGTACGTTGTGGGACGTCCATTACAGTAAAATAGGATTCATTAATCTATTTTGGTAAGTTAAAATACGTATGTATATACGTAAAATTGGTGTTAAGCTCTCTTACAGTACAACTATTGTTTAAAACGGCATTTTTGTCACCTTACTTTTGTAATCTTGAACTAAAATATACTTGAATCTTTGTTTGAAATGACGTCCCCTTTCGTATAGTAATACATACACATTTCACACGAAAGAGTACCTAAGAGAACGAGCTTTGCTCGGTTGCTGCTATTTACTTTCCCTGTTTAACAACGCCGCCAATCTATTCTTTCAAGTAGCTGTAGTTTTGCTGTGTTAGAGTACCAACCAACTAAGTATTACTGAAAGAGTAGCATTGATGTCGTAGCAATAGATGAGACGGGGCAATATAAATTTTTCAAGTGTTGCGATTTTAGTCCTCTGCATTTGTTACTAAGCCTACATAGCCAACCGACGCCAAGAAACTTCAAACAGATTTCATTAAGACGCGCTCTAAAAATATGTTGGTAAGAGAGCTTTCTACACTGATTTCCATATAGAGTGACATTTACACTGCTGTGAGAGGCTCAAAGATACGTCACGTCACCGTCGCTTGCCTTGTGGGTCGCTATGGATGTTCCCTTTATTAGATATGAATCTAAGAATAGTTTTATGTGCAAGTCGATTACAGCTTTGCATAAAACTTTTGTTTTTATATTTGCTATTGTGACGTTCATTATTCTACGCAGTTGATATTATTTTAACGCTTCTCAGACTCTTATGGCACAATATAATAATGGCGTCATTTTTACATGTTTTTTTTTTATGATAATTGTTCTTTTATATAGGTACGAGTACTTTGGACTTGCTTAAAATGAAATTATTAAAATAAATGGATGTTATGAAGTACATTCTTTCGGTAGAAACTTTCTTGTTTCTTTCTCGGTCAAGTATGCGCGAATTTTTGAAGAATTCTTAATGTTCTTGTGAATAGAATAGCAACTGTAAACTCAAAGAAGCTATTATAGAATGGAATGATAGATTCATGGATAAATTAATCTTTAAGTCGCTCTGGTAATCTGAAGAAGTTCATTGGTACTGCATCTGTTAGTATTGTTCCGTTCAAAATGAAAGAAAATATACCATCAATTCTAATACAGTCAACTTCTAAAAGTAAAACATCTAATTTGAGAGCTTTTGTACTTAAGAAATACGCACAGAGCTGCCGTTAAAAGCATTATTAAATAACAAACATCAATTGTGAGTATGCAATTCCAAAGTACACATCTTGCACTACTTCATTTATAGATAAGTTTGTAATTAGTTATTTCCGCAAAAGGCCGCGAGCGATCGCTTTATACAGTGTAGAGCAATTAACTTCAGTGCACTGTCAGCGTTGCCACGCAACAAGCAACTTTAATATGTTTGTACGTAATACTCAGAAATTAGTTTCAAATGTTCGTGTTTGAACTGCAAATGTAATGAGTCGTTTCAACCCCAATTAACATCTATCTAAATAATGATTATAATTATCTCAAAAAGATTTTTTAATAGGTACTTATTTTTTCATGTACTTTTATCAGAGAAATTAGATTATTGTAATGCTTGTAAGCTTACATCGCAAATACACATTAGATATACATCATTGAATTTTGAGGCTCACAGATGTGTTGGTTTCATCAGATGTATAGTTTGATGAATTTGATCTATCAAATGTATTTGATTTAATTTAGAGTATAATTTCAAGCTCTTAAACAACAGCTAGCTTTTATATACATATTAGATAATATTTATAATCATATTTTTAATTACATACTTCACTGAAAATTTTAAATATTATCCACAAACAAGTTCTCGATTACTTTGTATGTATACCTATTAAATATCATAATCTTAAATCGGATATTAAAGCATATCCGTAAAGTTATAAGTCTGGTATTTACTTGCAGTTATTACCACTATTTTAATACAAAGCGTTTTGTTTTATATACACTTTTTATATTGTAGCAGTAAATCCATAGTAATCTATACCAATATATAAATTTTGGAAGGTTGTAAGGGGTTATAGGTGGAATTTAATAAAATTAAAAGTGTACATTATATTTACAACATTATATGTACAAGCGAGAAGTTTAAAAAAATGTTGTATTACATAATGTTTGACACTATTTTATCATAATTTAAACAAAGGTACCTAATTAAAAACTATAAAATAAAAAGAACCATAATCATACTTTAATTTTATATTACACCCCAGAGTTGAGATTTTATGACGAGGTTCACGTGTTGAGCTCTAAGCGGACTGGACTATAATTTGACAACCAATCCACTGCGTGATTGGCCCAATGGTTTAAGCGGTCGCCACGCCGCCGCGCCGTTCTATACTACACTAAGTGGCGTGGGTTCAAATCCCATATGGGATAATACTATTTATTTTATTTTATTTTATTTTATTTTATTTTATTCGGAATACCAACAGCTTAAATATTATAAAATAAACATTAAACATAGTTAACAACAAAGCCATTTACAGGTACTCGCAAAAGAAACAGAAGTAACATACTTTGTCAGCCAGAAATTGTTGTCCTGAGTCTGGGTGTTCTTTTTGTCAGTTTTATGTATGTTTGTAAAGTCCCTCGCAACACAGGATGTATATTTCTAATTCCTAATGTTGTCAGTTAAAAAAAACAAATAAGTGGTCCCAATTTAGGTAACGTCAAATTTTCGATCGTGGTTGTAAGCATGGTTACTTTTTCTTTTCATTTAGTTCAAATCCTTTAGGATCAATATGTCGAACTAATTTTAGGCGTTCAAAAATTAAGAAAGCCATGCATACAATGTTAACGCATAAATGTATGCAGTTACGAGTTTCAAAAGCTTGATATTAAAAAGCTAATCTATACAAATAAATATAATTGAAGTGTCTGTATGTAATATCAAATTAACAGTTATATTAAATGCATGTGAAAGTATAGTACGTTACTTACATTTTTTTTTATTTGTCTGTCTGTTTCTTCCAGGTAGATTACCTGAAACGGCTGGACCGATTTTCAATGACAGAAAGCTGATGATCTAAGAAGTAATGTTTTTCAGACTAGCTTTGCTCCGCGGGATTCAGCGAATACTTAACATTATTTATAATTCTTCTAGTTACATTAGAACTTTATTTATTTTTAAAACATTTAATCAAACGTATCCTCTTTCGGCCCTCCCTTACACAATACAAGTAGTGGCTGCATCTCAGTACGCAACTTCATAATTACCTATTTCCCATTTCGCCCCCGGCTCGCCAGCTTTACTGTGAGCTTTAATTAACAGTACTATGCTGTAATATTCCGAGCTTCACTTATATCCTTAGGAATATTATATATAGCACCCTGTACCACGCATGTGAACATGCTGTGTTATTTTACTATAAAAAATATTAGCAACAAAAATTATTCCTGACATCATTTAATTCATAAGAATTAGTCAAAGTCTATTTAAAAAATTTCCAGGCAAAAAATTGTTTAAACTTAAATTCGTAGGAATAATAAAGTAGAATTTTACTATAAGCAAATATATTAAATTCATTTGCTCACAACTTGAACTCGATGAAGTTCTTCTACAGTAAATACGTACTGTATCAAACTAGCAGTACTAGAAATGCATAGATTAATTTATTTTTATTGAATTTTTACGACCGGGATGTTTGGGGTTCTTTGGGGGAGGCCTCCATTCAGCTGTGTATTACAATAGGCTAAAGTAGTTGTAGTAATTTTTTTTTTTGGATTTTTCCTAGTCTTTTTAATGAAAAATCAAGTTGGGGTCGGCTTTAAATCTAGACAGAACATGAGATTTAGAGTATATAAATGTTCTGTATCAGACTTTTTAAGACTATAAATACCCGTAATGGTTTTGTAAGAATATTGTACCATTTAAATTTATAAATAACCTCACACTACCATACATTATTGATCTGATCTAACTCTGTTCTAAAATTAGTAAGTATTTTGTTGACCACCTACTGATAAATACACTATATACCTACATAAATCAGATACAAAACAAATGATAAACCACAGACTAGATGAATGGCGTAGTGGTTTAAGCGGTCAGTCCTTTTTAACCTTGATAGAAATCGAACCCAGGACCTGGTACTTACCAGTCAAGATCACTGTTAACTGACGAAACAAAACATCAGTAAAATCACCGGACTCGAATTCGCTGCACATGTAAATTCTTCTTTAAGTTGGTTGCCCATCACTTGAAAAATTAACAGTTAAAAATATTTTTGAAAACTCTTCTGATTCCTCACGATTAAAAAGAGGTTCTTTTCATATTTATTTATCAATATACTTATAATATACTTACAACGTACAGCCTATCCACGAAAACCTCATAGGATTTATCTGAGCATTAGTGACAGTAGAACACATGTTTGCAAATTTCGTAAAAACAGTACAAACAGTATAAATAAACATACATTTTATGAATTTATTAGCTTTTGAACTTGTCCTGTACATAACTTTGTTATGGGACTTGGTACAATATTTTTTTACTCATTTATTTAACTTTGTCGAAAGGTCAATTAACATTCTCTCAGACTCAAATGAACTTGAAACGTTTTTTATAGCTTAGACCCTTTATTTATAAGTGTACTCCACATGTCAATTTTGATAAAAACTTTTACCACGAGTAAAAAATGCCAACGAACTACAGCTGCCAACTAAATAGAAGTACTTGGTACTTTGTATAAAAATGCTTGAGTTTAACTTTTTGCCTTTGACTCGTCATGTGCGGCAGAGTGCGGTGAACTAAATTATATTGGAAAGTTCTTTATTACATTAATTAGTTTTTAAATACTAAATCGGGTACTTTCGTTGGGTAACCTTTAATTACAATTTTGGACATAATGTGGACTTTGCCGTTTTTTTTTCTTCTATGTGTATACATATATGCCTAACACATAAAAAACTACTCTTGGTATCCACGTATGCTTTCCAAAAGACAAAGTAAAATCATTTTGACACATTATAATTTAAAAAAAAAAGCGAATGTTCAACTAGTTGTCTGTGTGTTTTGGTGGTTGGGGGCATTAAGTGGCCCTGAAGAGAAGACGGAGGCCCTATTGTTCTATGGGCCCTGTCGTAGTTCAGCCTCCGGCACCTAAATCATGAATTGATTCGGTCCTTTTACCGGTCCGGGTTCAGATGAAATATCTGGGCCTGATATTCGATAGCAGGCGGCTCTTTGACGAGCAATTGCTCCAAAACTGGTCGACACTGTCTCTGCTCTTCGGCGACTTTTGCCAAATTTGGATAGAGCCAGCGTCTCGGCACGGTACGGTGTAATGCCCGAAATAAGGCAGGCCTCTGGCGCCCGCAGGTAGTATTGGCGGTCAGAAAGAACCATACGCGACTATCGCACTGTGTCAACGAAGGCGGTGTGTGGGTTGTCATAACGTAGAACTATTTTAGGATCAAACTCTCCAATGTGTCGTATGACTAAGCTTGCTAATGAGTACAGCTCACTGGATATATTTAATGATTTTTTGTGTTACTTCCGAAAATGTATTTACTCCCTCATTGAAAACTAATTTGCATCACATTGTAAACACTAAAAACCTTTTTTTTTCCTTGTTGTAAGTATGTGGGCGGAAGTCATCACTGTTGGGAAATCGGCAGTTTTGATTCTCGTTCGTGATATTAGAATCCAACGGGTGTTACTTGTGTTTTGCAGTTTTTACTCCAATTTTTTGTGCATGCTGTGTTTGCTTGAAAGTAGTTGTACATTAGCCTTAATTGAAGTATATGTAATCTAGACTAAGTATTAATGTTTCGACCGTAAGCAAACCAAATAAATAAATACATAAATAAATAAATGACCACCCCCGTGAAAGTTTGTGGCTGAGTTCCTGAAGAGATACGCGAGTAACGTGAAGCCGCTCGCCGAGTCACCTTGGTCTCGTCGGTCGTGTCGGCTGGAGATTCCACGTGCTTGCTTTGCCGCCGTGGAAGATCAGCCGGTCAACCTCGAGTGAGTAGGGCGGCAGCACGGGACCCTTTCATTCCGACTGACGCAGGTCAAACCTAGACGCAGACCACATACACACACCACTCCGCTGCACACCCCCCACCCCCGCCCCCATTGCCACCGGTACCGACGACAATTTATGTCATTTTTCTTGTTAGAAAAACCCATCGACGCTATTGGCTCGACCTGAAAATCGAACTCGAAGCCTCTCGATCGGCAGTCGTACACGCTAACAACTAAGCCAACGTGGCAGTCGAGGTATTATTTCGATAATTGCTGTCTGTTATTTAATGGGCATACAATTCAACTCAGAGTGTATCTGACTAATAAAACAAGCCGCTCTTGTTACCAAGTTAAAACAGTGTAGGCCAAAACTTTAATTTAGGGGCACGATATTTGCGAACGGAAACACCCCCCCCCCCCCCCCCTAACCCTCACACCACCGCCTGACTGTCAACTGCAAAGAGCTTTCGTGTAAGGAAATTTAAGGTTGGTCACGCGGACCGACTATGGCACTCTAGAGTTACATGGATGTACTGATACTAGATTTACTCGGGTGTTTGGGACCGCAATGCAATGTGTTTTCATTAGCCGCTTCTGATTCGACGTAAGACAAAGTCTCGTGGGGTGTTCTTCACTCCTTTGAAGACTCTGTTTGACTATTGCACATATTGGAAACTTGCTAAAGTGAACTCCGTTTTATTTGTATTAGTGAATTCGCATGTACGACTGTAGTTGTATTGTGTACTGAGTATCGTTTTAATTCATCATCGTAATATATCAGCTTTTCAAGCGACCGACCCCAAAGAACAGTACATCTATGAAAACATAATGTATGTTCGAAAAAATTAACATCTCTTCAATCAAAGATGTGATAGACATGGGTATATACTAGGAATAAAGATAAATTAATTCAACCACGTTTTAGACTCTCAAAAGTGCATACATCTTTTATGGGGTACTGTGTTAAATTTTATAATAAAATACCTCAAAACATACTAGATTTAACAGAGAAACGTTTTAAAAATGTTGTAAAACGCACACTATGTAAGCAAGCATATTACAAATTAGAGGATTACATTGCCGACAAGAATGCTTGGCTTAATGCTGGTCCTGCTCCACAGCCACATGATTAATTCTCAAATTATTTAGAAGTTAGTTTAATTTTTGACATATGTTAATTTTCTCATAATAATTGACATTCATATATTTCAATTTTTTTTTTTTTTTTGACATTGGATATCCATATCTCCGACATGGATTATTGATATTTTAATTGTATCTTGTTTGACATTAAATTATTATTATTATTTTTTGTAATATCATTATTGCATAATAAATTACTTTTTATTGACATGATCCAAATATTTATCGCATTCTTAGAGAGTAGCATAATTATAAATGGTTTTTATTATTGTATAACTGCGAACATTTTGAATTGTACATGTGAGCACTTTGTAGTCACTGGTAGCATAAGTTTGTTGACTGGCGGTTGTGAGTATGTCATGCTCGCTCAAAAGTCCTGCTGGCGGTGGCGTGTGTAGCGGGTCGTTCGGCTCCCTACGATATAGTTGAACTGGACGATGGCTGGTGCATGGGTCATGCTCGTGATACGGGCGCCGCCAGTCGGGGCTGGTCATCTCACAACTTCTATTTATTGTTTGTTTTTGGACACTACATGTGTAAATATCAGCATCGTTACATTGTCCTCACATTTAATAAAATGCCTTAAACAATGTAACCAAAAATTGTAAAAACAATGTTGGAAAAGAGTGTCCATGGAGTTTCTTGTCTGTTCTTCTCCATAGGATCTACGAATTGGAACAGACGATTAGCTTCACGACTGACTACTGACTGACTACTTGACGTTTCAAAAGTGCCGTTGTATGGTTTATTTGAAATAAAATGGTTTTGATTTGATTTGATTTGAGAATACAATACATAATAAATAATACACCAAATAGGTTTATACGAGTAGCATTAGATTAATATGCCAAATTCTTTATAAGCATAACTGAAATATGAAATTATAAGAACTAAAGTAACTTATAAAACATCATTGAAACATAAGTTAAAATGATAACATATTCTATCGTTTTCACAAATAAAAGTTTGAAGACTCCAGTGGGATTTGTTTACCAAATAAGCTTTTAGTAATTCATGAAACAAGGTCAAGTTGTCTTTTAATACTTAAATATTAAAATAACACATAGACTACTTTTTACCGCGACATCCGATAGACACGCGAGTGAAACCGAAGGCAAAACTAGTTATAACCAAAAGTGCTTTTTGTGGAAAGTAAGATAAACGTGGATCCTACAATTTTCAAAGTTCTCTCATCTTAATAAGTAATAATGACTTTTCCATTAAAACTGCACATCTTTAATAATTCAGTTTTGGACAAACACGCTATGTTCACGTCAAGCTGTCTCAGCTTTGAGATTCAGGTTTTAAATTAGTACAGACTACTCGGAAAACAAGGAGGAAACCAAGCTTAATCTGTTTAGGTCACGCCATAGTAACGTAACGTGAACAGACTTCAATACTAACTAGAAGTAAAAGCCAGTCTAATTCCGTTACTGTTTAATGTTTAATAATAAGAAAGCTGGTTTGGCCAGTATTTTATAAGATTGACATTAGAATTCGCTTTTTGAAATATTTAAACTTACCTAAGTAGCTCTACTGTGCTTCATGATAAGCATGAGTAGAATACATGAGTAGGGGTCACCATCCTCCTTGTAAGAACTGAGAACGCAGCATGGTGACCCACACTGTGGAAGTTTAATGAGATGCATCATTGGGCTTGTAGTCGCGCTCACGAACAAAATTCGCCGACACAAATGTAATTTTAGGTTAAACTTCTGTTTGAGAGTAGTATCGCTCCGGTCGTGCGTCTACTGTGATGAAATCAGCGTGGCTCAACTACCCTGAAAAGCACACTTAAGACCCATCTAAACAAACTATCATATCAAAAACGACTTCAAAAAATACTATCAGGATATTGCACAATCCTTATTCATTACTTTATCACTGACTACCCGCAAATACATTTAGAACTTTACACTAGACTAGACCCCTAGACCACTTTAGAGAAAGTAATAATTTTGAGGACGTAATTGGATTAAAGAAACCAGCCGGCAAAAGTAACACAGGAGTAAATATTTCAAACACTATAGGTTATAAATAATTTAAATAGGGGCAATAATTGTACATGAACCTTTAATAATACATCGCTGTACATACGCCTCTCTTCAGAACGAAGGTTTAAGCATATCATACCACGCTGGCCAGACGTGTTGTATGTATAGGGCTTGTATCAAGGTTTCCTTCTCTTTGCAGTGATGGTATCTTGTGTATTTAGCTTCCTTAGTTGCCTTTCATGACTCATGGGATTAATAGGGATGGTGATGCTTTATGTTATATAATCTACATATACATATAATTAGAAAAACAGTAAAACAAAAGTAAACATTAGTTTCACTTTGTGTACGAATGATGTATTCAAAATTTCATAACATCGTTTTCATCATCTTCCTAGCCTTATTCCCAAGTTTATTTGGGGTCGGCTACTAGTTCACCCGGTTTTACCTGAATTTCAGTTTTTCCACGGAGCGACTGGTATCGGACCTCCGCAACCCTAAGGGAGAACTGAAATTCGAAGATTGAACTAGTTGTCAGTATATTTGAGGGCACTGACTTCCCAATAACGATTGCCATAGATATTCATGACAACCGGGACCGACGGCTTTACGTGCTCTCCGAGGCACGGGCGTGAATATCACCGCCAAACTTCCAAACTCCGGGCAGCTATTAGGAATTTCCTAAGAAAATCCCAAAAACACTTTTTGGCCCGACCCGGGATTTGAACCCGAGACCTCTTGATTAGCTAACGAAAAGCTAAATACGCTAACCACTAGACCAAAACATTCGAAAATTTAAAATCTTTTAAAACTTGTTTACAGGATAATTATAGAAGTGAACCAACATTTCCGTTGTTTAAATACAGAGTACAATGAAACAATAGCCGCAATAGTTTGCAACAGTTCAAAGTGACGCGCGCACGCTTCACGGACCTTTGCAGGCTTAAGGACGTAGCGAAATGTCTTGGATTTTTCAGGGTTGGATAGGTCATAACATCTAACAGTATCAAAAAAGTACCATTAATATTATGATATAAAATACGTAAGGCAAAAGGTTAATTGGCTCGCATCCTTGTAATTTTAATAACATTCCCTTAAAGTCTCCTTGTTTTGGCGAAATTAAAATATGGAGTTAAAAGAAAAATAATGCCCATAAATTGTTAAATGTTATTTTGTTGTTTTCTTAAATTATCAAACTTGTAAATTAAATTATGTCTGTTCAGTCTTTTAAGCCTTAATATTTTAATCCACTTACCATAACAAAAAATTTATTTTTAGTTATTAGTTAGCTTTAAGGTATAGTTGACACCTTGTGATATACACGTTTAATATCGCAGTCCACTGCTGGACATAGGCCTCTCCCATTGCACACCACTCTGATTGATTTTGGACTTCTCGTATCCAGCTTCTGCCAGCCATCTTACGCAGGTCGTCACTCCACCTCGCCTGTGGGCGTCCTATACTACGTTTACCGAGACGCGGTCTCCACTCTAGAACTCTTCTACCCCAACGGTAATCAGTTCTGCGGCTAATATGGGCAGCCCACTGCCAATTCAGCTTGCTAATCCTTGTTTAATGTTTACCTGAAATTAATTAAATATAATCATAAGTATTATTTAAAAAACTACAAAAATCGTTATTTAAAAAACTACAAAAATAAATAAACGTAGGTACAGGTGAAATTAATAAAAGCGTGTTGAAAAACATTTTTTTTACATTATCTCTTCTTATCCAGTCCTTAGAATCTAAGTGGTCAAAGTCAGTCTCAGTTATTGTCGCCGGAGTGGCGACTACAATCGAGTAGTTAATTACCCTGGCTCCCGCAGGAAGGGCTACGTATTGGAGGGTTATAGCCAATTATAAAGTTTGTACTTCAACGACCAGTTTACACAGATCCCATCACCCTTCAGAGTACCCTTTCCAAAAAGGCTTTAAAAGAGAATATGACAAAAATGAAAGAGGTCTGAATAAACTGGTTACGCGTTCTCCCTCTGTTTGCATTTAGGTGAAAACCAGATCTGAAAGTTTGTCCTAAACTGTGTTTCGTGTTTGCATTTTGTCATGGGGTGCGAAAACTGTAGTTTCGTAATTTGCGAGAATTAAAACGACGGGTGAGTTGGTAAACGAAGTCAGTTAGTAACTTGTTGTTATGAAAATTAAGAATAGGGAGTTTACAATTTGTTAAGAAAATTATTTGACCATATAAACTCATTTGGTTTTTTATTGATTTTGATTAGTTGTAATGTTATGTGGTACGGGTATGTTACAATACCTATTTGAGGCAAACGGAATTCATTAAATAGAAACAGTGCAAAGCTACTAGTAATAAGAATTTTCTTTTTTTACTATTACATCATATAGCTTACTATATATAAAAATCAATGATCCTCTTATGTAAATCGTTAAGATTTCTACGGCATCGATTAATCGCAAGTTTTTGTCGGGATTTCTTTTACTTTCGTTGCTTTGACGAAAAAATCTCTACACATTTTCAGTTATCTTTTATTGATTGTTGTCTGTCAATGATAAATGTAGTTTAAAAAACTAAAAAAACCTTTCACAAAAGACGGTTACAAGCAAACAAACATACACGTGAAGCTAATAAAATCAGGGTAAAATATGATATTTATCATACCTTGATTTACGGAGAAAACAAAAATCTATCTGTTACACAAGGTCAACATTTTAATTAACATAATAATCATCCGAAAAACACCTTCCGAAACCCAATTAATATGAGAACGCGTTAATCAAGAGCCATTATAGGTATCGGGACCGATAATAACATTTAATTAAGGTAGGAGAAAATAAACAGATTACAACCCGGCTTGCAAATTTCTTGTCACGTGTCATGATCATGAACAACCCACAACATCAAACTGCTGATATCTGCTTCTTTCAGGAGAGGTTTAATGCCATACGGCCCACTATGGCCGAGTGCGGGATGGGCACAGGCAAAACACGTTATGGCTACGTAAATCTTATCGTTTTATATTTTTAAGCCGCCCTAAGGCCTCCAACTAAGCTTCACGACAGTTATCTTATGATAACAACCGGGACCGACTGCTTAATGTGAACTCCGAATCACTAAAACACTCATAGGTTATCATGCCACAAACGGTCACTCATCTAGTTACTGACCGCGCCGCCGTTGCTTACCCTCGGTGATTGTTTCGAATCACCTAAGACCACTCAGCTATGAAGGCTTCATGTGTCTTGTGAACACCTGTAATTGGTGTCCTATTCCTTCATGCTACCTTGCCTTATAATAACAATGTCGTGATTAATTAAAGTGAAGGGTAAGAATTGGTAATTAATATCTTTGACAACGGTTACAGGTAAGGTCTTATACTGCTTAGATTATGTTCAGGAATAATACAGACGTTTCATCATAACTCCATCAAAACATGTGACTGAATTATGAACACGATTGCTGATTAACATAATTATTAAATTTGAATATGCATACACATACTGCCTCGTTGGTGTAGCGGTTAGCGTATGCGACTGGACTGGTAAGAGATCTCAGGTTCCAATCCCGGGTCTGGCCAAGTGTGGTTAGGTTTTTCTAACAAGAAATTCTTAATAACAGGCCGGAGTATAAAAGTTCTATGGCAATCGTTATTAGGAAGTCAGTGCCCTCAAATAAACTCACAACTCAACCTTCGAATTCAGTTCGCCCTCAGGGTGGCGGAGGTCCGATGCCAGTCGCTCCGTGTAAAAAATGGTATTCAGGTAAAACCGGTTGAATTAGTAGCCGACCCCAAATAATCTTGGGTAATAATAAATGCTAGAAAGATGATATGCTTAAACTAAACCCTACATGAAATGAAGTAAAATCAAGTAAATTAAATAGAGTAATCGACCTCAATAAATCAAAGTCAATCTAATTTGTAGAATCAAACTAATTAAAGGGAACACGTGACAGTGAAACAATATAAAATCATAAAATAGGTCTCAAATCAAATTAAGACCAGAATTGATTGGAATTTTCCAGTAAAGTATATATATGATACATTTATACCAGCACGAAACTCGTGATGAAGGCATAATTTTAATTAAAGTTGTATGAGACGCAATTAGTTGCGCGACAAGATACTAAATTAAACTATCATGCTTGTTTTCCTTCATAGTAACGGGTGAGTAGTATTGACAGCAAATTTATTTACATTTTTAGAAACTAGTCTAAAAAAACACTTATCAAAAAACTCTTGTTTTTAAGTAGTTTATCTATTTATTTAAATACTACAGTATCTTTCTATACAAATCAATGTTTACTATGGACACTAGACAATTCATATAACTAGATAGACTATATAGATAGAACTAGATATACGCAAGTCTTCAACCAATATGTGCTCCCGGTAATGCACTCAGACTGCAGACTGCACGGTTGGTCTAGTTATTTAAGCGGTCGCCACGCCCCTTTCTACTGCGCCAAATGTCGTAGGTTCAAATCTCTTGTGTGTTTTTTTTTGTGAATCAGAGAACCAATGTAAACGTAAGCATAGCTTCGAAAGTTAGTAAATTGAAGTGGCAATGGGCTGGTCATAAAATGTTGCAAACCGATAAACGTCTTTTCAAAATTTTCAGCGCTTGCCCCGACGATTTTTTGATTTCCGAGTTTGGTATCCTATTGCGAGTTATACCACTTAAAACTATAATGGATTAGATGACTTTGTTAGTTCAGCAGTTTTAGAGTCCTAACTTGTAAAATACGCTTACTTGGAAAACTTTACACAAAATTGGAAGATTTTAAGTCTACCTTCCATTATGGATGACTGCGAAACCCTATTCTATTCGTGGCTTGACACGCACTTGATTATTTTTTTATTTCAAGCTCCTAATTTTCAACTTACCTGCCCAAACTTTGTACGACTGGTATACACACAAAGTTGAAAAAGCCAAGAACACACAAAAAGAATGTAATTCCCTTTGTGTGTTCTTTATTCAACTACAACTCTTACATTGAAAATCAATGTCAACAAAGTCCTGTGGGTGTGGCTTTGACAGTTAGTGCAAAACAATGTGCTAGACACATATGGCTAGCTTAGACTCAGAAATAAAACATTAATATTTTCGACAAAAAAAACATTACTTTCCAGAAATTTGGCAATCATTATAAAATTAAATAATAGACTAACTTTACAAACAGCCACCGAATGACTACAGCCAAAGACACACCCCAGACGCAGAATTATTAAATTTACGGTGTGTATGAATTGTGTTTATCAATTAAACAATCATAATTAGGTGTAAAAGCTATAAGATAACTTTTATTGTTGTTATGAAAGTTGATAATATTATATTGTTTATGGAATAACAGACAACAATCCTTGAGAACTTTGTTAATAATAATCCTCTTATTGGCAAGCCTGTAGTGAGTACACGAATCGATGAGGCGTAAAGTTAATATTACAGGTTCGACTATTTTTATTAAACACAGTCACGTAGAGCATCAGCGCCTTCGTTATCAGCTTCTTGTCTGTTTTATTAAATTTAGTTTTAATTAAAATCTTTCATTTCATTTACAAGTTTGATTTTTCTTCATCATCATCAGCATCAGCCCATCCCAGTCCACTGCACACCACTCTTTCTTAGTTTGGGTTAAATATTGGAAATTATGTAAAAACTTCTCTTTTTGATATAATGATATTGTACACATTTAAGTTCCTTCCTTTCCAGTTACCACGATTGACATCCTTTTTCGTTTCTTTTTTCTTTTAAATCCTACAAATTTTTTCATCAAATTTTCAAAGTACGCGATCTTCGGCAATAGATTGTACATTATTTTAATTGTATTAATTGTACAAAATTATACAATAATAGCTATCGGAATATGGGCAACGTTAACACACTTCTGCTTTCCTCTACTAAGACACAGGCATAAGTTAAATGTAAAATTATTTCCAGTTATAATGTAAATTTACAATTGTTTGTTATAATTATGTTGCATTAAAAGGAAATATTTCTATCGTTATCCTCTGCTGCCAATTTGATACACATCGAGAACATGATTAAAGTACTGTTCAGTTTGTTTGCAATAGCGCAATCTCTATTTACAAACTATTCAACACAGTATGCAGGTAGGAAGCACGTAAAGCAAACACACAATATTTTCATCCAACACAAACAACGTTTCTACTCAGCAGACTACATAAATACATGAGAGGAAGCTTCTGTAACTCTCAGTTGATATAATGTCGAATGAAATCAATTCATTGCTGGCTTTATTTGATCTATGGTTATGCACTAGTGTTACGTTGGCATAGACTAAGCGAAAAATAAGAATTATATGCTGAGTACCAGACACTGAAGCGTCGGGTTGCAGTTACTGCTTTAAGTACATTCAAGAAGAAATTAGTTTAGTCATGAATCTTGTCATAGCAATTTGCTTTTGAGTTTAATTAGTTTTAATAGATATAAATTAGTAATTTCTATTATACCATATTTTATATTGTCTCGGCTTTTCGTGTAATTGTTTATACACTTAAGTCTATGCCAAAAAATAGTCTTCACAACTTTACGATTTTAAATTACATTACATCAGTTAAAGCTAAGAAGTTGTACGCTTTAAAATTAAAATGAACTATTTTTCTTATATATACTCACAATTGATTCCTGTAATGTTTTCCAAATTAGATCTTGTCAGAATGAAATCCATAATTATATTCCATATTCCTACTTACATTCACGCTGTATAATGTTTTTAAATCTGGAAGTCAACTTTACTATTCACACGTGAAATAAAAATCACTTATTTCACACAGTATTACAAAGTACAGCTTGGAAGATTTAGGTATAACAGTAAACTTTGTTGATCAAATTTTAGTTACGAGCACTGGCATTTAAACCCGAAGTCATTCCTTAGCTCCACCTCCCATAACTGTGACTTTAGTGAAATACGATCAATGAAGTTGGAGTACAGCTCACATCAGATGGGCTGGTATTAGCAAACGTCTCCCGGGAAATACAGCTAGTGTAGTGGAAACTTCGCCTCTGAATATTCGCTAGCTCAACTTTGACATGGAAGAAGTGGTACGAATAATAAGGAAAGTTTTATTGTGAATATAGAAGGGAAGTTCTTGTATCTAGTTTATCCTGCTTGAATCCTGTGCTATCTTATTAGAAAACAATGTTTTTAGATGTTTGAAGGAGAGAACGTAGATACAGCATGATGAAGTTCTATTTCTTTTCTATATTTTTTTCTATTTTATAAAAGACAACTCCCGCATTAGGAATATAAATTCCTGTACCTTAGGACTTTACAAACATACATGAAACGGGCTCAAAGAACACCCAGACTCAGAACAACAAATTGTGAATCACACGTGGGATTTGAACCCACGATACTTGAATACTACAGTAGGAAGCGGTGTGGCGACCGCTTAATCCACTAGGCTAACCGTGCAGTCGATCGATCGAACAGTTCTTGTTTCTCTCTCACTTCTTTTCCGCAAGGAATACTTATCGCTCTATACCCTCCGTGGGGAATGAAAGAGAATTTGTATAACTCTCGGAGAACCTGGTCCACCAATCAAACCGCGCGAAGGCCTACCTCGGAAGTCGGTAGGAGTTCGAGAAACGCATCGGCGTTTTAATCACCCCGCTGCCGTACCTCATGATTGAGGTTCATCCATGGTGGTCAGAATCACTCATGGGCCAAGATGATGTTATGCCTTTAACCGTTCTACAGAGTACAAATACAAAAATCAATATTACAATTACAATTATCTAAACTTAAATGGAATTCGTTCCTTTGTTTAGACCCTGTTTATGTAACGGTCTGATTTGAAAAGTTTTCAGCAATATGTAGCCATATGTATTCAGTAATAGGGTACGGTCAATAATATTACTAAACTTAGAAGGTCTGGGTCTAGAACTAATAAACAGGCACTGATAGCATATAACATAAATATGTCAGAATAGTTTACTACATAAAATATCGTTAATGATAAAGCTTCATATGTAACAATTTTATACACTACTAGCTGATACCCGCGGCTCCGCTCGCTTTCTTGACGTATAAAAAATAAATGTTGGCCTATTCTCAGACCTACCCGATATGCACACAAAATTTCGTAAGAATCGGTCAAGCCGTTTCGGAGGAGTATGGGAACGAACATTGTGACACGAGAATTTTATATATAAGACAAGTCACACAGAAGTCATTTTTTTTTATTTATGAGCCTTCCAAAGTGGCACTACTCTCTGATGGAAAGCATGAGTAGAATTTAAGAGCACTGGTAACCGACACTATGACGTCCTATTAAGATACTTCTTCATATTTGAACCTCAAGTCCAGCACTCGTCAGCAAAACAAGTGTGAATGGTTAAGAAGGTAGTTCCGCCCCATTCTTACTTTTAACGTTTATTTGCCTTTTATTTTGTAAATTCACGTAAAGAATTAACCAAAGTTGAAACTAAAACCAATAGCTGAAAACTTAAACCAATCGCATTTCTAAATAGTTCGCAAGTATAATATTATCAACTCAAATTCAACGTTCCAGTCGACGGTCAAGCTCCCTCTTGTACTAATAACAGAATAATTTGATGGACAAAACTTCCTAAAGGTTCGATCAAGCGAGGTCTCAGATTGTTACAAACTATTCCGATTATTAGTAATGGAAAACCAATCGAAGGGGCTGTATCCCAAAAGCGAATTAAGCTGAATTAATACTTGTGAGTTTATAGAGTATTATTAGAAGTCAAGAGAAATTGGATACTTTATAACGGTTAATTAAATTTATATGATCTCGGCTTTGCAATAAATTTGAGGGATTTAAAATTGAGAAATTGATTTTAATTTTAGGAAATAACGAGCCCTGTTACCACCTAACCGTATTATTTACTGCAAACTCGCAGTATCGGTGTCACATGGATTGAAAGCCAATGCCTGTGGGGACGTGAGTTTAACAGTGCTTACATAGTGCTAAGCCTGTTACTGGAAACCACCTGTCTGTCCATGGTACTGAAACAGATCTCATGGGAATCTCCTTCTCGATAAACTATCTCCATAAGCATACGGAGTATAGCAATAGCGATAAGGAATAATAAGAAACGGTTACTTTCGTCAAAGATTCCTGACCTGACGGTTATTGAAAATTAGCTGAGAATATTTTTGAAGAACGACTGTATTCTGTGTTAGTTAATATATTTTAATTCGCTCTTACATTTTACCTTTAACGGTTATATTTAAAGATTAACAAATATGTGGTAGATGTATAATTTGTTAAGGCTCTCAACCTAAACACTGAAGATTTGTGTTTGCCTATTTAATTGGCAATCGTGTTACCTGATTAATTACAATCACAACCAAACAGTGACCTATAAATGCATAATAATATATGATGTAGATTTATCGCTGTTAAAGATGTACTACATCATAGTTTGAGTCTAAAAGTAAACTATAATTAATAAAAGAATTTGATAGTAAGGAACTCCATGTTAATAATTATGTAAAATAATTGCTAGGAAGAACAACATCATTCAGTTCAATCCAAACTTATTGCGTCATCATCAGCCTATCGCAGTCCACTGTTGGACATAGGCTTCTCCAATTGCCCGCCACTTGATTCAATCCTCGGCTACTCGCATGCAGCTCCTGCCAGCCGTCTTGCGCAAATCATCACTCCTCACTCACGCGGTCTCCACTCAAGAACACATTTACCCCAATGGTTGTCGGTTCTGCGGCTAATAAAAATGTGGCGTGTTTCATAGTTATTATGTGCAACAAAGAGAAGATATCTATATATCCATGTAACTATCAATTAATATTTTGAACAAATTCACTCTATGTATTTTCAGAGTTTCTGCCGCCTTTGCTGTATTTAAACGTAAAGATTTAATAAAAAAAATGCTGTCATTTTAGGTTTGTTACCAAACTCCTCCGAAACTACTGGAACGATTTGTATGAAATTTCGTGTGCATATCCGATAGGTATGAAAATCGGCCAACATCTATTTTACGTTTTCAACGTCAATGAAATGTAAACTGTCGACTTGAGGCGTATGTTATGAAGCAGTTTTTGCTCATTATATGGAATCGTAGGAATTCAAAGCCCGTATTTTTAGCTGTGGAACTAAACGACTAAGCCTTGAATATGCACTTTGCTTCTATCGCAACACTGGGCAATATGTGGCCACAACATTTGCGGTTAACAGTGAATAAGAACTATTAACATTTGATTAAGGATACATTTTATAAATTTTGAGTAACAAGGCGGCACTATTATGATTATGGTTTATTTCTGTATACAAATAGCTGTGACAAGAATATTGAAAGCTGGAACGGTAAAGAGGAGTTAATTACATAATGTTAACAACATTCTAAATATATATATATATCTAGAGCAATCAACTTTTCTATGAATAGAAGAAATCATTCCGAGTAAATAAAGTAAAACTAAATGTACGATTACATCATTGAGCTTTGTTCGCATCTTTGTTTGTATACAAAATTAAACGCATCAAGAACATCGTACGGAGTGGCCTCGAATAAGGAGTTCTTTCATGAGTTTGTCTCGACAGTAATGAGCTCTCACGTCACCTTTGAAACTTAATATTTTGTAAACACCGAGCTTAGCACAAAATTTTGATTCAAAGTCTCCCTTTGTATGGTCGACAGGTAGTAATTTTATATACGGCTATCGACGTCACAGGAAAACATAGGTATGTGTATTCCTGTGAGAATGACTTGATTTATAAGAAAATAATCTTTAAAAAACGAATGCCATTTCTTTACTTTTTCAGAGTTGATTCTGTTTTAAGATCTTTATCTCATAAGAATTAATAATTCAATTACTGACAAACAAATATACATAATTTAAGCTTACCAGAGATCTTTTCCTAATTAATTCTTATTATATGGTACTCACACTCCGTAGGGGTAACAATAATATGGCCAAATAGGCACTCAATTGGACTTCTCAAGGGAAATAAAAAGTGACCATCTATTCTGTATACGCCTTGTGCAGACGTATACAGGACAACGACGATTAGGGAAGTAATGTCATCAACAACCCATAACGTCCCACTGCTGGGCTCAGGTCTCCTCTCAAGAGAGGGTTAAGGCCATACGTCCCCACGCTGGCCGAGTGCGGGTTGGGGACTGGCAAGACACGTTGTGGCTACGTAATCTTGCTGTTGGATGTTTTTAAGTCGCCCGAAGGCCTCCAACTAAGCTTCACGACTGCTATCTTATGATAACAACCGGGACCGACTGCTTAACGTGACCTCCGAATCACGGAAACGCTCATTACATATAATGCCACAAACGGTCACCCATCTAGGTCCGACCGCGCCGTAGTTGCTTACCCTTGGTGATTGTTTCCAATCACCTAAGGCCACTCGGCTATGAGCGCTTTTATATATGTATGTATATATATATGGGAAGTAATGTAATTAGGAAGTAAGGATGGGTATGTACTCAAGTTTTGGTGACTGGTCTGAGCTGATGAGGAATCTGCTTGTGTCGAGTCTCCTCGGGGTAGGTACGCATCGATAGTTCGTGGCACTGTAATTGTTCTATTGTTTCGAGCTGATTTGCGTTATTTTCTGTTGAGCACAATGTCTTCACACTCCACACCCGTTTTTAAAGTTTTTATGAAGCAGCCTAGCGACGCACAGTTGCAGAAGTAGTGAAGAGGTCAGAAAGCCGTAGACCGAAGGTAGGGTAGGGTAACCAACCTATCTCGGGGACATAGGACCATAAGTAAGTTTAGTATATTAAAAATATAGACTGTGATTAATCTTTTTCATACTACTCGCTGTATATATGAAACCACTAAAATACTATGTATTTGTACACAACCAACAAAACATACCTTATTGTAACATCTTACATATTTCAGATTTTTATCTGTTTACCATCTAGGCCCATGTTAAATAAATTAGAGTATTTTCTCATCAGTCAAGTCGCATTTAATAAAATCTATATTAATATTATAAGTTGCATATATTTGTGATTTTGTGACGTTATAGGGTTACCCACTATAACGTCACAAAATCACCTCTGAATCTACTTTTTACGATTTTGAACAAAAATACCATTAGAAAACCACAATCTTTGTGATTGTGAGTGATGTAGACTATTCGAAAAAAGTTTACCGCTATATTCGACGCGAGCGGAACTACGAGCAAAATATAGTTATTGATAAACCCGAACCAGACATAAAGCCAAAACAAAAACACTTGTTTCAATCCATATAGTAACGGATACAAAAGCTTAATTTAATCATTTTAAACCTTCACATCTTCTTGTGCCATTTACGTAGAACAAAGAAGTAGTCGGAAAGTAACGGAAAATATCCTGTGCATTTCGAACTATGAAATATTTGATTTCTTTGTGCAGTCTTTCATAGCTCCGGACAAACGTTTATGATCAAACATTTAATAACATAATATGTACGACTACTCAGTTCAGTCAGGGACTTTGCTTAATATTATATATCTATATTTATATAATTTTCACTTATATAAATTACACTCCCCGTAAACGGTTTGATCGATTGTTATTACATTTTGTGAGAATATTTAATAGGTCAGAAGATAGGATGTTAGTTATTGTTTATACCCCAAGATTTATACGGTAATGGGATGGACACAAGCGGAGCCGCAGGTATCAACTAGTATATGTTTAGATACCAGCTCTGCATGCGGCTACAGTCACATATAATGTTTAATATTTACGATTCATTATTTAATTTAAAAATAATTTCCAGAATCGGTTCTGTAGTTTTTTCATTCCAAGAGTAGGGGCCACTATCCTCATTCCGAGTGCATATAATGCACCATGGTGGTATAATTAGATGTTTCTGACCTACGGTTCCACACTCACCAAAAATAGATGACAGCACGATGATATAAATTTAGGTTGGTTTTCTATGTGGGGGTAGTACTAAAATTAACGTGGCTATACTACCACAGAGGTCACCACCTACAACGTCATAAGCTCACAACCCCACAAATTTTAGTTTATAATAATATTATTATAATTTTTAATTAACGTTTTAATTCTTCTTTCCAATAAGATGTATGTTAAAAAAACGTACAACGATATTTTTTTCATTTTGGACCACCATGATGCATTTTAAAAAAGTTGATTACAAACTTAGTAGCATTAAATAAACTAAGAATAAAATAGATTTAATGTGAACTCTCCATTTACCGATGTCGGCCAAGGTGATTAGTCTTAAAGGAGACCAGACAACTACGCAGGAGATATGTAGTATAATACACAAGTCTACACATTTATGCAACACAGGTGCACTCTCTGTTCTCTTACTCTCATAATCAGATAAGATAGGTTATCTGACACGACCGTAACTAGATCAGGCGCAGGACTGACGCTTTATGCACTCTTCAACGGACGAATGTTTTGACCCTAACTTTGGGATGTTATTAAGCATTTAAAAAAAAAACATTTATTCATTAACCCTTTTTTAGTCTGACCTAGGAATCAAACCCGAGACCTCTTACTCTGCAGTCGCTTGCGCTAAGAGGCACTCCCTATAATAAACGAGTTAAAAAGGAGTTCAGACTTTTATTTTATTGACAATGTTAACCTACTTTTTAGGTTTGAGCTTACGTAAAATTTTAAGTAATAACAATGAACACCTCTTAAGTAGAAGATGCTTAACTACATTATAAGGTTGAAATCCAGTTTAGCACAGGCGTTCCGTTTTACTCAGAGCCGTTGTGCATAGAACAAGAAGTTATAAAACTTAAAGATATATGATATTATTACGCCAAACGTTTCTGTGAACGTTAGCAACATATGCTACTACTTTTATAACAAAGAGCAATATGAAAAATAAAATATTTCATAGTCGTTGTATAAATCTTTTACTTAATTCTAAATAAGGTCGTATATGGAATTCGATATGATGATATATATGGGGCTATAAAATTATAGTTCAGAATGTTTTTAAAGCACTAGCTGACCCGGCAGACTTCGTACTGCTTGAATCAATAAATAGAAGATCTAAACTTTTATATAAAATAATCATAAAACAAACAAAAGGCATCCATGATTAATAAAAAATGCTATTCACTTTTAGATATTCACCTTTTAAACCTTCTCTGGACTTCCATAAATAATTCAAGGCCAAAATTAGCCAAATCGGACCAGCCGTTCTCGAGTTTTAGCGAGACTAACGTTATGATCATTAGCCTGTTGAGGTTTACTGCTGGACATAGGCTTCTCCCATTGCACGCCACTCTGATCCATTTTGAGCTTCTCGTATCCAGCTCGTACCAGCCACCTTGCACAAGTCGTCACTCTACCTATTGTCTTGGGCTTCCTACACTATGTTTGCCGAGACGCGGTCTATACTCTAGAACTCTTCTGCCCGAACGTTTGTTAGTTCTGCAGCTAACATAGCTCACCTCCACTTCAGCCGTGCTGTAGAAAGAATTATTATTTTTTTACTTTCTATCATATACAATCCAAGTTATCTCTTGAATTGTTCAAAACTTGTATAAAAATGAAAAACTTCAAAACAATAATTTCAAAAGTATGAATATAAAAAAAAAACAAAACTCTCTAGACATCGTTATTACAGTTTCGCTATATTTGAGTGAAATTTAATAATTTATAAACTTAAAAAATAAAAAAGCGACGTGGGTTGAATTACAAAAGTAGGTGCAAGTATAGAACACGAAACACTCAAAATAATTGTTTCGTGGAAAATGACTATTCAAATGGTTTAAAAATATGTAAATAAAAACTGAAGAAAAGATTACTGTTTTGTCAATTATTTTATAAAATACATACCTTATGTACAAGTATATTGCAAATAATAAACAAGACTAGAATTTCGTAGCTCCTACTACAATAACGTGCTACGATGCTACGTCGTAGCCTTAAGGCGTTGTTACCCTGTTACTAAATTAGTGAGGACGTGGCGTCTTGACCTATTTGAAGGAACACGTTGCCACTTGTTAACTCCGACACTAACGACCTCAATGTTGTTATATCTGTACACGTGAGGTAAATAAATAGGCGCTTCATTCAATTTTATGTTCACTAAGCTCGCGTTGCTTAATGAGGTTCGTACATAAATGATGATATATTCAACATAATGAGTAATGATACTAAGAGGTATAAAATAAAGATATCGTTTTATTCCTCGAATAAACCAAGACATAGAATGAGTTGAATGCCGGCGTTTAAAAGACGTATGTATTATATAATAATTCACAAGCACTTACAAAGGACTTAACTACAGCTTAAGCTGCTGTTGTTCTTTCTAACCACCCTATAAATTCACAGTTCCTTATCTAGTTATTACCTACACTCAAGCAAAATAAAGGGGTCAGGAGCTGGATGAGAGTAGCCGAGGATCGAACTAAGTGCAATTGGAAATATCTATGTATGTCCAGCAGTGGACCGCGATAGGCTGATGATGATGAAAGGGGTTAACCTCTAAATTATAGATAATAAGCTAAAAAATCATATACACCTTTATTTTAAAATTGTCTCAAATGTTTTTAAACTTTCGCGTTCCAGGATAATTAATATTATTTATATGGGACTTAACGCGATCACTTATAGATCAGTCAGCCTGTGACCACGGCCAGTGAAACCTGGTCGGAACGTCAGGCGAATCAGAGGTATGTAATACCTTCAATAAGTGATCGCGTTAATTCCTGTATAAATAATATTAATCGTCTCAAATGTCTCATAAAATTACGTTTCTGTGTCGTAAGTTAGTCAAGGTTAAATGTCACAAAAATCAGTTCTTTTCGATTATTTTAGTTTTTATAACTGCTATGATGTTATGCATAAAATTTGAGACAAATTTAGACTTAAAATGTTGTGTGTACTCGACCGTTTTTGAGATAGAGGGCGAAGAGTCCACAGCGGTCAGCGGTCAGCCATGCTTAATGCACGGTCAAGCGTGAATCTCAGTGAATAGTACCTTGTATAAAGTTTATTTATTTCTGAAATGTTACAGATAATAAATAATTTTCATTATTTATCAGTAGGTATATTATAGTATTATTTTAATAATATTTCTCATTCTACAAGACGGCTACTGGATGAAAAATTAGCAGACTGGGCTCTATGGTGAAAAATAATGTAAAATATAATTAATAAAACTAATTATAAATTGTTAAACCGCCTATTGTAAATCAGATATCGATCTCTGTATATAATATTTTTTGTACTGTAAAGTGGTGTACAATAAAGTTAATAAATAAATAAATGTAAATGTCTAGGAGGAGGCCAAAGAGGTCCAACTATTCCGGATTTAGATAGTCCACATCCATCATATTCATCTTCACTTCATGATTACTTCGCTATATTTAGGCTAGATATATGCTGCTACTTTACATTTCTCGGACCCTACTAGTATATAATTACAGACCAACCAGATCATATTTACTCTACTCGTTACTAATTCCATTGTTGTAGCTATGAAACTAATGACAGATTTCAAGAGTTTAAATATAGAAAAGGTTGAATTTGTTAAATTATTCCACTGTGAAAACCGCAATCAAACAGAGCTCGGTCAACCAGTCCTACATATTTAATTATAGTCAGAACTTGATCGACCGAAACCTAATGGTGCGGGCACTCTGAATATATTTAGTGAAGCAAGTAAAAATTTACATATCCTCTTGGGGCTAAATTTCTTATTATAATTAATGAAATTCTTGAGATGAAGTAGAATAAAAAACCCGTTTAACAAATATAAAATGGTTTAAATATATGGTAAAATGGTAAAAAAAATGGTAAAAAGCAGCATCAAGGGACAAAATCAGACTTTTAGCGCGTCAATCGAGTTACGTAGTCACTGTTGCGTACTAAGAACCTCTGGCTTACCTGGTAGGACATTATTTAATGCAGGATAAATCATTATAAGAAAAAAAAACTGAATAAAATAATAATAATGACATAGCTCCGTGTGGTGACGGATTAAGAATACAAAGTGTCACCACCCCTATTCATTCCACGGGTGTCGTAAGAGGCGACTAAAGGAACAAAATAAGCAGCTAACATCACTGCCAAGAGAAGGAAAACTTGAAACAAACCCTTTACCAACCTGTCTGGCCAGCGTGGTATAGTAGGCCAAAACCTCCTTTCAAAGGAGAGGCCTATGTCCAGCAGTGGACTGCTAAAGGCTGTTGATGAATGACATAACAAAACCAAAAATGATGATAATGTTATAAACACTTAACGTTCATTGAAATGATCGAATTTGTACTAACATTATTAGAAATACACAATTAGGCTAATGTGGATTGCCACTACAATTGTTTTCATTATACACTTATGACCTAAGAGCAAATTCAGGCACGTTCAAAACATGAAACATAAATATTCCTATTTTACGTACCACACTTTAGCTGAAATTATGCAAAAGGATACATTTACACAACTGGTTTTAAGTCCGTAAACTCTAGTCACGTTTAAAAAATTCAATTTTCCATAAGTGCGCAGTCCGTACACATTTAATTGTAGGCTACGGCGTTTGTGGCCGGCCCCAGTACTGTTAAAACGAGGCCTAATTAAAGGAACAAACCAACAATTACCCCACATGTAGAGACTCGAGTGTCTACCACAATATGAACGTTACGATTTCAAGATAAAATGTACATAAATTTTATGATTTACTAGTTTTTTATTATTAAAGAAAAGGATTGTATTTCAGCGTACCTTTTTGTACCTTAGAACAACGACATTAATGAAATTAAGAATTGAAAATACAGTTTATTGATAGTCAATTGTAATTTCCATTTTAAAATTATTTTTCTCTTGTCTATATGGAATATATCTTAATTATCTAAACTTCTTTGTTGTAATATATCCAACTAAACTTTGTTATATCTAATATTTGTTAAATTATTATGTAATTGCCACATTAATCATTACCACCTAACCATCAATAATTCCTGGAATTAAAATAATGGTGTAGTAAAAAGAAATCCATTATTTTTCGATAGATGGCTTTAGTTATCTGTATCTCACGTTGTACATTCGCCGATCGGGTTTCACTGAATAGCGTTAGAAAGATGAGATTTTGTAATCAAAAACTTTTCTGACAGTGTTAGCCTTCAATTTCAGGCAAAAATAGTGGATTTCTTGTAAAATTTTAATGTATTTTTAGAGGTATAATTCATCAGATTTATTATTTTTCATTAAATAAGGGTACTAAAAATTATTTACACTAAATGAATCACCCGACTTCCAATTATTCAAAATCGTAAAGGTTGTAAGAATATTAGATTTTCTTCCGTTAATTTTTTATCCACCTGAGCCATATATTTTCCAGAGGAAAACGATAACTATGTTGCCAGCCATTACTTAAAGTTTATTGCAGCTAAACTGTATATTACCGTCTTTAAAATCGGCTTACCCACATTACTTTGTAAGTAAGGTCAATGTTGCCACACCACTATATATTGAAGGTATTTAATTTAATGCTGGAGGATAATATTACTTGCTGACACAGTTAATAAACATTGTAGTTGTTATCGACTTTTAATTTATATTATAAGCCTTTCATTTAAGCCTCCTTTAAAAGAAAATGCTTAGCATGATAGAAACAAACTGCATAATATTATATATATATATATATATATATATATATATATATATATATATATATATCTACTATATAAAAATAAGTCGGGTTTTCCTTCCTGACGCTATAACTCCAGAACGCACGAACCGATTTCCACGGTTTTGCATTCGTTGGAAAGGTCTCGGGCTCCGTGAGGTTTATAGCAAAAAATTCTGGAAAAATTTCAACAGCAAAGCGGAAAAATATTTTTTTACATACAGCGCCATCTCTGATACATAGCATGTACTACAAACCAATATTTTAAGTAGATGCGTAGTGAGTAGTGCGTGATACATTGTTTGACAGCTACTCATTGTTCTCTGCTCAGTTTATTTCATGTGACAAACCGGTATTGTGTTCACTGTGAAATTGTGAAAAAAAAGTAAAAAATATTTGGAAGCCATCAAATCAATCACGTGTATTGTGCAAATTTTTATTCAATTTCAACAGCAGGCATTTGTCTTTAAGGTGGTAAGTTGAACTGTGTAAATTATGTGGATCGTGCATTTGAGGTTCAATTCACCACTCTGTCCATAGTCCAAAATGCCTAGAGGACGACGTGCGAACATCGGCCGCCGCACAAGACATGCAAGCCAGCAACAAGTTGTAACGTGGCTATACTGCCCCGTTCCCCGCTAGCAGGCGAGCGTCTCCCCGCTACTCCGCGCGCGGCTATAAGAACAGCGCGCGCCTCGAGCCCAGCCCTTTTTTCTACGGCAGCGCTCTCAAAGATAAGTGTCTCCTATTTCTGGAGGCATCACCGACAAACTCTCAAGAGCCCACGCCCTAACGTGCTCGCGAACTAGCCCTTGTATTCCGTTTAAATCTATTTAATTGTATTGATTGTTAAAACATTAAACTTCTTGTAAACTCTCGTGATCTAGTATATTTCTCTTTCTCCTCCTCTTATCGTGCACAAACCGGCGACTAAAGCCGAGTTGCGTGACAAAGTGTATTCACAGAACTTAAGCGAACAAAGACAAAATATAATAAGAGAAAATGCCCGATTGAGACAACGCGTGAGCACACGAAGATCATTGGCATCATACAATCGCTTGGCATTCCAATATGATCCCACTGCGAACTACAGTGATGATGAAAATTTAGATATTGGACCAATGACGACTATATGCCGATATTGCAATGCGTTAAAGTTCAAAAGAGAAACGGCTGGATTGTGCTGCGCAAGTGGAAAAGTCAAACTGAATCCATTACTTACACCACCACAGCCACTGAAACCATTGTTCGATGGAAGTGATCCCGATTCCAGCCATTTTCTTCAACACATCCTTGAATAAATTAACTGCTTTCGCATGACTTCTTTATCATTCGAGAAGGCGGCTTCATGCCGACTTGCAAGGTAAAAGATACAACACACATAACCAATCACTCACACGAACAGAATGAATTGCAACACATAACAACTACATATACACCACACACTACACCATCACACGATCAGAAGTTACACCGTATTCTTCAACAAATGATTGTTTGCAATTACAGATACAAGGACAAATATATCATTTGCATGGTTCAATGGTGCCAACACCAGATGAACCGCATCAATTTCTGCAAATAAATTTTATTTCGTCGATGGTGGATCAGCTGAATGTGCGGTGCAATATACAGGGAACACAACAGTGAAAGAGACGAATTATCTATTATCGCCTTGTATGGCTGATGGAAAGTGCACAAAAAGATATCCGCGACCGTTAGTTGCAGTTGCTGAAACAGTCACAGGGAACGATGGATATCCAGTTTATCGTCGGCGTTCAAAAGAAGATAATGGTCGAACTATCAAAGTTAAAGTTAAAAATCAAAAGATTGAGATCGAAAATGAATTCATTGTACCATATTGCCCGCTGCTATCACGAATTTTCGAAACACATGCAAACGTTGAGAGTTGTCATTCGGCCAAATCAATCAAATATTTGTGCAAGTACGTCACAAAAGGCAGCAACATGGCTGTGTTTGGTATTGCGCCGGAAAATGCGAATGACGAAATCAGCAACTTCCAAATGTGCAGATACGTCAGTACTAATGAAGCATTGTGGCGATTATTGTCATTTCAAATTCATGAAAGATATCCCACAGTTGTACATTTAGCAGTGCATTTTGAAAATGGCCAAAGAGTTTAGTTCACTGAGGCTACTGCGGCACAACGAGCTGAGAGACCACCATCGACAACATTGACTAGCTTCTTTGCAATGTGTGAAGCAGATCCATTCGCAGCGACGCTGATGTACGTTGAAATGCCAAAGTATTACACTTGGAATCAATCAACAAAGAAATTCCAACGTCGCAAACAAGGAACCCCAGTTCCAGATTGGCCACAGGTGTTTTCCCCTGATGCACTAGGTCGCATATATACTGTTCATCCTAGAAATGATGGATGTTTTTATTTGCGACTGCTGTTGGTAAATGTACGTGGACCAAAATCATTTGCGCATTTGACAACTGTGAATGGCCACCAATGCCAAACATATCGAGAAGCATGTCAACTACTGGGTTTGCTGGAGAAATATTCAGTTGTTTCATCACATGCGTACCAAATACGAACACTGTTAGCAATTATCATCACCACATGTTTTCCTTCATAACCAATTCAGTTATGGAACAAATACAAAGACGACATATGTGAAGATATCTTGCATCGCTTGCGCATTCAAACGAATAATCCTGACATCCAAATAACCGATGAAATCTACAATGAAGGATTGATTCTGATTGAGGATCAATGCTTGACTATTGCAAACAAGCTACTGATTGAAGTAGGAATGATTGCGCCAAATCGATCGATGCACGATACATTCAACCAAGAATTAAATCGAGAGCTGCAATACAATGTTGATACATTGGAGGAATTCGTTCGAAATAATGTGCCGTTGCTGGATGAACAGCAAAAACAAGTATACGAAACATTTATGAAAGCGGTGGACAATAATACTGGTGGTCTATTCTTCCTGGACGCACCTGGAGGAACAGGGAAAATATTTGTCATGTCATTTGTTTGTTTGAACGCGCTAATCTCAGGAACTACTGATTCGAATTGAAAAATTCTTATACTGTTGGATAGTTCATTTATCGTCGAGTACTATAGGAGCGGAACAGTAATGAGAAATGTAATGTACTTTTACGTTTTCACCCCTGCTGAACTAAGATGAGTATAGAGAAAGATACCTTGGAGAAGATCTCTTTGTGTGATCTTTGAAGAAGATTGGTTTTTGTAGCCAAATTACAAGTCAAAGGGGGTGAAATAGGGAATGACTTTTTTATGGGAATCTTTTAAGGGCAGGACGACGTCTGCCGGGACAGCTAGTATATATATATATATATATATATAATATTCGTTCCTATTTAATTAGTGTGTACATTTTTGTAGGAAAAATTTGAAGTGACAAGTCGATCGACGTGATAAATCCAGTGAGAAGTAAAAGGCACCCATTGGTGGGATCGTGCGAAGTATATGGTGGGGGTATATAGTAAACGATGACAGTTCATGCCGTGGCAGAAATGAATAACACTCGGGGCTTAACAAAAGTTGTCAGTATTGCTTTAGAAATGGGTCATTTTTATGATTGTATTGTAAACTATATAAATAAAAATAGTAATAATCAGTGATTTTTTTTGTTTTCCTAAAGTTACCTATAAAATTGATATAACATTCAAATAAATTGCTGCTGGAAAACGAAAAAAGGATTTGCGCATAACCTTAAATTGCAATTTTAATTTAAACTATTTATTGTCTTCCTAGCCTTATTCCCAATTTTATTTAGGGTCGGCTACTAGTTCAACCGGTTTTACCTGAATATCAGTTTTTCCACGGAGCGAGTGGCATCGGACCTCCGCAACCCTAAGGGAGAACTAAAATTCGAAGATTGAACTAGTTGTCAGTATATTTGAGGGCACTGACTTCCCAATAACGATTGCCATAGATATTCATGACAACCGGGACCGACGGCTTTACGTGCTCTCTGCTCTCTTAAACTATTTATTGTGTTGTATCTAAAACCCGACGACCAAATTTTGTAGTAAACATTTCATAGAAGGTTCAAACTTGCGCTTAAACTTGTTCAATTAGGTTTTAAGGTCACAAATGTTTGACGAATTATGATGGTTCGATTAAATCAGTATTTCCATTAGTTTTTACGAGTACGTTCCTTACGAGTTCTGCTAAAACCATTTATTTCTTTTAAGCACAGTTTGGGGCTGTTAACATATTTTGTGTTTTACACTCTCAAAACATGTTTATAAAACACCTAATATCCATTTTTCCTTTTACTGTTTTGCAATAAATATCTCTATAAACACTATCTATTAACTTTCATTATTATTATTTTCTATTTTATTTTGTTGTGTGTGCCCCGAAAATTGTGTAAGTGAGATGTCGCTACATACACAAAACTATTATTCCATTCATATTATGACTGTACCGGCTTGTGTCGGCACTTGAATTTAGTTTATGGTTCTTGGTAGCCCGTGTGCTGAACTTAGGTTTGCGTTTTTAGGTGATTAAATAAAACAAGTGTTCAGTAGAAAAGTTAGATGAAGTCTGTATTGAGAATAAATTAATTGTACATAATTCGAGGAAAGTAGGGAGGTAGGGAACATTAATTCGACCAATGGGAACGACGCTGTATCACGTCATCTCCTGTTGGTCTGATTGGTTACAATATTTACGTGGTGTTTACGGGGTTGGTTATACGCGTGAACATGCCCCCGGCCTTGAAAGCAGGCGCTTTCAAAATAAAGCGTGCAGCAGCTTCACTTCCCCTCGTGGTCATCATCGAAGAGAGGACAGATCTTGGCAAAGGCCCGTCGAACAACACCTGAAGCCGTCCTGATGTCTGCGACTCTTGAAATTCCATCCTTTCCTGGGATGGAACGAAGTACTCGACCCATTGACCATTTCAAAGGCGGAAGGTTGCTGTCCTTAATAAGGACAAGTGAGTTGTCCTTCAACTCCGTTTTGTTCTCCGTCCACTTTGTTCGCACCTGCAACTCAGACACATATTCCTTGGACCAACGAGCCCAAAAATGTTGGCGAATTTGCTCCACCCTTTGATATCTCTTCAGCGTATGCTCGGGAATGTAGCTGACGTCGTCACAACTGGTGCAGTCAGCGATCGACCAACCAGGAAATGAGCGGGAGTGAGGGGAGAAAGGTCTCGGGGGTCCGAAGAAAGCGGAGAAAGTGGTCGGGAATTTAGAACTGCTTCTATTTGTGATAGCACTGTACCAAACTCCTCAAAGGTAAGGTGTGCATTTCCTACCACTCTGCGAAGATGGAACTTGCAAGATTTTACTCCTGCCTCCCACAAACCACCAAAATGAGGCGAATAAGGCGGAATGAATTTAAAGTCAATTCGTTGACTAATCGCGTAATCTTTGATTTCAGAATTGCACCTACGTAAAAAGTCAGAGAAATCGTTCATCAACCCTACAAAATTACGCCCATTGTCGGAATATATTTCTTTAGGTTTACCGCGCCGAGAAATAAAACGTTTAAGTGCCAATAAATATGCTTCACTAGTGAGATCACTGACGAGTTCCAAATGTATTGCACGCGTCACAAAGCATACAAACAAACAAATGTACGCTTTCGATGTTTTAGCCCCCCTACCCTTACGATTCAGTATGAAGACTGGCCCGCAGTAATCTACTCCGCATTTTATGAATGGAAAAGCAGGAGTGATCCTTTCCTTCGGTAAATTACCCATTTGTGGAGTTAAAGTGTTACCCTTATTGCGTGTACATTTAACACAGGCGTTCACTACGCGCCTAGACAGACTCCTGCCCCCTAAAGGCCACCAGGTTTCGCGTATATGGTAAAGTAATGCCTGAGGTCCAGCGTGAAGGAGCTGTAGATGCTCATGACGGAACAACAATTCAGTAAAATGATGTGTACTAGAAAGTAATATAGGATGCATTTTATCATAACCAAATTCGTTTGAATTACCTAATCGGCCTCCTACGCGAATAATTTTATTACTGTCTAAATATAAATTCAATCGTTTTAAATTATTTTTACCCTTAATTTCTGCGTTATTAGTTAAAAGGTTGTATTCGTTAGGAAAGCTTTCCATTTGGCACCACCGAGTTAAATTCATCTGAGACTCGCTCAACTCTTCAACAGTAAGAACACCAAACTGTTTATTATTTTTATTTTTATTGCGAATATTGTGTATGAAACGTAACATATATGCGACGGCACGCTTCATACGATTATATTGTGAAAAACGGTGAAATGAAAAAGGAGTTAAATCGCGCGAATGAGTTACGAAAGAACAAATAGCTGATTTAACTTCGGGGAGTTCTACATCTGTTTCTATGTCCGTATAATAATTGTCCAGTGTAAAACTAGGAGTGCTCAAAAAATCGGGGCCTTCCCACCATAACTTACAGGAAGACAGCTCTTCCAAGCAGACGCCCCGCGAAACGAGGTCAGCAGGATTATCTTTGCCACTCACGTGGCGCCAAAGTACATCTTGTGTAAGCTCATGAATCTCCACCGTCCTGTTTTGAACAAACGTTTTAAGTTTGTTTGGAGACATGCGCAACCAGCCTAACACGATGGTTGAGTCAGTCCAAAATACTGTGTTTCTGAACTCACAACGTAAAGAACTGCGTACCTTCTCGAGTACCCTGGCACCCAGCAGTGCACCGCAAAGTTCTAGTCTCGGTATGCTTAGTGGTTTCAATGGAGCGACGCGAGACTTAGAAAACAACAATCTTACGGTGATTGTATTATCTATATTTATAGTACGCACATAAATGCAAGCGCCGTACGCCGTCTGCGATGCGTCACTAAAAACATGCAACTCCATATACATAGGTTCGCTACCTATAACGTGCCGAGGAACGTTTATTGTTTTGAGCGCTTGTAGAGAGATAACAAACCGGTTCCAGGTTCGCGCGACGCCAGATGGAACCGTGTCATCCCAACCTATTTTAAGAAGCCATAATTGTTGTAACAACACCTTCGCGGTAATAATCGTAGGGCTTAGCAAGCCCAGAGGGTCGAAAATTTGTGAAATGGTAGACAAAATAACCCTTTTTGTTACCAACGCATTGTTATTTTGACACTGTGTATTAAAATAAAATACGTCGCGAACATTGTTCCAGCCTAGTCCTAACGTTTTAGAGCTGATATTTTCGTTGGATTTAATTTCTTTTGAATAGTCGGTTTGGTCATTATTATATGGAAAATTGTAAACCCATTTTCGAAGGGAAAAACAACCAGACTGTAATGTATTTTTTATATCAGTGCATAGCTGTATTAATATCGTTTTATCGTTACTACCAGACAAAAAATCGTCGACATATATGTCCTCTAAAACAGCTCGTTGAACCTCAGGGTTGGAAGACTCAACTCCCAACTGTTTTAAGCATCTCACACTAAGGAAAGGCGCGGACGCGGTACCATATGTAACGGTGTTTAATTGATAAATCCGCAAAGGTTTCGATGGATCTTCACGCCATAAAATCATTTGAAACCGGCGCTGATCTTCGGCTACTAAACAATTTCGAAACATTTTTTCGACGTCAGCGCAGGCAACAAATTTGTGCTGTCTAAAGCGGAGAAGAATGGCTATTAAATCACCTTGTATAGGAGGTCCGACAAGTTGTAGGTTGTTGAGAGACATGCCGGAAGACGATGCTGCGCTTGCGTCGAAGACGACACGCAGCTTAGTTGTAGTGCTATGTTCTCTAAATACGCCGTGATGCGGCATGAAGTAGCACGGATGACTATAAGAGTCCACCGGACTCATATGACCTAAGTACAGGTATTCCTGCATAAATTGCGTATATAATAATTTATAGTCAGGAGAACGTTGTAAACGTTTCTCCAATGCAAGGAAGCGTCGTTCAGCTTGCGTATATGATTCGCCTAGAAGATCAGGTGACTCCTTAAATGGAATGCGTACACAAAACCTTCCTTCACTATTGCGCGTAGTAGTACGAAGAAAATGATCTTCACATGCACGCTCTTCCTGAGTCCGCGTATCCCTAACCTTAGGAAGCTCTTCGACCTCCCAAAACAAGCGAAGTTGCGAATCTATAGAACTACTAAAGTTACAATGAACGCGCCTCTCATTTTGCGTATTATTACTAACTAAGCCAGAGATAATCCAGCCCAGCTTAGTATTTTGTAGGTAGGGACCGCTGGACAGTCTCATTCTGCCTTCTAATAATAAGTCCCAAAACCTATCTGCGCCTATTAAAATGTCTATATTTTTTAATTCCAAAAACTGTGGATCCGCAAGACTTACATTGTTTGGAATCAAGAATTGTGCGTTTAGTGGACATAAGGCCGGCAATATAGACGTTATCTGTGATAATACAAAACAATTAATGCGTGTTCTGAACGTATTATCAAATCGCGATTTAATTTCGATGTCACAAGTCTCCGAACATTGTATCACCGAATCGCCTACCCCCTTAATTACATAAGAAGAATTTATCACGGGAACGTTAATTAATTTACAAAAGGATTTTGTTATAAAACACCGCTGACTGCCACTATCAAGTAGTGCGTGTGCCCGATGATAAACACCGTGATCGTCAGGCACTTCTACGATAGCTGTCGATAATAGAACTGAGTGCATATCTATAGAATTATTATGCATTTGTGCGTTGCTTACTTGAATAGGGCGTGAGTCCGCGACGGTTGAGGCGGCGGGGCCGGAGGGTGTCATCGATGCGCCCACGACTTCACTCCTCGCTAGGCCGCCAGTCGTATTATTGGAATGCAACGTAACTAAACTCTCGCCGCTTTCATTATGAATTAATGAATTATGTTTGCGATTACATTTACGACACGGCCCAAACGCGCATTTATTAGGAGTGTGACCCGAACGTAAACAATTCTCACATAGTTTGTTCTCGCGAATTAAATTTAGCTTTGAACTTAAGTCACTATCAATGAACTTCTGACAAGAATAAAGTTGGTGATTCGCGTTACATTTTAAGCACGTTCTTTTGTAGCGAGACGAACGGCTATCGTTAGACTTATGTGTCGACACATTACAGGTAGATGTGTTGTGTGAATAGTGTTTTTTATTTTCAATTTGTATTTGTGGTTTATTATGTGACAAATGCAACGATTCCAACACATCCGCCCTTTCTTTAAGAAAGCTAATCAATTCGTGTACTTTGATTATGCGTTTAGAATTATTCTCGCCCGATGTTAGTGTGCATTTACGCGTCTCCCATTCGCGTTCTGTTGTCCTATCTAACTTCAAAACGATTAAATAATTTACAAGCGTATCCCACGAGTCGGTAGGTTCGCCAAGTAAATTCAATGCGCGTAAGTTTTTTAATATAACGTCAATAAGATTTCTAATGCTAGACGGCGATTCTTTTGTTAATGCGTTTATATTAAACAAAGCCTTTACGTGATTGTGCACTAAAAGTCTATTATTATTAAATCTATTTAGCAATAATTCCCATGCGACTTGATAATTATCAGAAGAGAATTCTACAGAATTAATGACTAATTCGGCGGTGCCTTTTAGAGACGATTTTAAATAGTGGAACTTTTGTATATTACTGATGCGTTTAGAATTATGTACTAGGGATAAAAAAGTGTCCCTAAACTCCAGCCAGTGATCATACGATCCGTCAAAAGTGGGTAGTGAAATAGTTGGAAGTTTAACCGACTGCGATTGTTCGCTACAGAGATAGTTGCTGGTACCGTCAGTGACCTCGTCATCGGTAAGCATGTCTTCCGCGCGGGCTAAGAGGCTATAGTATGAGGTTTCGAATGATTCTCTGTTATCTAGTTCGTCAGGTATCTCACTATCGGAAACGATTTCTTCAATTTTGCTTTGAATCGCGTTAAATTCGTTACACAAACTAGTGACGCCTTTGATGCGTAATTTTAAGTCTATGCGATCTCGAGACGAGATTGAATTACCACTGTCTTCCAACGTATCTAAGTAGTTGGAAAACTTGGTAAGCCTACCTTTTATGACGCCGCGTTTTCTCACTAGGTCACGAAGTGCCGTAGGATCGGCACACCCTATATTAGGAGACCTATCGCGTGACTTACTTGTAGCATTGTTGATATCTAACACGAGAGGAGATTTATCGCCTAACTTAGCACCTTCCGTCGTCATTTTGGTGGGTAGTAAGAATAGGAGTACTTACAATAGGAAGGCTTGAACGACGTGTAGCCGTTATATCACCAGCCACGGGACTAGATGATATAAGCAGTTCGAGACTCCGATGCGGCAAATCTAACTGAAATCAGGTTAGGTACAGGTATCACAAAGAGAACTAGGAGGTGATTGGGGAAGAGAGGATGGTTGGTCTCACCAGATTGCGTATGACTTGCGATGAACAGCCAATCCAGCTCTCGTCCAATGCGCGCTTAGCCTCCAGTTGCCTTCGCTCTAGATGTATGCGTTTTGGTTCAGCAGCAGCAGGTACAACCAGGAGATCCACAGGATGCTGATTCGATTGATTTGGCGTAGAAGGACCACATGTACCGGCTTGTGTCGGCACTTGAATTTAGTTTATGGTTCTTGGTAGCCCGTGTGCTGAACTTAGGTTTGCGTTTTTAGGTGATTAAATAAAACAAGTGTTCAGTAGAAAAGTTAGATGAAGTCTGTATTGAGAATAAATTAATTGTACATAATTCGAGGAAAGTAGGGAGGTAGGGAACATTAATTCGACCAATGGGAACGACGCTGTATCACGTCATCTCCTGTTGGTCTGATTGGTTACAATATTTACGTGGTGTTTACGGGGTTGGTTATACGCGTGAACAATGACTTTATTAAATATCAAACCATTTTTACTTTGCCTCAAACAATTTAATTTGCTCGACATAAATGAAATAACAAGAGCAAAATATCTTTTTCAGTACACGGCGAGACCGTTTTTTGGTTTTCCGAGAATTTAGAAGCATGAAATGAAATTTAATCAAGTTGTTAGCTTTGTAGTTTTTGACTAGCCAGGCATTATGTTGACCAGGTGATGTTTCTACTTTTTCGTCACTATTTATTATATCTAATACGTAAAATAAGTTGTTTTTAATGAAACTTCATATTCCAAATTCTCCTACTTTTAGCTCGCGGTTCTACAACGAATGGTTCTTATAATCATGCCGTTACGACTGTTACAAGTCACAGTCACAAGATTGTTAAGTTGGTAGACTTTATTTTCCAACAAGCATAGGAAATTGCAAAGAATTTAAGAAAGTCAGCAGGTAATAAATATTGCTATGATGGTATTCTTATTGATACTACTAATTGTTTTTAATTGTTTTAGATTAGACAGCACATAATTTATAATCTAATGTAAAATTAATTTACCCACTAACATTTCATTTACATTTCAAATGATATACATTTTAACTCTCACAAATAGTACTTGCTGTTAACGAAATAGAAAAGTTTAATGAAAGTAATATTTTACCGAGGTCGTTACTTAGAATGTTTCCTTATAAAACTGCTCTGGAAACTGTAGCGTTTCTCCAAGCAATTTAATTTAACAGTACTTGTGGATTTGACTTCATAATTATTATGTTTGTCTCTTTTTTTTAAAAACACATGAAGTTTTTCATGTCTTACTCTCTGATTTGTTCGTGTTTTTTAAATTCTTACGTATTGGCCTGGACATTTTACAATTACTATTTTAACTAAAATAACCTATAGCTTTGTATTAAAAATTATTACGGATTATATCTCTAAAACAAACTAAATACGATGAATTGTAGTGCCTTAAAGCTTGTTAACGAGACGCACCGAATCCATATCTCAGTATTAAGGTGATTGTACTGTTTTCATGACATAAATGTGTGTAGGTATTGTTATTTGTTATTTTCATGACATAGGTGACATGAAAAAAGTAAGCGATAGTTTAAGGATCTTTGGTTTGCTTCCAGGTTAATACGAAAACTTGACATTATTTTCAATTTTCTAAATGGTAAAAATCTAAACAATTGTTTTTTTAAATTTTTCTTTTGCAAATTTCTATGTGGTTGCAACTTGGATAAACAAAACAGTATTATTTTTAATGAACATTGACATGGCTCTCTAAGAAAGTAATTCACCACTTACTTTATCACTTAATGTTTTAAATCTTTTTTCATTCCCATCTTAAGTATTAAAGCAATTTAATATCAGTGACAAGCTTACAAACAACTGTGAACTTCAGTAGCAACCAACCACGACACTAATATTAATAACGTGGATAGGTATTAACCGGTACATTGTAAATATAATTTCCCAGAGGCATCTAATAAACCGTAACTGTTGGCAAATATTAACATGTTTCATAAAGTTGGGTCTTATCAGGAACAGTTGGTAATGCTTCTACCATAATTAAACTACAAACGTGTCTCTCTGAAGTTTGAGCCACGAAATATTAGTGTAACCTTTGGGTGAACTTACTTCGAAACTGTAGTCTATATGGAGTAATAAATTACGAGATATTAAAAGTAGAAAGTAGTTAAAAGTAGAATATACTTTAGTGAATCAATAGTCATAAACTTTAATTATTTATGCTCAACATGGTAATATAAGACTGGAACTCACTACCAATTCACGTGTTTCCTTCCCACTATAATCCCGGGTCTTTCAAGCGGGGCGTGAAAAAGCATCTCACTAAGCCGCCATTGTGTGGGATCGCCATACATTAATGTCTGCATTCGCAGCAAGTGTGGTAGTCCCACCCAAAAAAAAACAAGTGGCGAAAGGTTCTTTCACCGAGTTCGCACTCGGTGATAGATTCCAATCAGCCTATTATCAATGCATAATATCAATTGGCACGGTTAAGACGTTTTGCTTTGACGACTTCATATTGAAATTGAATTCAGAAGATTGATCCCAGCAAACATATTTGTGGGACCCACAAATGGGCCATAGAAACTTTGTAATTAAGCAGAATAACTTCATCGAATTTGTATTCATTTGGTTCGTCTTCTTGAGTACTTCATCTTTGAAAGGAATCCATGTCCATGTGTGGTACAAGCTTAAAAGTGGTGGTGATATTAATAGTAAGTCCATAATAAAAATACGTAACCGCTTCAGGTTAGGGCTCTCTCTGTCCGGTAATAACTAAAAAGTAAAAATAAATTAAAAGAAAAAATCTTTAAAAACAAGCTTTAATCGGAATGCACTAAAAATATTAATATAAAGTATTCTTTGAAAACTTTTACTACCAACTTATAATGGCATTACGCAATTTTATAATACAACAGCATGTCGCGAGACTTACTTGTGTAGATAAAATACCGAGATGTAATTAATTTCAATTTATAAAATATTGAAATTAAGTAAATACGGATATTGAAGTCTCGCGACAAGCTTTTGTATTACATAAATTGTACAATGACATTACAAGTATAAATCGACTGCAAAACTTATTAAGGAATACTTTATTTTATAATTCTTAGTGCATTTCAATAAAATCTTGTCCTTGGAGATTTTTTATAAATATATTACCACACTGAATAATTATGTAGCATAAAACTACATAATCTATTCTGTGGCGACGTGGCACCAGGCGGTGACGTCATGTCGTCATGTCACCAGTCATTTCAGCGTCTGTGACCGCAATATCCTGTCCAATGCAGCTTTGGTACACAAATTAAACCGACGTTAGGGAACATTCTATGTATATTGGTTTTTCTACAGCCCGCTAGATTTTTAGTGTTCTTTCTGTGCAGTTTTTGATTGGAAAAGTCGAATATTAAAACCAGATTTTCTAGCCGTTCCTTTTTAAACTATTTTTAAAAAGAACATACAATCAGGCTGAGAATTACTGTATACGTTGGTTGTATTTTTAATATTCACCTTAATATGCTCTCAGACTTCTTTTTTTCGTATTCGTATTTTTTCAGATAATTCCTAAGCATACTGGCCATTAACCTCTAAGCATAGTCACTTGTGTAATAAATAAGTTTGTTTTTAATCAAAAGTTACATTTTTTATTGTGTTTTCTATCTATAATATGTATGTATTTACAAAAAAAAATATGTTTATGTATTTATATCAGTTGTTTAGTACCCATAATACAAGATCTGCTTAGTTTGGGACTAGATGACGTTGTGTGTAAGATGTCCGAAATATTTATTTTTTATTATTTTCTCATTATCGGTATATCTTAGCGTTAAAATAATAAATAATGAGTGCAAGACAGGAGTCCTAATGTTACAGAAGCATCTCACTAGCCCGCTCAAGTGTCGGTCACGTCGGCATTGTCTACCTTCACAATTAAGATAGTGACCACTACTCGGAGTAGAATCATTTTGGCAGCCTTAAATATAGAAAAAAATATATGTAAGAATGTGTAATAGAAGAATCATCTACATATAACATAATTCTCTGATTGACTTGAATCTGCTCTGGCGGTTGAGAGTATGTCATGCTCACTCAAATGTCACGCTGATGGTGGCGCGTGTGTCGGATCATTTAATTCCCTTCAAAATGGTTGAGTTGAATGGTGCTGATCCATGGGCGCTGTCAGTTGTGACTGGTCATCTCTTAGTTGCCACGGCTTATTTGAATTAATTATTTTAATTTTGAATTGTATTTTTGTTGTACTATGGACACTTTTAACGTGCACGTCTTGCTACATCGTTCTCACATAATGTACCATCTCAACATGAATGATGTAACCAAGATTTTGTAAAAAACATTTTGATTTAAAAGAGTGTCCATGGAGTTTCTTGCCCGTTCTTCTCCATACGATCTACGCTAGGGAATGGGCAACTACAGAACTTTCACAGTTTTTATGTCTTGTGACTGGGACTGTAGCTACATTTAATTTTCATTTTTGTTTCGACAATTCAAAAGTGCCTGTAACTGGCCTACTTGAAATAAATGCTTTGATTTGATTTGAATTTCCTGTCGCGTAACATCAACGTTAGTTTCAGTATCCTATATATGTCTAATCTAATGTAGTTAGTATTACCGTTGTCAGTGGTCGGCCTTAGCGTTAATCTTCTTTAAGAAGAATACGGTTACGTTTCGACAAAATGTTCCAGGACAAGACATAGACGATGAAAAATGCTTTTAAAACGTGTGTATAAGTCTGTCTTAGATTAAAATGATGTAAATCTTACACGTCCAGTATTTATTACATTTCTTGTATTATGGTATATTACAACCAATGAACTTAGTTCATAGCCAAATGGACCTAGGTGATTAGAAGTGATCATCAAGGGTAAGCAACTATGGCGCGGTCAGTAGTACACGTGACCGACTGCTCAACGTGACTTCTTATTCACGGAAACGCTCATAACATTTTATGCCACAAACGCTCACCCATCTAGGTATTGACCGCGCCATCTGTGGCTACCCTCGATGTTAGTATCCAATCAAGAGCACTTACTTAACTATGAGAGCTGCCACAGATGTATTAAAGTAATATCACATCGAAAGCGAAGGTCAAGTAAAAATCATTTGAAAATAGATGACCTTACTTAAAACTTAAATTTATAAGGACTACTAAATATATATTTCTTATACATAAAACATAAATTTAATAAATATTAACAGCTTAAATAAAAATTGCTTTCATTTTCAATCTATTTAAAGATATGTTTTACGTTTTCTTTATATTTAAATCGCAACCTTTAACAAAAACTAAGATCTTTTTAAATAACCAAGACTTCAAAGTGCTTTTTCTAATTAAACTTGTTTGTTTGAAATGTCTTTGCTGCTTTGTAAAATATTTTTCTGTAATTTGCATAGTATTCTTAAGTGCATATTATGAAAGTTTGTGCTTGTAATATAGTAACCCTGTCTTAAGAATAAGCACCACTTTGTTCTTATTTAACTTTCATATTATAATTTCTCATGAATAAGTACTTGTAATTTCTACCTTTGTAAACTAAGATTTTTTTATCTATGAGACAACTAGCCTTTTCGTTATTTTTATCGCTTATCGCTCTAAAGAAAAGCCTGTGGTCTTTCGCAAGATTCAAAGTAAATTCATGCTTTATTTCATAGAAATGAGTGCAGAGGTTCCGCAGGAAAAACATAATAGACAGATATAGTTACTTTCGAATTTTGAAATGAAAGTGAGAACTTTTTTAAGTGTTTTATAAATATTTACATAGGATTTCACAGCAAATCATTTACGAATAAGAATATGTAGTACATTGCTTTTGAATTGTAGTAAGTTATTCATTGAAATTTCAAGACAAGTATTTCCTACACACATGTTATAAATTTAACCTCTATTAGAGTAGTTATATATAACTAATAACTGCTCCTATATCGGATAACTAATTTCCCATGAGCAAATATGTCGAAATATCACTCCGTTGTTGTCTAATTGAATGTACTGCTGCTACCCCTGAGGGTTTAGCGTTAGAACTCAAATTACTATATGTTTCATACAAATAGTGCACACGTAGATTTGAAAGGGATGCGCTTTTTGGCTATTTGGTATTGTGATTTAGATAACATTATTTAAGCTGATTGTAACTGGGAAGTCAGTGCCCTCAAATATACTGACAACTAGTTCAATCTTCGAATTTCAGTTCTCCCTTAGGGTTGCGGAGGTCCGATGCCAGTCGCTCCGTGGAAAAACTGAAATTCAGGTAAAACCGGTTGAACTAGTAGCCGACCCCAAATAAACTTGGGAATAAGGCTAGGAGGATGATGTAACTGGAAATTTAGCCTACTAACTTTATAAACATCAACATTTTAAAGATCACAAATACCCTATGGGAAACCTAAAACTAGACGAATTTATACTTCTGCAAGGAGCGCTGTGTAGGAGCAATATTAATATGATGAAGGACTAATATGTATACTTTGAAGTGAAGCGTTCTTACGTTAGCTTACCCTCGATAATTGTTTCGCATCATCGAGGCAAGTAACGATGAGACAGCATAGACGGCGCGGTCAGTACCTAGCTGTGTGACCGTTTACGGCATGATGCCATCAATGTATTCGTGAAAACCAGCATAACGTGACCTCCGACGTTATGCTGTTGGTCGGCATTAAAATAATTTTGTTTTACTGTGTGCTTTTGTCAGTGGCTTTAACGTGCGAGTAAGGTCCGAACAATATCATCAGCATTGTACTAATCTTTAACAAAAACTTATGTATTCCTAACTTCCATCTTAAGCTCCTAGTAAATTGTGGAAGATATGTTATGTCAGGAAAATAAAATCTAATATAATTTTTTCCCGTATTAACTTTAGCCGTACAGAGCGTTTTGTTTCATATTTATTATATCTACAATTCTTTATAAAGCAGTAAATCCATTAAAAGAGTAACAAAATAACATCGTAAAAGTTCCCTGCAAAGGTAATAAGACAGCTCTCATCTAAGAACTGCCAAGACCCATTCCAGAAGTTTTTCGCATTCGTTCTGCCTTCATTTTATATTCTTAATGGACTCACCTGCGGTTTTACGTAATATTACAGAAGTTATGAGTATTTGCTTCCTTTTATTATAACATCATTATCGTATACATGTAAAGATACAGCAGTTTTCTGTTGTCATATTACATACGACAGAAGTGAATGAACTTTATTAGGAAAGTTTATGCCTTTGCAATGAACTACATATATTAACTCCGAATACGTGCTTGTTGCTAAGCTATTGTAAAAATAAAATACTAACGATTTGCAATATCAATTTGAGTACAATGATTAGATTATCAGAGAGTTAATATCCTTGTATACATAATAAAAAGAGATTTAAATAGCGACCTGAAAACTTTCACGAGGCTAATAACTTTATTAATTAGCAAGGCAAGGATCCAGAATACGTGTCTATGCCAATGTTAAAAAAATCTAACAATTTGCTGTCTCAATTTGAATACAAAGATCAGATAATTGGAGCGCAAAATCCTAGTATATTTATGTCAAATGAAAAGACGTATAAAAGGCGACCTGAAATCTTTCACGATGGTAATAACAAGACATCTTCGCAACGTATCGTTTATGTTCTTTAGCTAAAACCATCCCGCGAGCTGTGGGAATTTCATGAGCACTTAGTTGTAACGAGTTGCGTAAATAAGACTCCCTGTTGGTAATAAGAGTATGTTTGCAAGAATTACACGCTTTCACTTGAGTACCTATTTTATTGTTCTCGGTTTTAACATGGTGTTTTAATTTATATACAGTGGAAAAAGTTAGGGAATGTTTATAAAAGTTGTTAATGGAATTATATCGTTACATATTTATGGTGTTTCGCGCTTTAATTTTAAACAGGTATTAAATTGAATGAGCAATTTGCCTGTGGGCTGTTTTGTGATATAGCGTGTATTATCATCGGTCTATACATCGTAATATATTTATATCCGAAGACATATTCGCCTCTCCCGTGATGTATGTATTGTATGCTGTAGCATTATATGGAGCAATTTTTGTTTTTGTATGATTTTTATAAAAGAGGCTTTAATAGTTTATTTTAATATTTGAAATCAAAATAAAGGAACGTTAAATTTGTGTTCCTTTCTATTCTATGTTTAATTGGGATATTTTTAATACGAGGCTGGCAAAGTCTGTCTAATGGTTAGCATGAATATAATTCAAGAAGAAAGTTAAACACGTTAGAGAAAATAATAATCTATGCACTTTATTTTTTTCTGAAGATCCTATCGGAACATAGTCTACAGAATGCTTTCGCTATCTAAATAATTACAAATCACATACATAATATGTTTTAATGCATATTGAAAATCAACTAATTTATTTTCATCAGTGCCCTTCAAACGTCTACAGATAATCTCAAACTGTATATACACGCGACTTATTTGTTTCGTCGAACGGGCCATTTACGAGACAAAGTTCTGAGTTTAGATTAAGCGTAACAGAGTCGTAACGGCTAACAACAGGCGCAATTATACAACTAACTCACTCCAAGTCCTTACTACTTCACTCTTTAAAGTCCTCAATTAAACGGCAGTCGTTTAATGAAAGCAACAACAACAATACTTAATTACGTTTCAGATTGAACAAACTTTTCAAGTGGAATTCAATGAGAGTTGTTTCTTGAAGCTTTCAACTGTTTTATTGGAGTCTAGTTTCTTGGATATTTTAATCTAAGATGGAATCTTGACTAGGGTCTAAAATCTATTTTTGGCGATGTGATAGCAAGGTTAGTCGATAATACCGATTAAGAGAGTGATGCCAATTTTCAAAAACTTTTGAGAAGTGAAACGTAGAGAAGTTATTCAAAATGAAATCTATTAAATAGAACACTCCTCTGCGGACGAGGCTGACTCTTGGGGGAAGTGGCATTGGCTGTCAGTTTCGACATAGTTGCACAATGCCTTTATGTTCATAGTGGTGACACCGACGTCATTGGAAGCAGCCTTCAAGGAAGCAAATCAGCAGCTGCATCTTGTTCACTCCCACAGTAATGACCGTCAACCAAGCCCCCCAGCCAGCCAGCAACCTCGGCCTTTACAGGGATTCCACACGCAGGTAGCCTAGTTACTTCTACGGCTACATCAACGTCTAGACACAGCACACTGGACACACGATCCATGCAAGCAGAGCATCATTCTCCCGTCTACGCAGCAGCCAGCCACCACCCCGACTCACTGGGGACTTCACGTCACGTCCTACCACGTCACGTTCCTACTCACTGGGACGATACTCAGCGGACTTCAGCCCCGACTCACTGGGACTAGCGGCATACAGTTCCGACTCACTAGAACTAGCAGCACTCCGTTCCAATATCGTTAAAATTTTCGTAAGGTACAAAGACATCGCTATTAAAATTATATTAAAATCTACTATGCTCTACCTTTCAATAAATCGATTTCAATTAAGCAACTATTGCTTCAATACTCATACACATTACACTAACTTTATTTACATTTTAAATACAATGTATCAGTATATAAAGTGTACACAATATTAGCAAAGTCTGAATACAAACTTACCAAAACATCTTGTTTTTATTTTTCCTTAAAAGTATGGCGTCGCATTTTAAGATATTAAACTTATTCTCATAATATATGCGCCCCCTTGTGCCTATTTCCTTCGAGAGAAGCCTATTTGTATTCACAAGGGAAGAACAGTGAATGCATTTGGCCGTTGCACGCTGGAGATTCGTGACGAATATTTCAGATGAACTTTTATGTACAAAAATATTTATGCACCATTTATTTAACCACAGAACGTTCCTGAAATCCTTCAATGTTTATAAATTTTGTATGTTTTTTAATATTAGTAAATAGCAGGAAAGTTTTTATTTTATGTCTAGTAATACTTCACTAAATTTATACGTTATACTTCTTGGACAAAATGAAACAAACTAGAGTAAACTTCGTCTACCTATATTAATGGTTTTTAAGTCTCAGGGCGCACTCCGATCGGACCAAGGAATCTTTTGTATGTTCTACGAATATTTGTTTCAGAACAGAATTCGAGTATTTTCTTTCAACAAAATGTATGTATTAAAAAAAAAAGTATATCTGTATTTATATCAGTATACATAGTAAAAGCTCTACTTGGTTAGGGACCAGATGGCGTTGTGTGTGAGATATCAGAAAAAATACTAACAAATTATGATTTATCATGTTTGTCTGTTTATACTCGCACTAATAAGAAAACATATAACTATAGAAATCAAAGGTTCAAGTTACTTAGCTTTCAGCAATACTCCTATACATAAAATCCTTCATTCCACTAATGTAAAGAAAAGCTTACAGTGGATCATGAGGTCCCTATTTTTTCTTGCAACCCCAACCACTAATAATACTTGGCTCACTCCATTGCGTACGATTTAACGACTGATTCTGATACTAAAGCGAGATAGAAGCTTCCTTATTGCCAAATTGTGGTTTATGTATTGTATAAAACATATCACAAAAATACTATTAGGGGAAATATGTTGCCAATACTGTCCATAATATCAGCCTATATTTTTGCAACAGTATGTAATACAATTAACTATTTATCGATTTCACAGATTTCGGCTTCATCAATCATATTCAGAAAGAAACACGTTTATACATAAGAGACTTGCGATTACTAGACGATAATTTATAATCTGTCACTACGACTAGTGATAACTTGAGCAAAAATGCTTGCAGGAGATGGATGCGAGAAGCTCAAAATCGATCGGAATTGCGTGCAATGTCAGAGGCCTATGTTCGTCAGTAAACTGCAATAGGCTGATATCGCTGATGATTACAACTAGCATACCAGGTGACGTCTTACCTTACTTAGAAATAAGGAGCAAGAAGTACAATCAAGATACTTTTCTGTGTTTACCTTATCCTCTCCGTACATGTGGTCACTTTGGCTGTCAGCTAGATCATTTTCTTTACTTGTTACTGTTATATTAGCTTTGCAATAGCCTCTTTTCCCAACTTTAACATACCTTGACTTTGACGGGTATGGGATTTGATTAGGACTACATACATATTTACTGTATGATTTTTTTTTAGTTTTTTGTTTTAGCTTTTATTGTAATGCTTGTTTTAATTTGTCGTTCCTCTTAGCAAGTAGCAAATTAAGATATCAAGTGTAACATGATCTAGGCATATTGAATTCAATGAAATATTTTGTAAAGTGTGATAAACAACCTTTTAATATATATCAACTAGCTTTCGCCCGCGGCTCCGCCCGCGTATATGTCGGTTATCGCGGTAAAAAGTAGCCTATGTCCTTCCTCAGACTTTAGACTATCTGTTTACCAAATTTCATCAAAATCAGTTTAGCAGTTTAGGAGTGAAAACATAATAGACAGACAGACAGAGTTACTTTCGCATTTATAATATTAGTAGGGATATAAAACCAGAACCGTAACACGTTTACTTAATTCTTTCAACATTTTCGAATCATAATAACGCACCCTCCTTCATTTTTACGATGTTCTTTTTCATACCTTCCTCAGTTTTACCTCATCCTAAGAGCAAACGCAAGCTTTTATTACGAGTACACCATACTAACAAAGTTTTAAGAACCGCACAGTAAACATAACAATTACATATTGAGCCTATTTGCTAAGTTTTCTAATAAAGATGTCTAATTGTATGACAACTAGACTGTAACTGACTAACCAGAATGTGTACATTCTGGTTAGTCAGTTACAGTCACAGTTACAGTAATCCCTGATTCTCTTCCCTAACACACTTGGAGAAGGTTTGCTGGGTATTGCACGCCGTAAGACATTCCATAGCCAAACAGCTGAAATACTAAAATAATTAATAATAATAATAAATGTTTCGGACACTTTATACACAACGTCATCTTGTCGCAAACTAAGCAGAGCTTGTATTATGGGTACTAGACAACTGGTATAAATACATAACCATATATTTTTTGAAAATACATACATATTAAACATAGAAAACACCCAAATACCAAAACAAATATTTGCGGAACACACAAACATTTTGGTCTGACCCGGGAATCGAACCAGAGACCTCAGGCACAGCAGTCGCTAAAAAAAAATTAAAAAGGATCGTCTCGTTTGGGATTTTGTAGACACACTAATAGGTTTTTTTTAATTATTTTATACGGAATACGGACGGTGTTTCACTGGACTAATGAGTTTTAGCATTCAATCACCTCCCCTTCATGTAAAAAGATCAACCCTTGTAAACGCACTCCGCTGATTAATTACTGACTAGCGTTGTCCGCATGGATATAGGGACCAGGAGTGTGCGCTTTTTGATATGGCTTAACCCTCTCTTTCAAAATCTATTGAGGGTATCAATATTGATATGAGATTAAAGAATAATAAAAGCATGTATTGTACATGCAGATGTCTGGACTGCGATAGGCTGATGATGATGATAGTAAATAATAACGTCATAAGGTATCTGCCCGTAGTAGTCCCGTCAAATTCGGTATAGGCGTTCAAGAGATTACCCGGAAATAAGAGACAAACAGACAAAAAAAATATAAAAGTTGCTTTAAAAAAAAAAATCGGACATCTTACAAACAACGTTATATTATGGGTACTAAACAACTGATTTATATACATAAACATACTTTTTTTTGTAAATATATACATATTATCCATAGAAAAACACCCAGACTCCGAAACAAATATTTGTGGATCACACAAATATTTGGTCTGACCCGGGAATCGAACCTGAGACCTCTTGATCAGCAGCCGCATTCGCTAACCACTAGACCAAAAAGGCAATTTTTAATGCAAGTATATACTTTCATACACACTTTAGTAAAAAACTGTTCATATGATATTACAAACAGATACTTCCATTTACATAGATTAAATTTGTTTCACTGGTTTAATAATGCATAATATATCAAGTTATTCTCCTAAGTTCCTCTTTATGTTATTGGCTAACTGCCAGTGAAACTGATGTCAAAGCTGAACTAGCCGGTTCCAGAGATTACACAAATAAACAGACAGACATACGGACATACATAAACATTTAAAAAAATACTTTTTATGATGTGATAACCGTATATACTTTCGTATACATTTAGTAAAAAAAACTGTTAATTTGATACTAACTTTTAAATTTTCGCGTTCCATGATAATTAATATTAAGTAATTAATATGATAATATATAATATTTTCTGATTTGCCTAACGTTTTGATCAGTCGAAACGTTACCTTTAATAAGTGATCGCGTTAATTCCCGTAAAAATAATATTAAATAATGTTAATTTGATGTCACATACAGACAGTCCAATTTTATTTATTTGTATAGATAAATGCGCACGTTTATATTTAGAAAGGAGGTCTTTTCCCCCCACACACGGATTTAATACAAAGTTACCTTACCGAAGAACACTGTTTAAACATAGCTTGAACGACCAATAAACATTTATATCTCCGTAAAACGATATCAAAAGGAAATCAAAGAAAAACAATTCAGTTGGGCGTTGTTGAACAAACTTTGGTACGTTCCCTAATCTTCTACTTATTGGGGTTAAGCCGATGGAGTCATCAATTTGAATGAAATCTACTCCAACCCCTCTTACCTGTACCCTCCAGCTAATCAAAGAGTAGGGTTAATACCAGTAATGCGTTACTTGATCTTCCATTATATTTTTCTAAACAGGTTTTTCTCTGTTGAACATTCGACAGTAAAAACATGACTGCCTTGTTGGTCTAGTGGTTAGCGTATGCGGCTGCTGATCAAGAGGTCTCGGGTTCGATTCCCGGGTCAGATCAAATATTTGTGTGATCCACAAATATTTGTTTCGGAGTCTGGGTGTTTTTCTATGTATAATATGTATGTATTTACAAAAAAAAAGTATGTTTATGTATTTATATCAGTTGTTTAGTACCCATAACACAAACTCTGCTTACCTTGGAACTAAATAATGTTGTGTGTAAGTTGTCCAAATATTTATTATTATTATTATTATTATTTTTAAATCATTTTGTATGTATGGAATTATTTAAAGTACTTGTATGTATGTGGTATGAATATGGTGTTCAAGTTCAAGTCAAATTCTCTTTACTAAACGTTAAAATTGTTCGTGATCTAGAACTAAATAATAAGTAATGACGCACACTTACGAGTAGCTATCACACTTTTGCAATTTGTGGTTACTCTGTAATATGTCTATGGCCTATGGTCTACAGCAGTCTTTACATTTGTACAAATGGTACAGTGATAGCGTTTACGACTGCAATTTAAGTACTAAATTAAATATTTCAGCTCATATATAATATTATTACGGTCACGGGTTGAATTCTGGATCGGACTAAATGTTTATATGTTCTGAAAATATTTGATACTAGCTTTCCGCCCGCGGCTTCGCCCGCGTGGAATTCGTTTATATCGCGCGACACGGTAAGGGTATATTAAACAATCTTACATGATTTTATGTTTGATATTATGGAACTTCGACACAAACTTTCGTCCCCTATTTCAAACCCTTCTACCTTTATTTTCGCGATAAAAAGTATCCTATGTAACAGACAGACAGAGTTACTTTCGCATTTATAATATTAGTAGGGAAGTAGGGATAGTAGGGATTTAAAATTCCACGTGTTTTACATGTATAATAAGTATATTTTTTACATGTATGTATATCAGTTGTCTAGTGCCCATTAGTGATAAAATTATTATTAAAATTATCATCTTAAAGTATACAGGAAAGTAGGAAGGCAGATATAAAAGTCAGTCAACCTCATCAGTTTTTAACTCAACTAAGCGAAAATTCTCAATCATGATAAAAGGGACAATCCGAAAATAAATTTGCTATAATAAAACTTCTATGGCTGATTGATTTACGGGTGAATGAAAAGCAAATATAAACTGTATTCGACATTAGTAATCCTCCGAATAGGTCGAGAGTATCCCTTGCCTTTCAAAAAGTTTTCTTCGACTACTGCGACAGATACATCTAAAATTATCTCAGAAATATTTTTTTATAACTTTTTATATTACTTATGGTGTATGTGTATTTTATAGAAGTATTTATTTTTACATCCTTTTATAAGATTTTCTAGTATCCACTTTTGAGAACACACGTCACCTATCACGTCCTTTAATGTACCATCCAAAGGTTGGCTGGTAGAAAATGCCATATGGCATTAAGTCCGCCTCATGCAAATGTAATGCAGGAAGTGCAATAAATAAGAAAAAAAAATTTTTTTTTTGAAGATTAACTTAGATCTTTGTTTTTCACATTAAATTATGAAAATAGTAAGTAGGTAAAATTATATCTTTACATTTTACCATCATCATCCGCCTATCGCAATCCACTGCTTGGCTTAGGTTAGGTTAGTTTTCTGGCCGGAACACCCCCGTGGGATTTGGAGGCGGAGGTGCTCGCCGACGTTTATCGGCGAGTGGCTAACTACCGGGCGGAGAGTGGTGGAGTTGGACCTCCGCCCGAGGACGTGCGCGAGTGGCGCGGAGCCGCTCACCAAGCCACGATGGATCGCTGGTCGGTCCGGCTGGAGACTCCACGTGCTGGCTTCGCCACCGTAGAGGCGCTTCAGCCGGTCATCGGCGAATGGGCAGTGCGGCAGCACGGGACCCTTACCTTCCGACTGACGCAGGTTCTTTCCGGGCATGGTTGCTTCGGAAAGTACCTGCACTCGGTCGCCAGGAGGGAATTGAGTCCCGCCTGCCACCACTGCGACTGCAGTGAGGATTCGGCTCATCACACGCTGGCGGTCTGCCCCGCATGGGAGACGCAGCGCCGGGTCCTCACTGCAGTCATCGGAGGGGATCTCTCACTGCCGGCCGTCGTTCGTTCCATGGTCGGCAGCGAGAGCGCATTCACCGCGGTCGCAACCTTCTGCGAGGACGTAATCACGCAGAAGGAGGCGGCGGAGAAGGCCCGTGAGGACGACATCCAATCGGACCAGATTCGCCGCCGGCGACTCGGGCGGCGGAGGCGCGAACATCTGCGCCTCATGCCGCCTTGAGTGTGGCCGCGGGTGGACGGGACGGGTTTTCCCTCCACCCGCACTATGTGGCCAGCCGCGAGGGGGCGGCGTCGGTGTGTGCCGGACGCCGCCTAAGAGAGGGTCGTCGTACAGAGACGGTGCCCGCATCAGGAGCGGGCAGGCGCTGGAGAAGTTCAGAAGGAGATCCCACCCTGGACTTCTCCTACTCCTAAACGGAGAAGCGCGGAGAGGGCACACTGTGTGTTTTTTAGTCGGTTCAAGTCCGACACACCACCCCGCCGTAACCCCCGGTGGGGTGACGGTCCATGATGATTTTTCACACACTAAAAAAAAAAAAAAAAAAAAGGTTAGGTTAGTTTTAATTGCACGCCGCTTAGTTCGATCGTCGGCTACTCGCATCCAGCTCCTGCGACTTGGCAATTTGGCAGATCAATTTTTCGATCACGGCCGGACACAAAGTGACTGGACGTTGTACTCTGTTTAAAGTATTTAAAGTATCAATACAAATTATTAATAAAGAGATTATCATATTATATATTCAAAGGTCTTCAATGGTATACGACTATTGTTGTTGTAAATCACGAGTATCGCCACAAAGCGAAGGTAGTTTAAAAAAGTACTTTCGTACTTTCATTTGTGTTAAGTAAAAACTGTTAATATGATATTACAAACACACAAACAGACAAACACTTCAATTTCATTTATATGTAAACATTTGTAAGTACAGTACAAATATTTTTTATTAAATGGAATACGGCGAAATCTTGTTTTATTTTAGTTCCTACAAAAACTATCACAATAACAATTATTTCTCGGAGAGGGGTTTTTGACCATTGGAAGTGGTTGTTTGCTAACCAAGCTATCAAAACTATTAAACGATATTTTCACAGTGTAAACGAGAGACCATCTATCTGTTTCTCACTTGTGATTTCCCCCGGGACCCGTTACTTAATAATTCAAGTCGTCCCATGACCGAACCTTACCTTAGTTACAACGACGAATAATTAATTTATAAGTGCCTGAACAACTTTGGGCCTGGCCCACTTGAGTTTACCTACTGCCGTGTACGATTGTTTATATAACTTTGTTATACTTCAAAGCTGTTTTCAAACAAATATAGAAAAGAGTTGAGAAATTAGATTTTTTTTGAGAAGTTTCAAAGTTGGGAAAAATTTATTAAAAAATTTATTTTACTAATTGATTTCTTTCTTTACATTTGGACAAACGCTTTTATAGGTTTTTGAAGAAAATACGCAAGACGATATTTATATTAAGGGCCACAGCACACTAGCTACTTTTAGCATCGGCGATCGGCGATTTGGCGACTGCATCGATGCTGCATCGCGTTTTAGCGACTTCCTGCGTTCAATTGCGGTATCGGAAACGCGCGTTTAAGCGACTGCTTAGATGCCAAATCGATGCTACCGGCATCCGAATGTGTGCGGAGAGTAGCGTTCAGATGCTGTGTCGCGCTTCTAAAAAGCGACTCAATCTCCGCGTTTGGCGTTTTTAAGTGTGCGGTATAGAGCGTTCGGTCGCCGTATTTAGCTTCTAAAAAGCGACTAGTTGCCGATGGCTGATGCTAAAAGTAGCTACTGTGCTGTGGCCCTAAGGCAGCGCTACATGTGATAAAAACCTGATAATCATTGACGCTAAGTCTAATTCATTATAATAACATTAATATAAGTATCGCAGTTATTTGGTTACTTTTTAATCAATATTATATTCCCAAAAACAATGATCTACAAAACAATATTCCATCTAGATTAAGTTTACCCTTCACCTTATTATAATTAACATTAACTTAGTTCTTGATGATCATCAATTCAAATATTTATCTTACTTTAATATCATAAATACAAGGATCAATAAAAAGTAAAATATACGTTCCAATAAATATACCATCGGGCCGTCCCTCACGTTATTATAACTCGAATAAATTTAACAAGGTCCCTTCGATATGTATTTCATACATCAATATCCCGAACGCATTACATACAAATGTGCGTGAATACGTCATGAGATAGTGTTACCATACAAGACGGACGACTCCGGACAGGTGGTGAGATCGACCTTTCAAATTGAACCCAAATTGTATTCGGCATTTCATATAAGAATAAAAAGGGAATAAGCCTTAGAATATTGATCAGGCCTGCTTTTTGTAAGAGTTATCAATAATTATTAGACTTGACATTTTCTTTTTCATCGACATGAGAAAATGCTATACATATTTATATCTTAATGTAAACCTATACTGATTACTTACGACTAATTGAAATACTATATTGATATTTTATCAAAAGAAATAACTTGTCTAGAGAAAATTTGATGTTGTTAACGTACTTACATGTAGCCGTTATTTCATTTCAAGTAATGTCTCAGTGTTATTTTCAACTTTGACCTAATGACCTTAAAGTTCCAGATAGTACAAAATCACGGCACATGATTTTAAATTAACTAATATATATTTGATCCCATAACCTTAAATAACAATCCAAATCAAACCGTCAATCAATAGTGTGAAACAGTAATTCAAACATTATTTTTAGGGTATAGGAAACAAATACCTAAATTTAATTATTTGTAGACTATTAAAATCCTAAGTTATGTGTAATTCATGGCCACCGCTTGCTTCATATCTGGAATAGCCCTGAATGAGTCTCAGGTGCAATATTGTATGCACGTATCGTACGGAGAGCGTAGATACAAAGAAATATACGGTACCTTTTAAATTTAGACTCCTTAAAGGCGTCACCTGTTCCGGACAGAAAATGTAAAGTATGCTTTTGTAAAAAAAATTTGTTTCCGGTTCCTATATTTTATTTTATGATATATTTTTTTCATTTTCTACTCTTTTGCCCCTTTAAGAATTTCAATTCACGTGATTTGTAAATGTTTTACGTCATAATATAAATTAATTGCAAATTGTAAAGTTTCTACAATGATTAACAATCAGAATTTTGTTAATAATAATATAGTAAAAAAAATTAAGTACACACTACCAGTAGCCATCGATGTCCATGTCCGTGATCTGTCAACAGAAAGACCGGAGTCTTTTTGTCGACTCCAGTGTCTTTTATTACTCGGCAGTCAGTAGTCAGAGGTCAGTGGTCAACTCATATTAAGTCAAATAAGCTTAACTCAAGGATTTTTAAGAGAGCCAATCAATTGCGTCACACTATCCACCTTCATGTTTCATCATTATATAATTTACAAGAGCTTAAATGGTACTGTTATCAAAACTACACACACGAGCATATATAAAGAATACAGTTGAGGACACTTATTGAGTTAACAGGAAAAAAAGACTGCATAAATAAGTTTTTGGTATAATTATAAAACCCAAGTCACCTGGCCCGTTATTATGAATCTATTGACATATCATTTACTAAAATATATCTAACAGAAATGTTCGCAATATTTCTCTGACTTATTGCTTACATACAAATTTTATCTATATTAAATACTAGTCAAAGAGGAATAATACGTACAATAACATCATATGTTTTATTACAAACTAGAATAAACATGGAGTTTTGAAAGTTCGGGCAACTTAAACGACCCATGAGCAATAGAAATCAGCTGAGCCCTCACACAACATTGATTTTCACGATAGGTTAAAGAAGTTACAAAACTTTTCGTATCGAATATCATTCTAATCCGTAGTTTCGTTGATATATATATAACTCTTTTATTCTGTTAAAGTCAAACTTGTCCCCTGCAAAAGTCGTTAAGTAAACAAAACATCATCAACAGCCTTTAACAGTCCACTGCTGGACATAGGCCTCTACTCAGAAGGAGGTTTTGGCCTACTATGCCACGCTGGTATAGGGTTGGTTTCAAGTTTTCCTTCTCTTTGCATCGATGTTGTCTTGCATGGTTTATCCCTTAGTCGCCTTTTACGACACCCGCGGGATGAATAGGGGTGGTGACACTCTGTATTCTTAATCCGTCACCACACGGACAAGAAAACAAAACACACGGCTAGTCAACAACGAACTCAGAAACCCCCTGAAATTAGATTGATTGTCTATCTATGAAATCTTAGAGAGAGGATTTTTTAAAGTTCTGTTCAGATCTGTTTTTAAAGCCCTACATATAATGCTTCTAGTTTCAGTATGTTCGTATGTTTATCTGTCTGAGCATTGCGACTTTCAGAACTAGAAAATGATAGGTATGGCAGCAAAATAATCGGTCTGAGAAGCACGGCTAAAATATGTAAAGGCACAAAATGAGATCACCAGCGTATTGTCAAAAAGCCGTGTAAAAGAACTAACGTCTTACTGCAAGATAAAAAGAAAATGTTAAATGTCAGTTTAGAGTGCAGGTTCATTGTAACGCCAGCGTCAAGGTTAATGTAATAATAGTAAAATAAATTAGATAGGTAGCGGTTTTTAGTTTTCTTCTGCTTTACATAGACCTGCCATAACAATAGATCACATCAGGCTATTCAAGTGCATGATCTAGTCACGTCTATCTAAATCTATGCAAGAACATTAGTATTAGTTTTTTTCTCTCAATTTAACATTGATTCTGAAACTAAACAAACTTAATTATTAGGAATAATTACAAACTAAAGTAAGCCTTCAGGTTACCGGCTAGTTAAAAGATCCATTAAAGGCCATTAACCTGATGCTATACAAAAAACAAGCAATAAATTTACGTACCGCAACGATGTGTCTTCCTCCCCTACTAAATTTCATTGTGAACGATACCGTATTTAGTACTAGCCCATCGGCCCTATACGACTCCCATTATTGGATTGATGAACCCTTAATAGTAGGGATTTATCTGTGCCATTGTAAATCTCTGGAATACATTTGTACCGAATTCATCCGCCTTTATAAGTCACCAGATGTAGGGTTATATTTTGCGTGTGTCGCGAATTACAGAATGGAATTTAGAATTAGGCCCACGAACGCTTCCGAAATTTATTTGTTTGTGAGGGTAAAGTTTAACCTCAGAAAATGAAGCAAATTAGAACAGAAGATAAACAGTTAAAATATCTCAAAGAAAAAAGATTCAAAACATTGCTGAATTCGAGTTTCTTCAGGAAACTTAATTTCACTTATTTTAAAGTTTTTTTATGTTTTAGAAAGTATTAAGCATTTTAGTATCAAGTACTCAAACAACAAAGCAATTACTGGATGAAGATACCTACTTACTGTAAGTGCTGTAACACATAAACGTCTCGGTGTCATAAAGCAGCCTTTGTTACGTAGAGCTAGACTGACAGCTGTCATGCTAGCGGATTGTCATATGGTAGGACGAGGCGGCCATTTTGTACGACATCGCTGATGCACCGGACTCACGGCATTTGGGACACAATCACTGAAGTTGAAATATTTTAGTATTTCAAATGCAAATGAGTGATTCTAACGGTTTCACAACTCGTTTTTGGTGAGAGTCGCCAAAATTTGGAACGACCTGCCTGTGTCTATTTTTCCTGATAAGTTGAACTCTGGAGCCTTTAAGAGTAGAGTGAACAGGTTTCTTTTGGATGGGCGTGTACCATCTTCGTCTTCACCTACACTTTCCATCAGCTGAGATGGAAGACAAACGCCTATTCAATTACAACAATAAATAAAAAAAAAAACAACCGTCCACTGCTGAGCGAAGGTCTCCTCCAAGGAGCGCCAATGAGTGATTGTGATTAGTATTTAAAAGCGACTTATTGGTTGCAGATCAGACGCCTCACACGTGCCTGACAAAACTGCGTCTTTTCTCTCACGTCATTTTTGGCAGAACGATCGTGGTCTCGAAGATGTCTGTTGATCGCAACAGACATCTACAGAGGACCGTAGCACGCATCAGGTCTGTGACGTTCGGCGGAACTAACTCAATGAGTGCGTTGAGCGGGGAGCCGACTCGTCCGGGTGCAACCTCTCATCCAACGGCCAACACTCGCTTTTTGGGCTTCACCGTGGGCGGACCAACCTCCCTTTATTTCATTTGTACCAGCCTAATTAGTACCTAGTACAAGTAAACGACCAGTATTACAGTAAACTCTAAACAATGTCTACACTAATGGTAGATGGGCTTGATGCCCTTCGTACAATTTCCCGCCATCTCTCCCTGTTAGCAGACAGTCGGCTACAGTCAGACAAGCGGCTGTGAATTGTAGATTTCCCAATAATATTAGTCAAAGAAACGAAATATAATCAGAAACCCAATACAACGAAATAAACATATAAATGCTTTACCGCCTCATATTCAAAATAGGCGACAGGTTTTACATAGACATCAATGAATAGGATAGTGATACAAATATGCTAAGAAGCGACCCCAGATAGGATCAAGAATCGTGACGAATATAAGAAAATGTAGACCTAAAAATGATTCTCGTCAAAGCCGGGTCGCCAATAAAATAGGCAAGAATATATAAAGAAACTCAATTTGTTAAATTTGATTTTATATATGGATCAGTTGGTAACCGTTGAATAAATTTCCGTAACTGGATATATAAGGCGAAGTAGCCGTCATATAAATCTAAAAGACTATATTTATAGACTTGCAAACTGAATCTTGATGCTATCATAACAAAGAATATTTCTTTAACATCAACCTTGAAGGCTAGGTGCTAGATACAGTACTAATCTGTTAAGCAAATTATTTGGGAAACAAAAAAAAGCAGCCAAGTGCGAGTCAGACTCGCCCATAAAGGGTTCCGTATCAGCAAGTAACATCATATAAAAGTTCTTGTAGTTCGTTGTAACTTTGATCGATGTTTTTATAATAGTGTATTGATTGAATGAAAGGTAAATTGCGGTTTACGATTTATGACGTATTAAAAAAAACTACTTACTAGATCTCGTTCAAACTAATTTTCGTTGGTAGTTTGCATGGTAATGTACAACATATATTTTTTTTAGTTTTACCACTCTTATTTTAGAAGTTACGGGGGGGACACACACATTTTTCCACTTTGGAAGAGTCTCTCGCTCAAACTATTCAGTTTAGAAAAAAATGATGTTAGAAACCTCAAAATCGTTTTTAAACACCTATCCATAGATACCCACACGTATGGGTTTGATAAAAAAAAATTATTTGAGTTTCCGTTCCAAGTATGGGGACCCCCAAAAGGTATGTTTTTTTTCTCTTTTTATGTGAAAATCATAATGCGGTTCACAGAATACATCTACTCACCAAGTTTCAAAACTATGTAAAAAGTCTTTATGGTTTCGGAAAAAAGTGGCTGTGACATACGGACGTACAGACAGACAGCAGACAGATATGACGAATCTTTACGGCAGGGTTCCGTTTTTTGCCGTTTGGCTACGGAACCCTAAAAAATAGGAAGGGTCTTAATACTGATGAATAATAGTGTTTAGAATACAAATATATTTCAATGGGCCTTGTCCAATAAATATAGTTAATAAAATAACTCTTAGCAGTAAAAATCGATTTAAATAAATAATAATAAATAAATATTCCAGACATCTTATACACAACGCCATCTATTCCCAAACTAAGCAAAGGCTATATTATGGGTACTAAACAACTGATAAATACATACTTTTTTTTGTAAACACATACATATTATACATAGAAAACACCCAGACTCCTAGACAAAATATTTGCGGATCACACAAACATTTGATCCGACCCGGGAATCGAACCCGGGACCTGTTGATCAGCAGCCACATACGCTAACCACTAGACCAACAAGGCAGTCTAATAATTTATGTTCAATCCATTCCTTGAATATCTTATATTCTAGGTAGAAAATTAATATTAAAACTTTCTAAAGACGTTTCAAAGACTAAAAAATATTATGAAAAGTTGACAAATATAATTAATCTCTCGTCTGACTTAATAATATATATTTCGAGCTATATTAAGTAAGCCTGTGTGAGTTTGAGTGTCTATAAGGCTACCCTTTGTATATTATCATAGGATATTTTTTTGTTTAACGCACAGTTATTTGATTCTCCATTGAATACACTAATATTATTAGTGATCCAACAGAAATCAGGGGACCAAATCTGGCATAGAGTCTCCTGTAGGAGTCATCAGGCCCCCTTTGCACACTCTTCCTAGCGATACACAATATAAATTTAAAGATACAGAACTACATTCACTAATATATAATAAGGAATGCTGCTATCATCACGCAGAGGTTGAAAACTTTTCAGACCATCTAAGATACAATGAGACAAATTTCTTTTGTCTGAGTGCAATATTTATTTTAGTAAACGTGGCCAAGAAAACAACGTGTTGAAACAGTGGCAGAAGATCGAGGAGTGAAAAGAGCCTATCTGGGTCGTCCAATCGGACGACGACGTCCGGTTGGGCGACACACATATCGCTGGAGCGATACAGTAGAGGCGGACCTTGGGGAGCTTCAAGCCGACAACTGGCGACAGGCAGCCCAGGATCGAATGGAGTGGCGTTCTCTTGTGTCAGAGGCCAAGAATCACTTTGGTTCGCTGAGCCAACGGAGTAAGTAAGTAAGTATATTTAGTAACGTGTAGTCTATCAGTACAGTGTGTGAAATGTGTCATTTATTTATTTAACCAAAATGGAGAAATCAGTATTTAATTAATGATAATGATCGATAACGCGTTATGTTAATTATAATATTTAAATGGAGGTAGTATAATATCGTTCATAGCAAATATTTAACGAGTTAAATGATACATATTTTTATTTTGCAAGTAAATCTTTTACAGATATTTTTAAATGGTGAAAAAAATACTGACTAAGATTGATTTATTGCAATATATGACACATCAATTACGTCACTGCTTTTATAGTAACAAAAACAGCTAAGTTCCTATGCGCTATGTATGATTATATGCTTATTTTTAACAAGTTTTAAAGAAAAGAAATAATTTTCCTTCAAGTCACCTTTATCTAAGGACTTTGTGTTTGATAAGGTTGTTGAGGTGTCTGTTTATAATATCAAATTTCCCTTTTTAGGGTTCCGTAGTTCATCACCTACCGCTTAAACAATTGGTGCTAGGAAGATGAACTTTGCAAGAATATGTGTTGTGATTACGACGACAAAGTGCTGCAATCAAAATAAAAAAAAAAATATACCTCCCCTACACGTACAGTGGTAATGATTTTTTTCTCGCGTCTACCCCATCGTATTTGATATCATTAGATAAGCCTTTAAAAAAAAGGATGCGTCAAACTAATTTCATTTTCAATTTTCTGTGTCTATGGACGTGTTTAATTGAAATTGAATATCAAACTCAGTGATCTCGATGGTCTCTTGAGCTTACTATTAAATAAAAAATATTATTATTTTGTTTTGTGATAATGTCTGGTTATTGAATTTTATTAAAGCTTTAAATCGTGAGCGTTTTCATCATATAGGTCTATCCTTTGACTTTTTTGTAACTAGTTTTTATGGTGGAAAGTCATCTTTAGAATTTAAGCGTAAATAGATAAAAAAAATAGAAGTTTTAAAATTACCTTTTTATTTTTGGTTAGTTACATAAAACTATTTCATCATCAACAACTATTTCATAGAATAAGTACAACTAAAAGGTTTTGATCTGAGAAGTATACACAAATTAAGGGGTTGGACACTTATTTATTTATACTTCATGCACTTTACATACATTGCCAAACTTAATGCCTATTACATTCTTTACCAGTCAACCATTACTTAACTTAGTTACTTAACTACATAATCTATTGATCGAACAAAGTGGCGTGAAATGGGAGAGGCCTATGACCAGCAGTAGTCTGCAATAGACTGATGATAATGATGATGAAGAACTACATAATTGTCAATGAATCGTCTAAAATACTTAAAAAAAAAACATCTATAAATACTATCAACGAAATTACAAAATCACATTACCACTAAATATTTCATTTCTCAAAGCAATTCCAACCAAAGGGACGCTCGACTAACTCAATAACAGATGACAAAAGGCATTGAGTATAAAATTCGCCAATTATACTCAACCCACTCACCAGAACGCCAATATTCAAAACGGATCACAATTAAATTCCCTCGTAGTCATTTCTTCAAAGTAAAGGGATGATTTTAATTTAAACCTGGCCCTTCTAACATTGTCCCATATCTCTGGCTATCGTTATTAGCACATTCTAGTAGAACAGATTTGCACACCCCATGGTTGGGACGTTGGGGCGGCTTTTGAGAACCACATTAACGATTAGTCCTTTTTACATTATAATCGTATTCAGTTTTGTGAGGACAGAGGGACTGGCGTAAATCAAAGCGTACGGTTGCCCAGGTTGCAGGAATTTCACTTGGCCGATTAGCAATGGCTGTCCTATATAAATTATTTCAAACGAAACGTTAAAATATTAAGTAGGCAGGGAGTTAGAAAGACAAAGTATTAGTTTTTGTATATTATATATAATCAATATTATTGTTATATGAATTTAGTGATCAAACCCATATTTTTTTATTATTAAAACTTTTATTAGCTTTTATTAGTTATACTTTTATTAGTACGGGACACAACGTAAGTAAATAAGTATGTATTATTAATTATTATTATCCCCCGAAGATTGTCTGGAGAATGCCCTAGGCATTAAGTCCGTCGATGTAGTAATTTAGTGCATAAAGTTTATTAATAATTAATGAAAATTAATGAATTGAACTAAGTTAACCTATACACTCGGGGCACAGTTGCAATTAATCAAAAAGCACGACTAAAAAGAATTTATTCAGCTATATTCAGCTAAATCGGTGCGGCGTGAAGCAGGTAAAATAAATTTATTCTGCGAGAAGAGGAAAAGCGCCCGCATACAATCAATCTTTAAGTAACAAATCGCGTTGATGATAAAATAAAAATATGTATTTACGATTTTTATAACTTCTTTACAAAATATCTATGACCAAAGAAGGCCTCTTAAGTTTTCCCTAAACACTAACTTATCTGTTACATTATTATACACCACGACTGACAGTATCAATTTCTTATTTTCCATTGTGATTGTGATTATGGTTCTTAGTTGAAAATAATGGCAATCTAAAAGCACTGAAGAAGACTACAAAAAAATAAAGAAACAAAAAACAAGATGAGACGTATTTTCACTGAACATTTCTATTAAGCTTGAAATAGTCTGTGAATCTAAAAACAATACAGTCCCAAGCGTTTTCCCTTCACTGAGTAAATAGGACTTAAGGCAAATTTGTTGTTTTACTGTAGATTTAAATTGGGTTAGTTCGTCCATTAGGTATTCAAGCTTTTATTATAACATAGCCCACAATATCCCCGTGGCAATTTGTTAACATTGTGCCTCTTAGAGACAGGTATAAAGTTTAAATTTCTCTTGAATTACTTTAAGTTTCGCTCAAGTAACAGTTAATAATAATAATAATATCTATTGCACAAAAACAGATACAATTTGTTCAACTTAAACACTAGGTTATGTTATAAATCGAACATGTGTTAGCCTCCGTTGCCAAACTAGGTAAAACCTGTATTTCGGCTTACGGCGCCATTCCTCACCGGAATTAAACGTGTTGGGAAAAAAACTTGTTGACGGAGCCATCAGAATAATAACATAAATTAAGAATTTTCGTACCAGGATTTCCTTCTTATGGTAGACCTGGTACTAAGATCCAAAACGGCTCGTGGTTTTAAGTCAATTCGTGTCCAACATAACCACCCCACTAGTAGGTAGTACCCAAGAGGATTACCGCATAGAAAAATGGTAGATTAAGATCTTCATCAACTCTCATAATTGTTGGATATATGCTTTCAAATAAGTATCTACTGTCGCATCTACTATAGTATGCTAACAATGTTCTATTCTTAGGAAACTGATGTGCCTTTATACTGATTTGCTATGATGACTGAGCATATAGGAGTCTATTTTTATTAATATCAAATCTGTATTTTAGAGCTAACAAACTTTAACGTACTTTCAGTTACTTTACATAAATTATGAAATAAAATTATCATTTTTCATATTTCATTTTAAGGCTCCGTCACAGTTAACCTTCACTGACGTTATTCAAATAGCTTTCAAAGTTGTTTCAAATAAACTCATAAACCTAACTAAGACCCTAAACACACTCAATATGTTACTTTCACACCGACTGAAATAAAAAACACATTCTAAATTCCCACCCAATAGATAAATGTTAAATAAACTTTCATCGTTTCTAGTTCCATACTCTGTCATTTTGTTGAAGTGATATAAATCAGACGGAAGGTAAGTTAAATAAGGCTGGCAACAAACTGTAGGTAAACAAAGTCGATTGAAAGTCGACGCACGTGACGAGAACTTTTTATCACTGGGGTCGTTACTCGTTAGACTTACAGGGTAGGGAGAGCCTATAACTGCTGCAAACATGCGACTTACTGTTGCGTAAGTTATCGAACAAAGTTTGGGTGTACCGCACATTGTAACTCTATTAGATATAAATATTGTTTACCGTACTGTAAAGATTAAATTCAAATTCTAAAACGTCATACATTCCTACCCGTTAAATGAACAGTATACGCTAAAGTGACTAGGTACTATCTCAGTCTGCTTAAAATATTTGGTTCTCTTTTTCTAATAATTTGTGAAAATGTCTATCATACATATGTGATTATTGACATATTGAAGGGAAACATTACTTATACACTCTTTATAATAAAAATAACTTCGACCTTAATTTGACTAACACGAACACGTTAACATATCTTTATGAGTGTAGTGCAAAACGTTAGTTCTGAATATAACTATTATTTTCGACTAATCATTACTTTGTAAAAGTAACATACAAAACAAGCATACGACTAATTTAGTTATTTACTATGTAACATTATTGACAATATTTTTTCCTTTATTTTTCAAAAAAACTTTACATTACAATTTTTGTATTTTGCTAACCTAAATCACAATTATTTGTAATGTTGCCATTGCTATTAATTCTATGCTACTTTGGATATACTTGATATTTCATCAGCACTTGGATCGTTATAAACGTGATGGTAAATGTCTTTTACGCTTTAAACAAGACTTTAGACGCAGCAATTCCAACGATATCACTAATTGATAACTCGGCAGAAATGCATTCATGAGAAATGTTTTTCAATGATTATTATTTTCGTTCTGTTCCTGAATTTATCTATAGAAAAACTCATTTTCAACTAATTAAGCAAATTGTTTAAACCTTCAAACAATTATTTTGTCAATATGAAATGATAGGACACTTTTCATCAATTTATTATTATTATTTTACTTTATTTTACAACATTCGTAACTTATTCAATTTTCGTTTCAATCAAAACAATTAACATATCTTTTTGTTGTTATGAAAGAACCTCATAACATATGTAGTATCGCAACCTCATAACATAGCATTACAAGACAGAACACCTGTACCGAATTCAATATAATCCTGATCAAAGGCCGGTTACATAAACAACAAGTCTCTCTTCTCTTACAAAAGTATCAGTTACTTCGGTAACTACGTTTTGGTCGGAAAATAAAATTATAGAGTACCTTTTCAACGAAGGAGAGCGTAACACACTTGGATCGCGATCCGAATACTAAATGTAGGTAAGCTCACACGTGAAAGGTTCGCATACATATCGATTCCTATAAATTTGTACCCTAAACACATATGCCTGGATAAGGAACACAAAACTTTTTTAAAACCGTACCTAAACGTTTTAAAGAAACCCATTTGTAGTTGTATGTTGTCTTGTAGTGTCCCCATCTAAAAATGTCAAGGCAATAGAGCCACGCTGATTTCAGCATGAAGAAGCCTACTCAACCGGAACGATACTACTTTTTAACAGAAGACCAACTTGATTCGATGGTTAATGTGAGACCCAAATCGGAGACCTAAGGATGCAGAAGCATCTCTGTGCTGCACTGTTTCCATTCATTCACAATGAGGATGGAGATCCACACTCTTAGTTTCTACTCATGCTTTCCTATAAGACCTCTTTCTTTGGCACTCGAGTAGCAATGCCAATTTGGCAGACTTAAAATTAAAAATCGGCAAAGTGCGTGTCAGGCCACCAGGCCTCGCAAAGAATAGGGATTTGTAGTCATCAGATAATTGTTGTTTACTTATTATTTCTTATATTTGTACGAAGTTTTCCAAGTTAACGTATTTTATAAGTCCTGAACTAAGAAAGTTATCCAAGCCGTTATAGTTTTTCTTAAAGTTTATCACATGGACTATTACTATCTACTACTATCCTAAATTTTATCAGATATTTCGAGCCCCCTCTAAAAGCTAAACAGCTTTTAGAGGGGAAGCGCTCTATTTTAACGAAAAAAATGCATTTTAAAGTAAAATAAAGCGCAAACACAAACTAAATTAAAAAATCATTACAGTAACATCTCAAGGTTTTTAAAAGACCTATCAAATAATACCCCACACAGTAGGGTAGACCCGAGGTACCCCAAATTTAATACTCGAGCGTGGTTTGTTGTGTATGAAAAACTTACACGTAAACAAACGAACACTGTACGAAATGTCTTTTTGGTACAAACGAAAGAACTAACACAATGAAAACGTTGACAACTACGAGAGGAAATATAAGAATAAAGTGAGTTTCCATGTCCACAGAACGTGCTACCTATCGGAATACAAACGACAAATAACAAAACTGCTGCGGTCGAAACACTCGACCTTATGGTTAACCCTTTCAAAGTGTAGAATATATACGATCAGTCACAGACTCCCAAGAGATTTCTCATCTCGAAACGTTTGACAACACTTTTGTAATCACTATATTTGATACAGGTATTTTTGGTTAATATAATTAGTAACTAGCTTTTGCCGGTGGCTCCGCCCGCATGTAAGTTGGTTATCGCGATTATTGCCAAAAATGCAGCGGTTTAGCCGTGTGACAGACACACTGACAGAGTTACTTTAGAATTTTTAAGATTTGTTTCAATATACATATAGTAAAATAACTGCCTCGTTGGTCTAGCGTATGCGCCTGCTAATCAAGAGGTCTCGGATTCAAATCCCGGGTCGGGCCAAAAAGTGTTTTAGGATTTTCTTAGGAAATTCCAAATAGCTGCCCGGAGTTTGGCGGTGATTCACGCCCGTGCTTCGGATAGCACGTAAAGCCGTCGGTCCCGGTTGTCATGAACATCTATGGCAATCGTTATTGGGAAGTCAGTGCCCTCAAATATACTGACAACTAGTTCAATCTTCGAATTTCAGTTCTCCCTTGCGAGTGGCATCGGACCTCCGCATCCCTATGCGGAGGTCCGATGCCACTCGCTCCGTGGAAAAACTGAAATTCAGGTAAAACCGGTTGAACTAGTAGCCGACCCCAAATAAAATTGGGAATAAGGCTAGGTAGATGATGATACATATAGTAAAATAATATAGTCAATATAGTATAGGATGAACAGTATGCATTAACAATTCATCCTTCACAAAAAATCTCATTAGTTTATGTCAAACTTCAAAAAACCACAATGATTTTATTTACGTGACACTTTGCGACAAAAAATACTAGGTCAAGTCTTAACCCTTCATAAAAGATTAAGCACAAATGAAACGATTATGGAAACTGACAAGTCCTTTCATCCGAAGTTTTCGTCATAGCAACATTTTCTTTAATCGATCCTCATAATCATTCAACATTCCCTTTTACTTCCGAGGCTATCTTAAAAACAACAACAAAAAGAAAATAAACGACGAAAAAATTACAAAGCAAAAACGTTTTAAGAGTTAAGCCTCGCTCCTGATTGAGTGGGATGAGGTTGAAGGGAAAAGAGCAAAGGTAAATCCCTCCTGACCAAACAGCACTTAAGTATGTCCACTTAACGTAGGAGTGTACGAATGAAAGAGGCCTGAGTCCAAATAGCTGGGACCGGCCAAAATAAATAGATGAAATTTCTTTTCACTTGACAACTGCTAAGTGAATACCGACTTTGTTAATAAAATAATAGTGCCTTCTCATCGAACATCTCGTCTGAAGCCGTTTTTATACCCGTAAAGGGTTGAACGTGCATTAAGATACAAAGTTCTTTCAAACGACTTTAGTAAATGGGGCCAGACTTAACTTAATCCTGAAATTCAATTGTAAATTTAATGTTATTGGTTAAGTTAGGTATATTTTTTCAGTTATTTTGAACAACAGTGATAGGATGATAGTCTCGAAATAAGAAAAGGTTATCAGCTAATTGGAAGAAAGACTGTCATAAATATATCAGGCAATTCTAGCGCATATTGCTACTGTTAATAGAGAGTAGAATCACATAACAAGATAAATAGACAGTTACATTAAGCGTACAGAAGTCCGAGGTTTCTTATTCCTTTAATTACAATTTGATTGGAATCATGAATCCAATACGTTCGACCTCCAAATAAAGTCCATTAGTATCTTTTGCTACTTAATTAAGTCTACTCAATGAAATTTATCTTTAGATAATAGCCGTAGCAGGTAAATAATTGTAAGGAACCCTTGCGAAATTAATAAAAGACAAAAAAAACATTAGATACGGAAGCGTTAAACATCGAACTTCGGAGTGAGTACAATGAAGGGCTTTATACACAGTTCAAAAGAAAATATCATATTTTATTGAGACTCTAGTCCGATTGATGGATGTCGGAGTAGAGTCTAAAAGAATTGGTCACCGTCCTCTTTCTGAATGCTGACAATGCAACATGGTGACCCACGCTAGGGGCTTCTACATTATTGGGCATCTGGCCTCGCATTCACTAACGAAACAAGGCAACACAAATGCTGTTATTTTAGGTAAGATTATATCAGTTATATATTTTGGTACCGTACATCAATAGCATATCATATCGGGAACGCCTCGAAATCATTAACATAACTATAAGTGAAGATAACTAGTCTAAATCCCATTAAATAATGCTGTTCTGTTGCCACCAGTGTTGTATATTGGCGTCCAAGATGGCCTACAACTATATAACGTATTATGAAGCATTGAAAAATCATTTCGGGAACATACATACATATTATATATACATTATTACTAGCTATATATACATATAGACTAGCTGAATACAGCTTCCTTCCCGTAAAAGTCCCGTCAAAATCGGTACAATCGTTCCAGTGATGACAAAGCTAAAAAAAATAAAAACATTTTTCGTATGCGGCGTATATACTTTCGTATGCATTTGGTAAACAACTTTAAATTTGATGTTATATACCTACAGATACTCCGATTTTATTTAGTTGTTTTGATAACTTAGAACACAATATGTCTGTATTGAGATCAAACGTACTATAAATGTACGAAATGTTTAAAAAGAAACAAAAATAGAATCTCTCCTCTACTTACTTAAATAGTAAAATAAACCTTTCTATTGAGTTTAAACCTCCATTAGTTATTGACCATCAAGTCCCAAAAGTTAAGCTATAAGCATTAGAGTGTTTGTGTTACAAGCGTCTATTTACGAAGAAGCTTTTCCTAACTAATTTCTTTGGGGAAAACTGCGACAGTTTGTCAGAATTGGAATATTTTTTTTGGTACTCCTTCGCATTTGTATGGTCCTCTTCCGTTTCTTTTATATTTTATAGACGTGGTAAATTCGTAAATTTAATTAATTTGAATTAATTATTTTTTTTGCTAGTTACGTATACATACAGAACTTTCATAACACACAAAATAATACATGCAAATTGAGAACCTCGTATTGTAATTATTGAGTTTATGTAAACAGTTAACAAACTGTAACTATGGCTTATTATTATCAGGATTGTTCTTTTTTCTCAGCTCTAAGGCTGGTTTTTGCTACATTTACGGGCCAAAGCCAAGTAAATACAGTGTGAGGTGAATTTTATGTAGATAGTGTACTTTCGTCTGACTGCATGTATTTCCTACCGATACTGCATGTGTTTAGGATGGCTGCTTTCTGCAGATTGATATAAAGGGATTCTTATAAACCTATTAATTTTAACCTATGGAGGAGATGGTTTGGGATAACACCTGTCGTAGAAAGAACGATAGGAACAATATAAAAAAAGGTAAAAGGTTTCCGATTTTAATTGATCAAAATCGGAAATGTGACTTAAAAACGGAAACCTTTTCCCTGAAACCGAAGGCTTTATCATAGTGATACGAGATCAAATCATCAACACCAAAATCTACAGAAAATTTATCATTAAAGACCCTACTATCACAAACGACAAATGTCGCAGATGCCATCATTCAATCAGAAACCATACAACAAATAACAGGAGCATGCATAACCCTTACACAGACAGACGTTACAAGAAGTTACAAGAGTTTAGAGACAAGATAAAGTTTATATTGTTCCTATCGTTCTTTCTACGACAGGTGTTATCCCTAACCATCTCCTCCATAGCCTAAAATTAATGATGACGACGTTAAGAACTTACGTGTTATGCGGCAGGTATTATGTACGGTGGCTTTTTGGAGTAGATATAATTATATAATTATATATTAATTATTTAATAGTTATTTCTCAACTATACTACATTATGGTACTAGAGTCACGCTGATTTACGCACGGGGTGAGGGTAGTACTGACCCTCACACAGAAGACCAACCTAAAATGACAACATTCGTGCTGTCGTCTTTCATTGGTGAGTGTGAGATCGGAGGGCCAATCATTCTGTATCATTCTCCAGAATGATGCCAACTCCATCACCATGCTACATTGTTTGCCCTTACAATGAGGATGGTAGCCCCTACTGGATTCTTGTCATGCTTTTCATCAACCGTTTAGTTCGTCTTTTGGCATACCCAAAAGACGAACTAAACGATTTGACCGCTCGTTTTTGGTGAGAGTCGCCAAAGTTTGGAACGACCTGCCTGGGTCTATTTTTCCTGATAAGTTAAACTTTGGAGCCTTTAAGAGTAGAGTGAACAGGTTTCTTTTGGATGGGCGTGTACCATCTTCGTCTTCATCTACACTTTCCATCAGGTGAGATGGAAGACAAACGTCTATTCCATTACAGCAATAAAAAAAAAACATTTTATTTAGGTGATGATAGATGTACTTAAACAACGAGAATTCTATTTTATAGTGTAAAATATATCCATGAATAAAATCTAACACTCTAGGAGTCTGAGTGCAAAGTAATGTACTCTTTGAAACCTGAGAATGACAAGAGTATATGTACGTAAAACACGAATACTGTTACACTGTAAACTGCAATAAAATGTTGACACTGGTTGTTTAATACTCTGCTATAATAATTCTCCAATTGTTTACCGCAAACAAATTATTTCATTAATTACATTATGGTCATGCGATTGTTGTTTCGGTATTGTTGGTGTTGTTGTATTTGTTTTGTAGTTACAACTGTGGACACCAAATAATAATGCACATATTATGAGACTATACCAACAAGTTTGTGACAATAAATTCACCCACGTAGAGTCAAATTTGTAGTGCTCTCTATGGACGGTAAATTTTGCATTCGTTGTGGCAGAAAATATGCGTTAAATTAATATTTGATTACACACTAATATTATAATGTTTCTGTCTTCTTCATCAACTATTCATCAGATTACCGGAACGTTTAAAATTGCAATGGTTTAGAATAATTTATTACATGACTACTTGTCTAACCTGATGTATGATTAGAATAAAATAAGAAATAAAATTAAGGAGATAAATATTGGCAAGAAAAGTCTCTGATAAGATACGGATACCCGGATAATATAAGAAAAAAATATTTATTTTATTTTCCGGATGCAGAAATCGCTATAGTGTGTGTCACTATGTGGTATTTTCTGAATTTAAAATAAATAAGGTGACCACTACTTTAAAAACACTAAGGTCTCATAGTCATATAGTCTATTATTTATATTTATAGTATAATAATGTGCGAAATTATTAGAACATATACAGTATATAGAAACGCCAGAGTTTAAGAATTTTTTTTAATAATATTTAGTTAAACTCTTCGGCTTATTTAATTATTTATTTCCAACACTAAAAGCCAAGCCAAATCTTTTGAGAGACTCGAAATCTGTGATAGTGAACCGGTTCATTACTCCAGTCAATGCTTTTACTTAGTAAAGGAGAAATAGAATATAAAATAAATGAAAAGAAAAACTTCTAAAGAAGTTCACAACTTCATAGCAATGCAATGTACGTTTACGTACATTTATCCTTAAAATAATCTTACAAAATTCATACGAGAGTAACACGAAGAGTGCACGGTACCCGGTGCAAATAACAAAGTAAAGTACGTTGAAGATTCAATTTAAAAATTCGCAGACGTGTTTCGGCTCATACATAGTAACGGAAATAAAGCTTGAACCGTGTCCAAAGCGGAACATGGACGACACATGTCCGTGTTTAGTACGTAGACGTGTCAACGTGTGTCTCATGTTAAATCACACGGCCTTAAAATGAACGGGTTGGAACTTTTGGCTGATCCAGATAACGAAATAAGGGTCAAAAGGCTTAGTCATCTGGCCTTGAGTGTGACTATAGCATGATCACGATAAGAGATAAATGCGGTAACTCTTTAGAATTGCGATGAATGTGATCGTGTAAAACCAGTGTATTGCATGAGTTTAAAAGAAACCTGATAAGTTTATGAATATGAGGCTCATAGCCGATTTCGCGGTCAGTACCTCGTTAGTGGTATAATATCATGGGTGTCGTCGTGATTCGGCGGTCGCATAAAGTAGTCGGCCCTGGCTGTTATCATAGGAACAGTCGTGAAGCTTAGATGAAGGTTGAAGACCTTTGAAACAGCTAAAAATTGGTTGCCTTGCCAGTTCCCAACCCGCACTCGGCCAGTGTGGGGACCACCAGTGTGTGTATGGCCTTAACCCTCCCTTGAGAGGAGACCTGAGTCCAGCAGTGCACAAGGACATCATAAGTTGTTGATAATGATAAGTTTAGAAAAAAATTGCAAAAATGATGCTAAGTTCGAAACATTCAAAACAATATTCATATAATCTAAGTGATATGTGGCAGCATACCGCACGCTGTTTGCACCTTTAAATATAAATAAAGCTTACTTAGTACATATTATAAAATCGCTTCTTTTGGTGCCTCGCCGAAGCTTAGAATGTGTAGTTATAGTCTCACAAACTGTAATAAATGAATGATCGTATTCCTTTGAAAATTGACTGTGAGTGTATTAAGTATTTGGGTTTCAATAAAATTATTTGGTATTTACAGTATTTCAATTATTCTAAAATGAAAAGGTTTAAATATTTCAATTCATCAGTGTATATGCTAGACTATTCATGAGTGTATATTATTCTGAGTCCGAACTATTTGAAAGTTATTTAATTTAAGTTGTGAAGTCTGTAGCCTCTAGTCATAAAATTAAATATGTAGTTGGAAAACGATTACACTTTATTTTATTCATCGATACTCGCTCTAGCCAGGTAATCGATACGTTTAAAAGTTAGACACGTTTCGTTTAGCGAGAGACTTGTAAAAAAGTGACAGATTGGCTCCGTTCAGTTTTCGTTGGACATTTATTTAAAGGATTTTTAAATTCAAACTGTTTACTTACTTTATTACTTATTTGTGGTACTTTTTTTGAAATCAGCTTTCAGTAACCCGGGTTTTATCAGTACAGTAGAAGGGAAGGGACCCAGATGTGGAAGCCCCAGAAACAGGTCACACCATATCGCTAAACAGCTTGAACCCATTTGTACAAATAAATCAAACAAATAAGTCTTTTTTTTATGTATTATAGGGGGAAAACGAGCAGATGAATCACTTGATGGTAGGTGATTGCCGCCGCCCATGGACACCCGAAACACTAAAGGAGTCACAGGTGCGTTGCCGGCCTTTAAGATGAGAGTACGCTCCTTTTTTAAAGGTTTCAAGGTCCTATCGGTCCGGAAACACCGCAGGCGACAGTTCATTTCACAATTTAGATGTGCGAGGCAGGAAATTTCGGTGTTGTGGACTGCCAACCATCTAATGATGGGGATGGAATTGCTAAAGCGTGGGACGATGATGGAAAGAAGCGGCAGGGATCAATTCGAACAATTTTCCGTGGTATAAGCGATAGAAGATGCCGAGTGATGCAACATCTGTACGCAGCGCCAAGGGATCAAGCCGATCCGAAATATCCCGGCAGTCAAAGATTCGAGTCGCTCTCCGCTGAATGAGGTCCAGAGGGAGAAGCTGGTACTAGGGTGTCCCAGTCTAAAGATGAGAACAATATTCCATATGCAGACGAACCTGCGCCTTGTAAAGTTGCAGGCGGTGCGCCCGCACTGGAGTGAAATACCGACTTGCTTCATTGAGCACACAAAGCTTCTTTGAACTGGACTTCGCTAGATATACCGATACCAAGAACTCCAATATTGCTAGAGGTCGTTAGGGGAGTGCTCTCAAAACGAGGTAATACAACAAACGGCAATTCGACAGTCTGCATCTTCAATCGATTTTTTGTTGTTTTCAAAAACTAATATGCAAGTACAACGCATTTAGTTAGAAAGTAATGTCAATGTACATATAGCGCAATATACCGAAATATACAATTATAAATAGATTATGCCACTTGAACGACACTGACTGAGAAGTTCAATTGTTTAAGGTTCCGAGTTACAAAAATTTTTGAAATGTCCTCACCTCCAAATTGCAAGGATAGTTAAATATACTTCAACCTAAATATTAATACATGAGGCAAAAACTTTGTATCCCTTTTAACGAAAATTACGCGGATGAAGGAGTACGAACTAATATTTATAAGGAGGAGTGCAAAATGCCAATATATTTTTTTAATCATTTGCAAAAAACACATTATGTAAATAATAAAACATTACACACATTACCATATATTTGACACACACACGCATAAATATTCTTTTGTCATATAATATAATTAACATTGTAGCGTAGCATTGGTGAAATTCGTGATTACAGAAGTTATACTCTTGACACTAGAACCTTTATAATGTTTTATATACCACCTATAATTCAAATTAATTATGAAATTTTGACCACTTCGCGACCACTAATAAGGATTAAATCATAATTATAACTGTGGTTTTATTGTATTTTATTGTTAATAAAAGTATTAATTTATTTGCCATGCATCCAACCTATCTATTTAATCAGTCTAGGAAGCAGATTGTGCGATTGTGATTGTGACATACACACGAGTTCTTTTTGTTTAATTAGAGGAGCAATAAAAATTTGATTTTCCCGTAGAAAACAGTTCCACTTAATAATTCCTTACTAATATTATAACTCGACCATTGTAACTCGAAAGTTTGTGAGCTTGTGAGTATGTATGCATGTTTGTTGCACTTTCACGTAAAAAGTACAGAACGGATTTGGATGAAACTCTACAGTACTCTAAAGATTTGGATGAAACACATGATAGGCGATTCACACACCGGCGACGCGAACACGCGCGTAGGCGCGGGGCAGCCATTGCAGCCAATCCCGAATCTGCTAACCGCACGCGCTCACGCGTCGTAGCGCGTTGGACCTGGCGTGTTTTCTATACTAATCGATGTACTTGCATACAATATTAATATCTGCCACTGCCACGCCATTCAGTGTGTGAATCGCCATAGGCTACTGTTTACTGCAATAATCGAGATACACGCGGTCGGAGCTACGGGTGATAGCTAGTAAAGATAAAATCGGAATAAAGCAATGTAGGTCCGAATAGCCACGTAATATGTAAGCGTTTTATTTATACTGATAATTGTATTACTAGCGGTAAATGATAAATTATATTTCTTTTTTCAGGTAAAAGTTTAACAGATATTTTGGGTAGAAATGCCGAAACATTAATTAAATTGATTATCTTTTGAAGTCAAAGTTGAAAGAATACGGTGGAAACAATAAAGCCAGAGTGCCAACTTAAAACCTTTGATTATATAATCAAAGCTTAAAACATCAGGCTTGTTACGAATATATAAATTGTTTTATTGTACATACCAAATAAAAGAAAAACATATTATAATGCTGCTTCGAAGAAATGTAAAAGTGTAATGACGAATTTATTAAACAACAAATGTTTATAACATACAATGTTTATAATTAATTAATATACAATGTATTTAATTCCAAATATCTACGACACAATAATGACGATGACTAAACAAAAATTAAATTGTTTAATCTTATTTGTAGAATGAACATTAACGTAGAAACACATATTTAAAAACACGGTGTATGCTATCATAAACAGTACGTGGCGAAAATAACAGCGCGCTCTTTCCACAATCGCTTCAATATTTTGTTCATACGCGTACACACGCTGCGGGTACTTATGTAATTATTTCCTAAATATTTAGTCGGGCGGCGAACCTACCCAATAAAACTCGGTAAGTTATGGCTGGCCCGGACTCGTTACGAGAACGCTGTGCCAACCATATTGCGTAAACCCTGTATTTTTTTTAACCTACACTTTTCTCCCTAATAATTGAAGTCACTTTAATACTGAAGCGGATTTATCTGTACTTAGTACATGTAAGTGATCTTTTTTCCTTTTTTCTGTTATTCTTCTACTTCTATTCGTTTTTACATCTAAAATATAAATGAAATTGAAGACTTTAATTGTGATTACAAATGAACAGTTTATCAATAAATGCATATGAAAGTATTACATCAAAGTTTCTTTCTGTCTCTCTGTTTTAGCTAATATCTGTACCAACTTTGCGGAGACTTTTACTGGCAAATATCTGTTGATATAATAAGTTACTGAGGCTTCTTTTATTAGAGACCTGAATTGCTCCGCACTATTACCAACTCGAGGTTGTTGTAAAAGTAGAACATGTATATAATATGCATGTATTTACAAACACAATAATATTTACTATCAGTTTATTTCGTGACTAAACACACACAAGTTGTACTTAGAGTGCAAAGTTTAAAATCATCTCAGTGGAACTCTTTCACTAACGTACAAGAAATATGAACAAAGTCTTCATGTTGTTTATTTCACTAGTATTTCTTGGCATTTATTTGTAAATCTCAGTTTATGTCAAATCTTCTTTGTACTAGCATGTTTGTCGAAGCCGTAAAACCGTTGAGTCGAATATCCTCTGTCAACTTGCAAACTGCTTTACATTTCCGAATACCTTATGCGGCACATTCCCATTTATTTTCTTTCGTGTCTCTTGATAATCAGAAATAAACCTGTGGTATTCGAAATATTCACGTATTTAGCAATATATTAGTGGTTGAGCGTTGCATATCTTTTGTTCCTTAAAATAGGTAGACTTCAAAAGGCATTCATTTTAGTTAGGGTATATATTATGTTATAAACCTATACATTAATCTATTTTCCGCTAATTTTATTCCAGATATATTCCAGAGAATACATTAAAGGAATTTCCAAAAATACAATATCAACCCCCCTAGCCAAGTTGCAATCGATTTCTGTTTTCTATTCTATTCTCTATTCTATTTCTCTTGTTTCAATGGCTTATATATTGTTTTGATCACGTGACTAAGTAACATTAGCCAATGAAACAAGAGAATAGAGAATAGAATAGAAAACGAAAAACGTTTGCAGCTTGGCTAGGGGAGCAGGTCCCATCGAGGCGCTGGGTCTGCGGGTGGCCCTGGATAAGACGGAGGCCTACTCCTTCACGGGCCCCGTCGTGGTCCACTCGCCGGCGCCTCGATCGAGGTCAACTCGGTTCTCGTACCGGTCCGGGCCCAGATGAGGTACCTGGGTCTGGTCCTAGACGGAAGGTGGCTCTTCGACGAGCACTTCAAAGAGCTAGCTCCAAAGTTGGTGGACACTGCCTCCGCCCTCGGGCGACTTTTGCCCAATTAAGATGGGGCCAGTGTTCCCACTAGGCGGCCGTACACGGGGGTGGTCCGGTCGATGGCACTGTACGGTGCACCGGTGTGGGCGGCGGCTCTGTCCGCCCAGAATAGGGCGCGCCTCTGGCGCCCCCAGAGGATATTGGCGGTCAGAGCCATACGCGGATACCGCACGGTGTCGACCGAAGCGGCCTACGCCTTGGCGAGAACACATCCGTGGGATTTGGAGGCGGAAGTGCTCGCCGAAGTCTATCGACGAGTGGCTGAATTCCGGGCGGAAAGCGGGTCTCGCCCTCCGCCCGAGGACGTGCACGAGTGGCGCGAAGCCGCTCGTCGAGCCACCTTGGCTAGATGATCGTTTCGACTGGAGACTCCACGCGCTGGCTTCGCCGCCGTGGAGGCTCTCCAGCAGGTCATCGCCGAGTGGGCAGGGCGGCAGCACGGGACCCTTTCCTTCCGGCCGACGCAGGTGCTTTCCGGGCACGGTTGCTTCGGAAAGTATCTGCACTGGTCGCGAGGAGGGAATCGAGTCCCGCCTGCCACCACTGCGACTGCAGTGAGGACACGGCCCAGCACACGCTGGCGGTCTGTTTGGCCAGGCCCTCACTGCAGTCATCGGAGAGGAACTTGCGCTGCCGGCCGTAGTTCGCTCCATGGCCGGTAGCGACAGTTGTTTTAACGCGGTCGCAACCTTCTGCCAGGACGTAATCTCGCAGAAGGAGGCGGCGGAGAAAGCCCGGGAGGATGACCTCCACTCGGACCCGATCCGAGTGGAGGTCATCTGCGCCTCATGCCGCCCTGAGTGTCCATCCGCTGCAGTGGCCAGCCGCGAGGGGGCGGCGTCCGCGTGTGACCGGACGTCGCCCAATTTAGAGAGGACGTAGAGACGGCGCCCGCAACAGTGCGGGCAGGCGCCGGGAGGTGTCCAGAAGGAAAACAGTTACCTGGATCCCTTCAAAATACAGGCGCAGAGAGGTCACACCGTGTGGTTTTAGTCGGTTCGAGTCCGACACACCGCCCCACCGAGAGCCCCGGTGGGGTGACGGTCCGTGGGGATTTCCACACGTAAAAAAAAGGGGAGCAGGTCCTAGCACTAGTTCAATAGCTGTTTCTCTCGTATGAATATGTATACTAAAAATAATTTGTAAAAAAAATCTATTGAAGAAACTCCGCTAAATTGTACTTATACTGAATAGTGTGATTGAACTGTCATTGTATTTTTTTTTTCTATTTAAGCCAACCCGAAGTAATTCTAATTGGCGCGGCGTGATGACATGCCTGAATAGAATGCCAGAGTAGGGGTCACTATCCTCATTGTGAGCGCAAAACAATACAGCATGGTGACGAATAGCGGTCTAGTGAGATGCTTCTGCATCATTAAGCTTTCACAGTCGCACTCACCAACAAAACACAACAGTACGCAGACTGTAGTTTAGGCTGGTCTTCTATGTGAGAGTAATACCGCTGCGAAATCAGCGTAGTTCTACCACCATGAAAACTTTATTTCCTTTTATTTATTTATTTACAACTTTATTGTATGTACACCAATAAGGTATCTTGTACACAGATATTAATAGAATTTAACGGCGATTTCTTCCAGACATTCTTTTTGTAACTTTAAAATTTTATGTAAATTATTTTAATAAATAAAAAGAGTTAGCAAACCTTTTATTGATTTTTTTACAAAGTATTTGAACTACTTTACTTTTACTATAAATAGGTTAGACGTTCGCTGGAACTATAAGAAATGTTTACCCAACAATTGTGTACACAGTGACAATAGCATCTCGTTTTCGCTATAGAGTATGCGTGGAGCTTTCGGCAATATCCTTGCCACCTCATAAAACCATCTCAGTTATGCATGGTCACACGCCCTTCCGTCCACTAGCCCATTGCACATGTTTACTGTACATGCAACTGTGGGAATTTCAACTTGGCCCAAAATACGCCAAACCACCAGTTAGTGTATTAACTGCTTATTATTTACAGAGGCTCGCGTATTACAATGCTGATTTATATTTCAGAGGATTTTGTTTAGTTCTCGTTTACATAACCACCGTTTTGATATGCTTTAATGTGATAGTCAAATACTAGTTGGTCTGATAAAGTTTCCGACCTCAACTTTAACTCGGCAGAACTTGTTAATTATTATTATTATTAGTATTATTATTATTATCATTTATTTCAGACCGAAATCCATATTTTTTTGTTAGTTATAGAAGTCTTAACCTAATGTGAGTAGAGGTGGTACAAAACAAAAATAAAAAGACAGATAAGTTTTCACAATATTAGGACCCTGCGTACGTATGTAAACGTATCCAGTGTCCCAACACTGGGTAATCCCATCTGTCACACAATACAATGAAAACTATTGAATGTAGTTGTGCATATTTTTGCATTCGCATTATGCATTGGTGGGCAAAGTTTAGTGTTCAAAGAGACTGTGTAGAAAAATACAAATAGAAAAGGGTCGTGTAAAGGGTCATTGTTAGATTGAAGATTTTTTTTGACCACCCTTGTATGTCATCAACACTTAATGTAATTTTACTCCAAGCAAAAGAAAACAACTGTAGATTTCAATGATGTATCAACTTTCGTTAAAACCATTCTGAAAGCCCATTTTGCTAATAGACACACATAAGTTGACACTAAACCATTTTATGAAATTATGTAAATTTTACATTCTCATGTAAACTTACAAATTCAGGACACAACACATCGTGACCGCACAGAACTTTTACTATTTTTGAAACAAGCACAACCCTAATTTTGTAGACACCGCACTGACCACAAATCGTAAAGTCTGCTGAGTTAGTGCAACAACAACTAGACGTACATACCTAACATCACACCACAACCTACTATGTGAATATATGTATAGAAAATATGTAATTATTACACATATAACACGCATCCATGATACAAACTCAAACAAATTCTGGTCTCAATACTTCATATAATAATACTCCTTTTTCCGTATTAGGAAAATGTATATTGTTTTAGATTAATCCCATTTAAATGTAAATATAATTTACAGGTACATATCTTTGTACTGATCTAAACATATAATGCCTATATACAGCTACGACCTTATAAAGACAGTGTTGAATCTGTCAAATTGTATGAGACAGACACAGTAACCGTCGAACTGAAACGTACCTAATGGATATCAAATATTACACAATTTGAATGAAGGTACATTTGACATTCTATTTGCCTACGCGAGCATAAGATCAATAAACTTGAGCTAATCAAATTAAGTATTCAGTTGAAGTGGTAGCGAATTGTGTCCCTTATTTTAATTTGAATAAGTGTAATTGACACGAAAGCTATCGTGACGCACTTGTTTCAGATAGGCTGGTTCTTGTTAGGCCTCGACTTGACGATTGTTATAAATAAGGCTTCTAATTAATTGATTCAATTTAAACTAACTGTACCTTGTAAGTTGCTGTCTTTATGTGAATGATGGTAAATTATTTTGTAATAAGATTTATTAAATAATACTCATACCTAGTTAAATAAAACAGGGAGCAAAATTTTTCTAGTTGTCGTATTAATATAAAAATATACAATATCAGCACTCCTATTAATCTCATGGGTATTGTCGGTAGCGGCGAAGGGAGGAAACTACGCAACACCACATCACGACAAAGAGAAGGAAAATTAGAAACAACCCTATACCAACACGTCTTTCGAGCATGGTATATGACGCCTGAACGTCCTGGCTAAAGTAACACCAATATCCAGAAATCGACTGATAAGCTCTGTTGATGAATGTGATGAAGCGCAGTAGGAGTCAACCCATTTTCATTTTGTTTTTGTATGTTTTGACACTTGTATCATAATAATGTTAAAATTCGAAGGCACAATCTCATCAGACGTCGTCCATTCCTCTGAAACCTATTTGTAAGCAATAAAGAATGCAAATTGGAGAATCCAATTTGTAGTACAAAACGGTATGTTTAAATATGCAACAGGGGCTTTGAAAAAATTGCTGCAAGGCCCTGAAGGGGCGCACACAAGGGTCATTTTACTAGACTATAGGGGTTGAAAAAACTGGATTTATAGGGTCATTACCATTTATATGTAGGGTATTGATATGCAAATATTATTAGTATGGAGACAGAAAATGCCCAAAAACAATAATAAAAAAATATTTTCTCATTGTAGAAGAGAATCTTGCTTTGAAGCTCTCCCTCTTAGTATATATAATGTAATAGATTTTTTCGACTTGAACATTAATGAGCTTCCAATTTATTACACTTGGTACGTTCTCGAAAAATCTTGTTCAATACCTCCATTATTGACTCGACTTAGATAACGTATGCGGGGCGGGGTATGAATCAGTAATGAGACCTTAGTTTTATTCATCATTAACTTCGACCCAAATTTCAAAGTTTAACCAAACTTAGTCTATAAAAATTATATAAGGCAGACTAATAAATAATTCATAAAGTAAAAGATCGCAAAAGTCATGTATCACATCACTGAAGTATATACATTATATATTTAGATGTGTCCGTTGGGCGTGACAGACATTCAGGGCGCAGTCCTAGGATCTCGTATATTACAAAACAAATAATAAGATTCGAGATTCGGAACCGAACATCATTCTTCAGACGCACTACTGAAGTGAAAGATAAAACAAAAAGAAATAGGTTTATTGTCCCACTGAGATCGAAAATACGGGATCCTTTTAAGGGCACAGAGACGAAACGACACCGTTTTGTCAAAAACCTTTTCCGCTTTTTCCGCGTTGAACCGGTGAAAATTTGATGCGGTTGGTGCCTTACCACTTAAACTTTGTTCTTGCATAACTTATATAATTCTTACTTGTGAATGTTATTTTCAAATGTGTTTCATATGACTCAATTAATAGACTATGGAAAGAATGAACTATGTAAGTAAAACCAGAGTAGAGGGCACCATACTTAACATACATAATACAGGACAATGCAGCATAGTAATCCATACTATGGCGTCCTACTAAGATGCATCTGTCTCGCTCCCATCAACTCAATACAACAGCACGGATACAGATTTTAGACTGGTCATCTGTGGGAGTGTAGTAGCCCCTATAGCCCTGGTTGAGCCATCCCGTCCGTGCGGGATACAGCGTCTCTTTGCTACCTTGAAAGTATTCACTATTATTGAATTTAATCAAAAAGCTTAAGGTAGTAGAGCCACGCTAATTTCAGCACGAATGGGCCGGCTCGACCCGGCCAGTACTACCCTCACACAGAAGACCATCCTAATAATGACAGCATTCTTGCTGTCGTATTTCGTTGGTGAGTGTGAGACCGGAGGCCCAATCATTCTGCATCATTCTCCCGCCCTTCGAAGGCCGGGAGAATGATGCAGAATAATCAAACCAGGCTGCCATGGTAAGGGTCACCATGCTACATTGTCTACCCTCACAATAAGCATGGTGGCCCCTACTCCTGGATTCTACTCATGCTTTCCATCAGGCAGAGTAGAGTCACTTTGGCAGGCTTAAATATAAAAAAAAAAAAATAAAAAAAAAAAAAAAAAAAAAAAAAAAAAAAAAAAAAAAAAAAAAAAGCTACAGCAAATCATCTAAGCTCGTTATAGTTTTTCTGATTTGTGTAGATTTTTACTTAGGTATGTTTTAACAGATCAGTTGGTACAGAAGATCAGAGATTGATCAAAGATGAACTCCAAAGAACCTCACTGTGGTATAAGCAAATGCTTTTAATTACACACAAATTTTGTGTTGGTATAGCAATCAAAAGTAGCTTAGAATTCTATCTTAAAATTTATTTAAAAGAGTGTTGAAACTGAAACTTGAAATCGATGGAGCAGCATCGATAATGTTATAACGTTAATAATGGTTATCAGATAAGGCATTAGGCCCTCGGTCGGTGTTAACATCACAAACAAATCGCGATTAAGGACCGAGTTCACTTTCATCTCATTAATGTCAGCAGACGCATTTAATTAAAATTCACCCTCCAACTCTGACTTTATCTTGGCAGGGTTTTTCGATCTTGTTATTAGCACATTCCTTTGCTGAGATAGCGTCTTTCACCCCTGAGCTAAATTTGTTGAATGAAATATTAGCCTTCATTTATTTATATAAGTAGTTTTGTTATCTTTTTCTTAGTTCTGTAAGAAATGTCTTGATTGGATAGTTCTCAAATCTCAAATAGTGGCAATAACCTGTCGAATTATTTTTCGTGAGAAAGTTTTATTTTTACATTGGTCTTGATGTATATAATTAAGTTGTTTCACAGTATTGTACTTAAAGATGATTTGCACAGACAATAAAAAAAACGATAATAATAATATTTTTATCATTGGAAATAACACAAATATCACTCTATGATTCTTTAAGGGAATGTTTAGAAGACCTCGATGTGTTGGATGGTTTATTTCATAATAGCTATAAAAACACTAATAATTTTACCTGAAAATTACAATGTTCTTTAATTGATGGTTCATCTCCAGGCAGCTAGAATTCGAGACGTAATTTGAGTTTTTAGTAAGCAAATAATTTAATGACCTCGCCCACGTACAACAATGTTTTACAAGTTACTTGTTTTATATTTAAAACAAAATTAAAATTCACAAGAATTATAAAATATGGCTGTCGATTTTATATTAAACTACATAACTTGATACTCGAAGCTGTTGTGGTGCTTTCTTTACAAAAACTGTGGGTCTAAAGTGGAAGCTAGAAGCTAGTTTATAATGGTAACTTACTACCTTCTTGGTCTTGTTGGTATAGAGGTTAGCGCATGCGGCTGCTGATCGGGCTGATCAGTCGGACCAAATATGTTTGTATGATCTGCATATATTTCGGACTTTGGGTGTTTCTATGTATAATAATTATGTTTGTATTTACAAAAAAAAATGTATCTCTATCAGTTGTCTAGTACCCATAGTACAAGCTCTGCTTAGTATCGGATTAGATGATGTGTGTCAGATGTCGTAAATATTTCTCATTATATCAACAGCCTGTGATAATCTCATAATCAGATTGATGTTTTCATTTACTCAATGGTTTGTATGGGAAAAGGAAAGAGTTCAATTTACTATTTCCTCGCAATTTTAAATGTTTTTCCTCCTTAATAATTAGTCGAGCGGATCTCGAGTTTGTGCATTTAGGAACACATTTGACGATTTATTTTTATTTACCCAACTGCGTCAGAAGGAGGGTAATGTTTTTCGCGCGTATAATAATAAATAAATGATAAAGTTTTAGACATCTTACACGCAACGCTTAAATGGCGTTGTCTGTAAGATGTCATGTCAACAATGCATCAGTCATTTTTTAGAGATTTTAACACTCGTTTTTCTCCTTACTTTAGCAGGTTCATCATTTTAAAGTAGTCGGGCTTTTTTAATTATTATTGTATAGATTTTAGCTACAGTGACATGAGTAGCTAATGAACATAAAATGATTTTATGTTGCATAAGTATTAAATTTTACAAGATAGTAAAAAATACAATTATTTACAATCCACATTCAAAACAAAGCAGAGAAATAAAAAAGTTCAAGAACCGTTTCCTGGCCTACGATAGAACTCCATATCAGAAAATAAATAACCCTATTTACCCCAAAGGATTTTGATTAATAGCGGTGTCCCGTTGATCGTCCCACGCTATGGTCACAGCGCTATTCACAAAACATATGGCATTGCTTAAAAATTGAGGTCGGGATATAAGCTGTGGTTGAGTTTCCTGTGATCATGCGGGCCTGAGAAAGATTGATGACGAACATTGACCGACGGATGGCAAGTAGACATAATCCCCTAAATGTTAAGGGATTACGACCTGTAAATAGCCATCGTATTTGTCCGCTCTATAGTGTTCTAGTTTAGTAATACAGTGGTTTGTATTTTTCTTCTAGAATTATATTGTTATAGATTTGATACACCAGTAGAAGCATTGTTATCTGTGAGCCATAGCCATAAACTAAACTTTTCAAACTTAAATTGAAAAGTTGAAGGTATATCTTGGACAAACGATTTTTTTCCTTTTTTTGCAAATGCAAATGTAAAGAAGGATATTAATAAGAGTCAGGGAGAATATTTCATTAAAACTATTAAGCAATTCAGAAAATTTGTGAAATATTAAATTCAATACCCTTAAAATAAAGTTTATTTTTCTATGAAGTCTGACAGAAACAGTACCTATTGGACACTATACGCAAAAATAACTATACGTTACAACATTGCTGTAATTATATCTCTGAACCGCAAACATCTAAAAACCTCATTTATAGTAAGCTAATAAGAGAGAATTTTCTATTCGACATAAGATGTACGTGATGCTCGTACGTCAGACGCGGGTAAGGGAGGGATTACAAGAGCCGCCTCTTAAGCCTTACAAACGTCGTTCTAAATCGGTGTTATTTAGCAACGCACCGCCGAGCCTCCCTAATTAAGCATTTCCCTAACTTTTCTTGACAACGTAACTCGGGCATGCGTGTACTCCGAACTGACAGATTGCTTGGACGCTCGAAAGGTAGAAATGGATTATAAGGATTTATAACAACTTTGTTTCAGAGGGTTATTTCTATGGCACTGTACGGGAGAGAGTAATTGATAAAATGGACCCACATCAAAGAATATTCTTTAAAGTAGGGATATGGTTCATAGGACGTCATAATAACATGTCCTACTTAAAATGTTTGTCAGTATTATTAGCGCATGGAGAGAAAATCGATATCACAAGTTGTTTAAAGAATGAAAACGTTTAATACAATTGCTTAAATAATTTCATTTTAATATTCGCTCAGTTAAACGTAGTGTAGGACGTCCACAGGCCAGGTGGAGTGATGATTTGCGCAAGACGGCTGGCAGGAGCTGGATGCGAGAAACCGAGGATTTAACTTGGCGTGCAATTGGAGAGGCCTATGTCCAGCAGTGGGCTGCGGTAGGCTGATGATGATGATTCGCTAAGTTGTGGCTATGTGCTGTAACGAAACACCTCCTTCGTGAAGAGTTAGTTTCGACCACTGTCGCTATAAAAATATGAATTACATCTTGTTCTTGTGTATTTTAATCCCGTAAAAAAGTTAATAAAATTAGATTCTAATGTTTTTGATGATTATAAAGATCGCCTGTTTTCTACCCAACAACAAACTATCTAATCTACAGTGACGTCATTTTATTTTTCACATATCAAGTGCGTTAGGGTCAGAGTCATATTAGGAGATAGCCCACTGTCTATCGCGTCCGTAAATACTATCATCATCATCATCATCAGCCTATCGCAGTCCACTGCTGGACATAGGCCTCTCCCATTGCACACTACTTTCATCGATTTTGGGCTTCTCGCATCCAGCTCCTGCCAGTCATCCTGCGCAAATCGTCACTCCACCTGGCTTGTGGTAGACTATAAACATTTCCTTTTAATAACAATTCGTAAAGAATGATCTTAATAGCTCTAATCCTTTAAAAAAGTTACTAAACTTGACGTGACTGGTATCTAATAATAGTATCAATTGAATCCGCGTCTATATTTTTATTGCTGTGCAGAGTTCTCTTGATACAAAAACCTATATCAGGGACCTCTCAGCCCCGAGGGTGCGCTTAACCTATTTTCATTTCGTTCGTGTTTTTATTCCCTCAAAGCGATGCGGCGAGAACGATGCGGGCCCGCTGTGGTTTTCAATTTACTAGCTTTCAACTCTGTGAAGTTTCTTCATCTACTTGCGTGGTTTGTTGCAATTACTGTGCAGCGGTTTTTGTTTGCTTAATTAGTTTGAGGCGAAATTTTCTTGTGTGAAGCACATTTCCCAAAAAGTTTATGAAGTCTGTTATTTTTATTTTCCATTTCCGCTTTACTTTGTCGTGATTGAAGTCGACTTCAGACATTTTCACTTCACAAAATTAGAAGTAGGCCTTAAGTTAAACTGACACATTTAAATTTCGAACTCATTAATACAATTTAATATTAACAACACAAAGATAAAACTTTTATTATGAATGTATGTAACGATTACATACTCAAAAGAGTAATCGTTACAAACTAGAATAAGTACCTAAAACAAAAGTCAATTCATCTTTCATCATATATTTTTTCCATTGAACTGACTTATGAGGCCTCTTTTCATATCCATACTGTCTATAAGTACATACTTATATTTGAAATCTTTGTTCCTACACGCCAATTACAATTTACAACATTTACAACCAAAGGTCAGAGATTCGACAAGCCAAATTGAATTGTGAAAACAAACATTTCACTCCGGAAACATTATGAAGCACTTTAACGTTATTATCCCAAAACATCAAGTCACATTAAATTTCTTATTCATTTTATTTTTGCGGGGTCACGGTCTTACGGCCCGGAATTCCTACAATGTCTTTGATCATAGTCAGACGAGAAAAAAAAACACGAACGAAAATGCACTTCAACTGTCTTCATAAAGGGGGGAAAATATAATTTATTCACGAGATAATTTTCTCCTCACTTCTAAGGATAGACGTCGTTTGAAGTAGGGTGAGCAGGAATGAATGTTTGCACTGAGCGGGGCTTAGGCTGCACTATGCCCTTCCGGGAAGACTGTAGTGCCTGTTTAACATTATTTTTTTGTGTTTTGCCGTTTTAATGTTTAAGAACATAAAGCAGTCGCAAGTCTGTAGTCTACGAGAATTCCGTGCGTAATTATTAACATAATAGAGAAAACACAAATACTCGGTACTCTTTCTTTGATGATGTTTAAATACCTACCTAGTAATTAGGTAAATTATGTGCTCAACATACATTGAAATTTTGATAGTAAGTAGTACCTAACTAAATTTAATTAATGATAAAAGCTTTTGGGTGTAAATAAAGTAAATATTTTCTTTTTTTTTGTTTTTGTTTTGTGTATCTATACAATAGGTAAAGATATATGAAACTTTTATTATATATTCGAAATTAACTCTGCCCATCTGTCCTTTTTTTGTAAGTTTGTCTGTTACACTTTGACGGCTTAACTACTGTACCGATTTAAGTGAAATTTGTTTTTTTGTTGCGTGTATAAACAATTAAAATTAGCCCATACTGATAACAAGCATTCGAAAGTAACTCTACCGTCTGTTTGTTACGCTCTCATACTTGAACCACTGCACGGATTTCAAATAAATCATAGAGATAATTTTATTCTTTGGGAATGACATAGGCCACTCTTTACCACCATAACCGCACCTACGCGGGCGGAAAAGGAAACGAAAGATTGTAGGTATTTAATTTGTGTTTTAAATTATTATAAAAAAATTACAAAGAGACCGACCCAGTTATCTACTTTTGAATTAATTATATTTAATATGATTTAATTTTAATCGTTGTGCAACAAATAAATATTTAATTATCTATAATAATCTATAGACATTTGTATCATTTTCTTTAATTCCGATATTAAACGTCAATAAGCTTAAGCCAAATGAATTAATCGTATAGTGCGATGAAATTATTTCTATCCGAATAATACAATGAAGTTTCATTTGCGACAAATATTAACCCAATTAAATTAATTATAAGTGCATATCAATTCACGGTTAATTTGATTTTAATTCATGTTTTCCCAACATAGTGCAACAAGGCTGCATGCCCAACTTTGAATTCTACATGTGAGATGAGAGATGATGAGATTACCTACATGTGAAAATATCTGGAAATTGATTCATCATCAGCTTATCGCAGTCTGTTTCTGGACATAGGCCTTTCCCATTGCACACCGCTCTGATCGATTAGAAATTGATTAAGTTTAATTTAATTAATCTTTCCTGTGGGGTTCTTTAGCTATGTCGAAATAAAGGACAAAATTCTGTCCTTTCACACATACGCACCTACCAATTTTTTAAAGGCAAAAGTTTGTGTCTGTTTATTACTTTTTCAGCCGTTTACTTGTGAAAAGTCACAAACAGACAAAATTTATGTCAGATGTAGCTAACGCCTTGGAATAACACATCATTGTCATCATCATCAACAGCCTTTAACAGTCCACTGTTGGACATAGGCCTCTCCTTAGAAAGGAGGTTTTGGCCTACTCTACCACGCTGGCCAGACGGGTTGGTATAGGGTTGGTTTCAAGTTTTCCTTCTCTTTGCATCGATGTTGTCTGGCATAATTTATCCCTTAGTCGCCTTTTACGACACCCACGGGATGAATAGGGGTGGTGACAAGGAATACAAATATATTGATAAATCACGGGTACTACGCGGGCGGCAGTTAGTATTAGTGGTAGTTCTAACGACCCTATGTTCCAATTTCAATAAAATTAATCATATATGTATCGACTTAATTTTCACTGTCCCGAAACACAAGATGAGTACCGAAACCTTAAATATTTTTTTATTATCAGATCAGTCATCAGTTTTTTTTTCTTTTTGATAAAGACAACTCTCGCATTAGGAATATAAAACCTGTATCGGGGGGGGGGGACTTTACAAACATACATGAAACGGACACAAAGCCTCACCTAGACTAATAACAATTTATGAATCACACAGTGTTGCCCCACGTAGCATTTGTCCCACCACACTTGGCGAAGTAGGAAGCGGCGTGGCGACCGCCTAAACCACTAGTCCAACCGTGCAGTGTAGTAAAATGTAGTAGAGCGGTTCTACCTCGCACAGAAGACTAACCTAAAATGACAGCAGTAGCATCACTGCATTTCCTGCATACGTCATGAGTATGGTGACCTGGTGCACTCTTGGATTTTACTCATGCTTTCAATCATAGTAGTCATTTTGGCAGACTCAAACATTGGCCAAGTGCGAGTCGGACTCGCCCATGAAGGGGAACCAACTAACAGCAAGTAACATCATATAAAAGTTCTTGTAGTTCGTTGTAACCTTGATCGATATTATAATAATAGTGTATTGATTGAATGAAAGGTAAATTGCGATTTACGATTTATGACGTTTTGTTTTATGCCAGTTGGCTACGGAACCCTAAAAAAGGAATACTACTAAGGGGACTGTATTAAAAAAAGGTTTTATGTGGACAAATATTTTATTAATTATAATAACATTGTTTATATAAAACATCTATATCTAAAACGGATCACTAATCGAGCTTTCAAGTTTTAAACAGCTAAAATAAACTACAATAAATAACATGTAAATTGTCAAGACTACTGTGTAATTGTCAACATTGTGATCTAAATCTTTCTACACTATTTGGCACAATTCAGTACCCTGATATTCTACCACCTAATTGTAATCGTCAATATTATTATGTAATTATAAACTTTTTAATATACTTTATTGCAATAAACAAGTACTTATTACACAAACAATAAATCTTTGTACGTTTCAGAGTGGAACGGAACGTTGCTGAATCAATGATAAAAGCCATATCTACTACTGTATGCGCGTGAGTTCATGTCTATCGGGGCCAGAGGCGACGCGCGGGGGGCAGCTCGACTCGCCTTCGACCACCTCGCCGCATTTATCTGACGTCGAGTGTAGTCCTTGAGCGCGCTATCGATACCGATTTACGCTATCGCTATTGTGTTATTTCATTGAGAATACGTTTCTTTTTTAACAGATGGAAAGTCAGTAGGACTTTCCATCTGTTAGCGATTGAATCAGAATTTAAAAAATATTTTTCTCTATTAGAAATAAATAAGTACATAATTACTTATCACATTTATTTTATTTCAGTTAGTAAAATTAACTTAATTTCCATAATTAGATCACAGCACTACCGCATTCCTCAGGATGGACATGAACTCGCGTGCCTACAGTAGATATAATAGACTAATATAATTGTAATAATAATATTAAATAAACCATATCGACGGCAGAAAGCGGAAATATTGTATCTCAAATTTTTTATAAAATGACTTCATACAGTTTTCGATCAGACAAAAAAAACGCGTCGAATAGTCGGTATCTCATTACAAAAAGTGTTAGGTAGACAAAAATATTTTTTGTAATGTCGTTATTTCTATCTTTATTAATTATTTGTTCTTTATTATTGAAATATTTTTTTTGCCTCTGGCGTTAAGTTGGATATCTACAGATACATTTCCGCTTTCTGCCATCGATGTGCAGAATATGTATGTATAAAAATATTTGAATACAATTTTATACCAAAAAATATGAAGTATAATTCAGGGGGTTTAGACACACGGCCAGTCCTCAGGCCGTTGGAACTTTGTTTCTATAACAGGTGGTTCGACGATGCCTGATCAGATAGGTATGACACTCAGACGACGACGAAGATTTAATAGTGACGTAAATTGACATAATATATTATGCTTTAACATGTTAACTATAAACAATATAAAACATCACTTACTGGAAACTATGTAGTCTAAACTATAAGCTATCAAGGAATTAATATATTTATTCGTACCTAACAATTAAAATGTCTATTATGTATTATCGACTTCAATAAATACTAATAAATTGAACCTACTTATGCAACAAGAAACCAATCCACACACGCCACATAACCATAATTAGCTTTGTCTTCTTATGTCGACTTTGGCATGTGTCCATGCACAAATCCAAATAGGTTCCTTAATGCATAAGTAGACACTTATTTAAATCACTATTCATCATTGTAATAATTTGACCTTCGCGTCACCGACAGCTAAAATTTTCTAACATATAATATCAATACAGTTTAGGCCGACACTAATAGGCCGTAATGCAAAATTCGATTCACTTCCCCCAACATTGGACCATCAAAACTACATCCCTAGACTTCAACATCAACACAATAACATTCTTATTTCGAACTTCTAGTGTATTACGTCACAACATCAAGTTTTTTTCCACCGACAACACTAGTAATAAATGTACACTCAGGTACAAACGCACTACCTACCTATATAGGTATAGGATAGAACAATCGTTTGCATTCAGTGCTTATACTCGCGTTTGGTAATAACAATGGCTTTAAAAAAAATAATTCATAAAATATGTATTGCGTAAAACGGTGAGTATTTTGATCTAACCATATCAGTGTAACCAACCACAAATGTAGTTTTAACAGCTGTGTAAATGAAGAAAATGCTTTTTATAACTATTATTATCACGTTTTGAATACATGCATTATATACAGTATATTTGGTGCATTTGCATTATTTGAAATTTTTTTGGTGTTAAATGTTTTTAGATTTTCGCGACTTACAATTCTTAACGGGACTCATTCGTGATAAAATTAAAGAGGTTACGATACCTTCTACTTTCCGACATTTCGAACGGGTTTGATTTGGTGTTGGCTTCATAGTGAGCAAAACTGTATTTTTACAAGATCTAGTACAACAGTACAACAAAGGTACATGATAATACTTAACTCAGAATTCAAACGCAGCAGTAATTATACAAGCCAATCTGAAATTTACAAACCAAGTTTTATAAAAATATGACGAAGTTTAGTAGAACATAGTTGAACATACAACTATGTTCTACTAAATTTTAATTTTAAAATTAACAACGCCTGTGTCAATAACACAGTGACTTTAGATTAACATTCGTACATTTTAAATTTTATTGCCACTACATAAAGTCGAAAATAACTGCAAAATTTTGATACATAACTTGATCAATCAGTTATAAATTATTCACATACTACTTTTCGTATTATGTTTTCGTTGTCAATTTTCATGTTAATTCTTATTAAAAATTTAATATGACTAAAAGTTATCTAGAAACATTTAAGATTTTTTTTCAGTAATAGTATCAAAATGAGTGACACGGAAGATCTAAAACTCTGCTCAAGCCTGAAAATTGTCTAATCTTGTTCCTAGTTCCTTTATTATTCCGTTAGTTTCTTTTCCGTTCCTGCATTATTCCCAAGCTTATTTAGGGTCGAATACTAGTTTTATCAGTTTCACCAAAATATAGTTTTTCCAAGGAGCGCTTGGTATCAGAGTTCTGAAACTTTGAAGGCGACTGAATTCAAAGGTTTTACTTTATTTTTTTTTGGCACCGACTCTATTTACATTCTTAACTCTACAATCCTTAAAATTAACCAAATAATATTTATGTTGTGAACTTAATTTTAAAAGCATCGAGCAGTATGATGTTATAAGTATCTATTGTATAATATGTTATGAGTACGATTTTTACAACGATTTTTACGTGACAATGGTTATATATTTAACTAGCAACCCCTTGAAATTCTTTATAACCTGAAAGTTATGAATATGTTGAACACTTTATAAAATGTAAAAACAAATGCACAACACTGTTATACAAGCCAAATGCTTCAATAGACGGTGACTGAAACCACTACAAAACTCCGTCAAAGTCACGTATAAAGGAGAAATTTAAAGATATAAAAAAATGCATTCCAGGTACGAAAATACATTTAGTCACAAATATTATCCTTATTCCATCGAAACACTTAACTGAATAACACTCACAAACATCCCACTGAGATGTCAATTCTGTTCGTACTCCTCAATAGTAGGTATATGTTCAGAAGTTCATTGTTGATCTCAGCCTGTCACAGTCCCAGGAGACAAAAGGCGAGCAAGTTAGAACATCAGTCGTCTGCGTCAACCTCATCATCACTCATTTCCTCTTCGCTGGTGCAGTCGGGCTGAGATGCTTGTGCGGTGCAACGCTCACACCAACAGACGAATAAGTAGTTTTGGGCGAGCTCCTATAAACATACAATATTTTGAGAATTTGTGACTGTTGGTAATAAAAATTTAATCAGTTTACTTTCGTAAATACTGTTTATGTTTGTAAGTACTTTATATGAATAAGGCGCCGTCAATATCTCACTCCTAAAAACTGTAAATATTTTTGCGCTTTACAGCTTTTGCACAACCCTCAACTTTTTTGTTTTATTATATTGGATCCTACCACACTTTGATACTGTACTCTGATCAATGGAAAGCATAAGTAGGGTCTACCATCAGTACCATCCTCATTGTGAGTGTATATAGTGCAGCATGGTGAACCACACCATGATTGGGCCTTCGTTTTCACATTTACTAACGAAAGATGACAGCACAAATATGGTCATTTTAGGTTGGTCGTCTGTGTGAGGGTAGTACTGTCCCAGCCGTACCGGCCCAGTTGTGCTGAAATCAGCATGGCTCTACTACCAAAAATCATCTGCATCAATCACATGCAATTTTTAGAATTGGGAAGTCAGTGCCCTCAAATTTCCTGACAACTAGTTTAACCTTCGAATTTCAGTTTCTCCCTTAGGGTTGCGGAGGTCCAATGCCAGTCGCTCCGTGGAAAAACTGATATTCAGGCAAAACCGGTTGAACTAGTAGCCGACCCCAAATAATGTTGGGAAATAAGGCTAGGAAGATGATGATGCATGTGATTTATGCTAATCACATGTAATACTAAAAACATATAATAATAAATAATAATAAATATTTTCGGATATCATAATATGTAACGAATCTCATAATTTAAATTGTAAAATGTAAACTGTTTATTGAATAAATAAATGAAATGAAATGAAATTTTAATACCTCTAATTTTTATGTGTAAATAAAAAGTGTGTGTCACTAAAAGCAAAGTCATATTGAACAGACTTAACCACAACAATCAATATGACTACCTAAAATCAATCAACCCCTTTTACAGATATTTTTACGCGTTGGACTTTACAGCTAGAAGGCGCTGGATCATCTTCTAAATCTTACTTAACAGTATTCTTACCTTCTGTCTTGAATGCCTCGACCTCTGCAGCGCACACTCGTCTAAATAGCTGATACATATTTCATCCCCGGGCATGATTGGCTTGAGCGCTTTCAGCTGCACCCTGTGATTACCGTGAGGAAATGTCGACTCAGCATTAGGAGCGCAGCTGTGATTGCAAGCGCTTTGTAGCTGGAACAACCCTGAGCCTTCTGTGTTCAGGAAAGTACCGGACTCTAAAATATAAAAATAGTAGTTGTTAACACTATTATGTAACAGGGCTGGTGTTACCCGCAGTTACCGTAGTAAGCGCGAGTAACGCCGTGGATCGAAGCTAGTCTAAAATAATAGTCTAAGTTATTCCTTATGTCATTAGCTATCTGGTTTAGCTATTTTAGAGATTGAAGTTAAAACAGACAAATAAAAAAAAAAAATTTCTTTTTGATAAAAGTACCCTATATATTTTATACTGCGTTAGTCAAGGGTAAGACCTAGGGTAGATAAGATGGTTCCCTTACCTTCCTCAACATACTGATACAACTTATCAATAAACAGATCCAGTTGCTGTCTTTCATCATCTGACATGGTGAGCTCTAGTACAGCATTCACCCACAAAGACAGGGGACTGGTGCCGATTCCTTGTCCATTAGTCCCAACAAGAGCCATAAGTGTGCAGAAACCTTCTGGTGTCAGGAACTGAAATATGCAACAAAAAGCAGGTAAATTTTATACGATGCTAATATTATTAAAACCGTATACATATTTCTAGTCAACCAAAAAGTGTAAAATATCAAATATTAAATCTAAGCTTGGCCTTGAAAATATGATAGGCTGACACAGAATGGATTAAGAATCCATTCTGTGTCAGCTTATCATATTTTCACAAGGCCAAGGCCAAGACCTTTAATAACATTATAAGAACTCCGTTCAACAAACTTATCACATTCCATGCAAAATAAAAAACCATTGAGAAGCAAATTGCATACATGAAGTTGTTACTCAAGTAAAATATGTCAGAATAAAGTACAGAGCTCCATTCAGCATGTGATACTGCATTGTGTGCATTCACAATGAGTATGGTGGTCCCCACTCTCAGATTCTACTTATGCTGTCTATCAGGCAGAGTAGTACTTTTTTTTATATTTGAGGCTACCAAAGTAACTCTTCTCTGCCTGATGGAAAACATGAGTAGAATCCAGCAGTAGGGGCCACCGTCCTCATTGTGAGTGCATACAATGCAGCAGCATCGTAACCCACACCACAGCGGCTTAGCAAGATGTTTCTGTAATTTTGATAATCAAAGATTAATTGGACCTCCTGTCTCAGACTCACCAATAAAAGACAACCGCCAATGCTATCATTTTAGGTTGGTCTTCTATGTATGAGGGTAGTACTACCCTGTTCGAGCCAGCCCCTTCATGCTGAAATCAATGTGGCTCTACTGCCTACTTTGGGTAGGCTCTAAATAAAACAAAACACAAGTAATATAACAAAGTATACATACTTCTTGAATATGATCACCACTTATAACATTAGCTGTTAATTCCCTCAATGTTTTCAGTTGATCACCAAACTGCTCTCCCAAAAGCTTGTGAACCAATTCTGCATCTTCATTAACTGTACGGTGACAAAACTGTTTGAATGTAGCCGCAGCTGCCGAGGGGTCTGCACTTTGCTCAATAAAAGCCAATATCCTTACAAGTAACATTATACTTGTTGATTCTGGTGGATAGTGCATTTGCCTGAAAATAAAGAAGAATGCTATGATTAGTGGAGTGATATAGGTACTATTTGTGGACATCATTATAATTTAATTATAATGATATAAAGAAGATGTATAATGAATGGAGATTGGATTATATGAAACATAAATAGCTTATTATATGCATGAAAAATGCTTGAAATATGCACGAAAATTGGCAGATTATGCAAAATTAAATATAAAATTTCAGAAACCCAAAAGATTATTTTTTAATTTTAAAATCATCATACAATTAATAAATTATCCTCTGATAGGCGATAATCTATAATAAGTAAGTATATTTATAAATGTTAGTGGTAAGATTGTCTTTTGTCTTTAAAATATTTTTATAAATGTAAAATCTCTGCACATCCAGATAACTGGCCAGAACTTGCACTTGGTTGTCTTAATATTTTGTGACTAATAAATTTGTTCGGTCATGCAATAATAACTTTTGCAGCGTTTCAGAATGCAAAGTGAGTGCACCATGTTCAGAAAAATATTGTAAAATGTACTGATTATATGTATCAAAATTGGATCTTAATTAAAATATACTACTTATTAAGGAACTTTATACTTAATAAGTCATTTTTGTCAACAAATTTGAATATTGTTTTTCGGTATTACTTATTGTTATTTTATTAGTGTTTAATAACTTTATAAAAAAAATATCTGATAGTCCTCAACTACCATATTCTTAATCTAAAGGCTCCTACATTTTTTTTTTTATTGAAGTACTAGCCGAGTCCCACGACTATTGTTGTAAACTGAGAGTAACGCCATGAAGCAAAGCTAGTCTAAAAAGTTATCTTTAGTTACTCCTTATATCATCAGTTATACACCACTGAAAGTGCGGACAGTCTAGTCTAGCCGTTCAAGATATTAGTCAGAACAGTATGGATAACAAGACGTATAAATTGATACTTACTTCCATGCTTCAAGAAGCACTACAATAGGATGTTGTGCATTACTGGAATCATGACATAACAGTCTGTGAAAGGCCACAAAAGCCTTCTGTTTACACTCATGGGAACAATATAATATTCCACATTGATCACAGCTTGTGATTGCTTCAAAGTTCGTTTCAAAACAATCTGAGTGCGGAAGAACTATGTCGGGTTTACATGATAGTCTTCGGACATTTTGTTCTGGAGTTTCTAGTGGCCTGGAAAAATAAATAATAATTATAAGTAAGAAATATTAACACAAAGATAAGCATAGAATCACATTTATCATGAAACCATTATCACTACAAAGTATAAAACAAAGTCGATTTCTCTGTCCCTATGTATGCTTAAATCTTTAAAACTATGCAATGGATTTGATGACATTTTCTTCAATAGATAGAGTGATTCAAGAGGAAGGTTTTTATGTATAATACATGCATAATATAGTAGATATTAATTTTAGAGGTTTCTAATGTGATGTATTTTACGCTTACATTGCAAACGCTGGCTCTACCCTACGAGATAGATCAAAATAATGTACTACTCTATTGTACACCTTAAAAAAAGGTCTACAAAAAAGTATACAATGGTATATATCTATCTCATAAGGATATCCCACAATAACTACTAACGGCCTGGGGCCGATTTATCACTATCAGTTATTAACTAAACACAATACTTTATTATGAATGAATATTCTAAGGCAGTACGAAGTTAGCCAGGTCAGCTAGTGTATAATAATGGTGTGGTGGTGTAATAATTATCTCTATTTGGTATGTATATTTTCCTTTCTGACAGAGAGGCCTATGTCTAGCCCTGCCTAGCTTGGAATTAGAGTGATGAGATGCCAAACTTTTTTTACAGTGAGTTTTGACTATAAAATATTTTTTAAATCAATTAGACATAGACATGTACTAAATAAATTTATTTTTAACAGATACATTATTTCTACCTACAATATTTTTATCATTGTATTTACAATACAAAATGTTGATTTTTAATAGCATTACACAATTTTAGATAAAATTGCAACATAGGAACGTAGAATATGATCGAAAAAAGTAAAAAAATATATCGTAACAACTTATTAAAGCTACTTTGTTTTAAAATTAAATTTTATAATACCTCATACAATAGTCACATGCCAAATATCTGTAGGCCGCGTTCCACGCAAACTGACAGGAAACTAAGGGATCCTCTTCCAAAATAATATCACCTTGATCGAATTTCTTCGTGGCGAATAACGCTTTACCCTAAAACATAAAAAGTATAAGACAAAGTCTATAAAACATTGCGGTATCCAAGTCTCTTGCTTACCTTTTTATTATTCGACGTTCTCACTTCAAATCCTTCCATTTCTAGATTATTATAACAATAGAACTATACAATATAGATGCCAACTAAAAGCTTGCAATTAATTAGGAATCCGAAATCTTCAAATATTCACAAATAAATATCAATTCACATTCGCAATATTAACTTTGAGGTTATTTATTTGCTATTTCTTATTCCTTTCTCGGTGTTTCTCGTTAGGGATGCGATCTGTGAACGATTATTCATTTGATTAATCATTTATGAAAACAATTTATTTGGTTCAATATATCGATTTTTTAATCGATATATTGAACCAAATAAATTGATTTCTTAAATCGAAATTTAATGCTGAATTTAATCGGAGAATCGATATTTTACCCTTGAAAAGAGACATTAGATTTTTTGATATAACGGCGTTGCCAATTAAAGGATGACCAAAAATGATGCAATCTTTGACTTTGAAATGATTGTTGTTGTTGATTATGAAAAGAATAGGGTGGATAGTGCAACACCAAGGTCTTAAAATAATAACAAAAAAAAGCCTGTTCTCTTTCTGTTGTGTAGGAACTGTATTAGCAGGTGCGCGAGCGCCGTGGCACTGTGGGGCTAACGCATACGCAATGGACACATTTACATATTCAATTAATTATTGTGCGTAATCCTGCGGAAGCTACTCCATTTATGATGGTCAATACTTCATGTCACTCACTCATTCATATCGAGGTGAGGATACCTAATCGTTAGTGTTTCGTGTTGCGGCCTATCGTAGTACTCCGTTAGTCTTGTGGACTCGGTATATTGACGTTACGAATTCAGTAATTATTCGTGCTCGAGATACTGATCTGATATTTTGATATAGTAAGTAGAATAGCGAGGTGGATGCGAGAAGCCCAAAATAGGTCAGAGTGGTGTGCAATGGGAGAGGCCTATGGACTATAGCCAGTGAACTGTGATAGGCTGATGATGAAGTAAAGTAATAGTTATTATTGAATTCCCTAAACTAAAAAAACTCCTGAAGAGATCCCAGAGATTGTTGAATAATGTATTTTACTTTTTTTTTCATAAAATAAATTTATATTTACATTGTAAATACCTTTTAAACATATTTGATTTCTTAGAAATTGATGTTTTAGTCTCAATTTTATATGAATAAATTAATCAGATTCCGATTCAAATCGATTGAAAGTTCGATATATTTACCACAGATTCACCATCCCTGTTTCTCGTATCGTGGAAGGGCTGCCATTGCAAACTTCAGTTTATTTTTCTTTTCTATAAACTACTAATTTAGGAATCTCGTATTTTGGTCTTTCCACTTCGTAATAGTTATAATTTTAGTTATGTTACAATGTAGAAAACATCTAGCTACATCTTAAAAAAAATCATTAATCTATATGAAGTCCAATTAAAAGTTTTCACTACTAAGCGTTTAGAAAAAATATAATCTATTGTTAGAGTCCAGAAGTGAAAAATAATAAAAATAATTATAATTCTAAACAATTTACTTTAATTCTAAACAATTTAATTTATTTCATTAATTACAAAATAATCTTAGAAATGCAATTAGACACAAACAACCGTTAATTAAGTAACGAATCTAAACAAATTACAGTTAGTTATACAGCAAGGGCGGTCACATAGGGCTGTACTAGCTGTTAGACAGCTTTCCTCGCACCCACCGCAATTCAGACAGTACTAACTTGTCAAAGACAGCTTTCCACATCTGTTAACAGAGTAGTACTAATTGTCCAAAGACAATGATCCACACTCCGCGAGGCATTCGTCAGAAATGCGCCCCGATACCACAGATCACTCCTATTTATAACCAAGCGCAGTGAAGTGATGGCGCCACAAAAATGACAACTACCGCCGTTGTGGCTTATACGGCCTCTCCTGACACCCTGACGTCCTCGGCAGGTCCGGATTACCACACTTCTTCATTGTTCTCATTCGCGGTTACTGGAACATGTACAAAAATAAAATTTTATTGGACGCCTCTGTAAGTACATCATCGTCCAATTGGTCAGTTACTAAAAACAGTTATCAAATTTAGCGTAAACAGTTAGAGTTAACGAATAGTTTTACAAGATAATAACAGTTAACACGAATAAGAAAGGTTCGAACCTCCAAGGAAAAGAGTGAAAGATTATTTATAATCCGCGCCAGATTAGAAACAAACAGTCACTGTTAGATACATTTAAAATAAAACTAGAAACTTAGTACTAACACAAGAGTAGACTTCAGCATGAAGGTCTACCGTTACCATAAGAACCATAATATCATAAGAACAGTTATCATAAGTATGTGTCTTAAACATTTAAACTTAAAATTAACAAGACCACGAGTTTGGGGCTGGTTACCCTGTCCATGGGTCTTAAACCTCTCTCATCAAGACCACGAGTTTGGGGCTGGTTACCCTGTCCATGGGCCTTAAACCTCTCTCATCAAGACCACGAGTTTGGGGCTGGTTACCCTGTCCATGGGCCTTAAACCTCTCTCAACAAGACCACGAGTTTGGGGCTGGTTACCCTGTCCATGGGTCTTAAACCTCTCTCAACAAGACCACGAGTTTGGGGCTGGTTACCCTGTCCATGGGTCTTAAACCTCTCTCATCAAGACCACGAGTTTGGGGCTGGTTACCCTGTCCATGGGTCTTAAACCTCTCTCATCAAGACCACGAGTTTGGGGCTGGTTACCCTGTCCATGGGTCTTAAACCTCTCTCAACAAGACCACGAGTTTGGGGCTGGTTACCCTGTCCATGGGTCTTACCTCTCTCAACAAGACCACGAGTTTGGGGCTGGTTACCCTGTCCATGGGTCTTACCTCTCTCAACAAGACCACGAGTTTGGGGCTGGTTACCCTGTCCATGGGTCTTACCTCTCTCAACAAGACCACGAGTTTGGGGCTGGTTACCCTGTCCATGGGTCTTAAAATTATCTCAGGAAGACCACGAGTTTGGGGCTGGTTACCCTGTCCATGGGTCCATTCCAATATACACACCTCATGCTCTCCACCATCCGCCATACATTGCACCACACCTCACGCACACGGGGATCAGGCCGAAGATTGCGTCTCGTACACACGGTGAACAGGCGGAAGGTTGCATCTCGGGCACACGGAGAACAGACCGCAGGTCCGCTTATCACTGAGCGGCATGCAGGACGCAAGTCCGCACCTCGCGATACAGCGAGCAGGCCGCAAGTCTGCGCCTCACCAGGCAGCAGCAGACACCAGGTCACAGCCCGGGCTCGGCTCGCGTAGACTGAACCTTGCACAGTGACGAGGCTCTCAATGCATCGTTGTCATCTAAGGAAAGCATGAAACATTGCATTAATTTTGAATACGGTATTACTTTAACGTCACCAATATGCTTCATTATCGTCATGAATAATCAGAGCTTTTAGAAGGCGATACTAGCAAGCAAAGCTTTTAGGATATTTAAAAATAAGTGCCCTCAGTATGTACGCAGTAATACCGTCAAGAATGTTACTAACTTTCGCATATCTCTCAGGACGCAAGACCCGGAGGATGTCAGAAAATGTTACAGAAGTCTCACGGTACTCGGTTAAGGATGTTCCCAATAATCGCAAAGCTCTTAGGATATGATACCGGGTCACCAGTTTTGGTTATGTCTGCAGCTTGACGATTGGCGTCAAGCAAACCCGAAATATGTCCAAGTATGCCCACGCAGTGAATTCGAGTTCAGACTAATTGCCCTCAAAGTCATTTTATGAACCAGGGCTTGTCCGACAGGTGTCGTTCAATCACTTACTGTAATAGGCCACCGTCTGCTTATAGTTGATCGTCTCGAGTCTGTAGTTAAACCTTACCATTTTAACCTTTTTACCTTTCTGCTACGGCGGCCAGTCCCAATGGTGACCAACCAAAAACACAGTAGACACTACAGCACGCAAGTACTTGTCTAACACAGGTGTACGCCTTTGGTTCGATGAGACGGCCACCCAACATGACCCGAAAGAGATCAGGCGTAGGACCGTAGACTCTTTGTACTCATTCGAGTCACGGAGCGTTGACCACAACTTTTAAACTTCGGGCCGTGACAAGCATATCTATAATTAGAAGTACACAGTATTATTAGTTATTGTTTGTTCAACCCAGAAATCGAACCTATATTGAACAGTAGTCGCATACACTAACTGTCGACCCAACAAAGCAGTCGAAACCATCACTAGTACTGACGTTTCAATAAGTACCTCTGTCAGGAAGAAAAAGATCACAATAACCTGAGCTGGCTCGTAACGTGCTTATGAACATGTTATTAATCTTGATCCTATATGAATGTCACACCTTTACGATCAAGTTTGCTACAATGATTTTGTGTATGATCTTAAAATTGAACACCTGAAATTGCCAGTCAGGCATGAGGATTATCTTTCCGGAACGCTAATTGGTACCCTCACAATGACTAGTGCTTAAACCTCATTTTAGCTCGGTCTAACCTGACCATTAATCATTATTGTTACACAAACAACATAACAGTTCATTTAATACCTGACACTAGTGAGGGTATTTAAAACCTTTCATAATGTTTCTATAACATCAAGAATAGCATGCTTAAGTAGACGTACTATTAAGATCGATAGACATGCAGTCTTTACCGGTATCAATACTTTGCATTTCGATAAACATTAAAACATAACTAACAAACGATATGTTTTGCTTTATCATAAGAGATCTTTCTTTAACATTTACAATTTGTTGTTGATGTTGTGTAAAACCTATTAGATTACATTTAAAATATGAAGTTTTAGTTTGGAGTCCACTATAGAAGGTTCATAGAAGTTTCTTTACTTTTTTTTTTTTTTTTTCTTTGAACCACTAATAACAAGTGAAGTCACTTTCGTACTACCTACTCTGACTATTAAATAAATTTAACATCATATCTTTAGAATTTAAACATTTACCACTGTTATAACGCTTCATAGATTTTACAATAACAGTTGACTAATGCAATCACCAGTAAATAATGTGACATAGTACATCTACCGGCGGACGATAAGAGTTCCTCAAGCTGTTTTAAATAGGCTCCGTCAGGACTAGCTCTGCTGTCCACGCACCCTTTTGCCGTATTGTGAATAGTTACATCACACGTTTATATACTCCCGATTTATTTGCTCTCACCAACCACCAATATAAAAGAATAGCCCATTCATCGAATTATCAAAATAAAAATTAGAAATGTAATTGATCATCAACTATTTCTTGTTGTCATTATTTTTTTTTTTTTGATCATCCCTACTATTATTACTATTAAGTGCGAAAGTAACTGTCTGTCTGTCTGTTACGTTTTTACGCCTAAACCGCTAAACCGGTTTTGCTGAATTTTGGAACTCAAATAGTTTAGAACCTGAGAAAGGACATCATACACGCGGGCGGAGCCGCTGGCTAAAGCTAGTTGTTTAATAATGGTCATTTCAATTTTTAAATTTACGGAGAAACATCTAGTAACTTGGTGTACACACTGTAAATTGTTATAATCTGACAAGTATCTATTTTTCGTTTCCATAAATAAAAGTTAAACAGATTAATCACAACGTGTGTGGGTATTATGTCCCGTCACACTTGCTGTGTCAGTGTAACATTTTAAGTAAATGGATAAAAGTTACTTGACCCTTAAGTAATAAGTTCGGGTTGCATTAGGCAGCCACTACAACTGCTATTATTCATCATTCCTTTGTTAAAAATAGTTCGTAACCATAGCAAAGAACGCCTACTTGATTATGCACAGGTGGAGTAGTTACAAACATTCGTTTGAGCGCTATTCACTATTTACGTTATACCAAATATTCGCAATAAATGCAAAAATAACCGTCTGTTACGCTTTCACGCCAAAACCACTGAACCGATTTTGATGACATTTGGTATAAAGATAGAAACATACACGCGGGCAATAGCTAGTACCAAATATTCGCAATAACAAAAGGTATGAGATGAGGTCATTGTTAAAACTAAACCAACTACTTAAGCCCTTTTGTTAAGCCACAGCTTTGCATCAGCCCTAAGGCATTTTCGTATACGCGCCAAACAGTCCATTTTTTCATCATTTTAAATTGCGCACACAATTCACTTTTGTACACTACATATCAAAATTATGTGAAAATAACTCACAACTCAACATGTAATATGATTTGATCTTACCAGTACAGCGTCAAGCACAACTCACAAGTTTTTCTTAACTGAACCTTCTAACCTTCTCTCATTACCGTGTCGGCACTGGTGGACCACATTGTACACCTTGTACATTGGCACGGATGCAGTTTCCATCGCTTAGCACAATGTTTACTAACTGGAAAGAAAGCGTTATACACACGAACACACTGAAACATAGCGTGAGGTACAAATACCCTCATTATTTTATTAAAATAATCGTTTTAAAACCGTTTGTAATTGACACTAAAAACCAAATGTAGAAGTCGTCACTTCCTTTACGATTTTTATATTTGCTATGTTTTGACTTTGTTTTGATTTTTGACTGTATTAGTTTTGATTTTTGACTTTGATTTAGAGCGGATAAGAATATCACAAAAGTCGGATTCCTTTATTAAAAATCACAACGAACACTGAATTTCGATAGCGTTCAAATGAGCACTAATAGTGTGCAATGCCTTTTTTTTTTAACGAACGATCGCGTTTATCGTTCCCGGGACCTCTGCGGCGAATCACTGCGTATATTCACTTTGGTTCTATATGACAGCGTGATCTATTGTGCATTTGTCAATGCTCTCTATCGTAAGACACACCTAGATAATGAAGTACAGACAAATTAAATGAAAATATCTAACTAAATGTCGGTAGTTGATCGTTTCGCAAATATTGAAAATTAATAATTTGTGAACGTAGATCGATCCCACTTCTGATGTTAGAGTCCAGAAGTGAAAAATAATAAAAATAATTATAATTCTAAACAATTTACTTTAATTCTAAACAATTTAATTTATTTCATTAATTACAAAATAATCTTAGAAATGCAATTAGACACAAACAACCGTTAATTAAGTAACGAATCTAAACAAATTACAGTTAGTTATACAGCAAGGGCGGTCACATAGGGCTGTACTAGCTGTTAGACAGCTTTCCTCGCACCCACCGCAATTCAGACAGTACTAACTTGTCAAAGACAGCTTTCCACATCTGTTAACAGAGTAGTACTAATTGTCCAAAGACAATGATCCACACTCCGCGACGCATTCGTCAGAAATGCGCCCCGATACCACAGATCACTCCTATTTATAACCAAGCGCAGTGAAGTGATGGCGCCACAAAAATGACAACTACCGCCGTTGTGGCTTATACTATATTAAACAATCTAGGAAAAGGAAGTGATGACAAAGTTTTCTGTTTGTCTATTAAACACAACAAGCACCAAGCAAATGGGCGTTTTTCAAAATTTTGCACCGTTACGTACAGGATGTCCATTTATTTTCATAGTAAATCACGTCACGTCTGGACGTTACGTATAACGCGGACTTGTCATCACATGTTTCTTTGGTATAAAAAAAGTTGATTATAGTAGTTTACTAGTACACATTCATTATCTACAACATATTTACTTAAAATTTAACACGAGTAGTATATAAAATTTGTGGGTCTTACCTTTCAAAATCAATGTTCGTACCGGACAAACAAACAGACCCGTTACCTAAGTCACGGACCGCAAGTGTTGACGATTGAATTTCTTCAGTTTTAATTCAAAGGAAAAGAGCGAATGAATGATAAAAACATTGTCAATATGACATTGCTTGAAAATAGTTAGAGCCAAAGACAATGTTATTGTTATTCTTTATAAAATCATACCGTTACGTACAGGACTGTCCGCTGTGGCCAGTTTTTTAAATCCGATAATTTCAGTATTTATATTAGAAAAATATACTACAACCTTATTATATTTTATTTAAAAACAAATAAAATGAGTTATTTCATTCAAGTAATACTAAAGATATCTAAATATAGCTTATATATATTCCAAAATACGTAATCAAACTCCAGGATATTATGTAGGACACATAAAAAAGTAGGATAATATTTGGTATTTTATTAAATATTAAAATATGTTTTCCGCTTAAGTCTTATGTTTATCTTTTTATTTACAGTAAGTTAAACATTTCACCCTAACATAAAATAATTTGATACTCACTTCCTACATTTTTGCCTTTTAATCAATGGTCAAACTCGTAGGACATAGCAAAATAGTCCTGAGCAAAATTTTGAAAAACGCCCAAATTCGATAAACAAAACACTTCTTCAGTTTATTTGTTTGAGACTTGTGTAAAAATGGTAACATAATGTTTAAAAGAAATACAATTTACCCACGTAATATTAAGATAAGAGTAAATTAAGCTAATATATTTGAAATTGAATATATTTGTGTATGTATATTTAATAGATACGTATGTGTAAATAATTATAGACGCATATTTTTCCGTGTAAAGTAACGTAAAAAAGAAATCTGCGGAATTGCTACCAAGTACAAATTTGTTATTGAGTATCCGATATTTCAAGCGCCATGATCACGGAGTAACTGCTAAGTAACAGTTACTTACTTAGTAATATACTCACTCACACAAAAGTACATGGTAGCAATCCCGCAGATTTCTTAAAGTAACGTAGTATTATAGGATGTATTAGTACTTATAGGGTGCTGGGCTGAAGTAACAGAAAAGTGTTAATATCTTTTAATTTCGGAGTTTCTGGAAAAAATAAAGAAGTTCCTACCTACGTGTTGATCATCACTCCTGGCAGATTATAACTATAAATATTAAAAAAAAATAGGTTTTATAGTTTCGATATTTCAAGGCAATGAAATAATTTCCCGGCCCTTCAAATGCGATAATATCTCCTATATCGTATGCTTAATATAAGGAGTACGTACAATATATAGCAGCACAATGTCCGTATGTTGCCTAAAGTTTCAGCCCGGCCCCTAAGAATGCCTCTCACTTATTTACCAAAGAGGTACATTGAAAACGAAGTAAGTACGTATGTTTGTATCAAGGAGTACATTCGTTTGATACAAGTCTCGTGACGTGACCAAATCAAGTGGGGCCGGGCCAGCTTGACGAACACACAAACCTTTCCAGCGTATAAACGTCCTTAATATTGCTTTTGGATTCAGAAAAAGATTTTGATGATGACTTTCAATTTCTTCCAGCTATAAAACTACTAACTAAATAAGAGAAAGAATGAAAAATTTACTGTTAGTAAAAATAATTCTTCCCAAACAGTGTTTATCATCTAAATAAACCTTATATTTCCTTGATTTTGATAATCTTTTTTTTATAATTATCATTTATTTTTCAGACCGAAATCCATATTTTATTGTTACTTATAAAAGTCTTAACCTAATGTTAGTAGAGGTGGTACAAAACACAAATAAAAATAAAAATACTGATAAGTTTGCACAATATTAGGACCCTGCGTACGATTATACAAATTGCCTGTCTTGTCATTCGTTACAGTCGTCACAAAATAAGAAGCTCGTTTTGACATTTGTCATTTGACATGCCGCATGTAAGAAATTGAAAAATCAAATTCATAATCCTATTTAATTACTATGTTACCCATACACTATCACAACGCATATCTTAAATAAGCATCAAGTTTAACTTGATATTGAAAAATTCCACTCAAAAACACGAATTAATCGTATTAGTTACGCCACGATGACAAATGTCAAACCGGGCTTCTTATTTTGTGACGACTATAGTAGTTAATAGAGGTATGTTATTATGTACAGTTGTATAGTTACAAGTATATACAGGGTGTAAAAAGACTGAAATCGAAAACTTAATGGTTGCATTCAGACCATGATACTGAATTTTTTTTTTTCATACACATACACATAGTACAACATAATAGGACACTAACAACCTAATTATCTCATTTAGAAAACCAAAAAATAAATAAAAACAATAAAACTGCAATGTATTTTTAAATAAAATCAGTTGACCGGGGGTCATTACACAGTACCGCACGCGGTTTGATGACCGCGGCTAGGGCGCGCGGGCGCGTCCCGCCCGCAGTAGGTACCTAACACTAACTAAAACTTTAAACGAAATCACTCTCTAATCTGACTTTCTGATGGGTTATCAACCAACGCTTAAATAATAATGGTATCCTGTGCACTTGTTATTTTTTTTCGTATAATGAAATCATTCATCGTCTTCAATGAAATTCAAGTTTATTTTGCGCCGGGAATCGAACCCATAGCACCGTGCGTCTGAAGTCTTAAGCCTAGACGTGAGCCTACGCCTACGGTTTTCTGATTAGCAATGCTGATTCGGCAATCTATTCACATTCGCTGTTCTTACATACCGTGGGAGAGCTACGCTTCGGCATGAATGAGTCAGTTCGACCAGAGTGATACCACGGCCACACAGAAAACCGGTGTGAAACAGCGCTGGCGCTGTTTGTGCTGCCTATAGTATTGCGGTTATCCATTGGCGACGGTAATCGCTTACCATCAGGTCATACTTCAGCTCGTTTAAACCCTATTCCATAGAAAAAAAATACAAAATTTCCAATACAAAACGCGAAATTTGTCCAGGAAACCTACGGATGCATCTAGCCGTAAAACTTTGAATTACTTTGAATTTTTTATTAATTTACCTAAACACAGAAGACGAAGCACTGTAGCGGCAAGTTTGGTGTGCCTTTGTCGGCGAATATCAAAGAAGCGTGATCTTTGAATTTATGCGACAAAGGGTTTCCGATGTCATGTCGTAGGTATTTACCTATCGATACGTCAGATCGGCGGCGTGTTTCAAAGAACTATAATTCCCTAATTTTATAAATAGGTACGAACTAGACCAGTCGGTCTTCAATGTTCGCACAGTCTGGACAGTTGCGTGGTGCATTATAATTTTTTTAAGGGATTTTTATGGGAATTTTTAAGGGACTTTCACGAAAGTTTTGTGTTGTAATTTTCCTTTTTTAAGTAGGTATAGTAAGTTAATTGTTTATTTTTTCGTTTTTTATTCTCTTAAGTTATCAGTTATCACCGAATTTGTGTTATTTTTAGAATAGGTACTTACATTTTAACAGTGATAGTGATTACTTATAATGTTTAGTGCGAGGGAATACGGCCAAATGATTATGTGCTATGGTGGAGCCCGCGTAAATGCATCACGGGCTTTGCGTATTTACCGTGATAGGTTAGTCATCACGGCTGCCTATCAGAGAGGTTTGAATAATGAGAGGATTACATCCCAAAGGCATGGAGAAGGCCTAGAAGTAGATCTTCGAGTGGACGAACAGGTCTTGAGAGAAATCCTCGGGTTGGAACACGAACTACGGCAAAGTTAATTAGAGGTCATGGAACCCCAATATCGCATCAAACAGTGCATAAGATTTCAAGAAAAAATAATAAAATAAGCTCAGTTTGTGCCATTTCTGGGTCGACCGAGGCTCTCGCAGAATTAGGTAAGTAGCGTGAAGTCACTAGGTAGGTATTTTCGTTAATAGGGAACTTTACCGACGCCGCGACGCGTAGGTAGTTAAATTAAATAGTTATGAAAGGCATTGACCTAGCTACTCAGTGCGCGCATACATTGCTGGCTTCGGAAATTAATAAAAATCTTGATACATTGTTTTTTCCGGCTACAATTTTTTTTAAAGACAACTGTTTGTTTTTTTTAATTAGTTTTGGGGTGCTGAAGCTGCATCTTTCGTTTTCGGAAGTCGTCTGGTTACACCCTGTATATAGTACAAATGTATTGTTGTATAAAACTTGAGATAGAGATAAATGTTATATTATAAAAATATTCCTTTTAATAATAATAATAACAACCATTTATTGCCTTCTATAAACAAAAAATCTAAATTTAAAAACTTAATCACTATGGCAAAGGGTCTTTAATTAGCGGTTGCTAAAAGAATACAGATTTATCACACTTAAGTGCATTAATTGGTGCAGAGAAAATAAACGGAGAAGTGGTCTTTCCTAGAACAGCTGTGTAGGCCAAATGTCTTTCCTTAGTCTTTATTCATATGCTCCCAATTTTTCAAGCCTTGATTCTCAACGTGCCCGTTCAATAGCAGCTAGCAGCATTGTCTTCTATCTTGAGACTGCCTCGGTGGCGCAGTTTTAGCATATGCGACTGCTGTGCTTGAGGTCTTGGGTTCGATTCCCGGGTTGAAACAGATATTTGTGAGATCCACAAATCTTTATTTCGGAGTTTGGGTGTTCTATGTATTATATGTATGTATTTACAAAAGAAAGTATGTCTAAGTATTTAAATCGGTTGTACAGTACCCATTATACAAGTTCTGCTTAGTTTGTGACTAGGCGGCTTAGTGTGTAAGATGTCAGATATTTATTTATCGTTTATTATTTAAATAAAGAAGTTTAAAAAATACCTTTCTTAGTGCATATGTCTATTAGTACGAGATCCGTTGCGCGCTTACTCTGTTTCACTTTAACTCGAATACCTCGAGTGTTTAACAGCTGGCAACCATAATTTGCGGCCATTTGTTCACAGGCAGCCATATATCATCATATTTAAAAAAAATAGCTTTAATTTAATATAAAAAACAAGCGTATACGTCATGAACGTATAAATACACCAAACTATTACCTGTTTACACCTGGCTGCCAAGTAGTTGCGGCCGAGTGTGCAACGGCACCCATCGATTTTCGAATTCTGTACAAACATTGCTATGATGTGAATGGTATTTTATTTAAAAACTAAGTGAACGAATTTTTTTTTGGAAAATTAATTAACATTAATTTAATTAAAATTACTTGCGGCCACTTATTGACTGGCACCATGTTATCAATGTATTCTCCTAATCATAAATGTATGTAAAAATGTGAATTTGATTAACTACGCTATGAACGTAGAGATTTTGCAGCCGGATCTTAGACTGTATAGAATCATTTGTTGTAAAATTAATCGCTTTTACGCAACGGTTTCAATAGTTGTACGTTGATTTCTCAGACTGTCAGTTTTTCTTTAGGTACTGAAATATAAAGATTAATTTCTAAATTCAAATCACACGTTAGTGAGTGATTAAAAAAGGTTTGTCAATTCTTTAGATATATTCCGATTTAATTAGTATAAATGTATCATTTTTTATATTGATACAAACTAACTTATCTTAACAATATGATTATTTCACATTTTTGGATTCATATGAAACAAAAAGAAAAGGCATAGCTATATACCTACTTACATTATAATTACAAATATCATATAATTTATAAAACAATTATATGAAATATTTATGTCTTGTACAGTTGTACACAAAATTAATATTTAAAACAAAAATACTAAATGAAAAAATATCGGTGCCCCTATTATCACTGCGCCCCAATTTACGTGGCAAAATGATTGAATTTTTATTTTAGAGCAGTTCAAATTAAAAAAAAATAACATTAAACTTACATAACTTATAAAATTAAAGTAACAAATAATATTTATTGTTACCAATTAAAATAAGAACAAGAGCGGTAGTGATTTCCTTGTGAATAACACCAAATTTAAATGAACTAATATTTGATATTGGATGATTTACTTTATTTACATTGGGTTACAGTTCATTTTCAACACGCATGAATGCTTCGTTCAGAACCAACTAAAAGATCATCGGAGACACGCTTGTTTATTAAAAACCTTCATCAAAGATTGCACCTTATTGACAGAATTTAATTTTGGCTATATGTAATGTATACCACTTAAGATTGATAGTAACAAAAGCTATCTATTCATGTATTTCGGTTCGATCTGAAACGATTTAAAAAAAATGCTGGGGTAACATTTGAAAAGTTACTCCAACAAAATCTGTTTTTGCCGTATAACTTTTAACCTACTACATGCACAAATTTTGCTATTTGTAACAAATTACTCCTTAAAACACTGTTATACTCTCACCTCTCCAAAGCCCATTTTAAACCACCGCAGAACCCACCACTACGAAACATTAAATGTCACATTTGGCTTACATTATTTATTTACATTATAATACAATTAAAAGTAATAATAAAAATTAAGGAGAGGCCTATATCCAGCAGTGGACTGATAAAGGCTGTTGATGAATAAAAATTGATTTCAATTTTTTTTAATACTCAAATTTCATAAAATATACCATAATTCTTTGTTTATTGGACACAAAATTAGCAACAAATTTATATTTTGAGATCAGGTAGGGTAAAATCGTATATTAAGAAACTTAATAAACAATAAAAAATGGCAAAAAATTAAATCGCTGAAAGAACTGTAAGGCAGATAATAACATGTTATTATTGCAATTAGCTAACTTCTTAAACTAATGTAAGAATACCTAAATCATTTGAACCGGCTGCAAACAATCAATGAACAAAGATAAACAATTTTCCATAACTTTAAAGATTACAGCAATTACCTACGTTTGTAAAAGTTTTGCTAAAAAGTTTTATTTATAATTTTTGGTAATATTATGTATTAAGTTACATGTATATTTATTACATTTTTAAAAACTACCTACCTTACTTTAGCCGTTAAGTGTTTGAAAATCCTACTTTGCAGTCCATTTAATCTAAAAGATACCGAATGATCTGTGAGTGATCACTCACCCAATCAATTACCCTTATTTTCTTGCCCTGAAGATCTAAAACTAAACTAGAAGAAAGAAGAAAGCCCTTTACAATATAAAAATAATTAGCGAAATCGAACTACTCTGTAAAAAGTTATGCGTGGTTATTTAAAACAATCGGTGAGTCCACGGTCAATCATCCGGTTTTGCTACCCTTAGGGTTAGAATTCTTTTTCAAAATTTATATGGGACTATCTTCGGAGTATACCCTTTCAAATAAAAAAAATTGGCGCGCTTATTAATTATGACTTCTAGCCTTTGATAATGTATATAATCAAAGCTTCTAGCCTTCTAGCCATGTACCTAATCTATTTATCCACCAAGATTCAGTAAAAGAGATAAAAATAATAAAATATATACAGTCCTGCACATACAAACACTTGCTACTTTTGTCTTGTCAGTACAAAAATACCTTAGTGAAGTTTTATAACATCCGTAAATATAAGAATCACATAGTTTTATAATTTCGTACATGTCTTCAATTGGTTGGCTTTATATAACTCAATTTGGGCTATGGTATCGAACATAGGTAGAGTTTTTGTTTCTGGTGTGAATATCAACAACGCGCCAGCAACCAAAGCAGTCACGGAGAAGAGAATGGAGGGAAGTGCCGCAACCTCAGTCATCTAAAACATAAAAGCATTTAAATGTGTTAATGAAAGTTACGATTAACAAGTTAAATAGTTTTTTTGTCTGTATTCGTAGACATAAAATTTATTCATACAATATTACAGACGCTGTGCGTAATTTTGATCAAAATAAGTAACTATCACATCAACAGCCTTTAACAGTCCACTGTTTTACATAGGCCTCTCCTTAGAAATAATGGTTTGGCCCACTATGTCACCCTGGCCAGATGGTTTGGTACTAGGTATATTTGTTACACGTTTTCCTTTTCTTTGCGGTTATGTTTCTCCCTTAGTAGTTTTCCCCCATGGAATAAATAAGGGCAAATACACTATTCTTAATCTGTCATCACACAGATATATTATATTTGTAAAATTAATGTTATTGCAATATAGAACTTGAGACTTAATTATGGAAATAAAAACAGATTAAAATTCATACCAAAAGCGGTGTTAAGGGCGCGAACATACTGCCGACTCTTGCTGTAGTGTTGCATAAACCCAGCAACGTTCCTCTGACACTGGTCGGGAAGAGTTCCAAACTGTATGTGTATATACCAGTAAAGCATATCACCACACCCATTTTACCAATTAGGAAAAATGAAAGCTTTACCCAAGTCAAATCTGTAAAAAAATTGAGTAATTAGATTAATTAAATTGAGCAATTTTAATATATTTAATTACCATAACTTGCCAATAAACGGATATCTTTAAAATTTAGTATTTATTTTAATTTCATACCAGTCATTTACATTTTTTTATGTTTTCTAATCCTACGAGTTTTGTAACAAGCAATAACCACCTTGAAAAATCTAATTTAGATGTTTTAGCTATTTTATACTATTGAAGTTCCCTACACATCTCCTCCTTTTTAGGGTTCCGTAGCCATATGGCAAAAAACGGAACCCTTATAGATTCGTCATGTCTGTCCGTATGTCACAGCCACTTTTTTCTGAAACTTTAACAGCTATACTGTTGAAACTTGGTCAGTAGATGTGTTCTGAGAACCGCATTAATATTTTACACAAAAATAGAAAAAAACAACTTTTGGGGGTCCACTTAGTTAGAACTCAAACTCTAACATTTTTTTTCATCAAAACCATACGTTTCGTCGTGTGGTCCGTGTGGTGACGGCTTAAGAATACAAAGTGTCACCAACCCTATTCATTCCATGGGTGTCGTAAGAGGCAACTAAAGGAACAAAATAAGCAGCTAGCATCACTGCCAAGAGAAGGAAAACTTGCAACAAACCCTTTACGAACCCATCTGGTCAGCGTGGTATAGTAGGCCAAAACCTCTTTTCAAAGGAGAGGCATAGGCCACTGCTGGACATAGGTCCAGCAGTGGACTGTTAAAGGCTGTTGATGATGATTGATGATGATACGTTTTGGGATGATGATGATATATGGATAGGATGATCTTTGAAAATGATATTGAGGTTTCTAATTTTTTTCTAAACTGAATAGTTTGCGCGAGAGACACTTCCAAAGTGGTAAAATGTATCCCCCCCCCCCTGTAACTTCTAAAATAAGAGAAAGATAAAACTAAAAAAAAATATGATGTACAAACTTCCAACAAAAATTTATTTGAACGAGATCTAGTAAGTAGTTTTTTTTTAACACGTCATAAATCATAAACCGCAATTTACATTTCTTTCAATCAAAACACTATTAATGAAACATCGATAAAAGTTACAACGAACTACAAAAACTTTTATATGATGTTACTTGCTGCTACGGAACCCTTCATGGGCGAGTCCGACTCTCACTTGGCCGCTTTTTTAAGGTCAAAATACAGTAGCAATAAAGATTCGAACAAAGTAAAAAACAAAAAATTAAAGCAAATAATTGCGACACAATAGTAGATAAAACAGCGTCAACGAATTTTCCACGTCTCATTATTGTTTTACTGATATGTAATTCAGGTAAAATTAACTCTCTGCAATATTTACTTGAAATCAAAAGAACAACAATAAATGAAGGTGCTCTCAAAAGATAAAAGAGACCTGATAATGAAAGATCTGAACACATTTAAACATATACGTTATATACAGGTATCTATGGATAGGTCTTCAAAAATGATATTGAGGTTTCTAATGTCATTTTTTTCTAAACTGAATAGTTTGCGCGAGAGACACTTCCAAAGTGGTAAAATGTGCCCCCCCCCCCTGTAACTTCTAAAATAAGAGAATGATAAAACTAAAAAAAATATATGATGTACATTACCATGCAAACTTCCACCAAAAATTGGTTTGAACGGGATCTAGTTAGTAGTTTTTTTTAATACGTCATAAATCGTTCCCTTTGATTCAGTCAATACACTATAAAACATCGATCAAAGTTACAACGAACTACAAGAACTTTTATATGATATTACTTGCTGCTACGGAACCCTTCATGGGTGAATCCGCTCGCACTTGGCCGCTTTTTCTAGCCTTTATTATTCCTAAGATTATTTGGGATTGGCTACTATTTCAACTGGTTTTACCTCAATATCAGTTTTTCTACGGAGCGATTGGCATCGAAGCTCTGCATCCCTGTGGGCGAACTGAATTCAAAGATCTATAAAGAGACTTCTTGATTGTCAGTTACATAGGCTAACCACTAGACCAACGAGGAAGTCTTATTCGAACAGATATTAAAATAAAATAGAAAAATTTAAAAGCTAATACTTACAATCAGGAATGTAGCTCTGAGCAATTAGAAAAACAGCACAGACTATATATCCACACTGCAACGTTATTTTTCTTCCATATTTGTTAAAAGTGAAGTAAGCAATTAGTTCTCCAGGAAAGGACGATGCTGCAGCTAATATGAAATTAGTGTATTTACTGCCTGGCAACAGTACACTGTGTACCAAAGATCCATAATAGAGAAAACTAGAGGCAAAAAAACAAAACGCAGCAACTACCAGACGTGTCAAAATTTCTTTTGAAGACATTATAGCTTTTAAACTTTCCTTCTGTTTTTGGTCTCCGACGTCAAACCGTGATCGCAGATCCTCGTCAGTGCAATTATCAAGATCTTTATCGGCAATATCTATCTTGTTCATCCTTGCTATTATTTTCAAAGTCTTCTTTGCTTCCTCCATTCTTCCTTGAAGTATCTGCCATCTTGGACTCTCCTTTAGTAGGAAAAAGTAGCTAATAAATAATATCATCGGTGCGTAAATTGTCAAGATCAGCCACTTCCAGTATTGTAAAGTCATGGCCAAAATTGCAAATACAATTTCACCCACGTAGACTGCATAAGAGAAGATTATACCCGCCATTACTCTTTGAGATGTCCCACCAATTTCGATTACTGAAAAAGTATTCAATAATAAAATATCATGATTTCCTACTTTTATTCTAATTTGACTTGAAAAAAGTTCATTCTTACATAATATCACTCCAACAGTGTAAAGACCGGAACTCATGATAGATTCCATTAATTCCAAAAATATGTATGGATAGTAATCTTTAAGGAGAACTTTGAAAACTCCAATGCTAGCTCCTACTCCACAAATTATAAATGTCGGTTTTCTTCCAATTCTGAAATATTTGATAATTATTAATCAGTTTTGTTTTTAAATAATATATTGAATATGATGACTAATGATGAGTAATAAAATAAACTAGATTAAGATGAGTATATTCAGATTTTTATACTATAGGCATTTTATTAAATATATCGATCGTCGTATAACAAATTCATAAGTATCTATCTAGCCTTGTTTCGAACGTAGTATAAACAGGTTTTTTTTGCATATAACCGAAGGATCATGTGATAGAACTTTTTTCTAGAAAATTATATTATTAGCATGTTATATACCTAAAAGAATTACCTAAAAAACAAATATTTTTCACTTATTTTTTTGTAAATTTTATTAATAAGAAACCTTTGTGAAAAAGCAATTAACGGTATTTTTATAATTATATATGCAATTATAACTATGTTTAAACATGTTTAGGCCTGCTATAGGTACGATGAATTTAAATGCGAGAAACCTATTCTTTTTTTTTAAGAACAAAAAGCAAAGATGATACTTCTAAACATATACAGGATTTTTCTTGACTTGAACTCGTGACAAATATAAAGTAGATTTAACAATATAATACTAAATAATTTAATATTATTTTTGGCGTAACACAGAGCTAAACCTATAAGAACAATTGAATTCTTACTTGTCAGCTATCCATCCAGCAAATATCATAGATATTATCATACCAGTATTGTGAATACCTCCGACCATTTGAACTTTTAAAGGTTGACATGCTAGATTAAGCTGAAAAAAAAACATATGATAGTACCGTTTAAGGTATGCGATAACTGCTAGCGAATTTTAGACCTAATGTGCTAAAATACATTATTGTAACATGTAAATGGCAGATAGACAGATTTCCTGAAATACTGCTTGTACCTTTTAGTATCCGTATGTATTATTATTTTTTAAAAGGTTTGTTTAAATAATTATTAACGTTGTTATTATTCGTTACCCACTTAACTATTGCCCAAGGTTATGTAATGTTTAAAACAAATATTTCTCAGGAAACCTATCATTTTAAGTGCGTCGCGGATTCAAAAGACGACTATTATAATTTTTGTGATTTTATCAAACTATCGTTGAAAAATGTTCGAGCATTATTAAAATTTGTTTAAAATACGAACATGTTTATTTAAATCTAGGCTGTTAGAATTTGTAACTCGGGTAAGAGGTATGAGGTTAAGGAATACTTAGGTACCAGTTTAGCTGCAGTAAATCAATATATGTTTTAAAGAATTGATCAGATTACTTGTAAAATTGAAAGTATTCATCTGTAGTGAAAATCTGTAAAAATAAAAAAACATGAACGACATATCCGGACGAACAAGATTTTAAATTCTTCTTAGGCCCTTTTCGTCGTTTAAAAACATTCACTGTTTATGTAAAGAAAAACAAGTACCTACTGGGTACGAATGGGCCAGCTCCACCAGGGCGATACTACCCGCACACAGAAAACCAACCTAAAAATGATACATGAAATGGTGAGTGTGAAATCGGGAAGCGCAATGATACGCCTCTTGTGTCAGCATGCTGCATTGTCTGTACTCACAATGAGGATGGTGATCCCTACTTTTGGATTCTACCCACGCTTTCCATCAAGCAGAGTTGAGTCGCTTCGGTAGGCTTAAATATGTAAAAAAAAACTATTAAAACGGTAAAGTACCAGCTAATTAGGTAACCAGTAAGCACCGGTCATCGACTTGCAGACTTGTACTCACAGAACAAGTTTTATTCTATGCATGTACCTACTAGTCGTGGCGCTGTCAGTAATTATATTATTGATGTGATTGGTCGGATTAAAACAAGTTGGTTAACGACTTACATTCCAAGTCTATTTTTGTTTCTTATTACCATAATGGCATTACTAGTTTTAGAAGCGAATTACTTAAGAAAATATACGACTAATTTATCGTAATCCATAAAAGCTTGCTAAAAGCTATTTTAGAATATGGAGTGATAAACGTTGCCGAGCACTTTATTTTATAATTGTGATGATAATATCATTAACGTAACAGTTATTTATTATTACGTTATATTAACAGATTGTAAAATATTCTGTTTACATTACAATAACAATTAATTTAAAAAGTAGGCAAATATTTTGATGAGAAATTTGCATTTTAATCAGATTACTATGAGTTAAATATATTACGTAGGAATGCCATCCCTCATCATCATCATCATCATCATCATCATCAACAGCCTTTAACAGTCCACTGCTGGACATAGGCCTCTCCTTTGAAACTTGAATAATTCCAGCCCGCATTGCCGAACTGAATATCTATACATCTATACAAATAAATAAAATTAGAGTGTCTGTTTGTAATATCAAATAACCTAGTATTTTACTAAATGCATACCAAAATATTTACGGTACTGACATTCTCATCAGAGTGGAAGACATACGCTCCAGAACTAAGCGGTTCGGGTCTTCCTTCTTGTGTCGAGCGGTTAAACACTGGAACTCACTACCAGCTCATGTTATTCCTTCTTACTATGATCCCGGGTCCTTGAAGCGGGGCGTGAAAAAGCATCTCACTAGGCCGCCATAATGTGGTTCGCCATACTGCTTGCATTTGCAGTGAGTATGGCGACCCCCACTTATGGATTTTACTCATGCTTTCCATCAGGCATAGTAAAGTCACCTTGGCAGGCGTTATATAAAAATAAAATAAAAAAAATCAATGCCCATAGGCCTCTGACATTCTCAACAACAATCTCTGGAACGGCTGGACCGATTTTAACGGGACTTTCACTGGCAGATGGCTGATGACATTAGGAGTAACTTAGGCTAAATTTTTTTAGACTAGCTTTACTCCACGGCGTTACTCGAGATTGACAACAATAACCGTGGGTAACACCGCGGGACTCAGCTAGTTAATAATATGACGTAAGTATTCTGTCAAGTTAAATCAGTCATCAACTTGTGACGTCATAATTTGATGTCTTAAGAATTTTTTTAAAGACTCAACTCCTGCTTTACGAATATGAATCCTGTGTTCCAGGAACCTAAAAAATATATATAAGAAACGGACACAAAGAACACTCAAACTCAAAACAACAATTTGTGAATCACACAAAGTGTTGTCCCATGTGAGGTTTGAACCTACAACACCCAGCGCAGTAGAAAGCGCTAGGCGCTACACCACTATACCAATCAAGGTTTTGAAAATAGTCACAGACCCTGTTAGTTTATTTAAATTTTAATCATATGAAGGTCAATCATTCCTTACTATCATCAACAACCCATATTGTCCCACTGCTGGGCTCTGGTGAATAATACGTGTCCACGCTGACTGAGAGCGCGTCAGGTTTCTTCTCGCTTCCATAACTCATTCATGCGTCATGTCACAGTTTCCTTACATTGACCTGAATTTATTTGACCACGAATTTTCTAAAGTGCCTTGTATCAATATCAAATAGCCTCAAAGTTTAATAATTGTAGATAAATATATTTAGAGATTGTTCAATTTATTCACAAGGAATTAACTCTGCAAATGTTGCGGAATAGTGGTCACAACAACTTAGCAACAAGCAGCAAAAATTCTGCGAAACAAATTGCGAAAGAAAAGAAAACTGAATGTGACGTATAAGTTGTTTTTTCCTCTAACTTTGCAATTTCTTCTTTTAAAACTCTAAAGAGTCTCGAATTCACACTCCTAAGTACATTTTGCGAAGTATAATTTTTGGTCTATTGCCACCTACCCGGGCAAATTAGGAATAAGACGCATAGCGGAACCGAACCGAGGAATCGCTCAAGATGCTTTTTAATATACCTATGCTTTAAAAACTACGTACACGATTAAGAATAGTTTAAAAATTGTAAATCCGTTCGAAGCTCCGATATGATACGAGATGCGACGAAAAACCGCACTAAATTACTATAGGTGTTAATAGAGCAAGAGCCCAGAGCCGCCAGACCTACGTCATTAGTGCAAAGCTGAAATTTTCAGGATTATTAGTACAATGTCTTGTTAAGATGTATGTGTACCCATTAGCTTGAAAGCGGGGCCGTTTCTGAGATAGCGCGAAGTACAGATAGATAAAAATATTACTTACCTACGTTAAAGGTGCAAAGCTAGTATTTACATATTTTTTCAAGAATATTATTTAAAATTAAAATTCATTACTGCCAGACACTTTCCGTGGGCCATTACTTCTGCCAGACGTCTTGAAAGTTGTGAAAAAATTAGGTAAACTACGTTATAGTAGCAAACCTAAATTTTATACATATTATCTAAGGTACTATTTTAAGACCCTTTGTATGACCAATCCAAAAAGCGTGTAAAAACCATTTAATATTTTACAATTATATTCTTGAAATAATACCAAAGATGATATACCTCAGCTTCCTAATTACTACAAATATATGTCTGGGGGGGTGATAGGCCCTTCGGCCGCATACAAAGGGTCTTAAAATAGTACCTTAGATAATGGTATAACATTTAGGTTTGCTACTATAACGTAGTTTACCTAATTTTTTCACAACTTTCAAGACGTCTGGCAGAAGTAATGGCCCACGGAAAGTGTCTGGCAGTAATGAATTTTAATTTTAAATAATATTCTTGAAAAAATATGTAAATACTAGCTTTGTACCTTTAACGTAGTTAAGTAAGATTTTTATCCATCTGTACTTCGCGCTATCTCAGAAACGGCCCCGATTTCAAGCAAATGGGTACACATACATCTTAACAAGACATTGTACTAATAATCCTGAAAATTTCAGCTTTGCACTAATGACGTAGGTCTGGCGGCTCTGGGCTCTTGGTCCATAAAGATTTAAAATTAGAATAAAATATAGTTTTAAAACATACCTCAGAAACAATAGAATTGTTGTTTTCATAAATCCAATCGTAGCAGTCTTCTACTTGCATGCTAAAAGATTCATTGGTGCATGTTAAATTCGTGGCGTATATATTTTTTTTATCCAATATTGGTTTGTAGCATTTTGAATCTACATCCTCTGGCCACCACGACGGTGTTGCAAGGGTCGAATTCGAAGTCTCGCATTTTGGTATCCGACATCTGTGTAACAAATATTGAATTATTCACAACATATGTTTGAAATCTCATCAATAGCCTATAATAGTGAAGTAGGTACTGGACATTACTTCTTTAAAAGGAGTTAAAAAGAGTTCGTTGGTCAGTGGACTCGTATAGGGTTTGTGCTTAAAAAGCTTAGAAAAGGAAGCTCTTTTCTTTGTAGTGAGATTGTCTTGAGTATTTTGATTCCTCTCTTAGTCGCCTCTTAGGACAATCATGGAACCAATAAACGTGATGACACTCCGAATTCTCAATCTGTCATACTCGAGATGTGTATTTTGAAATTTGTGGACCATAAAAAAAAATGGTTTATTGATACAATGAGCTCAATTGATACTAATATGTAAGTATTCAGTATCGAATCAATTGGCACTCTCGATCTCGACTCGATTGATAGATACGCGCAGAAATATGAATAAATCTATTTCCCTCAACATACTATCAAAAAAAAAGGTAATCACTTTTATATCATAGTCATCTTTTGTTTGTTATGGTTGGAAGAGACAGAAGGCGGGGCTCTGAAGAAGGAAAAACAAGGTCAGGCTAACTAGGCAGACCTTGTTTTTCCTTCTTCTGTGAGCGTTTACGTTTTATCTTATTTTACAACTGTACAAATCAATTCATTATTACCTTTATTGTATAATTAAAGATTGTTCGTATGCTTTTTTATAAATGTCAAATTTAATGTCGTAAATATTTTTATGAAGAAGATTTTAAAAAGGTTTTAAAAAATATGTAAAAACGGTTACAGGAATCTACAGGTATACAACATGCCACCTCCCCCCCTGCCCCTGTTACATGCTGTAAACGATAATAGAAATGTAACAAATGTATGGGAATGGCGTAACCTTAACACCGATTAGCCAATAACGCAATACAGGCTTAAGCGGTTGTAGAAAGATAATCTACGCGATGTGCTTGCAACTTGGCCAAGCGGCCGTAAAGAAAGTAAATATAATTCCAATACAAATAATACAGGTCAACGATACAAACAAAACAGGCCAATAAAAGGAATTATGGGACGGCGCGGCGGCGTCACGGCGACGCGGCGCCCGTTTCTGGCTGTCTGGTCCGCCCGCTTTTAGGTGCGTAAACTATTGGTGGCGTTTTAAGCTAGCCATTCCCGTTATGGTATTCCTTACAAGTTTACCTGTACAGTTGAATTTCACAGATAAACCGGAGCGTCTATTTTACACAACTAAGAAGTTATGTCCAGTGAGTACAGGATGTACTCAGCTCAAGCTTACCTGACCGGTGTAACTGTGCAGGTTCACCTGTCAGGTACATGCCACCGTGTATTTCTAACTTGAGAATACATATAGAACGACCCAAGTGGACCTCTAGTAACTAAATAAATAAAACATCTTTATGGCTTTGAGTATGTGTTTTCATTGATTATGCAGTTTTGCACACTAAGAGTAGGTAACTATTTTTCAATTGCTAATAAAGTGTATTGAATAATGACTTTTGCAATTACACGGTTGCATATCACGGTTAGATAGGCTAACCGTTAGACCGATAATGCATAATGAAGCGACTGCTGATCATAAGATCTTAATAATAGCATTAATAGCCAGCAGGAACTTAGCGATGTTGCACTTCCGTGCTTAAGATATTTACATTTATTGTGGATATGTTATGTATTTATGACAATGTTTTATCTATGGCAATCGCTATTGGTAAGTCAGTAGCCTCAAATATAATGCCACCTTTTTTTCACGTGTGGAAATTAGTTCACCCGGGCTTGCGACGACGAGGTGTCATGTCGGAATCGAACCGAAACCACACGATGTGGTTAGACGACGAAAACGACGAACTCTCTATTTAAAACCCGAAAAAAACTTTATTTGGAAGGCGTTATCTGCCCGGAAATCAGCAGGAAATAAACTGATGCACCATACATTGCCATTATCCGGACGACACTCAAAAACTCAATAGCTAGCTATTATTATTATATTATTATAACTCATCGCTTCCTATCCCCTAGCAAAGTTGCAAACTTTTTTCGTTGTCTATTCCATTCTCTATTATTTTGTTACATTAGTTAATGTCAATCAACCACGTTATCAAAACAAAATATTAGCCAATTATAAAAGAGAATAGAGAATGGACTATTTGGCTAAGTTGGCTGATGCGCTGAGCCGCGTGGAAAAACAAAAGAGACGAACGTCGATGCCACAATCATTATATCTAGCAAAATGCGCGTCTACCTAAACCTACACAGTAGGTAAGTAAATCAATGAAGAGATTAGCTGCACATCAACTCAGAGTCGTCGATGCTAGGACTACAGCATTTTCGACCAGCCCCCCTAGCCAAGTTTCTATTCAAAATGGTGCTAATGTCACTCAATCACGTGATCAAAACAAAATATTAACCAATCAAAGAAGAGAATAGAGAACTAGAATGGAATATGGAATTTAAAACGAAAAACGTTTGCAACTTGGCTGGGGGGGCAGATACCTACATTGGCATATCAATAATTGGTAAATAAAAGTACTTTTCGGAGACGTCACGTTCCTAAATGGCGGCCTTCACGATAATCAAACAATTATTGATATTGACAAGTATCTTTTCGACTCATTGACGCAACGGCTCATGCCAAAACATTCGCGACTTTCACTAGCATTTGTAAATTCATGCTTGATGCTAATTCTCTTGTATGACATTATGATGTCATACTAGCGGTACCCCGAGGTGTAGCCCGCGTTTGTTGTTTTATAACTTCACAACAACAATCGCGAACACGGTTATAATCGTCTTCACTACACACAATTTATTTTTGTTGTTAGGAATCGAAGGCATATACGCTGACTTAGCAATATTTTTCACTAACAACTAAGTTAGCACCGAAAGCTCAATTACGGCCCATTCACGACCTTTCGGCACGACCTGTGAGCGGCAGCGAAAAGCGAAACGCCGAGCGGTCATATCAAAAGTATAGAAATGTACGAGGCACGCCACGAGTCGCCGCTCATAGCGAAAAAGCTAGCGGTTTTTGCCGAGCGAATTGCTACAGTGGCGGGCGGTATGGAGAGCGGCGGGAACAAAGGCACAAGTTCGTATGTGCGACGCCACGAAACAGAGCGGCGTGGACAGCGGTGCAGGAGTGACGGACTCAGCGGCGTTAAATAAAAACAAAACATTTTAGACGATTTTATGGCGGTAATGGATACCGAGGCTTTTATAACAGAAATTTAAATAGACCGCCTATATGGATGTCAAAATATCCCCAACATAAATATAAAAAGGTTGTGGGAAGAAATTAAACAATGTTTTCCGGAATATAATGGTACTTACGTTTAATTTAAATTGATAACACAAAAAAATAGAACCTAGGTACCTACCAAACGAAGCCACTGATATGTTGACAAAACTACTGGTATGTTTACGTAATGTAGGTGGATAGTTGACAAGTTTTAAAAGTTAATTTTTTTCTCTGTCAGTAGGTACCTAATTAGCAAAACAGTTTACATATCAGTAGTTTTGTCTGTAGCTATAACTATACACGAAACTACTAGTATGTCTTATACGCAATGTAAGTAGTTGACAAGTTTTTAAAGTTTTTTCTCTCTGTAAGTACCTACTTAGCAAAACACTTGGAAACATCAGTTACTTCTTATAGGTAGGACCTTCGTATAGGTCACTAAATCCACCATCTAAATACCGATCTTTATTTAGTTCGTGCACTCATTCTATCATATTTAAAAAAAAAAAATTGTTTCTAAACAGACAGGGGATAATTTTTATAACGCCATGATTTTTAACACGTTTCGACTACCTAAATACGTCCACCGTCGCCGCTGCAACTATTCGCTACTAGGGTTCGTGGCGTGCAAAACGCACCGCTCACCGGCGCCGCTCCGCTTTTCGCTAAGACCAAAACTCGTGGCCAGGCCGTTATGCAGAAACATCTGACAAGGTCGCCAAAATGAGGGTTAATTTTATGATTTTAGGAAGTACCAAGTTTTAACGTACTGGAATTACAAAGCAAGTTACACATGTAAGGTTTTTTTATAAAGGTTAAATCACTAAGTAAATAAGTTGAACCCCAAGATCCCTGATAAATGTATTTTGTGTATTCGTGTATTTAAATATGTTTAATGTAAAGATATTGAAACGAAACAGTAATTAGAGTAATTATCAAATATTATTTAAAAAACTAATATTAATGCAAAAGAAAGCCTTAACGGCCTGGCCACGAGTTTTGGTCTTAGCGAAAAGCGGAGCGGCGTCGGTGAGCGGTGCGTTTTGCACGCCACGAACCCTAGTAGCGGTTAGTTGCAGCGGCGACGGTGGACGTATTTAGGTAGTCGAAACGTGATAAAAATCATGGCGTTATAAAAATTATCCCCTGTCTGTTTAGAAACAACATTTGTTTTTAAATATGATAGAATGAGTGCACGAACTAAATAAAGATCGGTATTTAGATGGTAGATTTAGTGACCTATACGAAAGTCCTACCTATAAGAAGTAACTGATGTTTCCAAGTGTTTTGCTAAGTAGGTACTTACAGAGAGAAAAAACTTTAAAAACTTGTCAACTACTTGCATTGCGTATAAGACATACTAGTAGTATCTTGTGTAGTTATATCTACAGACAAAACTACTGATATGTAGGTAAACTGTTTTGCTAATTAGGTACCTACTGACAGAGAAAAAAAATAACTTTTAAAACTAGTCAACTAACCACTTACATTACGTAAACATACCAGTAGTTTTATAAACATATCAGTAGCTTCGTTTAGTAGGTACCTAGGTTCTATGTTTTTGTGTTATCAATTTAAATTAAACGTAAGTACCATTATATTCCGGAAAACATTGTTCAATTTCTTCCCACAACCTTTTTATATTTATGTTGGGGATATTTTGACATCCATATAGGCGGTCTATGTAAAATTTCTGTTATAAAAGCCTCGGTATCCATTACCGCCATAAAATCGTCTAAAATTTTTTGTTTTTATTTAACGTCGCTGAGTCCGTCATTCCTGCACCGCTGTCCACGCCGCTCTGTTTCGTGGCGTCGCACTTAGACTTACATAACATAAAAATATGACTGACGTAAAACAGGACGTGGCAGCGACTCTGTTTTTGGATTAAAAAAAAAAAAATTCTTCGTTGCCTGTATTATTTTCAAGATTGCTAATTAAAGTTTTCTCGCGAAGCCTGAGGAGGAACTGAATTCGAAACTTGAACTAGTTGTCAGTTCATTTGGTGGGTTTACGAGTAGTCCTGGATTAAACGGAGCCTCTCTTGTTCTATGGGACCCGACGTGGGCCACCACCCAGTGCCTACATCGCGGTCAATTCGGTCCTCTTAACAGTTCGGGCCCCGATGAAGTATCTAACCTTATTCTTGACGTGAGGTGGTTCTTCAACGAGCGCTTCCTACAGTTTTCTCCTAAGCTGGACGACGCTGCTTCGCTGTGGCTTTAAACAGTATACTCGAACACGAGTGTTGTACAATGGCACTGTAAAGTGCACCAGTGTATCTGATATCTGGACAGATAGCGGCTTTCGGACACGCCCTAAAGAGAGAGTTCCTCGTCTTCGTAAATAGAGAATCTACACGAAGTTGGTCCAATTACTTGGGGCAGGCGCTAGGAGGGATCTGGTTATCACAATAATAGCTGTTTTCGTGCTGCATTTAACTAATAATGCCCAAACATGATATTGAACAGAGAAACAATAGCAATTTACCTACTTAACACTAAAAAAACACTAAATAACGTCACCGAACTTCCGCGCCGAGACCCGTGATGTGCACTGGTCACAGCTTTTTTCTCTAAAAATTCATTTCTTTGGTTTTATTACTTGCTTAACATAGACTTTCGACCTTGCGGCTGCACGGTTTAGTCCTTGATAAGTCACATAAATATTATCATAGTCTTAAAGCAGTATACCTACTTATATAGATTATCATATTATTCTTCTAACAATGTAAGAGTATCGTTAGGAATAATCCTTTTTATCGATATTTATCGAGAAACAAAACACCTTGATCTTAAACTGAACTTCGTATTCAATTAAAATTACTGCAATGAATGAATGAATACTCAGTATTGATTTACTTCCGTACAAACCCAAATTTTGAATGTTCTTTAGTATATCATTGAGAAATCGTGAGCTTGATTCTTAGACATTTTTTTACTTAAGTAAGATTTTTCTGTAAAAGATAAAAATAGAGGTTGCTTAAAATAATGTTAATAAAACCAAAGAAAGATTGGATGACTCATATTGAATAACTAGATTTTGCCAGCGGCTCCGTCTATGCACTCCTCAAGAATTAAAGTAGCTCCCTATTAAATTTCCTGGGAATTGTAACAGACAGATAGGTAAGACAGAGTTACTTACTTTCGAATTTATAAAAAAATTGGAAGTATGAAGGTACCCTTAAAGGTTCGAGCACATTATGCCGGGCCGCAGCGTGTCGGGGCGGGCCGCAGCGCAGCGCAAAATGCTAACTTAGCACATAGTGACGGGCCGGATCGCAGCGCATTGACGGATTTTGAGTACAGTGTACTGCATGCGCAACTTCTGTGTATTTAGTGCAACTGTACCTTATGGATAGCTCTGACGAAGAACTTTCTTTTTTTTGCCTGCTGTTAGAAGAAGAAGAAGAAGTTAGAAGAAGATGTGCTCGAACCTTTAATCATTTTTCTATGTGCCGCGAAGACGTGAACGGTGCGCAAGTTAAAAAAAGAAAAAAGGTAGATATGCCCTAGAAATGTGGTGCTAGATGAGTCCCGCACCCACATGTCCATGCTACAGGAACTCGACATTAGAAAACGTCTATCTACCACCATACAGTCGCGTATGATGCAATACCTTGACCATGTCTCTAGATGAAATAGTGAGTTCATAGAGTGGCTGGTAGTGCAGGGAAGGGTGTCAGGGAACAGATTACGGGGCAGTGAACCCATGAGCTGGATCGACTAGGTAAAATCCATAATTTAAAGCCACGTGGCTGTCTGTAGCCGACAATCTGCCGACAGGGAGAGATGGGGAATTATAAGAAGGACTTTGTCACCGTCTATCACTAATGTAGAAATCTCTACGTAATCGTTATTCGGTCACCTCCTTTCTATTTTGAAAGACAAAATTAAATACACTTTGCCATTCAGTGTGATTTTGAAGTTAAAATATTTAAATTAAACATTAGTCAAAATTAAACGAATGTTGAAATTAAGTAAATATTATAACTAAATTCATGTAGCAGGTTTACAAAGAATTCATTAATTTATTTTATATTTTTACGATAAGTTATAAAATAATATTTTTACGATTAATTTTTACGATAACTAATAAAATATAATAAGAGTTCCGATTGGTGTCAAAATAAAAAATACCTGTAGAGTGACTTCACCCCTATTCACCGCGTGGGTGTAGTAAGAACCATAAAACAGATAATACCGCCTTATAAAGCAAATAACACAGCACTGTGAGGAGAAGGAAAACTTGACATAAACTCTATACCAGCCCAGCCAGCGTGGTATAATATGTTAAAACCTTTCTTCGAAAAAGAGATTTATCTCCAGTAGTGAACTATTAAAGGTATTTTAGAAGGTATTTCATGATGAAATTAAAACCTACTTTCGAAATTTTTTTGAAAAGTGTCCTCGTAATAATAAGGGTTAAACTTACCGTTTTATTGTATTATGTACTTCGAATTGACATAAAACCTTCATGGTTTGAGATTTTTGAGAGAAACTATTTTCAAATCGGGTTAAGTTAAGTAGGTTCATAAAAGAAGAATCTTTTAAAAAATGTGCAACATTCGATTGTAGACTTTCAGTTTTTTTTTATTCAACTTAGACAAGAAAGATGGATACTTCGAAAATTCGAGTGATTTTTGAATATGAGTTCCGGCGCGGAAGTAACGCTGCAGAAACAGCTCGCTATATCAATGTTGAGTTTGGAGAGGGGACTGCTAATGAACGCACTGTGCGATTTTGGTTTAAACGCGAAAGCGGTTTATATGGAAATTTTGATTTGAAGAACGAAGACGTGGAAGACTTTCACTCATGAGAATAATAATTAATTCAAAAACATAGTGGAAGCCGATCCGAGCCAAACTACCAAAGAATTAAAAATGGGTGCCTCATGATTTGACTGATCTGCAGGAAGTAACGCTTTTTAAAACTTGTGTTGCCTTGTTGAATCGATACAGAAATGAAGGAATATTGGATCAAATTCTGACATGTGATGAAAAGTGGATTCTTTACGATAACCGTAAGCGAAAAATGCAATGACTGACCCCAGGTCAAACGCCGCAACAGTGTCCTAAACAATTTTTTTTTTTTTTTTTTTTATGTGTGGAACATCATCATGGACCGTCACCCCACCGGGGGTTACGGCGGGGTGGTGTGTCGGACTTGAACCGACTAAAAACCACACAGTGTGCCCTCTCCGCGTTTCTCCGTTTAGGAGTAGGAGAAGTCCAGGGTGGGATCTCCTTCTGAACTTCTCCAGCGCCTGCCCGCTCCTGATGCGGGCACCGTCTCGATTTGACGACCCTCTCTTAGGCGGCGTCCGGCACACACCGACGCCGCCCCCTCGCGGCTGGCCACATAGTGCGGGTGGAGGGAAAACCCGTCCCGTCCACCCACGGCAACAGTGTCCTAAACCAAAGCTTACCAATAAAAAATAATGGTAACTGTTTGGTGATCTCAGAATGGTGTTATTCACTATAGCTTTCTCCGATCTGGTCAAACAACAACGGCAGATGTCTACTGTGTTGAACTCTAAACAATGATAGCAAAACTTGATGAACGAATCATGAATCGATCTTCACTATTATTGCTCCATGATAACGCGAGACCTCATACAGCACGAGAAACCGTTTTAACTCTACAGGAACTGCAATTAGAAACCATTCGTCCCCTCCAATCGCCAAATCTTGCTACTACTACCATTTTTTTCGTGATTTGAACAATTTTCTACGTGATAAAATAGTTTTCATCCCAGGAGGCAGTACAAAATGTTTCACACAGTTTGTAGAATCTAGATCACTAGAGTTCTATCGCAAAGGCATAAATGACCTTCCTATTAGATGGCAGCAATGTATAGATAATAATGGTCGATATTTTGATTAAATAAATATGTTAAATGAAAAGAAAACTAATTTTAATTTTTTTGTACAAATCGGCAATTTCATACTTTAACAATTAAAAAAAATATGAGCTTCAATATTTTCTTTTGTTCAGAAAGAAAAAAAAGAAATTATAAACATTTTGAAATTGCTGCATACCAACTGCATAGATAAATAAGTGTCAACGTATACTTTTGCGGTCTATTTATACCTATACATAAACGTGTATTCAAAAAAACAAACAAAAAAAATACTTAAAATGCTTGTTTGTTTATAGCTACACACTGAAAACGCAGAGTTGAAAAAACTCAATAAAAATAAATAAAGCTTATATAATTCGATGTGACATATAAAAATAATGTGCGCGAATATGAAATAAATGTTTGTAGTTTTAAAACTATATGCATAAATACTTATTCAATTGTTTTTCATAAGTACGTACTAATTAAGCGTAAAATAATTAAACATTAATCACGTAGGTAAGAGTTAAAATTGTATGTAAATATTCACTTTTTGAATGTGCGTCAATTTTTTTATAATTGAATAAAAAACTAAATGTTCAATCCCAATAAATCGTAAAAAAACGATAGCTAACATTTTAAAAAACTATAGCTTTAAATATATAAATATAATTGTGCGCAATTAAATATAATAAAAATAATATTTACCTGTAATCAACATTTTCTGCAACAAACACATAATTCACATGTGTCATGGAAACCATGAGTAGTGTTAAACAAATCCATAGATATTGTAAATATTGAAACTTCCCAAAATGCTCCAACAAATCGTTTTCTTTTCGATGCGTTTGTTCTGAAGCAGTCGCTTCCATCGATGCGGTCATTTTGTGCGAATTAAGTTTGTGTATTTATAAGTGAAATTTCAAGCGACGCGCGAGTTACGATATTTGCTACTATCTTATTTTTATAAATAAACTGAATAAAAATTTAAAATGCTTTACGCCTCTATAACAGGATTCCGGTCCATAGTGACAGACATCGTCTGTAGCGAGTGTCCTATACTAGACTGAACTTGCTTTATGATCAAGTATTCCACTCAAATGTAAACAGTACAGACTGTTTAAGAGTGAGAAACTTCTCTAGAGAAAATGTATGTTGTTACGTCATTCTACTGCGGTTTTTTTCTGACGGAACCTACACCCTGTCGCCGTATTAGTCGCTAAATAAATTGACCATACCTTATAAAGTTCTAGAAAAGTTACAGATATAACGTGAGGAATATTAATAATTGTGTTCGTGTAAAATGTGGTAAAAAGGTTTTTTTATGTTGCATGCAGTTAAGAAAACGTATCAATATTTGAAAGGGTATACCGAAAGGTTAAAACTCCTACATAATAAAAAGAAAAAAATCATTTGAAAGAGTAAAATTAACAACGTGCAATAATGTAGTGTTTTTCAAATATTATATTGTGCTAACAATGGATTATAAAATATTTACTACTGACACTGGGAACAGTTTATTTTTAAATTCGCTGTTAGAATAAAAACTAGATATTGCTTACTTACAAAAATACTTGTTTTTGTCTTATTTATTGACTTTTTACCATGTTTTTTGGATACAAATATTTTTTTAAATTAAGCAGTAGGTGCCACCATCCTCATTGTGATTCACACCATGGCGGCTTAGTGAGATGTTTCTGCAGAATTATTGGGCCTCCGGTCTCACACTCACAAACGAAAGCAAGAATGCTGTCATTTTAGTTTGGTCTTCTGTGTGAGGGTAGTACTGCCCCGGTGGAGCTGGAGCTGGCCCATTTGTACTGAAACCAGCGTGGCTCTACTACTTATCAATGAACTTATATTTATTTAGCTGTGTTGTGGGTGTTCAAAACATAAGAAAACAATTTACATTGTTATAACGACTTACATAATAACTCAACTTTTCTTCTGTGGTGTAATATTATCTGATAGCCTCGATGGTTATGTAGGACTCGACCAGATGTAAATTAAAAAATCGGCCAAGTGCGTGTCAGGCCACGCACAGGAAAGGGTTCCTCAGTCACCCATAATGGTACGTGGATTATAAAATCGTATCCAACGGATAATTGTTATGTTTACGTATTAATGCGTTAATTTTTTATGACGTTTTCCAAGTGAGCGCATTGTACAAGTTAAGCCGCTATAACTCCTGAACTAACAAAGTCATCTAATCCGTTATATTTTTCCGTTAAAGTTCATTATATAGACCACTATCACGAATTTTTCCAGATTTTTTGAGCCAGCCGTTTAGCTTATTTTTTTTACCACGCCCTTATTTTTTTTTTGTTCACGGGTTGGAAAAATCCCTTCGGATCTCCGGCTCCTCGGGGAAACAGGAGCCAGGAGTATGTGGTGTTTCATCTAAAAACACCCCGACGATCGACCTGTGACGCCCTGCTCCGGGAGGACCCGGACCATGTTATTTCAGGTCCTTCCCGAATCGGCGCCAGGCCACATACCAGGCCCTATCCCGGGGGAAACCACTTCCCCTCTCCGTCTCGACCTCGTGTTAGGTGCAACCAGGCCCCTACTTCTTCCCACGCCGCGGCAATAATACGCCACCAGAGTTCCCCGTCCTCCGGCGACCCGCGGCCCCGCCAGCGATTTCTATCGCCAGCGTCTTCTTCGTTCGGGATCGGCCCTCTCCCGATCCCGTTCAGCGGTCTCTTTCTGGAGCATTACAGCTTCACAAAAAGAGACCACTGCGCCCCAGCCCTCCTCACCCGCCAGCATGGCAGCAATGATTGGGGGGACGCCCTGTTTTTACAAAAAAGTGGCCTTTAAAGTGGAATTTTTCGCAAACGGATACCTAAATAAAAAATCGTCTTAGAAACCTCATAATATTGTTTTTAAAAGACCTTTCTCATGATACCCCACATGATAGGGTAGCCGCGAGAAAAAAAAACATCCCCACTTTACGTGTAGGGTATCTCCCCTACTTACGTGTAGGGGAGATACCCTACACGTAAAGTGGGGATGTTTTTTTATTTTTCATAATTTTATTGTAGCACTTTGTCGACGTAATTACAATACATATTCATGCAAAGTTTCATCTTTCTAGCACTTACCGTTTGGGCGGTAAGTCGAGGACGGACGGACAGACAGACGGACATGACGAATCTATAAGGGTTCGAACTTTGATTATATAACATGTTTATAATCAAAGGGTTCGAAGTCATAAACTTCGGAACCCTAAAAAGACAGCTTAGGTATTCTTGGACCATCTACAACTACTAAATAGCTTCCTCGTGTGTTGGAAACCATGGTGTCCCGTAAAACTCCCCAGACCTGCACTTATTAAGGACGAAGGTAGATCGACAAATGATACCCTAAATTGCAGCCTTTAAAGTGTATTTTTCATAAACTTTTACCTAAATGAATTCAATTGCAAACATGTATACGTAGGTATATTCTGAACTAATTGAACAGTCTAACGTTTGTAGGCGCCAGTCAGCCTTGGCACTCGATACGGCGCGGCGGGGCGTCGCTGCGATGCAATGATAAAGACAGTCGAATGCTTGTACGCAACGCACGCGTCTCTCATTATCTAATATCTTTAAACGAGCTATTATTATTCAATTTATTATGCTCTAACGATATCGCTGAAATTTGGTATTTTGGGTTTTTGGGGGTATAAAATGGATCTAAATTAATCTTATGTTTGGAAAATGCGAGTTTTCGTGCGTTTTTCTTTGTTACTCTTAACATTGCTTGCGACATCTACACAACTCTTTCAGTAACACTTGGTTGGAGCTTAGTAGTATCAATCAAGTGTTAAAATCCTGATCAGCTGATTTTAGAGCAGTACTAGTCACTTGCAATCAGAGATGGGTTTATACCCAGGCAAATTGGGCATATTGAATAAATGCCCGTATGCGCCCAATAAATGTCTTTTAACCTCGCAAAACTTTAATTCGCATTTTTTTAAATATCAGTGACTATTTATTATAATTATGGTAAAAATCTCGTTGCTAAACGCTTAAAGTCATTGGCAAATAATATCAACTATCAAACAATCTAAAAATCGGCCAAGTGCGAGTCGGGCTCGCCCATGAAGGGTTCCGTATCAACAAGTAACATTATATAAAAGTTCTTGAAGTTCGTTGATTAAATGAAAGGTAAAATGCTGTTTACGCTTTATGACATATTAAAAAAAAACTACTTACTAGATCTCGTTCAAACCAATTTTCGTTGGTAGTTTACATAGTAATGTACAACATATATTATTTTTAGTTTTATCACTCTCTTATTTTAGAAGTTAGAGGGGGGGGGACACACATTTTTCCACTTTGGAAGTGTCTCTCACGCAAACTATTCAGTTAAGAAAAAAATGATTTCAGAAACCTCAACATCATTTTTGAACACCTATCCATAGATACCCCACACGGATAGGTTTGATGAAAAAAAAATTTTTGAGTTTCAGTTCCATGTATGGGGACCCCCAATTCGTATTGTTTTTTTTCTATTTTTATGTAAAAATCTTAATGCGGCTCACAGAATACATCGACTGACAAAATTTCAACAGTATAGCTCTTATAGTTCCGGAAATAATTGGCTGTGACATACGGACGGACAGACAGACAGACAGACAGACAGACAGACAGACAGACTTGACGAATCTATAAGGGTTCCGTTTTTTGCCATTTGGCACCGGAACCCTAAAAAGCCACCTCTATTGGATGATCTTTCTCTGAGACATGAAGAAATCTGGGAAAATCATAATAATTTTTCCTAAAACATTTTACAGATTCGAACAGAGTAGTGGTCACCATCCTCATTATGAATGCAGGCAATGCAGTATGGTGGCACACACTTGACACACTATAGCCCTAGTGAGATTTTAATTTATTATTGGGCCTCCGGTACACTCACCAAGTCACGACAGAAAGACGTTGTCGTTTTAGGTTGATCTTCTAAAGTGTAGTAGCGATCCAGCCCGTTCGTGCTGAGACCTTGAGATTCATTGTTGCTTAAGACTATTTTTTGAGTTTTTTTGTTATAGTCGATTGTTAAGCTCCTCAAAACTTTTATGGAACTTATTTGCATCGTGTATCCCACAACACCTCACGTCTTTTTAGGCTTCGATGTAAGTACTATGCTTTTTTGCAGTCAGCAATCGTTGGGAAGAGCACCTAAATGCGCGGGGCCCGTAGCACTTGCTACCGTTGCTACGTGGTTAATGCGCCACCATAGATAATACACTATATCTTGCACCACTATAAAGTACTACAACACAGCAACACTACAGCTACTTGAGAGAATAGATGGCGTTGTTTAACAATAAATGCGATAACCGTGCAAAGCTCGGTCGCCCAGGTACTGTACCCGTAGTTTTGGAGTTTGGGTATCTTTTACATTTATCTAATATGTAGATATTACATAAAAATGTTTACGCCATTTGCAATGGGAAACGCAGACGAAACTGCATCGTAGCAATAATAAAGAAGTCAGGAAGATATCTGCTTATTAACGATTTAAACCCTAAAGCTTAGCAAACAAAAATAGTATTTTTGTTTATCAGACACAGAAACAGTTTGTTTAGAAAAAATAAACAGGAATTTTATTAGGTATTTAATTTTATATTATTATATTAGGTATTTCCTGGTGTAACTACGCAACGTTGTCTTTGTGCGTATTCCATTGCCCGTAGCTCGTAAGTCATTTCATGATTTTGAACAGTTCAGCAAGTTGCAGTTTGCAGCGAGCCGACGATAAACAGTTATTCGTTAAGTAACGTAACCGTTGGACGTTACTGTACCTAACCACAAATCATAGTGTATAGGTACGTGGTACGCGAGCCTGCCGCGAGCTGTGCGCAATCACCGGGCATGTCCCAGCACTTAGAAGTTAGCACCCCATCATGGAATATTGTAAAAAAACTTATATTAATCGATTGCTAGTTGAATTCTGCTTCGATTGGTTTTATTTTTGGGATAGCTAGTGGCTTAGATTTTTTATTAATAATAATAATGTGAGGGGTGCTGGAAAAAATAAAAACTTCAACTAGCAATGTTTAAATAAAGATTTTTCAAAAATCTGAGTTACTAATATAATGTACCTTTCTACTAGCAATCAGCACCACCCCTTTTTTCATACAAAGCTCGATTATTTATCGAATTATAATCAATTTCAATCATCCGAACTATCGACTCCCCCGCGCATGCGCGCCACACAGCAGTCCGGTCGTCGGCTCGTCGGCCAGTTCAGTTTCGCCTTGAACGAATTGAATACTGAATACTGAAACAAATGAAAAGTTGAAAACAAAACATTCAACTTTTTATTTGTTTCAGGAATATTGTTTCCACAGTAAATCTAAACTGCAAATTAGATTTTTTTGTGGTGGTAACGTAACTTAATAATTAGTTCACATTGTAGGTACAGCTGCTATACAATATAAGAAACAGCATCTAATTAAATAAAACAACAAGGGAGGCATCAAGCAGTATCTTATATGCAAAATCGACTCTTCTTTTTTCTTGTTTCATTTTTATAATTATTTCAAATTTCTTAGGAATTAGCGAGGATTTGTTTAAATTTTTTTGACTTTCAAAGAAGAAAAGAATAGCTTATCGATGGAAAGAATTCATCTTCTTCCAGAAACGTATGAATAATTTCTACCCTGAAAAAAAAAATTATCAACAGAGATGCATATATTTGTATGAAAATAAGAGCACTGAATATAAGAGCAGTTGTTCGAGGTTCTCTGATTCTCATTATCACAGCTGCAAATCGTTTAGAATTGTACTCTGTATTTTGAGCATGCAATGCTATTTTCTTCAAATCTAATTTGCAGTTTAGATTTACTATGGAAACAATATTCCTGAAACAAATAAAAAGTTGAATGTTTTGTTTGCATTGAATACATAAAATGTAAACTCGTTAGCATGTGTATAAAATTCAAACATACTGTAATTGAGGGAGGATACCAGGATCTGCAGATGCTGGTGTCATTCATGGAATATGACAATTTTCTGGCGACCAAAATATACTTTTGCATCTCTGGTTTTGCACAACACAAATATTTCTACATCTCTGCTTCTGCTTCTACACACTGCTGCTAGACCCAATTCGTTCAAGGCGAAACTGAACTGGCCGACGAGCCGACGACCGGACTGCTGTGTGGCGCGCATGCGCGGGGGAGTCGATAGTTCGGATGATTGAAATTGATTATAATTCGATAAATAATCGAGCTTTGTATGAAAAAAGGGGTGGTGCTGATTGCTAGTAGAAAAGTACATTATATTAGTAACTCAGATTTTTGAAAAATCTTTATTTAAACATTGCTAGTTAAAGTTTTTATTTTTTCCAGCACCCCTCACATTATTATTATTAATAAAAAATCTAAGCCACTAGCTATCCCAAAAATAAAACCAATCGAAGCAGAATTCAACTAGCAATCGATTAACATAAGTTTTTTTACAATATTCCATGATGGGGTGCTAACTTCTAAGTGCTGCATGTCCCGGCCTGCGAAAATGAAAATTTCCTTAATAAAAAAGTATATATAAAATATATATTGATAGATCATAATTAGCCTTTTCAAACTACGTTAATTAATTTATGAGCCCCTCTTTCGTTTTCCCAAGAAAAATCAAAATATCATTTTCCTTTTTTCACGTTTTCAAAAACCCGTATCTCTTTAAAATATGGTTATTTTTTATTCTACCAAGCGTAGAAAAATTGCCCTTGAGCTCATTTAAATTGCCCGCATGTCAATTATGCAACTATGCATGCATATCAACTATGCATGTGTGGAACGAGTTTTCAGCCAATTATAACTGATAAGATCCCCTTATTTAAAGGAACGCTTTGTTTTCCTCAGTGAAACACATTCAAGATCCCTGAGGTCATCAGAGTCTCTAGAACTTGCTGTACCGACACATTGTACAGTATTCTATGATAAGTCTTATACGGTACAGGCTATCCTACTATGGAATGCTTTACCAATAACTATAAGGAGTGCCAAATCTTTGCCTATTTTTAAAAGAATGGTCCGGGAATATTACCTATCATCTTAATTAACTATGTACTTAAAACATATTTTAATCTTATTTTTATGTTTTATTTCTTTAATGATAATACATTCATTATAAACCGAATTCTAGAATCAACGGTCGATCCTGCGCCTGAGGGCCGTGACCTAAGAGGTGGTGAGCTGCGGCGGAGTGGTGTTGGCGGTGTCCTTGGACATCGCCAACGCCTTCAATAGTCTGCCATAGCTGCATCAGGGAAGCGCTCCGCTATCACGCGGTGCCAGGGTACCTGAGGCGGCTGGTGGCAGACTATTTAGAGGAGCGTACCGTCGTGTACGAGGACCGAGATGGCGCCTTGAGACGCAGGGCCATGTCGTGCGGTGTTCCACAGGGGTCTGTCCTAGGACTTTGAGGAGGCGGCGCGCCTGGCCACTACAGGAGTTTCCCTAGTGGTCGGGCGCATCGAGGCACTGGGTCTACGGGTGGCCCTGGATAAGACGGAGGCCCTGTTATTCCATGGGCCCCGTCGTGGTCCACCCGCCGGCGCCTCCATCGAGGTCAATCTCGACGGTAGGTGGCTCTTCGACGAGCACTTCCTATAGCTGGCTCCTAAGCTGGTAGACACTGCCTCTGCCCTTGGGCGCCCCCAGAGGATGTTGGCGGTCAGAGCCATACGCGGATACCGCACGGTGTCCACAGAGGCAGCGTGCGCCCTGGCCGGAACACCCCCGTGGGATTTGGAGGCGGAAGTGCTCGCCGAAGTTTATCGGCGAATGGCTGACTTCCGGGCGGAAAGCGGATTTCGCCCTCCGCCCGAGGACGTGCGCGAGTGGCGGGAAGCCGCTCGCCGAGCCACTATGGTGAGATGGTCGTTCCGACTGGAGACTCCACGCGCTGGCTTCGCCGCCGTGGAGGCTCTCCAGCCGGTCATCCCGGAGTGGGCAGGGCGGCAGCACGGGACCCTTTCCTTCCGACTGCGAGGACGTAATCTCGCAGAAGGAGGCGGCGGAGAAGGCCCGGTAGGATGACCTCCACTCGGACCCGATCCGTCGCCGGTGAACCCGGCGGCGGAGGCGCGCCCATCTGCACCTTATGCCGCCCTGAGTGTGGCCGCGAGTGAACGGGACGGGTTTCCCCGTCCATCCGCTGTAGTGGCCAGCCGTGAGGGGGTGGCGTCCGCGTGTGACCGGACGTTGCCTAATTTGGAGAGGACGCAGAGACGGCGCCCGCAACAGTGCGGGCAGGCGCCAGGAGAGGTCCAGAAGGAGAAAACAGTTCCCTGGATCACTTCCAAAACTGGCGCAGAAAGGTCACACTGTGTGGTTTTAGTCGGTTCGAGTCCAACGGGATTTCCACACGTTAAAAATTATATATTATGTGCTAAAGAAAATATATAAGAACAGGATATAATTCTTAGGTAATTAATAGCAATGTATTACTCCGAGTTGGCACAATTCCACTTATTTGGGTTAGGTTAGATGGCTATGAAAAATAGTCACGAGTCGCTGCGCTACGCTCCCGCCTTAGCTATCGTGGTTATTTTTTGTAACCATCCAGAAATCGCTTAATTGAAGCCAGTTTTTTTATAATGTTTATAAAGTAGAATAAACAATGTTTGTACAAATTTCTGTTTTTGATTTTTTAAGGGAACCGAGTATTTCCGGCGGATAAAAGTGGTGTGGGGGGGTTACGACCCGTTACGTTCACAGTAATGTGGACATCGCGTACACACACTGTATCTGTTCGGTAACAGTTACAGCCGACTCGATGAGTACGGTGTACGGTGGGTTAGGGAATTCGATGGACTTATTCAGTTTGATGGACACGAAGACTTCAACACGGTACGCGTGTTGTAGTCTTCGTGTGGTAGTAATGACCACAGAGCAACTACTACTAGAGTCAGAACTTACCCATAGAGCTTGGAAAAAAGTTTCAGCGCCTCCAGTGTTTGAGCGGGGAACTACTTTATAATGGCGGGTAATTTGAACTCGGCACTATTTCCGAAGTTCTTGATTATTGTTATTGTTTACTTTGTAAGGAGGTGAGAGGAAAGAAACATTTATATAGTTAAACATATTAGTTTATTTATACATATTTTCTAGACCATCTAATCATCAATTTCAAAGAGAAGGTATAGGTACATAATATTTAAGTAAGAAAAAAAACAAAATAAATCACTTTTATCTTAGGAACAAATTAATTTCTTCTGAACTTATTCGTCGTTTACCTAACAACGTCGTTTACGTCGTTATTTGTCGTTTACTTAACAAGGCCTCTTCGTGTACCTGCCACAATACAATGTTCTTCAAAATGTTTCTCACATACCATATATGATTTATATACATTGTCTTTACTAAGAGCATTTAGTTTATCATTCCCAATATTTTTCAACCAAAGATCGAAAAGATAAGGCGAAGACTTGGGAAATCTATGCCGTTTACTTTCCATGTCTTGACAGTTGGGAACTAAACACTTTTTATTATATTATTTAAGCATGGCTATATTTTTATAGTGTAAGAAATAACTGAAAGAAGCAACGTTACACAGAACACAATCACAAAAATCACAAAACATTTATTTATTGTAGGTTAGAAACACAAAGTACAATGTTTAATGTTTACAGGTTAGAATAGAAGCTACCCCTTTTTTTTTTTTTTTTTTAATGTGTGAAAAATCATCATGGACCGTCACCCCACCGAGGGTTACGGCGGGGTGGTGTGTCGGACTTGAACCGACTAAAAAACACACAGTGTGCCCTCTCCGCGCTTCTCCGTTTAGGAGGAGGAGAAGTCCAGGGTGGGATCTCCTTCTGAACTTCTCCAGCGCCTGCCCGCTCCTGATGCGGGCACCGTCTCTTTACGACGACCCTCTCTTAGGCGGCGTCCGGCACACACCGACGCCGCCCCCTCGCGGCTGGCCACATAGTGCGGGTGGAGGGATAACCCGTCCCGTCCACCCGCGGCCACACTCAAGGCGGCATGAGGCGCAGATGTTCACGCCTCCGCCGCCCGAGTCGCCGGCGGCGAATCTGGTCCGATTGGATGTCATCCTCCCGGGCCTTCTCCGCCGCCTCCTTCTGCGTGATTACGTCATCGCAGAAGGTTGCGACCGCGGTAAATGAGCTCTCGCTGCCGACCATGGAACGAACGACGGCCGGCAGCGAGAGATCCCCTCCGATGGAATAGAAGCTACCCCACCCCAGCCTGCAAATTTATGATATTCGCAATAAAAAAAAATACTAATCAACAGATTTTAAATAGCTCAATTGAACTACGTAGCCCTTTCAAATTGCTCACCTTTAATTATTTAATAAAAAACAAATAAAGTCCTTGAAAAAAAATTAATTTATCTGTATATTCAAACTCCTATATCTTGTGATGTATACAATATTTCAAATTGCTCAAAGTTCTAAAATACTGCTCAAGTTGCATTTGTAATTGCTCAAGTAGAGTTCTCACCGGCTCCACTTTCCTTAATTATTAAATAAATATAAATAGTTTGAATAAATTTTTAACCAAACAATAACCTACCCTACCCCAGAATGCAATGAAAAAAATACTAATCGATAGATTTTCAATAGCTCAATTTAACTACGTACCCCTTTCAAATTGCTCACCTTTAATTATTTAATGAAAAATAAATAAAGTCCTTGAAAAAAAATTAATTTATCTGTATATTCAAACTCCTATATCTTGTGATGTATACTATATTTCAAATTGCTCTAAGTTCTAAAATACTGCTCAAGTTGCATTTGTAATTGCTCAAGTAGAGTTCTCACCAGCTCCACTTTCCTTAATTATTAAATAAATATAAATAGTTTGAATAAACTTTTAACCAAACAATAACCTACCCTACCCCAGATGCAATGAAAAAAATACTAATCGATAGATTTTCAATAGCTCAATTTAACTACGTACCCCTTTCAAATTGCTCACCTTTAATTATTTAATGAAAAATAAATAAAGTCCTTGAAAAAAAATTAATTTATCTGTATATTCAAACTCCTATATCTTGTGATGTATACTATATTTCAAATTGCTCTAAGTTCTAAAATGCTGCTCAAGTTGCATTTGTAATTGCTCAAGTAGAGTTCTCACCAGCTCCACTTTCCTTAATTATTAAATAAAGATAAATAGTTTGAATAAATTTTTAACCAAACAATAACCTACCCTACCCCAGATGCAATGAAAAAAATACTAATTGATAGATTTTCAATAGCTCAATTTAACTACGTACCCCTTTCAAGTTGCTCACCTTTAATTATTTAATTAAAAATAAATAAAGTCCTTGAAAAAAAATTAATTTATCTGTATATTCAAACTCCTATGTCTTGTGATGTATACTATATTTCAAATTGCTCTAAGTTTTAAAATGCTGCTCAAGTTGCATTTGTAATTGCTCAAGTAGAGTTCTCACCAGCTCCACTTTCCTTAATTATTAAATAAATATAAATAGTTTGAATACATTTTTAACCAAACAATAACCTACCCTACCCCAGATGCAATGAAAAAAATACTAATCGATAGATTTTCAATAGCTCAATTTAACTACGTACCCCTTTCAAATTGCTCACCTTTAATTATTTAATGAAAAATAAATAAAGTCCTTGAAAAAAAATTAATTTATCTGTATATTCAAACTCCTATATCTTGTGATGTATACTATATTTCAAATTGCTCTAAGTTCTAAAATGCTGCTCAAGTTGCATTTGTAATTGCTCAAGTAGAGTTCTCACCAGCTCCACTTTCCTTAATTATTAAATAAAGATAAATAGTTTGAATAAATTTTTAACAAACGTAAGCATAACATGGATAAACCTAAAATCAGCGTGATTTCCGGGACCTTAAATAATGCAATGCAATGTCAAAGCACACTTATGTCATTTTACATAATCATGAAAATTACACTTATTGTTTATTTGTAGGTTATAGGAGTGAGTAGAAGGAAAAAAATCATTTTCAGATATTACAGATATTTATTGCACGTTTACAATATAAATCAAATTTAAAAATAAATATATATTTATATTAACATTAAAGCACTAGTGTTGTTCCGATGGTGTAATTATTCGTCTTCGAATTGAAGATCGCCAACATAATCATCATCGTCATGTTTATTATAAAATAATACTATGATTTTCTCGGCATTACTGGGTGTCAAGGAATTTCTTTTCATATTCATAATCCATTTATAAAGCGAAAACAGAGATAGCAATAAAGAAAGCGTGCCGCGTGCACCGCACGCGCAAGCGGTCACATACTTTGCATTCCTTAGCGTTATTGTTGCTATTCGTTTCTTTACGTTTTTATAGTAAAATTTTATGTTAACAACTTATTATTACAACAATAAGCTAAAAGATGAAATACTATTTTGAAAGTTCAATATAATATTTTTACAATCTCTGAAAATAGTAAGTTTCCCGGGATTTCACAGGCATATCCATACTATTGATGTCACAAAATCGCAAGTACGTAGTTAAATTGAGCTATTGAAAATCTATCGATAAGTATTTTTTTCATTGTATTCTGGGGTTGGGTAGGTTATTGTTTGGTTAAAAATTTATTCAAATTATTTATATTTATTTAATAATTAGGGAAAGTGGAGCTGGTGAGAACTCTACTTGAGCAATTACAAATGCAACTTGAGCAGTATTTTAGAACTTTGAGCAATTTAAAATATTGTATATATCAAAAGATATAGAATTTTGAATATACGGTTTTTTTTTTTTTTTAAGGACTTTATTGATTTTTAATTAAATAATTAAAGGTGAGCAATTTGAAAGGGGTACGTAGTTAAATTGAGCTATTGAAAATCTATCGATTAGTATTTTTTTCATTGCATTCTGGGGTACGGTAGGTTATAGTTTGGTTAAATAATTATAAGAATCTCCAAGAAGAAGTAAACAGGTATCTTGATTACTTCTTCTTGGAGATAGCAAACATAATGAGCATGTATACTACTACTTATTTTGTTTTGGAGCAAAGAAGAATATATAGAAAATACTTTGTAAACAGACATAAAGTTACAAAATAAAGTTACCTTTTAGTCATGATTTGATTTTTGTATAAATTGAACATAATGAATAGGTCAATAAATAATAAAAATACCTGATAATAGATGATGTTGTGCTTGGAGTATTACAGTTTCATTTCACTATGATGAGGTTATAAAACACTTGATTTTTTTTGCCTTGCGACTCGCGTTACTTTTTGCGCGCATGCGCAGCATTCACTTATCTATACGTTAAATTTATTCAAACTATTTATATTTATTTAATAATTAAGGAAAGTGGAGCTGGTGAGAACTCTACTTGAGCAATTACAAATGCAACTTGAGCAGTATTTTAGAACTTTGAGCAATTTGAAATATTGTATACATCACAAGATATAGGAGTTTGAATATACAGATAAATTAATTTTTTTTCAAGGACTTTATTTATTTTTAATTAAATAATTAAAGGTGAGCAATTTGAAAGGGGTACGTAGTTAAATTCAGCTATTGAAAATCTATCGATTAGTATTTTTTTCAATGCATCTGGGGTAGGGTAGGTTATTGTTTGGTTAAAAATTTATTCAAACTATTTATATTTATTTAATAATTAAGGAAAGTGGAGCTGGTGAGAACTCTACTTGAGCAAGTACAAATGCAACTTGAGCAGCATTTTAGAACTTAGAGCAATTTGAAATATAGTATACATCACAAGATATAGGAGTTTGAATATACAGATAAATTAATTTTTTTTCAAGGACTTTATTTATTTTTCATTAAATAATTAAAGGTGAGCAATTTGAAAGGGGTACGTAGTTAAATTGAGCTATTGAAAATCTATCGATTAGTATTTTTTTCATTGCATCTGGGGTAGGGTAGGTTATTGTTTGATTAAAAATTTATTCAAACTATTTATATTTATTTAATAATTAAGGAAAGTGGAGCTGGTGAGAACTCTACTTGAGCAATTACAAATGCAACTTGAGCAGTATTTTAGAACTTTGAGCAATTTGAAATATTGTATACATCACAAGATATAGGAGTTTGAATATACAGATAAATTAAATTTTTTTCAAGGACTTTATTTGTTTTTAATTAAATAATTAAAGGTGAGCAATTTGAAAGGGCTACGTAGTTGAATTGAGCTATTTAAAATCTGTCGATTAGTATTTTTTTTATTGCGAATATCATAAATTTGCAGGCTGGGGTAGGGTAGCTTAGAATAGAAAACGAAAATCATATCTTATCTAATTTTGACATAAAATTTAGACCAATCAAATAGCCCGACGCTAGCGCCAAATCTATGCAGCGGGTGAGTGGGACCCTAACAATTATTTGACAGCTCCATATGAGTGATTTCTGGTAATGACATCAAGTTTTAAGAGAGTTGCCATGTTAATGCTTTTATCACCAAACATGAAAACACTAAAGAGTAAAGAGTTATAAGATTCTTATAAAATTATTGAGACCCTGAGAGAATCAGAGAGAGTCCCAGCAGAGAATAATGATGCAATATTTATAATGCCTCTAATGTCAATATAGAATTTTGAAATATTACGACGTTATATTTTATTTTACAGTGAATTATGGTAAACAATTTGTGATGTCTGGACTAAAATTATAAATTATATATATATATATATATATATACTATTAAAGACCGTTATAATTAATTAATTAATCTTAAAATGAATTTAGCAACAATTTATTTTTATTTCAAATGTTTTTATACGAAAATTTTAAATGCCAGCCAAGCGCTGGCAACAGTGGCAGCACAACACTGTAGGGATGTTCGATGTTGGAAAAACATTGATGATGTCATGATAATGACATCGATAGCAGAACATCGATTCTCGATGTTTCTTAAGCACAAAACATTGATGTCAGTCAACATCGATGTTTTTTTGGAAATGATGATAAATTATTGACATTCATAAAATCACAACGTTTTTATTATTCAAAAAAATGAAAAATAAATTCTTCTTCTTATCGTGTCGATGGCAACACTTTACACTATTTTGGCCCAGTGCTCAGCGACGCGGATTGCGTTTGGTCTTGCTTGGTGCAGGTCTTCAAGCGTACACGAATCTGGGCTCGTGGGGCATGTCAACAAATGGTCCATTGTCTGTGGTGACGCGCCACAATCGCATTTATTTGCGCTTGGGTGTATAAATCCCCACTTTGTCAGATTGTCCCCAGATCTGCCAACCTGGGTACGCAGCCTATTAAGCGCCTTCCAGGTTGGCCAGGGAAGTTTATCTCCTGGAGGTAGCCTCCGCTATAGAAAAATGGAAACAGGAAACTGATCCTAGACACCCAATGTATGGACAACACCAAACCACGGCAAGGCTGAAAAGTCGAAACAGTTTCCTAAATATAATTCCTGTGGATACCAACAACCCTCCCAAAGCCAGAGAAAACATATGGCGTAAAAGGTTCCCTCTCTGCAATTTCGTCCCCTTAGCCGAAAAAATAAATTAAAAAGATATTATATAGGGACAAAAGGTTATAATGTCTAGTTACTTACATGTTGTTAATAATAAGAATAACTAATATACAAGTAACAATAACTTCAATTTCATCGGATGGGATGACCGGTACGGTACACACGTCACACATAAACAAATCAGACAGCACAGAGTACAGCACACTAGCACAATCCACAGATTAGAACGAACTAACAACAGATTTTTTTTGTGTTCTATTGTGTGGTTCAGAATTTATTTAAAAAATACTTTATGAAAGCTTTCATAGATTGCGATTATTACGTACGTAACCAAATTTCGATATTATGTCCATGACATCGATGTTTCGATGTTTATTATAATGCAATATCGATGATTTCTGTTTTAATATCGATGATAATTAAACATCGATGATCATCGAGCATCCCTATTTATTGTGCATTTCGAAATGGCGGTCAATGTTGTACCGCTGTAAACTATTACCATTCGTTTAATTTAAGTACATAAAAATGCATATAAAACAGGTAAAATAACAAAATTAGAGACATTTACCTTACATGGAAATAATGCAGCCTAATTTATTCGTAATGTTCTTGTGTTATTGTAAAGTAACGCATTTAATTGTGCTTATTGCAACTGTGTTTACAGGTCATTATCCAAGGATTCAAGAGTTATCGTGAACAAATTGTGGTAGAACCATTCGATAGGCGGCACAATGTAGTCGTTGGACGTAATGGTTCAGGGAAGAGTAACTTTTTCCATGGTTAGTTTTTGTTTTCTTTCTAACAATCTCAATCAACTATTGTCAGAAAAGAGCGGGAAACTTCGGTTTTGAGTGGACGTAATTTATCTTTCTGAAATTATTTTTATTATTTTTAAAATAGGATTGGTTTTTCAGTATTTTAAATTGTTTATTTCAGTTAGTTTATAGTATATTTTTATTATTTGCGTAGTTGTCTGTTAATACTAGGTAGGTAAGTTCTTTAATACAATTATAATATAGTCGACCCGCCCGATGACCCTGGGAGAACAGTTCCCCAGCTTCTGAGTATAGTGATATTGATAACCAAACACAGACGCCTTTAGAAAAAAATTAAATTAGCGCCCTGGAGTCCTCAATATATCCTCTAATAAATTATTATTATTATACGGTCACAGATTGTTCCACTTCAGAAAAAGGAAACATAATACCGCAAATTGTTTGTAGCATGTGCCACAAAAAAGAAGGTGACATGGCTCAAAAATTGAAAATGAAGTGATAGTAAATAATATCAATACTACAACATAGTGAGTCGTCTCGTTTGCCTGTTGGTCGAACCATGTATCTTAACATTTGATGATTTGATGTGGCTCCCTTTATAGTCCATGTCCAGAAAGACATTTGTGAAGTTAAAGATGGAGTGACATTACACCCTGCGACTTGGTAGATTTTGAAAAAAAAAAAATTAAAGGGATTGTGAATGGTAGCATAAAGCGCATTGGGTGCAACCATATTAGTTTAGCTTTCAGTACTGGTTTGGAGGCTAATGCTTTTCGGTCCTGTGACCAAGTTGAAACGGAGAATTATAAAGTATTTATTCATACATTTAATTTATGTAGAATGGATATAATAAGGGGTGTTTCTACAGACTGGCCTGAAGATGATGTGAAAGCTAACATTTCAGTTCCAATTGGAAGTGATCCCATAATCAAATTAAGGAGGCTTAAAAGAAAGATAATTATAATATTAATAATAAAGCCTTTATTACCTAATGTACATGTTTGACATATATTTTAACCTAAGTGAAATTTTTATACATAAAAAGTTTTTTTAAATTCAAAGGTTCCATTACACTTTAAATTATAAAATATCCCTTAGTTCGGTGTGCCTTACGGCATAGGCCTCCAACTCTCTCCATTGGCTTCTATCTGCCGCTACTCTCATCCCAAGTGGACCCAGTCCACCGTCATTTAATATATGGTCAATATGTGATAATATGTCTGTTAGTTTTGTTTTATGCCTTATGTCTTTACTTGTGACTTTGTCTTTTAATTTAGACCTAGCATGCTTCTTTCCATGCCTCTCTGACATTTTGCTAATTTTTTTCTATGACTTTTTGTTAGAGCCCAGGTTTCACACCCATATGATGCAGTGTAAAATACAGGTGTCAAACATCTTTTTCTTGATCTTTATGCTCAGTTCCTTGCTTTTCATGATTTCTTTCAAATGCCCAGTACTTTTTCCACCCTACCACCCTTCATCTATGATCTGTTTATTGTACATATAATAATAATCCAGATATCCATAATATAATAACTCTATTTAATGAACAGAATGATACAAATATTTTATAGTGTGTAACTCTATCTTAAAGTTTATTTATTTATGTACAAAAATGCAAATTGTTTTTATAAACCCAATCCTCTCCTTGTTTCTAATTCTATCCTATACATATTAATTTCCCTAACTTTTATCATTGCCTAATGCTTAGCGAATCCAAAAAAAAAAAAGTAAAAGTCAATGATCATTATGACCAAACATAAACAATAAACACAAAAATAACTTTAAAGTGCTTGTTACTCAAACAAGTTTACGTGATTTAAACTCACACACACGTCTGATCTATGATAACTAGGCCGCTGATAAACATTGTGGTGACTTCCACATACAGTGCAAGCGAATATCATACAACAGCGCCATCTACACTGAACCACGAAGAAAACACGTTACGATCTATACGGAGTAACTACTATACGGAGTAATCCTGAATTGCGATATAGAAACTCTCGCGCCGAATAGCATATATACAACATCCCAAAATCAACCGTGGGACGACACCCGTTCTTCCACAACATAATTATAAATTTCTTAAAACAGGAAAATCTCATCTCATCAAATTTTTATCATACAATGATTAGCACTGGGTAGCCCACAACCTTTTAGCAGTCATGATCTTCCAAAAAGCCCAAATGTTTGTATGTGTTGGAGTAATTGTTTTATGTATTTTTCCAGCTATACAATTTGTACTAAGTGATGAATTTTCACATCTCAGACCAGAGCAGCGTCTTGCTCTGTTGCATGAAGGGACAGGTCCTCGCGTCATATCTGCCTATGTGGAGATTATTTTTGACAATTCTGACAATAGAATTCCTGTAAGATGGTTTTTATTTATTTTACTTCATTTAGTGTGATTTGTAGACAGTATTTTTTTTAAATACACAAGTGTAATAATAAATTATAGTGCCAAGTAAATAAACCTTAGAAATATATTTAAAAATTAATTTATGTGTACATAGCTAGAGAAAAGTATTACCGTTCACATTTTTTTAGATTGAAAAAGATGAAATCTTCCTGCGTCGAGTTATTGGCTCAAAGAAAGATCAATTCTTCCTCAACAAGAAGGTAGTACCTCGGTCAGAGGTACTCAATCTTCTAGAGAGTGCCGGCCTGTCTAACTCCAACCCTTACTACATTGTTAAACAGGGTAAAGTAAGTATCACACAAAGTATAATTAAGTTATAAGAATAATAAAATATAAGAAATATTGCCAAAAACAGAAAACAATTTAAAAAATAATTAACATTACAGATTAATCAAATGGCCATTGCGCCTGATTCGCACAGACTGAAATTATTACGTGAAGTGGCAGGAACCAGAGTATATGATGAACGTAGAGAGGAATCGGTCACTATACTCAAAGAAACTGTTGGAAAGGTAAACCATATTTCATTTTAGCTTTTTATTTTAGAGACTAGGACCTGTCTTATTGTATAGGTACAGTGTTATTAGTTACCAATTGTGGTAGGACTATACTTTGGTACAAATTGTCCAGCTCTACCATTGTAAGACCAGTCTAAGAGAAAGCAATGAATGGAAGTGAGGTTACTAAACACCTGAGGGACATCTATTAATTACTTTCTACTTGTTAATTTAGAATTGCTTATGTCCATGGGTGGTGTAAGTCACTTTCCAAAAGGTTTTGTCTACTATTTAACCCTCCTATAATTTAAAATACTAAACTTCCACTATTTTGTTAACTTCAAATAAATATCAGAGAGCAAAATTGTTGCAATGCAAAATGAAACACCTCTAACGTGTAATTGGGCCTCTTACTCCTTGTACTCTTATATCAATTTTATGTTTTATCTATGCATTTTAAATTTTATAATTGTAGGTGGAGAAAATTAATGAATTTCTGCAAACAATAGAGGAACGTCTGAAAACATTAGAAGAAGAGAAAGAAGAATTGAAAGAGTATCAAAAATGGGACAGAGCGCGCAGGGTTTTAGAATTTATTATACATGACACAGAGCATAGGGAAAACAAACGGAAACTAGAAGAGGTAAGTGAAATAGTATAACATAATATGTATCATCAACAACCCATATTGTCCCACTGCTGGGCTTGGGTCTCCTCTCAGGTGAGAGTTAAGGCCCTTTGAGCCTATAAGGGTTAAGGGTATGATAACAACTTGGACCGACTGCTTAACGTGATCTTAAAATCACGGAAATGCACATATCATGCCGCAGATGGTCACTCATCTAGGTCTGACCGCGCCGTCGTACTCACGTAAGTAACTCATCATCTTCCTAGTCTTTATTATTCCCAATATTATTTGGAATCTGCTATTAGTTAAAACCATTTAAAAAAGTTTCGCCACTTTCAAACTGTACAGTAATCTTAACAAACAGTTCTCAAATGCTTCTAATGAAATTCATGGGGTTTAAACATGATGTAACTAGTTTCCTTGAATAAAAAATCATTTGGGAAAAGTAAGGGAAATTTAAGATTAATGTGATGTAATTTCAACAATGATTGAACTAACCCTGAATACCTGTTTAATATAAACAATGTATGATAATGATAGTTTCTTTTGAGCTCGATAGATAGCGTTGATCCGATTTTCTGTATCGCGATATTGAGAGACTACGCACTATCATATAAATACTAGCCTAGTCAATAAAAATTATACTGCTTCGACTCACCCCAACCCTCTAGTGGTTGCAGCTAGTAAATACATATCTAGTACCATTTCATGCATACGTAGCCCTAAACACGTTTTAGTAGACCTAGACGACGATATTACACTCGTTCAACAGAGAGCGTACACAGCTCACACAGCTACCACAAATCGTCACACGCGCCGCGATAATAATAATTAAGTAAATGTGGGTCTTGGTCGCCCTAGTTTGCCAGTAACGCCCCAAGCCGAGGTTCGTTACCCCACATGGGGTGCCCTTGGGCGATGTCACATAACGAATGCTATACAAACTTCACGGTTGGTCTAGTGGTTTAAGCGGTCGCCACGCCGCTTCCTACTGCGCCAAGTGTCGGGGGTTCAAATCCCACGTGGGATAATACTTTGTGTGATTCACAAATTGTTGTTTTAAGTCTGGGTGTTCTTTGTGTCCGTTTCATGTATGTTTGTAAAGTCTCCGCGACACAGGAATTTCTATTCCTAATGCGGGAGTTGTCTTTAAAAAAAAATAGAGAATGACCGGTTGAGAGCTCTCAACGCTCACCCGAAAAGTCCGCGTCAGACTTTAGAGGCCATCTGAAGCCAACAGTCATATCCTACAAAAAATATCCTCACTTGGGCGTGTTTCATTGCCGACTGCGTTCCTAAAGGCGATTTTTGGGATTACGACCCAATACCTCTTCTTCTTCGTCGTTCCCTCAATGCTGAGGATCGCGACCACAAGTTATTAGCTTTATTGCTCATTACATGTGGTTTTCTTGGGATTACTAGAATACCTCAGACAATACTAAAGCTTTTACACAATAAAACTTACAGTTAGAGAAAATGAGGTCCAACAGTGGCAGAGAGCAGCAACAATATGCTGATTTGGTGAGAGAGGCTCAAGATCATGTGAGGGAAGCAAACAGGTAATTGAATGCTATTTGTTTTAGTAAAAAATCATGTTAACTATATAAATATGTCGGCGTATCGATTATTTTAGCTGGCAACACTGTTAAGTGTCAGAAGGTAAGACACTGACGCAACACCGGACACTGGCGCGCGCGACCGGTGACCGCAGGAATGGGAATCATTGACACTTTAAAATAATAATAACGCAATTGAATGATAGATTTTAGTCGATTAATTTCATGTCATAAGTCATAGACAAGGATCACAGGTGACAATGATTTTATCCCATCCCTAGATGACTATTGTTCGTGTTATTATTATTTTAAAGTGTCAATGATTCCCATCCCTGCGGTCACCGGTCGCACGCGCCTGTGGTGTTCGTCAGTGTCTTATATTCAGACATTTAATTCTTACTAATATTATAAACTCGAAAGTGTGTGAGTATGTATGTATGTTTGTTTGTTGCTCTTTCACGCGAAAACTACACAACGGCATTGTATAACACTTTCCAGTAATATAGTTTATTTATCAGAATAAACAGTGTTGCCAGCTAAAATAATCGATACGATTCAGGATGTTTTTAATATTAAGCTGTGTCAGTACTGGTAGGAGATTTATTCAATTTTTCCTTTATCATAGCTACAGTAGATAATATATTAGATAAAATAGTAATAATCATATTTTGAACAACAAGTCTGAGATTATAAAGTTACCATGGAAATGCATATTTACGCAAATGTCGACATAATTGTATTCGAATGTCTGTAAGAAAGTAAGCTTAGAGGGCCATGATTCAATTTTGTCGATAGTACATACTTTTTTGTAGATTCATAGGTATTTGCTCGCCACATGTCCAGCAGTGGACTGCGAAGGCTGATATTTAATCTACCTATGAATAACCTATATCAGTTGATGGTTACTGGCAAAATCGAGGGGCAACGACCCAGAGGCCGCACCCCATTGCGTTGGGCAGACCAAATTTGCTCTACTTTGAGCATACGTAAAAAAAAGAAATGGCGAACTACCACTCGCAGAACACTAATACTATAGAGTGGAGAGGTCGTGGGTTCGATTCCCAAGTTAAACAATGCACAATTTTTATCAGTAGTCGCGTCACCACACAACACAAGCTTCATTAATTGGCAACTTATAATTAATTATAATGTTACCCAGAAAACTAAAAGAAGCTCGCAAAGATGTGCTGGCAGCTCGCGAAGAAAAAGATATACTGTCTACTGAACAGCAACAAATGCTGCGGGAGAAGACTAAACTGGAGCTTGGCATTAAGGACTTGAGTGATGACGTGGATGGAGATAATAAGTCCAAGGTATCATTAGTTTTATCTCTACATCAATACAAATAACTAAATGCATATTAAAGTATATATGGTACTAACATCTAAAAGCAATTTTTAAAGTATTAGAGTCTGTCTCTGTCTGTTTGTTCCGCCTAATCTCTGGAATGGCTGGACCGATTTGATGGGACTTTCACTGGCCGATAGCTGATGACACAAAGAGTAACTTATGCAATTTTTTTTAGACTGGCTTTGCTTCGGGTAACACCGTGGGACTCAGCTAGTCTTTATATACACGGTTAGTTTTTAATTACCAGAGAAAAACTAGGGACAGATACAGAACTTATATACTAACATAAAACACCATAGAACAAATACCCAAAAAACAAAAATAACTGAGTTATTATGGTTTTTAAAATGTTAAAATACGCCCATAATTTATTGTCACCCAAATATTTTACACACGCGTATTTAAATTATCAATGAATAACATTTTCTGTTTCAATGTGTACGACGCATCGGCCAATACAGTCAAATCAGTTCAAAGTTCAAAGCATGCCGCCATTAGGCCATTAGGCGTCGCATCGTAGGTATTAGGTACCCCGCTCGCACCCGCAACCCGCAGGACACTTTCTTGTTACGTAATATCATATCGTGAATTATATCATGCGTTATGAACAAAAGTTTGGTAGTTTTCCGGAAAATATTAACACGTATTTTTTTTTTGTTTTAATTACATAAATATGTTCAGTATCGAAAGCTGGATACCACATATTTTTTTCTCTGGACATTAAAAATTAGTCGTGTATATAATTCTTCTGTGAGTGTGTATGTCACTGAATTTCTCTCAAACGACTGGACCGATATTGATGAAATTTTTTGTGTGTGTTCAAGGGGATCTGGGAATGGTTTAGATTCGCAATTGGACCCGGTAGGTGGCGCTGCGATCAAGTTCTGGAATTTTAAAGTTGGGCGGTACGAAGTTCGCTGCGTCAACTAGTACTCTATAAGTGGACTGTTTAATGAACCACTAAATTACTAAACACTTAATGGTGCTGCGGATACAAACAATACATTGTTACCTATGAGCACATGCGGCACCATAAAGTGTTAAGTAAGCTAACAAAATAATGCGTTAGTCGAATTAAATGAAGATATTGTAAGACTTGTTTTTCTCTTTTCAGTTCTTTGCTTTTTTGTTCCCATAAAAAATATTTAAGTTTTGCATTTAAACTATAATATTTATTACAATGGTTACCTTTTTGTCTCTAGGTCTTGGGGTGAAAAGGAAATAAAAGATACCATGTTCTGTTTTTAACCTAAAGGTTAAAATAAACTTCTGTATCTGTTTTAGGAAAGAGCCGAAGCCGAACTGGAACGTCTCCGCCAGCAAATATCAGAGAAGGAACGGGAGCTGGAAGAACTAAAACCTAAGTACGAAGAGATGAAGGCCCGCGAAGAAGAGTGCACAAGAGCTTTGGCGTTGAATCAGCAGAAAAGACAAGAGTTATATGCTAAACAAGGCAGAGGGACACAGTTCACATCGAAGCAAGACAGAGATCGATGGATTGAAAAGGAACTCAAGTAAGTCTTGCATTTGTTTAAACTTTTCATTTATTCATTTGGTGCTCTATTTAGTTTAGAGCCTTTCTTTTTTATATTTGGAATTACCAAACAAAGTTATTCTACTCTGCCTGATGAAAAGCATAAGTAGAATCCAGGAGTAGGGGTCACCATCCTCACTGTAAGTGATGGACGATGCAGTATAGTGACCCACACCATGGCGGCCTAGTGAAACGTTGCTGCAATATGCTCGCGGCCTCGCTAGGCCATTAAAATGATGCCGAATGGTTGGGCCTGTGGTCTCACGCTCAACAACAATATTATAATATCCCAAAAGTACAAAGGCTAATTTTCGTCTAACAAACTAAACTCACTCATTACAAGTCACATTATTTTAAGTATTTTAAACATTGTTTATACATTTAAATGTTATCAACAGGTCTTTAAACAAACAATTAAAAGATAAAAAGGACCATGAAGCTAAACTCCGCGAGGATCTCCGACGTGATGCTACTAAACTTACTGAACTGGAGAAGAGGATTGAAGAGACTACGACAGAGATGGAGAGACAAAGAGTTGCCATTGACGAACATAACAAACAGTATTACGAGTGTAAGAAGAAAAAGGACCAAGAACAGAGCGCTAGAAAGTAAGATTTAATAAAACAATATACTGTATACAGTGAACTTATTGTGTTAATCACTTTACAAATTTGTAAAATACATATAACAAGATCAATATATTATTATACTGGCTAATTCACCCAACTTCGCCTGTGTCTTTTCAATCATGTCTGGCTATTAACGGTCTAAGGGTGATGTTAACTATCCTATCTTAGGTATGCCAGCAAAAAACACATTTACAACATGACACAAGAATACATAATTAATTTCATCAACATCAACAGCCTTCAACAGTCCACTACTGGACATAGGCCTCTCCTTAGAAAGGAGGTTTTGGCCTACTATACCACGCTGGCTAGTATAGCCAGCCTACCTACAACGTATCAGATGGCTGTATTTTTAATGCAAATATTTCTTTATATTTTTACAGTGAACTTTGGCGTAAGGAAACTACGTTGACACAGAATTTATCATCTCTAAAAGACGATTTGTCGAAGGCTGATCAAGCCCTACGTTCTATGGCTGGCAAGGTAAAATATTTTCTTTTCTTAAAATATAAATACATACCATATGTAATAAATATGAAACCATCCTCGTGTATGTCGGTTAAAGTAAAAACTTCTTTAAAGTAGCCTGCGTCCTTCTTCAGAAGTCCGAATCTTTGTCATGTAATGAGCAACTTATATAAACAAATCATTTTTTTTTCCCAGCCTATCCTGAACGGAAGGGACAGTGTACGCAAAGTGCTCGAGACGTTCCAGGAGAGGGGAGGCGAGTGGGCGAAGATTGCCACCCAGTACTATGGACCTGTCATCGAAAATTTCACCTGTGATAAGACTATTTATACTGCTGTTGAAGTGAGTTATGAATCATTTTGGAATAGTATTTTTTATATTTATTAGAACTGAAACAAACATAGAGTAACTCCTGTTTGTTTCCCAGAGGGGTAAGCAATTGATCTCAACTTACCATGGTCCATAACATGAGCAGGATGCGAGAAGCTCAAAATCGATCTGAGTGGTGTGCAATGGGAGAGGCCTATGTCCAGCAGTGGACTGCGATAGGCTGCTGATGATACCATGGTTCTGACAAGAAAATACTTGATAAACCATCTTGTAATAACTGACGTGACATAACGTCCCGCTTTAGGCCGAGTAATCGCGATTTAAAATGTCCATCCTGCTGTCTTCAGCGCTGGCAAAAATAATATATATAACATATATAATATATATAATAGTTATTATATATATAATATAATAACTTTCGCAATGTGGGAACCAAATGGTTATTTGATTTTTGTACCATAAGTCACTACTTTTTCTTTGTGTATGTCTGCCAAAGTGAATCCACTCTGCCTGATATACAAAGTATGTGTAGAAACAATGCAACAATGCAGTATGGTGACCCTCACTATAGCCGCCTAGAGAGATGCTTCTGCATCATGGGGTCACTTCTACACAAGTAGTAAAAAATGACCGTAGAATCACAGTGGTTTTAAATAAGGCCGGCGTTTCACCCTGGCCCACTGGGCCATTTTGTGCCAACATCAATCATCATCAACAGCCTTTAACAGTCTACTGCTGGACATAGGCCTCTCCTTTGAAAGGAGGTTTTGGCCTACTATACAACGCTGGCCAGACGGGTCGGTAAAGGGTTTGTTTCAAGTTTTCCTTCTCTTGGCAGTCACTTTAGCTGCTTATTTTGTTCCTTTAGTCGCCTCTTACGACACCCATGGAATTAATAGGGGTGGTGACACTTTGTATTCTTAATCTGTCACCACACGCCATAGCATGGCTGTATGCACAGTCAAGCCTTTCAGTAGGCAAACGAAAATCTGAATCTACAGTTTCAGTTCAAATCATCACACAAATCAAAGTTAGTGTTCATTCTCGGGATATTTGATCATCCCATGAATTAACCCAAAACTTTTTTATCTCACTAATATGTGTAATGTGTGTAAATAATATGTGTGTAGCAGTCTATTTATGTTTATATGAGCCAGTGATATGTTTCAACTATTAAATCGATTTTAATAAATGAACTGTCAATAGATTCGAAGTTCAAGTGACATATAGTATATAGTAATTTTCATCAAAACTTTTTAAATAATCGGGTTATGGTTTTTTAAAACTATTACTTGTGTAATCTGTTGTAGATTCTCAAACAAGGTACATGAATAATAAAGTTATAGTTAAGCACTTTAAATTAAAATTCTATATTCAAGGTGACTGCTGGCAATCGTTTATTCCATCACATCGTCGAATCAGATACAGTCGGCACGAAGATTCTGAAGGAAATGAACAGGCAGAGTCTCCCAGGAGAGGTTACATTCATGCCTCTTAACCGACTGCAAGTCAGGGACATGGTATACCCAACTGACAATGTAAGTTATATTTGCATATTGAATCATCCTTACTAATATTATAAATGCGAAAGTAACTCTGTCTGTCTGTTACGCTTTCACGCCTAAACCACTGAACCGATTTTGATGAAATTTGGTATGAAAATAGAACTGAACTTGAGAAAGGACATAGGCTACTTTTTACCGCGATAACCGACATACACGCGGGCGGAGCCGCGGGCGAAAGCTAGTAATATATATAGTGACACAGTAGAGTCAGTGTATATGTCCTTAAAATATGCGATAACCTACATAGGTAAGCTCTGTCTAAAGTACGGCCAACGAGTAGCGATACGACTGTGGAGTTGACAATCTATTATCTGTTTTTAAACTTTCGCGACTTTTACACATACTCTTGATACTCAGATACAGTCTACCCGTGACCACGAGCGGTATAACCCGTTCGAAACGTCGGAAAATAGAAGGTATCGTAACTTTTAATATTATCGCGAATAAGTCCCGTTTACAGTAAAAACAATCTATTATCTCTTTCCATCTCTTGTATTTGTCATAATGTCTCGTCTCTTGTCGGTGGAGCAATCGCCACTCCTGTCTATTTTCCGAAATCCGTTTGACCTCTTGATAGGCCACGACTCCTACTTTCTCCTTTACTTGTTGTATATACGTCAATCTAGGCCTTCCGCGTTTTCTTCTACCTTCTATCTTTCCTTCTAGAATGGTTTTAAAAAGGTTGTCGTGTCATATCGAATGGCCAATCATTTTGCCTCTTCTGTTGTCAACAGTATTCTGAAGTCTCCTTTCTTAGTCAACCATTAGTAAGACTTCCTCTTTGGATCTTTTCTCTGTCCAAATCTCAATCCATAGCCAGCCATATTGAAATTAACAACAATCACATAAAACAGGTAGAAAGCTTTAAGTATCTAGGTAGCCGTGTTTGGGGCTTCACTTTTGTAGCAAGAAAAACTCCAAATCGTAATTTTTACTTGGTTTATATCCGTAAAGTATTTTAGAATAACAATTAGATGTTTCGTGCAAGGCGTTGAATCGATGAGTAGAAAAATGAGTTAGTAGGAGGTACTTGGGAAAAATATATGTAGGTAGATTATAAATAAACGCAGGCGTCAACATCCTCCCCCCGTTGAAAACCCCAAGTTTTCAACCTCCTATGATTTCCTCTTCGGTTGGCAAAGGACAGATGCGCACTAGAGGTCGTCGCACAGTTCCTCGAATTGTATTAATATCGGCGACGCGCGATATACCGTCCGGTCCAGGAAACAGTCTTGTTATACGTCCAAGTCTCCAGCATAAGGGTGGAACGTCATCTTCTTGTAGTACGACCATGTCGCCAATTTTCGCAGTTGATTTGTTGGTCTTCCATTTGCGGCGATGTTGTAACTCTGATAGGTATTCACGTTGCCAACGAATCCAAAAATGTTGTAATATTTGCTGTAGTCTTGCGTACCGCTGCAAATTAGTGGCGTTGCAGTCTTGTAGAGGACGTGATGGCAGTGCGGTGAGAGCTCGACCAATGAGGAAGTGCCCAGGAGTAAGGCAATGAAAATCGTTAGGAGAGGAAGATAAAGGATATAAAGGCCTACTATTCAAAACAGCTTCGACCTGTGTGAAAAGAGTTGAAATCTCCTCAAAAGTTAAATGGGAATTTCCCATTACGCGTTTAATATGAAATTTTGCTGAACGCACACCGGCCTCAAAAATCCCACCAAAGTGAGGAGCGTAAGTTGGTGAAAAATTAAATTTAATGCCTTCCGAACATGCAAAATCAGATAGGTCATTACAATACATTTTGAAATTATGATTGATCTCTTTCGCTCCTGCAACAAAATTGCGTCCATTATCGCAGAATACCTCCGTTGGCTTGCCCCTACGCGACACAAACCTACGAAATGTCATAATAAAAGCGTCCTTAGATAGATCGCTTACTGCCTCTAAATGTGAAATTTTATATCTTAAACATATGAAAAAACAAAGATAACATTTAATTATGGTAGCACCGCGGCCTCTTCTATTCAAAATAAGAAAAAGACCTGCGAAATCCATACCTACTGTTTGAAATGGAAAGCTTGGCGTGACACGTTGTGACGGTAAATGTCCCATTATAGGGGTAATGGTCTTACCCTGCAGACGCCTACATCTACAGCAATTATGAAAAATGCGTCTTGCTAAATATCTACCGTTAACGGGCCAAATGTATTCCCTAACCATAGCAAGTAACAGTTGCGGGCCATCATGCAAGCCACGTTTGTGTTCGTATTCAAATATCAGTTTGGTTAAAGGATGAGAAGCATGCAGCAAAATAGGATGTTTTCTGTCGTAATTTAAGTCCGATAATTCTAGTCTGCCACCAACTCGACTTGACTGATGACTTTATCATCACCTAAAAATGGCGTTAGTGATAAAATATTTGATTTAGGACTTAACGGTTTTTTATTAAGTAACAAATTATATTCGTTCAAGAAAGATTCTTGCTGTGATAAACGACACAGTATGAGAAATGAATTATTTAATTCGTCGACTGTTAAAGGGCCAGAATATTTCTTGCTAGTATTTCTACAATTATTGATGAATCTTAAAACATAAGCAAAAGATCGTTTTAGTCTATTTAGGCTAGAATATTTTTTGAAAATTATTATGGATTCATTACTTGAACTAATATTGCAAGTAACAATAGAATTAGATTTAGTTTCAGGTAAGTTTGTCTTAACTATTTTATTTAAAATAGGCCAGCTATTCTCACTCTCCATAAGGAATAGAGGGCCTGACCACCACATTTCAGTGTTAGCTATCTGATCGGGACTGATTCCTCTTGATATATAGTCAGCGGGATTGAAAGATGTAGGTACGTAACGCCACGATGACACATCTGTTAACTCAGATATCTCGGAAATTCTATTCGCTACGAAAGTTTTTAGACTTTGAGGACTAGCATGAAGCCATCCCAGTACAACTGAAGAATCGCACCAGTGTACCTGATGCTGAATCTCAAATCGTAACGACTCTCTGACTGCCTTACATAGATTCGCTGCTAGTAAAGCCGCACATAATTCTAATCGAGGAATCGTTGTACTTTTAATTGGAGCTACTTTAGATTTCGCACAAAGTAGCTTAACTGTTACCATGTTTGCCGCACTTACAGAACGCAAATAAATGCATGCTCCGTATGCTTGCTGGGATGCGTCACTAAACGAATGAAGTTCAATAGATATAGGTTCATCGCAAAGCACACGTCGTGGTATTTCTACTAGTAACAAAGATGGTAAAGCTGTGGTAAATTTATCCCATTCTTTTTGAATATCAGAAGGAACGGGGCAGTCCCAAGATAAGTTTAGCGTCCACAAACCTTGTAACAATATTTTCATTTTTATAACGCAGGGGCTAATTATTCCTAAGGGGTCAAAAATTTTAAAGATAGAAGAGAGCATGGATCTTTTAGATAAATTTGTGGTATCAGATAAAAGGGGAACTTTAATAGGAAAATAAAAATTATCATTAGATGGATTCCATCCCATACCCAAAGTATTGGTAGATTCACTAACCATTAGATTATTGTCTGTTAAATCCGATGTATTAAATAAAGATGGTATATTAGTCTTAAATTTACGAAGATTATAACATCCCCGTTTAAGTGCATCAGTAACGGCCTCTTTGATATATCGTAGACCTTCCTCACTATCAGCCCCAGTAATGAGATCATCAACCAGAAAGTCGTGCTGTATTATATTTTTTATGAAAGGATCGGTGGTTTCTTCCCCGATCTGCCACAGACAACGGGTACTTAAGAAACTAGAGCTTGCCATTCCATAAGTTACAGTATTTAATTGTAATGTTTTAATAGGCATGGACTCGTCCTCCCTCCACAGCACAAGTTGAAGCCGACGGTCTTCCTCCTGGACACGGACCTGACGGTACATCTTTTCGATATCCCCTGTGAGGAGGTACTTATGCTGTCGAGCTCTTATCATGATCGAGAAAAGAGAATCTTGAATATTAGGACCTACTAAAAGAATATCATTAACTGATAGGCCTGATGAAGTAGGAGCTGAGCCATCGAATACGACTCTAATCTTTGTTGATTCGCTAGTTTCTTTAAAAACAGCATGGTGACATAAGAAATATGATGATTGAGTTGGAAATGCGGTTACTTCAGACAGGTGACCTAAATCTGCGTACTCACGCATAAATTTTATGTATTCAGATTTGACATGTGGTTGTTTTCGAAATCTTTTTTCTAAATTTAATAGTCGTTTTTTAGAAAGTGAATATGAGTCGCCAAGACAATCAAGTGCATCCTTTAAGGGCAAAGCTACAGAAAATCTGCCAGATTCGAGGCGTAAGGTGTGGGCTAAAAAATGTGATTCACATGCCATCTCACTCTGACTAAAAATAGGTTTCGTCTGTGGAATAGTTTCAATGTCCCAAAATTTGCTGAGTTCTTGATGAAGGTCAGTATCAGCGGACATACAAGAAATTGTTGATTGAGTGTATTGGGTATTTGTGTTTTTAATCGTATTGTTGAAATGAAAATTTATATTAGTAGGACCGGAAATTAACCAACCAAAACGAGAACTTCTCAAAATAGGCAAATTAGCACCGAGAGAACGTTGCTCACGGCCGAGAATGTCCCAAAAAAGATCGGCACCTATTAGAACATCAATAGGTGCTGGTTGATGAAAACTAGGGTCTGCTAAAAATATATCTTTAGGAATATTGAATTGTCTAACATCAATCGGTACTTTAGGTATTTCTCCCGTTAATGCTGGTAACACTAGAAAAGTAGAAGTGACGTTGAAAGATTCGAGCATAGACCTCAATTGCACTACACACGTGTCTGTAGTCTGACTGGTAACTTTGTTGCCTATGCCGATAATGTTGACATGAAAACTAGACATGGCTTCTACACCTAATTTTGTTTTAAGAGATTTAGTTACAAATGATGACTGACTACCACAATCCAAAAGGGCGCGAACCTTTTCCTTTTGATTTGTTTTCGGATTACAAACTTCAATGTAGGCAGTAGACAGTAGAACATGTGTATTAATTTGGTTTGAATAATTAACAGTTGTGTCATTACTATCGTGGCTGGAAGTAACATTGACATCTGAACTATTACAATTGGTAGCTTGTTTATGTATAAGGCTATTGTGTTTAGCATTGCACATGCGACATGGACCCATACGACAATGTCGCACATTGTGCCCAACCCTTAAGCAGTTGTGGCACAAATTTAATCTATTTACTTCTTTAATGCGGTCGGCTATGCATTTAGCCAAAAATTTAGGGCAGTCGTAAATGCGATGATCACCCTTACATACAACGCACAAAAAGGTCGGTGTTGAAGTATCTTCAACATTAGATGCGTATGACTGATTGCGTTTAACGGGAGTTACACACCTTGGTGCTGTCTGACACTTTGTCTTAGTATACGAATGACTCCTATTTATTGCTTCGAGAACATCGGCGCGATCTATAAGAAATTTAAAAAACTGTTCCAAGTTGGGAACATCATCCAACATGCCACGGCACTCTTCCCATTTCGTAAGGGTGTAACTATCAAGCTTAGAACTCATTATGTGTATGATCAAAATATCCCACGCACTAGTAAGTTGACCAAGATTCGTTAAAGCGCGTAAGTTTTTAGTAATGTGATCAACAAAGAATCTTAAAGATTTTTCAGACTCACGAGTTATCTGTTGTATATTTAATAATGAATTTAAATGATAGCTAATTAATTGACGTTTATTGTTGTATCGATCACATAACAACTTCCAAGCAGTGTTATAGTTCACACTAGAAACCTCCAAGTTAGCTATAATGCGAGCGGCATCACCCGCCAGGTACGAAGTCAGATAATGGAATTTATGAATTGGAGCAATACTGTCGTTATTGTGTACAACAGACAAAAAGGTGTCGCGAAATTCAAGCCAACGGAAATAAGACCCGTCAAACTTTGCAATTTCAATGCGAGGTAGTTTGAATCTAATATTTTGTTCGTCATTAGAATGAGCTGTAGACATCATAGATGAACTTAAGTCCTTAGAATTACTTTCTTCGCGCTGACTCGAGTTATGTTTTTGTATTACATTTTGAGCAATTGCAATATTAGATATAAAAAACTGTTCAATGACGTCACGCTCGTCAATCTCACTAGATAATTTTTCTGAATTTAATACTTCTATTTGATTTTGCAATTCATCGAAACGGCTATAAATAGTTTGAAACTTGTTGAGTTTTAATGTCAGCTCGGCTATCTCAATCTGAGATAAAGTCTCTTTGGATGTAATATTTGACAAAAAGTTTCTAAATTTTGTGATTTGACCCTTTATAGAACTTCGTTTAACCAATAATTCCTGTAACTCTTGTGTTGTATTTGTGCCAATATCACTTACAATGTCTTTAGGCATGATGACGATAAAATAATGTAATTACGTTTAAAAATATATTACTAAATCACCCTATCTATCATAAAAGAATATATTAGACTTTACTTAAGACTGATATATCAATTAAAACCAACAAGATAAGGTACTTTTAGAAAAAAAACCAAATAAAATAATAATTTTAGCTCACGCTCCTCGTCCGGCGCAACCTGAGTCCGGCCCTGTGCTCCCAGCAAAATCCGTTGGCAGAGCAGTCGTCTATTGCCTCGATATTGCGTAATCGCAGCTGATATCGACCTGGAATATTCGGCGGATAATATGTTATATTCGGCTAAACAATTTTTTAAAAGCCGTTTGTTGTTAGAATAAGAATAAAATAATTTTCTTTTCACAGAAAAATATGACTGTTTGTTTACTTTTTTAGGTTTGTTTAAAAGTAACACAAAATAACTTTCGGTGGATGTATGTTGACGATAGGTTTGTATTTGTATATTTTATGGAAATAATATAGATTTGTAACTACATATACTTTGTACGGATAACGAAACACAAGTAAAAACTATTTTGAATAGTAGATAGGTAGGTAATAAGGATTAAAAATGTTGATATATAACTTGGAAAGGAATTTCACAAGGAAAGGGCACTTAGCTGCATTGGCCGTTGCTGCGGTGCGTAGCTGACCGGCGGTGGCTGCAATGGCTGGTAGTTACACTTCCAAGGAAACCAGGAAACTTCTTGAAATACACTACGGCGCAATAGCTCGACCGTCAGTGTACCGATGCTTGAATTTATCTGTTATTCGAAGATTACAGGTCCTGTCACGGTCGCCAGATGTTTGGGGCTTCACTTTTGTAGCAAGAAAAACTCCAAATCGTAATTTTTACTTGGTTTATATCCGTAAAGTATTTTAGAATAACAATTAGATGTTTCGTGCAAGGCGTTGAATCGATGAGTAGAAAAATGAGTTAGTAGGAGGTACTTGGGAAAAATATATGTAGGTAGATTATAAATAAACGCAGGCGTCAACAAGCCGAATAACCAAATACTTACTGAATTCTATTTTAATCAGATACTTTTAAAACCATATTGTCTACTAAAATATGTAACCCAACTATTAAAAAGTTACGCACCTCTGCTGTTTTGGTTACATTTAGTATCACTTCTCGTCGGCCGTACTATATACAAATAAATAAATAAAATTGAAGTTTCTGTTTGTGTGAATTTCAAATGAACAATTTTCCACTCAAATAATTACTCAAACAAGCTTTGCAGTGGGATATTATGGGTGGTTGATAATTACCCCAGAATGTTACAATCATTAATTATTTACGTTCATATCCATTATATTAAAAAAAAAAAACTTGCCAGAACGCCATAGCCATGGTCCAGAAGCTAAAGTACGACACGAAGTACGCAAAAGCGATGAAGTACATATTCGGCAAGACGCTCATCTGCAGGAACCTGGAGTGTGCAACAGAATTGGGCAAGCAGTTCCAGCTCGACTGTGTCACCCTGGAGGGAGATCAGGTAACTATCACGCATATTCGTGATCATTACGACAATACCACGTAATTAATATTATTTCTACGGGAATTAACGCGATCACTTATTTAGGGTATTACATACCTCTACCCGTCGAAATAATAATAATTATCATGGAACGCGAAAGTTTAAAAGTTAGTGATACCACGTAATTTTATTTTTTCGAAAATCACTCATTCTCAGTTTGTGACGGATTAAAAATACAGAGTGTCATCACCCTTCTGTCGGCGTTGTAACAGTCGATCAATCATAGAAAGGAAACCTTGTTTACATAAATTATTTCTTTCTGTTTGACTTTTGTAATTATAGTAGTGTGTATGTTGTTTGCTTTTGGGCTGTAATTAGTATAGATATAAGCGACTGGGTCTGCCCTGTAGTGCTTATATTTTATTATTTAAGTAAATGAATTGAAAAAAAAAAACAAAAGACCATATACCAACCTCTCTGGCCAGCATCATGGCTAGTGTCCTGCAATTGACTGTAACATTTTTTTAAAATCTTTTTTACCGAGCTTGCCCACAAATATGACTATGTCGCTTCAACATAGCCATTATATTATATATTTTTTAAATTACAGTAGTCTTAAATATTCATCATACAAATCCTACATTGCCTTAGCTGTATCTGCTTCCATCAATACATATTCTACATCTTATACACATCATAGATTTCACAATGAAATGAAATGAAATGTACTACTAATAATAATGTAATTATTTTTTAATAACTTCATCACGGGATAACTCAAGTTTATATACAATTATGGACACACCATAACTCTATTTGTTTGTACCACAGGTATCTTCCAAAGGATCACTAACGGGCGGTTATTTCAACCAATCCCGTTCAAGATTAGAAATGCAGAAAACTCGATCAGAGCTGATGGAACAAATCACCACGTTGGAACAAGAGCTGAGTACGCTGAGACAAGAACTGAACAAGACTGAAACTAGTATTAACACTATCGTGTCAGAAATGCAGAGGACGGAGACTAAACAGGGTAAAGCCAAGTATGTATTTGGTGTTGTACTCTAGTATAAGTAGAATGTTGCTACTCAACAATCTTCTTTATAATCCTCTTTCTATGTACTTGAGAAGATGATTTGTGATATTCTTTTCTTACATTCAAGTTTTTATTCCAAACTAGCTTTCGCCCGCTTGTATGTTATCGCAATTCCATACTAAAGGTTACAACCCCTGTGAAAATGAAATTATCGTAATGATACTCTGTCCATTCCTTCATTATCTTTTTGACAGTTCAACAAATTTCGAAATTAGTAACGCCCTCACACGTCACCGACTCGATTTGAAATTAAAATCAATTGATATGATATTCTTTAAGTCAGTATTGTAAATAAATAAAATGTGCACTATTATGTTATTTAATTGGCCCAGAACAAAGGAAACTTCCTAACACACTCACTTGAAGGTCGGTTTAGTAATTATTATATGATTTTTCTCATAACTCTAAATTTAAAGGTTATTAACCATGCCTTTCAAAGTTAAATTTTTCTAACACGTGCATAGTTACATTTAAGACAGTGGTCCAAAAATAAATTAATGCACAGAGTTATTGTTCTTTATTCTAAATTTGAACTTATTTCCAAAATTTCGACTTAATTCCTTGCAAATAATTAATCTTGAAGTCATACTATTTTAATTTCCTTTTAATTTTATTAAATTTACAGAAACATACTTACATGAAGTCAAATTATTTTGATCATAATAATATGATAGATTATTTTTATCGTTTAAACGATTTATCGTATTTCTAGAACTGTTTTATAGTTTGTTGTTTTTAGTTATGCACACTGCCCACTTCCCTACCCGTTTATAAAGTACGACATTACTGTAGTACATTATTACGAAAAAAAATACCGTTAATTTATAGGCGTGACCTGTCAAAAAGACAATAAACGAATGGACAAAGTATAGCTAATTTCACAATAAGTTATAGTGAGCTTCAAACAAATTTCTATCTGCTTTATTTTGAATTTCATTTTCGATATGTGTCTACGCACCAATCAACGCACGTGTAAATGACGTGATGTGTGTTCGGTCAATGAGAGACGTTTGGACTGAGTGACCATTTTTATAAATTGATCTGTTATGTACCGCCCTTCTTGTACGCCTTGCTTTCTAACAACCGCAGTTGAAACATATAGTTCACGATATAAAGTCTTACGTCTATTTCACCTACGCACCCAACGCAACAAGCTATCGAAAGAACAATTTGATTCAATGGATTTGTCCTTGGACATGTTTGTAATGATTACCTACTATTCACTATTATACAGGGATATATTCGATAAGGTAAAAGCGGACATTCGTCTGATGAAGGAGGAGCTGGCCTCGATAGAGAGGTTCCGCGGTCCCAAGGAGCGGTCCCTGGCGCAGTGCCGCTCCAGCCTTGAAGCCATGCAGGCCACCAAGGAAGGCCTGGAGTCTGAGCTACATCAGGTTGATTATCTTTATTTTTATTTTATTGTTTTTCAAATATCAATAACATGAGAAAGCTCTCATAGCCAAGTGGCCTTAGGTGATTAGAAACAATACCGAGGGTAAACAACTACGGCGCGGTCAGACCTAGGTGGGTGACTGTATGTGGCATGATATGTTATGAGCGTTTCCGTGATTCGGAGGTCATATTAAGCAGTCGGTCCCGGTTGTTGTCATAAGATAGCAGTCGTAAAGCTTAGTTGGAGGCCTTCGGGCGGCTTAAAACATCCAACGGTTAGATTACGTAGTCACAACGTGTCGTGCCAGTCTCCAACCCGCACTCGGCCAGTGTGGGGACGTATTGGGTTGTTGATGAATAGCATGATACCTCATGCATTTCATAAAAATTCTTCTTCTTCCTAGCCTTATTCCCAATATTATTTGGGGTCGGCTACCAGTTCAACCGGTTTTACCTCAATATCAGTTTTTCTACGGAGCGACTGGCATCGGACCTCCGCAACCCTAAGGGATAATTGAAATTCGAAGGTTTAACTAGTTGTCAGTAATTTTAAGGGGACTGACTTCCCAATAACGATTGCTGTAGATGTTCAAGACAACCGGGACCGACGGCTTTATGTGCTCTTCGAGGCACGGGCCTCAATCACCGCCAAACTTCCAAACTCCGGGCTGCTATTAGGAATTTCCTCAGAAAAACCCAAAAGCACTCTATCCAGGATATGAACCCGAGACCTCTTGATTAGCAGTCGCACACGCTGTCCACTAGACATACGAGAGACAGTCATTAAAAATTAAAACTTCTTCAACAACATCTTATTAAAAATTAAAACTAAAAAATTCGTAGTTATTGACAGGCATTGAATGTAATGAAAATAAGAATAATTTTGTTTTTGGCTGACATTTTACTATGATGCAAAATTAATGGGTGAAGAATGCAACCTAATTAAATTTTCATGATTTCTCACATAAAAATTTGAAGTAATTTATTAAAATTCATACGTGTTACGATGCACAAATACGATTGTATCGTAGCATAGTTTACTACATTTTTTACACCTGTATGTTTGTTTGTAACCGACTTCTTTGGTTGCCATTTTGACCCACTTCGGCTAGATTTCGTTCGAACTTGTAGATTTGTCGAGGACCGATGACTAATTTGAAAAAAAAAACTAAAAAAAAATTTTTTTTTTAACAAATTTCTAGTCATTTTTAGTCTTTCTAAATAAATAATTTTAAAAAACTAAACAAACACGCTTTTAAATTAAAAAGTAGAAAATAATTTTAATATAAAAAAGCGTAGGGTGCTTTCTGATAATATTTCAATAACGTCGCCCCACGCTTTTTACATTAAAATTATTTTCCACTTTTTAGTTTAAAAGGTGTTTGTGTAGTTTTTTAAAACCATTTTCTTACCATTACTAATTATACATTTGTAAACCCATAGGAACTGATGGAACAACTATCGACCGCAGACCAGGGCAAAGTAGACGAGTTAAATGACGCGATACGTCGTCTCACTCAAGAGAACAAAGAGGCGTTCAGCGCCAGGATGAACTTGGAAGCCACCAAGAACAAGCTTGAGAACCTGCTCACAAACAACTTAATCAGGTAAATACATGTGTATATACATCAATGTCAAAATAACTGTTGCTCAATACATTTTGACTGGTAACTTATTTTGACAGGTTTTAACTGTAACAGTAATTATTTCTAAGCGTCACCTAGCTGTGTGATTGTTTTTGGTAGTAGAAACATACTGATTGTATCACGAATGGTCCGGCTTGGCCGCGGTCGGTATTATCCTCTCACAGAAGACCAACTGTGTTGGAAAAGAGTGTCCATGGATTTCTTGTCTGTTCTTCTCCATAGGATCTACGAATTGGAACAGACAATTAGCCTCACGACTGACTACTGACTGACTACTTGACGTTTCAAAAGTGCTGTTGTATTGGTTTATTTGAAATAAAAAAGGTTTGATTTTGATTTTCAAATCTAAATGACAATGTTTGTGCTGTCGTTTTTCGTTCTTGACTGTGAGACCGGAGGCCATTATACTTCTCAATAGGTCGTTATAGTGTGGGCCTATGGCAATGAGTATAGTGACCACTATTCTGAGATTCTGCTGTTATGTATTGTTCTAAGATTATATACCTTTTGAGAGAAATCAATACGATTTGAATTATACTTACACTTTCCATTAATTTTATCTTTTTAATGTTTATTTTATTTTACTATTGGGCAACTTTGTTACATTACAAATTTATTGCAACATTATGGTAGTATTTTCTTTCTTTCTTTTTGTTATGTTAACCACTTGTTTTTTGAATTTAGTGGTTTATGTTATTCTTGTAACTTTTCTGTTTTATCAAAATGTCTTCTTAAAATTGTACAACCCAGCTTGATTTGAATATGCATTATTGTGACAACAAGAGGGAGCCCTGGCACTCATAACACAAGTTCAAACTTAGCTTGAGTGCCAGAGGTCAAAACTGAGAGAACATTACAATTTACAACGAATTATAATTACAATTTATGTATAGCATATAAGAAACTGTATAAAGCTTAAATTATTTGGAAATTATTACATATTGTTCAACCATAGTGAACTAGCTGAGTCCCGCGGTGTTACCCGCAATTATTGTTGTAATCGCGGGCAACGCCGCAGGGCGAAGCTAATCTAAAAAAGTAGCCCAAGTTAATGCTTATATCATCAGCTATCTGCCAGTGAAAGTCCCGTCGAAATCGGTCAATCCACAGCCAAAAATTGTAAAAAGTATTGTATTTTGGCTTAAGTATTTAGTAAAAAGCGGTTATTTTAATATTACAAACAGACACTCCAATTTTATTTATTTGTATAGATTATTTACAGCTGAGCTCTGTATGTTATCATTTTATTCAGTTTTCAAAAATTAACATATAAACAATATGTTTTTTTAATAATTTTTTTTTCAACTAGACGCAAAGATGAATTAGTGCAAGCTCTCCAAGAGATATCAGTGGAAGATCGCAAGCGTCGTTTGGCGAACAGTAAAGCTGATCTCACAGCCACCGAGAAACGTATCAAGCAGATTAACAAGGAGTTAGAAGAAGTGGAGAGGAAAGTACAAGCCGCTGTCAAGAACGAAAAAGCTTTGAAAATTGAACTCGACAAATGGAGGAATAAGGTATGTTGTTCTGTCAAATTACTGTACCTGGTCGCTAGAGGCTGTGGGTTTGATTCCCGCTCAGTATAAATATTGTGTAATCAATGTAATCTTGGCTAAGACGCTTTAACTAGATTCACCTGTATGTATGTTTGTTTGTAACTGACTTTTGTAAGCGTGGTTTTTATAGTTTTTTGTACTATATTAATTAATTATCATGGTCTGTTTATGTGTATTTTATCTATACTAAGTACTTATTTAGCTACTAACTATAAAAAGTAAAGTGTGTTTGTCAGTAGTCTACCTAGCTTAGAATTAGACGACTGAGTGCAATATAGCTCATGTATAATAATGATCTATTCTTTTCAAGACACGACGTTTTCTAAAATCCATTTGTGAGTTTTTCAAATTATAACGAAAGTTACGAATCTTGTACAGTAAACCAAACTAAGCAGAGCTTGTATTATGGGTACTAGACATCAAAATATACCTTTTTTTTGTAAATACACACATATTATTCATAGAATACACCCAAACTCCGAAATAAATATTTGCGGATCACACAAATATTTGGTCCGACCCGGGAATCGAACCCGAAACTCTTGATCAGCAGTCGCATACGCTAACCACTAGACGAACAAGGCAGTATTAACAATTCGTATTAAAAAATTACTTAGGTATCGATATAATTTACTATTCTAATAATATGTATATAGGAAAAAGAAGCTCAAGATAAAATGGAGGAGGACGCGAAAGGGCTAGAAAAGATGGCGTCCAAGGAGGTGTTGCTTCAGGAGAAGATCCAAGAGTCTCTCGATAAGATCGCTGCCCTGGGAACGTTGTCTAATGCACCCGAACTACACGCTAAATATCAGAAGATGTCCCTCAAACAGGTAACTTCTTTTTTCTCTTTTTCTAATATATAAAATTCTCGTGTCACAGTTTTCGTTGCCATTCTCCTTCGAAACGGCTTGACAGATCTTTATGAATCTTTATATGCATATTCAGTAGGTCTGAGAATCGGCCAACATCTATTTTTCACACCTCTAAAACGCGAGCGGAGCCGCGGGCATCAGCTAGTATATATATGAAAAGACAGGAAAGGCCTTTCACAAGAACTTATCTTATTTCAACTATGTGGGTAGGTGGGCGCGGAAATTGAAATAAATGACACAGTCGACGTTCGACGTATTTTAATCTGTATTCACTGTAATCACCATGCAATTAGGTAATTAACCATTACTATACGAAATCAACCTAATTTAAACTTGAAATAGCGCGATGGTGAGAATTCTAAGCGATTCGTCACAAGCATGGTGCGCGGGTGCAGTCTCGTTCAAAAGTGATTTCAAGATGTCCGCCCGCACTTCCATCGACCATGACGTTTCGCTGACGTTTTATATGTAAACGCTGTCATATATTTAGGCCTACCAAAGTGATTTTATTTCGCCTCATGGGAAGCGTGAGTGAAATCCAGGAGTCCATTATCCTCGTTGTGAATGTGAAAATGCAGCATGGTAACCCTCACTATGTCAGCTTAGGGAGATGCAACTACATCATTGGGCCTCCGGTCTATTTTATGTTATATATATACATACTAGCTTTTGGCCGCGGCTCCGCCCGCGTGTTGTTCGGTTATCGCAGTAGCCTATGTCCTTTCCCAAGTTCAGTTCTATCTTCATACCAAATTTCATCAATATTGGTTTAGTGGTTTAGGCGTGAAAGCGTAACAGACAGACAGACAGACAGAGTTACTTTCGCATTTATAATATTAAGTAGGGATTTATATATATATTTCAGACATCTTAAATACAACGCCATCTAGTTCCAAACTAAGCAGAGCATGTACATATTATGGGTACTAGACAACTGTTAATATAATAAATAAATATATAAACATACTTTTTTTTTGTAAATACATACATATTGTACATAGAAAACACCCAAACTCCGAAACAAATATTTACAGATCACAAAAATGTTTGGGCCGACCCGGGAATCGAACCCGAGATATTTTTAAACTAAGTCTGAACACTCTAAACACATGTCTGGATAAATATAGTCTTGTTGTTAAAATGCTTATTCTTAAAGATTATTAAAGACTAGCATTTGTCTGCCAGCATTTATGTCTGTTATCACGGTAAAGAGTGACATATATCGCTGCTTTGCATGAATACTCGCACAAACCAAAATCACAAATAATACAGGGGAGCTATTTGAAAATTAAACAAAATATTTTCTGTCCTAACTTTTCATGTATTTGATCAATAGAAGAATAGAATGTAAGGGCATTAATCAAGGATTATTAAAATCTATAAGGATATGTATATATGATAAGGACTATTTTGCATTTGGCTGTGTTATAAACCAGTGTTTTCAAGATATTGTTTTGTGCGGGTATTCATGCAAAGCATCGAATGTGCTTTTTCGAGAATCTCAGTATTACCATGCCATATTTTATTGAAATTATTGCAACTCTTTATCTGTAAAACCGGAAGAGATAGAATTCATAATATAATATTATCTATACAAATAAATAAAATAGGTCTGTTTATATTATTAAAATAACCGCTGTTTACTAAATGCATATATATTATACGCGGTACATGTGCCAAAATAATTTTTTTTAAAATTTTTGTCTGACTGTTTGTTCCGGGTCTCCTCTGGAACGGCTGGACCGATTTCCACGGGACTTTCACTGGCAGAAAGCTGATGATATAAGTAGTTTTTTTAGATTAGCTTTGCCCCGCGGCGTTGCCCGCGGTTACAACAACATACACGGGTAGCACCGCGGGGCTCAGATAGGAATTAATATAATATTAATATAGTATTTGAGGTTCATTAATCTCATAAAGGTTTTTTTTAAAGGACAATGCCCATTTTTCTATGGAGATCCGTACCAACTTGCGTCAAACCAAATTTGCCGTCAAGAGTTTAGTTTTTATCTAACCTTTTACCATCAAAAATATTTTGTCAATGTTTATCCGCATTTTAGAGAAATTGACTTATTTAAGTTGGAAAACGCCTGATGAAAACATTTTAGTAATTTTGAATCAGCGTGATTATTATAGATGCCGCAGGTAAATTGTAAGAGCCGTGATATTAGAGTATCACTATAATAGTAAAATTATAATTAGGTTAGCAGTGTTATTATAATTTCACTACGGTAGATTATAATCTAATGGTTTTGACAATATACCTGCGACATAGATAAAGCTAAATATCTATGTCGCAGGTATATTGGTAGATAAAGGTAAATTAGGTATATTATATAGATAAACGCCGCATTGCTGAGTAGCGAATTGTATATTATAGATACTACACGAGCACGATAAGTTGGGCCCGGACTCCTTCGCCCCCTTTACATTGTGAGTTGTAATTGTGACTAACACAGGCATGGGTAGATAGTATTTTAAGTTATGCCTCGGCTTACCTTGAAGAATATGATCTTAAGACGGTTAAGTGGTTAAGTTAAGTGGTTATAATTGAGTCCTTTACTTATTTAGGCTTTTAATAAGTTGCTGCATGTTTTAGTTCGATTGCTTAAATTAAACTAAATCACTTACATACTAACAAGGTAACACAAATAAATAATTTGAAATGTCTGATTAAACATTTATTTTCTTACATAGCCAGTTAAATCAATTACTTTTAGGTTCATAATCAAATATATTAATTATATATAATTAATTATAAATCATCAGTACCGTCAAGAGTTTAATCTGAAAGTATTAATTTCGTGAATATTTTTTTTGTTCTGTATGTGAATAATGTTCAGTTGAATAAATATTTTTTTTTTAAATAAATATTTTGGACATAAGCTAAGCAGAGCTTGTGTTATGGGTACTAGACAACTGATATAAATACATAAACATACTTTTTTTTTTTAGTATTGAGAGAGGTATTACTAGACGTTCGGGTCCAGTACAGTTCATGTATATACAGTGATTAGCAGTACTCGCTGCTCGTCTGTATATAGAAGAGGTAATTCTAGATGGCGGCTCATCAGTTGTTAGAACTTCTTCATTTTCGGTTGGCCTATGAAGATCATGTTGCTGCTGTCTGTTGACTATCCTAGTCGCCGCCCTCCAGCAAGCAGCACATGCTCTCTCAAGTCTAGAGACCTAAAATAATTAAAATTACATTAATTTCTAGGAATATACTAGAAATAAGATAGCAGTGGCGTAACAATAGGGTGGCAGGGCTGGCAAAATGCCACGGGCCCCCTACCCAAGAGGGCCCCGGCCCAAGAGGCTGCGATCTCAAAAATATTTTTTACACTCGGAACCTGAGTATTTCATTTTATTTAAAAAAATATATTTTTATAAGTTTGATCTTTTATTGAATACGAAAATGATGGTAAAAAAGTATAAAGTTGATTGTGAAAGTTAGATATTAAAATGTCTAGTTCCAGAAAATATTTAAGTGGAAGCGAAAAACGAACGAGAAAGAGGGAAACTGAAAAAAAAAGCAACCTGAAATTAGTCAGTACTTGAAAACTTATGACTTAAAGAATTAGAACTTGGAACTGGATGTAAAGAATGCGACCTTACTAAAAGTATACATCCAGTTCCAGAACAACCACAACAAGGTACTAGCAAAACTCAAAGATAATTATATTTTAGCATGAACAATATTGTATATTCGCCATATGTTACTTATAAGGGTAATTTTAAAGAGCTAACTGAAAGCTAAGGGCTAAAGTGAAAAGCTAAGGGCCCTTTCTTAAATGATAGTGACAATAGATCTTTTCTAGAAAAACATTACTATATTGTTTTCAAGTCTGGCGTGAAACTTGAACGTACATGACTATCCTATTCTTTAATACTCCAGAAGGCGTATTGTGAACCGTTCGCAAATCGGGCATCTAAGAAAATACAAAATGTTTGGATTGAGGGTTATGACGACTGGAAACATATTGTAGATGCCATATAAAGACACGAGACATCATGAAATTCATCTGGATTCCTGTCTTACGTACCAACAGTGGCGGCTACATGGAACACTCGATGAAGAGCAAGAGTCTATGATCAAAAAAGAAAAATCTTTTTGGCGCCAAGTACCTTCTAGGCTCCTTGATGTTACTTTGACACTTTCAACGTGTTCTTTAGCCTTTCATGCCCACAGAGAAAACGCATATATCAGTGATCCAAGCTCCAAAGGAAACTTTTTGAGTATTGTTGAGTTATTAGGAAAATAAGACCCGATTTTACAAGAATTGTTAAGTAAACCAAAAGGCCATATAAAATACTTAAGTCCAAAAATACAAAATGAGCTAATTTTTGTGCTGGTTCTAAAAGTAGAAAATTCACTGATAAATGAAGTAATGCCGCACAATCTACTCTATCATATTCGATACAACTTAAGATATTTCATAAAATGATCAAATTTGTGAACTTTACGGTTAATGTATGATCGAAAAAGATGTTAATGGGCAAAGGCACTTGTCATTAAAGAAACATTTTAGGATTTCATGAAGTTAAGGATCAAACTGCCTTAGCAATGTCCAAGCAAATTATTAAATCCATAAATGACAAAAATATTTCTTAAACAAGTGTCGAGGACAAGGATATGATGGTGCTAACGCAATGAAAGGGACATGAGGTGGAGTTCAAAAACTCAAAAAAAAATGTCGAGCCGAATGCCGTATATGTTCACTGTGCTGCTCATAATTTAAATCTAATACTCAATGAGAGAGAGGTGAGAGAGGTTATTGATATGCAATTTGTTTTTAAACAGTTCAACAAATTTACAATTTTTTTGGGCATAGTATCAAAATATGTATATTCCATATATTTTATCAAATACAGTTTAAGTCTTATATCTAAAAAATCGGCCAAGTGCGTGTCAGGCCACGCACAGAAAAGGGTTCCTCAGTCATTTAAAATCGTATCCAATAGATAATTGTTATGTTTACGTTTATGGCCTCATTCACACGACAGTTTTTTAAACGGACGTTAAAAAACGTTCATATTCAACAAATACATTCCCAAGTAAACTCTTTAGCAAAAAAAATGGGCACTTATGCAAAGAAGTTTAAGCTCAAAACACTATTATTGTACCTGCTCGTTGAAAAAAATGAAACGCGTTAATTTCTTTGTTTTTGTTGAATACATTAAAAGCAGATAAAAGTTTAGTATTGAGTGTGACCCCCTCTTGCTGAAATCACGACTTGCATTCGTCTGGGTATGCTAGCAAGTATATATTTTATGGTTTCTTGGGGAATACGTTCCCACTCCGCGGTATTCACATTCTTTAGCTCTCTGATGGTCTGCGGAGCCGGCTGCACTAATCTTACTCGTCGCTTCAGAACGTCCCAGACATGCTCTATGGGATTGAGGTCCGGACTTCTAGCTGGCCAGTCCAAACGACGAATTCCAACTTCTAGCATATACGCTTCCACATCGCCAGACCGGTGGGCGCGAGCGTTGTCGTACATAAAGTGAGTTTTCGCCAAGAGCGGTTAAAGCGGGTTGTGCACAAGGAATTAGAACTGCCGCTATGTATCGGTGTCCAGTCAGTGTACCGTTTTCGATGAAGACTAACTCCGTACGATCCATAGAATTTATTCCTGCCCAAAACATAACAGAGCCTCCTCCATAAGGTGTGATTTCTTTAAAACATGCCTCTGCAAAGCGTTCTCCTCGTCTACGTAGCATTCTTCGACGTCGGACTTCACCATGCAGAGATATACTGGCTTCATCGGAGAACAATACCCTATCCCAGTCTTCATGAGTCCATGACACACAATTTCGAGCGAAGCTAAGCCTGGCAACTCCATGTCCACGGAGTAATTTACGGCCGCGTGCCGGGCGACGACTGTGTATGTTAGCAGCGAGAAGCCTCCTCCTGACCGTCCATAGATTAATTTGCACATTTCTTACTTCTTCGAGTCTGTTCTTGAGGTCCACATAAGAAGATTTGCGATTTCTCAACGCTTGACTAACTAGAAAATAATCATCCCGTGGTTCGGTACATGTCTTTCTGCCAGAACCAGGCCTTCTCTTGACGGAACCGGTCTCTTGATAGCGCTGCCAGGTCCTTTGAACTGTCGACCGACTCACATTTAGCCTCTGAGCCACGAAGCATTGGCTGCGACATTCTTCAAGCAGCGCAATAATTTTACTCGTTTTTATCACTTTATCTACCATTTTCGAGATTGCTAAACAGCAATAACAATACTTTTAAATGTCAAGGACATCAGATAATTTAATAAAAATTGACATAAAGTTAATTAGAGTCGATATTAACTATAGGGAATTCGCGCCACAAAATGTAGTTAAAAGTTGTTTTCTTTGAAAACCAGGCTCAGTCAAAAATTTGAATTTGGAAGGTACTCTTATAAACATTATGCCACTTTTATAACTGTCCAGTAACATGTTCAAATGATTAAAACCTTTTCGGTATTTTATTTTTTTCAGCCAGGAAGAAAATCAAAACCACCCGTTTTTTTTGCTAATGAGTGCTTATATGTTCACACGACAGCGTTTTTAAAACACGACGCTTTTTTATCGAGCAGTGTTGCATTTTCAACTTTGGGCGTTGGAAATAGACCATAATATTATGCAACTTCATACTTGAACGCTTTTTTAACGTTCGTTATAAAAACTCTCGTGATTGAGGCCTATTTTGTATGACGTTTTCCAAGTGAGCGCATTTTACAAGTTAAGCCTCTATAACTCCCGAAATAACTAAGTCATTAAATCCCTTATAGTTTTTCTTCAAAGTTCAGTATATGGATCACCTTCACGAATTTTCCCAGATTTTTTGAGCCAGCCGTTTAGCTTTTAGAGGGGGGGGGGGGACGCTCTGTTTTTACAATAAAGAGCCCTTTAAAGTGGAATATCCCGCGAATTTTTTAGAAACCCTTTATTGTTTTTAAAAGACCTATCTAATGATACCCCACACGATGGGGTAGCCGCGAGAAAAAAAAAACATCCCCACTTTACGTGTAGGGGAGGTACCCTAAATAAATTTTTTTTTCATAATTTTATTGTAGCACTTTGTTGGCGTAATTACAACACATATTCATGCAAAATTTCATCTTTCTAGCACTTACCGTTTGGACGGTAAGTCGAGGACGGACGGACGGACAGACGGACGGACGGACATGACGAATCTATAAGGGTTCCGAGTGATGAACTTCGGAACCCTAAAAAGAAAGGGAATCTTCAACTTCAATAACATTTAAATCATTAAACCCTACTAGATGGGCAGGACGTTATGATGGCGTTTCTGCTTTAAAAGTTCGGTTCGTTGAAGTCCAAAAAGCGCTAACTCTTCTATGGATGAATGTGAAGTCTCCAATATGCATTGGGCTAGCGTGGGGACTACAGACCATTCCCTCTCGCCTAAGAGAGGAGGCCTATAGCCATTAATGGGACATATACAACGTGTAATCGAGTACGCTGAAAATATCGAAATTTATTAAAATTAAACTGAGTACAACGAGACAATTTTCACTGATAGGGCCCCATCATAAGAATTCGCCACGGGCCTCAGGTGGTATTGTTACGCCACTGTAAGATAGATTAAGCATTCACTGCATTTGTGTTGTAGGAGGAACACATACAAACACACACACACACATTCTATGCAACAAAATAACTATCTTCATAATATTGTATCAATAAATTCTTTCTATATAAATACTTCACCATTATTTTATTATTATCTATTTATTTATTAATATTATTATCACAATATTAATTAATTACTTTCTATCCTAGTATTTACAATTTCATCCTATATAAAATAGTTTACATATATTGAATATTAATTGTTCATATTTCATTTGCATTAGTGAGACCACACCTTATTTGATTTGACCTTTTGCTATAACGGCTGGTGCAAGTACATCGGTGATCTTGGTATCGTACTGCCCTCAGTCTCGCGAAACATAAATTGTTGCAATTAGACTTTTATAGTACTTTTTAGAACATTTTAACATTTTAATACAACTTTTATTTTCTGAAACCTTGTGAGTATAGACCATATACCATAGTGTCAATATTGTACTTACAAGATGAAGTGGTGTCGATTGCAAAATCACATCTCGTTGTAAAGAATCAGGCCTTATTTGGTAGGTTCTTCTTCCACGAGTGCGTAATAATGATACACCACAACTGAAACAAACACTTTGATGGCCCACTACTGGGCTGCCAATTGTTCCTTCTTGAATCAACAAGTAGCAACTGTGGCATATAAAATGATCCGGAGTAACCTAAAAAAAAAAAACTTGTTATACTGTATTTCATTATTCAATACACTGACATATGCATGTTATGTGTGTTTGTTGACAAAAGCCTTATAAACTATACATACAGTAAATAATTATAGTTCATAAATGTATGTGCAAATATATGCACTAAAACAATTTATGCACTTTAATAAGTAACTCTTTCATACTTCAAGCTCTCACTAAAAATATTTGACAGTTAGTTGAACTTATTGGCTACATTTTTGGCTAGAACTGGAATTTAGGCGAAGCCTCCACAGCTATGACATATAAAAGATGTTCAAAGCCATCAAAAAGATTGTACAGAGTGGTTTTGTCATACTAGAAGCATATACTGGAATACTAATGGCTCAACTACCAAATATAATATATGATGAATGCGTTTATGAATGCTTAATGAAAAAACTTACCAAAGTAGGTGTAACCCATGATGTCAATATTTCGCGTATCCTAGCGTGAACACTTCCCACCGAATGTATCAGTGCGTTCCTTGGTACCGCCAACGCACAGTTGATACACCGCCGACTACTACTCTCTACAGTCACACTGTCACTTCGCTCCATTTTTTACTAGATAAGCACCATGAACGCCGGCAACAGTCACTGTCATGACACGGCACTTCAAAGTCACTAACTCGATAATCAACAGGAAAGAGTCACTATCTCAACACTGTCAATATTTATTATAGACGTAGGGAATTAAATAAACGATAAAACTACCAGATCAACTCTAACGCAGCAAGAATAACATCGACCAAACGTCATCACAACAAAAAAGAAATTAACACTGACAGTTCTGTAATTAAGCGTTCCGAATCGCCATGAACGTGTTTTGAGTTTCGAAAATACACAATGTTTACTTTATGAAATGGTGAGATATAAAATAAAATGATGTAAAAGAATTACATATTTTACTTCCTACTTTAAAATCTTATTTACTTATACAACGGCTAAAACTAATAAGGCGAACAAAGATTTTTATGTTCATTGTTAAACCTCGGAAATAACAGACACGGAACGTGCAATATTTCGGAAATGAACTTTTGACATATGGATATGTATTGTTTTACGGAAGTAGGTAATTGCTAATTATTTAGCACCATTAAATGAATTTTTTAAATGCCGATCTAAAAAACGGTTATAAGTCAGTACATAATACACATAAATAAAACATTAATTTTGGTGTTAATATATCTATGGCGCAATATGGTACGGGGTATGGGCATTGTCCTTTAAATGGTAAATAAATAAATAATAATCATAACGAAACATTTTATTAACTGTGTATATATTTAATTATTGTTATGCAGCTTTTCAAAGAGTTAGAAAAAGCGAACCAACACTTAAAGAAATACAACCACGTGAACAAAAAAGCCTTGGATCAATTCATCAGTTTCTCAGAACAGAAGGAGAAGCTATACAAACGGAAAGAAGAACTCGATATTGGGTAAGCAGGACAATCTTTTTATATATATAATCACAACATTCACACCACGTCATATCTTAACCTAAGGGGGCGTCCATAAATTACGTGAGATGTTTAAGAGGGGGAGGGGGTCGAGTCAAATCTTATCTAACCTTACGTTGGAGGGAGGGGGGTATCGGCAAATATCACGCAATAATTTTTTTACGCAATTACAAAAAAAACTATTTTGGTCCATTTAATCCAGATTGTACATGCTTAAGATTTAATCTTAAGCGTAATCGTAATGCGATTAAGATCATTCACTAATTCATTCGTAAATGAAAATCATATGGACATGTTGGTTCCAATAGTCTCTCTTGAGACCGCGCATGGTTCTCCATGGACTGAATTAGAGAAACGAGTAGTGAATTAGAGAAATAAGAAAAACGAATATCTAATTAGTTTTTTAATCATAGCAGTTACAATTTAAGTATTTTATTGTTAAATTTTTATTAAACTTATAATTAAACTCTCAACAATATTGATTACTAGTCATAACTAGTCGTAAATAAAAGCACGAACTAAATTTTTTATTCTTTTTACAATAAAAATCACACGGGTTTACGTAAGAAACCCACATTTTGAAAAATCTCACTTGAGATTGGCGGATGGGGGAGAGAGGGGAAAATCTCACGACATCTCACCAGGGGGGAGGGAGGTACAGAAAATTTAAAAAAACACCTTACGTAATTTATGGACGTCCCCTAAGCTGAGCCTGTACTACTAATACAACAATACAAGTACCCACATAGAAAGTAAAATATTATACATCTTCCTAAACTTATTCTCAATATTATTTGGGGTCGTCTACTAGTTCAACCGGTTATACCTGAATATCAGTTTTTCCACGGAGCGACTGGCATCGGACCTCCGCAACCCTAAGGGAGAACAGAAATTCGAAAGTTGAAATAGTTGTCAGTAAATTTGAGGACACTGACTTCCCAATAGCAATTGCCATCGATGTTCATGACAACCGGGACCGACGGCTTTACGTGATCTCCGCGGCGCGGGCGTGTATCACTGCCAAACTTCCAAACTCTGGGATGCTATTAGGAATTAAAATAAAATATACATCTATCTATATATATATATAAATGAATTGCTGTTCGTTAGTCTCCCTAACTCGAGTACGACTGGACCGATTATGCTAATTTTGGTCTTGAATTATTTGTGGAAGTCCAGAGAAGGTTTAAAAGTTGAATATATAGAAATGAATTGCATTTTTTTTATTACCAATGGATTCCTTTTGTTTATTTTAAGTTTTTTCATACAAAAGTTTAGGTCTTCTATTTATCGACTGATGCAGTACGAAGTCTGCCGGGTCAGCTTTACTAGCTGACCCGGCAGACTATATAAATAGTGATGGGATTGTTAGTCTAGTTGTTATGATTCTGACTGCTAAGCAGATATATAACAGATTTTCATGTGATGAACACGATCATTTGGACCTACTTATGCGAGGAACCAATCCAAATCGAGATAATCCTTGCTAATATTATAAATATGAAAGTAACGTCTGTCGCGCTTTCACGGCAAAACAATTTAAACCGATTTGAATGATATTTTGTACAAAGATAGTTTAAAGCCTAAGAAAGGACATGTGCTTATTTTAACCGTGATACTCAGGCGAAACAAGCCAAAGATAATTAAAGATATAAATAAATATTTCGGACATCTTACACACAACGCCATCTAGTCCCAATTTTTTTTTTTTTTTTTTTTTTTTTTTTTTTTATAAAAAGACAACTCCCGCATTAGGAATATGAATTCCTGTGTCGCGGGGGACTTTACAAACATACATGAAACGGACACAAAGAACACCCAGACTCAGAACAACAATTTGTGAATCACACAAAGTGTTATCCCACGTGGGATTCGAACCCACGCCACTTGTCGCAGTAGAGAGCGGCGTGGCGACCGCTTAAACCACTAGGCCAACCGTGCAGTCAAATTAAGCCAAGCTTGTACTATGGGTATTAGACAACTGATATTAATACATAAACATTAATTTTTTTTGTAAATACATGCATATTATACATAGAAAACACCCAAACTCCGAAACAAATATTTGCGGATCACACAAACATTTGGTCCGAGCCGGGAATCGAATCCGAGACCTCTTGATCAGCAGCCGCATACGCTAACCACTAGACAAACAAAGCACTCAATATATCGACGTAGGAAAACCTCAAAAAATCGAAAATACGTCTTATATATCATTTTATTTAGAAAAAAATTCTGCATCGATTAGTCCAAGTCTCATAATTCTAACGTTAAAAAAAACCCGCTATAAGGTTTTTGAACAATATTACTGTCTTTTTTGGTGTAAGTCTGTCAAAAAATAATTTTTAATACATTTTTTGCTTGCGCCATTCTCGCGGTCAGCAGAAAGGCTATTTAATTTTCCTTAAAACAAACAAGTATGCCATTAACAGCAATTAAAACTGTTAAACATAATAGAAACATCTAGTTGTAATAGAAAATTCATGGTTACAGCATTCTATCGGTCTGTGAAATAAAACTTGATTGCTGTAAGCCGACCACTGTTTTTAATTGACTTTATACTATATTCGAACATGTTACACACACTTTAAACGTAACATGTAACACAAGTAAAAATACCATTTTAAAGTCACAATGTTTGTACGACGTATAGTTTGGGAGTAATATTTTTTTTTCTAAATTCAGTAAAGTTTTTTGTCTCTCCTGAACATTTTATGTTTTGCGGCTTACAGCAAATACTCTTTTCTTACCGTCGAAATGTAAAAACATAGGGTCCTTATTTGGATTTTGGCATGTTTGTGGATTGGTTCCGTATTGCATAAGTAGGTCCACTTCTTGTCTTGGTGTGTGTTTGGGGCTGGCCAAACTTCTCACAATGCTTTAAAATTCCCGAATTTCCTCTACTTTATAATGTGCAAGTATTAGGTACACATATAGACCTTCCACTTGAATCACTATCATTTGCTGAGGACTGCATTTAAATCAGTTGAGTAGTTTAAAAGATCTAAGACTCAAAGGAGGGAATCGACTTCATTCTTTAATATGTGAATATATTTATGTATGTATTGAGACCAGACAGCTGTATGTGAGATGTGTGACGATATTATTCTACGTAGGTATATTCATCACTAAGTACCATTGCCCTCTGTCTCAAAACTCTTGATTTGTCCGATAATTCTATTATAAACAAGGTCGTACGCGTCAACAGCATACAAATAATCCAAATGACCGAAATTACTTAAAAAGATATCATCCAATACATTAGGTAACTCGCTTTTTAACTTCATCACGTCCAGAACATCCGACAACAAATCCTTATCACTGTAATACAACACTACTGGCACTTGAATCATACTTATATTGTAATCGGGAGCCGTACTTTGTCCATATCTTTCGATATTTTCCTCCTCACCATAATCGAATCTACAGAATCGATTAGAATTAACTAATTGTCCGTAATGTACTAACTGCAGCGTCGAAGAACCACTAGGCCCGTGTCCAAATAAAATCGGCCACATAGTATCGTTCATTCTATGTTCATGTCCTATCACAGTAAACAAAAATTTTTCACATTTCACCATCAACCAAGTACAAATAAACGATGATACTTTATGAAATAAATCCGTTCCCGATGATATCAAGCTGTTATCGAGTACAGACGATAGCTCGTTCGCAGTACTCGAAAAAGTTTGTACAAATGGACTTTTCACGTTACCCATCCAAGCGACAGGCGCCAGTGAAATCATTAACTTTATTTTCTCATTGTACTCCGGTTTCATCGACAACAATACGTAACCGACTGTGGTGCCTTGCGAATGCCCAATATAATATACACTCTCTCTTCCCGTAACATTAAGAGCGTAGTCGATCATCGCAGGCAAATCGTACAGGCCAATCTCTTCCCATGTAAATTTCCAATATTCTTCTGACGTATGATTATAAAACGCATGATTGGTACAATATTTATTGCCTCTTGCATTACCCATCCAAACGTCGAAGCCTTCGTTGGCTAGCAAGTATCCCAGTGAAATAGTCGGGCCTTGTAGTATCCAACAATCTGCAGAATCCGCCATACCATGCATAAGAAACACCACCGGACTATTTTCGTTTGGAATCCTGTGGAAATTTATAACATAAGAGTCCTCAGTGACCACTTGATGCTCTTCTAAGTCGTATCCGTATTTAAAAGCCAACTGGTTGATATTAAGATGTGCGTCTTCATAATTAGCTATGTTGTCTAAGAGATCTGTGAACATATTCCACAAACTTGCACACTCGACCGCCAGTAACAATGCGAATATCGATAACAAGGTATAAACATACATTTTTTCAATTCCACGTGGTTGCGTCGCGTACGTTCGTTGTGAAATGCGTTATGCCGTAAATATATATATAACATATAAATCAGTGATGTTAAAGGTTTCTCGACAAGATGTAGAAACTATTAAATTTGACGTAAGTACTTAAAACTTGAGTTTATATAAGATATATAGTGCCGGCTTTTTCTCATTTGCAGGATCATTTTAGTATCGATTAAAAATAATTTGTAAAGTTTTCAACTGTCCATCACCTTACAAAAATAAAACCTATTTATCCATATATTAATCTTTGTGTCCCTTTTAACGTAAATCATGCGAAGAAGAGCATTAAATTTGACACAGCGTAAATTGATATGGAGGATAAGTGCAGAAAGCTAAAAAATTAAAGGAATTTATTAATGGTGGAATTGAGACAATTGAGTGACCACTAGTGTAATTAAGTAGGTACAAAATTTTACACTTGCATTTTGCTAATGCTTCCCATCAGGCGGGGTAGAGTCACTTTGGTAGGCTAAATATATATATAAAAAAAACAAGGTACATTTTTTTTGCTCGAAATTTATTGAATCTTTGTCTCTGGCGACATAACATTATAATATAAATAAGTTGCATAGCAATTTTGTAGTACCAGAAATAAGTGGGTCAAAATAATGCATTATTGCAAATCAGTAAAAATGTTTTAGATATTTAAAATAAGTGCTCCTACGACAAAATTTGTAACCAATTGTATAAGGTGTTCTCACAGCTAAAATAATTTACTTTATAATTCTTTATTTAACCCACTATGTCGTACGGACCTAGAAAAGTAAAAAATCTGTTTGAATAAAGAAATTTTGATCCCGTGTGTGGGTTCCAAACTGGGGAATCTTGAAAGCGCGACGGACAGACAGAGTTACTTTTTCATTTATAATATTAGTAAGGATTGGATGATTGGCTCGGTCATATGATCAAAACAATAATATTAGCCTATAAAATAGAAGAACAGAATAGAAAACGGAAACGTTTGCAACTTGGCTAGAGGAGCTTAGTTAAGTTCGCTCATGGGAAGTGGAGGTTACTTTCTATCAGAGGGCTTGTCTGTTCACTTGTCCGCCCTATCATCATATTGTAATATCAAAATAATAGTAGCTTATGAAAGTACGAGTTTATGTGGTATTTACATCGAAACCACAATTTTTGTAATTTTTGTCTGTATGTTTGTTTGTTCCGACTAATCTCCGGAACGACTGTACCGGTATTAACAGGTCTTTTACTATTAGGCAGATGATATAAAAGTAACTTAAACTTACTTTTAGACTAGCCTTGCCCCACGACATTACTCGAGGTTACACTACAACAACCACGGGTAATTAATAAAAAAAAATGTTTTCATTTCATGAAGTTTGAGAAACACTTTTTTTATTTCTAGATAAAGCACGTAATACCCATTGCTATTAGCACACTATCTATGGTTCTTAAATTGGTCACACTGAGTTACTAGATTAGGTTATGGTGTTTTTAAACCGTGCAATACTATTTAACCCTAATTGTTCCGTAGAAATGAAAATTATCTATACGACTAAATTAATTTGAGTGTCTGTTTGTAATATCAAATGAACAGTTTTTTAGGGTTCCGTTGCCAAATGGCAAAAAACGGAACCCTTATAGATTCGTCATGTCTGCCTGTCCGTCCGTATGTCACAGCGACTTTTTTCCGAAACTACAAGAGCTATAGTGTTGAAATTTAGTCAGTAGATGTATTCTGTGAACTGCATTAAGATTTTCACATAAAAATAGCAACTTTAGGGGTCCCCATACTTGGAACTGAATCTCAAAAAAAATATTTTCATCAGACCCATACGTGTGGCACCCATCTATGGATAGGTGTTTAAAAATGATATTGAGGTTTCTAATATAATTTTTTTCTGAACTGAATAGTTTGCGCGAGAGACACTTCCAAAGTGGAAAAATGTGTCCCCCCCCTGTAACTTCTAAAATAAGAGAGTGATAAAACTAAAAAAAAATATGTTGTACATTACCACACAAACTACCAACGAAAATTAGTTTGAACGAGATCTAGTAAGTAGTTTTTTTGTAATACGTCATAAATCCTTAACTGCAATTTACCTTTCATTCAATCAATACACTATTATAAAAACATCGATCAAAGTTACAACGAACTACAAGAACTTTTATATGTTGTTACTTGCATCTACGGAACCCTTTATGGGCGAGTCCGACTTGCACTTGGCCCCTTTTTTTTACTAAATGCATATGAAAGTATATAGATTCGGTAATTACATTAATAAATTAATTTTTTATGTCTACCTGTCTGTATGTTTGTTCTTCTTCTTCTTTTCATAAAATGGCAACTAGCCGAATATCAGCTATTTCTGCCAATGTCAAGTAATTAACGTCTTCAATAATAAAGTCTTCTAGTGTTCGTCGTAATGAATTTAATGATAAAAACAATGTGGATAACACAGATCATAGAAACAGGAGATTAGCTTTGTACACAAATTTATTCGTGTTCAGATGTCTCCGCGTTTCTCCCACTTACTTCACTAACACAAAACCAAAAATTGTAAGCACGGCACACACGCTCGTATTTCTCCCGCACACAAAGAAACTTACAGAGACACCAATAAACCCACTAATATAACACATGCAAAAAAAGGGCGGCGCTTCTATCTGTAGCTACGGATTCCGAATAAACACACATGTGCAAGCTCTGCAACTAGTGATGTGAAGTGATAATCATAGAAAAATATCGAATGAAATTTAGTTAGCTGTATTATCTGCTTTTTCTCCTAAACATTTTATTGAGTGTAAAAAAAGAAAACTAAACAGGAGTTTCCCTCGAATATACTCTATACAAGCGATGTTTTATCTTAATTGGAATATTTACTAATTAACTACCAAAAAACTGGATATCATCTTCTCGAATCTAGACTAGAACATAGGTAAAACTGCAAGAATTTTATTTTTAAGGATTTTATTGACCAGTAAAATGTAAATATTTTTTTAAAACTTACCGCTTAGACAGTTTAGGGGTTGCGTTCTTAGTTAAGTAGTGTAATCTTACGGTTGCATATTTTTAGTATTATTAAATGGCTTTTATTAGTATTATTAAATGGTTATTCATTGGCGATTGATCGTATTGATGAAAATTTATTGGGACGAGCATATTGTGCTATTTTTGTTGGGAACAACCCTTCCTGTCGCATTTATCCACATTTCCTTAATTTTTGGATCCTACGGATAGCTAAAATTTTGCAATAAAATCAAGGTATAAATTATGCATGAGTACCATAATAAATTAAAAATTAAACTTTATCTACACTCTCTTTACGTTTACACAATTATAATATTATAATTTATTTATATCTTTAATAATCATTCGTACTTAATAGGATCGTATAAAATATCGACAATCATAAACATCACATCACATCTCTAACACAAAAGCCGGCAGCGGCCGCTTCCCGAAACTATCGTGTGAGTGAGAGTATCAATAAAACACTTTTCCATTGCGCAATTAGACCAGCCGATTCATTGATAGATTTGTACTAAGCAAGCAATGGTTTTAGTTTCAAATGAAAAGGATTATCTTCGTATTTCATCATGTTTCTAAAATATTTTAATGAATTCAGTATGAAAAACTATAATATTATAGTACTTAGATATGAAATGAGATGCCATCTTTCTTTTAATTCACAACACAGCTGTTATTTTTGCAAACAAGCAGTGAACAACGCGGCATTATGTCAAAAGTCAGGAGCAGTGAAGACGTCGCAAGTTGACATTCGACTAATGTCCGAAAATGGCATCAAGCCGCTTTGAGGCCAGATGCGTTCGCAAGCGTCACGCCTCAATTGCATATCTCCCTGTATTTCTATGATCTGTGGTGGATAAGATGAAATGGAGACCGTCTTCCGAAAAAACAATAAACGATCTCCGTCTGTTTGTTCAAATCATGCATGTAATTGTAAAGTTCTAAAAAAAAGTCCACGACAGCATATGTCTATCTTTTGAGGTTGACTCACTATCCTACTAATATTATAAACGCAAAAGTTTGTATGTATGTGTGTATGTTTGTTGCTTTTTCACGCAAAAACTACTGAACGGATTTGGATGAAACTTTACAGTAATATAGGTTATATATCAGAATAACACATTGGCTACTTTTTACTGCAATTATCGAGATAAACGGGCGAAAGCTAGGTGATTATAAAAATACATTAAATCGTAGATGTCAAAATGTATCACTGTTTATCTCCTGTCAAAACTTCACAGGTTGCTAGGAATAACAAACTTGTATAGCAACCATAACTATACGCGGGTAACACCGCGGGGTGCAGCTAGTATGGGAAACAAATTTGGATCCGCGGTATATCGCAATAGTAGATGTAGATGGGGCTGTGTGGGTCTCAGCTAGTATTCAATAAATAAGTAATTAATTTATCATCATCATTATCAACCTATCGCAGTCCACTGCTGGACATAGGCCTCTCCCATAAAATATAAATAAAATTATACAACATTATTTTATTCCAGAGGTGAGAAAATTAGGGAGCTCATCGAGACCCTAGAACACAGGAAGCTAGAAGCTATCCAGTTCACGTTCAGACAAGTTAGCAAGAACTTCACCGACGTGTTCAAGAAACTCGTACCGCAAGGCAGAGGCAGTTTGATCATGAGAGTAGCTCCCGATGATCAGCCAGAAGTAATTGCAGATGTAAGTAATTCTATACAAATAAAATATAGCCTGTTTGTGATTTCAAAATAACAGCTTTGCAGTAAATGTATATGAAAAAAGCTTTTATACTACACCTGATCGGAACAGTAGTCAATATTCCCTGAAAATGAAAAGAGAAAGTTAGTCTTTTCCTTGACCTAAATAAGCGGGAGGAAAAAATGTATGAAAATCCATTTCTAACGTGTTTTAGCGGGAGAGAAAGTTGTATGAATTTTCATTTCTTATCTATGGCGCGCGCCTGCCCAAAGAGTTTTCATTTAATTTAAATATGGAATCTCCGTGCCACTGACAGCCTTTTGTGAAGAATAAAAAAAAACAAAAGAAGCGCGAAATATTTATAAATATTATGTCAAATTCTAAGCTAAATTGTGTCTTACGTTTTGATTTTATTTTATAAATACTTTAAATGTTCCTCACAGGTGTAGTATAAAGCACTGTGTAGCACTCGGGTGAAAGTCCCATTCCTACCTCGGGAGTATTGTGGCCCTAGGCTGCGCCTTCGGGCCACAAACTGCTCCCTCGCTAGTAATCGGTTCCTTTCCTCCCTCGGTGAACAATGTACTATTATACTACACCTGATCGGAACAGTAGTCAATATTCCCTGAAAATGAAAAGAGAAAGTTAGTCTTTTCCTTGACCTAAATAAGCGGGAGGAAAAAATGTATGAAAATCCATTTCTAACGTGTTTTAGCGGGAGAGAAAGTTGTATGAATTTTCATTTCTTATCTATGGCGCGCGCCTGCCCAAAGAGTTTTCATATAATTTAAATATGGAATCTCCGTGCCACTGACATCCTTTTGTGAAGAATAAAAAAAAAACAAAAGAAGCGCGAAATATTTATAAATATTATGTCAAATTCTAAGCTAAATTGTGTCTTACTGTGGTGGTGTTTTGAATTTATTTTATAAATACTGTAAATGTTCCTTTCAGGTGTAGTTTATAGCACTGTGTAGCACTCGGGTGAAAGTCCCATTCCTACCTCGGGAGTATTGTGGCCCTAGGCTGCGCCTTCGGGCCACAAACTGCTCCCTCGCTAGTAATCGGTTCCTTTCCTCCCTCGGTGAACAATGTACTATTCTATTATGTCGGTTATGTCCTTTCCCAAAGTTCCATTATATCTTTATACCAAATTTCATCGAAATCGGTTCAACGGTTTACCCGTGAAAACGTAACAGAAATAGACAGAGTTACTTTAGCATTTATAATATTATAGTCAGGATGAATACGTTGAATCAACTGCCTCGTTGGTCTAGTGGATAGCGTATGTAACTGCTAATCAAGAGGTCTCGGGTTCAAATCCCGGGTCGGGTCAAAAAAGTGTTTTTGGGTTTTTCTTAGGAAATTCGTAATAACAGCCCGGAGTTTGGAAGTTTCTCGGTGATTCACGCTCGTGCCTCGGAGAGCACGTAAAGCCGTCGGTCCCGGTTGTCATGAATAGCTATGAATAGCTATGGGAATCGTTATTGGGAAGTCAGTGCGCTCAAATTTACCGATAACTAGTTCAAACTTCGAATTTCAGTTCTCTCTTAGGGCTGCGGAGCTCCGATGCCAGTCGCTCCGTGCAAAAACTGATATTCAGGTAAAACCGGTTGAACTAGTAGCCGACCCCAAACGACAGACGGACGGTTTGTTTGTTCCGCCTCATCTCTGAAATGATTTTGACTTCCGAACTTTCACTGGCAGATAGGACTGCGACACTATGAACCGTCGACTTAAGAGAAAAAGCTAGTTGCTCAAGACCGTGATGATTGACATTCTTTGGGGTTTCTTAGTTCAAACGGCAGTAGGCTGAGTAGTTATAGCGTAAATCCCCCAGATAACAACACGGTTTTCACTAAAACCATATGAAATTTTTCATTATATTACATCAAAAACTACTTATTTTAAATTTTTGACTTTTTTTTTGGACGCCGTTGTAACGCAGTGGAGAAAAGCTAGTGTAAAAAAATCGGACAAGTGCGTGTCAGGGCGCGCAAAGAATAGGGTTCCATAGTCATATACAACACTAAAGTGGAATTAAAATCGTGTTCAATAGATAATTGTTACGTTAACTTATTATTGGGTTAGTTTTGTACGAACTTTTCCAAGTAAGCGTATTTCACTAGTTAGGCCTGAATTAACTCCTGAACTAACAAAGTTATCTAGTTTTCCTTTAAAGTTCAATGTATCGACTATTATCGTGATTTTTTTCAGATTTTAAAGCGAAGTTTTCTAGTTTTCAGATTTTTTGAACCAGCCGTTTAGCTTTTAGAGCCCCCCCATCTAAAAGCTCAAGAAATCTGAAAACTAGATAGCTTCGCTTTAAAGTTGAATAACTCGCAAACGCATACCTAAATCAAATGACATGATTCGTCATGTTCTATAAGGGTTCCGAGTTATGAACTACGGAACCTAAAAAACCGTTCATTTGGTATTACATACGGACACTCCAATTTTATTTGTATAAATTTGGACATTTGTATAAATATACAATTATAGATTAACGTATGTACGTTTTTGAAGCGTGGTAGTAAATGAATTGTTTGCCCACAGCGTGCTAACGCGGACCAGTTCACGGGCGTGGGCATCAAGGTATCGTTCACGGGCGGCGAGGGAGACATGCGGGAGATGAACCAGCTGTCCGGCGGTCAGAAGTCTCTGGTCGCTCTTGCCCTCATCTTCGCTATACAGAAGTGTGATCCCGCGCCATTCTATCTATTCGATGAAATCGATCAGGTACGAGTATATTTCCTTGCATTTTTATCTTTTCTAAAATACTATGTATCTTATTGTCAATAACGAATACTGCCTCGCTAGCCAGGTTGCGAACGTTTTTCGTTTTCTATTCTTATTTCTCTGTTCTCTTGTAACATTGGCTGATATTTTGTTTTGATCACCTGAGCGAGTGACATTAGCCGATAAAACAAGAGAAAAGAGAATGGTATAGAAACCGAAACACGTTTGCCATCAAAATATCTCCTTACCAAATTTCATTAAAGTCTGTGCAACGGTTTGACCGTGAAAGCGTAACATACAGATAGACAAAATTACTTCCGAATTTATAATATTAGTATGGATTTGTGACGTTAATTTGGACATGGTGGCGCAGTGGTAGTTATGCGACTTCTGTGCTTGAGGTCTCTGGTTCGATTCTCGGGTGGGACCAATTGTTTGTGTGGTCCGTTAATCTGTTTAACAGTTTGGTTGTTTTCTATGTGTAATACGTTTGTATTTACAAAAAAGTGTTTATGTATCTATATCAGTTGTCTGGTATACCCATAATACAAGCTCTGCTTAGTTTGGAACAAGCGTATGTAAGATGTTCGAGATATTTATTTATAATGGAATCATTTACTTGAATGCGCTGTCTGCTCAGACAGCTCTAAATAGACCAATATGGTTAGTTTTATTTATCAATGAAACGATTTACAGATCAAGTTTAAGAATTTAACATCTGATCTGAGCAGATCAAGAGATTAGCAGTCGCGTACGCTAACCACTAACCATGGTTTCCTAACCTGGGAGTAATTACCCCCGCGTAGGTAAATTTGCTATTTCATGGGGGTAACAAAAAACACGTACGTAAAACCAAAAAAAAAAAACAGAACAAAGTCACCGTGCACAGTCTAGTATCGCTCGTGTCAAATACATATAGAAATATGTTAAATTTGTAAGTAAGGCTGTTGTGCAATTTATGATTAACATAGATGTTTGGATGTGCTTGAATTGATTGTTTTGACGTTTTAAAGACGGGGTAAAATCAGTTTTCCTAATAAGACACAGGGGGTAATGATATTGAAAAGGTTAGGAACAAGTCCAGACCAACAAGGCATTAGATCTTGAAGTACTAAATAAATATCGCAATCCAACAGGCATTGGATGCGCAACATCGTAAAGCGATCGCGAACATGATCCACGAGTTGTCCACATCGGCGCAGTTCATCACGACCACGTTCAGGCCGGAGCTGCTGGAACACGCGCACAAGTTCTACGGCGTCAAGTTCAGGAACAAAGTGTCTCACGTCGAGTGCGTCACGCAGGAGGAAGCGAGAGACTTCGTCGAAGACAGCGCGACACACGCCTAAGAACTAACCGCATATCAATTACCCTTAAGGGCCATTCATTTAATACATAACTCGTTTTTAACCGACTTCAAAAAAAGGAGGTTCTTAATTCGTCGGTATCTTTTTATTTTTTTTATGTATTTTCAGCGATAATTTCGTCGTTTAAGAAATGATTTCAAAAATTCTTGCATTGGAATAGGCGTAGCTTACAGGTGATCCCATCGTCACCATATCGGGATCTGATGATGGGATCCCAAGGAAATAGAGGGAACTCCTCAAATATCATAAGCACAATTGTCGCGATTTGGGTACTCGGAATAGTTTTTCATTGAAGTCGGTTGCTTTTTAGAAGGACCTCTCTCCTTCAAGGTCGAATATCATAAGGATCTTCCACACCTGTCCGATTTGATTTTTTTTTGAGTGGAGGGAGTCTTGATAGTACATAGTTATACGTAAGATTGCAAAAATATTGCGATTGCAAATGTTACAATTCAACATGAGGGCAAACTGTTATATATATTTTTTTAATTACTACTTTTAAAATTACTTTTAACAAATATTGTTTTCTTTTAAATAATTAATAAATATTAAACAGGAGGAGGGATCCACCTATTCTTAATCCTAACGCTTGACTCCCCTTGGAGGCAAGCGTTCATAAATTAATAATAAATGAAATGAAATTATTTATTCTGCAATTAGGTTACATGAACACTTTTGCAAGTTAAACGTCTTGCGTAATAAATGAATAGCCCCTTTTATTACCCATACAATGACCACAGGAGTAAAATATTATATATTAATAGTTTTTTTATTATTATTTATACTTATTTCGAGTAAGTGTATAAGACGTAGGTAGACAATGATAGTTCACGTAAAACTGGACCAATTGGCCTAGTACGACATTTGTATGTGGACATATATATTTTTTTGACATCTTTTGATTATAATAAAATAAAACGTAATACCGCTACTTATTCAACGATGTAACGGAGTTAATAATGATGATTGTGATGACGATATATGATGAATCGAATAAGTGGAATAAGTTAGCCGTTTTCACCAACGTCCCCAAACTTAAGAAGTCATTTAAGAGAGAGTTGGGTAACCCTTAGTGATATTTTCGTGTTCAGTAAGCTTCTAGTAAGGAGACGGTTTAAGTATAGTTGGTGCAAACGTACATGAATGTTGTAGATCGTCGTGACATATGAAACTATGATTTTCCACTGTTTTTAATAAAAATTGTTTCAATATTTAGTTGTAGTAACTGTTATGATAAATCTGTTAAAATATTATTATTTAAAATATAAATAGCTTATAACAAATGAATGATGGTTTTATTTTTCTAAACAAAACTTCCTCTAAGAATAGACTAGACATAGACTTTAAAAAAGTAAATCTCTTTTCCTCTATGGTACTTTTGTGTATAATTTTCAAGTTGTTTATATATGGACGCTGTTAAGCATTTGTGTGTTAACCCACACCGAGCTAGTTTTGAGTAATCAGCTGTTAAAGTTTTTTAAGAACAATCTTCTTTTTCCGCGTATGTTAAGCAAAAAAATATTGTTAAGCGGTATCATTTTTTTTGTTGAAATGCATAGATTATTAAAATTAATGTATATTTCTTAATAAATTAATCATTAAATAGAAAAAGCATAAAAATGATTGATGCTTAAATTGCTGAAGGGTTTATTTCATTTAGCATTAATGTGTTATGTGACTTATGTGCCTTAAGACAATAATGCAAAATTCTGATTTGTTGTTTTAAAATGAATATCTGTACTCATTTTAAAAAAATGTAATAAAATAAACTGCTAACATATTAAAATGTTCATGTACTTATTTATTTAAGTAATTGCTTTAACATGTTTTGAATCACATTTTAAGTTCTGTTTAAAATAAGAAATACAACAAGTTAACGCTTAAATTATTTCAATTGTCCAAAAATTTTAAACTTTTTTTATTATTATTTTTTTAATCATATTACTTAAATAAAACCATTTTTTTTTGTATCCATCATATGGTACAAATCTATAATAATATAATATAATAAATAATCCAAGAAGCTATAGCTTTGCAATCTTCTGGAATTAACTTATGAATATTTTTGAGATCTTTTACTTTGCTGCTGGATAATTTCCTACTATTTGGCCATAACAAAGGCAATGTAATGTTTTTAAAATGTTACATATTTTTATTTTTTTGTTTTTGGACAAGTCTACTTACTATCCTAGGGGTTTCATTTAAAGCAGATTTTATATACATCATGGAAGAAGTATCTTTTTAGGTTTAATTTGAAAAATTTTAAGCCAAGAAATTTTCTTCGTAACTAAATATTTTTTAGTGTATTGATAGCTTTTAGCAAAGGACCTTTGCCGTTTAGCTATTGCATAGCTTTTATCGCGGGCTTTGAGCGCGGCGATCGAATCAAGAAATACCGTAACGAAAAGAAAACCTAACACCATGAAAACGTATAGAGATATGATTGTCACTGCAGTGCGACAAGGACGCCACATGCGTCTCCGTTCGCATGCGTACTGCCGCCACTGGCCGTTATCCGTTGCCTTGACATCACAGTCATTCTAGATTCTTCATAGGAACCCCATCGAGTTTGGGCTCGTTTGATTCGTCTTGACGAGTACCTTGACACTATATGGTAACCAGGGTCTGATGATGGAGCTGGAAGGTGGCCATAGGAACCCCATCGAGTTTGGGCTCGTTTGATTTGTTTAGACGAGTACTTTGACACTATATGGTAACCAGTGTCTAGGATGAAGCTGGAAGGCGGCCATAGGAACCCCATCGAGTTTGGGCAAATTTGATTCGTTTAGACGAGTACTTTGACACTATATGGTAACCAGGGTCTGATGATGAAGCTGGAAGGTGGCCATAGGAACCCCATCGAGTTTGGGCTCATTTGATTCGTCTTGACGAGTACCTTGACACTATATGGTAACCAGGGTCTGATGATGGAGCTGGAAGGTGGCCATAGGAACCCCATCGAGTTTGGGCTCGTTTGATTCGTTTAGACGAGTACTTTGACACTATATTGTAACCAGGGTCTAGGATGAAGCTGGAAGGCGGCCATAGGAACCCCATCGAGTTTGGGCAAATTTGATTCGTCTTGACGAGTACTTTGACACTATATGGTAACCAGGGTCTGATGATGGAGCTGGAAGGTCGCCATAGGTGTCAAAGAACTCGTCTAAACGAATCAAACGAGCGCAAACTCGATGGGGTTCCTATGGCCACCTTCCAGCGCCATCATCAGACCCTAGTTACTAGTTAGTTAGTCCCAAACTAAGCAGAGCTTGCATTATGGGTACTAAACAACTGATATAAATACAGAAACATACTTTTTTTTTGTAAATACATATATATTATACATAGAAAACACCCAGACTCCGAAACAATTATTTAATACTAGCTTTGGCCCGCGGCTCCGCCCGCGTATATGTCGGTTATCGTGGTAAAAAGTAGCCTATGTCCTTCCTCAGACTCTAGACTACCTGTGTACCAAATTTCATCAAAATCAGTTTAGCAGTTTAGGTGTGAAAACGTAACAGACAGACAGAGTTACTTTCGCATTTATAATATTACTAGCTTTTCGCCCGCGGCTTCGCCCGCGTGGAATTCGTTTATATCGCGCGACATGGTAAGGGTAGATTAAACAATCTTACATGATTTTATGTTTGATATTATGGAACTTTGACATAAACTTTCGTCCCCTATTTCAAACCCTTCTACCTTTATTTTCGCGATAAAGAGCATCCTATGTCCTTTCCCAAGTTCAGTTCTATCTTCATACCAAATTTCATCAAAATCGGTTCAATGGTTTAGGCGTGAAAGCGTAACAGACAGACAGTCAGTTACTTTCGCATTTATAATATTATAGTAGGGATTACATGATCGGAAAGTAGATTTCATCAAACAGAAAACACCCCAATTGTTTGAAAAAAGTAGATATTTTGACGGGTGAATTTTCGATATTATGTCAAAATAAGGTGAAAAAATAAATATTTCAAATCAAATAAATTACAGTGTATTCGGGACATAAAAAGGTAAGTTTTCACTAAACTTCGTTTAAAAATAATTTTATTTGTAAAAAATAAAAATAAAGAACCAAAAACTTGATTTTTTGAATTTTTCACATATAATTTGATGTTATGTGAAAAAAAAGTGTAAATAAATCGGCCAAGTGCGTGTCAGGCCACGCACAGGAAAGGCTTCCTCAGTCACCCATAATGGTACGTGGATTAGAAATTGTATCCAATGGATAATTGTTATGTTTACGTTTTAATGCGTTAATTTTGTATGACGTTTGTAGTTTGTAAGCACATTGTAGAAGTTAAGCCTCTATAACTCCTGAACTAACAAAGTCATCTAATTCGTTATAGTTTTTATTTAAAGTTCATTATATGGAAGACTATCACGAATTTTTCCAGATTTTTTGAGCAGGCCGTTTAGCTTTTAGAGGGGGGAGACGCCCTGTTTTTACAAAAAAGTTGCCTTTAAAGTGGATATTCTCGCAAACGGATCCCTAAATCAAAAAATCGTCTTAACAACCCTGCAATGTTTTTAAAAGATCTATATAATGATACCCCACATGATGGGGTAGCCGCGAGAAAAAAATAACATCCCCACTTTACGTGTAGGGGAGGTACCCTAAATAAAAATATTTTTCATAATTTAAATGTAGCACTTTGTCGACGTAATTACAGTACATATTCATGGAAAGTTTCATCTTTCTAACATTTACCGTTTAGACGGTAAGTCGAGGACAGACGGACGTCATGTCCGATGACGAATCTATAAGGGTTAGAAGTCATAAACTTCGGAACCCTAAAAAGTTGTAGATCTTTTAATTACCTACAACTTTCCATTCAACTTTTTTCCATAGGACTTGTAGTTTTGCCGGAAATCGAGATTAACCGTTGTTTACACTTTGTTTTATATATTTAGCCATCCAAAGTGACTCTACCCTGCCTGATGGAAAGCATGAGCAGAATCCAAGAGTCGGGGCTACCACACATGCTGCGAATGCAGACAATAATGTATGGCGGCCCGAGATGCTTTTTCACGCCCCGCTTGTAGGACCCGAAAACCTCCCCCCCTACCCCTTCCCGACCGTACTCAGATCGCCCGTAAATTATTTTTCCTTTCATTTTTATAATTTTCTACTTCTATTCCAATAGGTTTCATCCTACTATAATTTTATTTGTTTTCAAAAATTATCTACCCTGATCTACTGATCTATAATGTCATTTACAAACTATCATTATGGTTGCCATGCAAGTGTGTTATGCCTAGCAACCTGTGAAGTTTTGACAGGAGATAAACAGTGATACATTTTGATATCTACGATTTATGTATTTTTATAACCACCTTTGTGTCTCGATTATTGCAGTAAAAAGTAGCCTATGTCCTTTCCCAAGTTCAGTTCTATCTTCATACCAAATTTCATCAAAATCGGTTCAGTGGTTTAGGCGTGAAAGCGTAACAGACAGACAGACAGACAGAGTTACTTTCACATTTATAATATTAATAGGGATAATAAAATAATAATATAATAAATAATAAAATAGTAGGGATAATAATCTAGAATGACTGTGTTGTCAAGGCAACGGATAACGGCCAGTGGCGGCAGTACGCATGCGCACGGAGACGCATGTGGCGTCCTTGTCGTACTGCAGTGACAATCATATCTCTATCCGTTTTCATGGTGTTAGGTTTTATTTCGTTACGAAATTTCTTGATTCGGTCCCGCGCTTAAAGCCCGCGATAAAAGCTATGCAATTGCTTAAAAACTTACATGTCGGTGTGGTCAACAAGCCCGCGCAATCCTTACCGCCCCGCCACCGTCCGCGCTCGCCAAATATTGCATTTTTGTTCTAATAACCCACAATCCGATTTACGCATTTCTATGTTAACCGTAGTATAACACATAAATGCTTTTTGTTGTAGTCTCATTAGATTTTGGCATTAATAATGTAAGGCACTTGTGACATAAATGCTAAATACAAATCTTAATTTAGGAAATAAGCAATAACAATTTTTGTACTCTAGAATATTCTGCGATTTGTTTTCAATAAATTGGATTGCACTATCGTAAACCTTATGATCTAAAGATTAAGACAGCATTCATAAGTCAAAACTCGATTTTTTGTGGGTTAACACACGAATGCTTAACAGCGTCTATTTAATACATGGCAAAAAATACATATATGATGGACGATTAAGAATAACAGCGTCACAATCCCGTGGGTGTCGTAAGGGAACTAACTATGCAAGATAATACATAGAATAAACACTTAAATCCTTTAATAATCCGACTAGCCAGCGTGTCATAATAGGCCATAACCTTCTTAGTAAATGATATATATTAAGGCTGTTGATATGAGTATCGAAGGCGATATAATTGAACTTACTTATGCAACATGGAACCAATCGGTACACATGCCAAATCGATATAAATATCCTTGTCTCCTTACAGATAAAAATAAATATTTCGGACATCCTACACATAACGCCATTTAGTCCCAAACTAATCAGAGCTTGTATTACGGAGAACGAGTGGTTAGCGTATGCGGCTGCGGGTTCCCTATCGATTCCCAAGTCGAACCAAATATTTATGTATGTTAAAAAAGTATGTTTATGTATTTATATCAGTTGTTTAGTACCCATAATACAAGCTCTGCTTAGTTTGGGACTAGATGACGTTGTGTGTATGATGTCCCAAATATTTATTATTTATTTAATATTATAAACGTACGTCTTTTTCTAAATACATATTATACATAAAAAACACCCAAACTCCGAAACAAATATTTGTGAATCACACAAACATTTGGTATGACCAGGTAATGAGTGAGCCTAATTATAATGTTAAATTGGGTGATTCCCACTGGCCAGATTAGATAAGCTAACGGGAATTATTTTTCCCGTTGTTCAAATCAGCTCATAATTTGTGAAGTACAAAAATAGGAACACCTCATTTAATTTTTAAATAGGTTTTGTTTGTGACATTGTGAAGTTTGTTGACACTGATTGAAACCCTTTGCAAGTTGCCTCATGCCTATGCAGTCAGTTCAAAAGAATGTGATGTTTGCCATTGGTGTGGCAATGAGTATAATGTGACTCAAGGTGGTGTGATAGTTTCTGATAGTATATGGTAGTATATTTAATTTATTTAACAATAGCGCTTAAATACTAAAGTGGTGCGTGCCTATAATTGCTTTATTTAATCTTTGAATGTATCTTATAATATGTGGCTTATCTAAATACGTGTAATAATGTAGGATGTCTTGTGGCTACATGATGCATGGGATCTGTAACGATTTAAAGGGTGATTTGTAACTTTTATTCGCTGATTCACATCAGATCAGGTTAAGGTAGTAGAGCCACGCTGATTTCAGCATGAATGGGCCAGCTCGATAGGGGCAGTACTACCCTCACTCACTCATTAATCACAGTATTCTTGCTGTCGTATTTCGTTGATAGTGTGAGACGGGAGGCCCAATCATTCTGAATCATTCTCTCGGCTTACTGGGGCCGGCAAATCCGACCAGGCAGGCATGGTATGGATCATAGTAAAATATGGCGGCCCACACTATGGCGGCTTAGTGAGATGCTTTTTCACGCTCCGCTTATAGGACCCGGGATCATAGTCGGAAGGAAACACGTGAGCTGGTAGTGAGTTCCAGCTTTTGACTGCTCGGCATAAGAAGGAAGAGCCGAACCGTGTGTAATTACGTCGACCAAGTGCTACAATAACATTATGAAATATATTTTTATTCTGGTTACACCTCTCCTACACCTAATTGAGGATGTAATTTTTTTTTCTCGTCTCTACCCCATCGTGTGGGGTTTCATTAGATAGGTCTTTTAAAAACATATACGAGGTATATATGCCATAATCGATAAATGGTTTCGGCAAACCATTTATCGATTATGGCATCCATTTGCGAGTTCAACTTTAAAGCGCATTTCTTTTGTAATAACCGGGCGTCCACCCCCCCATCTAAAAGCCAAATGACTGGTTCAAAAAATCATGATAGTAGTCCATATATCGAACTATTTCAAGGAAAACTACAGCGAATTTAACTTTTTTATTTGAGGCGTTATAGGGGCCTAATGAAATGCACTCACTTGGAAAACTTCGTACAAAAATAAGGAAATAATACGGGAACAACAATTATCTATTGGACACGATTTTAAACCTACCATTATGGGTGACTATGGAACCCTATTCCATGCGTGGCCTGACAAGCACTTGGTCAATTTTTTTCTGTCTTTTCTAGGTGTAAAATAAATCTAGTCGACAGGAAAAAAATCCCTTAGCTAAACTGGTCTGAAAACCAATCTGACCAGCGGTAACCAACCACCCATTAAATTACCAAAAAAAGGACCTAAATAAAATGCAGATTTTATGTTAATTTGTTTATTACTTTACTTAATACTAAGTAAGATTGCTTATTTTATTTTTATTACATCACATTAACAATTGTAACAAAACATAGTATATTTGCGGTTTTTAGAACAATGGGTTTATTTTTTCAGGCAAGGTGGTATTGATATGTATTGATTAACTTTTTTTAAATATATTTAACGGCTATTTTAAGTACTTCAATATCAAACATAATGGATTGGGAAGCAAAAGGTTTAAATGTTATGGTCATAACAATAGATTACAAGCTATTCATAGATTAATATCATAATCTTAAGTACAGAAATGTTACTAAGATTAACATATCGCAGCTTCTAGAATAATTATAGCCTTTGGTCGTATTAAGTAACTTTAACTACCTTTATGAACATGCTGAGACTAGATAAAGATCATAATATATTGCTTTATTTATTTACAAGTACAAGAAGTAAAGTTTAAACTTTAAAAAATTCGAAGTTACACACCACACGCCATTATACTTTTCAAAATAAGTTTATAATAACTTTAAATGTAAATTCTAAAAGATATAAAAATCTACTTTAGCAGTCACTCGCAGAATATTATACTCTCGTCATAAGAAAGGCACACATACAAAATTGTCATTAATTAATACTCGTTGTACCTAACTAATAGATTGTTTTAGACTAGCTTCACTTCGCGATTTACAACAATAACTGCGGGTAACATCGCGGGACTCAGCTAGTTATAAATATAGTTTTATTTTTCTACTAAAAAATTATAAAGTTTGAACTGACTTCGTAAAAGCTTTGATAAAATGACTCATTATTTTAGGTTCATTACTTTAGGCGCTACGGTAAACGTAAATGAACTGCCAAAATTATTACCCGCCTTTAAGGTTCGCCACAGTCGGGTAAAAATCTAAAGAAAAATAATTCTAGGCCAATTAATGTGCCCGAGACCTGTGGAAATATTTATATTGCAAACGGATCAGTACTCGAAAAAAATAATAGTTCAATAGTGTATTCATAATAAATACACGACCCCAAGTTAAAGAAAATATAACTATGTACTTATAACTAATGTTTTTGAAAAACAAAACATGATTAGACATCTGATATGCACTAATATCTTTTTTGATAAAATGTCAAAGGATTATTAAATCCAACCCAAACAGTACTAAACTACTAGTTAGTAATATTTGATGCTTTTGGAATTTTTACAGTGATTGTGGCGACTTCCACATAAAGCGCGACCAAAACATACAACAGCGCCATCTAGCAAAGAAACACTGAACCACGAAGAAAAAACACGAAATGAACTATACGGAGTAATCCTGAATCGCGATAGAGAAATTCTCGCGCCGATTGGCATATATTCCAACGTCAACTGTTGGGCAGTGGCCCGCAAGGCATGATGACCTCGCCAGGTGGGAAGGATCTTATCGGAGGAACACGAAATCCGTTCCTCCACAGTGCTAACTAGTAGTTAATTACACCGAAATTGAAACCAGCAATCCTCGGGCTTTGATAGTGCATATAATCCGATGTCGAGTCATCATATTGAACTAGTAAGGTAACTCTTCGCGTATATAAATGTAAAGAGGAAGATTTACATGACTACCAGACTGTTCGCTATAATCGCCTCAGAGGTACCGCGTACGGCGAATTCCAATCCCTTTCAAATACTTCTTGGAGATCTTTCCTAATGTCTCGCGTGAGATTCTGGAAGATTCCCTCGTATCGAAGTTGGTCTTCGAAGACGAATGCCACTCCAGCGGTGGTGGTGAAGTAGTCCCCGGACCAGTTGGAGGTGCCGATGTAAGCGGTGTGGTCGGTCACCATGTATTTGTTGTGGTTAACTCGGGCGTACGGGATCTTGTCTTGTTCTGGCGTCGACGGCACTATGAAACGTTTCTGTAAACAAATTAGTATTAGTTAATAAATAAGTTGTCAAAATTATGCATGCAAAGTTAAATTAATTCAATCCTTTTTTGGGAATAAATGGATTTATTTTATGTTATTATTATTAATGAGTAGTTGCGGAGGTCCGATGCCACTCGCTCCGTGTAAAAACTGAAATTCAGGTAAAACCGGTTGAACTAGTAGCCGACCCCAAATAAATTTGGGAATAATGGCTAGGAGAATGAGAATGAGTAGTTAAACAGCTATGAGAGAACAGACGAAGATACAAACATAAATAAATAGCCAGTCAAAACCCTAACCCTCCTTGGCTTTGCCGTAGTCGGGTAAAAACACCCACGTACCCATGCACCCACTCACCCATAGACAACACACAGAATATATCTACGACCAAAAGGAGCAGAGTATGAATGCAAAATGTTGCAAAAACGGGGAAATATTTTTTTGAGAGCTTTCTTTCGTATATGGTTAAGGTTTCACGAAAACAATGTATATACCCTTTAACAGTTCTAAAAAAAGTCAGCGACAGCGTATGTCTATCTTTTAGGGTTAGCTCACAATAACCCATTTTACGGTAAACAAATTTGTTTCCACTGCATAATATTTCGACTCCATATAGTGTTGAAGTTTGATAGAATTTATCTATAGAAAAGCCTGGCCAGATATCTAGATTTTTCAGTCTATTATCGATCACGTAGAATTTGGACAGTATTTATCTGGTTGAGATTAAGACGTGATTATATGCATTTTAGGTTTTAGTACTGACAGCCATACAGTAGTAGGCAATGCATAAGCCTGAGTTCCTGAATAATAAATATTACTCTCAATGTGTCCACTGTGGTTGTATTCTCTTCGACCCATAAGTTCACTATACATAACATTACGCTACCGGCAATAGAAAACGCAAACGGTGTACGTCAGCTAGTATTATATAAAGTGTATATTGTAAGCTGTTTGCTTTTCAGTATTAAACAAAAAACTAACCACTTGTATATCAACTCTGGGATATGCCTCCGACAGATCGGCGAGCGACCTGAGGAAGTGGTCTTCAGCAGGCGTTGAGTGCTTCCACCAACTTATTAGCAGCTTCACTTTCACTTTGTTCTCAAGTGCTACTTTCCTAAGCGCGTCGTCTATATTTGGCCAGAACCTGTAAACATTGAGTAATTAAATAATTGAGATCGGTAAAACATGAAATATATTAATACTACTGATGCACTTGAGGTCTCGGATTCAAATCCTGGGTCGGACCACATGTTTGTATGATCTACAGATATTTTTTTGGGAGTCTGGGTGTTTTTAAGTAAGTATAATATGTATATAGTTATAAAAAATATATAAAAACGTAACATTAAATTTTAAACGTGACTACGACTTTCAAACTTGTATTTATAACTTGTAACGAATATGTGTATCTCTATACACCGACTAACATACATACATACATAGCCTGTCGAAATTATAACCTTCTAGCTTTGCCGTAGTCGGGTAAAAATACATGTTCTGCTTAGTTTGAAACTATTTGGCGTTTGTTACGGCCCGTTTACGACCTTACCGCTGTGAGCGGTAGCTAAGAGCGGTAAACGGGCCGTTACACCTGGTTCGTGTGGACTGGTTTATGGTTTGTGTGTACTGTACACCTAGTCCGAAATATTTATATTATGATACAGAGAAGAACACGTTTCGTGAAGGTATGACACGAAAAAACTAAATAACTTAAACAAAGTAAAGGTTTAAAAACCGCAATAATTACGAGTTGTACAGGGCGTCACAATTTAGAGACATTTTATGTACCTACCTAAGAGACTTTAGATTGTTTGAATTTGAATATTTAAATAAATGAAATTTTTCATTTACACAAATAAATAAAATTGAAGTCTGTTTGTAATATTAAATGAACAGTTTGTTGCTAAATGCATATGAAATTAATGTATATTACGGAACCACCTTAATCAAAAAAGCAATTTTAAATTTATTTGTTTAGGTCAATCTCTGGAACGTCTCGACCGAATTTGACATGACTTTCACCGTCAGTTAATTGATTACATAAGGAGTAACTTAGATTAACTTTCTTTTAGACTCGTATCGCTAAGCAGCGTTACTCGCGAGTCACAACAATAACGGTGAGAAACCGTCCGTCCGTCGTCGTTCTTTTACGGTCCGTCATGGCGGTAAATAGTAGCCTATGTGTTATTCCGATATGTAAGTATAGTTATTCCGATATGTAGTTTTTGCGTGAAAGAGCAAAACTTTCGCATATATAATATTAGTAGGATTCCTGTCACAAATCTATTTATATATGTATATTTAGCATAAGCATACCGAAGTGACTCTACCCTGCAGTATGTAAAAAATTAATCTAAAAATACTATTCTAACTCATAATTGCAAACTAACGTCATTTTATGCGTGAAGGTACACATGGGCTCGTAATTCATAACCGAGATGTAAACAAACTCCTCGGCCGCGTTTATGATGTTAACGATTGCGGTGCCATCGTCTGTGCGGCCGACAGGACTCAGCGGAGGTGGGGAGCTCTGTAACAAAACATACAAAGATTGTTTAGATGTCGATGAGCTTTGCAGAAAAATATTAGTAAAGAAAATACCTGAATCCTGAAGTTTATACTACGTTAAGCTGCAAATACATGCTCTTTGTACGTAACTCTAAAGTTTATTTATTGATTTTATACATTAAACACTCTAGGTGCATTGACGTACTTAAGTGACGACTGACATTACTTGGGTTTACGAAATCAAATCGTCTTGAACAAAGATATAGCCTATGACTTCGCTAAGTTTACGAAGAAAGCGAATGAAATTTACTTATTGTAAAGATATAAGCGTCGATATCCCCACTAAACTTTATGTTACTTTGGTCGTATGATAAAAGTTGGCCTAGTTCGAAGAACTCCTAAACGGATATTTAAATCAAAAAATGGTCTTAGCAGTTTTATAAGATCTATATAATTGTCATTAGATAGATATTTGAAATCATAATTTATAGCCCATTTAGCCCAAACCCTGACAAATTGGCTTTTAACTAAAAACTACCAAGACACGGAACGTTTCCTTTATACAGAAAATAATCCATCATAATTCGTACCACATACACACACACACACACACACACAAAAGCAAAGCACATTCACAATTCTATAATTTCTCAACTATACCAGACTAATGCCTTCTCTAAGATACATAACCAGTTCCTGTTGTAGTGTTGCCTAGGTTATATCAGCGTCGTGGACCGGACCTTTATTACAAGTTATTTCATAACTTAGCAAGAGACCTGGTTGCGACAGCTGGTTTGATCTGTTAACATCCCGGCATGATCTCAATGTTCAGTTAATTGTTAAGCAGGCACCACACTTCGTTATTCGCTATTCGTTATGTGTCTACGCCGTATTCGCCCGAATATTTATTAAGCACGCAAACAACAAACACGCCACCACACTTCGAACTGGTATGTCAATTAAGGCAAATATGAGTGTTGTAGAGATGTGTCACTGTCATTTTTATGGTGAACGAAACGAATCCATACGAACGAGAGAAACATATTATTTTAATTTCCTTTTTATTTTATTAAATTTACAGAAACAATACTTAAATGGAGTCTAATTAATTTGATCATATGATAGATTATTTTAATCGTTTAATCGATTTATTCTATTTCAAAAACTGTTTTATAGTCTATGGCTGTTAGATGAGCACAGGACATTGTCATTTTTATTGGTCAACGAACGAACGAAACATATTATTTTAATTCAGTTTTTATTTTATTAAATTGAGAAAAACAATACTTAAATGAAGTCTAATTATTTTGATCATATGATAGATTATTTTAATCGTTTAATTGATTTACCTATTTCGAAAACTGTTTTATAGTCTATGGTTGTTAGTTATGCACACTATGCACAGGGCACTTCACTAGCCGTCCGAAGTGTGGGCAGTCGATGCGCGTATTCGCCTTATTCGTGTCCTTTGAAGTGTGTCAAAAAACCGACAAGTCGACGGATATGCGTATTCACTATTCGGCTTAACGAATAAAGCGAATATTGGCGAATATACTCTCCACACTTCGCCGTCTGCGCGCGAATAACCCGCATAACGAATAGCGAATAGCGAAGTGTGGTGCCTGCTTTAGAGTTAAGGCAGATTTACATTGATTCAGTAACTAACGTTAGTGCACTGCCTAGTCAATGCTGACCTGGCACTGCTATCGTGTAAACTGATTTCAAGTCAGTACAGTACTGTCGCGTCAGTACTGACTTCAATATTACCGCTTCATATTTTTCGGCGTCAGTCCGCTCCCCCCGCCACCTACGCCAGCGGAACTGACGCCGTGTAAATGCCGAAGTCAGTAGCTGCCGATATTGTACAGGGACCACGTTGCGTTGCACCAAATTAAAAAATGACGCGAAAATTGAGTGACACGGATAACTTAAAAATTATTCAACTATACCGCGTTAATGTCGCCTGTGGGATAGTAAATCACAAAATTATAGAAATAAAGAAACGCGTGCAACAGCATTACAGAATATTTCACGAAAAGAGAATTTTCGAGAATTCATTTTTCTGCACTGCCTTTACAAAAGTGTGTACACCATAAGAAATATTCTCGACTACTGATGGAATACTGACTGCGTGTAAATTGTATGAGTCAGTTTTCGGCGCCAGCACTGGCGACAGCTACTGACCCTGTGTAAATCTGCCTTTAAGTGAACATTGTATTTATGAATGATTAAATAAATTATTAATATTATTTATTTGTTTTGAAAAGACCTATGTAATGACTAATGATACACCACATAGTGGTCTAGACGCGAGAAAAACATCCGAAGGTACCCCAAATGTTAAAAACACATATCCATGCAAAGTTTCATGTTCCTAGCACTAACCGTTTGGACGGAAAGTCGAGGACGGACGTACGGATATGACGAAACTATAAGGGTTCCGAATCATGAACTATGAACCCTAAAAAGTAATTGGTTGATAAAGGTTTTAAATAACAAACCAATGAAATCAGTTTTTAACCTAATAGTTATTATTATGTTAAAAAACTGATTTCGTTGGTTTATTATTTAAAACTTTTATATTACTAATCGTGTTCCATTTAAACAAGATAAGCCTTGTTATTTTAGAATTACACGTACTTACGCATAATACTACATTACCATTAAATCAACGGCACTCAAAAATATTACTTCGCTCGCAACAAGTGATGGTGGAACATTCACCAAGCATCCAAATAATTGAAAAAGTGGGCAGCTGTTTATCAGTAGCATGTGTTATAGCATTATGGGTGTCTTGGTATTTGATGCCTCGCTGGAGATCATTACACAACTTCATTGGAGTCAACCAGATCACGTTCGGTACGATTCATATAATATTCTGTTGGGTTTTTATACAGACAGCGAAGCCCATCGTAATAGATTTGATTGATTTATTTTTCACCATCGCTACATTTAGTTGGTGCTTGTCGTCGGCAGTCCTCGCATACTTCAAATTAGTTCTAATATACAAGGGCTCAATAAGTTATGAGAAAACCTTTGTAACAATTTTTGTATGTGGCTTGATTGGGTTCATAAAATTAATATGTTTGGTGATTGTTAAACAGTGTGAGTCGATAAACATAGATCGAGTATATTATTTAGAAATCTTACCGTTGTGTTGGATATTGGTGCTGATAATTATTATATTCGTGAGGGTGGTAGTGTCAGTAATGTCTTGTTGTAAGAAAACTGTTTCAAAGAGGAACGCGAAGCATATCTTGGCGCTGGTCGGAGTTGCTATATTAAGTGATACAATGACGTTTATTGTGACATTTTGTTTAGAATTACTACAAGCTTTTTATTGGTCCCGTGTTTGGTTTTATATACGATACGTACCGCAGTCGTTGTTGATATTATTCAACACTAATTCGAGAATACATTGGAAGCAATATGTTAAAAAAAGACAACGTATGGCTGCTGTTATTTAATGCGTCATTATTACATTTAAAAGTTGAGAAAAAGCTATGACGAACCAAGCGTTGGCGCAATATTTTAAACCATGGTATAGAAGAACCTATGACATGTAACATACGACAGATATTAAAATGCTATCAACACAATACTGCAAATGAAACAGAAATTGGGTGTTGTGACCGATCAAGAGGTCAAACAGATTGCGGGAAATATAGAAGAGAGGCGTTTACTCCACTCTCATTTTTTTTTAAATATATGAGCCAGACAAAGTGACTCTACTCCGTCTAATAGAAAGCATGAACTGAATCTAAAAGCAGTAATCACCATACTCATTGCAAGTGCAGACAATGCAACTATGCAGCATAGTGACCCACACCATGGCGGCCTATTGGTTGGTTGTCATTCAAGGTTGGTCTTCTGTGACAAGGAACAGTACATTTTACATTGAAAGATATTCACAATTTAGAGAACACTAGCTTTCGCTCGAGCCTCCGCCCGCGTCTATGTGTGTTATGTCTGTTATCGCGGTAAAATGTAGACTATGTCCTTTCTCATGCTTTAGACTATCTGGGTACTGAATTTCATTTAAATCTTTGCAGTGGTTTTTGAGTTTATCGCGAACAGACATACAGACAGACGCGGCGGAGGACTTCATTTTATAATTTGTAGTGATAGAAACGAGTAAGCATTGAAATTAATATTTATTATAAATTGTAGAAAGGGGTTGTTCATTTAACAAAATCTAAGGGTCAAATATTGCTTGTTTTTCTGTTTCCAATAATTGACAGATATCTTTTTTTTAATTTGTCAATTTATGTAGGATGGGTATATTTTTTATCCCTTTTGAACGGGAATGCTATTTGTTTTATCATGTTGTTCTTCTATGATACAAAGATTGTTTAGGTACAACAGGTTGTACATTTTCAGGCGCGAGTACCTTTCAACTCGTACGAATACTATTTGCGCCTAGTGACCTTTTATAATATTTACTAAAGTGACAAATGATACAAGGGTCACAAATAAAGTGTAAAAATAACAATACAATTTTATGGTAGTGTTTCAATTAGTCTTAGTAAAAAAATAAATAAAAAATTGTACAAAATATTAGATTGTCTATTGAGTCCTTTTTGCTAATATAACAATATTAAAAACAATATTTTGAAGGCCAGAATGCCACGTTGGTCTAGAGGTAAGCGTATGCGACTATCGATTGAGAGGTCTCGGAGTCAATTTTCGGAACGGGCCAAAAGTTCTTTTAGTTTTTTTAACAAAATATTTTTAATTCTTAAGTTTGGCGGTATATATTCTACTAAATAACCTATGTAATGATATCCTACACGATGGGGTAGACGCGAGAAACAAAAAAACATCCCCACTTTATGTGTAGCGGAGGTACCCCATATAAGAATGATTTTCATGATCTTATTCTAGATTTACCTTGTCGATGTGATAAAAAAACATATCCATGCAAAAATACATCTTTCTGGCACTAACCGTTTGAACGGCATGTCGAGGACGGATATGACGAAACTAAGGGTATGTGTATGTTTGTTACGATCAAACGGCTTTACCAATTTTCATTGAATATGCAGGTATGCACTTAGCTGATTAACACATAGGCTATTCACTATAAAAAAATAATTAGCTAAATAGCTTAAGTTACTTTTTTGTCATCAGCCATCTACCAGTGAAACTCCCGTCAAAATGGGTCTGGCCGTTATACAGATTACAAACAGAAAAACAAAATTGTTTAAAAATTGTATATTGGATGCTAGTGCATAAATATTTATTTAGTAAACTACTGTTCCCATAATTTTTTATTATATTTTGTAAAATCAGATGAAAAAAAGGTAGATAACGTACGGCCTTTGTTATCAGACTTATCAGTGAAGCCAAAAACTCAGCTCGTTCATGTAAACACACGCGCTTAAGCAAACACATGTATCAAAACTACGCTTTATTTCCTCAGTACCGTGCGAGTAGTCGTACCTTTGCCAAAAAAGGCCGATCTGCTTAGTTATATCGTGTTAAAATAACACAAAAGTGAACAAAAGTCTCAAGAAATTATGTTTCAAACGTAAGTATGACCTAAGATGGCACCTGACTCACATGACTGTGTGAGCTAAGATGGCATGACCTGTGTGAGGCCTCATATGACATGACACAGGCCTCTCCTTAGAAAGGAGGTTTTGGCCTACTATACCGCGCTGGCCAGACGGGTTGGTATAGGGTTGGTTTCAAGTTTTCCTTCTCTTTGCATTGATGTTGTCTTGCGTAGTTTATCCCTTAGGCCTGAAACTGCGTTAAGCGAGTGCCCGCGACGGGCAACCGTCGCGTGGACACGTGGGTGGACTCTGTGGCTACGCGACGATTATTTATTTACGCAATGTCGCTAGTTAAATTTTAACTGTGTGCATGTATCGGTATCGTATCGATGAAAAACTTAATATTTTATTACGTAGCAGAACGACGACTAGCAAAAACGACAGCCAGGGTGACACTGCACTTCCACAATTACCCTTTCTGTATCGAAAGACATTTTCCCTGATGAACAAGCCCGTGCATGTTACCGCTCGAGGGCACCGCGCCTACCCCCGTGACGGACGCCCGTGCAGGTCCCCGCGACGTAGCACTTTTGTCTGAAAACGCGCGGACGCCCGCTTAACCCAATGTTAGGCCTTAGTCGCCGTTTACGACACCCGCGGGATGAATATGGGTGGTGACTCTCTGTATTCTTAATCCGTCACCACACGGGCGAGTTCATACCTAATATTTTGAATTAAATTTAATTATTTCATACCGATATAAAATATGGTTATGAAATACCATTTTAAATCGTTTGTATTCTCAAAATGTCATATGTATATATTTTTTACACGCTCTTTATTACCTTCACCTGTATGCTTGTTTGTTTGTAACCGACTCCTTTGGGTGCGATTTAGACCCACTTTAAACGGCCAGATTTCGTTCAAACTTTGTAGATTTATCGAGGACCGATGACAATACACTAATTTGAAAAAAAAAACAAATTAGTCTTTTTTAGTCTCTTTTCTAAACAAAAATAGATTTAAAAAACTAAACAAACACTCTTTTAAACTAAAAAGTAGAATCTTTTTTTAATGTAACAAAGCGTTGGGTGCTTTCTGAAAATATTTGGTTAGTTTTTTAAAACTTTATTTTTAATTATTGCGTCTCATGGCGGCTCCACATTAGTGCCGTTAAGCTGCGTGAATAGGCGTGAACGTGAATGTGAACGGTTTTCACGTGGTTCACGAGCGTTCACGCCTGTTTCCCGATCGGAGTCGGTATTTTGTCCCGCGACAAAGGGTTCGCGCCCGTTCGCGCGTATATATCCACATTCACAGTCCCATCCACAATGAATAATGAAATCAAAAAATTAAAGAAGAAAAAATACTGCTGTCCAGTTACCGTTTATATCGTAAAATGGTTTGTTATTTTGTATAAATGATTGTAGTATTTCGTGTTCTTGTTTTGGACGTCTACATAGTGATATGTTGCCACAGCAAACAAAGTTATTGCAGCAGCAGCTTCTATGTCCACTAATGTGGAACCGCCGTCACAGTTGTCATGCTTGTTTTTTTTTGAGTCACCTTGCTAAAATAATTGGGTGACCCAGACGAATCTAATGATATAATAATTAAATAAATTTTAGGTATATGGTAGTAATTATATGGTAGGATATGGTAATAATATTAGATAAACCATAATTATTATATTTAGCAGTGGACTGTTAAAGGCTGTTGATGATGATGATGATGATTATAGAAAGATTCGTGCAACGGAACTAACGCTGCAGAAACAGCTCGCAATATCAATGTTGCGTTTGGAGAGTGGTGGAAGCCGATCCAACCCAAACTAACCAGGAATTATATTGACTCATTTGCGTCAAATCAATAAAAACAGTCTCAGCATGGTCTTATTCACTATTCTTATCTGGTCAAGCAATAACGGCAGATGTCTACTGTGTCGAACTCTGAATAATGATAGCAAAACTTGCAGTGAAACAGCCCCGACTTATGAATCGATCTTCACCATTATTTCTCCATGATAACGCGAGACCTCATACAGCACGAGAAACCGTTTTAACTCTACAGTTCAGTGTCAGCAGCAGACCTTGCTTCAACGGCTTACCATTTTTTTTCGTGATTTGGCCAATTTTCTACGTGATAAAAAGTTTTCTTCCCAGAGGGCAGTACAAAATGCTTTCACACAGTTTCTAGAATCTAGATTACTAGAGTTCTATCGCAAAGGCATAAATGAACTTCCTATTAGATGGCAGCAATGTATAGATTGGTAGATTTTTTGATTAAATAAATATGTTATGAAAAAAAAACTATTTCCAATTTTTCGGTACAAATCGGCAACTTCATACTTTAATCCCTAATATAAGGGTTTCGAATCATGAACTACGAACCCTAAAAAGTAATCTAGTTATATAATAATTAGTTATATTCCTAATCGTGTTGCATGTGAACAAGATAAGCCTTGTTATTTTAGTAGTACAAGTACTTACCTACGCATTACCATTAAATCAACGGCACTCAAAAATATTACTTCGCTCGAATAAGTGATGGTGCTTTTATCAAACGACCAAATAATTGAAAAAGTGGGCAGCTGTTTATCAATAGCATGTGTTATAGCATTATGGGTGTCTTGGTATTTGATGCCTCGCTGGAGATCATTACACAACTTCATTGGAGCCAACCAGATCACGTTCGGTACGATTCATATAATAATCTATTGGGTTTTTATGCAACCCGAAGAAATTCTGCAGACAGCGAAGCCCATCGTAATGGATTTGATTTATTTATTTCTTACCATCGCTACATTTAGTTGGAGCTTGTCGTCGGCAGTCCTCGCATACTTCAAATTAGTTCTAATATACAAGGGTGCAATAAGTTATGAGAAAACATTTGTAACAATTTTTGTATGTGGCTTAATTGGGTTCATAAAATTAATATGTTTGGTGATTGTTAAACAGTGCGAGTCGATAAACATAGAACGAGTATATTATTTAGAAATCTTACCGTTGTGTTGGATATTGGTGCTGATAATTATTATATTCGTGAGGGTGGTAGTGTCAGTAATGTCATGTTGTGAGAAAACTGTTTCAAAACGGAACGCGAAGCATATCTTGGCGTTGGTCGGAGTTGCTATATTAAGTGATGCAATGACGTTCATTGTGATATTTTGTTTAGGTTTACTACAAGCTTTTTGTTTGACCCATGTTTGGTTTTATATACGATACGTACCGCAGTCGTTGTTGATATTATTCAACACTAATTCGAGAATACATTGGAAGCAATATGTTAAAAAAAGACAACGTATGGCTGCTGTTATTTAATGCGTCATTATTACATTTTTAAAAGTTGAGAAAAAGCTATGACGAACCAAGCGTTGGCGCAATATTTTAAACCATGGTATAGAAGAACCTATGACATGTAACATACGACAGATATTAAAATGCTATCAACACAATACTGCAAGTGAAACAGAAATTGGGTTTTGTGACCGATCAAGAGGTCAAACAGATTGCGGGAAATATAGAAGAGAGGCGTTTACTCCACTCTTATTTTTTTTTAAATATATGAGGCAGACAAAGTGACTCTACTCCGTCTAATGGAAACCATGAGCAGAATCTAAAAGCAGTAATCACTATACTCATTGCAAGTGCAGACAATGCAATTATGCAGCAAGTAGGGAAAGTCGAATTTAAGTGTTAGAATTTATAGGAGTTCTACTGTATTAAGTAACATTTGGACTTTGCCGCATACTTCGACTAATTAATAGCCCATTTAACTGTTTTTAAAAGACCTATGTAATGATACCCCACACGATGGGGTAGACGCGAGAAACAAAAAACATCCCCACTTTACGTGTAGCGGAGGTACCCCATATAAAATGGTTTTCGTGATTTTATTCTAGATTTACAAGATTTAAAGTTACATGTTTCTTGCAATAACCGTTTAGACGGTATGTCGAGTACGGATAGACGGATATGACGAAACTATAAGGGTTCCGAGTCATGAACTATGGAACTCTAAAAAGCACTTATTAAAGGCGAAAGTTTGTGAGTGTGTGTTGTTTGTTACGCGCAAACGGCTTTAGCAATTTTCATAGAATATGGTATGCACTTAGCTGATTAACACATAGTTTATTTACTTTAAAAAATAATTAGCTAAATAGCTTAAGTTACTTTTTTGTCATCAGCCATCTACCAGTGAAAGTCCCGTCAAAATTGGTCTGGCCGTTCCAGATATTACAAACAGAAAAACAAAATTGTTTAAAAACTGTAAATTAGATGTTAGTACTTAAATATGTATTTAGTAAACTACTGTTGGTATGATATTACATTATATATTGTAAAATAAGAGTATTTAAATGTAACATTGTTGTTTGTCTACAGACTTTTAATAAAGATCAGTCTCGTTTCATAGTTTGTTTGAATTTCATTCGTTTTTCCTTTAAAATTAAGTATAAACCAATTCTTCTTCTTGTTGTTCCTCTCCAATTACTGAAGATCAATTACCAATAAGACTCCAATTTTATACATATGCATTAAGGTGCATACTCACGCCTATATCCACACACACTTATATCCACAAAGAGGTAGGCAGAGGCGCATTAAACGGCGACCTTTTATCTATAAAAAAATTAGTGCCACCAGAATACGGAAAAGTAATGTAACTCAGGCACATGATCAAAACAAAATATTAGCCAATTAAACAAGAGAATAGAGAAATAAAATAGAATATAGAATAGACAAAGGTAAACGTGATGCAACTTGGTTAGAGTGGCTGGTCTCATAAAATAGTCGATTAAATGTGAGTGTTAACATAAGTAGATGACTGTCACAAACATTTTCGAACGTTTTTCGGACATCGGACATCTTACACACAACGCAATCTAGTCTCAAACTAAGCAGAGCTCTTATTATGGGTACTAGACAACTGATATAAATACATAAACATACTTTTTTTTGTAAATACATACATATCATACATAGAAAATTTGATTTGGCAATTCAACGTAGTAGGTGCTTGTTTAGTCATTTAACTGGTAAAACAACAAAAAAATAGACTAAGTTACTCATTATGTCATCAGCTATGGAACAGTGAATGTGACGTCCACATCGGTCTAACCGTTCCAAAGATTAACCGGAACAAACAGATAGTAAAAAAAATAAAAAAATGCTTTTTTCTTGTAAGTCATTTAGTAAAAAAACTGATTATTTGATATAATGTACAGACACATTAATATTCTTTATTTGTTAGGTTACCAATGTGCAACTATGTGGCATATTTTTAGGTTCTGTGTTTTTTATATATTTTTTTCCTACTCTAATCTGAAGCGATGTTGACCTTTTTAGGGTTCCGTAGCCAAATGGCAAAAAAACGGAACCCTCATAAATTCGTCATGTCTGTCTGTCTGTCCGTCCGTATGTCACAGTCACTTTATTCCGAAACTATAAGAACTATACTTTTGAAACTTGGCAAGTAGATGTAATCTGTGAACCGCAATAAGATTTTCACATAAAAATAGAAAAAAAACAATACATTTTGGGGCTCTCCATACTTGGAACTGAAACTCAAAAAATTTTTTTCATCAAACCCATACGTGTGGGTCCCATCTATGGGTCATCATCATCATCATCAACAGCCTTTAACAGTCCACTGCTGGACATAGGCCTCTCCTTAGAAAGGAGGTTTTGGCCTACTATACCACGCTGGCCAGACGGGTTGGTATACCAACGGGTTGGATTCAAGTTTTCCTTCTTTTTGCATTGATGTTGTCTTGCGTAGCTTATCCCTTAGTCGCCTTTTACGACACCCGCGGGATGAATAGGGGTGGTGACACTTTGTATTCTTAATCCGTCACCACACGGACCCATCTATGGGTAGGTGTTCAAAAATGATGTTGAGGTTTCTAATATCATTTTTTTCTAAACTGCATAGTTTGCGCGAGAGACACTGCCAAAGTGGAAAAATGTGCCCCCCCCCCTGTAACTTCTAAAATAACAGTGATAAAACTAAAAAAAATATATGTTGTACATTACTATGCAAACTAGTTTTTTTTTAATACGTCAAATCGTAAATCGCAATTTACCTTTAATTCAATCAATACACTATTATAAAAACATCTATCAAAGTTACAACGAACTACAAGAACTTTTATATGATGTTACTTGCTGATACGGAACCCTTCATGGGTGAGTCCGACTCGCACTTGGCCGCTTTTTTTCTATAGTATATCTGTAAACTTAAATAATATGTATAAGCAAACATGGATGCAGTTCGAAGTGGATAATAAAAGCACTAAAGCACTGTTTCCTACTTTGAATTGTATTCATTTATGTTTATTTGTTTGCTTGTATGTTTGTAGTGGATATATTATATGTGTATATATGTATATAAATTCCTACATGATACTCTTTCAGTGTTTTGTATTTGTATGTATTTACGACATTTAAGGGCCGGTTGTTATGCGTGAGTTACCCAGTTGAAAACCAGCGTCAGGCTTCGTCTGGCATTTCCTGAACTTGGTCCTATTCTGACAAGTTCACGAGGCAATCATCGCTCGGTTGTTTATTTCAAAATGTATTAGACTTATATGTGATTTTTGATTTATTATGTCTTAACGTGTATGTGTCAAAATAAATATAATATTCTTCCTTTCTTCTTTCTTTATTTTAACTTCAACCAAATACTGAAGATAACCATGATATACGAGAGAAAGTGAGTGCGTTCAAGGAACACAAATACTATCGCAGACTATAATATAGAATTATTTAGGGCAAACTATCCCATTGTACATTATTGTCGTTTAACTCGAAATTAATGAAGACTGATATTAATTTTTAACAGTGCATACGTATTTATATTGCCACCATGAATCAAAATCTTTTTTTTTTTTTTGCCTTTTTGATAAATATTCTCAATGAGTGTACCATAAATAATAAATTACTAGCGACTGCCTGAAAACTACGATATAACGTGTCAAACTACAATCCATAAACCACAAAGTTTTTAAAGTGTGTTTCGACACATAATAGGGTAAAAGTCAGGACATATTCTAAGTTACATTCTAAAGTACGATTTACCCTTAAACAAGCACAGTGGCGAGTTAAGTAATCTGACAGTTGCGTCAAGTTGATAATGTAGCTTGAACCCTAAAAGCGAGTTAAAGATTAAGTTGTTATTTTTTAATATATTTTTCGGTAAGTTACTGTCGAAGTAGCCTCTCGCATGTGCCGTACCCCGCCAACTTAATACTTTTTATCCATTTTGATTATTAACAATATTTCATTTTCAATGTGTTGTGAAAGTATTGAAATTATGACTCTTAATGTAGCTCGTAAATTGGTATTGTGTAATTCAACATCCAATTTTTTATGGACAATATAACTGATTAACAATATAAATAACAAACGACGCGACGTCGTTTTCTTCTATGTACAGCAACTTATGACTCACTCACTTACCTATGTGTACATGTTACTGTCTACTTACCACTTATTAGTTGACTGGCAGATTACTTAACTCGCCACTGTGTAAGTGTAAATCGGGCATAAGAAAACATGTTTTATTTCGTGAACATCAGCAAAACACTATAGTAGTGCTACAACTCATAAAAACCTTAAGTATGACCTTGACCGAGCCACTGAATCAGTTGAATACCACCACTACACGAATGTTAAGTACTCATAATATTTTACATCGTCGAATAAAGTTTGTGATTCAATTTAGATTGCATGGTGTAAGACTAACGTCAAAGTTGGGGTGGGCCGGAACGGACTTAGTCTTTGATCAAAAAGAGGAAAACACTTTTGTAAGCCCACCATTTCATTATTAAACGCTTTAATATCACTGTTATCACTTCAATACTATAAGTTTACACTTTTCCATACATCTTTTTTTGTATATTAACTTACCAAAATAATTCCCCTGTCTTATTAAAAGCCTGAGCAGAATCTTTCTAAGAACTAAATAAAACAGCTACACTACTACAGCTACATCTACTGCAAGTGAAGTCCTTCAGAGGACCTAGGATGTAAGTTTATTTCACAACGATTCGATAGTGAAAATAATTTAGATATTTAATTTTAACAGAATTTATTTTCATATTTTGCTCTATTTAAGTAAGGCCAACATAAAGCTTTATATAGTACATTGTTCACCGAGGGAGGAAAGGAACCGATTACTAGCGAGGGAGCAGTTTGTGGCCCGAAGGCGCAGCCTAGGGCCACAATACTCCCGAGGTAGGAATGGGACTTTCACCCGAGTGCTACACAGTGCTTTATACTACACCTGTGAGGAACATTTAAAGTATATACAAAATAAAATCAAAACGTAAGACACTATGTAAGACACAAGTTAGCTTAGAATTTGACATAATATTTAAAAATATTTCGCGCTTTTGTTTTTTTTTTTATTCTTCACAAAAGGATGTCAGTGGCACGGAGATTCCATATTTAAATTATATGAAAACTATTTGGGCATAGTTAAGATAACACATAAGAAATGAAAATTCATACAACTTTCTCTCCCGCTAAAACACGTTAGAAATGGATTTTCATACATTTTTTCCTCCCGCTTATTTAGGTCAAGGAAAAGACTAACTTTCTCTTTTCATTTTCAGGGAATATTGACTACTGTTCCGATCAGGTGAAGTATAAAATATATTTGTTATAAATATAGCTGTAATTAACAGTAACTACCATTAAGTAGGTTTTATTAGTATTAGAATCAAAAATCCGAAATACATTTACTGTGATTTTCCTGCGAATGTGCAATAATTATATCGGACTAAATACGTTGTGGTCATGGTTCGTCGAAGTGCCGGGAGTGCTGTTAAAAGCTTTGTTCTATAATAAACCTAACCTAACAGCACTCTAATAATGAGGTTCGACGTCAAACAAAAGCTTAAACAAAGCATCCATTTGACAACAATTTAAAAGCACTATTCGGCACGTATATAGGTCCGTTCCGTTCAAACACCGACAACCATCAAGGTTACCGGATGGGCGGGAAAGCGCTTAATGGAACACCAATAGCCATATCGGCAGTTTTAAATGTTCCAGCACATTTCTATCTAGCTTTTACGACGTATAAAGCTTTACGATCTTTTTAACAACCCGTTTTATGTTTCATTAGAAGACACGCTTTAAAGGTAAAATCATGAGACTAGTTGGCATTTAGTTAACTGTATTATGACAAGTTCCAGATTCTAGAATGGATTAGAATAGATAAAACTTTGTTGTACTCCAGTTATTAGAATATAATGGGCCCGGTAAACCATCAAATTTGTTTGACAAATTTGTTGGTCAAACTTCACGTTTACATCAAAAGAGCCCTGTAAACGATCAAAATTGTTTGACAAACGCGTCAAACACAGCAGCACACTATCAAATAATTTAACAAACACGTAAATTTGTCAAACAAATTTGATCGTTTACCGGGCCCATAATAGTCCATCAATACAATAACCATATGCAAATGGTGGCCTTATCATATTGTGGTAAACAGCAATCACTTCCAGGCAACCTTAGGATGGAAAAATAGTGTGATTTGAATTCACGAAAAAATAGATTTTGCAAATAGAAAATGAACACCATGAGTTATACATCGTCAGTGAATTCGTCATCAACCGTGTTGATTCAAGTATTAGCCCAATCAATCAAAGCCGGAGATAAGAGTCATCATCAACCCATAACGTCCCTCTGCTGTGATCGGGTCTCCTCTCAGGAAGTGCGCGTTGGGGACTGGCAAAACAACATTGTGGCTACATAATCTTGCTGTTGGATGTTTTCCAGCCACCCGAAGGCCTTCACTAAGCTTCACGACTATTAAGCTATGATAACAACCGGCAACGACTGCTTGACGTGATCTCCGAATCACGGAGACGCTTAAGGTATCATGTCACCCATCCAGGTACTGACCGCACCGGTGACCATACATAAAAGAGTAATTATTTCTGATTCCTAACAAAACTTGATAGTTCTTTGTCCTTTGCCCCTCTACAATATTCGAATGTGTTGTATTCTCTTGTATTATTAGCAATTTTTTTTTTGAGGACCACTCATGTACATCCCTACTTATATTATAAATGCGAAAGTAACTGTCTGTCTGTCTGTTCACGCCTAAACAGAACCGATTTTGATGAAATTTGGCATGAAGATAGAACTGAACTTGGGAAAGGACATAGGATACTTTTTACCGCGATAACCGATATACACGAGGGCGGAGCCGCGGGCGAAAGCTAGTATATTATATATATATATATAATCTAGAATGTCAACTTGGCTAGATGGACTGGTGTGTTGTAATAATAAAAACCGGACACGAGTGAGCAACAGGAATACCTACATCAACTGTGAAAATTGAATTTGCTCGGTGACAGACGGCAGTGGAGCCTTAGTAATTTAGTCGCATTTTAACCTTTATAGTACGGAACTTTAAAAACGAATCGTCACATTGACATTAAACAGAAAATAGAAGGCATCATTTATCTGACAACAAATGTATGGCAAGATATACTAGTTTTCTAATAACGTTAACGTTTGTAGAATGTCAACTTGGATAGGAGACTGATATCGGAATACATATTATGTTAAGATACGACTTATCTAGCTCCAACCCAATCATACAGTTCGGTGCAATCTAATTTGTCCTCTGCTAATACGGTACGGTAAATCTAATTTGAGGAGGTACGTTTCAAGGATCTACGGATAAGTAATAGATTTTTATATATTTTATATTCTCGATTGTCGACACTTGATGGGACTTGTTATAACTCGTGCGAGCTAAGATGGCACCTGGCTCAAAACGAAACATGACACCGTTCCCCCGCGTGATACCCCTCTGTCGTCCTGCGAGTAGCGTTAGCAACACTATTACCGTTGCAAGAATCTTTTAATAATAATTTTAGTTTATTAGGTATTACCTAATGTCATATAAATCACTCCTCGAATTTATTTCATAAGTATATCATTACATTCGTCTGGATAACCCAATTGTTTAAGAAAGGTCACACGAAAAAAACCAGCATGACGACTATGAGACGCAATAGTTTAAAATAAAGAATATCCAAATACATATGATTTTCAGAGACTACGATTAAAAGGCTTAACATGACGATTTTAAATTGTATTTTATAACCATATTTCAGTTCCTAATTTCATTTAAAATGATATTAGGTATTACCTAATATTATTTAAATCACTTCACGAAGAATGCATTCGGGTAAATAATGAATAAGGCCTGCTTCCTATTGGTATGCATATGTATTTTCTTAACGCAGGTAGTAAAGTACCACTTAAGATAAAGTAGTATGTTATGAGAAACTAATTGAAGCAAAATAAATGTTGAAATTTAAAAAAAACTAGAATAAATTATATTTTTCTTGCACTCAGTACTTTAAACGACTGACATTTGAGTCAGGTGCCATCTTAGGTCGCACGAGTTATAAAATACTATAATTAAAAAAAATACATTTCAATAACCGCATCACAGGTATTCACAACAATGGTTATTAACACTCCAATATAAGCATAAGCTTCTCCTTAGAAAGGAGATTTAGTATACTATACAACGGTTCGAAGACGGGGTGGTAATAGGATTTCTTTCGAGTTTTCCCTCTTCTGCAGTTCTCTCCCTTAACCGCCACGTACGACATCTGTGAGATAAATAGGCGAGTGACCTTATATGATTGGAAACAATCAACGAGGGTAAGCAACGACGATGCGGCCAAATCTAGATGGGTGACATGATAAGTTATGAACGTTTACGTGATTCGGAGGTTCCGGATTTTATCATAAGATAGCAGTCGTGAAGCTTTGTTGGAGGCCTTCGGGCAGCTTAAAAACATCAAACGGTAAGATTACGTTGCTACAACGTGTCTTGCCAGTCCCCAACCCATACTCGGCCAGCGTCAGGACGTATTGCCCCAACTCTTTCCTGAGAGGACATCCGAGCCCAGAAGTTAAACATTAGGGGTTGTTGATTGATTGATTGAATAGGCGTAATGAAACTCTGTATCCTTAATCCACACAGTGTAATCGATCAAGCACTCAGATAGACGTATGATGAACATTACATGTCGAGATTGAGGATTGAGCGAGTATATTTTTAATTCAAAATACACCGACTTACGACTTACTCCTAGGAGATTTCGCCAACGGCAGCCTCTCTCAACGGCGATCACTCAAATACGCAGAGGAAATTATAGTGCGAAAATGTGTGCGCAAACACAGGTGTGTCGCAAACAATCTATTCCCTGACTCTCATATCTTTCGTTCCGTTGACAGGACGGCTAACCAACATGACCGAGGAGAGTTTGGGACGATAGTATTACTTTTTACTGAGGTTAAAACCCCAAACTTGTAATTAAATATATCGATAATCTGAAAATGTATTATTTTTGGCTCGATACACGAACTTACAAAAATGACACATCGGTTTATTTGTGTCATAAATTACCTACCTACTAGACAAAAGCTGCTTAATCATTTTTATACATTTCAATGCATGTTACTTACAGTGATAAAGGCTCCGTAGTTGTTTAGTCCTTGAGATATATTAATAGGATGCTGGTAGTTGATGTCAGTGTTCAACTCTTCTGGCCACGTGTCCGGTACTGTTGCGTTTGGCACACCCAAGCTCCAATACACCTGTAGAGATTACCAAAATATAATAGTTGAAAATATACGAATACTGTGTCCGTGTGGTGACGGATTAAGAATACAGAGTGTCACCACCCCTATTCATCCCGCGGGTGTCGTAAAAGGCGACTAAGGGATAAACTACGCAAGACAACATCAATGCAAAGAGAAGGAAAACTTGAAACCAACCCTATACCAACCCGTCTGGTCAGCGTGGTATAGTAGGCCAAAACCTTCTTTCTAAGGAGAGGCCTATGTCCAGCAGTGGACTGTTAAAGGCTGTTGATGATGAGTCCCGCTGTGTTACCCGAGGTTACTGATGCGCGCCGCGGAACGAAGCTAGTCTAAATAATTAGCCTAAGTTACTCCTTATGACATCAGCTATCTTGTAGGGAAAATCAAAATCGGTTCAGCCGTTACATAGTTTTTTTTTTTATAAATATTTCGGACATCTTCCACTCAATATGTCATCTAGTCCCAAACTAAGCAGAGCTTGTATTATGGGTACTAAACAACTGATATACATACATAAACATACTTTTTTTTTTGTAAATACATACAAAATATACATAGAAAACACCCAGACTCCGAAACAAATATTTGTAGATCACACAAATATTTGGTCCAACCCGGGAATCGAACCCGAGCTGATCAGCAGCCGCATACGCAAACCACTAGACCAACAAGGCAGTCGCATTAGCTGAAAACTGATTTTAGACTAGCTTTCCCCCAGGGCGTTACGGTATACCCTTCTAGTTTAAGCTACCCTTGTATGTATTTATTCTGGCGTACAACACAGCTATATTATTATTATTAACAACAACAACCTCAAATTCAGCCAGTTAAAACTAAAATTACACAATTTTAATGCGAATGTAAACACACTACACTACTAATTTGCCTTGAAAGTTTCAAGGTATTTTTTTTTAAAACCCGATACCTACAGGCACCAATAACAATGCAGCCTTTTATCTTCTCTTCACCCTTCGACCTTGCAAACGTTTATGTCCCTATTAATTGTAGAACGCTTGTCAGTATAAATTTAACTTCGGAAAGTTTATGACAACGGAGTTGTGAGTCGTGCTAGCCAGTGCTAGTCGCTATTTAAATGACAAGTTGGACAATTACTTGCATCGAGTATTGTCAAACTTTATATCGCCAGCGAAGTTTATAACGAACGGTTTTTAGTTGACAATTAAATTGGCAGAAATACAGCAAGTAGGGTTTCAAATTGTTAACCCTTGAAACCCTACTTGCTGTATTTCTGCCAATTTAATTGTCAACTAAAAACCGTTCGGTATAAACTGGTCGCTGATAGTACAATTGATTTTAGCATTAACAGGCCGGCTCGAACGGGGCAGTACTACCCTTACCCAGAAGACTAACCTAAAATTGACAAAAACAGAGGCCAGAGATTAGCCGCAACAAACAGACAAACAAATATTTTAAAAATAACTTTTTAAATTTGATGAAAAACTGTTCTTTTGATATTACAAACTGTCACTTCAATTGAATTTATTTGGATATATTGTACAGCAAGTTTTATATCTAATATAATAAAATTCTCGTGTCACAGTTTTCGTTGCCATACTCGTCCAAAACGGCTTGACCGATCTTTATGAAACTTTATATGCATATTCAGTAGGTCTGAGAATCGGCCAACATTCTATTTGCCGCGGGCATCAGCTAGTCTTATATATAAAATTCTCGTGTCACAATTTGAGTTACCATACATACTCCTCCGAAATGGCTGGACCGATTTGTATGAAATTTTGTATGCATATCGGGTAGGTCTTAGAACATCCATATTTTACACGCCTAGGACGCGAGCGGAGCCGCGGGCATCAGCCAGTAGTTATATCCATCTATTATATAAAAATGAAACCCATTTTCCTTGGTCACGGCATCACGCGTGAATGGCTGGACCGATTTCACTAATTCTTTTTTTGTTGTATTTGTTATTATTAGGAGAAGGTTCTTACGGAAAAAATTATTAAGAAAATCTCTCAGAAATATTGTAAAATATACATTTAATTTTGCATATTTAAAAAAACGCGCGTAACGAATGTCAATGTCATTCAGAGCCATTGAGTGACGTTGAATTGGCGGTACGAAGTTCGCGGGGTCAGCTAGTATATATATAAAAATGAAACCCGTTTTCCTTGGTCACGGCATCACGCGTGAATGGCTGGACCGATTTCACTAATTCTTTTTTTGTTGTATTTGTTATTATTAGGAGAAGGTTCTTACGGAAAAAAATATTAAGAAAATCTCTCAGAAATATTGAAAAATAAACATTTAATTTTGCATATTTAAAAAAACGCGCGTAACGTATATCAATGTCATTCACAGCCATTGAGTGACGTTGAATTGGCGGCGGTACGAAGTTCGAGGGCTCAGCTAGTATATATATATAGTTTTTTAAACCCACCAAAGTGACTCTATTCTGCCTAATCTGCATCTGCATGAGTAGAATCCTAATACAGGAGTTGTCTTTAAAAAAAACCATTAGTAGAGATCGCCATCTTCATTGTGCGGACAATGCAGCATGGTGACCTACACTATGGTGGCTTCTGCATCATTAGGATTCCGGTCTCACACTCCCCAACGAAATACGACAACCCTAATTCTGTCGTTTTTAGGTTGGTCTACGTGAGGGTAGTACTACCAAGGCCGAGTCTCTACTACCTATAAAACTGTTTTTAAAGAGAAATTTAATTTTTGAGTTGTCAAAAACTATAGTTTACTAAATCAAAAATACCAAAGTTAAGAACTTAGTATGACTATAAACTATGTACGTATTTCAGTACACGGATATAAAAACCCTTTACTGATCAATGGCAGCTATCTATAAGGGCCACAGCACACTAGCTACTTTTAGCATCGGCGATCGGCAACTAGTCGCTTTTTAGAAGCTAAACACGGCGACCGAACGCTCTACACCGCACACTTAAAAACGCCAAACGTGGAGATTGAGTCGCTTTTTAGAAGCGCGACACAGCAGCTGAACGCTACTCTCCGCACACATTCGGATGCCGGTAGCATCGATTTGGCATCTGAGCAGTCGCTAAAACGCGCGTTTCCGATACCGCGATCGAACGCAAGAAGTCGCTAAGACGCGATGCAGCATCGATGCAGTCGCCAAGTCGCCGATCGCCGATGCTTAAAGTAGCTAGTGTGCTGTGGCCCTAAAGGAATTACTCGAGTAAACTGAATTTAACTCTGCCTGTAATGACATTTTCAAAGTAAAAACACACGTGTTTACTTTCAATTAGCCTTTCAATAAAACTGTTGCTTATACACTGTATATATATTATAATGAAGCATGCATTACTTGTACTAAATATAACAGTGGTTGATTCAAGCCAAGGTTCGGCCTTGCGCTTGGCAATAAGTTACTACAAAGGCAGTAGCATTGACGATAACTTTCTGAATGTCAATTCATTCATAATTCTATTTAATATATCAGCGCGGCAGCGTGGTAAAATAAGTGATTTAACTATACTACGAGTAATATTATAAATTCAAAACTGTCTGTCTGTCTGTAATGCTTTAACGGGTAAATCGCTGCACCGATTTGAATGAAATTTGGCATATAGCTACTTTGATAATTTGGGAACGACATAGTCTACATTTTACCGTGATAACCGTCATACAGGCGAGCGGGGGCCGCGTCAATACCAGTAATATGGCAAATATGGCTTCTTATTTGGTTGAGTGGCCAAATGGTTCTTGGAAGGATAGACTTATGTCCAGCAGTGAACTATTAAAAGCTGTTGATGATGATGACAGTATGCAAAGCTGTCTTTCATATTTTCTTCCTGTTTTATTTTTGTTATAATACGGGCTGACCAACGCGACTTCGTCTGTGTTTAGTTGTATTGATTCTCGGCTCCTATTATTCATGGCGTAATGTTATCTTTCCTTAATAAGTGGGCTGTATAAGACTAAAATAATTATTGAAATTGCTCCATCCTTTTCTCCAACTATTCCTTTCAATTTATATCTATAGACTAGCTTTGTGCTGCGGCTTTGCCCGCGGTTATTGTTGTAAATTACGAGTAACGCCGTGGAGCAAGGCTAGTTTTAAAAAAATACGTAAGTTACTCCTTAGGTCACCAGCTTTCTGCCAGTGAAAATCGGTCTAGCCGTTCGAAAAAAACAAACAGACAGATAAAAATTGCTTTTTTGATTTAAGTAACATAGACTTTCATATACTCTATATACTTTCATATGCATTTACTAAAAAACTGCTCATTTCATAAATATTACAAATAGATACCAATTTTATTTATTTCTATTGACAACTGAAAGAAAAAAAAATAGTTTTAAAAAATTAAACACGCTTTTAAACTAAAAAATAATAATTGCTAATAAAATAATAATAAATGCTAGTGCTGTCGTAAGTCCTTGGTGATTGTTGTTCAAATGATGAAGAAACAAACAGAGTTGTCAAACAGAGAAGTTAACTTCTCTGTTTGACAACAAGTTATCTTCTCTCTAGTTTACTTGATGGAAAGCATCACCATCCTCATTTACAGACATTTCAGAATGGCGACCCACACTGCGGCGGCCTAGTGAGATGCTTCTGCATCATTTGAACAACCCTCACCAACAACTTACGACAGCACTAGCATGAATGCTGTCATTTTAATCCAAATAGTTTCATTTTTACACGCTTTTTATTAGCTTCACGTGTATGTTTGTAACCGACTCCTTTGGGTGCGATTTTGACCCACTTTAAACCGTCAGATTTCGTTCAAACTTTGTAGATTTATCGAGGATACACTAATTTGAAAAAAAAAACTAAAAAAAAAATTAAACAAATCAGTCATTTGTCTTTCTAAAAAAATTGTTTTAAAAAACACGCTTTTAAAATAAAACGTAGAAAATAAATTTAAATGTAACAAAGCGTGAGGTGCTTTCTGAGAGTATTTTAATAACGTCGTCCCACGCTTTTTACATTAAAATTATTTTCTACGTTTTAGTATAAAAGCGTTTGTTTAGTTTTTTAAAACTATTTTTTTTCTACAGTCAAGCACAGTCAACCAAATTGATTTACTCGGAAATGTCGATGTATACAGGATATTAAATAACAGAAGTGGTATGTAACATAATTTTACGAATCAACGTAATCTGAAGATTATTCAAACACTTTATATTATTTCAAAGAGGTTCTTATGTCACATTGGAATGGTATTATTGTAATATAATATATAGGCATTACTAATATTTCGCTGAACCGCTAATTCGATTTGGATGAATTTCGGTACGGAGATAGACTGGACCTTCGAAAAGGATAACATAACCGAGGGCAGAGCTGCGGGCAAAAGCTAGTGTACTATATGGTCGTGTTAATCCGGAACAATCATTTACCAAACCAATTTGATACTCTCGATATTAAACTTAGATTATTATTATTAATAAATTAGCTGAGTTCCGCGGTGTTTCCCGTCTTTATTGTTGTAAATCACAGGTAATGTACTCTTTGTATCATCAGCTTCCTGCCAGTAAAAATCCCGTCTAAATTGGTCTATTCGTTCCAGAGATTAGACGTAACAAAAAGATAGACAAAGAGCCAAATTTACAAAAACAGTATTTTTTTATTTTAGTACCACATATACTTTTTACTTTACAGTTATTTAAAAAATTACAAACAAGACACTTCATTTCTATTTACTTGTATACCTAGATAATTACACAATTCACTGAACTGACTAGTGCTATATTACGTGCACGTATACGTAGGTGTACGTATACGTTGGTTTACGTACACCTAAAATATATTTGGGAGAACTTAAAATGCATAACACATGAACCTCTTAAAAGTTACTAGGAGTGCCGAATTCAACTCTGTTATATTATAGTTAATGTTCAAAATGTTTCAGCACATATATTACCAGAGTGTAAGTAAGAAAAATACCCGAAATTATTAACATACACTGGTGTAATGTTTAGCTGTGAAATATTAACGCGTCAACTTGGCAACGCCGCCTGAGTGCTAATTAAAAAATAAAAGCTCTCACTCTTGCTGATGTATGTGAAACACTCGGTAGGTACGGGTAATAATATTTTAATTAGTACTGAAACCTCATAGGTATTATTTAGGAGCTCTACTAAGTTTTAATGTATTAAATGAAGGAGAACCAGCTTTCCTGACCTTACAAAAAAAGCATTATGGCATAATTCATCTGAGAATTGTTCAAACGGTTCCTAAAAAATGTTGAGTTGCATTCTTCAACATGTTCACAACAGCATAACAACTGAATTTCTATGAAACCAGTCAATTGTAATTTTATAATGTACTACAGCAATTTGTGTTTCTAATAATAATTCGGATTAAGGTAACGTATAAGGAGACCTTACGATTTACTAAATGAACTAATGATTTGCTAAATGACCTAATGATTCACTAAGTAAGTGAACGAACGATTGACAATTTTTGTTCATTATTTGAATTAAAAAAAACTCACATCAAATATTTTCCCCAAGTCCGTAGCGAGGCAAGAGCAGTTCAGCGCAACTATGCCCAACTCTTTCACCTGCGAACAATTATTTTAAATTAATAAAATTATAAAAACACTTAGAATTAGGACTTAATATTTAAAATTTACAATAAAGTGCTTAACCTAACCCTTAACCCCTGAGGGAGAACTGAAATTCGAAGGTGAAAGAACTAGTTGTCAGTAAATTTGAGGGCACTGACTTCCCAATAATGATTGCCATAGATGTTTTTCCAAACTCCGGGCTGCTATTAGGAATTTCCTAAGAAAAACCGAAAATCACTTTTTGGCCCGACCCGGGATTTGAACCCGAGACCTCTTGATTAGCCTCCCACCAACGAGCAACGAGGCAGTTTCTATTTGATAAAATCTAAATACGAATTAATACTATTCAACATGTCTACACGAATTAAAAGACATTGCTCTAAATCAATCAATATACATATATTTAACTGTTGGTTCCGTTACTGACTGACAGACAACGCACAGTTAAAACTATTGAACGCAGGAAGTTGAAATTGGCATATGTATTCCTTGAGGAGCGTAGTTTGAAAAATTCCATTCCTAATGTGGTAAAAAGGGCAATCAAAGTTATACATAGGAACTAGTTGACCCAGCGAACTTCGTACCGCCCAACTTTAAAATTCCAGAACTTGATCGCAGCGCCACCTACCGGGTCCAATTGCGAATCTAAACCATTGACCACAGATCCCCTTGAACACACACAAAAAATTTCATTAAAATCGGTCGTTTGAGAGAAGTTCAGTGACATACACACTCACACAAGAATTATATATATAAAGATAACACTTAGGCGAAGGCGAAGTCAAAAGATAGTTTATTTCATGATAGTCTTCTAAGTTCACGGACCTGTGTGAGTGATCTCCAATCCATGTTGGCACTGCCGATATAAAAGTGTTGTCTGTCAACAATCCAAAACTTCGTATGCAGCACACCACTGCCGAACCACTTCGAGAAGTTGAGACTTCTTACCTATTGGATTATAAAAAAATATTTTGATTATTACATTACAGTTAATTTTATAAATGTATTGAACGTCAAATATATAAGTTAACGAAATAGACAACCACGTAAACATTATTAGCGGAAAGTAAAAGGACAGTCTTAATTAATGTAAATGAATAAAAACCGTATTTGCCTAAGTTCTGCATGACCGTCATTATCATCATCAATCATCAACAACCCATAACGTCCCACTGCTGGGCTCGGGTCTCCTCTCAAAGAGAGTTAAGGCCATTATATATATATACTGACTAAATTTGGAAGTCAATACAAGTTCATTTTGTGTTTTTCTTGTTTTTTTTTATCAACTAACACTTAATTTTTTTATCAAGGTCAATACATATCTATTAAGGCTAAGATTAATATAAGGGTCCACTGAGCAAGTGTAAGGTAACCCTCAGTGATATTTTCATTTACATCATCCTTTAAGGCACGTAAGTGCTTAGATGTTCATTAAAATTTAAGGGCTAAGCTATGGGGCTCTTAGTAAGAAGATGGTTTAAATATGACTCGTGAAAACGCGCATAAGGCTGAATAAATGATGAAAGCATTACTTTAAACTGAGTCAAGAAAAAGGTATAATGTACCTGTGCAGCTTTTTTCTTAACTAAATATTCTGTATCTATATTGGGATTTCCTTTGCTGGGCCAATTTTGAGCAATTTTTAACTTTATATTTCTTTTTGACCCCGCATTGTATAATGATTGGAACACTTGTTCTCCCTTAAACAAAACGAAACATAAATTAAACAATTACATATTTTTTTAATTACAAAATCATTTACAAACATAGAGCAACACGGGTCCTCAAAAAGTAGGCTAATAGCCATAGCGTTCTTTTTACACATACATACATACACATTTCAGGCCCACACACAAAAACAATAGCCCGTCATTATGAACTCTCACATAACAATTAAAAAAATCAACATTCATTCACACACAAACACATTTCTATGTCATAACAGTAAGCATAGCCCATTAAAGCCCGGTTTCCACCGCGAAAGGGTAATGAGCGAGAAATGGTAAGCGGAACGGACTCCTTTTAAACAAAATAGGTTTGCATTTCCACCAACAAAGAGTTTTGCCACTGCGAGCGGATAATGACAGAGCGGACTCGGCGGAGCGAGACGAACGGAAAATGAGAAATGAATCAACTCGCGGTGGAAATCGGGCTGAAGCAGCCCGATTTCCACCGCGAGCGGAACGGACCCATTAATGACTCCTTTTACCTCGCAATACAAAACTGCATACATGTGTTTCCACCAACAAAGAGTTGACAACGAGGGCGAAAAGAGTTAAAATGAGCTGCGGAGTCATTAATGAGTCCTTTCAACTCGCAATTGAATTTTAGTAGTGTTTCCACCGAAAAAGAGTTGAGCGGAGCGGACCGAGTAAAATGTGTCCGCTGTCTCGCCGACTAGTTTGAATTTGGAACGGACGCGCTCAACGCTACTGTTTCCACCACCCCCCGCGCTCCTTTCCCTGCCTCTCCCGCTGTCGCCGGCGCCAATGCATTGTTGACATTGTTTATGATATTAATTTGATTTAGATTTATAGAAGCTGTACGACAATACAAATGTTTATGGGACTTTCTCGAATGTGCCGACATAACCAAAATCTCCGTTTTGCACGTTTTTTTCTGAGCTTGAGATATAATAACATATTCTTTTTCTTTGGGTATACATAGTCACTGTCCTCACTTGATTCCGTATCACTCGATAACATAGCGAATTCACTCAACAAAACACTACCGCACGTAACCAGTTCAAAACTCCAAAAGAACTCGCTCTCTGTGGAAATTGATATTCATTTCTCATTTTCCGTTCGTCTCGCTCCGCCGAGTCCGCTCTGTCATTATCCGCTCGCAGTGGCAAAACTCTTTGTTGGTGGAAATGCAAACCTATTTTGTTTAAAAGGAGTCCGTTCCGCTTACCATTTCTCGCTCATTACTCTTTCGCGGTGGAAACCGGGCTGAACTACTTTGACAGAGGGGTGCGACTGCGTATAGCTACTATCTTCCGTGTTGCTCTGTGTTAACAAATGAGGCTCTATGTTACCAACCTCTATAGAGGAATTATAAGGATATTCTTCGTTATATCTAAGACTCCAATAGAATGAGGCAATTTCTATTGAAGTTTGAGCTTCATCTATTAAATCCAACCATACATTTTTCGTTGGCAAATGTGTCACGTTAGGAGGGTACATATGACCTTCTGGTATGCTTTCCACTAATGATAACCTGTAAAATAAAAACAGTAATTAATCACAATTTCTACGAGTCATTCGTATATAATTTATCACTTTATAAGTCGAAGGTTTTATAGAGGGTAGTATTTTATTCATTTAGATATGTAAATCTAACCGCATAAGGTTTTGTTTGCCTTCAACGGTAACTAATTTATTGTTTTAACTTTGTGTTGATTGATGAAGAGAAGGAAGAATAAACGATAGACCTATATTAGGGAATCGAAAGTACTTAATGTGCGTCAACTTTTCATTCTCAAATCCTTTTTAAGAATACACAAGCACATTTTAAGCAGCGAAGAATATTCACAACTCCTGAAACGTGGAGTTCACAGATTGGAAGTACCCAGAGTCAACTCGTCCTTTGCTAAAGTTACAGACTGGCTCCTCACGCTGTCAGATGACATGACAGAAAATCTACTGATGCACGTGACACGAAAATTACTGTTGGGTTTAGAATGGCGATGTTTAAATGTGTTAGTACTTTATTAGTTTTAGTGTCTCACTATTTGCGGGTCCTTTAATGAATCCATGTAATGTTAGCCCGTAAGTCAAATAGGTTATGCAATTTTTTATTATTATTATTGTTTTTATTGTAAAACCCAATTAAGTTTCTTGATGTCGGCCGAGCACGTTAAGCTGTTGAATGTTAATCGTAATAGGCACCCACAGGATAGGCTTGCCTAGTGTGGGGCCACTGGACATAACAAATATGTACTTGTCATAACTTGTTAATTTTTTTTTTTTTTATTATTTCTCATGATTTCTGATATAAGCGATTCGCATTATGAAAATAATGACGCATCGATCAACTCCCGTGTCTTGACCTAACGGTGAATGGTCAGGAGATGGAAGTTGATTCAAGCCAGCTGCTGCCTCACACTTGAATTCAATTCGAATTTCAATCTAATACGAATCTAATTCCAATTATAAAAAACTTACGTAGTGTCGAATTGAAAATTAAACGTCACAAATGAAATTTATGAAGAACTATAAAAGAGGCCTATGTCAAGCAGTGGACGTCTTTTATCTGGCATGATGATGAAGGCTTAAACATCAAATAACATGGATGAAGACTAAGAACTTCATGTTTACCTATTCAACCTAATATGAATACTTTATAAGCTTTTACCCGAGTGTATGGTTTTATGGTAAAAAATTGTTTATGACCTTCCTCAAGAATCAAAGTGTCTCAATGCCATATATAATTGAAATTAAAGCAGCAGTGTAGTTAGACTTAAAGGAAAACAGAAAGTCTGAATTAGGGATGTGACGGATTTAGAATTTATGAATAATACTATTTCAGTTAGATATAAAATTATTTCGGCTTATCCGTTGGCTTCAGATAGTTTCCATCATGGATATTACATTTTAAAGGAATTGTTACAATGAAATAGTGTAGTAGTAATAGTAAAATATAAATTTATACTTTTATATCAAATTCTGTTAAGGAGCTCCCTAACATCCCAAGTCTGACTTAGTTTCAAATTCCTAATATTAGTGTAGAATTTGATCTGTCTCTAGATTATGCAAAAATCGGTTCAGGAACTTACCTACACTCATCTGAGCAATGTAAAGATATGGGAACACTGGGAGTACTTGTTGCAACTAAGTTTGGTTGGTCGAGCAAAGGGACCAACACAACAAGCACAATCAATATTATAACTATTGACACTGGAATACATGAGGGACGACACCATATACTGCGTTTCTTTCTCCTGGTTAAAAAAAAAACAAATTTTTGTTAAAAATTATTATAACACGATTTAATAACAACATGTACAGTTTTTTTAATTTTAAAAGAGAATGCCTCGGTCACGGGAACTTTATTTCATTTACTTTTTCTTCTTTTGATGAAATGGCTATCAGCCGAATAATATTAGCCATTTTTGCCAATGTTATCAATGATTAAATCAATTTAATGATAAAAAAATATATAGATGAGATAAAATAGAACAGACTATTTTGCTGTCCTCTATATCATCAAAAATATTTAGGTAGTTATTTAATTTGTGGATCACACAGTGTTGTCCCTTGTGGAGTTTAGGAGGATGACATGGCAATCACCCAAACCCGCTACCCCATCTGTGCAGTCAAAGTTACAGATCAATTTTAAATTGTGGAAAAATTGTAAGTTGTTAATAATAATATTCTACATTGACATATTTTAAATATTTTCTTAAAATTTTTGTGCATCATTCATTATTTCTGCTATTGCTATTATTGTTTATTCAATGTTTAGGGATAGTTTCTATTTAAAATATGTTCTGCAATTTTCTATTTGTATTTTGCTTTTATGTATTCTTCTAGTAACTGAAAACATTAAAACAAAATAATGCTACCTTAAATTCAGTTTTCAATCAATCAGGAATCAAATAATTTTGTGATATTTGATTATTGTGTTGATGTACTTAATTAAAAAAATATTATTATATTTCAACCTGTGAACAACCATTTATTCTAATCAACCAGTGTTTACAAGTTAAAATAATCATGATTTTTAATTAGAACATTGTTCCTAATTCAAAAAAAGTAGGTATATCTAAATAGTTTTATAAGACTTTTATTCTCTATTTGACAATACATTTAAATGTTCTATTTTTAAAATTATTGTTATTCAAGATGTTTATTGTTGACAAACTTAGAATATAAATAAAACAAATATGTAGTGTACAAAATAAATAAATTTCTAGAGCTTACTTATCATTATAACTATTTCCATTCTCATCTCTCATCATGAATATCTGCTCCCACTGCTCCAATTCTTCATCAGAAGAAGACGCGTTCCCCACACTCGCTGATTCTAGCACAGTCTACAATGAAAAAGAAAAAAAGTATACCACTATTTCAAGAAAAACAATATATCCATAAACACAATGAACGCAATCAATGCCTTTGTTTCTAATTTGCACTAATAAATTGTATTAATTTGCTACAGTAATTACTATGTTATTAAATAAAAGTCATTTAATAATACAGATACTTGACACTCACTTTAAAATTTTCTAATAGGTACTTTAAAAGAGAAATTATGTAGCCCATAGTGACTTAATTTATTCAATATTATGACGATACACTATACAAAACAAATAATGTTTAAAAAACAAAGTAAAGTTCTAAAGTTCTAGCTGTAATTTGACACTACACACACTGCCCACTTGGTTTGACTTGACGTTGACGTATTATTGTTGACAATGACAATGACAAACCTACTTGACTTGGCAGTAGCTTGGCTTGATGTTACCAAGTGAAATAGTTTATTTTTAATTCGTTGCTGTGTTGAAGCACAAAGAAAAACACAACCAATTTTATCACAATATTCAGAATAATCTTATTCAATATTATGTGTGTAAGATCTTCAAAATATACCTAATTTATTTATTTTTTACTGACCATATTGCACTGTGTTATCGTTTCACTAAGTAGCCAAAGAATAAACGAGTTTTATTAAACTTAAATGTTCACTGATCAAGTATTTTAAAACGCAATCACGTAAGCAACATGTAAAAAACTGCATTTTTGTATATCCTGTTCAAGTGTTCCTTTATAAGCCGTGCAGGCGCATTAGTAGCGAAATTATTACTGCAAAGTAGATGACGTCGGCAACCACTGCATTGTGCATGTGCTTTTTAAATACTAGGTTAGTATAAACCGTAAAACTATTCAGGGCAGTTGTTTCAAACATTGTTATTACGATGATACTAGATAGAACCTAATCGTTGTGTAATTTAAAAGCTTTACTTTTTTCACACGATAGGTAAGCTACTGTTATCGTAACATTAAGTACCTACCTATTTGAGTTGGTAATTGTGTATTAAAAACGTATTAAAAATATGAAAAAAGACATCTGTTTTTGGCCAACTTTTGGTGTTACTTAATTCTTAAAACTTATGTGAAAATTTAAAATATCTGACAATGACATCGTCATCACCAGCATCATCCTATTTCAGTCAACTGCGGGAATTTTAAGACTCTCCGTTGGGGACACCGTTTATTTGTATCATTTATTTACAAGTTTATTTCAATAATTGTAGAATTCAATGGTTAGATTTGGACTTGTGAAAAGGCCATAGGTACCTAATTATGACATTGTGTTGTTCCTGATATAGACTCATTTTTTTACAAAGGGTCATCACCTCACGACTCGACCAAATCGCTCCAAGGTTAAGTATTAAATCCACCTTTAAGATTCAGGTACATGCGATACTATAGTGAGATCTTATCAAGTCACTAGACATAATAATTGTCCATCCAAAACTGTTTAGGAAGTAACATTCAATGCTTTTTGGACACCATGTAACACAGATTGAAATATGTGACTCATAAACAAATTGATAAAGTGATTCGTACAAATTTTGAGGTATTATTTAAGGTATTAGTTTGCATACTATACCTACCGTGACTAAAGTCACTGTGTACAGTTGCACCTTCGCACACAAACTTTGATTATTAATATCCAACAAAACCTAAATAAAACCGCAAATTCAAATACTTATTTAAGCCACGGCGCCGTGTGTCCGCGCCAACTTACAAAATTACACTGTGACAAAATATTTTAACCGTGATATAACGGAAAATATACATTGTACGTGACATTTAGCACGATTTCACTAAAGTAAATTGCAAGAACATAATAAACCCTTTCAGTTCGGACCTTAATGTAAAATACCTACCTACTTACATGCCTAACACCTAGCAGTGTATACGTAGTTGATGGTGCCTAAAATGATTTAAACAGAAAGCTTTCTTTTGTAAGGTTGTGTATTCAGAAATTCGCAAGCTTCTTATTTTCTTTCTTTTGGCAGTGAAACCGAATTAATATGATTTCGCTGTCGATAGTCCGGTGAAAGGCCACTTTGCTTATTAATTATAAATAATGACTCGCTTCTTAATTGTTGGTTTTGAATTAACAAAGGTTTCTTTTTGACGGGGTCTCCTTAAGAGAATGACCATAACTACCTATTATGAACGCCTGTAACGCGTAGTAGACCTTTGTTGAGGAAGGTGTAAATTACTAATACTTTATCAGTAGTTACTTAATTGTTTTAGTACTTACTAATAGTTTATCTGCCCTCATCAAAAACACAAGTATTCAGAAATATGTTTAAAACGATGTCTTGTAGAACAAATATCTCTGTTTGGCTTATCATTTTACGGTAATTATGGAAGGTTTTCACATTTTTCCTGTTCGCTTTTGGTATACTGAGCCTATATTTTATTTGGCGTGCTTGGATTCATTACTAAAATTGGTTCCTACTAACTATTTCATAGTTATTTTCCAGCTTTACTTTTATGTGTTGGTTGGCACGAAAATAAAACATTAAAACAGAAGTTACAGCTTACCAAATGAAAATCATGCAAAGATAGTTTGATGGCATAAAGTTTAGGACTTAAATGAATTAGCCAGTGTTAGATGTCATCTATTCTATGTCTATATTTTTGTGAATATTTTTCTAAGTTATTTAGTTTGCAGTTGGATCGAACAAGAGTCAAAGTTACAGGAATGTAAAATTGAAATCAAATAAAAACATCGGCTAGTGCGTGTCACAATGGCTTTCAATAGATAATTGTTATGTTTACTTATTATTTCGTTGTACGAAGGTTTCCAAGTAAGCGTATTTAACAAGTTAGGCCCCTATAACTAAAAAAGTTACGTAAACTGGTTATAGTTTTCCCTTAAAGTTCATCACATGGACTATCATCATGATTTTTTTCAGATTTTGCTAGCTAACCGTTTAGCTTTTAGAGGGGAGGGGTGCAGGACGATTGTAGCACTTTGTCGATATATTCATCCAAAGTTTCACCTTTCTAGCACTAACCGTTTGAACGGTAAGTCGAGGACGGACAGACGGACATGACGAATCTATAAGGGTTCCGAGTCATGAACTTCGGAACCCTAAAAACTATTCATTCTCATAGAATCCATTAGCCAGATCCGTGATGGATCTAATTTTCACTGTTTCATCCTCTCTTGTTTCACAAGAAAACATTTTATCTGATCTCAAAATAACCACATTCACTTTTTTACGAAAAACAATACAATAGATCATGGATCTGACTAAATGCAGTAGGTAAAAGGTAGCAATTATTTTATACATTAAATGATTGCTACCTCTTCAGAAAGTAGAAAGCTGTAAATCTAGATGACTGCCATAGTTGCCGCCAAAATGGCAAAAGGCGGTCACGATACTACGGATTAAAAGCCAAGGACAAACCACCACCCTATTTCTCACATTTATAGCTAAGTGTGATAGAAATGTTAAAGCTAGCTAGATGGATCACCGCATATTTATATAAATAGCTGTATAAAATATTTACAAAGGCAGTAGAATCGAGTTTATAATACGCCTGATGATAAATACCGCCCACAGACATCTGAAATTCAAGGGTCATAGAGAATTTTGTCTCCGATAATCTTACTAGGAAGAAGTACGGTTGTTGTTGTATTCTTCGTTATGTGCTGTGTTCTCCAGGGGCCTGTCCTCGGACCATTCCTGTGGAACATGGGATACGACAGTCCCCTTTGAGGGCGTCTACCCCCGCGTTGGGCATAGTCTGTTAGGCCAATGACACTTTGGTCACAGGCGAACTATCAGGTGGCCTGGCCAGCTCAGGAGTCTCCCTAGTGGTGCATTCATCTAGTACCCTTTTAGAAAGGATAATACTTATTTGTAAAAAGTTGGTTCGTAAACTGCTAGCTATGTTCTCATAAATAAAAGTCACAGTCACAATATTTATCAAAATAAAAAACCTGTAGCTCCATATAAAATTTAATCATAAACGAAATGTGTTTCAAACCGAGACTGTCGAAACAAAGCGACGTGATATTATAGTAGCCGCGCCCCGGCGATCGTTTAATCGAACCACAAACAGCTTCTATGCGCACACTATAAACGATATTAGGTAATACACATTTACAAGTGACTGGTACCTTGCAGACAGGTACCGACTTGTAATTAGTTTCAGGTCACCTCTAGTATCGCGAAGCACGCCATAGGATCCAATTAATATATTTATTATAATTTATTGCGGAACTGTAAACTCTAGAGGAAATAATTTGTAACAGGAACAGGACTGAAGTCACGTGTCGCTAAACAAACGTGTTACTGCAGTGTTGCACTGAGTTGCACACGCTATTTAACACGCTCTTGTAATGAGTGCCAACTTCTGGTTGTGGCTCCGCCCGCGTGTATGTAGGATATCGAGGTAAATAACAGACTACGTGTTATTCTACTGTACTAATGTGAGCTTTCATTTAAATACGTAGTTTTTGCGTAAAAGAGTATCAAACTAACCGCCTCTCAATTGGTGGGGTGGTGGTAATGTAAACATGTGTGTATTTACAAAGAAAGTATATTTATTGATTAATATCAATTGCCTAGTACCCATATTATGAGGTATGCTTAGTTTTGGACTAGACTAGATGGTTGGATGGTTTTATGTCAGATGTCTGAAATGTTTATTTATTTATTTAGATATGTGTCATCACACTCATCACAAACTTTCAGTTTAATAATAATAAATATTTTGGACATCTGACACACAAACATCATCTAGTCCCAAGCTAAGCAGAGCTTGTGTTATGGGTACTAGACAACTGATATAAATACATAAACATACTTTTTTTTTGTAAATACATACATATTATACATAGAAAAACATAGAAAACACCCAGACTCCGAAACAAATATTTGTGAATCACACAAAATATATTTGGTCCGACCCGGGAATCGAACCCGAGACCTCTTGATCAGCAGCCGCATACGCTAACCACTAGAACAACGAGGCAGTCATTCAGTTTTATAATATTAGTGGAATATATTTAGTAAATAGATTTTGTTTTTGGCGGCTAACGAGAAGGTTAGTTATCTGGTGGTAAGCAAATACCGCAACACACTTTTCCCTTGTTAAAATATCCAAGTGTGTCTGCCTCTCTAATTTTGGACGGGAGAGCTCAATCAACCCTACAGTAATCTCTCACTTGTTGAAATGCAACGCGAAAAATTCCGTAACTCTACTTTACCGCATTATTATGCCAATTGCACTGCCGACCCCAAATAATATTGGGAATAATACTAGGAAGAAGAAGCACTGCTCAATGCCAATTTTTATTTAAAACCTACACAGAGTAAGTGAACTTATTTTAATGGCTTTGTACAGGGGCTTTTACAAACATTTTACTTGAAATGCCAAATCTAAACACAGCCTAGGGAAAACTTTGAATTATTTAAATAGGTTGCCCACATACGGATCAACCCTACAAGACATAAACGAGACCCACGCGATAATAAACCAATTAAATTGCTTCATCAAATAGGATACCTTCGTAGTTTAGATTTACTTGTAATGTTTGTATGATCTGCAAATATTTGTTTCAGAGTTTGGATTGTTTTCTATGTATATTAAGTAATATGTATATGTATGTATTTACAAAAAAAATGTATTTATATCAGTTGTCTAGTACCCATAGTATAAGCTCTGCTTAGTTTGGAACTAGATGATGTTGTGTGTTAGACGTCCGAAATATTTATTTACCTATTTATTTATTACTTAAATTGCATTTTTCATAAGAAAATTTTATATTAGTTTGAATAACCCTGTCCATGGAATGTTGTTGAATTCTTTATAGTAAATATTTCTCTCTCTCTCTTAAAATTAACTATACAAAACAACCTGAAAAATTTAAACTTTTAGTTTAATGGCCATTGAAACATAATCTTTACGTATTATAAAATACAGATAAAGAAATTCGTACCGACCTTCAGGTGGACGTACCTAACTGTTGTAGGTACTTACTAAAGGACACATGCGGTCAAAGCATGAACAAACGTTTTCATAGCAAGAGTTTCTACGATCACAAACTTTTTTTAATATCGTTACTGAATTTTGATCTAAATAGCTAAAGCACGCATGAGAGAGGTAATCTTCTAGGTATGGCGGTTAAGAACCCAACTTCAAAACTATGTTTTGTTATTAAGCAGTTCTATGATCAGAAAACTCAATAAAACTTTTTTGACAAAAGCCTAGAATCGATCCTGAAACCTATTGCTCGGCAATCGCATACGCTTACCGCTAGACCAATGAGACAGTTATAAAGCAAGTACTCGTATACAATTAATTTAATTCCATTATTTATTTCCTTTTCATGAGAGTTAACCCTTTCGCGAAGCATGTAATACTCGAATAAGTAGCGGTGAACTGTTTTTTTTTTACAACAGTAAAATAAGTCATTCTAAATTCAATATAAACTTTAATAACGATGCGACGTGAACATGTCAAATAAATTAATTGTTTATAGTGTATTTCCTTCACCTAATTAGAACATAACTAGAATAAGAAACATAGAGATATACAGGGAGTGGTTTTTCCAGAATTCAAAAACAAAAGATATAAAAACTCTTACCGTTTGTTTTTGCTACACTACAAGTTGTTGTAAATAACAGTTTAAGTCTGTCGAACGAACAATTTATACGTCTACTAGGTTTCGTGGAAATGGGCCCTAATGATTGTAATAGACAAAGGGATAAAGTAAGGTCATCAACTTCGCGTGCAGATAACAACTTTAAGGTAAATAAACATCGGAACCCCAATGGCTATATCGATTGTACAAAACATCGTAGTTCTAATATTTTAATCTAATGATCGTAGGAATTTTCAAGTACCTAATCTATTGAAAGCCTGATAACATACTTTACTTCAAATATTTGTATCATCATTATCATCATCAGCGTATCGCTGACCACTGCTGGACATAGGACTCCCCCACTTTTCTCCCCGATCGATTTTGAGCTTCTCCCATCCAGCTCCTGCCAATCATCCGGCGCAAGTGGTCACTCTACCTAGGCGTCCTACACTACATTTGTCAAGATGCTGTCACCACTCCAAAACTCTTCTATCCCAACGGTCATTAAGTTTTGCGGCTAATATGGTCAGCTAATATTTTCAACTAAAAATAGAGTGCAAAGACTTACAAGTTATAAAAAGAATAGGTAAGAAAACCGATAAACCACGACCTGTTATTATCACCTTCACCACACTAGGGACGAAGATAAATATCCAAAAACATAAAAAAACTCTAGATAACACTCCATACTATATAAAGGAGGACTATCCACAAGCCGTTTTAAAGACAAGAAGAGAGCTACAAGAACACGCTAGAGCCGAACGAGAAAAAGGTAACACAGTCCGAATAAAATACGACAAACTAATAATACTGAAGAAAGCGCCTGAAACTAAAAATATAAATAAAAAACGCAACTTCTCACAATCACCTGAAAACACTTCTCAAAATAACGAAGGAGGTAAACGATCTCAACCAGTTAAAAAGAACAAAACTCTGGCTACTCACACAACGCATAGGTCTTCTAGTTTTTCAGAAGGCGTATCGAAACCTGGAATGCTGAACTTCCTAATTAACAAAACTGGCAATAACAGAAAAAATACTCAAGAAGACTCGGACGTACCCAAAAATGTATAGCAACCAGAACCCCAGGCTCTCCCGAAGAATCTAACACAAACAAAAGAAAACATAGCAACTGAAACCCTTCTTCTAAGCCGGTTGGTCACCGTGGAAGAATACGACCATAACCCTCCAGGAAACCTAAACAATACCCGTCAAGAATATTTCAATAACAATACAATCAAACTTCTAGTGTCTACCTACAACGTTAGAACATTGCTAACGTATGAAAGACTTATCGAACTAATAGAGGCCTTAAATAATATAAAGTTCGATATTTTAGGCCTATCAGAGGTGAGACGGCTAGGAAATCAAATAGAAGACTATGGGGACCTAATTCTGTGCTACACTGGTGAAACAGCTGGGCTGCACGGTGTCGGTTTCTTAGTCAAAAAACACCTTAAACCACACATAATAAGCTATATTGGTCTATCTGAAAGAGTAGCTCTTTTGAACATGAACATCAATAACTACAAACTAACACTGATTCATGTATATGCACCAACCGAATCAGCCGGAGATGATGTAGTCGATAATTTTTATACAACCCTCAATGAAGCCATAAAAATAGCAAACAAAAACATCCTAGTCATGGGAGATTTTAATGCCAAGATAGGACAACCTCTGACCTGTGAATACAAAATAATGAAAAGAAACGGATACGGAACACGAAATAAACGAGTAGAAAGACTGATCGAATTCGCCTTGGAACACATCCTACCTATTATGAATACTTTCTTCAAGAAAAGACCAGGGCGCAAATGGACTTGGCAGTCACCAAACGGCCAGCATAAGAACGAGATAGACTTCGTTTTAGCGAACTGTCCTAAGCTCTTTCATAACCTGGAAGTCCTAAGTACAAACTACCCAACCGATCACAGATTGATCAGGTCGACCCTACTACTAAACCAAACAAGAAAAAACAGATCAAAATACTCTAACAGAGTTTGCAAACCACTACAAAACGACCAGGAGATTACACAATATAAAGAGTACCTTCACCATAATATGTTAAAATTAGTAGAAAACAAAGAGTTACCTACGAGTACAGTTCAAAATTTATACGACGACATACTCTCTGCTATTAACAATAGCCTACAGCAAATAAAAACAACAACAAGTTCAAAGAAAACCACAATATTATCAGACCGCACTTTAACTCTCATGGAGAGGAAAAAACAGATTCAGAAATCTAGGACAAAAACAAGAGCTATGAAAAATGAACTAAAAGCTTTGTACAAACTTACCAGTAAACACATAAAAACAGACTACCAAAAATACAGAAAAAACATTTTAGAAAGACACCTAAAAGCCTCAGGGAGCTTAAAGAAAGCTCAGAAAGAGCTACGAACTCACGTAACATGGATAGACAGCCTAGACAGATTAGGAAAAACAACTCAAAATAGAGAGGAAATAGTAAAAGTAGCAACTGAATATTATAAAAACTTGTACGCGAATCCAGCATTATCAAATGCACAGCTAACAACGCTCGAAAATTACACCAATAATAGCTGCACTCAAGAAATAAAACTTATAGACGAGGTAGAGATAGAAAACTGCATCAGAAATTTAAAATTAGATAAAAGTCCAGGACCAGATGGTCTAACAAACGAAACTTTAAAACATGGGGCATCAATTCTGAGCCACCCATTATCGCTTCTATTTAACCGAATACTAGATACCGCTACCACTCCGTCACAATGGAGTAACTCGAATATTATACTAATATACAAGAAAGGAAACCCCAAAAACATCTCAAACTATAGACCTATAAGTTTACTACCAAGTCTCTATAAATTGTTCGCAACAATAATTGAAAAGCGTATAAGCACCACCGTACATAAACTCCAACCTGTTGAACAAGCTGGCTTTCGTAAAGGATTCTCTACAGTGGACCATATACACACTCTAGAAATATTGATAGAAAAATACTTAGAACAACAAGTTCCACTGTATATCGCCTTCATAGACTATCAAAAGGCCTTTGACACTATACTACACTCGAGTATCTGGGAAGCGCTCAGAACACAAAACGTAGAAAATCAATATATAGAAGTTCTGAAAAACATCTATCAGAAATGTACGAGCAAGGTCAAACTGGAAGTTTCAGGGCCACAAATACCAATACAAAGAGGAGTGAGACAGGGAGACCCACTTTCCCCAACATTTTTTATCTCAGTGCTAGAAAACGTCTTTAGGCAGTTAGACTGGAATCGTCAAGGCATACTTATAAAAGACACTTACTTAAACCACCTAAGGTTCGCGGACGACATAGCTATAGTATCTGAAAGCTCTAGCCAATTAAGCTACATGATCCAGACACTCCACTCGCTAAGCAAACAGGTAGGCCTCGAAATGAACTGGTCAAAAACCAAAATCATGTCCAACAGCACACAAAGCCCTATAAGCGTTAACAACATACCACTCGACTATGTGACGGATTACATTTACCTAGGAAAACGAATATCATTCGACAAGAACAGAAATGTTACAGAAGTAGATCGTAGAGTCAAACAAACATAGAATAAATACTGGAGTCTAAGCGAAGTTTTTAAAAGTGACCTCCCAGTAGAACTGAAAAAGAAAGTGATGGACTCAAATCTACTACCTAGCCTGACATACGCATGCCAAACATGGACATTTAACAACATTGTCAAAAATAAAATTACTACATGCCAGAGGGCCATGGAGCGCAGTATGCTTAACATAAAAAAGCAACATAGAGTCCGTCATACAAAAATAAGATCATCATCAAAAGTAATTGATGCACTTACACACGCAAAAAAACTTAAGTGGAAATGGGCAGGCCACGTCGCCAGACTACAAAACAATAGATGGGCAAAAAAACTGACTTCCTGGAAAGGTCCGCTTGGGAAACGTAAACGCGGTAGACCACACGCCCGATGGGAAGACGAAATCTCACATGTAGCTGGAAAAAAATGGCTCGTAATCGCGAAGAACAAAGATACTTGGCACTCTCTGGAGGAGGCCTTCACCTCAGGGGTTCTCTAATTAATTATATAGCACTTTACTATTGTTTATTTTCTTTTTAACTATGTTTAATTTTAATTAAGAGAAATATAAGGCTTTTTTATTTTTTATTTATTTATTTATTATGGTCAGCCCACTGCCACTTCAGCCTGCTAGTCCGGTGGGCTATGTTATAATTCAGTAATACGTATACAATTTCTTGAACTATGCTAAATGTCCCACCTTGAATCGTGCTTAGATACCTACACATGGGAAGACTTGGACTTTGGACTCCCAAAATATATTTACACGGATTTGTAATGTTTACCATCGAAGTGCTAAGAATAACTTTGCAAATTTTTTTTTTTTTTTTTTTTATTATAATTCACAAAACTGATGTTCAATCACAAAAACACAACAAACATGACTACATAAATATACTGATTGACATCTACTGGATGTGAATCCTGCATGCATATTAATACAATAATAACAAATTACACTATTCCACTTAAATAATACTATGTGAAACCAAGTATCTTAAACAGTTCATTTGAAATATAATATAAATATAAATATTGCTAAGGTTGAGTTAAACTAAACATTACAAAGAAAATTAACTTCTTAAAAAAATTATTAATTAATATTAAAATAAGTCTTTGAGCTTAAATCTTATTGAGGATACGGAACCAGCAAATAAATCTATTTCGTTGCGAATAGAGTTTGCGAAAGAAAGCATGCGAGATACAGGCGAAAATTGGCCAATATTAGTTCTGTTGTGTGGCAGAACAAAAGTTTGCCGGTTCGACAAACGACTGCCAGTCCGCGGAATGTTAAAATTGATCCTTTCCAAAAGTTCAGGGGAGTCCACTAGTCCATTTACCAACTTAAATAAAAATATGATGTCTAAGATCTTCCTTCGTGTACTTAAGGATTGCATTTTATAGTGAGTTAACCTAGCACTATAAGAGTTTAAAATACGACACCTATTTTCGGAGTAACTTAAATTGTATAGAAGAGTTCTTTGAACTCGTTCTATTCTATCGGAGTGTACCTGATAATTAGGATTCCATCCCGTACTACAATATTCCAGGATACTTCTAACAATGCTGTTGTAAATGAGAATAGTTAAGCTAGGTTCTTTGAAGATTTTCATTTCCCTGGTCAGGAAACCTGACAATTTCGATGCCCTACTCACTATGAAATCATAATGACTCTTAAAATTTAATTTATTATCCAAAATAACACCCAAATCTCTAATGGTATCGACCTCCTTGAGCGGGCTGCCATTTATAGAGTAACAGTAGTGATATGGTTGCCTTTTTCTTGTGAATCTGATGAAAAAACATTTATTTTGATTTAAATGCATTTTATTTCTCTGGCACCATTCTTTTATATTCAATAGGTCTAATTGAAGCTCAGTTATGTCAGACTCACTATAGATAGCTCTATAAACTTTAAAATCATCCGCAAAGAGTTTATACCTTGATTTAATTTTAATACCCAAATCGTTGACGAAGACCAGAATGAATAGAGGACCTAGGTGTGAACCCTGTGGTACCCCCGAAGGAATAAGACATTCTCTCGACCTAAAGCCCTTGAGATATACTAGTTGTGATCGATTCCTTAAGTAAGACTCGCACCATCGGAGCAACGATCCGTGAACTCCCATACTTTCCAATTTAGAAATTAGCAAGCAGTGATCCACTAAATCAAAGGCCTTTCTAAAGTCCGTGTAAATCGCATGCACCTCGCCGCCCATATCTAATTCCGATGATATGTGAGAAATATATTCGACTAGGTTAGACAGTGTTGATTTTCTAGGACGGAAGCCATGTTGATTGTCATCCAACACACAATCCAAATGAAAGTACATTTTTTTCTGCACAAGCGCTTCAATAATTTTACCATATGTAGACAAAATGGATACCGGTCTATAGTTTGCAACATCATCAACAGCACCCGCTTTAAATATTGGGGTAATGTGTGCAACCTTCCACTGTTTAGGAAAAACACCCTTTGAAAGAGAATGATTAAAAATTATGGTTAAGGGACTAGCTAGATGTGCTGCACATTTTCTAAGAAAAAGAGGGGGTATTAAATCGGGTCCCGGTCCCTTATCGCAATCAAGAGAAGATAAGTAATCAAGAACCTCTTGTTCCTGAAGTGTACAGCTACTAAAAGTGCTATTGTTAACTGTAAAGAATGATTTCGATTCCGACGAAGTATCCATTTTGCCCATGCCATATATCGACTGGAAATGTTTTGAAAATAAATTACATATTTCCTGGCCTCCCCTGGCGGTATTAGTACCATTTAATGTCATTTTATATGGAATATAATTATTACAATTCTTTTTACTTTTTAAATATTGCCAAACGTATTTGGGATTTTGGCGTAGGTGTGTAGCTATATTATTCTTAAAATTAGTATAACAGATTTTTATTAAATCGCCACAGCGCATTCTCAAAGTCTCGTAGGTGATTTTATCTCTGGGGTTCTTGTACTTATTGTATATTTTATGATACTTTGCTTTTTCTTTTATTACTTTTAGTAAAGCTCGACTATACCAAACGGGGTAGCGCTCGTCGCGTGGTTTAGTAATTGGTGTATACTTTCTAATAATTGGCATCAGAACATCGTAGAATTTTTGCAGCATTTCATCAATATCAGAAGTTAAACTCCAAACATAAGGCCAATTTATTTTTGCTAGTTCATTATTTACAGCATCGTAATTACATAAATAAAAGTTCAGATAAGGCACTTTCTTGTGTAGCAATGGATTATTATTGTTTGTGGTTACTGTGACTTCTAGTGCTGGGTGATGAGAATCGGCAGGGAGGAGGGCAGATGGTGCTTTATCCACCAATATTGTATTCTGACCATTGACAAGAACCAGATCTAAAATACGATTTAAAACATTTGCTGTATGGTTACTTTGGTGTAAATCATTAAAAGCAAGCATGTCCAAAAAACAGTTCTCATGACCACCACCAGACCCCCTCCCCTCCAACTGGCCAGAGTCTACATTGTATTCCCAAATAATGTTTCCCATGTTAAAATCGCCTATTATCATAGTAATGGAATCATTTTTACATTTATTGTTGATTACTTTGGTGAAGTTATTGAAAAGTGTCTCAATGTAACTCTGTCCAATTGGCGGCGGAATGTAGACCGAACAAATATTAACATTTATGCCGTTTTCGAATTTTATCGATATCCACAGTTCTTCACATTCGCATTCCCAACTAGCTCGTCGTAACACTTCATATTTATCAAGCACCGCAATCAACACACCTCCACCATCGTGCTTGGTGGTAGATGATATAGTAGTTGATCTATCACGCCTAAACACTCGGTATCGATTATCGAAAATCTCATGATCCAGCACAGTGTCGTTAAGCCAACTTTCAGTGATAACGATCAAATCATAGTCACAATTTAAAGCCTCGTTATAAATATGCTCAGTCTTGGTCCGCAATCCTCTTACATTCTGATAATAGATTTTGAGTTTGAATTTTTTTAGATATTTACAAATTTGTCGTGCAAACAATACATTTTACAGTGAGTTAATAAATTCTAAACTTTTGACCAGAATTGATTTTGAAGTTACATCTTTTCTAACAAATATACGACCATTCCGTACCCATACAAAGTTATATTTCTTTTCTTTAGCAACAATTCGTGTTGCTGCATGCAATTTTTTATTAAAAATAGTTAAATTCTCTGTTACGAAAATCGGACGTTTATCACCACCAATACCAATGTGAGCGCTATTCAATTTGTCTGAACTATTCTTTTTATTAAAATTTCTGACTGCAGCCAGTAAGTTATCCCTACAACGGGGGCTTGCCAATTTAACGACTATATTACGTGGGCGGTTTGTTTCTACATTTAATTTGGCGACTCTATGGATGGATCGAATGTCACTATCCCGAAATTCATTGCCCACAACTGTTCCCAACTGCTTAATCACCGTCAATAAGTTTTCAGACTTATGCTCAGGAACACACTGTATTTCGACGTTGCTTTCACGTGCTATTTGATCCAGCTGTTGAACCTGAATTTCCATTTCCCGCACCTGGGCATTCAGGGCTGCATTTTTCTTTGCAATATCAGCAATGGCATTATTATTTATTTCATTTAGTTTCACTTGTTCGTCATGAGCGTTAGACAGAAAGCAAACAGTCTCCTTATACTCATCTAAATCACCTTGCAGTGTAGAAAATTTTAAATGTAAGTCACTGATATCCCTCTGTACTGTTGATAGGGTGTTTTCAAATTTCATTAAAACTTCCTGTTGCCTATCAAACTTTTCGTTAATTTCCTGACGAAAAATAGAAATCTCTTCAAGAATAGAATCCTGCCAGCTGCCGCCTACACTGCCACTTTTTATTGGGGATTTTATTTCCGAGTAATTTTGAATTGACGTTCCGGCCTTTGGTGGAATTGTGTGAGCCGCGGCACCTGATTGATCGATATGAACACCACCAGTCTTCCCATGAACTGGTGTATTTGAGTTATCCCGCTTTGGTCGACCTGAGGCACAGCTAGGACAGGTCCATTTCGACCGCGATGTGGATGCTTCATCATATTTAACACATTCTGAATGGTATTGAAGGGTACACCTGCCAGAGCAACATTTAATTCTCTTTTGAGTCACCAAAATAGTGATTTTTGTAATCCTTAACACCGAAGAGAAACATTTTAGATTCATAGCATTTATAACAGTCAATCTTGAAAGTAGAAAAATTGGTAAGACAAAGAAAAAATGGTTTTACTAGTAGTGCTACTGTTTTTTCTATAATGGAAATAAACCGTATGTTTTGCTTTACAAATATTGTAAATACCTCTATATCAATTTAAAGTAAATTATTGAACTTTATAGTTTAGTTTGCTTTAAACAAAATAGATATTAGACCGATTTAGACATCGCTTATAAGCACAGAGCAACTACTACTAGAGAAATCACTCTTATGGAGCTGTCAAATAATTGTTAGGGTCCCGCTCACCCGCTGCATAACTTTGGCGCTAGCGTCGGGCTATTTGATTGGTCTAAATTTAATGTCAAAATTAGTTATGATCTTAGACTAAGAATGACCAAGACCTGACATGCCAACAAGCGTTATCACGAGAGAGTGAGATAACGATACCATTTTCCAGTGTGTTAGAGAAAAATAGAGATACGTATTTTTTGTCCTTATCGCCGTATAAGTTTGTCACAAAACTTATGTGTCAAACAATGTTGAAAGCGGGAATTATATCAGGTGTGAAAAAAAGGCTTTTTGACGGAATTACTGTGTGATTTCAAGTGTATCTAATTTTTTTTAACACAGATACTTTTAAAACTATGGTACAGTGTTGTGTTGTCGGCTGCAAAAGCCGCAGTGAACGTAAATATGAAAACATAACCTTTCACACGTAAGTATAAAAAAATCCGTTTTATCGGCATAATATTGTGTTTAATATTAACTACGATTAATTACATAAATTTTTGTTTGTTAATGTGCAGAAATAATTGAAAATAAGTGATAAAAACTAGTTTCTAAAGTGTGAAAATTTTGTAATTATCCGACCAAATTGCGTAGGTTGTCACAGCTAAAGTTTGAATGAACATTAATGTGTTAAGGTAATTTTGCAAGGTTACCAGCATTTTAGGGATAACGCATTAGCCTTTTGAAATTACCCCATATGGTGAGGAAATTTAATTTGATTTGATTTGATTTGTGTTTTATTGTCCTCCAGATTTCCAAAAGATGAAAATGTGCGTAAAATGTGGTTGAAGGCTACTGGACGACAAGGTTGGGCAATAGCAAAGCTATATGTAAAAATATTTGAACGTAAGGATATATTACAGTACACAAATATGCTGATAACTAGAGACAAGAAAATAAACTAATTTCTTCAACATACTTATTTTATTTAAGGGCCAATAAATACTATAACCTTCTAAAAAATGTTTTTTTTTATGTAATCAATCTTGATCCCGGTTACATCCTCAGCTTTCGTTTTGAAGGCCTTCTATTCTAATCTAACCATATTTGACAGATTTTTAAAACGTTTGGAACAGTAAACGGAATAACGATTCTCCCTTATTAAAGGGGAATTGTTTTAACCTGGCAACATTAATATTTAATGTACTTTGTTGCTATCCCTTACGGGTGCACGCATATGACCGGTCTAGGTCATTCTTAGTCTAAGGTTATGATTTTCGTTTTCTATTCTAACCTATAAACATTGTACTTTGTGTTTGTAACCTACAATAAATAAGTGTATCTAGTGTTGATTTTTTCATCACACGACCATTTTGTGATTGTGTACTGTGTAACTTTTGCTTCTTTCAGTTATTTCTTAAGTCATAAAAATATAACCATGCCTAAATATATTAAAAAGTGTTGTGTTCCCAACTGCGAAGACATGAAAAGTAAACGGCATAGATTTCCCAAGTCTTCACCTTATCTTTTCGATCTTTGGTTGAAAAATATTGGGAATGATAAACTAAATGCTCTTAGTAAAGACAATGTATATAAATCATATATGGTATGTGAGAAACATTTTGAAGAACATTGTATTGTGCCAGGTACACGAAGAGGCCTTTCCTTAAACGACGAATAACGACGTAAACGACGTTGTTAGGTAAACGACGAATAAGTTCAGAAGAAATTAATTTGTTCCTAAGATAAAAGTGATTTATTTTGTTTTGTTTCTTACTTAAATATTAAGTACCTATACCTTCTCTTTGATATTGGTAATTAGATGGTCTAGAAAATATGTATAAATAAACTAATATGTTTAACTATTTAAATGTTTCTTTCCTCTCACCTCCTTACAAAGTAAACAATAATAATAATCAAGAACCGCGGAAATAGTGCAGAGTTCAAATTACCCGCCATTATAAAGTAGTTCCCCGCTCAAACACTGGAGGCGCTGAAACTTTTTTCCAAGCTCTATGGGCAAGTTCTGACTCTAGTAGTAGTTGCTCTGTGGCTTATAAGAGTTTGTAAGAACTCAAATCCACTGGGAACGTTAGCAGGCCTCATATTTTTAATTGAGGGTAGACGTGAGTTGGCAGGCGAGGAGCATATTCACGTACAGTCACTTTATTGTAGCTCTCGATCACGAAATACAGTTAGGACATTGAATAGCAGCCCATGATTAATAGTTTTAAATGATGTATTAAACCGAACACTCAAATCTTTATTAATAGTTGATACATTAAATGTACTATGTATATTAAAAGAATAATACTCTTTGTCTTATTGTAGATACAATATAAAATGTAACTTCTCAACGCTCTGAAAACAATTTACTCTATATTTACTGAGAAGATAGGAACGAAAGATGAATAATTAAAATTGAATGTATGCTTACAGCAGTGTTTCATACTATCTTGATTTAGGACTTAGAAGCACTTTCACATTTTACCGAGTAAATATTAAAGGAGATGTTGATTTAAAGATCATTGTGTAAAGTTTCATTTATATATCACTTGCTTTTGCCTCAACCATTAGAATTCCAAGTAAGTTTTGTATTATACTAATTCTAACAATAGTAGAATAATAATTAATAGACACTAGTATAAAGTAAAGCAAAGAGAAACTACGCTAATTTAGCTCAATACAAACACATAACCACATGTCAACGTGCTTTGTATATTTAGGCGTGGTTTCGCCTGTGTACATTACACGCAAAGGTAGACAGACCACAGAAAGCTTTGAGATAATTCGTACTGAAATTGTAATTGGGTATGTACCTAGTATAATATACGTATTTAAAGTTATACGGAGTTTGTCAGAACTTGAGCACGGTAAAAACGTCACGTCAGTACTTTATTGATATTGTACACGCTGTTTATTAGTCACTGTTAAGAATATTCTACATAATATTCATATGACATCATCTTCCTAGTCTTTATTATTTCCAAGTTTATTTGGGATCAACTACCAATTCAACCGATTTTTCCAGAAAATCAGTTTTTCCACGAAACGACTGGCATTGAACCTCCACAACCCTGACGAACTGAATTCGATGTTTTAGCTACTTGTCAGTATATTTGAAGCCACTGAATTCGCAATAAAGATCGCCATAGATGTTCATGACTACCGGGACCGACGGCTTAATGTGCTCTCCTAGGCACGGGTGTGAAACACCTCCAAATTTACTCTTACTCCGGGCTGTTATTATGAATTTCTTGTCATATTTGTATTACAAGGTAATGTTTCAGTTAAATATTATTTTTTTAGTAAACAATATGCATTTTAATTGTAGTTTAAAGTTTAAAAGCTTAATTTTTTAGTACCTAAACAATATGCATTTTAATTGTAGTTTAAAGTTAAATCTTATTTTTTTATAAAGCAATATGCATTTTAATTGTAGTTTTAAGTTAAAAATCTTAGTTTTTTAGAAAGCAATATTAATTCTATGCCTAACTTTAATAACTTACCACAGGGCTTAAAATATCGTTTTATATGGGGACATTCGGTGAATTTAATTAGAGCATTTAGAGCTCAAAAAACTGTGTATGTAATACTGACAGCTGCAAGTCGTTATTTAGGAAATATAAAATACTATTACATCCATGCCATTACATAAAGAAAATCTGTATATTCGTATTTGAAAACTCATCTCTTTTTCAAAAATAATTATTGATTCCTAAGCAACGCACTGCTACTTATATGCAGCAAAAAAATCATTTTAAATTTTATATAATGATGGTGAACATTTAAACCTAACTGCACTTTATACGGAAGCGAAGTGCAGTACTCGTAGTGTATTATGTAAAGGAAATATCACACTATATTCTAATGTCTACGACATGTCCACACATATATGTTAGTTAAAGCTCGAGTCATAATATTTTATAACATATATGAAACATTAAATATCAGAATGAGTCATTTCACTCCCGACATTTATGAATATGAATGCAATAAAGTCTCCGATAGACGATAACACTTATTCTCCCTGTTTATCGCTATTTTACACATGTAATATAATTTTGTTATGACTTTTACAATGCCTAATTTATATTGTTCATAATGATTTTCGATTGTATAACTATAGTGCTTTGAAAGGAATTAACCGGTCAATAATTTTTAGCGGTTTAATTAACTTACATTAAATAGAAGAACAAAGGGTTTTGTTGAGAACTCGATGAAAAAGGTAAACCCAAATTTTATGGAACGTAGTTAATTACTGCGAAGCTTAAGCTTCAAAGCATTTAATTAACTAAAATGTCTAACGAATAAATTAGGTTATAGGCACTTTTTAAACTAAGGTTGTAATGAAACAGATGAATTATTAGAAATACGTAAATATTTTTAAATATTTATTTGTGTTCAGATCTAAAAGTCAAAAAGCGGTTCATTTCACCATGTCCCACGTCGGATCAAAAAGTATTATTGGATCTTTCCTACAAGAAATCTTAATGTCATGACAGCTCGGAGAGTGGCACTTAAAGGGTGTTTCTAGCCGTAACTTGAAGAGCACGCTAATCCGTCTCGGTCAGGTTGTCGTGAACATCTAGTGCAATCGTTATTAAGGTAGTAAGTGCCCTCACATAATACTGATAATTGGTTGAACTTTCGAATTCAGCTCACTATCAGACTTTCGGAGTCCCGACGGTAGTCGCTTCGCGGATAAATTGATGTTCTAGTGAAATCGGTTGAGCTAGTAGCCAACCCCAAAAACATTAAAAATTATAAAGGTAAGGTAGAAGTTTTCTTACTGACAGGGTTCTGTGGTAACAAACATAAAAATAAGCAAAATATAAACTTTTTGTACCAGTTAAAAATAATTGAATGAAGCGTAAGCGAACATTTGACATTGTACCACCAGCCGAGGTCACAACTCATTATAGCGCGATTATGGCGTTGGTGGTGCCAACTTCGAATATTTGCCTAATTTTGTTATTACAAATGTAACCATGGCAACCACATAAACAGTATACGAACCAAGCCTACGCATATATAACGTTATCCAGTTTCGCACATGCCCTTGACCTTTTAATCCTTTTAATAGTAGGTACTAATTATTGTAGGTAATTAATTAGTACCTACCTGAGTTACTTCTGAAACTGGTTAATAAATATAAAGTACATTGCTCGGTAGTTTCTGCCCCCGTTTGCCATTAACACGCTTTTAATAGCAATTGTAATTATGTTAACACAATCTAGATTAAAGTAAATTTTGTATGAAATGTAAATTTGTATGCAAAAGTTTAGATGACAAAAAATTAATAAATAAATAAATAAATAAATATTTGGACATCTGACACACAACATCATCTATTTCCATAGCAGAGTTTAGGTGACAAATCCTCTCACTACAATGAATCAACACAAGCTCAAACGCAATCTGCGTCGCCGAGCACTAGGCCAAAACCGTGTAAAGTGTTGCCATTGATACGATAAGAAGATCCTTTTCCAAGCTAAGCAGAGCTTGTGTTATGGGGTACTAGACAACTGATATAAATACATAAACATACATTTTTTATTTTTTTTGTAAATACATACATATTATACATAGAAAATGTTCATATCTTGGATCGGATCTGATGGAAACAGGAGGTGACTAGTTGAACATTTCGGTGGCTTGTAGCCCAAATTTTAAAGTTTTCATAGAGTCATCAAGAATTCATAGACGGCTTATGATGTTTTGACGAGTCTCACAAATTAAGCTAAATAATGGGAAGCCACTTTTTCCAGTTTTTTAGTTATTTTCTTTTTCAATTTTATTTCATTTAACTCTTTGAAAAATATAAAGCGATTAACATTGCTGCTTTCAAAACTCTCACGATTAAGTCGACGAAATCAAATATGAAAAACCCTCAGTTCCACTGATTTCGATGATATACCGTAATATACATCTATTTCATCAGCCTTTGTTTTCTCAAGGTTACTTTTTAGTATTAATATTAATTGTGATCACGGAGTATGACAGTACTTTTATTCAGTTAAATAGCATAAGGAGTAGAATTTCCAAATACTCATCTCTAAACCTATCAAGGAATGTGCAAAAACGTAGAAATTTATACAATGGGACCACGATAAGAATGTTTAGAATAGACTTCGCTATGTTTCACATGCAAGAGTTCAAATTGGAATGCTCCGCCATTTTACAACAAGAATTCAGCACAGATTACGAGCAGAGACGTACCATAAACATTTTCTAAGCAATAAAATACGTCAATGAAATCCCAGACTACTGCATCGTCCAGTGCAGCCATCTTGTAAAAATGCACACTCCTTATTGGATCATTACAGAGTTCTGCATTCATGGGACATTGTGCATTCAAGACATTATTGATTTGGGTCTGCTGGGATTTTGTACTACAAATCTTTACTAGCTACAAACTCAACTTTTACTATTTGTTCTTACTACGAACTTATGTTATCTAAATATATAAATTAAATATAACATGACCCGCTTCATAGTACCTTTTCTACGAGTTTTTTTTTATGTCTATGCCTATGAAAGTTACTCTGCTCTGCTTGAATGAGTAGAGATAATGAGTAGAGATCAGGACTAGGGTTCACCATCCTTATTGTGAAGTATCTCCCGACATTGTATGCAACAATGTCGCGAGAATGATTGGGCCTCCGGTCGCACACTCACCAAGTATTGCCCCGGGCGAGGCAGCCCATTCGTGCTAAAATCAGCGTAGCTTTACTACCTACTAAATGATGATCAAAACTTAAGTTAAAATGTAAAAAAAATCATTTGCACAAAAATGTGTCCATTGTGTCAAAATTTGAGAAACACTATGTCAGTTTTTTAAATATACACAAAACAGATTAAAATTTTCATATAAATAGACTAGCTGAAGACCTCGTCCCGCTCGCGTCCGTGGCATCCTTTATTACCTGTATAAAAATAGTTTAATCCTATTCTTAAACCTACTGGATATACACAAAATTTCATAAGAATTAATATAGCCGTTTTAGAGAAGTATGGCAACTAACGTTTTGAATTACAGCTAAAGTAGCTTAAATTGTTATGAGATTCAAACGAGATCATCAATTTGATCGGACGTTTATATTGATATGCATGCATTATGTACACGTGCATGTAGACATCCAATGCTAATAAATATTTACATAAATAGTAGGAATTATTTGTCAAAATACTTTTAGCTTTTCATACATAGAGGAGGAGGAACTTCGAAGTCAAAAGTATCACTATCCTATGATTGATTGCCACTCGACAAAGTATAGTTACTTCCGACGTGCCTGTGTTAAGCTTTTAGCGGGTATTGCGTGTTATCCCAGGGAGTCAATTAGACGACACGTTGATTGTAATGCTTTAATAATGACTCTGTTATCTCTGTAAGACTCCGACTAATTTAACTTAAACTACAGCTTATATACAATGTAATATGTAGACAGTTTTAGGTGGGGGCTACTATGAAATATTATTTACTTAATTGCTTAATTGACAATATGTTGTTTATACTTCCTTATTTAATATTTTATAATATTACTATTGTTTGCCGGCACGTACGTTAACTTAAGTAAAACAATTATTTAATCACGTAACCGTGTAAAGATCTAAACTACTATTTTGCTGTGGTTTCGCCCATAGATATTCCCCCTCTAAAGAGAAGAAACATCCTTATATTACTATACTATTATATATATTACTATTATATACTATTGTTGTATAGTTCTGGTTTATATATTATAATTGGAATCTAACCGTCTGGTGGGAGACTCTACCAGAACGTGTCCGTTTTTCTGTTTGCTTATCTGCTTGTGAAGATTCTGTTATCTTGTCTCTGATTGTTCGTTCGCTTATCTTGCTATTGTTTAAAATAAATGCTGGTTTGAGTCTATCGATAGCTACACTTTTTTGTTTTCCGTTTATCAAGATCGTGAAGATCTTATCATTGCGACTGATGACAAGATAAGGTCCCTCGTACGGTGGTGTGAGGCTGGGCCGTAGTCGGTCACAACGTAAGAAAACGTGCTTACATTCCGCTAACTGTGGGTGTACGAATATCTTGTCGTTCTTGCTTTGTCTTTGTGGACGCGAAATCATGTGTTCTAAGTTATCCTTAATTTCTCTGATAAAATCTGCGTACGTTGAGTTATTTTGTGTCTCGAAAAATGCTCCAGGCAGTCTAATTGTTGAACCGTATACTAGTTCAGCTGCCGAGAATCCTGTGTCTTGCCGTAAACTCGTACGTATGCCAAATAAAACGGTAGCTAACTCTTTTGTCCAATTAATTGTGTTTCCTCTTGCTATCAATGCAGTTTTTAATGTTCTGTGCAATCGTTCTACTTTAGAATTTGACTGTGGATGATATGGGGTGGTTCGAATTTTTTGAACTCCCATTAAGTTTGCTAAATGTTTGAATATTTCAGATTCAAATTGGCGTCCCTGGTCTGTGGTAATGTATTCAGGGCATCCGAATCGGGTTATCCAACCTTCGTATACCGTTCTGGCTACGGTTTCTGCAGTTATATCAGCTATGGGGAATGCCTCTGGCCATGAAGTACAACGATCTATCATTGTGAGTATGTATCGTTTGTTTTGAGAAGTGGGTAGAGGTCCTACTAAATCAATATGCAGATGGGAAAATCTTCCCGTTGGCATGAATTCTCCGAATTGTGACTTTGTATGACGATGTATTTTTGCTCGTTGACATTGTAAACATGTCTCCGACATCTCATTTACGTCTTTATTCATATTTTCCCATATGTAGTTAGCTGAAATCAGTTTCCTCGTAGTATTCTTACCAGGATGGCTAATGTTATGAAAACTTTCGAAAATAGTTTTCCTGAATTTGAGTGGTATAAAAGGGCGTTGTCTTCCTGTTGATATATCGCAATAAATCTTAATATTTTCATTTGGAAAGTGTATTAATTCTATTTTTAATGATTTATTGGCTTTTAGTCGTTTTAACTCGCTATCATTCTTTTGATATTTTTCTAGCTCGTGCCAATCGATTGCAGAGGGTAAGGTTATCGTCTCGATAACTCGAGATAAGGCATCGGCTACCACATTCTTGTGGCCACTGATGTGCTGGATATCCGTACTGAATTGTGATATATAATCCAGATATCTGATTCGTCTAGGGGTATCATCCAATGATGGCTTCTTGTCGAAAGCATGCATTAGTGGTTTGTGATCCGTGTAGACTGTAAATTCTCGTCCTTCTATGAGTCTTCTGAAGTGTTTTATAGCCATATAGATTCCTGGCAGCTCTCTATCATAGGTAGAGTATTTTGTTTGGGCTTCACTAAATGATTTGGAGAAAAAAGCTATTGGTTCCCATTTTGTTTTTCTTCGCTGCTGTAGTACAGCGCCTGCGCATTTGAGACTAGCATCTGTCATTAAAGCTATTTGTGCGTTGCTGTCCGGATATGCCAATGTAGTTAATTGTCGAATGTCCTGCTTGCAGCGTTCAAACGCGTGGTTTGATTCCGTATTCCACTGGATAACCGTCTTATCGTTTTTCTTACTATTAATTAAATATTTATTTAACGGTGCCTGATGCTTTGCTGCGTGTGGAATACTGCGTCTGTAGAAATTAATCATACCCAAAAAACGTCGTAACTCATTTACCGTTTGTGGTTTAGGGTAATTGTTTATAGCTTGAATCTTTTCCATAGTAGGAGTCAACCCTTGGCTCGTTATATGATAACCGAGGAAATCAATCTCCGACTTGGCGAATTCACATTTGTTTGTATTTATTGTTATGCCGTTTTTATGTAGGCGCTTAAACACCTCCTCTAAGTGTTCATAATGTTCCTTAAGGTTATTTTTCTTGTCAGCGATAAATATGTCGTCCACATATACAAATACGTAGTCCAAGTCTCTGAATATAGAGTCCATAAATTTTTGGAAGGACTGTGCTGCATTTCGCAACCCGAATGGCATTCTGATGAATTCAAAAAGTCCAAAAGGGGTTATTATCGCTGTTTTCTCTGGTTCAGCAACGGGCAGTATGTGAAAAGCTTTCTTTATGTCTATCTTGCTAAATATTCCTTTCCCGCTTGCTACATACGTGAAATCGAGTAGCCTTGGCAGCGGGTACCTGTCTGGTACTGTTATTTTATTTAGTGCGCGGTAATCTCCGCATGCTCTCCATTCGCCATTCTTCTTCTTGACTAAATGGAGTGGCGATGCCCATTGACTGCTTGAAGGACGGCATATTCCCATGTCCATCATATCTTGGAATTCTTGTTTTGCAATCCTGTATTTGTCAGGAGGTAATGGACGTGCTCGCGTAAATACTGGGAAACCCTTTGTTATTATTTGATGCTGTACTCGGTGCTTAGTCTGTAGATTCATTGATCTAGGCTTTGTAATATCTTCATATTTCTCTAATAATCCCTTTATTGGTTCCTGTAGAGAAGCGTTTATAGAACGCACGGATGCAATTTTTGTTCTTACTATTTTGGCAGGCGTTTTCAGACCTGTTTTTTTATCGATCAGTTTTTTTCCGTGTATATCCACTAATAACTGATAATGATTCAAAAAATCAGCTCCCAGGATTGGCATCTTGACATCGGCAATGGTAAATGTCCATTTAAAGCTTCGGCGCAGTCCTAGGTTAAGCGTTAAAGTGCGTTCCCCGTATGTATTTATAGGGGTCCCGTTTGCGGCGAATAATTGGTATTCGCATGCTTGGCTCTCCTTATTTGTGCTATTTATAACCGAAATGTTAGCACCCGTGTCGACAAAAAATCTATAACCACTGTTTGAGTCAGTTATAGTTAGACGGTTTGCTGGGTGGATAGCACAGAGGCCCGTCGTATTCTGTGCTAATTTTAGTTTTCCGATAGCCTGTTATTTTTAATTGTATTCCATGAACAAGGCTTATTGCATCTATATGCATCGTGCTTGAACCGATTATGGAAATAACATAATCCATTATGTGAGTTTCTGTGGCGCGACCTTGACCGTGAATGTGGCGTATGTCGTGTTTGGTATTTGCTGCGTTGCATAGGTCGATTCTCGCGTATGCTGCGTAATGCATTTATTTCTATTCGCATGGCTTCAAGTTGTGACGTTATGTTTGTAACTAGGTTAATGTCAACCGCTGTTTCTTGAATATTTCTTTTGTTGTAGGTCAAGTTCTCGTATATTTTATCGGCTAACTCGCTCGAGTTGTCTAACGACATATTGTTTGTCACCGATAATATCGCTGTTAGCGAAGCGGGGAGTTGCCTTAGCCACAGCAGGCGAATAGTGTCGTCGTTTATTTTTCCACATCCAGCTTCTTTCATTTTTCTCAGGAGCTGGGAAGGCTTCTGGTCTCCAAGGTCCATTTCTGCTAGTAGTCTGTGGAAACGTCGGTGTTCGCTCTCTTCGTAGCAGTTTATTAGACGTTCCTTGATGGTGGAGTACTTGTTTTCGCTGGGTGGGTTAGTTAATATGTCACTGACTTGATGGACGACCTCTTTTTTTGATCTATTGGTTTCTAGTGCTGATATAATACCGGGACGACCGGAACCCTATATGGTGTTCAGAAGTGAATCTAGAGAACAATAGCATTACGAAATTATCACATCCCAAAAATGGCTCCAACAACAACTCCTTCAAGAGGCGACACGGGGTGCGAATCAGTTGCTGCTATCACGTCGGGGTCACCAATTATTGCGTGTTATCCCAGGGAGTCAATTAGACGACACGTTGATTGTAATGCTTTAATAATGACTCTGTTATCTCTGTAAGACTCCGACTAATTTAACTTAAACTACAGCTTATATACAATGTAATATGTAGACAGTTTTAGGTGGGGGCTACTATGAAATATTATTTACTTAATTGCTTAATTGACAATATGTTGTTTATACTTCCTTATTTAATATTTTATAATATTACTATTGTTTGCCGGCACGTACGTTAACTTAAGTAAAACAATTATTTAATCACGTAACCGTGTAAAGATCTAAACTACTATTTTGCTGTGGCTTCGCCCATAGCGGGCTTTAGAAAAGAAGTAACTAGATATTTATCATTCCCTTGGTAAACGATACTAAATGTGACGATAGAAATAATCTATACAAATAAATAAAGTTGAAGTGTTTTTTTTTTTTTTTTTTTTAAAAGACAACATTGTGAATCACACAAAGTGTTGTCCTACGTGGGATTTGAACCCACGACACTTGGCGTAGTAGGCAGCGGCGTGGCGACCGCTTAAGCCACTAGGCCAACCGTGCAGTCGTTTATAGTGAGCTTTTCCACAAATGTAACAATTAGGTAGGTAGGTAGTAGAGCCACATCGTTTTCAGCACTAATGGGCCGGCTCGACCGGGTCAGCGCGACCCTCACATAGAAGACTAACTTAATAATGAAAGCCACTAGACCAACGAGACAGTTATTATTATATTAAATAATAATCATACTATTATTATTATTATTCGGTCGGGAAAATGATGCAAAATGGTTGACGCCACTCTCACAATGAGGCAGAATCATCTCACCAGGCCGCCATAGCATGGGTCACCATGCTGCATTGCCCAGCTACACTCACAGTGAGGATGGTCACCCCTACTCTTCGATTATACTCATGATATCCATCAGCCAGAGTAGTCACGTTGGTGTTCTTAAATAAAAAATGCATGTAAAAGTATACTTCATCAAAATAGTCATGTTGGTTTTCTTAAATAAAAAAATGCATGTAAAAGTATATGTGAAACTTCGACAAAAAAGCAACTTTTACTGTTTTTATCTGTCAGTCTGTTTGTTCCGGTTAACCTCCGAAACAGCCGGACTAATTTTGACGGGACTTTCACTGGCGGATTTCTCACTGACACAATAACCGAGTCACCGCGCGGTTCAGGTAAATAAAACATTATTCTTAGGTTTAGGGCTAAAGATGTAGTTCCAATTGAGATTAATGTTAAAAAATGTAATAAATTATAATATTTAAGTAATAAAGAAATTGATTGATAGTCTGCTTGTCTAAATGAATAATACATTCTTAATACTTCTCAATACTTAAATCGATTCTTTATTCAGTCTATTGTATTGTGTTGATAATTCAATCGATATTTTAATATATATTACAGAGATATTAAAAGGAATATAGCATCACTTATATCTCTATCAACTTCAAATAAAATAAAATAAACATGAATAGAATAAGAAAAAATAAGTTATTTCACTGTTAAACTATTGATTACTTAATTAGCAATTTTACCTATTTTGTTATTACAACACTAGCAACTATACTAGCAGTAGCAGGTTGATGATGATGCATTTGATGACTTTCACCAGCCTAAAGCTGATAACATAAGGAGTAACTTAGTCTAATTTTGTCTAGTAAATCTTTTTTGTTCAGTTTTTGTCTAATTTTGTCTCGTATAGCTATAGCTTTTTTTTGTATGACGCAGAGTGACCGCGTCATACAATCATAACAATAACCGCGAGTAACGCCGTTCTAATATACTAAAGAGCAGAGATTTTTCTTCACCATAAATCATCCAGGACATACACACATGATTCAGTATCAAGTATCCAATACATTTATTATTTGTATCAGAAACAAATGGTATCCCCCGGTCGTGATGAACTTGTGTTTACTTCAACTTTGTTCCAAGACTTACCCATATGTACAAATAAATAAACAAATAAGTATGTATGCCTAAATCGTCGGTAAATAAATTTGTCTGGCTCAAGTTTATTTGTTTTCTAAGATGTGGTTCTTGGGGTTGATGAACCCATTACATTGTACAAAGCAAAAATATATTATTCTTCGACGTTGACGAGATTACAATTTTTTGTGCTTAGTATTTTTTTTATATTTTAGCCTACCAAAGTGACTTTACTCTGTCTGATGGAAAGCATAAGTAGAATCCAGGAGGAAGGATCACAATCCTCATTGTGAGGGTAAGCAATGCAGCATGGAGACCCATAGATACTGCTCCGGTCAGCGTTAATATCTTACGTAAATAGGTAGTCTATTTAAGTAAGATATTACACATAACAACACATATAACAAGTAATTAGTAACATTACTCTATTCTATATACTATGAAAAGGTAAAGTTTATGGAGTTGCAGACGGTTGATCTCTAGGTCTGAACTAAAACCGATTTTGAAAATTCTTTACCCAATCGACAAACACATTAGTTTAATCATAGAAGCTTTTTATTAATCCGAAAACTGAATACCGCGATGTGATAGACGCATACACGCGGACGAAGCTGCGGGCAAAAGTTACTTTAAAATAAATGCAGATACTTTTTCTTTGTTGTCTATTATAATCTGGAAATTAAAGATACCCATACCCATTTGGTACGAAAAGTGAACTTACAAATATACTAGGTATAGATACTGTTTTCGAAGATGCATCGCATTTGAAGGTTAATGTACTATCTTTTGCAAAACTAAATTTTAAATGTTTTTAATTAGTTTAACTGCTGACTTTTTTATGCCTCATTTGTTACGAGATCGGTCAACAACCGAAAATTAACTTTGTAGTAGGACAAAATAACGAAAAGTCAAAGACCCTCAAAGTTGTATAATATACTATAAATAGATGAACAATCTCACGTTTAGAATAATAATACCAATGTAGATGAACAAAGGACACAATCATGGTTTCAACTTCATCTTTGCTTTGCCTAAACTTTATTTTAAGTAATATAGTTGAAAGAATGATACTGGTGCAAATTCTGTTATGGACAACACTAAACTAAAATTCACCAAAACTTATTGTTTAGTTTTAAACTTTAATTTTATTTGTTAACAGTTAATTTTTCCCTTTCATTTTTAACTTTCACTAAACGCATAAATGTTTAGTTCAGTAACAAATAAAAGTTGATCGGAGACACGCGCTTCTATATTAGTTAAAAACCCTTATATCAAAGGTTGCACTTTAGTACCAAAACAATTGTCGCTGTAGGTATAACAGATAATTCATAAGTCTGGCATAGGTAATCTAATATATAAAATTCTCGTGTCACAGTTTTCGTTGCCATACTCCTCCGAATCGGCTTGACCGATCTTTATGAAACTTTATATGCATATTCAGTAGGTCTGAGAATCGGCCAACATCTATTTTTCACACCTCTAAAACGCGAGCGGAGCCGCGGGCATCAGCTAGTAATTTATATAATTGTGATTTGTGACGAATTTTTATTTTTATACACATACCTTTCCACTGAACTTACGAGAGATAAAATCACGTAACCGCTGCCATCATTAAAAACAATTCTATGAAATTTAAATAATTTTAATAATACTTTTTAGGGTTCCGAAGTTTATGACTTCGAACCCTTATAGATTCGTCATGTCCGTCTGTCTGTCAGTCCGTCCGTTCGTCCGTCCGTCCGTCCGTCCTCGACTTACCGTCCAAACAGTAAGTGCTAGAAAGATGAAACTTTGCATAAATATTATATGTATTGTAATTATGTCGACAAAGTGCATATACAATAAAATTATGAAAAATATTTTTATTTAGGGTACCTCCCCTACACGTAAAGTGGGGATGTTTTTTTTTTCTCGCGGCTACCCCATCCTGTGGGTTATCATTATATAGGTCTTTTAAAAATAATAAAGGGTTTGTAGACGATTTTTTGGTTTAGGTATCCGTTTGCGAGAAATTCCACTTTAAAGGTCACTTTTTTGTAAAAACAGGGCGCCCCCCCCCCTGTAAAAGCTAAATGGCGGCTCAAAAAATCTGGAAAAATTCGTTATAGTGGTCCATATAATGAACTTTAAATGAAAACTATAACAAATTAGATGACTTTGTTAGTTCAGGAGTTATAGAGGCTTAACTTCTACAATGTGCTTACTTGGAAAACGACATACAAAATTAACGCATTAATACGTAAATATAACAATTATCCATTGGATACAATTTCTAATACACGTACCATTATGGGTGACTGAGGAACCCTTTCCTGTGCGTGGCCTGACACGCATTTGGCCGATTTTTTATATATAAATCTAAAATTACTAGTAAAATTAGAAATCTTCTGGAATCAGACGACGTCTAATTTAATTCTTTTCTTCTTAATAATTGAATCTAATTAAATTTTAGTGCGACATGTCTAGTTTTACATTACATATTATATGTTTTGTACGTTCAACACAAGAGTAGCAAATGAAAAATTATGATCTCAGTTGAGTAATGTAACTAATTTTAGTTATATCAAAGGATTTTTTTTCTTTTGAACTAAAAAACAAGGTTTGTTTCTCATCAACCTTTATTTGGCAATGAACTAAACACTCATGTGTACAGTGAGTGAACGCTAAGATTTTTGAAATAAAAAATACTAAACAGCTGAAATTAAACAACAAATTTTAATGAATTATATTTTAGTGATGTTAACAACAGAATCAGCACCTTGCCATACACATTTAATATTCGAGGCAAAAACCGTTTCATCAGTGACAGAAGTATTACGCTTAGTGACAGTTTTGAACTTCTTTTGAACTTCTGCTTTGCCATGACCTAAGATACCTACAGTATATTGTGATATTTATGAAAGTATAAATGCATCACAAAGTATGAAAAACTGTTATGAATGAAAACATATATTTGTTTTGTTCTTGATGTAACTGTTATTTATTTATATGTGTGATAACCTTGATCTTAATGTTATTCTGTTTAGGTTGGTTTTTAGGGTTCCGTAGCCAAATGGCAAAAAACGGAACCCTTATAGATTCGTCAAGTCTGTCTGTCTGTCTGTCTGTCTGTCTGTCCGTCCGTATGTCACAGCCAATTATTTCCGAAACTATACGAGCTATACTGTTGAAATTTGGTCAGTTGATGTATTCTGTGAACCGCATTAAGATTTTTATATAAAAATAGAAAAAAAAACAATACATTTTGGGGGTCCCAATACTTGGAACTGAAACTCAAATTTTTTTTTTCATCAAACCTATACGTGTGGGCTATCTATGGATAGGTCTTCAAAAATAATGTTGAGGTTTCTAATATATTTTTTTCTAAACTGAATAGTTTGCGCGGGAGACACTTCCAAAGTGGAAAAATGTGTGTCCCCCCCCCTCTAACTTCTAAAATAAGAGAGTGATAAAACTAAAAAAAATATATGTTGTACATTACCATGTAAACTACCAACGAAAATTGGTTTGAACGAGATCTACTGAGTAGTTTTTTTTTAATACGTCATAAATCGTAACACGCAATATACCTTTCATCCAATCAATACACTAGTATAAAAATATCAATGAAAGTTACAACGAACTACAAGAACTTTTATATGATGTTACTTGCTGGTACGGAACCCTTCATGGGCGAGTCCGACTCGCACTTGGCCGCTTTTTTGTTTATGGGTAATTCCAACCCGGTCGAAGCGACTCTTTCGTGTTGAAATCCACTGCCTTTAAGGATTAATAAAAATGTATTACTAGCATTGTGAATTATTTTACAAAGTCAGTTCTTAAACATATTACTTTTTAAAAAAAGATTAAAAATTATCAATATTTATTCAAAAACTAAACTTAAAAAAAAAAAGTTTTAGAACCATTCTAACAGATCTTTACACATCATCTGCCTATAGTTGTCCACTTTTGGAAGTAGAGCTCTGGAATTGCACGCCACTCAATTCGATCACACATAATCTAAAATATAACATAACAAATGAAATATAAAATGACTGACCTGATCGAAACACGAACTAACATTCATCCAAAGTTTAGGGTTCGATATATATATGTATAAATAAATACAATTGAATATATAGCACCTCAAATACTGCTTCAAATACTTGTATTACTACTATTTTTATTGAACCATGCTTAAATAAACCAATCGCTACTAATAATTTCAGACACTTCGTAGAACTAATGTAGCGTGCTACGCAACATAGCATTCTACGTAGCAATGTAGCTGCGTAGAACGTAGCACCACTACAATACGACGAACAAACGTATGAACAAGCTTTGATAAGGCTAGGGTATTATTAAATGCCGCTGTAAGTATATAGCACCTAATGTGTGGCCCATTATTCTTTTAGTGCTTTGGAAAATCGATTTAATGAACGTAAAAATCTAAATAATTTTATACAATTATTTGAAGGGTTTTGTTTGTTCTACGAGTATAAATATATTCATTTATTTACGGTAATACGATAATATTATATATTTATGACTATTCTGACTACCTTGTTGGTCTAGTGGTTTGTATATGCCGATGCTGATCAAGAGGTTTCGGGTTCGATTCCCGGATCGGACCAAATGTTAATGTGATCTGCTAGTATTTGTTTCGGAGTGTGGGTGTTTTCTAGGTATATTTATATTTACAAAATAATTTGTCTAGTACCCATAGCACAAACTCTGCTTATTTTAGGACAAGATAATGTTGTGTGTCAGATGTCCGAAATATTTATTTATTGTTATTATATAATACCTATAATATATTCTGATTGTAATTACTCGTAAACAATAGTTCCTTACAGAACAAAAGACATATTTCAGACATCTGACACACAACATGATCTAGTCCTAAACTAAGTAGAGCTTGTGCTATGGGTACTAGACAACGGATATAAATATATACTTTTTTATAGATATATACCAATGAGTTGTAAAACTAAATATTTTATAAACATTAAGAGCATAACGGTTTATATGCTTAAAAAGTATCTATACTCTGTCAATTCCTTTAATATCTTTTTGACAGTTCAACAAATTTCGAAATTAGTGACGCCCTCACACGTCACCGATTCGATTTTAAATCAAAATCAAACGATATAATATTCTTTAAGTCAGTATTGTAAATAAATAAAATGTGCACTGTTATGATATATAATTGGCCCAGAACAAAGAAAACTTCCTAATACAGCCACTTGAAAGTCGGTTTAGTAAGTATTATGTGATTTTTCAAATGTATTTTCTCAAAACTCTCTATTTAAACGTTAAATTTCACGCGTTTCAAAGTTAAATTTTTTCACGCGTTTAAAAATTACTTACACGTGCATAGTTACATTTTAAGTCAGTGGTCCAAAATAAATTAATTAATGCACAGAGTTATTGTTCTTTATTCTAAGTTTGAACTTAAATTCCAAAATTTCGACTAATTCCTTGCAAATAATCAATCTTGAAGTCATACTACCTATTTTAATTTCCTTTTTATTTTATTAAATTTACAGAAACAGTACATAAATGAAGTCAAATTATTTTGATCATAATAATATGATAGATTATTTTAATCGTTGAATCGATTTATCGTACATATTTCAAGAACTGTTTTATATGTTGTTTTTAGCTATGCACACTGCCCACTTCCCTACCCGTCTATAAAGTACCACATTACTGTAGTATATTATTACGAAAAAAATACCGGTAATTAATAGGCGTGACCTGTCAAAAAGACAATAAACGAATGGACAAGGTATAGTTATTGGTATCATGTATATTAATATTATAAATCTGAAGAGTTTGTTTATACGTTTGTTTGTTCGAACGCGTTAATCCACGTCGCGTGTTATGTAGTTAATACCACGACAGCATATATCTTTCTTGTAAGGTAGGCTCACTATAATTTTTTTATGGGAAACAAATTTGTTTTCGCGATATAAAATCACGTTTTGGGTTTAACATAAAAGAATGGGCAGACGAGGCTACGTGGGTTAGCTAGTAATTAAATAAGAGCAATTCACACCAATATGAACCATAACCATAACAATATAAAGAAGATTTTTCAGTGACGGGACCTGAATATCTAAAACAAAACAAAAATACAATATAACAAGCAAGCAAGAACAAAACTACTTTACTTACAAAGTGTTAAGTTCATAGGTTCGCAGTAAACTGTTACAGCACATTCCACGTACCAATAGGTATTTTAAGTCCCACAATTAGTGGTTCTACGTAATTGCCGTATTGCGTGATTTGATGCTCTTAGGGTCAGCGCTGTTCATCCATACGAAATTCCCATAAATTGCCGTAATCTAACTTTAAATTTGAAAGGGTTCATAAATAAATAAACCTAGCAATATAACTGGTGTGGACCTCTGTTGACAATTTATTAAAAGCAAGTCGTAAAGGATATTCCCGATATTGAAAAGAGTAAATCAAGTTTTTTGAGTCGGTAAATAGAGTATCTATTTTTAACCGACTTCAAAAAAAAGGAGGAGGTTCTCAATTCGTCAGATTTTTTTTTTTTTATGTATGTTCAGCGATAATTTCGTCGTTTATAAACCGATTTGAAAAATTCTTTTTACATTGGAATAGGCATAGCTTACAGGTGGTCGTATAGTCACCATATCGGGATCTGATGATGGGATCCCAAGGAAATCGAGAGAACTCCTCAAATATCATAGGCACAATTGCGCGATTTGGGTACTCGGAATAGATTTTCATTGAAGTCGGTTCCTTTTGTTAAAATTATCATATTTACACATACTGTATCTGAAGTTCTAAGTACAAAAACTACTACTTGTAATATATAAAGGATGGTTACATTTTAAGGATCGATGTTGATTTTGAATAAAACACAAATTATTTAGGAAATTATTGACATTCCTTTTTATATGACAATATTGGTATGGTTCAATTATGTATGGAACAAAATATCGTCTAAATGGCCGCCGTAACCTCGGCAGCACATCTCCATCTGATGGTCCAAATTTTCGATGAAACTGAGGCATAATTAATGTGCCGAATTATCTTATCCTTTAGCTCTTGAATTGTTGCTGGCTTATCGACGTACACCTTTTCTTTCAAATAACCCCGAAGAAAGAAGTCCAACGGTGTCAAATCACATGATCTTGGCGGCCAATTGACATAACAACAATGTAATTGGTGTACAATAAAGTATATTCTATTCTAAAAAAAAAGCAGCCAAGTGCGAGTCGGACTCGCCCATGAAGGGTTCCGTATCAGCAAGTAACATCATATAAAAGTTCTTGTAGTTCGTAGTAACTTTAATCGATGTTTTTATACTAGTGTATTGACTGGATGAAAGGTAACGATTTATGACGTATTAAAAAAAAACTACTCACTAGATCTTGTTCAAACCAATTTTCGTTGGTAGTTTACATGGTAATGTATAACATATATTTTTTCTAGTTTTATCACTCTCTTATTTTAGAAGTTAGAGGGGGGGGGACACACATTTTTCCACTTTGGAAGTGTCTCTCGCGCAAACTATTCAGTTTAGAAAAAAATGATATTAGAAACCTGAACATCATTTTTGAACACCTATCCATAGATACCCTACACGTATAGGTTTGATGAAAAAAAAATTTTTGAGTTTCAGTTCCAAGTATGGGGACCCCAAAATGTATTGTTTTTTTTCTAAATTTTTGTAAAAATCTTATTGCGGTTCACAGAATACATCGACTGACCAAATTTCAACAGTATAGCTCGTATAGTTTCGGAAATAATTGGCTGTGACATACGGACGGACAGACAGACAGACAGACTTGACGAATCTATAAGGGTTCCGTTTTTTGCCATTTGGCTACGGAACCCTAATTAAGACTAATTGAAATAAAGCTCGAGACAATTCTAATGTTGGTCCATACAATTTGTTACGAAATTTAGAAATTACGGCAGACTGAATTAAATGGCCCATTTATTTTAAAGTCGAGTTCTACCTATAGCATCTACTCCGTTGACTACGTAGATGTTAGTAACCAGAAATCTACGTCAGTAAATACTACTGAAGTTAGATTAATTCAACAAGCTTTTCATCTTAGACTTTATCAACAGACCTAAAAGTGAATCACTCGAAAGTAAACAACAGCTCAAAACTGTAAACACAGTTTCTTTGATAAATAAAAGTGAAATTCATACACTAACTGTCGACACCAATAACCACTTCTGAATGGCAAAGAATACTTAAAGTACAATGCAATATTACAGTACCAGACCACCACCAGACTAATGGATAAAGTAGCTTTTAGATTGACCTCACAGACAATGAGCCTTATACCTAACAAAATATAAAACACCTAAAGAAAAGAAGCTCTGAAGATTCACCGAATTCCTAGAAGCAGTTGCGGAAATATTTTGATAATATTATTATTGATAAAAAAACAGCCCGTTTTGAGTCAATATAAGCCTTTAAGAGTGTTTAAAAACGGTCTCTCTTGGTAGTCATAAGGGTATTTTTAAAATGATTCATAAATTATTAGACGACTTCAGACTCCATCTACACAAATAAACAAAATTGAAGAAGTATATCTGTACTTACATTAAAAATCGATTTTAAACATATATAATACTTGAAAAAATTAACCTATAATAAAATTATAGCAATTTATGATGGCTCATTGATGCAGGAAAATCGTAATAGACCGCTACATAGCATTGTCTTGCTTGCTTTCCATCAAGTAGAGCAACGACACTACAGAAGGCTTATATCGTCTTCCTAGCCTAGCCCAAGATTATTTGGGGTCAGCTACTGCTTTCATCTGTTTTACCTAAATATCAGTTTTTCCATTGAGTGACTGGCATAGGCCTCCGTATCCCGAAGGCGAACTTAATTCGAAGGTTTAACTAGTTGTAAGTATATTTGAGGGCACTATTTGCACAATAACGATTGAAGTACTCTGAAACACCGCCATATTACATACTACTTTTATATGGCAGGCTATTTTTAGGGTTCCGTAGCCAAATGGCAAAAAACGGAACCCTTATAGATTCGTCAAGTCTGTCTGTCTGTCTGTCTGTCTGTCTGTCCGTCCGTATGTCACAGCCAATTATTTCCGAAACTATAAGAGCTATACTGTTGAAATTTGGTCAGTCGATGTATTCTGTGAACCGCATTAAGATTTTTATATAAAAATAGAAAAAAAACAATACATTTTTGGGTTCCCCATACTTGGAACTGAAACTCAAAATTTTTTTTTTCATCAAACCTATACGTGTGGGGTATCTATGGATAGGTATTCAAAAATGATGTTGAGGTTTCTAATATCATTTTTTTCTAAACTGAATAGTTTGCGCGAGAGACACTTCCAAAGTGGAAAAATGTGTGTCCCCCCCCCTCTAACTTCTAAAATAAGAGAGTGATAAAACTAAAAAAAATATATGTTGTATATTACTATGAAAACTACCAACAAAAATTAGTTTGAACGAGATCTAGTGAGTAGTTTTTTTTTAATATGTCATAAATCGTAAATCGCAATTTACCTTTCATTCAATCAATACACTAGTATAAAAACATCGATGAAAGTTACAACGAACTACAATAACTTTTATATGATGTTACTTGCTGATACGGAACCCTTCATGGGCGAGTCCGACTCGCACTTGGCCGCTTTTTTTTTATTCCTTTAGTTAATTGATTAAAAAAATTTATTACTACAAAGGAAATCACCTTATTTATCACGTAAAATGAACAGATACATAGATATCAAGGTCAAATTTTACTACCTTAACTTTCTTCCTGGTAATTACGTGTTATAGATGGCGTATAATCACGCAATAGTTTAAACTCAAGGTTGATCGGCTTTGTCTTTCAGAATATAGAAAGTAATCAACTATTACCAAAGATTTTGTTCATATTAATATCGATTTTGTCAATCAATTTTTCATTGATTGAAGGGGGGTTGCTTTGCGAAACTATTTATCTATATTTGTACTGAATTTTATCTAGATAAACTTCATCGCTTTTTTGTGTTAATTTTAAAGTTTGAAATTCTCACAACCTTTCGCATTTCAAACTTTTATTATGATACACATTTAACAGCATATCTTGGTTATTGGCTAATATTCACTCTCCTAAAGTTATTACAAAAAGTGATTTCTTTCTGTACACACATATCTTGTGTTTTCATATCTTTAATGCAATATCTTTACGAGTACTACCTAATAAGTAAAATAATATAGTAATAGATAGTGATGGTTTGGATGGTTTAATTTGGGGATATTTCAAACAACAAAGCTCTAAGTTGCGAAAGTAGTTGCAAATGTATTCTCTCGTTTTTACGTAAACCATCTTCCTGTATTATCTGAATCAAGTCGTTGTAAATAAATGTTCAATTACGGAACCTAAATCACGTCCATATTCAGCTAAATGATAAAATGAAAGGAATATAAAGCTCTTAAAACAGTCATAAAATATTTAATCTCTGTCTTTAAACATGGCCTTGGAGGTTTTAAGTACAAATACTTGTAAACACGAATGACAATGGAACGTCCTTTAATTTTCTCATAGATCATAAGAATTAAACTTACTGATTAATGAGAAAAACATCGTTGTACGATTTTTTACTTGGGAAGTCATGTTAAATAATAGTAATAATAGATAAATAAATATTTCGGACATCTTACACACAACATCAACTAGTCACAAAATAAGCAGACCTTGTATAATGATTACAGAAAAAAAAGTAAGTTAATGCATTTATATCAGTAGTTTAGTAAACAACTGGTATAAATGTATAAACATACCTTTCTTTTGTAAATACATGTAAATTATACATAGAAAACACCCACCCGAAACAAATATACTTATGTGGATCACACAAATATATGGTCCGACTTGGGAATCGAACCCGAGACCTCTTGATCAGCAGCCGCATACGCTTACAACTAGACGAACAATATATAAGAACACCAAAGGCCCAATAGGAAACTTCTGCATACTTTATTATCTGCATTCGCAATGAGTATCGTGATCATTACTCTTGAATCTGTCCTCGTTCTACTCATTCTTTCTATACTCAGCACGCATGGGCAGGCTGGGCCGGGACAGAGAAGCCCAATCTAAAAATGACAGTATTTGTACTATCGTATTTCGTTGGTAAGTGTGAGACCAGAGGCTAGGCCGCCATACTGTGGATCACCGTTCTGCATTGTCTGCTTTCACAATGAGGATGGTGACCCCTACCCCCGTATTCTACTCATGCTTTAAATTAGGCAGAGTAGAGTCACTTTGGTAGGCCTAATAAAAAAATAAAAAAATGCACGGCACTATACAAGTTTCTATCAAACTTGAACAACTCAGAATGTCCTCTATAAATGTGTTAGATTATTCAGGTTCGATTTCCGAGTAGGTTGAAAATAGTTGTTTCGGAGTTTGGATCTTTTCCATGTTTAAAATGTGTATATTTATAAAAAAAAAAGGGTTTATGAGTATTTAATTAGTCGATCTGAAACACATTACGACAGCTTCGTCATGTGTTTCAGATGTTGAAAATATTTAGTATTGCATTATTCAATTGTATCTTAGACACCAACAGCTCACAGGAACCCCTAGCCCGGGCACAGAAGTACATTATTTGAAACTGATCAATTTCAACTTGATTTTTAAGGTATAATAAAGAGGTATAACAAACATAAGTATTCAAAAGCTAGAATAGGCACAATAACCGGTCTACCCCGGCAACATAACTCATTTATTCGGCGTGTAAACATTTAGGCACTTCAGTTTACCTTCCATAATAAGTGGGACATCGTTTTTATGACTAAAGCTATTGACCGATCTTATCTATCGTTTACATTGTAGTCTGTTGTTGAGTGTTTTTATATACTAGTTTCGAATATTCGTGTTGTATGTATTTAGCTTCATGTCTACGAACACATTCGTGAATAATTAAAGCGTTGATTTCGTGAATAACACACGAAATTCTTATGGAGAAAATAGCTGAGTCACACGGTGTTATTGTTGTAAATCGCGACTAAGTTACTCCTTGTCTCATCAGCAATCTAATAAAGTCCCGTCAAATTGGTCCCATCGTCCTTCCAACAAACAGACAGACATACAAAAAATGCTTTTATTGATCTAACTACCACATATACACTCGGTTCCAAAAATTACGGGTCAGTCACAAAAATTGAAATACCTCCAGAACTGTAAAAGCTAGATCAATGAAATAAAAAACAGAATAAAGACTTTTTAGTTGCGCTTCTAATAGCATATTATTTAAACTGGTTGATGAAAAAAACTTCATTAGAAAAACAAAATTTAAAAAAATGACTATTTTTAAAAACAAAATTTTTGTTTCATGTCATTATGGATGCTTTCCATTTCTATTCTGTCACAAAAAAAATTATCGTGAACGTCTTCCACGTGCATAATTATTATTCTGTGAGGTGAGGCATGGCAGTCACGCTAGAGGAATGTACCAGAATCCTAACTTTTTTGGAACTTGGGCGGAGCCAGCGTGAAACAGCCAGAAACATTGGTGTATCTTTGTCGACTGTTCAGCGGGTAGTCCAGCGGTACCAAGAGACCGGATCACACCTTAGAAGACCAGGAAATGGCAGACTAAGATGCACAACGGCCAGGGAAGACAGACAACTGGTGGCTACAATGCTCCGAAATCGTTTTCAAACTGCTGTTGGTCTAAAAACTCACTTTATTCGCTTTGGAGGTGGCAATTTAAGCGCTCAAACAGTAAGAAGACGTCTTGCTGAAGCAAATTTGAAACCATTGAGGCCCGCAAATGGCCCCAAACTGGAACGGGGACATCGAATTGCAAGACAGAGATACGTGCGCGAACACCTAAACTGGACACTAGACGATTGGTCTAGGGTAATGTTCACGGACGAGTCTAAATTCATGCTTTATAAGCATGATGGTAGGCAGTTGGTGTACAGAAGACCAGGGGAGGGCTTCCATCAAGCGTGTGTGGAGGAAAAAGTGGCGTACGGTGGAGGCTCCGTACAAGTTTGGGCTGGGATTTCTGCTGAGGCCCGCACCGAGCTGGTGCTCATTCAAAATGGAACTCTAAATGCAGAGAGGTACGTGGAAGAGATCCTCAATGAACATGTAGGTCCTTTCATGGCCAGGATGGACCGGCATGGCATATTAATGCATGATAATGCGCGTCCCCATACCGCCAGAATTGTACATGACTACCTTGAAGAGGTCGGTATCGAACTCATGCAGTGGCCAGCGCGAAGCCCGGACTTAAACCCCATCGAGCACGCCTGGGACGAGCTTCAGAGATGCGTGAAAGGTCGAAACCCCCCACCAATCACGCTTCCCGAGCTCATACAAGCACTGGTGGAGGAATGGGAAGGTATTCCTCAGCACCGACTCCGAAATTTGGTGTACAGCATGCCTAATCGCCTGGAAGCTGTCAGAAGAGCTCGTGGAGGCAATACAAAGTATTAAATGAAGAAAGTGATGAAAAACAGCAAAAAAACAATCATAAAAAAAATGTAATCTTAAGAAAAATATGACTACTTTAGTTTTTTTTTAATTTAAGATTAATATTGTGGGTGTAACTAAGTTTTATTTTATTTTTTATCTGTATAATTAAATTCTCAATTGAACAGTCTTCGTTTCATTAGGATGGCATACGTAGTTCGGGAGATATTCGGGTTTATGTGACTGACCCGTTATTTTTGGAACCGGCTTTAGTTTCATATTTATTTAGTAAAAAACTCTTCATTTGATATTAATAACAGACACTTCAAATATGTTTATTTGTATAAGTGAAATGGAATTTTACAACCAACAGAGACTCTTCTGACGTGGTTATACGAACAGTCATGAATTAATAATAATAAATATTAATAATAATAATATTTATTTCCAAAAAAGTTACAATATATATACATACATGAATGTAGTAACACAAGATATTACAAACAGAATTATAATTAAAATCGATCAAAGTGGTGTGCAATGGGAGAGGCCTATGTCTAGCAGTGGACTGAGATGGGCTGATGATGATGAATTAAAAGATCACCTACTCGTCATAAATTGTTGGAATGATCTTTTAATAGTAATCAGTGTGAGAACTATCATGATGAGTTACCACGTACGTTGCATGGTTTCTAGTAAAGTTGCTGTAAATTTTTCACTGAAATACAACGTCGGGTCAATGCCTTACAATGTAGAAGAGTCATACTGATTTCAGCACAAGTGGACCGGTGCAACCGGGGCAGTGCTACCCTCACACAGAAGACCAACCTAAAATGACAGCATTCGTGCTGTAGTCTTTTGTTGGTGAGTGTGAGACCGGGACCCAATCATTCTGCATCATTCTCCGGGCCTCTATAGGCCGAGAAAATGATGCAGAAACATCTCGCCATAGTGTGAGTCACCATGCTGCACTATGTGTACTCACAATGAGGATGGTGGCCCCTATTCATGGATTCTACTTATGCTTTTCATAAGGCAGAGTAGAGTTACTTTTGTTGGCTCAAATAGCTTTAAAATAAAACAAAATGTGATGAAGCAACTTAATTCTCACCTATTGTTAAATAGACGTGCATTTATATTTTACTTAGAATTTTCATTTATACGTTTAATTAGCAATAATTTTTGTGTGACACTTCTGATTTCACGAATTTTAATTTTAAACAATAATATATTTCTCGTTAATCTGATCATATGAGTAAGAGGTAATTAGAAAACTCGGTATGTAATATACATATATAAATTCACTAGCTTTTTAACAATACTCAACCCCCGTGGATGTCGATTATAGCGGCAAAAAGTAATCTATGTCTGAAGCAACCATGGTGCAATATATTATATCTCTAATAATATCTTTACCGAAATTCATTCCAATTGATTTAGCGGTATAGTATTTTAAAAACTTGTTAGAAGTACCCACTGACGGACTCCATAATATTTTAAAAGTTATACTTTTAAAACTTAAATGATGCGTTAAGGCGCAACTCCATGTAAAATTGTCTTCGAGACAGACCGAATTTTCGACTTAGAATTATTCTTGATCTAAGTTCTGTCGAATCTCTGTCTACCCGTAATGTTTATTCAGTGTGACGTGTAAGGGGTAATTGACTAAATTATGTATATAGTCGCATTTACTCAAGAGAGGTCAGATTCAAAACGAAGTACCTCTGTTTGTACTAAGGACTACATTCGATTGATACAAATCTCGACGCCAATTCAGTATGGTTGGGCCAGCCTGACGAACACTACAATAAACAATGTACTATTCTTGAGTTATTATATTGAATGAAATGTTAAACTGGAAAGTAAGAATCATTATCATCATCATCTTCAACAGCCTTTAACAGTCCACTGCTAGACATAGGCCTCTCTTTTGAAAGGAGGTTTTGGCCTACTACATCACGCTGGCCAGACGGGTTGGTAAAGGGTTTGTTTCAAGTTTTCCTTCTCTTGGCATTGATGTTAGCTGCTTATTTTGTTTCTTCAGTCGCCTCTTACGACACCCATCGAATGAATAGGGGTGGTGACACTTTGTATTCTTAATCCGTCACCACACGGTAAGTAAGAATCAGCAAAAGGCAATGTCTCATAAAATACCTAATTAATATCGAAATTGTTTGGTGTAAATATCACAAAGACCTTGGAAAACGAAACTGTATATAGATCCGATTCAATAATATGTTATAAATTTAAGGTCAATCGTAGGATAATTACAAACTTTTGGTAAACTCAGATCGTTGTATGGCTACTACTCAAGGAAAAGATAATTCATTTACACATACATAAACAATAGTTTCAACTAACCACGTAATGATTAAAAAAAAAGTAAAATTGGAAATGTTTTATTGTGAGTCACCATGCTACATTGTTTACTCTCACAATGAGGATGGTGCTCTACTCTTGAATTCTACTCATGCTTTCCATTAGAGTCACTTTGGTAGGTTAAAATATAAAAAAAATGTACGAAATATTTCATCATCGTCATCATTTCATTTCATCGTCATCTCAGACAAAGGATGTCTATTGCAGGACATACTCGTGGGCCTCTACAACCACCGCTCCTGTTCTGCTCGCATCCAACAGCTTCTCGCCCTTTCTTCCTAGTCGTTATTATATAATTTGGAATCGACTATTAGTTTAATCGTTTTTTATCTGAACATCAATTTTGGCATGGCATCGAACCTCCGTAACTATAAGGGCGAACTGAATTTGAAGCTGAAACTAGTTGCCCGTATATTTGAGGGCATTGACTTTCAGATAAAGATTGATGAAGATTGATGAAGATGAAGATCGGCACGGGCGTGAAACATCGTTGAACTTCCACACTGCTGTTATTAAAAGTTTCTTGTTAGAAAACACTTTTGGCCAGATCCAAATATTGAATCCACGATCTATGGATTCGTTAACAGATAGGCCAACGACGCAGATTATAAAAAACAAATTTTGTATAGCATATATATATATATATGTATAGCATAATACATATGTTTATCAATAGATACGAAGCATTTGGAATGAAATAGGTTACAGATTAACTTAATGTTACGAATTCTTAACAAATATATCATTTGGAAAATCCCTTACGGAGCTACGTGCTTTAAATCTGTCTGAACATCGGATTACTGTAAAAAGATATTAAGATTTATGACATGGGGCTAAATTTTAAACATAAGTCGTGTGAGGAAATCTGTTACGAAAATTGTTTTCGTCATATTCACTTCTGATGAAATTAGTTTTTGTACACAGGGATAATCGATTTTCATAAATAAATCCTAACAATTATGAACTGCACACGATTTTAAATAGATATATTATGATATGAATGACTGTATTCTATGGCCTACCCTTCCCTACCCTACCCTATTCTATATACACTTGTCCGATTTTTAAGGGTTCCGTAGTTCATAACTTATACATTCGCCATGTCCGTTGTTCAGTTTTTTATGAGTAGGTAATTTTTTTTTAATTTTTTTTTCAAAGAATTTTATACTAAATTATTGTCACTCTTAATATTTAAAAAAATACAAAACAAAATTGGTAGGGAGAGTTACAAAAGATAATACCATCTCCGAAGTTAAGCTAGCATCAGTCTTTTAAGAGAGTGCAAAGAAATTTTATGTATCTTAGATAGTAAAGATACATATCAGAGGATAATAAGATATTATTAACAGTTGCATAACTGACCTTCTCTGACTTTATGACATCTCCGTCCGATAGAGATTTAGCCGGCTATTTCTATTTTGTTGACCTTCTATGCGACGATAGAAGTCGATAGTATATTCAATTTAACTTTGCGAATGTTTACGAACAATGTGCTTCTGAAAGCTATAGTAGTAAACATTGATTCATGTCTGATCTAAACTTTGAGACTTTGTTGGAATTTATTTAATTCATTTAGTTAACTAACACAAATTACAAACGTTTTTGTTATTCATCTTTACTTTTTATAATGGATCATCGGTATACTTAAAATAAACATAAAAAATAAATACCTATTTATTAATAAATAATAAAGAAAATAATTACAATTTTATAAAGGAACTGGACCTTAGACAGGTAATCTATACAACCAAAATTACCTAATTGTACAAACTGATGTAAAAAAAAAAAAAAAAGAAGATTTCTAAATTATTTATAAAAATATTAAGTCCTTATTGATAGTTTATCGAGAGTGAGAATGTGTATAAGCCTTAAATTATTTGGTGGCCATGATGAGTGAGTGATGTTTATGAACAATATGAGTGTCAAGTTGGTGTGTCTGTGTCTGTAAAGTGCTTTATTATTGTATCTATTTGTATTGACTTGTACACTTTAATTGTTTTCTATCTCTATAAGTGTGGATTGGTCATTGGCCTGTCTGTCTTCTTATCTGCTTAAGTTCTGAATGTACAAGCTGTAAATTCTCCATGGCTAATAAATAAATAAATTTTTATAGAAACAATAACCCGACTGCATAACAACAGTAAAATGACACACAATAACTATATAAAATTCGACTGACTAATGCAATGTCAGCTAACTGAACACTTTATGGTGCTGCAGTCGGGAACAGAATTGCTTTTGTGAAACTTTGATCGTTTACGCAAAACACGCAATGGAAGCTGTCAAAAGGAACAATTTTCCCCCGTTTTTAAACGTTTTTTTATCGATATTCCGCTCCTATTGGTTGTAGCGTGATAATGTATAGCCTGTAGTAAACATTGATAACTGAGCCATCTAACACTGAAAGACTTTTTGAAAATCAGATCAGTACTGCCTGAGATTGGCGTTTTCATATAATTATTTTATGACATATAATGCAAAAATAATGAAATATACAATATTATATATCAATATTCATAAAACAATTCAGTTACTTACTGACTGACATGACAAACAACGCACCACCGAAATTACTGGACGTAGGAATATGAATCTGAATGTGTATTCCTTAAGGATAGGCGAGCACTAAGAGAGGCTTTTTGAAATTTGTGTCTTTCAAAAATTGCATTTATATTTTTGATTCCTTATTCTGGAGGCTGTTTGTAGACAAAGGCGCGGTCATCAGCGAATAAATTAATACATAATAAGCATCATATTACAAATTTCAGCTGCCCTAAATTTTAAGGAGTAACACATGCTACTTTTTATTTTGTAAAAATGTAGGGTTACGTGAAAACAAAATTAAAACCAATTAAATAGTGAAGAATATTCGATCCGAAATGCAAGAAAAACCAACGGCGCAGTACGTTTTAAACAAAGAAGTGAGACCAACGAGATATATAGCTGTTTTCTTTCTAAGTACAACTATAAATTGCAGTCAGCAGTGACATCACTACAATGCGGCAGAGATCGATCGATCTCGAGATAGCCAAGTAGACATTATAATGGGACAAGACAGAGTCCTTCGAAATAACTTCCAACAAACATAAGTAGACAGTTAAGAGCTCTTTATAACTCGCTTATCGTCATTGAAGTTCTAACAATGCGTAAGTCAGTGATTAGAGCAGAGAGTAATGACTGTTCTACTAAAAGGGGAGCAATAGTTTTAGGGCTGGCTAGTTGTTTATCTAATATGTATCTATAGATAGTTAATATCTATAGATAATAAATAAATATTTCGAACATCTTACACACAACATCGTCTAGTCCCAAACTAGCTTGTATTATGGGTACAACTGATATAAATACATAATTTTTTACTTTAAACTTTTACTTTTTATTGTAAACACATACATCGAAAACACCCAAACTCTGAAAGAAAAATTTGGCGGATCACACAAACATTTGGTCCGACTCGGAAATCGAATCCAATATCTCTTGATCAGCAGTCGCATACGTCGAACCACCAGACCAACGAGGCAGATAAATATATATAGATAGTTATATATCTTAGATAGATATTGGTTGGATCTTTGGTCTAGTGGTTAGCGTATGCGACTGCCAATCAAGAGGTCTCGGGTTCAAATTACGTGTCGGGCCAAAGTGTTTTTGGTATTTTCTTAGGAAATTCCTAATAGTTGCCTGGAGTTTGGAAGTTTGGCGGTGATTCACGCCCGTGCCTCGGAGAGTACGTAAAGCCGTCGGTTCCGGTTGTCATGAACATCTATGGCATTCGTTATTGGGAAGTCAGTGCCCTTAAAAAAACTGACAACTAGTTCAATCTTCGAATTTCAGTTCTCCCTTAGGGTTGCGGAGGTCCGATGCCAGTCGCTCCGTGAAAAACTGAAATTCAAGTAAAACCGGTTGAACTAGTAGCCGACCCCAAATAAAGTTGGAAATAAGGCTAGGAGGATGAGATATTAGATAGTATCACTACGAGTTTTAATGATACTTACTGGTAAGCCTTATGTGTATACAAGTGCTAAAACTGCAAAAATACAGACTATAAAAGATTTTAAAACTAGCTGAGTGCTATAGTCACTGTTGTAAATCGCGAGTAACGCCGCGGAGAAAAGCTAGTCTATAAAATAGCCTAAGTTACTCCTTAGGTCATCAGCTGACAGTGAAAGTCCCATCAATATCGTCTAGCGGTTCCAGAGATTACCCGGAGCGAATAGAACGTCAGAAACCAAAATTTTAAAAAATGCAATTTTAATGTAAATAATTTCATACGCAGTTACAAAAGGGTTCATTTGATATTACAAACAGACATATATTTATTTGTATAGCTAGTTAAAGCGCCACCTTTTGTTATGCCACTTTGTTCATAGACGGTTTACTTTAGACATATTCAATTTATGAAACTCTATTTCATTACAAAAACCGTCATACAACTTTTTTCAATTAACGCCATATAAATCCAGTAGATATAATCTGTGAATTATTTTAAGCTCTAAAATGTAATCAAGATTAGTTTAGATTGATCATGACATTCATGACGAATGTGTTTCCTGAGTCTAGTAGGTATGATTAGTTGATAAAGTTTATTATAAATCTGTGTCACATGTTTATTTCTTTGTGTATTTCGGAGTTAATAACATAGTTGCACATGTTCTTAGTAATGTAAAATGAAAGTATAATAAAATTTACAATTGAGATGTAATTTCTACCGGAGGCCCAATTATTCTGCATCATTTTCAAGGTTCCCGGAGACCGGGAGAATGATGCAGAAAAATCTGATCAGGCCGCCAGGGTGACCATGCTAAATTGCCTACTCTCACAATGAGGATGGTGGTCCCTACTCCTGAATTCTACTCATGCTTTCCATCAGGCCGAGTAGAGTTACTTTGGTAGACTTAAATATAAAAATAAAAAAAGCTATGGTATTTCAAAATAGGAACCTTTTGATGGTATAACAATGCAATACAATAAAAAATGGTAGAACTTTATCACAGACATACTTAAAAGTTTTTATAATGCAATGACAATATTAGAAGTCATTGGGAAAATTATATTACAACCCGTTGAAAACTCTACATAAATATTTAGGTGTAAAAAATAACATTGTGTAATAAGCAGTAATAACTTTTTCAGATATCTGACACACAACGCTTTCAAATTTCAAACTAACTAAGGCATGTATGTGCCACCTAAAATGACTAAATAGAATGCTTAAAGAATACACAGAAACAAATATTTTGCAGGTCATAAAAACATTTGTTTCGATTTGGCAATCGAACCTGAGATCTCAGACGGATCGAGACAGAAGTTACAATTATACCTAACGGTACCGCTGCGCCTTCGGGACAGTTGAATTTTTTCCTCTCTTAAATATAATTACATTTTACTCTTTTTTATTACTACATTACAGGATATTTAAAAAAAAGCGGCCAAGTGCGAGTCGGACTCGTCAATGAAGGGTTCCGTAACAGCAAGTAACATCATATAAAACTTCTTGTAGTTCGTTGTAACTTTGATCAATGTTTTTATAATAGTGTATTGATTGAATGTTTTTCCACTTTGGAAGTGTCTCTCGCGAAACCTATTCAGTTTAGAAAAAAAATAAAATTAGAAACCTCAACATCATTTTTTAAACACCTATCTATCGATATCCCACACGTATGGGTTTGATGAAAAAAAATTTTTGAGTTTCAGTTCCAAGTATTGGGATCCCCAAAATGTATTGTTTTTTTTTTGTTTTTTGTGAAAATCTTAATGCGGTTCACAGATTACACCTACTTACCAAGTTTCAAAAGTATAGCTCTTATGGTTTCGGAAAAAAGTGGCTGTGACATACAGACGGACAGACAGACAGACAGACAGACAGACTTGACGAATCTATAAGGGTTCCGTTTTTTGCCATTTGGCTACGGAACCCTAAAAACGAGCACATAACAAAAATAGTAAAAGAGTATCAAACATAGAAACGTACTCGACATCGAAACTCGAGTGATGAATTACCCTTAAAAATAACCTTTCAATAAGGTTAAATCTATTTTAGACATCTCTACCTGTAAGAATAACATTGACACGTGACTGCGTGGCAGCTTGGTACATTATACCTTCAGACATTAAAGTATTAAATTTGACTTCTGAATACAGGGCGCAGATGTTATAGTATTGCATTTTTTATTAGTCTCACGAGTCTTTCACACATCTGTGAAAAACTAAATATTATATTGACCTTTACGTGCCGACCGTTTCGTTATTTCTCAAACGTTTTAGAACACTAGTTTTACGATACATTATATTTACATTAAAAACTACATAAAAAATATATGCCTGCAATATATATTACTCGTTAAGAAAGACGTTTTTTTTTAAAAAGCCTTAAAAAGTCACATATAAATATAAAGTCCCAGTAATATTATAAACTCGAAAGTTTGTGGGTATTTTACGCAAAAACTACTGAATGGATTTCGACGAAACATTACAGTTATATAGCTTATATATCAGAATAACACATAGGCTACTTTTTACTGCAATAATTGAGATACACGAAATTGAAAAAGTATACGTATAACTCGTGCGACCTAAGATGGCACCTGACTCAAATGTCAGTCGTTTAAAGTACTGAGTGCAAGAAATATACAATTTATTCTAGTTTTTTTTAATTTCAACATTTATTTTGCTTCAAGTAGTTTCTCATAACATACTAATTTATCTTAAGTAGTGCTTTACTACCTGAGTTAAGAAAATACATATGCATACCAATAGGAAACAAACCTCATTCATTATTTACCCGAATGCATTCTTCGTGCAGTGATTTATATAATATTAGGTAATACCTAATATCATTTTAAATGAAATTAGGAACTGAAATATGTTTTTAAAATACAATTTTAAATCGTCATGATAAGCCTTTTAATCGTAGTCTCTAAATATAATATGTATATGGATATTCTTTATTTTAAACTATTGCGTCTCATAGTCGTCATGCTGGTTTTTTTCGTGTGACCTTTCTTAAAACAGTTGGGTTATCCAGACGAATCTAATGATATATTAATAAAATAAATTCGGGAAGTGATTTATATAACATTAGGTCACATCTTCCGAGCCTTTATTCCCAAGTTTATTTGGGGTCGGCTACTAGTTCAACCGGTTTTACTTGAATTTCAGTTTTTCCACGGAGCGACTGGCATCGGACCTCCGCAACCCTAAAGGAGAACTGTAATTCGAAGGTTGAACTAGTTGTCAGTATATTTGAGGGCACTGACTTCCCAATAACGATTGCCATAAATATTTATGACAACCGGGACCGACGGCTTTACGTGCTCTCTCAGGCACGGGAGTGAATCACCGCCAAACTTCCAAACTCCGGGATGCTATTAGGACTTTCCTTAGAAAAACCCAAAAACACTTTTTGGCCCGACCCGGAATTTCTACCCGAGACCTCTTGATTAGTAGTCGCATACGCTAACCACTAGACCAACGAGACAGTAGCAAAGCAGTAGTACGCTTCATATGACCTGTGATTTATATGATTTATGTGATTTTATGATTTGATTTTTATGTGATTTTTATGACATTAGGTAATACCTAATAAACTAAAATTATTATGGAACGATTCGTGCAACGATAATAGTGATGGTAACGCTACTCGCAAGACGTCAGAATGGTATCACGCGGGGGAACGGTATCATTATCGTTTTGAGCCAGGTGCCATCTTAGCTCGCACGAGTTATACGAAAAGGAATATTAGACAGATTTCATAGCAAGTTTTGTTTTCAACCTAAATCAGCCGATAAAGGAGTATTTATGATGTATGCCCTAAAAGTAATAATGTTTACTAAGCGGGTAAACAAGTATTCTTTTACCTTATTATAATTGTCGATTATTTATTATATTATTATAGATCTTTATATATCTTTATCTATAAACATATATTAATTTAAAAAGAAATAAGTACACAAAATTGGTAAAATTCATGAAAGTTGCAACATAATAAACTTACTTCTTTATTTATTTAAGCTTCTAAATATGGATCAAGTAACGTAGATTATCCAGCATAAGAAAAACGGAGCTCATAAACTGCCTGCCAAATGTCAAGAATGACAAAATTGGACAAATTAAATTCACATAAAAGTCCTATTTTACTGAAGCTGGTACTCTCTCATCTGGGGTCTGCGTTTACGAAACAAATTTAATATTCTTACGTGACTCTAGAGATCTTGGATCTTCACGATCCTCCTCGTATTTTAGAACTACATTATTTCTTTACTACATCAAGTGTACTTGTAGGTCATTTTGTAATATTGGCCGAGAAACGTTTTGCTCCGAGTAGAAAAAAAACTAGGACATATTCTGTAGTTGACAAGTATACAAATAAAAAAAATTGAAATGTCTGTTTGTAATAGAAAGTTTTGCGCTAAATGTATGTACCTATGTGAAAGTTTATGCAGTACTTACATCAAAAAAAAAATTTAAAATAAATTGTTTGTCTGTCTGTTCATTCAGGCTAATCTCTTGAACGGCCGAACTGATTTTGATCGGACCTTCACTGACATAGCTGATGACTTAAAGGAATACCGCGGGACTCAACTAATATACAATATGTGTATACAGTACTAGCTGACCCGTGGCCACTTCTTTGGGCATAACTTAAATATAAAAGTTAGACATACGCTGTCGTTGACTTTTTTGTAGGCATTTTGTTCTAGAGATAAGATGTGGAGCTTTCCACATCTTATCTCTAGAACTCAAATATATATCTCTCATAGTTAAGGCAGCGTTCGTAAGAAACGCTTTCATTCGACCTTTTTTCTCCGATTCACTTTGCAAAACGGACTACCACGTAAAAGCCTTTTTATTTTTCGGTTTTTTATATCCTATGACACTCAGCAATAATGTGGCTTTCTACTGGTGAAAGAATTTTTAAAATTGGTTCAGTAGATCCCAAGATTACCCCTTACAATTTAACAAACACACAAACTTTACTTCTTTATAATATTAGTATATATTTATTTATTTTTCTCATTATTTGTGGTATTGTATTGATAATATTATATGGAATGGCAATAAACACTAACATCTTACGGGACGGTTACTTTATAATTATTATATTCTCATCTCAATAGAGTTAGTTATGAATATATGATAACTCGGCAGCCTTCCAAACGTATAAAGATCCATTAACCTCACTTTATCATTCATTGTCTGAGTGCTTACTTGTCATGAATACTTTATGAATAAGTGTTCAACTTCTCCCCGTTTGGCTTTGATCACAAGTTGCCGTAGTTTTTCCTCACTAGCTTTGAAGAACATCTGTTGGCAAACATGGCCTATCGTAGCTAACTTTTAAGAACACAATAAACCTACAGTGTTACATAGTATTGCTTTCTCATTTGACGTGTGATGTACTTTACAGATTATTTTCAGTCAATAACATGAAGAGCCAAAAATTATGTAAGATTTTTTTTTTTTAAACAAAACATACATCTTTGCTAATAAATGAAATTGAAGTCTCAAAATATATATGACATATACTTACAAAAATAAAGTTATTTTTATAAAAAATCTCTCTGTTTGTCCCGGCTTATCTCTGTGATGGCTGAACCGATTTTGATGAGACTTTCACTGGTAGATAGCTGATGTCATAAGTTACTTACGTAACTTTGGCAAATTTTGTTTAGTCAATTTATATACACTCGGTTCCAAAAATTACGGGTCAGTCACAAAAATTGAAATACCTCCAGAACTGTAAAAGCTAGATCAATGAAATAAAAAACAGAATAAAGACTTTTTAGTTGCGCTTCTAATAGCATATTATTTAAACTGGTTGATGAAAAAAACTTCATTAGAAAAACAAAATTTAAAAAAATGACTATTTTTAAAAACAAAATTTTTGTTTCATGTCATTATGGATGATCCATTTCTATTCTGTCACAAAAAAAAATATCGTGAACGTCTTCCACGTGCATAATTATTATTCTGTGAGGTGAAGCATGGCAGTCACGCTAGAGGAATGTACCAGAATCCTAACTTTTTTGGAACTTGGGCGGAGCCAGCGTGAAACAGCCAGAAACATTGGTGTACCAAGAGACCGGATCACACCTTAGAAGACCAGGAAATGGCAGACCAAGATGCACAACGGCCAGGGAAGACAGACAACTGGTGGCTACAATGCTCCGAAATCGTTTTCAAACTGCTGTTGGTCTAAAAACTCACTTTATTCGCTTTGGAGGTGGCAATTTAAGCGCTCAAACAGTAAGAAGACGTCTTGCTGAAGCAAATTTGAAACCATTGAGGCCCGCAAATGGCCCCAAACTGGAACGGGGACATCGAATTGCAAGACAGAGATACGTGCGCGAACACCTAAACTGGACACTAGACGATTGGTCTAGGGTAATGTTCACGGACGAGTCTAAATTCATGCTTTATAAGCATGATGGTAGGCAGTTGGTGTACAGAAGACCAGGGGAGCGCTTCCATCAAGCGTGTGTGGAGGAAAAAGTGGCGTACGGTGGAGGCTCCGTACAAGTTTGGGCTGGGATTTCTGCTGAGGCCCGCACCGAGCTGGTGCTCATTCAAAATGGAACTCTAAATGCAGAGAGGTACGTGGAAGAGATCCTCAAAGAACATGTAGGTCCTTTCATGGCCAGGATGGACCGGCATGGCATATTAATGCATGATAATGCGCGTCCCCATACCGCCAGAATTGTACATGACTACCTTGAAGAGGTCGGTATCGAACTCATGCAGTGGCCAGCGCGAAGCCCGGACTTAAACCCCATCGAGCACGCCTGGGACGAGCTTCAGAGATGCGTGAAAGGTCGAAACCCCCCACCAATCACGCTTCCCGAGCTCATACAAGCACTGGTGGAGGAATGGGAAGGTATTCCTCAGCACCGGCTCCGAAATTTGGTGTACAGCATGCCTAATCGCCTGGAAGCTGTCAGAAGAGCTCGTGGAGGCAATACAAAGTATTAAATGAAGAAAGTGATGAAAAACAGCAAAAAAACAATCATAAAAAAAATGTAATCTTAAGAAAAATATGACTACTTTAGTTTTTTTTTAATTTAAGATTAATATTGTGGGTGTAACTAAGTTTTATTTTATTTTTTATCTGTATAATTAAATTCTCAATTGAACAGTCTTCGTTTCATTAGGATGGCATACGTAGTTCGGGAGATATTCGGGTTTATGTGACTGACCCGTTATTTTTGGAACCGGCTTTAGTAATCTTAAACTCAGCATAATATCCACATCAATGACTAGGATTACGTACATAAAGGCTAAAAACAGATACCTATTACTAAGACTCCGCTGTTCGCCTGTTTTTCCGTACGTCTGTGTGTTACCATCACCTGAACCGTGATAGCTATACAGTTGAAATTATCACAGATAATACAAAATACTAAAAACAGAATTAAATCTAATATATAAAATTCTCGTGTCACAGTTTTCGTTGCCATACTCCTCCGAAACGGCTTGACCGATTTTTATGAAACTTTATATGCATATTCAGTAGGTTTGAGAATCGGCCAACATCTATTTTTTATTCCTCTAAAACGCGAGCGGAGCCGCGGGCATCAGCTAGTAATTATTTAAAATTATAAATTCTCAGCCATACAAAAATAACAGCAACAGGTACCATCCTGCACGAGTCTGACTCGCATTTGTCAAATTGTTTTGTATTTAATAATTATAGTCACATCAGACATGAGTTTAGTTACTGAAAATACCTAACATAGAATTTAGGAGCACTGTATTAAATTCACTTATGTATTCCGTGTGAGTAGTGTTCAAGACAGGCCCGTATAATACAGCAAAGAGGGTTAAGCTTCAAATGTCGAGCACTTAAAACTGATATCATTATATACAAAGCTCTTTATACATCAAATTCAGCACTACAAGTTTTCCGCAGTAAAATTTAAAATACAAGAGTGGATTAAGATGATAGTTTTCTGGTGAAAATTGTTTATATTTTGTGACTCAAACATTTTATGTTTTGAGTGAATTGGAAATATGGTATCAAAGTTGATAACCAGCTCCGAGCACTTTTTCGTATTTTAATGAACTTTATATGAAGGATTTTTTCGTTATTAATTTAATAAAATATTATCATAATCTACTTTAATAGTCTACAGCTAGACATAGGCATCTCCATAGTATCATCCATCATATGAGTATATGTATCTTAAAAATACTTTTTTCATCTATACTATTCATACCTTCTAGCCACCTTCTAGGCTTATGACCGGCAGTGACTATTAAAAGTACTTGATGTGATGTGTTATGAAGTGATCAATACCTAATTCAGCGCATTAACCAATCGAATCATGTGTTCGAACATCTTAAAGTAAACTAGTAGATACACAATTATAGTAAACTATGCAGGAATGATTACTCTATATGTAATGCATCACTATGTATTCTGAATGTCACAATCAGCCGCAATACAATTAGGTAATTAGATATGCATGCATTAACAAAGGACTTTATATATTATATAGTACAGTCATGCATACATGATTTCAGTCAGTACATTTCATATTCATCGACTACAGGCATAGTCGTGGTTTATAATGAACTGCCTCGGTGGTCTAGGGGTTTGCGTATGCGGCCGCTGATTAAGTTTTCTTGGGTTGAATTCCCCGGTCGGACCAAATGTTTGTGTGATCTACAAATATTATTTTCGAAGTTTGGGTTTTTTAAAACTATTTTTATGTACTTATGTAAAATAAATATTTATAAAAAAAAGTATGTATTTATATCAGTTGTCTATTACCGATAGTACAAACTCTGCTTAGTTTGGGACTAGATGGCGTTGTGTATAAGATGTCCAAATTTAGCTCCATTACTGGATAGTAGCTAGTAGTATCAGAATTCATTTCTCTCTTGCCATAGCAGTTGATGTACTTTGACTTGATTTCTTATTTCTTGCTTCTTTATTGTGCTCCTTTAGAAAACTCCTTTTTTGTTAAAACACATTAATGAATTTACTGCTTCTAAATCACTTTCCAAATGAAAAGTAACACGCAAATATATATAATGTTATTAACCTTTGCCTATGCGTAGTTTTTCACCACGAAACACATAGTAACTACAATTTCAACAGTTACAAGAATAAATTTTTTTTTTTTTTTGGACATCTTACACACAACATCATCTAGTCCCAAAGTAAGCAGAGCTTGTGTTATGGGTACTAAACAACTGATATAAATACATAAACATACTTTTTTTTTTGTAAATACATACATATTATACATAGGAAAACGCCCAGACTCCGAAACAAATATTTGTGGATTACACAAATATTTGGTCTGACCCGGGAATCGAACCCGAGACCTCTTGATCAGCAGCCGCATACGCTAACCACAAGACCAACAAGGCAGTCAAAAGTTAAACGTCAATATTATATAACAGTCATCAAGATCCCATAACGTCCCACTTCTTGGCTGGGTCTCCTCTCAGGAGAGGGTTAAAGCCATACATCCCCACGCTGGCCGAATACCAATACGGGTTAGGGACTCGCAAGACATATTGTGGCTACGTAATCTTGCCGTTAGATGTTTTTAAGTCGCCCAAAAGCCTCCATCTAAGCTTCACGACTGTTATCTTATAAGAACCGGAACCGACTGCTTAACGTGACCTCCGAATCACAGAAACGCTCATAACATTTCATGCCACATACGGTCATCCGTCCAGGTACTGGTCCGCCGTCGTCGCTAACCCTTGGTGATTGTTTCCAATCATCTAAGGCCACTCCGCTATGAGTGCAATATTTATATGACAGTACAGGTCAACCAAACCAAGTTATAACATTTTCTATAATATAATCTTACACGTCTTATACCATGAGTGGCACTGATGATAGAGAAATAACCGAGAAATCTCTGTTACCGTGCTTTATGACCTTTAGTAAGAGATTAAAATATTTGTATTTATTGTGAGTATTGTCGAAACTTTATACACATTATATTATTTTTCATTATTTTCACAAGTAAGTATTTATTCGACAACTGATACATACTCGTACTTACTAGTTTGACAATAGCTAGACTAATTAATGTAAAGTATTACAATAGACTAAAATCAGTATTACTATGTAGATACCTTTTTTTATTTTTTTACCGTGTGGAAGTCCCACTGGATGCCACACAATAGTGGCTATATCGGACTTTAACTCGGCACTAGAAATCGGGGAATCAGGTGCACCCTCGGAAGTAAAACCCTGAGACCCCGACGTACCTCGGGCAATCTATGGTTTTCAGACGCCCCCCCTACTGTATTACTATGTACCTATATCAAACGTTTAGAGATAAAAAAAAAACTAATTTTGAATCTTGACTTTCAATATATTTAAGTTGTGGGTTAGAGTGCTAGTACGTAGACAGCTGTGACTGTCAAAAGAGTTCGTACTTATCAATACTGATTTTATAATATTTGAATCAAACAAAAATGAATATTTTTTATTCTCTAGCAACTAATCCTGTAAAAGAGATTCACATCATGATATTTTAACTGCACCTTTCATAAGCAACCTATAAAAAATACTTCTTTGTAATAAAGTATATTAAAATGTAACCTCAAACTGTGGTTCTAAACAACAAGCACTGCAAAATACGCTAATTACTACCTACAACTTGGAAATTACCATCAAATGCAAGTAATGATGCAATAACGTGAAGCTATTTTGTTACGACTATAAATATCGCAAATGAAACCCCACGGTGCTTAGATCGTTATAAACTTAATTACCTGAAAACTATGTCTGTGAAGAAACTATTACAGTAAATTTATGTATTAGGAATACTGAAATGAATAATGATTCAGTATATGAATCTCTTTTGTTATTATTTTTGACTGGCTCGTTGGTCTAGTGGTAAGCGTATGCGTCTGCTAATCAAGAGTTCTCGGGTTCAAATATGTTGTTTTGGATGTTGCTTGTTCTTCTCAATGTTTCTTACGGAAAATTCTTAATAACAGCCCAGAATATGAAAGTTTGACGTTAAGCCGTCGGTCCTGGTTGTCGTCTTGCAATCGTAATTGGGAAGTCAGTGCCCTCAAATATACTGAAAACTAATTCAATCTTCAAATTTCAGATCTCCCTTAGGGTTGCGGAGGTCCGATGCCAGTCGCCCCGTGGAGAAACTGATATCCAAGTAAAATTGGTTGAACTAGTAGCCGACCGCAAATAAACTTGTGAATAAAGGCTAGGAAGAAGATTATACTCAAGGGATGTTTGGTAATAATAATAACCTACGTTTTTTATTGATGATGAAATGCGAATTTTATAATTTTAAGCTCAACAATTGTGAAAGTTTAAGAAACAAAGTAATACAAAGTTTTCATACTCATAATCGTTTTATGTTACGTTCATGGTGTCTATCTAGTAATCTATGCAAATAACTAAAATTGAAGTGTCTGTTTCTGATATCAAATGAAACATTTTTTACTAAAGGCGTATGAAAGTGTTTATGTTACATTAATAGGTTCAAACAGTAATATTAATAAATTTGTCAGCCTTACTGTTTGTTTCAGGTAATCTTTGGAACGGCTTGACCGATTTTGACGGGACTTTCAATGGCAGAAAACTGATGACACATGGTATAACTTTAACAATTTGTTTTAGACTAACTTCACTCCATGGTTTGGTCGCGATTTGCAACAATAACCTCGGGGAACACCCCGGGACTCAGCTAGTAACAAAAAAAATCTAAACAAGTAAGAAAGAAATATTACGATTTTATATCAGTCAGACAGTAATAAAAGATAGAGACGATTTCATATCTTTTAATGTAATATTAAATGAAGGAGACAAGTTTGAGTACAACTCATAAAAATATTACTAGCAGTATTATGTGCTACCGTACCATTCCCAATCCATCTAATCAACTGAAAAAAAAAACTGCGATTTCTCTTTGTGATCGGGTTTCAATATGAAATCCTCAGTTTCATGGCTTTAATTTAATTTGAAATCTGCTATAAAACATCCACCTTGGAACTCTCTCAATTTCTTTTCTTGGGTTGAAAATAAATTAGGAGATTCCTTTAGATTCATTAGCTTTGACTTTACATATATTTTTAACCTCACATATAATAGCAAAGATAAAGTTTTAACCTTTCATATGTATAATGCGATAATTATATTAAATAAATAGAATTCATTCGCCATAATTTCTATAAATCTTAACCTTTAAATGTAAACTCTCAATTACTAACACTGTAAGTAACTAGAATTTAAGCGCTTGAAATATTACTGGTACATAATTCGAAGAATAATTGTTCATTTCTTTTTGAAAACCAACAGCTACAAAAAAGAAAATAGTTTGATATACAACAAGGCAGTAATAATTGCAATTTCCTCAGATTGCAACTTTATAAAATAACACAAGTTCTGTGTACAACTGTACACTCCTTATGAAGTAAATGAAATAACAGCAACTCAATATTGAGTTTTTTCTTTGTCGTGAAACATTTGTAGTGCTCATTACAAAAATTAGTTTTTTTACGAGCCGTCCGTTACTAAAAAGCCATACCCATCAGTAATTATCATGAACTATCCATTTGATCTGTCAGTTCATTTGTAGCTATACATTTACAGTTCAAGCTTAAACACTCTTTCATAATGTCGAGTTTTCTTGTGAAATACCAGTTTAAAATGCTACCAAGTTTAAAAGGACTAAAATAACAAGGTATTAAATCTTCACTGTGTCTTTTAATTAGTATAGTATTAACAATAACTGTTACTTTTAAAATATCTTTTACCCCAAAAATTAAACGAACTTAATAACGAATTGACTGTTTTTTTTTCATTTATTATTATTTAACTAATATTATTTAGTTATAGTTTAGGTATATTACCTAGTTATTTAACTATTTTTAAATCGAGCTCTTGCCATATACAGATGTTCTGTTATGTATGTTGTTATTATACTTATATGTATTTAGTTCTGAGGCAGAGACGCGAAGTGCCCGTGTGAGAGATTGCACTTAACGACAAAAGCCGCTATTTTCACATTATCTGTGCAAACACTACGCTCTGTACAAATACGTAGGTATAGGGTAAACAATGGGGCGGCAAGAATTGTTTATCTCTATCTAACTTCAGTACCAACTCATCAAGTATATTATACGTAAAAAATAACTCTGGAACCGAGTGTATTACCCTTAGAACAATATTATAAATTTAAAGAAATCCGTAGGAATGTGATAAACATAATACCTCTATGCCATGCCATTATTTTACGTACTCTACTCTCTTTCACTCTCTCATTCTTAGCGATAATGATTTGTCAGGTCCATATATAATCATGACATTCACTATTAATGTAGCTTTTCATTGGTAAAACAAACCCTTTATCAACCGATAAAGCCAGCGTCATTTTAAATGCTACCAAGTTTGACTGCCTTGTTCTTCTAGTGATTTGCATAAGCGGCTGCTAATTCAAAGGTTTCTTGTCGGACCAAATGTTTGTTTGTTTTCTGTGTATAATATTTATTTATTTACAAAAGAAAAGTATATATGTATTTATATGAGTTGTCTAGTACGCATAGAACAAGCACAAGCTCTGCTTAGTTTGATATTGAATTGAATTGAATTGATAATGTGTGTCAGACTTCCAAATTATTTATTTAGTCAGCAAAAACCTTATTTCTAAAGAGTTGATGGAATTCATAATTTAAATCTCCTTTGACTTCTCAGTTTAGATGACGACAATCACTTTACTCTCAAACTAATTTTCAGTGTAAATATTTATTGATAAATGTTCAGTATTTGCAAACTGCTATTCACAATTTGAATTAATTGTTATTTCTCATTTAATACAAGTTATTTTAGATTGCTTACGTGGTTAATTTGTTCTAAAATAAAAGCGGCCAAGTGCGAGTCGGACTCGTCCATGAAGGGTTCCGTAGCAGCTAGTAACATCATATAAAAGTTCTTGTAGTTCGTTGCAACCTTGATCGATGTTTTAGTAATAGTGCATTGATTGAATGAAAGGTAAATTGCGGTTTACGATTTAAGAGGTATTAAAAAAAACTACTTACTAGATCTCGTTCAAACCAATTTTCGGTGGAAGTTTGCATGGTAATGTACATCATATTTTTTTTTAGTTTTATCATTTTCCTACTTTAGAAGTTACAGGGGGGAGGGACACACATTTTATCACTGGAAGTGCCTCTCACGCAAACTATTCAGTTTAGGTAAAAATGAAATTAGAAACCTCAATATAATTTATGAAGACCTAGCCATAGATACCCCACACGTATGGGTTTGATGAAAAAACACAAAAATTGGTTCACAGAATACATCTACTTATCAAGTTTCAACAGTATAGTTCTTACAGTTTCGGAAAAAAGTGACTGACACACGGACGGACAAACAGACAGACATGACGAATCTATAAGGGTTTCGTTTTTTGCCATTTGGCTACGGAACCCTAATAAAATGAGCATTTGTAGAACGTTCCTGACACAAATTAGTTTGACCCAATTGTTTCCAATCTTATTTAAGATTCTATCGATGTCACTTCGAAATAGAACATAATAATATTCTCATTAAATTATTTAGTGCAGTTTATATTTCATGAGGTTTTTAAGTATATCTAATGAATAAAATTCTCATGTCGCGGTATTTGTTACCGAACTCTTTAGAGACGGCTGGACCGATTTGTATGAAATTTTGTGTGCATTTCGGGTAAGTCTGAGAATAGGCAAACATCTATTTTTGACACCCTTAGGATGCAAACGGAATTGCTGACATCATATAGTATGATTAGAATTATTAATTGGAACTTTCTGTAGGTCATTAATTAAACCCTTTTTACACGCTTTATATTAGCTTCACCTGTATGTTTGTTTGTATGTTTGTTTGTATGTTTGTAAGCGACTCCTTTGGGGGCGATTTTGACCGACTTTAAACGGCCAGATTTCGTTCAAACTTTGTAGATTTATCGAGGACCGATGACAATACAATAATTTGAAAAAAAAAAAACAAAAAAAAAAGTATAATTTTTTTTTTAGTCTAGAAAAAAAATATAGTTTTAAAAAACTAAACAAACACGCTTTTAACCTAAAAAGTAGAAAATAACTTTAATGTAACAAAGCGTGGGGTGCTTTCTGAAAATATTTCAATAACGTCGCCCCACGCTTTGTTACATTAAAGTTATTTTCTACTTTTTAGTTTAAAAGCGTGTTTGTTTAGTTTTTTAAAACTATATTTTTTTAAAGGCGTTTACCACTCCTACACTAGGATTATATTCCTGTTAAGTGAAACAATTTACAAATATAAAAGTAATGAACACGAAAAATACCCATACTTACAAAAACAATTTGTGTCAAAGGAAAATCTCACATATTAAACTAAGCACCTATTGCATAAGTTTATGTAGACACTGAATTCTTTATGTTAAAACACCAACAAAGTAATATAAATCGACTGCACTTGTTTCATTGTATATTACATACCAGTTTTTGGCCAATGTCGCGATGACATATTTTTGCCACTTTATTAGAGTGATTTCATAACACACACTAATAATGTAAGTTTATATTGGTAAAAGAATTTTAAAAATCGATTCAGTAGATCTTTGAATTACCCCCTATATCCTCACAAATCTCACCTTTATAGCACCTTTATAGAATATTCATATAGATTACCCTAAACGTGTATAAAAATGTAATCGCAATCATTTTATGTAAAATCGCGTTCATCTGTAAAACAACATATTCTTTGAAGGCCAGTGTTTCCCCGAATGTCGGTATAACCCGTGCATATATTTTACATTGGTAATGCAATGTTCTATTTTCATGTGCACTTGATTCTAATATCATGTATGGAAAGCACAAAGGGTTTGGTCTAAAATTGTACAGTTTAGTTTAAACGAAATCTAGGCCAGGGACGAGATCCACAAATCGATGGATAATTTTCTACTTTGTTTATGAATAATTCATTATGTTAACATACGGTGATCAGGCAATACCCAAAAGTACTTACAACCTTTTACTCTTTGTCCTTATACTCAATATAAATACTAGTATTAGTTTGCATCAAAAGTATATGATTGTGTAAGGAAATCTCCAAATCCAATTAGTAGTACCTCTGAAAATAGTTCATGGTCATTTCAGTTAATATTATATTATGACCGGCTATTAATGTAGCTTTTATACAAAGAAATCAATGAATGAATGATTAAATGGCCGAAAATTGGAAGAATACAATAATTAGCCTTAAATGTCATGTCTAAGTGATGAGACGTAGATACTGACTGTGGCGCTGCTCAATAAGCTCGGAGTCGCTCAACGACATATCTAAAGGGCTATGCTCGGACTCTCTAAAGGACAAAATTCGTAACGAAGCAATCCGTCAGAGAACCCAAATTATCGACATAGCTCCAAGAGTAAGTAGGTTGGACAGGCAATGGGCTGGAATATATATCGCAGAGCCGATGGCCAATGGAGTAAGCGTGTTCTGGAGTAGAGACCGCGTCTTGGCAAACGTAGTGAGGGATGCCCTCTGGCCAGATAGTGAGACGATTACGTATTAAGGCTGGCAGTGACTGGATGCAAAAAGCTTCAGACCATGCTCTGCTGCCACTTCTGTACTAGGAAAGGGAAATGCCTTGTTTAATGTAATTATTTAAAACTGTTTTTGTGATAACTTCGCTCGCAATGATTTTGATTTCATAAATCAACTTTTTTCTGATAAAATAAGCATAATGTGTAAATTAGACTATAATCTATCACTGTACCAAATTTCTTCCAGATCTGTTCAGATGTTTTGAAGTATTTGAATGTCAACTCTATACATTTATGCTCTCAAACTTTTAAGTTTAAAATATTAAAGAGATGGTGTTTTTATCTAAAAGTAGTACTAGAGGCACAACAGGGTTTTGTAATTATATTCCTAATTATGGACATTTTTATTTTATATTTCAATAAAAGTTGTTATGCCTCCTTAAAGGAATATAATCTTTAATAAAGCAGGTCCCAAATAAAGAGACTACAAGAACATTTCTAAGTAGCAAACATAATAACATAAGTTATTAAAATTTCTTATCTTGATTAGATTTAGTACATATTGTTTCATAACATCTACTGTTAACTAAACATTTAACAAACACTACGAATTATGAAGGAATTATAATATTGAAAAAAAAAATATTTTAGTTGTAAAGAACACCTAGTACTTTAATTTACTAATATATTTTATAAAAATTGGTGTACATTTGAAAAATATTACTTTAAACTATGAGCAGTATGGAGAATAACTTATGTAAAGTTCACTTTCGTTGTCGTTGCGATATCTTAACGACATGTTATTTTCCTTGAAATAGAGAATGTCCGTATTGGTCCGTCCGTTTCAAGGAAAATAAGATTCATTAATTTAACATCGCGTATCGTCGTCGTGATGTTAAATGAATGAAAAATTAAATGAATGATGAATGAATAAAAAAAAAATTTTACGTGTGGAAACCCCACGGACTGTCACCCCACCGGGGTTTACGTTGAGGTGGTGTGTCGGATTCGAACCTCATCTCCTTCTACGAAATGACGTCTTTGCGAATGCTAAAAGAAGGTTGCGACCGGGGTAAAGCAACTGTCGCTACCGGCCATGAATCGTATGACGGCCGGTAGCTAGAGATATTCTCCGATGACTACACAAAAAATTGTGAAAACTGTGCTGCACCCCTGAAACTTTACCTTACTTAAACCTCATTAGTCACTTTGACGCTAATTAATTTTCCCGTTTCGCTATGTTTATTGCCTTTTCCAATAGTTTCATTTATTTTTCTTTGAGAAAGTTTTCCGCACGGCTTAAATAAGTAGGATTAATTTTATTTATTTATAACACACTTACGTCTGCCATTATAGATATGTAGAATCTAATGCGGTTTACGTAGACAATATGTTTTAATTAAATTAACTGTTCGCATTAATTTAAATTTATTTCAAAGATTCCTTCTGATAAAAGACACAGCAACACGTTGGTGCGTAGTCATACGCAGGCGTACCCCTTTGTCGAAGTACAAGCCCACATGGGCCACATATTCATGACAGTGTTATGACACAGAATGTGTTTGTGTGTGAAGTTTTGAAGTTTTTATCCAAATGTTTATGTGTGAGTTTATAGTCACAGGCGATTGTTTTTTTACGTGAGTTTAAAAGGTGTATGTACGAAGATTTCCCCTCGCAAAAAAATTACAGTCTATTTTATATGAAACTAGCTTTCGCCCGCGGCTCCGCCCGCGTGTATGTCGGTTATCGCGGTAAAAAGTAGCCTATGTCCTTTCCCAAGTTCAGTTCTATCTACATAGCAAATTTCATCAAAATCGGTTCAGTGGTTTAAGCGTCAAAGCGTAACAGACAGACAGACAGAGTTACTTTCGCATTTATAATATGAGTAGGAATAGTAGGGAATAGTAGGGATAAAGACAGTAAAGCTACTCACCTCCGATTCGGTCTTGTTTTATTCTATGGATAAAAGATGATCGTGACTAAAATAGTTAAGCTCACCCTGTATTTATTATACGTTGTATTATATCCTTTCAAGTTCAATAAAAGCACATTCTCAAGATATTACTCGTAGAAATTGTCATTTTTATATCATAATTATAGAACCAACATATCGCGTGCATTACCCATTAAAGAATACACTACAGGATAAAAAGAATAAGAATACATATGACCAAGCCATATCGTGCGTCTTGGTGGTAAACCTTGGGTCTTTCTTTAGGAGACTGTGTGATTTAAGTTGGTCTAAACTAAATATTAAGTCATGATGTAACAAATAAATAAATTTGAGTTTTCTGTTTCTAATCCCTACTTCCCTACTAATATTATAAATGCGAAAGTAACTCTGTCTGTCTGTCTGTCTGTTACGCTTTCACGCCTAAAATACTGAACCGATTTTGATGAAATTTGGTATGAAGATAGAACTGAACTTGGGAAAGGACATGGGCTACTTTTTAATGCAATAATCGAGATACAAAGGATTTTACCATTTTACCTAGGTGATTATAAAAATACATAAATCGTAGATGTCAAAATGTATCTGTTTATCTCCTGTCAAAACTTCACAGGTTGCTAGGCATAACACACTTGCATGGCAACCATAATGATAGTTTGTAAATGACATAAAGACCAGTAGACCAGGGTAGATAATTTTTGAAAACAAAATTATAGTACGATGAAACCCAATTGGAAAAGGAGGAGAATATTATAAAAATGAAAGGAAAAATAATTTACGGGCGATCTGCGATCTGAAGGGGTCGGGTAGGGAGGGGGGAGGTTTTCGGGTCCTCCTTGGACGGGGCGTGAAAAAGCATCTCACTAAGCCGCCATAGTGTGGGCCGCCATACATTATTGTCTGCATTCGCAGCAAGTGTGGTAGCCCCGACTCTTGGATTCTGCTCATGCTTTCCATCAGGCAGGGTAGAGTCACTTTGGATTTCTAAATATATAAAACAAAGGGTAAAAAACGGTTTATCTCAATTTCCGGCAAAACTACAAGTCCTATGGAAAAAAGTGAAATGGCAAAGTTGTAGGTAATTAAAAGATCTACAACTTTTTAAGGTTCCGAAGTTTATGACTTCGAACCCTTATAGATTCGTCATGTCCGTCTGTCCGTCCGTCCGTCCGTCCGTCCTCGACTTACTATCCAAACAGTAAGTGCTAGAAAGATGCAACTTTACATGTATATGTATTGTAATTACGTCGACAAAGTGCTACAATAAAATTATGAAAAATATTTTTATTTAGGGTACCTTCCCGACACGTAAAATGTGGATGTTTTTTTTTTCTCGCGGCTACCCCATCATGTGGGGTATCATTATATAGGTCTTTTAAAAACATTAAAGGGTTGTTAAGACGATTTTTTGATTTAGGAATCCGTTTGCGAGAAATTCCACTTTAAAGGGCACTTTTTTGTAAAACCGGGCATCCTCCCCCTCTAAAAGCTAAACGGCCAGCTCAAAAAATCTGGAAAAAATCGTGATAGTGGTCCATATAATGAACTTTGAATGAAAACTATAACGAATTAGATGACTTTGTTAGTTCAGGAGTTACAGAGGCTTAACTTCTACAATGTGCTTACTTGGAAAACGTCATACAAAATTAACGCATTAATACGTAAACATAACAATTATCCATTGGATACAATTTCTAATCCACGTACCATTATGGGTGACTGTGGAACCCTTTGCTGTGCGTGGCCTGACACGCAGTTGGCCGATTTTTTATTTAGTTTTTTTCACATGACCTCAAATTATATGTGAAAAATTAAAAAAGATTTTGGTTTTGTATTTTTATCTTTTACGAATAAAATCATTTCTAAACGAAGTTTAGTGAAAACTTACTTTTTTATGTCCCGAATACACTGTAATTTTTTTGATTTGAAATATTTAATTTTTTACCCTATTTTGACATAATAGCGAAAATTCACCTGTCAAAATATCTACTTTTTTCAAAAAATTGGGGTGTTTTCTGTTTGATGAAATCTCTACTTTCCGATGGTGTAATCCCTACTAATATTATAAATACGAAAGTAACTCTGTCTGTCTGTCTGTTACGCTTTCACCTAAACCACTGAACCGATTTTGATGTAATTTGGTATAAAGATAGAACTGAACTTGGGAAAGGACATAGGATACTTTTTATCGCGAAAATAAAGGTAGAGGGTAGGGTTTGAAATAGGGGACGAAAGTTTGTGTCAAAGTTCCTTATTATCAAACATAAAATCATGTAAGATTGTTTAATCTACCCATACCGTGTCGCGCGATATAAACGAATTCCACGCGGGCGAAGCCGCGGGCGGAAAGCTAGTATCAAATAAAAGGTTTTTTAATAAATGCGTATTAATGTATATACTGATATTTGTCTGTCTTTTTGTTTGTTCCGGCTAATATCTAGAACAACTAGACCGACTTTGACGGAACTTTTACCTAACAGGAAGCCGAAATACGAGTAGTAACTTAGGCTACACAGCTTCACCTCAGAACAGCAACTTGAAATGAACAATAAACAGACAGACAAAATTAAATTGAAAATAAATCATATCAATTTCAGAAACATGACTGTTGTACTTATAATATACTACAGACTACAGTATACTTATGTAGATAGCGTGTAGTCTAGTTGTAGATGTCGTTTATGTAGTATGCAAATGTGTTGAAGGTGGCACGAGGCATTTGCATGTCAATGTACTGCTGTCGAGGCAGGGTATACTAATATATTTTAAATTATAGTACTATGCATTACTACTTTTGTTAATGATACAGTAACTGATCACCGAACCCAGTCATACCTGTATAGTTAAAAGCAATTAGTATCGTATACGGTTTGATTTATTATGTTAGGCCTTCAACGGGAGGACTGTCTAATCACTGTCCTTCATACCATTTGTTTAAATTGTTTGTACTTATTATTTTTATAAATAACTACAGCACTCACATCAGCTTAAATTATCAAGGTGTAAATGATCATAAGAAATTCACTAAATGTTTTTGAATACAACGATCTGTTAGAATCAAATCCGGTCGGGTCTTAATCACACATTCAAAAGTAAAGCACGAATACGAAATAGTTTTAATGCTTTAGATATATGTATGTGTAAAGGGCCGATGATATCGGTTAGAAAGGTTAATGGTTAACTGGCAAAATCAAGGGGAAAAAACAAAGAGGCCGCAGACCATTGCGCTGGGCAGTCCAAATTTGTTCCACTCTCAGCAGTACGATCCATGCTGCTCTACATAATGCTCAAAAGAGAGACAAATGGCGAACCCCCACTCGCAGAACACTAGAAAATAGGGGATCACGACCCTCACAATTAAGGGTAGCCACGAAACGAGGACGTGTAATGTAAGCAAAATTTATATCAATTACAAATGTACTAAAGACTTAATTCCCTTAATTGGTACAATAGTATGATTCACTTAAAAACACAGAATTTCTCTTTGAAATACATTCTAATGCATATAGAAAAATAATTGATGTGAATCACGGTGTTGGCTACCTCGTACGTATTATTCCAAACATTTGTTGGCGATTTCATAGAAATGTGCTAGCAGCACGTTTCTAAAATATTATAAACTGGGTTGCGGAGGAAAGTGCTATAATTAGTAATGCATTGAAACAACTCAATACAAATATTAGGTACTTAAAGAATGTCAAATTCCTATAAAGCGGTACGGTAGAAATGTTAAACTTGACAAAACAGAACTTCTTTGTGAAATTTACTTAAAATTTACTTAAATATTATAAACTGGGTTGCGGAGGAAAGTGCTATAATTAGTAATGCATTGAAACAACTCAATACAAATATTAGGTACTTAAAGAATGTCAAATTCCTATAAAGCGGTACGGTAGAAATGTTAAACTTGACAAAACAGAACTTCTTTGTGAAATTTACTTAAAATTTACTTAAATATTATAAACTGGGTTGCGGAGGAAAGTGCTATAATTAGTAATGCATTGAAACAACTCAATACAAATATTAGGTACTTAAAGAATGTCAAATTCCTATAAAGCGGTACGGTAGAAATGTTAAACTTGACAAAACAGAACTTCTTTGTGAAATTTACTTAAAATTTACTTAAATTCGGTTGTTGTTGGTCTAGTGGTAAGCGTATGCGGCTGCTGATCAAGAGGTCTCGGATTCGATTCCCGGGTCGGACTAAATATTTGTGTGATCCACAAATATTTGTTTCGGAGTTTGGGTGCTATCTATGTATAATATATATGTATTTAGAAAAAAAGTATGTTTATGTATTTATATCAGTTGTTTCCCCGTAATACAAGGTCTGCTTAGTTTGGTCTAGATGACGTTGTGTGTAAATGTCCGAAATATGTATTTATTTATTATTATTCTTATTTACATTTAAATAATTAACATATATCTAAAACTCTGATTGAACGGTTTTAGCTGCTACCACAATCTATACAAATAAATAAAATTGAATTGTCTGTTTGTAAATTCTAATTAACAGATTTTCACTAAATTCATGAGAATGTGACGTTATTAACATTTTTTTAAGGTTCCGTAGCCAACCTGCAAAAAACGGAATCCTTATAGATTCGTCATGTCTGTTTGTCTGTCTGTCCGTCCGTATGTCACAGCCACTTTTTTCCGAAACTATAAGAACTATACTGTTGACACTTGGAAAGTAGATGTATTCTGTGAACCGCATTAATATTTTCACACAAAAATAGAAAAAAACAACACTTTTTTTGTCTGCTGTCTGTCTAATCTACAGAATAGCTGAAACGATTTTGTTGGGACTTTCAATATCGAATAGCTGATGGTATAAGGAGTAACTAAGGCCTTAATAACTCCGCTCTACGTGGTTAGCCACGGCTTACAACAGCAACCACTGGTAAAAGGCTGGACTCAACTAATTATGTTTAATATAAGGAACTTTTATGGGTCATTTCATGAAAAACCTCTGCAATGTTTAAGCTACGTTGTCGTGGAAAATGCTATAATTGGTGATTCATGTTCATTTCAATAAAAATATTTACGAAACGAAATCAGATTTATGTCCTCACTAGCTTACGTCCACTGCTCCGCCCGCGTGTAGCTCGATTATTGCAGTAAAAAGTAGCCTATGTGTTATTTGACTGCCTAGTTGGTCTAGTGGTTAGCGTATGCGAATGCTGATCAAGAGGTCTCGGGCTCGATGTGTGATCGCCCGGGTCGGACCAAATGTTTGTGTGATCCGCAAATATCAGTTTTGGAGTTTGGGAGTTTTCTATGTATAATATGTATGTAGTTACAAAAAAAAAGTATGTTTATGTATTTATATCAGTTGTCTATTTACCCATAACCCATAATACAAGGTCTGCTTAGTTTGAGGACTAGATGGCGTTGTGTGTAAAATGTCCAAAATATTTATTTATTATTCTGATATACAAGCTATATTACTGTAAAGTTTCATCCAAATCCGTTCAGTAGTTTTTGCGTGAAAGAGCTACAAACATACGCACAAACTTTCACGTTTATAATATTAGTAAGGATGTAAATAATGTGCCGAATTGCTTGGCCATATACAACGGTAAATTTTAAAATTTAGAACTAGTTTCACCAATTACGAAGAGATTATTACAATACAATTACCTTGATAGAGACATATAATATGTCAGATATAAGTACGCTTTTCAGTTGCAAAGTAAATATACGGCTGATAAATATATGAAATTTTATCTTAACTTTATCAGGAATCGAGGAACTTTGAAGAACATAAAGACCTTTGACTTGTTGGTCTAGTGGTTAGCGTATGCGGCTGCTAATCCTGTTGATTAGCAGCAGCGTACGCTAAACGTCTCGGGTTCGATTCCCGAGTCGGACCAAATATTATTTGTATATATATATAAATATTTGTTTCGGAGTTTGGGTGTTTTCTATGCTTAATTCAATTCATTTATTTAATAAACAATATAAGCTTACAGTTCATGCACCAAGACGCTTACATATTATGTCTGTATGTATAATATGTATGTATTTACTAAAAAAAAATATGGTTATGTATTTATATCAGTTGTTTATACCCTTAATACAAACTCTGCTAGTTTGGGACTGGATTATGTTGAGTATAAAATGACCAAAATCCAAAAAAAAAAATACTAACCGTATAGCGTATGTATCAGTATTCCCAAATTAATGGCACATTGAATTTAGGTTATTAACCAAGCTTATTTACTTGCCGAATTTCTTTAAATTATTTTAAGTGAAAAAGTTGTACTACCAAAGGAATTACATTGGTAATATAGTAACCTCATGTAGTTTCCGTAGATATCTGTATCAATAATTTACTTGACAAAAAAGTAAGTTTAAATACAGCCTAGAAAGACTAAAGCCTTATATTAAAAGCCCTCCATAATCTTGCACTGATTGAGTAGAAGATTGGTATCAGCACTTTGTCGACGTGATAAAAACACATTTTCATGCAAAGTTTCATCTTTCTAGAACTAAAAGTTTCCACGGTAAGGACGGAAGGACATGACAAAACTATAAGGTATAAGTAACGAACTACTGAACCCTATAAAACGCAACATAAATCAAGTCTGTTTAAACATGTCAAAGTTTAAGGATCCAAAATCCATTACAACGCTTCTTCACTTTATCTAGTTATTGTTTATACATATTTTAGACGTTTATACACTTTAGTACAATATTACAAGCACGTAGTAGGCCCGCCCACCTTAAGAATTTCATCTTGTAACGTATTGTATCTGTTTAAGGTTCAACACACACTCGAGAACTAATCCAATGTTTAGGAACTCACAAAGAAATTGGTCGATATCACTACATATTATAAAACAAAGTTCTCTGTCGCGTATGTCTGTCTGTTTGCGATAAACTTAAAAACTACTGCACCATTTTCCATACTGTTTTCAGATATAGATGTATTGATTCTCGTGGAAGGGTTTAGTATAAGATTAAAATGTTTTTTAAACTATAATATATAAACCCATGCAAAGCCGGGGCAGGCTGTTAGTTTAGTTATAGTTTGCTTTTATAAATATGAACCACAGTAACTATAATTTTAGTATTTACGTAGTTTTCATAATGCTATTTTTTGTTGGATATGGCTACTTCATTTTGTGCTGTTATTACTATGTCAAAGAAATGAATAATTAAATAAATAATTATATAAGGCTTGATAAGAGAGAATTATTTTGTAGTTAACACTTTAATAATAATCGACTCTTCGCGAAACTGTCATTTTAATTCCATGGTCCACATAAGTTTCTCAGTACCAGTTCCTAATAGGACTCAAATCACCATAATACCTTCATAATCTTCGCTTGGTAACATTTTTCTTTCCTACCCCTAGCCAAGTTGAAACGTTTTTCGTTTTCTATTACAGGACATTGCGACTCCCAAGTATATTTCAGGCCACTGATTTAATCAGTTTTACCTGAAGCTTGCAAAGCGATCGGACCTCGAAATTAGAAAATTTGATGCAAGTGCAATCAATTACAAATTATATAATATAGCCTGCAAACCATTCTTCCGAAATCGGTCAACCTATGTACTTTTTAAATCAGTTAAAATGGATGTTTCTAATAGAATATAAAAAAATGACTATCTGTAACATATCACTACATACATATTATAAAACAAAGTCCTCCGCCACGTCTGTCTGTCTGTTCGCGATAAACTCAACGAAATACTGCACTGATTTAAATGAAATTGTACCCAGATTATCTAAAGCCTGAGAAAGGATATAGACTACTTTTTACCGCGGATTCGTCGGGAAAAATTGTATAATAATATAACTGAGAACCACAGCTAAACAAAGGTATAAAAAATAAAGACATTATAGGGTTAAAAGCGATCTGTATCGGAGTTTTCTGTTAAATATTTCATCCAACTCCGCATTGGGTACAATATTAATGTATTCTAAAAAGCATTCATTACAAAATAAGCACAGTAAAAAATACTATCAACCCCATGATCAAAATTGGTTTAAAAAATACTTTTAAACGGGAGATATAAACATTCGTCTACATGTGTAAAGATCCAACCAATTTGAATTAGACATGTGGCTGCCTTGTTCAATCATTTACCTGGTTCTTTCCGTATACATTGAACACTTTTTGTTACATAGTTGATTTGAATAAAGTTATTCAAATGTACTTGTAGTACAAGTATTTTTAAGACAACACTAGTGAAACCAACTTACCAAAAAAGGTATCAAACGATCAGTACAAGTGAATAATTGGAACAAGGTCGACCGACGAGGCCCCACGGCGTCTACTGCTACCGCTATGTCTTCCTTCACGTGTAAAATCGATATAGTGGCAACGGTCGCATCGCCACACCACCGAATAAAATAAAAAATTACAACTATTTCTACCTAGTACACAAAAAAATATTACGCCCACCTCAAGTCGAATCAGCTTGCAATTATTCAAATCCAGCACACTCAATTCACTATACAGCCTGAACGATATATTTGCACTGTATTTTGATATCGTATTTAACCGATGAACTATAAAAGTGGACTGCACATGCATAGCGCGCCTATGCATCTTTTAAACTGAAGACAAGGACGTCATTTGAATGTAAAACTTTTCGTTGAGTGACATGACCTATTTTTACATGAGTTCTAGTTTAATATTTTTATCAGGGTTGTTTTCATGAGTCATTCGTTGTGATTGGCTTTGTTATTAACTACTAGATATTAATAAATAAAAGTTTAAAAGCATTCAATTAATTATTTTACTCATAGAGAACAAAAAGTTTTGGTTTCTAATATATTATTATATGAATTAATATTTCTATTAAAAATATTTATATATATTTCAAATAATGTTTAAAAAGTTGTGTGCTTTACAACAAAGTTTTTAAAAGTTCAAGTGTACTTACCGACAATCCTGGATTACAGCTGGACGTGATAGAATTCTTCCTGAACTTAGGAACGCATATCTGCGTGGAACTCTTCCCTTTAGGTGGACCTGCACACCCATACTCGTCACTTCTGTCATTTCTTGTCAAATTAATGTTGTTGGTGTTGTTGACTTTGACCAAAATGTTACAAGTTTGAGACGCTATTTGGAAAAGTCCTTCTTCTAAGTTCCTTTTGTTATGGTACTGTCTATTGAAATGTAAATAGTCAAACCAAGTAGGCATTTTCTTTTATGATACGTGTATACCGTGAGTAGCGGTGTGCAACGAGTGGCAGCGTGCGTTCAACGGCGACGCGCAAACCAAATGCTGGCTTTATGTAAGTCTCGGTGAGCTTGCGCGCTAAACTTTACGTTTTGACTATGTACTGTCGCGAGAGAAAGTGTGTGGTTTACTGTTGCGGGGAAACTTTCATGGAAAACCCTAACTATTTAGAAGTTGGTTAAAAGCCATTGAAAACTATTTTGTTCTAATTCTTTATTTCTTCAATTCAGTTCTCTGTAAAAATAAAATCAAATTTTTGTTCTTAATTTAGAAAGAAAGAAAGAAAAGAGATTTGTTTGTTACTTTATTTACAAAAGATGTTTTGACATTATAAGACATTGCGTATACGCAACTCTATCCCTTATGGTGTACAAATTTAAAATCTTACGAACTATCTTAAGTCTAAACATCAGTATTTTAATATTTCTTTATCATTTAGAAATCCATTAGGTACATAGTGGAATATTTCTTAAAAGAAAGTTAAATAATTTACGTTTTGAGGCAAATGAGTTTTGTAAATTCGCATAGCCTTACAGAATGAATATTTGCTCTACATAGCAATGCGTTCTTCAGTAATCCGCAAATTATATAAGTGTATGACACATATCGTTTATAACGTCAATGATTGTTTGATTTATTTAATAACACAGTAAATATTTAAATAATATGCTATTGGTGTATTGAAAGAAAATGCTGATAGTAACGATTGTTACTTTAAATTAATGACTTTGTGTAACTGATAACACAAAAATGTGAGTTAATGTATCATATTCCTTTGAATCTTTTACCTAACTTTGGTCAAACGATTATTATATTTGTTTGTGAGGCGACTGCCATAACTCCTTCACAGCGTAACTAGACGATATAAATGTTCTGAAGAATGACTGCTAACACTGTTGACGGCGTTTTTAGATTTCTGCAACTACCCATAACGAATGCCTCAGATGTGGGTATCTCTATCGGGACCAACGGTTTCACTTGCTTACCAAAGCATGTTTGAAATTATGTAAATTCACATTTTTTTATAATTTTGTTGCTTTTCTTTTACGAATTTGATTCTTCGTAAGGGTATTAAATACTCTACAAATTAAAGTGAAATCCAAGAACTTTTCAATATATTTCATCCGGTTTACGGTCTGTCACCCGACAGTTAGCTAGTTTGAAAATAATTGTCATAAATTGCATGTAAGATAATATAGGGACAATAAAATAAATAATAATGATAAAATATAAAACTTGAAGACTCTTTAACACACGTATTCAGGTTTTCTTGACGATTGTACGTTCCGCAGGTGGATTATTATTAATTAATTCTCTTATATTGACTTTTCAACAACAAATTTGATGGATACATTAGGGAATAAACGGTGTTACTGATAAGACATGTAACTATCATTAAAAACGTAATTTATTATTTATTTTCCACATACAAAGAGTTTCGTTTCAGTCATGAAATGAAAGAATATATAATAACATAATATTACTTTTAGCGAGCACTCTAACTTACATGTTGAAAAAAAATACATTACATGAAGATTTTTTTTATACGAGTTTATTATGTACTGGCTAAGTCCCGCGATGTTCCCCTGGTCATTGTTGTAAATTCCGGGTAACGCTGAAGCTAATCTAAAAAAATAGTTTAAGTTTCTCTTTATGTCAACAAATATCTGCCAGTGACAGTCCCGTCAAAATCTGTCAACCCATTCCAGAGATTAGTTGGAATAAACAGATATTCAAAATGTAATCTACGGAACGGCTGGACTGACTTTGACGGGGCTTACACTGACAGATGGCTGATCATTTATCGAATAACAGAAGCTACTTTTCTGATAGTTCTTATACTTTTATTCTTTATAGATTTCGATGATGTCACGTGACCTATGGCAATTGGCGGGAATTTGCGTTTTGACAGATTTACATCTAGCGGCTAATTGGGCAACGTCCGGTCACACGCGGACGCCGCCCCCTCGCTGTTTGCCACTATTGCGGACGGATGGGAAACCCGTCCCGCCCATCCGCGGCCACTCTCAGGGCGGCATGAGACGCAGGTCCCCCATATTTACCCCAAGCCAACCTCAGCTGCAAGTGGTGCACATGCTGATCAACGGAGGAGGTTCTGGCAAACTAAACATCCCGGTAAATAGCAATGGGCGAAAAGTGTACTTTCAAATTCCCTCTGCCTACCCTTTCGTGGAAACAGGCGTGATTTTATGTTTAGTACCTTTCCTATTTACGTTATATATTTTGTATATTTCCTAAAATTTTCTACAAAGACAATTATAATAGAGCCACGCTGATTTCAGCACGAATGGGCCGGCTCGACCGGGGCAGTACTACCCTCATACAGAAGATCCTAATAATGACATCATTCTTGCCGTCATGTTTCGTTGGTGAGTGTGAGACCGGAGGTCGAATCATTCTGCATCATTCATGGATAATGATGCAAAAACATCTGACTAGGCCGCCATAGCAAGGATCGCAATGCTGCATTGCCTACTCCCATAATGAGGTTGGATTTGATTCCCTTACTCCTAGATTCAATTCATGCTTTTCATCAGGCAGAGTAGATTCACTTTAGATTTAATTAAATTGGATTGGATTGAATATATAAAAAAAATCGGCCAAGTGCATGTCAGGAAACGCACAAGAAAGGGTTCCTCAGTCACCCATAATGGTGCGTGGATTTAAAATCGTATCCAATAGATAATTGTTATGTTTACTTATTATTGCATTAATTTTGTATGACTTTTCCAAGTGAGCGCATTTTACCAGTTAAGCCTCTATGACTCCTGAACTAACAAAGTCATCTAATTCGTTATAGTTTTCCTTCAAAGTTCATTATATGGACCACCATCACGAATTTTTCCAGATTTTTCGAGCGAGCCGTTTAGCTTTTAGAGGGGGGGTTTAGCCCTGTTTTTACAAAAAAGTGCCCTTTAAAGTGGAATTTCTCACAAACGGATACCTAAATCAAAAAATCATCTTAGAAACCCTGTATTGTTTTGAAAAGACCTATTTAATGATACCTCACACTATGGGGTAACCGCGAGAAAAAAAAATCGTCCGATTCAATCGTTCCGAGTCATAAGCTTCGGAACCCTAAAAAAACAAAAAGTAAAAAGTATTTTCTACAAAAGCATTAACAATATTATTCTTGTTAACAGACAAAGTTATTGTGCGACACGAGCATGTCTGGTATAGAACAATGCCCTCAGAACGTAAGACACTTTGTTACAACAACAGACGCTTAATAAAAACTGTTGACAGAAGAAAAGAAATATTCGTATCTCTCTATATAATATCTCTCGTATAAAATCTACGTATAAAAAGAAAAGTTAGAAAATAATTTGACGTTACATTTATCACAGCGCTACAAATCTCACGAGTTTTTTTAATATATTCCATACAAATAAATTAAATTAGAGTGTCTGTATGTAATATTAAATGAACAGATTTTTACTAAATGTATATCAAAGAATATACGGTACTAATATCAAAAATGATATTTTTTTAAATGTTTTCTTTATTTAGTCACACTTTGTTTTAGTGATATTTTATAGTGATGTTACATCGTAATAATGCATGTTAAATATATTCACCAAAAAACTTTGCATGTAAAAAAATATTGCATCGAGAAGAGGGATAAAAATAATCTTTGTTGATTTAAGTGGAAAATCTGTCTAAGTAATAGCAAGTTTTTAGGGTTCCGTTGTCAAATGGCAAAAAACGGAACCCTTATAGACTCGTCATGTCTGTCTGTCTGTCTGTCTGTCTGTCCGTATGTCACAGCCTCTTTTTTCCGAAACTATAAGAGCTATACTGTTGAAACTTAGTCAGTAGATGTATTCTGTGAACCGCATTAATGTTTTTACACAAAAATAGAAAAACAGCAATAAATTTTGGGGGTACTTAGAACTGAAACTCTAAAAAATTTTTTTCATCAAAACCATATGTGTGATAAATAAGTATATAACTAAACTAAATAAGTATATAACTAAACTAATTAAGTATATAACTAAAATAATAAGTATATAGCTAAACTAAGTATATAACTAAATTAAGTAAGTATATAACTATACTAAATAAGTATATAATTAAACTAAATAAGTATATAACTGAATTTAATAAGTATATAACTAAACTAAATAAGTATATAACTAAACTAAATAAGTAAATAAATAAACTAAATAAGTATTTACTAAACTAAATAAGTATATTACTAAACTAAATAAGTATGTAACTAAACTAATTAAGTATATAACTAAAATAATAAGTATATAGATAAACTAAGTATATAACAAAATTAAATCAAATCAAATCAAAATCATTTTATTTCAAGTAAACCATACAACGGCACTTTTGAAACGTCATGTAGTCAGTCAGTAGTCAGTCATGAAGCTAATCGTCTGTTCCAATTCGTAGATCCTATGGAGAAGAACAGACAAGAAACTCCATGGACACTCTTTTCCAACATTGTTTTTACAATTTTTGGTTACATTGTTTAAGGCATTTTATTAAATGTGAGTACAATGTAACGATGCTGAATTTTACACAGGTAGTGTCCAAAAATAATTAAACAATAAATAGAAGTTGTGAGATGACCAGCCCCGACTGGCGGCGCCCGTATCACGAGCATGACCTATGCACCAGCCATCGTCCAGTTCAACCATATCGTAGAGAGCCGAACGACCCGCTACACACGCCACCGCCAGCAGGGCTTTTGAGCGAGCATGACATACTCACAACCGCCAGTCAACAAACAAACTTATGCTACTAGTGACTACAAAGTGCTCACATGTACAATTCAAAATGTTCGCAGTTATACAATAATAAAACCATTTATAAATGCTACTCTTTAAGAGTACGATAAATATTTGAAACATGTAAATAAAAAGTAATTTATTATGCGATAATGTATTTACCAAAAAAAAAAAAAAATGTAATATAATGTCAAACAACAAGATACAATTAAAATATCAATAATACATGTCAAAAATATGGTTATCCAATGTCAAAAAAAAAAAAAACAGAAATATAAGAATGTCAATCATTATAATTACATTAACAAATGTCAGAAATACGAACTAACTACTAAATAATTTGAGAATTAATCATGTGGCTGTGGAGCAGGACCAGCATTAAGCCAAGCATTCTTGTCGGCAATGTAATCCTCTAATTTGTAATAAGCTTGCTTACATAGTGAGCGTTTTACAACATTTTTAAAACGTTTCTCTGTTAAATCTAGTATGTTTTGAGGTATTTTATTATAAAATTTAATACAGTACCCCTTAAAAGATGTATGCACTTTTGAGAGCCTAAAACGTGGTTGAATTAATTTATCCTTATTCCTAGTATTATAAATTCCTAGTATTGTAAATTTTTTCGAACATACATTATGTTTTCATAGATGTACTGACAAGGAACTGTCATGATATTGATCTCCTTAAAAAGGCCCCTAACAGAATCGCGACAGCGGAGGCTATATATAGCTCTAATGGCTCTTTTTTGCAGAATGAAAATTGACTCTATTTCTGCCGCACGTCCCCAAAGCAAGATGCTTTAAGTAAGTATACTACTAACTAGTATACTACTAACTAGTCTACTAAATAAGTATATAACTAAACAGAATAAGTATATAACTAAACTAAATAAGTATATAACTAAACTAAATAAGTATATAACTAAACTAAATAATATATAAATAAACTAAATAAGTATATAACTAACTATATAATTTAGTTTAGTTATATACTTATTTAGTTATGTTATATACTTATTTTAGTTTAGTTATATACTTATATAGTTTAGTTATATACTTATTTAGTTTAGTTATTTACTTATTTAGTTTATTTATATACTTATTTAGTATAGTTAAATACTCACTTAATTTACTTATATAACGTAGTTTAGCTATATACTTATTATTCTAGTTACATACTTAATTAGTTTAACTTATACTTATTTAGGTTAGTTATATACTTATTTAGTTTAGTTATATACTTATTTTAGTTTAGTTATATACTTATTTAGTTTAGTTATGTACTTATTTAGTTTAGTTATATACTTTTTTAGTTTAGATAAATACTTATTTAGTTAGTTATATACTTATTTAGTTTAGTTATATACTTATTTAGTTTAGTTATATATTATTTAGTTTAGTTATATACTTATTTAGTTTAGTTATATACTTATTTAGTTTAGTTATATTCTTATTTAGTTTAGTTATATACTTTATATATTATTTTTATATATACTTATTTAGTTATATACTTACTTAATTTAGTTATATACTTATTTAGTATAGTTAGTAGTTTTAGTAGTTAGTACTTAAAGCATCTTGCTTTGGGGACGTGCGGCAGAAATAGAGTCAATTTTCATTTTGCAAAAAAGAGCCATTAGAGCTAAACTAAGCTATATAGCTAAACTAAGTATATAACTAAATTAAGTAAGTATATAACTAAACTAAATAAGTATATATATAAATAATATATAAATATTAAACTTTAAAAACTATTAAATTAGTTAAGTAATTGGATGGTCAGATTCAGATAATACACATAAAAACAACGAACGAACGTTACTGACGAATACAATAATATTACCCGCAGAATAACTGTAGCCTTTTACTTACGTATACTTAAATGTGTTACCCGTAGCGTAAATTGAGACAGCCCTTTATTTTGCTACGTTCAGCGAAAACTTAGTCGTTTTAAATTATAATAGCCCTTAACTTACTGAGTATTTTAAACAGTTATTAGATAACGTTACTTGTTTTACGAATGCTAGCACACTTTGTAAGGGTTAATTTTCAAGGTTAATTGCCAGAGAAAAAAAAGCGGCCAAGTGCGAGTCGGACTCGCCCATGAAGGGTTCCGTAGCAGCAAGTAACATCATATAAAAGTTTTTGTAGTACCTTGTAACTTTCATCGATGTTTTAATAATAGTGTTTTGATTGAAAGAAATGTAAATCGCTGTATATGATTTATGACGTATTAAAAAAAACTACTTACTAGATCTCGTTCAAACCAATTTTCGTTGGAAGTTTGCATAGTAATGTACATCATATATTTTTTTTAGTTTTATCATTCTCTTAATTTAGAAGTTACAGGGGGGGGGGACACACATTTTACTACTTTGAAAGTGTCTCTCTCGCAAACTATTCAACTTAGAAAAAAATGATATTAGAAACCTCAATATCATTTTCAAAGACCTATCCATAGATTAGCTATATACTTATTATTTTAGTTATATACATAATTAGTTTAGTTATATACTTATTTGGTTTAGTTATATACTTACTTAATTTAGTTATATACTTATTTAGTTTAGTTATATACTTATTTAGTTTAGTTATATACTTATTTAGTTTAGTTATATACTTAATTAGTTTAGTTTTATACTTATTTAGTTTAGTTATATACTTATTATTTTACTTATATAAATAATTAGTTTAGTTATATACTTATTTTCTTACTTAGTTTAGCTATATACTTATTATTTTAGTTATATACTTAATTAGTTTAGTTATATACTTATTTGGTTTAGTTATATACTTACTTAATTTAGTTATATACTTATTTAGTTTAGTTATATACTTATTTTAGTTTAGTTATATACTTATTTAGTTTAGTTATGTACTTATTTAGTTTAGTTATATACTTTTTTAGTTTAGATAAATACTTATTTAGTTAGTTATATACTTATTTAGTTTAGTTATATACTTATTTAGTTTAGTTATATATTATTTAGTTTAGTTATATACTTATTTAGTTTAGTTATATACTTATTTAGTTTAGTTATATTCTTATTTAGTTTAGTTATATACTTTATATATTATTTTTATATATACTTATTTAGTTATATACTTACTTAATTTAGTTATATACTTATTTAGTATAGTTAGTAGTTTTAGTAGTTAGTACTTAAAGCATCTTGCTTTGGGGACGTGCGGCAGAAATAGAGTCAATTTTCATTTTGCAAAAAAGAGCCATTAGAGCTAAACTAAGCTATATAGCTAAACTAAGTATATAACTAAATTAAGTAAGTATATAACTAAACTAAATAAGTATATATATAAATAATATATAAATATTAAACTTTAAAAACTATTAAATTAGTTAAGTAATTGGATGGTCAGATTCAGATAATACACATAAAAACAACGAACGAACGTTACTGACGAATACAATAATATTACCCGCAGAATTACTGTAGCCTTTTACTTACGTATACTTAAATGTGTTACCCGTAGCGTAAATTGAGACAGCCCTTTATTTTGCTACGTTCAGCGAAAACTTAGTCGTTTTAAATTATAATAGCCCTTAACTTACTGAGTATTTTAAACAGTTATTAGATAACGTTACTTGTTTTACGAATGCTAGCACACTTTGTAAGGGTTAATTTTCAAGGTTAATTGCCAGAGAAAAAAAAGCGGCCAAGTGCGAGTCGGACTCGCCCATGAAGGGTTCCGTAGCAGCAAGTAACATCATATAAAAGTTTTTGTAGTACCTTGTAACTTTCATCGATGTTTTAATAATAGTGTTTTGATTGAAAGAAATGTAAATTGCTGTATATGATTTATGACGTATTAAAAAAAACTACTTACTAGATCTCGTTCAAACCAATTTTCGTTGGAAGTTTGCATAGTAATGTACATCATATATTTTTTTTAGTTTTATCATTCTCTTAATTTAGAAGTTACAGGGGGGGGGGGACACACATTTTACTACTTTGAAAGTGTCTCTCTCGCAAACTATTCAGCTTAGAAAAAAATGATATTAGAAACCTCAATATCATTTTCAAAGACCTATCCATACATTAGCTATATAGCTAATGTATGTTAAGTATATAACTAAACTAAATAAGTATATAACTAAACTAAATAAGTATATAACTAAACTAAATAAGTATATAACTAAATTAAGTAAGTATATAACTAAACCAAATAAGTATATAACTAAACTAATTAAGTATATAACTAAAATAATAAGTATATAGCTAAACTAAGTAAGAAAATAAGTATATAACTAAACTAATTATTTATATAAGTAAAATAATAAGTATATAACTAAACTAAATAAGTATAAAACTAAACTAATTAAGTATATAACTAAACTAAATAAGTATATAACTAAACTAAATAAGTATATAACTAAACTAAATAAGTATATAACTAAATTAAGTAAGTATATAACTAAACCAAATAAGTATATAACTAAACTAATTATGTATATAACTAAAATAATAAGTATATACTTATTATTTTAGTTATATACTTAATTAGTTTAGTTATATACTTAATTGGTTTAGTTATATACTCACTTAATTTAGTTATATACTTATTAAGTTTAGTTATATACTTATTTAGTTTAGTTATATACTTATTTAGTTTAGCTATATTCTTATTATTTTACTTATATACTTAGTTTAATTATATACTTATTAAGTTTATTTATATACTTAATATGTTTAGTTATATACTTAATTAGTTTAGTTATATACTTATTATTTTACTTATATACTTAATTTGTTTAGTTATATAATTATTTAGTTTAGTTATATACTTATTTACTTAGCTATATACTTATTATTTTAGTTATATACTTAATTAGTTTAGTTATATACTTATTTGGTTTAGTTATATACTTACTTAATTTAGTTATATACTTATTTAGTTTAGTTATATACTTATTTAGTTTAGTTATATACTTATTATTTTACTTATATACTTAATTAGTTTAGTTATATACTTATTAAGTTTAGTTATATACCTATTTAGTTTAGTTATATTCTTATTATTTTACTGATACACTTAGTTAGTTTAATTATATACTTATTTAGTTTATTTATATACTTAATTAGTATAGTTATATACTTATTTAGATTAGTTATATACTTAATTAGTTTAGTTATATACTTATTTAGTTTAGTTATATAAAATAATAAGTATATAGCTAAACTAAGTAAGTAAATAAGTATATAACTAAACTAAATAATTATATAACTAAACAAATTAAGTATAAAACTAAAGTAATTAAGTATATAACTAAACTAAATAAGTATATAACTAAACTAAATAAGTATATAACTAAACAAAATAAGTATATAACTAAACATATTAAGTATATAAATAAACTTAATAAGTATATAATTAAACTAACTAACTATATAAGTAAAATAATAAGAATATAACTAAACTAAATAAGTATATAACTAAACTAAATAAGTATGTAACTAAACTAAATAAGTATTATATAGCTAAACTAAGTATAAAACTAAATTAAGTAAGTATATAAATAAGTATATAACCAAACTAATTAAGTATATAACTAACCTAAATAATTATATATATAAATAAGTATATAACTAAACTAAATAAGTATATAACTAACTAAATAAGTATATAACTAAATTAAATAAGTATATAACTAAATTAAGTAACTAAATTAAGTAAGTATATAACTAAACTAATTATGTTATATATAACTAAACTATTTAAGTAAACTTAATAAGTATATAATTAATTAAGAATATAAGTAAAATAATAAGAACATAACTTAACTAAGTAAGTATATAAGTAAACTATATAAGTATATAACTAAACTAAATAAGTATATAACTTAACTAATTAAGTGTATAAGTAAAATAATAAGTATATAACTAAACTAAATAAGTATAAAACTAAACAAATTAAGTATATAACTAAACTAAATAAGTATATAACTAAACTAAATAAGTATATAACTAAACTAAATAAGTATATAACTAAACTAAATAAGTATATAACTAAACATATTAAGTATATAAATAAACTTAATAAGTATATAATTAAACTAACTAACTATATAAGTAAAATAATAAGAATATAACTAAACTAAATAAGTATATAACTAAACTTAATAAGTATATAACTAAACTAATGAAGTATATGAGTAAAATAATAAGTATATAACTAAATTAAGTAAGTATATAACTAAACTAAATAGGTAATAACTAAACTAAATAAGTATATAACTAACCTAAATAAGTATATAACTAAACTAAATAAGTATTATATAGCTAAACTAAGTATATTTATATACTTAATATTAAGTAAGTATATAAATAAGTATATAACTGAACTAAATAAGTAATTAACTTAACTAAATAAGTATATAACTAAACTAAATAAGTATATAAATAAATAAGTATATAACTAAACTAAATAAGTATATAACTAAACTAATTAAGTATATAACTAAACTAAATAAGTATATAACTAAACTAAATAGGTATATAACTAAACTAATTAAGTATATAAGTAAAATAATAAGTATATAACTAAATTAAGTAAGTATATAACTAAACTAAATAGGTAATAACTAAACTAAATAAGTATATAACTAAACTAATTAAGTATATAACTAAATTAAATAAGTATATAATTAAACTAAATAAGTATATAACTAAATTTAATAAGTATATAACTAAACTAATTAAGTATATAAGTAAAATAATAAGTATATAACTAAATTAAGTAAGTATATAACTAAACTAAATAGGTAATAACTAAACTAAATAAGTATATAACTAAACTAATTAAGTATATAACTAAACTAAATAAGTATATAACTAAACTAAATATGTATATAACTAAACTAAATAAGTATTATATAGCTAAACTAAGTATATAACTAAATTAAGTAAGGATATAAATAAGTATATAACTAAACTACATAAGTATATAACTAAACTAAATAAGTATATAACTAAACTAAATAAGTAATTAACTTAACTAAATAAGTATATAACTAAACTAAATAAGTAATTAACTTAACTAAATAAGTATATTACTAAACTAATTAAGTATATAACTAAACTAAATGAGTATATAACTAAACTAATTAAGTATATAACTAACCTAAATAATTATATAACTAAACTAAATAGGTATATAACTAAACTAAATAAGTATATAACTAAACTAAATAAGTATATAACTAAATTAAATAAGTATATAACTAAATTAAGTAACTAAATTAAGTAAGTATATAACTAAACTAATTAAGTTATATATAACTAAACTAATTAAGTAAACTTAATAAGTATATAATTAATTAAGAATGTAAGTAAAATAATAAGAATATAACTAAACTAAGTAAGTATACAACTAAACTAAATAAGTATATAAAGTATATAACTAAACTAAATAAGTCAAGACATAGATTGCTCGATTCTTCTCGAGAAAATTAATATTAGAGTACCACATAATTTACGTGTTCTAACACGTAATCAGACACAATCCACCCCTAGCAGTACCTCGAACAAAAACTAACTATCGCAAAAATTCATTTGTTATTAGAGCGAGTAAATCTGTCAATGAAATGCATAAATTTAGCAGCGAGTTTGAGCTTTTTAGATCTAAGCCTTCATTTGTCAAAAAGCATATGATTCAACATTTCCTAAGCCCGATCCCAGGATCGTAACCATTTATTAGTTTCTCTTTTTATTTATTTTTGGTTTTGACACATTTCTATTCCCAACCCAAAAGGAATAATGTCTGTTATGTTTTGTTGCTTTTCTTAAGCATGTTACTTCTGTTTCTTTTTCTTTACTATTACTATTCGTAGCGTTGTTAATGTTTTGTATCTAATTGCGAGTACCTGTAAATGGCTTTGTTGTTAACTATGTTTAATGTTTATTTTATAATATTTAAGCTGTTGGTATTCCGAATAAAATAAAATAAAATATAATAACTAAACTAAATAAGTATATAACTTAACTAATTAAGTATATAAGTAAAATAATAAGTATATAACTAAACTAAATAAGTATAAAACTTAACTAATTAAGTATATAACTAAACTAATTAAGTATATAACTAAACTAATTAAGTATATAACTAATCTAAATAAGTATATAACTAAACTAATTAGTATATAACTAAACTAATTAAGTATATAACTAAACATATTAAGTATATAAATAAACTTAATAAGTATATAATTAAACTAACTAAGTATATAAGTAAAATAATAAGAATATAACTAAACTAAATAAGTATATAACTAAACTAAATAAGTTTATAACTAAACTAAATAGGTATATAACTAAACTAAATAAGTATATAACTAAACTAAATAAGTATATAACTAAACTAATTAAGTATATAACTAAACTAATTAAGTATATAACTAAACTAATTAAGTAACTTTATTAAATAAGTATATAACTAAACTAAATAGGTATATTTTTTTTATATTTTTTTATTTTATTCGGGGAGCTTACAGCCAAATTTGCAATGTACATATAATATTGCTTCTCTATATGCCAATTAAAAGCTTCCGCATGTAGAAAGAAGACAGTGCTGTAGAATATAATATAAGATATAACTATAAAACTAAACTAATATAATATATCAATATAATATAAGATATAACTAAACTTATTAAGTATATAAGTAAAATCATAAGTATATTACTAAACTAAATAAGTATATAACTAAACTTAATAAGTATATAACTAAATTAAGTAAGTATATAACTAAATTAAATAAGTATGTAACTAAATTAAGTAAGTATATAACTAAACTAAATAGGTACATAATTAAACTAAATAAGTATATAAATAAACTAATTAAGTATATAACTCAACTAATTAAGTATATAACTAAACTAATTAAGTATATAACTAAACTAATTAAGTATATAACTAAACTAAATAAGTATATAACTAAACTAGTTAAGTATATAAATAAACTTAATAAGTATATAATTAAACTAACTAAGTATATAAGTAAAATAATAAGAAATTAACTAAACTAAAAAGTATATAACTAAACTAACTAAGTATATAACTAAACTTATTAAGTATATAAGTAAAATAATAAGTATATAACTAAACTAAATAAGTATAAAACTAAACTAATTAAGTATATAACTAAACTAAATAAGTATATAACTAAACTAAATAAGTATATAACTAAATTAAGTAAGTATATAACTAAACCAAATAAGTATATAACTAAACTAATTAAGTATATAACTAAAATAATAAGTATATAACTAAACTAATTAAGTATATAACTAAATTAAATAAGTATATAATTAAACTAAATAAGTATATAACTAAATTTAATAAGTATATAACTAAACTAATTAAGTATATAAGTAAAATAATAAGTATATAACTAAATTAAGTAAGTATATAACTAAACTAAATAGGTAATAACTAAACTAAATAAGTATATAACTAAACTAATTAAGTATATAACTAAACTAAATAAGTATATAACTAAACTAAATATGTATATAACTAAACTAAATAAGTATTATATAGCTAAACTAAGTATATAACTAAATTAAGTAAGGATATAAATAAGTATATAACTAAACTACATAAGTATATAACTAAACTAAATAAGTATATAACTAAACTAAATAAGTAATTAACTTAACTAAATAAGTATATAACTAAACTAAATAAGTAATTAACTTAACTAAATAAGTATATTACTAAACTAATTAAGTATATAACTAAACTAAATGAGTATATAACTAAACTAATTAAGTATATAACTAACCTAAATAATTATATAACTAAACTAAATAGGTATATAACTAAACTAAATAAGTATATAACTAAACTAAATAAGTATATAACTAAATTAAATAAGTATATAACTAAATTAAGTAACTAAATTAAGTAAGTATATAACTAAACTAATTAAGTTATATATAACTAAACTAATTAAGTAAACTTAATAAGTATATAATTAATTAAGAATGTAAGTAAAATAATAAGAATATAACTAAACTAAGTAAGTATACAACTAAACTAAATAAGTATATAAAGTATATAACTAAACTAAATAAGTCAAGACATAGATTGCTCGATTCTTCTCGAGAAAATTAATATTAGAGTACCACATAATTTACGTGTTCTAACACGTAATCAGACACAATCCACCCCTAGCAGTACCTCGAACAAAAACTAACTATCGCAAAAATTCATTTGTTATTAGAGCGAGTAAATCTGTCAATGAAATGCATAAATTTAGCAGCGAGTTTGAGCTTTTTAGATCTAAGCCTTCATTTGTCAAAAAGCATATGATTCAACATTTCCTAAGCCCGATCCCAGGATCGTAACCATTTATTAGTTTCTCTTTTTATTTATTTTTGGTTTTGACACATTTCTATTCCCAACCCAAAAGGAATAATGTCTGTTATGTTTTGTTGCTTTTCTTAAGCATGTTACTTCTGTTTCTTTTTCTTTACTATTACTATTCGTAGCGTTGTTAATGTTTTGTATCTAATTGCGAGTACCTGTAAATGGCTTTGTTGTTAACTATGTTTAATGTTTATTTTATAATATTTAAGCTGTTGGTATTCCGAATAAAATAAAATAAAATATAATAACTAAACTAAATAAGTATATAACTTAACTAATTAAGTATATAAGTAAAATAATAAGTATATAACTAAACTAAATAAGTATAAAACTTAACTAATTAAGTATATAACTAAACTAATTAAGTATATAACTAAACTAATTAAGTATATAACTAATCTAAATAAGTATATAACTAAACTAATTAGTATATAACTAAACTAATTAAGTATATAACTAAACATATTAAGTATATAAATAAACTTAATAAGTATATAATTAAACTAACTAAGTATATAAGTAAAATAATAAGAATATAACTAAACTAAATAAGTATATAACTAAACTAAATAAGTTTATAACTAAACTAAATAGGTATATAACTAAACTAAATAAGTATATAACTAAACTAAATAAGTATATAACTAAACTAATTAAGTATATAACTAAACTAATTAAGTATATAACTAAACTAATTAAGTAACTTTATTAAATAAGTATATAACTAAACTAAATAGGTATATTTTTTTTATATTTTTTTATTTTATTCGGGGAGCTTACAGCCAAATTTGCAATGTACATATAATATTGCTTCTCTATATGCCAATTAAAAGCTTCCGCATGTAGAAAGAAGACAGTGCTGTAGAATATAATATAAGATATAACTATAAAACTAAACTAATATAATATATCAATATAATATAAGATATAACTAAACTTATTAAGTATATAAGTAAAATCATAAGTATATTACTAAACTAAATAAGTATATAACTAAACTTAATAAGTATATAACTAAATTAAGTAAGTATATAACTAAATTAAATAAGTATGTAACTAAATTAAGTAAGTATATAACTAAACTAAATAGGTACATAATTAAACTAAATAAGTATATAAATAAACTAATTAAGTATATAACTCAACTAATTAAGTATATAACTAAACTAATTAAGTATATAACTAAACTAATTAAGTATATAACTAAACTAAATAAGTATATAACTAAACTAGTTAAGTATATAAATAAACTTAATAAGTATATAATTAAACTAACTAAGTATATAAGTAAAATAATAAGAAATTAACTAAACTAAAAAGTATATAACTAAACTAACTAAGTATATAACTAAACTTATTAAGTATATAAGTAAAATAATAAGTATATAACTAAACTAAATAAGTATAAAACTAAACTAATTAAGTATATAACTAAACTAAATAAGTATATAACTAAACTAAATAAGTATATAACTAAATTAAGTAAGTATATAACTAAACCAAATAAGTATATAACTAAACTAATTAAGTATATAACTAAAATAATAAGTATATAGCTAAACTAAGTAAGAAAATAAGTATATAACTAAACTAATTATGTATATAACTAAAATAATAAGTATATAGCTAATCTATGGATAGGTCTTTGAAAATGATATTGAGGTTTCTAATATCATTTTTTTCTAAGCTGAATAGTTTGCGAGAGAGACACTTTCAAAGTAGTAAAATGTGTGTCCCCCCCCCCTGTAACTTCTAAATTAAGAGAATGATAAAACTAAAAAAAATATATGATTACTATGCAAACTTCCAACGAAAATTGGTTTGAACGAGATCTAGTAAGTAGTTTTTTTTAATACGTCATAAATCATATACAGCAATTTACATTTCTTTCAATCAAAACACTATTATTAAAACATCGATGAAAGTTACAAGGTACTACAAAAACTTTTATATGATGTTACTTGCTGCTACGGAACCCTTCATGGGCGAGTCCGACTCGCACTTGGCCGCTTTTTTTTCTCTGGCTCTCTTGCTCTCTTGAAAATTAACCCTTACAAAGTGTGCTAGCATTCGTAAAACAAGTAACGTTATCTAATAACTGTTTAAAATACTCAGTAAGATAAGGGCTATTATAATTTAAAACGACTAAGTTTTCGCTGAACATACATAAAAAAAAGATTCCGACGAATGAAGAACCTCCTCCTTTTTTGAAGTCAGTTAAAAATGCATTTAGAAGATACACATATCTATTGTTATTTAAGGTGTCTATACACGTACTTTTTATTTTAGAAAAATTCCGTTCACTACTCCAAATTACATTTCACGAAAAAGTAGCTAGGTGTTCGTAGCAACGCGTAGGCATTCGTAGAGTTCGTGACGGCCTGCGGGGACGTAGCAAAATAAAGGGCTGTCTCAATTTACGCTACGGGTAACACATTTAAGTATACGTAAGTAAAAGGCTACAGTAATTCTGCGAGTAATATTATTGTATTCGTCAGTAACGTTCGTTCGTTGTTTTTATGTGTAGTATCTGAATCTGACCATCCAATTACTTACCTAATGAAAATAAATTCCTAAGGTGACCGGACATCGAGTAAATTGTCTTCTGGAAAACAACTAAAGTAAACATTCATGTTAATACCTTAATTGATTTTTTTATGAACCGTTTATTTACATTTCGCATTAACCTCCAGATCACTAATAAATATCTCGGACATCCTAACACACAACATCGTCTAGTCCCAAACTAAGCAGAGCTTGTGCTATATGTACTAGACAACTGATATAAATACACATATTCTTTGTTTGTAAATATATAGGTTCATATTTTACATAGAAAACATAGAAACAGATTATACAAATGTTTGGTTCGACTTGGGAATTGAACTCGAGACTTCTTGATCACCAGCCGCATACGCCAACCACTAGACCAGCAAGGCAGTCAAGACTAATGCATTATATTTTTCACCGACGTATTAAATTCTTTGTGTCTAACATCCCGTTAGTATAATTTTCATTTATACATTCCATGGTAAAACTCAGCATTACCACACATCAATTGGAAATTCGATAAAACTGAACATCCTTTGAGAGCTCATTGATTTCATTGGATATCTTTTCAAAAAACAATGAATGTAATTGTGATCGAAATTCCATTCGACTGAACTTAATTACATTTATTTATACTCAAATGTTTAATTGAAAAATACTTCATTCGAATAAAAGTAACTGATGCGAGCATCAACATTTTTTTAAACCGACTTGCAAAAAAGGTTTACTTTTAATATCAAGTTTTGTTTCTCTGTTACTTCAAAACTTATTCATTTATGAATCAATTTAAAACAATCTTATGTCATTTGGATACAAATAACTTGCATTTTGTTAAATAAAAATAGGTCACCTTGTCCAAAAGACGTCCAATGCTGGATATAGGCCTCCCTCAAGGTTTTTCACAGCATCCGGTCCTGTACTGCGAATCATCCGTAGAAAAAATTACACCCCTAATTACAAAAAATAAATAAAATGAAGAATACTAATGTATCCATAATGAAGCGCTAATAGCTCATAGCGGGGTTAGTACCTAGATGGTGACCGTTTATGGAATGATATTTTATGAGCGTTTCCGTGATTCAGAGGTCACGTTAAACAGTCGATCCTGGTTGTTATCATAAGATAACAGTCGTGAAGCTTAGTAGGAGGCCTTTTGGCGGTTTAAAAACATCCAACGGCAAGATTACGTAGGCACAATGTCTTGCCAGTCCCCAATTTGCACTCTGCCAGCATGAGGACGTATAACCTTAACCCTCTCCTCCTGAGGAGACGTGATCCTAGCAGGTGGATCCCGTTATGTGTTGTTGAAGATGAATATATCCTTGATTATCCTTATCTACGTAATCATGACAATTATTAGGCATAAGTCGGATCTTTTTTAGGGTTCCGAAGTTTATGACTCGGAACCCTTATAGATTCGTCATGTCCGTCTGTCCGTCCGTCCGTCCGTCCGTCCGTCCTCGACTTACCGTCCAAACGGTAAATGCTAGTAAGACGAAACTTTGCATGAATATGTGTTGTAATTACGCCAACAAAGTGCTACAATAAAATTATGAAAAATATTTTAATTTGGGGTACCTCCCCTATACGTAAAGTGGGGATGTTTTTTTTTCTCGCGGCTACCCCATCGTGTGGGGTATCATTAGATAGGTCTTTTGAAAACAATAAAGGGTTTCTAAGACGATTTTTTGATTTAAGTATCCGTTCGCGGGATATTTCACTTTAAAGGGCACTTTTTTGTAAAAACAGGGCGTCCCCCCCCCCCCTCTAAAAGCTAAACGGCTTACTCAAAAAATCTGAAAAAATTCGTGAAGGTGGTCCATATAATGAACTTTGAAGGAAAACTTTGAGAGATTGGATGACTTTGTTAGTTCAGGAGTTATAGAGGCTTAACTGCTAAAGTGCGCTCATTTGGAAAACGTCATACAAAATTAACGCATTATTACGTAAACATAACAATTTTTTTGCGAAGATCTGCATCTTTTGCGTTCACACTTTTTTCACATAACGTCAAATTTTATGTGAAAAATTCAACTTCTTCTTCAATTTTCTTCAAACTTCAATTCAGATGTAGATCTTTTTATTACCTACAACTTTGCCATTGAACTTTTTCCATAGGACTTGTAGTTTTGCCGGAAATCGAGATAAGCCATTTTTTCCCTTAAACCCCCCCCCCTCTCCCCCTTCCCGACCTCGGATCGCCCGTAAATTATTTTTCCTTTAATTTTTGTAATATTCTCCTCCTTTTACAATACGTTTCATCCTACTATAAAGGTTCACTTTTTAGGGTTCCGAAGTTTATGAATTCGAACCCTTATAGATTCGTCATGTCCGTCTGTCCATCCGTCCGTCCGTCCTCGACTTACCGTCCAAACGGTAAGTGCTAGGGAGATGAAAATTTGCATGTCCATATAATGAACTTTAAAGGAAAACTATAACGGATTAGATGACTTTGTTAGTTCAGGAATTATAGAGGCTTAACTTTTACAATGCGCTTACTTGGAAAACGTCATACTAAATTAACGCATTATTATGTAAACATAACAATTATTCATTGGATACGATTTTAAATCCACGTACCATTATGGGTGACTGAGGAACCCTTTCCTGTGCGTGGCCTGACACGCACTTGGCCGATTGTTTAAGTAAGATAATGATGCGCACTTCATTATTTTTTCCTTTTTATCAGTGTGAGACCTAAATTGTTCTAGACTAGATCTTGTACTAGATTCGATAGATCGACTGGGACATAAATAATATTTACCCATTTCGGTGCGATTTATGTTTTGTAAGTCTCTTCTAGAGTCAGAAATTGGAACAGACTTTTAACCCGCTCTCAATCATGTACGAACGCAAGAACGCACACACGTGCTAGTTTTTAGGGTTCCGTAGTTTATGACTCGGAACCCTTCAAGATTCGTCATGTCCGTCTATATACATATTTAACTTTAAAGGAAAACTATAAAAAGGAACACTTTATGCGGTTAAGATATTTTTTTTATTTCAGGAGTTATAGGGGCCTAACTCGTAAAATGCATTCACTTGAAAAACTCGTACAAAAATAGAGAAATAGTAAGTAAACATAACAATTATATTATCTATTGGACACGATTTTAAATCCACCTACCTTTATGGGTGACTAAGAAACCCTATTTTATACGTGGTTTGACTTGTCAAGCTTGCATATCTTAATTAAGCACTTGGATATTTTTTTTGTTACAATGTACATGTACATATGTTGAACTACTTTCTGTAGGTGTAAAGTGTGTAAACCTAAACAAATGTTGGTGCAGCCAAAAAATCTACAAAATGAAATAACTAGAAAACTGCTCTGTTGCTTGAAAACTAAGTTACAACACGTACAGCAGTTAGGCTTAATCTAATTATAGGACATAATCTTTTATTACCAGGATCTCCTTACGACAAGTATTATGCTCAGCAGTAATGACGTCATTACGTATCCAATGCTACCCACACAACGCCTTTAATTGTTAACAATTTCCTTGCGGTTGGATTCCTGCGATAGCAACACAATGTAATTTCTTAATTTTTATACTCTAATTAAGCCCAGATTAAGTCTTCTAGGATTAGGATTAAGTTCGGTATTTTACTTCACAGTTTAAGGTGTGCGAAAAGACAGGTCAACTAATAATTAATTGAAGTAATACTAACTGAAGATCCAATTATATCGGACGCGTCTCATTTTAATTTAAGTCACACTTTTTTTTAAAGTAGTAGGCTGCTTCGTCATCATCAACAGCCTATAATAGTCCACATACCTAACATAGGTACATAGGTATCTCCTTAGAAAGGACGCTTTGGCCTACTTACTCGTACTACTTTACCACTCTGGCCAGACAGGTTTTATTTTAAGTTTTTATATAAATCCTGCGTAGTTTGCTGTCTTTCCATTTCCTACTACACCCACGGGATGAATGAGGTTCGTGACGTACTTATAGCTATAATTAACCCGTCACCACACATTTCATAGAAAGTATGAAATAATTTTAGAGTACAAATAAAAATATAAAAGCGTGACGTAAATTAGAGTATGAAACACATTACGTGAGGAATGCTAATATTACTAACTTCGTCGAAAGAAATTTGCCTTTATATTTTGCCCAATAACAAGAAGAGCGTAACTGCCAGTTTTTAAGTACACATTAGTATCGTATACATTCAGTTCGTTATTTAATTAATTAAATAATCCATATTTTACCTACATAAGTCTATAAGGTAAAATAAAAACTACAATTAGTTTATTCACGTTTGCCCTATCACGATCCGCACCATCATACATCACGTAATTATGTAACTTACAGCAAACCATGCTGAAATATTTATCCGATTTGTGTGGACACAGCGCGTACGAGTTGTTGGTTCACCCTTCAAGGTTAAAACTAAATACACAAATGTTCATGTTTTCGGTGACACGTGAACATTTCAGTACATATATACATATAATATCTTTTTATTGAAGCTTTTCGCCTTTGTCGTAAATAGTTTATACAATAAGTAAGTTGTATTTTTTTTAGGTAAAAAAAAAATGTGTGACGGCGTGTGGATAGAATATACGAACGGGGTTGCCCAAGATGAACAGCGAATCCGACGACTGTGTGGGTCTCAAGTTGGCTCTGCACAAATCTGAAGCCTTGTATCTTTTTTTTAGGTAAAGGTAAATCGGTTAAGGGTTAGAGGATGATTAATTAATTAGCATATGCACAAATAGGGTTTTAATAGTATTCATTTAAGTTGTCCGTGTGGTGACGGATTAAGAATACACAGTGTCACCACCCCTATTCATCCTGCGGGTGTCGTAAAAGGCGACTAAGGGATAAACTACCCAAGACATCAATGCGAAGAGAAGCAAAACTTGAAACCAACCCTATACCAACCCGTCTGGCCAGCGTGGTATAGTAGGCCAAAACCTCCTTTCTAAGGAGAGGCCTATGTCCAGCAGTGGAAAAGGCTGTTAATGATGATGATGATTTAAGTTGATTATGTGATCTGACAGCCAAAGTTAGAATTTAAGATACTTTAAGAAGCCGATCTAGTAACTTCTGTCCTGTGTCTGGTTTGGATAAGGAAACCTACACTACCTTCATCTATACACCTAGCTTGTCTTTAATGTGTTCATAATGTATTGATGGTATTAAGTCTAAATTGCTGTCTTTCGCACAAAATTCTAATTTCTTTGGCAATTTGTTAGGTTCTAAATCGCTAAGATTAACACCATATAATTATAGTAAGTATAATATGAAGTGTTTTCGCTGGTCAGCGCACAGTTTTATTTAGGTATGGTACAGATTGGGGATGCCGTGAGGGCCTTGACTGAATTTATTCACGTCAGATCGATGACCACATGGTTAAGCGCACTAATCGCAACCTATAATTAAATGCGTTAGCGTTGCGATTAGTGAAATCTTCAGAGAAGGCTCTCGGAGTTTGTTTCTCATTGATTCGATCAAGATCATTAGACGGTCGATTAGACGTAATATTATATTAAGTCCTACCAGATTTTCAAGAGTTTATGTAGGTATCATAACCACCCACTGAAGATTAGTAGTAGCATTCTCCATTTAACATCCCGGTGGCCTTATAATAGGCGGTTATTACATTAATGTGTATGACAAGTAATTCCTCAATGCCTTTTGATTTCAGTAACTCGCCTGTTTCTATACCATGATGCACGGTGTAATTTATATAAACTTGGACACGTTCTCAGTAGCAGAAATGTAGCGTCTGAACATATTATAATTTTGGAACCAATGCTCAGTTTCAATACATGCTTCAAACTACTATACAGTTAGTCGCATCAGCTGGAGTAACATTTAAAGATGATTACATCTTGCGATTTAGATGAAAGTTACATTCACTACTTGCCTACAATTGTTTGAACTAAAAATAGAAAAATAAAATCTATAAAAAAAAAACCGACTTAAAAATCACATCAAACGCCATCTTAGGGCTCATACACACGAACGGCATGTTGTCAACGGCACAGTTGATGGCAGCCGTCGACAATCCAACTGTGAAGATCAGCGGCAGCCGTCGTCAGTTCACATAGTGTAGGAGTTTACAGAATAGATTTTGAAGAAGAAACACTGTTATTGATTTTACTTCGTCAAAGCCGACAAAAACGAAAAATAAAAACACTTTCATTAAGGATAATTAAAATCGCTGATAACTTCTTCACTCTGTCTCTGTTCTTAATTGTTTTATTACTGTATTCTTTCTATTTATAATTGCAAATACAAGCATTTTTCTTGATGACCACAATTAGCAATTCAACATCAATTTCGTCGTTTCGGTGTAAAAAAAAGTACCTAATTTATTATTCGTCACTAGAAATCATTTTATATATTTCCGACGCCTGCGCACTCTTGAACTATATGCAATCGACTGACAAAATGGCAGACGCGGCACGCTACAATTGCAATGTCGCTATAGGTCGACGGCTTCCGCCGACGCGTCGACGGCTACAGTTGTCTGTGCCGTTGAAACATTCTGTTCGTGTGTATGAGCCCTTACTGCCTTACTTACACTAAAATTGTAAAATAAATTGCCTTTAATTTGACTGGGTTAAGTTACTATGAGAAAATTCTTATCGGCATCTAATTACCTATTAATATAAATAAAGTAAAATTGTAATGTGTGCAATATACCTAGGGAGTGCAATTACGCCCATAGGAGCACTTGCCCTTTTAAAGGACTACCTTTAGGTCTAAGGTCTTTTTAAAGGACTATCTTTAGGGCTGAGGTCAGTATGGCTCTACTAAGACTTCAGCATTAATGGGCCGGCTCAACCGGGTCAGTAGTATCCTCGCACGGATGAACCTAAAAATGACATTCGTGCTATAGTATTTCTTTGGTGAGTGTGAGACCAGAGGCCCAATGAAGCAAATGCATCTCTCTAGACCTCTATAGTAGAGGTCAACATGCTGTACAATAATCACCCCTAAATGTTTCAACTCACACTCGTTCATTTTGAAATGGGCAAAGACAACAAGCCCACAGTAATAACCCATTACAATATTCATCATCATCATTTTAACAGTCCACTGTTGGACATAGGCCTCTCCTTTGAAAGGTTTTGGCCTACTTTAGTCGCCTCTTACAACACCCATGGAATGAATAGGGGTGGTGACACTTTGTATTCTTAATTCGTCACCGCAATATAAGTTTTATTAAAAAAGGATATTGCTGTAGAATTATTTATTCATAGAAATCAGTCATGCATTTTGAATTTTGTAACTTTCAACTTCCACTTAATAATACTAGCTTGAAGATTCATTTAGGACCTCCCTCATTTCAATATCATCAGAAACAGATTCCATATCATCCGCATCCGCATAAGAAAAAAGTAATTTATTATTATTATTATTTTTCATCACTAGAAATTATTTTATATATTTCCGACGCCTGCGCACTCTTGAACTATATGCAATCGACTGACAAAATGGCAGACGCGGCACGCTACAATTGCAATGTCGCTATAGGTCGACGGCTTCCACCAACGCGTCGACGGCTACAGTTGTCTGTGCCGTTGAAACATTCTGTTCGTGTGTATGAGCCCTTACTGCCTTACTTACACTGAAATTATAAAATAAATTGCCTTTAATTTGACTGGGTTAAGTTACTATGAGAAAATTCTTATCGGCATCTAATTATCTATTAATTTAAATAAAGTAAAATTGTAATGTGTGCAATATACCTAGGGAGTGCAATTACCCCATAGGAGCACTTGCCCTTTTAAAGGACTACCTTTAGGTCTAAGGTCTTTTTAAAGGACTATCTTTAGGGCTGAGGTCAGTATGGCTCTACTAAGAATTCAGCATTAATGGGCCGGCTCAACCGGGTCAGTAGTATCCTCGCACGGATGAACCTAAAAATGACATTCGTGCTATAGTATTTCTTTGGTGAGTGTGAGACCAGAGGCCCAATGAAGCAAATGCATCTCTCTAGACCTCTATAGTAGAGGTCAACATGCTGTATAATAATCACACCTAAATGTTTCAACTCACACTCGTTCATTTTGAAATGGGCAAAGACAACAAGCCCACAGTAATAACCCATTACAATATTCATCATCATCATTTTAACAGTCCACTGTTGGACATAGGCCTCTCCTTTGAAAGGTTTTAGCCTACTTTAGTCGCCTCTTACAACACCCATGGAATGAATAGGGGTGGTGACACTTTGTATTCTTAATTCGTCACCGCAATATAAGTTTTATTAAAAAAGGATATTGCTGTAGAATTATTTATTCATAGAAATCAGTCATGCATTTTGAATTTTGTAACTTTCAACTTCCACATAATAATACTAGCTTGAAGATTCATTTAGGACCTCCCTCATTTCAATATCATCAGAAACAGATTCCATATCATCCGGTTCATCTAATAATGCTTGCAACTGATGTATGGAGGTCACCAGTACATGGAACTGTTTTTTTCTCAGAGCTAATCGGCTCTCCAACTGCTGTTTAGAAGATTCCAGACTAGCGAGTTCCGTTTTCAAAGTACTGAGCCTTTCTAAAGTCTCTTTTCTATCTGGCTGTTCACTTATCACTTTGGCTAATACATCATATTCAATTCGGTTTTTCCGAACAGTTTTTGCTTGAGCCAAATCCAATTTGCTTTTTTCAATATTACCTTTGGCTATTTCTATACCATTTTCCAATATTTTTGACAAATCTTCATAACTTTTCAATTCTGCTGACATCATTTCAGAACCCAACTGAGATTTAGTGACCGCAAACTCGCATTGCGCTAGTTGAGCTAGCATTCTATCATGAGTTGATTTGCTGAAATAAGTAAAAGTTTGAGATAAGTGACATAGATTAATAAAAACAATCATTTTTAATGAATGCATTACTTTTAAAAAGACAATTCCTGCATTAGGAACATATATCCGAGCCATGGGGGAATTTATTAATACTAAATAAAACCTAAATAAAAAAATACTAAATAAATATATAAAACCTATACACAAATAAAACACAATTCTTTCAATACTGTCTATGCCAATTCAAAGAATAGATTCAGAATAACAATTTATGGACCACAGTTGTGTCCCATATGTGACATGAAGCCAAAACCATTAGCATAGTAGAAAGATACCACTTTAATGACTTGGCCATCTGCACAGTTGAATGACATTGTGTTTAATTTCAAACTACTACCTATCTTTGAATCATCTAGCCATTCCGTGTGGTGACGGATTAAGAATACAACATGTCACCACCAATATTCATTCCATGTGTGTCGTAAGAGGCGACTTAAGGAACAAAATGGGTTGGGTTTCGAAACGAGTCACCTGAATTTGAGGGTTTTGGTGGTGTAGGGGGCTTAAGGGAGTTAGTCTTAATCCCCCCAAAGTAATTTTGGCTGCCGGAGTTGCGTCTAAATATTTTTAAACAGTTTCCAAAAATTCTTAAATACAATTGCAATTATGCAAAACGGAACGTATTTTTATGCTTTAGTACAGTTTTTCAAATGTAATTTTTAGGTTTTATATGATAAACGTGAAACGAAACACCATCTTGGATGGATGATTTTGACACTAATTGACAGCAAATTTCAAATTTATGCGTCATTCCTTTGCTTTTGAGTTAAAGTGAATGTGTTCTTCCGTATCGATTTGTGTTTTTTTTATGACTTGGCTACGTTCTTGGATTCTGTTTGGATTGCTTTACTGTAATTAATTAATCAAGGTAATTATATTTTATATATTATGTGCTAAAGGAAATGTATAAGAACAGGATATAATTATTAGGTAATTAATAGCAATGTATTACTCCGAATTGGCACAATCCGACTTCATTGGGTTAGGTTAGATGGCTAAGGCGGGAGCGTAGCGCAGCGAAGCTGCCGCCTTAGCCATCGTGGTTATTTTTTTTTAAACCACCCAGAAATAGGAGCCCCGCGTAGCTCAGAGGGTTCAGACCCCTCCCCCCTCCCCCTAAAAACACACAACCCCTTAAAATGGCGACGTATTTCGAAATTTTTACCATTTCTGTTTTTTTTTTTTTTAGGGAACCAAGTATTTCCGGCAGGTAAAAATGGTGAGGGGGGGTTCCGACACCTCCCCCCCCTCCCCCCCAACCACTCACAACCCCAGAATCAGGTGACGTATTTCGAAACTTTAACCAACAAAATAAGCAGCTAACATCACTGCCAAGAGAAGGAAAACTTGAAATCAAACCCTATACCAACCCGTTTGGCCAGCGTGGTATAGTAGGCCAAAACCTCCTTTCAAAGGAGAGGCCTATGTCCAGCAGTGGACTGTTAAAGGCTGTTGATGATGATGATTGATAAATCAGCTACCATAATCAAAGAGTCATTATTATGAGCGCGTATTTCTCATGACATACATGAATTTAGTTCCTTTTATTATAAATTCAATGTTATGCAGCAAGAAATTTTCTTAGATTATATAGAAATTACTAACCTCTCTTCGGGTTTCTCGTCCGTACTGTTGCACCATTTTATTAACGTTTTCAGAAGCACATTCAACCTTCTGTCATCACCAGTGCCATCTCCGTCTATAAGAAGCCTTCTGCGAATAACGTCCTCTGAAATAATTGAAAATTGAAATGTTTGTTTTGAAATTGACATTTTTTACCGGACTTAATAATTAAAAACTTGTTAAGAATTAAATAGCATACCATCCCCCATATTGATGTAGAGTATTACAATTATTTACTTTTCTATATAACGCAAAGCGTTTGGTGAAAATTATAGAAAGTAATGGCAAAACTTTTTGTGAAAATTTGACACTAACAAGTATTGACATTTGACAATTCGTTTGGGGGAGTGGGAGTTTTTCAACAATCAACATCCCTAACGTTGATTCGATTTATTAATTGCATAAAAAAATTAAATAAAAGGTCACTATACTCTCTATTTGTAATTGTAACTCAAGTTTAAAGAAATTCATAACTTATATTATTAAAGATTAATTTGAAAATAAAAGTCCATTGTTCACCAATTCAATGTTTCAGAACGTATTAAAGGTTGTCAGATATTGTTTTGCCTATAAATTTCAATCATGCCAAGAAAATTATGGCTATTTATTTTATTGTTGTGAATATCGTTAAGGATATCATCCAAATTGGAACAATTTTAAGCTAATTAGATTGAATAGATTAAAAGACAGGATGGAAAACCCAACTTTTAGTGATAAAATCGAGTCCTACTTTTCGGAACTAGGGCGATGGCTAGTATTTTGATAATGAATACTTTGTAAGCTCGCAGTTTACACAATACAACTAATTTTCTTATCATTTTAGGAAGGTATGGCGAAGCATACTGTTGGGCCAAGTAATATCATTACTTCTGAGTGGTAAATGTATACTTACCACATTGCTGCAAAGTGCTACATGGCAGTTTCCTACCACTGCACAATTGGTGGTCCCATACTTAGCGCTCTTTATATTATTTACTCCTTCATTACTGTGTAATGGGCTAGAGAAGCTGTCCAAGTAAGTTCCATCATAGACCAAAATAATATTAAATTGCATTTTACATCAAACTTTATATTATAATTTACTGCCTTGTTGGTCTAGTGGTTAGCATATGCGTCTGCTGATTAAGAGGTCTCAGGTTCGATTCCCGGGTTGGACCAAATGTTTGTATGATCTTCAAATATTTGTGTAGGAGTCTGGGTTTTTTCTATGTATGATATGTATGTATTTACAAAAAAAAATGTATGTTTATGTATTTATATCAGTTGTTTAGTACTCATAATACAAGCTTTGCTTAGTTTGGGACTAGATATAGTTAGGGATAGATTCAAATAAAATTAATATAGGTAATTAAAATGTGCAACATTCATGAAAAACTTTAAGAAGCCGAAGATTGAACCAGTAGTGTGCCATTGGAAAGGCCAATGTTCAGCAGTGGCCATAGGCTGATGATATTGACAAACTTACAATATATAATTTCACTTATCCCTATTTAATGTCAGAAAAAAGTATTTCATTATCTTTTAAAATGGGTATGCATTGTAAATATGGAAATTTAATGAAAAGAAAATCCAGGTTTTACTGAACAAACCATTTAAGTAGGTAAGGAATTTTAGGATTCAACTTCACTCAATTGTTTTGTATTCTCGGATCCCCTCCAATAAAACTTAACAGATAATTTTTTATTTATTTTTTCCTACGAACCATCCTCGTACTTCTAGGTATATTATAAAAAAAGAATTAGCGAAATCGGTCCAGCCGTTCAAGCGTGATGGCGTGACCAAGAGAAATAGGGATTAATTTTTACATAATACATAGATTAGAGCCTCTATTACTCAATCAACCTGTAATGTCCCACTGCTGGGCTTGGGTCACCTCTCATGCTCTCTTACCAACTCATCACATCTGAAACAGCATTATAGCATTCTTCATTCCATGATTGCAGACGATGGTGGGTGGCGATCATTGCATGCACATTAGATGTAGAAGCCGGTTGGCTGCTAGTCATGTCACAGAGATTCACATCAGTGTTGAGCTGACAACTGTTAGCATGCAGTGGTGTTGGTGCAGCACTCGTAGGAGGAGCGTGGGGCGGCCAGAGGCTTGGTGTGGTCCATGTTGCGGGTGCTACTATGGGGCTGATGGCTGTTGTGTGCGTGGTTTGGGCTGATGTTGAAGGTGCTCCCACTGATGGTATGTTATAAAGAATTTTAAAATTTTAACTAGTTATTATGTAACAGTTAAATGATACCCACCCATTGATAAATATATGGTCTGTCCCAAAAGTGTCCGACCTACGTTCATATCTTCGAGCGGAGAGACTCAGGTGACCTCTGGAGGGTATGAACGTCACCAGCAACTCTTAACCTTCTAGTCAGTACCCTGAGATACCGATGAAATGACTTAGTTCCAGCGCAGTGTATTAGTTTACAACGACTTTTTTGCGTTCGTCGCAATTTGCTTATTGCTAAAAATGGCAGAACGAACCGAACAGCAAATTTGCATATTTTTTTTCTTTAATTTTGATATAAGTTGTGCGGAAACTATTAAAATGTTGCATGGTTATGATCCTGAAACAAAACAACAATCTTCACAGTGGAAGCTTCCATCTGAGCCTCGACCTAAAAAAAGCCCGTCAAAGTAGAAGCAACATCAAGACAATGTTGATTGTTTTTTTGATTATGAGGGCGTTATGTACCCCGAATACTACAGTACTCTTTATTGATTGTCTGGCGACTAAAAGAGTACTACGGTGATGTTTTGAAAAGGTTACGTAATGCAATCGGGAAACCACCGCAACTTTGGGAAATCGGTGACTGTTCTTCATCACGACAATACTCCAGCTCACGCATCAGACCTTAGCTCCGCCAGCCTCCATATAGTATTCCTATTACTCCCTGCGACTTTTCGCTGCTTTCTCGATTGGAAATGCTTCTTGAGGGACATCGATTCAACAATAAACAGACTGGTGTAACTAATGCGACGAATGCACTAAAGGCGATTCCGGTGTGTTTCCTGATCTGATGAAACAAAGTAAAGTGATTCCATTGTTCAAATCTGGTAGCAGTTCAGATCCATCTAACTTCCGACCTATCTCAATACTTCCAACATTGAGTAAAATTTTTGAAAAATTGCTTTTAAACCAAATGTTACAACATTTTATTAAGAAAAACTTGCTTCATCAAAAGCAATTTGGTTTTACTAAAGGTCGTTCAACTACGGACGCGGGCGTGGAATTGCTAAAACATATATATGGCGCCTGGGAGGATTCACAGGATGCGTTTGGTATTTTCTGTGACTTGTCTAAGGCTTTCGATTGTGTCCATCATCCTACACTCATCAGGAAGTTACAACATTACGGAATAAGAAATAATGCTCTAAATATTCTAACGTCGTATTTAAATAAAAGAGTTCAAAAAGTTGATATCAATGGCAAAACATCTTCAGGATCCCCGGTAACAATGGGCGTCCCACAGGGTTCTATTCTAGGTCCATTTCTGTTTCTCATATACATAAACGATCTAGCTTATTATGTGAGTGACAATCATGAGATTGTACTGTTCGCGGATGACACATCCTTAATTTTTAAAGTTAGGCGCCAACTTGACAGTTTTAATGAAGTCAACAGTGCACTCTCAAAAGTGGTACATTGGTTTAATACAAATAACCTTCTCCTTAATGAGAAGAAGACTAAATTCATTAAATTTTCTACACCAAACGTTCGACATGTCACAACCAATGTTCGACTGAATGGACTGGAGTTGGATCCTGTGGAATCTACTGTATTTTTAGGTATAACTATTGACGCTAAGTTACAATGGGGTCCCCAAATAGAAAAACTATCCGGAAACAAACAAAATCTTTGTGTTCACGTCACTCGTCTCCACAGAGTAGGCAACTCGTTCATGGGACAATGTATACGCTTTTACAATAAACTCCCTATTGCTATTAGGAATTTGCCATTGCGGAAATTTAAGAATACTATTAAATCTAAGTTATCCGCAAAGGGGTATTATACCATAGCAGAATATATTAATGATAAAAACGCCTGGGATTGAGCTGCCCATTCTGCACATGCTGTTTATTTTGAATGTTTAATTTATCTTAAATTGTTGCCATTGTTGATATTTTTTAAATTATTATCTTTAATTATTATAGTTGTGACTCAAATTGTAATTATCACTTTTATATGTGTCTTTTGCATTTAAGAATATTATCTGGACTTTAAAAGAGACTGTGATCCCTGAGTTTGTTTCGTCCTTTCTTCTCAGGGCTAGTCCAGTTAGGAAAGGCCGAACTCATCTGCTCAAAAAAAAAAGTGTAACTTGCAAAAGTGTTCATGTAACCTAATTGCAGAATAAATGATTTGATTTGATTTGATTCGAAGTCTGACTATCAAGAGACTGATTAAAGTGGAAACATCGATATGAGCGTCTTGTTCAATCAAATGCCACCCCCCGGATGGCGACGAATAGACCAAGCGCCGAGAAATCGATGTAGGTCGGATACTTTTGGGACAGACCTCGTATTTTTGAATTGTCTTCTATTTTGACCAAGCATTAGTTTATAGTATTATTGCATAGTAATATCATCTACAACAAATGCTTGAAGTAAGGTGTGTATGAATCATAGCCAATAAGCTCTCTGTGTATCCCTTGGCGCTACAGTTACCTAAATAACGATAATTTATAAACTGATTTCTTTAAGTGGAAATAAGACTATTCTTAAGTCATCTTCATCTAGTACTCCAGGTAGTTTGACCAGGCCCTTACTACCCTCACATATTAAGACAACCTAAAATAACAGCAGGCTCAAGTGTGGGTCACCATGCTTAATCGTGTGCACTCAAAATGAGGACGGTGACCACCACTCTTTGATTTGACTTTGACTCATAAAAAAAATCTTCTGATGTTTCAGGTAAAAACCAATTAGTCGGCGACATGCTTTGCCTGGCCGGCTCACTTCTCTATGCGATGGTCACAGTTCTTCAAGAGATGATGCTAAAGACACAATCTTGCTCTGATTATCTTGCTCTACTCGGTCTAACGGGAAGCATAGTGTCATGCACACAAACGTTTTTTCTAGAATTTAGCGAACTAGTTGCATTCAACTGGTACGATTTGGATACGATAGTGCAGTTGGGCAGTTACTGTTCTGTTCAAACAATATTTCAAATACTACAATGTTTCATGTTGAGAGATGCCGGATCGATAATATTGCATCTGTCGTTTTTGTCAGCAGACTATTATACACTTATTGCTGGGATGTATATATTTCAGTTTAAGGTGAGTTAGTTTCACGAGTTTTTTTGCAAAATACATTACCTAAATTTGTCAGTTGCTTCGTAATATAATCAATCTAGATCTGTTTCTCATTGTTCATCATTTCATAGTTTTTTTTTTCCAATTCAATGCCCAGGCCCTTGTCGGTGGAGCAATCTAAAAATATTTTCTGTGATCTGTTTAACTTCTTGATAGGCCACGACTCCCACTTTCTCCTTTATTGCTGTATATACTTTAATCTAGACCTTCCTCTTTTTCTTTTACTGTCTATCATTCCTTCTAACTCATGTTTATCATACATTAAAAAATACTATAAGGAAACTAGAATATTGGTCTGCTTTATTCCACCCATGACTGCTCAGTTAACTTATTGCAGAATAGAAAAAGGTATATGAGTGTTTTTTTTTTTACAGTTTCACGCTCTCTACTTCTTGTCGTACATGTTGGCGATGGTAGGTGTGTTCCTGTTCAGCGCTAGACCGACGAGGCCACTGCCTCCAATACCCGATAGACTTCCACAACTCGTCAATGATTCAGTACAGAGTCAAGATAATGTTTCCATGTAAGTATTTTTATGAAGTGTGTACCAGCAACAGACAGTAACAGAGTAAGTTACCAGTGCAAAGATAAGTATTGCTAGCTAAGTCAGTCTTTGGATGGGTGGTCAAGCCGTCAGTTCCGGTTGCCATATATTAAAAGTAGTACTTCATACTCAAGAAGGGGGGCTCACTATTCGATTTTTCCGTACAAATTCGAGACAAGTTCTAATAATAATGCATTGTGGCTCAGAACAAGGACCTGACCAGCATAAACCTAAGGTCGATTAAGGATTGATTGTCGCGCCTTTGGCTTGTTTAGATTTCTCGGAAACTGCCATTTTCGAATGTTATATATATATATACTAGCTGACCCCGCGAACTTCGTACCGCCAATTCAACGTCACTCAATGGCTGTGAATGACATTGACATTCGTTACGCGCGTTTTTTAAAATATGCAAAATTAAATGTTTATTTTTCAATATTTCTGAGAGATTTTCTTAATATTTTTTTCCTAAAGAACCTTCTCCTAATAATAACAAATACAACAAAAAAAGAATTAGTGAAATCGGTCCAGCCATTCATGCGTGATGCCGTGACCAAGGAAAACGGGTTTCATTTTTATATATATAGATTAGTTTAGTTAGAGTTACAATGCAATAAATATCTAAGTAGCATAAAGTATTATCCCAGCGACCTTAGCCATCATAAAAGACGACTATTATGTGTAATATTTAAAAGGTTTTAAAAAGTGTGTAATAGTCTTTTTTACTCATCAGTCATAGTGCTTATTTTTCAAATTGTTTGACAACGCAACTTTATCTTTATGTATAATAAATTTACATTTATTGTTTACAGGGAATATACAGTACCAACACTTGACTGCATACCTATCGAAGGTCTAGAACCACCAATGAGCAGAGACACTACATTCACCTCATTCCTCGGCGGTCCTAACACGCACACCGTCCCCAACGGTATAGTAACATTTGCTCAGAATAATGGAGCCTCAATTGCTAAAGAATCATGTTAACATTAGGAAAAATTACATTTACTACAAATAGTGTTAAAGTTTTTTCAGCAATATATTACATAAAATGAAATGTTTTTGCAATGATTTCAATTATTTAATGTATAAGGTTGATGAAATCACGAAATTCCCCCTTACTTGATTATAAATACCTGGGCGACCGAGCTTTGCTCGGTTACTACTATTTATTGTTTAACAATGCCATCTATTCTGTGAAATAGTTGTAGTTGCTGTGTTGGAGTACCAACCACCAATCAATGCTGAAAGAGTAATACAAAAGAAAAACGCATAAAAACTCGAAAACTCGCGTTTCCCCAAACATAAGACTAATCTAGATCGATTTTTCACCCAGAAAATCTCCCAATACCTCGTTAGAGCCGTTCCTGAGATCACAAATTTAAGGTGGAATATATATATTTGTATCGTCTTTCATTAAAATGAAATTCATCAATATCCAATTACTTAAATTTAAAAAAATACTTTTATAGAATGTATATACCTACCTAGCTAATGTAATTCCAGATGTAGCCTATGTAAGACAGTCCGCCTTTTAGCCATACGTGTCGCAGTACATTCTAAGAATACCTCGATCTCATTTAATATTTATTTCACGCGAAAAACATCTCTACGGCTACGATATAAGTCACATTATTGTTAGACATATTTTGTAATTATGTGATATTATGGTTTTGAATCTCTGGTACTCAAAAGTACCTACGCTGTATTAAGCTATTTGTTTAAGAACAAAGGCAACACATTTCATTGATATTATTTTACTACAATTGACGATGAAGTTACGCTTTAAGTAATCAGTTTTAATCAAGCAATGTGTGTTTTATCTAATGTATAAGTGTAACAAAATTCTAATTTTAAAATTAAGAAATTGACTGGAAACTAGTAAATCTACTACATCGTTATGTAATCCATTTGAATATAACGTTTAATCTCACAGAATATTAGGTTATAGATACACTTACATCTAGTACTCGTAATCTAGCCTTTAGCGCACACTACTCTTAAACCTATATGTATGTCCGTAGTCTGATAAGTAACTTAATGCTCCAATTGATTATATTCCTAGCAATAACTGATTTAACTGAAAACAATACGAAAAACTGCCATATATTCGAATTTTTACTCAATTTTTATTCTCAGTATAAAAATAAAAGTTTATATAAAATTTTAACTGTAGTTGATTATATAACGTCATTGGGATTTTGGGAAATTTAGAAAGCTTAGAATTAGTAAATTTTGACCTCGGGAGAGCCTTTGTTGATTACTAGTCCGTTAATACCACTATTGGTCCGAGAGCTGGTAGACATTTTGGAGTAGGTGTTTGAAGCTTTCTGAAAATTTGTCAAAAACCTCTCCATACCTGTACACAGATATGCATATATCTGGGTGGCGGTCAGCAGCCATTTAACAACTCCTTATTAAACTTTTTGCAAAAAAAAAAATTTTTTTTGTTATTTTGCAAAAAGTACAAGAATAATTTATTTTGAAGGAAGTTGCAATTTCTTATTTAATATTAAAAATAAATATTCTAAAGGACGGGTCGCTTTAGCGAGATTTTCTACCAGACAGGTGATCAAATATTGCGCGTTGTTATATGACCGCTGTCCTGAAGCCACCTCTGCATTTCTGTATTAGGATACTGTAGAAAAGATCGCTAGCAAATGATGCCTCAAACACCCACTCCAAAATGTCAACCAGCTCTCATACTATGTGACATCTATACATAAATGTAGTCGGCGAAAGATCTTGTGCAATAATTAAATGCATCGTTATATTTTTAGTACAATTTAATTAGCAAAGATTGTAAACAATTAAATGTTTAATTCCGTCGATTTTATTGTGAAAGTTCCTTTCTGCCATCATAGTATATTTATTGTTGATAATTATTTTTATCTGAAATTCTACCGATGTTATAGCGCTCAATTATTAAAAATAAGATTTTAATACATAGTGAAATTAGTCCATTAGATAAATGTATCATTTATTTAGAAGATCACTGTGGAATTGAATATATTCTGTACTGTATTGTTTTAGAAGAGTTTCTAACAAATATTACACCAATGATGATGGTTGTGTTACGTTAATTGTAAAATATTTGAGCTATTTATTAAATTGTTGCAAATTATAGCTAAACGCTGAACACGATAAAACTATGTATCTAATTTAATGATTGTAACTCAAATTTAAACGTGTACTCTAAATTGGAACTTAAATATACAATGTTTTCATGAAATCTTGTTTTATTCTATAACCAGCCGAGTCCCGCGGTGTTATTCGCGGTTATTGTTGTAAATCGCATGTAACGCCGGGAGCAACGTGCAGGAGTAGTAGAGTGATTTTGTCAGGATCAGGAGGATAGAAAAAAAAAACAAACATAATAAGCTGTGTTGTACATTAAGGTAACAGCACGCGGGTCGGGAGCACAGCCCGTGTGTTAGTAAAACTGCTGTAGCACTTGTGGATAGAAAAGATTAAGGCTCTTTCAGCGCTGTCGAATGTTTATAGAAACGCGTTCCCGCAGGACACGTGTTCAGGAAAAAGTGATATTGTATTTTAATTTCTCAAGTTATTTTTTTGTAGCTGTACAAAACTGCACGGTTGGCCTAGTGTCGTGGGTTCAAATCCCACGTAGGATAACACTTTGTGTGATTCACTATTTGTTGTTCTGAGTCTGGGTGTTCTTTGTGTCCGTTTCATGTATGTTTGTAAAGTCCCCCGCGACACAGAAATTTATATTCCTAATGCGGGAGTTGTCTTTTTAAACTAAAAAAAAACCAATTACCATTCGGTAATTCGGTTGTATTAGATTTTCTTGCTCTCAAGAAAACCTCCCACATTATTGTTTACACTACTATTATACCATCCACAGGCAACTTTTGAATAAACAGATCTAGGGAACCTTTATAATAAACTTGTGATTGCTTTTTAGCTCACTCGAAGAGGGCACTTTTTTTGTTTAAAAGGTTTTACTAATATTATACTATTATTATTGTCAATTCGAAGTTAACTGTCTGCACGGTTTTCAATGGAAATACTTAGATACTTGAGGAAGGATATAGGCTACTCTTTACCTATAGACACAAGCGGAATTCACTAACTAGTAGCCACTCCGCTACTACGCGTTACTACGCTACGCTAGTCTACTACGTCTAATAAAGTACTAACTTATTTTTTTCTACACTGGCAATGTGTAATTGTGATTGTGGCTCAGTAATTACAACTTGAAACAGTTCTGCACCATTTGAAATGTTAGAATATCCACAAACCATGTTTAAATAATACACATTTACATTTTCGTGTTTTATTTTTACACTTTTATTTACTAAAGTCATGTCATAACATAATACAAAGAAACATGAAATAATCACACATTTCTATTTGTGGAGGGATCCGAAAATGATTTGTTTACGAGTTAAAATCAAATCAAGTCACACACTACAACCTAGCACTTGGAAGATCAAAGATATAGAGAATATAAAATCCCCATCACGAATCTTGAGCAACACTTTTAATAACTTTTTGCTAACTACTACAAAATAATGTGCAGCGTAGCCAAAATTCGTGAAAGATAATTTATTATTCTAGTATTCTAGGACAACGTTTTTTGCACTCACATTCAATGTGTTCACAAACATGCTTTTATATAAATATTATTAAGTGTCTAAACTGGCACTCCTGACATTCTACTCTCCCTTCTCTCCGTCGCTTTGAACGCAAAGAAATACAAATAAATTCATGCATATAGAATACAATTCAATGAGTTCGAAGACAAAAAAAATATTTATGAAAAAATACCTGTCTGTTGACAATAGTAAGAGATGAGAGGAGTGAGAGAGAGCAGTAGTTTACATAACGGCTACTGTTTAAAGGCCGCTGCATACGTGACGGGATATTACCTCGGACGGGACGTGGACGGGACGGGGACGTGGTTGCCTCGTTATAAACGGGGACGTGATGTACATGCATACCCACCGTGACTGTGACTCGGATCTAACGTGCTAGTGTTGTGAACAAGATGGATTTTTCATTACAAGAATTGGCTTTAATCCAATTCTGGTAATGAAACATCGTCAGCGACGATGTTTAGCTCGTCCCGTGCGTGCCACGTTCCCGTCCCGTCCGTGTCTCCGTGAACTATGCATTTCCTTATACATTTTGTATGAAACGATGTTTGCAAAACTTCCCGCTCATCCCGTCCGTGTAAAAACCCGTCACATATGCAGCGGCCTTTAGAATAAAAATAAATCGTCCGGTACGTAGTAGGAAGTTCTTCTGGATGTGGAGGGTAAAATTGTTTGGCAATCGAATGATTTGTCGACTGTCAAATACATCAAGTAAGTGAGAGTCAAATATTTAAGATATTCATCTAGTCAAAAATTTTGTGAATGTAACATAACATGTCTATGTTCTTTTGTACAGACAGAATATACAAGCACGTCTAAAACTTTATAAAATCTCAACATTCTTTAATTTTACAGTTCATTCTACTATTAATAGATAACAAATGTTTGCTAGGGTAATCTTCTATTTTGAAAAAATTACAGATTTATTCAAAAACAAATGTAATGAACACTCTTGGAAACCTTGGAACCAACCTTCGAATTCTATACGCCTTCAAAGTTAGGAGGTTCGAAGCTAGTCCCTCCGTGAAAAACTGATATTCAAATAAACCGGTTGAACTGGTAGCCGGCCCTTAACAAACTTGGGATTGATAAAATCTGATGAATGAAATGTTGGCTGATAACTATTTGTCTATTTTCAAAAAACAAATCTAGCATTTGACTACGTATATGAACTTTATTGGAGCTACTGAGTCCGCCTTTAATTTTGACTATAAATTGGGTACTTGTAATTTTATTTACCTACAATATTTTCAACAATCTGGTCAACGAATTTGAATATAAAATCTGTACGTCAGCTTGACAGTTCTTCATGAAGAAGGTACTCGAACACAACAGATACTCGAACACAACACTAAAATATTTACATCTTAGACTAAGCTTCATCTTCACTCGCAGATACAGATTTTCTGGATACTGGGGTATCAGGTCTTGAGTTCCTGGAACCGGACCTTGATCTCGATCCGGATCTAGACCGGGACCGAGACCTCGATGCACGGGACCCGGATCTGCTTCGGGATACACTTTTGGACTTCGAACGTGATCTCGAACGGCTTTTGGAGCGTGATGGTGAACGGGATTTGCTTTTAGATCTGTGACAGAGGAAGAATTTTAAATTAACTCCATTTCTTTATAACATTACAGTGTCTGAAAGATCTTACAATATTTAGAATGCTCATATAAAAAGATAGCGATTTTTATTTTCACCATTACGAGTATAGCTAAACACAGGAAATGCTTAGATATAAATTATAACTCACCTTGACCTTGACCTAGAAACGCTTTTGGATCGCGAACGGCTTTTAGATCGAGATCTGCTCTTGGACTTAGATCGACTTTTAGACCTAAAACAAAGAAACATTTAATTATAAATGAGGCGTGATGAGTTGTTTTGTACGTGGTCTCTCCGGTCCTGCTGCCTTGTCACTAAATGGAACATCTATTCAGGTCTGCACCCATTTCAGGTACCTCTGTTACCCATTACAAAATAATGGCAAAATAGATAGATCAGTAAGTACATCATCGAATCAATGCAAGATGGATGAAGTGACGGCAGGTAACAGGTGCACGTCTGATTGCGGATGGTCCCTCTATCAGTTCTACAATCCTACCGCTTGGACAGAGAAGGAATCGAGAAATTGAGTAAGATGTCCAAGCATTTTTAATTTTAAGTTCTCAGACGATCTCAACAATTTAGGATGTGTGCCATGTAATATATAAAGATAAATCTCAATTTAATTTAACGCGGAGTAAAGGCATTAAATAAAATATTATAGAGAAGAGAAAGAATATGGGCATTCCGGCGAAGGCGCATAACTACTTAAGCTATTTACAATAGTCATAGACATGGACCATGGAAAGACAAACCATAGCAATTGTTCCACTTACGACTCTAATGGTTTCGCTAAATTTGGTAGGTATCTGGGGTTTTCGGGATTTAGATTGGTCTTATGTTTGGGAAAACGCGAATTTTCGTGCATTTTTCTTTATTACACTCAGCATTGCATCTATATTACCCTTTCAGTAACACTGAGTTAATTGGTGTTTAGTACTCTAACCAGCAACACTACAGCTACTTGAGAGAATAAATGGCGCTGTTAAACAATAAATATGATAACCGAGCAAAACTCGGTCGCCCAGGTACTATAGTTACATAAGCATATATGTTTACCTGTCTCGGCTGTTAGACCTAGAATGGCTCCTTGAACGGGACTTGCTTTTAGATCTTGAACGGCTTTTGGCTGATCCCGATCTGCTACGTGACTTTGACTTGCTTTTTCGTGACCTTGAAAAAGAAAGGTAGTTATTTAAATATTTTTAATAACAAAAAATATTTAAAAATAAAAACGATTTGTTTATAAAACGTCATTAAATAAAAGCCAAACTTGCAAATTGACTTGACTTGAAAAAGGGAAATGGTTTACATGGTGCAGTGAGCCAATCTATATTCTATAGCAATTTCAAAAAAAAAACTGTATTATTAACACTATGAAATTTTGAGGATCAGCTTTATTGGTAATTTACTACGAACATCCACAGATACCTACAAATCAAGTTGTTTTTTATGCACTCTTTTCCAATTGCCTTAAACATGAATATATTCAAATAAATATAATTGAATTGTCTATTAGTAATTTAAATTAACAGCTTTTGCATTTATTTGAAAGTATATTCGATACCCACATTAAAACATATTTTTTTAAATTTTTCCGTTTGTTTGTTCCGACTAATCTCTGGAAAGCTTGAACTGATTTTGACTGGGTTTTCACAGCAGATAGCTAATGACATAACAAGTATTTACTTTTTAAGACTAGCTTAGCCCCGCGACTTTACCCAGGGGTACACAACAACCGCGTGTAATACCGTCGGGATCAGCTATTAATAATATAACCTTACCTATCACTATCCGAACCAGACATAATCCTCTTCCGACCCTTATTGGCCGGAGGACTCCGGCTGCGACTTCCGCTGCCACTGCGACTTCCACTGCCGCTGCGGCTACGACTTCTAGACTTCCTAGAGTCCTTATCTGATTCAGATTCCGAAGTCGAAATTGTCTCCTTGGACACGATCTTCGCGCGTTGTTTAGCTCCAAGTTTCTCTTCGGCTTGTCTGGCAGCTCTCGCCTTTTCGCGTTTGCCAATTCCTTTTTCACCCTACAAAAAATACATAATTTCTAAATAAATTCACACATGAGAACAGATTTAATATTGTTTTCACTTTCTAAATTGTTGATTTAAAAAGATTATTTTCTATTAAAGAATCAAACTCCGTGTGTCGCGGGGGTCTTTTCAAACATACATTATACGGACACAAAGAACACCCAGACTCACAACACAGACGAGTGTTGTGTCTTGGCTCAAACTGTGTTACTGTGTAAAAAGCGTCGTGGCAACCGCTTAAACTACTAGGCCAACCGTGCACACACAACATAACAAAATGTTATTTGATTAATGACACGACCCGACTAGGTACTGAATAGGATATGAGGTATTTTTTATTCTAAGTAATAGAAAAGTAAGTTTTAAGTGAGCAAACGCTTGTAGATAATAACAAAATAGTGGGTTACCTTCTTCCTGCCTCGTTTCTTGGGCGGGTCGCTGTCACTGCCGGAGCCCCTGTTCTCCTTGTCGCGACGTTTGCGAGACTTGCCCTTGCTTTTACCTTCACCCGGCTCACGCTTGCGCTTGCGCTGCTTCTCACGCCTATTCATACGTACAAAAAATATGTTGGTTTAAAATTAGGCTATATAGCTAAGAACGTACGTAATTAATAAATGAGTAGTAAGATTATATTGTTTGTTTATTCTATAGATTTATCTATAAACTGTATCTATAATAGCTATCTATAATAGCTGTATCTATTAATCTATAATTTCTAATAGCAATATATTACATATTCACTCACTCACATACATATCACTCTCTCTCTCTCTCTCTCACACACACACACACACACACACACGCACGCACACACACCTACATTATAAAAAAATGTTATTTTTATTAATTAACCATTTACAAATCTGTTATCTACTGTTTAGAGAACTTAAAATTTAATGTACCACATCCTTAGTTTTCATCTGGAATAACTAACTTTCCTATAAAGGAGGGGACGTAGATATCTCTGCCACAGTTTTATACTTTTGCAACTATTATAGTTACCGTTTTGTTTAATGTTGTATAGCCTCAGTTCAAAATAAGATTTTTTTTAATTCAAATTAGATGTGGGGCTTCAAAGGTGAACGGCTATAGGTTCATTTGATTTAGAGATATTTAAGCTGCTGAAATTCTATAAACGCCATGAATGAAAACAAAGATGAAATGATCAAATGAAGTTACTCACGTTTCACCTTCAGGTCTAGGTCGGTCACTACCACTGCCCGAGTCCGACACGTATTCATCTCGTCTCCTCCCGCGACCGCCCTTCGACTTGGTCTCGGCCGGCATGTCCGCAAACAACAACGCGTTCTTTGTCTTCTCTATGTACTCTTGTCGTTTTTGCAACATCTCCACCGTACTCTTCTGTTGTTGCTCTTCGCGACGTTTGCGTTCATCTTCCTGTATGATGAAAAAAAAAATGGTATTGTATTGGTGTTATCTAAATATACCTGTGAATTGATGATGAATGTGAGATATGGTCAGTATATATGGAGAACAAAGGCTTTTTTTGTATGATACATGACTGTTGACCTCAGATGGCAGCTACAGTCCTTCGGTGAGCTCTAGGGGCTCTAAACCGGGTAGAGCAGAGGCCTATGTCCACAAGTGGACTGCGATAGGCTGATGATGATGATGTAGAACAAAGATGTTTTTGCACATAGACCAATAAGGTAGGGAGTAGCCATACGCAGGCATTCCCCTATGTCAAAGCATGGGGATATTGCACTGTTATGACACAGAATGTTTGTGTGAATTTTTTTTTTTTTTTATGTGCGAGTTCACAGTGATTGGCAATTGTTTTTGCGTGTGTCGTTAAATGTGTATGTGTAAAGATTTTCTCAGGAAAAAAATGATACGATTTGTATTGGAAAAGGAAACTATGGTTACTTCTCCTCAGACTGCAGGTCTATGTTGCTCTATGCTCTAGTATAACGAATCTACCAGAATAATCGTGGATTAGGTCAAATGTTTTCATAGTATGACGTAATGATCTAGTTTTTGCTAAAGGTAGGTTAAGTCGTTAAGTCATAATATGGCTATGTAAGTTAAAATTTTTAATTTGTGAAATAGAAAATTGGTTTCTATTTATGGTATTAAATTACCATTAGAGAATCGGTACTTAAAAAGTAAATGCGATGATGCGAACTGAATTAGTTGTTATTTCTAGTAATTTTCATATTGTGTGAACTACTAACTACTGTCCATAAAAAAGTTTTTAAGTCGCTTTAATGTCACAGTTAACATCAGGAAACGAACCTGTTGCTTCCTGAAGGCCTCCCTCTGCTCGCGCTGTCGGTCGCGCAGCGTGACCTCCTCGTCGTGCTGTCGCCTCGCGCGGGCCACGTGCCACTGCGCTTGGGACAGCAGGTCCGCGCAGGTGCGCGCCTCAGCCGCCGCCGCAGCCCCCGCCGCCCCCGCAGCCCCCGTACCGCCCGGCGCCGCGACCCCAGCCCCCGCCCCCGCACCCACGGCCGCGCCGCCCGCAGCCCCCGCCTCGGGTGCGCCCAGCCGCGTGAAGTGCCGGTGCGACACGTGCAGCTCGTGCACCGCACGCAGCACCAGACGTAGATCCGACCTGCACCGCAACCCACTTCTTAATATTGTTTTCTTTTATGTGCTCAGTTTTGGGTAAAACTATCATATTACTCGACCTCATCCTCATAGACATTATTCCCAAGTTTTATTTGGGGTCGGCTACTAGTTCAACCGGTTGTACCTGAATTTTAGTTTTTCCATGGAGCGAATGGCATCGGACCTCCGCAACCCTAAGGGAAAACTGAAATTCGAAGATTGAACTAGTAGTCAGTATATTTGAGGGCACTGACTTCTCAATAACGATTGCCATAGATGTTCATGACAACCGGGACCGACGGCTTTACGTGCTCTCCGAGGCACGGACATGAATCACCGCCAAACTTCCAAACTCCAAAAGAAAATAGTAAAATTAACATACTACATTGGGACAATAGTTCCTAGAACAAATGACGAGCATCTTGATTGATCATTCATCGGTTATTTGTTGGCGTGGTGTAAAGTGTAGTGTTACCTGTCGTCCTTGAGCACGAGAGCAGCACGTCTCCGTAGCGTAAGCGCCGTGTTGTAGGCGAGCGCTGCGTCGTGAGGAGCTACGCGTCGAGCACGTAGCAGCGACGCGCGCGCAGCCGTAGCACGCCCCGCCAGCGTCTGAGCGCGGGCGACCCACGTCAGCCACTCCACGTCGTGGTGCATGCGGAACTTGCGCACGCAGTTCTCGTACTGGATACAACATAACGATTATTGTTTTTCAACACTATTCTCAAAACTATTTCTATACTAATATTAAAAAACTGTTCCGTTACTGACTGACTGACAGACAACGTATAGCCGTAACTATTAGGCGCAGGAAGCCAAAATTTGCATATGCCTTTCTTGCAGAGCGTTGGCGAGCACTTAAAAGGGATTTTGGAAAATTCTACCCCTAAAGGATAAAAAGGCAGTCAAAATCAAAATCAAAATCAAAATCAAAGCATTTATTTCAAGTAGGCCAGTTACAGGCACTTTTGAATTGTCGAAACAAAAATGTAGCTACAGTCCCAGTCACAAGACATAAAAACTGTGAAAGTACTGTAGTTGCCCATTCCCTAGCGTAGATCTCTATGGAGAAGAACGGGCAAGAAACTCCATGGACACTCTTTTAAATCAAAATGTTTTTTACAAAATCTTGGTTACATCATTCATGTTGAGATGGTACATTATGTGAGAACGATGTAGCAAGACGTGCACGTTAAAAGTGTCCATAGTACAACAAAAATACAATTGAAAATTAAAATTTAATTCAAATAAGCCGTGGCAACTAAGAGATGACCAGTCACAACTGACAGCGCCCGTTCACGAACATGACGCATGGATCCGCACCATTCAACTCAACCATTTTGAAGGGAATTAAATGATCCGACACACGCGCCACCATCAGCGTGACATTTGAGTGAGCATGACATACTCTCAACCGCCAGGGCAGATTCAAGTCAAGAAAAGACGTAGGTTTTCAGTGAATGATAGCTTGAATAGCTTCCTAGTACATAGTACTCACACAATATGGGCCATGCGATTATATAATACTAAAGAGATTGAATCTATACAATGCAAAGAAAGTTGTACAATCTTCAGCAGCTCCAACAATACCATTTAATGCTATCAATTTATGCGCCCCTGTCCTTGTGAAGCAGGACCAGCATTGAGCCAAGCATTTTTATCAGCGATATAATCGCTCAACTTGTAATAAGCTTGCTTACATAGTGTGCGTTTAATGCATGTTTTAAATTTTGTCTCATTCAGTTCAAGAATACTTTGTGGAATTTTATTATAGCATCTCAAACAGTACCCCATAAAAGAAGAGTCTACTTTAGCGAGTCTAAAGCCTGGCTGAACTAGTTGGTCCCTATTTCTAGTACTGTAATTATGTTTGTCACCTCTTTTGCCAAAAAGATGAAGATTTTTCCTGACGTACATTATGTTTTCGTAGATGTATTGACTATGTACCGTCATGATGCCAATATTCTTAAACAGTTCCCTTAGAGAATCGCGCCTACGAAGATTATATATGGCTCTGATGGCTCTTTTTTGCAGAATAAATATAGACTCAATATCTGCAGCCCGTCCCCATAACAAGATGCCGTAAGACATTATACTATGAAAGTAGCTGAAATAGACCAGTCTAGCGGTATCTGCATCAGTAAATTGACGGATTTTTCTAATAGCATATGCTGCTGAACTTAGCCGCCCCGCAAGAGATGTTAAATGAGAACCCCATTGTAGCCCTGCATCAAGCGTTATCCCCAAGAAAACAGTTTTATCTACGAATTCAAGTTTCTCTTTATTCAATATTATATCACAATCACTACTCTTAACATTCGGTAAAGCAAATCTTATGCATTTGGTTTTTTTTTCATTTAATACCAAATTGTTTGCTGTGAACCAATTCTGGACTTGAACTAGGGCATTATTCACGTCATCTAGATTTTGGGCCCGTCTATTTATCTTAAAAATTAAGGAAGTGTCATCAGCAAATAACACCATATTTTGAGGTTGATTTTTTAATAAATATGGTAGATCATTTATATATACTAGAAAGAGGAAAGGACCCAATATTGAGCCTTGAGGAACCCCCATTTTTACTTTTAAACCCTGTGAATTAACACCATTTATTTGCACATATTGTTGTCTATCACTCAAATAAGATTTAACCAAATTCAGTGCAAGTTTTCCTAGTCCGTAATGCTCAAGTTTCAAAAGTAATGTGTCGTGATTTACGCAATCAAATGCTTTGGAGAGGTCACAAAAAATTCCTATGGCATCTTGGGACTCTTCCCACGCAGTAAATATATGCTTTAATAAGGTTACACCGGCGTCAGTTGTACAACGTCCCTTGGTGAAACCATACTGTTGATCATGTATGATTCTGTTGGTGTTAAAATGATCGAGCATTTGATTAAGCATTACCTTTTCAAAAACTTTGCTAAAAACTGGTAACACGGATACAGGTCTATAATTATTAGTATCTTTACTGTCCCCGGATTTGAAAAGAGGTATTACTTTACTGAATTTCATTAAATCAGGGAAAACTCCTTGGTCAACACATAAATTAAAAATTAAAGCTAAGTATGGGGCTATAGTCTCAAGTATGGATGTACAAACTTTGATAGACATTCCCCATAGATCTTCGGTCAGTTTGATTTTTATTTGCCGGAAAGCCTTAATAACTATCATAGGGTTAATGTGTTTAAATTTAAATTCAGCCAGGCAGCTAGACACATTCGCCTTTAATAAATCAATTGAGACATCAGGTGAGGAATTAAGAGCCTCAGTAGTTTTTGAAGGTATATTGGTAAAGAAATTTACAAATTCTTCAGCTACTTCCTGATTTGAGCTTTTAGGACCACATGCTGTATCTAATGTGTAGCTAGTGTTACGTATTTTCTTCCTGTTAGTCTCGTTATTTATGACTTTCCAAACTGTCTTTATTTTATTTTCTGCCGATTTGATCTTGTTGCTAATGTGCAGGGCTTTAGCAACCTTGCATGTATTTCTAAAAGTTTTTGAATACTTAGCAACATACTTGTTAAAAGTTTCAGAGTTTATAAAAGGCTTAAGGCCATAAAGCTCAAATAGTCTTTCCCTACTTATTCTGATACCTTTAGTTGCCCAATCACTAAATATAAATTTAGGGCAAATACTTTTTGTCTTCTTTTCAAAAGTTTTGTTGAATTCCGTGTGAACTATTGAAAAGAAACGCTCATACAATTGATTTATATTAATATCGTCAAGGCTCATAACACTTAATTTGTTTTGTAGGGAATTATTATATCTATCTAATTTGCTGGAAGTTATAGGTCTAAATTTAATCTGAACTTTTTGCAATGGCGTGTTACACCTAAAAGTTACTGTTTGTCCACTATGGTATGGCAGTCAAAGTTATACACCAGAATAACAGGTAAGCGAAGTTGCGAGCGAAAAGTAATAATATTATGGAGCCGAAGAGTTTGTTCAGTTAAGCGTGCTATTCTCAGAACGGTCATATTGGAAAAAATCTTTCAGTGTTAGATAGCTTAGTTTTCGTGGAAATTATACCCACCATTTGTATAGCGTTGATGTATTGTTTCTGTTCTACGTAAATATGTGCAATATTCATCCATACGTCTGGGAAATCAGCAGTCGCTTCACGTACTTGTGCAAATATATCGCGGGCTTCATTTATACAACCCTGTTACAGAAAAAAATTGTTGTCAAAAATCTCAAAGAAATAAAAAAAATACCGAATGTGCTTAACTACACGACTGAAGTTAAAAATCAAGTAAATACAGAATACATTCAATAGGTCTGTACCGTGAATTAGATATATGATCTGTAACTGTCTATGAGAGCAAGAAAAAAGAAAATATGAGGGCGCACTGATCTCTTACTCCTCCTTGGCTCGCCCAACGACGCATTCACTAGCTAACTCAAAATTTCAAGAGTGCGTAGTTTTACTTTTGCGAAGTTTTACTTCAAAAACCTTCTACTAGAAGATACATTTATACTACGTGTCTATATCGGTTTTCGTGATAAAAAGTGTCCTTTCTCAGGCTTTAGACTATCTGGGTACAAAATTTCTCTGAAATCAGTGCAGTGGTTTTTGATTTTATCTCGAACAGACAGAAGCGGCGGAGGACTTTATTTTATAATATAGTGATTATACATTTTTAGGTAAAACCTGGCGAATTGTAGCCGTAACAAATAGTCTTGGTAATAATAAAGTCTAAGATGATGAGTCATAACTCATTGCAGTAGAAAGGTGACTGCTTATACCACTAAGGCATTCTTACAGTCGTGAAGATTTTCTACAATCAATACTGTGTTAGCTTACCTTATGTGCAAGCACACACCCAATTCCATTTGCAGCCCAAATGTTTTTGGGATCACTTTTTAAAACTTGTTTATACATGGCTAACGCGCGTTCTTGGTGTCGCTTTTCTCTGTCTTTTTCGCGTGTTGGTTGGTGAAGAGTCTGGAGCCACACATTACCTGATGAAATAATGCATATTTAAAACATGTTTGACCAGGGCCTAGATAAGGGTAAAATAAACGCCAGGCCCGGAAACGGCCCGCACAAGACTCAGGCGCCGGAGGTCGCAGAACTCTCTCCGTCCTCCATAAGCGCTAGCCCCCAGGTTAGTGACATGGGGTGACAGGTGAGGTCATCACCTAGGCTTCATCAATAGCTTGTAAGAAAGGAGATTTTAATGCCACTAAATACCAATGAACAGATCATAGAGCAACACAGGTCTGCGGACCGGAGGGAAGCAGCAAATGTGTTTATAGATTCAAGAAATATTCCGTACGCAATTTAATTAGGCAATTTGGATATCGCCTATAATTTTTTTCTATTCATGAATAAATGACAGATGAGAGTATATATTTATTATAAGGATCTTGCACTATATTTGCTTGAGTTGCGTACGTCACAGGCATTAATGTATTAAAAAACCCAAGATACACACTAAGCGTCTCAAAACCGTCCTCATAAAATATGAGCACAATTTAAAATTGTGCTCCTATTTCAAATAGTCTCGCGTCACTCGCGTCTCTGTGCGCACGTTAAAAATACCGAAGTGTCCGTGAGCAATTGTAAAAATATTACGTCAAGAACGTTAAAAAAAAATGGGATATCGTATTTTCGGTAAGTAAGAGTTTGATAATTTGTTTTTGATGTTTTTATGACTAAATATCGGAAGCAACATGTGATTTTGAATTTGAATTGACTCAATTTGAAGCTGAGTAAAGTTTTTAGACAAACTAAAAACTTTACTCAACGGTCCAAGTATAATACGACAAATTTCAATGGCCGCTTTTTCAGTGTGAGAACGATTATTACACAACCTTTTATTTTAGTCGCATAATCCAAACGACCCTGTTCTTATTCAAAACTTCGGTAGTAAAATTTGATTGGTATTTGTACACTGCTTTGTAATAAAAACTTTAACCAATGCGCGTAAGGTTGAATTTGCAAAAGATATGTTTATAGCATAACTAAAACTACCTACATTGATATTTCAATAAATCAATGACTACGAAGGATAGTTTCGTATGCTACTTTTGTTTGAGACTGTGCATCTAGTTTTTATACATCAATGGTCACAGGCCGCTTCTTTTATATATCCCTTTGACAAAAGGCAACACTTCTGACGGCGGCGCGATCAAAGTGCGATCGTATTTTAAAGCAGTAGAGAGCGTTATGGTGACCGCTTAACCACTTTTTTTACGTGTTGAAATGCTCTCGGACCGTTTACGTCATTCATTCATTACGTCGTCTGGCCCACCACTTAAACCACTAAGTCCAACCATACAGTCAGACAGTTTTACAGCTACGGGAAGAATAGTGGTTGTACACTCCATATTCTTGATCCATCATGACTCATATTAAAGAAATCAGTCTTACCAAGTGCTATTAAAGAATAAGCATCATTTGATGTAGACGAATTCTGCAATATCCTCTCGAATTTCTTTTGTCCAGGACCCCACTCTTGCTGGGCTAAATGCAGGTTACCCAAAAGTGACCATGTATCTGGATGTTCTGTATTAACCTTTAAAGCTTCTTTGAACCAATCGGAAGCTTCATAAATCTGACCTTTGTCTCTTGCCATACATCCCAACCTAGAAAATAATATCCGTGTTATTATTAGAGAACAAGCTGAGTTCCGCAAAGTCGTTGTAAAGGTTCAATTAACGCCGCGGTGCAACGTTAGTCTAAAAAATATCAGCAGCTAACTTCCAGTGAAAGTTCCGTTTAAATCGGTTTAACCATTCCAGAGATAAGCCAGAACAAACCGACCGACAGACAAGCAAATATTTTCAGGATTGGTTTTTTGCAGTGTATTTAATTTCATAGTCATTTAGTGAAATGCTGTTAATTTGAGATTGAAAACAAACACTTCATTTTATTTAAAAATTCTTGAAAATGGATTTTTTTCTTATTTACTTTTTCTTACATTATAGTTTGAAATTAATTAAAATTTGTTTATGCCTACCTTAAATAACAGTCGATATAATTAGGATGTTCCTTCAATATGTCCTTGTACAACTTTTCTGCCTTGTTATACATGCACAAAGCTTCATTCAGTCGGGCCAGATTGTACATAGTAGTGACAGCAATGGAATTATAATATTGAGTATCAAGTGATTCTGCATCTGCCTTTTCTCTAAATAAACAAACAAAAACATTAACAATAGTGTTAGTAGGTATTCGTCTTCTCTCAAAATTCAGACTGAAATCTGACTGCCTTGTTAGGTTAGTGGTTAGCGTATGCGGCTGCTGATCAAGAGGTCTCGGGTTAAATTTTTGGGTTGGACCAAATGTTTGTGTGATCTACAAATATTTGTTTCAGAGTCTTTTCTATGTATATGTCTTATGTATGTATTTACAAAAAAAAATGTAATTACAAAAAGTGTGTTTATGTATTTATATCAGTTGTCTAGTATCCATAATACAAGCTGTGCTTATTTTGGGACAGTTCAACACTACAATATACTGTTAATTTACCTTTCTAGAGCTTCTTCCAAATAGTTTTTAGCTTCAGGCAAATTGCCTAGTCTGTAATGTAAGGCAGCGACATTGTTCAATATCTCTGCAGGTATATCTGCATTTACTTTCTCATTAAGTATCTTTATTGCTGTACTATAAGCATTCAATGATCCCTGAAAAATAACCAATATTTGATATCAAAGCTCAAAATTGATATATTTCTACAAATATAATAACCAAAACCAACTCATTTACAAACATGTGAATGTTTACAACAATCAATTTAATACCTGCAAATCATTTTGTTCCAATATTTGAGCCAACTCTATCCAAGCTTCGACGTCGTCGGGAAATTGCTCTGTAACTTTCTTCAGATGTTGCCGAGCAATGTCCCTTTTAGATTGTGATGGTGAATTTGCATACAAAGAGCCTAATATCTTCATAGTTTCATAATTGCCCGGTTGCACTTTTAAAACTTTTTCAAAGCATTGGGCTGCCTGTAAAAGATTTCCGTTTTTTGTACTAAAATGAATAATTGTGAAAGATTTAAGTGTGCACACGTTGTGTTGTGTACAGCTACTGTCTCTTTTCTACTCGGAAGCATCGACCGAAACTTGTTTCGAGAAACTTGTTTCGAACTCTCACTACCACGCTTAGCTCAGACGGAACATGACAATGCACATGACGCTACCGACATTTATCAATTTATAAGAACATTAAAATGTAAGTTGTTAAAACCAAAATATAAGTTGTAAAAAATTGAGAACCTTTTAACATAGGCTCGGTAGGTCAAAACTTACGTTCTCTGTGTCTCCTCTGTATATATACATTTGTCCTAAACCATAATGTGGTAGTACAAAGTTGGGTGGCGCGAACTGTGTTGCTTGATAATAGTATTGGAATGCTTGGTCACAATCTCCTTGGGCATGAAACGCTCGTGCCAGGTGGTGACAACTCTCAGCTCGCATAGCTTCATTTTCAGTGTTATGGAATGCATGCAATGCGAGATGCTGTACCTTGCTGTAGTCCTGTCAAAAATATATTACGACATGTCACACATATAAGTCTGAATAGAACAAGACCGATAATGTTTATAATTTTATGCACTTTTGTATATCAGCATACTTAATTAAAATTGACTTAATAAATGTTGATGAATAAACAAGGCATTCGCTACCTTTTAATGGTATAGAAATTGTGTAGTAAATAAATATAAACTATACAAACAAATAAAATTGTAGTTTTTGTTTGTATTACCAATTTTTAAAGCTTTACTTTTGCCTGTTTGTTTGTTACAGATTTTAAAGGGACTTTAATATTGTAAAAGTAACTTATGCTGCCTTTATACTAACATCTATCCGCGATGTTCCTCTCGGGTACACCACAGCTAGTAAACTATAAAGTAATACATACTTTTGAATGGAGTTGCAAAATTACAATAAAGAGGCACATACCTTTTTGAAGAAGAAATGATTGGCTAAATGATTCAAAACCATAGGATTTTTAGGGTCAATAGCATAAGCTTTTGACAACATGATCACAGCCATCTTATTGGACTCATTTTCTTGCAAATTAAGCTTGAGAATAGATAAACCAACTAGAGCCCCAACACACTGAGGATCTAGTTGAAGAGCTCTCTCAAAGGCCATTCTGTGAAAAAATATGACAAATTAATAATACATAAATACAAGACAATAAAATTGTGAGAGCTCAATGTCTGTACAAGTTTTCCTTCTCTTTGCAGTGATGTTGATCATTAGTTCTTTGTTTGGAAAAGTTGTAACAAACCCTATCAACCTACTAACCCGTCTGGTCAGCATGGTATAATAGGTCAAAACCTTCTTTCTAAGGAAAAGGCTGTCGATGATGTTTGATGTCTATACATAGTTACATTGCAAATATTGAGGAATAATGAAGGGGTCATTATTAAAATAATGGAACTCTGATATGTTTTTAGAATTTTCGTCTTGTGTTAGTATATCTCAAAAGTAACATAACTGATTGGCATGCAGTTTTCTTTCATGCACTTAAAGGCCTGTAAATACTGTAACAAGTCTGTTAAAGAAATTCTTACCTAGCCTTTTCTTGATTATTCAGCTTCATAAAACAATGACCCATACCCAGTCGTAAAGCTGCTGGGCTATCAGGGTTAGTCCTGAGAGCTTTCTTGTAAAAAGCCAACGCACCTCTGTAATCTTTCCTATTAAAAGCAATACAAGCTTTGCCAAGTAACGAAGGTACATTGTTAGGAGACTGGTTGAGTACAAAATTAAATTGGGCGTCAGCTTGTTCCATTTTGTCGCCTTCCAGGAGACAGAAGTAGGCCCGGCCGAGTAGATGGTTCTGAAAGTCATTAACAATTTTAAAATATGCACAAGCGTTTGAACTGAATTAAATTTACTACCTCTACAAAGATTTCAAACAATAAAATTACAGAAAGTAACAAATATTGTTCAAGAAAATTACTTAACAGTAAATTATTATAGGTAACTCACACATACATCCACTTAACTATTCATCATCATCAATCATCATCATCATCATCACAGTCCACGGCAGTTCACTCCCTGAGTTAGTTCTAGTAAGACACTCACAGGATGAATAGTGACACAGGTCGTAACACTCCATATTTGGTGAAAAAAGGGGTTCTTAAATGATGTAAGAATAAATAAATAAATGATGTGTGTCATCTAGTCTAGTCCCAAACTAAGCAGAGCTTGTATTATGGGTACTAAACAACTGATATAAATACATAAACGTAATTTTTTTTTGGAAATTAATACATAGAAAACACCCAGATTTCAAAACAAATATTTGTGGATCACATAAATATTTGGTCTGACCTGGGAATCGAACCCGAGACCTCTTGATCAGCAGCCACATATGCTAACCACTAGACTAACAGGGCAGACAAAAGAAATAGGAAATCATTAAAACAGAAATCCAGAAATGCACAGTATACCCATGCATTTCTGCATGTCATTCTTTAATTACGTCATGGTAGAGTCATGGACCATAGAAATTCTTCCAAAATCATTACCCTTTTTTTTAGTTTCACTACATTCAGGTAAAATATTACTTACTTGATCATACATGATGATTTTATCGGCCATTGTATAAAGAAGTGTTGCTTTAGTAAATAACTCTTTTTTCTTGTCTTTAGACTTTTCTTTGTTAGCCTCCTGCACATAATATGCAGCCAGCATGTCAAGTGCCCGCATTTGATCTCTTTCAAAGTCCCGGTAATCAATGTTGGCATCAGCACGGGATGCCTCAAGTATCTTGAGGAAATCATCGATCTTCTTTTGTTTGTAGTAAGCAAGCTATAATTAAGAAAAAATTACATATAATTACTAGACGAGCCACACAGCCCCATCTGCATTTTTTATTGCCCATAGCTGAAGTTATATGGGGAATCAAATTTGATTCTCATAAGAAGTTATAGTACAAAGCAGCTACAAACTTCTAAAAAGCGGGCAAGTACAAATCCGACTCCCCCATGAAGGATTCCCTAGCAGCAAGTAATATCATATAAAAGTACTTGTAGTTTGCTGTAACTATGATCGATGTTTTAATAATAGTGTCTTGATTGAATGAAAGGTAAATTGCAGTTTAGATTTATGACGTAATAAAAAAAAACTAACTAGATCTCGTTCAAACCAATTTTCGGTGGAAGTTTGCATGGTAATCTATATCATTTTTTTTTTTTATCATTTTCTTATTTTAGAAGTTACAGGGGGGGGGACACATTTTAACACTTTGGAAGTACCTCTTGCGCAAACTATTCAGTTTAGAAAAAAAATAAGTTAGAAACCTCAATATGATTTTTGAAGACCTATCCATCCGTATGGGTTTGATGTTTTTTTTTTTATTTCAGTTTGAGGTATTATTTGTTTCTTTTTTCTATTTTTGTGTGAAAATCTTAATGCAGTTGAGAGAATATATCTACTTACCAAGTTTCAACAGTATAGGTTCATTTAAAAAGTAGCTGTGACATATGGACAGACAGACACGACAAATCTATAAGGGTTCCGTTTTTTGCCATTTGGCTATGGTACCCTAAAAACAGCTATTTTTTATAGCTGTTATCTTCTTTTATGGTAGCATCAAGCTACTGACTGCTATTGTAGTTGTGGGGGTTTGTTGGTATTTAATAATAACAATAACCTTTAATCAATAAAGTGTTACAATGAAAAAAATATGGTAAGTTTGTATTATTATAACTAGCATTTGAATAGCATCAACAAATCAAAAGTTTTCGTTGTATCTGGAAATCAATCTTGTTTTATTTACATTACTATACTACATTTTATAAAACATTGTTTATCTGGAAAAATGAGGCATCCTTATTAGAATTCTCATGTTGAAACCTAAAATATTTTATATTTAATACTTTGTAAATTAGTCATACTACTCTAGACTATTGTAGAGAAGATAGGCAAGAGAGTAACAGCTCTAAAATTAGTTACTTCAACCTTATTGCCCTTTCATATTTAAGTTAATCTGAGAATGTTCTTGTTGGCAATGAAAGGTTTATAAATAATGTAGTGATGAATGTTAGTTAAGACGAAACCAATTATTAGAAGCAGTTGCAGCAATATGTTGTTTATTAAACATAATATGTATACAATTGCTGTTACAGTGGTACCAGTTTAATACGTAGCTTTTATTAAAGAAAATACATTTTGAACACAATACTATATCTGTAAGCTGTTACTACTAGTTATAGACTACCTATAGCTAGATACCATCCCAATAAAGGCATTAAGAAAAATACTACGTGTAAGCATAAACATAAGTTTGGAGGTTAAGTTAACTTACTGCGACATTAATCCAAACATTGAGTTGGGATCGCTCCTGCTGCAATATACTAAGTACTTCATCTCCTGATGGCAACTGTTCAGGATCTAGCTCAATCACCTAAATATTTCAAACAAAATTTATTACGACACTGACACTTCAAATTCAATATATATTTTCACGGTGTTAACACAATTACCTCATCGGTGCTCATCAACGGTATTTCGAGCGACATTTTGCAATAGTTTTTACACTACATCACAAGATTTATTAATATTATAGTTGTAGACAAATTTGAAACAAAATATTTGACTCAAACCGCGGCGCATTAGAAAGCAAGAGCAACCATTATTCTATGCTCCTCTTCTCTTCAACTGCCACAGACTGACGCACGACCATAGATTATAATGTATATGCGCAACGCTGTCGAGTCGACACTTGACGACACCGATCACATCGAAACAACTGATGTGATGGTCGATGATGGATGACGATCGATTAAGACTGACGTCTGACGTGACAAACAATAATTATATATTTAATATTAGCTGTGTCCCGCGCGTTGCATAGAATTCTTTTAAGACCGATTTTATGACACCCATCCCTGTTTTATTCAAAATTTCTTTACTTTGTATTGTAAAAATAAAAATTGTAGAGGTGCGCTGGTCATCTCAAATTTCATAGCAGCAGATTTGTTTTTTGAAAATGGGCTTATTTTCAGGCCAATATAAAAAATATAAATAATTCTAAATCTAATCCAAATATTTTAAAATATCATAAATATCAACTAAACTGTTTGATCAATGTCAGAACACCACAATGCACCACCGTCACCTCTAAATCAGAGGATCTCCTTAAATAGAAAAGTTTTATGGAATTCACTCACTACCAGATCACGTGTTTCCTTCCCACTATGATCCCGGGTCCTTTGGAAAATGGAAAATTCAAATTATTGTCCCCACCTTAAGACCAGGAATGCACACAGGTGATTCAAACAGCTTTAGGCCAATTTCTGCCCTCTCATCGCTCCTTATTAAATTGTTAGAACACCTCGAACGGATTGTGGAATCAAGGAATTTGCTACCAAATTACTAGTTTGGCTTCCACAAAAGGCTCCGTACCATGGACAGTGTTGCAGTTATTCTAACTGATATATTTCTTTCTCTGTTATAAAATACACCTGTTGTGACATTTTTTCGTGACATATCTGCTGCATATGACAATATCCAATACACTACTATCCATTCTCAGGCAGAAACTGCATCAGCTGAGAATACTGGTTAGGATGATCCACTACATTTATGTGCAATGCTTGTGTCTAGAACTCTAGCCCTAAGGATCTTAGGTAAAGAGTTTGGCCAGAGAAAGGCCTGGAGGGGCTTACCACAGTGCTCTGTACTGAGTGCGTTACTATACAATCTATACACTGCAGACATGGGATCATGCCCAAACAATGATTGCAGCATCCTTCAATATGCCGACGATCTGGCATTACCTATTAGTTTCAAACCATCCAAGTTGCAGCCTCATCACTCACTATTTCCCCTAATTCCCGGTGGTGGTGGTGGCTGTCAGATGTCCATTCGCTTAATTTTTTTACAACAGGTCACGCCTATAAATTACCGTAATTTTTTTCGGAATAGTGTGCTACAGTAATGTCGTACTTTATAGACGGGTACTGAAGTGCTCTGTGTAATGTGCATTAATGTGCATAACTAACAACCACACACTATTATACAGTTCTTGAAGTACGATAAATCTATCACACAATTTAAATAATTTATCATATCCTTAGGGTTGCGGAGGTCCGATGCCAATCGCTCCGTGGAAAAACTGAAATTCAGGTAAAACCGGTTGAACTAGTAGCCGACCCCAAATTAACTTGGCAATAAGGCTAGAAAGAAGTAAGTATCATATAAAATGATAAAAGTAATTTGACTTCATGTAAGTATTGTTTCTGTAAATTTAATACAATAAAAATGAAATAATACGACTATCTTGGAATTTAAGTTCAAAAGAGTAAAGAACAATAACTCTGTGCATTAATTTATTTATTTAGTTTAGTTAGTAAAATTTAACTTTAAAACGCGTGGTTAATAACGTCAAAATCAAGTTTAAATCCAGAGTTATGAACAAATTACACTTGATAAATCATGTACTAGTTAATTTTTTATTTATTAAATCGATTGAAAGTTCTTCCAAAATAAAGACTATATTGATTTCGATATCGACTCGGTGACGTGTGAGGGCGTCACTCATTTCAAAATTTCTTAAACTGTCAAAAAGAAAATATGTATACAAAAACAAAACAAATGGACGGACGGACGGTCTGTCCGTGTCACATGTACTACCTACTATACAACACAAGTCTATAGAAAAGTGCAAATAAAAAAATTGAAGTCTCTAAAAGACAATTAAACATTAAACAAACATCAACAAATAAATAAGGTTGTGTTTATAATCGGATCTATGCCTATATATAAATTGTTGCACCGGCTGCATTTATTGATCGGCGTTTCGAATTTAAGATTACAATTTATTACTTTGTGACCTTGTGAGATGGATTGTAGTCTTTAGAGTAAAACATATTGTAGAATTAGTTTAATTGAAAAATAAATTCTTTAATTATTGTCTAAATGAAAATGGAACCAAATAATAAAAAAATTACCAGAATATCCTATAAAAAGGCCAGTCCAAACCCTTTGTTCGATAAATGGCTGAGAGAGTTATACGAAGAGGCGAAGCAAAAGAAAAGCAAGTTAGAATCGATATTGAAGAAAGCGTTAGAATCATTGTCTAAATATCCTTTACCGCTTAAATCGGGCGCTCACTGCGCTATTTTAAATGGTTTTGGAAAAAAACTTTGTGCTCATTTAGATATGCGATTAGAAGTATATAACCATAATTTATCTATCGCTCAGACTTTGGAGACAGGCAGTGTCACCAGTTCTGAATCAAGTGACAGAAACAGTAGCTGTAGCTCGCGTTCATCTGTTAATTTAAATGTTGAACACAGGATTCAGCAATATAAGCTTTTGCGTAACAATTCTACTGTAGCCGGTACCAGTAACAGAACACCAACAAGAAATGATGACGAGATAAATAATGGTGATAACAATGTACATAGCACTGTCACTAATACAGATAGAAGTGAATTAACTACAATGAGCAGTAACACTTGCTCGTCTTTATTTGTTAAAATAAATGGTCAACCTAGGCTTTTGCATAAACATGCTTTTTTATCTAAAGCCAATAGACAGTCACCAATAAAAAGTGATGAGGAAATTGATGATGACGAAATTGATTGTGATAACAATGTACAAAGAACTCTAGTCGCTAATACGGGTGGAAGTTCCGAGCTTCAGAATCAGAATCCCCCAAGCCAACAGCACAAAAATATTGTCAAAGACAAAAAATATAAGCCTGTCTATGCTGTATTAATAGCATTACTGGAACATTTGAATCACCCGCTAACAAAGATGGAATTAATCAAAAAGGCTAAAAAATATTCTGAGGAATCCTTTTTAAGGGAAATCGCAGACAATGATTGCACAGAACGGTATGATATATTTCGGCTAGTAAATAAGGGTCTTGTTATGGAGATTAGAGATGAAGAAGAGAGATATGTACTGTCTGCAGAAGGTAAAGAGCTTATAGAAAAACTCTTACAAGATATGAGTAGTACTCCTTCCATTAATGATATTGATAATAATAGCTCACCAACGACAAGTGTTGATATTTATAGTTTGCCATCTACAAGTGATGGTGCGGCCAATTGGGATGAAATTTATGGAAGTTCAGCTGTCAGTACAACTTCAGAGAACAATATTAATCCAGAAATTATATTGGGACCTTATTCTTTTGATATAATATTACTCATTGACAAAAATGAAACAGGCGGGTATGTCTTGGTTTAAAATCTTATATGCTTATATTTGACTTTTGTTATATTTACTGTCTTTTTGGTCTAGTGATTAGTGTATGTGGACGCTGATCAAGAGGTCTCAGGTTTGATTTGGAGTTCAAACTAACATTTGGTCCAGAAATCAAATCGACTCTCTCTAACTATATAATCTCTCTAACCTAACCACTAGACCAACAAGGCAAACCAACAAGCAGCAATATGTATAATAGGTAATTAAATACACTCATACTGATATAGATGTATCTGGTTATCAAATATATAAATACTAGCTGTGTCCCGCGGTGTTAGGCGCGGTCATTATTTTAAATCGCAAGTAACGCCGTGGACCTAAGCTAGTCTAAAAAAAATTAGCCTTAGTTCTTCATTATTATAATCGACCCGTAACACGGTCGATTAAAAGCTAAAGGCAGTTCCCCACAGCTACACATTCCTTTGTTATTCACACGCTGTACCTTTATTACATTGACATATGTTTGTATGTATATGTATATCTGTGTGTATGTATGTATGCAAGTCATCATCTTCCTAGCCTTTTCTCAAGTTTATTTGGGGTCGGCTACTAGTTCAACCGGTTTTACCTGAATTTTAGTTTTTCCACGGAGCGACTGGCATCGGACCTCCGCAACCCTAAGGGAGAACTGAAATTCGAAGATTGAACTAGTTGTCAGTATATTTGAGGGCACTGACTTCCCAATAACGATTGCCATAGATGTTCATGACAACCGGGACCGACGGCTTTACGTGCTCTCCGAGGCACGGGCGTGAACGGCCAAAGGAAATTTCTTAGAAAAACCCAAAAATACTTTTTGGCCAGACCCGGGATTTGAACCCGAGATCTCTTGATTAGCAGTCGCATACGATAAGCACTAGACCAACGTCTGTATAAAACGTCTTTGCTATAAAAATGAATGTCCATGACATTCGGATTAGATAATTACGTTAATTGTACTGAATGTTATGCCTTTATGTTTTAAACTATCCTCCATTCACTTTATACACCTTTAGACATACATGTTCCTTATTTACAGGACATCAAAAAAGAAAGATCCAACAGTGGCTCAATTCAACAAATATCCTGAACTGAAACATGAGTATAGAAGCTTGAAAGTTGGAGACTACGCCTGGATAGCCAGGCACAAAGTATTTAAGGAACAAGAACTGGTCCTCCCGCTTATTGTAGAAAGAAAAAGGATGGATGATCTTGGAGCCAGTATCAAAGATGGCAGATTTCATGAGCAGAAGTTCCGTTTAAGAAAATGTGGACTGAAGAATGTGATTTATATGATTGAAAACTATGGAACTAACAAGAATGTTGGGTTACCTATGCAGCATTTGATGCAAGCTCTAGCAAACACGAGAGTTCAGGATGGTTTTCAAGTTCACATTACAAGTTCACTGTCTGATTCTGTCAAATTTTTATCTATGATAACTGACAGACTTACTTTGAAATATCAGGTAATTCTTAAATTACTTAATATTTTAATTAAGAAAGTAACTGTATGCCTGTTACGGCTACTCCACATAGGCTTACTCTACCGCGATAACGGTAAAACACGCGTGCAGAGCCGCGGTCAAAAGCTAGTTATAACGAACTTATGTATCGCAGCGAATCACAACCACGGTATACACGATGGGAATCATGTTTATTATTTAGGCACTGGTTTATACCTCTGACCTTACTTACTAAGTTATTGGTACTGACACACAGCTACATATATCCTAAAATCTATCGCTACAATGCCAATAATCACGTCTTGGTCTCAACGAGATAAAGTCTGTCCGAATTCTACGTGATCGATAGTAGACTCATACCTATCTGAAATATGCTGATATAGATAAAATAAATCAATTACTATAAGACGTTGGTATACTAGTCACAAATTAACTAATTACCATAAAGTAGTAGAGCCACGCTGATTTCAGCACGAATGGGCCGGCTCGACCCGGCCAGTACTACCCTCACACAGAAGACCATCCTAATAATGACAGCATTCTTGCTGTCGTATTTCGTTGGTGAGTGTGAGACCGGAGGCCCAATCATTCTGCATCATTCTCCCGCCCTTCGAAGGCCGGGAGAATGATGCAGAATAATCTAACCGGGCTGCCATGGTAAGGGTCACCATGCTACATTGCCTACCCTCACAATAAGCATGGTGACCCCTACTCCTGGATTCTACTCATGCTTTCCATCAGGCAGAGTGGAGTCACTTTGGCAGGCTTAAATATAAAAAAAAAAACAAAAAAAACCTCATATACATAGGTATATGATATAATATGTCTGAATTTTATTTTTTTTGTGTTCAAATTTTTAGGAAAGAAATCTCAAAGGCAGCAACAATGGAGCAACGGAAGAATATCTGATGACATTTGAAAACTTTAACAAATCGTCAGCGAAATCGCGACCATTGACAGTCACAGAGACATTCATTAAACTATTGTTGCAATTAAAAGGAGTCTCTTCAGAGAAAGCTTTAGCGATCACAGCCAAGTTTAAAACTCCCAGGTCTTTGATTATACAATATCAAAATTGTGATAGTAATGCGGGAGAATATCTGTTGGCTAACATAAAATACGGAAATTCAGGTCGCAACATAGGGCCTGCAGTGAGTAAAGCTATTTATCAATTGTTTACTAAACTAGGAGAGTAGGTTGTGAGGTCGATATAATTATTCCCTAACTAATGTACCTACTAAAACTAAGAATATATTATATTAAAAGTACCTACTTATTTTTTCAAAAACTAAAATAAAACTTCTTATTTAAGCTATCAATCCCTGTTGTCAAGAACGTCTATGACAATCGTTTTGGGTAGTCAGTGCCCTTAAATATACTGGTAACTATATCAACATTTGAATACAGTTCACCCTCAGGGACACTGTTGAAAAATTGATATTCTGGTGAACCCGGTTGAACTGGTAACCACGCCAATTAGTATCACTACATAGTATAAAACAAAATCGCTTCCGCCTCTGTCTATCCCTATAATGCTTAGATCTTTAAAAGTGCGCAACATGCCATTTTCTTGAATAGATAGAGTGATTCAAGAGGAAGGTTTAAATGTATAATACATGCTTAATATAGAAGAGAAACATTGATATTTTAGAGGTTTCTAATGTGTGTGATGTTGTAAATAAACCCATTTTTTTACGCTTACATTACAAACGCTGGCTGTACCCTACGAGATAGATCAAAATTAATGTACTACAGTATTGTGCACCTTAAAAAGGTCTACAAAAAAGGCTGCGATGGTATATGTCTATCTTTTAGGGATAAACCACAATACCCATATTTTTATTTCTTTATTTTTACGAGAAATAATAGCTAATTTATTAATCCTTATCCAATCTAAAAAATAGGCTTAGTTACTACTAGGTTATGGGCAGAATTTGGAATAATATGGTGAAGATAAATTTTAGGCATCTATTCACTAACCAAGCACCTCTGTAAAAAAACATCATTTTGCCTAAAATCTCTTAGTCTACGCCAATGAATTCAGTCGTACATAGAAGCGCAGACCTTAAGGATTTCGAGTGCCAATTCCAAGGTCGTGTCTGCCCCCAGTTTAATTAGGGGAATGTTTGTCTCTCTTCTTCGATTTGCAATGCGTAAAAGAGATAGTGCCGTATCGCGATTGCCACGCCGCCAAGCGGCAATTTCGGTCGCAGAAATTTTGTCTTCAGAGCGTCCATAAGAAACGTGCTTCAATGCTATTTCTGAATTCATTAATTACGAGTTTAAGGAAAGTTTAAAACATGTTCCTTCCTAAAAATTACACACTGCTAAATGACTTCTTCATAAACGTTATTTTAACTTTAAATAATGGTTCTTTTAAATTAAAAAGCTTTTTATCTCAGGTAGGTCTTTTCAGGCACTTTTGGAAGCGTTACATTGGTGATGGTTCGGTAACAAAATGTCCTATGGAGAATAACCGGAAAGAAACTCCATAAACTTTATTCTTCGTGTTCAGTGTGTTGGACCTGATGTGTTTTCTATATTAATCGATGTACTTGCATACAATAATAAAATCTGCCGCTCCGCGCTACGCGTCGTAGCGCGGTGCAGTGTGTGAATCGCCTTACTGTTAAATAACATATAAGAATAGGGATAAGTCTTATTAATTTCTACTGATTAATAAAACTTACGTGAATATCATTATAGTTGTCGTTTGTTATACTAAAATAACTAGTGATATGTAGTCAATGTAGTCATATATGAATTTTAGACCAAGTCTAACGAACTAAGCAACTGTAGTAATGTGTAGGTACCTAGTATAGAGCAACATAGTCGAAGGGGAGTACCCTTAATTTTACGATACCTACAAAAGAAAAATTCGGGTGATAAACCTTCACATATGAATATTATCATTGATATTATATTGGCTTTAATAGCCTGTCATTACGAACTTGTATATAACAATTAAAACAAAGGATTCGGAATTTCACACACAAACATCGTGTCAACAGTAATGCGTAGGCCCAATTGGGCTTATACTTTGACAAAGGGGAACTCCTGCTTATGTATACTTCCTGCTGTGTTGCTCTATGGCATCTAGTAATTAAGCGTCTCGTATAATTAGAGGTAGAAATCTAATATGTAAATGAGTATGACACAAACGATTGCACAATGTAATTTGCATTTTTTTCTAAATGTGAACATGTTTATATAAAATAAAAATCAATTATTGTATGTATACCTTTATTTAACATAACCATTGATAGACATGAGTAGTAGCAGTATTAAGTTTCAGAGAATATTCTTAGCGGCGTGTAAACCTTCCGAATAACTACCCCATAAACAGATTTAAGAGCACTTCAGGATGGAATCAGCTTTCCCCAGTTTACAAATAGCGTGCTAAAATCACAAAAACAAAATATACAGAATGATATAACGTCCACAAGGACCAATCACTTGAGACATTAGAAGCTTTGCTAAATTGTCACACACCTACTTACGAGGTAGATTAGTCAGAACGGACAAACTATGGATTTCTATAACACTTTATATGTCTTTATTTAAAACAAATTCAACCATAGAGCTGAGTTTTTATGACAGCAAAACAAATGAAAGAAGTTTAAGAAAGTAGTAAACAAGTTATGGTTTTAAGATCCCAACTTACCTACCTCCTTTTGACGAAGCGAACAAACTACATAAGTAAAACGTGCTGATAGCAGGTGATAAAATGTGATTGATACCTGTGGTTCGATTATGTGATTTGGCAGAAACAAGTTGTGATATTCTATTTCGAGATTCTCTAGAGATTGAGTTGAGAATATTTTGATTTAGTACATGAGATTCAATAACTTGATTATGCCAAATCAATATAGGTACTACTTTAGACCCTTATTTTCATCATCACATTGCGTTTCCTTATAGTAACACTTAACAGTAATAAATATACTTAGTTATATATCTTTGAAATAGTGAGTATGAAGCTCCATACAGAAATATCAATTTGACAAATAGTAGTGTTCAACATTGAAACCCGAAACATGGCACAGTTCACAAATAGAACACCAACACTACAACTACGTTGCACTCAGAGATGGAATATAAATCAGTAACTGTTTCGGCTTTAAATACTTTAGAATCTCTATAATAATAACTATCAAATTTACAAATAACATATAATATGACGAATAACAACTGTTTATATAAAACTTGTCAAAATAAAATTACAGATACATGCTTACGTAACATCTACTTAATTAAAAAGCATGCCGTAGAAAAATAAATGCCAAAACATCTACTAGAAATTACAAACTTACACAATTAGACACGGAGAACATAAAATCGACTTCTAAAATAATTTCTAATAAATGACCAACCACCTAATATAATTCGGACGAACTATAAAATATTACATTTTATTTCTATATCAAAGCAAGATTCCTGCTGAAATACGAGATGATTGTGTATTCTGCAGTATATATTACACCTAGGTATTGGTCAAGTTAAAACTTATATAGTTAAATCATCTAATAAACTATCTTTAAACTGAAACCCCATATAGATTTACGTTTTCCTGTAATTATAGTGCACATGAATATTTTAAAGATGTAAAACAATAAAATCTCCCTTTTATTATAAAATAATTCTTAATTTTAATTAGGTGCACTTAGAGAGAAGAAGTGTACTTAAATTATCTAGAGGGTGTGGTAGTTCCTTTCCGTTTGGTTCTTGTAATATTTGAATCCCATAAAGCCTACTGCGAGAAGGCCCAGAGTCAATATGATGCCGCCGATGAAACTTGCGCCATCGAATCTGCAATGGAAAATAATGCTCAGACGCGCAATGCACAAAATGATGATAATGGATCAATACACAGTTTGGATTGTTAACAGATAGTGTCTGTAATTGCTAATTTCGAAAATTCCACATTTTTGTTTATTATTGTCATTATTATTAACATGGTCACTCTAAATAATATTAGTACTGTTCATTTGACACAACATGTATTCCCGATTTTCAAGGAATGACAGTAGTGGTAAGGATAGTAGTTAATTTATATATAAAAATAGTTTTTAATTTATTTTCGTCATGCTGTTATGTTCTAATCTAAACTATTTGAAGCGTTCCACAAACAGCGCGCCAATTTATCGAAGATACACCGAACTACACAGAGTACTACTAATCCTATATCGCAATATAGAAGTTCTCGCCGTGACTATAACCGTTGGACTGTCGTCTGTCAGGCATGATCTACCTAACCTAGTTGTAGGATCTCCCTTTGTGTTAGGAGGACACGAAATCCGTTCCTCTACAAACTCTCACTGCTGGTTACACCTTATGTTTGTAAACATGTCGATGCACACCGTAAATCTCGGTGACAACCGAGGTAGTTTCCACAAGAAAAAGACTTATAACATTTATTAGTTTCCGTTACTAGAGCCCATTCATGCCATAATATTCACAATTCTAACAATTTACACGCAAGTGAAAGTGTGATAAAATGAAATTGTTTTCTTCTCTTCCAACTGAATCAATACATTTATAATCCATTACGCACTTATTTGACCGTATTTTGTAAGCCTAAATTATCACATTCATTTAGGGCATGGAATTATTGTTTTCTGGGTAAATGTAGTTCCATTGGTTCCATGGTGGTAAAAATATTTAATAAGCTTTTAAGTTATAATCTCTACAATACTACAAAAAAAATACTGGCAGTAAGTACTTACGATCTAGTTGCCTGCAAAACTTTAGGAGCTGCAGTAGATGCTTCAATCTTCTCTGTAGGGTTATCGTTTTTGCTGTCTGGTTTAGTTTCGTCTTTTTTAGGCTCTGCAGTTGGAGTTAAAGTAGGGGTAGAGGCTGTTGGTGAGGTGGGATTAGTTGGGGCCGGAGTCGCATCACTTTTCTTAGCTGGTTCTACCGTTGATGCAGGGGCATCTGTAGCTTTAGTCTCATTCTTTGTAGTTTTGTTATTATTTGCATCTGTACTATCATTTTTTGGTTTAGCTGGTGGTGTTACAGTAGTCATAGGATTATTGGCAGCATCTTTCTCGTGTACTGGGGGCAGTGTTGTCTGTTCCTTTGGTTTAGGATCTGCCTCTTTTTTCGGTTCTGCTGTAGAGGCTTCTACTACAGGTGCGGTTGGCGTAGATTTAGCTGTCTGCACAGCTGAAATTTTAATATTATATTGTAGTAAGTATTTTTATATTCCAAGTAGCCAAATATTTTAGTCAGTGTTTAAATAAATCAAGACAAAGGGAGGCACCTAGTCAGTTGATATGAATTTGCAACTTCATTAGAAGTACAGTAGGGTTATGTTGAATCTGACTTATTTTTTAAGGTTTTATTAAAAGCTTCTAGCCATTTCCAAAAAAAATATGTAATCACTACATAATTTTTAGTTTTTGCACAGTACCTACCAAGATTTACTTATTAACAAATCGAAAAGTTAAACATTTGACAAAATACTTTGTGTAAATTTTTTTTTAACCTTTAACTACCGACGTGGATTTTTTGTCACGCTAGTACCGACGTAGGGCCTGAGAGGCCGCAAGTATAACATTGAATAGTGTGGAAAATATGTAAACTGAGTATCAAATTATAGTTTGTATTGTTAATTTGGGATGTTATAGCTAAAAAAAAGATAAAAATAATCATCAACTTTACATAACTTAGTAATTATATACCATAACTCCTTTGGCTATGTTTTTTAACTAAAATATGACTACCAGACAAAATTTTGATTTCAAAAAAAAAACCACAACTTAGTAACTACAAAAAGTACTTTTCCTTATACTTTAGGTTTAAATCTACCAGAAAAATAATAAACAGCATTTAGAAAGCTTCTAATAAAAAAAATGTCCAAGAACAAAGTTACACACAATCAGGGCATGTTTGCTTAGCGCACTGTGATATATGGATTTTCTATATAGCTATAGGTGAACAAGATGCACATATTTTTCTTGTTTTTTCTTCATTGGCTTAACCTTGAACTGTATCTGGCATATCAGAACCGAGTATTCTTGCCAAGCTCATACGAAACTATCGAGACAAATGTAGGTTGACTACCCTCCTCTGCGTAATCGTATGCTCCAATACTAATCGTTATAAATACACTATCAGTCTTTTGTTTCATATGCACATCATAATATAATATAACATATAATAATATAATATAACACATTGACTGAACTTATGACAAAAATTCTATAATATATTATACTATACATACAATATACCAAAAAAAACTAAAAAAAAAAAAAAAAAAAATTGGAAAGACGTGAATTATGTATAGTTAAACACAGTTTACCTTTTAACGCCCCAACTACATCAATTTTCTTTTGAGATTTCTGTAACAAGGCACTTTACGTTGCCCGTATCATAAACAAAAAAGTCACGTAACTACCGACGTTGGGCCTGTGAGGCCGCGTCGGAATTTCAAGTTGAAATAACTTACTAAAATTATGTTCGCCGGCACTTCTACCACATTCAATGGCGTCGGTGCAACTAAACTCGCAGCTACTGAAGAGTACACAGGTCTCCTACACGGGGAAGGTAGAAATCTAACAAAGTGTCAACCTGCTGCGGCCTCACAGGCCCCACGTCGGTAGTTAAAGGTTAATGTAGCATACAGTTATGATATATTACTTAATGTAAAATAACTACAAATAATTAAAGTATGATAAGTTGATAACAATAAATATTTATAATTCAGTAGCTTTCGTTCATGGCTACGCCCGCCTGTATGTCGGATATTGCTTGAAAAAGTAGTTTAAATCGGTTATATAGTTTTGGCGTGAAACACAGACAGACATACAGACAGAGTTTATTATGAGTAAAGATTGATTACCAAAATAATTTACCTAAAACAGTTTAAGTATAGTAAACGTGGGAGCTTTCTAGGAGCCTCCTAAACTTAAGTAGCCCATCATTTTTAAGGGATACTTCAATGTAAACATCACTAAGGGTTTACATAACTTTTTTGCAAGTTGGCTGGTTCTTTTTTTACTAGCAAGTGATTTAATAAATTGGTAGCCCAAAGGATTGATAAAAATATAGATCATATTTCAAGTATTATTTTTATAGTAAAACAACACCAGCTCATGAAAATATTAATAATAACAGATTTCACACACAGACACACACATTGTCCATAATATGGTCTAAAATTAGACAGTCGGTCATGGTTACCAGACTGTTGATAAGTAACATTAAATCTAAATATATACACATATCATGATAAAGTATGCCCAAGCACCCAGAACAATCTATATCCCTACTTAATATTATAAATGCGAAAGTAACTCTGTCTGTCTGTCTGTTACGCTTTCACGCCTAAACCACTGAACCGATTTTGATGAAATTTGGTATGAAGATAGAACTGAACTTGGGAAAGGACATAGGCTACTTTTTACCGCGATAACCGACATACACGCGGGCGGAGCCGCGGGTGAAAGCTAGTAAATAAATAAAATTGAAGTGTCTGTGTCACAATAAACGCCCAGGCTCATGACAACAATTTGTGGATCAGTGTTGTCCCATGCGGGATTTAAACCCACAACACTTGGCGTAGAAAACAGCGACGTGGCCACCACTTAAACCACTAGGCCAATCATGCAGTCAAATGTGCATATGCCTTCTGCACATGCACATTTGACTGCATGATTGGAAAATATATATACATATAGTAAAAAACTGTTCATTAGATATTGCAAGCAGACACTTCAAATTTATTTGTTTAAATATACAGACATAAATAAATAAATATTTCGGACATTTTACACACAACATCTAGTCCTAAACTAAGCAGAGCTTGTGTTATGGGTACTAAACAACTGCTATAAATACATAAACATACAATTTTTTGTAAATACATACATATTATATATATAAAACACCCAGTCTCTGAAACATATTTGAGGATCCGACCCGTGCATCGAACCCGAGACCTCTTGATCAGCAGTCGCATATGCAACCCACTAGACCAATAAGGCAGTATGTATGACTGCATTATATTTGTATATTTACAGAAGTCTAGTTACCATAGTACAGGTTTTGCCTAATTTGGGATCAGTCGGCCATTTGTGAGATGTGAAATTATTGTTATTTGTGTTGGGTTCTTTTAATGTACACTTTGTAAGTGGAACAAATATGAAATTGGAATACTGTTATGATATACTGTTAAGTGATCTCTCATGCAGTATTCATTAATGGATACTAGAATTTTTGTGAATAATTATATACAAGTGTTTTCTACACTGATCATCAACACTCCATAACGTCCCACTGCTCAGGTCTCCTCGTAAGGGCGAGACAATGTTGTGGCTACATAATGTTGATATTTTTAAGCCGCTCGAAGGACTAAGCCTCATAACTTTTATCCCGTGATAACAATGACCTCCGAATTACAGAAACGTTCATGGTATCATGCTACTAACGGTCACCAATCCAAGTACTGACCGTGCTGTTGTTTCTTACCCTTGGTGATTGTTTTAAATCACATGGGGCAACTATAATTTCTAAATTTAATATTAATTATACTATAATCTACACTAGTGGCCCACATCAGCTTCGCACGGGTAGTGGTTTGGGTATGAGGCTGCTGATCAAGTGGTTTCAAGTTGAACTCCCAGGCCGGACCAAATGTTTGTATGAATTGCAAATATTTGTTTTGGATTTTTGGTGTTTTCTATGTATAATATGTGGGTATTTACCAAAGTAAGTTTGATTATGTATTTATATCACTTGTCTAGTACCCATACTATAAGCCCCGCTTAGTTTAGGACTAAATGATGTTGTGACAGATGTCAGAAATATTTATTTTTTCCACAAATTATAAAATTTACAAGTTTCCATGTTTGGAACAGTTAGAACACTCAATCCAGTTGTCATTTACAAAAACATACAATCAAAATAATCATAAATTACATGATTAGTGTAATTGGTGGTTTGGTTCATCATCATCAGCCTGTTGCAGTTCACTACTGGACATATGTTTCTCTCTTTAAGTTTTTGATTGATTAACTTTAATTATATTGGAGGTATGTACATAATAGACAAACCTAGATTTCTCATCTTTACATACACACTGTGATGTTTTGCCTACCCCATCAAATTTCTTTTTTTTTTTTTTTAATCAAACTAGTAGTTTTAGCGCCTATTCATTTCATTAATGTGGATATTAGATTTCTAAGCCCAAACTTCCCATTATTTATGACTTGTCAATCGAGGTCATTACATTAGATTGATACACATTGTGAAATACCATACATTGGTTCAAGAGTGTGAATCAAGGCAGAGCAAGCAGATTTTGAATCAGTTACAGTGGTAATTGCACTTATTGAGTTCAATAACCATTCATTGTTATTATTGAATTATGTGATCTGTTAATGGAATTATATTGATTGAAGCGTCAAAATAAAACCTGTTAAAACAAATTCCTAACATATTTCTTGACCTTGGAGTAAGATTAACATTCCCCGGGCCCGGGAGGCCTCGGCTCGGTGTGGGTCAGCTGTCCCGTGGCGGCGGCCAAAGTTTTGGCCGACGCCGGGAGCATGCTCGTCGGCTTCGTGAATGCCAGAATCACGGTTCTGGCCGCGAGGCCGATGAGGTGCTACAAGTGCCTCGTCGCGGGACACACTCGCACCAAGTGCGAGAGCTGTTTTGACTGCAGCGAACTTTGCTTCCGCTGCGGTCAAACCGGGCACAAGGCGGCAGATTGCTCTGCCGCCCCTCACTGCCCGATGTGTGCGGCGGGTAAAAAGCCCGCCAATCACCAGATGGGGCAGGGGGGCTGCAAGCCTCCCCGCGCTTCTCGGCAGACGCCGGAGGCTAGCCCGGCGACCCAGGCTGCCTCCGACGTCGATCAGGCGACGACGTCGTCGCCCATGGAGGGGGTTGTAGAGACGATCCAGTAATGGATCAAGTCTCCAACCTCCTGGTCCAGACGAACCTCAACCACTGTGCCGCAGCGCAGGATCTCCTCCTGCAAACCATGGCACAGTGGTCGATAGGTGTTGCCGTAGTCGCGGAGCCCTATTTTGTCCCTCCCCGTCCAAACTGGATGGGTGACTGGGACGGCTCCGTGGCAGTCGTCAGCTCCACGGCGGCTCATTCCCCGCCCTTGTCGCTAAAAGACAAGGGTACTGGATATGTTGCCGTCGAATGGGGGGGAATCACCATTTATGGTGTATATTTCTCCCCCAACCGGAGTCTGAGCGACTTCGAGGTCTTCCTCAACAACCTGGAGACCTCGATACGGCGATTGGGGTCTGGGCACGTCCTCGTGCTGGGGGACTTCAATGCAAAGTCCATTGCGTGGGGTTCCCCGGCGACGGACGCCAGGGGCGAAGCCGTCGTGGAGTGGGCGGCGTCGGTGGGCCTCTGTTTGCTGAACAGAGGCGCCACCAACACGTGCGTGCGACAGCAGGGGGGGTCGATAGTGGACCTTTCGTTCGCTACCCCTGCAGTCGCCGCACGAGTAAGGAACTGGAGTGTCCTGGATGAGGTCGAGACGCTCTCGGATCACCTATATATCCGATTCGAGCTCTCCCGGTCCCAGGACGCCAGTAGGGGTCACGCGGCGCGGCGTCCTTCCCGTTTTCCGCGGTGGGCTGTCGCCAAGCTGGACAGGGACCTACTAGAGGAGGCGGCCATTGTTTGCTCTTGGCTGTCTCCGCAGGCCCCGACCGAGGAGGTCGACGTGGGGGCTGGTCGCTTCGCCGATGCGTTAACGCTCATCTGTGATGCGGCCATGCCCCGCGTTCGTGGCCGTCGGCCTCCTCGGAAGGAGGTCTACTGGTGGTCCCAGGAGTTGGCGGACCTCCGTGCGGCTTGCGTACGTGCCCGGAGGTCCCACACCCGGAGTCGGCGACGTCACCGCGGAGGCGGTGAGGAGGTGGACCGGCTTCACGAGGAGTACCGAGCAGCTCGGGAAACTCTGAGGCTGGCCATCTGCCGCGCCAAAGACGCGTCTAGAGAGGAGATGCTGGAGAGTCTCGAGCGTGACCCCTGGGGTCGCCCTTACCGTGCGGTGCGTCAAAAGCTCCGCACACAGGGCCCCCCCCTTACGGAGACTCTCCAGCCCAGCTTCCTGCAGGAAGTGGTCGAGGGCCTATTCCCGCAGCAGGCGGAACACACACCCCCATCGATGGCCCGTCGCGGTCGTCGTCGGGGCAGTGTAGGTGATGTTCCGCCTGTCAGGGAATCGGAGGTAGGGGCGGCTGTTCTACGGATCCGGTCCAAGAACACCGCCCCCGGGCCGGACGGGGTTCCAGCCCGAGTGATGGCCCGAGCCCTCGACTACATGTCGGACCACCTCAGAGGAGTGTTGGACGCTAGCTTGGCGTCCGGACGCTTCCCTGAGCGTTGGAAGTGCGGGAAGCTGGTCCTGATACAAAAGCATGGACGGCCTGCCGATTCGGTCGCGGCCTACAGGCCCATCGTGTTGCTGGACGAGGCGGGCAAGTTGTTCGAGAGGGTTCTCTCTGTCCGCATCGTCCGGCACCTCAGCGAGGTGGGGCCCGACCTGTCGGACGCCCAATTCGGTTTCCGAGAAGGGCGTTCGACGGTCGACGCGATCCTGCGCCTGAGGGCCGTGACCGAAGAGGCGGTGAGAGGGGGTGGAGTGCTGTTGGCGGTGTCATTGGACATCGCCAACGCCTTCAATAGTCTGCCATTCGGCTGCATCAGGGCCGCACTCCAATACCACGGAGTGCCAGGGTACCTGAGGCGGCTGGTGGCAGACTACTTAGAGGAGCGTACTGTCGAGTACGAGGACCGAGGTGGCGCCTTGAGACGCAGGGCCATGTCGTGCGGTGTTCCACAGGGGTCTGTCCTAGGACCACTCCTGTGGAACATGGGATACGACTGGGCCCTACGAGGGCGTCTCCCCCCCGGGCTGGGTGTGATCTGTTACGCAGACGACACCCTGGTCACGGCCCGGGGGGCAAACTTTGAGGAGGCGGCGCGCCTGGCCACCACGGGAGTCTCCCGGGTGGTCAGGCGCATCGAGGCGCTGGGTCTGCGGGTGGCCCTGGATAAGACGGAGGCCCTATTATTTCATGGGCCCCGTCGCGGTCCGCCCGCCGGCGCCTCGATCGAGGTCAACTCGGTCCTCGTACCGGTCCGGGCCCAGATGAGGTACCTGGGTCTGGTCCTCGACGGTAGGTGGCTCTTCGACGAGCACTTCCGACAGCTTGGTCCTAAGCTGGTGGGCACTGCCTCCGCCCTAGGGCGACTTCTGCCCAATTTGGGCGGGGCCAGTGTCCCCACTAGGCAGCTGTACACGGGGGTTGTCCGGTCGATGGCACTTTACGGTGCACCGGTGTGGGCGGCGGCTCTGTCCGCCCAGAACAGGGCGCGCCTCTGGCGCCCCCAGCGGATACTGGCGGTCAGAGCCATACGCGGATACCGCACGGTGTCCACAGAGGCGGCGTGTGCCTTGGCCGGAACACCCCCGTGGGATTTGGAGGCGGAAGTGCTCGCCGAAGTTTATCGGCGAGTGGCTGACTTCCGGGCGGAGAGCGGATTTCGCCCTCCGCCCGAGGACGTGCGCGAGTGGCGCGAAGCCGCTCGCCGAGCCACCATACTGAGATGGTCGCTCCGGCTGGAGACCCCACGCGCTGGCTTCGCCGCCGTGGAGGCTCTTCAGCCGGTCCTCGAGGAGTGGGCAGGGCGGCAGCACGGGACCCTTTCCTTCCGGCTGACGCAGGTACTTTCCGGGCACGGTTGCTTCGGAAAGTACCTGCACTCGGTCGCTAGGAGGGAACCGAGTCCCGCCTGCCACCACTGCGACTGCAGTGAGGACACGGCCCAGCACACGCTGGCGGTCTGCCCCGCTTGGGCGGCGCAGCGCCGGGTCCTCACTGCAGTCATCGGAGGGGATCTCTCGCTGCCGGCCGTCATAAGATCGATGGCCGGCAGCGACAGTTGTTTTACCGCGGTCGCAACCTTCTGCGAGGACGTAATCTTGCAGAAGGAGGTGGCGGAGAAGGCCCGGGAGGATTCCATCCAATCGGACCCGATCCGCCGCCGGCGCCCCGGGCGGCGGAGGCGCGCATACCTGCGTCTCATGCCGCCCTGAGAGTGGCCGCGGATGGGCGGGACGGGTTTCCCGTCCGTCCGCAGTAGTGGCCAACCGCGAGGGGGTGACGTCCGCGTGTGACCGGACGTTGCCCAATTAGAGAGTCGAGTGAAGAGTTGGTGCCCGCAACAGTGCGGGCAGGCGCTGGTTGGAGTCCAGAAGGAAATCCCCTCCCTGGACTCCTTCCAATACAAAGGCGCAGAGAGGGTCACACCGTGTGGTTTTAGTCGGTTCGAGTCCGACACACCACCCCGCCGTAACCCCCGACGGGGTGACGGTCCGCGGGGATTTCCACACGTAAAAAAAAAAAAAAAAAAAAAAAAAAGATTAACATTCCTATGATATTTTTAAGACCTGCATTTTCATTATTTTGTAGCAATCTTTAGCTTCTCTTCTTAATTCTTTACGCCCAACGTCATTACTACGTATCTTTTAACGTGAGAAAACCATTGAAACGCACTAATAAGCCAGATTGATTGTAATTTACTTACCTTCTTGACTTGGTAGACTGAAGCACACCGAAAGTGATAATAAACAAATAAATATTATACCCTTCATGTTTGAATATTGCTAATTAGTCAGTCAAGCAGAGATGTGTAACTCAGGAGTGATTGATTTAAAAGATGTATAATCTGTCAAAATGCGGAATCACTCTTTAAATCTTTGGATTGGAAAACACATCTTTAACTCACTAACAGATCAGATACGTAGATGTAGTATGAGACAATAGATACAGGATATTGTGAATTGAAAAGAGATAACATGCGCACTCTACGAAATACAATGATGATACATAGTAAATTAGACTCTCTAGCGTTAGAATAAAGCTTAAAACCGATTGCGAGTATATGAAATTCGGTTATAAAAGTACTTTATAAAATCTTTATTTGATGTATCTATACAGATTTTTGACCACGATTTGGCTTAACTTTTATATCTATACAGATTTTAGAATGATGTCGTATTTTGTGATAAAACTAATAATTTGAATTATTATGAATTCCTCACTCCAGTGCTGCGGTTGGAAGGATATTTTCTGCAATAAACTTGATTGAAACTAAAACCTAAAATTTAAATTAAATAATTCATTAACAAAAATAAATTAATCTTTAAATAATAGTTAAAAAAAAACAAAACAATTCGCGTGCAGTCAAGTATGAAAAGTTTTATGGCGCTTGTGAACAATTATATATAATAAAAAGCGTTTATCATTGAGGGAATGAAAGAATCAATATCTACATGGATCAATAGATATAATTTGCATCATATAACTCTTTTAAATCTTTAACTCTTTTGAATCTTTGGTTTCGAATGACATTTTCGTTCCAGAACGAATATGTCATTCGAAACCAAACATTCAAAAGAGTTAAAGATTTAAAAGAGTGATATAAATCTTCTAAGGAAAAAGATTTATAAATCACTGATCTCATTGGTGAGTTAGATTGCGCATCGCTACAGTCAAGTATTATATTTATATAAAATTAAACTACGCTTCGACTTATTGCCGACACGAGAAAAACGATTTCTTTCTTCGCATTAAAAAGTAGTGACGTGCCAGTAGTCTCAACACTAAACCCTATTAGTCGATTACTAACTTGATTAAATTTTATTTCGATTCATAGTGATGTATCACAATTGTAAATTTAAATATAAAAAAAATCCTCATAAAGTTATTAGACTGTTTAGGTACTATGTAAATTCAAAGAATAGCAAATTACATTTATTTCTGCCTAAAATTTAAACCAATTTAAAAAAAAAGTGAGCCGTCACGGGACGCCTGGCAGATGAAACATCGCCATTATTTTGTAAAAGTAATATGCAGAAAAGAACATATTGTAATAGGAACTAAATATGTCATAATGATAAAATAAAATATTACTAATTATTAAAATAGTACAGTACACACTACTGCATATAGACTGTATATATATACCATCGTATAGCGTGCCGTGGCGACACATCGCCAGGCCGCACGCGTCGCCAGGCCAGAAATCTGTTTTACGTGCGGCTATAGATGTTTCACATCAAATCGACTGGACACTGTTGAAGGACAGGTTTCGTCGGCAGTGAAATTGAGAACTCGAATTGGTTTTATAATTTATTTTAACACAGAATATTACAGAGTCTTATCTTTGTAAAAGTTGACCAGAGAGAGGGCGTTCCATGGGTTGCCATACACAAAACATTATTTTACAAATAAATTGTTGCCATTTAACACACCCCCTCAACGATTTATTTTCACAAAGTTTAAAATGGTTTACAACAAACTTTGGTTATCACAACAATAATCATGTTATACATACCTATTGAAACATATTTTTTAACACTACAAAAAAACTTAAGTTACAAACAATTGGTCTCTACTTACATACATAATAAATAGATCACCCCCTTATTGAATACTTATTTAATATAATAAAATGTTTCTAAACTTTTCAAACAACTGCCTACCTAGAGGCTTTGTAAATAAGTCTGCAGTATTATCATGCGAACTAATATGTTCCAACTTAACTGTGCCCTCTGAAATCTTTTCAATTATGTAATGAAACTTTATGTCTATGTGCTTAAGCCTTTTGTTACTATTTTTATTTTCTGCTATCTTAATAACACTTTGGTTATCTTCATATATAAGAATATCCATTTTATAATTGAAATCAGACAATAAATATCTCAACCAACATGCCTCTTGTATTGCATTACTCAAGGCAATATACTCTGCTTCAGCAGATGATAATGCAACACTACACTGCTTTTTAGTTCCCCATGAAATAGGACAATTAAAAACAGAAAAAACATATCCTGATGTTGATTTTCTAGTCGCATTATCTCCCGCCCAATCAGCATCACAAAATCCAGTTAGATTACAGTTTTCATTATATTTATAAACTAAAGAAATATCTAAGGTACCCTTTATATAACGAAGGATTCTTTTAAGACACTGAAACAATAGTTTACTAGCACAGTGCTGATATCGACTCAAAAAATTAATTGCTACACATAAATCTGGTCTTGTCGAGCAAGCATACAACAAACCTCCTATTATCATTCTACATTGTTTTTCTATTAATTCAGATTCAGACCTGTCTCTTTTTAATAAATCAAAGTTAAAGTTTTGTTCTAAGGGTGTATGTACTATATTACACTCTGACATTTTATATCTATTTAATAAGTTTGCAAGATAATTTTTTTGATTTAATTTTATGATATTTTCTTCTAAGTTTTGTTCAATATTTATACCTAAATAATTTTTAGCCAATCCCAAATCTTTCATTTTAAAATTAGAGCTCAATTTATCTTTAAAATTATCAATTTTAGTATTATCAGAACAGAAGAAAAGCAAATCATCAACATATAAAATCAAATACATAAAAAAACCATTATCCTTTCTTTTATAATATAAACATGGATCATTGACAGATTTAACAAACTTTTCTTTTAACATAAAATCATTAAATCTTTCATTCCAATACTTAGGGCTCTTTTTAAGGCCATATAGGGACCTTTTTAGTCTACATATTTTATTATCATGCAATTTCATATACACTGTTTCATTAATATTGCCATATAAAAACGCACCTGTTACATCCATCTGGAATACGGGTAGTTTCTTCTGGTTTGCCACAGCCATGAATGATCTAAATGTTGTCATCTTGGCCACAGGAGTATAGGTTTCATTGTCACAATTTTTCTGCTCAAAACCTCTAGCTACTAACCGAGCCTTATAGGTTGGTATGCCATTATCATCTTTAATTTTGAAAACCCACTTGCTACTTATTATTTGGGTATCTCTTGGTACTTCTAAAACTTCTTCCCATGTGTCATTTTCTTGTAAGGTATTCAATTCCTTTTGTATTGCCTCTTCCCATTTCTTACGGTCCTGGCTTTGCATAGCTTCTTCATATGTCATTGGTTCATTATATTGATTACACATGCTAAAGAAATTTACTTCATAATCTTGCATCCAGTTTGGTTGTTTTCTTGTCCTTTTATTTCTATTAATTTCATCATTCTGTGTTTGTTCATTGTCTGGTTCTATAGTTTCATCTGGTGTTTGTTCATTATCTGGTTCTAGAGTTTCATCTGTTGCAAATGAACTTTCTTCCGCTATCTCACTCTGTGTCTCTTCCAATTCTAGACTAGGAATGTTTATATTAATTGTGTCATCGTTAGGTATATCTTCAGTATTATCTAAGTATCTTTCTTTTATCACAACAATGTCTTTCTTTATTTCTACTTCTTGTTTTTCATGATAATAAACTCTATATCCTTTAGTACATTCTCCATATCCAACTAATATTCCAATTTCCGATTTCTTGTCCCATTTGTGCCTCTTTTGGTCTGGTATGTGTACCGCTACACTAGATCCAAAAGGTATTAACTTGGTGATGTCAAATAAATCTTTGTTAAACCATACTTCATATGGTGTTTTACATTGTATTCTACTTTTTCCCGTTCTATTAATCACATACACAGCTGCACTGACAGCTTCAGCCCACAACTCTTTTTCCAATTTACTTTCCAATATCATTGTTCTTGCCGCTTCAGTTATTGTTCTAATCTCTCGTTCTGCACAACCATTTTGTTCTGGTGTATATGCACAACTGGTTTGATGTTGTATACCATGTTGTTCTAATAATTCTTTAATATCTTTGTTTATGAACTCCGTTCCATTGTCGCTTCTTAATATTTTTATTGTGTGTCCGGGATAAGTTTTACATGCCTGAATGAATGTTCTTAGTTTTGCAAATGTTTCAGATTTTTTATTTAGAAAGTACACTGTCTGATATCTTGATACATCATCTTTTATAATTAAAAAGTATCTGGATCCTCCTAATGAAGAACACTCCATTGGACCACATAAATCAACATGTATAATGTCCCCAGGTTCTTTACCTTGCTGAATACTTTGGTTAAAAGGGAGCCGATGTAATTTACCTTCTAAGCATGAAATGCATGTCTCATCTTTACCTTCTGTATATGAAATATTGTGTCTTCTTAAAATGTCTCTAACTTGAGCTATATTCTGGTGAGCCATTTTAGCATGCCACTCTCTCAAGCTTGAATTTGATGTGCCAACCATTGCATTAACTTCTTTATATTTAAAACACATTACATACATTTTGTCTTTTCTTATAGCCATAGCATGAACTTCATTTTGTTTCATGAATAAACATTTTTCAGATGTGGATTTTAATTCATACCCCTTGTCTAGGGCCTCACTTAATGAAAATAAGTTAACTTTTAAATCCGGTATATACAAAACATTCTTAAGTTTTGTAGGAATCCAAATATTGCCGTCGAATGCAGTTAAGTTTATTTCTCCACACCCATATGCTTTTATAGTTGAACCATTTCCAATTATAACGTCTTTTGGGACAGAATATTTATTGTAACTTGTAAATAAATCTTTTATTTTGCACATATGTTCTGATGCGCCACTGTCTAAATACCAAAGACTGTCATTGTCATTGATCACAGACTTCAATATACTTAAGGCTGACACAAACGCATTCTGTTTGCCGCTGTTTGTTTTATTTTTATTTTCTTTTTTAAACCAACACTGTTCCTCAATATGTCCACTCTTTTTGCAATTTCTACAATATTTGTTGTATTTATTTTCAATATTATTATAGTTGTTAACGCGTTTTTGCCTGCAGTATTGTTTTATATGACCAGTTTTTCCACACTTAAAACATTTTCTTTTCTCATGGGTCATAAGTGCTATATTTTCACCTTTTTCATGGATTGTATTTCTTTGTTCTTCTATGAGCAGTCTAGCCGTCAATTCAGCCATTGTTTTTTTTTCAGAAGATACGGAATCCCATGCTGACACGAAATGCCGATAGTGTTCCGGCAATGAGGTTAAAATTTTTGTAACAACCATGTTGTCTGGTATGGCACCATTTGCTTGGTTAATTTGTGAAACGATATCTTCTATACGGGCAATAAAATCAGCCATATTTTCACCTCTTTTGTAGGTTATTTCAAAAAACTTTTGTTGCAATATATGCAGCGAAATATCAGATTTTAATTCGTATACTGTATGTAGCTTCGACCATATACTTTTCGCATCTAGGCAGGTGGTAACTTGCATAACCACTTTATTGGACAATCTTGTCACAATAACGCCTTGCGCTTTGGCGTCTTTTTGTCGCCATTCTTCATATTTTTCTTTTAGCTCTGTACTGGGACGAATCGCAGTGCCGCTGACTACGTCGTACAAATTTAGGGCTTTTAATAATACCGTTATTTGAAACTTCCAACTTGACCAGTTTTGTACTCCTTCCAACCGGAGATGGGATGATGACGCTGTATTTCCGAACATTGTGCTCTCGCCGTCCATTTTGTCTTTTGTGCTTCACCGCACGTTTTTCTAATTCTGCTTTACCGCAGATTATTTTACCACTTCGAGTCTCTTGCCTGATCTGGGCCCATAACCTGTTGAAGGACAGGTTTCGTCGGCAGTGAAATTGAGAACTCGAATTGGTTTTATAATTTATTTTAACACAGAATATTACAGAGTCTTATCTTTGTAAAAGTTGACCAGAGAGAGGGCGTTCCATGGGTTGCCATACACAAAACATTATTTTACAAATAAATTGTTGCCATTTAACAGACACTCACTTGCCTAAGTCGAAGAGGAAAAAGTGATTGGAATCTGTCGAGATGCAGGCTTATATAAGTTGCTTCAACTGGCTGCCTGTCTATATATAATATTAAATGTGTGTTTGAATTAAAACTTTGTGTGTAAATTACTATGACATTTAAGTTAGTCTAGTTCTGTGAGCGTCGATGTGTGCTATGATTTTCGCATGAATCCGGTTGATCAAATTATTACATGGGTAATACGGTATGATTTTACTGGTGCGTTGGTGCCATTTGGTGTATTTTTTCAGAATAAATTATTGTAAATTGCAATATTAATTAAATATGTAATGTTTCTATCCTATAATATTTGTCTAATATACGGTCTTTAATTGTTGTGGTATTGCAAGTAATTATGACTCAGTCAGTACAGCACAGTACAGTTTTACCATTATATCGTTTACACTTTTAGGTTTATATTTGTAATAGAGTTTTGTTTTATCTAATATTTTTTATTATAATGCAAAGGAATTATTCATTTGGTTTTGGATATCCAACAGAAATCCTTGTTTCTATATTTATAAATACCTATTGCCATCAGATAGCCATGCGTTTGATACCTCTTAGTTGTTGTTCCTGTTGAAGTTGGCTAGTGTGTTTTTCCTGAAATGTTTTCTATTAGCCATTAATTATGTGCTATTAATCAATGTACAGCTATTTATTTTTTGTTTAGCTATTATTAGCGCACCTAACCTGTTATTAGTAATAAGTTTAACTACTTCTTTATGTAGTGAAGCAAATATTATAATTGTAGTGTTTTGAAGCACGTATTACAGAGCCTTTCTACAAAATAATTATCTACCAACTCATAACCAATAATGAAATGTATCTTTCATGATCAGCTCATCACCATGTAATGATTATTATCTTATCTTATCTATTATAAATTTATCAAAAACATAAATTTTTTACCCTCGATTGACTCAAGATCCCATCATCAGATCCCGATTTGGTGACAATGGGACCATTAGGAAGCTACACCGAATTCAGTGCAAAAATATTTTTTACAATCTGTTTATAAACGATAAAAATATCGTTGAACATACACAACCAAAAGATTCTGAACGAATTGTGAACCTCCTTTTTCGAAGTGGGTTAAAAATAAAATGAAGAACTTTTTTAACGTGCATTTAATTAATCTTACATGGCATACACGTTCTATTGGTAGTAAGTAATAAGGTAGGTGAGCCTCAAAGCTATCTAATAATGTACATATTTTCTAGGCAATGACAAATTGAGGTTCGTCCCAAGTAATACCCTTTTATTAAGATCTAGGGCGACGGCGACTTTTCTTAATGTGAAGGCTATTTATATTCCGTCTGTTTTTTATCATGTGATCTTTTTCTGGAATTGGGTTAATATATGCTTAAGCGTTGTATATGAATTTAGTCTGTTTTACCTTTAGGTATTTCAATAAAATAATTATTACAGAAACAAAAAACCCGACTTTTGAAAAGTAATGAACTAAAAAGAGATAAATAAGTATCATAATATCTATATAAAATTGAACTGACTTATGCATTATTAACAACTTTATATAGATACTCTGATACTTGTTTTCTGTTTCCTTTCATTACTTTTAAGCAGTCGCGGTTTATGTTTCTATATTAAATTTTGTTTTAAAAGATAGTGCTACGTTGCCTGATTAAGTCTAATGTAGAGTTCGGCAAATTTAGTAGAACCAACGTTCGTCTTTAAAGCCCAAAACCAACTATACAAAGTAAAGTACACCGACCTTAATGGTCGTCAAAACCCCTATCGTGTGTGTGCCAAGTAAATGGTTAGTGATCGTAATGGGCTGTATGAAAACGCGTTTTTCATGCTTTTTGAGAACTTGTATAAATGATTTGTCAAGATTGTTTGATTCGTTAAAGATACCAAAATAAAATATTATGTGTTATGAATTTTATGTTTTATTGTATATATATATGTACATATTTACAATAAAACATAAAATTCAGTGCTGGCTTATTTACCGGTACCTCTTCATCTATTAAATGAATAAAATTGAAGTGTTTGTAGTACATATTATCGAAGCAATAGTTTTTTATCTCCTGTCTGTCTGTTTGTTCCGGTTAATCTTTGGAACGGTTCTATCGATTTTCGTCGGGAATTTCGTTGGCAGAAAGCTGATAACAAAAGGAGTAACTTATGCTATTTTTTAAACTTGCTACTCCCGATTTACAAGAATAACCGTGGGTAACATCGCGGGACTAAGTTAACAATATTATTCTGTCTTTTAACGCCTGATGGTAACAGTAAACAATACATTAATTAATCTACTCTAAACAATTACTCATCATATTGTTTTTTCGTAGTTTAAATGGACTCCCTCCCTTTAAGACGTTCAGAGATTTTGTAAACAATTGGTCCGTAAACTAAAGTGAAGTCCAATAGTAAAGTAATTGATGAGGTCTACTATCTATTGATGTAGTTCAATACTCTATAAATCTTTGTAATAGCTCGGAGACAAGGTCTATGTACAGCAATCGAGAAAAACAGACGGGTAGGACTTGAAGTACAAGTAAATACGTCATCATCATCAACAGCCTTTAACAGTCCACTGCTGGACATAGGCCTCTCCTTAGAAAGGAGGTTTTGGCCTACTATACCACGCTGGCCAAATGGGTTGGTATATGGTTGATTTTAAGTTTTCCTTCTCTTTGCATTGATGTTGTCTTGCGTAGTTTATCCCTTAGTCGCCTTTTACGACACCCGCGGGATGAATAGGGGTGGTGACACTCTGTATTCTTAATCCGTCACCACACGGGACAAGTAAATACGTAATAAAAAAAATACAAAATTTACATTATCATCATCAGATTATCGCAGTCGACTGTTGGACATAGGCCTCTCCTGCACATCACTTTGATCGATTTGAAATAAAAATAAATAAATGCAAGGTTCAAATAACTAATTGTTAAAACTATGTCAAAAACTAGTAGCGATTCCAAAAGACTGGTAGCACTGCCACGTTACACGGCAATGCTAATCATAGATTAATATGTATTGTATTGATGCTAATTCTCTGTGCTAGAAAGTGGCAGCATTTTTAAGTAATCATTTGGAAATATTCATCAATGTTACTATAACGATCTTAATAATTTCGCAATGCTGACTTAAACCATAGCCCTTATTGTTTTCTTTTAAATATTGTGACTTATTATTTATCAGTGAGTACACAATTTCCAGTGACAATGAATTCATTGTCTCATTGAATCCACTCCGCTCATTGAATTTATTGATTTAAATATTAAACCCACTCTTATCTCTTACACTCGAATCCACTCTAAGTGAGCTTTTGATTTTTCTTTATTTAAAAGCTTTGCATCTGTTTTCGTTAGAGTATAAATGTTTTTGGGTGTGACATTTCGTATGAGTAACGTGTAACTTGAATATAATTAATATGTTTCATCATCATCACCATCCACCACCATCATCGTCAATAACCTTTAACAGTCTACTGCTTGACGTAAGCCTCTCTTTGGAATGGAGCTTTTGGTCGACTAGGTATATCATGCTGGCCACTACGTTTTATGTAATTTGTCATTCAGATATTGCTATCATTTGTAAATAGGTAGGTACTGCTAGTATTTTTATACCTTTGACTAATGAAATTACCAAACACCACGACTTTCTTTCTCTTTTCTGACTATTTCTTGATTCAATGTGGTCTCGAGGTCTTAAATTATAACAAAGGCGCAACTTACATTATTATACTAAAGTGCCACTATAGTGCCGCTGTACACGTACAGTTTAATGAGGTTAATTAGAGTCACAGCAAGCTGTAGTAAGTACCTACGTAGTACTTACAATTTCTAAATTCGTCGTCTTCGCTTTGAATGGCAACCAAGTGACTCACGACTAGTGGGTATATATTTAACACGGTTTCTCTTTACACACATGAAGCTGAAGATATTGATTGAGAAGCCAGGCTCTCTGCGTAATAATTGTGCCGTTTAAGCAATGTGTAGGTTTAGGTTTTTTGAAGTTTAATCATTTCAGAATCACGAATCTAATAAGTTAATTTCTGTAAGAAAATTACATGCATTGTAACTGTCGTAAAAGCTTCAATTCTATAGCAAGAGGTTGCTTTAATAAAGGATTCAAAATGTTTTATACATACGTTTTCGTGTTAATTTGCAATGAAATATATGAAAATTAAATGTAAATTAAAAGACATGTACCTAAATTGAATGTCCCGGGTATTCCCTTGACCGGAATGTTGAGAAATATTTTAGCCAACTTCATTATACATCAGATATCTCATTATAATATAAAATTTACATAAATAAATTGCTTTGTAACTCCATCTATCAACATCTTTTTCCACTTGACGGCGTACGTGATGAAGGACCTGGAACTCTTATTACTTATACTGATTTTTGTTAATTACGGATTAAGAATACAAAGTGTCACCACCCCTATTCATTCCATGGGTGTCGTAAGAGGCGACTAAAGGAACAAAATAAGCAGCTAACATCACTGTCAAGAGAAGGAAAACTTGAAACAAACCCTTTACCAACCCGTCTGGCCAGCGTGGCATAGTAGGCCAAAATCTCCTTTCAAAGGAGAGGCCTATGTCCAGCAGTGGACTGTTAAAGGCTGTTGATGATTGATGTAACTACTATTATCAAATCAAGATAGGTATAGTCTTTATTGAAATGTAGTAGAGACACGCTTTTAGCATGAATGGGCCGGCTCGGCTGGAGAAGTACTACATATCCTCATATAGAAGACCGATAAAAAAGTTTGAGCATTCGTGCTGTCGTATTTCGTTTGTGAGTGTGAGACCAAATGATGCAGTTGCATCTCACTAGGCTGCCATAGTGTGTATCACCATATTGCTTTGTCTTCTTTCACAATAAGGATGGTGACCTCTACTCCTGAATTTCATTCATGCTTTCCATCGGGCAGAGTAGTCACAGACAGAAAGCAATTCATTGGGATGGCATAGCGTAGTAGGTATTTGTAACCTCACATTTTTTTTACTGCATTGAGTGTTGGGGGTTCAAACTCCAAATGACACAACTCTTTATGCTTTGTCACTAAAGTTACTCTTTATGTCATCAGCTACCTGCCAGTGAAAGTCCAGTCAAAATCGGTCCAGACGTTCCAGACATTAGCCGGAATAAACAGACAGAAGAGAATTTAAAATAAATACTTTTGATGATAAAAGAAATTGTATGTACTGTCATGGTATACGTTTGGTAAAAAACTATTTATTACATTTAAACACTACACACATTTTATTTGTATATTTTGTATATATAGATTAATTTAGACGTTTTTCATACGAATGTTCAAAAACGTGAATAATTTAGGATAAACAACGAAGTGACACACAATTTGTTATCGTAAGCGAATGAGATAGATGAGAGAAGTGTATTGTCGAGCGGAACGGACGACCCCGCAATCTGTCTTTATACAATACGAAAAAGCAAACAAAGTTATTTAGGACATCAGCTGGATTGTCACCAATATCCATTCAATCGGCTAAGTCGATCCTGCCCTAGTCAAGTTGCAAACTTTATCCGTTTTATTTTCTATTCTATTTCTCTATTCTCTTGTTTCATTGGCTAATATTTTATTTTAATCACGTGACTAAGTGAAATTAGCCAATAAAACAAAAAATAGGAAACGAAAAATGTTTACAACTAGGCTAGAGAGGCTGTTTTTTTTGAAAAAATAAAGATACATTATTAGACTGGCTTAGTGATTTAAGGGGTTGCCACGCCGCTTTTTACTGCATCAAGTGTTGTGTGTACAAATGGGACAATACTTTATGTGACCTACAAATTGTTGTTCTGAATCTGGCTTTGTGTCCGTGTCATGTGTGTTTGTAAAGTCCCCCGAGGCACAGGTTATATATGCCTCATGCGGGAGTTATCTTTATAATAAAGCGGCCAAGTGCGAGTCGGACTCGCCCATGAAGGGTTCCGTATCAGCAAGTAACATCATTTAAAAGTTCTTGTAGTTCGTTGTAACTTTGATCGATGTTTTTATACTAGTGTATTGATTGGTAAATTGCGTGTTAAGATTTATGACGTATTAAAAAAAAACTACTCACTAGATCTCGTTCAAACCAATTTTCGTTGGTAGTTTGCATGGTAATGTACAACATATATTTTTTTTACTTTTATCACTCTCTTATTTTAGAAGTTAGAGGGGGGGGGGGGGGGGGGACACATTTTTCCACTTTGGAAGTGTCTCTCGGGCAAACTATTCAGTTTAGAAAAAAATGATATTAGAAACCTCAACATCATTTTTGAACACCTATCCATAGATACCCCACACGGATAGGTTTGATGAAAAAAAAATTTTTGAGTTTCAGTTCCATGTATGGGGACCCCCAAAATGTATTGTTTTTATTCTATTTTTATGTAAAAATCTTAATGCGGTTCACAGAATACATCGACTGACAAAATTTCAACAGTATAACTTTTATAGTTTCGGAAATAATTGGCTGTGACATACGGACGGACAGACAGACAGACAGACAGACAGACAGACAGACAGACAGACTTGACGAATCTATCGAATCTATAAGGGTTCCGTTTTTTGCCATTTAGCTACGGAACCCTAAAAAGTAATAGTTTTAAAAACTAAACAAACACGCTTTTAAACTAAAAATTAGAAAATAATTTTAATGTAACAACTGTAGCGAGAGATTCTCTCCGATGACTGCAGTGAGGGTCCAACACTGCGTTGCCCATGCGGGGCAAACCGCCAGCGTATGCTGGGACGAGTCCTCACTGCAGTCGCAGTGGTGGCAGCCGGGACTCGATTCCCTCCTAGCGAGTACAGGTACTTTCCGAAGCAACCGTGCCCGGAAAGCACCTGCGTCAGTCGGAAGGAAAGGGTCCCGTGCTACCGCCCTGCCCACTCCGCGATGACCGGCTGGAGAGCTTCCACGGTGGCGAAGCCAGCGCGTGGAGTCTCCAGCCGGAACGACCATCTAACCATGGTGGCTTGGCGAGCGGCTTCGCGCCACTTGCGCACGTCCTCGGGCGGAGGGCAAAAACCGCTTTCCGCCTGGAAGTCAGCCACTCGCCAATAAACTTCGGCAAGCACCTCCACCTCCAAATCCCACGGGGGTGTTCCGGCCAAGGCGCACGCCGCCTCTGTGGACACCGTGCTTTAGCCGCGAATGGTTCTGACCGCCAATATCCTCTGGGGCCACCAGAGGCGCGCCCTATTCTGGGCAATCAGAGCCGTCTCGTGGGAACACTGGACCCGCCCAAGTTGGGCAAAAGTCGCCCTAGGGCGGAAGGCCTCTATAACTCCTTTTTTTTTTTTTTTTTTTTTTTTACGTGTGGAAATCCCCGCGGACCGTCACCCCGTCGGGGGTTACGGCGGGGGTGGTGTGTCGGTAGAGGCGCTTCAGCCGGCGAATGGGCAGTGCGGCAGCACGGGACCCTTACCTTCCGACTGACGCAGGTTCTTTCCGGGCATGGTTGCCTCGGAAAGTACCTGTACTCGCTAGGAGGGAATCGAGTCCCGGCTGCCACCACTGCGACTGCAGTGAGGACTCGTCCCAGCATACGCTGGCGGTTTGCCCCGCATGGGCCACGCAGTGTTGGGCCCTCACTGCAGTCATCGGAGAGAATCTCTCGCTACAGTTGTTACATTAAAATTATTTTCTAATTTTTAGTTTAAAAGCGTGTTTGTTTAGTTTTTAAAACTATTACTTTTTAGGGTTCCGTAGCCAAATGGCAAAAAACGGAACCCTTATAGATTCGTCAAGTCTGAATTTAGTCCCGCCTGCCACCACTGCGACTGCAGTGAGGATTCGGCTCATCACACGCTGGCGGTCTGCCCCGCATGGGAGACGCAGCGCCGGGTCCTCACTGCAGTCATCGGAGGGGATCTCTCACTGCCGGCCGTCGTTCGTTCCATGGTCGGCAGCGAGAGCGCATTCACCGCGGTCGCAACCTTCTGCGAGGACGTAATCACGCAGAAGGAGGCGGCGGAGAAGGCCCGAGAGGACGACATCCAATCGGACCAGATTCGCCGCCGGCGACTCGGGCGGCGGAGGCGCGAACATCTGCGCCTCATGCCGCCTTGAGTGTGGCCGCGGGTGGACGGGACGGGTTTTCCCTCCACCCGCACTATGTGGCCAGCCGCGAGGGGGCGGCGTCGGTGTGTGCCGGACGCCGCCTAAGAGAGGGTCGTCGTACAGAGACGGTGCCCGCATCAGGAGCGGGCAGGCGCTGGAGAAGTTCAGAAGGAGATCCCACCCTGGACTTCTCCCCCTCCTAAACGGAGAAGCGCGGAGAGGGCACACTGTGTGTTTTTTAGTCGGTTCAAGTCCGACACACCACCCCGCCGTAACCCCCGGTGGGGTGACGGTCCATGATGATTTTTCACACATTAAAAAAAAAAAAAAAAAAAAAAAAGGGGTGGTGTGTCGGACTCGAACCGACTAAAACCACACGGTGTGACCCTCTCTGCGCCTTTGTATTGGAAGGAGTCCAGGGAGGGGATTTCCTTCTGGACTCGGCCTCTATAACTCCTGTCCTAACCAAGTCATCAAAGCCGTTATAGTTTTTAAAGTTCATTAAATGGACTACCAACCTGAATATTGTATTATTGAAAGAAAAATAATATTATGCAATACGTTTGAACTTATTACATTAGATATGATCTGATCTGATCTATTCACAGTAATCATTCAAGAACTCGACTCACCGTGGCACACAATTAGTTTCAACGTAAAGATGATACAAAATACAAAGAACTTAAAATTTGAGGAGTCACTTAAGTTATAATAACATTGCAAACACATACTGCATTCTGATCCCGTATTAAATAGAGCTAGTGCTAAGGAAACCAGCGTCACCGAGGCGGGCATAGGAAATGGAATTTTTATAGTGATGATATACCTTACCTCCCGAAGTTGTAACCGGCCCCGCGGCGGCCTACCCGGCAGTCGGGAGGAACACCAGGAACGGATCAGCAGCTTCTGGAGCCCCACCTGCAGTACCGAACGAGGTCCATCCCGGGATGACTAGTCCCCCGGGCAGGACGCTGTCGCCCCTCTCACCGCTACGTATCTATATACGTACGATGATGATATACCTTAGTATATAAGTTTCTTTTGGTGTACCTAACTTGAATTATGAAATGTTCAATCATCCGTTCTAATTTTATAAATGCAAAAGTAACTATGTCTGTTACGTTTTCACGGCTAAACCGCTGTTATATATAGATAAATGGAATATTGGGAAAGGACATCGGCTACTTTTCACCGTGACAACCGAAATACACGCGGGCGGAGCCACAGACAAAAGCTAGTCATCCATAAAATTGGAATGGCCACAACGGAAAGCGATAAATTGTCTTTTAAATTTTGTGAATCCAAGTTTGAATGCTTTGGGCAAGGTGGCTCTCAGAAGCTGGGTGCGAGAAGTCCAAAAACGATCAGTATAGAAGTCCAAATAGAGGAGGCCTATGTCCAGCGGTAAACTGCAATAGGCTGATGATGGGACAGTTCTATCGACACAGGGATTCCCCTATAAACTAATAATCAACGAGTACAAGTGGTATATTTTTAATCTATGTCGCAATCTTCTTGCTTTCGCGGGGAGTTCCCATCGAGCGTAAATAATACCTTATTTCTGAAGTTATGTGTTACGTTTACCATAATGTGGTAGATTTGAGAATAATCAAATCTACCTAAGTTATGTATATTTTTTCTATTCTTTTAACACATAAGAATATGAATAAAAGCGATCGATAATTTTGTATTTGTATTTATTTGTATTTATATGTATTTATTTGTATTTATATTAGTATTTTAAAATTTCGGGGACGTTGGCGAAACCGGACATAAGACTTTTATGTACGGTTTCACCAACGTCCCCTAAATTTAAGGCAGGGCCGGATTTACCATAGAAGCTGAAAAAGCTGAAGCTTGGGGCGGCAGAATTAGAGGGGGCGGACAAATGGCCAAAAAAATAAATTGGTACAGAAAAAAGTAAGGTTACGGACCGTCTGTTTTTATTTTTTTAAAAGACCATACTCGCATTAGGAGTATAAATCCTGTGGTGCGGGGGGATTTAAAACGAACACAGAGAACACCCAGACTTAGGACAACAATTTGTGAGTCGCACAAAGTGTTTTCCCACGTTGGAACCCACGACACCTGGCGCAGTAGAATGCAGCGGGGCGACCACTTAAAAAACTTTTTTTTTGACGTGTGGAAACCCCCTTGGGCCGTCACCCTACCGGAGTTTGCAACGGGGCTGTATGTCGGCATCGAATCGACTAAAACCATACGGTATGCCACTCTGCACCTGAAATAGCAGGGGTCCAAGGAACCTGTTATTACTCCCTCCCAGTGCCTCCTCTCACTGAAGCGGGCGCCATCAATTGCTTATCTCTCCATCGTGACGTACGGCACATGCGGACGTCACCTCCTCTGAAGCCTGAAGGCCACTGAAGCGGATGGAGAGAAAAACCCGTTCCGTCCATTTGCGGCCACACTCAGGGCAGCATGATCATGGCATAGATAATGTCTTCGCAAAAGGTTGCGACTGCGGTAACCGTGTATAGCTTTAACCGCCAATATCCTCTGGGACAACCAGAGGCGTGTCTTAATTTGGGTGGTCAGAGCCGCCGCCCACACCGGTGCACCTTACAGTGCCATAGACTAGACAACTCCCGTTTACAGTTGTCTCGTCGCGACTTTGGCTCCACCAAAATTAGGCAAAAGTCGTCCAAGTGCGGAAGCAGTTTCGACCAGCTTCGGAGCAAGCTATCGGAAGTGCCGTACCAGTACAATTAACGAGTTGAATACGATACGTACCGTCATGTACGAGGGCCAAGACGGTGTTTTGAGACGTCGGGCCTAGTCGTGTTTCGCAAAGGACAGTCTCGGACCACTCCTGTGGAATATGGGATACGATTGGGCCCTTCAAGTGCGTCTCCCCCCGAATCTGTTACGAAGATGATACTCTGGCTACAGCCAGGGGGGGTGAACTTTCAGGCCACAACAGGAGTCTCCCTGGTGGTTAAGACGTAGGCCCTTCTGTTCCATAGGCCCCATCGTAGGCCACTCCCCGGGCGAGCAGAGCAGACCTAGATAGGTCTCTATGATCTAACCATGCAGATAAATAACGCAGGACAGGACGGTGAAGTTTGTGGATCGGAACGGGGTGGTGAATAGAAGGGAAGTTTGTTGTGGGGTTACTCAGGGGTCTGGCTGGCTCTCGCTCTTATTATGGAACCTTGCATACGATACGGTCCTTCGCACTATTCTATCCTCTGGCCTAAGTGTCTTCTGCATTGCGGACGATACCCTAATACTAGCCAGAGGGTCACATCGAGGAAGTGCTTCTGCTCGCCGAGCTTGTGTTGTGAAAAAGATTCGAAAGCGGGGCCTAGGGGTGACGCCTCAGAAAACTGAGGCGATGTGGTTCCATGGCCTACGTAAGCACCAGGAACCACCCAACTCACGCCTCCAAGTGGGTGCCACTGAAGTCCGGGTGGGCCAGTACATGAAGTACCTAGGCCTCATCCTAGACAGTCGGTGGGGCCTCGAAGAGCATTTCGGGCGAATAGTTCCCCGGTTTCGAGGGTTAGCAGGGGCGTTACATCGACTGCTGCCCAATATCGGGGGGCTAAGGAAAGAAGTTCCCTGCCTCTACATGGGCGTCGTGAGATCCTTGGTCTTCAATGGGGCACCCGTCTGGTGGAACGTAATGCACCAGAAGAAGTCTGCAGAGCGTTCCGGAAAGGCTGATCCCGCTCGAAGGTGGCGGCGAAGGGGACGCGGTAGAAGCAGCTAGTCCCTAATCGTTGCCTAAGGGTCATTGCGGCCACATCTTGGGGAAATGTGACCACTGCAAGCGACCCGAGCAAGCGACACCCTGGTGCGGCTGAGGGGTGGTGTCTGGAGCGGGTCGGTGTCCCGCTTTTTTCTGTGTAAAACGGCGAGAGACACGATATCGTCCTGTCCGAAGGGTAATTTATTGATTACCCTGAGATGTGACCCAGTCATGGGGTAAGGCTGGGGGGACTCCAGAAGTCGCTGATGCGTCCTGGAGCTCCTCCCGACCGCCGCAGGTTTTAGTGGGTAGACCGGTTCGCCGGGAGTCCCACACGCGCCCTCCGTCTCCCCCACGGAGGGTATGGTGCGAAAAGCACTCCCGCGAAAAAAAAAGGTGCATAATTAGCAGTATCGAAAAAAAATAATCCCAAAAAGTGTTCCTAACTCCTAATGAAATTCCTAATAGCTGCCCGGAGTTTGGAAGTTTGGCGATGATTCACGCCAAACTTGGGAAGTCAGTGCCCTCAAATATACTGACAACTAGTTCAATCTTCGAATTTCAGTTCTCCCTTAGGGTTGCGGAGGTCCGATGCCAGACGCTCCGTGGAAAAACTGAAATTCAGGTAAAACCAGTTGAACTAGTAGCCGACCCCAAATAACCTTGGGAATAATGGCTAGGAGGATCAGGTTAGCAGTATCGGGCCTTACTTACCTATCTTCCTTAGCCTACCAAACCTTATAAGTAGTGCAGTGAAACCCAGGTTTGCTTAGCTTAAAAAACAACAAAAGTTGTAAAAATTATCAAGGAACTAGATTATTTCCTAAAGAAAGGAATTAACTTTATTGTGAACAGTGCATCTAATTTTAGGAGTCAGTAGGGGCGGCCAAATTCTAAAGCTTTGGGGCGGCAAATGTGTAAATCCAGCACTGATTTAAGGGACCCCATATAAACAGTTAGGTAACAATAAGTCGACAGGTAAGTGCTTATAGAGATTCTACCTATATGTTAAGGGGCTCCTGGAGAGGAGACGGTTTAAGTATAGTTGGTGAAAACACTCATTATTTTATTATAGAAATACTTGGGACTCCTGGAAAGAACATAGGATAATTTTTATTCCAGAAATCATCCTTGGAAGAGGTAAAGAGAAGTTTGGAAATTTGTATGTGGAATCCATGAATCGAGGAGCCGATTTATATAAAAAAACCTGTAACTCTCATGGAATTTGATTCTTGAGGAAGGACAGGAATGACAGGATACTTTTTAGCGTGATAACTGATATAAATGCGGATAGAGCCGCGGACAAAAACGAGTTCTTTATATGAAGAATGAATGAATTAAGAATATAAATTACACATCGCTTCTTGATCACTTTAGGCCTTCGTTAATTATTTTGTATACCGAGTGACATAAAAATGTTTGAGAACCGACAAATTATATGATTAAGTATTAATTCTATGGTACAATTTTATTATGTATTCAATACTGTGCGGTCAACGTCAACGTGAACTCGTGACTCATGAGTGCATGACGCAGTTGTCGCTTTATGATAGCATTTACACGAGATTCCGAAGATCTAAACTCTTAACTCCTTTTGTTAAGGTTGCGTATAGAATGGCAACCGAACCATTTAAGCTCTTTTGGATGTAACTTTACGTTTTGCGGCTTTGCTATTGGCCAGAATGAATACTTGCTTCAAAATCTTTTGTTTAATGAATTCTTCATTTTTATAACACAAACCTTATTTAATTTCATAACAGGAGCATTCGTTAACATTTACTTCAATATTTTATATAATAATACACACATTAACACGTCTGTATTTAGAAAAAAATGGAGATAAAAGTTTGAGTCCTGAATCGCGCAATAGAAGCTTTACATCTTGTTTCTAAAGTGTACAAGATCTTTTCGAGTGTAGTTGGGCCTTCCCTGGGCGTTTCCATCGACCGACCCGCTGGTTGCGGTCTGTCACGTGGATTATGATCCTTGCAGGTCTCGGACGCCGTATATGTATTATATATTAACATATAAATATAAATATAAATCTACATTTACCATCAAATGTATAATACTTCTATTATATATCCTCTCTTTGGGTGTAGTAAGGCGTTCGGGACGCCGGAAGGACATTCTTCTCATAGGGCTGGCTAACAGCAACTTTACGGGGGCTTAGTAAAAGCCGGCTGTGACAAAGATTACTCGAGCCACACCACGGGTGAGTGTATTTCTAAGTCACAGTGTTTGGAAGACGGAGAAACCCAGGGGAGGGACCCGCTGATGCGATCAGCGATATCAAAGTGCAAACCCAAAAAAAAAACCGAACCTTTTGTTTTTCTTAATAAATTTTAACACTCATTTATTTATTTATTTTTTTATTTTTGTACGGTGCATCTTACTACAAAATAAAATATTTTTTTCTTAACTGTCTCGGTGGTACACAAAAAAAGGAATCTTATGTTTTTTGTCTATCTGTCCGTTTGTTCCGGCTAATCTCTGGAAAGGCTCTACCGATTTTGGTGTGGACTTTCACTGGCAGATAGCTGATGATATAAGAAGTAACTTAGGCCTTTTTAGCCTAGATTCACTTTGCAACGTTATTTGCGTTTTCAACAATGACCGCGAGTTACACCGCGGAACCCTGCTAGTTGCTTAGTAACGAGGAACCGTGAAGGAAAGTGACAATGATTATCAGTATACCACCTCGGTTCATTTATCAGCCATCAGTCGCTGCATAACTGACATTATATTTGTTGAATATTGCGTTATAATACTATTCTTACAGAAATACTGAAAAATTAATACAATTTCACTGTTTTCTTTAATAGACAGCTCGCGCATTAAGAAAACATATTCTTTGTCGCGGGGAACTGTACAAACATATCGTCGGTTAAATAGAAAAGTGTCATTTCTCAAAAATATTGAAAATTAATATTATCTGTTAAAACGTTTTGATAACGTATGTATTTTAATAGAAAAATGACACATCATCAAATTAAACGTCAAAAACATTTCATTTTTGAAAAAATACTTATTCAGTAATATTTATTTAATATGTGGAAAAACGACACTTCCAGCTAGAATTGCCATATTTTTTATTAAATTATTAAAAACAAATAAATCATCTTAATCAGCATTTAAATACCTTTAAAATGATATACAACACTTATTAGTTAAAAATCTAACAGATGCCGAAAAATGAATTTTAATAAAATTAAAATCTTTAAATGTGTGTACTGTAAAATTTGGTCTTTTTGATTTAGGTCACTTTTCTATTTAACCGACGATATATGAAACAAAGACAAAGAATATGCAAACTTGGAACAACAATTTGTTGCTCACACTGCTCCATGTTAGATTTGAACCACAGATCATAGAAACACAGTATTATATATTATTTATTTCTATGATCTGTGGTTTGAACCCACAACATTTGACTCAGTAGAAAGTAGCGTGGCGGCAGCTTCAACCCAATAGACCAACTGTGCAGTCAGTAATTATAATTAATAATTTAGCCGTATTTTATTCTGCTTTGACACCATTGACCCATCCGGCAGGCTATCAGGCAGAGTAGAGTCACACTGGTAGGCTTTAAAAAAATTGTGCTTTTTACCATAACAGGCTTAACTTTTATATGTCAAATGATATTTATTTTACAAGTAAATCATTAACAGATATTTTTACACGTCGGGCATACAGCTAGAAGAGACATTGCCTAAGACTCACTTTGGGTAGAAACAAATCACAGAGGTGTCGCTTTACAATGATTATATAATAAACTATGCGAGTACCGTGTAGGGTCTAGGTAGGTCTTTTGAAGAAAGGAGCATAATTTTGAGTCAGCCTGTTCATCCAGCAACTATCGTCGTACTTAATTGGTATTAGTCAAGAATAGCGACTCTAAGCACAACAGCAAGACATTTGCATAAGCCGTAGACGGTGGAAACACTCAAAAGTCCCAGTAAGATATCAAATCAAATCAACCCATTCTTATCCCTACTAATATTATAAATGCGAAAGTAACTCTGTCTGTCTGTTACGCTTTCACGCCTAAACCATTGAACCGATTTTGATGAAATTTGGTACGAAGATAGAACTGAACTTGGGAAAGGACATAGGCTACTTTTTACCGCGATAACCGATATACATACATTACTTATATACACGAGCACCACGAAAGGCTTATAAAAAATCGGTCAAGTGCGTGTCAGACCACGCATAGAATAGAGTTTCTCAGACACCCATAATGGTACGTGGATATAAAATCGTATCCAATAGATAATTGTCATGTTTACTTTTTAATGCGTTAATTTTGTATGAAGTTTTCCGTATTTTACAAGTTAGGCCTCTATAACTCTTGAACTAACAAAGTTACTTGCCGTTATAGTTTTTCTTTAAAGTTCATAATATTTTTGAGCGAGCCGTTTAGCTTTTAGATGGGGGGACGCCCTGTTTTTACAAAATAAATAAATTTCAAGTGGAATAACTCACAAACGGATACCTAAATCAAAAAATAGTCTTAGCAACCTCTTAATGTTTATAAGAGACCTATCTGAAAATATCCCACATGGTGGGGTTGCCGCGAGAAAAAACAACATCTCCACTTTACGTGTAGGTATAGGAGGTACCACAAAATTAAAATATTTTTTGTGATTTTATTCTAGCACTTTGTCCCCGTTATAAAAACATTTAGATGCAAAGTTTCATCTTTCTAGCACTAACCGTTTAGATGGTAAGTTAAGGACGGACAAACGAACGGACGGACGGAAATGACGACACTAGGGTTCCGAGTCATGAACTTCAGAACCGGAAAAACGTTATAAAGCGCACAGCGCCTCCATAATTGAGCAATGCAATGTTGTCAGATATTGATTGCTATCTAGTAACCATTGGTCAAATTAAATGGTAATTCGGATATCTTACACACAACGCCATCTAGTCCCAGACTAAGCAGAGCTTGTATTATGGGTACTAAACAACTAATATGAATACATAAACCTACCTTGTTTTGTAAATACGTACAAAAATATTGTACACAATAAACACACAGACTCCGAAACAAATGTTTGCGGATCACACAAACATTTGGTCCGACCCGGGAATCGCTATAATCGCTACCACTGCGCCATAGAGGCGGTCAAATCAAAGTCAGTAAATGATGTTTATCACAAGGCTCTCTTTCTTTTTCGCAGGTAGTAGAGCTAGACTGATTTTAGCACGAATAGACCAGGTAAAAACACCGTGACACGAAAATTTTATAATTATAATATAAGATTACGCGCCAATATCCAAGAGATGCACCGGTCAAATTCTATACCAGAAATCTGACGCTACCATAACTTGTTACATTCATAATGTTTTACGGACATTAGCACAAGTAAAATTTTAATAGAAAACTTTTTTTATTTCTTTTTTAAGTTTTTTTAAGAATTTTAAAGCGTATACATATCTATGAACACGTTTTATGACGACTTTACTAGACCAATCATATTTAATACGTTTTTCTCCATTGGACTAAACGGTTTATTCAGGTACTGTTGACTTTAATCTTGTTTCTACCTGCCAGAAAACTTTTACAAGAACTTGTAATAGTGTTCGTACGAGCAAGTTTCACAAGATACTGTCTTTCAATTTACGTGGAGGGAGGGATGTTCAAGTTACTAGAACATATTTTATTCAATGACCTTTTGAGATACCTAAAATAGTAATAGCCATGTCTTTGAAATTTCATATCGTTTCGTAAAAGACGTGAATAAAAGATGTTTCACTTCAGTTCCTTTATGCAAAAATATTTAGTTTTATATAGTTTCAATGTTTCACTAAAAATTAACTTAGGTATTTTTTTTTTTGAAATATCTCAATTGAAGAAGATCGAGGATATTTTATAGTTCCTCCCTTAGAATAACGTAATTATCGTGTTATTAAAGTACTGTTGAAATAAGTTAAAGAAAAGCGCACGAAAACTCAAAAACTCGCATTTCCCAAATATAAGGCTAATATAGATCGATTTTTCACCCCCGATCGTTTAAATATATCGGATTAGATTATATAGACATCTAACCACTTAGGTATCTTCTAAAGGTTAGCTAAAATGAATATATCACTAAGGGTAACTTAACTCTCTCTAAGTGGTGTCTTTAATTTGGGGGGCCTTGGTTAAAACGGATTTTGGTATTCTTAATTCACCCTACTCGGGACGCTCGTTTCTAATTATTATATATTGCATTATCTAGCTCTATCTACATTTGTGATGGCGATTATATCAGCACTTTATTTATTATTATGTTTTTGAAGGGTCTCAATAATTCTTTGGTCTCAATGGTTACCTATCAGAACTTTCTGAAAGAATGTTGTACTACAAAAAAGGAAGGGATTAGGCCATAAATCAATGGTTTTGCATAGTCATCTCACTCTCTTATACAGGGTTGCCACCTTTTCGAAAAAAAAAATCGGGACGTGATACTTATTATAGACAGTCGGTCAAATTTCAGTCTAATTCAGAGCATGATAAAAAAGCAGTTTTTTGGAAAGGATAAAAGTTTTGTATAAACATTTATGTATTTATTTTTCAAATATTTTTCCATGCGTATTTTTTTATTGCTATGGGGCGCGTTCACTATTTTTATTTCATTTTTTAGGGTTCCATAGCTTATTATTCAGAACCCTTATAGATTCGATACGTCCGTTTGTCCGTCCTCGAATTTAAATCCGTCAAAACTGTTGGTGCTAAAAAGGTGTAACTGCATGGACATGTTTTTATTACGTCGACAATGTGCTGAAGTAAAATCATGAAAAAAAAATGTAAAGTGGGAGCGATTTTTTTATTGTTAGGGGGGGTATCATTAGATCGGTCATTTCTAAACATTATGAAAGTTGCACTGACAATTTTTCGATTTCGATATCCGTTTGAGAGTTATTCAACTTTAAAGGGGATTTTTTTTTATAAAACTCCTGCCAAGGTGACTTTACTATGCCTGATGGAAAGCATGAATAAAATCCACAAGTGGGGGTCGCCATACTCACTGCAAATGCAAGCAGTATGGCGAACCACATTATGGCGGCTTAGTGAGATGCTTTTTCACGCCCCGCTTAAAGGACCCGGGATCATAGTAGGAAGGAAAAATATGAGCTCACAATGAGTTCTAGTTTTTAACTGCTCGTCACAAGATGGAAGACCCGAACCGTTTAGTTCTGGAGCGTATGTCTTCCACTCTAAAGGGGTGACTTCCCTGGCCAGATCGTGTTGTTCTGTAGAGGAAGGGATGAGTTGGAGGAGCTCTTCAGAACACTCCCCATGGTAAAGGCGATAGAGGACTGCCATAGAGGTGACATCTCTTCGCAACTGCAAAGGTTCCAGGAACTCGGTGGCTTCGGGACTATCTATGATGCGAACTGCTCGCCTCTGCAACCGATCGAGAGCGTCAAGCAAATACTGCGTATCGCAAAGATGAGAGCAGTACTCCACGCAGGGGCGAACCTGGGTCCCATAGAGAAGACACAGATGCTCCGGCGAGAAGAACCGTCTCACCTTGTTTAGTACGCCTAGCTTCCACGAGGCCGCCTTAGTGACGCTCTCGATGTACTCCCGTCGGTTGAGATCCTGGCAGATATCCATGCCCAGGATACCGAGCTTTTCCTGTAGTGGCAGCTGAGTACTCTGAAAAGTAGGAAGGGGAAGGAATGGACACTGTTTTGTTTTGATCGCGCAAACCTGTTTTTTTGGCATTGAACTCGACCAGATTCTGATCACCCCATTGAGAGATAACGTTCAGAACCCGGTCGAGTTCAACGACAAATTCCTGTCGTTTTTCCTCAACGTCCGCCGATTTAAATGTAGAATATCAAAATATTGTTTATGCACTATTCTGTCATTTGCATAGCAATATATGTTGCCCAACGCTAACATGTCATTGATATGCAGAAGGAACAGCGTGGGCGACAAGACAGAGCCCTGGAGTACGCCTGCGTTTACCTGCTGGAAATTCAGACGCCGTGCCGTCACAAAAGACTCTAATGCGGCGCTGGCGCAGGACGGCGGCAATCCAGCTGTACAATTTAGTGGGCAGGCCGTATGCCGGAAGCTTAGAGAGACGCGAACGGTGATCAAAGACCTTGACCATGTCTAGACTGATGGCCAGGTTCTCTCCATACCTATCCAAAGCCTCACTCCACAGGTGCGTGAGGTACGTTAGAAGATCACCCATGGATCGGTTCGGTCTGAAGCCATATTGCCGATCACCGAGAGCCGAGAGTGATCTTCCAGGTAATGAACCAATTGCTTGTTAATTATTCGTTCAAGCACCTTGCAGAGTATGGAGGTGACAGCTATAGGACGGTAGTTGACGGGATCTGAGAGGTCACCCATTTTGGGGATAGGTTGAACATTCACCTCTCTCCAGGCCTCCGGGACAATTCCTGAGGAATATGACAGACGATACAAGCTTGTCAGTACTGGAGACAACTCTGGTCATAGCCGGCCGTACTGTCTCAAGGTGCTGGTGGACGGCGTTGAGGTTTGCATGGAGTCCACGAATATTTGTGAACTCCACCTCAAAAAGCGGGTTGGCGGGAAAAGAGGATGCCGCTGTGGTACTGGCTTCTTCTTTTTCTTACTTGCTGCCATGTTTGTTTGAGTGTAAGGATAAGGGGACGTAAAAGGCATGGCAGTCATCGCGTTTTTAAAACAGACCCCCCCCCCCCTCTAAATGTTAAATGAAAAACTGGAACTCACTGCTAACTCATGTTTCCTTTCTACTATGATCACGGGTCCTTTAAGTAGGGCGCGTAAAGAAGCATCTCTTTAGACCGCCATACTGCCTCCATGCGCAGTGAGTATGGCGCCCTCCACTTTTTGATTCCACTCATACTTTCCATTAGGTATAGTAGAGTCACCTTGGCTGGCGTATGTCTTTAGTGAAATTTGGAATTCTGCTTGTAATAAATACACACTTAAAATAAACATTTAAAGGAGGTATGCTCTGAGCAAGAAGTACAAGACACAATTATGCGTTTAATTTCTGTGCTTTTCCAGTATTAAATACTTTAACTCATTTTTATCACAACCTGTGACTGAATAAAACAAATAAAGATTTTGATAAAAAGGTTGTCATTAGTTCCATTTGGCACCCAATAGCTGTTTCTTTTTATGTACACTGCTCGAAAGAGGAAGAAGGTGAATTCATATTGAGCAATTGTTACATTTGTGAAAAATCGGGACAAAATCAATAGGCCTTCGGGACGCGGGACGATATCATCGAATTCGGGACTGTCCCGGGAAATTCGGGACGGGTGGCAACTCTGCTCTTATAAGTAACAGATATGTTAAGGCACAACTATATACATTGAATAAAATAACGCAGGTACGTTATTTTACTCAATGTATATAGTTGTGCCATGTATTTGTAATTTAAAATCGATAGCTTTTCACTTTGCAGTGCTTACCTCAAAAAATCAGATTTAAATGACTTTTTGTTGCGGCTAATCTTTGGAATGGGTGGATCGGTTTTGACGGAACTTTCACTGGCCTATAGCTAATTCAAATTCTAATTATTTATTTCGGACCTTGAATCCATATTGTGTTAGTTACAGTGACTTAACCTAGTGTTAGTATAGAAAATATATTTAAGTACATACATTAAAATATAACATATAAGTACATACATTAAAAATATAACATATATAAGTACATACCAACAAATTAACAAGTGTGGACATACAACCACCTTGTCATGAGGGAGGAGTCCCACCTATTTGAAAATACATTCAGGAAGCTGTTAGAGGAGGAACGGAGGCGCGCCAGCATGACACCTCCATGGCAATCCCAAAAGCACCCTGAATGCGTTGTTATATTGCACTCGCAGGTCGCTGTATGTCCCCTGCGTAAACCTATAGTCCACAAGCTGCAGGTGTAAAATGATTGGCAATAGGCTTTAAACAACGTAATTTTTACACTGTTTCTACATCGCGCAAACCTGCGGGCCAGCATATTGCAGCGGACAGCCGGCGATCTGCGCTCCCTATCTATGTACACATTATCTTTTAAATCATCGGTGACCCAGTGGTAATGACATAAAGAGAAAGACAGACGGACATAAATTATAAAATTTTTTTTTATGTAATTACCGTAAATACTTTCATATTATATGCATTTAGGGGTCATCCATAAATTACGTCACACGAATTTCATGATATTTTTACCCCTCCCCCCTCCTTGTCACAGCTGGTCACATTTGTGAGACTCCCCCCTCCCTAGTGTGACGTCACATAATTTGCAAATTTACATTTAGAAATCATTGAATGAAAACAGGTTCCAAAATCAGTTTTATGTCCATTTAAATTATTTTTTAGTAAAATTAACATCAAATCAAACAATTAATAAAACAAAAATTGATTAATTGTATAAATTAGAGATGTTTACTTATTATTTCTTAATTTTTGTACGAAGTTTTCGAGGTGAGGGCATTTTACAAGTTAGACCTGTACAACTCCTGAAAAAAATATATCAAAACCGCAATAGTTTTCCTTTAAGTTTTAATATCTGGACTACTATAATGAATTTTTTCAGATTTTTCGAGCCATCTGTTTAGCTTCTAGAGGACTTGCGTTTGAAAGTTGAATAACTCGCAAACGGATAACTAAATCGAAAAATCGTTTTAACAACCTCGCCATGTTTTTAAAAGACCTATCCAATGATACCCCACACGATTGGTAGCCTCGAGAAAAAGAAAACATCACCACTTTACGAATAGGGGACGTACCCCAAATAAAAATAATTTTCATATTTTTATTGTAGCACTTTATCGACGTAATTACAACACATACCTATTCAAGCAAAGTTTTATCTTTCTAGCACCAACCGTTTGGGCGGTAGGTTTAGGACGGACGGAAGGATTTGACGAATGTATAAGTGTTCCGAGTCAAGAACTATGGAACTCTGAAAACGATTATATTAATGAAAGAAATTATTAAAATAAAAAAACGAATCCAAATTTTATTGTTATTTATTAGTATCCGGTTCTCAACGTGACTCAGATATTAGTCGGTATAGGTTGCCCGGGAGTCCCACACACACCCTTCGTTGTCCCCAAGAAGAAGAAGTGTAGAAGGGTATGGCGCGAAAAGCATTCCCCGCGTAAAAAAAAAGTGTAAATATACATAATATACTCTAGAAAAATAATGTATTGGTCCTATCTTCTTCAAATTAATTTCAAATTTGTCACAAATATTTAATTATTTGTTCGACTATATTAGATTAGAATATACTCTATTGTACACCAAATACAGTTTTTGCAGTTGAAAGTTTCTGTAAGATATGTACAATGGGCGGCCTTATTGCTAAAAGCAATCTCTTCCAGGCAACCTTTGGATGGACTATTCGACAGAAGAGAAAGGTGATTTAATCACAAAATAGAACTAAGGACGACGTTGTTTCATCCGCGAAAGACAGTGGTCAAATGAAATAGAAAAAAAGCGGCCAAGTGCGAGTCGGACTCGCCCATGAAGGGTTCCGTACCAGCAAATAACATAATATAAAAGTTCTTGTAGTTCCTTGTAACTTTCATCGATGTTTTTATACTAGTGTATTGATTGGATGAAAGGTATATTGCGTGTTACGATTTATGACGTATTAAAAAAAAACTACTCACTAGATCTCGTTCAAACCAATTTTCGTTGGTAGTTTACATGGTAATGTACAACATATTTTTTTTTTTAGTTTTATCACTCTCTTATTTTAGAAGTTAGAGGGGGGGGGACACACATTTTTCCACTTTGGAAGTGTCTCTCGCGCAAAGTATTCAGTTTAGAAAAAAATGATATTAGAAACCTCAATATCATTTTTGAAGACCTATCCATACGTATAGGTTTGATGAAAAAAAAAAAATTGAGTTTCAGTTCCAAGTATGGGGACCCCCAAAATGTATTCTTTTTACTATTTTTATGTAAAAATCTTAATGCGGTTCACAGAATACATCGACTGACCAAATTTCAACAGTACAGCTCTTATAGTTTCGGAAATAATTGGCTGTGACATACGGACGGACAGACAGACAGACAGACAGACAGACTTGACGAATCTATAAGGGTTCCGTTTTTTGCCATTTGGCTACGGAACCCTAAAAAGAAATAAATCACCGCTAGGTGCAATCAAAGGGCGCCTAGGTGGTCGGCGCGTAATACTAGTAGAGCGAGTGGTCACCAAAACAATTGGTATCTTATATTTACACAGATATCTTAATATATATAAATCTCGTGTCACAATGTTTGTCCTCAATGGACTTCTAAACCACTTAACCGATTATAATAAAATTCGCACACCATGTGCAGTTCGATCTAACTTGAGAGATAGGATAGTTTAAATCTCAAATTATAGTCGCAATTTTAATTTATTGCTAATTATTGTCTGTTATTATTTGACAGTCACAATTATCTGTTAACTCCAAATGATTCTAACAGATGTAGATACCTTTCGACTGGGTTGAGTGACGCTGAATCGACTGTTAGGCGGTACGAAGTTCGCGGGGTCAGCTAGTAGTTGTATATGTTTTTGAGGGTTTCGTAAAGTAATAGTTTAAAGTTCGTGTTTCAAGACTTAGACTACAATAGATTTTGAAATGTGACGTCACATTATTTAGGACCCCTCCCACCCCCTTGTCACACAATGTCACACTTCGTCGACCCCCTCCCTCCCCCTTAAGATGTGACGTAATTTATGGATGGCCCCTTAGTAAAAAACTTCAATTTTATTTATTTATAGATATAATGATTATCTGCTTTTTGGGCTTTTGAAACAAAACTGAAATTGTTCTACGATAATCTATACTAATATTATAAATTCGGAAGGAACTGTCTGTCTGTTGTTTTCACAATTGAACAGCTAAACCGATTTGGATGAATTTCAATATAGAGATAGATTGAAACTTGCAGGACATACATAAAAACTCAAAATTACCTTTTCGCCTGAATAGACCTCGTACCATTTGTCTGGATAACCGACATATACGCGAGTGCAGCTCAAAAGTAACTATTTTAATATTTTATTGAGATTGTCTAGGTAGTAAAGCAACTCTGATTTGAGCATGGATGAATCTCATGGCACAGAATACATAATAGTACTCATACAGAAGACTCACTTCGAAAAGTAAATTAAAGAAATCGGGACCCTAGGCGTCAAAAGATTAAGTTCAATTCAGATCGCACAGCGCCGAATCAACTACAATTATATTTACCTACCGTTGCGTCTCTTTCTATCGTGTAAATCTTACCTGTTTTGACGATATATAGTCGACCGGCATGCTCGCCCGGGCAGGCCGGCGGCCGACTATACCTAAACTGCGGAGTGACACCCCCCTGCTCATGGATCGTCTCGACCGTGGCGGTACAACCCTCGTATACTATGTAGATCATCCTAAAAATTACAGCTTTCGTGCTATTATTGTATTTCGTTGGTGAGTGCGAGACCGGAGGCCCAATAATGCAGAAGTATCCTACTAGGCCGCCATAACCTACATAGCCACCGTGCTGCATTGTGTTGTGTGCGCTCACAATGTGTGTGATGGAGGCTTCTTGATATTCCCATTCTTGAATTTTGTTCATGTTTTCCATCAAGCAGAGTACACACAATTTGGCAGGTTCATTTAACTATTTGTAACTTGTCTAGCGTCTTGTAAAGTAAAATGTAAAGTCAAACTTCGCAGTTATAACTTTACAAATATACTATCGTCTGTAGTAAAGTAATAGTGACAACTTTCAAACTACTAACAACTACAACCAATTAAAGAAAAATATCGTGAATATAAATGTTTTTGCTTCATTTTTTTCTTATACTAGCCGCCCACCCCGGCTTCGCACGGGGACATATAGTATTGTTTTTTTCGGGTCAATATATAGCCTATGTCACTCACAAATAACGTAACCGTCTATTGGTAAAAGAATTTTCAAAATAGTCTCAAAAGATCCAGATATTTTCCCTTGTAACGCCAAAAACTTTATTACTTTACCTCTTTATATACTAATACTAGCTTTCGCCTGCGGCTCCGCCGTGTATCTCGATTATTGCAATAAAAAGTAGCCTATGTGTTATTATGATATATAAGCTATATTACTGTAAAGTTTCATCCAAATCCCTCCAATAGTTATTGCATGAAAGAGCAATAAAGCGCATACTAACATGCTCACAAACTTTCGCGTTTGTAATATTAGTAATTATAGATTACTATTTTGGTTGTGTATAAAATAATATTGCCTCGTCTTCCTAGCCTTTATTATTCTCAGCTCAGCTGCTAGTTTATTTTAGAATGCTAGGATTTTTATCTGAACTTTAGTTTATTAACGGAGCGACTGGCATCGGACATCCGCAATCCTGAGGGAAAACTGGAATTCGAAGGTTAAACTAGTTTTCTATATATTAGAGGGAACTTACTTCCCAATAACGATTGCCATATATATTCATGGCAACCGTGACCGATGACTTATAGCACCACCACCCATACTTCGGGCTGTTGTAAAGAGTTTCTTGTTAGAAAAACTCAAATAAGCTTCACGAATGGTTTCTTATGATAACATCCGATACCAACTGATTAACATGACCTCCGAATCACGGAAACCCTCATAACATATTTTACCACAAATGGTCACCCATTTAATTACTGACGGTGCTTTCGTTACTTACCCTCGGTGATTGTTTCCAATCATCACTTGGCTATGGTTGGCTTGGCTTAATCACCTATGCCTATTGTCCATGTCAATAATAACAGTACATATATATGCTTTATCTAGTCATTTACGAATAATGGAATAATGCCCGTTTTCCCCAACACTTCAGTAAAACTACTAGTAATTATTTATTTGTTTATTTAATTTATTTACAAACATTCTTACTCAGGACATACAAAGTACGGCCAATCCACGAAAACATATGTGCTTATATGGGAATTGGTGACTAAGAGCCTTTAATGTAGGTTGCCCCTCAATTTTAAAAGATATCTAAACACTTAGGTGTCCCTAGTTTGGTGATAGGGTTGCCTAATCTGATGAAAGATAATAAGAGTTACCTAACCTTCTCCAAGTAGCCACTTAAATTAAGAGGACGTTGGTGAAGACGTCAATAAACATTCTAATCTGATGCAGTGTGAATTGGGAGAGATCTATGTCCAGCAGTGGACTGTAACGAGCTGATAATGATGAAGAAACGGTAAAAAATCGGCCAAGTGCGTGTCAGGCCACGTACAGAAAGGGTTCCTCAGTCACCTATTAATCGTATCCAATAGATAATTGTTATGTTTGCGTATTAATGCGTTAACTTTGTATGACGTTTTCCGCGCCTTTTACAAGTTAATCCTCTATAACTCCTTAACTAACAAAGTCATCTAATCCGTTATCCGCATCTGATAGTTTTCCTTCAAAGTTCATTATATGGACCATCATCACGAATTTTTACAGATTTTTTGAGCTAGCCGTTTAGTTTTTAGAGGGGGGGGGGGACACCCTGTTTTTACAAAAAAGTGCCCTTTAAAGTGGAATTTCTCGCAAACGGATACCTAAATCAAAAAATTGTCTTAAAAGTACTTTATTGTTTTCAAAAGACCTATCTAATGATACCCCATACGATGGGGTAGCCACGAGAAAAAATATCATCCCCACTTTACGTGTCGGGGAGGTACCCCAAATAAAAATATTTTTCATAATTTTATTGTAGCACTTTGTCGACGTACTTAAAACACATATTCATGCAAAGTTTCATCTTTCTAGAACTTACAGTTTGGACGGTAAGTCGAGGACAGACGGACGGACGGACGGACAGACGACATGACGAATCTATAAGGGTTCCTAGTCATAAACTTCGGAACCCTAAAAAGTATATGATTATTATTTGAGTGGTGAGCGTATTTTAAAATAAACATTCTGTTTTCCACGCAGTTTTCCACTGCGTTGAGTGTTGTGGGTTAACTCACATGGGACAACACTTTGTGTGATCCACATATTGTTGTTTTGAGTCTAGGTGTTCTTTGTGTCAGATTCATGTATGTAGGTATGTTAAGTCCCTCGCGATGCAGTACATATTCCTATGTCGTCTTTTTTAAAATAATCTTTAGACAAAAACATCAGGGGTTTCTCCTAAAAGCTTTGTTACAAACTGAGTTCAGTTTGACTTTCAGTTCAAGAAAACGAAGAGCTACCAGATCTTTGCGAAAGGAACCGATAGGGGCGTCGTTAAATATCTTCTTTTGTTTTCTTTTAATTAATGTTTTTTATAAATTAAACAACTTACCTGAATCTGTACTTATCATTAAAGGAGTTTAAAGTTTTAAGTACTTTTTATGTTTTGTGAAAGGGGTTTTTTGGAGCTTTCCCCGACTTTTGTTTGCTTCTCCAATCTGTGTGTATTTCTGCTTGCTCCATTGTTTGGTGATATAAACATTTCAAAAGTCGTCTCATCTGGAAAGGGGATATATTTTTTATATATCCACATAATACAAAATAGTATCTGTATTCTTGTGAAGCACCTACGAAGTTTTTACCTTGAGAGATATAATTTTTCTTGGAAATAAGTAAGTATAAATAAATATTTCGGACGTCTGACACACAACATCATCTAGTCCTAAACCAAGCAGAGCTTGTACTATTGGAACTAGACAAATGATATAAATACATAAATATACTGTTTATTTTTTTGTAAATACATACATATTATACGTGGAAAACATCCAAATTCCTAAATAAATATTTGTAGATCAGTTAAACATTTGTTCGGACCCAGGAATCTAATGGGAATTAAAATCGTATCCAATAGATTATTGTTATATATACTTATTATTGTTTTTGTACTAAGTTTTCCAAGTAAACGTATTTTACGAGTTAGGCTTCCATAACTCCTGAACTAACAAAGTAATCTAGGCCGTTATAGTTTGTTTTTTAAATTTAATTTGAAAGTCTGCCAAAGCGACTCTACTCTGCCTATTGGAAAACGCAAATTCTAGAAGTGGGGGTCACCATACTCTCTGCGAACATAGTTCATCATATGCACTACCATCGTGATTAGGACAAAAAAAAATCCTATAAAGTTGATTAAATCTTAAACGGATAGTTGAATGAAAAATTGTCATAGCAACCGCTTTTATATTTTTAAATGGCATCTCTAATGTCACCACACACGATGCGGTAGATGAGACAAAACACAATCATCTCCATTTTAGGTGTAAATACCCCAAAAAAAAAATACTTTTCGATATTTTATTGTAGCGCTTTGTCGACGTTCCAAACACATATGCAAAGTTTCATCTTGCAGCACTAACCGTTTGGACAGTAAGTCGAGGATGAACGAACGGCGGACGGACTATTGGAAGGACATGACGAAATGATAACACACTTTCTCTCGGACATGACGTTCCGAGTCATGAACTACGGAACCCTAAAAATCATAAAATGACGGAGCGCGGGCAAACATTATTTTTGAACATAATCAATATATAAAACAGTCCCGTAACTGACTGACTGATAGACAACGCACAATCGAAACTGCTAGACGCAGGTGGCTATTCGTTGAGGAGGGTAGGCGAACACTAAGAGAGGATTTTTGGAAAATTCCACCCCTAAGGGGATGAAAAAGGCAATCATGGTTATTCATAAGAATAACACGTAGGCGAAATAGCTAGTACTCGCTAGTTCTTTATAAATAGTCAAAATAATTAAACATTACTAGATAGCCATTTGTTTTTTGCAGACAGGTATATGAATATATAGAATCAGATTAAACATCTGATTAAAAAAATACAAGTTTATAGCCATTGTAATAATTTGTGAACAGTTTTTTTAACCGCTGACAGGATGTTGAGACGTTTTATACTAGTAAAAGATGGAAACCTGTCCTTTCATCTTACACAAAGTTGTTTTCTCCACGGTATGTAGTTAAGTTAATAGGTATATTTATCAAAATAGGAACAGATTTTATAAATGAGCTCTCTAATACGAACCCACAATCTCACCTAATATGAATTTTTCTATACCATTACCAAAGTTCTCGGTCATTACGAGGTGTGAGGTTGTATAATATCGTGAGGGAACCATGTAAGGCACTTCAATTTTTGCTTCGGAACGTCTTTGCGGGCCCGCAGGCGTTTATCGAAATTCCATCACGGTAAGGACGTTCGTAGTGGAATCTACCTGTGCAAATGAAAAATGAACAGTCGTAAAGACGTTATTGGTATGAAGGTATTACTGGCAGATTATAATACAGATATTATGCTGATTTGAAGTTGTGACCTGTTTAACTAATATTGTAAGAGCTATTTTATAATATACCTAAGTTGGTTCGTTTGACATAAAATTACTGCTCATGGCAAAGATTTAAGTTTAGTATTTTGAATGGAGGCGCTAATAGCCAAGTTGTCTAAGGTTTGCGTTATACTTATTACCCCTTATGATAAAAGAAAAAGCAGATCATACACAGATTGTAGATTAGCAGGAATCCCACCTAATAAGTATGAAAGGTTGTATGCAAAAAATATATAGTATAAAGCATGAAAGTACAAGCAGCAGCAAATGCGAGAACTAGTATGAAAGGAAAAGTATAGAATAGGCTCCAACGAATATTGAAGGTGCTAGAACAAAAAAAAAGTTGTCTAAGGTGATTGGATACTATCAATAAGGCAAGCAACGACGGTGCGGTCAGTGCCAGGATGGGTGAGTATTAGTGGCATGACACTATAAGCGTCTCCGTGATTTAGAGGTGAATTTAAGCCGTCGGTCCCGGTTGTTTTCAGAGGAACAGTCTTGAATCTTAGTGGAGACACTGGATTATAAGAATGAGGGAACAGAGAGCGCACCTGTTTTGGCCCACCCATTTGTGCGTTATACGAGAACATCTATACAAATAAATAAAATTGGAGTGTCTGTTTGTAATAATAAAATAACTACTTTTTACTAAAAGCGTAAGTATGTATACACAGTATTACCAAAATTTTTTTTTTTAATTTTTGTCTGTCTGTCTGTCTGTGTGTTCAGGCCAATCTCTGGAACGGCTGTACCGATTTTGACGGGATTTTCACTGATAGCTAGCTGATGATATAAGTAGTAACTTAGGCTACTTTTTTTAGACTAGCTTCGCCCTACGGCTTCACCCGCGGTACGAAAATAACCGCGGGTAACATCACGGGACTGAGCTGAGTCATACATATTTTAAACGTTTTCTTATTACGTAGTTATATTGTCTGTTCTACACCTCTATAATTATACCTAAAGTAAGTTAAACGAGCGGCTTTTTCCAATTCTATATAGTTCTGTGCTCGAATTGTATTTTATTTAAAAAGTATCTTAGTTCAGACGATACTTACTGTCTGAACAAAGATACTGTTTAAAAAACACAGATAACAATCATTATTTTTATGCTTACAATTATTTTCAAGTTCACTATTTTTGACAAAAAAATTATGTTACATCGGTTATATTTACCAATTTGAATAATTTCTCGGAAAAATTCAATTGTAAAAATTCAACTTAAATAACATACACTATGAACACATTCCTAAATTGAAACAATTCCGAGAGTGTGTTCTTTTTCAGCCTTTTTATTTTGGGTTCCGTAGTTCATTACTCGGAACCCTTATAGCTTATTTTCGTTTAGTACGTTGACAAAGTGCTAAAATAAAACCACGAAAAATAGTTTTTCATTTATGGTACAAAAAAATCATTCCCCATTTACTTATAGGGACAGTAAAGTTACACATAAAGTGGGGATGGTTTTTTTTCTCGCGTCTACTTTATCGTATGAGGTATCATTAGATAGCTCTTTTGAAAACATTGAGAAGTTGCTAAGACAATTTTTTAATTTAGGTATCCGTTTTCAAGTTATTCAAATTTAAAGGGCATTTTTTGTTAAAATAGTTTGTCTGAAAGAAAAATTCATGACGGTAGTCCATGTAGAATTAAGAAAAACGGAAAACTAGATAACTTTACTAGTTATAGAGGCCTAACTTGTAGTGAAATGAAAACTTCGACCAAAAATGACGGAATAAATAAGTAAACACAACAATTACCTATTGAACACGATTTTAAATCCACATCCCATTATAGGTGACTACGGAACCGTGTTCTATGCGTGGCTTGAAACGCACTTGGCCGATTTAGTTCATTCGATAAAAGCAACCCTCAAACCCGAATCAGTCTCATAGCGGTAGATATTTTTTTCTGCTATTTTTGTGAATAAAAACTTGTATTCACATATGGAAATGGGATCGAGGAACAAGAGCGAACGTGTCGCATAAATGGACCAAATTTTATGATTACCGCATTCTGCCTCTGACAGAATAAGGATGTTATTTTATTGGAAGTTGTGTGACGATCCAGAACGTTTTATCTATTAAAATGGAACATTTTGCTGTACGGAGGTCTCGGGTTCAATTCCCGGGTAGGAGGGTAGGTGCCAATTTCAATGTTGTCCTGACTGCCTTGATGGCGCTGTCGTGTGCGACTTCTATGCTGAGGCCTCGGGTTCTATTCTCAGGCTGGACCAAATGTTATTATTATCCACAAATGTTTGTTTTTAAGACTGGCTATTGGCTTACTAATATTATAAACACGAAAGTTTATGAGTGTGTATGTATGTTTGTTGCTATTTCACGCAAAAACTACTGAACGGATATGGATGAAATTTTACAGTAATATACGAGTAGCTTATATAACAGAATAACACATAGGCTACTGTTTACTGCAATAATCGAGATACACGTGGGCGGAGCTGTGGGCGAAAGCTTGTAGTATATATATCTGTTTACAAGAAAGTATTCTATTAGTAAATACAGCTGTAATAGTACAAGCTCTTCTTAGTTTGAAGTTCGATGGGGTTCTATACATATTTAACATTATATAAATTTAACACTTCTATGTATAATTTGAGTAGTCAAAAAGGTCACATGAAACGCGTATAAAAATGGTTACAGTTAGAAATAGATGTAAATTTGATTCCAGTAACGGAATTCAGCGTTTAACGTCCACCGGAGCCCGTCGTGTCAATAGATGCGTCGTACAAAATTCAATATGGTTTGTAAGTGAGTCGATACGTCCGCAGTACATTTGCATAAAACACAACCGAACGTAGCCAGTTCTGTATTTGATCACACTTCAACATTTCCAATTTCGCAAAGCCTGAAACTGTTAGATACGTCTAGAGAAAAAAAAAACTTTCTGCGACTAGTGACTGTATTCAACTAGCTTAAGGTATAAATTTGTATATCAAAGACTTTTATTCGGCAAGCTGAAAAAAATATTTAAAGTATTACTAAAACAATATCGTATGTTGAATGAATGAATTGTCTGTAATTGTGATATTTTGTTTAGTGATCTTTTTTATTTTTTTTTAAGCCAACCAATCTCCACTCAGCCTGATTGAAAGCATAAGCAAAATTGAAGAGTAGGGGTAACCATCCTTATTGTGAGTAGTGACAAAGTTGCATGGTGACCTACACTATGGCGACCTAGTGAGATGTTTCTATATCATTGGACCTCCCATCTCGCACTTACCAATGATGTTATTGTAGGTTGATCTTCTGTGTGATAGTAGTACTAGGTCCGGGAACAGGCCCGGTACCACAGACGACTCAGGCAACAGAGATCGCAGAACGATCTCCGTCCTCCATAAGCGCAAGCCTAGGGGTGACAGATGAGATTTGTCACCTTAGCAGAAGCAAGCCGGGGTGGTAGCGCGACGTTCCCGATGTTTAACCATCGGGTTTCGCATCCAGGAGGGGTCATCTGCAAGCAGTACCTGAGATTTCGAGGTTTTCCATTCTAGGGTATACCTAGTTCCCCGGCCACTAGTATCTGAGATGGCGTGCGGTTTTAAACGGTTTGAATCCGACATTGCCATTGCCAGTCCAGCTGGCCCTTTTCAATCATTCTGAGTTCCATATCTATTTCATACAGTCCTACTTATGTGTAAGGAGTCCAAAATAAAGGGATTTAATATTACTATGCTATACCGTCGTATGAATATCCTACGCTAGGTACACCTGGTTTAAATAAATAAGATGTGGAGCGAATGATTGCGAATTTCCCTTACGATCTTATCAACTTTGTAATTTTCCTACACTATTTTGTATTTTTGCCTGCAAAGTTGCTAAAACAGAAAAGGTTACTTTTATTAAAAATGTTGCATAACAAAGTGAAACTTACACGTACACAATATGTATGTATATAGGTAAGATGGCAAAATCAATACATATAAATAAAATAGTAGTGTCTATTTGCAATACCAAATGAATAGTTTTTGACTAAATGTATATAATTATACGGCGCTTACATCAAATCAGCAATTTTATTTATTGTCTGTCTGTTTGTTTGTTCAGGATAATGTCTGGAACGACTGGAGTACTGGACCAATTTAAACGGAACTTTCGTTGAAAGATAACTGTTGACATCAGGAGTAACTTAGGCTAAATTTTTAGGGCTGAAATTGCGTTAAGCGGGCGCCCACGACGGGCAACCGTCGCGTGGCCATGCGCGTGCACACGTGCGTTGACTCTGGGAACGTTGCGGAGACGGATTATTTTATTAACGCAGTGTCACTAGTCCAATTTTAATGGTGTGCATGTATAGTTGTGTCGATGGAAAACTTAATAAATTATTACGTAGCAAAACGACAACTAGCGTGCGTGGGTGCGGGGCGCGGCACCCCGTCCCCACGACGTAGCACTTTTGTATGAAAATGCGCGGGCGCCCGCTTACCGCAGTTTCAGCCCTAATAGAACAACTTCGCTCCGTTAGAAATACATACGTTAGTAATACATAAATACAGAGAGCCTTAGGTAAAAAGATAATTTCAGTCTCTCCACGAGTACTAGAGTAGGTCCTAGCAATTAGTAACCGAGAATGTGTTGCCAAGAAACCACTGACCCATTTTTATTAACTACACATTCGTGACTTAGAAATATATTCAAGTTAGTAGTTTAATTCAAGTAAAGTGTGAAAGTTTTTACGGACTTTTTTTGACATAAAAATGAACTCATCATTACAATATTGCTTTTTAATATCTATATTTACTTACCTAAATAAAAATGAATGGCCAAATGTCTTGCTATTTGCTAAGCACTGACTGCACGGTTGGCCTAGTGGTTTAAGCGGTCGCCACGCCGCTTCCTACTGCGCCAAGTGTCGTGGGTTCAAATCTCACGTAGGACAACACTTTATGTGATTCACAATTTGTTGTTCTGAGTCTGGGTGTTCTTTGTGTCCGTTTCATGTATGTTTGTAAAGTCCCCCGCGACACAGGAATTTATATTCCTACTGCGGGAGTTGTCTTTTCAAATAGAAATAGAAAAAAAAAGCACAAAACTCCGTTAGTTTTTTTATAGGTTTTTTTCTCATCTCATCTCATGTTAACTTATTTCATTTAATTTTAAACGAACTATGTGTGAATGTATAGCCAATAACAGTGATTTACAGTAGACACATAATGTGTTGGATTAATAAAATAATAATACATTATGTTGAAATCAAATGTGTGACACTATGCACAGAAATTTAATATTATAAAATACAAAATAGACATGTAATACATATATATAAAGAAATAATTATATACAGATATAGAATAAAATATAAAACTTATATCTAACTTATATTTTCTGATCTAACTTATATCTATATCAATTTATCATAATGAGGAAGTGATAATATTTGGATAACTTTATTTAGTTTTAGACTGGCTTCACCTCGATACTTAGTTCAGACATCAGATTTATTGCACTGATAATGACTACATTTAAGGAATTCTGACTATCTATTTAATTGAGGCAGTTCACCAAAATTCAAAGTCGACAAGTAAAATTCTTGCAAAGAAATTTGTTTCATTCTTGCTTGCGATATAAATTCGATTCACCGTAAATGAACTTTAGAGTGGAGAGAGGTGATAGATTGATGAATTAACTTTGGTTTAACTAACTTTTGTTACACACAAAGTTGTGCTTCCCTCTGCCCTTTTATTCCGATATAGGTTATCTCTCGGAAAACAGACAAGTCAGGACTCACAGAGCAAATGCTAATAACAAATTTTAAACTGCATGTTTGGCTTAGTGGCTTAAGTGGTCTCCACGCCGCTTTCTACTTTGCCAAGTGTTGTGGGTTCGGGTCCCACGTGGGACAAAACTTTGTGTGATCTAGAAATCGTTGTTCTGAGTCTGGGTGTTCTTTGTGTCCGTTTCATGTATGTTTGTAAAGTTCCCCGCGACACAGGATGCATGTTCCTAATGCAGGAGTTGTTTTTTTAACAGTAAAAAATAAACAATTTGCAATATTGTTATTTATTAGTTTTTCTTTTTCATTTATTAACTACAGGAAAATCTATTTTGTTTACAGCAAAATATCTCAAGCAAATCACTTTCAAAAATTATTTTCAATTTAAATCCAATGAACACTAAAAACATTTATAATATACGTCATAAGTACTCATTTGGAACATTTTATACTAAATTGTCATTTTTAGATTTGATATCAAAAAGTTGAAAAATCTTTAATAGTTTTTTATTGACTAATGTGACAAGTGTTTGTACACCAAATAAAAATAATTGAATAGTTGAAAACTACCAAAACATGTTGAATAGTTTTATACACCAATCATAATAGTTGAATATTAACAGAAGATGTTATGTACAATGGGCGGCTATATTACTTAAATTAATCTCTTCCAGGCAACCTTCAACTACAAAGAAGTAAATGGTTATATTATAAACAAGAAAAGGGGTTTGAGGTCGATGATAGTCATAAACATCTGTATTATAAATGAAAGTAAAATAAATAGGTTTTCTAAATACCAGAATCATCTAGGGAAGGATAAGTTATTTTGTACTTACCGAATAATCAAATTTCACATGCGAGTCTCTTCGGCAAGCCTCCAAATTCACCAAATGGGGAAAAGAGCGTAGAGGCCTATATTTTGTAATCAATATTATTTTAGTTCTACACATATTCCGCGAAAGATTATTAAAAATAGACTAATTAAGGTTCAGTATAAGCTGGAACCTTAATTTAGTCTATATAACTGACATAAGAATGTAGAAAGAAACAGAACAAAAGACGTGGTGAATGTTGTGATTCTGTTGGGTGGAAGTTCTTGTCACTGAAACAATATAAGCTGTAAAAACTTTTGAAATTTATTAACTCTTATATATTTTTAACTATTGCCTCCAGACCTTCATGAAACTAAATTGGTCTTGTTTCAAAGCAATTCCAAGATCTTAATTTGTAATATATCTTCAAGAAACATACTGATAAGTTCAATATTTAGCAATAAAGGCAAAGGAATAAAAAAAACCGTATTTAAAAAGTTGTATACCCGAAACAAGCCCTGGTATCACAGGGTATAATTTTTCAATTAGTATTTTTTTTATATGGTGTTTTGTCATACACCATCAAACTGTTTATAATAGTCTCAACCTATATAGAAGGGGATGAAGTTTGTCTGGCATATTTCATAGTTCAGACACCGTCGTTTTGACTCTGCCAGATAATGCGAAATACCAAATTATGTTTACTACATTACATAATTAGACTGTAATAAATAAGCTATACCTCGTTTTTTAGTCAATAATAATAATAATATCATCATCATCATCATCAACAGCCTTTAACAGTCCACTGCTGGACATAGGCCTCTCCTTCGAAAGGAGGTTTTGGCCTACAATACCACGCTGGCCAAACGGGTTGGTATAGGGTTTGTTTCAAGTTTTCCTTCTCTTGGCAGTGATGTTAGCTGCTCATTTTGTTCCTTTAGTCGCCTCTTACGACACCCATGGAAATAATAATAATAATTTTATCATTATTGTTGTATTGATGATTGTTTCGTCCCTTTGAGGAGACATATGTCTACACGATGATGTCTTTCAGCTGAGATCATGTTAATAGTTTTCCAGATGATTAGCACAACTTCGTATGCAAGTAAATTTCTCCATTTACGTTATACTCTTCATTGATGCTCTACTCCTATTGGTTGAAAAGCTACACTCAGTTTTAACAACAAAAAAAATTAAGTGTTACGACGTAGATCTCTTTATTTTTTTAATTACTCCACAATACAATAATGTTTTCATAATCCTCTGTTGATTTACGCGGCGCCTGCCTACGAAGCGATACGGTATGGTGATCATAGTCGTGTCTCGTCATATTTCAACATATTTATACAATACCTTAATAAACAAATCCACTTTTATTCTATGTAGTACTTTTAGCATTTATAGTACGCAGATTGAAATATACACAGATATAGCTTGAAACCTAATTTAATACTTCTCTCTTTTCAGCCTTTGAAATAGAAAGGACAAGATTTGAATAATAATTATTTACAATATCTAAATCATAAATCCTTTATAATAATGGCAAAATGCTAATCTTTTTACCTGTTAATATAAATGAGTAAAAGGTAAACCTAATTGAATTTCAAAGGTCTGCTTTGGAGGTTGTAGGTATTACATAAAATTAGTATTAAATTAAAAAATTCGCAATGAATTTTCGTTCCATGTACGAGTTCTAATAGGAGAAATGTGCTTTAAAAGAAATGGGCTCGCTTGACCATAGTGATATCAAGGCTTTTTTTGTATTTAAGCGTAATAAAGTGATTATAGTGATAATGGTCACTCTCCCGGCCTCTGAAGAATGATTGTTATTTTAGCAAGCAAATATTTTCTTTCTATCGCTTTACTTTGATTTTACCTTTACATTTTAGTGAATTCTTAAGTGCCTCAATTCTAATTCCTTAAGTGCCATGTTTTGTTTAGGAATCTGTGGTTTAAAGAATGATTGGGCCTCCATTCTTACACTCATCAACGAAACACGAGTGTTGTCATTTTAGGTTACTTTTCTGTCTAAGGAACATCTGTGTTAAGAGTTCAATCAATTTTTGACTTAGTACCGACTTCAAACCGATTTCACGTAACTAGAACACATCATAATTTTATTTTCTTTTTAATTAATAAATAGGAATTGACAAAAAACTTTTAGTTATTTAAGCCAGTCAAAATAAAGCGAATTTATTTTATACTTTTCAGTGTTTGCGTTTGATGTGTTTTTTTGAAGTCGAATTAAAAAAAAAACCTTTTAAATTAACTGAAACCAATGTTACGTCTATAGAATTGTGTATAATAACCCTTTTAAAAGATATCATTAGGTATGTACGACCTAATTAGATTGATGGAAATTGAACACAAATTGATTTAAACTCAATAGTCCCGTGAACGTTAACAGAAACCTTCTAATTTAACTCTAAAATCAAATGGTACACATTCAAAGCGATTTGACCTAAATAGATTTAGAATATTTTACGAACTTCAATCGACGTTCTCTTCGAGCCAAGACTTAAAGTTTTAGCACTAAAGAGGTTCAAGCTTTGTGCAAGATTGATGGTATTGACCCTACTTTTAATATTGTTTTTAGAGTTAGGGTTCCGTACCCAAACGATAAAAACGAAACCTTATGACTAATAATCGTCCTGTTAGCAAGCTGTAACAACAAAAAACAGAATTACTTAAACATTTAACCTCCCATACAACAAACTATTTTATTTTGCTATTTTTTACCTGATGTTAAAAACGCTAACTGGTAGGCGATAGAAATGTGCAGAGAATAGTAAGGAACTCTTCTTGCGAGAGTCCGACTCGTCCGACCGCACACACACACATAATGTGTCTCAGATCCAATAACAGTCACAATTTATTTAAGCTAAAAGACTTTAAATAATCAGTAGTCGTAAAACATTTTCTAAATGGATACACAAATTCATATTCACGAGATACGCTTAGTACTCATGCGAGTACAGTTTACGTAAAATTATGGAGTAAAATGTAACACTTTGATAATATTTAACATCATTCTAAAAACTAGCTGCAATATTCGAGTAGAACTAATGTCGTAGGTATTTCGTTTCTAGGTTGGGTTTTAGTAATTATTTGGTTTTACACAAAATTAAAAATTTAACCTAACGTTAAGTATGTAGTATCTGAAATGACGATGAATGACATGACGAATCCATAAGGGTTCCGAATCATGAACTACGGAACCCTAAAACAAAGTAGATATATAATATTTAAACACATATTGAATCAACTTGTCTGTCTACTATTTGCCTTGAGTGCGAAGAGAGAAGGTTATAGATGTCATAAAAATAGGTATCTATATCGAGATCAAAAAGGTATCATAAAATTTGAACATACCATCAAGTTTTAGCACTTTATATTCTTTGCATAAGTATATAAATACTTATTTAATACAGTTCATAGTATTGGCAGCACAACGTCTGAAAGGCTAGATTAAAGAAAGGCAGATTTAAAAAGCAGATTTGCACAGATTTAAAGAGCAAATCGCTTCTTTCAAATATTATTCTTTTGAAGTCAAAGTTTGAAATCCGACTTAAAGGTTTAAACTGGTTTAAACATATTAAGTAACTAATAAAACTGTCATCATTTGTAGAAAGTGTTGAAATATGATATGGTTTGATATGATTCTAGTGAACGAACTAATTTATAATAATTTATAAAATGAGGTTTAAAATTCGCGTACCTACATATCAGTATATACAGAGAGCATATACAATATTCGAAGCACTAATCTGTTTTCTGATAATTTTCGATTTTGTTAGCAACATTTTATAAACACACAATTGTGTCTGTATTCACAATTTTTATTCTTTGTTTCACGGCGCTTATCTATATTTATTTTAGCAATTTTGTTGTCTATGTAAGAAGCGATAAAAGGGATATCCGGTAATTATTCGGCCTAGATAGTTACCGGTTCGTCTGACCGGATACTTGATAACAGGTCCGTATCCTGCTGGATTATTATCCAAAGTCCAAATGTTATCTCAAATACCTACTACATTTAGATTAAGTGTAATTCTTTAGTCACATACAGCAAAGTTACAATAGTACTCTTTATGGTTTAGAAACAAAAACTAGATAATAAATACAAATTTTTGACCATTCAATGGAAGCAAATGAAATGACCATAAAAAGGTGTTTAAGTCTATATGGACAACGGGAATTTCAAAATGACATACGTAGTCTTCTTCTTTTTTTGATGGGATGACAACCAGCGGAATAATATCAGCTATTTCTGCTAATGTCAAGTATTTAACGTCTTCAATTATAAAGTCTTATAGTTTTCAAGTCAAGTCGTCATCGTTATGAATTTAATGATAAAAATGTGGATGAGATGAAACGGGGACCTTCTTCCGAAAAGAAAATCCTATTATTATAATCCAAATAGTATTTGAGGGTTTTTGGCAGTTGACGTTGAGATGTTGGGCATCTTAAAAGCCATAGTGAGGATATCCGAATGAATTCGATTCCAAATGAAAGCAGGATTATCAATATATAAAACTTTTAAAAAAGTTTTGAAACAGGAGAAAAACAGACAACAACTTTAAAGAATTCTGTTTCACGTACATGTTGTATTACACAAATATGACTGCCAACAAAAACTAGATTAAGACTCGTGTGTGTAATTATCATATTAAATAGGGATTAAACTTAAAGTATTTGTTTGTGGCTCACAGTTTAGATCAGAAAGAGAAGGGAAAAATAAGTTGAACGCTAATGCACTAAACATAAACCTGCTAATTAAATAAATGTAAAGGCACACGCATTTACACTTTAACTCTAATCCAAATAAGTGGAACGAGGTCAATAAATCTTTTAAATGGTCACCATACTAAGTACTTTATCTTGTCTTTGTCAAGACGGTGCCACGTTGTCGCATAGCAAAAGAAAAATATAGTAGTACGAGCAGCCGGTATAACAATTGTGTTTCATATATAGCCGGTTCCAAAAATAACGGGTCAGTCACATAAACCCGAATATCTCCCGAACTACGTATGCCATCCTAATGAAACGAAGACTGTTCAATTGAGAATTTAATTATACAGATAAAAAATAAAATAAAACTTAGTTACACCCACAATATTAATCTTAAATTAAAAAAAAAACTAAAGTAGTCATATTTTTCTTAAGATTACATTTTTTTTATGATTGTTTTTTTGCTGTTTTTCATCACTGGAGGCTTCATCACGTGGAGGCAATACAAAGTATTAAATGAAGAAAGTGACTGACTGACTGACTGACATACACAGACTCCCAAAAGTTACCCTTTACGGCTTCACCACAGGCGGGTAAAAAAATAGTCAAAACTCAATTTGCCCTAAGCCTAAGGGATCGAAATAAAGAAAATATCGTAGACAAATAAAATACTTTCCATTCAGTTTTTCATTGTTTTGTTAGTTATTTATAGAGCAAAAGAAATTATACTTTTTCAAACACCGTTTCTGGATCAGTTTGACTGCACGGTTGGCCGCCGCGGTCGCCACGCCGCTCTCTACTGCGCCAAGTGTCGGGGGTTCGAATCCCACGTGGGATAACACTTTGTGTGATTCACAAATTGTTGTTCTGAGTCTGGGTATTCTTTGTGTCCGTTTCATGTGTGTTTGTAAAGTCCCCCGCGACACAGGCATTCATATTCCTAACGCGGGAGTTGTGTTTATAAAGAATAAAGAATCAGTTAATCTATACCATTAAATGAAATTGAAGTGTCTGTTTGTAATATAAAAAAAATGTTTTTCATTAAGCATATATGAAAGTATGTATGATATTTACATACTTCAGAACAGCAATTTTTAAAGTTTTTGTCTGTCTGTCATTCTGTTTGTTCCGGCTAATTTCTAGAACGGTTGTACCGATTTCGACAGATAGCTGATGACATAAGCTACTGCTTAGCCCTTAAAGTTAGCCTATAAAATTAGCCTTAGTTACTACTAAGGCTAATTTTTATAGGCTAACTTTGCCCCGCGGCGTTACTCGCGTGGTACAACAATAACCGAGGGTAAAACCGCGGGAATCAGCTAGTACTCTAATATATTAAAGTTCTAAATATGTTAAACAATTTCATAAAAACAAATGCATTCACGCATTGCTGACTTCTATATCTCCCTTTAATGTTTTGCTCAAGCTGGAAATATGGTTCTAACATACCACATTGTCCACTTGAATACTTTCTGCTTTGAATTATTCATGATTACACTTAATTTATCGGTTTGTGTTGTCGGAATGTGTGCTGTAGATGCAGTGGTTGCTATTCTACGAGAACAATCACAAGATAATGATTACTAAACTGTACTTTCAAAACCCTACATCAGTAAACTTCATCACTTAATGTGCATATGTACAATGGATATTATAATAGATTCAATATCCTTTAATTATGTGAATATTTTTTAGAAAATTGGCGTAAATTTTATTTGTATTTAATGTAGAGGAACACAGCTTAGAACTAGAAACCCTAGTCGCTGAGATGTGTATATGCGTGGGCGTGGTCAAATTTGCAAATTGTAAATTCTAAGCTAGTGCCTAACAAGTTGTGATATTTACATAATATGATATATGAATAAGCGTCTAAATTATTGTTCTTAAAATTTTAATTTGTCTGTGACACTATAATATATACTTTAAGACAAGCATATGAGATGTAGGTACCACAGTTATGGGGTACGGCAGCGGGACTTCAAAAGCCGCTGCTGCATTCCTGGACCTACCCTCGACCACCAAGGTAGTAGGTAGGTAGGTTTAGGGGGTAGACCGAATTTCGGGAGTCCCACATACGCTCCTCGTCTTCCCTATAGTGAGTATGGAGTGAAAAGATCGAAGATCGAGGAGTGAAATACTAAAGATTATAAAGTTTGCGAAATTTTAACAAGGTCTTTTACAAAGTTTGCCTTTGCAGGTAAAACTACTGTTCAAATTTTAATATCGTTTATAGTGGTTATAACGGTATCCCCTTTCTTTTCAAGATTCTGAATAATGTTGGGATCGCGTTTGAGCGGCATAGTTTTCTAACTACTACAATGTGACCTTAATTTTACTAAATACATTAGAGGTATAATGAATCGGTGACTTTGATAAATGTGGAGACATATCTAACACATATTAGTTAGAATTCGTAGAATTTCCTTTGTATTCAATATTCAGGTTTTTCGTGAGCGAGATTGAGGCCAATATATTTATAACCTATTGTCAGTGAATGAAAAGGAGACATATAAAAAGAAGTAAATTAGAAATCACAGCGATCGAAATCACAATGCTTACATAGAGGTCGTAACTGAAATTTACTCTGTGTTAAATTATTTTTAGGGTTCCGTAGCCAAATGGCAAAAAACGGAATCCTTATAGATTCGTCAAGTCTGTCTGTCTGTCTGTCTGTCTGTCTGTCCGTCCGTATGTCACAGCCAATTATTTCCGAAACTATAAGAGCTATAGTGTTGAAATTTGGTCAGTCGATGTATTCTGTGAACCGCATTAAGATTTTTACATAAAAATAGAATAAAAACAATACATTTTGGGGGTCCCCATACTTGGAACTGAAACTCAAAAAATTTTTTTTCATCAAACCTATACGTGTGGGGTATCTATGGATAGGTGTTTAAAAATGATGTTGAGGTTTCTGAAATCATTTTTTTCTAAACTGAATAGTTTGCGCGAGAGACACTTCCAAAGTGGAAAAATGTGTGTCCTCCCCCTCTGAGAGTGATAAAACTAAAAAAAAATATATGTTGTACATTACCATGCAAACTACCAACGAAAATTGGTTTGAACGAGATCTAGTGAGTAGTTTTTTTTTTTAATACGTCATAAATCGTTACACGCAATTTATCTTTCATTCGGTCAATACACTAGTATAAAAACATAGCCTTTGTTCTTTCTTAGGCCATAGACTATCTGTGTACTGAATTTCGTATAAATCGGTTAAGTAGTTTTGCGTGAAAACGCGACAGACAGAGTTACTTTAACAATTATAATATTAGTAAGGATAATATAAGGAAATGTTAGTGATTGTTCGCGAATGGGATTGAGGACTATAAAGTAAGTAAATTACAAACGACACCGACCGAAATTACCATTGTCACATAAGCTCCGTAACTTGAATTTACTGTGTACTTAATTAAAAAATTTGGTGAATTATAGTTATCACTTATTATGAGCAGATTACAAGTGAACAAATGAAATATGTATAACAGAATATTTATACAAAGATTTTTTCCATTGCCTACAAAATTGAAGAGGAACTTATGAAATAGTAGGCTCCAACGTTACAGCTGGAATTATCTAACTTACATACTTAAAACATATATGAACTTAACATTTAATGACTACATATTTATAACAAAGTCCTCGGCCACGTCTGTTTGTCTGTTCGCGATAAACTCAAAGACCACTGCACCGATTTAAAGCTTGAGAAAGGAAATAGGCTACTATAAATCGCGATAATCGACATATACGCGGAGGCAGCCACGGGCGAAAGCTAATGCATAATAAACCAATGATTTATAATAATGAAAATAGAGTTTATTTTTGGACAACAAACAAAATACTGTATCATTATCTGTACTAAAGATAAAGTGGATTATTGCTACTGTAGTCGAATAACTATGTTGCGGCTAGAAACATATTTAAATACAAAACTCTTGTAGTTGGTTACTGTTGAATTTATTTTAATTGTACAAGTTTTGACCCGCGGCATCAGAGTACAAAATTTCATTTAAATCCGCGAAGTGGTTTTTGAGCTTATCGCCAATAGACAGACAGACAGACAGACAGACAGACGTGGCACAAATTTAAAAAAAATCGGTGATTTTAAAACATTCAAACCATAATATTCTATCTATTCTAGTCATTTCATTTACATTCTCTTAATTTTATATAACACGTTCGCGTCCGTTATATCCATTATTATATAGTTAGGCGTATTAAATAGTTAACGTCCTATTCTTAGACCTAATGACTAAACTTGTAAAATCGATTACGTCGTTATGGAGTTGTTTAGCAAAAAAAATGGTGGCACGAAACTTTCAGTACTTAGAGATTCTTATAATAAATTTTACATTCAATCAGTACGCCATATACGATTATACTCATGATAGGTATGACTCCAAAATAAATGGTAATAAGGTACATTAAGATTGCGTCATTGATTAATTAACTAAAAATTTAATTTAAAGATTATATAATGAAATTCTTGACGGCTTCTTGTCAACTGAGCTGATATCTGAGCCGGCTGTGACTACATTATATAAACTGTTATGCCGTATTTTCAGGCAGAGTTAAAATTTAGGGGATAATTCGGAAAAATGCTTTGAGCTATGAAATTGAGTTCGAGTAGTAGTTAACCTTAATTTTTCTCAAGGAGCAGAGTTAGCAGCTCAGCAACTTTAACTTTTAGTACGGAAAGTATTTTTAGCGCTATTTTAGTAACTGTAGTGAATTTTTAGATAGATTCATCATCACCAGAAAATAATTTCTACACAAGTACAAGCTTCACTAAATATCTTGATAGTTTTTGTGATTTTTTTATTTATATGAGCTTGCCAAAGGGACTCTGTTCTGCCCAATGGAAAGCATGAGCAGTGACCAAGAATGTGGGCATCATCCTTATTGTGAGTGTACACAATGTAGCATGGTAACCCACATTTTAATGGCCAAATGTATCAAAATTTAATTACCAAGGATTTCGTAAGTATAACAACTAATTATGCACTACTACTTATAACCTGGTTTCAACATAGATAGTATTAAAAACTGCTACGGTCGGGATGTAATTAAATCCGCGGCTTTCAGTTTGTGTTCAGCGGACCTTGAAATAGAATTTTGTGCGATTACATCTAAATTCCCTGGTGAAAAGCAGATACGGAAATCTGTCGTAGCTTATGACCCTAAAATTATAATCAATGACCGACTTTCGATACATTTGAAGGTATCGCTTGATTGCATAATTAATGATACAACATGTAGAAAGAAATGAAGTACGCACTAGAACGAAGCGGTTCGGCTCTTCCTTCTTATGCCGAGCAGTCAAAAGCTGGAACGCGCTACCAGCTCACGTGTTTCCTTCCCACTATGATCCCGGGTCCTTTAAGCGGGGCGTGAAAAAGCATCTCACTAAGCCGCCATAGTGTGGGCCGCCATACTTTACTGTCTGAATTCGCAGCAATGATGTGTGGTTTCTCCCACTCTTGGATTCTGCTCATGCTTTCCATCAGGCGGGGTAGAGTCACTTTGGTAGGCTATATAAAAAAAAAAAATGTTGCTGTTCTTAAAGTGAGTTGCGCTTACCAGCCTCAGCATAGTTAATTTGTATGTGTTTGTAGGTGTATAATTTGGCATTGAATTGCTACTGTAGAACGATCGAAAATTAAAATTAAAGTTCATAATGTATACTTAGGTAAACAAAGTACCTACTTGTAATCCTTACTAAGAATAATCGTTACTAATATTATAAATGCGAAAGTAACTGGTTGTCCGACTTTCACGACAAAATAAAAACGATTTAAATGAAATTTGGTACACAGATAGTCCAAAGCCTTTTTGCCGCAATAATCAACATACACGCGGCCAAAACCCAATTAATTATTTATACTTAATGTCAACACAATATCCTTACGGATATTATTTTAAAAGTATTATTTAACTAGCTGCGCCCCGCGTTGCTAATTAAGTCCTAGTTGCTATGCAAGTTTTTTGTGCATAGCAACCTGTGAAGTTTTGACAGGAGATAAACAGTAATACATTTTGACATCTACGATTTATGTATTTTTATAATCACCTAGTTTTCGCCCCTGTATCTCGATTATTGCAGTAAAAAGTAGCCTATGTTTTATTCTGATATATAAGCTATATTACTGTAAAGTTTCATCATAATCCGTTCAGTAGTTTTTGCGTGAAAGAGGAACAAACATACACACATACTCACAAACTTTAGCGTTTATAATATTAGTAGGATTGTGTTTGTTTGTTAAACTTTCAAACTTTAACTACTCAAACTATCGTTATGAAAGTTTTACATACATGTAGCATATACGTTTTCAGCGACACAGAAAACAGTCAGGGAAAAAGTTTTGAGTTTGCGAGTTAGACGCCATCGGCAAAGTTAGCCAAAAATAGATCATTTGAAAGTAACCTCCCACAGAACAGAATATCATCCGATGTATTTTATTTTAAAGTACTTATGTTTATTTTACTCATGACTTTTTGTTTCAATAAAATGAGACAATGGAAGTCATATTAGGTATATAACTAATTTGGGCAAATAAATTAACACAAAGGGAGGTTCCCTTTGCCCTTTGTCATAATATAATTTACCGCTTGAAATGGAGGTTCTCCCTCCCGCAGGAATATGTTACTTGTACGTACTTATAGCTTTAAAGGAAGAGGCGAAGTATACGGCTTTTGTGTTTTAAAATGTGCGAAGATTGCTTTGATTTTTAAATTTAAACTTTTTATATTATGTTTTTGTTCCGATTATATTTAAACCTACCTGCGCTGCCTGATGGAAAACATGAGTAGAATCCAAGAGTAGAGGTCACTCATTGTGAGTGTTTACAATGCAGCATGGTGACCTACACCATGGCGGCTTAGTGAATGTTACTGCATCATTCTCCCGGTCTCCTATGCGGGCCTCCAGTATCACACTCACCAACGAAACACAACAGTAATTTACATGTTTCCACAAATGGAAAAAAAAGTTCTCAACATGTAAATTTGAATAAGAGATTCAAATAAATAATATTTTAAATGTAAATCTGAGAATGGAATAAAATGACAATTAAATAAGTAGAAAGTACCGTAACCTTTTTAATTTTATCGCAAATAACTCCCGTTCACAGCAAAAACATGATTAGATATAGTTATAACATCAGATTTGCACAGGTTAAATTATTTATTTTTTAATCACCGTTGCATTTAATTATAATAACTAATACACTACAAAATTTGCTTACAAAATAAGGAAAGAACAAGAAATTTCAAATTAATTAAATATCCTCAGTATTCGACATTCATATTTGGATTTTCGTATTTGCCACGAGATTCCGGGAAACGGCGTTAGACACGGCAATTTCTTTTGTGTAATGAAATCAAAATACTACGTCAATATAAGCTTATTAAACAGTCATGAATAATTGTGTAGAAGTTTTCAGTAGTAATAATAAATAATTAGAAGACCTACGAGTAAAACGAGCATATGATCTATGTCCGTAAAGCCAACGTTTCATAACAGAGGTCAGTCAATCCAATGAGTTCGTATACCTATACAGTGTGAAAATTATCTTTTTCATTCTTTAGATAATCTGTTTCTATTCTTTCAATGTCAAAATTTAGACTCCATTTTTTCGAACCTAAACCTAAAATAAATTATATTTTATAAAAAGCTATAATAACAGAAAAATGTTGGGTTGCGTCATAGGTCGAGATTATAACCTTAGACCGGATAATAATATAAAAAAACCTAAACGTGTAAGTTTTTTAATAAATTTCTAATTCAATGTACTTACAGGAAAGTAGAACGTAAATTTTTGAGATGGAAAACTCTTGGAATATTCTTCCTACATGTCGCCTTATTTCTTAACAGTATTCCAAGCAAGGCACATGCTTAATTTAATGTCATGAATGTAATCGTAAAAGGGCTAGGAAAAATGTAACACATATATCTATGCGTCTTTTTTAGGGTTCCGTACCAGAAGGGTAATACAGGATTCTATTAGTAGACTGTGCCGTCTGTCTGTTATCTGATCTCATGAACTGTGTGACAGTTACATTTTTACAGATGATGTTTTTAGGGTTCCGTAGCCAAATGGCAAAAAACGGAACTCTTATAGATTCGTCAAGTCTGCCTGTCTGTCTGCCTGTCTGTCTGTCTGTCTGTCTGTCTGTCTGTCCGTCCGTATGTCACAGCCAATTATTTCCGAAACTATAAGAGCTATACTAAAACTAAACTAAAAATAGAAAAAAAACAATACATTTTGGGGGTCCCTATACTTGGAACTAAAACCTATACGTGGATAGGTGTTCATAAATGATGTTGAGGTTTCTAATATCATTTTATTCTAAACTGAATAGTATGCGCGAGAGACACTTCCAAAGTGGAAAAATGTGTCTCCCCCCCCCCTCTAACTTCTAAAATAAGAGAGTGATAAAACTAAAAAAAATATATGTTGTACATTACCATGCAAACTACCAACGAAAATTGGTTTGAACGAGATCAAGTGAGTAGTTTTTTTTGTAATACGTCATAAATCGTAACACGCAATTTACCTTCCATCCAATCAATACACTAGTATAAAAAAATCGATGAAAGTTACAACGAACTACAAGAACTTTTATATGATGTTACTTGCTGATACGGAACCCTTCATGGGCGAGTACGACTCGCACTTGGCCGCTTTTTTGTTTGTCGCTATAACAACAAATAGCAATATTATGTAATGAAAATAAAAAAATAAAGGTATGCTTTAAAAATTCCTAAAGTTCGGCACCGTTCGGTCTAGTTTTTACATGGTATAACAACCTGCTTCAAAGATTCTTTTTATATATTTCACGTCAGTTTAGCTTTTCAGTATCCCACAGCGAAGTGTCGTAGAGTGCGGATAGTCGTTATAAATTTATTAATAATATATTTTGTTTTTTTTTAGCGTGAAAATGAACTAGGCCCAGGGCTTGGAGATGCTATTCTCAATGAAAACACTTTTGACTTGGAAGCTCAAAAAGACTATACCATCAACGAAAACTCCTATATGGCCATAGGAATATGTGACATACCTATTCCAATTGGTCAAAGGAAAATTGAGCATATTGTATGAAATGTAGATAGATTAATTAATTGAAATTGAAAAGTTATTGGGAAATAGTAATTTAATAAAAAAATAATTCACATTTGCTTATTTCAGTCAAAATTCAGAAATTTAAATTGCTTTGATGTCATAATTTTATTTACAATATTAACTTAAAGAATATTTACATACAAGAGTCCAAAACTTCCCCCTTTTACATTAGTTTTAAAACTTGTTGAAAAATTAGTTTAGTAAATTAATTAAAAGAATAGACTTCCCAATATCTCGCTTTTTTAATAAACATAGGCTGATGGTAATTAAGTATTTCGCATGAGAGGCTTATGCCCAGCAGTGGACTGTCAAACGATGATCATGAGAATTATGATTCATATCGAGAGATGTAAGGATTTCCATTGTCATATTCATTAACATACTTGAAAGCTACCCGAAATCGAGTTGCATTATTTAATCGTAACTGTACTGCAAGCCGAAAGAACTGTTGAATATGGGTCTTCCTTACGGCTCTCTTCAACTGGTTCTGTGCGGCCTCATCAAACAACTTCTCGCAAGCTTCACCATGTTATCGATCTACCTTTTAAGGGTGCCCAACCCACACTTATAAGGTAAATTAACGTCAAAGGTTTTTATATTCCACTTTTATTGTTACCTCAAGACAATAAATGTCTTGAGCTGAAAATTTTCTTGCGTTTCTCTATGAATTCAAACTTCAGCGATAACGCTTTCAATTGATTGTTATACAACAGACAATTGAAATTATCGCAATAGCAGAACTCAATTGATATGTGCGGAGTTTATTGAAACAGCATTCGCTCAATTCGTTAGCTATTCATGAGGTGATTTCCTTTATATACACTGTTCTAACATTAAATCAGGTGACAATAATTGGATGAGGTAAATGTAAAATTAGTACGAAAACATTAAAACAGTTCACTTCAACTATAAATGATGAACTTTGAACGAAACTAGCGATATTGGATGCCCAATGATGCAGTTTCATCACAATAGGTCGCCATAAAATTGTTTTGTTAACCGACTTCAAAAAAAGAAGGAGGTTCTCAATTCGTCGGAATCTTTTTTTTTTTTTTGTATATGTTCAGCGATAATTTCGTTGTTTATGAACCGATTTCAAAAATTATTCTTACATTGGAATGGCCGTAGCTTACATGTGGTCCCATCGTCACCATATCAGGCTCTGATGATGGGATCCCAAGGAAATCGAAGGAACTCCTCAAGTATCATAGGCACAATTGTCGCGATTTGGGTACTCGGAATTTTCTTTGAAGTCGGTTTCTTTTTGTTAAAATTATCTTCATTCACAATGATGCCTGCCAAAGTTTCTCCACTACTACTCTACTCTGTTTGATAGGAAGCATGAGCAGAATCCAAGAGTAGTGGTCACTATACTCATTATGAATGCAGAAAATGCAGCAATGCAGTATAGTGAACCACACTATGCCGGCCTATCGAGCTGCTTCTGTATCATTGGGCCTCTGATCACCACAAAAACAACAGCAATTCATATACTTGTGTGTTTCTATATAAAAAGGATTAATCCTAATAGAAGAAGGTCAAAAGTAAGTACAAAGAAACAATGTATTGCTTAATTAAATTGATACAGGATGAGAAGAAGCCAAACGTTTCATTCGTATGATAAAAAGATAAGATACAAAAATGTTTATTGTGTATCAATCTTTCTCAAGATAATACAAAAAGAAACAACTAAAATTTTTGATGAATTTACAAAAAGGACAAAACAAAGAACTTCCTGAGTGCTACTACAAACCTAAAGTTGATGCTTAAGCCTTCCGCATGTGAAGTACGCCCCGGAGATTAATGTACAAGATACTTTTTAGTAAAATCGAACATGCTATTCGACCTTTGTTGAGTGAAAAGATTTATGAAGCAATACCATTATATCATAGTATCAGGTATAAATTTTTGTGATACATTGCTTTCTTTGGCCCCTAATTTTAGTCGTTTATAGGTATTTATTTATAACATAAGAGGGGTGTCTGTCTTCATCTAGATATGGTTAAAATGGTTATTTCCAACAAGCCGTTTGAACATTTAAAAACTCCTTGGTACTGAAATGTTCACGAATTTAAAACTAAATAGACCTTATCACTAAAAAGTACGAAAATATTAATGCTCAACTCGTCTAACGAGATGAGGAATCTAAAGTGCTTAAAATTTACTCGTAGCTCTATGTGTAGTAGTGGTTCTAATTTTTTAGTACAAGATACATCTATATCACAATATGCATCTATTAATAAAATGCTATTAGGTCTCTTCCACTCTGTCAATATTAAGGTCAGTGTAATAACATGAAAACCTCAAAATACTTTCTTAAGATTATGTGAAAAAAAACTAGCAATAATCTTTCAACAAACGAATTATTTCATATAAATTTCTACAGCTTACTACATAAAAGCCTATTTACCCCTTATTTCCATTTCCATTTTTGATACAATTGTTCATCCCTTGTATTAGTGAATTTTATTCTTTGTTATCACAAAACTTATTGGAAATCAGGTCTAACAAAAGGTTTAAACATTTGCCCTTTTCTAAACACTGGGGAAAATAAATTCGGACATCATCAGGTTTCATTATGAGAACATGAAGTTATTGTAAAACAGTTAAATATATGGACACAACAGTAAGGGGAATTGTGATATACGCCGTCCCAAAACTAAAAATACTTTTGAAGACTACTGACTCCTATGTAATTGTAGAAGTGTTTTTACCCAAAAAAGGGTTCGTAATGGTCGGGTTTGCTGGGTGGAGGATATATATACATAAGGATTATTTGATTATCCTGAAAGGTACGACCGTATGTAAGACTTAAAAGTAACATTTGGTTTTGTTCCTTTTATTCGATGAGTTTATTGGATAGCATTAGTAATGGAATTTTAATTTCTTGTTGATACTTTTGATAGACAGAGCATCAAAATTACCTTTTGGAATCAAAACCAAACAGCTTTAATTCCAAGCCTTTTCAGGCACACTCTAAACGTTATATTATTTATTGATGATTGAAGAACTGGCGAAAAACCAAATAAGTTACTCTTCAAAGAATTAAATTGAATAAGTGCTTTACAAAATGAACTCAAATCAATTAATGGTTTTAGTTCAGTAAAGGCATCTATTATAAGTTTGCATTCCTTATATAGATTTAGGTCAGATTACAAGCTTATGATTTAACATTGGAAATAGTTTTAGTTGTACTATGTAAACTATATTACATAAAGTTCTTCTTTTGATGAGAACCATCTCATCAAAAGAAGAACTTTATGTAATATAGTTTCCTATATAGTTAACTTTGTGTAATATAGTAAACCAGTCAAATAATATCACCTATTTCTGCCAATGTCAAGTAAATAAAGACTTCAATTGTAAAGTCTTCAAGGCGTCTTCGTAATGAATTCAATGATAAAAAAGTGGATGAGATGAAATGGGGATCGTCTTCCGAAAACCTATATAAAGTTTTCAGCATCTGTAATTTAGAAAGTGACAGTTATCTCTTATTATTGACTGTCAGGAGTTTTTTAAACTACACGGAACACACAACATTTTAGGCTAGATAGTAAAAATTTTGTGCTGAAGAATACAATCAATTTAATGTATAAACTACTAATATTAATTTAAATACCTGTCTGGTAAACATATTATATGAATACAGGGTGTACAGCTACTGAGCAAAAAGTCCAGGATTAAATATTTGAAAGAAGGGTCTGACACATTCATTATCATATCATCAGTATCGTCAAAAGAATCTAATCACGGACGAGGGTCCCAAATAATTTGTGCTCTTGATCCAATCGCCTATTCTATTCGTACTTCGTCGAAATAAATTGCGTCGTAAGCATTTTTTTTGTGACTACTCTGCCTGATAGAAAGCATGAGTAGCATCCACAAATAGGGGTTGTGGAGTAACGGGTCTTTTGTCCCTACAACAAAAAGGAAGGATCATCCGACCTGGCTGGATGATGATGCCTGGCCAGCGCCGACCCTACGATTGATATTGGGGTGTTGTGAATGCTAATGGGCGCGAGAATTTCTATGTATATCGCGATTCAGGATTAGTAATTACTTCGTGGTTCAGTATTTCTCCGGTAGATGGCGCTATTGTATGTTTTCACCGAATTTACGCGGTATGTGGTTGTAGTCACAGAGTCACCATCCTCACTGTGAAAGAAGACAATGCAGCAAAGTGACCCACTTTATAACGACCTAGTGAGATGCTACTGCACCATTGGGCATCCGATCTCACACTCACCAACGAAATACGACAGCACGAATACTGTAACTTTTAGGTTGGCCTTCGGTGTGAGGGTAGTACTGTCTCGGCCTATAAGTGCTGAACTCAGCGTGGCTCTACTACCTTGAAAATAGACTCATGTCGTAATCTACACAGTTGGATTTTCAATAATTATTGTCTGATTCTCTTGTATACTAAACACTAGCTAATACTAATTCCAGGATAGATGGCAGCGTGGGAAGAGTCTTAAGTAGTTATTTTTATTCATCGGTAATTTACCTACTGAAATCTTAAAAGATAATAATTTTTATTTCTAATCGTTGGGATGATTGGCATTTTTTGGGGAGGTCTTTGTTTAGCAGTGGATGATGATATGCTCAAGAAGATGATAAATAACCCAGAAATACTGTTATTTCACAGAAATTTTATCCTTTATTGTGATTCAGTTCAAGAAATAAATAGTGTTTTATTAAACTAACACAATGAACAGTGTTTAATTTCATCTGTTTTTGTGGAAAGTCTGGAAAAAAAAGGTAATAGAGAAATAGGCACCAACGTGTATTTTTCCGGACTGTCCTGTAACTACCTATAGAGTAAATATTTTTTTTTGTTATGATATCTTATTCTTGTCTTTTATAGACTTACACTGTCAGATTTTGTTTAGTATGTAATTAAGTATAAAGAAAAGTAAAAACATACTACTAAATTCCGGCAATGGCTTGTGTAAGCGAATTGATGTCTTCTTACAATCTTTACTCTGCGATTTTAGCACTCAAACTATTGGGCCTAGCCGCCTTATCAAGTGTACAGCCTTTTTGCACTCCAGATAAAGCTATTCGCGCGAGTGTCAGTGACTTGAAGCATCTCACACCATTTTGGGTTATAGCAGCTGTTTATTTGGCTACGAATCCGGATCCAGTTACAGCTTTGACGCTTTTCCGAATGTTCGTCGTTGCCAGGATTATTATTGCCGTGGGCTATGTGCTGCAAATACCGAAAAAAATTACAGATTGCGCTTCTTGTGTGTCTTTTCTTGTAACAGGCTATATGGGTGGCGCGGTAGTATATTTTTACAGAAATTGCTTATAAATTAATAATGTTGTTTTGGATATATAGTGCATGATATATACTATTTTCACATTACTCTTCAGGTAACAAACTTGTCTATTTTTTTTAAATATATTGTGAAAATATTTTTGTGCTTTCTTTCTATTTAATTATCGTTAACTGAATCGATTTTCTTGTATCTTTTCCGATATTTAGTTATATATTACACACGTTGCTTACACACAGTAATATTTGTGTTACAAATTTACGGCTTTCAAAATGATATACTTATATAACTCAGTAGAATCCAAGAGTAGTGATCATGGTGAAGCATGATGACCCACTTATGGCGGCCGAGTGAGATGTTCATTGGACCCCCTGTCTCCCATTCACCAACGAAACACGAATACTGTTATTTTAGAATTGTCTTCTGTGTGTGGGTTCTTCATTGGTGGGTGTAGCTTAAGTTACTACTTAGGCTACACCCGACGTCGGTAGACATGGCTACGCGTACGACGGATGTGCTAGTAGGACGGGGAAACAAGTGATCAACACTAGATTGTAATACCAACTCTTTTTATTAATAATATGTACTGCCTTAAATATTATAACTCCGTGTAACGTGTAACGTGCGTGTGTGCATTTGGTCATTGAACTATAAACATACTATGCAATAATTTATAACGGATGTTAAGTACATTGCCACGGATTACCACATGTGGTACAACCTCAGGTAGTACCACTCCAGTCGAGTCGGCCCTTTGCAATTCTCATTTTTACCTATTTTAAACTTTCCTTAGAAAGCCTCTCACCTCCTCATAGGGGACCACTGTATTAGGAGAAAACCACGGCACTGAACCTCTCAAGTGCTAGGTAGATACTGACCAGTATTAGGCGATGGAGAACTAATATATAAGCAGGGTTTTTGAAAGTGTACCATTTATGATAGGCTCAACAGTAAATAATAAAAACACGTTGAAATTAATTAACTAATCCCACATATTAGTCAATATTTGGAACAAACAGATCTTTGGACAAAGTTAACAGAGAATAATGAACTTATAGTTAGAACATATTGTGAAATATGAATATCATTCGGTAGCCGCATGACGTGATCACCAAATGGGTTTTGTAGTTTTGTGATTTCTATAATGGTTATTCACGCTCGTGCCTCGGAGAGCACTTCAAATCATCGGTCCTGGTTGTCATGAACATTTATAGTAATCGATATTGGAAAGTCGGTGCCTTCAAATATACTGGCAACTAGACAACAAAGAATTTCAGTTCTCCTCAGGGTTGCGGAGGCGTGAAGGCTAGAAGGCTGAGAGTGAAAACTGAAATTCAGGAAAAACCGGTTGAATTAGTAGTCACCCCAAATAATCTTGGGAATAAAGGCTAGGAAGTTGGTGCAGTTAACTGTTAAAGAAACCTTGAAAACCTTCTAAATTAGGAGCTTTTATTCTCTATGGGACTTTCAATCTATTAGAACACCAAAAGTCTAGTAAAAGGTTAATGCACATATCATGTTAATAGAAACGTATTTTATCAAATCGTACCTAAAATGCACTAATATAAAACGTAACGTAACGTATTGAAAGAATAGTCTCAAAGACATAGTAGGTACTTATGAACACTCGAACAATTAAGAAAATATTGTATTATAATCGGCTATCGTATAAATACAAAATTTTCTCTGGTATGAAGAATTTAATTTTTAAAACTTATCTCCAAGCGAACAGTTTCTCATTTTCTTTTCAATTCAAGTGTAATGCTGGTATATCAATAATACAAAGTCAGTCGTTTCCTTACACTCCCGATTGAACTGAACACAATCTGAAAAGCAATTTCCTTTCCGATTTAGTTCCTTAAAACGCTTCACCAAGTCTTTGCAGTCTGAGTCAAACAAGTTGGTATTTGATTCGTAGATTTAATTTATTTTATAGAGCACTTCGATAACAGTAAATGACACACAAACACATATACAATGTTATAATATAAGAAAGAAGGAGGGCAAAGTCTGTGAACACAACCGGCAAGGGTTGTGCTGCATAACCAAGTATCACGATCATACGCGCCGCTGTGAACATTCGAAAGAGTGATACAGCATTTTCCACTTTTGGATTCGTGGTCACGTAGAACCCTGCAACAATCCAATACGGTGCCAAGTTTTTCAATTCGTACAAATACGCTCTTCTGACGTCATTGGGATGGTTGAATAGACCTTTTCGCACCCAGGTCATTGCCGCTAATGGACTAAGCGCTAAAAGCTTCAACGCAAGCAAAGCCGAATGAACCACGTAAGTTTGCGATATTTGGCTGTCCAAAGTTATTGTGATAGTCATTTTATTATATTTCCATTCTTCTTCTATTTTCAATACTGATTGAAAACATGTTATGCATTTAACATAATTAAATTTAATTCATAATTATATTGAATTCTGCAATAGGGGCTTCCATTGGTTCTTGACAGTCACCGTAACTGACTGACATGAAACAGCCGGTGTCAATAAAAAAAATAAAAAATATTTTGTTATTTGTAGCCTAGCGATTAAGCACATACAGTTGCTAAATCTTTTCAGATGATTTTTGTAGAAAGTAATTTAATTACCAAAATTTTAAATCAATTGCTTTTTAAATAGAAGTAATAAAAAAATGACATCAAAGTGATCTTATAAGGATTCCGTTTCTTCCTTTTGAGGTACAGAACCCCAAAAAACAATTTTAATACTGAACATTTTGACTACAACAGTCGGGGTCCATATCAGATAGAATGATTTTAGTCTATGTTATTTAATGGGTCTCGACTGTTTGTTTGGAATAATTGGTATGAAGCAAGGGTTCGAAGACGCCCTAGAAAAGACGTAAGTATATGTAAATATGGAAGTCGGTATATTGATTTTAGTGTGCATTAAGCTGGGTGTTTGTTTTGTTTTGTATTACACAGTTTTTTCCTAATAGTTTGCGCTCCTTCAAGTCTATGGTTTCAAGGTTTAAAAAATGTTTATGTTTTTATCTCTGATTATATACATGTCATAATATTGCTTTGGTAAAGATTTTTATGTCATTTGAATATCAGGAAGATTACAAATCATTTTACAAATACTTACTTAAATATTAAAAGAAAGAAAAATATATGAATTCTTTTCGTAAGTGAAGTGAAGGTTTTTAAAATGGGTTCTTCAGTAGCAATCTCTGGTTTAATGCAGAGTTATTTTTTGTACTCTGCCATTTTAGCTCTAAAACAGTTGGTTTTAGCTCCACTAGCAGCTGTTGTATACCATCCAGAGAAAGTGCAGCGAGCGTACATAAGTGACTTGAAGAATCTCACACCTTTCTGGCTGGTTTCAGCTCTTTACATGACCACAGGCCCAGACGAAGCAACGGCCGTATATCTATTGAGAATGTACGTTATAACCAGATTTATAATAGCGTTGGGATATTTACAGAAATTGACATCTATTGTTACAGAAGCTGCTTTTTGTATTTCGTTTATAATAACTAGTTTTATGGGAGGATGGGTTGTGTATACTTATAGAAAAGCATTGTGACGATCAGATATATTGTCAAACGACCTTGGTTTTCTAATAAAATGATGTGATTCGATGTAAAATGAGCGTTAGAATTCTTATTATTTATTATAATAACTATGGGAATGTATTACTATCAAGCTGATCAATGAAATAAAAATATAAAGGGAAAGAGAGAAAATAATAATTCATTGTGCACGAAAATAAATATAAAAGTTCTCATTGTTATTTATTTTAGTGTATCAAAAATACAATAGAATATTTCAATGTTGCTTCTTTGTGGAATGAACAGTCTTAATTAGCACTATAGATGCAGAATACAGCGTTTTCACAAAAAAGCGTTAAATATATTTTACTCATAGACTACATGTAAATTGTAAACGTAAAAAGTAAACAAATTACAAGCATTTGAAAAATACCAAATTTTCAACGAAAATTTTTTTTTTTGCGATAATTTTGTTGCGAAGTGTATTTTAAAAAGTTCACAATATGCTTCTCTCTACACCATCAGTGAAACAGCCCTCATCTGTGAAAGCGTGGCTCTGCCACAGTGAGCCCTTTGCCTCATATTTAAATTGGACGCTTATGATATTAAAACAAAACAACAGACAAGACGCCTTCGCTTCATAATACATTAACTGTTATGAATGCTGTTGAAGACGATGCTCTGGCGGAATATTGCTGCAGTAATGGACCTCTTTATTGTCCAAACGTGATTCCCCTTACTTATGTGAATTTCAAAATGAAATAAATGACTCTCATTTTGTGAAGATAAGTCATAATTGTAGGAACATTAACTGTATAAAGTATCAGCTTAAATTGAAATTTGTTTTATGACACTGTTAATCAAAAGTAAGTTGAGAAATTCCACTGTTATTTTAAGTTTTTGAGAGAGTGGTTGTTGTAATAAAAACGTGTAGTTTAGTAGGCCAAAATCTTCTTTCTAAGAAGAAGATGTTCAGCGTAGGACCATTAAAAGCTGTTGATGATGGCTTTCAGATAATCTACGTCGCAATTAACTATGTGAAACGGTTCCGACTTTACTTGTATTATTAATATTATAAATATAGAATACTACATAGCTTTCGCGAGCGGCTCCGTCCACGTAGGTATATGTCAGTTATAGTGAAAAAAAGTAGCCTAGGTATGTTCTTTGTCACCAAGGCTATTTGTGTATCAAATTTCGTTTTAATCAATATCTTGCTGCTAGAAAGTTTTTTTTTTTACATAATCCTTACTAATATTATAAATGCGAAAGAATAGACTACAGAACTTGTTGTCAGTACTTTCGCGTTCAGTACTAATCTGCAAAAACTCTATCATATATTTTTATTACAGTTTTAGCAATGCGTTGTTTAGGGTTGAATATGTACATACTTATATACTACTAATATTAAAAACTCGAAAGAAACTCTGTCTGTTAAGCTTTCACGGCTAAAACGCTGCACCGATTTGGATGAAGTTTGGCATTTAGATAATTTGATTCTTGAGGAAGGACATAGGTTACTATTTACCGTCATAATGGACATGACCAGACCTGCAAGATGAAAAAAGATAGTTAAGAAGAAACAGGACTAATAATATACGAAAAAAACAAGCCATTAATAAAATAATAACATGCATAATTAACGACTTTGTTTTCGCAATTTCCTTGTAAACCCAACACCAAGTTGATTATAATATTAACCTGTCCGTCAGATTGATTCATTGTCCTGGTTGGATGTTCAACATTTCCTTACCATTTTAATTAAGAGAGTACGAAGTAAATTAAAGATAAGTTACTGCTGGACCTCACAATTTAGGGGCTTATTAAATGATTGTTGTCCAGGGAGAATTAACAGTGTAATGAACCATCTTGGATCATTCTTCTTTAAAATTTTTGATTTAATTAAATTCTTAATTATTTTTAGGGTTCCGTAGCCAAATGGCAAAAAACGGAACCCTTATAGACTCGTCATGTCTGTCTGTCTGTCTGTCCGTCCGTATGTCACAGTCACTTTTTCCGAAACCATAAGAACTATACTGTTGAAACCTAGTAAGTAGATGTAATCTGTGAACCGCATTAAGATTTTCACACAAAAATTGAAAAAAAAAACAATATATTTTGGGGGTCCCCATACTTGGAACTGAAACTCAAAAAAAGTTTTTTTCATCAAACCCATACGTGTGCGATATCTATGGATAGGTCTTCAAAAATGATGTTGAGGTTTCTAATATCATTTTCTTCTAAACACTTCTAAAGTGGAAAAATGTGTCCCCCCTGTAACTTCTAAAATAGGAGTGATAAAACTAAAAAAAAAATATGTTGTACATTACCATGCAAACTACCAACGAAAATTAGTTTGGATGAGATCTAGTAAGTAGTTTTTTTTAAATACGTCATAAATCGTGAACCGTAATTTACCTTTTAAAGTTACAACGAACTACAAAAACTTTTATTGGGAACCCTTCATGGGCGAGTTCGACTCGCACTTTGCCGCTTTTTTTTGATAATGTAATCATACAAACCTATTGTACGATTACTGACTTACATACGTCACCCCGAGACTTTTCAATCACGTTCAGCTCCAAATGGTATAAGCGTTATATAAACTTTTAGACATATTAGCGAAACACATTTTAAAAGAAAATGAAAATGGCTTAGTTACTGGCGAAGTTCATCGTAGTAATGTATTTTGACATCTAATACTTTCTACACATTGCGTTAGAATAAAAACTTTAATGAACTTCAAACAGCTCTTCCAAGTTTGAAACAGGTTTAAAGTTTACAGTGAACTTAAACTTCATTGACTAGAAAATTATATCAAATCAATCAATCAAATCTGCCTACCACCGTACACAGATGAAGCAAGGTCTCCCCCAAGGAGCGCCATCCCGGTCGTCAGCATCGATCTGTCCGAAGTGGTAATTATAGCAGCTAATGTATTAACTGTGACCCTCACTGGTACTTGTTTCTTTAGTAATTGATAACATAAAACTATTCTAATTCGATCTTAATCAGTTCAAAATCTTTACAGAATTTACTATACTATTACTTTTTTTTTTTTTTTTTTTTTTTTTTTTTTTTTTTTTTTTTTTTTTTTTTTTTTTTTTTTGTGGGTAGTTGAAAGGTCAACACAAGAACTTAAAAGCTCTTACTAATTATTTAAAATAAAAATACAATAAATAGTTTTTAACCAAATTTAATGAATATAAAGAGTTGTGAACAGTAAATACCTGCTGGTCTAGTGTTATCCATCCATAAACATAACTAAATAATCTTTAACATATAGCAATCACAGTGTCACCATGAAAAATATTCAAGAAATACAAGACTGCTTTGAGAAGAGGATGGCAGGCTTCGAAGCGGAACTCCTGAAGAGAACCTCCAACGTTAGTCTGACTAGTCTCGCAGAGGAGTTCAATACATTTAAAACTCTTATTCTTGAGACCTTAAAGTCCTTCCAGAGTCAGATGGAGGCAATAGTGAATGAGGTGGATAGTATGGAGACACGCAGCCGCCGTAAAATACTTCTCATTCATGGTGTTGCGGAGAAAAAGGATGAGAGTACATCCCTGGTGGTGGCAGACGTGGTATCAAGTAAGTTGGGTCTTGATTCCTTTACACCTGAGGACATAAGCCGCTGTCACAGGATGGGTCGACAGTCTTCGAGTGAAAAACCAAGGCCTATTCTTGTTGAGTTCGGGACGGTGGTGCTGCGGGACAGGGTTTGGGCATCCAAAACAAAACTTAAAGGCTCCGGTGTGACCCTCTCCGAGTTCCTGACGCGGTCGCGACACACAGCATTTATGGCAGCACGCGAGGAGTTCGGCATTAATAACTGTTGGACCAAAGAAGGAATTGTATTTGTCCTGGGTCCTGATGGTTCACGCTACCGCATTATTAGTGTTGCAGATCTCAAACAAATAAAGCCAGTGGCTGCTGAGAAGCCAACAGTGCCAAAAAACCCAATTACTAAATCGCGAAGAGCAGCTACTGGGTCCAAAAAATAAGTGGATGAGTGCTTGTTTACATATGATTGTCCTTATGTTGATTTAACGATATGCCTAAATATTTTGTGTTGTAACGATGCATTGACTGGATGAACCTTACATGAACAATAGTTCCTATATACTCTTCTTATATACAAATATCATTATTCTACCTTATTTTAGATAAACTTATTTAATATACCAATTACCAATACAAAATTACAAATGACACATTCTGTCAAAATTGCGTTCCGATTTGCCTTCACTAAGTATTTTGTCATTTTGAAACATGGTCTTTCTGCACAAGAGGTTCATCCAAATGCTCGTGCGTTTTATTAACTCTGCATGTTATTCTAATCCTATTTTCGTTCAATTTCTTCCTTTTGTTGTTGTTTTCAGTTTTTTTTTTGTTAGTTCCTTTTGCTCTTATTTAGTTATGAATAATTATATAATTGATAAAAATGTCATACACGACTGGCGGGTGGACTGAAATGTCTAATTTTTATTGTTTTACATACGTATTTAGTAATTATTTTTATAGTTTTCTATTTTTTTGTGATTATTTAAATATATATATATATTTCTTTATACATATCTGTATATTTAGTATATTTATTTATTTATAATTTTGGTAAATTTGTTAACTATTTATTCTTCATTTATCATAATGTCTGACCTGAATTATAGTGATGATAGTTTTTACTCCAGTAACAGCCATAACGCTAGTTTTGTTAGCATACCGTCACTTCAAGAGAATCTTCAGTACCGGTTCTCTGATGCACCGCGGCATTTTAATGTAGTCCATATTAACGCTCAGAGTATTCCTGCTCATTTCCCTGATATGCTGGCTACCTTTAATTCTCAAAACATACATGCCATCTTGGTGTCAGAGACGTGGTTGAAACCATGTCTACCATCCACATTATACACTCTTCCTGATTTTAATCTCATAAGGAATGACCGCGCGATTGGTGGTGGGGGTGGTGTTGGTATATATCTACGACAGCATATTCCTTTCTCCATTGTGAGTATGTCAGCGCAACCACCGCCACCGGACGCCGGTGAACATCTTTTCTTAGAATTAGACCTTAATCACTCAAAAGTTTTATTGGGAGTTTACTATTCGCCCTCATTACGTACCAACTTCTTTTCCTCCTTCGAAAATTTACTTGAAACACTATCTCCCACTTACAGCCACACAATATTAATGGGTGATTTCAACACCTGCTTGATAAAAAACGACTCCCGCGCCTCTTCATTACGCAGTGTAGTGGACTGTAATAACTTATCTCTTCTAACACTTGATGCTACGCATCACTTTCCCAACTGTACCCCCTCTCTTCTTGACCTGATTCTTGTCTCTTCCACTGACCATGTCATCAGCCATGGCCAGTATCCAGCTGATGCATTCTCTTATCATGACTTACTCTTTCTTTCCTATGCTATCCGTCCACCCAAGGCAAAGGCGAGAATTATTGTGCAGCGCAACTTTAGCAGTATGAATGTTGTTAAGCTTAAAGAGGATGCACGTAATATCAACTGGTCGGTTTTGTTGAATTCACAGTGCGTAAATGAAAAAGTTCAAATATTCACAGAAAAGTTACTGCAACTTTACAACGTACACGCACCCTTGCGGTCGATCAAAATAAAACATCTACCGGCCCCATGGCTCACTGAAGAGATACGACAGATCATGACCAAGAAATGCTTGGCAAAAAATAAATACAGGCGTCGTCCAACGAATGATAATCTGGAAAAGTACGTGTACTTTAGAAATCTCTGCAATAAGATGTGTAGAGACGCACAACGCCAACATATCCACTCGTCCGTTGAAAACGGAGATCCAGCAAAAGTCTGGAAATTTCTTAGAACACTGGGAGTCGGGAGGTCTCGTCAAGACTCTATTCCTAAAAACTTAAACATAGATTCACTTAACAAACACTTCTCTACCGCGTCTGACATCAATGTCAATACTAAAAGTAATACTCTTAGATATATTTCTTCTATCCCAACTCCCAACCATTCACCTTTCATCTTTGATCAATTGTTCGCTTGTGATGTTAGGAAGACCATTCTAGCGATTTCATCGAATGCAGTAGGAAGTGACTGTATCAGCCGAAACATGATTCTACCTATCCTTGATGAAACCCTTCCCATCCTATGCAATATCCTGAATCACTCTTTGTCAAGCGGTGTCTTTCCATGTGCATGGAAAGATGCTCAAGTAATCCCTCTACCTAAAAAAGCTAAACCCTCTTCATTTTCTGACTATCGACCCATATCTATTTTACCTTTCCTATCTAAAGTCCTCGAACGCCTCATCCACTCTCAACTAAGTAATTTCCTTTCCAAAAATTCATTACTAAATCCCTTCCAATCCGGCTTTCGTCCTGGTCATAGCACGACCTCTGCATTAGTACATATAACGGATAGTATCAGGCTCGGTATGGATAGTGGAATGATCACAGTACTTACCTTACTTGATTTTAGCAATGCATTTAATACTGTTGATTTTCAGATTCTGCTTGATATACTACGATCTCTTAACATATCTCCAAGGACAATTGATTGGTTTCATAGTTACCTGTCTGGTCGCCGGCAACGTATTTGCATTGAGGACTCGCTGTCCTCTTGGTGCAATATTTCTGCTGGTGTACCTCAGGGTGGCGTTCTATCTCCTTTACTCTTCGCTGTTTTTATAAACTCAATCTCTAACCAATTAAGTTCCTCCTACCATCTTTATGCAGATGATTTACAAATATACACACAAGCTCCAATAAACTTGTTACCGGAGGCTTTTGATATAATCAATGCGGACCTCAAGCATATTAGTGAATGGAGTCACAATCATGGACTCAAAGTTAATCCCGTAAAAACGCAAGTATGCGTAATTGGTAGTCCCGGGATGGTGTCAAGAATAAATTGGACACATCTACCACAAATTCTATTTGATGGCACTGCTCTCGAGATAAGTACAAGCGTCAAAAATCTAGGAATCGTAATAGACAGTACGTTATCCTGGGGTCCACATATACAAGAACTTAGTCGAAAAATACACGCCGCTGCCGGGTCTCTCAGAAGACTACGTAACTTTCTGCCGACTGCAACTAAGACTGCACTTGCACAAGCACTTCTTCTTCCAATTCTCGACTATGCCGATGTCAGCTATCTTAATCTCACTGAAGCACAACTTGATAAGCTTGAGCGACTACAAAATTTCTGTATACGATTTGTATTTGGGCTACGAAAATACGATCATGTCTCCGAATTTCGTCAAATGCTCAAGTGGCTTCCGATTCGCTCTCGCCGGAATACTCATATCCTCACTTTGCTTTACAATATCTTATTTAATCCTAAAGCCCCCTTGTACCTCAAAGAACGCTTCAAGTTCCTTAATGACACACATGACAAATGTCTAAGGTCATCTGAAGATTTGAGACTGAAGATGCCTCTGCATTCCACAAAATTTTATGGCCAGTCTTTTACAGTTGAAGCTGTACGCTTGTGGAATGCACTACCGACGAACATTAGGAAGGCACAAACAATAAATAGCTTTAAAAAAATGATTCAGGAATTTTATACTGCATAACTGGATCAGACACAAATTTGGATATTATGTGAATGTCTTGTTATTATATATGTATGTATTTATATTATATATTATGTATGATATATGTTTAGTATAATGTACATGTATGTATATCGTTGGTATGTATGTATGTTTGTATGTATACGTATGTATCTATTTGTACACGTATGGAGATATATAGTATATGCATTCCTAAGTTATATTCATGAGCGAATTATAATTTTTCAAAACTCATTGCACCGTCAACTACTGTCTTTTCAAAACATTTTATTCCATCCCAAGGTTGCCTGGAAGAGATTGCTCTTAGCAATAAGGCCGCCCTTTGTACATTAAACGTAAGTTCTGTTTTGTTTTGTGAATCTATAACAGTGTGCAAATAAAGAGTTATCTATCTATCTATCTATCTATCTACTATATTGTGAACATCCTTATAAAGTACATCCCATCCTTAGTATATTAACAACGAATTACAATCATTCTTTCTTTTATATAGCGCTTGCCCAGGTGACGTGACGGACAAGGTGAGTAGAATCTTACTATGCCTGATGGAAAGCATGAGTAGAATTCAAAGATGGGGATCGCCATACTAACTGCGAATGCAAGCAGTATGGCGACTCAAATTATGGCAGCTAAGTGAGATGCTTTTACACCCTTTTTAAAATAATGTAAAACATCTATAAGTAAATTATTCAATTATATGTTGTATCACACATAAAACCGTATTACATATAAAACTCAAAGACTGGTAAAATTATCAGAGACTAAATTCTTTCTATATTTTTTTTTAAGACAACTCCTGCATTAGGAATATAAGCCCTGTGTCGCGGGGGACTTTACGAACATATATGAAACAGACACAAAGAACACCGAGACTCAGAACAACAATTTGTGAATTACACAAAGTGTTTTCCCGCTTGGGATTTGAACCCACGACACTTAGCGAAGTAGTAAGCGGCGTGGCAACCGCTTAAACCACTAGGCCAACCGTGCAGTCATTGATATTATAGTACACAAATAGGTATATAATTTACTGCTGACATATAAAAGTCTTACTTATCCATTTTCTTGCAAACGACTGTTTTGAGAAAGTTAATGGTCTCTTCCTGGGTTTATTTTATCACTCCAGACCTTTGAACTAAAGAATAACATTCTCAGGAGTCCGAAATCAAATAGTAATAAATAATCTTTAAACTTTTAGAACACATTCTTTTAAGACATTGATAAGTGAACATACATTGAAAGAGACTCAGAGAAACTCAAAGATTTCCCTAGAGACTCAAAACATGTACACACGTATCTTAACTCTTGCTCATTGGCGATAGTACGAATAAAGATTTTTAAAGAATTTTATTTAATCTAATAATGTCGTAGATTTTTTATCAGAAGTGGTCGTGATTAAGATTAAATTTAAAAGAATTCAAGACACGTTAAACTTCTTGCTTAATTATTTAAAGCCGCCCGCTCCGGCTCCACACGGAGACTTAGAGGTATTTAACAAAAACAATTTAATGTATAAATATAGCACACTTTTGGCAGACTTTACATGCCTACAACAGTAGATAAAGCCTGTTTTTTACAAAACAATAATTTAAAATCATCCATTTGGGAGTTGTGAAAGATGTATGCATACACATTAATCACTTAATATAGCTTACAAAGAGTTTTCTATCTTACATAAACGTACTTTAAATTGTTCATAAAAGCAGATGTAGATTGTAGTACAATTGCCTTTATTTGTTTTATATGTATATATTTTTAGGGTTCCGTAGCCAAATGGCAAAAAACGGAACCCTTATAGATTCGTCAAGTCTGTCTGTCTGTCTGTCTGTCTGTCCGTCCGTATGTCACAGCCAATTATTTCCGAAACTATAAGAGCTATACTATTGAAATTTGGTCAGTCGATGTATTCTGTGAACCGCATTAAGATTTTTACATAAAAATAGAAAAAAACCAATATATTTTTGGGGTCCCCATACTTGGAACTGAAACTCAAAAATTTTTTTTTCATCAATCCTATACGTGTATTCTATCTATGGATAGGTGTTCAAAAATGATGTTGAGGTTTCTAAAATCATTTTTTCTATACTGAATAGTTTGCGCGACGGACACTCCCAAAGTGGAAAAATGTGTGTCCCCCACCCTTTAACTTCTAAAATAGGAGAGTGATAAAACTTAAAAAATATATGTTGTACATTACCATGCAAACTACCAATGATAATTGGTTTGAACGAGATCTAGTGAGTAGTTTTTTTTTAATACGTCATAAATGGTAACACGCAAATTACCTCTCATCCAATCAATACACTATTATAAAAACATCGATGAAAGTCACAACGAACTACAAGATCTTTTATATGATGTTACTTGCTGGTATTACGGAACCCTTCATGGGCGAGTCCGCCTCGCACTTGGCCGCTTTTTAAAAGAAAATACTGTCATCCTCGCGTGACAAGTCTTTTTAGGCAAGTTCAATTTTTTTACATTTTCTCCATTTGTCGCGGTCGATTGTTATATTTCAACCTTAACTTACCGATACTTGTATTATGAAATTTTATTGAAATTATGAATAAGCACCGATACTGCACAGTAAATGTAAACATTTTTGTATGTTATTCTTGAAAATTAACCATTATTCATCATCATTATCATCAGCCTCTTGCAGTCCACTGCTAGACATAGGCCTCTCCAATTGCACGCCACTTAGTTTGATCCTCGGCTACTCGCATTCAGCTCCTACGTCTTGCGCAAATCATGACTCCACCTGGCCTGTGGAGTGTGGACGTTCTACACTACGTTTGCCAAGACGCGGTCTCCAAAGAACACGTTTACCCCAACGGTAGTCTTTTCTGCGGCTAATATGGCCATCCCATTGCCACTTCAGCTTGCTAATCCTGTGGGCTATGTCGATAAATATTATTTTTAAAATAGTTTAGAAATGTGAAGAATATAATACGCAAATAATTCGACACGACATTATTGAAGTGTCTTTACGGAATAGCTTTTAATAAAGATAGAAATAATCTGAGATAGTAAATTCAACTTCACCAATTATTTTGTAGATAACTTTCTTGACGCTTGTACCTCCAGCAAAGTCTGAAACTAACTAAAGAATATGCTCCAAGTCATTATAACTAGTTTAACTTTAGTTGTTTACTACTGAGAATCTATCTCAACGTTACCTGAATTGTTGTAAGTTACTAAAATATCAATTACTAGCTTTTGCTTGCGGCTCCGCCCGCGTGTACCTCGATGATTGCAGTAAAAAGAAGCCTGATGTGTTATTCAGATAAACATATATTATAAGCTATATTACTCTAAAGTTTTATGAAAATCCGTTCAGTAATTTTTACATGAGAGAGCAACAAACATACATATATACTAACAAACTTTTGCGTTTATAAGTATTTAATGTTATGACTTCTATTACAATTCAAATCTAGTGTAATTACTTTTGCTTGTTGCAAAAATAGTACATTGTTCACCGAGGGAGGAAAGGGACCGATTACTAGCGAGGGAGCAGTTTGTGGCCCGAAGGCGCAGCCAAGGGCCACAATACTCCCGAGGTAGGAATGGGACTTTCACCCGAGTGCTACACAGTGCTTTATACTACACCTGTGAGGAACATTTAAAGTATTTATAAAATAAAATCAAAACGTAAGACACCATGTCAGACACAATTTAGCTTAGAATTTGACATAATATTTATAAATATTTCGCGCTTCTCTTGTTTTTTTTTATTCTTCACAAAAGGATGTCAGTGGCACGGAGATTCCATATTTAAATTATATGAAAACTCTTTGGGCAGGCGCGCGCCATAGATAAGATAACACATGAGAAATGAAAATTCATACAACTTTCTCTCCCGCTAAAACACGTTAGAAATGGATTTTCATACATTTTTTCCTCCCGCTTATTTAGGTCAAGGAAAAGACTAACTTTCTCTTTTCATTTTCAGGGAATATTGACTACTGTTCCGATCAGGTGTAGTATAAATAATATTTTTCTACCTTTACTTTTTTTTCCTTTCCTTTCCTTTTTTTTGTAAAATCGATGTAGATTAGTCTTATGTTTGGTAAAACGCGAGTTTTTATGCATTTTTCTTTAAAATTCAGTAACTCTTAGTTCGATGGTGGTTGGTACTCCAACACAACAATGTGAGAATATATGGAGTGTTAGATAGGGAAACGCGTGTCAGTCGCCAAGGTACTTCATTTATTATATACACTAAATGTAATTTTAATTGATTAAGATTCGGTGTTGCTGTGATGCCAACTAACATAGTTTGTAGAAGTAGTTTACATTAAGTATTTGGTACCTTCCGGTACCGTTAATTACTTGAAACAGTATAACCAAGCCAACTCTGTACTTGGAAATCTTATTTATTATGGGGAACTATATGATAAAACTAATTTGAATTTAGTTTTCTGATTTGTTCCTACAGTCTTAAAAAGGTAACGTAATATCACTCATATGTCCTAGAGGGGTGAGCAAACTTTACCTCTACTAACTACTGTTTTGACTCACCTCATTTACTTCGTTCACAATCATTAATCGCTGCATGTATGTACCTATGCTTTTTTTTATATTTAAGCCTACCAAAGTGACTCTACTCTGCCTGATGGAAAGCATGAGTAGAATCCAGGAGTAAGGGCCGACATCCTCACTGTGAGTGTATACAATGCAGCATGACGACCCACACCATGTTTCTGCATCATTCTCCCGACCTCCGGAGGCCGGGACAGTGATGCAGAATGTTTGGTCCTCCGGTCTCACACTCACAAATGAAATACGACAGCAAGAATGCTGTCATTATAAGGATAGTCTTCTGTGTGGGGGGTAGTACTGCCCCGGTCGAAATGGTCCATTTGTGCTGAAATCAGCATTGCTCTACTACCGACTACAATGCTTGTCGGTTTCAGGTATTTTTCATAAGACCCTTTAGGACATCAACAATTTGGTCGGTATTTGTACGAAATGAATGACCTCTTTGGAAAGTGTAGTTGTATATTTTCTCTTTATGGTGGAATATTTGCGGATTACACAAACATTTTCTTGAAAATCGGACCCGACACTTCAAGCACAGCAATTGTATCCAATACGCTACTACTGTGCCTATGCTGGACAGATGTGTTGGAATGTATTTGAAAGTAGCCAATATTGGCTAGCCTAGCAAGTCTCGTCGTCTCGACTTGCCATTTTCCTAGCCTAGGCTTGAGGTTAGCTTTTGATCGGTTTTACCTGAATTTATTTTTTTACATGAAGTGGCAGGTATCGTAACCTGAAGGGCTAACTGGAATTCGAAGATTGAACTACATATTTATGAGTATATTTAAGGGCACGGACTTCCCGATAACGATTGGCATAGATGTGCATGACAACCAGTACCGACGGCTTAACGTGCTAGATTTATTTTTGGTCAATATACATTAAAAATAGATTTATTTTTGGTTTTGTTTTGTTGTGTTATTTTTTTTAAATAGAAAATAACCAATTTTAGTAATATCCTTTTTGGTTAAAATGTGACAATTAGGGCCACAGCACACTAGCTACTTTTAGCATCGGCGATCGGCAACTAGTCGCTTTTTAGAAGCTAAATACGGCGACCGAACGCTCTACCCCGCACACTTAAAAACGCCAAACGCGGAGATTGAGTCGCTGAGCGCGACACAGCAGCTGAACGCTACTCTCCGCACACATTCGGATGCCGGTAGCATCGATTTGGCATCTGAGCAGTCGCTAAAACGCGCGTTTCCGATACCGCGATCGAACGCAGGAAGTCGCTGAAACGCGATGCATTCGCCAAATCGCCGATCGCCGATCGCCGTGCTAAAAGTACCTAGTGTGCTGTGGCCTTTAGATCAAATTCTGAGCTCAGCTTGGATCTAATTTAAAGTAATATATTAAAATGTTTAAGATTATTAGTCTATTTGTAATCATTGAAAAGGTTTTTGGAGTTTTAAGTATTTTCAAAGGTGTGTTTAAATCTTTAACGTCGAAAATCCGAGTTTAGTCATTCGTTTAAATTGAATTGGCCTTTTTCAAGACGAATCCCCATTAAGGTTGAAGAAAATATTTTAACTTAAAAGATTAAAATCGAGAGTTGAAGTTAAGTATTGAAACGAAGAATGAATGAATACTCTTTTTAAATTAAATTACGGTTTTTTAAAATTTATGTTTATTGGCGTATTTTCGGAATAATAGTAGTGAATCTCAGTTTTATTGATAATTCAATTAATGTTCTATAGTAATCATTGATCATCACGTAATTTTAATTTAGTACCTGGCAGTAAAGTAAATAAAAAATGACAATGATAGACCGAATGTCCATAAGTATGTGCAGTTATATAAAGAACAGCTTAAATATTTACTAATTAATAATAACAAATGTGAAAGTATTTCTGTCCACCTGTCAGTCACTTTCACGGCAAAAGTACTGAACCGATTTGAATATAATTTGGTATATAAATGGTCTAGACCCTGAGAAAGGACATGGGCTACTTTATGTTACTACTAGGCTACTCTCTGTCTATTACACTTTCACTGTTAAACTCATGCATTAACTTTAAACATTTTTTTTTATGACCATACTTTAATGAGAAAATCCATAGGCTACAATACAATAGGCGAGGTCACGGACAAATACTAGTAAAAAATCGACCAAGTGCGTGTCAAGCCACGCATAGAATAGGGTTCCGTAGTCAGTAATAAGTAAAAAGAACACGTAGATTTCATCTCGTAAGCCGCTATAAATTTCCTTTAAAGTCAATACATGGACTACTATTCTGATTTTTTCCAGTTTTTTTTAAAACCAGCCGTTTAGCTTTTAGAGAGGGCGGACGCTCTGTTTTTCCAAAAAAATGCGCTTTATAGTTGAACAACACGCAAACGGATACGTATATCGAAATATAGTTTTATCAGCCTTGTCATGTTTTTAAAAGATATATCAAATAAATATACCAAGCGATGGGGAAGACCCGGGGAAAAAACATCCCCACTTTACGTATAGGGCAGGTGCCCCAAATAAAATAAACATTTTCCATGATTTTACTTTAGCACTTTGTCGGCGTAATAAAAGCACAAATTCATGCAAAGTTTCATCTTTTTGTAGAGGACGGACGGACATACCGAAAGCATAGGGGTTCCGAATCATGAACTACGGAACCCTAAAAAAGTAATATACAAAAGAATTAAGTCATAACATAACAAACTTGCACTGCATGAGAGAACAGTATTACTCTGAAATATAATAATACTAAAGTAAAAAAATCGCTTTGTTAGTTATCAGTATCGAAGTACCCGTCTGTGGCATGGCTATATGCAATTAAAGACTTCAAAATACTGAACCAAACTTGTATGGAATATTCTAAGTTTGTGAACAGTCTGAAGCTACTGTTCTTCTGTAAGAGAATAATTTAATTAAACTAAGGAACTTTCTTAATTATTCGTAGAAGGCGCCAACCGCCAACTTACTGGGCTTTTAAATTAGACTGCAAACATGCGTCAAACTTGTATAAATTAGTGATTTGATCGTTTATATACGTCACGTATGAACTTTTGGAATGTTATATCCTAATTGTGTAACAACACGATTTCATACAATTATAAGCTTTAAGACTATTACTTTACTGTCGAACTTTGATTCTTTACGTAGAACGATTGCTATAAGACCTTCACAAACCAAGTATTAGTCGCCAAAAAAATTCTATGGAAAGACGGTTTTCAGACATTTATGGTTCTACCCGTAACGATGCCAGAATAGGTTGTATGGTAACCAGATACACAATACAGAGGGACTTCAATGTGTTAAATAGCCACCCATCCATCATGGTATAGTACCTTTGGCAGTAGAGCCACGCTGATTTGAACTCGAACTGGTGGGCACGACCGGGGCGGTACTTCCCCCTCACAGAAAATCAACTTAAATTACTCGTGCTGTCTTTTTCTTTTGTAAGTGAGAGACCGGAGGTCCAATGACGCATATTAAGATTCTACTGTATCGTTTGGAAGCATCTTAATAGACTGCCATAGTGTGGGTCACCATACTCTATTGTCTGAATTCACAATGAATATGGTGACCATTATTCTACTTATGCTTTCCATCAGGCAGAGGGGAGTTACTTTAACTGGTTCATATATAAAATGCTTTCCCATTATAAGCAAAGACAACGCGGTTAGTTACTTAGATGAGTGACTGTTTGGGCATAATATGTTATGAGTGATTCCGTCATTCGAAGGTTATGTTAAGTAGTCGTTAATCTTATAGATAATAGTCGTTGGAGGCCTACGGGTGGCGTAAAAACATCCAACGGCAATGTGTCTTGCCAGTCCCGAACCTGTACTTGGCCAGCGTGGGGACGTATGGCCTTAACCCTCTCCTAAGACCCGAGGCCAGCAGTGGGACAGAGTGGGTTGTTGGTGATGAAATGTAACTTTATAAGCTAAGTAATAATTTGTTATATGTACCTATGTACCTTTACCCGAGCTGACCCACACAGGCCCAGTCTGCGTCATTTCTTAGTCACAACAACAACAAGCAAACCTTGACAGGTAGACATATGCTCTGGACGACTTTTTTAGGAATTTTAAAGGGAAACATTTATTTAATAAATTGCTTTAGTGAAATTATAATAATTTACGCAGTGCACGAAATGGAAGTTATCAAAAGGAATAATTTTCTCCTGCTTTTGAAATATTTTTACCAATCGTCTAAGATTTAATGGTCACAATAGCTTTCCCACGCTAAGATTACACAAAGAAATTTGTGGGCTGTTAACTTTTTAATTCTATTAATAATTCTTTTTTTAAAAGTGTAAAAGATAGGTCACAGTCTCATTATAATAAAACCTTTTCCATACACCGTAACGTGATCCCAGCTCTTAATTTAATAAGTACACAATTTGATTTCCCGAGAGAGTTTAAATGTATAATCCCTACTAATATTATAAATGCGAAAGTAACTCTGTCTGTCTGTCTGTTACGCTTTCACGCCTAAACCACTGAACCGATTTTGATGAAATTTGGTATGAAGATAGAACTGAACTTGGGAAAGGACATAGGCTACTTTTTACCGCGATAACCGACATACACGCGGGCGGAGCCGCGGGCGGAAGCTAGTATTTGAATATAATTAAAGAAAGGTGTATATTTTGATAAGACATCATACATTAAAATCATCGTGCATTAGAACGAGACAAAGAATTCTTGTCAATGATGTAATATTTTCATTAAAGTGGTCTGAAAAGAGTCGGGAGAAATCCTAAGGAAACTACCGAATTTTTTTTTTTCCATTTTTTGTCTTAGCCAAAAAAGGTACGGGCTTCAATTTTTTTTCTATTGTATTCAAAAGTTTATTTAGAAAAAAATAATTTCCTTTAATTTAACGTAATTAAAAAGCCTATACAATGATTTACCGCGGAGTTATCGTCAGTCAAGACAAAAAGTACTTATTAACTTTGAAAATCAAAACTCTGGGAATAACGATCGTATACGAAATCGAAGGATGGTTTTAAAAACTACACAATAAACTCCATACGATACCATAAATGGCTTTTATCGAAAAAAAAATGTTTTAAATTGAAAACTTTGACTGAAAAACAACAAAAATTCGCATAATTAAGGATATATGGATACCTTGGTATAAATTTGGACAAAATAGATGACCGAAGAATATCGTCGGTTATTTTTCAACCTTAGAGTGTCCCCTAAAATTCCTAAAAAATTCAAAGCGCTGCGATTTTTTTTCATAGTGCTCCAAAGATTCAGTCTTTGTTTTTGCAAAAATCACCATTATGAGCAATTTTTCGTTTTTTATTCATTTTATCAATGAAAAAATTTTTGCGATTTAACGTGACTCAAAATTACGATCGTCGTCCAGGTCAAGGTAGACCGACAACGCATCACAACCGTCTCGACTCACTGGGGACTTCACCGCAGCACCGCGCACCGCACGCCCGACTCACTGGGATCAGCGGACTTAAGCCCCGACTCACTGGGACTAGCGGCATACATTTCCGACTCACTGGAACTAGCGGCACTCAGTTCCGACTCACAGGAACTGCTCACTCCTGGCACTGGCTCTTCATATCGACCTCCGGTCTTGAAGGGGAGTGATGTGGCGACTCCTGTTCCACATACAGCGCGACGACATACGACAGCGCCCGCGAAGATTGCCGATGGCAGAGCGAGCGGCGTGCGCAGATCTGGTCGTCGTAGCAACCAAGTATTGTTGATTTTTACGTTTTACAATTTTCGCAAGATAAATATTTTATCATTTATATTTTGTGCATTTATTATTACAACAAATTAAAATAGTAAAATCGCACTTCATATTCATTGCTGAAAATTTGTGCAGTAGTTTTTATTAGGGTTCCGTAGCCAAATGGCAAAAAACGGAACCCTTATAGATTAGTCATGTCTGTCTGTCTGTCTGTCCGTCTGTATATCACAGCCTCTTTTTTCCGAAACTATAAGAGCCATACTTGTTGGCAACACCATCGAGTTATTATAAAAGGAAGAAAAAGGAAAAGGAGGCTTGTTGGGTTTTTTGGATCACTGGCCAGCAAGCGATAGACATCCTAGGAAAAAGTAAAATGTATTTGTCTGTCACAATATAATGATATGAAAAAGAGCAGCTTATATTTGTTTATAGATAAATAAGAGTTCTTCATTTCTAACATCAGAAGTGGGATATATTTTCACGCTATGGGTAGACGACATACTAAAGGTAAAAGCGGGGACGCGATCGTTCCACCTCATCTTCAAACTCAAGTACCAGGACAGTAACCCCATCGCCAAGACGAAGGGGTAAAAAGGTACCACGTAAAGATACCGAGACTGTAAGTAACACAAATTCAATTAGTTTGAATAACATCATACCAGATTTTGACCCATTAAGAGATGACATAAATGCATGGCTTAATATTATTCAGTCTTATGCTCAAACTTTTACATGGTCCGATGAAACTATTCGTTATCAAGCTTTAAATAAATTAAAGGGCTCTGCTAAGGTGTGGTATGACAGTGGCCTTCTTGGAAATGGCCAGAAAGGAAAACTAAATTGTCCGTTAGTTTTCAAATACGTAGGAATATGTTCGAACTTTTAAAAGATATTATCGGGAGAAAACCTGACGATAATCAATTTTTATACGCGTTTTATTTTGAACAGAAGTGTAAAATTGACCGTTTGTCATTAAATTTTTCGCAACAGGATATAGTTTCGATCTTAGTCGGCAACATCAGACATAATATAAAGTACTCTTCTATTGAAACCAGTAATTTCAAAACGTGTGACGAATTAGCTAGTTATTTACATGGGCGTACTTATAAGAAAACTGTGAAACAATTGGGAAAATAATCAAACTGTTTCTCAGGGTCGTAAAATTATTAAATGCTTTATTTGTGGAGGTAATCATAAAAAAAATCGAGTGCGAAGCAAACAAATGTAATTTTTGTGGTAAAAGAGGGCATTTAGAATCTGTTTGTTATTCTAAAAAGAATTTATTAAAGCCTTAGAAATTAAATTTATTTCTTCAAATGTTCGTAACAAGTTTGTTGAAAATATTTACATATTAAATAAATGTTACGAAGCATTTATAGACACCGGTAGCAGTTGTTCACTTATATCACAGACTTTAGTAACAATGCTCTCAATTAATATTATTAAACTATCTTCGCCAATCATATTGCAAGGACTCTCTATACAAAATGTTAAACGTGTTACTCATAAAATATGCATTGGTATTACCTTAGATTCATTAGAGTTAAGTAATATTGATTTCTATATTATGGATGATCTGGCTGGCTGTGATATTTTAATTGGAAGAAATGTTACAGAGCGATCCGATTTGGTGTATTCACGCGTGGGCGAGATATTAAGGTTTCAATATGCTGCTGATTTAAAAGAATTTTGTAGAAATATAACACAATCTGAATTAGATTCAAATACGCATCAAACTGAATTACTATCTTTATTGAAACAATATAGTGATTGCGTAGCATCAAATATTAAGGAATTAGGTAAGGTTAATAATCATGAAATGGAGATTAAATTATCTAGTTCCCAACCAGTTCAATGTAGACCTTTTAGAAGTTCGTATGCGGATAGACAGATAATTCGAGATATGGTCAGTGAGTTACTCGATAGCAAAATTGTTCGAGAAAGTAATTCTCCGTACGCCAGTCCAGCGATTCTGGTAAAGAAGAATGGTAAAAAAGGCTTTGCATAGATTATAGGGCTTTGAATAAAATTACGATTAAAGACAAATATCCGATGCCGCGCATAGAAGATTTGGTATAAAATATTCACGTGTCTTGATTTAAAAAGTGGATATTATCAAATCGGTATGCATAGAGAATCTGTAGAGAAAACCGCATTTATTACTGAAGACGGTCATTACGAATTTTTGAGGCTCCCCTTTGGCTTAGCTAATGCACCTTCATGTTTCCAACAAATGATGAATAAGGTGTTGGGTAACCTAAGATTTGATAATGTTATTCTATATTTGGATGACGTATATTCAATAACTGAGACGGTAGATGAAAATATATTATTATTGGAACGAGTTTTACAAATATTTCAAAAAAATGGATTAACTTTAAATCTCAAAAAGTGTCATTTTTTTTAAGCAAGAAATCGATTTTTTAGGTTACAAAATTAAGCCTGGGTGCGTTATGCCGAACGAAAGCAAATTGGAAGCTGTCAAAAGTTTTCCTATACCTAAAACTGTTCATCAACTTCGTCAATTTTTAGGACTCATAAATTATTTTCGTAAATTCATACGAAATTGCGCCATGCTATCAGCGCCTCTCACAAAGTTGTTGAAAAAATATGCTGTTTGGATGTGGGAGGAGCCTCAAAATCGAGCATTTTCGGTATTAAAAGAAAAATTGGTTTCTGACAGTGTCATCGATTTTTGATCATAATAAAGAAACTATTTTATACATAGACGCCAGTAGGGATGGTGTGGCTAGTATATTAACACAGATTGATAGTAAAGGAGAAAAGGTTGTATATTATTATAGTAGACAGACCACAGTAGACGAAAAAAAAATATGACTCTTTTGAGTTGGAAATGCTTGCGGTAGTGTGTTCGCTCAAAAAGTTTCGATTGTACTTACTAGGTGCACAATTCAAAATTTACACGGACTGCACCGCAGTTCGATATGCGCTTACGAAGAAGGATATTATTCCTCGGATTGCGCGATGGGTGTTGTCAACTCAGGAATTCACATTCGAAATAGTTCATAGAGATGGTGCTCGTATGCAGCATGTGGACGCCCTGAGTCGCAACCCTGTGCCATCCGGGGAAAAACTTGAAAGGGAGTTAATTATGTCTATTACAGAAGCTGATTGGTTGCTAACGGTCCAGGTACAAGATTCAGATTTAGTTAAAATTAAGGAAATCTTGGAATCAGGAGAGGCCGATAACAATAAAGATATTTTTAAAGATTATGAACTTCTGGGTGGGAAGGTGTATAGGCGATCTAGTTATGGACGTCGCTGGGTAGTCCCGAAAAATTGTATCTGGCAAATAATAAAGTGCAATCACGATGATGTAGGTCATTTCTCAGTTGATAAATCTCTTGAACGAATACGTTCACGGTACTGGTTTCCTCGAATGCGTAAAGTAGTAAAGAAGTATATAAAAACCTGCTTTAATTGTATTTATCACAAGAATAAAAGTGGCCCTAAGGAAGGTAAACTTCATCCTTTACCAAAATACGCGCAACCTTTTCATACACTTCATTTATATCATTTAGGACCTTTTGTTACCACTAAAAATAAAAATAAATACTTATTGGTAGCCGTAGACTCATTTACAAAATTCGTTTTCATCTCCGCGGTTCGTAAAAGTAATAGAGCTGGCGTAATTAAATAATTGGAAAACATCTCAAAAACCTTCGGTAATCCTAGGAGAATAATATGTGACGCGGGATCATGTTTTACTTCAACTCAATTTACCCAGTATTGTTCTAACAAAAATATCCGATTACATATAGTAGCAACTGGAGTTCCACGCGCAATGGGCAAGTTGAAAGATTTAATAAAAAAAAAAAATTAGAATCTTTAAAGGCTATGGGCGCTGATACAAATGACAACAGTTGGGATCTTTGCGTAAAAACGTTACAACAAGGTTTAAACAGCACGGTTCATAAAACAACATATGCTATTCCAAGTGAGGTCATGTTCGGATATAAGTTGCGAATGGATAGTGACAGCTTAGCCCCCGATTTAGTTAACATAGAAATAATTGATGTGACCGGTTTGCGCGCTAAAGTAGATGATAATATTAAAGCTAATACAAATAATCAAAAATTAAGATTTGACAAGTCTCGAATTGAAGCTAAACAATATGTTGATGGAGACTTGGTTCTGGTAAAAATACAGAGTCAAAATAATGACGGTCAAAGTAGAAAGTTACTACCGTCATTTAAAGGCCCATTTCGAGTCGGAAGGGTTTTGGGTAGTGATAGATACGAAATCATGGATATTATGGGTAGCGGAAGGAGCAGCAAACGTTACAATGGTATAGCTGCTGCAGAGAATATGAAGCCATGGATTAATATTGCTGCTTGGGATTTAAATAACTAGAGTTCAAAGCCATGTTGGCAAGGTATTGTAATTATAGTACTTGTATATCATATTAATTACTATGTGTTATATTTATTATTATATTTTTATATCAAATACAGGGCAGCGAGCCCGGATAAAATTATGAGACTTTAAAACAGATTGTTGTTCTATGGTTGTCATATTTTGAGTGGTAATTTGGTTTTTGAGTAAGAGTAAAGGACGAACTTGGTACACTAAAGTGAATTAAAGGTTCTTTTAGTGCAAGTGGTCAGACTCGATATCCTAAGTGTGGCAAAGTCCCTTTAGGAATAGAAAGTAGAAAATTATGAGACTTTAAAACAGATTGTTGCTCTATGGGTGTCATATTTCGTATGGTGATTTGAGTTTTGGAGTATGGGTAAAGGACGAACTTGGTACACTAAAGTGAATTAAAGGTTCTTTTAGTGCAAGTGGTCAGACTCGATATCCTAAGTGTGGCAAAGTCCCTTTAGGAGTAGAAAGTAGAAGATAACACTCAATTCTCAAATCAAGAAAGGGGAGTGTGACGCCCGGAGCAATGTTTGGGTGGTCTCGTATGTGTATATTCAATTAAGGTTTAACCACTTATAGAATATTCGTGTTGGGTTTCAGAATTTTATCCAGACTCGTGGGATGCCTGGGGCAGGCATCGTGCAGCATGGCCGTGTTGGCAACACCATCGAGTTATTATAAAAGGAAGAAAAAGGAAAAGGAGGCTTGTTGGGTTTTTTGGATCACTGGCCAGCAAGCGATAGACATCCTAGGAAAAAGTAAAATGTATTTGTCTGTCACAATATAATGATATGAAAAAGAGCAGCTTATATTTGTTTATAGATAAATAAGAGTTCTTCATTTCTAACATACTGTTGAACTGCATTAATATTTTTACACAAACATAGAAAAAAAAACAAAAATATTTTGGGTCCCCAAACTTAGAACTCAAAAAATTTTTTTTCATAGAAATCATACGTGTTTCTATGGATAGGTCTTCAAAAATGATATTGATGTTTCTAATATCATATTTTCTAAACTAAATAGTTTGCGCAATAGACACTTCCAAAGTGGTAAATGTGAGTAACTTCTAAAATAAGGGAATCATAAAACTAAAAAAAAATTTCATGTTCATTACCATGCAAACTTCCACCGATAATTGATTTGAACGAGATCTACTAAGTAGTTTTTTTTAATACGTCATAAATTGTAAACCGCAATTCCCCTTTCATTCAATCAATACACTATTATTAAAACATCGATCAAAGTTACAACGAACTACAAGAACTTTTATAAGACGTTACTTGGTGCTACGGAACCCTTCATGGGCGAGTCCGACTCGCACTTGGCCGCTTTTTAAGTATATTGCGAAAAGACAAACAGACGCGGCAGAGGAATTTGTTTTATAATATGTAGTAATGATTAAAATTTTCACTCGAATAAAAAAAAACCATATATATTTTTTGGCAACCTTGACGATTCGCATGCCTCAGTCATTGAACGGGAAATTTATGTTTGCCACCGAAAAATTGCGTACCTTTACATTTTCGTTGTGGAAGCAAATAATTTACGCAGATATCGACGACTAACATGAATTTTGTAAGGTTGTACTAAGAATGTTTCCTTTTCTAAACCTTTTGCCGTCCTGAGCACACCGAAGATGTATTGCCTAACAATAAATTACTCCTAGTTCCTATTGAAAATATGGGTCTCTAGTTGTTGGTTGGTATGTTTGGTCATTTTTAGTGACTTTTATCGTGTAACTTTTGTACATGATTTGGTTGGCATTTCTATTTTTTCCTCGTCTTTTAAGTCTAGGACCTAGATCAAACAAAAGGTAGGTGGCACTTATATATATACGGATGTATTTGTGTATGTAATGTAGGTACATTAACCCTTAATATAATAATGTATGGATAGTTTTAATTAGATTAATGGATAATCACGAAAGTGACATCATCATCAGCCCTTTGCAGTCCACTGCTCGGTATAGGCGTTTCTCATACTCATATCGTTTATTTCATAAATAAACCTAAATCTTATAAGTATTATAAAATTAATATACGTAATTAAAAAAAATAAAGAACACGTATGCGCAAGTAACACGAATATGTACGAGTATAGTATCTTCTTCAGACTATGAATTTGCCTACAAATTATTTATCCGTATTTTTTGATTTTTCGGAATACGAACTTTATGCAAAACTCTCTTAGTAGGTACGTCATTGGTGTGTGTGCGTGAGCGCGTGTATTTATTTGAAATAGCTGAGTTTTGTGGCTTCAGTAATAGTAAAGGCCGTGAGTTATTTACCAAAAGTAGAGTATTTTTGATGTATGTGTGTGCTTTTTTATTTATTCAGAGGTCTAGGTACGAATCTATTTGTTAACAGTTGGACAATTTCGGACAACTTACACACAACATCATCTAGTCCCAAACTAAGCAGAGCTTGTATAATGGGTACTAAACAACTGATATAAATACATAAACATACATTTTTTTTGTAAATACATAAATATTATACATAGAAAACACCCAGACTCCGAAACAAGTATTTGTGGATCACACAAATATTTAGTCTGACCCGGGAATCGAACCCGAGACCTCTTGATCAGCAGCCGCATACGCTAACCACTAGACCAACAAGGCAGTCGTTGATTCGTTGATTTAGAATTTTCAAAGATATCACGACTCAGTTTAGAATTTGTTATTACCTCTCACTTTACATCCCACAAAATTACGCTTAACCTTAAACCTAATAATCTCCAGATTTCTTAACGGTGATTTCATATTTTGTTGTCGTTGTCAGATATCAAGGTCATTTGTGAAAGAGCTGTATTAGATTCCTAACAGTGCCTTTTTCTGAAATTAAAATATCTTAAATCGTACTAAATTAAACAGGGTATTAGTGTACATGTATGTTTATATATATTTCATAAACATGTTAGTACATGTGTATTATTGAGGTCGGCTACAAATTCAACCGATTTTACCTGAAAATCCATATGTAAAAAAAGCTGTCAGTATATTTGAGGGCAATGACTTCCCGATAACGATTGTCATAGACCTTCATGACAACGGCTTAACGTGCTCTCCGAAGCACGGGTGTGAGACATCGCCATTTTCTATACTCCGCACTGCCATTAAGAATTTATTTTAAGAATAACCCAATAACCCGAATTTCAACCCAAGACCTCTTGATCTGCAGTAGTATACCACTAAACAACCGAGGCAGTATGCAACATGCTACTGCTAAACGGTATACATTAATACTCATTGTACATACGTATACAATCGACAACTACTCAAGTCAAGTTTTTTCAATTTCAAATATGTTTAAAGTTGAATGTTAAAGTCCAATGTGCATTCCGAACTGTTCCCAAGTGCTCTTGTTAACAGAAGCTGTAGACGGGAGTGACATGCAGTGAAAAGCTGGAACAGCCTTTGTCTCACTAAACAATAGACCACACCAGCGCGGCAACACAGCCAACTACTTCATTTACAATGGCGGAGTGACAACGCTGATGTAAATTCTAGCTACAATGTAAACTTTTATACAGCTTGTTTGACCAGTACCTACTAAACAATGAAATTTGTAAATAGTGACATATATATACTATATTCAATAATTCTTAAAATTAATTCAGTTATTTGAGATATTGATAAATATTCTTCTTCTTATAAATTGTTGATGGCCACAATTATTTGGTTTTTGCTCTGCAACGCAGGTAACGTTTGGCCTTGCTTGGCATCAGTCGTCTAGCGTGCACGTGCGGCTCGGGGCATATTAGTAAATGGCCCATTGTCTGTGGACACAGGTCATAGTCACACTTATTTGCGCTGAGGATAAGAAATCTCTACCTTGTCAGCTTATTCTTGGATCTTCCAAGTTGGGTACGTCCACTAGGTAGTTTTTCTGATAGCGCTAGATAGCGCATCATTGGTGAAACAAATTAAATTCGCATCTGCTAATACAGTTGTGATGTGACACCTTTAGACCATAGAGAGATGGCGCTGGAGCTCAACAGCAATTGGCAATAACAAATTATTTTTAAATATAGAAAGTTACTTTGTTAGTTCTATAATTACAAAAAAGTGTTACAGTACCCCCTCCCCGGCGGAATTTCCTGAGCAGAGTGCGAAGGGAATTACTAAAACAATACTCAAACAACAGAAGAAATTAGCAGGAACGTGTTGATCGCACTAGCTGAGAACAACACAGTGTCCACGAAAAATAAAGCTAAAATTGCAAAACAAGTAAACTAAGCCAACAAACACCAATGCTACAGAGATGCTACTCCAATGTCCTTACATCCCAAATCACTGTAAGCTATACACGTATGTGGATAACAGAGTAGAAAGGTGTGAGTCGAAGAGGAACCGCTCGATGCGAAGTGTAGTATTTCATGGTCGTACGTATGACATAAATACATATATATTTTATATACTTATATTGCACAGCTGGCAATTATTTTTATAATGTGTTACAATGAAGTTGTTTAAATTTATTCGAAGGTATCGAACGTATACGAAGGTATCGTTATAACAATGTTTATATTGTGATGAAAAGTTATTTTTTAATTTAAGTCTGCAGAATTACTTTAGTCTGCCTGATCGAAAGTATGATTAATTTCCAAGAGTATTGGTCACAATCCTCATTTTGAAATTTAATCAATGTCGCATCATTGAGCCTCCGATCTCGCACGAACCAACCAAATACGACAGTAGGATTGCTGTCATTTTACGATGAATGTTTATGCAATAGACTTCTGCTTGCTCGTTCACTATAGGGAGCGATCCGATGTAGTTCAGTTATCCAAATGAACTAGTTCAGTACTACAGTTCCTTTAGTACATTTAGTACAGTTATTGATTTGTTGATTCGGAGCAAGGACTCGTTCATAAGGCGATCATTCTTTCAATGAACTACGTACTACTAAGTAAATAGTTCAGTACTATAGGTCCTTTAGTACATTTAGTACTAAAGCTCCTTTAGTACATTTAGTACTATTACAGGCTTCAGATTGTCATTCTAATATCAATTTATTAATAAATAATATCCGTGTTGAAAAAAATTAAAGTGGACAGATTAGAATGGTGCCTTTAGAACTCATAAATATTTACGCATTTAAAAATCAAAATGAACTAGAGAACTAGACTTAAGTGTTTTCAAAATGATCTATTATGGCTCTAGTATCTCGTACCACCTCGGTTCACATGTACTCTTTATGTTCAGGCAGCCAATTATTTAAATTCTATCCATTTGGGTTCGACTCAATCAGAAAAAATACGCTACAAGATCAGGCCTCTATGTTCTTGAAAATTTCAATCATTATCCATTGCGCAAATGATAAATTGTATACTTTTTAAGTTAGTTAAACCACATAATTATTGTCGTCGATAATTTTAACAAAAAGGAACCGACTTCAATGAAAAACTATTCTGAGTACCCAAATCGCGACAATTGTGCCATATTTGAGGAGTTCCCTCGATTTCCTTGTGATCCCATCATCAGATCCCGATATGGTGACAATGGGACCACCTGTAAGCTACGCTCATTCCAATGCAAAAAGAATTTTTGAAATCGGTTCATAAATGACGAAATTATCTTTTTGAGAACCTCCTCCTTTTTTTTGAAGTCGGTTAAAAATATATCAAAACGCAGTTTCAATCACATTCGTAATTGGATAGCCAAACAACAACGGCATTTTAATTAATGTCCAATTCGTTTTACACAGTTCAAAGTGTGAAAATAAAATCTGCCTTTTATTTATTTGACGTTTGTTACGATTGTGACAAACAGAAAATCAATCAATTATCGCGCCTCCGTCTACGGTTAGTCTAAAAATGTTGCTTCGCATTATTGAAAAACTTTTCCATAAAAGGCGACTGTGCTTGAATTTTGAAATACCATTGAGTTCATTGAACCGCGTTATTATTAACTAACTTACGCATTTGAATTGCTCCAAATCTGTAAAGCTTAATTAAAATGAAAATATGTTCTATTCATTTTCATTGACTTTTCCTTTAGTGTTTTTATTTATTTATTTTCTTTTAGTTACTAAGACAAATCCCGCATTAGGAATATACATCCTGTATCGCGAGGGACTTTACAAACATATAAAACGAACACAAAACTTATGGATCACACAAATTGTTGTGGGATTTGAACCTACAACACTTGGTGCAATAGAACGAAACGTGGCGACTGCTTAAACCACTAGGCCAACCGTGCAGTCTGCCAGTCAAAAACTTTTATTTATTTAAAGCCATTTGTGAAAGAGATAAATTAACCCTTATTTCTCTTTAGTTTTCAGGGACTTCATATACAGTGTTTCTTAATTATTTAAATACATAAATGGGAATTATATTTATTAAAAATTACATCATCCATATGTGATCTTAACTATTTTGACACTGCTGCAACCTGGAGAGAAAATTTTCAATGACCGCTTCACAAATGTTTCGTGAAATGTTTTGCATTTCCTCTCGAATATTTTCCTTTAATTCCTCTGGGGACTCTAGGTTGCTGTTGAAAACTTTTAATACCTTAAAAGCAAAGCGTATCAGACAATACTGAAACACACTGGGGATAAGTCCGGGCTACGAGGTGGCCAGTTAATGGCACCTCTTTTGGATATCACTTTTCTAACATTTCGTGTGCAAATTGGAGCTTGTGAGCGCGATCTTGAGGCTTTAATTCCTGTACCATTTGAATTTTGTATGAATATAAATGTAACTTTTTGTAAAGAATATGAATCAAACATGTTCTGGGCATGCCTAAGGCGTGAGACCGCTTCCAAGTAGAGAGTCCAGGTTTTTCACGAGTAGACGCTTTTACACGCTCGAGGTTTTCGAGATCTCTTGATGTTCTACGTCAGCCAGATTGTTTTTGATTCATTGTTGAACCTGTCTCCTCGAACTTCTGTACCCATTTTCTAATCAATTGAATCAATGAAGCTTCATTTTTACACAGTATGTTGTAATGAGCGCAATTTTTTTGTTGCGCTACAGTAAAAAAATGTTGCGGTAGTACTCGCGTACACAGAACGCACGTTGTTTATCTCTAAACGACACCGTGGTTCTAAATTCTCGTCTTCTTGTCGCAGCTACCTATTTAAATTTAAACGAACTTTTGGTCCACCTTGTATAAGTTCCTGAAAGTCATTAAAGTGGTGTATATATAAGAGATGTATTAGTACGCATGGTATTTTAGGGACACTCAGTTATATTAAATACCCATAACATTTCACATGGACAATTTCCCCAGGAAAAGGTTATTTCTGTTCTAAAAGGTCGTTAACTAAAATTTTAATTTAAAATGATCTGAAAGCGGAAAGCGCCTGAGGTAATTTTTCCAAATAAATTGCGTAACGGTCAGTAGTGCGACGTGAAAGTGGTTTTAATGGCCGCTTGATATGTTCCTGAGCGGTTAATGGCCATGTGAAGGTGATATAAAATATATAGAGAGAGTCACTTGTATGGTTCATTAAACTAATGGTGATAAGCTTTTAGTAAGGACAAGTGATTAGTTGTTACAAATCCTGTGAAAAGATCTGTCTAGATTGATTCTCTTTGCGAATCGTACAATAAGTATATAAAATAAATAATATGTGAGTACTGCACGGTTGGCCTAGTGGCTTATTTGGCTTAAGTGGTCGCCACCGCCACGGTGCGCAGTGTCGTGTCGTTCAAATCATTCAATCAAATCATTGTGTGATTAATAGATTGCTATTCTGAAACTGGGAGTTCTTCGTGTCCGTTTCATGTATAAAGTTCGTAAATTATATGTGTATGTATGTTCGTAAAGTCGTACAGGATTTATATTCCTAATCTGGAATTTATTAGTACATTATTATAACATTTGTTAAAAAAAATCAATCGTATATGCTAAAATTAAATTGAATTTCTTTCTCAGCCCGGTTTGGTAACGTGTATGTTTGCTTAGTCCATTTAACTTTTTTTAATTGTATAAAAGATCTTCTAAAATAAAATTAAAATGCCTTCTTTTTTGATAATGTCGATCAAAAACAATAATTTGTTATTGTGACAAATCTAAATTGACATCGTATATTAATTTAAAGCATGTATAAAATAGGTATTTTTGTTTTCAAATAAATGGTGTAAACAACAGCTATATAACGACATAAAAAAGGTTATATTTTTGTCAATTGTAATTCGTAGACCGCCGATGGCCTTATTACGGATTCATAATGGGTACTCGACGGCCGCAAATTGCCAGCACAAAGTGACTATCGATTTCTACTGAACTTCTTATTGTCAAACAAATTGGATCCGATATTTTCCTAGCAACGATCTTATCATAGGGCTCTTATCACTTGAACGGGTCTGGATGAAGTAATGACATAAATCGTTGCTGACAGCTATTTTACAAGGGTAAGTTCTATGTAATTTGTACGGAGTTTATTACGTACTTTCTTTCTACTTCCACATATAGTCTCATATTAAACTGATGTGCTTGAGGTCTCGGGTTTGATTCCTGAGTCGGAACAAATGTTTGTATGATCTGCAAATGTTTGTTTCGGAGTTTGGGTATTTTCTATGTACCTACCCTTAATGTACAAAATAAAATTGAAGTGTCTGTATGTAATATGAAATTAACAGTTTGTTCCGAGGAATCTCTGGAACGGCTGGACTGATTTCTGCGCGACCTTCACTGGCAGAAAGCTGACGACCTTAGGAGTAACTTTGGCAATTTTATTTACAATAGCTTCGCTCCCTGATCGGAATATGCTGTGTCATTACGAACACGAGGTGAAACACAAAAAAAAATGTAATGGTTCAGTAATAACTTATATAGAATTTTACTGAAAGTACAAAATATTTTGCTTTATTTTCCTACATACACTTCTTTCGGCGAAAATACTAAAAAAACGAGATTGTGTACCTGTCCGAACCATAAAGCTTGATCGAGGGTAAAAGATGAAGGTATGCGAGGATCGTGTACTACACTCGTAAACTCTGGTAATCTTAAAAGGTGGAGGAGTTTCCTTATGTTTCACAGCTTTGCGCGTAACTTAAGTTAGAGTAGAAAATGGTTTTTAGGGTTCCGTAGCCAAATGGCAAAAAACGGAACCCTTATAGATTCGTCAAGTCTGTCTGTCTGTCTGTCCGTCCGTATGTCACAGCCAATTATTTCCGAAACTATAAGAGCTATAATATTGAAATTTGGTCAGTCGATGTATTCTGGGAACCGCATTAAGATTTTGACATGAAAATAGAAAAAAAACAATACATTTTGGGGGTCCCCATACTTGGAACTGAAACTCAAAAATTTTTTTTTTGTCAAACCTATACGTGTGGGGTATCTATGGATAGGTGTTCAAAAATGATAATGAGGTTTCTAATATCATTTTTTTCTAAACTGAATGGTGTGCGCGAGAGACCCTTCCAAAGTGGAAAAATGTGTGTCCCCCCCCCTCTAACTTCTAAAATAAGAGAGTGATAAAACTAAAAAAAATATATGTTGTACATTACCATGCAAACTACCAACGAAAATTGGTTTGAACGAGATCTAGTGAGTAGTTTTTTTTTAATACGTCATAAATCGTAACACGCAATTTACCCATCCAATCAATACACTAGTATAAAAACATCGATGAAAGTTACAACGAACTACAAGAACTTATGATGTTACTTGCTGATACGGAACCCTTCATGGGCGAGTCCGACTCGCACTTGGCCGCTTTTTTTATTATTTCAATTTAGCACTTTCACATATTGTGATGCTGATAGTTTTGTTTAAATTACCCCTACTTGTTTCTATAATTTAGTAGTAGGTACACTTATATTAAGAATGCTTTACCTTGTCTAGAAATACAATTAATTACATAGTTTGTCTCAGAAAAACACACTCAACATTTATACAAAAAACAATTCCATTCACATTGTGTCACATATTACTAGTATTCCTATGAGTAAGAAGGAAATTACTTCAAGCTGAAACACACATCGCGTTTCGATGATAATTGCTTTTCGATGTTGGTGCAATACTTATAATAGTAGTCATTCCTGGATCTATTAACTGTTATAGGGGTATGAACGATCGAAGACGGAGGAAAGTATGTCGATGAACTTCAAATGAACTCTTTGGGTACACAAATACACTGCAGTAGAGGTGAAGTATTGTAAAGCGGTTGAATAAAGTTTTTGTGACCTTTTACAAAATTACGTAATTGACGCATATGAATAAACGTAAATGTAATTACGAATAATGCTTTTGTAATATATAGAAAGGAGGTTTTGGCCTACTATACCACGCTGGCCAGACGGGTTGGTATAGGGTTGGTTTCAAGTTTTCCTTCTCTTTGCAACGATGTTGTCTTGTGTAGTTTATCCCTTAGTCGCCTTTTACGACACCCGCGGGATGAATAGGGGTGGTGACACTCAGAATTCTTAATCTGTCACCACACGGACGTAAATAACATCAATGTAGTGACTTATGTTGGTAAATTGTTGAGCTATGGAGAGGTGGTTAAAAATGTGCAAGTTTATTTTCTTTTAACAGCTGCAAGTAAATTTGGGGTCAATGAAATGCAAGTCAATGAATCGTCAGGTTATCTGATGAAAGTTACCATCCCCACCGTCATAGGTGAGCATTAATGGCAACAGAGGTAGTCCTTGCAATGCCCTTCTTTAGGTTCTCCTTCTGTTGAAGAGAGTATTTGGGCTTCCGTTTACTTCAATTCCGACCGTGGTATCACTCCTATCATGCCGGTCCACTGCCAAATTACTTACTCTTCCACGGTCAATATTTATTGTGTTGTATCCGTAATAAATATTGACCTCGTCCCAAGGCTCTCTCAACTAGTGCTTCCTTAGCAGAAAATCCTTAGTATAGGCGTTCACATCAAAATTAATTGATTTTTGTTAAAGATTATGTTGATATTGCATATGTGTTTTTTAATCTGTGAAATATTCTATCTGTCCTTTTGAAATATTTGATCTGTCATTTGATATTTTGTTTGGAAGTGGGAGTGATTCTTTCTAGAAAATCCTAGTTTTAATGTATATATAGGCAGTGTCCTTTTCTGAAAGATTCATTTTTCTACTGCTCTTATTGAATTACAGCTTATAGTGTGTCTGTGTCGTATATCTACTTGGTGAGATTAGTACTTGTGAATAAACCGGCGTTTGTGGTAAGTCTTTTCAATTTTTTTGAACTTTATTTAAAGTCTTTCTTTTATGTGAACATATGTAGGAATGGTGTGTATTTCATAGGGTTCAGAGCTATTGCTGTAGAAATATCCTCAGAGTTACGGCTGAAGAAGTATTCTCAGAGCTACGGCTAAAGAAGCTTCTACCGATAATATCGGGCTCGGGCTTCTCTGCTGAAGAGGAATAGAGTAGCCAGATCCGTGCGGCTCACCCTGAAGCTTGTTGCTGGAGTCACGTACAGTATTCCCCTATATTTATTTTGCTTACCCTACATTTTGTTCGCCGGTTCGAGTTCCATATGGAAACGCGTAAAAGGACCTCTAGGAAATACCGTGTGTTCCCGATTGACGCCTGCAGGTCCAGTACGGACGTCAGGGAGACAGGGAGAAAGGAGAGAAAACTTTGAAGCCTTAAACCTTTTTGTTTGTCAACCCACTTTTTTTCTTTTGTAAAGAATAATAATTTAATTTTATGTTTTAATGTACTACTCTTTTTGGTAAAAGTTTCGAAATACGTCACCTGATTCTGGGGTTGTGAGTGGTTGGGGGGGAGGGGGGGGAGGTGTCGGAACCCATTTTTACCATTTTTACCTGCCGGAAATACTTGGTTCCCTTAGAAAAAATTAAAAACAGAAATGGTAAAAATTTCGAAATACGTCGCCATTTTAAGGGGTTGTGAGGTTTTGGCGGAGGGGGGAGGGGTCTGAACCCTCTGAACCCTGCCTCACCATTTTTACCCGCCGAAAATACTTGGTTCCCTTTGAAAAAATCAAAAACAGAAATTTGTACAAACATTATTTATACCACTTTATATACATGTTTTATTGCTTTATGCATTATAGTCGACGGAGCCCCGCTACGCGGGGCTTATATTACTGGGTGGTTTAAAAAAAAATAACCACGATGGCTAAGCTAATGGCTTCGCTGCGCTACGCTCCCGCCTTAGCTATCTAACCTAACCCAATGAAGTCGGATTGTGCCAATTCGGAGTAATACATTGCTATTAATTACCTAATAATTATATCCTGTTCTTATACATTTCACACATAATATATGAAATATAATTACCTTGATTAATTAATTACAGTAAAGCAATCCAAACAGAATCAAAGAACGTAGCCAAGTCGTAGAAAAAACACAAATCGATACGGAAGAACACATTCACTTAAACTCGAAAGCAAAGGAATGACGCATAAATATGAAATTTGCTGTCAATTAGTGTCAAAATCATCCATCCAGGATGGCGGGTTGCGTTTCGTTTCACGTTTTTCATATAAAACCTAAAAATTACATTTGAAAAACTGTACTAAAGCATAAAAATACGTTCCGTTTTGCATAATTGCAATTGTATTTAAGAATTTTTGAAAACTGTTTAAAAATATTTAGACGCAACTCCGGCAGCCAAAATTACTTTTGGGGGATTAAGACTAACTCCCTTAAGCCCCCTACACCACCAAAACCCTCAAATTCAGGTGACTCGTTTCGAAACCCAACCCCTCTTTTTTATTTTATGTTTTAATGTACTAATCTGATAAAGTGTAATCAATTTACTGAATATATATATGTGTGAGACTGGGAAAGTGTTTCTTTGAAGTGTCCTTCGACTGCCCCATAGTATATACACCCTCTGAACTTCTGTCTTACTTAAGAACGGCGCCCTGGGACTTGTGCATCTATCGCTGGCTGACCGGTGTGTAACCTTACAACAGCTTGAGAGGTTATAATATTACTTAAATATTTATACTAATGAAAAACAGTTGTATAAAAAATAATAGTGGAAACGGTAAGGCTAAGTACTCACGAAGCGTTTTTCTCCCGTGACCGCTGCGGTTGTGGGCCCGCAGTATTCCTGCGTCATATATTTGTTAAAGTCAAAGACGGAAATTATATAGAGATATGCTCGACCAGCACAATTCAGATATGTGCCGATTATCGAGCACGTAGGATTCCGGCTGTCATTTCCTTATTGATATTAAGACGTGATTATTATCGCCTTGTAGCGATAGGTTTAGACTATCTAACGTAGCTGTAAGTCGGTATCCCCAGTCACATATTACAATGTATTATTGAGAGTAGTTCCTGCCCAATAAACGTTAGTCTCAATATGTTAAAAAAAAAAAAAAAAAAAAACCCGACAAACGAACAAAGAAGAATTAAGAACCCGACGTTGAACAAAAAGGATGAAGACACCAATCGCTATAATTGGTGACCCCGACAACTGAACAAGAAAGATGAACAAGGAGCCGAAAATTGAACAATGAAGAAGTAATAAGTTCGCTATACGCAGCTTCCGTACAATGCAGATTTATATTTAAAAAAACAAAGCACTACTCACGACGCGTTTTACGCCCGCGTTGTGCACGGTTGTTTGCGGCTCCCGCTGCACCGGCGGGCAACCTGTAGAATCGCGCGGGTCGCGGTCGCCCGCACCCTCGGCGGTCTGAACCTCAGCTGAACATTACCGCCCATCATGCAACCGCCTGTCTTGCGATCATTGCCCGTAAACGTGGCGGGCGAATATCGCAACCGCGACGGCCGCGTAACCGCGCAAATAACCGGTTTCGTGAGTATAGAAATAAAACCGTAGTTCCACCACTGCAGCGGGCACGGGAGATAAACGCTTCGTGAGTACTTAGCCTAAAGCGGGTTTTCTTGTTTCTTTTTTTTTGTGAGCTGGTTATATTGTATAAGTAGAAGGTAGTGTATGGTAATGTTTTTAATATAAATTCACATTGTTTCTGTTCTAAACAAGATATTTTAGACATAATGTAAGTTTCCATTTAGAGCAGACGCGCATTTTCTATACTTATTGCATTTCTGAGCCGTCTCCGTGCTGCGGTCCAATAGCAAAGTGTTCGCATTCGGAGTTAGATTTAATATTCATATTATGTGATTTTTGTCCCACTTACGTTTTCTTATACTGTAATAAAAGTTAAAAATATTTCGATACCTCCCACGTAAGTTGTTGTATGCCACAAAAATGACTTTTTTCGTTTTTACTATAACTATCCTAATTTTGCCTTATTCCATGCATTCAAAGTGAAAAAATAACCAAAATACGTTCTTTTTAGGGATTTGCCAGTCGTATAATGTTGTAACTTTCGAACGAGAACGGACTACAGCATTGTATGGACCTTTACAATAGTTTACGCGGGGTGAGTGGAGGGAAGAATTACGCGCCCGCGGCTCGTATTGGACACATACAACATGCTACGCCGGACTTTCAACCGGTCGCACGCATGTAGGAACCGTTAAAGTTTTTCGAAGTAATATATATATACGTAATTAAATTACTTCAAATATAAACTATGAATTGTACAAGTATAATAACAAGAGCGCGTAGACTATGTGATATGGTCAATAATACGAGTACACAAAATAGAAACTCCGAGACACCCATTGAAATAACAATGTTTCATTTGATGAAATACAACTAAACAGTTTTCATGATTCAAGTCTCTGAAATTTTACAGTATATTTACTTTTGTAATATTTTATTAGCATTAGTACGGTTACTGTTAGTCTTTTGTGGTGATAGTAACCTAAAATGTTGTATAGACTACTTACAACAGTATACGTCGTTAAGCATTTATTAAAAATGTTGTATGTCCTAATACATACAACATTTTACGTTTAAATAAAAATATTATTGTACGTGATAGATACAACATTTTACTTCGGGAGTTTCTATACAAAACTTTGTTGTATGGTGACATGCTATATTTTACTTTGCTATTCCGTTTTTTTTTACTTAAATTCGAAGTTGTATGTCAAAAGTCTTTTCTAAAATTGTATCTTGCTACATATAAAATGCTTTGCCCTGGCTGACTGACTTAGTCCCGTATTACAGAACGTCACTCAATCCTCAAGCATAACTTAAAACTAGTTTCAAAAAATGAAAAGGCATGAATCTACTTTTAAGTAATGCTTGAGTATTAAGTGATGTTTTGTAATACGGGCCTTTATGATCTACCAACGCAGGTTACACAGCCTAAACAGCTGGTCCAAGCTATGCTATTCTCACTACGAGGTGCTCGTCGTCGAGACAGAGCCTTGCAATAGTGTCGCGACAAACAAAGCTGGGGCAGCCCCACACAAGGCTTGTATCCTTAGAGAATAGCACTATTGGAGAGGTAAAAGCTGTATGTGTTCCTTATACGATGTAGGCATCTGATAAGAAAGGATTTCCCGAAATTCCCAAGAGATTAGGAATTACCTGGGTTGCAATCAAATTAAAACGATAATACTGTTTCAGAGTCACCATTACCAATAAGTTTTAATAAATCTGAAATGAATGAGTTAAGTAAATATAATAGATGAAAATATCTTTGAGAGCTTAGAAGTAGCAACAGATTCTGATACTGCAAATCTTGAGACACCGCACCCTCCCTCTTCTTATAGTATCAACCACTTGGACTACGACTGTGGTTTCTGCCCATAATATATACAAAAAGAAAATTTATCAGCATTCGATATTTCACTTCAACCCTCACCAGCATGTATTTATAGCTGCTTGACGTATACAACCATGAACAATAGTCCATTATCGCATATTACGAATAATAGTCCTTCCACAAGCGACCGCCGTTGTCCATCAAGGAAAGATAAAGGCAATGTAAGAAAAATACATTTTAAAGAAAGGATAGATAATAAAAGAAAGTGTTTACGTAATTTGGGATAAGAATATATGTCCAGAAAAGGTTAAAATACAAGAAAGTAGCAAGATGGGCCCACCATGTCGCTGCCGCATTCTTGCGGCAGCGGCTTCTTCGCTTAATTTGTCAAAGCACTTCTGTGCTTTGACAAATTAAGCGAAGAAGATTTTTTCAGAGTTTTTGGAGCTTAGGTGATCTATAAAAGCAATGGATGTATGTGGCTAATTTATTAAAATAGCAAAATAAACGTAGAGTTTATACAGATACAGTTTCAAGACGTAAGTACACGTTAAAATACTCAATACCAGTAGGTCATAGCAAAGATCATAATAATATTAATTATGTGGATGTGTGCAAAAAATACTTTGTCTGACAAGTGATCAGGTAATTTATAAGGCTCTAGAAAAGATGGATACGACAACGAGAGTACTAAACCCAGATCAAAGAGGAAGGTTCTGTTATAACCAGTGTGTGTGATCACATTATGAGCGTGCAGCCGGATGAGTCACATTATACGAGGCAAAGGTCAAACAAGCTATATTTGGATGAAGATTTGAATTCTTTAAATTATTTGAAATGTACAATGAATGGCTTCAGGCTAACACATATGACACCCTAAGGTTGACTGCTAGAGAATACCTTGGGCATTAAGTCCGCCGTTGTACAAATTGCATAAAGAAATAAATAAATACTTTAATAAATATAACGAGAAAGCTGAAACCGAAAGTCAATATAGAGATGTTGTAAATGAAAATTTTAAGCTCAGTTTTTACATGCCTAATAAAGAGCAATGCGATCAATGTTAGACATACTGAAATCCTGAACAGCATATATTTTACCCATAATAGAAGCTCCGCGCTTCCACGTAAAGCCGTCGGTCCCGGTTGTCATGAACATCTATGGCAATCGTTATTGGGAAGTCAGTGCCCTCAAATATACTGACAACTAGTTCAATCTTCGAATTTCAGTTCTCCCTTAGGGTTGCGGAGGTCCGATGCCACTCGCTCCGTGGAAAAACTGAAATTCAGGTAAAACCGATTGAACTAGTAGCCGACCCCAAATAAAATTGGGAATAAGGCTAGGAAGATGAATAGAAGCTCCGCTTAGTTTGGGACTAGATGATGTGTGTAAGATGTCCGAATTATTTATTATTTATTTATTTTACTGTCATTATTGTTATTCTAAAAATAATGATAGTTTTCACTGATTTAAGGCTCCAATGAAATTAAAAACTAGGTATAAATGAAAGTAACTCAACCGTTTTTAAATATGTATCAATGCGAAAATAATATTTTCTTATTCCTATTATAAATATAAAATTATAGAAGTTTATTCTTGATAATGTCTTTTTATTTTCTAGTCTAATATTTGTTTACTTAGAATAACGCAAACCAATTTTTTTTTTGTAATTGATATTGTTACTTACAGTGGAATGAAACTTATATTTTTCAATGTATACAGTTGTAAGTACTATAAACAACAACTGACGAAATCTAAACTCCGCGGTAAAATGTTGTAAGTATGAGATACGACAACTGTCGCAGCCTGTACTCCGCAGTAAAATGTTGTATGAACAATATCTCAGAAAATATACATAATTTATTATTTATCTTTCAACATAATCTATAAAACTAAAAATTACATTAATATACCAAATTTTACAATAATACATTAATATATGCAGTTTTTAGTTCAATTGGAATGTTTAAAATGCTCTACTGTAAAATTGCAGTTTTGGGGATACAACAACTTACGTGGGAGGTATCGATATGTTTTCGTCCTATTGTATCTCATTCCGTTCGTGTATCATCCCGAATGCATATGCCGTACTCGTTTTGTTATTCATTACTGAACAACATCAATGAAAAGTGTATTTATCTTCCAAATATAGAAATAAATTGGTAAACAACTCAATCACAATACACTCTTTGTTATTATTTCATACTAGTTGAGTCCCGCAGTGTTACCCGCGGCTATTGTTGTCAATCTCGAGTAACGCTGCGGAGTGAAGCTAGTCTAAAACAAATTAGCCTAAGTTACTCCTTATATCATCAGCCAGTCCCGTTAAAATCGGACTAGATATTCCAGACATTTCCCGGAACAAAAAGTCGGACAGACGGAAAATTAAAAATACAATTTTGGATGTCAGTACCGTAAATATTTTGATATGCATTTAGTAAAAAACTGATTATTTATTATTAAAAACAGATACTCCAATTTTATTTATTTGTATATAGATAAATACGTCAGTATTATCAGCACAATGAAAAGTTTTCATTGAAGCCAGTCTGTTTTATGCGTAACCAGTCTGTTTTCAACGTATAGTAATGAATAGCTTTACTGTCAGCGATCGGCTATTCAACGTTTAATTATTATATATAATGAGATCGGGGAGTGGATTTACTCTGCTTTCAGCGATGGGTCAATACATTTGCTTTTGAGAGGGATAATAAAAAAATAACTGAATAAATATCTTGGACATCTTGCACACAAGACCCAAACTAAGCGGAGCTAGGTACTAGACAACTGATATAAATACATAAGCATACTTTTTTTGTAAATACAAACATACATACAAAACACTCGAAATCTGAAACAAATATTTGCGGATCACAAAAGCATTTGGTCCGACCCGAGAATCGAAGTATTGTTGGGTTTTTCCAACAAGATATTTTCAATAACAGCGCGGATAATGTAAGTTGGGCAGTGTTTTAAACTCGTACCTCAGAGAGCACGTTAAGCCGTCGGTCTCGGTTGTGATGAACATCTCTGGCAATCGTTATTCGGAAGTCAGTGGCGTCAAATATACTGACAACTAGTTCAATCTTCGAATTCCAATTCACCCTCGCTCGTGCTTCGGCAGTTGCAAAGAGATGCCGCCTCTATGGCAGTCCCCTATCGCATTTATCATAAAGAGGGTAATGAAGTGCTTTTCCAGCTGATATCACATTCTACGTTCCTCTACAGGACAACACATGCTGAATTTTTATATTTTTTATATTTAGCCTGCCAAACTGACTGTCTCTGCCTGGTGGAAAGCATGTGTAGAATCTAAGAGTAGGGGATCTCCATCCTCACTGTGAAAGCAGACATTGCAGTATGGTGACGAAGGGAAATGCAACTGCGTCTTTGGGCCTGCAGTCTAACACTAACTAATAAAATACGTCATATCATGCCATTTGGCCCATTTATGCAAAAATCAACGTGGGTCTACTACCTTGATAACTAACCGTCGCAGCTTTTCCTTCCTATACCGAGCACTTAAAACTGGAACTCGCTACCAGAGTGTATTGTACTATGATTCCGAGTCCTTTAAGCGTTTCAAAGGCCTGGTCAAATGACTATATACACTATGGTGCAGTTCACGATATGCCATTGTCTGCATTAGCAATTAATATGGTGGCCCCACTCTAAGATTCTAATCATGCTTTAAATCAGGTTGAGTAGAGTTATTTTGGCAGTGATATTTAAAAAAAAAAACCTTTAAAAACCAACAACGACTGTGTGTGTGTGTGTGACAACAAAATAGCTTACTGTGATCATAACTTAAAATTGGAATATGTAGAAATAGCATAAGGACTTTAGATTAACCTTTGAATTTAAAATAGTTCACGTGACAAGTACTTTGTCACTAACTGCCATGAAAACTTGAATTTACTGTCTCTATAAAATATTTCTTCTTAGTTTAGATAGAATACTTGAAAAGTTACAAGCTGGCTCTAGGACCTCGTGTAAGTCTCCCAAAGGACTCTGTGAACATATTCTTTGTAAAGACGAATATATCAAAAGAAGAAACAAGACGCGAAATTGAAAAGAATATTTCACGTGTGGTTAAGTTTTAGGTTTATACATTTATTTACACTTCAAACATATTTAGTTACACAAATAAAAATATTTTTCGTGATTCTTTTTATTGCAGTACTTTGTTGACAAGAACACATATCCATACAAAGTTTCATCTTTCTAGCACTAACCATTCAGCCGGTAAATAACATGACGAAACTATATGGGTTCCGAGTCATAAGCTACGAAATTCAAAAAAATTGCCTTATTAAAAGAACCAGGAATCGACGAGTATGTATACAGCGATTGATGAATGGGAAAGAAGCAAGAGAGGTGTGGCGACTTCCACATACAGCACTACGTAAAAACACACAACAGCGACATCTAACGAAGAAACGTTGAACTACGAAAAAAACCAACTATACGGAGTAACTACTAATCCTGAATCGCGCAAGTGACATTCTCGCGCCGATTAGCATATATACAACATCCCAACATCAACTGTTGGGCAGTGGCCCGCCAGGCATGATCACCTCGCCTGGTCGGAGGATCCTCCATTTGTGTTGGAGGAACACGTCACCCGTTCTTCCACAGACGTGTGTGACGTTATAATATGTATGTAAATTTGTATAAAACATAATTTATTCCACTCCAAACTTTTGACTATAAAAAATAAGAAAACAATACTACTAGGTATATTATTAAAATAACATCTATGATGGATTTTATAATGCTCTATTCATTGATACTCGATCTATAAATTTTTAATACAGCTTTTATTCTTACAAAGGAAAAATACAAAGTGAAAATCGACCGCTGTTTTGATTGTGTGTATTCGTGAACGGCACATTCAATAATCTATCAAAAACAAAACTACCATGTCAATTGTTTCAAAGGAAAATTCTCTTTGACGTGATTTAGATAGTTTTCAATCGTAAGGGTTTCAGATGTAGGTATTATTAGTCACAACACTCTACAATACAATAACGTTTTATACTTTATAGATAATCACAATCACTGTTATTGTCCAACACGAGACTGTCAATATCTCGGAATCTGATTACGACACAAATTTGTACAAATGAGTACATAAGTTGAATTCTATGAAGACCAGCCTCCCAGCCAAATTGCAAATGGTTTTCGTTTTCAAATTTCCATATTCAAATGTCAACCAATCTTAAGTCAATCAATAGAGAATAGAAAACGAAAAAAGTTTGCAACTTTACTAGAGGGGCAGGACTATAGGGTAGCAATCATGTCAGCCTCAACCATGGGTATGTAACGACGGGATGGTGATGACAAACGCTACCTGCATATTGGTTTACAACACTACCTATCAAACTGTGGTCGAATTATCATAGCTTTTGTCCGTAAAGATCAAAGACACACAAAATTTACAATCTGGATAAATATCACAATATGCAAATTGGAAATTTCGCGGATCACGTCACATTCACGGTCCCTTTTAATCCGAATCCATTATAACTATAAGTTGAGTCACAGAATAATTAAACAATACTGACAATCGATATCTCTTAATACAAAGCATTACGACCCAAAATTAAAAGCTCATTTATCACAAACTGTATTGTGAGACAATGAATGGAGGCGTTCGTCGACAATTCGCTTCGACGACGTCCAATATTTAAATAATTAATTTCATTGGCATTTGAAAATGAAAGAACCTTCATTTGCACTCTACATTGCCAGTAGACATTTGATATTTATTAGATTTACGTTCGTTAAAACATCAGATAATTCAAAAGAAGTTTTAATGCATTTTTGTCTTGATCTCGATAACTAAAAGCTTTTAAAACTATTTATTTAGATGAAACTCAAAGATAAGTAAAAGCCAATTACTATGTTAAGGTTACTTAATACATAATTAAATTTAAACGACACATTCAGTACAATAGAGTTTTTATTAGAAAATACAATTTTTTTACACGCTTTATATTAGCTTCACCTGTATCTTTGTTTGTAACCGACTCCTTCGGGTGCAATTTTGACCCACTTTAAACGGCCAGATTAAAAACATAACTGGTCTTTTTCAGTCTAGAAAAAAATGTAGTCTTAAAAAATATTATTTTTAAATTTAAAATCGTTCACTCTAGACAATTAGTTGTTGTAGACTCTTGTTCTTCAATCAATCTACATGTCTATGTAACTATAAAAATTATCGTAAGTGCAATCAAACTAATTATTTGAAAACAGGCTGTACTGATATTACGTCACAATGATTATACGTTACTGAGTTGACGAGACAAACAGGGGCTTTTGTAGCTATAATCGTGATTATAATAATACCTACATAAACCATACGTAAACTAAGCCAAACCAAACCAACCAAATATTACTCACAATGAGAGCGAAAACCTTTGTGTTACCGAAAAAAGCTTTAAACTCATAACGTCGTAGTGTGGGTGATAGTCCCTTAATATTATCATGTTTAGTCTGAACCTTTACTTTTAGGTATAGAAACGAAATTCGATAACATTACTTTGACCTCAGGCCAACACAGATCTCAGACATGAACATCAAACATTAACAAGACATTTTGTATATGTTTTTGTTCTCAATAAATTATATTGTAAAGTACAGATAATTATAAAGATGTAATAAAAACACCTAATATTTTTTTATTGTAAGTTATTGGCTAAACTCCTTCCTACGTTGGTTAACTATTGAAGCCAATTTCCTACATTTCCCATCTTGTAATAACTTTCTTAAGCAAATACAGTGCATACTCTGTGTAATTATTAATATTTACGGAAACTCCTTCAACCAAACTTCCAATTCTCAAAGTTTCAACAGCTATCAAATAGCTTTTCACTCACAATAGCATAGCCCGGAATAATTGCAAAGTTAAAATTATAGTCTTGATCAAAATTTCAATCACTTAAAACTTTACTATTTCCTTATAATAGTTAACCGCAGATAACTTCATGTTTTAGCTAACTTTGTCAGCTATTGGGCATTGCATTTAGCTTAAAAGTGAAGTCACAGTGTTTTATCGTAGGCTTCACTCATCTTCGTCATCATCAGCGGTGTGGGCGTCCTACACTACCTCACCCGCCGAGACACGGACTCCACTTCAGAACTCTTATACCCCAATGTTTGTCAGATTTGCGGCTGATATGGCCAGCCTAATGCCACTTCAGCGTGGTAAATCGGCAGGCTTCACTCGGTAATATTAGTATTGACAATCTATTTTTGGATTCAAAGTATCATACGTGCTTAACGACAATATTAATGTGTCTAGATGGACTGTCGAAGTTGTGAGTGTCTAAAATCTTGGTACCTATCAAATTGTTGTTATCGCTGTATGTGCTAACTGTATTATGTTAGATTTGTGCCCACAGCAGAATAGTACAATTGTCGTGTTTGTTTTAGTTGCTTTCTAGGGTGAGATTCTATTAACTATACATAATACTTTTTTGCACATACGTTTATAAGTCTGATATCCTATTCTACGCCGTTCTAATCTTCATGTGGGTGATAACATCTGGCATCTGATACGTCGCTTCATCGTACCCCATAATCTTCCTAGCCTTTATTCCCAAGTTTATTTGGGGTCGGCTACTAGTTCAACCGGTTTTACCTGAATTTCAGTTTTTCCACGGAGCGACTGGCATCGGACCTCCGCAACCCTAAGGGAGAACTGAAATTCGAAGATTGAACTAGTTGTCAGTATATTTGAGGGCACTGACTTCCCAATAACGATTGCCATAGATGTTCATGACAACCGGGACCGACGGCTTTACGTGCTCTCCGAGGCACGGGCGTGAATCACCGCCAAACTTCCAAACTCCGGGCTGCTATTAGGTATTTCCTAAGAAAAACCCAAAAACACTTTTTGGCCCGACCCGGGATTTGAACCCGAGACCTCTTGATTAGCAGTCGCATACGCTAATCACTAGACCAACGAGGCAGTTTCATCGTACCCCATAAGCGCCGCTATAATAACTGGTCATATTAGCGTTATGTTATCAACAACTTTAAAGTAAAACAATAATATTATATTACTCACCGGTTCAAATTTCAATTAAATATTTCTCTTGAAATTGTAATCTGAGATTGCGAGGTCAAAGTTCCTGTTTGATTTGAAAAGTATTAAGGGATTCAAAAAGATTAAATGATTCGGGGAAGGAATAATATGCTGCCGATTATATTGCGAATTAAAATGAAGACATCAATAAAATTTAACATTTTCAATTATACGGTTGATTAGTACTGTGACAATCATACAATATCAGTTGAAATCATTCTCTACTATGATATAATTCGAATACTATATTTCAAAAATATTACGATTCGTATGAAAAACGAACATAAATATTCTACATTTAAAAACTTCTGTTTTTAAATGTAGAATATTTATGTTCGTATAGTATAGTTATTTAGTACTAGCTAAATTCCTCGTTGTTACTCGCGGTTGTTGATGTAAATGCTTCGGAGCTAAGCTAGTCTAAAAAATAAGGTCTAAGTTACTTCGTGTGCCATCAGCTATCTGTTGGTGAAATTAAAACTATTTTTTAGGTGTAAGTTCCGTATATACTTTCATATGCATTTAGTTAAAAACTGTTCCATTGATATTACAAATAGACGCTTCAATTTTCTTAATTTGTTTAGATAACTTAGTATTCAATAAACGTATGTATGTAGGTACTATTCAATTTAATTTATTACAAATGAATGAGGCTAACCTAGTTTCTTATTAGTTTACCAGCAGACATCAAAGTAATTTGACTCAATCTAATTATAGTAAATACAAACTCAAAGATGTTTTCTCCGAATAATTTGAAGTTTGATGTCGTAAATAACATATTATATATGCTTTCTAATGATCATTTCAATTTAGTTATTTCGTTGAAATAAACGTAACATATAAAGCAACATAACATTAAGGTAGTAGAGCAACACTGATTTCAGCAGGACTGGGCCGGCTTGACCGGGTGACCTGTGTTTTTAGGGTTCTGTAGCCAAATGGCAAAACACGGAACCCTTATAGATTCGTCAAGTCTGTCTGTCTGTTCGTCCGTATGTTACAGCCAACTATTTCCGAGCTATACTGTTGAAATTTGGTCAGTCGATGAATTCTGAGAACCGCATTAAGATTTATACATAAAAATAGAAAAAAAACAATACATTTTGGGGGTCCCCATACTTGGAACTAAAACTCAAATTTTTTTTTTCATCAAACCTATACGTGTATAGATAGGTGTACAAAATTTATATTGAGGTTTCTAATATCATTTTTTTCTAAACTGAATAGTTTGCGCGAGAGACACTTCCAAAGTGGAAAAATGTGTGTGTGTGTCCCCTCTAACTTCTAAAATAAGAGAGTGATAAAACTAAAAAGTATATATGTTGTATATTACCACGCAAACTACCAACGAAAATTGGTTTGAACGAGATCTAGTAAGTAGTTTTTTTTAATACGTCATAAATCGTAACACGCAATTTACCTTTCATCCAATCAATATACTAGTATAAAAACATCGATGAAAGTTACAACGAACTACAAGAACTTTTATATGATGTTACTTGCTGATACGGAACCCTTCATGGGCGAGTCCGACTCGCACTTGGCCGCTTTTTTGTAATTATAATATTCCTGATTTATGGGCTATCCAACTCAAAAAAAAACACTCAATCCTGACTAATACATAGATCTTCAGATTAGCGCGTTCAACCAGAGAAACACTTTAACTTTGCCTATGGTTCCAAAAATCTACTTCTCATCTAAAAGAGTAATACATTTTGGCCATTACCTGCAGACGCCTCTTAAATAATTCTTCAGTTTTTTGTCCCTGTAATACAGCATAGCAACTTGTTATAAATACGAGGTGCTGTACATAAAAAGCTTTTGGGCATTAGACCTTAATACTCCTGTTATCAACGTTTTACTCACCTAAACATTTAAATTGTCATCATTATCATTATTATAATCATCTTGTATTTTTGTACTACCGGTATAAAATGGATATTTTTTTTTTCGGACATCTTACACACAACATTATCTAGTCCCAACTTAAGCATAGCTTGTGTTATGGGTACTAAACAACTGATATAAATACATAAACATACTTTTTTTTTGTAAAGAGTTGCTGTATACATAGAAAACACCCAGACTCCGAAACAAATATATGTGGATTACACAAATATTTGGTCCAACCCGGGAATCGAACCCGAGACATCTTGATCAGCAGCCGCATACGCTAACCACTAGATCAAATAACGCAGTCTTGTAGTCTAGTTTTATGGGAGTTATATAAAGTATAATTTGATTTAATAGGTATGTACATGAACACCTATACCTCATAGTCGCAAGGGAAATAGCGTTTCGCTGGGAACCTAAATAATAGCTTACACTGATCATCTTATATCATAAGATTATCGTAATAAGGGGCCGTCCACTACCCATGGCATGTTTACCCCCCCCCCCCCCTTTCCTCTTTGGTGCTACATGGTGAGGTTTAAGGCTACCCCCCCCCCCTACTTAAGTTAATACTTAATAACTTAAACGTTTTTAGGTAGTCGGATTTTACTTTTCTTGTTCATAGTTGTTTTTATTATACAGACAACATGACACTCCCCTATAAGATTTAAGCTTAGAATTCAATAGGGAAATTTGAAGGTAAAAATTATCTAATAAACCAACAATAATATTCAGTAATAATAAAAAATTTAAACATCCAGTTCACTTAATTGTGAATGTAAATGTTCGGACACTCTATTATTTGTCGAGAAGACAGTCAGTCGCTCTAACACACGTCGTGCTGATGTGATATCGCACCATTCAATCGTCGTCGACAAATCATCGATCAATTCTTTCGTCATAACGTTTATCATGTAATTTGACTGCTAATCGAGGTCTCAGGTTCAAATCCTGGGTCGGGCCAAAAAGTGTTTTTGGGTTTTTCTTACGAGATTCCTAATAGCAGCCCGGGGTTTGGAAGTTCGGCGGTGTGATTCACGCCCGTACCTTGGAGAGCACGTAAAGCCGTCGGTCTCGGTTGTCAATAACATCTATGGCAATCGTTATAAAAACTGACAATCAGGTAAAACTGGTTGAATTAGTAGCAGACCCCAAATAATATTGGAAATAAGGCTAGGAAGAAGAAGTTTATCATGTAATTCTTTGTTTCAACTTTGAGACGAAGTCCGAAATTATATCATATAATTTACGTTCTGCCAATTGTCAATAGTTTCCCAAATCCAAATATATCAGAATACCCTCAAATTTAGTATTCGTACTACAGCAAAAACCGGGTTAGTATACAAATAAACAAACACACACTGTTCAAAATCCTTTCCTGTAGGCTGTCCACGTTCTTCATTTCCTACTCTACAATACATGAGCCGAAACTCATTAAGCTTTTCCGAGAGTGAGAAAAGTTTTTTCCTATTTGAAAAGTGAGGAAACATTGCCAGACAGTTTGTTATCAGTAATTGGAAGCCATTGACTAAGTTTCGGCGATTCGAAATAATGGTGAATTGTGACGTAAATATACAATATTAGGACAAATACTAAGATAAAAAAAGTATGAAATTGTATATTTCGATACTAATATTTTTAACAGTTGTCGTCGATGGAACCATCGTCGTAGAAACAGTGGTGCCGCTGGCCGCCCGCGGCATAGAGACGGTTCCAACTATGGTTAACCACCCTGGGAAGCTGCCCCGTCAGGTCACACATAATCTCGGAGTGGTAAACGGATACCGCGTAAGATACCACGTTATTTCATCTGCAGTGAAAACAAAGTCAAATTAATTCGCAACTCCAACCACGCCTTACGTACACTTATTCACGTGTACCTTTTGGAATTACTTATATTTAAATGAGTGAGACTGCAAAGGCATAAAGGAAAGTGTATATAGTATTATAGCGAGTAAATTCCATCAATTACTTTAAACAATATATGACGCTGGAATAGAAATCACACTTATCACGTAAGCACTATATATGTACATGTTAAGAAATAGTTTTAAGATTCAAAGCACAAATCGAAAGTGTCGCATGCCGACCAATCAATTTCTAAGTTTAATTTATTAATTTAGTAAACTAGGTACTCTAAATTACCAAACATTGAACAGAAAAGTAATGTAACGTGTTTCATAAAGGATACTTTATATGACACAAATATAGAACAATAAATTAGTACCAGCATTCGTTAATAATTAAGAAACTTTGCTATTTTTCACTTTTCACTCCACATTTACATGTTATTTTACAAGCAGTACTAACGGATGTGAACTCCAATAGAACAACAACTGGAAAGCTTAATCTCGCGACTTAGGTTTAAACTTCGGAGCCTTTGCGCTCGCAAACGTCAATTGCTTGAACATTAAAGTTCGAGTCTTCAACGCTCAAGGCGTGGACTTAGCACTCAACTCTTTACGTACAACATCTACACCTACTTATGTTGATAGATTAGCAAATGTTTGAACCAATATTGTCAAAACCATTTTCTTTGCACTCACAACTGCTTTCTGTGGAGTAGCGCTGTACAGAAAACGTAAAGGTATACAAAATATGTTTTTATTTATTGTTTTATGTTGTGTATTGCTTATGTTTACGTATATTGTTACGTTTATTACGTACGTTTAAGTATATGTAATGACCTGTAATGAAATAGATCAATTAGCTAAGAGTTCCAATACACAGACAATCGCTAGTTTTCAAACGACAATAGAAAAGAACACGAAAGCGAACCCTTTCCCGGAAAAAATAAAATAAAACTTTTTGTTAAGTAGTATCAGTTGTTAAACTGAAGTGTTTAGAAACACTTTTTTGACATCTACTAAAGAGTGCCGTTGTTAGCACTTTGTTTCAAATGAGTTAAAGCTCTAAAACAAAGAGTTAAACTTATTACTTTAATTTCAGTTGCCATAAATTAGACTGTCGAGTTAGTCACTTGGCGCGTAAATAATGTTTAGACGTAGTTTTCCTTTTAAGAGAAGTGAAGTTTACCGTAATAATATGGAGTTAGAGGGTACAGTAATAATTTCAGTTCAAATAAAGAATTTACTGAAAACCATCGCGAGATCTACTAACAGAGCAGGGACTGTTGTCCGGGATTTTGTAATTAATCTGAATGTAATAAACACAGTTCAGTTTAGAAGCGCGCAGCAACCCCAATTAAATTAAGGTTTTTAGTTACTCTTATTGAAAAAGGATGAGCAGCATAGGGAGATTGTTTTCTAACACAATAAATTTTGCTACTGTAGTTAAATAATAGTATTCTTGATTGTGGTTTATAAAAGGTACATGATCTTTCTCCCACCCATTGAACCTGAAATAGATACAATAAGTAAAATATTTTATACATTACATGTCACAGAAATTGTAAACAGTCTATAGTAAATTAAAAGTAGAGAATCATCGACATCACCAGCATATCGCAGTCTACTGCTGGACAAAAGTAGAAATAATAAAAAAAGAGAAAATAAAAAAAAAACAGACAATCGTGAACACACGTCAGAATGACAGTACGTAGGTAATTTAACAATTATTTATTAATAACCGTGATGCAGTGTGAATTTAATATCTTAATGAACCCATCGGACATACAAAGACTGAAATATAGTCTCCTCATATTCTTTATTTTTTAGGAATTTAAACACAGAATAAGGTGCTTTAATTCATAAACTAAAAATATACTGGGGTGACGGTCTTTTACACGCTTTTTATTAGCTTCACCTGTATGTTTGTTTGTAACCGACTCCTTTAGCCCATTTTGAACGGTTTGCGATTTTGTCCCACTTGGAACGGCCAGATGTCGATCAAAAAAAGTTTAAACAAATTTGTCTTTTTTAGTCTTCTTTAAAAAAATTGTTTTAAAAACTAAACAACAAAAAGTATAAAATGTAACAAGTAAAATAATTTAAATTAACAAAGGGTGGGACGCTTTCTGAAAATATTTCAATAACGTCGCCCCACGCTTTTTACATTAAAATTATTGTCTACTTTAGAGTAAGCGTTTTTTTAAACTATTTTTAGTAATAAATGCCTGTCTTTTTGTAATCCCTCTTTTTTACTAACCATTAAGATTAATATAATATAATTTTAATGTTAAATTCCATTAGAGGTCAAAAGTACTAAAAGTAAACCAACTTTTCCTTCGACCCACCTAAAATATTCTAAAATCAGTTGTAAAATCTTTAATCTGCAAAGTACGGCGCTACTCATAATTTTGATGTTGATAATAATAAATCTGGAAAATATGAAGCAGTGTTTTAATGCTTTGAAAAGTTAATTATAATATTAGTAGAATGTGCTATCTTGTTATCTCTGAAACTTATTGAAAATTTTCAATACATATTTTTAGAATGGTATGAAATATATCGCTAATTGATGCATAATTGTTTGAATTTTGTGTTAATAAAATTTTAGGATTTTGTCTTTTTTTGTCTAAAAGTCAGAGATGTATGTAAATAATTAATTTTGGAAATAAATGAATGCGGAAAATAGCTATTGTAATTTATTTTGTTAGGCTAGGGTAAGCAATGACGGCGCAGTCTAGATGGGTGACCGTTTGTGGTATGATAGGTTATGAGCGTTTCCGTGATTCGGAGGTCACGTTAAGCAGTCGGTCCCAATTGTTATCATAAGATAACAGTCGTAAAGTTTAGTTGTAGTCATTAGACACGTAGGCACGTTGTGGCTACGTAATCTTACCGTTGGATATTTTTAAGGTGCCTGACCTTAAAAAATATCCAACGGTAAGATTACGTAGCCACAACGTGTCTTACCAGTCCCCAACCAGTACTCGGCCAGCATGAGGATATATGGCCTTAGCCCTTTACTGAGAGGAAACTCGAGCCCAGCAGTGGGACGTCATGGGTTTTTGATGATAATGAATTGATTTTGCTGAAAAAGCACTACGCAAATACTTGAATATTTAATGCTATTTTTAAATTAATGGATTTTATTTCTTTAACTTGGTTGTTCTATGAGTTAGTTGACTTAAAAATAAATTCAATATGCAATCGCTTACCCTGGGTGACACTTAATTTCAAAATTATATTTTATTTAGTTGGATGGTTATTTCGATACTTTTGTAGGAATACCTATAGGTTGTTGATGAAGAGGATTTCGCTTAGCATATATCCTTAGCTAGCGTTTTCTATCTATTATCTATGTGGTTACAAGATCATCATCAATACACTTAATTTGACTGAGTCGGAGTTTTATTGAAATTTGCGAAAAACCTTCTGTTCGTTCCTGTGGTTAAATTAATTTTTGTTCCTCTTACGATTTACATCTCTAATCTCAAGGGAAACAAATATCATTTGAACACCTTAAGCCCGCTCTTATGAAGACAATTTTCGATTATCAATTCAAAAAACACTTCTTTCTTTTACGAACTTCAAGAGCCCTTAATCCGGCTCTGCCTAAAATCAGTTCTAACCTAACGACTTTCACTCAAAAACTTGAAGTGATAAACTTCCCGGACGGAGTGGATCTATTTATTCTGTTACGAAATCACGTGATTTTGATACGAGTTTGTAATAAGTTCGTAAATTACTGCATGGTTGAATGTTACCTTTACCTAAATATATAAACGTTGTTGATCTCAAGGTTTGTTGCGAGTCACATTATACTCTGTCCATTCCTTTATTATCTTTTTGACAGTTCAACAAATTTCGAAATCAGTGACGCCCTCACACGTTATCGATTCGATTTGAAATGAAAATCAATCGATATAATATTCTTTAAGTCAGTATTATTGGCAGATTATATATATATTATCATATATATATGATTGGCCCAGAAAGAATTGGCAAAGAAAACTTCCTAAAACAGTCACTTGAAGGCCGGTTTAGTTAGTATTATGTGATTTTTCAAATGTATTTTTTCATAACTCTGGATTTAAACGTTATTAACCACGCGTTTCAAAGTTAAATTTTACTAACGCGTGCATAGTTACATTTTAAGTCAGTGGTCCAAAAATAAATTAATTAATGAACAGAGTTATTGTTCTTTATTCTATAAACTATATATTCGTTTAAACTTTTGGGATTGTGAGCAGCCGATTGATACATGTCACGGAGTATAATATAATATATTTAAGGAACCAGTATAAGAATTATATATTAACAACTAGTACGACCTATTCTAGCTCTCTTCACAATCTAAAACTTCTAGACTTCTAGAACATTCTTACTGTAAAATCAGATCGTCTTGTCAATAATGACATAAGTTTGAATTATATTCTAAATATTTTAGCAGGCGCGCACCATGGAGGTTGCGCTCGCCACAAACTTAAATTCCAAAATTTCGACTTAATTCTTGCAAATAATCAATCTTGAAGTCATACTATTTTGATTTTCTTTTTTATTAAATTTACCAAAACAATACTTACATGAAGTCAAATTATTTTGATCATAATAATATGATAGATTATTTATAGTTTGTTGTTTTTAGCTATGCACAAGCCACTTCCCTACCCGTGTATAAAGTACGACATTACTGTAGTACATTATTACGAAAAAAAATACCGGTAATTTATAGGCGTGACCTGTCAAAAAGACAATAAAGGAATGGACAAAGTATAAGAGTAATTTGTCTACAGTTACACTGCGTTGCTTAAAAATTCAAAGAAGGGTAAAGTCGAGTACCAATATAATTATATTAAGTACATATTAAAGGCGAGTCTTGTGAAGTTTCCTACAAATTTAGAAGAATTACCCCGTCTTTGATGTTACGAAAACAGCTTGGGGCTTACAAACGGAATATGGTTCAAACATCACGTTTGTTAGACCCAAATACAAATATACAAAGAACTCTAACGTAGAGCTCCTACGAAAAATCTTACAAAAGGATATTACCATACAAGTACCGACTCTCTCTTCATATTTATCTGATTTTATTACATAGAATACGTTGTTACGGAATTTGTGACGAAGACATTTTAGAGGATATTATATTACAGTTACTATTTTATTAGTGGTTGGCTTCTAGTGCTGGCTGTATTATATTTAAATATGTTTGAGGCTATGGAAACACTGTCACGGTTTATCATCTTACGGGTCTATACAGTTAGGTAGTGGTTTACTGGGGTTTTAGGTGTGTAGTGTATGTGTCAGTCAGTCTTTCATTAACTCGCTCACTGTACTATCTATGAATGAATGAGAAGGAAGCATTATGTGGCACAGTTGAGTCGACTATTAACGACAATAGCGAGTGGACGCGTGAGTCTGTGAGCCGACAATATAGAAGAATAAACTAAACTATAAGTTGTTAGAAAGGTAATCTGTAATCTCTGCAGATAAGGTCATCATCATCATCATCAGCCTATCGCAGTCCACTGCTGGACATAGGCCTGCAGATAAGGTAAATTACGGTAACTCATAGTCATTTCCAGAAGGTCCTGTGCCCTCTAATATAGGGCCGAAGATCAAGTTCAGTCTGCAAAACTACAAAATCAAGGTAATGTGTGCTAGGTATACAGTTACAAACAAATTAATTTAGGTGTCAATATATGTTACAGAATGAATAAAGATATATAAATCTTACTTTCAATACTTTAGTAAAGATATACTTTACTAAAGTTTTTTGTCTGAAAGTCCCCGTGGGATATCTTACAAATGGCGCGATATAAAAGTTTTGTGAATTTGTAAAAATAAAAAGTTGAGTATAATTTCAAACAACGTCAATATCTTTTTAATATTTCCCAAAACGTGAGAAAGTTCAATAAGTTCTTTATAACTGTAGCCTATTATTTAATTTTTTTATTATTTTTTGTATGTGATCAGTGGATCATAGTGGATGAGAAAAACTGTACTGTCTTTAATATTTGAGATCATATAATTTATGTCAAAACGCAACTATCGGTTCTGTAAGTTTCTATGAATATTGATGAAGAATGAACGTTGAAAAGAATCCTAAAAATTAGTTTTGTCTCACTTCTTGCCCAACATTGAAAATAACATTTTGTTACTTTTAAATGAGAATACATCAATAAGGTTTTATGCACTACAATAACATACAACATACAGTAAGTTACACCAAATATAAACAGTACAGAATAGAGAGACTACACTAAGTATATAAGACAAAAAATATCTAAGTGAATAATAGTGACGGTAAAAGGCATGAATAAAAGTAGATTGTTTATAGGTACAACAAATGGCTCGTAAGCCAAAAATAATGTCTTTGTTTCGTTTACAGAGTAAATAAATCTACGTAGTAAACAAAGATTTCACCTTATGGGTTTCTATAATATATTGAAAACCACATTAATTCATCGGGGACCTTATTATGTAAAGATGGTATTAAAATCAGAAACAGTTTCGTATTAAGTGCTTCTGTGTAAAGGATAAGATACTACATTTTGTGTTATATTGTTCATGCTTCTTTGTGTTCTTATTTACTACAACAAAATAATATTGCACACAAATATACAAATTATTTCAGTTTTTCAAAACGTGAGATACTAATTTAATATTTTGAAAGGTTTGACTGGCAGTGCTAGTTTTTATTTTTATTCAAGTGACTCGGTTGCATCTTTGATGAATGTTCAGTTATTTCCAAAGGAAGTATTTGCTTCAGCACCTATTTTTCAAAAAAATATTGCAACCACGACACTCCAGAAAATATGTTCGTCTTAGCGAATATTTACGGTATTCAGTAGTGTTGCCATCACAGACTCTGTATTGCGACTACCAATTAAGACTTCCAATAAAGTTTGACATTTCTTTGATTCCTGGATTCGGTTATTACAACATAATCATGGATGGAGTCGCAGGCAAAAGTTCTTAGTATATAAAGGTCGCTTCACATGTTCATTCAGGCGATCCTGTCATTTTCATTTACGAAGAACCTATATGTATATGAACATATAATAACGTACAGGTCTATCAAGAGCGATATCGATAGTACTTCATTCCTCTCCGTTACTTCCGGGTAGAACATTTATCATCTATATTGTGATGATAATAAACTGAACAAAGAGTTTTTTTATGGGCATTCTAATGTCGGCACTCGTAAAACGTTTTACCTTTTATGTTCGGCATTACCCTGTTTTTTTTTGGATACCACTTAAAAGTAAGCTATTTGCATATATATAAACTTTTAAGAAAGTTATATCCTAGGTTTGAGAAATATTAGACAGCTACTGTTTTTGTGGTTTGTAACTGACAAGTTTATAGATCGAATTTAAAGGAAGTTGAATTCAGGCACATGTACTTATTACGAGTATTGTAGTGTCGTGATTTCGTTTTTAGAATTTTCGCAAACAGCCAGCCAGGTAATGAAATATTATATTAGACCAAGATAACTATTACAATTTATTTATGGTTTATTCTAATTTGATTCATTTGTGTGAATGAAATTCAAGCTAAACTAAGGCTGAAATACTTCTAAGGTGAAAAGTGATCCGAAAGTCTACTTTATTCAACCGCGGGTTCCCCATCCAGTTGTATAAAGTGGAATAAACGTTTTTTCAAGCATTTCAAAATGAATCAACTCTGCCTGACGGAAAGCATAGGTAGAATTCATAAGTAGGGGTCACCATCATCATTGTCAGTGCAGACAATGCAACATGGTGACCTACCCTAGGGCAGCATGGTGAGATGCTTTGGCATGATTGTACTTTCGGTCTCACACTCACCAACGAAATACAGCTCTCAGCACTCACCAATAAAATACCTAAATTGACAGCACGAATGCTCTCAATTTAGGTATTTTATTTTGTGTGATGGTTGTATTGCACTGGTCGAGACGGCCCATTCGTGCTGATATCAGCGTGGTTGTACCACTTTGCATTATTTTTATTTATTTCATTACTTTATGTCTCTCAGAGAATTTGCATTACCGAACTACTGTGTTACTGATTTATTCTAAACATTTAAGTAACGTCAATGAATTTCAGTAAATCGTCTTATATCATACAACATCATCAACAACCCATAACGTCCCACTGCTGGGCACAGGTTTCCTCTCATGAGAGGGTTAAGGCCAACTTTGATATACAACATATCAAAGTTATAATTGTTTATTCATCGCCTCTACAAATTCAAAGTAATGAAAGTTAGAAGTAACATTTTGTGTAATGTCAGCAAACCAAAGGAGGATAACACCGTAATAAATATTAATGACATCCATTTCAGAATCTCAAAGTTACAATGTTCGTGTTTACACGTGTGCAAATCCACAGTATGGTATAAGAAGGTAGGTAAAGTATAAAACAGTAATAATCTAGGACGATTCATTTGTTGTTCATAAGAGTTATATTTTCAAGGTCCTCAATCTCAGTTTCAAATGTAGTAATTTTGCATAATTTGAAACGAATCGGCTACTACGATACAGGAACAATATAGAAATAAATGTTTAAGTTACTAAATTTCCCTTAATAATGAGTGTAGTATAGTGTAGTAAAAAGAAATCCATTATTTTTCACTAAATAGGTTTAGTTAATAGAATGAATTCCTGAAATAAAAAGATAAGATTTGGTACTAAAAGTATTTTCTGATAGTTTTGTGATAAGTTGACTCAGTTTCAGCCTTCAATTTCATGCAACAATAATGGATTTCCTTTTTCTATATATCTCTGAGGGAGTGCATCTCACTTTGGAGATTTATAATTTGGAGGTTTTAAGTTTTAAAATTTTATTTTACAATATTTTACGAATTTTAATGCCACCATTAAAATTCTGATAACATTGTAAAATAAGATACTGAGAATGATAACCAATACTTGGTTTGGTTTGTCATAAATAAACAACTGCACCGTGACTTACATATTGAAACAGACACGTAAAACATAATTTTAAAAATCATGCGAGGAAAGAATATTTAAACATCCTAACAGTTAGAAAGGTGACTCGATGGATCGAATACATATAACTCGCAGATTGAAACGTAAAATACCCCAAAAAATGCTTCAATAGCAACAAAATAAAGTAGAATACGACACAGGTCAGGAGACAGATGGTAGTAAAATAAGTCAAAAAAAATAATCACCACAAGACTTCTGGAGGTAACCTTCCGAACTATAAATAGCGTTCCAAAGGACCTATTTGACCTTGGGCTTGTATCTGAAGAATAAAATAAAGAACTAAAATAAGTATAAAACAGATTATCCGTTCCAAATTCAATTCGTAGGCAGACAATGGATTTACTTTCTTCAGTGTAGCTCAATTATTCGAAATCTTTTTATAGACTTAAATAATTTCTTTGATATATAAATCTGTGAACAAAAAGTTAATGTTTGTTTCTGAAAGGTTTTAAATGAATTCAATAAGCTTACATGCTAATTTGAAAAGTCTTTGTCGTGTCGTTTAAAAAATGGAGGACCTAATAGATCTGAAAAAGAGTAAGGTTATTAGATCACGAAATGTGAAAGCTCGTGAAGATGGCTAAAACTTGGTAATAGTAGATTAGTCGCAATGTATATATACTTAAATTTTGAATGAGGTAACTTTTTAGAAAGTATTTATAACTAATCGTAACACATAACATGGCTAAACATCTTAATATTTTAATCAATCATACTTCAATCATACTTAATATTTTAAACGCGAAAGTTTGTGAGTATGTATGTATGTTGCTCTTTCACGCAAAAACTACTGAATGGATTTGGATAAAATTTTTCTGTAATAAAGCTTATATATCAGAATAACACATATGCTACCTTTTACTGCAATAATCGTGATACAAGCGGGCGGAGCCGCGGGGGAAACCTAGGTTTTATATAAATATGAGCGCTAATGGTGCTTACCAAATAAACATCCAACTCTATTACATTACAAATGTAAGTAAACTCTGGATAAATCGTAACATCTGTTAAACTACTCGTTTAATTAAGGCTATTTACATGAAAAATAGAGAGAAATATTTAGTTAATTCATTTTTCATTAAATTGGCGTAAGCGTAAATTTATAGAGATTTAATTTAAATAATGAATTTGTAATAATTTTATTTTTTATTGTGAATAGCGATAGTTGTAAAACTGGATGCCAGTCGCTCCATGGAAAAACCGATATTCAGGTAAAACCGGTTGAACCGACCCAAAATAACATTGGGAATAAGGCTAGGAAGAAGGAGATAGATGTAAAACTTTGTATGAGACAAAAAAAGCGCTATTCTGCTGATATCTTATTGTAACGAATACAATAACACAGTTCACGGCTGAACATAAGTCTGTCGAATTGCACGCCACTTGGGTCGAACCACGGCTTCTCGCATCCAGCTGCTGCCAGCCGTCTTGCGTTAATCAACACTCCACCTTGCCTTTCGACGTTAAATGAATTAAACATCTATGATTACAACTAAATAGGATTAATAATAATTATGTAAGGAACAAGTAAATTTTTACTCCTATGTGTATAAAAATTCTCGTTTGTTTATTCACATTCTTTGGACTGCAATACCGTTCATTACCTTTGTTTGTTTCAGTTGCCATTGCTAGGAACAATAACTTTTAATATGATTGTGTATCTGTCACTTTTTGATAATAAAATCAAATGTTACTAAAACTTCAACGACCATAATCAAACTATATATTTATAACTCATTTTTGTTTAATTTACTCCATAAAAGTTATAATTCAGGTGTGGCCAGACAATTCCCAGATTATTGTTTGACAAGTTGACACGAATAAGGCCGTGGAAAGCGAACCCTCATCATGTCACTGTCTTCTAGTTTGATGCCCTGACCTGAATCCTCAATGAAATTAGAAACAGCTTGTTCTCGCTTTCAGATGAGGGTGCAGTTTGTATGAATTTTGTAGTGCAAGGTGTTGAAATGAGCTGGCATGCATTCGAAGAGAAAAGTTAAGCATTGTATTGCCAATAACTTTTCCAACAAATTTTCGAGGCTTACGAGTATATTAGTCTAATATACTCGTAAGCTTCGAATGATTGTCGGAAAAGTTATTGGCAAAGTCGTTTTAGCATTACCTTAAACAATATACCTTGAATGAATAACATTTAACACAGTCCTAAATAATTTTAGCCCGAATAATACATTTCATTAGTACTCTCGCTTCTATTATTACCAGTCACTGTAACCACACTATTTAATTTTAGACTTGGCAATTCTCAATTAAAAGCTTAGAGTTAAATGCAAACAATACGTACTAATTCTGATTCTATTTCGAGAAATATTTTTTAAGAAGCTCATTGTTAATATTTATATTTTAACTTGGTCATTTTTTAGGGTTCCGAAGTTTATGACTTCGAACCCTTATAGATTCGTCATGTCCGTCTGTCCGTCCATCCGTCCGTCCGTCCTCAACTTACCGTCCAAACGGTAAGTGCTAGAAAGATGAAAATTTGCATGGATGAGTATTGTAATTACGTCGACAAAGTGCTAATAAAATTATGAAAAATATTTTTATTTGGCGTACCTCCCCTACACGTAAAGTGGGGATGTTTTTTTCTCGGGGCTACCCAATCATGTGGGATATCATTAGATAGGTCTTTTAAAAACAATAAAGGGTTTCTAAGAAGATTTTTTTCATTTAGGTATCCGTTTGCGAGAAATTTCACTTTAACGACCACATTGTTTGTAAAAACAGGGCGTCCTCCCCCCTCTAAAAGCTAAACGGCTGGCTCAAAAAATCTGGAAAAATTCCTGATAGTGGTCCATATAATGAACTTTGAAGTAAAACTATAACGGATTCGATGACTTTGTTAGTTCAGGAGTTATAGAGGCTTAACTTTTACAATGCGCTTACTTAGAAAACGTCATACAAAATCAACGTAAACGTATCAATTATCCATTGGATACGATTTCTAATCCACGTACCATTATTTGTGGATTTGTGGATTTATCAATCAAAATCACAATAATACTTAATAATTAAAATGCCTTAAATGACATAACAATAGCGAAAATAATTTTGTGAGTAAGGTGCAGTCTTCGATAGATTTTTGCTAAAGGTTTTTAACTGATGAACAAGCGCGTGTCTTCGATGAACTTTTAGTTGCTTTTGAACTAAACATCGATGCGTGGGATATTGAAAAATGGACTGTAAGGCAATAATATTAGAGTATGTAATCCAACAACAAATTTTAGTCGAAATAATTTTGGTGATGTAACCTAGTAGAGCAAGAGCCCAGAGCCGCCAGACCTACGTCATTAGTGCAAAGCTGAAATTTTCAGGATTATTAGTACAATGTCTTGTTAAGATGTATGTGTACCCATTAGCTTGAAAGCGGGGCCGTTTCTGAGATAGCGCGAAGTACAGATAGATAAAAATATTACTTACCTACGTTAAAGGTGCAAAGCTAGTATTTACATATTTTTTCAAGAATATTATTTAAAATTAAAATTCATTACTGCCAGACACTTTCCGTGGGCCATTACTTCTGCCAGACGTCTTGAAAGTTGTGAAAAAATTAGGTAAACTACGTTATAGTAGCAAACCTAAAATTTTATACATATTATCTAAGGTACTATTTTAAGACCCTTTGTATGACCAATCCAAAAAGCGTGTAAAAACCATTTAATATTTTACAATTATATTCTTGAAATAATACCAAAGATGATATACCTCAGCTTCCTAATTACTACAAATATATGTCTGGGGGGGTGATAGGCCCTTCGGCCGCATACAAAGGGTCTTAAAATAGTACCTTAGATAATTGTATAAAATTTAGGTTTGCTACTATAACGTAGTTTACCTAATTTTTTCACAACTTTCAAGACGTCTGGCAGAAGTAATGGCCCACGGAAAGTGTCTGGCAGTAATGAATTTTAATTTTAAATAATATTCTTGAAAAAATATGTAAATACTAGCTTTGTACCTTTAACGTAGGTAAGTAAGATTTTTATCCATCTGTACTTCGCGCTATCTCAGAAACGGCCCCGCTTTCAAGCTAATGGGTACACATACATCTTAACAAGACATTGTACTAATAATCCTGAAAATTTCAGCTTTGCACTAATGACGTAGGTCTGGCGGCTCTGGGCTCTTGGTCCATAGAGAATCACCGCCACTGACGGATCACAATAGCTCGTAGACCACAGAGTAGCATAACTATGTATGTGATTTCAAAGGTCCTAGTAGCCTCTTCAGGACTTCAATATAAAACTGCAATCATCCAAATTTTTAAACTATGTTCAAATCAATAAATTTGCAAGAATTAAATCCATAGATTCTTGAACGTAGCTTCGAAAGTAGAAATTGAATTTTGAAATTGAATAAGATATAGCATTTAAGTTGAAAATTGAAACAGACAATAGTAGCAGCTAATTATCAATTCTTTTAGTAAATAACTGGGATCTGCTTAGTATTCCAAACAGAGCGCTTCTGTCATGCGGGTTGACACGATTATCTCTCTTCATCATTAATGTTCTTTGGTTATCAACTATATAAATTTCAGTAGCATTGAGATAATCTTTTGTGAATCCAGAAACATATTTTTTATATACCCAGTAAATTATGTGGCTTACAATAAGTAGTCAAATTACCTATAAAGTTCATGGATACTTTCACCGTTAGGGTATTTTCATGTAGTATGTTACAACCACTTAGCGAGAATACCTACTAATAATTGTAATGTTTAATGTTCATATCTTTAAAAAGCATTAAAAATATATCAGAACAGTGCATCCGGAAGCTTCACACGTCACCTTCCAAAGGACAATTTGTGGCAGTTTTTCCGGTATATAATGGTTGAGTTTTTGCGGACAACGGTCAATTACATGTAATAATGGGTTAAAATTATGTAAAGTGTTTATGCTCGTAAAGTGTTTCTAATCAGTTCAATAAGTCGTTGAAGTGACGTAAGCATTCACGAAAATAAATGAAAGCTGGGGTGTTATACTTGTAGGTAGTGGTATACTTGTAGGAGGAGTAGGTAGATTAGAGTTGATTGACCCTTAGTCTGTTAAGGTCAGAAGTCTTTATTTCAATTCTAAAGCCATAAAGTGACTCTACTCTGCCCGACGGAAGGCAATGAGTAGGATCCAAGAGATGATATAAATGACACTATGTTATAGCTGGGATGGTTGCTAAGTCTACGAGATAGAGTTAAAGCTATAAACTGTACATGTCAGATAATGCGATAAACTCTTTACTGCAATAACTGATAGGTATACACGCGGGGGGTATCGCGAGAAAAATCTAGTGTAACAGTACACACAAAATGTTAACAAAAACCTAAAATGAAGAACGCATATATTGTCTTCTTCCTAGCCTTCATATCCAAGTTTATTTGGGCTCGGCTACTAATTCAACCAGTTTTATCTGAATTTCAGTTTTTCCACGGAGCGACTGGCATCGGACCTCCGCAACCCTAAGGGAGAACTGAAATTCGAAGATTAAACTAGTTATCATTATATTTGAGTGCACTGACTTCCCAGTAACTATTGCGATTGATGTTCATGACAACCGGGACCGACGGATTTACGTGCGCTCCGAGGCATTAGGAATTTCCTAAGAAAAACCCAGAAACACATTTGGGCCCGAACCGGGATTTGAACCCGAGACCTCTTGATTAGCAGTCGCATACGCTAACCATTAGACCACCGAGTAGAACGCCTATATAACTGATAGTTATTTCCTGCCTGCATATTAAGGGAACACGAGTCAAAAATATAATAATATCGGAGCCCGTTTCAACGTGTCTTTATTTCTCATTCCCAACAAATTTCATAAAAGATTGTTATTAAATTTTCAAATCAAACAACAAGTCATGTAACAGGCCTACTTTGTTCATAGGCTGTCTTCACCTGACTGTTATTACACTACGTTGTAATTTTGATTTGACTTTTCCTTTCCCTCGTTTGAAGGTACGCAAATGTTGAATTTGATCATGATACTAGCTTTCGCCCGTGGCTGCATCCTGTCTATATCGGATAACGACGTTAAAGGTATCATAGTCTTTTCTCACGCTCTAGATCATCTGGGTACAAAATTTCATTTATCGCGAACAGACAGATACACAGACAGACGCGACGAAGGGCTTTATTATATAAAATATAATGGATACTCTTAAATAACTTCAACTGTAGCTTTGTAAGTTTCTCTTCTTATATTTTTAATATCATTACGAATGAGATATATAAAATTCACACAATATGATATTCATATGTCTACTAACAGTAGATTTTTTTTTTCTTTTATATTTAAGCCTGCCAAAGTGACTCTACTCTGCCTGATGGAAAGTATGAGTAGAATCCAGGAGTAGGGGCCACCATGCTTATTGTGAGGGTAGGCAATGTAGCATGGTGACCCCTACCATGGCAGCCTGGTTTGATTATTTTGCATCATTCTCCCGGCCTTCGAAGGGCGGGAGAATGATGCAGAATGATTGGGCCTCCGGTCTCACACTCACCAACGAAATAAGACAGCAAGAATGCTGTCATTATTAGGATGGTCTTCTGTGTGAGGGTAGTACTGGCTGGGTCGAGCCGGCCCATTCGTGCTGAAATCAGCGTGGCTCTACTACCTCATATACCAGATATATGAAGATCACATTGTGTGAAGTTAGAAAGAATATAATATATAAATATATTATATATTATATTATAACTATAACAAGTTAGAGTTATAAACGCATAGTTTATATAGTTATAGTTTATAACAAGTTAGTACTTGTTATAAACTATGCGTACCTTGTACTATGAAGCTTGCTTGCTTGCTTGAAACAAATATCTGCAGATCATACAAACATTTAGTCCGATCCAGGACTTCAACCTAACACCTTAAGAACGGCAGTCGCATACACTTCTAGTGCGTCACCGACGCAGTAGAATAGAATAATGAGTAAATGTAATTTTTATCGTGATATAGGAGTTGAATGAGAAGGCCACCTTTTTTTTCCCTCAAAACATGAATTCTACACTAGGAATAATTCCTGTGTTATAAAAGAATTTACAAACGTACATGACATGTATACAAAGAACATCCAGACTCGGAACAAAAATTTATGGTACAAAAAAAGTGTTGTCCTATGTGGGGATTGAACCCACAGCACTTCGATACAGTACATTTAAACTACTACGCCATTCAAGAGTCAAGAAACAAGTGCGATGCTTCTCTTTGAATGTTCTCACTTCAGAAGATCTAGTTGGGTTACTTTATATCTCACATACTCTGACTTGGCATCGGTTTTCTGAGAGTCTGGGTCATTGCTTTAACTGATGGTTGGCATATCTGTCGAAACAGAACTGTGCCACGATATATAAAATATTACCTAAATAAGAATTCGTACATCAATCATTCATACAACAATGAGGCGACACTTATCATTTGATTAATATATCGCAAAACGCATTTACTACGTAAATATGGATAGGTTCCCATTCCACGTCATACAAGATTAATAATAATAATAATAATAATTAATAATCTAGCAACACTCAAAGACATCAGAATTTCTACTACATATTTTTAAAATAAATTATTTTTTCCATTAAGAACCATATTAAAAACGAAATATATGTATTTTAAATAACTCAATGTTATAAAAATAATGAATTAAAAGAAATAAAATGAATCGCAATGAAATAAACATAGAAAGATCTGTTTTTAAAGACATGACGTTTAATACGTCATGTCAAAAGCATTATAAATATCGGTAAAATGAGAAATTCTCAAAGATGTTAACCAGAGCTAGAAGCAGAGCACAACGATCATCCCCGGACTCGTCGCTCCGCTCCGCCGTGCCGTCAATGGAAGAAATCATAAGAAGTTCCGAATAGTGCACAGGCGTCGAGCTCTACTTCGAGCGACGAGTTTTTCTCTCCGCCGACGTCGCCAACACCTGTACGTCGGCAGAAGAGAACCCGGCCACCAGACAGCTTGGGATCCCGAGGACCACTGACCTCGAAAAGGGTCCCCGCTACCGGTGGTGGTGTGCACCGCATGAAATGGTCACATACAATAAATGAGAACGTCATGCGGGCATATTTTCGGGCTACAGAGTTGGGAACAAACCTTACTGCGTACCGTGTTCGACTAGTCTCTCTGTTTCAGGAGCTTGAGCCAGCCGTCAACGTATCAGCGCAACGATTGTCGGATCAAGTGCGGGCTATACAGCGATGCCATCTGCTAGATGAGGCCGTTCTTGAGAGGATCTTCGTCACATGCTCTGTATTTGGGAGCGAATAGTACACCAATTCTACCACATAATAATAATGTTGATGAACAAGAGGAGAGTGAAGTTATATCCGTGAGTACCCAATATAATGATAGAATAAGGAGCGCTTTGGAGGATGCGGTTCAGAAATACCGGTATGTTGATTATCATAACAGACCCCGGTTACCCCGTTTGCCCATTCATAAACGAAATTTAGCACTGGTGAGTGCTCTGAATTCGTTATTATCAGATTATTTTGATAATAGCGAAGATCTTAGTGATACACATTCTATTCTTTACTGTGCGGCTATTGCAGTTTGTCGAGTAGCTGGTATTAAATTTGCTGAAGACAGAATTGCTACTCGACCCAAAAATACTTTGCCAGCTTGGCAGTATAGAATAGAACGTCGTATTACTGAGACTAGGACACTCATCGGTAAACTAACTGCTTTCCAGGCTGGTAATACGCGGCCGAGAGTCATGCGCTTTGTGAAACAGGCATTCTTGGGGACTACCATCAGTCCTCAACAGTACTTGTCTAGTGTCACAGAGCGCATAGACTTCTTGAAGCAAAAAGTGTATGCATGGGCAAATAGGATAAGACGGTACAAAAAACGCGGAAATCGGTATTATCAGAATCGCATGTTCCAAAGAAATGAGAAGTGAGTGTACCGGAAATGGGAAGAACCAGATCCATGTGAGCTCGATGGGTACTTGCCAGATGAAAATGCCACAAATGAATTTTGGCGTAGCATCTGGTCGGTGCCTGTCACCCATACAGATGGTGACTGGATGCGAGATGTCAGACACTCATGTGAGTCTGTAACAACTATGGAACCAATCATCAGTGACAAAGATGATGTAAGTTGTGCAGTCCGTTCATTGCCAAATTGGAAATCACCTGGTCCGGACGGTCTGCACAACTTTTGGCTTAAGTGGTCCCGAAGCTTGCATGGGTGTTTGGCATCTCAATTCCAGGCAGCATTGGATTCTGGTTCATTACCACAATTTTTAACAACTGGTATAACCCATTTACTCCATAAATCTGGTAGTGCCATGGATCCCAAAAACTTTAGGCCCATTACATGTTTACCAACTTTATATAAACTTCTTACATCTATTCTGAGACTCAAAATTACTACACATGTAAATAATAATTCGATACTTTCCGTTTCTCAGAATGGATGTAGAAGTGGGACCCGTGGCACTAAAGAGCTCCTTATCGTTGATATGACCATTAGCCAACAAGTACGTCGTAATCGTAAGGGTTTGGCGACATGTTGGATAGATTATAAGAAGGCTTACGACTCGGTTCCCCATTCATGGCTTTTGAGGGTGCTGGAGTTGTATAAAATTGATACAACTCTGTGCAACTTCTTGAAGTCATGTATGGGGCAATGGAGGACAGTCCTCTGCTATCCTGGATGTCGCCGAACTGCGGTAAGCGACGTATTTGTAAAGATCGAGAGGGGTATCTTTCAAGGTGACAGTCTGAGTCCCTTGTGGTTTTGTCTGGCCTTGAACCCTCTTAGCACTCTCTTAGAGGGTTCAGGGTTAGGCTATAGGTTGCAGAGAGGTAACCGGGTTATATCACACCTGCTTTACATGGATGATTTGAAACTACTGGCTCCCACTAAATTACAATTGATGGAGTTACTAAAGGTTACTGAAAACTTTAGTAAATCTATCAAAATGGAATTTGGTTTGGACAAGTGTGCAGTCATGTATGTAAAGAAAGGTGTTATTGTGGAATCTGAAGGATTAGAACTTTCAGATTCAACAAAACTTAGGTCTCTCTCTGCCACCGAAACCTACAAATATCTAGGCTTTTCACAATCCTTGGGAATACCAGAATCTGATGTGAAGCAAACGTTGCGGGAACGCTTCTTCGGCCGCCTGAAAAAAGTCCTTAAAAGTCTTTTATCAGGGGGTACCAAGGTGCGAGCCTACAACGGTTGGGTCATGCCGGTTCTGATGTATTCCCTTGGTATACTTAGATGGACTCAGACCGAATTAGATGCCCTTGACAGGAGAGTTCGTACCTTACTGACTGCATTCCGAATGCACCACACACGTTCATCGGTTATGAGATTGTACATCCCGCGAAAGTTTGGGGGTCGTGGATTTTTAAATATCAAGACCCTACATAATCGCGAGATATACAATCTCAGAGAATATTTTCTTAATACCGACATGGGGGTGCATCGCAATGTAGTTGCAGTGGATAACGGACTCACTCCACTCGCTCTGGCTAAAGAGAATTGGCGCAAACCTGTAGTACTTAGTACTGATGATCGCAAGGAGGTATGGAAGGGCAAAGAGCTTCATGGTCGGTTTTGTCGGGCTTTGAACGGGCCCGATATAGACTTTAAAGCATCGACTTCCTGGCTACGGTATGGTGATCTCTTTGGAGAAACCGAAGGTTTTGTTTGTGCAATTATGGACGAAGTTATCATGACGAATAACTATCGGAAATATATACTGAAGGACGGTACGGTTGACATATGTCGGGCATGTCACCGACCCGGGGAATCTATCAGGCATATAATTTCTGGTTGTTCTCGTCTTGCTAACGGTGAATATTTGCACAGACACAACCAAGTAGCCAGGATTGTACATCAGCAACTTGCCCTTAAATACCAACTTGTAAATTTGGAGGTGCCATACTACAGGTATGTGCCCGACCCAGTTCTCGAGAATGGTCGTGCTACATTATATTGGGATCGATCTATTATCACAGACAGGACTATTGTCGCCAATAAGCCTGATATTGTGATGATAGATCGATCGCAGCGCCGCGCAATGATTATCGATATCGCTGTTCCTCATGACGAGAATCTCGTGAAGGTTGAAAAAGAAAAACAAATAAAATATTTGGATTTATCTCACGAGATTGTCGATATGTGGAATGTCGACTCGGCGATCATTGTTCCGATAGTCGTTTCTGTTCATGGTTTGATAGCCAAGAGCCTCGACCAACACCTTAAGAGGCTCACGTTGGACGGCTGTACACGGCCACAAATATACATTTGTTTCGGAGTTTGACTGTTTTCTATGTAAAATATATATGTACATGTTTCCAAAAAATAAGTACGTTCATGTATTTATATCTAGTATCCATAACATAAGCTCTGCTTAGTTTGGGATTAGATGGCGTTGTGTGTAAGATGACTGAAATATTTATTATTTTAATTGTCTTGCTTATTTATATATAAAAACAACAAATAAGCAACTGCTTACTTAAAACTAAATGATTAAATAAAACAACAAAATCCGGCATTTAACCTAGTTGTTATATCTTGTCTCCTTTTATTATCTCTTTTAACCTTTGCTTACCTTTTTGATTTACTTCAGAAAAAAGATGATCCGATAACTTTCTTTAAGGGTTTCCTGAATCTATTTTCATGATTCTATTTTATCTAATTCCGTCAATATCTTATTTAACTGTGAAGAAAATATTCTAATGAAAGGTAAAAAACGAAAAAATCTAGTCATACAATTTATAAACACATTTCCCCCAAAAAGCATTTTTCTAATACTACTATTGCAAAAGTTATTTTCAACTGACCTCAAACAAGTAAAATTAAATATTTTTAAATCCCCTGACTGATTAGACCGATTTCAATCAAACCAACACAGACACCATCATCAGCCTATCGTAGTCCACTCCTGGACATAAACCGCTCCCGTTGCACCCCACCTTGACCGATTTTTGGCTTCTCGCATTTAACTCCCGGCAGTTATCCTGCGCAAGTTGCCACTCCACTCCACTGAGCTGTGGGAGTACTACACTACGTTTGCCGAGCTACGGTTCCCATTATCCCAATGACAGTTCTGCGGCTAATATGGCCAACCGACTAAGAGCACTTTACTTATTCGCTTTTCAAATTAAAAAAAAAAAACAAAATTTGTTCATTCGTCATACTTATAACACTCGGTCGATTTTGCGTCGGGGCTTAAAAAATAAACATGTAAGTTAGTTCTACATTTTAATGATACGATTACGTACGAACTGTTATTTCTGCAAATAGAATTTCTCAACTTCCAACACTATATGTTACAAACTAAATCTATTCCTTTTAAACTAATCGCCTAGTTTACATAGGTTATTACCGCATCATCCTCTAGAGATTGTCCATTAAAACGGTCTATCGGGCACGCCCACATTAACTACCTACTACAAATTACGAACTGCTTGAACAGACTCAATCGACCAAGTACATTATTGATTCATGATTGAATTTCTAATTAAATTCGAGAACACGTGTTTTCACAAACAACCACTTCCAATAATAACGTGTATTTTGGAATGCTATTTATAGCTTGTTGCTACAGGAACCTATAAATGATTACTTTTTACTTGCTCATATACACATTTCGTATCGTTCATCTGTCTATTTGCTATGATCCTTTTTTAGTTTCAGTAGAATAGAATAGGGAGTAAATGTATTTTGTAGTGTGAAATGGGAGTTAAAAGTGAAGGCCACCTTTTTTGTTAGGGTTCCGAAGTTTATGACTCGGAACCCTTATAGATTCGTCATGTCCGTCCGTCCGTCCGTCCTCGACTTACCGTCCAAACGATAAGTGCTAGAAAGATGAAACTTTGCATGAATATGTGGTGCAATTACTTCGACAAAGTGCTACAAAATTATGAAAATATTTTTATTTGGGGATAACCGTAAAATGAGCACAGATTAATAAATAGTTACTACGTAACAGATACATCACTCCCATACAAAAGTAAAAATACCTACGCTATAATAGCCTACAATATCATAATAATAATACCTGCCACTCAGAAAGAGAAGAAATGTACCTTAAGTACGCGAACAAAGAGTCGATACTGTGTCGCCGCGATAATAGTCAATCAAATATGATTAAGTTTTATATAATGATTTGTATTCTTTTTTCCTTCTCTAAATTCTGTGTTATTAAATTTTATAGTTGCAAATATCCTAAAACGCGTAAATATTTAAACAAATAATCATATGGAAAACAAAGCAAAGGAAAATCAACGGTTTTTTAAAAGTTGTAATATGGTGCTACCAGACCGATTCATTAAACGTTGTCAAAATTATTTAAAATTACTTTTTCTAACTCCTCTATATATTTTATCTATATAATGTATTAATATATATACATATTTGACTTTAACACCCATCTACAGCACAATAATTACATGGTTTCGGCATTACGAAGCGTAAGACTGTGTTCAGACCAAACGTATAGTCAGCCGCCGAATGTGAGCGAGCGTTACGCAGTTTTTTATATTTCCATACATATTCACTTTTACGTTCACATCTAACCGACAATACGTTATAATGCTATGCGTAGACGCTGACATTCGGCGGCGCCGATTAATAAAGCGCGTCACTACGCGCCGCGGACGCTGATTGGCTACGTAGCTACGTTAGCGTATTGTATACAGCTCTGCCGGCGGACTCTATTCAATTCGGTCAAAATAGTCGGCCGCTCAGCATACGCATACGGTGTGAACGTATACAAGCCGACTGTTTTGTTCACACCATTAGCGTATTGTAAGCTATAGCGTATTGTAAGCATACTGTGAACGAAAAATACCGTTTATTTTCACGTTCACACTGGGGCTCACAGTGAGCCTGCTCACATTCGGCGGCTGACCATACGTTTGGTCTGAACACGGCCTAAGCGCGGGAAACGAGCTCAGGCGGACGTTTGACGGCCCTGTATAGTTAACGATACGCCGAGCCGTAGGTATATAGCGCGTGGCGTTGAGCGAGTGACGGAGGCCTGAAATAGGGATGTTTTTTTTTCTCACGGCTACCCCATCATGTGGGGTATCATTAAATAGGTCTTTTCAAAACAGTAAAGGGTTTCTAAGATGATTTTTTTATTTAGGTATCCGTTTAAAAGAAATTCAACTTTAAAGGGCGGCTTTTTGTAAAAGCAGGGCGTCCCCCCCTCTAAAAGCTAAACGTCGGGCTCAAAAAATTTGGGGGAATTCGGGATGGTGGTCCATATAATGAACTTTATAGGAAAACTATAACGGATTAGATGACTTTGTTAGTTCAGGAGTAATAGCGGCTTAACTTGTAAAATGCGCTTACTAGGAAAACGTCATACAAAATTAACACATTAATATGTAAACATAACAATTATCTATTAGATACGATTTTATATCCACGTACCATTATGGGTGACAGGAAAGGGTTTCTAAAACCCTTTCCTGTGCGTGGCCTGACACGCACTTGGTCGATTTTCTTAAGAATGCATTATATCTTTAGTAGTTCACATTCGTTCGAAATATAAAAAAAATATATAAAAAAGCTATTAAAGATACGGATTAGGTATACAATCAGAAGATTCAGCCTCTCTTGCATCAAAGCACCTTAACAATTAAAGTTTGTTTTATCAGTATTCGTACAAACTTTCTGAAACTCATCAACACTGTATCTTTAAATTAAGAAAACACCATCCTGATTCCTTGGATAAATTCTTTACTCAAATCCAAATCACTTTCACTTGCCTGGCTGCAACTGATATAATGCGAACGTTGCGTTGAACTAACTTTCTGATAATAAACCTTATCTTTACCTACATACGCAATATAATAGACACGATTCAAAAGTTTCTGTCTTAATTCTTTCGCATTTGAGTCTGAGCAACGTCGTTAGAATGATATAATGAAATATTAAAATCATCAGAAACTTAGGTCAGGTCAGTTTTTTCATAAGAAGAAATTATGAGGTTTAAAATATACGCTGGTACCAGAAAACAGAATCCTCATATTTACTTTCAGCTTCTACTCAACTACAACAAGTCTTATGGAAGGTCAATATTTTTTTAGTGTATATATTTTTGGACATTCCACCGTACCACCTAAATTAGTAAAACGAATTTATTGCATAACTATTGATGCCTACGGCTCCACTCGCATCCGAAGGGTATGAAAAATAGTTATTGGCCGATTCTCAGACCTACCCGATATGCACACAAAGTTAATCAATCATTCAATAATATTTATTTGTGAATATGGGTCTTACAATCAGATGTTACAATATAATAATGGAACAGCCACATTCTACCTCTAGGCATGCAAATATGTATTCCATTATATTGGTCACAACACAATTAAATGGCCACAAAAAAAAGAATTATACTCAAAGTCAAAGTCCAGCCGTTTCGTAGGTGTACCGAGTACCTACGAAACGGACGGACTTAGACTTTGAGTTTTTTTATTTTAACAATCCGTTACAGGAGAAATTTATACCTATTTATATGAAGATATCAATAAAGTAATAATGGACCGTGTTACATAGGCTATACAAATTTATTAAAAGTTCTTACATAGTCGGGTTATAGTTTATTATTTTTTTATGTTAATTAACATTCTGTTCACAATGTACTGCAAATATTTTTGTTTATGTATCGATAAAAGTTCGATAATAGTTCGTTTCATATATTTGTAGATATATTAAATAACTACCGTAACTACGAACCTAAAATATTTTACTTTGCACAAATTTTTGAACGATCCAACGCTACTAAAAATTCTTCGGTGAATTTCATCAAAATGGTAGATATATCAATAACGCAATAAATGGTAACGCTTTACGGCCCTCACATTCCGTGGGCAGCGGAGTAAAATTAAATTTTACATCCGCAGGTATCAAAATGGCAGATATATCAATTCTATGATAAATGGCAAAATTTCGTCATCATTTCACCACATTGAAAAGTACTTGTACGAGATGTAATCCAATTTCTGTATCATTGCATTTTAGAAGTACAATTTGTTTCTAATTTAAAAACATAAGAAGTTGGTATTCGTAATGTGAATGCTTTTGAATGACTGTGGCTTTTAAAGTCATTATTCTTAAAGTACCTATTCATTATTTGTTGATATCTGAAATTTAGATGGAATTGCTATAAACAAAAAATAATATATGAAATGTAAATTGATGAAGCAAAAATCTAAGGTCAGAAAAGGTTTCAGCCTCTAGACTAAATGCTTTAGAGGCTAGTAACCCCGCCCTCATCGTTCCAGTCAGCGTTTGTAATTTCAATTCCTGCCACAGACATTCTGATTAGCATAGTACAGACTTTGTTTAGATGTTATAGCCCATTCAAAACGACGCTCTCTTAAAAAAAGTAAAATAAATGAGCTGTAATTCTAACGTTTTTTAATAAGGCGACCTAAACAATAATAATAATGTAGTCTTCCTTGACACGGCACGTGTAGTGAGAGGGTTTCTGTTTTTGGAGTCCCAGCCACCGGTTTCATCGTCCTGTAACCAAACACAGTGCTCTAATATTGTTTACTTTGCAACTGTCCTACTTATTTATATATTACTACAGTATTTTATATATACATAACTATATCAGTTTTTTTACTGCATATTGGCCCTTTTACGTTTTACAATCTGCTTACCTACTTACTGAGTTTACATATAGATAATTTAATTAATAGAAGTAACACAATAGTTTTCTTAATTTATTTAAATTAACGTAGAAAAATACAAACTATAAACCAACTCACTGGAGATGTCCCGCGTATAAGTCTCAAATTACATTTTGGACCTTGAAATTTGGAAATTTACATTCGTGTTACATATGTCGTTATACTTTAAAAAAACTATGTGATGTGATCTATGTGTTTCTATGTAGAAATGTTTTATTTTAATAGCTCACATGATTATTTATATCGCTAAGATGCGTTTACTATATAAAAGGCAAAATAGCCAAATTTATAGTTTGGCCCATTTATATAGGACCCATCGATATGTTAGTTAAATAATACAAAAACTTACAAGGCATCTGAAATGGAATAACCGGAATAGAACGCATATACGTTCTATTCCGATTGGGCTTTATACTTACAAAATTATGATTGGACTTCTAGGGTTAAATGTATTTTTAATATTTACTCGTATATATTTAAAATGTAATTGATATGTAAATATATGAAATGAAGAGAATAAATATGACATAACGTATCCAAATACAAGAAATTTACCACTACGTCCAGTAGTGGACTACGATAGGCTGATGATGATGATGTGAACCGTAAAGAGCGTAATACATTTTGCTATATTATAGGATGATTAGACAAAGTTAATTTAAACCAGCTTAATCGAAAGAATACTCGATTAATCAGTCACATTTATCGATATTTGTAAAAGCAGAAACTAACAGACTGTGACACTGATTTACTAACTGATCTATCAACGAACAGTTGAAATATCTGGGGATTAAGCATGAAGTGCGGCACAGGTATTCTTTAAATGGACAAGAAAAAAGAGGGCTAAGAAAGGGTTATTGAAGAAATCATCAAAGAAAGAAAGAAAGCAACGCGTTTATTAACTAAAGAATAATCCTTGATTTTAGTATTCAGTCCATCTTTTTAGGAACCATATTATTTGCAGAGCCCAGCGCAATTATTACATCTATAAATTTAAGATAATGTTAGGAATATTGAGTGAAAAAGAATACCAGAACACCACAATTAAAAGATAGCACGTTCTTCACGTGACTTCCATTTATAGGTTTATGTGGATTAGTTTCGGGTCTTACTGTGCCTACTTCGTGTTAGCTTTATCACCTCTGGCTGCAATACATAACCTCACTACGTTTTCTGGTTTATGTTTATTGTAGCAATAAAGATTAGGCTACTAAAAGACAGGGTACTGAAGGCAGAAATAATGGTTTTATAGGCATTTTAACGTTTGACACATTTCTTGCGGATTTACGGTTTCGGTCATCGAGATAATACATCTTTCGTCTACATCTATGGCAATCGTTATTGGGTCAGTGCCTTCAAATATATGAACAACTAGTTCAATCTTCGAATATCAGTTCCTCCTCAGGGCTTGTGGAGGTCCGATGCCAGTCGCTCCGTGGAAAAAATGAAATTCAGGTAAAACCGGTTGGACTAGTAGCAGACCACAAATAATCTTGGAAATTTATTTTATAAAATAATCTTCTAAATCTGTTGTATAAAATTTAACTTATATTTATACGTCATAGATATATTTTTATTGTTTAAAAATTAATATTGGAAGTTTAATAGGGATGAGAGAGAGAGAAAGATAGGGAGAGCAGTTCATATCAGTATCAAAATACTAACCAAACCATATCTCTATAACGCTATTTAAAGAACGGATGGTTTATGATAGGAGAGTGTGATGAATCTAAATCAAAAAGCTTTTACTAGGAGTTTTTTTAGACTTTAGACATTACAAATAGGAGTTTTCAGTCACCTTTCAAATGTTACGTCAACGATTTTAGTTGCGCGATTTCAAAGTCTCTTTTCTATGGAGAAGAACCGGCAAGAAACTCCACATAATTATCGGAGAAGAAGAATAAGAAAATATAAGTGATCAAACGCTTTCACAGAAGACAAATGAAAACTAGTGGAGAAAAACAAATGAATTTTAAATGTGTGTGTCATTTCACTCATTTCATTAATAGTCATCACATATTGTAATGATTCAATATTGTTAATATATTTGTCTTAATATATCAGTCAAGTAGAAAGGTGTTTTAATTTGTTTGTCACTGAAGACACGCTCCGGGCATACAATTAGTAAGGATAATTGCTTACGTCTGTCAATGCAATTGACTGACACGTACCGCTCGGAGCATTTGACTGAAGTACAGACAACTAACACTTACTTACTTACTAATTACCATTGCACACCACTTTGATCAATTTTGGGTTTCTCGCATCCAGTTCCTGCCAGCCATCTTGCCTGTGGGCGTCCTACACTACGTCTGCCGAGACGCGGTCTCCACTCCAGAACTCTTTTATACCAACAAATATTAAACATCATAAAAACTTTTGGTCCGACCTGGGTATGGAACCCGAGACCTCTTGTTCAGCAGCCGCATACGCTAACCACGAGACCAGCAAGGAAGTCGATGTTTATTTGTACAGTACTCGGTACACAAGACGAATTCTAAATGCGGGAGTAAAAAAAATAAAAATAAGATATAAAAAGAATCCATTTATTCATGACATTAAACAGAATTATAATGAATCAGTTTTCAATTAACTTTTGAGATTTTAGTATTAATTTAGACTGAAATTATGTTCAAATAATGATATTTTACCTTCAGGCACACATATAAGATTCAAAAAATCTTAAAATGTACGATAACGTATTTATTACTTCATTACGGTTACACGAATATCAAATTATTTCTAAAACGTTATTACTAAACTGGCGATAATATTCATCCCTCCTATATAACCTTTGCCTTATTATTTCTCTGCCTATTTAAGCTCATTCGCTTGTGGAAAATTATTTAGAAGATTGCTTGCCTCGATCTTCTCATCGACCATTCATCAGCTTTGTGTTCTTGAATATATGATATAATATGGGTTTATATTTATCAATTTGTAGCTATATTCCAAACGGCATACATATGCTCTGTGTGTATTTACCATACGTTTGTAATATTGTTAATAATAATATATTCAGAAGTAAAGTAGTTAATTTTATAAGCAATGAAAAAAATGGAGGAGGTTCTTCATTCGACGCGTATATTTTTTGTATGGCAACGCATAACTTTTTACAGAGTTGTCCGATTTTGATAATTCTTCTTTTGTTTGAAAGGGTATACTCTGAAATTGACCACATATAAGTTAAAATTTTTGCTAAAAAGTTTCATGGGTGTTTTAGTAATAATTTTATTTGTTTCATAACAACGTATATCTAGGGTAAACAGCGAAAACGCGGCCCGTACCTAGATGGGTGACCGTTAGTAGCATGACTCACGTGATGTCATGTTAAGCTGTCGGTTCCTGTTAATTTCATAGGATAACAGTCGCGAACTTAGTTGGAGACCTTCAGGTAACTTAAAAAACATCCAAATTACGTAGCCACAATCTTGTCTGGCCAGTCAACAAACCGCACTCGGCCACATGGGGTGTATGATCTTCACTCTCTCCTGAGAGGAGACCCAAGTCCAGCAGTGGGACATTACGTGGTTGTTGATTATGATCGATGACGTAGGTATATCTTTCATGTGCATCTATTGTAGTTCAAAACTCAATATTGAGTTCTCATTTCATTTATAGAAGGAAGCAATATTGTTCCTTTGAATATAATTTTAATATCATTATGAATACTTTTTGTTAAAGTCATTGAAGATCTCCATGAGAGAATAACAAATTAACACATTTTATTCCAACCATTTTAATAATTTTATTTTATTTTCCATCCATCCACTAAATCTAAAACCCAAAATACCCTTTAAAAACTCAAACATCTGTATCTCGTTTATGAAATAAATGAAAAACAGTTTTTCCTTACTGTGAATACTCTCTAGAGTATTCGCAGTATGATAACATCGTTTCTGAAACAATTTAACCAAAACAGTTCATTTCTAGTGACCTATTTTTGTTTTAAACATAAAAGAGGAAATATATTTTGTTCAGAGTGCAGAATCTTGTAGACTCACCAAACGTACTCCGCTCGATTGCATTCTGAACCGATTTATTCGGTAGGAGTACCTCTATACTTGAATTTACTGCTACGTTGCGCTTATTGCTGCGCTGTATTATCCAAGTTTCAAACGTTTGTTTTCTATTCTATTCTTTCTTTGGCCAATGTCCAAACAACAATATAATACTAGCCAATGAAACAAGAGAATAGAAAGCGTAAAATGTTTACGAATTATCTAGGAGGACTGTGCGGTGCATTGGTGATAATTATATTTTAGTAGTAGTAGTAGTTATATCCGTATCCGTGCCTCGGAGAGCACGTAAAGCCGTCGGTCCCGGTTGTCATGAACATCTATGGCAATCATTATTAGGAAGTCAGTGCCCTCAAATATAATGACCACTAGTTCAATCTTCGAATTTCTCCCTTAGGGTTGCGGAGCTCCGATGCCAGTCGCTTCGTGGAAAAACTGAAATTCAGGTAAAACCGGTTGAACTAGTAGCCGACCCCAAATAAAATTGGGAGTAATGGCTGATGAGTAGTAGTAGTTATATAGTAGTAAAATATAATGAGTGGCAGACAAAACTGTGTAAAATGAAATGTAAAACTAAAGTCAATTATAGTAAGAACGAGTACATACTCTTATTTGCTTAATTGTATTAGTACTTTGTCATAAGTGCTAATCCCAATACGATAATTTCAAGGAATTACTGCTTAAGTCCAGTCGAGAAGCCCAAAATCGATCACAGTGGTGTGCAATGGGAGAGGCCTATGTCCAGCAGTGGACTGCGATAGGCTGATGATGATGATGATAATGACTGCTTAAGTATAAAATGAGAAGTTATTCCAATGAAAATAAAAATAAGCTCATATTTTTATTTATTTTTTTATTTATACTTTATGCACATAAGAGTGACAAAGGTGGACTTAATGCCGTAGGCATTTTCTGCCAGTCGACCTTAGGGTGATGCAGAGCCAAAAACTAGGTCATCTACCTACACACAACTTTTAATAAGATTTGATTAAAAATAATCCATACTAATATTATAAATGCGAAAGTAACTCTGTCTGTCTGTCTGTTACGCTTTCACGCCTAAACCACGGAACCGATTTTGATGAAATTTGGTATGAAGATAGAACTGAACTTGGGAAAGGACATAGGCTACTTTTTACTGCAATAATCGAGATACAAAGGTTTTTACATTTTTACCTAGGTGATTATAAAATACATAAATCGTAGATGTCAAAATGTAACACTGTTTATCTCCTGTCAAAACTTCACAGGTTGCTAGGCATAACACACTTGCATGGCAACCATAATGATAGTTTGTAAATGACATAAAGACCAGTAGAGCAGGGTAGATAATTTTTGAAAACAAAATTATAGTACGATGAAACCCATTGAAAAAGGAGGAGAATATTATAAAAATGAAAGGAAAAATAATTTACGGGTGATCTGCGATCTGAGGGGGGTCGGGTAGGGGGGGGAGGTTTTCGGGTCCTCCTCGGACGGGGCGTGAAAAAGCATCTCACTAAGCCGCCATAGTGTGGGCCGCCATACATTATTGTCTGCATTTGCAGCAAGTGTGGTAGCCCCGACTCTCGGATTCTGCGCTCATGCTTTCCATCAGGCAGGGTAGAGTCACTTTGAATGGCTAAATATATAAAACAAAGGGTAAATTGGGAATAAGGCTAGGAATGTCAAAGGGTAAAAAACGGTTTATCTCAATTTCCGGCAAAACTACAAGTCCTATGGAAAAAAGTTAAATGGCAAAGTTGTAGGTAATTAAAAGATCTACAACTTTTTAGGGTTCCGAAGTTTATGACTTCGAACCCTTATAGATTCGTCATGTCCGTCTGTCCGTCCGTCCGTCCTCGACTAACCATCCACACTGTAAGTTCTAGAAAGATGCAACTTTGCATGAATATGTATTGTAATTACGTCGACAAAGTGCTACAATAAAATTATGAAAAATATTTTTATTTAGGGTACCTCCCCGACACGTAAAATGTGGATGCTTTTTTTTTCTCGCGGCTACCCCATCATGTGGGGTATCATTATATAAGTCTTTTAAAAACATTAAAGGGTTGTTATGACGATTTTTGATTTAGAAATCCGTTTGCGAGAAATTCCACTTTAAAGGCCACTTTTTTGTAAAACCGGGCATCCTCCCCCTCTAAAAGCTAAACGGCCTGCTCAAAAAATATGGAAAAATTCGTGATAGTGGTCCATATAATGAATTTTAAATGAAAACTATAACGAATTAGATGACTTTGTTAGTTCAGGAGTTACAGAGGCTTAACTTCTACAATGTGCTTACTTGGAAAACGTCATACAAAATTAACGCATTAATACGTAAACATAACAATTATCCATTGGATACAATTTCTAATCCACGTACCATTATGGGTGACTGAGGAATCCTTTCCTGTGCGTGGCCTGACACGCACTTGGCCAATTTTTTATTTACACTTTTTTTCACTTAACCTCAAATTATAAGTGAAAAGTTAAAAAAAGTTTTTGGTTTTCTATTTTATCTTTTACAAATAAAATAATTTTTAAACGAAGTTTAGTGAAAACTTACCTTTTTATGTCCCGAATACACTGTAATTTTTTTGATTTGAAATATTTAATTTTTTCACCCTATTTCGACTTTTTTCGAAAAATTGTGGTGTTTTCTGTTTGATGAAATCTCTACTTTCCGATGGTGTAATCCCTACTAATATTATAAATGCGAAAGTAACTCTGTCTGTCTGTCTGTCGGGTTGGGTTTCGAAATACGTCACCTGAATCTGAGGGTTTTGGTGGTGTAGGGGGCTTAAGGGAGTTAGTCTTAATCCCCCCCAAGTAATTTTGGCTGCCGGAGTTGCGTCTAAATATTTTTAAAAAAAAATCTAAAATTCTTAAATACAATTGCAATTATGCAAAACGGAACGTATTTTTATGCTTTAGTACAGTTTTTAAAATGTAATTTTTAGTTTTTATATGAAAAACGTGAAACGAAACGCAACATTTTGACACTAATTGACAGCAAATTTCAAATTTATGTGTCATTCCTTTGCTTTCGAGTTTAAGTGAATGTGTTCTTCCGTATCGATTTGTGTTTTTTCTACGACTTGGCTACGTTCTTGGATTCTGTTTGGATTGCTTTACTGTAATTAATTAATCAAGGTAATTATATTGGCACAATCCGACTTCATTGGGTTAGGTTAGATGGGTAAGGCGGGAGCGTAGCGCAGCGAAGCTGCCGCCTTACCCATCGTGGTTATTTTTTTTTAAACCACCCAGAAATAGGAGCCCCGCGTAGCGGGGCTCCGTCGACTATAATGCATAAAGCAATAAAACATGCATATAAAGTGGTATAAATAATGTTTGTACAAATTTCTGTTTTTGATTTTTCCAAAGGGAATCAAGTATTTTCGGCGGGTAAAAATGGTGAGGCAGGGTTCAGAGGGTTCAGACCCCTCCCCCATCCCCCCAAAAACTCACAACCCCTTAAAATGGCGACGTATTTCGAAATTTTTACCATTTCTGTTTTTAATTTTTTCTAAGGGAACCAAGTATTTCCGGCAGGTAAAAATGGTGAGGGGGGGTTCCGACACCTCCCCCCCCTCCCCCCCAACCACTCACAACCCCAGAATCAGGTGACGTATTTCGAAACTTTAACCTGTCTGTCTGTTACGCTTTCACCTAAACCACTGAACCGATTTTGATGTAATTTGGTATGAAGATAGAACTGAACTTGGGAAAGGACATAGGATACTTTTTATCGCGAAAATAAAGATAGAAGGGTTTGAAATAGGGGACGAAAATTTGTGTCGAAGTTCCTTATTATCAAACATAAAATCATGTAAGACGAATTCCACGCGGGCGAAGCCGCGGGCGGAAAGCTAGTATATTATATATAATAAAATAAAGGATTCATATTTATACACATACATACCAATACATAATAATATATACATAAACACAGTATATACGTTATATATAATATATACATATATATAATATATACATAAATATAATATATACATAATACATACATAACTTCTAGAAGAAGAGAGTGCGATGAAATTACGGTGAATCTGATAAGGCCTTCAGGAAATGATTCTTCACCCGGTCTTTAAAACTTTGTCGAGTTTTAGCCATCTTAACCTCGAGAGGGAGTGCGTTCCATAATAGGACAGATTGTACGAAGAAAGTTGAGTGGAGGAAATCAGAACAGTGTGGGGGGCAATGAAGAAGTGAGTTTTTCGAAGATCTAAGATTTTTAGTATGGCTTGCACCTAGATACTGAAATCGAGCAGTTAGGTAGGAAGGAGAACTTGAGGAGAAAAGAAAAGAATAAAGGGTAGTTAACGCCCGTGTCTCTCTACGTTGGCGAATCGGAAGCCACTTCAAATTAGAGCGATACTCAGACACGTGATCATATTTACGTAAATTAAAAACGAATCGAATGCAATTATTGAGAAGACGGTCAAGCTTATTGAGCAGATCTGCATTCAGGTCAAAGTAGCACACATCACCATAGTCGATTATTGGGAATATTAGGGTCTGGATTAGCATTACTTTAGTTTTCACTGGCAGAAAGTTCTTAAGCCTATAGAGAGCCCGCAATGAGAACGTTACCTTCTGGCATACAGATGCAACTTGTTTTCGCCAGCTGAAAGTTGCGTCGATATATAGTCCAAGGTCCTTCACACTTTCGCAGTACGGTATAACCATACCATCGTAGATCAGCTGTGGAAGTGAGTTCAGGTCGAGCTGACACATACGGCGGTTACTTCCGATGATAATACCCTGACATTTATTCGGGTTCACAGAAACACCAAACATATCGGACCAGTCTTTAACGGCCGCCAGGTCACTATTTACTATCGAGACCGCGGACGATACATCGCACAACTCGGATTGATAATATAGTTGCAAGTCATCAGCATAAAGATGATAGGAACACTGAAGTCTAGAGGTGATAAGGTTAATGAAGATAGAAAATAGAAGAGGTGAAAGAATACCGCCTTGGGGGACGCCAGCAGTGAGACCACACCAGCCAGAGGAACAATCTTCCACCTTGACTGACTGCTGGCGATCCCGAAGGTAAGAGGAGAACCAGTCTAGTGCTTCTTGAGAGACCGAGAAGTGGGATAGGATAGCAAGGAGGAGTTTGTGACTGACAGTATTGAAGGCATTGGAAAAATCAACTAGTACTACGGTTGTAACCTTAGCATTCTCCATTCCCGCCTTAATATCGACAGTCACTTTCAGAAGAGCAGAAACCGTGCTATGGCCCGGTCGAAAACCAGACTGAAGAGGACTAAGTAAATTGATAGAATAGATAAAGCGGGAGAACTGCTTATGGACGCAGGCTTCGAGCACTTTTGAAAGAAAAGGGAGAATAGAAATGGGACGAAAATGAGTAGGAAGAGACGGATCAGGTATTTTAGGCAAAGGACGTACATAAGCTTTACGCCATAGAGATGGAGAGATATTTTAAGTTTACAGAAAAAACATGAGAGTGCCTTCAATTAATTAGAGACAATAAGAATAGTGTTAATGGACACAATCTTATTATAGTTTTGTTTTATTAATTTAAGTCAAAGTAAAATTACTCATTAGATCGTAATAGCAATATCTCACTATAATGATAAGGTATTTCCAGAAAAAATAAAAATAAATATATTTTAAGTTGGCCTTAGCTTGGATTTTAATGGTATAACGCGTTGCTGTACTTATATTAACATTTTCATTAATTTGTAGTAGTTAGACTATATATGCTTAAATTTAAACATTTAGTCAAGACATTTTGAAGTCTTCCACGAGTCACTACTGAGAGAATTGGCTTTAGAAGAAAAATTATCATCATTAACAACCCATAACGTCTCACTGTAAGGTTCAGGTCTCCTCTCAGGAGAGGGTTAAAGCTATACACGTCCCCATGCTGGCCGAGTGAGGGTTGGGGACTGGCAAGATACATTGTGGCTACGTAAATATTGCTGATGTTTATAAGCCACCCGAAGGCCTTCAACTAAATCATCACGACTGCTATGACAATGATATTCCACTTGATTCTGAACACTTTAACAAAAATAGTTAAAACAAAAAGACAAAGAATACTCCTAATTAAAAAATTGAAAGAAAAAGGAATGGTGTGACTAATATCAAAAGCATTTAAATCTATTAGATGCATCCACAAAAATAATTGCTTTCGGAATAAGTAAAGTAAATAATTGAATCATTCAATAGTCGAGTTCAGAAGACGTTTCAATTACGAAATACAGTTCTTATCGCCTCTAACACCAACCGCTGATACTTCGAATTGAATCCTTATACAGTGTCGCGTGTGATTTTCACACTTGACTAGTGACCTCAGTTGGATCGATGTGCGTTCTGTTTTACACTCCGTTGAATCGAGTCGGTTGCAATGAAAATTGTCACGAAAAGCTGTGCTATTTTCGTGTGACATCACACGGCTGTTGGATATTGGATTATCCAGTAATGGATATTCTATTTTTAATCTTATTCTATTTAATTATTCTATTTTTAACCTTATTTAATTTGTGATACAAATTATAATTATAAACAACAAACTGTTTGAAAAATTAATCGAAATTTTTGTTTGTCAATTTAGATGTGCTTAAAGGAGAAATTTAGGTTTTAAAATATTAAAATTTATTCGTAACTAGCTTTCACCTGCGGTTCCGCCCGCGTGTATGTTGGTTATAGTGGTGATAAGAAGCCTATATATTTTCTTAGTTTTAGCTTTTTTAGGTTTATTAGTTTTAGCGCGAAAGCGCGACAGAAAGACAGAGTTACTTTTTCCTAATTTTAATAATGAATAGATGTTTGATGTTTTTTAAGTACATCACTTAACTTACATATTATTATCTTAAGGTAATGTTGGCGGGGGCGTAAAGGTTAAATACATACACTTACGCAAAGTAGTTTTCAAGCTTCTTTTGACTCAGCTAAACATTTTATAGATGTTATATAAATTCACAGATAAAAGAAACACAGGAGATTAGGTTTGTACACAAATTTATTCGTGTTCAGATGTCTCCGCGTTTCTCCCACTTCCTTCACTAACACAAAACCAAAAATTGTAAGCACGGCACACAAGCTCGTATTTCTCCCGCACACAAAGAAACTTACAGCAACACCAATAAACCCACTAATATAACACATTCAAAAAGAGGGCGGCGCATCTACCTGTAGCTACGGATTCCGAATAAACACACATGTGTGCAAATTATGCAACTAGTAATGTTATGTGATAATCTTATAAAAAAATATCGATTGAACTTCAGTTAGCTATATTACCTACTCTTTCTCCTAAAGATTTCATTGACTGTGAAAAGCAAAACTAAACAGGAGTTTAATTCGAACATATTCAATACAAGCGATGTTTTATCATAATTGGAATATTAACTAACTAATTACCAAGAAACAGGATATCAACTTCTCGAATCTAGACTAGAACACAGGTAAAAGTGCAAGAATTTTATTGATAAGGGTTTAATTAACCAGTAAAATGTAAATATTTATTTAAAACTTGCCGCTTAGACAGTTTAGGTGTTGCGTTCTTAGTACAGTAGTGTAATCTTACGTTTGCATATTTTTCCATTACGGCTTTTATTAGTATTATTAAATGGTTAATCATTGGCGATTGATCGTATTGGTGAAAATTTATTGGGACGAGCAAATTGTGCCATTTTTTGTTACGAACCAGCTTGAACCCCTTCCTGTCGCATTTATCCACATTTTTTTAAGTTTTTGATCCTTCGGATAGCTAAAATTTTAAAAATAAAAGCAAGGTATAATTATGCTTGAGTACCACAATAAATTAAAAATCTAAACTTTTTTATTTACACTTTTTTTACGTTTAAATAATTATAATATTATAATTTATTTATATTTTTAATAATCATGCGTATAGGATCGTATAAAATATCGAGAATCATAAATATCACAACACATCTCTAACACAAGCCGGCCGGCAGCGGCCGCATCCCGAAACTATCATGTGATTGAGAGTATCAATAAAACACTTATCCATTGCGCTATTAGACCAGCCGATTCATTGATCGATTCGCACTAAGTAAGCAATGGTTTTAAAAGTTTTTAGTTTCTAAAGAAAACGATTGATTTGGTATTTCATCATATTTTTAAAATGTTTTAATGAATTCAGTATGAAAAACTATAATATTATAGTACTTATATATGAAATTAGATGCCACCTTTCTTGTAATTTACAATACAGCTGTTATTTTTGCAAACAATCGCTGAACAACGCGGCATTTTGTCAAAAATCATGAGCAGTGAAGACGTCGCAAGTTGGCATTCGACTAATGTCCGAAAATGGCATCAAGCCGCTTTGAGGCCAGATGCGTTCGCAAGCGGCACGCCTCAATTGCATATCTCCTGTGTTTCTTTTATCTGTGTATAAATTGAATGAAATGCACTACTTTTTATAATAATCGTATAAAGTAAGTAAGTAGGTCAATTGAATAGGTGGGTGGCAATGTCTGATTAAATCAAAACGTCAAGGGTACACGAGTTTGCTTTAAATAGAACATTTAAGTCACGTAGTAGTTTGATTGTAATATATATTGCCCTTTTATATCTCCGATGTCTGTCTGTGAATGGCCAATGTCGGACTCCTAAACGTCGTTTCCTTTACTGGTTTTCGGGGAACCATGTGTAACCTAGACAGAAAATCCGTGTCCCTAATTGCTCTGGTGTATCTCCACAGGGAGATATGTTATATATAGATAATGTAGATAAACTATTAATATCATTAATCCTTTACTTATATATTCAAAAATATAATTAAACGTTAAATGAAAGAAGCACTTAAAATATCATTTACATGAGCAAGACAAGCATTTCTCGTTTGTCTCAAAAATCTGTGCCAAAGCAGCCGTTGTAATTTCTTTTTATGCTAAATACATATGTATGTGAAATAAATATACAATAAAATGTATTTAATTGTACAGAGATTAACTTTTATTTGTATTTACTAGCATATCACTATTATTCAGTTTTTCAGAAGCCGTGTATGTACAAAATATTTATTACTAAATTCTTGCTAATGATTCTCAAGTGCATGACTCTGCCCTCCAATTTCCATGCTCTATTTATTTTATCCTTTTTTTACTTAGGTTTTGCTAGAAAACAACTTAGATTTCGGTTAACCATGCCTTTGCACATTTTATCTTGTTATTTATATACCTATTTATTTCTTTCAGATGCACAATAAAGAATACACATATCCCTGCAAAGTTTCAGCACTAACCGTCATAAACTACGTAACCCTTAAAAGCTAACTAAAAGGTGAGATGATTGATTTCCAAAGTAATTGCTAAAATAGTTTATATATCTTATCAGTATTCTTTTTACCGTTCACAAGAGAACCTATAGGAAAGTTTTCGCGATTTTCACCCGCTTTATATTAACTTAATGTAACGGAATCTTCACACGAAGTTTTCACAAAGTTCGAGACGTCCAATTAACTTGAAGATTTTCTTACATAATATGAATCGGTAGTAATATAAGAGGTATTAAAATAGATTTATAAATTGTTGTTGATAGAGCGAATGACAAACTAGTAACAGAATAATATTTACTTAACTTAATAATTTAAATATAATTTATACTCTCGATTCTCGGCACTTGGTGGAACTCGTTAAAATATATTTTTTAAATATTTTGAAGTAATCACCTTTGATAATGCCATTAGTCGAAACTGGTCAGCTAAAAGTTTTAATTTCATTAGATAGTGGAATAGAAGTACAAGTGACTTTAATTTCAAGAATCATTAAAATTGTTTCTTACATTTATTTTTTACAATTTATTTGTAATGAAATCTTTGAATGGGAGGCATACTCTACTTGCCTACTAAATAGGTAGAGAAAAACAATATGCAACTAAAACATTTAGAAGTAACCTATACACATATACATTATACATAAACACATATATGTATATAAACGTTTATTATACAGAAATCAAAACAAAACAAAGAAATCAGTCAAAATGTATATTTTTTTGCTGGCTACACCATGAACTTTGTACGTACGAAAGCATCAAATATACCGTCTCAACTGGAATGATACCATACCGCCACTGGTGGATATTTTGACGCCTAGGGGTACCACCTGGGGGATTCTGGAGGATATCTCAAAGGACGGTGTTGCAATTGTGACTCACTAGTTGCAGATGTTCATAGGCGTTGATAGCCACTTACGAATAGGTTACACGTCCGATTGATTGCAGATATACACGGTAAAAACTAAAATTCCAATACTTTTTTCTTGAAAGCTACTCTATGTATTTTTGTACCCAGTCTCTAGTAGCAACGTGTTTGGAATTTTTCAAGACGACTGGTAACAAATTGAACATTGTTTTTTTCATACTGTGGCCTGTGGGAATCCCCACGGGTCATCACCTGACCTCACGGTACTGTAGTACAATGGAAATGAACTGATTTTATACCAAATGATATTCTGTTACTTGTGAGTCTAACACAGGGGTCGAGGGAATACCCTGTAAGGGAGGTCCCCGACACTTTCACTTTTAGAATGTCAGTTATGATTAAGTCAGTTAAAATTGAGTTAATAAATTAATTATAATGAGTTTAATTAGAGTTCATAACTACACAGTTTTACTTTAGTAGGTTATTTAAAGTTAATTACAGGCTTTGCGTCAGTGTGGCGATGTATTGAAAATACTGAACGCCACCACCGCTATTCATCCCATGGGTGTTACAAGAGGCGACTAAAGAAACAAACTAAGCAGAATAACATCAACAGTGCTAAGAGAAGGAAAATCTTGAAACTAACCATGTACTAGCTCGTCTGGCTAGCCTTATATGGTAGACCAAAATCTTTGTTCTGAAGATAGACCTACGTCCAGCTTACGACTATTAAATGCTGTTGATGACATCCTGCACTTATAAAGATAACGGCTTAGCATAACGCTTGGTGCAAGCAGTATTAAAGGCTCTTAATGAAACTGTGATGTATGTGATGATTAAAAGATTGGCGGGTTATTTGCATATTTATTCTAGTTTTTATTAGTAGAAGCCTCTTTGGACTGTTACCACCGTGGTGACTGTTGTGATAGAATCGAAACAAATGAAATCACACGGTGTGTAATTTGGCCTTGAAATGTGCATGGTATGGGAACAGCTTTTATACAATCAGACCTTTATGTAATATAACTCAAGTTTCATTATTGCGTAACCTTGTTACGCCACTGGCAACAACGGCTCGTAATCTGTATCCTCTCGGAGGATCACATTAAGAATATATTTTTCTAATTACGCTATGTCTCATTTCATTAGTCGAGTGTAATTAGCTGTCCATGTTAATAAAACACAACGTCTCAAAATACGAAGTCGGTTAAAAAGAAAAATATTACAAAGATATTACAAAGATATAAATATTATCTTCATTAGAAGTCATAGTGCCATAGTAATAGTACACAGTGGTATATTAGAGAAATGCTATCCAGTATGTAATTAACGTAAACGGGTTCTTGAGTAGTGACCGCATCACGGCAAACATAGTATAGGACATTAACAGGTTAGGTGGAGTGCTGTTCAGCGCAAGACGGCTGGCAGGAGCTGGATATGAGAAGTCGATGGTCGAACCAATTGGCGTGCGGTTGGAGTGAGAGGTCTTTGTCAGGCTGATGAAGATGATGACGATTTAACTAGTTTACATTTGTAATACACAGCTGAAATATAAAACTAAAAATCAAATACGCTAATTAAAAAAAAAATATACTGTTTATTCCCTTGAATATTTTTTTTTTTTTTTTTAATATTTTCTTTTGCACTTTTTAAGACTTCGTGAATAATAAGCAAATAATCAAAAAAAGAAAGCAATTTTTATAGGAATCAAGCTTAAATGTTTGATTTGTTATGAAGATATTCATTAGTAAAATCTCAAACCGAATAGATTTAATTTGCAAGAGAGATATTCGAACTTTAATTTTATGATACTCATAACTGTTGTTTGTATAGAAGACATGAGACCCTAGAGAAAGTCATGAGGCAATTTAAATATATGTAACACGAAAATCCATAGTGTCAACTTTATACAGCCAAAAGTATTACATTATCTTCACATAACCGTCAATACAAACTATATCTGGTCGTTGAAACCAGTAGCTTTTCAATAACGACCGGCGGGAAGCTTTCAGACGTTTCTATTGCCTTTAACGCCCCTATTACACAGACAAAACCGTGTCTAATAGCCATGTTTCGGCTAAAGAGATGTGGCCAAATAGAAATCAAGAAAGTGGCTTGAATTTAAACTGCTGGTTGCTGTAATATTACAGTGAATTATTTCAAGATAAGGTTGGTGATGTTTTTTTGAGCCTTTTGTTAAAATTCCATTGAATCGTTTCGATCCAAGAATTGACTTCCCAATAACGATTGCCATAGATGTTCATGACAACCAGGACCGACGAATTTACGTGCTCTCCGAGGCACGGGCGTGAATCGCCCGCCAAACTTCAAAACTCCGGGCTGCTATTAGGAATCTCCCAAGAAAAACCTAAAAACACTTTTTGGCCCGACCCGGGATTTGAACCCAAGACCTCTTGATTAGTAGTCGCATACGCTAGCCACTAGACCAACGAGGCAGTTTTAATTAACTCACTGTACTAAGTAACTTTAAATACAAAATATTAAAAGTTCTCCTAGTAGTGTCTAAATCTAAACAAACCTCATTTGTCACCTTTAGTTTGTAACAAATCTATCAAAGTCATTAAAAAAACTTCATAAGTATTTTATCCTTAGATTCCATGTGACACTGAAGATCTACGTCTAATTTCGCTTCCTCGTAAAACCTTTAATCCGGATTGACAGTGAAATATGTCCCATTTGATTTTATCTAACGGCCAATATGACCCGAGGGTCAGGTCTAATCAGTTACAGCAGTTCGTAGATTGATATAATAAAGATTTTAAGAGCGTCAGTAAGCATCTATAAAGATTCTATATATTTCATTATTTGGTTTCGTGTTTATTAGTCTCACTAAACTTTTGTTAGTTTATGACACTGCAATTAATAAAAACCTGTAATGGACTTATGTAATGTATTGAACTATCCATTGATATCTTATGACTTTGAAAAACACGATTAAAGTTTTATTTGTGTAGGTCAATACAGTCAACAAAATCGTTTCATTTTAAATCATGTTTACGGCATGATATTGCAAGTATCTATAAAGATGTAATGTACTTTTTGTAAACTCTCAATATATCTTTGATATATAATTTATTTTTAAAAGTGTCATTTGTGTCAGTACAAGAAAATGTTACAAACTACACAGTTCTGTAAAATACAATAATAATATTTGACTAAATGTAATCGAATGCTTTATTAAAGTCGATATGCATTACATATAGAATAGAATAGAATAGAATAGAATAATCTTTATTGTACACCATTTCATTCAATTTACATTCAGGATTTTAACGAAAGTATGACTATGTACAAATGGCGGCCTTATCGCTAAAAAGCAATTTCTTACAGGCAACCTTGGGATGGAAAAAATAGACTTAAAAAGAACGAATTCACGGGCAGTTTCTGGTGCGAAAAATAAATAAAACAAAAATATATACACACACACACACACACACATTCTATCCCCCTTCCCACACACACACACCCACACACACACCAAACCACATATATACATTTATAACAGTATAAAAGTAAATTATAAAGATAGATTGATTGTAATACACATTATTGCAAGTGAATAAATACATACATAGATAGTTACACATCACATATAAATACAGTACCTACATTATCATTACAAAGAAAAATAATAGATAGAATAAGTTTTCGGTATAAAGTGGATTAAGATGACAGATAGTGTTCTTTCACCAGTTTCTTGAAAGAAGGCAAAGATTTGGCACGCCTTATAGTCATTGGCAATGCATTCCAAAGTCGGACAGCCTGTACAGTAAACGACTTGTCATAGAACCTTGTACAGTGAGTTGGTACTGTCAGTTCCAGAGTTTCAGATGACCTCAAGGATCTTGTATGTGTGTCACTGAGGAAAACAAAGCGTTCCTTTAAATAAGTTGGAGTACACGGGTGAAATAGAATACCATAAAGTATGGAAAGAATATGAGCATTCCGTCGAAGGCGGATTGGGAGCCACTTAAGCTGGTTGCGGTATTCAGAAATATGATCATACTTGCGGAGTCCAAATATGAATCTAATGCAAAAGTTTTGAAGGCGCTCAAGTTTATCAAGTTGCTCCTCCGTGATATCAAGATAGCTGACATCAGCATAGTCGAGTATGGGGAGAAGGAGGGATTGTGCAAGTTCGATTTTAGTAGCGGTTGGGAGAAAGTTGCGTAATCTTCGTAAGGAACCCGCCGATGCAAACAGTTTTCGACTGACCTCTCGCAATTGAGGACCCCATGTTAATGTGTTGTCGATTTTAATCCCCAGATTTTTTACAGAGCTACTCATTGTTAATGGTGTACCGTTAAACGTTATATTCGGTAGTTGTGTCCAGTCTATTCTCGATATCATCCTTGGACTGCCTACAACAATAAGTTGGGTCTTAGATGGATTCACCACAACTCCGTATTGCTCACTCCATTCACAGACGCGCGCCAGATCTAGACTAATAGATGAAAAGGCTTCAGATAATTTGTGTAACGGTGCTTGTGTGTAAATTTGAAAGTCGTCTGCATAAAGGTGGTAGGATGAGGTTAATGACTTTGAGATGGAGTTTATAAATATAGTGAAAAGTAAAGGAGATAAAACGCCACCCTGTGGTACCCCAGCAGACGTTTCACACCAAGAAGATGAGGATTCTTCCAGGCGCACCCGCTGCTTTCGTCCAAACAGGTAACTTTGAAACCAATCAAAAGGATTTAGGGTTGTTTTTTTTCGGTAGTGGGATAATTAATGCTTCCTTCCAAATCTTCGGAAAAGTGCTGGACTGCAAGGAGTAGTTTAAGATATGGCATAGGGCAGGCAACAATTCAGCAAGAATTGGTTGGATCATGTTACGACTTATACAATCACTACCAACAGCGTTGGAAGAGATGGACCTAATACATTTCTCAACATCACAAGCAGATAATTGATTAAAACAGAACGGTGGATGATGAGGAGCTGGAAGCGTAGAAAGATATTGTAAGGTATTTGCCTTACGGGTCTGGTTAAATTTAGACGAAGAAGAGAAATGTTGATTCAGCAACTCGATGTCAATTTTTTTCGAATCTGAATGTAATTGTGACTTACCAACTCCTAATGTTTTCAGAAACTTCCAAATTTTAGCTGGGTCTCCGTTCTCGACCGAATTATGGATATGTTGGCGTTGTGCTTTCCTACAAGCCTTACTGCAGACATTTCGAATAGTAATATATTTTTCCCGGTTACTAAGTGTAGGCCTAGATTTGAACTTACTTTTGGCCACAGCTTTTTTTGAAATTAAGGTTTTTATTTCAGCTGTTAACCATGGTGTGGGTAAATGTTTGAGCCTTATAGCCCGGACCGGCGCGTGCGAATCATAGAGGCTGGTCAGTTTAGTATTGAAAAAGCTTATTTTGCTATCAATCGAGTCCATTTGTGCCAACAAACTCCAATCGATTGCAGCAGCATCTCGTCGGAGAGTGTCATGGTCCATGTCCCTAAAATTTCGCTGCATAACAATCCTGGCTTTAGGTTTAGGAGGGCGTATTTTATAGGATAGGAATATAAGGTCATGGTAGGAAAATTCATCAGCTGAGCACTGTCCATGCTTAGCAACTGAATTTAGGGAAGAGACAAGGATAAGGTCTAGAAGGGATGGAGTAGAATTAGGAAAGTGGTGAGTAGCATTTAAGGGAAGGACAGACATATTACATGACTCGACTATACTGTGGAATGTGGAAGAGCGGTGATCATTTTTTAACAAGCAAGTGTTAAAATCTCCCATAATGATACAGTGACTGTAAGCGGGTGTTGTACTTTCTAATAACTTTTCGAATGTTGGTAAAAAATTTATTCGAGAAGAGGGACAGTAGTAAACACCGAGTAATATCTTAGTATGATTAAGCTCTATTTCCAAAAATAAGTGTTCCCCCGCGTTTGGTGGTGGTGGTTGTGGTGACAAGTCTATAATTTGAAAAGGAATATTTTTACGCAAGTATATGGCAACACCTCCCCCAGCACCATTCGCACGGTCATTTCTTATTAAGTGGAAGTCAGGAAGAGAATAAGTCATAGAAGGAAGACATGGCTTCAGCCATGACTCCGAAACGAGAATAGCGTGAATAGTCTTACAGTCGAAGCTAGTCAGCATCTCTGGGAAATGGGCCGGAATACTCTGCGCATTTATGTGGACTACATTAAAATTCCTGATTACATCCGAAAACTGGGCCTGCAGTGTATCACAGAGCGAAGGTATACTCACAAAGCTATCGTCATGACTACTAGCTGATTGGAAACTATCATCATCACTGCTGATATTTAAACCTAACATTACAATGCAAATAATTCTAAAAGCAAAAAAAATATAAGTATATATATATATATATATATATATATATGTTTACAGATATGCGAATGTATATAAATATGATACGTATATGTGTACAAATAAATAGTGTTTATGTGTAAATATGATAACGTAGTCTTTTTTTCTTTTGTTTTTTTTAATATTTTGTGTCTTTTTTTATAATATTTTGTCCACCCGCCAGTTGTGTCACTAAAGTAATCTAACTTCATCAAGCTTATAAAATATATGATAACTTTAGAAAGGAAACAATAAAAAAGAGATTAACAAGAAAAATAAAGTAAAAATATTGTGATATAAACAAGATACACAAATATAAAGCAACTAGAAGACAGAGATATTTTAAGAAATTAAAATAAAATTAATATTTATCAAACTTAAAAGTTACGAGAATATCAGTGCTGCGTCGCGTACATCGGATGCAATATAATCTGTCAAATGTCAAAGCGTTATGTCAAATCATGAACAACAAATATGTAATGTGAGATTAAGTAGTTGAGGTATTCATAAATAATATAATTGTAAGACTTTATAGCCTATATAGAACAAATAAGTAGTCTAGTGAGATATAGGGTAGGGAGAAAAAATGCGAATACTAACAACTACACAACAATAACTTGACATCATCCGACAATCACAACACGAGCACGAGCACAATACAAGATTTATTTTTTGTTTACAGCTCGTCTAGGTTTCGTTGCAGCTTTTTCTACTGGTGCTGTCTTCTGTGTGAAGTCAAGTCGATTGAGTTCACTAAAAGAATCTACACGATGTCGTGTCCCATTGGGGTCTAGAATATAAATGTGACCCTCTCGTGTCCAGCACTTTGAGACACCAAAACGGTCGCGTGCAGCCATAAAGACTTCGTGCCTTGTCTTGGTGATAAACTCAGACAAAGTGATACCGGACCCCTTGAGTTTGGTTTTGGCAAACCATAACTTGTCCCGAACAGATGCAAGCTGGAACTTGACCAATATAGGCCTAGGTTTTTTTGCACCTACGTGACTGCCCATTCTGTGGCAACGCCGAATATCTGCCTCTGTGAAACCTTCTATCTTAAGATGACTCTTTGCAATACTCACAACTGACTGCGATGGGTCTCCATCCTTGTCTTCGGGAACTCCATGAAATAGCAGCATTTTCCGACGTGTGCGCATCTCCATGCTGTCCACCTGCTGCGCTAAAAGCTCAATTTGTGTTCGAAAACCAGAAATGGTGCCCATAACAAATGTTTTGAAACCCTCAAAATCCGATGCGAGTGCGGCTAAGGTCGGTGTGCTTGTGTTTTTAGCAGTCTTCTGCAGCTCCAACTCGAAGGCAGCCATGCGGTCCTCAATACCAGCCATAATTTTTGTAAAGGACTCCTTCATATTGTTATTCTTGAATGTGCAGGGTGCTTGCCAAGTGTATCTTTTAAAATAAGTAACTTTGAGAGGAGATAACACTTTACCGGTAGGAACTTTACTCTCTCATTAAAATTCTTGCAAGAAAATGGTTTTCTATTGTTGTTTATAATATTAAATTTAAATTTAAATGAAGACACTAAAAATTTTATGTACATATATGTATAGTTTAAATACTATGTGCAAGCATTTTCATATTTATTGGTGTCCCATTATCATTTAGTCATTCCTATTGACGTGAAGACCAACTTCATACCAACTCATTCTTTCAATCATCACTCCTCGTTCAACTTTGGAAAATGGTGATACCAGCCGGTGTTCTATATATCTAAATTAAATAAAAGAACTGGGCAAATTATTAATTAAACAATATCATTTGTGTGGAAGCAATAATGTTGATGAAGTTAAAATCATAAGTTCCAACCGCCAGAAGATTTTCTAACAAAGTCCCACCTTTAATACTAATACTACTTGACTACCTTTAATAATAATACTACGCTTAAATTCCCTTACATACTTACATAAAACGGGGAAGCAGTGTATAAATGTACGTCATCTTCATCATCATCAGCCTATCGCAGTCCACAACTGGACAATAGGCCTCTCCAGTTGCACGCCACTTAGTTCAATCCTCGGCTTAGTAGCTGTAAATTGTAGCAGTAGTAGGAACTTGTAAATACATTAGTATGTATGTACAATTTCCTACATAAAATTCAAAGGAATATACACACACGCTGGTTAGTTTTTAGAATAGAAACTTTAAAGTCAGGAAGCGATTTATCACGTAATGTCCCAGTCGACAATAAAAGAAAGCTAATAGTTGAAAACAATCCGCATTGATTTATAGTAACGAAGAACAACAAAAGAGTTCAGACTTATTTCATCATAAATTTTAAAATTTTGTCCTCGTTCTGTTATAATAATGCGAACAAGCGTCGCACTTTTTCAATACTCATTTGTTAAGATTATATAATACTATGATTGATATGATGATATCATTATTAATACTATATGAGCTGATGTTTATTACCCAGAACAACAAACATTCAGACAAAAATTTTAAAAATTGCTTTTTCGATGTTAGTATCGCATATACTTTGATATGAATTTAGCAAAAACTATTCTTTTGATATTAAATACAGACTATTTTATTCTTTCTACAGATATAACTTATAATTTTCATCGAAAAGTATCTGTTGCATAGTACCGTACTGTTACCGTTGGAAATTTATACGTGTTTATGGCATAACTACATTTTCAATTAATGTGCGCCTCAATACCAACTGAACCTTTATCAAAGTGTTAGGGCTGAAACTGCGTTAAGCGGGCTTCCGCGCGGTTTCATACAAAAGTGCTACGTCGCGAGGACCCGCTACGTAATAATAAATTAAGTTTTCCATCGACACAACTATACATGCACACCATTGAATTTGAATTGAAATTGAACTAGTGACTGCGTAAATAAAATAATCCGTCTCCGCAACGTTCCCACAGAGTCCCCCACGTGTCCACGCGCGTAGCCACGCGAAGGTTGCCCGTCGCGGGCGCCCGCTTAACGCAGTTTCAGCCCTGAAATGGCTTTGAAAAATAAATGTTTTTCGTTTTCACCACGAAACACACAGTTCACATAAACGTATGATTTGTGTGTTTGTGTTATAAGACCTTGAACTATAATAAAAAATAAAACAGCTTATGACTGTGATACCGTGGTATAAAATTTTAATGGGCAGTTCAAATTATATATTTTTACTACATGCTAATTAGTAACACGGACATGCGATCCATCTAAACGTAAAGGGTTTCGAGGTTACGAACCCTTGAAATGAGGGTTGCCAGATATGAATAACGTCGACGGTGTTTTAATTGCCAAGAAGTCTTACATATTACACGCGTTAAATGTTTTTTCTTGGTTTATAATGATAATATATATGGACGCCATGGATGGTAGGCCAGGACCTCAAAATTAATTTATCTTGGTACTTTGTGTAGTGCCGCAGGTCACACGTCTTCACCAATTTGTTATATAAGAAGGGAAACATATATTTAGGAAACGTTTTCGCAAAACTAGTTTTGAATTTTGTAGTATTGATCTTAAAAACCCTTGCATTCACCATTGAATCATAGTTAACGGAGCCCAGTACTAAGTTGTGCGTGTAGATAACTGCATTTAATATATACAGCTGTCGAATACTCAAGAAACCAATAGCCTTATAGACATCCACTGTAGGGAACCTAGTTGGTTTTTTGAGCATTACTTTGAGTATTGATCTCTGGGCTCTCTCCAACTGTATTAGGTGCGTTGAAGCTGTTCCTCCCCAAACACTCAAACAATATGTCAGAATTGGCTGACAGAGTGATATATAAACGGTTTTAAGTAATTCAATATTGGCGACATCTCTGTCCTTTCATTACGTAAATGAGTTTTCTGCTAAGTTCTAAAGGAGAGGCCTATGTCCAGCAGTAGACTTTTAAAGGCTGTTGATGATGATGATTGATATATGGAATGTAATGACACCAACTATATAAGTATACACTGTCTATTAAAATGTTTAGTACATAAATTATTATGAAGAAATTTTCCATTCTATATTTGTTGCCTTCTTAATACACGTAATAATACTACTATAATAATACACAACATATTACACTAGATAAATTAGCAACTTTATTTTCTTTAAAGTTTAATGTACAACAACATGTAAAATAAAATCAGCAGTACCTTAAACAGAACAACCGACGCTTTTAGTTCCTACTTGTAATTAAAATTTCTTATATGTATTGTGGATCCTCTGTAATAGATTCACTTATAAATGAACACCTTGTGGTTTTAATTGGTTTGGGTCTGATATAAAACTTAACCCTCGTCTCTCGAGAAGTGATGACCCATGGGGTTGATGGGGTACACACGAAAATAACCCATGATAATCTTAAATTATAATATCTAACAAAATTTCTTTAGTTTTGTTTTGGCTTAATATTAACACTTCGCTTACTTTTTGAAATATAAAAACATAATATAAACGCGTCTTTAAGTGAGTTTGTACATTTTCTTTATTTGTACTTAAATTAAAAATTAATCAGATAATAAAATAAATAAAAATAACTATTTCGGACACCTGATACACAATGCCATCTAGCTCCAAACTAAGTAGTGCTTGTGTGTGTGATAATCTTAAATTATAATATCTAACAACTAGTCAACTGATGTAAATACTTTAAAAAAATGTTTATATCAAAACATACATAATAGACATAGAAAACACCCAAGCGCTGAAACAAATATATATGCAGATCGTACAAACATTTGGTTCCAGAAGTCAAACCCAAGACCAGCCGCACTACTGCGTTACCGAGATAGTCAAACCTAAAAAGATAACGTCTTAAATTGAGTATAACGGGAACAATATAAATTAAAAGGTTTGAAACTCAAAAAGGCTAAAAAATACTAAAGTTAAAGAGGCATAAACATAAAGACATGAACAAATTGCTCTGCCCCAATTTTTTGCCAAAAATTGGCAACTTTTTTCTGTTAGTTTAACCCTCAATAACACTTTGCTTATTTGAGTGAACAATTTTCAAAGGCTTTGGTCCGTTCAATATTGAGATAGCTGTTTAGATTTGGATTAATAGAGAATAAGTAAAGCCAAATTCAAGGCATTTGCGTAATTTAATTTTAATATTATCATAACTATAGGGCGCCCCATTGTTGTACCTACTGGAAGAAAAATAAATTAGTATCTCTTCAGTTTCTTAATTTGTTGCGAACTGATGAAAGAGTGAAAATTGAGCTCTAATTAAAACTCTTAAGTTCTGTTAATGGATTAAAGTAAGTACTTTATTGCTGCAAATAAAGTGTAAATTACTATGAATTCGTGTAAGCACAAATTATTATCGTGAATAAAATTATTAATTCAAATAAATATGAAATAAATAAATTGACTTCAAAGTTTATTTTTCATTTTTCAGTGTCCTAGGCAGAGAGTTTGCGTTTGAAGTATTTTCAAGACGGTTTTCTTTAAAGCTGTAATTTAAGTACCTATCTCACGAATTTTCCAATTCCAATTTCTATTCCAATTTCCAATTATTTGTATTATGTTAATTTACGTAGTTTACGAATTATGTTTTAGGATTCATCTAAATTTGAAGCAAAACATACTATTTAATAACTTGGTTAGGATAAATTCTTTATTAGATATTTAATATTAATGTAGCACAGTATGTGTAGTTTTAAATATACAGGATAATTTGATTAAATAATAAGCAGGGTTCCGGATATCACCCGTTATACTTCTCCAGCCGTGAGGAGGAGTGAGACACATCGATACTCATTTGCCGCTACATTTCAACCTTCGTCATAGCTCCAATTCAAATTTATTGGAACCTAAGTCCGAGGGTTCGGAATAGCCCCATTTTAGATAATTGATTTGCCGTAAAATCATTTGGACGAGTGTGTGTTTTAAACTTATAGATACCTATATAGTCCAATACATTACCTTTAAAATAAAAATTCATAAGCGTCATCAAATTCGTACTGAGATAGAAATATGTTAATTAAAAATATCTTTTTTCTCACACGCCATCTAATCCCTAACTAAGCGGTACTATAGATACTAGACAACTGATATAAATACAAATAAGCTTTTTATTTTGTAAATACATACAAATTGTACATAGAAAATACTCAAATTCAGAAAAAAAGCAGTTCATACAAACATTTTGACCAAAACCCGAGACCTTAATCACTGCAGTCGCATACGCTACGACTGCTTAACCGAATGAGAATGTGTGCAGTGACTTAATTTCTTGAATTTCACGCACACATGCTATATAAAATACATACAATTAGGATTAGGTTAACTATGTATAATTTATACAAAGCGCATGAAATACACGTACTCATTCTCACTCTCACTCAAAATATAAAAACTGAATTATTTTAACCAACTCTCGAAAAGTAAATAAAAATATGTATATCTTTCAACTATATCATACCAATACTTCAGAGAGTATACAAGGAAATGTGATTTATATTAAAAAAAAATGGTACCAAATTTTTACTCATATACTCATTGCTTATTCAAAATTAAACTATATCTACTTACTGCCTAGAGTTCAAAGTCAATATAGAACATTTAACTAGTAGGGGTGGGAAATGTATTTATCTCAATCGTGACCGTCATCATAGTCAAGTTAGAAGACACTCTTGAAGAAATATTTAATTTCTTGAAGAGGGTCGCACGCCTTAAATAACACATGGATTACAAAAATGTCTACCGATGTTTTGTTCTGTCCCAATTGCTTTTCATTTCGTTATGCAAATTACAGCCGACCCATATGACCAAGAGTACAAATACCTTGAATTTATGGGTTTCATTCTCATTTCGTTTAGAAATAAATAATAGAAGATTCAACAGAGTTGAAATCCTTTATAAACATGTCTTACGGAATTCACATCTGTTTTTTAATGTTCGAATTTTTATTTTGTGATTACTTCATATTATTATAATAACAGTTGACTAAGTACTAACTTTACTTTGGCAGGCGTTAAATTAAAGAAAACGTCAATATTTAGCATCAATTAACGTAGCATTAGGCTTCTTTTCATAACCTTACTTATGAACAAAAAACATCTCTGATGATTTTTCATTTCATAAAAAAATACATGAGGAGGCATACTGAATAATGGAAATTATAGTGTCCGCTTTGCTTAATTCAAAAAAAATGTCATAAAATATGACAATACTATCGCTGTTTCCATTAAATTTCAACGATTACTGCACCGACTCAATCCCACTGAACTGTGATTTATTCTAACATCTTGCCTTTGTTCAATATTGGTTTAAGATTTATTAAATGAAATTAGGGTTCCGATTGGTTACGGTTTAAAGTTTCGGTACTTGATTTGTATCATGTTCATTTTTCATTAAAAACCATTCAATTTTTAATCTTCCTACTCTAATATGACTGCTTTAATGTGAAATTTTGAGCTTGTATCACACTACTCCGAATACGTACATTCGTTTGTTTTTGTAAGGTCACATGACCTAATGGCATTTGGCGTTGCGGCTGTAGGTTCCCGGTCGGAGGTAAGAGGACATGAAAAAGTGTTTCCGAGATCGACTTGAGGGTTAGAGGGGGATAAGGCGAAGTGTATCAGACAGACGAAGAAAGCTGACCCCACCACCATGAGGGATCAATAGACTGGAAGAGAGAGATTGTTTTCTTTTGCCTGATGGAAAGTAGAATTCTAGAGTAGGAGTTACCATCCTCACACAGTACATAAAATGTAGAATGGTGCCCCACACTATGGCGGCTTAGCGAGATGCTTCTGTATTATCTCCGATTTACACTCACCAGCGAAATACGATAACACGAATTCTATGTGAGGGTAATACCACCCCAGTTTAAACGGTCCATTTGCGCTGAATTGGTGTATCTTATTATTACTGGATTGTATGCTTAATGGTTTATGCGATCGCCCCGCCAATTTCTAAAATGTTGTAATTATTTTGTATTGAGAGAACGACCGCAATAAAACTTATAAACCAAATTTGCTGCTGATATTCAACTGGATCTGACAAAGAGTCTCTTTAAAATAATAAAACGATGAAATTTAAATTGAACCTTGACCTTTCAGGAACCAATAGACGTTCCAATGTCATTGGGACTTTAAAATCAATCCCTCCTAAGACCTCTTAAATAATAAATGAAGGGCACACTTTTAATGTTGTCGTATCTGTCTATCTTTGTCCTTTTAGTAACTATACAAACAATTAGTGCTTGTTTAGTTTTCGTCCATAGAGATTTATTTCAATTTGTTGACGGTTTCGTCTTTTAGACAAATTAATTAACATTAAACGTCGTCTTCGTTTCGTCATCTTTCGCGTTTCCAAATTACAAAGTAATATTAAGACGAATTAGCAGAAAGCGGAATATCAAAATTGAATCACTTTTTCCGTCATTTACAGCTAAAAGTATTTTTATTAAATTAGAATTATACATTTTTTTTAATGTTTAACGCGGTAATTATAGAAAGATACACATTTTTTTTTACTTTCTTATTTTATTGACTGGTTGTGTCTATTAAAGACCAAATAAAAATTAGAAAATTTAAATCGAATATGGTTACAATCCTTTCGAAAAGAACTCGCGAATATTTACACAAGAATAACAATAAATAATCGTGTACTTGGCAAAACTAAAGTTTTCCTATAGTTTCAGAAACAGTTCAGAAACTAACTCTGTAAGATTTTATTGTATTGACCTTCTTAAAAAACACTAAGAGGTCAATAGGGAGGAAAGTGAATTCACGTTGCTATCTATCGATCAAAGAGCGCCAGTTTTATAATAAAAACATTTAAGTTTATCAAGGACATCTAGATTTAGGAGGACTTAGCAAACATTCAGTCGAAAAGTAAAATCAGATCTTGGCACATTTATTCATCCTCTTTGGTAGAATTTACGCAGAGTTCCGATGAGGCTTTAGCTGGTGATATCTATTTGCGCTCTCAATTCAGGGAATTATGAATTTCTTGGTTTGAATTATTAAAGCATACACTAAATTGGATTTTCAAACCAATGAACTGAATATTTAGCTATTACAGTAATTAATGCTAGTCTCAGTAGTTCCATATAGGACTAATTACCACAATAATCTTAAAGATAGTAGGATCATACTGCTACATCCTTGACCTTCTTCAATAAATACTTTATTAATCTATCACAAAAATAAATTATTCTTATTTATATGATACATCCGGAGATTGGTGCAATTGAATATAAAAATCAAAAAATCTTAGTGAAAATCTTTTTAACAAGTTATAATTTATATTAATCAATAGCCTTTAAAAGCTCACTGTTGTGTTACTATGTTTATATACTACATTCTCCAGGCTGGTATTGATGTTAGCCTGATTGGGTATTTCTACGAATATGTCGCAACAAGAAGTAGGGATCGTGCACGGCTTCCTTTAGTGATAAAATTTCTTGACATTCTTATAATTAACTTATAAAATAATCAGTAGCTCACGAAGTTTCGAATCCATTTTATAATAAATATAGCGACAAGTTAGACATGGATCAGTGCAAGTTTATGAAATTCGCTAATTTCAAATGTTTTCATACTTGGGCTTCACACAACAAATATTTAGTGTATTAAAATTTACATGAAATTAAGAGTAATAAATAAATCAAATGTCAAAAAAAATTTGATATGTCGACAATGAATTTACAAAAAACAAAACAAAATAAAAAAAATTACAAATTATAATAAAATTAATACAGTTATAATGGGTATTGTCAATGTCAGTTGAATGAAATTTAGATTTAATAGCAATACTCCTTAAAATACTTTCTATCCTCGCGATATGACATACCTATTGTGTAATATTATTTTTTGGATAACGGTGCTGATTGCGGTATTAATTTAAGAGAACCTCTTAGAAGTAAGACATAATTGTAATTTATTATTGCGCAATTGTTTGTTGTCCTGAATAAAAAAAGGAAAAAAACATGCGTGCAGCGGCTGATTAATATGAAAGAAGGAAAAGATATGTATCAGGCTCGTACTAAGTGCATATACATTGTCTCGGCCTATTCATCTGAAAAATTAACAGGATCAAATTTAAACTATGTAGTTCAAATTTGTGTTCAAGAATTTACACGTAAGTAATTTCGTAAAAGTAAACTCTAATTAAATATGAACTTCTGAAGGTGAATTTGATAAACATAACCATTTCTTCTGCGTCGGGTATAATTTATTCATAATAATGTACACGTAAGTAAGTAATATTTTTATAAAAATTGAACTTTGCCTAGTTTGAAATCAGGATATCTTTATTGTAAATACGATGCGAAATATTCCATTAAGAATATTTGATAAAGATCGAATCGAACGAGGAGCTATCACAAACTACATTTACATCCAAATGTAGTTTGCAATAGCAAGAAATTGGTAACTAAATAATTTCATGTGAAATTCATATAACAATCATCATCATCATCATTATCATCAGCCTATCGCACTCCACAATATAACGATAAAAAATATTTACTTTTCTATTTTTTATTATTATCCCAGGTATAATTAAAAAAATATAAATATATATATAAAAATATAAAAATATAAAAATATAAATGACAATTTAACGACGAATCATTGGAGCGTTGTATGAAAAATAAAATATGATTTAAAATATTTTTGGTCACAAGAAACTTTCAAAAAATTATAATTATTATACGAGAGTCTATGAAATATCTAACCTGAATAAAAGAAATATACATCTCAAATTTCACCTTCTATTATCTGTTTATAATTTATCTCCGTCAAGATGTGGTAAAATTTATTAATTTATGCCGGCCTGTCTAACAATAGACAATCTTCTATTGTCAGGCAGGCCGCCGGTCCAGGCGTGATAAATGTTTTATCCCAGACCAAAGTATTCATGAAAATATTTCACAAAATTATGTACAGTACATTAAAATTATGAATTGATTTTACTGTAACCTTTTACAAACTTTGCTTAATGTACCAAAGGAAAAACCCTCTGTAACTTCTTAAATAATTCAGGACTTTTTCCCTTGATTGGCAGTTTACTAGAAATATTCAAATTTTCATACAAATGGGCGCCGCACTAAGACCTTTTGACGGAAAGTGTACTGTAAATATTTATTTTCATTATATTTGAGATTTGATAATTTATTTACCAAAATTTAGGTTAATTTGTTTTGAAGTCATATTTATATCGTCAAAAGAGTTGGGTACTTCAATTAATGTTTTCATTTTTGAAATCACCAGGCTCTTTAAACAAAAACAAGAGAAAACATTTACACGAATAAAATAGCGATTTTAACAGATTATGTGATTAAGCTGACAACTGGCGACAAGCGGCCCAGGATCGAATGGAGTGGCGTTCTCTTGAGTCGGAGGCCAAGACTCACTTTGGGTCGCTGAGCCAACGGAGTAAGTAAGTAACAGATTATGTTCTTGTTTTCCCGCGTCTACTGTTGTGAAGTACGAGTAACGCTCTTGTAGTCGTTCCAGAGATTAGCCGTAACAAACAGAACGATGGATAAAATTATAAAAAATCTGTTTTGATGTTAGTATCGTAATACTTTGACATTAGTAAAACACTGTTAATTTTATATTATATAAAGACACTTCAATTTTATATAATTGTATAGATACATCCTTTGGTGATCCGCAACCTCGCTGTAAGTATACATAATACAGTATGGTGACTGTAAGTATTTTATTAATTGTGCATTCGTGCTGAAATCAGCGTGCCTGTAATACCTTGAGAAATATTTAAAAGTAATTTGATAAAATTCAACATGGTTTTAAAGAATTTTTGGAGCATGCACAATTTCAGTGTTGCGTGAATCGCCTACCAACCACCATTGGTTTCATAAGCGTTATTGTTTGTGCCGCGGACGTAATGTGTTTCCTGATTGTCAGGATGCGTTGACCGCGTGTAAATATTTCATCTGTAATGACCTTAATGTCACCTGTATGACGCACAAATAATATGTCAGGAAACATTGGTATTTGTGTAAAAGTATTTCAACCTATTTTTTAAGATTTAATATTAACATTTGGAATTTATTTCAGGCTGATTGGTAGGCTTACTTTGTATTTTGCAGCCATTCGAGTATGATTGATTGATTGTTTCTTGATTTTTACGAAGATCAAAAAAGAACACTGTCGTTCGGTACCTTGCGATGTAGTGCATGTAAAATATATAAAACAGTTATAAGTCCAATACCTATGTACCGGTGCGAAGGTTGGACCCTGGCCCAAAAAGAAAAAAACAAACTATATTATTATTATAATTATTAAATCAATACACATAGACTCCGGTGGCTTGGCCACGTTAAAAGAATGGGAGAAGATTGAGGGGTGAAGAGAGCATATCTGGGTAGATCCAGATAGTGCTGGAGCAATACGGTAGAGGTGGACCTAGGGGTGCTTCAAGCCGACAACTGGCGACAGACGGCCATTATGACTTATAGATTCGTCATGTCAGTCCGTCCGTCCTCGACTTACCGCTCAAATATTCGGTGCTAGAAAGATGACACTTTGCATGAATATGTGTTGTGATTACGTAGACAAAGTGCCTTTCTAATGATACCCCATTAGAAAGGTCTTTAAAAATATTAAGGTTGATAAAACCACTTTTTTATTCAGTCACCCTGTTTACCTCGGATTTGAATACGTCACAAATAAAATATTCTATTTTGCCAATAAGTGAAATTAATGTTACCGCAGGCGTTTTCAGATTGAATATTAAAGGCACTGAATTCAAAATGATTTCAGAATTAAATAATCATCAGTAGGGATCTTATCGTATATATTTTTGTTTATTTCGGGTTTTTTGGCGTCCCTTGACGATTCATTGACAAATTTATTTTTTGTACGCTTATATTAAAAGTCTTTGGGGTGCCATTTATCTTCTCGCTTCAGTGCGTGTGAGAATTAAAGTAAATACCTGACATTGTGCGTGCTTAATGTCAAAGAAAATTCTATTTTATTTCATAACTTCGTTTGGTGTAAGAACTAGGGCTAGGGCTAATGCTTTTCTTTGAATATGTACTAAATTCTTGATTAAAAAAATAACTAATTCAAAAATATGTATCAAATTTATTACAGTATTGTGTATCTGTTTGTCATTATGATTATGGTCTTCCTGTTTTGTTAATTATTTAAATGTATTTTTCTCGCCGGCATAAACATATTTTAATGTCTTAAAATCTGAAAAGGTTGCATCATCTGAACTGAATTACTAATTCTATAATATTATCACAAAATGAATGCTGATATCAAAAACATCAATTTTTTTTTTGTGATAAATAATGGAAAAAATCCTTAAGTATTTCATCGCTCGTTTAAGATATCTGTCTACTAAGACCGGGCCCATTTCCTTCATTTCTCTCCTGTAACTTCCGGCCATCCCTTTCAAAGGCATTTACACTCCCCCGTCCTTCCCTTCACCGCCTCTTAACTGGCATCGTGAAGTCGTCACGTAATTGGACCTCATTTAACGGTTATTCTAAGAGACGTAATGATGCCCCGAGTGTAATTATGTCTTTGTGTTGTAATAACAGTTGATATTTTTCAGCACGATAATACCTTCAGAAATTAGGTTTACGATTCCACAAAAAATAGGTTTATTATTTAAGCTTTCGTTTACATGGATGTTACAGTTTAACGGCCGTTATCACCAACATTCCTCTATTCAAGGCCCACTTAGAGAGAGAGATATATTTTTTACTAAAAATTTAGGGGCCACCTGCATTTGGGGTCTCCTAGTAAGGAGGAGGTTTAAGTATAGTAAGTGAAAACAGTCATAAGTATGTTCTACTTGAAGTAAAAAATTTACTGTAGACAAATTTAAACAGCCAACCACTAGACCAACTGTATGTATCCAATTGCACAATATTCATTTAACCAAACAACTAATCATCTCAAAAAATCATATACTTAATATGATTTTTTGAGATGATTAGTTGTTTGGTTAAATGAATATTATGCAATTCGATACATACAGTTAGTCTAGTGGTTAGCGTATGCGACTGCTAATCAAGAGGTCTCGGGTTCAAATCCCAGGTCGGGCCAAAAAGTGTTTTTAGGATTTTCTTAGGAAATTCCTAATAGCAGCCCGGAGTTTGGAGATGATTCACGCTCGTGCCTCGGAGAGCACGTAAAGCCGTCGGTCTAGGTTGTCATGAATATCTATGGCAATCGTTATTGGGAAGTCAGTGCCCTCAAATATACTGACAACTAGTTCCATATTCGAAATTCAGTTCTCAGGGTGCGGAGGTCCGATGCAATTCGCTCCATGGAAAAACTGAAATTTAGGTAAAACCGGTTGAACTAGTAGCGGACCCCAAATAAACTTGGGACTAATGGCTAGGAGGATGGATATATACAGTTATAGAAACTAAACCAGAAGATTACCGACTTCTGAAACATAAAACAATAATCTCTGTCTTCAAGAACTCTTATAGATTAGTCATAATCACTTAAACTTATTTAAACTCCTCTCGTGCAGTAAAGCCTCTTGAATTTCCACAAACTTTGAAAGCTTTTATTATATTCTCAGAGTTAAACATAGTTTGTGATCTAACCTTGACATAGTTAGAAAATATATCCGAATGGTACTTGCTCTAATTGAATTATTGAATCTCATGAATGTTTAATTATATTAAAGAATCTTATATATATAAACAACCCATAATGTTCCACTACTGAGCTCGGCTCTCCTCTCAGGTAAGGGTTTTAAAGCCATTCAACCCCACGTTGGCCGAGTTCGGGTTGGGAACTGGCAAGACACGTTGTTTTTCCAATTTTTTCCAAAACTCTAAACTATAAATTAGTAATTTAACTCACACAACAAAATACGTTCTAACATTTATATCCATTTGAAAGTTTGCCAAACTTCAAAACAGCACTTTAGGATTTAAAACTTCTTACACAATACCGATAGCAACTAACGAACGATTTACGAAAGATGTATGTTCCTCTATTTCACGTTCCAAATAAACACAGGCGTAAAAGGCGATAAATCTCGAAAAGTTTCAGTGTGTTTTCTGAGCTATCTTTAGTACATCGTGTGGATGTTGAACGGCTCCAATTTTATCCAAGAACTGCTGTTTAAATTTAACAATCTTTGCTTTATGACTGTTGTTGTTATTTACACATACTGTTAAGGAATTTGATCGCACTTTCAAGAAATACAACATACATCTATGCTGGATAACGTAGCAATGATTAGTCTATTTAAAGGCCTTGGTGGCGCAGTGGTAGTGTAAGCGACTGCTGTGATTGAGGTCTCAGGTTCAAATCCTGGGACGGATCAAATGTTTGATCGTTCTGAGTTCTCAAGTTCTTATGATTTTTTTAAACGTAATAAAAATACAATCAGATTCAGAGCTCCTCTACTTCAAGTCACTTAATCATTTTACAGTTTATTGATTACTATCACATAAATCCCGTCTCACTTATGATTCAAAAATTATTGCAAGCAAGACTGACAACATCTGTAATTATGGTAAAGGTGGTGTACATATACGTTATGGTGAACATTAATCATAAAACATAACTTTATCGCGAACGCTGTCATTTCAGTAATTGCCATCTGCTCCCAGCTGTTGCTGAATTACAAGTAAATCTTAAACAACTTGAACAAACAACTACGTGAGAATTAACTTAAGTTATTATGATAGTATATACGAGACGAATTATTATTGTTTACTTTAGAATATGCTATAGGAGTTGCGAGTTTCTACAGATTTAGATTAGATTCTCACAAACTATTTATATTATATGTAGTCTCAAGTGAGAAACTTTGAACAAGTCTCGCGCCTTTCAACCGAGATGCGTCACAACTTCACAAGGCATAGTTTAAGATATATGTATATCTTTCATCATAATATAAAAGGTCAAATGTTACAAGACTACTTTTGCTTTTAAAACAGTTATTCTGTCTAATGGGGCCAAAACTTGTTTTTTTTTTCAATTTTATGAATTTGTGCTGAAGACATTACAATAAACGTTGTATTTACGTTGTCGAATACATATTCTCATTTTGTTATATAAATCTTTTCTCTGACAAAATTTCATAATCTTCGAATTTTCAAAATTATCAGGAGTTTTGATAATTGTAACAGAATTACACTCTTTGCTATAATTTCGTCTTACTATTTTCTTCGCTAAAACAGTCATTTTAAATATTAATAAAAGTTATTTTTTAAATTTACTTCATCAAAACTTCCTGAAATTTAAAAATAAAATTCTCCTCTGAAAGGAATAGGAATATAAAAAAGATCTGGAAACGATAAGTTAGAAACAGCAAACAATTCAAGAAGATTATTGTTTGAAATTGTACCCTCGGTGACTAAATCAGATTTTAAAACAGACAAAACAATACGAAATTGCAAAAGTTTTAAACAAATCCTAGTAAAAAATATGGTCGCATAATATCGTAGAACGAAGATTTTAAAACTTTGGAAATACATTAAATTGAAATTGCTATTACTTCGTCTTAAAATGGCTGACGGCGTTTCTTCTTAATGGCATTAATGCAATAGTTAACCCAATTATACCTGCTTGTAGTAGGTATTATTTTTAGAAATATATTTATAATTTGTTAAGGATTTTAACATAAATATTAATAATTGCTGTTAGAAGAGTTTCAAAAAGAGTTTAGATCTATTATTTCCATTCTTGGGATAAACAGATATCTTTCTATTTCTAGCTGATTCCTGACAAGAGTCATCGATATTTTTGGTTTCAAAATCAATCATGTTAGTAACACAATATCCCACACTAAAAAAAAGAAGAATTTTCATCACACATTAACCAGGTTTAAGTGTACAAATATATAAGTAAAATAAATGAACGACACTCGATCACTTAACGCATTAGGGCTATGTACAATCCCTTGACAGATCGCTTGAAATCGAGAGATGAGTACTTTTTTACAATATCAAAAACCATGTTTATAAAACTGCTATATATAAATATTTTTCATGAACATCGAGGCTTAGTGGATGAATGACGTGATCAATATCAAAAGGACGTGACGCCTTTATCAATGTGGGGAAGATAGAATGGGAGTATTTCGGTGCGTTCGGTGCGGTTTGCCTCCTTGATGAAAAGGTACATCAATATAGAGATAGTGAACGTGAGTATGTGTGGCTATTTGCCCTTCCATATCCGTTAAGGTATATTTTCTTTTGTTTACACTTTCCTATTTTTCTTATATTTGGAGGTTTATAGGTGAAGTATGCTTTGTGTATTTTGTTGCTGTCAATCAGTCATCGTCTAATATACAAAATTCTCGTGTCGCGGTGTTTCTTACCAAAATTTTATGTATATATCGGGCAGGTCTGAAAATTGGCCACCATCTATTTTTCATATCTTATGACGAATGGAACAGATGAAAAACATATGCATAGAATACATGAAGTGACAATCTTTTTAGAAGAATGTCACATGGTTTAAATACGAGTGGTTCGAATAGATTTCTAGATATTTTTTTACTAAAGAGACTACTCTGTATGATGCAAAGTAAAAGTAGAATCCAGAGTAGGGGGTCACCATACTCATTGGGAGTACAGACATGGCCGCATGGTAACCCTTACTATGGCGGCTTATGGTGAACGCACACTTATCAGAGCCGAACGCGTCGAACGAGCTGAACGAAACGACTTTTAGAATTCTTTATATGAAATCTCATGAAACCTCGCACACTTACCCGCGTCGAATCGTCCGCTTCTGGAAGAACCCCAGAAATCCTAGACGAATTCGGATGACGTCATAAAATTCGGCGCGGATTATGCGGTCGCCTCGATCGATGCGCTCGCATTCTATCAGTTGCGTATGATAGAGCAACGCACGAGTACTACTTCTTGGAATGATTTCTTCGACGCGGTCGATGCTTTCGGCGCGGTCGATTCTTCTAGGCCTCCTTGACTTCGATTCGTTCGGCGCTTTCGGCGCGGATAAGTGTGCGTTCACTATTGATGTGAGGTTATTATATCATTGGTCCGCTCTCCAACTTATATAGCACCAATGCTGTCACTTTAACTTGATCTTCTGTGCGAGGGTAGAAGTTGGTAAGGCTAATTTTAGCTGCAATAGTGTTGTGATTTAAGATTTCACCTCGCCGCGTTGTGTTGTGGGTTCACTCCCAATAGGAAGCAACATTTTGTTTGATCGACTGTTGTTCTGAGTCTGAGTGTTTTGTATTTGCGTTTCATATTTGTTTGTTAAGGTCGTCGGTGTAAAAGCATATTTCTAATGTAGGGTAGCTTTTTAACGGTAGGTAGTCTTTAAAAAAGTGAGATAAAAAGACTTTAAATATTAGTTTTCTTTTGAAATCGTAAAACATAACTTAAATTTCATAAAAAAGCATGATAAGTTAACCAATATGTAAATAACAACGTTTAAACGCTGCTAAACTTTCAAAGTCAGTTTTCATAATTATACCGCTCCGTGGGTCGGCGCTAGTCGGCAGTGCCGCCTGCATCAGAATTGATTTCCTTCATTTTATTATAGCGCATACTTTTTTACTTAGTTACTTGGTTATGATTATGCTAGATTTCTTTAGAGCGGTACAATAAACTAATGTCTTTGTTCTTGCTTAGGTCTTAATTCTTTAGATTGATCTTGCCGTGCCGTGCCGTGTTGCATAGACCATACAGTACCAAGAGGCCGACCGTGAGTACCCATCCATAATACAATTCCCTCCCAAAATAACCTCCACTGCTGTATTATATACGTCGCCCAAGGCGCGTATAATACATGTATTTATACGTATATTTCAGTAGCCTTTGTCATATGGTATATATATTTAACTACTGATATTTTATGTTTATTTAGATAAAATAAATGCCACTAGGTAAAGCACAAAGTACGTGCAAGGTTTTACTGCTAGTTACTGCAAGTTTAATTAATATTGAAAATATCAAATGAAACTAACAAAGAAAATTTGAGACAGTGAGACGTTCATTTGAAATTCGTATTTACATAAGTCTCCTCATACGCGTCTTCAGAACTTTGGAAAACCTTTTATTATAATGTTAATTAGACCAACTATTCTCGACATGCAGCGTAACTCCCATCTAGAATTTCCTTTTGTGAGTACAAGGACCTAATTTCTCCAGTTTTCACATTAAGAGTCGTTATAGTAGTTATAATGCAGCTTCTACGCTAAAGTCATCAGTTTTTAATGAAATTTATGTGTAATTAGAAACTACTATTTGAAATAAAATGTTTTGATTTAAGATATTTTAAGGATTTTATTCAACAATTTCCTTGAATAAAATCAACTAAATTTTCTTTTATGAGTTCGTTTGAAAACTGCAGTTTACTGACATAGTTAAGCGTCTTAGCCAGTAAACTATAGTTTTTAGAGACAAACAAAGAAATAATTATTATATATCTGATACATAGCATCATCTAGTACCAAACTAAGCAGAGCTTGTCTATGGGTACTAGACCACTGATATAAATAAATAAATATACCGTAGTAAATGAGACTTCGATTCATCATTATCATCATCAACAGCCTTTAACAGTCCACTGCTGGACATAGGCCTCTCCTTATAAAAGAGGTTAGGCTCAACTAAGGAGTTTGCATCCTTTACGGAGTTTACGGGGCTACCACACCTTCTCGTATGAGGCAACGACGGTCTTGGCGCGATCTCTACCCTTCGACCAGAATGGCGAACAGACAGCGTCGTGCCATGAACGGCAGAACACATGCAAGCTCTGCACAGCACAGGCTTGGCAGGCATGGCTCGAAACTCACGGCTATGCTAGCCAACGCGCTGTTGGAGCTGTTTTACCGAACTTTGAAACTTTGACAGAGAGGACTGACTGTATCATCTACCGATAGACTCAGACACTCACCGGATACGGTTGTTTCGGTGAGTATTTGAATAGGATCGGACATGAGGCGGGGTGCTCCTGGTCTCCTCCCAACTGTCGAGGTAGTTTACAGATGGGCTGAGCGGATAGAGCGGTTCCTTCGGGAGTCCCACACATGCCCTTCGTTTACCCCACGAAGGCTATGGTGCGAAAAGCATTCCCCGCGTAAAAAAAGGTTCTAACGTCGAACTTTCATAAACAGACTTGATTGACTGTTCTAAGCATGGAAACTCTGCCAAGAGTGCATTATCTTACGGAGATGGGGCGGGCGGCTAAACTTTTTAGATATAAAATATTACGAAGAGCGCAATTACGGATTAATGAACAAATTGTGATTGCGTCCAGTTTCTGATTATGAAGTTCAAATGAGATTATTTCAAAGTTGCGAAAGAGAATTTTGTTATCATTTACTGTTAGATTTGAAGACAATTTTCGCCTCATTCCTTTGTTTCTTATTCAAATTAGAATTATTTTATTGTGGATCATAGGTACATTAGATGATTACAAAATATTGAAGTCAGCTATGTCCTGCCATTTGGGCACACACAAATTAATGTAAATTAAATATAACAATCAAATGAAATAGAAATGACAAAAATAAACTAAAAACTACACAATATATCATACATTATCGCCTCATTATTATCAATCACTTAAAATTACTTATCAGCTAAACACAACGTCAGTGTCATCGAACCTTTATAACCAAATCAAATCTCTCCTCTAAAAAGTAATAACATTTTTTAAGTAACAAATATTCTCTTTTAAAATGGTCTATTTTGACTATGCTCCTTAATGCTGATGGAATTTTATTAAATATGCGAAGATCCAAGCAAAATACACTGTTATGCAAAATGTGCGTTTTTCGCAATTCCGAGCCCTGGTCCAAAACTCAAATATAATATTTAAGTTATTATTATAAATCTGATTCTGTTTATCACGTGATAGTTTAATTAGTGATTAGTTACTAAGATTATTTTTATTAGATATTGTTCTGGCAACTTTTTCTTACGTTTTCGAAAGATATCTCTAATGTGTTCTATGAAATTTAGTCGAGGATTACATTTCAACTTTATGTGCAGGGCAAACTTTGTCGAGAGCTTGTGAAATGCCATCTGGCAGGGTACCAAGTTCGGAACTTAGTTAAGTAATTCCAAATTGGGCGAAAGACAGTCTGTTAATGCCAAATGTAGGTATGTTACCTAGTTTGGAACATAGTTTATGGTAATATTACAGCAAGTGTTATCGACTGAATATATGTTTAATCGAAATCTGCCATTCACATTCCATCAATTTTCTTTCATCCAATCAAATATTCCTATGCAATAGTTAAAATTCAATTCGTACGTTTTTTCAACAAAATTTAGTATTGTATTATTGTATTGTATGTAGTGGCGACTAAACAAAAATATTCCTCCACAGTGGTGACCCTGACGTGATTGGAAGCAGCTTTCAAAGTAGCAAATCAGCAGTAACATCGTCGCCATTTGGTTCACTTCCACTGCGATAACCGGCAGTCAAGTCTCAGCCGGCCAACAACTTCGGCCTGGACAAGGACACCACACAGGTAACCGTTCCAGTCTGGTCACCCCAACGGTCCTTTTTTTTTTTTTTTTTTTTTTTTTTATATTTAAGCCTGCCAAAGTGACTCTACGTGCTGAAATCAGCGTGGCTCTACTACCTTTAGTCTCATCAGCGTCTAGGCACAGCATACTACGCATTTACCCTGAAACCGTGTGGTGATTTACGTTATTTAGTTGGTACTTTTAAAAAGTAGTGCATATATTATGTTTTTTACCTTACAAATATTAAATTTGATACCGAATGCTCCAAGTTAGTAGAGCCAAAACTATATTAATTTCAGAACGAACTACTTAGTCGCCACTGAATTATTTGCATTTGCGATAAGCATAGTGACCACTACTTTTGGAGTCTTGGATGTTTTCTATTCCTGCGTCATATATTGTTTAATTTATCGAATTTATACAGAGATATGCTTGGTCATAGAATTATAACTAAAAATAATTTCCTCGTTAAGATCAAGACGTGATTATATGCAGTGTAGCGATAGGTTTTAGAATATATAATGTAGCTGCAAGAGCAAAAGATATCCATACCTAATAATATACCTTAGTAAGTAATGTTAGAATAATAAACCAGTACTTAAATAATAAACATAGCTGCAAAAGAGTACACTGTAATTGTCATTCGTTATCCACCTTTAAGTTTGCCATAATTGTTGACCCCAACGACGGAAGAAGTCTGAAGATATAAGTTCGCTTTACTTTCCGTCAGACTTACAGAATAGAGTTATATTGGCAAGCTCACATAAAAATATGTACCAATTCAAATATTAAACCAAACATTTCTTTCGTTTGCATTAATAGATATTAAATCATGATAACCGGAGTCTACTCTTCAGTTGGAAATTCAATTTACAGATAAAGTGATTTCTTGGTGGAACGAAAAGAAAGATATTTTTATTCTCTAAAATATTACCGACCGAATTCGACATGTTTAAGATTGAATCAAACTGAATAATAGAAAGTCATAAGTGTTGAATCTTTATATATATAATTCTCCTGTGAGTGTGTATGTCACTGAACTTCTCTCAAACGACTGGACCGATTTTGATGAAATTTTTTGTGTGTGTTTAAGAGGATCTGCGAATGGTTTAGATTCGCAATTGGACCCGGTAGGTGGCGCTGCGATCAAGTTCTGGAATTTTAAAGTTGGGCGGTACGAAGTTCGCTGGGTCAACTAGTTACTTTATAAAATCATCAACAACTTATAAAGTCCCACGGCTGGGCTCGAGTCTCCTCTCAGGAGACGGTTTACTGTCGTTTTTGGAAGGCCATATGTCCTTACGCTTGTCGAGTGCGCGTTGGGGACCGGCAAGACACGTTGTGGCTACGTAAACTTGGCGTTGGATGTTTTTATGGCGACCGAAGGCCCTCAAATAAGCTTCACGACTGTTATCTTATGATAATAACTGGGACCGACTGGTTAACATGACCTCTGAATCACAGAAACGGTCATAACATATCATGCCACAAACCGCTCATCTAGGTACTGACTACGGCGTCGTTGCTACCCTCGATGATTGTTTCCAATCACCTAATTCCACTTGGCTATAATATAAGCTATGACCGTTTCATATGAAATAATAAGTTTATATAGTTAAGTCGCTTCGAAAAGCCACTAATTGCGAACAACTTGGGCTTGAGACAGATTTAGTCATTTATAAGGCTCAGAGCGTCTAATTAACGTTTGGGGCTAGCCACTGTGATTGCAGTTTAAACAAGTTTGTGGTGACAATTGAGGTTTCATTACTGGAGATGTCTTAACTATCTTCTGGTCTTATGACTGAGGTATTGTTACTTTTTGAATCTATCAAGGTACTCGTAATGAACAGAAAATAATTAAAAGAAACTTGTTTTTTTTATTTGCAGATATCGTCTGCATAGAGTTATTCGAGCTACATTTTTTTAAAAAGACCTCAGTAAAAGTATCTGGGATAGGCGACAATAATAAATATTACTGCATTATTATACAAACACTTTTATAAGTTATTTTATAAATAACGTTGGAATAGTCTGTTATGTCAATGTTTTAAATGTAATAATAAATAAATATTTCAGACATCTTACACAACGTCATCTAGTCCCAAACTAAGCAGAGCTTGTAATAGGGGTACTAAACAACTGATATAAATACATAAACATACTTTTTTTTGTAAATACATACATATTATACATAGAAAAACACCCAAACTCCGAAACAAATACTTGTGGATCACACAAATATTTGGTCTGACCCGGAAATCGAACCCGAAATCTCTTGATCAGCAGCCGCACACGCTAACCACTAGATCAACAAGGCAGTTTAAACATGTTGTAGGTACTAAACTCTAATTCCAGATTTAAGTGTCTTATTTTAGGTACATTTTGGGTACCTTGAAAGAAAGATCAGCTCCCCTAGACAAAATGCAAACGTTTTTCGTACTGCAATCGCTGAGGCCCCTATTCTCTTGTTGAATTGGCAAATGTCATCTGGTCACGTGTACAAAACAATTTGTTTATTATACTGTCGTGAAATACTTAGTTATGTCATGTTGTGCCTCGGAGAGCACGTAAAGCCGTCGGTCCCGGTTGTTATGAACATCTATGGCAATCGTTATTGGGAAGTCAGTGCCCTCAAACATACTGACAACTAGTTCAATCTGCGAATTTTAGTTCTCCCTTAGGGTTGCGGAGGTCCGATACCAGTCGCTCCGTGGAAAAACTGAAATTCAGGTAAAACCGGTTGAACTAGTAGCCGACCCCAAATAAACTTGGAAATAAGGCTAGGAAGATGATGACTTTCGTGAAATACTTTCATGCTAATATTATAAATTGGTAAATATATCTGTCTGTCTGTAATATTCCACGGTTAAACCGTTGCATTACTTTTCGTGACATTTGGCACGGATATACTTTAATTTTTTAGGAAGAATATAGATTTAGCGCGAAAAAGCTGTATTACTTTTCGGGAAAAAGCTATTTTACTTATAAAATTATATTTGTAGCACATACTATCTCCATCATAACGAGATTTAGTAGGATGTTTTAATTTGTCTAGTTAATATAATATACTTACATTTTAAACATTTATTTATTTATTTATTTATTTATTTATTCAAAACATTTACAGTGTCTTTACAGATTTATGAATCCAATACGACATTGTAATTAAAATAGATACAATTAATTTATAATATAATATCATTTGATGTGATATATCTTTCTGCAGCTTCTCTGAAGTTCGGGAGGGTACAGTTATAGATATCGAATTCTTTTGAGATAAAATTAATAAGCCTAATGGCGCGTGATATAGGGGCATACTGAAGTAGATTTGTTCGCGCAACTGGAAGACTAAGCGTAGGGGGCTGGCGGCGCGCGCCCACATAGCCATCAGGAGCGCACAGCCGCAAGCGCTCTAATATATCGGGCTGGTGCAGGCTACCGCGCAGCACGCGCCACACATATGTGACCAGTGCCACATCGCGCCGCACGCTCAAGCGTACATACCCGACCATGCCAAGAACGAACAAGCTAGGGTACATAAGTGGGTACAGGGGGTACACCCCATATTCCTTATAATATAGGAATCGAGTAAATTTGTTCTGCAATTTTTCTACCATAAGGCTATATTTAATCTCGTGAGGATTCCAAACAATTGCTGTCGCTTCTAGGTGACTACGGACGAGAGCATTGTACAAAATCTTTATCGAGGATATGTTATTAAATTCTTTGCAATTTCGTAAGATAAACCCTAAACTTTTAAAAGCTTTACTGCAGGCAGTAACAATATGATTACGAAACGTTAGCTCGGACACCATTTCGACTCCTAGATCCCTGATACTGTTCAGGCAAGGTATCAACGCTCCACCCAGTTCATATGGGCAGCGCAGTGGAGCTCTGGCCCGACTGTAACTCATCACTCCGCATTTAGCTATGTTGAAGTTCAGCTTATTTGTATTGCTCCATTGCACTACACGGTCAATATCTTCCTGCAGTCGCACAGCGTCCGATGCGTCTGCTATCGATAGATATACCTTGAGGTCATCTGCAAATAGCAGACATTCGGCGTGCCGTAAGACCCCTGGAAGATCGTTGATCATCAAAAGGAATTCTAATGGTCTATGATTTGAACCCTGACTAATACCTGACAGAGTAAAATACAAACCTGATTCGCAACCAGCATATTCAACGTACTGCCGGCGCTCACAAAGGTAGCTCGCGAAGAAATTGAGTAAGTGCGACGTGAAACCCATCGCCGCCATCTTTGATAACAGCACATCATTATCAACGAGGTCGAATGCTTTCCGGAAGTCGAAGTAGGCGCAGTCAACCTGACCCCCCGCATCGATGATTGGCATAAGGTACGTCACAAAGGATAATAGGTTACTGCACGTACCTCGGCCCGGGCGGAAACCGTGCTGGGCATTAGTGAGTTGAGAGCTAACCTGTGCATAGATGGACGAGTGCAATGCAGACTCAAATAGTTTTGCGAGCGCTGACAGCACCGCCACCGGCCTATACCCACTCACATCGTCACTTACATTACCCTTTGGAACCGGTATCACCCTCGTAATCTTCCAGCGATCCGGGTAATGTCCTTCCCTTAAACATAGGTTAAATATATGTAATAGTGGTTCGCTAAGCATTCTGCCACAGTCCTTTACGACAAAGGGTGGTATACCATCAGGTCCCACTGAGTGCTTAGGTTTAAGTCGGGCGAGCGCTAGATGCATGTCGCGCGTGGTGAGCTGGCCAACATGCACCCGCGCAGCGCCCGCACCCACTCCCGCCAAGTGCTCCGCCTTCTCCGGATCAAGAATCGGTCGTTCCGTGCTGTACACAGACTGAAAGTAGTTCGCGAAACACTCGGCACCCTCTGACTCACTCAACACTTTACCATCTTTTTTTATTATATTTTTATGGCGTTTACACTGTTTACTTTTGATAAAGTTCCAGAAGGATTTTGGATCGTCACTGATGTTCATCTCTAGTCTGCTCTGATATGCAGCAAAGGCTGCAGATATTCTGCGTTTAACTAACGCCCGGTATCGAGAGAACGTTTCGTAATCACACCTTAATCCTGTTGTTTTATAAAGTTTATGACACCTCGATTTAGCCTGAATATCCTGTATTAAGTCCCAAGTATACCATTCAGGATAAGTGTACTTACCAGTAATTAACCGTTTCTCACATTTATTTTTTATTGGGGTAAATTCACTTATAGTCTCATTTATTATGCCATAAAAGTAGGTCAAAGCGTCCTCTGAAGTTTTAATGTTATACAAGGAATCCCAATTGAGTATACTGAACCTCTCATATAACATAGGAAAATTACATTTAGTGAATTGCCACGAAATATGATTCCTATAGTTATTTTCATGATATGTACCCTTCTCCTGTGCCTGCAGGTCATTCCAATTCGATCCCAAACTAACCTCAACATCTAAAGGAGGATGTTGCAAGTCAATGCCTACAAGTGGTTCAGGCGACGCCTTAACCTCTATATCACCCGCCATTAATGTAGTCATTACCAAATCTAAGGTACGGTTATTAATATTACATACGTTATTTACCTGCCGAAATCCACAGAACGCCAAGAAATATTCGAAATAACATCGTACTTCTACCGTTGCCGACGGTATGTTAAAATCACCCACTACAATAACGGATTAATACTTGGAACACACCTTTTCTAAAATTTGAAATAGTTTCATGTATTCATTGACATGATTAAGGCTATCAAATTTAATTTAGGCAGCGAGAGCTAAGATGAATGGTTAGGGCACATTTTCATTTAAATTATCCCAAATTATCAAATTTACCGTTGAAACGTTACCTCAATAAAATTAGATTTAGATTTCTAAAGCGTTTTAAACTTTATTTAAGAAAAAAACTATGAGTTATTTGCGAGCCCAAAATAAAACAGAGAATAGTTTAATGAAAATTCTGAAAATCTCATTCACATTATAACTTCAATTTTGGTTAAATTATTTTTTTCGTTCAATATAAAGTTGATCGATGGACTTAATTATAACGTATCGTGTAGATGAAAAATATGATTATATTGCTTCGAAGACAAAGGCTTATGTATATAATATGTAGTAATAAAGCGAGGGACATGCAATATGCCAGTTAAACTAATCAATACACACATTAAATACTCGTTATCGTACCGAACAAAACCAATTTAGACATTCATGTGGGAAATTGGAACTACATTGAGGCAAATATAATTGATGAATACCTAAAGCTTAGATAAGTACTAATTCAAGTTCGTATAGCGTTTTATAAGTTGTTTTATATTATTATGTTGTTTTATGATAAATAAATGAGTACTTTCGTATAACATCAATCATCTTCCTAGCCTTTATTCCCAAGTTTATTTGGGGTCGGCTACTAGTTCAATCAGTTTTACCTGAATTTCAGTTTTTATACGGAGCGACTGGCTACGGACCTCCGCAACCCTAAGAGAGAACTGACGCTTTCACGCTTTGACGCCTAAACCACTTAACCGATTTTGGTGAAATTTAGTATGAAGATAGAACTGAACTTGGGAAAGGACATAGGCTACTTTTTACCGCGATAATGTACGCGTGCGGAGCCGCGGGCGAAAGCTAGTATATATTTAAAACTGTTCCGTTACTGACTGACAGACGAAGCACAGCCAACACAAATAAGCAAGCACGATACGCCTATGTCTAGTAGAGGACTGTTGTAAGCTGGTGATGATGAAGCTAAAACTACTATAAGTGGAAGTAAAGACATAAATATGCAGTGTGATCGTATGTTGATCACGATCTTGACATCACCATCACGACTTGTTCTTCGTATGAATTTAACTGCAACTTTAAGGTTAGTTCAGTTAATATCTGGTCTCATCAACAACCCATGACGTGACACTGCTGGGCTCGGATCTTCTCTCAAGAGAGTTAAGCTGGAAACATATCATCGGACGCAGCTGACGGACGCGGATGACAGACGTGACTTACAAGTGTGCACAGTCTCGTCAGTAGTCTCGTGCCAGATTTGTGCTGTGCAAACTATCGGACGTCCGAACGCTTAAGGTCACGTCCGCGACTTACGTCCGATAGTTTGCACAGCTCAGTGTATACCTGTTCATATTCTAGATCATGGTTATCAGCCGCGTCCGTCAGCAGCGTCCGATAATGTGTTTCCAGCTTTAAGGCCATACGTCCGCACGCTAACCGAGTGCGGGTTGTTGTTTTTTTTTTTTTTTTTTTTTATATTTAAGCCTGCCAAAGTGACTCTACTCTGCCTGATGGAAAGCATGAGTAGAATCCAGGAGTAGGGGTCACCATGCTTATTGTGAGGGTAGACAATGTAGCATGGTGACCACTACCATGGCAGCCTGGTTTGATTATTCTGCATCATTCTCCCGGCCTTGGAAGGGCGGGAGAATGATGCAGAATGATTGGGCCTCCGGTCTCACACTCACCAACGAAATACGACAGCAAGAATGCTGTCATTATTAGGATGGTCTTCTGTGTGAGGGTAGTACTGGCCGGGTCGAGCCGGCCCATTCGTACTGAAATCAGCGTGGCTCTACTACCCAGGTGGTTCTTCTCGTAGACCTCTAGAGGTCTCGGGGTAACTTTACCAGGTCTTCGGCCTGTCTAAGTGGTCTTCCGCGCCACCTGCAACTACAGGCGGGTCACTGGGTTGGGCCCTCTGGGCCTATTGGTATTTCCGGGGTGTCAGTCCGGTGTGGGGGCGTTTCTAACGAGGTCAAACCATTGCGGGTGAGTCCCACAGGGTGACCAGCATGCTAGTTACGCCCGGGTCTATTTCTGTGTTACCTCCTGTGCTTGGCGAGGTCGAGCTCCAAGAGGTGGGGACCCCGAGGAGCGCCCGTCAGCCAGCGTCAGGTTAGGTGTTGGGGGTGGTCCAGTAGGAGTTGCCACGGAGACGAGGTCTCGTGGTAGGCCATGCCTGTCCGGTGGGCGCCGGTGGTAGGGTGCGAGCTCGCGCAGGTGGCGAGCTTGTGAGCCATCGGTACGCACGAATAAGTTGGAGCTCAGGCGTCTCACGAAGTCGTCCAGGCTCTCCACACGCAGATCCCTGGAGATCGTCCTATTCCGCACAAAGCGAGGTGCGTTGGTGATGGTGCGTAGTGCGAGCGATTGTTGCGCACGTAGCCGGCGGCGGTTTGTCTCGGAGACAAGTGCAAACCAGGCCGGGGCACCATACGTAAGACGGGTGCAAATGTATGTCTTGTACACACCGAGCTTCGCACGGAGCGGCAGTCGGGACGATAGTACGGGCCGCAGAAGGGAACGCGCGACACGGACCTGGGCAATGATCTTGTTGACGTGGGGCTTCATGGAGAGCGTGCGATCGACGGTCACGCCGAGGTATTTCACTGTCGCGGACCACTCGATGTTCTGCCCCATGAGCTTCAACTGTGGTAGGGTCACGCTGCCTATGGAGATCGCCTGAGTCTTCGCCACGTTGACCGTTAATCTCCAGTCCTTCAGCCAATTCGGAAGTGCGTCCAGTGTATGCTGCATCTTGGTAACAGCATTGGTACCATTTTTCGACGTCGTGATGTAGGCCGCGTCATCGGCGTATAGCGCAAGCTTCACGCCTTCGGTGACGGGAATATCATCTGTGTACCAAGAGTAGCACACTGGGGACAGGCAACTTCCCTGTGGTACGCCGGCACAGATGCATCGCTCTGTGGACAGGGCGCTTTCAACCGCCACTTGAAAGCGTCTGTCTTGCAGAAAGGTGGCCACAATCTTCACTACTCGACGGGGAGTAGTAGATGTGGACAGCTTGTACAGCACGCCGGCGTGCCAGACGCGATCGAACGCTTTCTCCATATCGAGGAAGACTGCAACGACTCGCTCGCGCTTGTTGCGCGCTACCGCGATATCGTGCAGTACCCTCGCCAACTGGTGCGTCGTGGAGTGTTCGGCACGAAACCCGAACTGTTCGTCGCGTGGCTGAAGGTGTGGCGTCATGTGCAGCAGTAGCAGCTTCTCGAACAACTTCGACATCGTCGAGAGGAGCGTGATGGGGCGATAGCTTCCTGGTAGGAGGATGTTCTTCCCCGGCTTGGGCAGCATGATGACTCTGCCAAGTCGCCATGTGGTGGGAAAGTGTCCGGTGCGGAGGATACCATTGAAGAGACGCGTCAGCGTTGCAATTGATCGCGGAGGTAAGTGACGCAAGGCTTCGTTGGTTAACCGGTCAGGACCGGGCGCTTTACGCAGAGGCATTCGGCGAATCATCCTCTGTATTTGACCAGGGGAGAAGGTAATGGGGTCCTCGGTTGGGTCTATCGGCTGCTCGAAATATAACTCGAGTTTCCTCTCGACCTCTGCTACGTGCTGCTCGTTGTGGGTAGGGTTTGGTCGAAACTGCGCTTCCAGGAAGTCGGCAAACATCTCCGCTCGGTCCTCGGCTCGGTAACGGGGGGTGCCGTCGCTGGCCATTAGGGGCCTAATCGGAGCTGGTTTCCCAGAGAGTTGGCGGCAAAGGCGGTGTATGCCGGACCAGTCTTCACTGGCTCGCTCGATAGTGCGTTGCCAGGACTCTGCTGTATTTGTAGCCAACGCGGCAGAGATCTTCGCATTCAGAGCATTGAGCGGAGACTTCATGGTCGGACATCGGGCGTGCTGCCATTGCCGGCGCAGTTTCCTTTTCTTCTCGATCATCGCCAGTATGTAAGCGGGGAGCTGGGAGGGTGTCCTTACGGTGGTGACATCGATTTTTGACTCTCGAAGCGCGGTCTGTAAGACTACGCTGAGATTCGACGAAAGTTTTTCGACGTCTTCGGGCGTCTCCACTGCGAAGGAAGGCGAGTGCTCTGCCATATAATCGCTAAAGACCCTCCAATCCTGGCGCGATCGAGGAGGTAATTGGAACGTCTGTGGGATGTCATTCAGAGTCAGACACACCGGTTGGTGGTCTGAAATGAGGTGGTCGTCCAGGACGTCAAGGTATACAGCCGCTTCGATGCCGCGGATGACGGCTAGATCAATGACGTCCGGTGTATGAGCTGCACAGTACGGGTAATGCGTCGGAACCTCTGGTCCTAACACTTGGTACCCGTTTCGGTCTGCATCATCTAGAAGGCGGCGACCTTCCGGGCATGTGGAGTTTGAGTTCCATGCCGTGTGTTTCGCATTAAAATCACCTGCAATTATGGTGGGCAGCGTCGAGTCCAGCAGGGCGTGCATGTCAGCCACTGCGAGGCGCTGCCCCGGTGGTCTATAGAATGCGAAAACTCATGTGGGCTGTCTTCCGATGCAGACCTCTACGCCCAGGGCGTACGCAGACTGTAGTGTCGGTACCGGCAGCGCTTGGTGGACGACTTTTCTCTTGACCAGGACTGCTAATCCCCTGTAAGCAATCCCTCTTGGCGAGCGTTGATCCTCCCGGTAGACATAGTACCCGCCCATTTTTAATATGTCTACTGGTCTAAGGTGGGTCTCGCTGAGTAGGGCTATGTCAACTTGCCGTGTGGCTAACAGCAGCTTCAATAGCCTGGTCTTCTCTGGTGACATCCCGTCGGCGTTCCAGAAGAGTATGCGCAGCCTACGCAGATCCAGACTTTAATAAATCTGATAGGCACTCGAGGATCAGTGGGACAGGGTCCCGCTTCTCTAATAGTGCCATCAATACCTTTTGTAAGGTATTGATGACACTGGTAAGTCTGGTGTCCAGGTTTGCCGTGGCCAGCTTAGAGGCTGGCTTCGGTTGGATTGTCCGCTTCGCCTTCGTCCCCTCTGGTGGGGCGGCGACCACGAGATCCTCCTGGACATTGTTGAGAGACGCTTTTGCCTGGTCGGCCTGCGTCTTCGGCTTCGCCTTACGTCGCCTTTTGCGACGAGAGCGCTCTCCTTGTGGCGGATTGGCAGCTGCCATGAGCGATGCAGGGGCATTACCGTCCTCGACAGTTGCGGATTTCTCTGTGAGCGGTGCGACTGCTGATGTTCGTGCAACAGTGCCTGCCTTTCGATTCCGAATTTCCTGTTTGAAGACAGGACATGCGGCACTGTTTGCTGTGTGTGCTCCTCCGCAGTTGGCGCATGTAGGCGGCTCTTCTAGAGGCCGTGGGCACTCGCGGGCGGTATGAGCTCCGCCGCAACGCACACAAGAAAGCGGCCGGTGACAATTGTGGGACGAGTGGCGGAATTGTTGGCACCTGTGACATTGCGCGGGTCCCTTTTTTCGGATTGGTGTTACATACAGTAACAGACGCGCCAGCAACAGAGGCGTAGGTAAGGCCCATGACCTCCATGGGTGACCCTTTTGTTGTCGTAGGTTGACCAAAGGGCGGCGTTGTAAAAAGCGCTCTCCGTTCCTCCATTTGTGGTGGAGATGGAAAGCGATCTGGTGCGACTGTGGCCTGAGGGCCAGGGAAGCGTGGTGGCGGGGCTGACGTCTTTTGCGGTCTTTGTGGTAATCGTGCCCCCTCTGTCAAAGTAGATGCAGGTGGTGTAATATCGGAGGCAGTGGCAGGTATGGCTGTAATAGGTTGAGGCTGGGCCAGGTTACCGGCTGGTGGACCCGGTGCAGGAGGTGTGCTCGGTCGAGAGAGTGCGGGGAGGGGAAAGAATTCCTCACCCGCTCCCGACGTCGGTGTCAAAGCGGCATTCGGCGGCGTACTCGGGTGAGCGCTTGACTCGATGAGCGTCGGCCGTGATGGTTGCGTGGAGCGGCGTGCCAGAGAGACTTGATCCGCGGCCACTACGCGGTTCAGCGCGGATAACGCTGCCCCACGGGAGCGAACGTAAATTCGTTTAGCAACTCCGGTGTTTTGTTGCTGCGGGCGAGTCGACCGGCGTGTGACTGGAGGCGGCATGCCAGATATCGCCTTTCTTCCTTATTCACGGGTGAGAAGGTTACATTGATATGGCGGCTTTATAAAGTGCACAACACAAACGACACCTTTCGGCACAAGATACCCACTGAACCGGCCCACCGGGGCTTGCCGCTGGTGGCAGACCGGGGGCCGAGGACGGCAGTGTACCCTGCGATATCCGAGGGCGTCGATATGTGTGCGGTAGAAATTATAAGCTTTACGCGCCAACCGCGATCGTTCGGCGTTAAATACGCAGGGCTATTGTTTACACTTCGCTCGGAGCACGAGGCGAACAACGCCTGTACCGGCCGAAGTGACGTAACGAGCGCGTGCGGTGCGAGATCGGCGAGACGTGCGTCCTTCTCGACAGCGCGTAGCGGACTCGGCTCTACTACCTAAACGTTGGGTTGGGTTGGGTTGGGTTGGGGACGGACAAGACAACGACACAATCTTGTCATTGGATATTTTAAGCTTTCTGATAACAACCAACTTATGTTTAAGGTGAGATCTGAATCACAAAAACGCTCATGTTGTTATGCCACCAACGGTCACCCATCCAGGTACTGATCGCACCTTCGTTGCTTACCCTCGGTGATTGATTCCGATCACCTTTTTTTTTTTTTTTTTTTTTTCTTTTAACGTGTGGAAATCCCCGCGGACCGTCACCCCGTCGGGGGTTACGGCGGGGTGGTGTGTCGGACTCGAACCGACTAAAACCACACGGTGTGACCCTCTCTGCGCCTTTGTGTTGGAAGGAGTCCAGGGAGGGGATTTCCTTCTGGACTCCAACCAGCGCCTGCCCGCACTGTTGCGGGCACCACCACACAAGTGTACTCTCTAATTGGGCAACGTCCGGTCACACGCGGACGTCGCCCCCTCGCGGTTGGCCTCTACTGCGGACGGACGGGAAACCCGTCCCGCCCATCCGCGGCCACTCTCAGGGCGGCATGAGACGCAGGTATGCGCGCCTCCGCCGCCCAGGGCGCCGGCGGCGGATCGGGTCCGAGTGGATATCATCCTCCCGGGCCTTCTCCGCCACCTCCTTCTGCAAGATTACGTCCTCGCAGAAGGTTGCGACCGCGGTGAAACAACTGTCGCTGCCGACCATCGATCTTATGACGGCCGGCAGCGAGAGATCCCCTCCGATGACTGCAGTGAGGACCCGGCGCTGCGCCGCCCAAGCGGGGCAGACCGCCAGCGTGTGCTGGGCCGTGTCCTCACTGCAGTCGCAGTGGTGGCAGGCGGGACTCGGTTCCCTCCTAGCGATCGAGTGCAGGTACTTTCCGAAGCAACCGTGCCCGGAAAGTACCTGCGTCAGCCGGAAGGAAAGGGTCCCGTGCTGCCGCCCTGCCCACTCCGCGATGACCGGCTGAAGAGCCTCCACTCACCTAGGGCAACTTGGCTAAGAGAGCTTCTCTCTGCTCTCAAATTATGGCTAAATTAATCATGCGAAAGATTTTATAAATGTTTGTTGCTCCTTCACGCAAAACTACTGAACGGCTTTAAGTGAAACTTCGCATTAATAAAGTGCATACATCAGAATAACACATACTTATCTGACAACTGACATATATGCTGGAACGACCATGGGCAAAATAGTTATGATTATAGGGTACCCTGCAAATGAGTTCCTTTTTCTAATGTCTGTATTTGAAAACTTCTTTAGATCGCACTTTGATGAGAAGAAACTTTTAACAGGTTATCAAAGTAGTCTTCAACAGCAGTCTTTGATAAGCTTTCCGTAAGTTTTGACGTAAAATGCAATAAATTAAAATTTTATACTTCAAATAAGGCAGTGACGTCACTATTCAATGGAGGGCATACAATTTTGTATAATTTCCCGTTACTTCGATTGGTAATCATTACAAAAAATCAATATCAATCTGAAAAGGGTTCAATTAAACTTTCTCCCATTTATAATATTAAAAGGGTTGAATGAACTGGCTGACCCCGCGAACTTCGTATCGCCTAACAGTCGATTCAACATCACTCAATTTATTTATTTTTTCCTAAAAACTATCCTCGTACTTCAAGAATTAATATAAAAATAGAATTAGCGAAATCGGTCCAGCCGTTCACGCGTGATGGCGTGACTAAGGAAAGGTAAAAAAGAAAGAAAGAAAGAAAGTAAGGAAAAAAGGGATTCATTTTTGTATATATACATAGATATGAATGTTTGTGAAAATAGATTTATGGAGTGTCTGTTACTCTCTCACTCAAATGCATCAAATTCTTACACTTTTGCTTCCCTTTTATGGTTTATACCATTTACCTACCTACTTTGAAGTAACTACGTACACTCAAGGGATAAAAAGTCTCCACGTTCCCAATCTTCAGGATACTTTAACTAAATTTGAAACCGTAACTTTATAGTGAGGAAGGCCAGACGCCTAGAATATATCTTCAAAATGTAGTTTATTAGTTTCGCCAAAGTTTAAATTACAACTTCTAACAAGATACTAACTGCTTTTGACTGGTTATCAAAGTACGGTGATGTTTTGAGGCAGCTAGGGGCCACTGTTGAAGAGGAAAGCTATTCATTTACTTCTGCGACGAGTTGGTAATTCAGTTTTGAAATGGGGTGGCGTTAGAAATTTTAGAGTGGTACTTTAAAGTCCTACTCTGAAATTTATACCTCGAAATATTGACAAACTGGCAAATTGATATACTTACCTGCAGAAATATACCTTAAAGTATAGATGATTTGTAATTTAAGTCCTTTAAAGCGGTAGAAAGGCCTAGTCCGTGAATAACGTATATGCAGCAAGGAAAGGAGAAAGGTAGGAGTGGTCTATCAAGAGGTCAAACTGATCACAGAAAATATAGAGGAGTTCTATACCGACAAGGGCCTGTTACTTAAATTAAGAGAGAGACAGAGAGAAAACGGAAAGACAACGGTGAACATTAAAAAATGATTTTTACGGTTTTAAAATTCAAAACATTTAAATCACATAAAAATATTTGAACGATACGCAATGAAAAATAATGTAAAACTATCATCATTATTATGAGTATCGCAGTCCACTACTGGACATAGGCCTCTGTAATTCTACGTCACTTGGTTCAATCCTCGGCTTCTCGGACCTGGCTCCTGCCAGTCATCTGGCACAAATCATCACTTCACCTGGCCTGTGGACGTCCTACATTACCTTTGCCGAAAAAATCCCTCAATGGGATAAAGAAAATATAAATTGTTATTGTAAAACTGCTGCTAGTTCATGATAATATACTAAATAGGGTAAAAGCCGGATAGTTGCCCCACTTTTCGAAAAAGCTTAATTTTTCAAAAATATGAACTTGCTGAAAATTATTTAGCATGTATCTCAAAACATAGACCCTTTATCTATCTATAGCCTATTTTTGTATTCATAATTAACACTGGTTTTGTATAAATATCGTTTTATTTCACCTCCTAGAAAAGGGATAGTTGCCTACTCTGGCGGATAGTAGCCTAGCGTAGAAAATGCTTCGGGGGATACTTGCCCCGTGCGGGGATGGGTATACCTAAAATATACCTTGAGTTAGTAGTTGCTGGTTACTTGTTTCGTAACGTCTTCTTAAGGTTCGAGAGGATATTCCGTAGGTTCGAGAAATTTCATTAATACCTTTTTTTAGGGTTCCGAAGTTTATGACTCGGAACCCTTATAGATTCGTCATGTCCGTCTGTCCGTCCGTCCTCGAATTACCGTCCAAACGGTAAGTGCTAGAAAGATGAAACTTTATATTAATATGTGTTGTAAGTACGTCGACAAAGTGCTACAATAAAAATATGAAAAATATTTTTATTTGGGGTACCACCCTACACGTAAAGTGAGGATGATATTTTTTTCTCGCGGCTACCCAATAGTGTGGGGTATCATTATATAGGTCTTTTAAAAAAAAATAAGGGTTTCTAAGGCGATTTTTTGATTTAGGTATTCGTTTGTGAGATATTCTACTTTAAAGGGCACTTTTTGTAAAAATAGGGCGTCTCCCCATCTAAAAGTTGTTTAACTTTTAGAGGGGGGGGGGGGGACACACTCTGGTTTTAGCTGCCGGCTGGCTCAAAAAATTCGTGATGGTGGTCCATATAATGAACTTTGAAGGAAAACTATAACTAAAACGTCATACAACATTAAAGCATTAATACGTAAATATAACAATTATCTATTGGAACGATTTTAAATCAATTATGGGTGACTGAGGAACCCTTTTTGTGCGTGGCCTGACACGCACTTGGCCGTTTTCTTTTTCTCAATTCTTCCAAGGCAAGCAATCAGTCAGTGTGGAAGAATCTTCTTCCAGCTGGTGTAATTTGGCTGCTGGCGTTCCTCAAGGCGGTATTCTTTCACCCCTCTTATTTTCCATCTTTATTAATTTTATCACTACAAGACTTCAGTGTTCCTATCATCTATACGCCGATGACTTGCAACTTTAGTATCAATCGGAGTTGTGCAATATATCGTCCGCGGTTTCAGTCGTAAATAGTGACCTGGCAGCCATTAAACATTGGTCTGAAATGTTTGGTGTGTCAGTGAATCCGACAAAATGCCAGGCTATTGTCATCGGTAGTAACCGAAGTATAAGCCAACTCGACCTTGCTTCACTTCCACCGCTTACTTACGATGACATGATTATTCCTTACGCTGAAAGTGTAAAGGACCTCGGATTGTGTATTGACACAACTCTTAGCTGGCGTAAACAAGTTGCATCTGTGTGCCAGAAAGTCACAGGTTCATTGCGGGCCCTTCATAGGCTTAAAAACTTTCTACCATCGGAAACTAAGGCAATGCTTGTGCAGACCCTAATATTCCCTATAATCGACTATGGTGACATGTGCTACTTTGACCTGAATGCAGATCTGCTCAATAAACTCGACCGTCTTCTCAACAATTGCATTCGATTCGTTTTCAATTTACGTAAATATGATCATGTGTCCCAGCATCGTTCCCTTCTTAAATGGCTTCCAATTCGTCAGCGTCGACAGATACGAGCATTAACCACTCTATATTCTTTACTCTTTTCACCAAGTTCTCCTTCCTACTTAACTACTCATCTCCAATATTTAGGTGCAAATCACGATGAAAACCTTAGATCTTCAAACAATCTTCTTCTCCACTGTCCCACTCACCGCTCTGACTTCGTACATTCCACTTTCTTGGTGCAATCTATTCTATTATGGAACGCGCTCCCTCTCGAGATCAGGATGGCAAAAACTCGACAAACTTTCAAATTCCAAGTACGGAGGCATTTTACAGACACACTGAATAAACCACCGTAAATTTTAGCTCCCCTTTTCTTGAATTTTTATATATTTATTATAATATGTATTATTTGTATTTATGTGTATTAACGTATATACATATATTATGTATTGTATACACTTATGTATGTTATATTATTCTTTATATGTATGGTATGTATATATATATATATATATGTATATGTGTATATATGTGTATGTATATAATATGCATGATGTAGAGTAAGTGTGCTATATCTTAAATTATGATTCGTATGTGCATCTACCATGTTTGGCTCTGCATCGCCCTAAGGTCGACTGGCAGAAAATGCCTACGGCATTAAGTCCGCCTTTGTACACCTGTACATAAAGAATAAATAAATAAATAATAAGCTATCTTCTGTCCAGTTGATGTTGCGCTGCACCACGCGTGGTTTTCGCTTATATTTACGAGGCATTTTGCTTATCTAGAATAAATAAATAAAACAGTTAAGTAGATATTTATTTTAATTACAACAAGTTAGAGTCGCAATACATTCGAAAAAACAACAAAAAAATAAAATTCGTCTTTACTTGTATGAAAATGTTATGTCTCTGTAGGGGCAACTATCCGCGAAAGAAAGTAAGGCGACTATCCTTTTTGACGTGGATACTTGCCGGTTTTATTTATTAAATAAATAATAATTATTTTGCAGTAAAACTTAATAAACAATGTTTAATATGCTCTAATGCATGCAAAAAAATAAAAAGTTAACTGAAACGACGATCGACAAGAAAAATATTCAATAAAAATTACCTACCAAAATAAATATAACGCCCGTCAAAGTTCCGCCGCGGAAGATATTTGCTTTCACGGACAAAACGCGTGCGCCTATTCCGATGGCGTATGCGTCATTATGGTCTGCTGGAGGTCACTACTCATTTTAGTAAAGAGCTAACACTAACCTATATTCATAACATACTGTATTGAAAACCGGGGCATGTATCCGTCCGAGGCAACTATCCGGCTTTTACCCTAACGAAATGACTTTGATTGACATTTGGCAAACGAAAGCTTTATGTATTGATAAACATCGTAAATAACATAAAAGGTCAACCTTTTGCTAGAAATAATAGTTGTTGTATTTTTTATTCAGAAACAACTTAGTACGTATTTTTATAATACCTTGATTTTACAACTAACAAAAATAAGCGGTGGTTACAATAAAAGCGGGTATAACTGTAGGTAATTTATTATAATAATAATGAAACTAATGATAGACTGACTTTCAGGTACTGACGTGATCTAAGCAATGGAAATAAACACCAAGGTCACCACGCACTGGTGATTCCTAATGGGCCGATTCTTCATTCGTTTCGATAATCAGCCCATAATTGTATAAATTGAGTCTATAGATTTGTTTAGATTTTTTGCAAATACTTTGTACTATATGAAACATATATGAATTCTTGTTTATTTATTATTTATAATGATCCTGCCAAAGTGCCTCTACTCTTCCTGATAGAAAGCATGAGAAGAATCCTAGAGTAGCCACCATACACATTTCAAATGTACACTGCAGCATGTTGACCCACACTATGAATGCCTATAAAGATACTTCTGTATCATCGATTCTATCAATTTAAACAAATATCATGTATAAGTATGGCAGTCACAACTAAAAAAAATACAAGAATTTAATTTACGAGATGAGTTGGATGCGTGAAGCCCAAAATCGATCAGAGTGGTATGCAATGGGATAGGCCTATGTCCAGCAGTGGACTTCGATAGGGTAATGATGATGAGAAATCGATATTAGTATGACAAAAGCTAGATAGTGCTCTAAAACCTGCTGGTTTAAAAAAATATCTTACTCTTATTATTTTTTTGTAAGATCAACAAAAAAATAATACAACGTTAAAGTTATATTATCAACATTAGAATAAAACAGTAAACAGAAAACAGTAAAGAATTTAAAAGTGCAGAGAATTTTAGTTTCTTAAATTATGATGTACAATACACTGCTATGATTTGATTTATTTAATTACTTAAACGATTTACGAACTTAAAAGTTAAAACTAAGACCAAAAACCTTGTAAGCGATTAAGGTTTAAAATTAAATTAAAAAAGATTTGCAGCGTAATAAAAATGGAATCATTTACTCTGTTTTCCTTACAAGAGTCAAATGAAATACAAAAAATAAATAATTTCTTGCTGAAAAGTTTGTTAAGCTAAATACTTAAAGTAATTACTTGTGTAATTACGACTTAGATTAAGTGATTCACAAATATTTGTTTCGGAGTTTCTGTGTTTTCTATGTATTTTATGTATGTATTTACAAAAAAAAAAGTATGTTTATGTATTTATATCAGTTGTTTAGTACCCATAATACAAGTTCTGTTTAGTTTTGGGCCTAGATGATGTTGTGTGTAAGATGTCCGAAAAAATATTTAAATTTATTTACTTTAGTTATATGTAGATTTGTTTATTTTTTAGATACAATTGAATTTATAAAAAGCATCCGAAATAGTGCGGAGAGTAGCGTTCAGCTGCTGTGTCGCGCTTCTCAAAAGCGACTCGATCGCCGCGTTTGGCGTTTTAAATGTGCGGTGTGGAGCGTTTGGTCGCCGTATTTAGCTTCTAAAAAGCGACTAGTTGCCGATCGCCGATGCTAAAAGTAGCTTGTCTGTAGATATATTTAGCATCAAAAATTATTTCGTCAATCTTTACAAATAAATTAAATCGGAGTGCCTGTTTGTAATAACAATTAAACAGTTCTTTTACTAAGTGCATATGAAAGTATTTTCGGTACTGACATTCAAAATAGATTTTTTAAACTTTTTGTCTGTCTGTTTGTTCCGGATAATCTCTGAAACAGTTGGACCGATTTTAACGGGACTTTCAATGGCAGATGGCTGCCTACTAAAGGAGTAACTTAGGCAAAATTTTGTTAGCCTAGCTTCACTCCACGGTGTTACTTGAGATTGACAACCATAATAATTAATAATTGGTAACATCGCGGAACTCAGCTAGTTTTTTAAATAATTGTTTTAGTAGTTAATACTTACATTTTCTACTACACGGGGATTTTCCTTGTAGAGCCCTCGCTGCCGTACCCCAAGAAAGAGGTATATTCCAGAGTGACTAGTCTTATCCCCGTGGCAGGATGCTGTCGCGCCTATCACCGCCCTATACAGTAAGAGGCGTAAACACCGACCCTAAGACGATTACCCCCGGCACACCTGGGGGTGTCAACTGTCTTGGTTCGTTTGCAGTTGTCACATCTTCCCAAGAAGTTCATATACCTACTTATTATTCTCCATTGTAAACATCCTGGACAAATCACATGAAAATATATAACAGCACCTGAATTTGTAATATACGATCGCTGTACTTTGAATTAGGGCAGGGAAAATTCCCAAATAAAATCAGCGTGAACATGATGCAAGTAATATAAATAGGCACAGTATCCATAAATGCTTCCACACTTCCAGTGCCTAGAGCTACATATTTTATGCGACTCAGTGTCAATCTTCTATTCTGGGATTGGAGGTCGGTAGAGTGAATTTCTACCCCCTATATTTTTGCATCAAGCCAGCAAGGCATGGCTTTATGTCATGTGTGTCAAAATACACGCAAATATTTATTTTCAAATTGCCTTTTCTATGCGACGTTTAACGTTATCTTTTAAAAATCTTTGTGATGTAAAAGTGGTATGAAGATGGAAAATAACAAATTAAACAGACAATTTCTGACTACTTGTTATAGATAGTTAAATTTTGTAAGTTCTGACAATTTGACTACACAAAGTAAAATTCGTAATTTTTGTCCAGGTAAAGTAAACCGATCCATATGAAAAGGACACTTCTCATCAAAATGTTAACTTTGTGCTAGAAGACACATATATATATTTTTAAGCGACTTCAAAAATAGGAGGACCTTCTCAACTAGACTGTATTTTTTATGTTTGTTATCTCAGAATTTTCGATTGGGTGAACCAATTTTATTTTATTTTTTTAACCTGATGCCTTCCATGTGGTTCCACGAGAAGCCAACCAAGATCTGATGATAAGATACTGGAGAAATTGAGGGAACTCCTCAAATATCATAGGTATCCCTGACCCGATTTGGGTACTAAAATCGTTTTTCTATGAAGTCATACCGTCTTTTTGGTAAAATTATAGTTTATTCGTTTTTCCTATTTAAAGCGTTATCGAAGTTTATCATTAGCGGTTACGTCACTGTTTCATGATTGACAATCAAGATCAAGTTAGAAATACCGCTGCTCGCAAGTTGTTGTTTTACTGAATTTATTAGCAAAGTACTTTGCTTGCAAATTAGTATCATTTCCTAGGCAATATTGCAAAATATTTTGCAATACCTCTAGGGAAATGTTTCTGATTTGCACACGGCTTTCGATAGGTGATCGCATGTCCTCCAATTGAAGCGCTATGTTACTTACATAACACATATTATATTGCAGTATTATTAATGTGGTGATGTAAATATAGTCAAGTTTATTTACGATAATAACTTAAGCTAATACATTATTAACATAACCAAGTGTTCCGCAGGATTCCTGTGTTTTTTTAACCTATTGTATCTTATTTAAATAATTAATTAATTGAAAATTTTAGCCAAGTATGAGAAACGTAAGTCATGGTGGTAAAAATAAAGAGCTATGTGATAAATACTTCCTTTGCATTGTTACCAAAATATTGATTACCCATTACGAAGCTATAATACAGAAACAATTAAGAAATTGATAGCAAAGATAATTTTAATATAAGTCGGTTAAAAACAATATAGTGCAGAGTTTTCATGATTAACCCATTTATAAACTCGTATCGATGGCATTAATGACTCAACATGTCATAAGTCTCAATTTATGATGTTAATGTCTATTGTTATTTTTAACCGACTTCAAAAAAAAGGAGGAGGTTATCAATTCGTCGGTTTTTTTTTTTTATATATGTTCAGCGATAATTTCGTCGTTTATGAACCGATTTCAAAAATTCTTTTTGCATTGGAATGGGCGTAGCTTACAGGTGGTCCCATCGTCACCATATCGGGATCTGATCATGGGATCCCAAGGAAATCGAGGGAACTCCTCAAATATCATAGGCACAATGTCGCGATTTGGGTACTCGGAATAGTTTTTCATTGAAGTCGGTTCCCTTTTGTTAAAATTATCCTATATATGTTACTCAACCGTATTGTATACTCGTGTATACTCGTACAGTGTTAATTGTTTTTAGACTGTCGCGACTTTTACACATACTCATGTTTTTACTGTAAACGGGACTTATTCGCGATAATAATACAAAGGTTACGATACCTTCTATTTTCCGACGTTTCGAACGGGTTGAATGTGCCTTGCCATCCTACCTATTTATTCCTAATGTTGAACTCACAAATTCGTCATTTTATTGCCGAGGTATCTGTCTCTTCTAAATACGTTGAACTAAAATTATGGTTGGCAAAACGTGGCTTCATTTCTGCCTATCTATTTGAATATATAAGGAGCCTATATGAAAAATGAATTTTGGAACGTATGCATGTATTTATGAATGTTGATATGGTTTCCAGTTTCTAACTTTATTTATTAGTCCTAAAACTCTATCAGGATAAATTGAGACGGTATTTGAAAGGAATGATAACTATTAAAAAATTTTTTAGGTGAGTATCCAAAATTTACTTAATACAAGCACATGAAATATCAATTAATGAACTTATTTTGGATGAACTTCTATGTCGATGATGTGAAGTTATCTCGAAATAATATACATCAATTTGTTAAATTTCACCCTTAAGGCCAGTGTTTGTAATTAAACGACGGCATTATAAAGTAATTAGGCTATTTTTAGTTTCGTTGCTTCGACTTTTCAAGGTATTGTAAAATTAATTAATATTTGTGGTCCTTGTGGCTTTTCTCTATCGACTTTAGTAATTAGTTTTTGGTATTAATAAGATATTGTTATTCGATGTTTATCCATATTTATAAAAATATCACAGTTTTGAACGGATCCTGTAAAAATTATGACACGCCATCCATCCCGCCAAGAATTAAACCAAAAGATTATGTTCATCTACTTTCACGTCAGTTTTAATACACATTTTTCATCAATGGAACTACAAAGTATCACAGCAAAGGGAGGGTATAGATACCTAGTATGTTTATACTTGGAGTTATTATTTTAGAGTTGATGTGAATTTAATTACAGTTATCGTATACGAAAACTAATATCATACCTATTTTATGCTACACTTAGTAAGTAATTTCAAACGTTTCATAGGTAAGCAGTAATCTAAGTATATCAGAGCACAATATCAAAAGGATATAATTAATACAAGCAGGATATTATGTACATATACATATATTAAACTGTAAATGAATCTTCATACAAATAAGTAGTAGTTTATTACGTGAAATTATTATTTTCGAAAATTTGCTATTAATTTAATCAAAAGTTATTTTATTATTGTAACAGATTTTGCAGGCGGCTCCACCTGCGTATTTATTGGTTATGGCCGTAAATATTTCATTACAATCGATGCAGTGGTTCAGCTTGTTAGACTTAGGCCTGAATACGCGATCGGGCTACCACGCCGGGATTGAAGGGGGAAATAATTCCCCCTAAGGAAGAGCCCGACAAGACATGGCGACGATTCGGGGAGGACCTGAAATAATATGATCTGGGCTGGGCGCCAAAGGTCGGACGTCGAGGTGTTTTTAGTAGAAACACCACATACTCCTTCTATGTCCCCGCGGAAGCCGGAGATCCGAAGGAATTTTTAAGAACCGAAAATCTGAAAGAATAAGGTATTTAAGCTTGCCAAAGTGACTACTCTGCCTGGTGGAAAGCATGAGCAGAATGTGGTTATTGATCAAAATCCTCATGAATGCAAACAATGCAAGATGCATTATTTCAATCAAAATTCAAAATCAAATATCGTTGCATGCTTGCTGAAATAAGGTATTACCTTATATTATACGTACCTTATGGGTCTGGCTGTAATATAACTGAAACTTTAACAGCTTAAGTTACTTACACTTTTCTCGAGTTCCATTAAAGTTTCAACTCAACACGCTAGATAAATTAACGAAGTTGAATAAATTTAGTTCTGCACTGACGTCTTTAGATAAATACTTACAGTTGTTTTAGTTATGAACAACCTAATCTCTTTGAAAGTGCATGTTTCAAGTTAGATTTAAAATTGACATACAATATTCTATGATTAAAATAACAAAGTAATTACACAAAACGATTTAATTCATTTAACAAAGACAAAATAAAAGATAGTTACTTAAAAATGAGACCATTTCGTATTTCATCCCCAATTACTGTTATCATTTAATCACTTGGATGTTTTAGTAAAAAGATGTTTAATGAGTTCTGGACACAGGTTTTGCTTATTTAGAACTATCATTGAAAGGCAGTAAGTTTCAGTCAAAATTGAATACATACAATTATTTGACGTACGACTCAGAAAGGCTCTCATATCCGAGTGGCTTAGGTGATTGGAAACTATCTTCGAGGGTAATCAACGACGGCACGGACTGACCTAGATGGGTGACCATTTTTGGCATGATATGTTATAAGCGTTTTCGTGATTCGGAGGTCACTTTAAGCAGTCGGTACCAGTTTTTATCATAATATAGTAATCGTGACGCTTAGTTGGAAGCCGAAGTGCTTAAAAACATTCAAATGCAGGATTACGTAGCCACAACGTGTCTTGCCAGTCCCCAAGTCGTACTCGACCAGCGTGGGGACGTACGGGCTGGGTATGATAAAAACCGGTACCGAATGCTTAAAGTGACCTCCGAATCACGAAAACGCTCATAACATGTCATGCCAATAATGACTCCAGAGAGACCCGAACCCAGCAATGAAAAATTATGGATTGTTGATTGATGTGACCCATTGATAATTATTTTGTAGTCATTTTTATGTAGAACCAGACGCATCACTTCAGATAAGTAATTCCTATGGACACTTTATTTCCAGAATTACAAATTAGTTGCCGGCCTTCAAGACTTGCACATAGTTTCTATTGGATCGGAAATATCGGTTGCAACAATTTGGTCTATATGTATTTGAGCGTACGTGAGCACTTTATTTCCTGTAAACAGAATAATATATAATAATTATACAAGACTTATGTTAAATTGATATTAAACACTAGTTTAATTGTCCAATTAGGTTGCTTTGTGCATTGATAAACTTTTCCTGTATAAAACAAAAACATTTATTATTTAATAAATAATTAATTTTAAACATACCTTATTACTTGAACTAATAGCCAAAGTTTATGCCTCATCATTAACATTTTCCTTTAAACGTTCAAAAACAATATAAATTTGTTTGGAGGGTATTCCATAAAACGGAGAAAACATGTTTTTGTTTCGTGAACGGCCCTCTTATTATTCATAACTTGAAGTGTAATGACATAATGTAATGTTTCTAAGAAGTGAAAGGGGATATAAAACAGTATTTTTTGTTATTCAATAATGAACATTGAAAATTAATTACATAGTTTCAAGAGGACATTAATAGTTCTGCAATTTTTATTCCAAAAAATCTTTTAGGTACTATACTTTCGTTCTTGAACTCATAGAGCAATTCAGTAGGGAGTGGTCATACGGAGGTGGGGGAGTGGTCCCCTCTGTTAAAGCATAAGCCCAAATGAGCATAATATGCAATACAAAATTCTGTTTCATAAAACAGAATTTGAATTGTTATTTATTATCATTTATTTTACCAAAAGCTATTGTATAGTTATTATTATAGAATAACACTCCGATGGATAGGGACTGGCTAGGCGCTATGTCGATTCCAGGGAGATCTGATATAAAAGCGGCGAAGAAACTTTTTTAGTAAAAACACTACATACCTCTATCTCCAGTGTCTCCGAGGAGCACTGTCTTCGTATTTAAAATCACCACCTTCCAATTCTAAGTACTATTTTTCTCCATAGAGCTACACGGTAGCAACCATTCGCAGGCAATTTCCCTCTGTAAAAACATAAGCATCACATGCATTACACTGTTCTGACAAAGAATGAGTTTATCTGTGTGAGTTACAGACGATTGTCTTTGTATATGAGACGTAAAGCGTAAAAAGACCAACTCTTTAGTATTGAAAAAAGAAGCTATGGCACTCCCCTCTGTTCCGCGGGTGTGTGTTACTACTCTATTCATATCTTAAATTTAAAAGGCTTGTACTTATTTTGTACGTACATAAGTTTATATTTTAAGATCTAGAATAAAACAAAGAGTGAATAAAATAACTTTAAAATCACTAGAGTTCTTATCAAAATTGCGCTATCGTGGATCACCCATTACTAATGTCCCTGTCAACCTTTCCAAATCTAGGTCAGGTTAAGATATTAGGTTTCCTATTTTTTTGAAGATTTTTCTTTATTTTCTCCTTTCTAAAGTACTTCCGATCTGACATCAAATATCATACGTATGGCCGACATAATGTTTAGCAATATTGTGATTGTGATCGCCAAGATTTTCTGAGGCGGGAGATTCAATTTACAAAGCGGCAGAACCACTCGTGTTGCGAGTTAATCCGAGAATTCGCCTACTTCAATTACTGGAGTGATTTTATACTTGATATTTATCTTTTTGTGTGTATGAAATACAGAGAACATTTAAATTCATCTTAAGAAATGAGTGAAAATTGTCTTGAAGATACGCAATTATAATTTATGTCTTTGTGTTTCAGTTATGGATTACTCTATAATTTACTATGTACATTAAAATTTTGTAAAATTGTACAGAAATAATAGATTAAGGTTGGCATAAAAAATTGACTTAACAATTTGACTACTTCATAGAATAGTTATTAGATGACATGACACGACTACAACTTCCGGCTAAAGTAATTTTCGATTTTCAGTTTGAGTATTGTACGTACACGTATGCCTTAGATTTGAGCGCGAGAATTATTGATGAAATGACGTAAGGATGCAGCAGATTATTGCAAAGAAAAAAGCATATTGGAACGAGTATATGTTACAAGATGTATAATATTATAGAATATGTTTACGAATAATATGTATTATAATTTTGAACAAGACATTGAAAATTTTGTTTTTAACTGTTTTTAGGGTTCCATAATTCAAGACTCGAAATCCGAATCTTATAATTTCGTCGTGTCCTTCCATCTGTCTGTCCTGGAATTACTATCTAAACGGTTAGTGCTAGAATAACACGCTGACAAAAATCAGTTCATGTAAAATATTTTTATTTAGGGTACTTCCCGTATGCGTAAAGTGAGGATGATTTAGTTTTCTCGCCTTTAACCTATCGTGTGGGGACGAGTTTTTTATTTAGGTATTCGTTTGAGAGTTATTCAACAAAACAGTTTTAGTTGAAACAAGGCGTATCCCCCTTTAAAAAGCTAAACTTCTTCCTAAGAAGCTTTGAATAATTATTGCCATAGGCCATATGATGAACTTTAAAAGAAAACTATAACGGATTAAACAACTTTGTTAGTGCAGGATTTATAAAGGCCTAACTTGTTAAATACGCTTGCTTGGATAACTTAGCACAGAAATAACAAAATAATAAGTAAACATAATAATTATTATCTATTTCACATGATTCTAAATCCACGTGCCAAATTTGGGGGATTACAGAACCCTATTGTATGGGTGGCTTAGCACGCACTTGGCCGATATTTTCTATTATCTTTGACTGTTATTAAAGTATAAAAAAATTGTGTGTACATATTTTGTTGATTATAAACGTCAATCAAGATAATAGGCTTAATAGAATCACTTCCGAACCACACGTTTATTCATTAATACACCCACGTCTTGTCGTATTAATTATTTGTGTTGAACACAAAATAATGAGATGAATTTCCATTTCGTATAATTAAATGTTTATCTTTTGGTTGTTGTTAGTATAGAGAATTCTAAATTGGATTTCATAGTATTCATTAACAATATTAAACCATGTTTTACTAATATTAATTTAAGATTTTAATCCCAATTTTTTATTTAAATACCAGTTGAGAATCCCTTGGTGTTAACCGCGGTTTTTGTTGTAAAACTTTCATCGATGTTTTAATAATAGTGTTTTGATTTTTCGTTGGAAGTTTGCATAGTAATGTACATCATATATATATTTTTTTAGTTTTATCATTCTCATATTATAGAAGTTACCCCCCCCCCCCCTGTAACTTCACATTTAAGAGGCACATTTAATCACACACAAAAAAATGATGTTAGAAACCTCAATATCATTTTTGAAGACCTATCCATAGATGGTTTTGATGAAAAAAAATTTTTGAGTTTCAGTTCTAAGTATGGGGACCCCCAAAATTTATTGTTTTTTTTCAATTTTTGTATAAAAATAATAATGCGGTTCACAGAATACATCTACTTACCAAGTTTCAACTGTATAGCTCTTAAAGTTTCGGAAAAAAGTGGCTGTGACATACGGACGGACAGACAGACAGACAGACAGACATGATGAATTTATAAGGGTTCCGTTTTTTGCCATTTGGGAACCCTAAAAAGTAGCCTAAGTTACTCCTTAAATGATTTGCTATCTATGAGGCCCCGTCAAAATCAGTCCAACTATTTTAGAGATTAGCCGGAACGAATAGACAGACCGGCAGACACAAAACATACGTTTTAGAAATAAGTATATATTTTTCGCAGCTAACTAGCTTAGTTAGTCGTTCAGTCAACAGCTTAGCCTCATGAATTTCCTCCTCCTCAGATTAAAATCCGTTTTTTAGGTGAGGTTAAGTTTTTAGTTTAAAAATAGTTTTTATACACCTCTGTACTAAACAGCGCTATGCAATCATTTCCTACCGCCACACAGACTAAAATTTGGCTTAGGTTAGGGTAATATTTTATGTACACCTATGAATAGACACCTCAGTAGAGACTAGGCTGTTGATGAAACGGCTAATTGAACTAGTTGGCAGCGACATGAACGCTTTCATATGCATTTAGTGGAATCTGTTAATTTGAAGACACTACAATCTTACTTACTTATTTGTACCTATATATTTTTAATTTACCTGACTACATTAAATAACCAAATTTAACTAGTTTTATCAATGTATATATTTAGTATTACATTTTTTTCTCAAGTGACACAGTATGTTCAAGGTAGGAGACGAATAAGATGTTGGCATACCCAACGGGCATTACGACATATTCCAATGCGTACCCAAATTTTGTTTCTTTATGAACTTGATGGTAGGTAATCAATTCCCATTTCTTCATTCTAAACGAATAGTAACAAACACCAACACACGGCTATATACAAACACAAGCTCACTGAATTTTGAACCACGTGTAAATATATCTACGACTACCTGAAACCGACATCAATCTCATTGCTGTCGGTTTCAGGTAGTGGTTTCATTGGAACACGAAAATTACATTTGTATTATTTTTAGCCCTATAATGATTTTGAATTTTATATTTTTTTTTGTTTTTAAGTAGATACCGTAACATGAATTTGATTCATAAATATGTCTTTTTTTATTTATAGCCTCCCAAAGTGACTCTGCCTTACCTGATGGAAAGCATGACTAGAATACAAGAGTAGGGGTCACCAACCTCATAGTGACTACAGACAATGGCAGCTTAGTAAGTGAGATGCTTCTGCATCCTCAGCCATCCGTACTCACACTCACCAACGAAATACAACATCACGAATGCTGTCATTTTTAGATTGATCTTCTGTGTAAGGGTAGTACTTCAATATTCCCAGACGTCACCACGTAACACCATACATAAACGACCATGGAATCATAAAAATGTAAGCCAGAAGGAAGCTGCATTTGGCTAGCTTACTCTTTGGTATAGTCAAAAAAGGGAGTCCTACCTATTTACATGAGAGAATAAACTGGAGGCATAACCACTTTGCTTACTCCATCAGACCAACAACTAGAGCTCTCAGCATGCCGGGACATAGAACAGCTGCATTTCGTGGTAGTTTTAAATTTGCAGCGACACGATGCTGGAACTCCATGCCACCCCCCATCAGGGATCCGAAATCAATTATTTCTTTTAAAACAAAATTTAAAAAATATCTCTTTGAACAAGCAACAAGCTATGACCATATTTTCTTACCTTTAGGTTTTTGATCCTTAAACAATATTATACTGGCACAGGTGGGGTGGCATTTCCATTTCTGTTAGAATCCGCATGCATTGGCGTCCCAAAGTGGCATGTCCCGGTATGGCGGCAGTTTTAATTTTATTTACATTTATAATTTTATTTTTCGTTTTATTTTTGACATTGTCATCTGTTTTTTGTACTGTGTTTGGAAAACTGTTTTTTATCTATCTGCTGTATATTGTGTCTATCAAATAAAGTTCTTTATTATCATTATTACTTACTGTCCCGGTCGACCCGGTCCATTCGTGCTGAAATTAGCGTAGCTCTACTATCTATCCTAAGTAGTTTATGATAACCGAATCTCGTGAATTTCTAAGTTTAAAAGTAAGTAAATCTTATGTTCTTGAAGAAATTTTACTTAAAAATATATATTTTTAAATACATTCTCACAAACGACAAGCGATTAAACTCAAAAAAACTTCAAAAGTTAATAGAAATGTTCATCTCGGACCTTTATCAATGAAGAGAATAAAACCCTACAACACTTGTCACCCGTTCCGGGAATCGAATCCGAGACCTCGACAGTCCAAAACAAAAGTATTTCTTATTTCTTTCAGGTAAGATTTTATTCATTATTAAGATAATATGCTGTGACGTTAGTAGTGCAGTTACATTATCGAACTAAACCAAAACATTACATAGTAACTCAAACTTTAACAACATCATTTAACTAAACAGAAGACGCTTTGCGAGGTACATCACGAGGACAATCGTATGTACTTAGGCAACGAGAAACATTTACAAACTTGCGTCTGAGCCTAACCTAATAATAGCTAGTTTGTAATTTAATAACGATGTTACAATAATCTCTATGGGATCATGTTTACTGTAACACAAGTTGGTAACCGAGTACCCTCTCCAACAACCAATAAAGCAGTGGTATCATTTACTCGAGTTACGGCAAAGCCTAATTATGTTGATATTGTGTGATGTGTTATTATTTAACGTCTATGTGACCTGACATGTTTGTTTTGTAAGGTGATCAAATACAGGTTTGAGGAACGATATACATTCTATTTTGTTAAGACTTATCAGGCAGAGCCGGCTGTGAATAGAGATTACGTGATTCAATGGCCTGGGTTGAGCTTCAGTGGTCTTCGTTGAATGAAGAGATTCGATATTCAATTTCGTTTTATGAGAATTTCAAAGATCGATTTAAAATATAGGATAGGACACAAATTGATGGACTATGTAAAGGAGACTATGGTCTAGAAAGGTTGTAAGTCGCCTCCAATGTAAATGTAGCTTAGAATTAAAGAAGAAAATATATTCGGTTGATACTGAATTAAATTATGGAAAGTGTAAGCTAGTCATTAATTGCTTAATACTATTAATTTCTCTTATTTTCAAAGAATTAATACTTACCCATAGTATTATTGAAGGTTTTCATGACGGCCTGTAAGACATAATTATGGTAATATGTTACGTCTTCTAAGCGTCATAACTACAAATTCATTATTTCTTAAACCAAATAATAGATTCATTTATTTACTAAAACCTTTTAGCTATGATACGAGAAATCGATTAAATAAACTCCAAAATCCTCTCCGAGTGCAAATATGAAACAAAAACTTTTGAAAGTCAACGCAATCAAAAGACTTTATATTCTTTTTACAGAAACGTTTAGTTTTATATTCTTTTACAACTTTTGCGTGAATAACCGAGTTAATAAGACTATATGTCTTATTAACTTGCCATGAATAACCGAGTTAATAAGACTATAGTCTTATTAATGTTTCTCGTGGCCTAAGTACATACAATTTTATTGTCCTCGTGATGTACCTTGCAAAGCGTGTTCTGATTAGTTATATGATGTTGTATATGTTTGAGTGAAAAATAATAATAATAATAAGCTACTTAGGGACTATGGTCTCTTATTTGACTGTTTTTCCTTTCTTCTAAGTTAATAAAGCAATTTGTACGCAATATCTCAACAATTTAAACAAAAAAAATCATTTTTGAAATGTGTTACGAGGATTTCAGTAATGAAATTGTAGTGGTATTTTTTAATCTTGTGCCTTAGAAAGGGTTTTTGGTTGTTTGTGTGCTAGAAAATCGGTTTACATTTTACATTGCTGTGATTAATTAAAATTCTTTAATCTTGAATTCCGAACTCGTTTTGGCCGGCTTAATGTTGTTTTTTATATATATTTAAGGTTACTGAAGTGATTATTCCGCCCGATGAAAAACATGAGTAAGATCTAGAAGTGGGGGTCAGTATTTTAATTGTGAGTGTATGCAGCATGGTGAATCACACCATGGCGGCTTAATGAGATGTTTGAATGTTTGTATCATTGGGATCTCCGAGCTCCAAATCACCAACAGCATGAATATTGTCATTTTAGGTTTGTCTTTTGTGTGAGCGTAATACCATCGCGGTCACATTAACCCGTTGGTACTGCAGCGTGGTTCTGCTACCTTCAAATAGTTGGTCAAAACGTTTTTAACGTTACGTTTTTTAGTCCAGCAATGATATCTAAACCGAGCGTCAGCGCTTGATATACATGTAAATAATGGGTGTAGTTAAAAAAATAGTTTATGCATGAATTTAAAAATGACAAAACTGAAAGAAAGGTTTTTTAGTACGAAATCTCATCTTTCTGACGTGTTTCAATGGACCCGATTAAACTTACAAAACGCGAGATGCATAATAACCAGAGATCGGAATTGGGTGTGTGAAAATACCTAAAGTTTGCAGTAAGTTTGCAATAATAATATGGAGATGTTACAACCACTGTTCTTGCAATTGAAATAAATGTTTTTAATTTTTTTTTATGCAGTGCAGGTTTAATAATTAAAAAAAAAAGCCGATTTCAAAACTATGTAAAGACGCGAAAATGTTCGTTTTCCTTGCATCAACCTGTAGCAAAACTTTTTAACTTAAGATACAGATCAAAAAAAGAAATTAAAACCCCATTAGCATTTTGCAGATATATAAAATTCTGTGTTTGACCGACAAAGAACAATTGGGACTAAAAGACCGAATTTTAACCGGAAAAGTACAAAACAAAAATTTATTTAGAACTGTATTAGCAGAAAATTTATTTAGAACTGTATTAGCAGCTTGTAAATGTTTATAGTTCGGTTGCAAAGGTAAGGAACATGTAAAAAAAACAAAACTAAACCGGTAAAATTCCAACCCGGTTTAACTTAAGTGGTTGTAACAGCTCCATATTATGTCCCGCTGCAAACATTAGGTATTTTCACACACCCAGTTCTGATCTCTGATAATAACTAAAACCATGTAATACAAAAATAATTCATTTCTTTTTACCATACTCATTATTTGATAAAAATGGACTGGCATGAATTTGATTTCATGTCTCAATACTGTGTTAGCCTCGTCAGTAGACATGATCATCATCATCAGCCTATCGCAGTCCACTGCTGGACATAGGCCTCTCCAATTGCACGCCACTTGGTTCCATCCTCGGCTTCTCATGATATCAGCAACATATCTAAATTATGCAGTAAATGTGTGAATGTTAATGTCATTACTTCATTTTAACGTTAGTGAAATCTGTCTTAATTAAATGTTTAAATCAAATTTAAATTTCATGATTATTTAGTCACTGATATAAATCATCACTTTTATCTATACCAATAAAAAAAATTTAAGTGACTTTATGTTTTATAAAATTAACAGTTTTTTGTAATAAATGCTTATAAAACAATATACGGTACTTACTTTATGTCTGTCTGTCTGTTTGTTACGGGTATTCTCTGAAACGTCTGGATGGCTGGACCAATTTTGAAGGGACTTTCACGGTTCGAAAGCTAATGACACAAGGAGTAACTTAAGTTTTTTTTAAACTTGCTTCGCTCCGTGACGTTACTTGCAATTTACAATAATAACCACGGGTAACACCGTGGCACTCAGCTAGTATATATATAATATACGTATAATAGGAGACGATTTCTCAGGGCGGTGCTTTTTGTACTTAAATTTACATTTTGTTAAAAAAACAATAGTTTTTAGTATTAAAATGTTTTTGAAGAAGTTAAACAAACATACCACACTGGAAGGAAGGATAGAAGGTAAAAGGAAATGCGGAAGGCCTAGATTGGCGTACATACAGCAAGTAAAGGAGAAAGTAGGAGTCGTGGCCTATCAAGAGGTCAAACGTGGCAAGTGCTCCACCGTCAAGGGCCTGACCCTTAAATTGAGAAGAAGAAACAAACATATTAGTATTAAGTAAAAGTAACTTTGATTGTTTACTTTGTTAAGTTATGAAGTGGGTTAAGCTTTTGTTACAAAATTAATCTAAATACGTATAGAAAATTAATATCTTTTAATATTAATAATTATATCGTTGCTAGAAGTAAATAAAGTTGATTAACAAATAAGAGAAAAAAACAGGCAAAGAACCTTTACATTATTGTGTTTTGTATGTACCTACCTAAAATAATTAAGATTGACTGATATGCGGGTAAAAACGGTTGAACTAGTTGCTGACCGGAAAATAATCTTGGGAATAAAGGCTAGGAAGTAGATGTACCCAAAATAAGACATACTCTTTGTTTGTTCTTCGACTACAAAAACAATTATTGCTATAAATGCTGTATGCTATACATAGTCTAAATTATGCATTGAAGTAGTTATAATATTAGAAAATAAATAGAGATCCTTTTCTATGTGCATTATGGTTTTATTATACCCAACCACTTATAAACTATTATAAATAAAAACATATGCGCAGCTACTCACTTTAGAAACGAAGTCATAATCCGTAAGAACTTTGTTACGTTGTTGAGGCCTTTTGAGATACTTTTGCGTCATTGGACCCTCTGGTTTTTGGCTCATCAATGAAAGAAGATAGCGCGAACATTGCTTTAGGTTGGTCTTATGTGAGAGGGTAATACTGCCTCGGTTAAGCCGGCCCGTTTGTACTAAAATCAACGTTTAATAAATTATTTGCGAAATAAAAAACAGGAAGGATGATGAGAAGAAATGAGAGGATGACATAAATGTTATAAATAAATAATACTTAAACTCTGAAACAGATAAATGGATTATACAAACATTTATTCTGATTCCATTGTCTGCACTACCACAACTTCATCGAGGCACTAATTATATTATTTTTTCGTATCAGTTAAAAATAAAATATAATTTGTTCAACCTCTCAATTTCAAATGAAGCTAGGATTCAAAACAGTTTTGTGTTAACCTTAATTTCCATACAACCGCTGACATGACCAAACCTTACAATTCACTATCAGCTGTTGCGTGATTTGTGTTAATATTAGGCGAAGTGCGAGTACGTAGAATTTCCGCACCATTACCACCAACTAGATCGAGGGTTTTGAGTAACGGATACTAATGTTCTAGAAGACCCTTTTTGTGTATTTCATTTATAGGTTATTATTCTGCCATTGATTGTTTACTAATAAATTGTTTTGTGTAATAAATTAATATACACAACTAAAATGAAGTAATCAATTAAAACGACTAAGATTATAGCGATGATGTAGTAGCAATAAAAATGTGGTCATTATCAATTGGTTATTGTTCAACGTTCTGACGATTCGATTACCTTCGTAGGCAAAATTAGAGGTGATCTGCGGTACTACTCACAGTTCCATTACTAAACATAAAAGAGAAGTGATATGAAGGACTTATTATTATGGAATAAGAAAATGTTGCAATTCAAACTCTAATCTCTTTACAATAAAACTAAAATCAGATAATTTCTTGTACCTATCACACACAAGCTAATTTGACTAAAATTCCGATATATTACTTCCAGTACTTTTACTATTACATCTCTTTCGTACTTCAAATTTGCAAGATATATTGCTGTCGACTCTCCGCTGAATAATGGCTGAATTTTACTAAGCAATATTATTTATTATATTGCATACCAATTTGAAAGAAAAATTGAAGTAAAGTTAGATGTAAAATTGAATAGAAAAGTTGATATTTTTGCGAATTTAAATCTTAATTTATTCAACTTATCGATAAAACTTACTGTCATAGCTATTACCATTGAGAACATGCAAACTGTAAGCATATTCGATGATTTTGCAAGTTGGTGATGAAATTACTTTTAAACTTTATGATGAAAAATGGAAATAATTTTTTATTGAGAGACAAAAATAAATATGGCAGGAATGATAGTCTCTTATTGAAAGCTAATATAATGACAACATTTGTGATGTTATGTTTCGTAAGTGAGTGCAAAAACGATGGCTCATTGATGGAGAAACATATTACTAAGCTGCCATAGTGTGGGCCTCTATGCTGCATTGTTGTATTGCCTGCACTTGCAGTAGGGTGATTACAACTCTTGGATTCTACTTATTATTTTTATCAGGCAGAGTCAAATAAGTTTGGTAGGCTTATATCTATATTTATAAAATGCTCGTGGAATAATGCTAGTTGCCATATTCCTTCAAAATGGCGTAATCAAATCTTATGCAATTTTGTATGTTTATTCTGCAGGTCTGGAATCGATGATTGGTCGCAAGCGGATTCGCGGGTATAAATAAATTTAGAATTTGAACCTTAGGACCAGAGACTGCTTAGAAAAAATATTTTTGAACTAATATTTTGGATATCTTACACATAAGGCTATCTAGTTCCAAACTAAGTAGTTTGTATTATGGGTGCTATACACCTGATACATATATATACATATAAACACACTTTTTTTTTGTAAATACATACATATAATGCATAGAAAACACCCAAAATCCAAAACCAATTATTTGCGGATCATACAAACATTTGGTCCGACTGGGGAATCGAACCCGATACCTCGATCAAAACAGTTATATGCGTTACAACTGCGCAACTGAGGCAGTCAGTAATGTTAGTTTTGTTGTTAATGGGTAGTACCTGGTATAGTTAATCGCACTTATAAGTATACTTTCAATTAAAACCTACTTTTTTATGAAATTAAAAAATTATCAATATGTCGTGATTTGTTTTTGTTAAGTTATTACTAACAACTTATCTTTAAAGTACAAAATTGATGTCAAAATAAAACAATATTTATTTAATTTAACTTAAATAAATAATTTCCGATGACACTGCTGCAAATGTAACATCCTGTTTGGAAAATGAACCGCAACATAAACTTGAAGTACTTAACCTTACAACTCAGTAACCATTTAAATTAATCTTTATTAGCAGCTGTTAGTCGTAAAAACTCCAGAGTTATAATGATTTTCCTTCAAAATATGATTACGTAACAAAGTCTTGCAGGTTCTAAACACAATTATACTGGTAAATAACATTATAGAGCAAGAGTCCAGAGCCGCCAGCCCTACGTCATTAGTGCAAAGCTGAAATTTTCAGGATTATTAGTACAATGTCTTGTTAAGATGTATGTGTACCCATTAGCTTGAAAGCGGGGCCGTTTCTGAGATAGCGCGAAGTACAGATGGATAAAAACCTTACTTACCTACGTTTAAGGTGCAAAGCTAGTATTTACATATTTTATCAAGAATATTATTTAAAATTAAAAATCATTACTGCCAGACACTTTCCGTGGGCCATTACTTCTGCCAGACGTCTTAAAAGTTGTGAAAAAATTAGGTAAACTACGTTATAGTAGCAAACCTAAATTTTATACAAATTATCTGAGGTAGGTACTATTATTAGACCCTTTATATGCGGCCAGACCAATCCAAAGGGCCAATCATCCCCCCAGACACCTTTAAATATTTGTAGTAATTAGGAAGCTGAGGTATATCAAATTTGTTAATATTTCAAGAATAGAATTGTAAAATATTAAATGGTTTTCACACGCTTTTTATTAGGTGTCTGGGGGGATGATTGGCCCTTCGGATTGGTCTGGCCGCATACAAAGGGTCTTAAAATAGTACCTACCTTAGATAATATACTATTGTTAGAGTCCAGAAGTGAAAAATAATAAAAATAATTATAATTATAAACGATTTACTTTAATTCTAAACCATTTATTTCATTAATTACAAAATAATCTTAGAAATGCAATTAGACACAAACAACCGTTAATTAAGTAACGAATCTAAACAAATTACAGTTAGTTATACAGCAAGGGCGGTCACATAGGGCTGTACTAGCTGTTAGACAGCTTTCCTCGCACCCACCGCAATTCAGACAGTACTAACTTGTCAAAGACAGCTTTCCACATCTGTTAACAGAGTAGTACTAATTGTCCAAAGACAATGATCCACACTCCGCGACGCATTCGTCAGAAATGCGTGCCCATACAACAGAGCACTCCTTTTTATACCCAAGCGCAGTGAAGCGATGGCGTCAAAAAAATGACAACTACCGCCGTTGTGGCTTACACGGCCTCTCCTGACACCCTGACGTCCTCGGCAGGTCCGGGTGACCACACTTCTTCATTGTTCTCATTCCCGGTTACTGGAACATTTACAAAAAAAAGTTTATTGGACGCCTCTGTAAGTACATTATCGTCCAATTGGTCAGTTACTGAAAAGAGTTTTCAAATTTAGTGTAAACAGAGTTAACGAATAGTTTTCAAGATAACAGTTAACATGAATAGGAAAGGTTCGAACCTCCAAGGAAAATAGTGAAAGATTTATAATCCGCGCCAGATTAGAAACAAACAGTCACTGTTAGATACATTTAAAATAAAACTTCAGCATGAAGGTCTACCGTTACCATAAGAACAATAATATAAGAACAGTTACCATAAGAACAGTTACCATAAGAACAGTTACCATAAGAACAGTTACCATAAGAACAGGTACCATAAGAACAGTTACCATAAGAACAGTTACCATAAGAACAGTTACCATAAGAACAGATAACATAAGAACAGATAACATAAGAACAGATAACATAAGAACAGATAACATAAGAACAGATAACATAAGAACAGATAACATAAGAACAGTTATCATAAGAACAGTTATCATAAGAACAGTTATCATAAGTGTCTGGGTCCTAAACATTTAAACTTAAACTTAACAAGACCACGAGTTTGGGGCTGGTTACCCTGTCCATGGGTCTTAAACCTCTCTCATCAAGACCACGAGTTTGGGGCTGGTTACCCTGTCCATGGGTCTTAAACCTCTCTCATCAAGACCACGAGTTTGGGGCTGGTTACCCTGTCCATGGGTCTTAAACCTCTCTCATCAAGACCACGAGTTTGGGGCTGGTTACCCTGTCCATGGGTCTTAAACCTCTCTCATCAAGACCACGAGTTTGGGGCTGGTTACCCTGTCCATGGGTCTTAAACCTCTCTCATCAAGACCACGAGTTTGGGGCTGGTTACCCTGTCCATGGGTCTTACCTCTCTCAACAAGACCACGAGTTTGGGGCTGGTTACCCTGTCCATGGGTCTTACCTCTCTCAACAAGACCACGAGTTTGGGGCTGGTTACCCTGTCCATGGGTCTTAAACCTCTCTCATCAAGACCACGAGTTTGGGGCTGGTTACCCTGTCCATGGGTCTTAAACCTCTCTCATCAAGAACACGAGTTTGGGGCTGGTTACCCTGTCCATGGGTCTTAAACCTCTCTCAACAAGACCACGAGTTTGGGGCTGGTTACCCTGTCCATGGGTCTTAAACCTCTCTCATCAAGACCACGAGTTTGGGGCTGGTTACCCTGTCCATGGGTCTTACCTCTCTCAACAAGACCACGAGTTTGGGGCTGGTTACCCTGTCCATGGGTCCATTCCAATATACACACCTCATGCTCTCCACCATCCGCCATACATTGCACCACACCTCACGCACACGGGGATCAGGCCGAAGATTGCGTCTCGTACACACGGTGAACAGGCGGAAGGTTGCATATCGGGCACACGGAGAACAGACCGCAGGTCCGCTTATCACTGAGCGGCATGCAGGACGCAAGTCCGCACCTCGCGATACAGCGAGCAGGCCGCAAGTCTGCGCCTCACCAGGCAGCAGCAGACACCAGGTCACAGCCCGGGCTCGGCTCGCGTAGACTGCACCTTGCACAGTGACGAGGCTCTCAATGCATCGTTGTCATCTAAGGAAAGCATGAAACATTGCATTAGTTTTGAATACGGTATTACTTTAACGTCACCAATATGCTTCATTATCGTCATGAATAATCAGAGCTTTTAGAAGGCGATACTAGCAAGCAAAGCTTTTAGGATATTTAAAAATAACAGTGCCCTCAGTATGTACGCAGTAATACCGTCAAGAATGTTACTAACTTTCGCATATCTTTCAGGACGCAAGACCCGGAGGATGTCAGAAAATGTTACAGAAGTCTCACGGTACTCGGTTAAGGATGTTCCCAATAATCGCAAAGCTCTTAGGATATGATACCGGGTCACCAGTTTTGGTTATGTCTGCAGCTTGACGATTGGCGTCAAGCAAACCCGAAATATGTCCAAGTATGCCCACGCAGTGAATTCGAGTTCAGACTAATTACCCTCAAAGTCATTTTATGGACCACGGCTTGTCCGAAAGGTGTCGTTCAATCACTTACTGTAATAGGCCACCGTCTGCTTATAGTCGATCGTCTCGAGTCTGTAGTTAAACCTTACCATTTTAACATTTTTACCTTTCTGCTACGGCGGACAGTCCCAATGGTGACCAACCAAAAACACAGTAGACACTACAGCACGCAAGTACTTGTCTAACACAGGTGTACGCCTTTGGTTCGATGAGACGGCCACCCAACATGACCCGAAAGAGGTCAGGCGTAGGACCGTCGACTCTTTGTACTCATTCGAGTCACGGAGCGTTGACCACAACTTTTAAACTTCGGGCCGTGACAAGCATATCTATAATTAGAAGTACACAGTATTATTAGTTATTGTTTGTTCAACCCAGAAATCGAACCTATATTGAACAGTAGTCGCATACACTAACTGTCGACCCAACAAAACAGTCGAAACCATCACTAGTACTGACGTTTCAATAAGTACCTCTGTCAGGAAAAAAAAGATCACAATAACCTGAGCTGGCTCGTAACGTGCTTATGAACATGTTATTAATCTTGATCCTATATGAATGTCACACCTTTACGATCAAGTTTGCTACAATGATTTTGTGTATGATCTTAAAATTTAACGCCTGAAATAGCCAGTCAGGCATGAGGATTATCTTTCCGGAACACTAATTGGTACTCTCACAATGACTAGTGCTTAAACCTCATTTTAGCTCGGTCTAACCTGACCATTAATCATTATTGTTACACAAACAACATAACATAGTTCATTTAATACCTGACACTAGTGAGAGTATTTAAAACCTTTCATAATGTTTCTATAACATCAAGAATAGCATGCTTAAGTAGACGTACTATTAAGATCGATAGACATGCAGTCTTTACCGGTATCAATACTTTGCATTTCGATAAACATTAAAACATAACTAACAAACGATATGTTTTGCTTTATCATAAGAGATCTTTCTTTAACATTTACAATTTGTTGTTGAACCTATTAGATTACATTTAAAATATGAAGTTTTAGTTTGGAGTCCACTATAGAAGGTTCATAGAAGTTTCTTTACTTTTTTTTTTTCTTTGAACCATTAATTACAAGTGAAGTCACTTTCGTACTACCTACTCTGAACTATTAAATAAATTTAACATCATATCTTTAGGATTTAAACATTTGCCACTGTTATAACGCTTCATAGATTTTACAATAACAGTTGTCTAATGCAATCACCAGTAAACAATGTGACATAGTACATCTACCGGCGGATGATAAGAGTTCCTCAAGCTGTTTTAAATTGGCTCCGTCAGGACTAGCTCTGCTGTCCACGCACCCTATCGCCGTATTGTGAATAGTTACAACACATATTTAGGCCCTAGATATATAAGAACTGCCCATTCATTGAATTATCAAAAAAAAAAACTTTGCATCTATTTATAATCGGACAAGTATCTACCTTTCGTTCCCAAAAATAAAGATAAATGAATTAACGTATGTGGGTATTATGTCTTGTCACACTTACTGTGTCGGTTTAACTTCGTACGATTTTAAATCGATAAAAAGTTACTTTGCCTTCTAAATAACAGGTTCGATTTTGCATTAGGCAGCCACTACAACTGTTATTAATTCATCATACATTCGTTAAAAAATGCTTATCCATAGTAAATAACGCCTGGTTTATTATGCACAGGTGGGGTGGATACAAAAATTCGAAAAGTTTTAACCTCGTTAAACAAAATATTTGCAATAACAAACGGTATAAGTTCATTGTTAAAATTCAACCAACTAAGATCATTACTTATGCTCTTTCGTTAAACCACAGCTTTGCATTAGCTATAAGGCATTTTCCGATGATACACCCCGAGCAGTCGCGATATTTTTATCACTTTAAATTGCGCACACGATTTACATTCGTACACTACATATCAAAATTATGTGAAAATAAATCACAACTCAACATGTAAATATGATTTGATCTTACCAGTACAGCGTCAAATACAACTCACAAGTTTTTCATAACTTGAAGCTTCCAACTTTCTCTCATAACCGTGTCGGCACTGGTTGACCACAATGTACACCTTGCACGGATGCAGTTTCTATCGCTTAGCACAATGTTTACTATCTGAAAAGAAAGCATTATAAACACGAACAAACGTGAAGTACAAGTACCCTCATTATTTTATTAAAATAATCGTTTTAAAACCGTTTGTAATTGACACTAAAAACCAAATATAGAAGTCGTCACTTCCTTTACGATTTTTATATTTGCTATGTTTTGACTTTATTTTGATTTTTGACTGATTTAGTTTTGATTTTTGACTTTGATTTAGAGCGGATAAGAATATCACAAAAGTCGGATTCCCTTGTTAAAAATCACAACGAACACTGAATTTCGATAGCGTTCAAATGATCACTAATAGTGTGCAATGCCTTTTTTTTAACGAACGATCACGTTTATCGTTCCCGGGACCTCTGCGGCGAATCACTGCGTATATTCACTTTGGTTCTATATGACAGCGCGATCTATTGTGCATTTGTCAATGCTCTCTATCGTAAGACACACCTAGATAATGAAGTATAGGCAAATTAAATGAAAATATCTAACTAAATGTCGGTAGTTGATCGTTTCGCAAATAATGAAAATTAATAATTTGTGAACGTAGATCGATCCAACTTCTGATGTTAGAGTCCAGAAGTGAAAAATAATAAAAATAATTATAATTCTAAACGATTTACTTTAATTCTAAACCATTTATTTCATTAATTACAAAATAATCTTAGAAATGCAATTAGACACAAACAACCGTTAATTAAGTAACGAATCTAAACAAATTACAGTTAGTTATACAGCAAGGGCGGTCACATAGGGCTGTACTAGCTGTTAGACAGCTTTCCTCGCACCCACCGCAATTCAGACAGTACTAACTTGTCAAAGACAGCTTTCCACATCTGTTAACAGAGTAGTACTAATTGTCCAAAGACAATGATCCACACTCCGCGACGCATTCGTCAGAAATGCGTGCCCATACAACAGAGCACTCCTTTTTATACCCAAGCGCAGTGAAGCGATGGCGTCAAAAAAATGACAACTACCGCCGTTGTGGCTTACACTATAATATTTAGGTTTGCTACTATAACGTAGTTTACCTAATTTTTTCACAACTTTAAAGACGTCTGGCAGAAGTAATGGCCCACGAAAAGTGTCTGGCAGTAATGAATTTTAATTTTAAATAATATTCTTGATAATATATGTAAATACTAGCTTTGCACCTTTAACGTAGGTAAGTAAGTTTTTTATCCATCTGTACTTCGAGCTACCTCAGAAACGGCCCCGCTTTCAAGCTAATGGGTACCTACACATACATCTTAACAAGACATTGTACTAATAATCCTGAAAATTTCAGCTTTGCACTAATGACGTAGGTCTGGCGGCTCTGGGCTCTTGGTCCATTAGAGATCATTGCAATTACCGAGAACGTATTGTGGTATTACTTTTACCTAAGTTGTTACAATTCACGTGTCTTAATGAATGTTGTCCATAAATACCGATATTCCTTTTGGTAACAGCTTTTTGTGTAATGTTATTTTTGTAATTTGTATCTACCTTTATGCCTGTATGTTAATTAGGGTTCCGTAGCCAAATGGCAAAAAACGGAACCCTTTTAGATTCGTCAAGTCTGTCTGTCTGTCTGTCTGTCCGTCCGTATGTCACAGCCAATTATTTCCAAAACTATAAGAGCTATACTGTTGAAATTTGGTCAGTCGATGTATTCTGTGAGCCGCATTAAGATTTTTACATAAAAATAAAAAAAAAAACAATACATTTTGAGGGTCGCCATACTTGGAACTGAAACTCAAAAATTGTTTTTTCATTAAATCTGTACGTGCGGGGAATCTATGTATAGGTGTTTAAAAATGATGTTGAGGTTTCTAATATCATTTTTTTCTAAAATGAATAGTTTGCGTGAGAGACACTTCCAAAGTGGAAAAATGTGTGTCCCCCTCCCCTCTAACTTCTAAAATAAGAGAGTGATAAATCTAAAAAAAATATATGTTGTACATTACCATGCAAACTACCAACGAAAATTGGTTTGATCGAGATCTAGTGAGTAGTTTTGTTTTAATACGTCATAAATCGTAACACGCAATTTACCTTTCATCCAATCAAAACACTAATAATAAAACATCGATGAAAGTTACAACTAACTTTTATATGATGTTACTTGCTGATACGGAACCCTTCATGGGCGAGTCCGACTCGCACTTGGCCGCTTTTTTGACTATATACTTGTAAAAGTAAGACAGTAAAAAAGTACATTAAAAATATGTTACAACTCTCTCGGACGCTATTAAAAACAAATTTGCCAAAAACTTTTTTTACTCAAATGACATCCCTGATATACCCCTGGGGAATTGAGTTTTTTTTTTCATTTACTGGCTGGATATTTTTATGTAATAACTTAGTAATCAGTAAAAAATACTTGTCAAATAAGGTATTATTGATCTAAATGAGCAATGGAATTTTATTCTATGAACATCGAAAATTTATCTCTGTTTTTAGGGTTCCGTAGCCAAATGGCAAAAAACGGAACCCTTATAGATTCGTCAAGTCTGTCTGTCTGTCTGTCCGTCCGTATGTCACAGCCAATTATTTCCGAAACTATAAGAGCTATACTGTTGAAATTTGGTCAGTCGATGTATTCTGTGAACCGCATTTAGATTTTTACATAAAAATAGAAAAAAAAACAATACATACTTGGAACTGAAACTCAAAAAATTTCTTTTCATCAAACCCATACGTGTGGATGGATCTATGGATAGGTGTTCAAAAATGATATTGAGGTTTCTAATATAATTTTTTTCTAAACTGAATAGTTTGCGCGAGAGACACTTTCAAAGTAGAAAAATGTGTGCCCCCCCCTCTAACTTCTAAAATAAGAGAGTGATAAAACTAAAAAAAATATATGTTGTACATTACCATGTAAACTACCAATGAAAATTGGTTTGAACGAGATCTAGTGAGTAGTTTTTTTTAATACGTCATAAATCGTAACACGCAATTTATCTTTCATCCAATCAATACACTAGTATAAAAACATCGATGAAAGTTACAACGAACTACAAGAACTTTTATATGATGTTACTTGCTGATACGGAACCCTTCATGGGCGAGTCCGACTCGCACTTGGCCGCTTTTTGTCATTCCAACCGCATGGTAAAATTTGTCCTGTCTGTAGTAATTAAATTTACGACAAGAGATGAGAGAACACTAAAGGTAGGACTTAATGTTCTCTTTAAATATCTTGGTGATGCACATACTTCTTGACTCTGTTATTAAAATAAAATACACTTAAATGTTTTACCAATCTTCTGAAAATAGCTGTACATTTTGTTCAAAGTTATTTAGGAAACCTAGAAACAATACGAGTATAAACAGTTCAGTTCCAAATATAGTTCCAAACAAAGTTCCAAAAATAAAAGCGTATTTCATGAATAATTACATTTATGAAAATGAACTGTTACATAGCTTATTGTGAAAGAGTTCTCGTTTTAAACAACACTAACAATATTCATTGAAAATATAACTAGCATAAAATATCGTTAAAAGTACTTTTTTTACTGGCATTATAAACATGGCACTATTTAAAAACAAAAAGGCACTTCACTACAATGCACTTTAAAGAAGCATTGTATCTCAGAGATCCAGCTAATTCACCTTGCTTGCAGTATTTTTGGGAAAGGGAACTCTTTACAAACTAACTTACTCTTATCTAGAATTCTCACAACGCTCTTGAGACTCTTTCATACTACAGGTGTTCAGGTACAATGGTAAAATAAGTAAAATAAATTTTATTCGTCATCTTCTTCTTCCTAGCCTTTATTCCCAATCTTATTTGGGGTCGGATACTAGTTCTTCCAGTTTTACCTGAATATCAGTTTTTCCACGAAGCGACTGGCATCGGACTTCCGCAACCTTAAGGGAGAATTGAAATTCGACGGTTGAACTAGTTATATATTGTAATCTATCTATCTATCTATATATATATATAAAAATTAATCCCTATTTCCCTTGATCACGCCATCACGCGTGATCGGCTGGACCGATTTCGCTAATTCTTTTTTTAAAATATTCCTTGAAGTACGAGGATGGTTTTTACGCAGAGAAAATTTTAAAAAAATGTCTAAAAAGTCAAAAAACAACACTTTTCTATATTCCCATACAAAAGATTTGTAATAATACTTAAAAGTCAATTTGAACTTTAATACTTTATTTGAACTTTAAAGTTAAGTTTAAGTTTTATTGAAGGGGTTCAGTTCGTTCGTACGATATTAAAATTAAACTCAAATACTTTAATTGCTGCCTGTTTGCTTTGATGAATACTCAACTACAAATTATATTCCGTAAAAGATTTTAGTTTTGAATAATGATTTTTAGTAAAGGTCTAAACAATATTCTATATTCGCTATAAAATGCGAATAGATGACGGTGGTAGGTAACATAATGGACTACTTATTTTTAGAGGACAATATGGGCCTTGATTTTGTATTCTATAGGCGCTACCCTTTCGGCCTAAGGGTAGTAAACATGATTGACCCTTCAGAGGGTTAACTTTCTGTTGGTCAAAAGCTTTTTACGAAACTTAACTGTTCACTTTCTACACCCGATATATAAATTATTCTTGTTCATGTACCTTGTGAGTATAGGGTTATATGGTAACGATACCCTTTCTTATAACGATGACTTGTAACTAAGTTTGTTTTAATTAAATTAGTAACTTTTAAGGTATTGAGGTATAATATTAAAGGTGTGTCTGCTCCTGCAAAGATAATTTGCGAATTTTATCGCTTTAGGTCATCGTTCTGTACTATTTTACCAAAAAAAATAATTGCATTTCAACCTTCAACTTTATTACAAAGCTCCCAATTTTCTGGCCAGTGTTGGTATGTAAAGTTAATTTTCAAGTTTATCTGGAAAGGCGTTTTGTTGGAAAAATTAATTGAGATTGATGAGACGAAATCATGTTCTTTCTAATTATCTTTGCCAAAGACATATCTTGGGTAAGGTATAGGTTACTAAAACTATAATATCCTTTTATCTTATATAAAATAAACATATAAGTAAATCAGTAACATCAACATATATATGTGTGTTTATATATGTATACATTTACATATTGACTGACTGACAGGCAACGCACAGCCGAAGGTACTGGACGCAGGAAGCTGAAATTTGACAAGTGTATTCCTTGAGGAGTGTAGGCGAGCACTATGAGAGGAGTTTGGAAATGTCCACCGCTAAAGGCAATCAAAGTTTAGGTTAGAATTTTTTATTTTGGAGTTTTGCTTGTGGGCAAAGTTGTGGGTAAGAGCTAGTAAATAATATAATAATGAGAATAACAACAAAAATTAACAAGAATCTTTATATATATAATTCTTGTGTGAGTGTGTATGTCACTGAACTTCTCTCAAACGACTGGACCGATTTTGATGAAATTTTTTGTGTGTGTTCAAGGGGATCTGGGAATGGTTTAGATTCGCATTGGACCCGGTAGGTGGCGCTGCGATCAAGTTCTGGAATTTTAAAGTTGGGCGGTACGAAGTTCGCTGGGTCAACTAGTATGAATATATAATAACAAGATATTATAATAAAAAATCCAAGCATAGCTGAGGATAGAACCAAGTAGCGTGCAATTGGAGAGGCCAATGTCCAGCAGTGGACTGCAATAATCTGATTAAGATGATGATGATAATAAAAAAAAGCTAATTTTTTACAACTTCTTCCCGTAATCTCCGAGTATAACAACTTTAAATTTTTAGTCTTTGTCGATTTTTCCAATATTTACTAACATATTTTTTTCCAATATTAAAGTGTATCATTACAATAATTCAAATGTATTATATATCATACGGACTTGTTCAGATAAATGTAGGTGAAAGAGCAACAATGAAATATTATGTTCATAAAAAAGGTAAGGGAATTTTCTTTTCACTGTGACTTGTTGAAATCTATTGCGATAAAAGAGGTACTGACCCATTGGAAATTTGATCAAGTGCAGATTGGGTTCATTCTTTCTGAAGAAAAGAGGCTAAGATTTTTACTCTGTTACTGTTTTCTATAAGAAAAATTACATTTTATGAAATGTCAGCAGCTAAAGCTTTCTTCATTCTGCAATCAGTACTTCAGTTAGCCAAGTTTTTTTTAAATTTTTAACTTAAAACCTTTCAATTACCATTGTTTGCTTGCATAAACTTAAATGACTTTATAACTATTCAACTGTAGTGTGTCTCACACTATCATTTTGAGTGCACGTTTGGCTTAGTGGTTCAAGTGGTTGCTACGCCGCTTTCCACGTCGCCAAGTGAGGTGGGTTCAAATCCCACGTGGGACAACACTTTGTCTGATCTAGACATTGTATTCCTGAGTCTAAGGGTTATATGTGTAAAGTCCCCCGTTCCACGGGATGTATATTCAAGAAATTTTACATGTGTATAAAAAAAAAACTCACATAAAGTCAAACCTGATACCTGGGGTGTACAGTGTCTTGATAATCTAACTGAGGATAGGATATAGCAATGCGCTAAGACAGTGTAAAGCTACTACGTTCTTTAAGTTGTGTTGTGAATTAAAAATTGACAATACATTGTTCGAAGGCCTCCAACTAAGCTTCACGACTGCTATCTTATGGTAACAATCGGGACCGAATGCTTAACGTGACCTCCGAATCACGGATACGCTTATCACATATCATGCCACAACCGGTTACCAATCTAGGACTGACCACATCGTTGTTGCTTACCTTCAGTGATTGTTTCCAATCACCTAAGGCCACTCAGCTATGAGCGCTTTGGGTAAGATTATCATTCTTCAATATTTTATTTTATGTGCTGTTTATTTTTTTTTATACCTTCGGGACAGCGGAGGTAGGGTGCTTATTTGTTTTATGATCGTCATCATCATGATCATCCACGGCTCTAATCAGTTCTTCAGTCTTTTAAAAGAAAAAAAAAAAAAAAAAAAGTTCTCTGTATGTACAACAGTTCTCTCTTTAGTAGGGAAGTTTAGGCATACTGAACCTTACCACAATTTATTTCTCAAAAGCTAGGCATACGTCTTGGTCATTATCGATACTTCTATTTATAATTTGATACTTTGCCAAAACATCCTGCGCTTGTTCCACTTTAATACAAAGCTAGAAACTTTTACGTCTTAAATGCAACAACAATATATACAGCGCCTTTTTTGGCGTCATTTGTATAATATTGCCGTACTTGAGGGAGGCTGAAGTTTCTTGGCTCTAGAAAACAGTTTTCTGAATCTTACTGTATAATATAAAGTTACATTTTTGCAAAATGCAAACACATATTTGTAGTTATAAAAACAACTCTTTAATATATATTGTTATTTTAAGACTAAGATGCGATGTGGCTACGTTAAAGTTATTTATATTTTCCTTGTTATTAATTTATTCATCACGGGAATCACTCGTGCATATTTTTGACGTAATAATATGTCCTAGGCAAGATATAATTTTGAAACACGGATTATGTGAGTATAATTTTGTTACATATTTCGATCTAATAAATAATAGTAAAGAGAAAAGTTGCATTGATTAATAATATGGACATAGTGTGGTGACGGATTAAGAATGTAAAGTGTCACCACCCCTATTCATTCCATGGGTGTCGTAAGAGGCAACTAAAGAAACAAAATAAGCAGCTAACATCACTGCCAAGAGAAGGAAAACTTGAAACAAACTTTTTACTAACCCGTCTGGCCAGCGTGGTATAGTAGGCCAAAACCTCCTTTCAGGAGAGGCCTATGTCCAGCATTGGACTGTTAAAGAATGTTGATGATGATATTCTCACTTGAATTTTATTACTTTTAAAAAATAAATATTTATTTATAATATTAACTTAAAGAATATTTACATACAAACATTAAAAAATTCTCACGCATTATCGCTTACTGGTAGCGTTCCCAAAAGACTGGCAGCATTGACACGTTGGAACTGTAATATTTATTTATTTAATTTTTATACATTCTCATTGTACAATATTTGTCCAATTATAGTGTTATGTTATTTACTATTGTAAATATTGTGACAATATATAAGTAATAACTGTATTTGATAAAGCCTATGGCCATAGCCCATATAAGATCACAGGTGAGAGGACATATGCAAGAGATATGCATAACACAGGTATGACACAGGATATGTTGATGTGTGTCCGATTTTTTTTTTGTTATAATGTTAACTAAGGTTAATCGTTAATCACTTACATCATTCAGATATTAATCTCACTGTAGCTCTAACTGAACTGCGGTTGACAAGGCATCTTTTTATATTAGACTTCAAGATCACTGGTACATTTACGATTACGAAATATATAAGGAAATCATAACGCGTGCCAATCAATTCATATCCAATCCTGCGTTAGTAAAGTTCATTGTCATGTGTTGGAATGCATTATTTTTAGCACTTATTTATAAATGAACTAACACTAACTACAATGTGTTCATGACTGCATGACACTTTGTAGTTAGTGTTAGTTCTCGCTTTAGTTTGTTCTCATGACTACAGGCTGGCCTTCATGAGAACAATGTCTGAATTGAGTAAATAACAACATTTTACTTCATTTAAACTTTTGATCTTTTAAACTTTTAAATAAATAAACCATTCATTTAGAATTGTGAAACAACCATCTATAACATCTGTTTCATACTGTATTATTTCTGAGGGAATCGATTTTGAAAAGAAAATAGAGCTTCTGTTTCACGAATTTATGAAAAGGGTAGTGTCTACGTATTTTGGGTATTGTTGGTTTTTGCAAACAGACCATTTGTCTTGATGTAATTGTTCATCCGCAGATTAAATTCATTAGACTTGAATAATTAAGGATACTGATTAATGACGACGTGAATATCAGAGAGATCTTACAAATTTTCTTTGTTAAGTTTAATTGAAATGAAAACACCACGAAATTTGTTCCCAGTATTATATTTATTACTGACAGTAATTCTAAAGGCGTCCTTCGTTTTGGTTAGCTAACTGAAGTTAGTTTTGGTCCAATTTAGAAACTAATAAATTTAAACGCACTTAGAAAATTTTAATATAAAATACTCAAAAACTTTGCCGGCTATTCTAAACGGTTGAAGAGGCTACAAAAATTAATCTAGTTGAAAATTTCATTTAACATGAATTAAATTTAATAATATTCACTTAAGTCTGACGATAGGTATTAACGGTTTTAGATATTTCAGTACCAAAACTTTAATCCTTGTCGTAAGTGGCAAAGTTGTAACTTCACTGTAATACGCAGTAAAGTACTTATATTCTAGTAGAATAGTAAGAGCATATTTTAGTAATCGATTCCATTTAAAGAGAATATCGTTTTATTTACTTATGGTGTTTGAATTAGTCGTATTGACTTAGGGCCACAGTAGTACACTAGCTACTTTTAGCATCGGCGATCGGCAACTATTCGCTTTTTAGAAGCCAAATACGGCGACCGAACGCTCTACACGCTCTCTCTGGCCCTTATTGAAAATTAAAAAGCGGCCAAGTGCGAGTCGGACTCGACCATGAAGGGTTCCGTACCAGCAAGTAACATCATATAAAAGTTCTTGTAGTTCGTTGTAACTTTCATCGATATTTTTATACAAGTGTATTGATTGAATGAAAGGTATATTGCGTGCTACGATTTCTGACATATTAAAAAAAAACTACTTACTAGATCTCGTTCAAACCAATTTTCGTTGGTAGTTTACATGGAAATAAAATAGTACATAGACATTGTACTAATAATCCTGAAAATTTCAGCTTTGCACTAATGACGTAGGTCTGGCGGCTCTGGGCTCTTGCTCTATAATACAAGTAATCCTTTTCTAATCTTTACATAAGGCCAATATTATGTAAATCTCTACATTATCATCTTCCTAACGATTGACATAGATATTCATGACAACCGGGACCGACGACTTAACGTGATTTCCGAGGCACGGGCTTAAACCACTATCAAATTTCCATATTCCAGACCGTCCTCATAAAATCTTATAAAAAAAAACAATCTCACTTTTGGGCTGACCCGGCATTTCATCCGTCTTGATCTATCTCCAGAACCAGTAAATTTCCCAACATTATTATATTAAAATTGACTGTTTTAGTACTGTATTTGTAACTGTACTTCAACCAAAAAACCTAAAAAAGTAGTGAAGGAATTCTAAAAGGAACTATAGGTATGTATAGGTGTGTATAAATTGAATTCACCTGGACTTTGGATTTTATAGGTCAAGTGAGAATATTTCTATGCTTTTACACATACATTTGTGAAGGGACTTACGTAACTACCACATAAATCAACAAAAATATTCATATGATTATGTTAATGTCACCTACATTTCTGAATATCCGGTTCTTTACCTCTACAAACATGTTAATGTAATGCATGATAATCACACAATGAGAGCAAACCCGTACATACGACCCGCATTGTTGGAATTCGCCTTAAAGGAAATTATCCAAGCAAATTCTAGTACGACTCGATTCGGGATCTCAATAATGCTTGAGCATTTATTTAACCAATTTCAATTTGCTCAAGATATTATTCTCATTGAGATTAAGAACAATTGATTTCTACGTTTTTGGTCTGCATTTCGTGTTTAGTTTTAATCCAAATTGGATCCATTGAGCCGAGTATTTAATTTCTTATTTGATTCAAGAACTTTGTCTTTTTTTTCCTCTGAATACTTTCAAGTGTCGATATTCGAGTCGTCTTTAAATCATTTGAATTGTTAAAAGAGGCCATTATTATAAACGCTTACCTTCAGATTGATAGGACACAAATCCCTATTCTTCTTTGTCTCTTTATTGAAATCAGTGATTTGTTTGGTTGGTATTGCTTCATCTTACCTTGTGGTACGTATCTTCTGTACTATGAACTGACTTTACATCTGACATTTGTATTAACTTTTTTTATATTTTTAACAGAAACATCCAAACCCCGACTCCTAATAAGCAAATTATTTTTATTATTAATAACTTCTTAAGTAAATTATTTTTATTATAAATAACGAGACTTAGACTAGACTAGACTTTACAGGCAACCGATTTTTTTTTTCATTCAGGAGGTACCTATAAAAAAAATCAAAGCAATAACTAATAAATCACTCATGTTTTTCATCAGGCAAAGTAGTCATTTTATGGGCTTAAGTAATAAAAAAAAATAAGTTCACATCACGTATTTAAGAAACTTGGTTTCACATAGGATTATTATAATAGAATAGTGTGATATGTTATTATTGTCTTACTATTAATATGCATGCAAGATTTACATCCAGTAGATGTCAATCAGGCTATTTATGCTCCGTGTGGTGACGGATTAAAAATACAAAGTGTCACCACCCCTATTCATTCCATGGGTGTCGTAAGAGGCGATTAAAGGAACAAAATAAGCAGCTAACATCACTGCCAAGTGAAGGAAAACTTGAAACAAACCCTTTACCAACCCGTCTGGCCAGCGTGGTATAGTAGGCCAAAACCTCCTTTCAAAGGAGGGGTCTATGTCCAGCAGTGGACTGTTAAAGACTGTTGATGATGATGATGATGATGTTTGTGGTTTTTGTGATTAAACATCAGTTTTGTGAATTATAAAAAAAGTTTGCTTATTTCAAAGTTTTCAACAACTATAATTAATCTTTGTCCTTACTAGGAGGTACCTCTAAAGTAGGTAGCCCCTAAAGACACATCCAAGCACTTATAGTTCTAAAGATTGGTGAAAATGAAATATCTCTAAGGGTTACTTAACTCTTTCTAAAAGGCCCTTTAAATTTAGGGGATCCTGATAAAAACGGCCATAAGAAAATTTAATATGAAATGGCCTTATAAACTTATAATCTCCTTGCTAATATCTTTCTCAATACCTAATCTTGTCATAGAACCATTAGTTCGTTGAGACTTTAGACCGCCGCAAACTTCTTGACAACTTAGTACTTTACTCTGTACGTCATAACTTATTTTGAAATCCCTTGGCTATCGTGTGTTGAGGAGAATTTTGTTAAAAGTTAAAATGTTGTAGTGGACATGTCAACTTTAGTTTAACGTAAATGGATTGGGTCTTGTAGGTAATTAGTTTGAACTTGCAAACTCGTAAATATATATATATTTATATAGAGCTACTAACTGTATCACGCAACTTCATATGCGTCTTTTATCAATCACTAGATTTTACCTGCGTCTTCGCCCGCAGTTATGACGGTTGTTACAGTAAATAGTAGCCTATGTGCTTTTATGATATATAAACTATAACTAGTGTAAAGTTTTTAGAAAGCCGTTCAGTAGTTTTTGGCGTGAAAGAATAGCAAACATTCATACTTCCTTATAAATTTTCATAATTACGCAAAAAATTTTTTTTTTTTTTTATATTTAAGCCTGCCAAAGTGACTCTACTCTGCCTGATGGAAAGCATGAGTAGAATCCAGGAGTAGGGGTCTCCATGCTTATTGTGAGGGTAGACAATGTAGCATGGTGACCCCTACCATGGCAGCCTGGTTTGATTATTCTGCATCATTCTCCCGTCCTTCGAAGGGCGGGAGAATGATGCAGAATGATTGGGCCTCCGGTCTCACACTCACCAACGAAATACGACAGCAAGAATGCTGTCATTATTAGGATGGTCTTCTGTGTGAGGGTAGTACTGGCCGGGTCGAGCCGGCCCATTCGTGCTGAAATCAGCGTGGCTCTACTACCTACCACCTATATGATCATGTCGGAATTTCTCTAACCATCCACCTTCGCCTGAATGCACATATTCTTTCTATTTTATATAACATTCTATTCAACCCACTTAGCCTACGTTCCTTGAAACTCGGATTAAATTTTCTACATGACGCACATCCAAAATTGTTGAGATCGTCAGAGAATTTGAAATTTAAAATACTTGGATATTGAGTAAGGTGATAAGAGTACCTTAAGTTACACATTTTAAAATAGATTCATCCTCGGCCCAATGTATATTTATAAATTCACAAGAATAATTGCGTATAACACCGTGGATAGAAATAGCTAGTAATAAAATAAATTGACCACCAAATGTTTCCTAAGAGTGAATCTGAAAACATAAAATTGTATTTTAAAGCATCATAGTCACATTCGTTGGTCGATAAATAAAAAAAAAAATGTAACACAGGCACTGCAATCTGCATCCTTGTAAACTCTTTCTTATCAGAACCACATATTTTAAGATTAATGATCTATTTGTCCTTACCTTACCCTATAGGGTAATGTTGTATAAAGTTATTCAATATTGCGTTGAATGTCCTGCTTCTGCTGATTCATACCTAATTTTAGGTATTTATTGCTCAAACTTGTACTTAAGTTTGTGGCCGTTATATTATGTACAGCAAGGTATGCCACTTGTCTTGACTAGTTATTGCATGAGTTGTGACACCTAGTCGGTAATTGTGATTAAATATTGGATAAAAGGCACAAATATGTTGCAATCAGACATAAAAATGACATAAAAATAAAAGAGTGAGTCAAAATACGTTAGGCAATTCATACTAGTATCATAAATATAAAGGAAACTTAGTGCGTTTGTAATGCTTTCATTTATAAACCATTTAATCAATTGCATGCATTTTGGTATGGAGATAGTTTGGAATTAGGCTACTTTTTGTCACGAAAACCGATATAGCCGCGGTTGGAGTCGCGGGGAAAAATTAATTGATAGCGAAAATTCAAGTGAGATCCACTGATATTAGGCTTTTTAATATAAATTTGATTGAGTCCATAAACTAACTTTTTTGTAGATTATACGTAGGTGAACCATTGTTATAAAAAATATTGGAATTTAATACGTTAAGTATATTTGATTATAGTCAGCGAAAGAACAAGGATAAAAGCGTTTAAAAATATTACAGTCCATAATTTTTGATCATTAAAAGAATGATGATTTAATAACAAACTAACTTACTGAAATAATTAAAAAATGATTTTATACCTAAAGTATTTAGTTTTATTTATTGTAAACATTAAATTATTCCATCTTAGAAAAATGCACATTAAAGGTATATAAATTAAGTTATTTTATTACTAACACTTCTTAATATTTGTATGTTATAGTTTTTTTTTTAATATTATTTTAAAAAGTTACATTCCAATTGATAGATTTTTTGATAAACATGCAAATATGCTTTTTTTTTTTTTTTTAAAGACAACTCCCGCATTAAGAATATAAATTCCTGTGTCGCGGGGGACTTTACAAACATACATGAAACGGACACAAAGAACACCCAGACTCAGAACAACAAATTGTGAATCACACAAAGTGTTATCCCACGTGGGATTTGAACTCACGACACTTGGCGCAATAGGAAGCGGCGTGGCGACCGGCGTTATTTGTGTCCGTTTCATGTATGTTTGTAAAGCCCCCCGCGACACAGGAATTTATATTCCTAATGCGGGAGTTGTCTTATAAAGAAGAAAAAGATGTATACAAATGACGTGTATATGTTTAAAAATCTGTATCATCATACTACAATTCTCATCTTATTATTTGACTCGCATTAATATGGCGTTTCGCTATAACAGTTCTTATAAAATTGATTTGAATTTTCTGTCTGTCTGAATTTGTCTGTCAGTGCGTCTGTCTGCTTTTGAAGGGACTTTTACTGGTAGAAAGCTGTTAATAAGGAGTAATTTAGGTTATTATTTCTTAGACTACAATTAGCAATAGACAATAAGCTTATATTCACTACATTTTCCAGTGCCATTACTGCCGGAAACTTCCATTTTGAAGACGATTTGAACCTACGTGACGGGATCAACACAAACAGGATGCAAAATAATTTAAATTATTAATTAATGCATTTATATGTACAAAATTAAATAAGCTATTTATGTAAACCGCAAATGTATAGGTAAATTACATTTGTTTCAAACATACAGAGCCTTACCAAAGAAATTGGATCTTTTGATGTTGAAATTAAAATAAATTGGAAGAGCATTACGTTTTACTAAGTTACTACAAATAAAAATGTATTGTTATACTTTGAAATAATAATATACTTATATAAATTTAATATTTTATGTAATTATATCGCAGGGAAGATAATTGGAATCTGTATAAAAATAATGCAGAAATAGTTTTACCAAATTCTTGAAATACAGTTACAATGGTCTTACCATTGTAATCGTATTTCAAGAATTTGACAAGAAGAAATAATAATTGTGTAAATTTCTTGAGTTTGTGGTCTTATGATGTGAGTGTGTTGTTACCACTCTTAGATCCAACTGATAATTTTCATCGGGCAGTGTTGAGTCACATTAGCAGGCTCTATATGAGCCTTACAAACTTAACTTTTTTAGGGTTCGGGTATCGTGGCAAAAGGTAGTCATTGAGTTATTCAAAGTATGTAAATTACAGTAAAGTTTCATATAAATCCGTTCAGTAATTTTCGCGTGAAAGCGTAACAAACTTCTGTACATTTTCGCAAACTTTTGCATTTATAACATTAAACCCGTCACAGATGTGTCTAGAATATATATTTCCATTACATAACCAAAGAATGTAGAAAGAAATAGCAAGACTTTTTAATATATGTGTATTACGTTTTTGCCGCAACCAGGAGGATTCCAATAGGAACTTACTTGATATCTATTTAATTAAATTTAAGTATTACTAATTTTACAAACTAATAACAACAACTTTTTTTTTATATATATAACGCCTGCCAGGGTGACTTTACTATGCCTGATGGAAAGCATGAGTAAAATCCACAAGTGGGGGTCGCCATACTCACTGCAAATGCAAGCAGTATGGCGAACCACATTAAGGCGGCCTAGTGAGATGCTAAATATGGAATGAATCTGAATATAAAAATAGTTCAATTCAAGTTATCATCATGTTGCACTTTTAGATAACCCGCACTTAAGGACCTCAAATTCTATGTGAAACATTAAGGGCCACACGTCATCATATTTTACATCTTCAAGTAACGTGCGAAATGATTCATAGTTGCCGTGCATAATGTTTTGCTATAATTTAAACAAATAAATAAAATGAAGTGTCTGTGTGTATTATCAAATTAAAAGATTTTTATTAAATGTAAATTAAAGTATATTCGTTACTTATACCAATAATGCAATTTCTAATTATTTTTTCTGTCTGTCTGTTTGTTCCAGGTAATCTCTGGAACAGCTGGACTTTTAACGAGACTTTCACTGGCACAAACTTAGGCTAGTAACTTTTTAAATTAGCTTCGCTCCGCGACGTTACTCGTGGTTTACAACATTAACCGCGGGGAACACCACGGGATGCATCTAGTGTAATATATAACATTGTATTAGTACATATTGTATTGCCTTGTTGGTCTAGTGGTTAGCGTATGCGGCTGCTGATCAAGATTTCTCGGGTTCGATTCCCGGGTCGGACTAAATATTTGTGTGATCCACAAATATTTGTTTCGGAGTCTGGGTGTTTTCTATGTATATGTATGTATTTACAAAAAAAAATGATTATGTATTTATATCAGTTGTTTAGTACCCATTAGTAGATGTTGTGTGTAAGTTGTCCGAAATATATTTATATTATTAAAGCCGTCTATGACGGGTTGTCATATAGGATAGGGTAGTAAGAAGTTACGTCACCTAAATACAGATTTCACGCTAGGAGGGGTCCAGATGTCGTAATGTCAGCAGTTTCTGGACCCATCCCACCTCAAGCGCAGAGTGGCACACCGTGTGGTTTTAGTCGGTTCGATTTCGATATACCAAGCCCTGGTGGGGTGACGGTCCGTGGGGGTTTCCACTAAAAAGAATAGTATGTGGGAATAAAAAGAAACAGAGGGACAACCGCATACAGACGCAACTCAAGAATAACATATATGTTATTTTCTGAATTTCAAAAAGAAAATCTGCCATAATCACTGGTAATTTGTTTGCACTTATGTTTTAATGACACTTACACTTAATTAGGAGATATTACACCAAGCGTATAAATGTTGAAAAACATTTTATTCGTACAACATTTTATTTACCTTATTTCTGTAATGGGAAGAGCGATTCTGTGAAAATATACGGTTCTGTTTATCAAAAAGCCGGGAAATTGTATGACTTTTATAATATGGTCAATAATCGCGTCATTATAAACGAGGATTTTTATGACGTCCACAGTTATATTACGATCAATATTATACCACAAATATTGTAAACATGCACCGTAATATTAATTGAAAAATAAACAAACTGACTAACAAAGTGTCGCGCAGGAACGCGTCTGTCGAAAAGCATTTGGAAACACTTTAAGTGGGATCATATTGGTGCATATTTTGATAACTTTATATAAATAAAAATCATTTTAAAAGAGTTAAATTTTATAAGGAAATATTTATATATTCGTTTAAACTTTTCACCTTAATAAACTTTTATTATTTTCAATAGTTTATCACTTTTTCGTGTAAAGATTTCGTCAATAAGAAATTAATGTTCATTATAAAAATTCTATTCACCCAAATTTACTTAAATGTATAATGAGCCCATTGTAGCTACACTACTGGTATATCAGCATTTATAATATGTGAATTCATATATCTGTAAGCGCACTGAGAATTGCAAGAATATTTTACTCCACCTATTAACATGTCAATAGGAAAAGATTTATGCTAAACTCGTTATCATAATTTGTACTCGTACCAACAAAACGATTGCCGAATCAAATTGACATAAACAATTTCACTTTATAAGGGTAACAACCTTTACTAAAAACGTATAAAGCTACGAGTCTATGTCAGGCTGCCCTATGGGAATTATGGGATAATGGGTTTGTGCTGCAAGAAAATAGGACGAAGGGGAATTGATTGCAACCACAACGTTGGTAATAGGATCTTTGATATAAAGTTCATAGATCGATTAAAACCATATAAGTTAGACTTGGAAAATGATGAAAAATAGCTGATATATACTTATAAGAAATGGAAAAAATAACTGACTTGGATCTGTTGGGAAAAATAACTCCTCCACTCCGACAACCTATAACCAATTTGTTTATTAAACCCATATGTCGTACTAATCTTGGAGTGAATTCGACAATTGTAAGAATTTGCAATACATTCAATTGTTTTTAACAACATTAAATTTTAGCAACTTCGCTTATATTATTAAAAAAAAAAAATTAAATGTATGAAAAATTGTTTTGAAAATAAATATAACTGAAGGTATTCTTGTGCTTGGTATTTGTTATAAACTTCGCTCAAAATTTCGGTTAAAATGTAAGTTTTGATTGCATAACTTTAAATATATTTTAAAACTCAAAACAGTGAAGCACTTGGACGCATATTATTCATGTATGTAATAGATCCAAACATTATGTGTATTGATACGATACATTGTTCGTGGTTCTTAAAATAAATAAAATTACTTTTATGTACAAGTCATTAAAAGTTTTATGTTTTTATTGTATAGAGTCAATGAATGGTAATTGAAATCACATGGCACATTTTAAAGTTTCTAGCCGGTTCTTCTCTTTAAAAATTACATGTTATACCCTCACAGAGTCGGTAAGCTAGAGTCAGTAAGCAGATCAGTGTCAATATTTTTTAAGAACTTATTAAACATTTAATAGTAGTTTAAGTTGATTACACGCTTAGTGCCATTTGAAGTCTGAAAAAATGATAAAAGATACATAAACTTAAGTGAAATAAACGCAGAACACAAATTTCACGCCAATTTCTGAGAAAGTTTTCTTAGCTTATATGCAAGATATTTTTTTTTATTTAAAAACAAGATAAATTGGTTACATTATAGGCGGTTAAAAAGTTAATTAATCATGATATTGCAAAGAGCCTCAAAAATAAAACGTCAAAAATCATAAAACACATTTCGTCTCAAATTGATGAAAACTTTTCAAGATGTCGATAGGCTTGGGCTTGGCTTTTAATTAATGGATGAAAGCTCAAATTGTGATTTGTCATTGCTAATGTAACTTTTATTTAGAAAAAAAGGAAGTGGTAAAATGGGTTTAAAAAGTGTCAAGACGGTATAAAACAGTTTTGCTCTGTGAAATAAATTAATTTTTGGAGAAACTTTAAAATGGAAAAAATTACGGCTTATTTAAAATGAAATTTTTATTATTAAAAAAAAAACGTTTTATTGCATTTCAAGTTTTCAAAGGTTTTTAATAATTTAATAAAGAGGTAGTAGAGCCACGCTGATTTCAGCACGAATGGGCCGGCTCGACCGGGGCAGTACTACCCTCACACTGAAGGCCAGCCTAAAATGACAGCATCCGTGCTGTCGTCTTTCGATGGTGAGTGTGAGACCGGCGGCCCCATGATGCAGGGGTGACAGTCATCGTGGTATGTGTGCGAGCAGAGTAATGTTCGTGTAGTCATTGTGTGGGGGCGCGGATGGAACCGTCGGCCAGGGAGACCCGTAGAAACGGTGGTGCCGCTGGCCGCCCGCGGCATAGAGAGGGGCCCAACTATGGTTAACCACCCTGGGAGGCTGCCCCGTCAGGTCGCGCATAATCTCGGAGTGGCTTGTCGTGCCGGTTGGTGACCGGATGGTGGGACCCGGCGACCACTTCCGGGAGGGTACGGGGGCCCTTCCGTCCGACGGTTCGGTCACCGTCTCGCCACACCGTTACATGCCGACACAGCATCCCGAGTCTCGGTATTACACTGCAGCGATGACTGTCATGCCTTTCACGTCCCTTTCCCCTCTAGAAACAATGGTAGCAAAAAGAAAAAGGCATAAACGTTCAACAGCGGCACCCTCTTCTCCCACCAACCCGCTATTTGAGGTGGAGTTCACAAACATTCGTGGACTCCATACAAACCTCAACGCCGTCCACCAACACCTCGAGACCGCACGGCCGGCTATGCTTTTTCTTACGGAGACACAAATTTGCCGCCCTGCCGACACGGCATATCTCCACTATCCCGGCTATTTACTGGAGGAGTGCTTCCTCGCGAAGGCTGGGGTATGTCTTTTCGTTAGGGCGGATGTTTGTTGTCGCCGTCTACGCTACCTTGAGGACCCATCTTTCTCTATCCTCTGGCTCCACGTAGATTTCGGGTCCATAAGCCGAGTCTACGGATGTCTTTATCGGTCCTATTCCGGAGACTTTGAGACAACCCGTCTTTTCGATCACCTGAGTCAGGCAGCGGATAAAGCGCAGGAACAGTTTCCAACCGCCGAATTGGTAGTTCTGGGAGACTTTAACGCCCACCATGAGTCCTGGTTGGGATCTTCCAGAACTGATCACGCGGGTCGAACCGTCCACGCATTCGCACTCACGCATGACCTCGCCCAGCTGGTACTCCAGCCCACCAGGATACCAGACATACCGAGTCAAGCGCCCTCCTTGCTAGACTTGCTGCTGACGAGTCATCCAGCGCAGTACAGTGTGTCGGTTCTCGCCCCTCTGGGATCCTCCAACCACTGCCTGGTGTCCAACGCTGTGCCTCATGCGTCCCACCACGACCTGTTTCAGCAAGGCGACGATTATGGCACTACTCGTCAGCAGATTGGGATGGTATGCGGGACTATTTTGCTTCCATCCCGTGGCTTCAACGTTGCTTTGGAGGTAGGGATTTGTCGCAGAGTGCATCTGCCGTCGCTGACGAGATCACTGTCGGCATGGAATACTATATCCCCTACAGTGAGGTTGCCAGCGCAAGTTCTCGCCCGTGGTTCGATCGCGAGTGCACCTATGCTGTTGCATACAAGCAATCCACTTACTGCGCATGGACCAGGGCACGCGCTCACGGCGACCCTGACGTTGATCTTCTTAAAGCAGCGTTCAATAAAGCCACCAAGGAATGCAAGAGGGCTTACAAAAGAGCGGATGCCCAGCGCATTGCACGTATAGGCCAAGAACTCGTCGCTCACCCTACAGGTGGTCGTAAGTTCTGGCGACTGGCCAAAACCGTGCAAGCTAACCACTGCCAGCCCTCACTACCACCGCTGAAATATTCAGATGGAACACTGGCCCACCAGCCGCAGGAGAAAGCGCAACTGCTTGTTGATCTCTTTGCGGTGAACTCCCGAATCGATGACCGTGGCATGGATCCGCCTACTATTCCACCGTGTGACTCTACAATGCGGGATATTCGTATCCGGCAAAAGGATGTCCTTGCGGAGCTGCGGTCACTTGACGTCCGGAAAGCCAGTGGACCTGACGGTATTCCGGCGATAGTACTAAAAAACTGTGCACCGGAGTTGTCTCCTGTATTGACGCGCCTATACCGCTTATCATATTCCTCAGGAACTGTCCCGGAGGTCTGGAGAGAGGCGAATGTTCAACCTATCCCTAAGAAAGGCGACCGCTCCAACCCGGCCAATTACCGACCTATAGCTGTCACCTCCATTCTATGCAAGGTGTTTGAGCGGATTATCAACAGCCAATTAGTCCGTTACCTAGAGGATCACTCATTATTAAATGATCGGCAATATGGCTTCAGACCGAACCGATCCACAGGTGATCTTCTAGCGTGCATGACACACCTTTGGGGTGAGGCTATGGATAGGCATGGGGAGTCTCTGGCCATCAGTCTCGATATGGCCAAGGCGTTCGATAGGGTCTGGCACCGTTCGCTTCTCTCCAAGCTTCCGGCATTCGGACTGCCTCCTAAACTCTGCAGCTGGATTGCCGCTTTTCTGCACCAGCGCCGCATTAGAGTCCTTTGCGACGGCGCGGCCTCCAACTTTCAGCAGATAAATGCTGGTGTACCTCAGGGCTCCGTCTTGTCGCCTACACTGTTTCTTCTGCATATCAATGACATGTTAGCCCTCGGCAACATACATTGCTATGCAGACGACAGCACAGTCCATGGTCGATATTTTGGAAACCCTACTGCTAAGGCGGCGGATATCGAGGAAAAGCGAAGGGAACTTGTCGCTGAGCTCGACCTGGTTCTGAGCCGTATTTCCCAATGGGGTGAAGAGAATTTGGTCGAGTTCAACGCCAAGAAAACACAGGTGTGCGCGCTCACTACGAAAAAGTCTCCATTCCTTCCTCTCCCCACTTTTCAGAACACTCAACTGCCACTACAGGACAAGCTCGGTATCCTGGGCATGGATGTTTGCCGGGATCTCAACCGACGGGAGTACATTGAGAGCGTCACCAAGGCGGCCTCGCGGAAGCTAGGTGTACTCAACAAGGTGAGACGGTTCTTCACGCCGGAGCATCTGTGTCTTCTCTACAAGACCCAAGTTCGTTCCTGCGTGGAGTATTGTTCTCACCTCTGCGATGGATCTGCGCAGTACTTGCTTGACGCTCTCGACCGGTTGCAGCGGCGAGCAGTCCGCATTATAAATAGTCCCGAAACCACCGAGTTCCTTGAGCCTCTGCAGTTACGGAGAGACATCGCCTCTATGGCGGTCCTCTATCGCCTTTACCATGGAGAGTGTTCTGAAGAGCTCTTCCAACTGATCCCTCCCTCTCCCTTCCTTTACAGGACAACACGTGCTGGACTCAGAAGTCACCGCTTTAAAGTGGAAGAAATACGCACCAGAACAAAACGGTTCGGCTCTTCTTTCCTATGCCGAGCAGTCAAAGACTGGAACTCACTACCAGCTCACGTGTTTCCTTCCCACTATGATCCCGGGTCCTTTAAGCGGGGCGTGAAAAAGCATCTCACTAAGCCGCCACAGTGTGGGCCGCCATACATTATTGTCTGCATTCGCAGCAAGTGTGGTGGCCCCCACTCTTGGATTCTGCTCATGCTTTCCATCAGGCAGGGTAGAGTCACTTTGGATGGCTTATGTATAAAAAAAAAAAAAAAAAAAAAAAATTGTAATTATATGTTTATTGAAGTTTTAAAGTTATTAAATACGTTACTTAATAGATACAATATGTTGCCTTGATATAAAATTTATTGCCATTTATTTTTCATTTGGTTCAAACTATAAAAAAGTAAAAAGGGTAAATACTTATGGACCAAGAGCCCAGAGCCGCCAGACCTACGTCATTAGTGCAAAGCTGAAATTTTCAGGATTATTAGTACAATGTCTTGTTAAGATGTATGTGTACCCATTAGCTTGAAAGCGGGGCCGATTTTGAGTTAGCGCGAAGTACAGATGGATAAAAACCTTACTTACCTACGTTAAAGGTGCAAAGCTAGTATTTACATATTTTTTCAAGAATATTATTTAAAATTAAAATTCATTATTGCCAGACACTTTCCGTGGGCCATTACTTCTGCCAGACGTTATAGTAGCAAACCTAAATCTTATACATATTATATAGGGTAGGTACTATTTTAAGACCCTTTGTATGCGGCCAGACCAATCTGAAAGGGCCAATCATCCCCCCAGACACATTTAAATATTTGTAGTACCTAATTAGGAAGCTGAGGTATATCATCTTTGGTATTATTTCAAGAATAGAATTGTAAAATATTAAATGGTTTTTACACGCTTTTTATTAGCTTCACCTGTATGTTTGTTTGTTTGTAACCAACTCCTTTGGGTGCGATTTTGACCCACTTTAAACGGCCAGATTTCTTTCAAACTTTGTAGATTTATCAGGGACCGATGACAATACAATAATATGAAAAAAAAAGAAAAAAAAATCTAAAATAATAGTTTAAAAAAACTAAACAAATAGGTTTTTAACCTAAATATAGAAAATAAATTCAATGTAAAAAGCGTAGGGCGACGTTATTGAAATATTGTCAGAAAGCACCCCACGTTTTGTGTGTGTGGGTCCAAGTGGGTCAAAATCGCACTCAAATTAGTTGGTTACAAACAAACAAACAAACATACAGGTGAAGCTAATAAAAAGCGTGTAAAAACCATTTAATATTTTACAATTCTATTCTTGAATTATTACCAAAGATGATATACCTCAGCTTCCTAATTAGGTACTAAAAATATTTAAAGGGGTCTGGGGGGATAATTGGCCCTTCGGGTTAGTCTGGCCGCATACAAAGGGTCTTAAAATGGTACCTGCCTTAGATAATATGTATAAAATTTAGGTTTGCTACTATAACTTAGTTTACCTAATTTTTTCACAACTTTTAAGACGTCTGGCAGAAGTAATGGCCCACGGAAAGTGTCTGGCAGTAATGAATTTTAATTTTAAATAATATTCTTGAAAAAATATGTAAATACTAGCTTTGCACCTTTAACGTAAGTAAGGTTTTTATCCATCTGTACTTCGCGCTACCTCAGAAACGGCCCCGCTTTCAAGCTAATGGTTACGCATACATCTTAACAAGATATTGTACTAGTAATCCTGAAAATTTCAGCTTTGCACTAATGACGTAGGTCTGGCGGCTTTGGGCTCTTGCTCTATTAGTCATCAAATAAATAAAATATAAATAAGTACATAGATACATGAATAAATAGATAGGGTAAATATAAATCACGCAAAAATTTTAGGTTGAGTCAATTTACCAGTTAGCAAGAGGATACTTTTTTGAGTTGCGATTCAGTGATTTTATGACATGCTTTTAAATCAGGTCTCAAGATATGCAAATTTATTTTGTAAACTTCTATTCACAATAAATTAATATTTAATTTTGTACTATTCGAAAATAAAACTAAAATCATCAAAATAACATCAAAAACATAAAATATTGCAATTACAAGAGCCAGGATGAACCAAAAAGGACACTTTGACTAAGCACAAACCCTTTGGATTAAAATAATCCCTAATTCGCAGAGGGTAATAAATATGTCAACCTCAGGAAATGTTTTGTCTTCTAAAAATAAATATTATTTCTTTGTAATAATAAAACAATGACTATAAATTAAGGTAAAGGTATAGGAATAGTGAAAGAAAGAAACACGTTTACTTTGACATTCATAGTACACCACATGGTTAAGGTAGCAAAGCAATTATAGTGTTCTATGCTAAGCCAGAAAAATCATATTGCTGCAGACCTAGGGACAACTTACGATAGGCTCTGCGCCTAATGACTTCAGTTTATACCTCCACGTGTCCATTTGTGTTATTGATATTGTGCGTATATATATATATATATATATATATATATATATATATATATATATATATATATATATATATATATATTGGCTCATGCTCTGCTCGTGTCCTAGTTTTATGAAAAATAGATGTTAGCCGATTCTCAGACCTACCCGATATGCACACAAATTTCATTCAAATAGGCCCAGCCGTTTTAGAGAAGTATGGTAACTAACATTGTGACACAAGAATTTTATATATAAGATGTATATTTAAAGAAAAATAATAGTAGCTTTAGGCTAATTTTACACATAATTACGGCACAGCGACAATTCAAAAACATTCTTTTTTATTGTTTTCGAGTTAATGTTTCGTAATGAAATTTTTTTTATCATAACTATATTGTAACACTGACGCCGCGACGAAAACATCCATGCAAAAATTCATTTTTTCTAGCACTAACTGTTTGGATTTTTTTACTGTAATATTTTTAACTCACTATTTTTTAATGTAAACAAAGGAGAGGCCTATGTCCAGCAGTGGACTGTTAAAAGCTGTTAATGATGATGATGATGAATGTAAACAAGTACAGTTAGTCCAATTTATACCTTTCCTGTTAACTAAGGCAAGGTTATTTACTCTGTGATATCATCGCTAAAAGTCAGTGTCGAACATTTTTTTGGCAATTGCGGTAAAAATGAGCAAAAACTGTTCAATGTGAATCAATTTATATTTTTTTTAAGTTTCACTGACTCTATCATTCAAAACATGATTTTAATATGATATAAAACTTATGTAATATGCAAATAGGCCGCCGTAGTGTAGTTCGGCATGGCCGCACTGCCTGCATTCGCAGAGAGCGTGGTGGCCCCCACTCTCGGATTCACCTCATGCTTTTCATCAGGAACAGTAGAGTCACTTTGGCGATCTCATAAACAAAGAAAAATTCCATTAAAGAGTTCAAGATGACAAATTATAAGATAGCCAAACTATGTTTCCTTATTATGTTCAGACGTGAATATTCAAAGTTTAACTTTGAAATAGCAATTATAAGATTTTGAAATGGAAATTTCCATTTCCATTTTATATTAAGAAGCTAGTTTTCGCCCGCAGTTCCACCCGCGAATGTGTCGGTTGCCGCGGTAAAAAGTAGACTGTCCTCTCTCAGGCTCTAGATTATCTGTGTAATTTCATTTAAATCGGTTTTGTAGTTTTGGCGTGATAGAGTTACAAACTAACAGACAGAGTTACTTTCGCATTTATAATATTAGTAAAGATTAAAAGTATTACTAAGAACAACAAATAAGTACTCATGTTAAATGTAACAAATCTTGCCGTTAAGTACCGCGGAACGGTTATGATCCCCGAAGTTACCAGCTGTAAAGAAAACCCATTACAGCTTAGGTTGGTATTTTGATGGTGTAAGTGCATCCTACTAATATTATAAATGCGAAAGTTTGTGAGTATGTATGTTTGTTGCTCTTTCACGCAAAAATTACTGAACGGATTTGGATAAAACTTTACAGTAACATAGCTCATATATCAGAATAACACATAGGCTACTATTTACTGCAAAAATCGATATACACGGCGATAGGTGATTATAAAATAAATATATCGAGGATGTCAAAAATGTATCACTGTTTATCTCCTGTCAAAACTTCACAGGTTGCTATGCGTAACACACTTGCATAGCAACCATACTGATAGTTTGTAAATGGCTAATTTATCCCGAAAATACGCGGGTAACACACAGGAGCAGCTAGTACACAATAAATATTAAGCTAAACACTTCTAAATATTTGTACTGACCGCAATCAAAGGCATAATGACTAATATTTAACTCACTGTGTTATTTTATTAGTCATTTCACAACTCTCTTACTGAATGACGATACCTTCATTATAATAGTCACTTGAAGAGAAATACCTCTCAATATGTTTATTCTTATATGTATATATCTAATGTAATTCCCAATTCCCACCTTTCTTTGTCTTTCAAATTTAAAATATTCCAGTCACACGGTTATGATTTCAAACGTCCGATTAAATAATTACCTTTAAAAGTATCAAAAGAGTACATGTTATCCATATAACTCATGTCAAATTTTCCTTAGTTTTATTCTCAACTTTTTGTACACTTTACTCGAGTGTGTTCCGTGTGTTCCGGAAATACAAAGTCTTTATAGAAAAAAGTATTTAAAGTACAATTTATAAAAAACACAAAATGTGTTAGGTAGCTTTCTCCTTGAGACTAACTGACGTCCAATCTTCCCTTTTACTCTGGAATCTAGAAAATACACAGAGATGGGTTCTTTGAATTACTAGATGGAGGAAGTCATATACTAATAAATGTCTCATATGCTCGTTTGTTTCAATTGCATTTGTATAAATATATATCATATACTTATTGTGTGTTATTCTAAATATCTTTAATTTTCTCTCTAAGCATTGACATAAGCCAATTAACAATTCAAATGTAGACAACGTAATCTGAGTCACCTTTACCAATTATGACAATAATTGTCAACTAAATTATACATAGCACATTTATCTTGATCATAGTAGGACTCGATATAACAAGGATACGAATTTCTGTGTCATGAGACACCCATACAAGACAAAACAGGATCTATGCATTGTTGTCAGATGATTGGTAATAACATACCTACGTGGTAAGTATGATAGTATTAGCTTTAGATTACGGCTTCACTCGCCGTGATTGTTCGACATCTGCCAATTAACGTTACGGCCATGAAAATATAGCCTATGTAATATTCCAGATAATATTTGTGTCAGTAAAAAAATCTAGTACCTAACCTAAGTACTACGTACGTACGTACGTAGTACGGTTTATGATGTGTCTGAATGGTATATTAACTTTTTAAATTGATGGTAAGAATAATAACTGCTAGGCACCTGGTATAGATAAATGTTGATGTAAATAGATAACGAAATTTAAAAATTTCTGTGCGTCGGATAAAAATAAATAATTATTATTACTTTTATCTTTTTTGGTCTCCATTTTATTTCAAAGGGGTAGTTTAATCTAGCACACGTGCCTAAGACAAGCACATCAGAAGGTGATATTCTGAAATTTAAGAAGAGGTTCAAGCGAGAATTTTTCCTGTGAGACGGAATGTATTAAGAATAACCATCCTTATCAGAGAAGACCATCCTAATAATGACAGCATTCTTGTTGTCTCGTATTTCGTTAGTGTGTGTGAGACCGAAGGCCCGCACTTTCTCCCGGCCTCAGCAATGATGCAGAAAAATCTGGCCAGGTCACCATGCTGAATTGCCTTCTCTCACAGTGAGGGTGGTGACCCCTACTCCTAGATTCTACTCATGGTTTCCATCAGGCAGAGTAGAGTCACTTTGGTAGACTTAAATATTAAAAAAAAAATGCTTTTTGTATTAGTGTAACAGTGGCCTTCCTCATTCCAGTGTGTTGAGACTTTCTTGCAATTGTAGTCATGGAAATAAAAAGGGTTACGACTTTCACTCCACCTACTTGGCATAAGCTTTTTATTTCAGTAGTTACTCTATATATTTTGATCTCTTTTCCGTGTGTCGCGCGAAGGTTGTGCGTGTCGCATACTGCCATTTCTATAATGAAAACTGTTTTGTTAACTTTGTCCAGAATTGTTATGTCCGGTCTATTATAGTATTATGTATGGTTTTGTACGTTAATATTGTCCTAGACCTACATATTTTACCAACTTACTTTTTTAGAACTGGACTAGGTTTAATATTTGTAACTAAATGGGTCCCCCGGTGTTACCCGCAATTATTGTTGTTAACTGTGAGTCACTTAACAGATCGAGGCCAAGTTGCCAAGTGCGTGTCAGGCCACGCATAGAATAGGGTTTCGTAGTCACCCATAATGGTAGGTATAATGAAACAGACAGACAACATTTTTAAATCTCTATTGATGTTAGTACCGTAAATACTTTGAGAAGCATTTAGTAAAAAACTGTTCACTTGAAATTACTTACAGACACTCCAATTTTATTTACTTGTAAAGATTATATACGCATATATATTATTATGTACCGCCCGTCCATGATCCTCAAGCTTGCAGTCTAACTAATCTGATGAAATACGGACGGACAGATGGAATTTAATTATTATATCTGTTAACCTCAATACATAGCACTCTCTTCAACATACGTTATCTTTCATTATCACCAACTACTTACATACCAAATATTGATGTATGAAAGAAATACATTAAATGGAGACAATTAACCTACTAATATACGCGAAAGTTTAGAGTATATATGTATGTATGATTGTTACTCTTTAACGCAAAAACTACTGAACGGGTTTGAATGAAACTACAGAAATATAGCTTATATATCAAAATTACTTTTTTATCCCGAAAATACGCGGGTAACACCGCGGGGCGCAGCTAGTATTGTTATATTTGTCTTTTTCATTATATTTTTTCCTATCTTATTCATATAAGTAAGTCCCGTGGTTTTTGTTGTAAATAGCAAATAAAGCCGCGGAGCTAAGGTAGTCTTGAAAGAATCAGCTTAAATAATTGCTTATGTCATCAGCTTTTTGCCAGCGAAAGTCCCGTCAAAATTGGTTCAACCGTTCCAGAGATTACCCGGAACAAACATACAGACAATTTTTTTTTATACATATTAGACTTTGACTACCTCGTTGGTCTAGTGGTTAGCGTATGCGACTGCTAATCAAGAGGTCTCGGGTTCAAATCCCAGGTCGGGCCAAAAAGTGTTTTTGGGATTTTCTTAGGAAATTCCTAATAGCTGCCCGGAGTTTGCAAGTTTGGCGGTGATTCACGCCCGTGCCTCGGAGAGCACGTAAAGCCGTCGGTCCCGGTTGTCATGAACATCTATGGCAATCGTTATTGGGAAGTCAGTGCCCTCAAATATACTGACAACTAGTTCAATCTTCGAATTTCAGTTCTCCCTTAGGGTTGCGGAGGTCCGATGCCAGTCGCTCCGTGGAAAAACTGAAATTCAGGTAAACCCGGTTGAACTAGTAGCCGACCCCAAATAAACTTGGGAATAAATGGCTAGGAGGATTAGACTTTGGCAAAGAACAAGACAGAGCCACGAGACAAAGCTAGTTTAATTATATAAAGGAATTGAACTTGTTAAGGTCAAACGATTTATAATATTCCGTTTGAACATTGATTGACATAACAAGTTGTTAGTATTTTGAACTCTCCGCGTGATTATCGACAGGTTTTTTGTAGGTAAAAATGTGAATAAATTATTTATGATGAAAACATTATAAACTTAAGTTACTACGGAAATATTGTTTACTATTCCATATTACGCTTCGCTGCGCCAAATTCTTTACACGCTTTATATATTAGCTTCACCTGTATGTTTGTTTGTAACCGACTCCTTTGGGTGCGATTTTGACCCACTTTAAACGGCCAGATTTCGTTCAAACTATGTAGATTTATCGAGGACCGATGACAATACATTAATTAGAAAAAAAAACTTAAAAAAATGTTTAAACAAATTAGTCTTTTGTTAGTCTAGAATAAAAAATAGTTTTAAAAAACTAAATAACAATTAACCTGGGAGATTTCTGAAAATATTTCAATAACGTCACCTCACGCTTTTTACATTAAAATTCTTTTCTACTTTTTAGTTTAAAAGCGTGTTTATTTAGTTTTTAAAAACTACATTTTTTTATGTTTATGAAGATAAAACAAACCAAGTTTACATTCGTATATTCTACTGACTGACCCACGTAGTTCCCGTCAGCGTCTTTTATTGCCCGTAATGGTATACCACGGTAATAAATTTGTTTCCCATAAAAAAGGTTATAGTGAGCCAACCTTATAAGATAGACATGCAGTTTTGAACTTTTTTTCAGAACTTTTTAAGAGAACAATTCTCTCATACACTATTTTTACGAATCTTTAACCATTTAGGCAGTTCCAAACTTTTAAACTTTCGCGTTTCATGATAATAAATATTATTTTTACAAGAATTAAAACGATCACTTATTAAAAGTATTACATACCTCTGGTTGCCTAACGTTTCGACTAAGTTGCACTGGCCGTAGTCACAGACTGACACGTAGTTACGTTTAGGCAGTGCACGCAATGAAAGCTCTAAGGGCCACAGCACACTAGCTACTTTTAGCATCGGCGATCGGCGATTTGGCGACTGCATCGATGCTGCATCGCGTTTTTGCGACTTCCTGCGTTCGATTGCAGTATCGGAAACGCGCGTTTTAGCGACTGCTCAGATGCCAAATCGATGCTACCGGCATCCGAATGTGTACGGAGAGTAGCGTTCAGCTGCTGTGTTGCGCTTCTAAAAAGCGACTAAATCTCCGCGTTTGGCGTTTTTAAGTGTGCGGTGTAGAGCGTTCGGTCGCCGTATTTAGCTTCTAAAAAGCGACTAGATCGCCGATCGCCGATGCTAAAAGTAGCTAGTGTGCGGTGGCCCTAAGAGAAATAATTTTCTCCAGTTTTCGTTACAATTTTTGTAGCGTGATAATATATAACATACAGCCTTCCTCGTTAAATGGAATATCGAACGGTTAAAGAAGTTACCGAACCAGTTTTCATTATAGTTCCTTAAATAAACGAATTCAAACAAACAAAATCTTCGGCTTTATAATATTAATATAAATAAGAACTAGTTCTGACTGTGGTTTAACCCGAGTCAATTTTATAATCGCGGTAAAATAATTTTATTGACATAATGATTGCAATTGTTATGTTATTAAAATCATCAATGTCACGTGTTTTACGTGCATTGGTCGTCTTAAAATCAATATTGAAACTTGGATTAACTTCATTTTGAACGAATGACATCCAAAATAAATAACATTACACATTTTTTTCTTGAATCTTTGCACAAAAGAAAACAACCTTGCAGTATTTATTTTCTTTTGGTGGCTTTTAAAAGATTATTAGAAGAAAAGATTTTATAAACTAGCTTTTTACTGCGGCTTCGTACGCGTGTAGCTGTGAAAATGTAACAGGCAGACAGTTACTTTCGAACTTATATAATAATAAGGATTACAAACCATACCCACATCACATTACAATAAACTTTTGATTGCAAATGTAATAAATATCAATCATTTGAATGCCAAATTTAGAATTGTACTTAACAATACAATTTTTGGGGGCATTGACCTGATCCGAGTTAATCAAATACCATATTACACTTTTCAATTTTTTTTATAAAAAGACAACTCCCGCATTAGGAATATAAATTCGCTGGGAACTTTACAAACATACATGAAACGGACACAAAGAACACCCAGACATAGAACCACAATTTGTAAATAACGCAAAGGCTGGAGGAAGAAGAAAGCGAAATGGCTACCTCTTAAACCTCTAAACCAACCTTATTTTAATATATATGCTAAATTTCTTCAAGGACCAACATGCTTAGTACTGGATATAGACTTGTTTTACCTGCATATCACTGAAAAACATAGCCTATGTATTACTTTTTCTATATTTAAGTCTACCAAAGTGACTCTTCTCTGCGTGATGGAAAGCATGAGTAAAATCCAAGACTAGTGGTCACTATCGTCACTGTGAGTGCAGGCCATTGTGTAGGTCGCTATGCTGCATTCAGTATAGCGACCTACAATATGGCGGCCTAGTGCGGTGCATCTGTATCTTCTCTCTTACACTCACCAACGAAACACGCAACACGAATGCTGTTACTATAGGTTGGTCTTCTGTGTGAGGGCACTACCGTCCTGGTCCAGTAAACCCGTTCGTGTTATTCTGTTTTACAATCTAAATTATTGTGAAATTTTTACATGAAGGTGTTTCAGACAATCCACACAAACTTTTGTATTCTTATACACAAAGTTTTAGATTAACTACACAATGTCTTAATAATGTATATGTACTGTATATCCGGGCGGGTAATACCAGATATTAATAAACCCTTAGTAGACCAGGATTTGATAGCAATTAGAAAGGCTTATATCCAGCTCTGGACTGCGACGTGTGTCATCAAGTGCTCTTGCAACGCTACACGAAATATCAATGCACTTGGATTCAATATTACATATTCAGTACTAGCTGTGCCCGCGACTTCGTTCGCGTGGTTGTCGAGAGCAAAACAACGTCGTTTAGATAAGAGTATATCACCTTTTTGATGATTTAGATAAGAGTCCTGACTTTGGTATAGTTGATTACGTTAATGCTTCTCTATATACTATGTTAGCGGTGGAATTACCCGGAGCATATACAAAAAGGTTGTTTGGGTTGCTAACACGTGATAGAGAAACATAGAGTTGGCCGTGTGAAAAACAATCAAAAGTAAGGTCTACACCCGCAACGGATAACGTCTGGCCTTGGGCTTTATTAATAGTCATAGCGTAACAGAGGCTTACAGGAAATTGCACACGTTTGAAAGTAAACGGAAAATTATTGGGGATAATGGGTATCCTGGGAATGAAAACAACATCACCGGAGCCGCAACCTGTTAAGATTTCGGCTTCGATGACATTTCGTTGGAGATTTGTTACTCTCAACCGAGTTCCATTGCATAGTTTTGGTGGGCTTAAATTTCTGAGTAGAATGATTGGTACTCCGACTTTTAAATAAATTTTGTGTGCTGGAAGACCTGGTGTATTTAGAGAGTCTAAAAACTCTACTGGATAGTGGGTGGCATCTCCTTCTTCTAAAACCGTGTTAATAGATAAATATTCCCTACTTTCTCCAGAAACATGTACCAATATTTGAGAATTTATTGCTGCTGCTTGGTCGTTGCGAGGTGCCAAAATAGCTCGTTGGCATAGCCAAGCAGCGTCATGGTTCGAGATCTCTGATGGATCTCCGTATACAGAGGAAATGAGTTCCTGCTGTGAGGCAACAGAAGAACACAGGCTTTCGACTAAAGTTACTTTACCTCCTTCTTGAGTCGGGTATGTGCCGTTACCAATTTGAAGTAGTAAATTTGAGAAAACCTGCGCGTTTGCGTCACCTCCCAAATATGCTCGCATATTAAAGCTCAAATTAGTTAATATGACACTACGCCATAAAATAGAGCTCTTTAAACAGGCACCTATTTCATCGGCCCTCGTTCCTCTGGGTATTATAGGGAGTGTCTGCCTGAAGTCTCCACAGAATAGCACCGTTAAGCCTCCCATCGGTCGGTCATTTTGTCTTATATCTCGCAACGTTCTATCTACAGCTTCCACAGCTTTACGATTTGCCATCGTACACTCGTCCCAAACGATAAGGGCGCAATCGCGTAAAACCCTTGCTTTATCACTATTGCGAGACACGTTGCAAACAGGGTTTTCTGTGCGGTCCAAGTCGATTGGTATTTTAAATGTTGTATGTGCAGTTTTTCCTCCTGGTAATAAAGTGGCAGCTATTCCTGAGGAAGCGACGGCAAGGGCAATTTTGTTTTGGCTCCTTATTTGAGCCAAGATAACTTTAGTGAGGAAAGTTTTACCTGTTCCACCAGGTGCATCTAAAAACAGCATTTCTCCTAATGAATGTTCTACACTACAGCATACTCTATCAAAGATTTGACGTTGTTCTGACGTCAAATTTGAACAGCCATTTCGCAATATTTCTGCTAACTCTTCGGGGTTGTAATTTATTTCAGATGTATACTCCCTATTAATTCGTTCCCCACCAACTGTCGGTGTCGGCAAGCCGTATTGACTGAGGGGGTTCCCTCCTATACTTGTAACTATATCTTGTATAGCCAGCAAAGCCCTATTATGGCAGCTTTCACGTACTTGGTCAGAAGTTTCACTATTTATATTTTGCTGTCTCAAAAAATCTTCGGCAAACGCGTCTTTATATTTTTGCCACAACTGCCCAGCGTCCGATAGGCCACAAAATGTCAACAAAATGGCAAATAAATGGCGCAAACGATGTGGACTATCACTGACGCATGCTTCGGCTAAAGCATCATCCCAATGCTGATCGCCATCTAATAAATGCCGTGCGCGGCAAGCAGCTTGAAATGTGGGATATTCTATATCGTCCACTTTGCGGAGCTCAGCAAAAGAAGTAGGTCCTCGCACTGTGTGAAGAAGAAGGCGTAAATAATAACACTCTGCATTATTTGGGTGCACCGTGTATACTCTTCCAATCACGTGTTCTTTAAAAATGCCGGACTCGCCTTCTACAGCAGTTCCACGTCTCCTGCGATTAAAAACACCTTGCTGCTTGTTATAAGTATAATAATGTGGCACTTCATTGTACAACAGAGACTTAGCGAAATTGTCTCTTTCGCAAAGGCGAAAGAATGCGAGCAAGGTGGTTTGTCTTGGGTTGTTCATTCTTTCTGCCACATTTTCTGGCTGAAAGTAAACTCGCTGCCCGCCTTCCAGGTGCACGTCAAGATGGATGACTGGCGGATACCTTTCATGAATAGGGAAACTCAAAATGCGCCAAACTGCCTCCGAAGAGCTTATGTATCGGCCAGATTGATACCTTGTCACTTCATCAAATTGGTTGTTATTTCTTAGTGCTATCATGGCTTGATCACTACCTTTATTAACATATTTACATATATATTTTATAGATTCGACGCTATTACAAATTTCAACATTAATGTGTGCTTGAAAAGCGTTTGACAAAACTGGAGAATACGGTACCACCCAACTATTATTTAGAATTATTTCTTGTCCACGGAATCTGACAGTAGCTGTGAAACCACCTTGTGACGGTGATCTTCGCCGGTATTGCGGATACCCATTTTCCCCAGCCATAGTTAGTTCTTTCAGTGCTCTGGGGTATTTTTTTGAGCATTGACCATCTTTCATGCACGGTGATTCCCTGTTTAAGAGGCCACATGGCCCGTGAACCATATGTGTTTTTACTATGTCATGCAAAATCGGATCTGCATTATAGTCCGGAAATTCTGCACTTATGACACTGTCTATAGCATCGGGACGAATTTTTTCTTCCAGCCACAGAAGAATGTGCGCGTGGGGTAAACCACGCTTTTGCCACTCGACGCTATACATAAAACAAAGAGTTGAACCGAAAACTTTCTCCTTTGTAAGTAGATTAATCAAGACTTTGAGTTTTAAATGAAAAATCCTAGCAATAATGTCATGTCTGTCGTATGACGCCTGTCCTGTGAGAAGTGCCTGGCAAATCTCCGTCCACTTTGGATTTGTTGTAAATGTTATAAAAAGGTCCGGCCGGCCGTATTTACGGACGTAACAAAAAGCATCTTGCGTTCGTTCGTGCATATACCGCGGACCGCCTGTGAAACTGGATGGCAAAATAACCAATCGACCCAAGTTTTCGACGTTATTATCTGATTGCATGGCGTCCCGCAAGTGCACGTATTCTTCAGCGCGTAACCGTCGCTGGTTAGTGCGAATATACACTAAACGTTCAGTTTCTATTTTTGCGTACATGTCCACAATAAATTGGCTGAACAAACCACGAAATCGTTGCAAATATACGAAACTGTTTTGCCTTATTTGTAAAAGGTAGGAATAGTATTGTTGAGCAGATATTTTTTTTTGATAATTAGTGACTCTCGTAGTAGGGTTCACTTGGTACAGCCCAAAATTGTACCCATCTTCACCATGACAATAGATTAGTGGATATTGCAGGGCGTCGTAAGCTCGGTGGGTTTCCAAAATGCGTTGAAGGCGATCGTCGCGTGTACGCAACACGATATCACGTCTCTCACACTCCTGGTCGACTAAAACAACTGCAACTTCATCTGCGACGGGTGCATTGTGTCTTCCACGGTGTTCACCCACAGGACGTCTATCGGCACTTATAACAATTTTGAAATCATTGCTGCCTTGTGGAATTGACTCCAATGCAGCTTTGAATTCACGAACGTACTGGTTAACGCGATGCAGCAATTCTTGAAGTTGACCCAAAAGCTCAGCATTGAGCTGGGGAAAATTGTGATTTCTAACATTGAGCTGTTGCGTGTAATCGGATACAAAATAAATTTGGAGAAATTTGGGTTCATTTTCTGGCAGCAAAGATCCAATAAGGTGATAAACTTGACCTTGTACTTTGAAGGTTGGCATGAACGGTCCTTCCGTTATTTGTTTTGCCCCAAAGGAAGTCATTTGGAAAGCACTGTTATATAAACGAATATTATCCAAAAAACGGTTCGACTGGGGATGATCGCCATTCAGGAGACTTATAAGTAAGTGTGGTGGATCTTGGAAATTTGGAAGAACAATTTTTCCATTTGAGCAGCACATTCCATCTGTCTCTTTCCTCCATTTCAAAGCATGACAAAAATTACAAATTTCTCTCATGTCACCCACGAAAGTAAAGCCAGCATAATTAATTCTAGACGAATATGTGAACCCTGATTTTTCCCTATTGTCCCAAGGTAATAAAATATTTGCATCGTCATTTTCCATGGACTCATCAGCTCCGCTATTTGTTTCTCTATTCATATGGTATCGAGCTCGTTCTATTTCTAGGCGAGATTGACGTTGTTCTGCTGTTTCTGCTCGTCTTAGTTCATCTATTCTTTCCCTTTCAGATGCAAGATAACTTTCATTGTTTCTTTGTACACCTACATAGTTATGTCTAGCTATTTCTAATCGTTCTTCTCTTTGGGAGAGAGATTCAGACTCGCGCGAGAGAGCGTGTCGCTCTCGGTCAGATGACAGACGTGCTTGGCGTTCCTCGATACTCTCTTGAGAACGCAAAGTCGCGGTCCGAGTTCTTTGCGAACTTAAGCGCGACTCCCTTTCTGTGAAAGTCTCTGACTCGCGTGAGAGAGACTGGCGCTCCCGATCAGCAGACAGCCGAACTTCGCGTTCCTGGATATTCTCTTGAGAACGCAAAGTCGCGGTCCGAGTTCTTTGCGAACTTAAGCGCGACTCCCTTTCTGTGAATGTCTCTGACTCACGTGAGAGAGAGTGGCGCTCCCGATCAGCAGACAGCCGAACTTCGCGTTCCTGGATATTCTCTTGAGAACGCAAAGTCGCGGTCCGAGTTCTTTGCGAACTTAAGCGCGACTCCCTTTCTGTGAATGTCTCTGACTCACGTGAGAGAGAGTGGCGCTCCCGATCAGCAGACAGCCGGTCTTCGCGTTCCTGGATACTCTCTTGAGACCGCAAAGTCGCGGTCCGTGTTCTTTGTGAACTTAAACGTGACTCCCTTTCGGTGAACGTTTCCGATTCACGTGAAAGAGCGATGTGCTCTCGGTTAGCAGATAACCGTGCTTCACGATCTTCTTCCGATTCCTGAGACCTACAAAGTCTCATCCTTTTCGCATTTCGGCTACGCAGCGAAAGGTTAGTTTTTTTTCTTTGAGGCATTTTCAAGGAAAATTAAAGCAATAAACAAAACTAACAACACTTATGACTGAATAGCCTACAAACTTAAAAGAACGGTGCGTCGAACAGTCTAGTGTGACAACGTATCGTCTGTTCGTGGTCGTGACTCAACGAATTGGCAACACTAACTTACTGTATAACGATTGGCACTATTGGATTCAAACTACGAAGTAAATCAAATACAATCTTAACTTCGTACTTCAAACCAATGACCAAAGTTGACCAAACGAAACCAATAAGATAAGCAAATACTTTTTTTTCGACCAATTTAGAAAATCGATAAACCAAGCAACCAAAGAACTTTTACGACACACGCAAGAACTTTTAAGACACCTAACGAAACCCAATTTGCCTAGTAAACACGGTGGACGTCATCCTCGCGCGGAAAATCTTAACACCGCGATTCAGAAAATGACGTCATTTGCACAACGCCATCTATCGGATTTAGATTTCAACTATCAACATTAGTTCTATTTTTAGTCTTAAGATGTCGTTGCAAGTACTATACTTAATTGCGTAACGTAATATTTTACTTCTTGAACTCACTAAATTAATCATATCTTTTGATAGAGTGAACCGATTTCGATGAAACAAAAACTAAGTTAAACCTCAAGTTGCGTATAATTTTTGTATATAAACATTGTCAGCATTGAATTCGTAGATTTTACGTGATGTGCGCACAAACAAACAGACAAACAGACAAACAGACAAACAGACAAAAATTTCAAAAATGATGGAAATGGGTTCTGTTACTTATCTTTTCACACGCTGGCTATTTTTTGTTTCAATTTCTTCAATGTACAAAAATGACTTTTCTACAGATTTATTATATGTATAGATTGTGTAGTAGATTTAGAGTAGAATGGGTGAATTTTAAATTGAAATTCAGTGGTTATTCGGATCTATATAAATAAACAAAATTAGATTGTCTTTATGTACTAACAAATTAGTTTTTTTTTATTATATGCATGCGAAATCAAATACGTTACTTACACCAAAAAGCAATTTTTAAATTTTTTGTCAATTTTAATTTTTTTTCTCTTTTAAGATTTTAACAATTTATGATTTACAACAAAAAATGCGGGTAACACCGAGAGACTCAGCTAGTATTCAATAAATATATAACGTGTATTTCCAAGTAATCGCGAGTAAATCTAGCCTTATTTATATTGTGTGTATTGGTTAAATATAACCACACATTAATGATATTATACACATTTCCAAGAGAATAAATATTTGTTTGGGTCTAACATATATTATATACGCACATCAGAAACAAAACCTATCTAAATATGTTTATCCGTGTCCACAAATAGTATTAATGGTTGGGTTGGGTTTAGATATCAGTTTTGCACGTTGTCGTCTAATTTAGACGTTATTTACCTTGAGGCGGTGGGTTTTTGCCGGCAGGTGCCATGATATCCGGATATCTTAATAATAGCCCGGATACATTCTATGTAAGGCACTGTATAGTGGCATGCACACAAAGGGTGTATATGTATGTGTATGTTTTAGTTGTAATACGTACTAAAATATTAAAATGATTTTGTAAGTATTGTAACCTTGATTCTGAATTTAATTTTGCATAAGGTGCCGTTTATCTTGCCTGGAATGTTGGCAGCTCATTAGTGATCGAATGACAGATAAAGAAAGAAATAAATAAATAGAAGAAAACACAGGACAAATCAACATTTTTGCAAGTCTATCGTAGAGAGAAATAAAGGTCGACAGAGAAATAAAAAATGTTATTTCTCTCTCGACCTTTAGGCCCAATGCACTGCTGAAAGGGGCCAATAGATAAACCTACACACAGATTTCCAGCACCCAGAAATCGACTGGAAGAAAATGTATATGGCATTGAATCCGCCTTTATTTATAGGTATCATAAATAAATATATACATACACAGACACGATATAATCATGGGATAGCTTCTGACCTAAGTATTTAATTGAAACTAGCTGTGCCCGCGACTTCGTTCGCGTGGTTGTCGAGAGCAAAACAACGTCGTTTAGATAAGAGTATATCACCTTTTTGATGATTTAGATAAGAGTCCTGACTTTGGTATAGTTGATTACGTTAATGCTTCTCTATATACTATGTTAGCGGTGGAATTACCCGGAGCATATACAAAAAGGTTGTTTGGGTTGCTAACACGTGATAGAGAAACATAGAGTTGGCCGTGTGAAAAACAATCAAAAGTAAGGTCTACACCCGCAACGGATAACGTCTGGCCTTGGGCTTTATTAATAGTCATAGCGTAACAGAGGCTTACAGGAAATTGCACACGTTTGAAAGTAAACGGAAAATTATTGGGGATAATGGGTATCCTGGGAATGAAAACAACATCACCGGAGCCGCAACCTGTTAAGATTTCGGCTTCGATGACATTTCGTTGGAGATTTGTTACTCTCAACCGAGTTCCATTGCATAGTTTTGGTGGGCTTAAATTTCTGAGTAGAATGATTGGTACTCCGACTTTTAAATAAATTTTGTGTGCTGGAAGACCTGGTGTATTTAGAGAGTCTAAAAACTCTACTGGATAGTGGGTGGCATCTCCTTCTTCTAAAACCGTGTTAATAGATAAATATTCCCTACTTTCTCCAGAAACATGTACCAATATTTGAGAATTTATTGCTGCTGCTTGGTCGTTGCGAGGTGCCAAAATAGCTCGTTGGCATAGCCAAGCAGCGTCATGGTTCGAGATCTCTGATGGATCTCCGTATACAGAGGAAATGAGTTCCTGCTGTGAGGCAACAGAAGAACACAGGCTTTCGACTAAAGTTACTTTACCTCCTTCTTGAGTCGGGTATGTGCCGTTACCAATTTGAAGTAGTAAATTTGAGAAAACCTGCGCGTTTGCGTCACCTCCCAAATATGCTCGCATATTAAAGCTCAAATTAGTTAATATGACACTACGCCATAAAATAGAGCTCTTTAAACAGGCACCTATTTCATCGGCCCTCGTTCCTCTGGGTATTATAGGGAGTGTCTGCCTGAAGTCTCCACAGAATAGCACCGTTAAGCCTCCCATCGGTCGGTCATTTTGTCTTATATCTCGCAACGTTCTATCTACAGCTTCCACAGCTTTACGATTTGCCATCGTACACTCGTCCCAAACGATAAGGGCGCAATCGCGTAAAACCCTTGCTTTATCACTATTGCGAGACACGTTGCAAACAGGGTTTTCTGTGCGGTCCAAGTCGATTGGTATTTTAAATGTTGTATGTGCAGTTTTTCCTCCTGGTAATAAAGTGGCAGCTATTCCTGAGGAAGCGACGGCAAGGGCAATTTTGTTTTGGCTCCTTATTTGAGCCAAGATAACTTTAGTGAGGAAAGTTTTACCTGTTCCACCAGGTGCATCTAAAAACAGCATTTCTCCTAATGAATGTTCTACACTACAGCATACTCTATCAAAGATTTGACGTTGTTCTGACGTCAAATTTGAACAGCCATTTCGCAATATTTCTGCTAACTCTTCGGGGTTGTAATTTATTTCAGATGTATACTCCCTATTAATTCGTTCCCCACCAACTGTCGGTGTCGGCAAGCCGTATTGACTGAGGGGGTTCCCTCCTATACTTGTAACTATATCTTGTATAGCCAGCAAAGCCCTATTATGGCAGCTTTCACGTACTTGGTCAGAAGTTTCACTATTTATATTTTGCTGTCTCAAAAAATCTTCGGCAAACGCGTCTTTATATTTTTGCCACAACTGCCCAGCGTCCGATAGGCCACAAAATGTCAACAAAATGGCAAATAAATGGCGCAAACGATGTGGACTATCACTGACGCATGCTTCGGCTAAAGCATCATCCCAATGCTGATCGCCATCTAATAAATGCCGTGCGCGGCAAGCAGCTTGAAATGTGGGATATTCTATATCGTCCACTTTGCGGAGCTCAGCAAAAGAAGTAGGTCCTCGCACTGTGTGAAGAAGAAGGCGTAAATAATAACACTCTGCATTATTTGGGTGCACCGTGTATACTCTTCCAATCACGTGTTCTTTAAAAATGCCGGACTCGCCTTCTACAGCAGTTCCACGTCTCCTGCGATTAAAAACACCTTGCTGCTTGTTATAAGTATAATAATGTGGCACTTCATTGTACAACAGAGACTTAGCGAAATTGTCTCTTTCGCAAAGGCGAAAGAATGCGAGCAAGGTGGTTTGTCTTGGGTTGTTCATTCTTTCTGCCACATTTTCTGGCTGAAAGTAAACTCGCTGCCCGCCTTCCAGGTGCACGTCAAGATGGATGACTGGCGGATACCTTTCATGAATAGGGAAACTCAAAATGCGCCAAACTGCCTCCGAAGAGCTTATGTATCGGCCAGATTGATACCTTGTCACTTCATCAAATTGGTTGTTATTTCTTAGTGCTATCATGGCTTGATCACTACCTTTATTAACATATTTACATATATATTTTATAGATTCGACGCTATTACAAATTTCAACATTAATGTGTGCTTGAAAAGCGTTTGACAAAACTGGAGAATACGGTACCACCCAACTATTATTTAGAATTATTTCTTGTCCACGGAATCTGACAGTAGCTGTGAAACCACCTTGTGACGGTGATCTTCGCCGGTATTGCGGATACCCATTTTCCCCAGCCATAGTTAGTTCTTTCAGTGCTCTGGGGTATTTTTTTGAGCATTGACCATCTTTCATGCACGGTGATTCCCTGTTTAAGAGGCCACATGGCCCGTGAACCATATGTGTTTTTACTATGTCATGCAAAATCGGATCTGCATTATAGTCCGGAAATTCTGCACTTATGACACTGTCTATAGCATCGGGACGAATTTTTTCTTCCAGCCACAGAAGAATGTGCGCGTGGGGTAAACCACGCTTTTGCCACTCGACGCTATACATAAAACAAAGAGTTGAACCGAAAACTTTCTCCTTTGTAAGTAGATTAATCAAGACTTTGAGTTTTAAATGAAAAATCCTAGCAATAATGTCATGTCTGTCGTATGACGCCTGTCCTGTGAGAAGTGCCTGGCAAATCTCCGTCCACTTTGGATTTGTTGTAAATGTTATAAAAAGGTCCGGCCGGCCGTATTTACGGACGTAACAAAAAGCATCTTGCGTTCGTTCGTGCATATACCGCGGACCGCCTGTGAAACTGGATGGCAAAATAACCAATCGACCCAAGTTTTCGACGTTATTATCTGATTGCATGGCGTCCCGCAAGTGCACGTATTCTTCAGCGCGTAACCGTCGCTGGTTAGTGCGAATATACACTAAACGTTCAGTTTCTATTTTTGCGTACATGTCCACAATAAATTGGCTGAACAAACCACGAAATCGTTGCAAATATACGAAACTGTTTTGCCTTATTTGTAAAAGGTAGGAATAGTATTGTTGAGCAGATATTTTTTTTTGATAATTAGTGACTCTCGTAGTAGGGTTCACTTGGTACAGCCCAAAATTGTACCCATCTTCACCATGACAATAGATTAGTGGATATTGCAGGGCGTCGTAAGCTCGGTGGGTTTCCAAAATGCGTTGAAGGCGATCGTCGCGTGTACGCAACACGATATCACGTCTCTCACACTCCTGGTCGACTAAAACAACTGCAACTTCATCTGCGACGGGTGCATTGTGTCTTCCACGGTGTTCACCCACAGGACGTCTATCGGCACTTATAACAATTTTGAAATCATTGCTGCCTTGTGGAATTGACTCCAATGCAGCTTTGAATTCACGAACGTACTGGTTAACGCGATGCAGCAATTCTTGAAGTTGACCCAAAAGCTCAGCATTGAGCTGGGGAAAATTGTGATTTCTAACATTGAGCTGTTGCGTGTAATCGGATACAAAATAAATTTGGAGAAATTTGGGTTCATTTTCTGGCAGCAAAGATCCAATAAGGTGATAAACTTGACCTTGTACTTTGAAGGTTGGCATGAACGGTCCTTCCGTTATTTGTTTTGCCCCAAAGGAAGTCATTTGGAAAGCACTGTTATATAAACGAATATTATCCAAAAAACGGTTCGACTGGGGATGATCGCCATTCAGGAGACTTATAAGTAAGTGTGGTGGATCTTGGAAATTTGGAAGAACAATTTTTCCATTTGAGCAGCACATTCCATCTGTCTCTTTCCTCCATTTCAAAGCATGACAAAAATTACAAATTTCTCTCATGTCACCCACGAAAGTAAAGCCAGCATAATTAATTCTAGACGAATATGTGAACCCTGATTTTTCCCTATTGTCCCAAGGTAATAAAATATTTGCATCGTCATTTTCCATGGACTCATCAGCTCCGCTATTTGTTTCTCTATTCATATGGTATCGAGCTCGTTCTATTTCTAGGCGAGATTGACGTTGTTCTGCTGTTTCTGCTCGTCTTAGTTCATCTATTCTTTCCCTTTCAGATGCAAGATAACTTTCATTGTTTCTTTGTACACCTACATAGTTATGTCTAGCTATTTCTAATCGTTCTTCTCTTTGGGAGAGAGATTCAGACTCGCGCGAGAGAGCGTGTCGCTCTCGGTCAGATGACAGACGTGCTTGGCGTTCCTCGATACTCTCTTGAGAACGCAAAGTCGCGGTCCGAGTTCTTTGCGAACTTAAGCGCGACTCCCTTTCTGTGAAAGTCTCTGACTCGCGTGAGAGAGACTGGCGCTCCCGATCAGCAGACAGCCGAACTTCGCGTTCCTGGATATTCTCTTGAGAACGCAAAGTCGCGGTCCGAGTTCTTTGCGAACTTAAGCGCGACTCCCTTTCTGTGAATGTCTCTGACTCACGTGAGAGAGAGTGGCGCTCCCGATCAGCAGACAGCCGAACTTCGCGTTCCTGGATATTCTCTTGAGAACGCAAAGTCGCGGTCCGAGTTCTTTGCGAACTTAAGCGCGACTCCCTTTCTGTGAATGTCTCTGACTCACGTGAGAGAGAGTGGCGCTCCCGATCAGCAGACAGCCGGTCTTCGCGTTCCTGGATACTCTCTTGAGACCGCAAAGTCGCGGTCCGTGTTCTTTGTGAACTTAAACGTGACTCCCTTTCGGTGAACGTTTCCGATTCACGTGAAAGAGCGATGTGCTCTCGGTTAGCAGATAACCGTGCTTCACGATCTTCTTCCGATTCCTGAGACCTACAAAGTCTCATCCTTTTCGCATTTCGGCTACGCAGCGAAAGGTTAGTTTTTTTTCTTTGAGGCATTTTCAAGGAAAATTAAAGCAATAAACAAAACTAACAACACTTATGACTGAATAGCCTACAAACTTAAAAGAACGGTGCGTCGAACAGTCTAGTGTGACAACGTATCGTCTGTTCGTGGTCGTGACTCAACGAATTGGCAACACTAACTTACTGTATAACGATTGGCACTATTGGATTCAAACTACGAAGTAAATCAAATACAATCTTAACTTCGTACTTCAAACCAATGACCAAAGTTGACCAAACGAAACCAATAAGATAAGCAAATACTTTTTTTTCGACCAATTTAGAAAATCGATAAACCAAGCAACCAAAGAACTTTTACGACACACGCAAGAACTTTTAAGACACCTAACGAAACCCAATTTGCCTAGTAAACACGGTGGACGTCATCCTCGCGCGGAAAATCTTAACACCGCGATTCAGAAAATGACGTCATTTGCACAACGCCATCTATCGGATTTAGATTTCAACTATCAACATTAGTTCTATTTTTAGTCTTAAGATGTCGTTGCAAGTACTATACTTAATTGCGTAACGTAATATTTTACTTCTTGAACTCACTAAATTAATCATATCTTTTGATAGAGTGAACCGATTTCGATGAAACAAAAACTAAGTTAAACCTCAAGTTGCGTATAATTTTTGTATATAAACATTGTCAGCATTGAATTCGTAGATTTTACGTGATGTGCGCACAAACAAACAGACAAACAGACAAACAGACAAACAGACAAAAATTTCAAAAATGATGGAAATGGGTTCTGTTACTTATCTTTTCACACGCTGGCTATTTTTTGTTTCAATTTCTTCAATGTACAAAAATGACTTTTCTACAGATTTATTATATGTATAGATAAGATGTTCTAATTTTGTGTAATAGCAAAAGTTTTTTTTTTTTTTTTTTTTTTACGTGTGGAAATCCCCGCGGACCGTCACCCCGTCGGGGGTTACGGTGGGGTGGTGTGTCGGACTCGAACCGACTAAAACCACACGGTGTGACCCTCTCTGCGCCTTTGTATTGGAAGGAGTCCAGGGAGGGGATTTCCTTCTGGACTCCAACCGGCGCCTGCCCGCACTGTTGCGGGCACCATCTCAAAGATTTACTCTCTGATTAGGCAACGTCCGGTCACACGCGAACGTCGCCCCCTCGCGGTTGGCCACTACTGCGGACGGACGGGAAACCCGTCCCGCCCATCCGCGGCCACTCTCAGGGCGGCATGAGACGCAGGTATGCGCGCCTCCGCCGCCCAGGGCGCCGGCGGCGGATCGGGTCCGAGTGGATATCGTCCTCCCGGGCCTTCTCCGCCACCTCCTTCTGCAAGATTACGTCCTCGCAGAAGGTTGCGACCGCGGTAAAACAACTGTCGCTGCCGACCATCGATCGTGTAATAGCAAAAGTGAGTCAACCTCACCTAATCTCCAGCTTTCGACATGAGTCAACCAATTATCTCAGAAACTTTGATAGCTATAAAAGGTAATTGACATTTTCTAATGGATTAAGTTTCGAAAAAAATATAATATTTTAATTATATTTATGTTTTTTTAAAAATTATAAGTATATATACAAAGATATTATATATATATATATATATATATATATATATATATATATATATATATATACACAACGTGGTACGACTTATAGACAGACATATATATATACTATATATATATACACAACGTGGTACGACTTATAGACAGACATATATATATACTATATATATATATATATATATATATATATATATATATATATAGTATATATATATGTCTGTCTATAAGTCGTACCACGTTGTGTGTAAGATGTCCGAAAAAAAATGACTGAAATGTACGATATTAATTAATAACCCACGCACAACGCACAACACAATCCAAAACAATACAATAGCTATGTGTTGACCAAAAATATTCTATAAGTCACTGTGGTTTTCATAGGACAAGCTCTGCTTAGTTTGTAACTAGATTGTATTGTGTTAGATGTCCGAAAATATTACATTGACTGATATAAGGTTATGTAATGTTTGAGACATTTCTGAAGGCCATGGTAACAAGACTATTGAAGGAACTATTGAATCATCATTACCGAACATTATCTAAATAACATGCATATGCGTTATTATTAGGTTAACCATTTAATTAAGGAAAACATGTGTATAAATATATGAATATGTTGTTATGAATTTCCAGTTATTATGTTTAATTAACCGCAACTTTAACAAATTTTACTGTCAACTTGCAAATATTATGTAATAGAATGCAACTTGAACTTTTCCGTTACTGTATATTCTTATGAAAAATTAAAGCGACTTTTTTGAAATTGTGTTGTAAGAATTTTAAAGGTAGTTTGAAGTAGGAACAGATGTTTAACATAATGGAGTGAAAATGACAAAAAATCTTTATAGTCCCTTCATCTCTGTTCGTCCCTTCGTTCATCTTTCTAGTTGAATAGACTATTCTCGCCGACTAATTGTTAGTACTAGAATTTCGTGATTTGCTAGAAACATACATACCAATAACTCTAAAGTCTTGTAAAATATTATATTTTTAGGATGCTTTGAGTACCTTTAAATTAGGAATGTTGTTTTTTTACACGATACGGTTTTAGTCGGTTTCATTTAGATATTCTAGGTATCTCATTGTCGGCCGGATTTTGATATAAGTAACAAATGCGTATTATAAGAAGTAGCAACAAGTGTTGGAATGATGATATTGCTCGATTTTTAACTCATTACGCTTCGATTTGCGTCAGTAGAATCTTCTATTAAACCATAAACAAAATACACTTAAATTTATATGATGTACCAAATACTGTTTCCATAGTTTTCACATATATCCTTCGCGTATATTATTTACAGAAACATTAATCAATATTCATGTTTTAAAGAGAGAGTGACTGCACGGTTGGTTGTTCAAATCCCACATGGGACAAGACTTTGTGATCCAACAATTGTTGTTCTAAGTCTGGGTGTTCTTTGTATCCGTTTCATGTATACTTGGAAAGTCCCTCACGAGACTGGATGAATATGTGAGTTCATACAATTGTTGGGGTAATCTCTGGACCTATTGAATCGATTTAGGAAATTATTTGACCAATATATATTTAAAAATGATTACCGCAATATCTGACACGCGGGAGAATTTTGACAATTTAGGTCTTTTCTTGAAACTCAAAGACAGTTGTTGAATAATACAAATGACATGACTTTGATCATCCAAGTTACAAAAAAAAAACAAACACATACATATATGCGCTATTTGATTTAAGTCCGTTCAATGGTTATACAGAATCCTTTGAACTATTTTGAAGTGTGTTTTGACTCACAGTGATTGGTATTTTAAAACAAATATCTGACCTGGCAATATTTGAATAGTATTAAAGCTTCGTGCCTCTAGATGGCAGGTTATTTTACTCTGATAGAATCAATAGTTGACTTATGAATACCATTGATCTTTGTAAATGTCTATCTATATTTGTTACTTGAATGACGTCATAAAATTGTACATTGCCTTGGTTTCCATCAGAAAAACGTATAGTTAGTATGAGGACCCGTTCTAAAAATTCAAGTTACTAGAACCTGGAAGGACTATGATCCAGGCCGTGTTACCTACAAAAATAATTATTTGTTTCCCGTTATATATATTGCCGTTATATATATGCCATTATATATATTGCCGTTATATATATGCCATTATATCTATTGCCGTTATATATAATATATTCTAGTACGAGAGATACAAACTTGAATAAATTTGTAACCATTTTAAAAGGTGTCGTATTTCGTTGGTGAGTGTGGTGGTGAGTGGGTGTGTTTCCATCAGGCAGAGTGTAACTTTTCTACCTAGGCTTAAATAAAATAAAAAAAGGTTTATTAGTTCAGACCTTATTAACCATTTGGTGAACAGGGAGTGTCACCACCTCTATTCATTCTGTGGGTATCACGAAGGCCGATTAAGAGAGCAAATGCTGAACATTGTCCTTCCTTCCTTGTTATCCTTAACTTGGTACAAGCTACATCTACAAATACTGTTGATAATGATATGTTCTAATATTCTCCTTGAAATTTACCGGGAATTGACTAATTCATATGATCAGACTTTTCCTTGTGAATTTACTGTAAATTTTCATTACAGTGTTTTATGTTTTCTGAGACCTTGAATTCTGTTACGAAGCACGTGTATTATTATATAAGATTGACTATATATACATACAGAGATATACTTTTAAAATAGACACGCAAAAAACATATCATAGTTAGTATAATCACACCCATCTCGTACTTCAAACAAAGATTCATTCTGCGTATCTAAAATAACATTTACTAAAGTGAATAAACTATAATATTCGGAAGTAGTTTTTAAGAAACAACAATGTTATCGTGCTTAAAAGTAATTTAATACAATATTGCAAAAATGTTTAAAATAAATAAGTATTAAATATATGAATGTTCGTAAGTATGCGTGAAATGCTATAGGCAAGTATAGGTATCCAAGCAATGTTCGAAATACCGGTCTGTGGGACTTACCATAGAGAGTGGGCGATTCCGCAAAAGTTTGACAGGGTGATTTATTACTTTTGACGGGTTTTATCATTTAGGTACCAACTATCAATACTTGACACTTTCTGAATTCACAATATACTTTTTTACATAGATTTAGAATTACATGGTAAGTACTACTTTTATTCTAATTTATTAATGTTTGTATATGTATAACATTTATTCTAGGGAAAATTATCAACTGAACTAATATTAAATAAAGAAAGTTGTATATGTAGAAAGTCTCGTTGTAGTTTAGATAAAAAATACTGTATACTGTACTGGAATAAATAATTATTAAATTCATAAAAAATATGTTTTAATTCATAAATAATAATTCAAAATAATAAAATTATTTTCATTATTAAAAGATAAACATTGATTGCTTACAAAAATGGAAAAAATAGCACAGAGTCATATAAGTAACATCAATTTATAAAAAGTTAAAGGAAATTAATTTAAAAAAAATGCATTCAGCAGTTCTTTAAAATAAAGTGCCCATCGCTCCAGCAATCAAAGTTTATTCAGTAATCAGCAATCATTCAAAAATAATCATATTCAAAATTCATTACATACTTATAATCATTTGAAGCAAGAAAAGATACTGGTTAAATTATTCATCTGTACATAAGAATGGGAGAACAATAAATGCACAAAGAAATAACCCGAACAATATTATTGCAGAATAACACTGTAAGTTACATTCATCGGCTAATAAAAGCCAAAGTCGCGTTAACCTGTTCATTCATTTGTTTACTAGTCGCTAAACAAGGTCGTATCAAAAATGTATAAAGTAAATTTAGTGATCGTGTTCCTGTGTTTATTGAGTTTAGTGGAGCTTAGGGTACTGTATCGCCCTAATCCTAATGATCCTTCCGCGATTGCGTTCGAGGGACCAACAAACTACGAAACCAGAAAGCAATCTGAAAATGAAGTGGAAGACTACGACGATGATATTTGGAAGCTTGCTGATGTAAGATTTGCAGACGAGGAACAAGATAAAAGGAAACCAAAGGCTAATGAGAACGAAAATGTTTTTTTCTTTCCCGAATATTAAAGATACAATTAAAGTTATGAGTTACCAGTGAAAGTTGATTTAAAATGTTTGAAATATGAATTGACAAATCGAAGACTGACATTTCTTCACCAGTGCCTGCAATAAGGAGTTTTGGTACTATTTCCTACACCACTATTAAATAGTGCAACGAGAACAAGGATTTTATTTCCAGAATGTATCCGTATAGTTCCGCCAAGTGCCGACAATCGATAGTATAATTTATTTATAATAGTCTTAAGGTTCTATTATCTATGACATAATGTTAAAGACTTTTGGCACTGTGTGACCGTGAACAAAAAGTGTGTGCTCATTACCGTGTTTACTGAGAAGTATTGATTATTCAATTAATACATAAGACGTGATAAAGTATTCACAAAAAGACGACATTGATGTGATAATTAGGACCATTATATTCGTCGTAAAGTATTGACAAAGTCTTTTTTACAGTGTATTATTTGTTATATAATGATTAAATAAACTGTAATTCTTGAACATTTTACAAGTCCAATTACATCATCTTAAATTTTAAATCAACAAAAACGATTTCCTTACTTTATTAGTTCAATTTTGTTTACAATTAACATAAATTTACAATTTGTATAAAAATAACTGTAACTGTTAATAACTCCTCTTGAGGACCGTTACTCTCATTCTCATACAAAAAAGGACGATAATTAATACTCTGTAATTTTTACGTTTTTAATGGTTTTATTTAGTATATTGCAAATTTTTTAGGTCTTTGTCGAGATTTTATTTTCCTTTTATTTTAGTTGTAAAGTTGTAAAATGTATGCAATATATCTGCCTTCGTATTTTAGATTAATATTAAGAGATCTATCTTTTGTGTAAAAACTTTACAATATTTTGTTACCCAATGTTAGTAGGTACGGTTTATAGAGCAAAAACGTTTAGATAAACAATGAAATATAACAATTGTACAGAATTAGAAAATAGTTAACAAAAGAAGTCAGAAGTTTATATTTTTGAATTGCAAAAGTATTTATCGATGACAACATTTGAAATTATTTTAAACAAATAAGTATATTATAGTATTAACAGTGAAACTTGCGAATGATAGATAAGTTATACATATTTTGAATGTTACCAAATGTTAATTTAATAAGTCATATTTTTTAGATAATTTATAAACAAAACTCACAGAAAGATTTTAGTATTATTAGCAGTTAAATTAGGATAAGTGAAATGACTCATAATTTAAGTTTTTTTAAATTAACGAAAATATTTGAATATTTTTTTAATTTTCGTAAGCAGTTTTTTGGAGTTTTTATTTCTAATAATGACTGATATTTTAATAAATACAGTAAAACAAATTCACATGTGTATATTTCATTTATTTTTATAACACTTAGAGTTTAACGGAACCTAGTATATTCCGTTGTACTCGTATGATATGCGCTGAAATAAAAAGATAAATTATTATTATATCTGATTTTGACTTTCGGATTCCCCCGTATCATCGTTATGTTTTGGTTTAAGCCGCACGGTCAAATCGTACAAGTGTAACCAAGAAACAATGTTTTTAGACATTGTTATCACTTAATAGTAATAATAATGATAATGATCGGTTTTATCAGGCTTTGAACAGGTCCGATATAGACTTTAAAGCATCGACGTCCTGGTTACGGTACGGTGAACTCTTCGGAGAAACCGAAAGTTTTGTTTGTAAGATTATGGACTAAGTTTTTATTTATTTATTTATTTATTAAAGCTTCCTGCAAAACATATTGCACAAGGCGGACTTAATGGCATAGGCATTATCTTCCAGACAAACCTTTGGGTGTTGCGAAGCTGTTTGTGGCAGGTGTATATGGGGACAAGTAAGGCGAGAGACTAAGTTATTAATTTCAAAAATATAATATACGTATATAACATATAAATATAATAGACATACACATATACACACACATTACTCACACACATACTTACATACATACTTACATATATACATACATATATACATAGACATATTCTCCATGAATATAATACTTGGATAATTATGATAAATAGTGTTATTCTGAAGACTCCGTCAACAAGTCTCTATAATGTTTTCGCACTTTAAATTTAAAACTGGATCGGCTAGTTGACATCCTGATTTCCAATGGGAGCGCGTTCCAAAGAGTAACTGCTTGAACAGGGAAAGAACAATGGACTTTACTTGAAATGTGTGCAGGGCAAAGAAGTTCTCGTGATGACTAACTATTGGAAATAAATTCTGAAAGTTGGTCTTTCGGGTATCTAAACATCATCACTCATATGTATAGTGAGGAGGTTCCTGTCTTTGGAGCCCGAAATACGGGTTTCTTGGTCCCTGTATTATTTTTATTTATATTTATTTTAAAAATAAAATTAATATGTATATTAATCTAATAAGTAGAATGATAATAAATAAAATAAATAATTCGGACCTGTAACACAACTACCTTCAAACTAAGCAGAGCTTGTATTATGAAAGATAGATTTACTTATAAAATACTTAATATACTTTTTATTGTAAAATAGAAAACTTCGAAACAAGTATCCGTAGATCATACAAACATTCGGTCCGACACAGGACTTGAAGCCGAGACCTCAAGCACAGATGTTGCATACACTACCACTGCGCCACCATTGTTGTTGCATAAGGGGGTATATAGCGACTCGAGTGGAAGATTGCGGGTGTATTCCGTACGACCGCTCTCTGATGTTTTATAAAATATTTATTTAAATAATATTGTGTAGTATTTTTTTTTACATGAAATGCCTAAAATACCTACTGTATTTATTAAGATAATTATTAATATTGCATTGTTCAAAATTAATTTGAAAGTATAATCCACAAATCAATTAATATTTTTTTAAGCTATTATTATTTAAAGCTATGCGCTTTAATAGCGGGCTTTGAGCGCGGCGACCGAATCAAGAAATTCCGTAACGAAAATAAAACCAAACACCCCGTGTTAAAAATGGATAGAGATTATGATTGTAACTGCAGTGCGACATGGACAAATAGCGGCAACGACAAATAAAATTCATAGAATAATCAAATAGAAGGGATATCGTAGGCACAATACATAGCGTCCATAGATATACTCATATTACTATTAAGTTCCCTGTTTAGTTGTCATTGTCTTTCGGTTAATTGGATTATTATATTGTTTGGTAATAATAGTGTTAAAATGTATGTTGGTAAAAAGACAGTGTTTAATGTTTTGTAAACTTGAATTAATATCAAAGAAAATAAATAAATAAATTATGATGGCATAAGTTGATAAAAATGCTATGCAATAGCTTTACCGCGGCAGTGCCCGAGTGCCACACGTTTTTTTTTATCCACAGTGTACGAGTATGTAGTAAATTTTTGTCAGTATTGGCTATAACATCAAAGTAATATGTTTTTAAGAAACATAAACTTTATATGTGTTCCATTAAAATAATATAATCATATTAATAAATCTTCCCTAGAAATTAACCTTAATTATGATGAAAACGGAACTTAAATACCTTGCGTACTTAAAAGGATCTGAGCGGACAGATAACGCAAGCGATTTTATTTCATGCTGTGTAAACATTTATTAATATATTTTGTCCATTCAATTATACATTTTCAAAACAAAAATACTTTCTTTTAATTTTTTTCTATAAGCTACTGAACCGATGTTAATGAATGAGATGTCAATTGATTCGTAGTAGTAGCCTGGGTGACTAAAGCGTTTTTTTTTTAAAAAAAGCACATGCTAGGCAGTCGGATTCAAGTTTTTTAAACTTTAACTTGTATCATCGTAAAGTGGAATGAGCCTCGTGGTTCTTCTCGTAGACCCCAACTAGGGTCTTGGGGTAACTTTTCCAGTTCTGTGGCCTGCTGAAATTGTTGTCCGCACCGACTACAACCACAGGCAGGTCAGGTCACTGGTCCGCTGGATGTCATGGTTTGTTGGGAGTTGCTACTTGCTGAAAATGAAAACCGGGTTATCTGGTGGAAGTTCACAAACGTCTGTCATGGATACGTGCTCAAAAGTGCGTTTGGAGGGGGAAGAGTAGTTGGTTTATGCTTTGGTAATATCAGTCACTCAGCGAAAAACAACGACAATATATTAACACTGGCTCTTGATTTCTCGATGTAATCGTAATATCAAGCTGATCCAAGTCTTATATGACGCACATGGTCGTCTAGACACACTGTGGGCGGAACGTTCGGTCTGTTTGTTTATTTGTTTGCTCTTACAAATCTCTAGAATTGGTGGATCTATTGACAATATAATTTCACTAATGTCGTAGGAAACTGGCGGGAAAGGTTAGATACTTTCTTTAAAAAATTTTAGAGTTATATAAACGAAGACGCGATATTAGAGTTAGTACCTATGTATCTGGTATTTTTTCTCTATATTTCCATACATATTTATAAAGCTTTCACTTGGCCTATGTGACGTAACTATGAATTTAAATTACTGTTTTTAATTTTCTTTTTGGTGTAGTTCTGACAGAATATCATTAAGTCTTAATTCCATAGTCTTTTTAGGATAAAAAAGGGCTTAAAAAATTCTAAGTTTACTGGACCAATTAGATACATACTACAAATAACAAGTGTTTTGGGAATAAACGAAGATTTCTAATATGTTTTTGAGAGGTGTATGTTATGACGTATTTAGAGACTGCATGGACTTTCTTTGCCTTAAATGCATTTTAATGCAAAGAAAAGACGGCCAATGTAGCAAAAGGTTCCGGAGTGGTGACCATACATTGGAAGACGGAGGATGGGTGATTAGATGATCTAGTGAAGGTCGTGAGTAATCGGTAGATGAGTGCAGCACAGGACCGATAGTCATGAAGAACCTTGAAAGTGGTAAATATCAATCAGTGGACGTAATTGTGTACTTTATGTAACTGATTGCAAAGACGCATAGTGTTTTTTTTAATTTTGTACTAAATTTAAACCAATCAAATTAAAGAATTAAAAAAAAAAGTTTTCCGTCCAATACTGTTTACTCAATCAGCCGTATCCGTTCAAGTTATCACTAGAACAAACCAATTTCTTAGAAAGTTGGTCAGATGGAACTCAGTCCTTGGTATACGGTTCACGGTTAGGCGGTTTTATTGTTTTGTACGGATATAAATGTATATCACGGATTAACGATACGAGTGAAACTTTCGACATTAAATTAAAGTGTGGTTATAAATATTTTAATTATTTTTTTCTTTTCTGTTCAATATGTTCTGTATTTTTTCATTATTATCACCAATAGTCGCTAACAGTTTACTGTTGAACATAGACCACTCATTAGACAGAAATAATGTTTTAACTTACTATACCCCGCTGGCCACATGAATTGGATATAGGTTTTCCGTACACACCGTATTTTATTCTTGCACAACAAAGATTTAAATTGTATGTTATTTATTTAGTTTTCATATAATTTTCGCCCAAAGATATCCATCATAATGGCAGTATTGTTTTTATGAATGGTGCTAGTTATCGTCTACGAAAGGCTGAAGCGGAATCCGGATCGAAAATAACCATTCAATTTTTTATCACTCAATTATATTCTGCAAGAAAACATCGTGCAAATTGGTATTCGGCAAAAAAATACACTCCACAGGTGCGTACTTTTACCAGTGACGTCTTCATTGACGGACGTGTTGACGGATCGACCAAGGTACGAGTCTACAAAGGTGCTGACGCAATACTGCTGACACATTAATGACGCATTTAAAATTATGAAGTTTTTTTAAATAATAATTGTTCTCTTCACTTTGATCGTGACTGCGCATCACATGACCATGGCATGCTGCTTCTTAAATTTTCGCTTGCTAGTGCTATTTTCAGTCTTCAAATTATGAATTATTTCCACACCCATTCCATCCAAGTCCACCCACAGTATACTTGAACATTCACATTCAGCTCATGCATGCACTCGTTTTTTTTGTCCAACATTCAGAACTGTAAACGGTGACAGTTATTGATGAATTATATACTTTTAGGCATGTACTAACTTTTTGGACAGAAAAGAAAGATGCAATTGGTTCCCTGGTTATTTTAATATTATTTTAAGATGATGAGTACTATTATTTTATTCAAATTAAAAAGTGGCTAAAATTACTAAACGAACCCACAAATAAAAAAGAATTCTCCAAATCGGTTCATATACGAACTTCTGAGGAAACAGACATAGGAAAAATGCGACTAAAGGAATAAGTTCCCCTTCCTTTTTCAGAAGTCGGTTAAAAACAAACCGAAAATTAAAAATAGGATTTCTACATATTTCGAATCTTTGATTAAATTCTTTCTTGAGAATGTATTACGCTTTGTTTTCTTATATAGATTAAGTCTAGCCTGTTAAAATGACTCTACTCTGCCAAATAGAAAGCATGAGAGGAATCGAGGATTAGTTTTCACCATCCTCATTGTGAATGCAGTATGGTGACCCTTTTATTTTTTTTACGTGTGGAAATCCCCACGGACCGTCACCCCGTCGGGGGTTACGGCGGGGTGGTGTGTCGGACTCGAACCGACTAAAACCACACGGTGTGACCCTCTCTGCGCCTGTATATTGGAAGGAGTCCAGGGAGGGGATTTCCTTCTGGACTAGTATGGTGACCTTATGGCAGCCTATTGTGATGCTCTTACATCATAGGGTCTCCGGTATCACCATCGAAATACGATAGTACGAATGCTGTCAATTTAAGTTGATCTTATATACGAGGCTTATACCGCCAGGCTTGAGTCGGCATGTTCGTGTTGAAATCACTCCCTGACTGCTACGTGTAGTCATAAAGTATATCATTTAAAAATAAATACACTGTTTTACTATCAGCGCCTATCGAAATAAAGTAATGTAAATCTACGTGCCGTTTGACCTTAGTTAATTTAGTTATAAGATCTTCTTCTTCTTGCTTCGGAGTCTGGTTGTTTTCTATGTATAATAGGTACGTATTTCCATAAAAAAAACATGTTTAAGTATTATATATTGTCTAGTAACTCATAGCACAAGCTCTGCTGAGTTTAGGACTAGATGATGTTGTGTGTCAAATGTTCGAAATATTTGTTTATTTATTCTTTAAGTGTCACTTCAATCTTGTAGGTTGTACTCCTGTGTTTTTGTCAGTACTCCTCCTTGTTGCCTGTTGTATAGTCATTGGTGTTTAACTTTAAATCCTAGTAGTTAGTAATGATTAATAATGTGGTATTACCGCGATACCATGCACTTTAGCAGCTTTAGAACTTCAACTATTTTTCTTTAGCTTTTATTAATGTCCAGCTTAAATATTCTACTAGTAAGATCAAACTAACCATTTTTTTTTATATAATACTATTTAATATCACAACTTACATATTTGTAAGGTTTAAAGGATTGAATCCATTGTAATTGACTGCATTTAATTTAATTGTAACTTGTATTCAATGAAAAAGTTGTGGAGATGAACGAAAAATGACAACAACAGTTTTTCGAACATAAAATTGCTAACGAAAAGTTACAGTACTTGCAAAGAGTGAAAAGAAAATACTCAAATCATATCAATCATATTATAATACAAGTTCAATTGTATTGATATGTAAATTATAAAGACATCGGTATCTTTCTATTTATTTTCCAAATTTTTATAAATATACATATAGGCTTGATCAATCCATATGAAATGAATTTCTAGCATGTATAGAATAATTTCTGTTACTAGAAAATAATATAGTACAAGATGTGCATGATATTGGTGCTTTGTGTAACAATGCATCGAATCGACTATAACACGATCGCTACATCGAATGAACATTATTGTATACAAAATTTCGGAATCAAAGGTTCATTAGTATATTAGCCGATTGCCGGTGTTACCCGCAGCATAGCTAGATCCTTAGGTACCACATATATAATACTTTCATTTGCATTTAATAAAAAACTGTTAATTATATTTTACATACAGACACATCAATTTCATTTATTTTTTTAAATGTAGAGATTAAGTACCGAGACATATTGTGAAAATTTTAAGAGAATCTATTGATATAGGTTATGCTACAGTAACGCCTTCGCTTAAATGCTGGCAATCAGTACCTGAGTGTTTTTAAAACATTTTCCGAATAATATAAAAGCCTGTATATAAGAATATTTAATTCACATTATTTATTAGAATTTGTTAAATATTCCAGCAAAATGAGGAACAATAACAGATGAGCATCAATTTAAGTAGGTATGTAATTGAACTTGCTGCTAAACTTTATAATAGGAAAACTTGTTTAAATAATGTGTTTACATCATCTTAATCATCATTAAGAGTATGCTCTAGTCTACTACTGGAGGCCTTCACTAACTATGATCCTAGGTCCTTTAAGCGGTGAGTAAAAAAGCATGTCACTAGGCCGCCATAGTATGAGTTCCCATATTCGATTGTCTACATTCTCAGCAAGTGTAGTAGCCTCCACTCTTGGATTCTACTCACTAAAAAGGATGGACAAAGGCCATATTTTTTTTTATTTAAGCCTACCAAGGTGACCCTACTATACCTGATGGAAAGCATGAGTAGAATCAGTATGAATATAATATTACTGATGCATACATTCTTTATACTTCAATTCAATGGTACGAGAATAACGATTAGATTTTTATTAGTATTTTCTTGCTTTCTCAGTTAATGAAATAAGAGAGTGGGTCGAAGAGTTTTCAAAAAGCTTTTCAGTTCTCATTATTATAATGAAGACAACCCAACTCAAAGCTGAGCTTAATTTCGAATTTCATTTCTTGGTATGTACCGGATACGGTAATGCGATGGCTTTGCAGGGTTAAACCACTACAATTTGAGGTTTGGCTATTAAATACAATTGAAGATTCGTTGTTCTTAGTAAACCTTGTCTATTTAATTAAATGTGATATTATTTGATTCTAAATTAAGTGAATCAGTAAGTCCACAGTTAACTTCACGGCATATCTCTCATAACCTTGAAATATAATAATAAAATTTGGGTCCCGGTTGTCATGAACATCTATGGCAATCGTTATTGGAAAGTCCTCAATAGAGCTGCGGCAAGTCATCAAAGGTCACCTCACTATAACACTCTTTGCACAAAGCCACATCTATCATATCAGATATGAAATTTTATCTTTAAATTATATAACAACAACAGAAAGTAAATGCCCGTCATCCCGTCAAATCACGGTAATTTTTCTGAGCGTATAAAACTGCTGTATGCATTATACCTACATAGATTTGGTATAATATCATTCAGTTTTTCATGTAGTTTTGCGACTTTTCATTGATGTAGATTTTTAACCGACTTCAATAAAGGTAGAAGTTCTATATTCCACTGTATGTATTTTAGTGTATGTATGTGGTATCAAAGGGATTTCCACTCAAATAAACATAAAAAAAACAAACACGCTTTTAAACTAAAACGTATAAAATAATTTAAATGTAGCGTGGGGCGACGTTATTGAAATATTTTAAGAAAGCACCCCACGCTTTGTTACATTAAAATTATTTTCTACGTTTTAGTTTAAAAGCGTGTTTGTTTAGTTTTTTAAAACTAGTTTTATTTGAAAGACTAAAGAGACACTAGACAAGACATTTGTTTAATTTTTTTTTTGTTTTTTTTTCAAATTAGTGTATTTGAACGAAATTTGGCCCTTTAAAGTGGGTCAAAATTGCTCCATAAGGAGTTGGTTACAAACATACAGGCGAAGCTGGTAAAAAGCGTTTAAAATGTGGAAAAAAGATGACATTGCAACGCTAATTTTGAACAATGGTTAAAATTAGAGATGAAACCCGAAAATTTTTGGTGTGTGACATTTGTGGGACATTTTTGGTTGCGTATGTTGTTTATGTTAAAACATGCTTCGCTTATCTGAAGGCACAATCGGTCTCAAATGATTCGAGAATGTTCAAATTATACAACCGTAATTTAAATTGTAAATTTAGTTCAATTTTGATTTGAAGTCACATACACAGACAAATTCTAGTAACTCTAGAATAAGTTTCCATGCATTACTATATAGATACTATATAAAAATTAAAATACATCTAATCATTACACCACTTTAAGAAAAATCCCACGATGGTCCTTTGTTTACTTTTAGTTGTAAAAACTAAAAAACTTTAAAGAAATAACTCTGAAATATAATCTCGTCAATCACTCAAATGATGTGCGCAAAAAAAAATTTAGACTGTATTAGTAATAACAATTATTAAGATAATCAGTGAGTACTTTTTTATTTCGGTTAGTCGATATAGGAGTCGGTATTGGAGCCGGTAACAGAGTAGACCCAAGACGTGTTTTGCTGGATTGATGATATTAAGGGAAAAAGGACAGAGAAAGATACGAAATGATATTTTCTAGTAGCAATTCAACAATTACCTAAAATAATGTAGTATCTTAACTTTATATCTGTTAAATTATATTTAATCCTGATTAAAGTTGATCAGGAACTGATGAAACTTGCCCCTAACATTTTTTCTGAATAACGGACGAATCGAAATAAAACCATAGTCAAAATAAATTTAATAAAACAGCGTAATTTGTATGCGCTACACTCACGTACACAGTTAGATTTTAATAAAGATAAGTTATTCTATTATTTATGAAATAGTTTGATAAAAACACGATTTGTGAGTTTCTTTTCCCTTGATGAGAACTAATTGCTTCATATTTTATAAATGTTTGTCTAAAATATTTACATAGAGTGAACGTAGCAATTAGTGATTTCATCGTCCAGGCCTCGACACCATAAAGAAATATTTGAAAGACGAGGGTATGTACCAATTTTATTTTTGTTCTTTTGGAGATGTTACGGTTTAACCATATCCCATCCAGGTCAGACATTGCACTTTTGGCCATGCCAATGGGTCTCCTTATTTCTTTTTCGCATGATCCCTTATTGCTGATGTTGGAACCAAGGTAGACGAAGGCCCCCACCTCCTCAAGTTTAAGCGACCCCGTGAGTTCCAGTTTAACAGTCCTGTCAATCACCATGACTTTAGTTTTGGCTTTTTTAATTCCGAGCTCTAGATCCCGACTGGCTACCTCAATTCTGCTCAGTAGGGCGAGCATCTCAGACTCATCCGCTGCCAGGAGAGTGGTATCGTCTGCCTATCGAAGGTTCGAGAGCTTGACGCCGCAGATGGATATGCCGCCGTCCCAGCCCTCAAGTGCTCGCCTAAGGATATATTCGCCATATATAATAAAAAGAATTGGAGACAATATGCAGCCCTAGAGTACTCCTTTTCCGAACGAGAACGATTTAGAGTGATTTTGGTCCACCCTGATGACACCATTGCTGTTGATGTAGAGCGACCGAAGGAGAGCTGTCAGGTGTTATGGCACGCCTATTTCGCCCAGTATCCCCCACAAACAGTCCCATCTGACGCAATCAAAGGCCTTGCTGTAGTCCACAAAACATATCACTACTGGGGTGTCGAACTCAAAGGATTTCTCATTGTTATCTGGTTCCCTTGCCCTTAACAAAACCTGCTTGTTCCTGTGGTATTTGCCAATCCAGAAAATGGTGAATGCGCGCATTTATGACGTGAAGCAGGACTTTTCTGGCGTGTGAAATTAGTGCGAGGGTGCGGTAGTTGTCGCATAGCTTTGTGGAGCCCTTTTTATGAAGGGGGAGAATGATTGACAAAATCTCCCTATAAAGAGCAAATAAAATTATTACTTTCTTACAGATTCCTGGCCTAAGTTTTTTAATGAAAAGGTCTCGTTACGATTGGAACTACACTGCAGAAATTGATGCCTTCAATGATACGTGCCATCTTAAACATTACTTTGAGTTTACACTCGGAAAAATGTTAGGTAGCACCAGTTCCCTCAACTACATGGTTTATCATAGAGGACAACCGCAAGACTTTAATAACTGAGCTGAAATAATAGAAAACGAAAGATGGCAATGGCAAAACGTGTTGCCATACTTTCTTAAAAGTGAAAAGCTAATAGATCCCATATTACTACGTTCACCTGAAAGAGATTTTTATGGAACTAAGGGCTATGTTGAACTAGTAAAAGATCGACGTGATTCTATTCAAACAATTTTAAATGCTTACCGAGAGTTAGGTCACAAAATAGTGCCATATTTTAATGAACAACATTCTTTGGGATATGCTACTCAAACAGTAACTATTGCTGGTAAATCTCGATATGGTTCAGCTCATGCATTTTTATTAAGTATAAAAGATCGTAAAAACTTGCATGTTATGAAAAATACGCTGGCTATTGAAATTGTGTTTGAAGATAAAATAGCCGTCGGAGTGAAAATTAACACTGAAGATGACAAATCTTTGCATTTACATGCAAAAAAAAGAGATAATTGTTTCAGCTGGCACATTCAATACTCCTAAGTTGCTAATGTTATCCGGTATAGGTCCAGCCAAGCATTTAAAAGATAAACGTATTGAAGTTTTATCAGATATACCTGTTGGGGAGAATCTACAGGAGCATTTAGCCGTGATACTTATACATACTTTGGAAGAGTCAGCCGACTTTGGAGCTTCATTTACAGGTTGCACTAAATAAAACAAGTAATTATCCAGATTACCAAGTAATATCGTATTTAGATAATTCAAAAGTAATGTTGTTTTACTGCACATTTGTGTTGAGATTTTCGGACGAAATTTGTGATACAATTTTTAAGAGTGAAGATAGGAAATTACAAGTGTTTAACCAAATAACATTCATCCAGAATCAAGAGGTAAAGTACTTTTGAAGAGTACTGATCCATTCGATGCACCTCTTGTTTATAGTGGGTTCTTCTCAAATGACAATGATGTAGAAAATTTCATTGATTACGTACAACATTTATCTGCTATAATGAATACAACAACTATGAAAGTGTAAATGCTAAAATGGTAGATGCGTATCCTAAATGTAATGAATTCGAGGCTGGTAGTCGAGACTACTGGCGTTGCTATATCATGTGTGTTTCGTCAGGAGCAAGCCATTTTACTAGCACATGTCCTATGGGCAAGGTTCTGGATGGACAATTGCGAGTTCATAGTGTCAAAAATTTACGAGTGGCTGATGCAAGTGTGATGCCAATCAGTGATTATGATCGGAGAAAAAGCAGCAGACATGATCAAAGAAGAATACAGTTTGATCTAAAAATACAAATCGTCATTGTTTATAAAATGTTTGTAAGATTAAACCTTACTGAGGCTATACTATAAGATAACTAAGCGGGGCGTGAAAAAGCATCTCACTAAGCCGTCACAGTGTGGGCCGCCATACTTTATTGTCTGCATTTGCAGCAATGATGTGTGGTTTCCCCCACTCTTGGATTCTGCTCGTGCTCTCCATCAGGCAGGGAAGAGTCACTTTGGTAGGCTAAATTTAAATTAAAAAAAACACTGAAATTATGTTGTGCTCTTCCAACTTATGAAATGTTATGCAGTGGGATCTTAGACTATTATAATGATGTAGAAATGGTAGCTTAATAAGTGACGATTAACGACGCTTCCAATAAAGCAAACAAATTTACTTATTTCCATATATTTTTTTATGTTCTAATAAAAAAATCTATCGCTATGACAATAATTTGAGATAGCTTAATTTTTTTAGAAGTAATTATGTCCAAAAAATAACAAGAATAACCGAATGTAAAGATAAACTTTTCATCTTAGCAATAAGCGCCAAACGGGCAGCGTTTACCGCAAACATTCTATACAATGCTTCCTTTTCTCTTTTTATTTTTATCTTACAGGCCGACACCCCATATTGATGGCCGCCATTCCGCCTATTACTGTTGTTTAGGGTTTTGTTTTGGGCAACTTTATAAAATTTGTCGTTTCTGTTTTCTTTTCTTTTTTAAAAGAGTTACTTCAATATTTTGAATTATAAAATGTTTACTTTTTGTTATATTAATAAAATATCACTCATGTAGGTTATTGTTTGTTAAAAGAAACTTTATTATTTTTTTTTCAAATGTAACTATTTTGTTTAATCCTAAATTGCTAAAGACTAAAATATATTTTAGTGGATATTCACCAGGAAAAAAAAACGATAACTCTTTGCATTCTTTCCTATAATATCATAAAAAAATATTGGCCAAGTGCGTGTCAGGCCACGCATAGAATAGGGTTCCGTTGTCATATAGAACGCCAAGTGATGTCCAAGAGACAATTGTTATGTTTACTTATTATTTCGTGATCTTTGTACGAAGTAACTGAACTCCTGAACTGACAAAACTATCGAAACCGTTATAGTTTTCCTTTAAAGTTGGACTACCGCACAATTTTTTTTGATATTTGAACGCCCTGCTTTTACAAAAAAAATGTACTTTAAAGTAAATAACTTGCAAACAGATACCTATATAGGTATCTGTTTGCGAAATTGTTGAGACAATTTTTTTCTATGAAAAATAGTCTTAGCATTTTCTTCATATTTTTAAAAGACCTATCTAACGACACCTCACACGTTTTGATTGACGTGAGAAAAAAAATCATTCCCACGGCTAGCACCCCTACACATGTAGGGGTGCTAGCCGAAAAAAAATTTTTTTACGATTTTATTATAGCATTTTGTCGACGTGATAGAAACATATATAAATGCAAAGTTTCATCTTTCTAGCACTAACCGTTTAGACGGTAAGATGTGGTCAGACGGACGGTCGTGACGATTCTTAAAGAATCGTCATGTCCGTCCGTCTGTTACTTTTACTCGGAACCCTTATGGGTTCCAAGTAATTAACTACGGAACCCTAAAAATCGATGAAACAACAAAAAATCGATAACCATCATTAACAAATAGTTTTAAACTAATAACATATTAGTCGATGAACAACACATGCTAGACTATTTAACTTAACGCCAGTTATCTAGAATTATATTTAAAAAAAACGACAAATAACAGTATAATAACAGCATAGATTAAATCTAGAAGATACTTATGTATTATAGTAGTAAGGCGGTAACGCTTTAATACAGTTGAGTGTAGTATTTGCATTTACGAAGCAAGCTTCATTACTCCTTTTACCTTTTTCTACCAAGAACTTGTTGAAAGTATCCATTTAATTGCCCGACGTACGTATATTGTGCCTCATTGTTCATGGTATGTTCCAATAAAAAATCTTTTAGAATTTTTATGTATGTTTTATCTTTTTTCAACTACTTTATACGTTTTATTATTATGACGGCGCCGAGTCCACAAACCATATAATTTTCTTATTTGAATTCAGCGACAGATAAAATCCTTTCATGTCACAGTTATTTGACAAAGCCGCAAACTCTAGAATATTCTTTTATTCAAATAACATAATTTTTGGTGGCACAAACTTTATCAAAGAACAAAGAACGAGTAAAATGTAAAAGGTGATTAGAATTGAAACAATTTAAATGTAACTTTAAAGTGTACTTTGGTTCAATATTAATAAAAAGTAGTATGTGAGATATTAATTAAATGATGATGTCACGATAAATAAATAATTAGGACATCTGATACAACGCCACCAAGTCCCAACTAAGCATAGCTTGTACTATGGGTACTAGACATTATATTAACACATAAAATATTAACTTAAAGAACTCAGATTATTAAAAGAAAGCCAGATGGAACGTGCTCGTCAAATAACATGACGCCGATTGATTATTTTAGTGTGCGTGACAGTCGCCAGAGACACTGTAGGAACACGTACATCTGTGTGCGTGTAATGATACCATACGCTGTAAAAAGTTCCCTTTTTTTGATAAACATTAAGATTGAAAAAAGGGTATTTTAATATTAAAAAACTTTAAAAATTATGGTTTTTATTTCAGTTACTGTTACATACTGTGCAAACTCTTAGCAACCTTTATTTTCCATCAACTTTTTATAATATTGTCGTTTTGCGTTTCGTTTCGTACAAAAATAAAGAAAATTAAGTAAACATAACAATTATATATTGGACACGATTTTAAATCTACCTATCATTATGGGTAACTACGGAACCCTATCATATGCGTGGCCTGAGACGCACTTTGCCGATTTTTTGTTCTTTAATTTAGATAATTAATCGTTTTTTGTTTTGTTAATTGTTTGATTTGATGTTAATTTTACTAAAAAATAGATCATTTAATGGAAATAAAACTGATTCCGGAACCTGTTTTCATTTAACCATTTTTAAATATACATTTGCAATGTGGCTTACCACTAGGGAGGGGGCGGGGAAGTCTCACAAATGTGATCAACTGTGACAAGGACGGGGGAGGGGCAAAACAATCATGAAATTCGTGTGACGTAATTTTTTTCATATTCTGCAGTTATACGGTAAGTACCTGGGAATCAAGTTTCTTAGTATTGATCATTCTCAACCATTCAATTATGATGTGAAGCACAAGTTGCAATTTGTAGAAACATCCACAAATTGTTCCTATGTAATAATTATCAGAAATAATTGTATCTCCAAAGAATACTTTCAGATAAGGTTCGGAACCAAGTCCCTAAATATAGAAATGAGGTCCACTAATGTCTGGATTAACAAGTAATTTCCCTAATTAAAGGGAAAAAAAAATTCACAAAAACTGGTATCACAGTCGAACTACGGTTGAGGTTTTGTGTTCCGACACAACATTAAAATTAACGGGTAAATAAATAGTTATAACAACTAAATAATCTGTATTTACATGTGAAAAGATATTCTATATTATTTTTTTTTTGTTTCTGGGAACTATTCCTACAGTGTTTAATGATGCAAGACGGCATTTTGAAATTAAAATAAAAAATCACTCGTGACGTGTACACAATATGGCGGTTTGTCAAACACTGGCGCGAGAATGTATTCGCTTTTTAATTCATATTTGCTTTGTAGCTTCATTGTCGTGTTCTTTACGATCTATCTGGCTTTCTTTTGTAATCTGAGTTAAAGAATATTTACAATATTTACGTACAAGCGTCAAAAACTTCCCCTGCATGATCGCTTACTGGTAAGTGGTAGCGTTCCCAAAAGACTGTTAGCATAGCCACGTTGAACGGCAATGCTAATTATCGGTGCTAGAAAAAGCCCAACCTTTTGGTTACGAGAAGCATTTATCATACATATACAATATTATATCAAAGACGAAATGGAGTATCTTTCGTCGATGGTTAGAAATATAATATATCCAAACTCTGAAACAAATATACTAATATAATATTTCAGAGTACTCAACTTTTTTTTTTTATTATCTAACAATTTGCCAAGTTTACAAAAAACATTAATACTATATTTAGCGTCATGATTATAATATGTATCTCCAAAAGAGTGCCAAAATGCTCCGGTAAAAATATATATTTATTAATTCATGATGAAAGTTGTACATCGGATAAAAAAATAATTTTTATGAAGCTCCAAGCAGTGTAGGCATAGGTGTCTGAATATTGCACTCGACGCCAAGCGTGTGTCGAGTGTGATGTGTGCGACATCTACTCTCAGATGTCGCACACATCACACTCGACACAAACTGAGGATGAGTACTCAATAGACGGAGAGGTACTTCTGAAGGAGTATGAAGTTCGTAATTTCAACACTATCTTCGGGAGTCTTAATTTATATTATTATTGTAATCACTATAACTTGGGCTGGTATTAAGAATTTCATATCAAATTTCATTTCAATATACGTTAAGGCCCGACACGCGCATCAAAACCAAAACCTCTTCGATCTGGAGTCGCAACCTCATTTGATTATCGCTAAAAAAAATGAGGAGGTTTTAGTTCCCTTATGAGGTTTTCAAAAGGGTTTACTTTAAGTTTAATAGTAGTTCGGTTAGTAGGTAGTAGTTGGTTAGTAGTTTATTTAATCTTCAACTCGAAATGTTCACGAGAAATATTCTCCATGATTTCATTTTTAAGTGTAGCAGTCTCACACTATGGAGCAGAACTATAAGAAAATCAATTCGATCTAAATTTAATAAAGTACTAGCAGCAACAACTAAAAGCCTTGGCACTCAGCTCTATCCTAGTTGATTTTTAGCATTAAAGTAATGTAAGTAGGGTTCGTTTTAAAGAAAGCAATTTAATTTTTTTATTAACTCAGAGCAAATGCACATAAGTATTGACGAAAATACTCACTTTGATTTAATATAATAATGCAGATTAAAGAGAACCTTGATATCTACCGAAATAAGAACATAGTTGATTATAACCTAACAATAGGAAAAGAGCGTCTAAAACATTATCATCCTTACATTAAATCTTGATAAAAGCATAAGACTTCTATAAGTATGGAATATTTAAAGACATTTAAAACATATGTAAATCAAAATGCGTAATATCTACTAGAGTTTATAAGACGGTGTCGTTACATTCTTTAAGTATCTCGCAAATAATGTTGGCTCGCGTCACATACAAACTTGACATTCTAAAATGAGCAATTTACTCTGCTAAATTAATGTTTATAAAATATTTCGTACGCCTTTGCAGAGCAAGTTGGTAAATTACTTCTTTTTGTAATGAAGATAATGTACTGAATAAAAAATGAGCGTTTTGTCAACAAAGCTTAAAGTCATTTTTAATAGCATTTAAATCTTACAAAGAGCCTAAACGTAATCATGTTTTCCTTTCTGCTTGTAAAAAGACAGTCATTTCTTTTGTGTACTATTTAAATGTAATTAGCATCTTGAGTCACTGCTTACATTAATTTAAAATTGAAATTGAAATCATTACAGTTTCTTGTGAAACTCCATAACTTACGAATATTCCAACAGCATTGATGTATTAACAATGCCCAACAGTAAATAATTATTTCTGTGGTTATTTATATTAAAAATTTAATCATTACCATTATCAGCCTATTGCAGGCTTTTACATAGACCCCTTCAATTCTACGTCACTGTTACCGATTTTGAGCTTCTCCCATTCAGATCAGATGGATTTTTTTTAAATATTATAATAAATCACTCCTCAATACTTATACAGGCGTCCAATTATCGATCTTTTGATTCCATCATCAGATTAATTCTTACCTGACTTGTTGGTTTGTGCATTGCATAAAATTGTCTTATTTTTCTTAATAAATAAAATAAAAGAATAAGCAGATTTAAGTACAGTTACGTGCAGTACGTAAATATACGTTTTAAAAAGTTTTGCACTTGTTGTACAAAGGCGGACATAATGCTTCGAGGCATTCACTCCCAGTCGACCCTCATGCATAGATCGATCTATGCCCTCATGTAGTAGAAATAACAGTTATCTAGTAGGCAAATTAATTTGCAATATAAAGAATTCAGTCACGTCAGTAAAAAAAATACCTCATCATCTTCCTAGCCTTATTCCCAATTTTATTTGGGGTCGGCTACTAGTTCAACCGGTTTTACCTGAATTTCAGTTTTTCCACGGAGCGAGTGGCATCAGACCTCCGCAACCCTAAGGGAGAACTGAAATTCGAAGATTGAACTAGTTGTCAGTATATTTGAGGGCATTGACTTCCCAATAACGATTGCCATAGATATTCATGACAACCGGGACCGACGGCTTTACGTGCTCTCCTAAGCACGGGCGTGAATCACCGCCAAACTTCCAAACTCCGGGCAGCTATTAGGAATTTCCTAAGAAAATCCCAAAAACACTTTTTGACCCGACCAGGGATTTGAACCCAAGACCTCTTGATTAGCAGTCGCATACGCTAACCACTAGACCAACGAGGCAGTTGTTTTTGTTTGTTTTTTGATTCTAACTAAAATACAGTACAAACTTTAACAACATAAATTATTACAACTTCAATATATGAAAGTGTCATAAATGTTTCAACAGTTGAATTGTGTTTAACTTACTTTGTGCTTGAAATAGACACGGAGTAACACTGTAATATAATATTTCAATGAACAAAGTTTTCCAGCTTCAAAGAAGGAACAGTTTTAATGTCATTATTCAATTTGGCATTAATATCTGAGACTTAAGTTAGCAGCACTTTAATAAAATCTTGCAAAGAGTAAAATTAAGTTCCTATGACATTTTTACTTATTCCAAAGTGAACTTTGTTCCACTTTTTGATAAAGTTCGTGAGCTTTCACAAACTTTTACAAGCTTGTAACTCTATATAATTATTATTATAGCTAAAATAAAATACACGATAGCTCTTTATATTCAGAAAAATAAAACAAAACTACCTTTAATATTTTATTTTTTATTACAATTAAAGAAAGAATAAAACAAAACATTGAAATCTAATATCCCTTTTAAATAAGGGCTCAAATTATTTCAAAGGGATATACAGTCATCAAATTATTAATTTATTCTAATGATTGAAGTATCCTGAACATCTTAAATACATTCATCTACTAAATAATTATTTGAATATGAACAAACATTATTATTATAATTTACAAATATCAATTACTTATACATATACAACGGACCAAGATATGTACATATTACTAAGATTATACATTTCAAATATATTCGTTGGTTATAATTCTCCAAAATTCGGTTAACTTACAAAAACTTTATACACACATATTGAAATCTAAACGTGCTATGCACTATTCAACCTTCAGATATTTACATTTTACTAATCTACATTGTTTAAAGGTGAATCTACAATCCTTATTAATATAATTTTATAATTTATGTCAAAGAAACTTACATTGAGATTCTTATTGTTATTCTTATAAAAAAATTGATAATGTCTAACTTTCTACATTTATAACGAATAATTCAAATTTTGAGCAAATTATCATCATTAGTTGTTTATTACAAGCATAAAACTTAATATTAAATTTACATAAAATTTACTTTTGGCACGTTTACGGTTTCATAAAAAGTAATTTTTTGAATGCTCTCCTAAAATCCATATTGAATATCGTATATATCAAAGGATTCAGTGCGGAATTAATGTAACCAAGCCAAGTAATGAAATTGATAAATTTGTTTGACAAACAGCAACCAACACAAAAGGGAATTACGAGATAAATAACAAAAAATGGAAGCCAACAGAATACAAACACTCCCATTATAATGCCTAGAGTTCTAGCAGCCCGACGCTCTCTTGTCAAAGAAATACGTTGTTTTTCTTCAATAAACTGGTAAACAGTATTTTGTTGGGAAGGTTTTGGTCGTTTATGAGTTTTTATGGATTTTTCGGTTTCATTAACTTCAATCAAATCTTCTTCATGAGTTTCTTTTGAGTTACTCTCTGACGATGTGTTTCTATTTTCTAAATTCTCAGCTACATCTGTAACTGAATTTTCATTCGATAAGATAGGTATTATGAGTTTATTTTGACACTTATCGTCTTTACTCCAATATCGTTTCTTCATCTTTTTCTTTGGCGTCAATTTCCTAGTCCTTCTTTTCTTTTCTGAATCTGATACCAAACGAGTCACTCCTTGGTGTTCATTGTGGTTTGCCTCTGAACTTACAGAATCTTGATCATGCTGGTCATTGTCCTTATTTGCGCATCGGTTCTGACCGCTTGAAATAGTACTTATTTTTGTAGCCTTAGCACGATCTCTAAGTCTTTTTTTAGTGGCCAAATATATCTCAAAATACACTACTGTCATTATGACTAATGGAATGTAAAAAGAACCAGATGAGGAAAATATCACAAAGCCGGGTTGAGATGTCAATCGACAGGGTGTGTCAGGCTCAAACACGTCTGGCCAATCATTCCATCCAAGCAATGGTGGTGAGCTAATGATTAAAGAGAGAATCCAAACAACTCCAATCATGAGGAGGACTCTTTCTAAAGTTCTTTTTTGTGCATAGTTTATAGGATCCGTGATAGCCCAGTACCTATCTAAAGCAATCGCACAAAGATTTAATATGGATGAAGTACAACACATTATGTCGCAAGTAAGCCACATTTTGCATACATATATGCCAAACACCCATTGCCCGAGAATAGAATACGCCACGTTTAAAGGTAGAACTAATATTGCTACTGTTAAATCTGCTACTGCAAGAGACACTATAAAGAAGTTTTGAACAATCCTCAGAGGTTTGTATGTGAATACACTCAGAATTACGAGAATGTTTCCAATAATTGTTGAAATTATTATCAATGTAAGAACTATTGCTGTACATATTGCCTCCCACTCCGGGACTGCAAGGGTGATTCCAAAGCTACTTGGATATTTTGGATCATCAGCAACAACACATTCATCTCTATCATACTGTATTATATCTTCTGTGTAATTTATTGATGTATAGTTAACATCAACGTGTGTTGCAGTCTGCCCCATCTTGTTATTTTCTTTTTTCCTACATCTCACGTTCTATAGCCATTAAGAATATTGAGACGTGAAAACTTTTCAAAATATTTCGTGAGTATGTTTCGGCAATTTTTCTTGTGTGGATCAAGTGCGCTATCTTCAAACATTCTTTCATATTCCAGTTTTCTGTAACAATAAAGCCAATTTATGAAATGTATCGCTAAGATCTAACGATCAAATACGAGTGAAAGAAATTCGCTCTATATGAGAAAACGTAAAATTACCTCTTGCTGGAAATCATTAATAAGAAGTCCCATTTATGTGGATTGTTCATGTTTTCATGTGGAAATGACTCTGTAACAAGAAAAAAAAACACAAATTATAAAGAGATAGTAAAAACATGTTGTTTATCCAGACCTGATAAAGTTACATAATTTAAATTTATAAGATATGTATTATTTTACGATACAGAATCGGAGTTTTTTTTATTTTTCTTTGATTCTTTTAGTAATTATAGATTATACTGCTTTTGCTTGATTGTGATTTATTTTAACAGTATGTGAATTTTTAAAATTGTTTCACAATACTGACCATTTTCATGAATTAATAACCCATAATGTTCCACTGCTGGCCTCGAGTCTTGTCTCAGGAAAGGGATACAGCCCGTTTACGACGAGGTATAAATGTGTAAAAATGTACGAGGCACGCTTCGAGTCGCCGCTCTTAGCTAAGCACCGCCGCCGAGCGGCGACTCGTGGCGTGCCTCGTACATTTTTATACTTTTGATATTACCGCTCGGCGTTTCGCTCTTAGCTACCGCTCACAGCGGTAAGGTCGTAAACGGGCCGTTAAGGCCATACGTCCCCAAGTTGGCCAAATGTGGGTTTGGGACTTACAAGACGTTTTGGATGTTTTTTTTAAAAAAAATAGGCCTCTAGCAAAGCTTCACGACTGATATCTGACTTCACGACTGACAAAAACCGGGACGTCGGTCCCGGCTTAACTTGACCTATTAATGGAAACGCTCATAACATATCACGTCTCAAACGGTCACTCTTCGTCTGACTGCGCCATCGTTTCTTATCGTCGGTAATTGTTTCCAACGACCTAAGGCCACTCATCTTTAAGCGTTTTCAGCAACGTCCCCTAAATTTAAGTCCCCGCATTAAGATTTTCACACAAAAATGGAAAAAAAAACAATAAATTTTGGGGGTTCTCCATACTTGGCACTGAAACTCAAATTTTTTTTTACATCAAACCCATACGTGTTGGTTATCTATGGATAGGTCTTAAAAATGATATTGAGGTTTCTAATATCATTTTTTTTAAACTGAATAGTTTGCGCGATACTTCCAAAGTGGTAAAATGTGTGTGTCCCCCCTGTACCTTCTAAAATAAGGGAGTGACTGCACGGTTGGCCTAGTGGTTTAAGCGGTCGCCACGCCGCTCTCTACTGCTCCAAGTGTCGTGGGTTCGAATCCCACGCGGGATAAAACTTTGTGTGATTCACAAATTGTTGTTCTGAGTCTGGGTGTTCTTTGTGTCCGTTTCATGTATGTTTGTAAAGTCCCCCGCGACACAGGAATTCATAGTCCTTATGCGGGAGTTGTCTTTTTAAAAAAAAAAAAAAGATTAAACTAAAAAAAATATATGATGTACAATTACCATGCCAACTTCCACCGAAAATTGGTTTGAACGAGATCTAGTAAGTAGTTTTTTTTTTAATGTCATGAACCGTAAAGCGCAATTTACCTTTCAATTAATCAATACACTATCATTAAAACATCGATCAAAGTTACAACGAACTACAAGAACTTTTATATGATGTTACTTGCTTCTACGGAACCCTTCATGGGCGAGTCCGTGTGTGGCTTTTTTAGAATAGATTGCCGTTTGTGAGGGAGAAAACTGTAAATGACTTTAATAGCTGTTTTAAACAGAGGAATAAGATAATTGCTTTGTAAAGCACAATAGTAGTTAGTCTGTGGACATTGAAATGTTTGCAACACCAAATAATAAACACACAGAAGACCATCCTCAATGACAGCGCCCTTGCTGTCGTATTTCTTTGGTGAGTGTGAGAGTGGAGGCCAATCATTCTGCATCTTTTTCCCGGCTTCCAGAGATCGCGAGAATGATGTAGAATCATCCGACCAGGCCATGGGTCAACACGCTGCATTGCCAACTCTCACCATAAGGATGTTGACCCCTACTCCTGGATTCTACTCATGCTTTTCATCAGGCAGGGTAGAGTCACTTTTGTAAAAAAATGGTTGTAATATGAAATGCGACACGCCTGCTAGCTTGGATGTTTTTTGTAGGATCAATATTATTAACTTAAGTTTGCTAATTATTTTTGTGTTCATTCGACTAGGTAAATTTTAGTAATTGCTTGTTATGTGTGTTTATTTACGAGCATAGTATAAAGAATTGGAGTTGAATGGAGCCGACGTAAGAACGTTCCACAATATTCTATTGGAATCTAACAGTGATGACGCAAACGCTCTATTTCAATGCATGTCAATTATGTTAAAATATAAAGTAGTATTATTATTAATATAGTATTATATTAAGTAGTAGGTATATTGTAGTAAAATGTTTAAGATACGATGGAGCTGACATACAATGTGCGTTCCTAAAAAAAGATTTAAAAAAAGTATTGGTCGTCCATTCAGATTTTCTAACGTGAACGAAACATAAATTTCTCTCCACCATTCAATACTATAATATAATATGAATATCAATATAAATGGCATAAGCCTTCATAAAACCAACTTTACAAAGTAAATGTAAGTGTTGACTTTGAAAAGGGTACCAATCAAACACTGGCTTTGACATATGGAAATGTGCATGACCCTCTTCGTATACAAACGAGCAATAAATGAAAAGTTATTTTAGTGTCAACCCTATAGAATGATACGTCACGTACAGGTCTTTTGTCACTATGTGGAACTGGAATGTAATAAAAGTTACAAACACGCTCAACGTACTTTTGATACGATTTTGTAATGTCAAAAAGAAGCACATGTATTACATTTGTTTTATACGTAATTGTGGATTTCATATTGAGAATAAAAACATTTTCTTTCATCAATTTCAACAATGTATACCCAAAAAGGTATAAAGAGAATTTAACGAAAATAAAAACATTTTTTGTAATAAATTAAGGGTGCGAAAAAAATCAAATTTCAACCTAAAATAGTAACAAACAGTATATCTAATACTATCAGGAATTTTATTTTCAACTATTTCCTTTGAAATGCCTACCCTAATCACCTAATCGATGTCTCATAAATAACTAGAAACCCAAATAGTTTAACTTTAGCACCAGATTTCTTTTCGTATAGAAAAATATTCAATAGATATTTATTCAATCTATTTTATTATCAGTACATATTTAGTTACATAAAATATCAAAGGTCGCCGATAGGTTTTTCATATAGCACGAGATGTGAATTGTAATAGTGTGTGTAAACATAAAACTGTTATGTTAAGGTATGCATATGTGTGGTTTGATATTAAATTTTGATAGGCTTGTTCAGTCTGACTAGGGTCGGGATCAGTTATTACAGGAATTATTGCCAATAGTTCGTATGTCGTATGCTTGTATATAATATTTTACGGTTTATTAGCTATATAATAGTTAGAAATATTTTAGTTAAGTAAAAAACTATAAAAACCCGTAAGTAAAAGTTTGATAATGATAATTCGAAAACTTCTATAAGTATGATTTTGATAACTATAGATGACTATCTTGCCCACGGCTTCACACAGGCGTATGTCTGTTATTGTTATAGTAATAACCCATCTTTCCCCAAGAATCAAAGGAAACATGCATGGTAAATGTCAATATAGTACGTTAATTAATTTGGTCTTTAAAGCATAACAGACAAAAATAGTTACTTTCGCATTTGAAATACTTTACACACTTGAAGGATATCGGTAAATCGGTTCAGACAGACAGACACATTTTCACATTTATAACAATACTGGCTTTCGCCCGCGGCTCCGCCCGCGGGTATGTCGGTTATCGGGGTAAAAAGTAGCCTATGTCCTTTACCAAGTTCCGTTCTATCATCATACCCAAATTTCATCAAAATCGGTTCAGTGGTTTAGGCGTGAAAGCGTAACAGACAGACAGACAGAGTTACTTTCGCATTTATAATATTAGTGCGGATGAATTTGAATATTATTTTTCCTAAATTAAAAAAATGATTCTCAGTTCATCGCTTTTGGTATTCCAAATTATATTTCACAAATTATGTTTTTATCAATTCAATATTAAACTTCAAATATCAAAGATAGAGCGTATTTCAATAACACTACGTACGTACGGCCTGTCAGCCCGTCCAATACGAAATCGAGTGAAGTACAATAAGAATTTGAAATACCAATATTTCATCTATTATAACTTAGTTTAGAGATTCGTAAAGACAATAAAAAGAAAAGTATTATTGTCAACCAATATGTTTCTATCATTCTAAAATCGTTTTCTTTCAAATCTTAAACAAGTGTCTCTACCAAAACGTACTTGCAAAATCTTCACTATTAATATAATAAGTTATCTGTAAATACACGGATAAATAATACTTTATGTGTAGGCTAATATTTCCCAGATATTATAAGTAAAGTATTTAAACATAATACATATCAATTGTAATGTACAAAGAGCAGCTTTGCCGTTTGGAGTAATTTCTTCCAGGCAACCTTAAGATGGACTGCATTCCTTTTTCACCGGTGATAGATATAAAAATTAGAGTAACAATTAAAGTCTTATCATTGATGTTTTTAAATTCATTAAATGAACTAATTTTGTACGGTAGTACAATTCTTCATAGGTATGCTTATAGTCAATTAGCTGAGTTGGTAAATAAATAAATTATCTCAAATATATAAAAAAAATCTAGCGTATCATAAAATGATTACCATATACTTATGAATTTTCTTTCGTAAAGTATTCGTCTCAGATTCTTAGCTATTTAAATTAACAAGAAAATTGTTTTATATCTGTGAGCAAAGTTTTCTACATAACATAAACCAATACAACAACAAAATGCATAAAAATATAAAATCGCAATAAAATAAACAGAGGAAGAATAAAACAACGATGATATAAGGGGAATACTCTGATCCCCAATAAATTATTCAATTCATAGGATATACGATGTCGCCCAAAGGACTTTCCGTGTTAGGAAATATGTTAAATTCAACCTTCTCGAAGATATATCGCTGGTAACGCATAATGAATTCGGTTCAAGAACCAAAGTCTTTGATTATATGTCATTCTAGGTTATGTTAGATACTTTGATAGATTCAATAGCAATAAGCTGGGTCATATAAAATTATTCATCTTAATCGTCCATCTTGAATAAGATCAATTGATGCAAGCTAACCGTCTTTGTATGCTGTTATCCTGCAGAATTTTTTTTCCTCAGATGGCTCTTACACTTTTGACGGGATGGATATGCATGGTGACAGTACGTATTCATTATTCAACATTGTAATTTATGAGATACTAGCTGACCCCGCGAACTTCGTACCGCCTAACAGTCGATTCAACGTCACTCGTTTTGTATTCTCGGAACCCCACCAATAAAACTTATCAGATATTTTTTTTCTAAGAACCATCCTCATACTTCAAGGTATATTATAAAAAAATAATTAGCGAAATCGGTCCAGCCGTTCACGCGTGATGGCGTGACCAAGGGAAATAGGGATTCATTTTTATATATATAGACTAGCTGCCCGCTCCAGCTTTGCACGGGTAGATACATGTATTAAAAAGCATTTTAAACTTGACAAATTAAATACTAAAACATTATTCGAGAATTAAAATATCCAATGCTCAAAACAGCATGAAAATCGTTGCAGTAGTTTTAAAGTTTATCGTGAACAGATAAATAGACAGATGCGACAGAGACCTTGGTTTCATAATATGTAATGATACAGAAAAATAATTTTACATTAGTGGGAGTAATATAAATAATTCATTATTAAAATGATTGAAAAGTACCATCAAACACTACAAGCTAATGACTAACCTATTGGTAAACATTATAGATTTCCACGTAAATTAGAAATAAAAAAACTAGTATAAGTTCAGTCTTTGTGAATTCTAGCAATTTATCTTTCTTTGTGACTTTACTTCTACTTGTCTAATCAATTACCTTTGATTTAGATGAAGCACCTAATCTCTTGTTCTTGGATTTCAATTTGTCTTTAACATTTGAGACGAGGTCTAAGTAAACCAATTATAGATTGATCGTAACTAAAAACATTTACTTCTTTGATTTTATGTTCTCATTTTCATTTACTAAAAAGGTAAGGAAAATGTATTAGAGGCTCTTGAGAGAATTGTTTATAAAAGGAAATTAGCAAATCGCGTAAAGGATTTCAAATACCTTTAAGTCAACCTGTGACTACGTTGATTGCTTTAAATATACTCATGTTTTTTGTTGTGAACGGGACTTAATCGTGATAAAATTATTTAATAGGCTACGATACCTTCTACTTTCCGACGTTTCGAAAGGGTTTTACTTTGATCATGGGACCACGAGCTGTATAACCGTTTCGAAATATCGATGACGGACAAAGTTGGCACAGCATTAAAAAAGTACTCTATTTAGACTGTATATAGTCCTCACTCCTAGGTAGTTAAGAGCTTAAGAACGCCCAAGGATGTGATACCGTTGCAGACGCCTCAGGTATTCAAGGTGGACTGCAGTTGTAGTAGTTACTACATCAGCCAAACAAAACGCACCATAGCGGCACGGCCAAATTAGTACTTTGCGCCTGTGAAAACCCGTTTATGTAATAAAACGGTGATCACAGTCAGTGTCAGTGGAGTCCTGACCAAATCACTGGATCGAAATACATATATCGCAGGTCCTCTCCACAGAACGTAACTACTTTTGTAGGTTAAGCGCATCATCATCATTATCATCATCTTTGTTATTTAAGTCGATTTCCGCACTTAGTCCTTTAAATGGACCATTATACGTGAGGGTGGCCATCACTCCAGCCAGCCCACCTCCCTCCAGAAGCGGATAAGGTCTCCGAGTCTGTCCAGACAATCTGAAACAGATTTGGGAGATCCAATGGTATTTTTCCGTGTTTCGGTGACACCTGTACGCTCAATGAGTACATGCGACACCGTTTCCTCTGCCCCTCAAGCCCAAGCATGGTCTGCATGGGGAACTATCAGTTATGCCCATGGTGTAAAAGTGTTTTTTTAATGAGCATCGTCCGGTGATAGTTCCTGCCACCAGCCGCAGACTGTCACTACGGGTTCGGGTCCGAAAACCGCCGCGCCCGACCACCTCCTAGCCAGCTCATCGGCCGCATCGCACCTAGTGATCCGCTGTGTCCTTTTATCCATTGTAATGTCACCGGATTCCGGCCGGAAGTCGCAACGCGTTCTAACGCGTTGTGACATTCTAATATAAGTTTCGAAGTGACATGGGTTTTATTGAGGGATTAAACACCGATGCACTATCAGAGACTTTACGGATCTGTGAGTCCGTAATTTTCTTTGTGTCTATAGCGTGGGCCGCCAAGATGATACCCACGCATTACGCTTGGAATACAGTGTTGAATCTACCTAGCGGCTTCGATATCCTAATGATAAGTTCGTCTGAAAATACACCTGCTCCGGTTCCTGAGTTGGTTTTGGAGCCATCGGTGTATATTCTCGGAGTTCAACGAAAGTTATGAACCTCTTGGAATACTGTTATTCCCACTATAGGAATGAAACAAAGTATGAAGATGTCGTAAATGTTCTATTCTATTCTATTCTATTCTATTCTAAATGTTGTATGTAAGTATAACAGTTACAACCTATCAATAAGACTAAGTGAGGGTAGCCACTCCTCACGCAACACGAAGGCGTCACTAAGCTTATCACATCAGTTTACCCGTGTCCACGATCGGTAAAACTTGTTCGAAACGTCGGAAAGAAGAAGGTATCGTAATAAGTCCCGTTTAAAACAAAAAGTATGTGTAAAAGTCGCGAAAGTCTAAAAACAGTGGTTTAAACATAATTGTATGTCATAATTATAAATGGTCTCAACATAAAATTTAAATGAAAGAACTTTTATCGATGGTTTAAATTTATGTATGTATTTTATTTAGTTTATTAAATAAAACAAAATTAATAAAACATCCTCAAATTCATTAGAATTTAGTGTTGAAATTAGTTTTACAAGAGTTAATGAGCGTCACGCCAGTGAAGTGCCTACACTTCCCATTACTCCCAGAACAGCTCTCAACTGTCAGCTCTTAGAGCAATATGTCTGTACTTCAACTACTAATGATGAGACTTTCCGATATTTATGGACCGTTCTATTTATTGCCTTGCCTGAATCAGTCTGCCTACTCTGTCGAGGAGCGTTATATTAGCCAGGCCGTGTTTTCATTAACAATTGATTCCTGGTCTAAATAAATGAGACACTAATGCTTTGGCAGTAATGAGTACAAAATACCTTATTATTAAATAAGGTATTTTGTACTCATCTATGAACACTTTATTTTTACTTTTTTGGTATATCGTATACAGCACAAATACTAATTAATAAATAAGATCACTATACATTTTTAAAGTTCATGTTGTATTTGCATTATTCGTTAGTTATTTAATAAATGAAAATAACGATTTATCTCTAAGAAAATGCAATTAAAAATCGATAGCATTACGCAGTGAAGTTTAGTTTTATTGCTTTCTTAAAGAGGGGGGAAGTTAAAGAGCACACACTTTTTACCACTTTGGAAGTGTCTCTCAAACTAATCAGTTTAGAAAAAAAATGATATTAAAAACCTCAATATATTTTTTGAAGACCTATCCATAGATACCCATAGATCCATAGATATAGATATACAAGTATGGGTTTGACGAAAAACAATTTTTTGAGTTTAAGTTTCGAGTATGGGGGGAATCCCCAAAATTTATTGTTATTTTTCTATTTTTGTGTGAAAATCTTAATGCGGTTCATAGAATACATCTACTTACCAAGTTTCAACAGTATAGTTCTTATACTGTACTGTACAGTACTGTACTGTACAGTATAGACTGCCTTGTTGGTCTAGTGGTTAGCGTATGCGGCTGCTGATCAAGAGGTCTCGGGTTCGATTCCCGGGTCAGACCAAATATTTGTGTGTTCCACAAATATTTGTTTCGGAGTCTGGGTGTTCTTTCTATGCATAATATGTATGTATTTACAAAAAAAAAGTATGTTTATGTATTTATATCAGTTGTTTAGTACCCATATCACAAGCTCTGCTTACTTTGGGACTAGATGATGTTGTGTGTAAGATGTCCAAAATATTTATTTATCTATAGTTTCGGAAAAAAGTAGCTGTGACATACGGACGGACAGACAGACAGACAGACAGACATGACGAATCTATAAGGGTTCCGTTTTTGCCATTTGGCTACGGAACCTTAAAAAGCATTTGACACAGTATACAACATGAATATTATAATTTTTTTAGATTTATTTATTTTAGTAATTAGTATCTCATCAAAAACTTTTATAGAAATCAGAGATCATTTACAATAAACACGTAATAAATTCCAAAATCAATAAGTATGTTGAACTTTCACGAATGTCTGAGATCACAACACAACATTCTGCTCTGGCTATAAAAAATACAAGAAAACTGACAAAAGAAACAACCATTAATTCGCTTGCAAAATCAGAGCTTGGATTCAGCACTTCTTAATACACATCAATTCTATTTGAACGTGATTTCAATATTGATTTCTGCGTAGTGGAACGTCGTAGGAAAGCCAGCATGTGGTTGCGTCGATATATTATGCTAGACATGAAGTTCATGAAATATTCCGACCACAAACTGTCATAATCACTTTATAAGCTACTAAATTCACTTGTGTATATATATTATCTTCACATAGTTTTTGTTTTCCTTAAACTCTATTAATATGCTCTGAAATTTTTCGCATGTTTATTTTATTTCCGCTTTAGGATATTTTTTTGCTTGACTCCCTCTTACCAGTAGATTAATCTATAACCTAAATAATACTTTTCACCAACATAGTGTACTGCTTCTTTTGTCTTTTAGTTGACTTTCTGTTTATATAGAGATAAAAGTTGCCAAAATGATTCTACTCTGACTGACTGACTGAAAAGTATAAAAAATCTGTACGGTGTTTTGTTATTATATGCATAGCGTAATTTGCCGGTAATGTTTTTAATTATTCTGATATCTTTTTTAAAGACAACTCCCGCAGAAGAAATATACGTCCTGTTTAGCAGGAAACTTTAAAAACATTCATGATATGGACACAGAGAAAACCCAGACTTAGAATAACAATTTCTGGATCAAACAAAGTCTCATCCCACATGGGATTTGAATCCACGACACTTGGCGCAGTAGAGACCGGTATGGTGACCTCTTATACCACTAGGCCATTATTATACTACTATGATTTACTCAATACTTTATTGCACACCATCTCGCTACAGAACAATAGGTAACATATAACTTAGCCGCTGGACCAGGGCTGGTAAATTTCAATGTCAAAATCCATAAGCTTTCGGAGCAAAATATAGGCATGTGTTTATATAGTTTCGATATAACACTAACAAGATCAAACCAGTTCAGTACGTTATTACCGCAACAATGTGGTCACGCGTGATTTTGACATCACGTAATTGACTTAGCTCCAAATCATCGGCAGATATTTGTTACATTTCAAATTTAAGTTTCACGAAAACGTGTTTTGAGAAAATATTATAATCTTGCCTTCATACTTTTTCATCTTCTTTTAGCATGTAGTTTTTTTTAATTTATTTTTAATTTCAGTTTATTGTCTAACTTAAAGTAAAATTTCAAGTTTTCAGGTTCCCTGAAAATTGATACAAAGTTATCAAAACAACAAATAAAATAAGAAGCGCTCTATCCAAGGAAGCTCTCATAGTAAAGTGGTCTTGTGTGATGGGAAACAATCACCGAGGTTAAGCAACTATCGCGCGGTAAGTACCTAGATGGGTGACCCTTTGAAGCATGATATGTTATGAGCGTTTCCACATTTGGGAAGGCATGTTAAGCATTCAGTCCCGGTTGTTATCATAACAGTACAGTAGTAACAGTCGTGAAGCTTAGTTGGAGGTCTTCGGGCGGCTTTAAAACATCCAACTGAAAGATGACGTTACCACAACGTGTCTTGCCTGTCCCCAACCCACAACAACAATTTATTATATTTCATTAGCTTTAGTAAATTCACTTTTTTATAGAGTTAAGAGTAATTAAACATTACACGATGTAAGTAATAAAATTCATTATCATTCAATAACCCCAAGAAAAGATACAGGGTGCAACAAATTAGTAACTACAAGTATGTTATGAGACCAATTGATGTGGCTACTAGTATTTCCATAGGTTAATCATCAGCAGCCTTTAACAGTCCACTGCTGGACGTAGGTCTCTCATTGAAAAGTCTTGTCTAGTTTGTCTTGCGTAGTTTATCCCTTAGTTGCCTTTTACGACACCCACGTGGGATGAATAGGGGTGGTGACACTTTGTATTCTTAATCCGTCACCACACGGACGTAGACGTAGACATAGGTTAATGCATGTAGTAAATTTTTAAAGAAACTTATATTATTATTTTTAGTACATTCAACAAATAAATTAGTCACTTAAAAAAACCCTTCACGTTTTAAACTAATTTGCCTTGTTTCCACAGAAAAGCTTCGTAATGAATACTTTTGAGTCCAGTTCCTTGTTTGGCTTTTATGTTATGTTATTAAGGTCGGACTCATAATGTTTATTAAACTGACAAAGTTGTGAAATAAATTACGCAAAAGCTTTTTAGGGAACCAAAGGGTACATGTCGGCTGTGGTGTTTTATTTTTTTTATTAACATACCTAGCTTTGCTTGTTAGCGGTGTTTCTCACACCGCTTCTGATTTATACATAATATCACAAAAAATACTCAAGAGGAGGTCGTTTTCCAACCGGCATATCACGACCTTCTACCAAAATTAATGGACGTCGCTAGCTATACACTAAGGTGCATTTTGCCCAGGATGTGCTCTGTTTTTACACGCTTTATATTAGCTTCACCTGTATGTTTGTTTGTTTGTAACCGACTCCTTTGGGTGTGATTTTGACTCAGTTTAAACAGCCAGATTTAGTCAAACTTTGTAGATTTATCGAGGACCGATGACAATACACAAATTAAAAAAAATTAAAAAAACAAATTAGTGTTTTTTAGTCTAGAAAAAAATAATAGTAAAGCGTCGGGCGACCCCACCCTTTGCTACATTAAAATTATTTTCTACTTTTTAGTTTAAAAGCGTGTTTGTTTCGTTTTTCAAAACTATTATTTTTTACAGTAGGTATAGTTACATAATTCAATTATTGGTATTGAACCGTGTACTGATGTAAACGGAAGCTCTGACCGCACAGAATAGAATGTGTATCTAGTATGTTTAGAGAGTATTAGCGGTTTGACTCGTAACTCACGTTACCACGAAAGATTGATTCTGAACTGCTCGCCGAAGCTCCTCGCAGACGAAACCATGTCTTGAATACTACAAGCTTAAGGAATATACAGATAAAGTGGACTGCATTGTCTACAAAATGATTTATGGATGGCACGTGCGAATTGTTTTATTATTATTTTGTGTAATGGACATCGTCTTCAAATATGAAAAGGTATGAAAAGAAAAATGTCAACAGCAAATACGCAGCCAGGTTAACCACATCGTATGTCACAAAAGTGTCATCCCTTGTAGTGGAATGGAGCTTGGGACACTTGTGTCACTGAATACAAGAAAATAAAAAGAATATCCTTAAATTATTATTTCCAAAGCTGTTTAGTTTTACTATAAATTGAAGTAAAATTACCAGTCCCAATTGAGTAATTTACTCCTCATAATTTTATAAAAATTCTATTAGCTTATTAAACGTTAACAAAATGTTCAAGTTTTATCAAAGTTATATACATTTAATTTTTTGTATCTGTCGTCATTTCAAACTTGTCTAGTTAATGTTCATCAAGAGCCTTTAACAGTCCACTGCTGGACATAGGCCTCTCCTTAGAAAGGAGGTTTTGACCTACTATACCACGCTGGCCAGACGGGTTGGTTTCAAGTTTTCCTTCTCTTTGCATCGATGTTGTCTTGCGTAGTTTATCCCTCAGTTGCCTTTTACGACACCCGCGGGATGAATAGGTGGTGACACTCTGTATTCGTAATCCGTCACTAGTTAATGTTACAGAAATGAAATTTGAAGTACCTACATAATTAATTGAAATATATTCAAAAGTATTTGATGAATTTATTAGTGCTTACAAATAATAAGATATTTAAATTACGTTAATAGTGTTTTATTAAAGTTTGTAATAATTTCACTTTTTCAGATACATGTTTTTAAGTCTGTCAGTCAGTGTTTTTTAGTCAGTATAAATCTGTAATATCACTTACAATTCATAATTATTAATTAATACTATAATACTAATATTTTAAAGCTGCAGAGTTTGTTTGTTTGTTTGAACGCGCTAATCTCTGGAACTACTGGTCTGATTTAAATGATTCTTTCAGTGTTGGGTAGTCCATTTATCGAGGAAGGCTATAGGCTATTATTTTTTTCAAAATTAGGGATCCGTAATAAAATTGCTATTTTCTAACACAAGGTGTAAAATCGAAAATCTATTTTTTCCACGGAAACGAGAAAAACGCGGGTGAAACCGCGGGGCACGGCTAGTTAATTAATAAATCTGAAAAAGCAGTGCATGTCCTAAATTGAGCTTTTCATGTTTCGATTGAGTGTTTTGAATTCAGAAATACAATTGGAAACTTCTTCAGTTACAAATATAACGTACTTTACTTTAAGTTAGTAATTTGTATGATTTGATATTACATACATTTTGCAACGAAATTTAAAAAAAAATTGCCACATAAAGACAATCACAAGTATCCCATATACTTATTAATATTTTAAATCGCTTAACGAGTGATTCGAAATTATATTGATATCTTGTTTTAACTATTGTGCTAAGGTCTCGTATTCGATTTCTGGATGTTCATCAAATGTTTATATAAAAAATAAACATATATGCAGATCTATCTGCATATGTTTAGTTTTTTTTTTCTATATGTAGCTATTTACAAGCAAAATCTACAAGTATTCTATCAATGATTCTAAATTTCATAGTTCTACTTGGTTTGAAACTAGATGGCGTTGTATTTAAGATGTAAAGATATGCAGTACTTTTTAAATCACGAACCTATAATGAATTAGATCTTCACAAGCGACGTTACAGTTAACACTTAGTCCTAATTGATAACCGTCATTAGTTTTTAACTAATATTTTATTCAATTGCCCTCATCTGCCTTTGTTTTATAACAATTTCAAACATTAAATTTTAGAATTCTAAAGGCTGCGTAATGAAGGGTCATAATATGTCCCATTATTATAATTTCGTTTATATTGAACCTCATTATGCGTTTTAAGACCTCTTTCATTAAATAGGTTTTAAGTAATTCTTACTCCCTAAAATTTAAACACAAATACTTACTTAAATGTATGAGAATTAAAATGTGATATTAAACATTTGGGTTGGCAATTAGTTCAACCAGTTTTACTTGAATAACAGTTTTTTAAAAGAGCAACTAGCATCGGGAATTTCGCAACCCTAAGGGAAAGAACTGAAATTCGAAGGTTGAACTATTATAGTTGTTAGTTTGAAGGCACTGACTTCCCAATAACGATTGCCGTAGATGTACACAATTGGTGATTATATTTTACAACTGTATATAATAATAATTTCTTTAAGCCGAAAACGGTTTACAAGTATTTTACAAATGGAAAATTTCACTACACTATGTATGTACGGTTTACGTACACTTAGGCCACTATAACATTATTTCGCTGATTACGCAAATCGGTCGATTCCTTGCCCTACCGCCGTAATAAACTTTGTCGACTCAGTGTGCACATTAACTCGGTAACGTTCGCTACGTTGTAAGAATCACTCTATATATTTAGTGTAACTAGTGAACAATAAACCTATTAATATTACGTGAAGAGTTTCCTCTCACCAGCACACTCACACCTTAACTAACTAACTAATAGTAATGTACAGTTCACGACACTGTACAATGTAGCATGAGCAAGTTAATGTATGTCGATGTCACTTGTACTAATGCAAGCATTGTAACACAGATGCAAAAATAATTATTAATTATTATTAAATGGGTTCGAGAACCCGAGGATCGAAACAAGTGGCGTGTAATTGGAAAGTATATTAGTGCACTACGATAGCCTGATGATGATAATGATGGTGATTACATAAAGGTATAAACAATAAGTGTATTGAATCTTAGGAAAGAAGTTTACATTTCAAGCAATGTCAATGCTTACTTAGCAGCAGAGAAGATTAAATTAAAAGACATAAAGATTGCACCTAACTGCACTGAACTGACCAGTTCGAAACTAAATCTAAATTGATACTTGAAAATATAATCATCAACAGAACATACCCTAGGTGATTGTTTCTAATCACCTTGGGGAACTTGGCTGTAAGCACCTCCCCTCGTAAAAATATAATCATCAATAAGTCAATAGCCAATAAATAAATTCCAAAAACAATTAAAACAATTGCTGATCAAAAATTGTTTTGATAGCATAAATAAATTTATAGTTAATAGTATACTATACTAGCTGATGCCCGCGGCTCCGCTCGCGTTTTAGAGGTATCAAAAATAGATGTTGGCCGATTCTCAGACCTACTGAATATGCATATAAAGTTTCATAAAGATCGGTCAAGCCGTTTCGGAGGAGTATGGCAACGAAAACTGTGACACGAGAATTTTATATATTAGATATGTATTTTTATATGTAATTAATAATTGCTATATATAATGACGGTAAATAGGATTTGAAGTTTGAACATCTGACATTTTTATTGTTTCTTATTGACATTAATGTTTTTATTGATCTTGATATTTCTTAAATCATAGTTACATTGTGATACAACTGTTATGAAAAAAATATTGTCGAATGTCGAATTTAGTAGTCGAAGTATAATGATATTAAAAACTAGCCCTGAGATATAGTACCATATTTCAAATAGATTCTATCTAAAAAACAAATATCAAACAAATCTAAAAAACAAACCTAAAAGACTATAATCAAGTAAAAATTACGATGGAGATGTGAAATAAAATAATTATATTGGTCAAGTATGTAAAACGCATAAACATACCGTGTTGTATTTTTAAAAGAAAACCTTTTTTTATTCAGAAACCTATGTGTACCATCGGTGTAATTATATATATATAGAATAAAAATTTGAATTCTATATTGGACCTTAAAACAGCAGGCCTGTCACGACCAAAAATAACGTCGAATTAACTTCGTTTTTCAGCCTTTCTATACATAAATCTTGTTAGACTTCACCACACAGTTGTTCGCAATACGATAATCTGATAACAATGGGATGATGGCGAACTCGACTAAGTACAGCTAACGTTTCAGTGATATCATATTGTACGTACAATACATTGCTAAATATATTCGCTGAAGGATCAAATATTTTGTCATTGTTACGAAATGTACGACTTGGTTTAAGTTTGATTGTTATTCGTATGCTTTCAGGATAATTTCTTTGTGTTTTTTCAACATCAACATCCTATAATGTGCTTGTCTCGGGACTTGGAGAGGATTAACGCCATAGTCTGCAAGTTGGCCGAGTGCGGGTTGGGGACTGGTAAGACAAGGTTCTGACTATGAAATCTTACCGTTGGATATTTTTAAGCCGTCCGAAGGCCTACAACCTAGCTTCACGACTGTTATCTTATGATAACAACCGGGACCGACTGCCAAGTTGATCTAGTGGTTAGCGTATGCGCTCTCGGGTTCGATTGCCGGGTCGGACCAAACATTTGTTTCGGAGTTTGGGTGTTTTCTATGTATAATATGTATGTATTTACTAAACATAAGTATGTTTATGTATTAATATCAGTTGTCTAGTTACCCATAATACAAGCACTGCTCAGTTTGGGGACTAGATGGCGTTGTGTTTAAAATGTCCGTCATATTTATTATTATTATTATTTATTAACGTGACCCTTAACCCTCTCCTGAGAAGAGACCCAGGCCCAGCGGTGGGACGTTATAGGTTCTCTACAAATATACATGAAACGGACACAAACTGCATCCAGATTCAGTACAACAATGTGTTAACCACATAAAACTGCAACGTGCTTGTTATGACAATAATGCTATCCCTGCGGTTGATATCTATAACTACCTGTTTGTTTATGGCGTTGCAGCGATTTTTTTCTTCCATCAGTGTCATTACCAAGATCATCTTTTTTAGTATGATGTTTAGTGTAAATAGTAGAAGTTTCCCCTTTGCCCCTATTTACTTTGCTATCATTTTCAGGGATTAAAACATTACCCGGGAATAGAGCGATCTTCATTATGTGGGTAGGGTCTTGCGATAAGCGAATCTCCATGGCCGTTTAATAGTACCAAGACCATATAAGAAGGCTTTGTGATATAAGTCTATTAGGCCAGTTTCATGGATGCTTTCAGCTATGTTTAACCAAACCTATTAACATGAGTATGTAAGATAACATAACATAAGTGTGTGTATAAGTATATATATTGTGTATATATGTATGCATGTATGTCTGTCCATGGATAGATATGTGTATTTGATTTACTACAAAACTCAATATACAGTCGAATACCTTGTATGTAATATCAAATGAACAGGTTAAACTGAACGCATATCAAAGTATACGTTACGGCCTGGCCACGAGTTTGGTCTTAGCGAAAAGCGGAGCGGCGTACCGGGTGGCGTCGGTGAGCGGTGCGATTAGCACGCCACGAACCCTTAGTAGCGGTTAGTTGCAGTGGCCACGGTGGACGTATTTAGGTAGTCAAAACGTGTTAAAAGTCATGGCGTTATCAAAATTATCCCTTCTCTGTTTAGAAACAACAAACATTTTTAAAAATAAAGATAGGTACTTAAATGGCGATTAAGTGAACTATACGAAGGTCCTACCTTTAAGAAGTAACTGATGTTTCCAAGTGTTTTGCTAAGTAGGTACTTACAGATAGAAAAAACTTTAAAAACCTGTCAACTACTTACATTGCGAATAAGACATACTAGTAATTTCGTGTGTAGTTATATCTACAGACGAAACCACTGATATGTTTACTGTTTTGCTAATTAGGTATCTACCTACTGACAGAGAAAAAAAATAACTTTTAAAACTTGTCAACTATCCACCTACATTACGTAAACATACCAGTAGTTTTGTCAACATTAGTAGCTTCGTTTGGTAGGTACCTAGGTTCTATGTTTTTGTCTTTTCAATTTAAATTAAACGTAAGTACCATTATATTCCGGAAAACATTGTTTAATTTCTTCCCACAAGCTTTTTATATTTATATTGGGGATGTTTTGACAGCCATATAGGCGGTCTATTTAAAATTTCTGTTATAAAAGCCTCGGTATCCATTAATGTCATAAAATCGTCTAAATTTTTTTGTTTTTATGAACGCCGCTTAGTCCGTCACTCCTGCACCGCTCTCCACGCCGCTCTGTTTCGTGGCGTCGCACATATTCACTTGTACTTTTGTTCCTGCCGCTCTCCACACCGCTCGCCACTGTAGCAATTCGCTCGGCAAAAACCGCTCGCGTTTTCGCTATGAGCGGCGACTCGTGGCGTGCCTCAAATATTTTGATACTTTTGATATTACCGCTCGTCCTTTCGCTCTTAGCTGCCGCTCACAGCGGTAAGGTCGTGAACGGGCCGTAAATGCGGTACTAACATCAAAAGAGCAATTTTTAAAAATTTGTAATCTCTGGAACGAGTGAATCGATTTTGACGGGACTTTCAGTGGCGGAAAGCTGATGACATAAGGAATAACTTAGACTAGTTTTTTTTTAAAGCTTCTCTCGGCGGCGTTACTCTTGCTTTATGGGTAACACCGCGGGCCTAGTTTAATTATAAAATGTATTTATCAACATCAAGATATATACTCGTATGTTCTTCAGCAGTCATGTTACCATAGTACAGTAACCGCCTGGTTCAAAAATCATAAGAAAAAAAAAATGACTGCACGGTTGGCCTAGTGGCTTAAGCGGTCGCCACACCGCTTCCTACTGTGCCAAGTGTCGTGGGTTCAAATCACACGTAGGATAATACTTTGTGTGATTCACAATTTGTTTTTCTGAGTCTGGGTGTTCTTGGTGTCCGTTTCATGTATGTTTGTAAAGTCCCTCACGACACAGGAATTTATATTCCTAATGCGGGAGATGTCTTTTAAAAAAAATATTGACTTTAAGAAAAAAAAAGGAAATGTCTATGTGTAAGATTTGTAAACGTTTCACCTAATTAAACTTTACACACACATACCTAAAAATTGCATATCCAAAATATAAAGGACCCTTAATACATAATTCTACCCAAGCTTGATCTGAGGTTTGATCCCGTACAATAACACACTACGTCTATCCACGTACTATCAGATGATATTCTACGTAGACTCACGAATGCTTCTACTTCGTCAACCCGGATTAGTTTATTAACATATTCATAAACTCTAACTATATTATAACATTTAACATACTTTAATCAATCTCAGTCATAGAACAAATTAGTTTCGAACGTGCTTTACTTTGAGTATAAATATGTAAATTGTACATGTGTGTGTATAACCGGGAAAAATAGGTTCGTTTTTGGTAATAGGGTCGACGATACCGTTATACCATCCGTGTGGTGACAGATTAAGAATACAAAATGTACCCACTGTGATGTCATCCCATGGATGTCGTAAGAGGCGACTAAAGGAACAAAATAATAAGGATAGAAATAAAATAAGCACTCATAGCCAAATGGCCTTATATAATTGGCAACAATATTACAAAATTTATTAATTGTACAAAAATCACAAAGAGAAAAGTATCATGTTCCAAACTACCTGGTAACTTACATTTTCACTAACAGCTTTTTTTATATTTAGCCTACCCTTGCCTGATGGAAAGCATGAGCAGAATTCAAGAATGGGGCCACCACACTTGCTGCAAATGCAGACAATAATGTGCCATACATTATTGTCTATGACGCCACACTATGACGGCTAAGTGAGGTGCTTTTTCACGCCTAGTTTAAAGAATCAAAATGTTTTTGATTGTAATTGATTGACTCCTGTGAGCAGTAATTAAAGATATTAAACGTAGAACGAAGGCTCTGAGAGGTTAAAATCCTCTAGTACTTGTTTCACAGTTTTTTTCTTTTATTTGGTGATCTTAAAAATAGATTAGACTGAATGAGTATCTACTTCACTACAGAATTGTCTAAAATATGTGCTTTCTAAAATATTCTCATAATACTATTCTTTATTTAAACTAAATAGTAGGCCAAATCCTCTTTTTTAAGGAGAGGCCTATGTCCAGCAGTGGACTGTTAAAGGCATGTTGATGATGATGATGATGAAACTAAACAAATTTAATATGATTCTCGTATTACGTTGTGGCTTATGATGAACTTGGAAACTGTCTAACCGTTATTCAGGTTTTTTTAAATATATAATAGGAGCCCAGCATGATTGAAAAAAGGTACGAAGTTGCGTAAGTCAGTCGCTACTATTTTTTCTCTGTTAACGGTTGAACAATATATAATGTAATATGCTTATGAGTCTATGTAATAACGGATTAAGAACAGCTTCGTGTTGTCACCACCGAACCGCATAAATCGACCACAAAAAAATATAACCACCCACAATACTTACTGTGGGTGTCGAGTCGACTGTAGAACCAAATATCACAAGGGAACATTACTATAAAGAAAATTTGAAATAAGACCTAAACTAACCCGTCTGACAAGCATGGTTTAGCAGGCCAAATCCTCCTTTTTAAGGACAGGCCTATTTCCAATAGTGAACTGCTCAAGGTTGTTGATGTTGATGAATATGTCGTAAACACTAGGATTATTACCTCTAATATTCTCTAAAGTCACAAAGAAACAACTTAATTCACTGAAAATAATTTACTTATAACTCTAAGCATGTTAACCAAACGATTTGAAAAGGATTTACGAAATTTGTAAAACATTTGTAAGCGTCTTTAAAAGTTCAAAAACTAACAAAACAAGTTTAGACCTAGATATTCCTTAACTCTACAGGTGGTAACTGAAATTTACTAAAAAACTTAAGAATAGTTTGACCATACTTTAAACAGCTGCTCTTACGTTTACATTAATGTAGTTTTATTTATTTATATATCATCAGCATCATCAGCCTACCATCGTCCACTGCTGGATATAGGCCTTTCTAATTGCACGCCACTTAGTTCGATTCTCGACTACTCGCATCCAGCTACACATATAGATAACTACAATGTAGGTATAATTAATATATAATCAATTTATTTCACGAAAATAGCTTGGCATTACAGTGGATACCTGCATAGACTTTGACTGACACCCTATTTATATTGGCACTAAGCATTTTGACTGCCTTGTTGGTCTAGTGTTTAGCGTATGCGCCTGCTGATCAAGAGGTCTTGGGTTCGATTCCCGGGTCGGACATTTATTTGTGTAATCTACAAACAGTTATTTCGGAGTCTGGGTGTTTTCTATATTTAGTATGTATGTAAAGTATGTTTATTTAATTATATCAGTTGTTTAGTACCCATAAAACAAGCTCTGCTTAGTTTGGGACTAGATGATGTTGTGTGTAAGATGACAGAAATATTTATTTATTTATTATTTATTTATTGTAAAATTAATGTCATTAGAAAGTAATCCAATTTTTTATGTTATTTCCGAAAAATCTACCAAAATTTACACAACGGTTTTGTAACAAACAATAATAATGTATTAGAAAGTAACGATAACTAGACATCTATTACTATCTTGAGTATATTGAACTCCTTTTCTATGTTTAATTTTATTCGTAATTAAAAGTTTTCCAGAAAAATATGTTCTACAGATAGTATTAACCGAACCACGCAGTGCTACGCACCAGTAACGTTGCAGGTCGAATAAAGTCCAAAGATAATTACTCCTAATATCATCAGCTACTTGTCAGTAAAAGTCACGTCAAACTTGGTCTAGCGCTTTTAGAGATGACCTGGAATATTTTTTGGACAAACATACAAACAGAGAGAAAGACAAAAATTTTAAATGTCTTTTTTGATACAAGTAATTTCACACGTATTTATTAAAAAACTCTTCATCATTACAAACAGACCCTTTAATTTTATTTATTTATATAGATGTAAAGATTACTAACGTAATTTATACACTAATCGAGACCTCAGCTCAAGTTTCTAACATTTCATTCATATTACTTACATTAAATATCTGTCACCAATGTTGAACGGAATTCGTGTAACACTTTCGCATCTTCAAAGAGCCCTTTTTACGCAGAACAATGTTATACTTAAGCTTAACCGCGAACTGACACAGTTTATCGTCACATAATAATGTTACTCACATACATATGCAAAGTTTATTACAGACTTTTTCGTTCTTCTTAAAATTGCAAAATTTTCCTTCATTTCGTATTTTTCATGATACAAGTGTGCGGTATTTTTTTTTTATTTATTCTTTATTGTACACATGAAAGACATAAATATTTAAGTTACAAGAAAAAGTCATGTACAAAGGCGAGCTTAACCCAAATATGTCTTCCAGCAAACCCTGAGTGAAAAGAGGATAGTAGAGAAATCTGGGGGCATAGTCATGCGTACTTGAAAATCATTAAATCAACAAAAAAATGTGTTTCGTTAGAAACACATTTATACTAATATTTTATAGAGGAAAGATATAATTGTTTGTTTGAAATGAATAGGCTCCGAAACTATCGGACCAATTTGAAAAATTCTTTCACTATTAGAATGGTACATAATCCGCGACGGATATAGACTATAGAATTATTAAAAAAATTCGGGGATCCGTATGAAAACTTCGATAATGCAACTTAAGGTGTTAAAAAATACCCTATAAAATGACTGTTTTGCATACGCTGCGAAAACTATTGACAAAAGAGCAAAGTGTCGTGCAACATTTTTATAGATGACATTAATATCTATATAGTTTTGTCACATTATCTACTTTTTCATGGTAAAATATTCAATATTTACGCCTGAATAAATTATACCTTGATATTATTTCTTAATCAAATAAATCACTTTATATTCAAGTCAATACCGTACACAATTTCATTTGAAATTAGTTAAATTGAAAACACAAACGGACACGGACACATATTTATATAGATTAAACATACAGATTAAAAATATTAATTGAAAATGCGCTTGTTTGTGAGTTAGTATACATAAATCTCACGCTGTAACAACTGCATCGGTTGGGATTTTATACGGTATTAGTGCAGTACATGGTATGGAAGATTAAAACATAACAAGATTTCGAATGAAAGTCCCAGTAAAAGGTACACAAAAGCTACTCGCTGCAGTATAAATTTCTCTTTGTTTAAATATTGCAACTTCAATGTTGAGATAATTGTTAAGACCGGGATAATGCAATATTGAAGTATTAGTACGGTATTGAAATTTAAAACGAGTTATGGATTTCTGTGGTATTGGAAAAATAATTAGGATATCCGAGTATTGCAACAGAGCTCCAATGAGTTAAGAAAGCAAAATGTGTAGGTAAAATATAGAGAGTATTATATAAACATATGATGTTTATTTGGAATGCAAATAAGGCAGAAAAAATACAGAACCTATAAATTTAATGTTATAATTGGTTATTTATATACGTAATCAGCTTAGCTTTTTTCACATCTTCACTCGTAATGAAATTGGTTCTTATGCAAAGTAAATATTTTGTTGTATTCAACACTAGCGTGAAACATTTTTTTCAATAGAAGATTCAAAGGTACCAGCAATACGATAGACTCATGGTTTGAAGAAAGTAGCTGGCAGCGAGGGTTGAGCAAACTGAGAGTGTTGGAGACTGGCAAGAGTACGTTGTGTCTACAGAATCTTACCGTTGGTTGCTTTTAAGCCGTCCGAAAGATTCCACTAATCTTCACGACTGTAATCCTGTGATAACAATCGGGACGACTGCTTAACGTAACCTCCGAATCATGAAAACGCCCATGGCATCATGCCACTAACATTCAACCATCCGGGTTTTTGTACAGTTTTGTAATTGAGAATGATCTTGAAAACAAAGTCAAATTATTTTTGTGGTGTTGGAATAAAAATTGGAATATTCGAGTATTGTACCAGGGGCGCAATCTGATAAGGAAGCAAATTATGGAGCTTAGATAGTATCAGAGAGCATCATATTTTGCTTTGTACACATATGAGTATGTCATTGTATGAATGAAACACAAATCAAGACTATGCAAGCAAAAATACTGAAGCGATTATTGGTTATTTATAGTCATCTAAATCTCTTTTACGTCTTGAACGATCATTCGATTCAAGAGATCTTTTGTTATCAGATCAGTTAAAAGATCTCATCAAATCAAATAGGGTTGTAAGACCTATAAAATTAACAATATTGAAGTCTATAATAAGTATCACGATAATTTTATCATTTGGTATTTCATAGCAGTCCTTTTCACGGATTCTCTTTTTGAGCCTATTAATATTATTCTATTTTGAAATCATTAAAATATCCTTTTCCATGAAACTACCTTCTTTCGAGATAGCTTTCTCAATTGAATTGGTTCTTCAATGTTATTATGAATGTTTTGCCTTTAGGATGTTTCTATTTGAGTTCAGTAGAAGTATTCATCGTTCTATCTTTTTTTTAAATGTGGATGTGTCTTAGTGGAGGTCGTCCCCCGGGGTCATCGGCATAACAGACTACCCCCAGCCCCTGTTATCCCATGACTGACCCCTGCGTAATATTTTTAATTTTATAGCCAATCACAGTAAAAATCATGAGTTTGGGTTTCACCTCTTCTTTTGAAGAGAAAGTCTAAAAACAGCTTATCGTTCTATTTACGTCAACCCCCTTAATGTTCGTTTGTACCAAATCCTTTGCCAAATACATACACCCCCTGATTAGATCATTGACAAAGTTAACTGAGCTGTCAAAGTTAAATGCCTTTTGCCAAATATAATAGATTAGAATTGAAAATTATGTTTTTTGTATACAGCTTACAGTAAACAATTATATTAACTTACCGAGTCGATCATTAAAATGTATTGTTTATGTTTGTTCTGCGTTTCAGTTAATAAAAGATATTACATAAAAAAATTACAAACAATTCATTAAAAACGATTATTAAATTTAAATAATGGAATGCAATCACTTAAATAAGTCTTCATTGAAATATTCTAAGCTTATATCTCAAACTTATATTTTGTATTTTTTAGTCACACAACATCATCAAATCAAATCAAATCAAATCATTTATTGCTTACAAAGTGTACAATTTGTTGTTACAGTAATGACATAAGTACTTATAACTTAGTGCTTTTTTCAAGCATTGCAATATTAACAAAATAATCAGAGCATGTCACAGTAGGTATATTATTAAATGTAAATTTGCAAGTCCAACGCCTCTTCACTCATATGTCATATCTCTAAATAGTTGTGTCTGTCAGGTCACACTTTTTTTGGATTAGGTAAAGTTCCTTTATATTAACGCTGTTGCCCCAAAGCATGATACCAAATCTCATCCACGAGTATGCGTATCATCCTCATCATCAGCCTATTGCAGTCCACTGCTCGACATAGGCCTCTCCAATTGCACGCCACTTAGTTCAATCCTCGGCTACTCGCATCCAGCTCCTACCAGCCGTCTTGCGCAAATCATCACTCCACCTGGCCTGTGGACGTCCCACACTACGTTTGCCGAGACACGGTCTCCACTCAAAACATGATTACCCCAACGGTTATCGGTTCTCCGGCTAATATAGCCAGCCTATTGCCACTTCAGCTTGCTAATCCTGTGGGCTATGTCGATAACTTTAGTTCTCTGCCGAATACGCTCCAGCTCCAAGTTCAGCCCAAGTTCAGATCCAGTACAACTCTTAATAAATTTTCTGAAATACTCTGGTGACCATTAAAAAGTCTAATTAATCTTATTTTAATGCAAATAGCGTTTTTCATATTTAAAGAGTGATCATCTTATTTATTTGTTTATAACACAAGTTTATGAAGAAATATACAAGCATCGGCGAACCTTCAAAAACGTTCTCTATAACAAAGCTATAAGGTTGGGCCTTAATATTATTGTCGTATGTTCCTGTAATTATTATAATGTTTATCTGTAATAATATTTATGTTTACTAAACTGTTTATTGAACATAAATTGAAATAGGTAAGATTTCGATTAAAGATCTCCCGAAGTTAGACAAAAAATATTTTAAAATTTCTCTATCTAAATCTTAAATCTTAATCTAAAAAGTTATTTAGTTTAAATATAGCTTCTTTCAAGTAGTTGGGAAGAAGATATTACAAGTCTTTCTTCAATAACCTAGTTCTAACAATCATTGAAGTAAACAATCTGGCAACGACGTTCGCTCAAGGATCTTTCCGTACGGCCGCGTGAGATTGAGTACCTATTCTTTCGTTTTGTTGGTTCGTCTGAAAGGAATCGCAATTATCGACTGCGTGTCTACATAAGCCTCTATAGAACCATATTTTATTATCTGCTAGCGGGGTCATGTGGGCTTCAAAAGCCATACTATTATATTCGTGTAGTTTAAGTAAGAGGACAGTATGGATATAGTTTTTTTCTTTCATCTTTAATATCCTTGATTTTAGACTTTTAAATGTAAATTCAGATATGGCTCACTTGCATAATAACTATCTGTCTAACTTTAGTGTGTTTGTTTGTCTCCTAAACGAAGCTAGAACTATCAAAATGTATGGTCATATAACGCGATTCTTAACATCGATTCTTATGAAATTTTGTGTGCATATTGGGTAGGTCTGAGAATCGGACTACATATATTTTTTTAGACCCCAGCATGCGGTGTTGTTGGACATCGCCGCGGGCACAGCTATCGTATTATAATAATAAAATTGATTTCATAAATAAAGTAAACATAATTGGTTAACCATTTTAGGTAATACCCAGTTAATTATTATGTATTGTAAATGGAGGCCCAATTTCTCTCTTCCAATACTTGTTTTAATAACGAAACTTTATATTTATTAAATTAATTACATTGGGGCTTATAATTAATGATATGATTAATTTCAGGCGTTATCGTTTAAATAATTAATGACCAAATTTCGTTGATGATATAATTACATTTTATAAAAAAAGGTCAGGAACACGGTTTTAGTACACAATAGGTGTAGGTTTTGAAAATTAAAATGTTAAAGGTATTGTAATTTTAAAATAGTAAGGTAGTAAAGCCATGCTGACTCTAGCACCCTCACACAAAAGACCAACTTAAAAATAAAAGCATTCGAACACTAAACCGCCATAGTGAAATTCTCCATTCTATATCAGGCGAGTCACTTTAGTAAGCAAAACATATAAAAAGAGTAGAATATCTACAAAAATAATTTAAAACTTTTGTACATATAGGACAGAAGCAGACCTAATGCCACGATGCATTCTCTCTTACTCGATCTTCATGTGAATTAGGAATTTGATGTGGAATATCTCTCATTATATCGAAAGAACATAACACTAATATGCTTATATTGACATTTCAGTAATAATAAGTTTGCAAATTTAAAATGAATTATAGCCATTCTAAGAGTAAATACACATGTTGCTTAAAATATCTCTCATACTACATTACCAAATTCCAAAATCCAAGACTTTTGGGCCGGAGATTTAGGTCGCCGTCACTAAGGAGAAACTGTCATATAAAATAAAAGGATAAATTCATAGTTCATTTAATACAATTAATAGTAACATCAATACTAGTATCTTCAAATAATAGGAAATAAAATAAGTAGGTAAATGTTCTTGTTAAATTATATTCGAATTATTTTGTAATGCGTATGAATAAATATGTATTACTGTGAATATGAAAATTTTGGGTAGTAGCTGAATATAGCTTACTAAGCCACGTACATTTCAAGAAAGGGATAATAGGACTCTTAGTTGAAACTGGTTCACCGACTAAGCTTTATAGCATTAAGTAGTAGGTGAAATAGGCTCTCACAGAATTATGTTTTAAGCCAAATAAAGTTAAAGCCAGCTTTTGAGTAACGTACGTGAGTCATTTAAAAGATTTCAGACGGATTTACTTTATGAGCTAAATTACGAGATAATTTTGGTGAATTAACATTTTTTATGGAAGAGCTAAATGGAAGAGCTATCTCGGAAATTCGACAGCTTTAACCTTCATAAAGAAATTAAAGACATGACTGGACTACTTAAACGACCAAAACAACACCAGTTAGTTGACGACAATGGAAAGCTCATCTCCGATGAGGAATCAATTAAGAGGGCATGGAGAATCTACATTGAAGACATGTTTAAGGATGGAAATAGGGGAAGTATCAAACCTCTTGAAGATGATACAGGACCTCCCATTATAAAATCAGAGGTTATCCAGGCTCTTAAAAAAGCGAAAACTGGAAAATCTCCTGGACCGGATAATATTCAGATAGAAATCCTAAAACTGATTGAAGAACATCTAGTAGATTCTCTTACCAAATTATTCAATAACATATATAGTTCTGGCGACCTACCAAAAGAATGGCTGAAATCTACCTTTGTGACTCTTCCGAAAAAACCCACTGCCAAAAAATGCTCCGATTACAGAACCATAAGCCTAATGAGTCACGTTTTAAAGTTGTTTCTTTCTATAATTCATGAAAGGATCAGAGTTAAATGTGATGAACAACTTAGTGAAAATCAATTTGGCTTCAGATCAGGCGTCGGTTCAAGGGAAGCATTATTCGCGCTAAACGTCCTTGTACAGAAATGCAGAGATATGCAAACAGACATTTTTATATGCTTCATTGACTATGAAAAAGCTTTTGACCGTGTTCGTCACGAGGTACTTTTGCAACATCTGATAGACATCGGACTTGACGGCAAGGATGTGCGAATCATACAAAATCTGTATTGGCATCAAAAAGGGATAGTAAGAGTGGAAGGAGAAGAAACTGATGAAGTGGCTATATGTCGGGGTGTTAGACAGGGTTGCATATTGTCACCGCTTTTGTTTAACATATATTCGGAGGCTATAATGTCGGAAGCTTTAGAACATAAAGAGTGGGGTGTCATAATAAACGGCCAAGTTATAAATAACCTTAGATATGCTGACGACACGGCTCTTATTGCTTCCAAACCAGAAGACTTGCAAAATATAGTGAATGCTGTTAACGAAAGCAGTTTAAAAGCTGGTCTTTCAATAAACATATCAAAGACAAAATACATGGTGATATCGCAAAACCAAACCCTTAATCCTCGCATAACAGTTGCAGGAGCATCGCTCGAAAGAGCCCAGAGATACAAGTACTTAGGCGCATGGGTCAATGAAGCATGGGAGTCCGAAAATGAAATCAAGGCCCGGATTGAAATAGCTCGTGCGTCTTTCAATAAAATGAAAAAGGTACTCTGTAACAAAAAACTCGACATCAATCTTAGAGTACGAATGCTTCAGTGCTACATCTGGCCAATTGTATTCTATGGCTGTGAGGCATGGACGATTAAAGAGCACATGCGCCTAAAAATAGAGGCCATAGAAATTTGGTTCTACCGGCGTATGCTTCGAATAAGCTGGGTTCAAAGAGTCAGGAATGAGGAAGTACTTCGGCGTGTCCAGAAATCCCGAGAACTCATGAAAAACATCAAGAGAAGAAAAGTAGCCTATCTGGGACATGTATTAAGACATGAGCGTTACCATCTTCTCCAGACTATAATGATGGGAAAGATTGAGGGGAAAAGACGCGTCGGAAGAAGGAAAATGTCTTGGCTTCGTAACGTTAGACAATGGACCGGGATCGCCAACGTAGAAGAACTGTTTCGTCTGGCGAGGGACAAGAAGAGATATGCGGAGCTGACGGCCAACCTTCAGTAGTGGAGAGGCACCGCAAGAAGAAGAAGAACATTTTTTATGCAGATTATATTGGATTATACAAATTAGTAACAACATCCAAAATAAGGCTACAAATGTAATGTATTTATGTGTTTAAATATAAACGTTCATTTTAATATATTGTACTGCCGAGACTGCTCGGGTTTATTTCCCATTCGGGTCGTTAAATGTTGTTAAGTTTTTCTTTCTCTGTTGTCATGAACATCTATGATATTGTTTTCACTTTTTATGACGCTATCGAAGAATTTTGGAACGAATTCAGGGTCAAAGTGAGGTTTAGATGGCTTCCTGAAGTTCTTTGTTATCTTATCCTATCAAGTGTATACATGAGATTTTCAATTTGACTGCCTCGTTGGTCTAGTGGTTAGCGTATGCGACTGCAGATCAAGAGGTTTCGGGTTCGCTTCAACATACAAACGTTGTGTGATCCGCAAACATTTGTTTCGGAGTTTGGGTGTTTTCTATGTATAATATTTTTGTATTCACAAAAAAGTATGTTTATGTAATTATATTAGTTGTATAGTTACCCATAATACAAACTCTGCTTAGTTTGGGAACTAGACGGCGTTGTGTGTAAAATTTCCGAAATATTAAAAAAAAAAGTGACGTCGTTATGTCTGATGGAAAGTATGAGCAAAATACAAGAGTAGTAATCACCATACTCATTGCGAATGCATTGGTGGTCTCTTGAGGTGTTTCTGTATCATTCAGCGCGCGATCTTTCATTCAGCGCCCGATCTTTCATTCACCAACCAAACTCGACAGCACTAATAAGTAACGGTAGAAAATAAAGAATCGTGCATATAACTTTTACTCTCTACCATATATGATGTTTGATATTTTTAAGAAGTATGTCGATCAGTGAATTTTTCTATTTTTTGGACATTTGAAATAAGTAAACAATGTAAAATGAAATAAATGTCGTAAAAGGCGACTAAGGGATAAACTACGCAAGACAACATCAATGCAAAGAGAAGGAAAACTTAAAACCAACCCGTCTGGCCACCGTGGTATAGTAGGCCAAAACCTCCTTTATAAGGAGAGGCCTATGTCCAGCAGTGGACTGTTCAAGGCTGTTGATGATGATGATGAAACAATGTAATCACATTGTTTATTTATTTATCACTAGCTTTCCACCCGCGGCTTCGCCCGCGTGGAATTCGTATATATCGCGCGACACGGTAAGGGTAGATTAAACAATCTTACATGATTTTATGTTTGATAATAAGGAACTTTCGTCCCCTATTTCAAACCCTTCTTTCTACCTTTAGTTTCAATCGGTTCAGTGGTTTAGGCGTGAAAGCGTAACAGACAGACAGACAGAGTTACTTTCGCATTTATAATATAAGTAGGGATTACACCATCGGAAAGTAGAGATTTGATCAAACAGAAAACACCCTAATTTTTTGTAAAAAGTAGATATTTTGACGGGTGAATTTTCGGTATTAAGTCAAAATGGGGTGAAAAAATAAATATTTCAAATCAAATAAATTACAGTGTATTCGAGACATAAAAGGTAAGTTTTCACTAAATTTCGTTTAAAAATAATTTTATTTGTAAAAGATAAAAATAAAAAACCAAAAACTTAGTTTTTTGAATTTTTCACATATAATTTGAGGTTATGTGAAAAAAAGGGTAAATAAAAAATCGGCCAATTGCGTGTCAGGCCACGCACGGGAAAGGGTTCCTCAGTCACCCATAATGGTACGTGGATTAGAAATTGTATCCAATGGATAATTGTAATAATTACGTATTAATGCGTTAATATTGTATGACTTTTCCAAGTAAGCACATTGTAGAAGTTAAGCCTCTATAACTCCTGCACTAACAAAGTCATCTAATTCGTTATAGTTTTCATTTAAAGTTATTATATGGACCACTATCACGAATTTTTCCAGATTTTTTGAGCCGGCCTTTAGCTTTTAGAGGGGGGGACGCCCTGTTTTTACAAAAAAAGTGGCCTTTAAAGTGGAATTTCTCGCAAACGGATACCTAAATCAAAAACTGGGTTTAAAGATCGTCATAACAACCTTTTAATGTTTTTAAAAGACCAATATAATGATACCCCAGATGATGGGGTAGCTGCGAGAAAAAAACATCCCCACTTTACGTGTAGGGGAGGTACCCTAAATAAAAATATTTTTCATAATTTTATTGTAACGCTTTGTCGACGTAATTACAATACATATTCATGAAAAGTTTCATCTTTCTAGTACTTACCGATTGGACGGTAAGGAGGACGGACGGACGGACGATAAGGGTTCGAAGTCATAAACTTCGGAACCCTAAAAATTGTAGAACTTTTGATTACCTACAACTTTGCCATTTAACTTTTTTCCATAAGACTTGTAGTTTTGCCGGAAATCGAGATAAACCGTTCTTTACCCTTTCTTTTATATATTTAGCCATCCAAAGTGACTCTACCCTGCCTGATGGAAAGCATTAGCAGAATCCAAGAGTCGGGGCTACTACACTTGCTGCGAATGCAGACAGTAATGTATGGCGGCCCACACTATGGCGGCTTAGTCAGATGCTTTTTCACGCCCCGCTTAAAGGACCCGAAAACCTGCCCCCCTACCCCTTCCCGACCTCAGATCCCCCGTAAATTATTTTTCCTTTCATTTTTATAATATTCTCCTCCTTTTCCAATAGGTTTTATCCTACTATAATTTTATTTGTTTTCAAAAATTAACTACCCTGGACTACTGGTCTATATGTCATTGTCAAACTATCATTATGGTTACCATGCAATTGTGTTATGCCTAGCAACCTGTGAAGTTTTGACAGGAGATAAACAGTGATAGATTTTGATACCTACGATTTATGTATTTTTATAATCACCTAGCTTTGGCCTTTGTATCTCGATTATTGCAGTAAAAAGTAGCCTATGTCCTTTCCCAAGTTCAGTTCTATCTTCATACCAAATTTCATGAAAATCAGTTCAGTGGTTTAGGCGTGAAAGCGTAACAGACAGACAGACAGACAGAGTTACTTTCGCATTTATAATATTAGTATGGATGAGGACTTAGTATTTTTTTTGTTTTCATCTCATGGAATTATAATTATTGTTAAATACTAAAATTATTTTTTTATTTTAATAAAATTATTGGAAAACAACGATAAATAAATAAATAAATGTTTCGGACAACTTTACACACAACATCATCTACACCCAAACTAAGCAGAGCTTGTATAATGGGTACTAAACAACTGATATAAATATACACTTTTTACATGTTATATAGATTACAAGTTACATTACAACGTGACATAAATGTAAATTCAAATAAATTGACGTGAAGTGACCAAAATAAACAAAAAACAAAAATATAAAAAGCTGTGAAACAAAAAGATAATAGCCGTGTCGCTAAAGAAAAGGTATTTTCCCTACAAAACTAAATTAAAACCGTTTCAAAGAGTAATCAAGGAGGAAGAAAAAACATTGAAGGACGAAATTGTGGGTCAAACTTAATATTTAATATTAAAAGGACAAACCTTGAGATCGATGTAGCTATGCCGTGAGCAACTTAACTAGTTGATGTCGTTGAAAAGTTATATACAGGCTGTTATATAAATTTACTAGCTGCGCCCCGCGGTGTTACCCGCATATTTTCGGGATAAAAAGTAGCCCACATACGTATATGATTATCAAGAACTCATTTTTAAATTAGCCATTTACAAACTATCATTATGGTTGCTATACAAGTGTGTTATGTTTAGTAACCCGTGGAGTTTTGACAGGAGAGAAACAGTGATACATTTTGATATCTACGGTTTATGTATTTCTACAATCATCTAGCTTTCGCCCGTATATCTCGATTATTGCAGTAAATAGTAGCCTATTTATTATTCTAGTAAATATACTATATTACTGTAAAGTTTAATCCAAATCCGTTCAATTATTTAAAATGAAGAAAATAAGTTTTTAAATGAATGACAATGCTAATATTACGTGTTACAGAAACGTATCAAGACTATTGTCATTAAAAATCAAGGACGTTTACTTGATGTTAGTCGAAATACCTACTACATCTTGCATTATTTTAATACGACCAAGTCTACGTTTATTTTCAGAAAATTTACTAAATTAGTGTCAGTAATCTGGAAAAAGGATTTCCCTAAGGCACTCTTATTCCAAACGCTGTAGTGAGGTGTTTTATCGTATATACACAAACTCAAAATTTATATAACTATATATTTGCTTTCGATATGATTGGACGAAAGCCCTAGAGAGTACTCGCATCTTTTTTCTCTTTTAGGACATCTTTAAGGTGCACGTCCATTGGCCCGCGCCGGACGCACCGCACGCTACGGAATTTATTTTGCTTTGTATGATTTCACATAATGCTGCGTCCACTATCCGCGCCGCCCGCACCGAATGCCGGCATTTACCATCGACTATTAAAGTGTACGAATACAATAATTAAATTCTTATCGTAAAAAAACCATGCTTCGTCACATGAACCTCACCAAAAACTGATGTTAAGCAGCTCTTTCTTTGCTTTTTGATTTCATTAGGTGCCTGAGTAGTGTGTATAACTGTAAAAAACGTGTGTAGTATATGTGTCCTTGACATGAATTCAGAAACAGAATCCCTTGTATGTTTTACTTTTTAGTTATAGGCCTGCTTGCTCACCGTCGACGGAGCTACAAGCTGCCGTAGAAAGGAGACCTCGGCCGGCGGTAGGATGATGGCCTGGTCACATAATGTGATCAAGTAGTAATATATAATGATGGGCCAATAGGCAGGAGGGAACCTCTAGGCAGGAGGGAACCTCTGTAGCTTCCTCTAGGATAGAACCAGGTTAGACGCGACGCCGATCGTGAGAAGAGCGGAATAACATGGTCCTGGTATTCCTCAGAGCAGGATGCCCGAGACCGGCAGTCGGGTTGTTTTTTAGTGGAATCACCACATATTTCTGGCTCCTCAGTCCCCGGAGACCCTCTAAAAAAAACAGGCTTGCTTACTGACACACATCTATATCAGTTTATAGTTGTAAGCTATAATTAGACATTAAATAAAGTATATTATACGACGTCAAAAATATCCTTGACCATGATACATAACGTAATCAAGTTAAAACGAAACGTAATAAACAATTTGGTGAAACACGTGAAGGCTATTGTATATTTTAGGCGGGTTACAGTCGTAATAAGATAATTTAGATATTATAATATTTACTTTTTAGTAGACAAATTTGTTCTTTTATTGCTGTATTTGCACGTGTTAGATTAGAGAAAAGATGAGATTAATTATCTTTTAAAATATTAGAATATTTAGAACGTAAGGAATTTGAGTATATCAAATCAAACCAAATCAAATCATATTAAACTTTCTTTTTATTTCAATGTCCAGTAGTCAGTCAGTTAGTCAGTCGTGATTCTATTCGTCTGTTCCAAGGTGTAGATCCTATGGAGAAGAACAGACAAGAAACTCCATGGACACTCTTTTCCAACATATTTACATACATATTTCACATTATACACATATCCATAAATCAAACATAAATTATTACAAAACTTAGAGAACGTTTTAGTAAAAAGAAATACATAAAAGTAAATATGAATATACTTAGCTTTTAAATCTATATAATATCCTCAGTTACTGTTTGAATAGTAGAGAGCTCCGTACTGGTCCACGTCTCAACAAGAAGTCCTTTAATCCGGTCGGAACACTCGTTTTTATAGGCGAGGACAAGCAACTTCAATATTGTATGACTACCGTCATCAAACTATACTATCTTCAGAAAGTATTTAAAGTAATTTATTAATACAAACAAATATCAATATTTTCATAAAATATATAGTTAAAAGTAGTAATGATTACATTAACATGACTAACAGTGTTATAGGCAACGGCAAGCGAATATAACATACAAGTTTGTATTTTAATTAACTACCGTCATCAAACAATATCTTCTGAAAATATTTAAAGTAAACAATTAACAAGCATAAATCAATATTTATATATAATATTTAGTTACATTAACATAACCCTAACACGGCCATACTGACAGTGCTTCGTCCTCGAAGCACACAAACACACAAACGTAGGTACTTTCAATTATTACTCTTCAATTGGTTTAAATTCTCTATCACATACTGAAAAAAATAAATATTAGTTTTTTTTTTTTTTTTTTTTTTTTTTTATTGCCAACTACATAGACATGCCAAGCCCATCCACCCGCCGTGGTGGGATAGCTTGACACCAGTAGGCCAATCGGCGCATTATTTTTCTCTTTTTTTTTTTTTTTTTTTTTATTGACAACTACATACACCTGCCAAGCCCATCCACCCGCCGTGGTGGGATAGCTTGACACCAGTAGGCCAATCGGCGCATTATTTTTCTCTTTTTTTTTTTTATTGACAACTACATAGACATGCCAAGCCCATCCACCCGCCGTGGTGGGATAGCTTGACACCAGTAGGCCAATCGGCGCATTATTTTTCTCTTTTTTTTTATTGACAACTACATAGACATGCCAAGCCCATCCACCCGCCGTGGTGGGATAGCTTGACACCAGTAGGCCAATCGGCGCATTATTTTTCTCTTTTTTTTTTTTTTATTGACAACTACATAGACATGCCAAGCCCATCCACCCGCCGTGGTGGGATAGCTTGACACCAGTAGGCCAATCGGCGCATTATTTTTCACTTTTTTTTTTATTCAGTCTTTAGAAGTCTAGTCTATTTCAGTCAATGTCAAGTAATTGTAATTGTCAAGTCTTCCAGTCTTAATTCGTACGATGCTGTGGTCTGGGCACTATCAGGGCGGTACTGAAAGGCCGTGGTCCACAGAGGCCCTAAAGGAATTGGGTCTAGGTCGATGCTGTGGTCTGGGCACTATCAGGGCGGTACTGAAAGGCCGTGGTCCACAGAGGCCCTAAAGGAATTGGGTCTAGGTCGATGCTGTGGTCTGGGCACTATCAGGGCGGTACTGAAAGGCCGTGGTCCACAGAGGCCCTAAAGGAATTGGGTCTAGGTCGATGCTGTGGTCTGGGCACTATCAGGGCGGTACTGAAAGGCCGTGGTCCACAGAGGCCCTAAAGGAATTGGGTCTTGGTCGATGGTGTTGTCTAGATCATTCAATATGATCGTGGGCAACACGGGATGTAAAAAAATAATATATTTTTGTATTTGATCTAGCCGAGCCTGTATTGGAGGTGTATTTCCGTTGCAAACAATTAAAAATGTTGGCGCAAAACCGGTTGATTTTTGTATTGTAATATTCAGAGAGTTGCATTTTCATAAAACGTTTGGCCATTCTGACAACTCGCTACATATGGTAACATCTTGACTAAATTTGTTAAAAAATATTCAGTTCTAATTCTTCGAATTTAACTGTAATTACGATTTTGGCATATACTTGTAAGCTACCGATGCTTCGTTTATACTGCAATTTGAACCTGTATCATCACCAGGACATAAATTTCGTTTGACTAAAAAAACTGACTTGATTTTTAGAAATAGGAGAATAATTTTTGAGTTTTAATGTGTAGAATGAATCTATGCCCAGCTTTCTTTTTTTTTTTATAGTAAGTACAAAATTTTGTGAGCTGCAAGGCTGTCGCTTTAATGATTACGAATCATTTGTTGGTTTACTTGTTTTTTGAATTTCTTGTACGATTACGGTTAGATTTCAGTCATTCCTCAAAGATCACAACAAAATGACGGTATTGTACGAATTATGCGTCAAGAAAAACTGAGTTGATTTTACTTATTATTTAGAAAGATAGTAGGTACTTTGGTAAAATATTGTCAATGTCGTTTGGTTAAGGTAAAATATTTTTGTAATATGTATTTTATTTTACAATTAGTGAGAAATTATCACACAGTAACAACATTTTTAGGATCTATCTTAAAACCTTTAGAGAATGCGAGTTAGAAGTGTTTTTAGTGCAACAATCTATTGGTCTTGTTTTTTTTGTTTTGGCATGTGAAGTCAATAAGTTTATCATTATTGTGAAGTACTTTAAATATTTATACTTTACCATGAAACGAGTAAATATCTTTAGTTAAATTACATATTAAGTTTTACAATGGTATAATTAGTAAATAAGTCTCGCGATTTTCGTAAATTATGATTTAAGATAACAATGAAAGAACAGTAGATGGGTAGTTTGCAATAATATTGATAATATTTTGATGCGAAAGTGTTGAATGTTGTGCATAGAAGGTTATAATCATTATAGGGATGTTTTCATTCGTGTTCAATTAACAAAACCAGTTAGCTATTTCAATAAATAAACGGAACTTTTCCGCATCTATCACGGCCAGACTGACCTGTACTTCGCTCCCAAAGTAACAAACGTCTCTGGCCTTGGCATATTAGTTCTATCACTTGCTGCACGTGAATTTCAAACTAACATTAGGGCAGTGACACAGCAATTCATACATATAGCCTCTGGCCTTGACATACCAGTCCTATCACCTGCTGCACATGAATTTCGGACTGATATCAGGGCAGTGACCGACCAGCAGTAATCAAGCTTATACAGGGCAGTGACCAACCAGTAGTGATATAAAAATCGTTTTGTTCTAAACTTATATCCTCTCAAACATCCATTGTTAATTGAACACAATTTATTAACAAGTGAATAATTTATAATTATTGCCAAAATATCTTTACGATTCCTTTTCACAAGACAGCAATCATTGCACAAAATATCAACAATAACACAACATCGTAATAATAATCTATCATGGCTAATCATCAATAAACTATATAACCTATATGAAAATCATTATCTACGAATACTATCAGTACTTTTCTGGTGTTTCCCAAGACGTTGCCTAGCTATGTCAGCTGCAGAATCAAACCCGTGGTTATCATATTATGGTGATTTATTTGCATACCCCTAATACGAGAAAAAAAAAATCTCTTATTTATGGTTCATTTTATGGAATTACAATCCGTGAGAACAGTGAAATTTAAACCTAGTAAATAAAATTATTTAAGAGCATTAAAACGTTAACGTTTCTAATTCATACACGGGTATTTAGATTCGGTTGTTGAGGTATGTTATCTGTTAGGTTGGGCGTTTTTGTTGTTTATATAGGTTGTAAAAAAAAAAAAAAAAAAAAAAAAAAATCCAATGTACTACTAATACGACTGTTAAACGATGCTATCCTAATATTAATATCGGATATACCTCCATAAACAAGCTCGACAAGCTGTCCCTCAAAAATGCTACCTTCATATTTACAATAGAATATGGCCAGAGCCCTTATGGGCTTTAACTACTTTGCTTACGGTAGTGATGGAAGCTCCATCCATGGTCCTTGGCTATGGCGTCAGTGTTGTCCCAGCCTTCCGCCCCGTTGTTCTTGTCCGGATGAAACGGCGGCAACACCACATCATCTTTACTTCGGTTACCAGCTACAGCATCACGTATGGCTCCAGAAGGCCCTCCAATATAGCAGGATACATCTGAAATTTTTTGTGACAAAGTACATAAACAATAACAAAGCACATAGGTTCCGATCCCACTTCTGATGTTAGATTAGAGAAAAGATGAGATTAATTATCTTTTAAAATATTAGAATATTTAGAACGTAAGGAATTTGAGTATATCAAATCAAACCAAATCAAATCATATTAAACTTTCTTTTTATTTCAATGTCCAGTAGTCAGTCAGTTAGTCAGTCGTGATTCTATTCGTCTGTTCCAAGGTGTAGATCCTATGGAGAAGAACAGACAAGAAACTCCATGGACACTCTTTTCCAACATATTTACATACATATTTCACATTATAAATATGTTAGGGTTATGTTAATGTAACTAAATATTATATATAAATATTGATTTATGCTTGTTAATTGTTTACTTTAAATATTTTCAGAAGATATTGTTTGATGACGGTAGTTAATTAAAATACAAACTTGTATGTTATATTCGCTTGCCGTTGCCTATAACACTGTTAGTCATGTTAATGTAATCATTACTACTTTTAACTATATATTTTATGAAAATATTGATATTTGTTTGTATTAATAAATTACTTTAAATACTTTCTGAAGATAGTATAGTTTGATGACGGTAGTCATACAATATTGAAGTTGCTTGTCCTCGCCTATAAAAACGAGTGTTCCGACCGGATTAAAGGACTTCTTGTTGAGACGTGGACCAGTACGGAGCTCTCTACTATTCAAACAGTAACTGAGGGTATTATATAGATTTAAAAGCTAAGTATATTCATATTTACTTTTATGTATTTCTTTTTACTAAAACGTTCTCTAAGTTTTGTAATAATTTATGTTTGATTTATGGATATGTGTATAATGTGAAATATGTATGTAAATATGTTGGAAAAGAGTGTCCATGGAGTTTCTTGTCTGTTCTTCTCCATAGGATCTACACCTTGGAACAGACGAATAGAATCACGACTGACTAACTGACTGACTACTGGACATTGAAATAAAAAGAAAGTTTAATATGATTTGATTTGGTTTGATTTGATATACTCAAATTCCTTACGTTCTAAATATTCTAATATTTTAAAAGATAATTAATCTCATCTTTTCTCTAATCTAACACACGCGATAGGGACATTATACAATGTTGGGTATAAAATGAAAATATTCTGGGGATTACACTATTAATAATTTCTAGTATAACGTTTTTGAAAAATAATCGCGTTTTGGATTACATTTTTTGATTACTAAAATGAAAAAGACCAACTCTGAACCGGGTAATATCCATTTATTTATTTTTATTTTTCTTTTCAACAAAAGAACCGCTAACTTTTCAAGATAAGCTTTACATAACGTGCCAGTGTATGTTTTTATCAAGTTGGTTTACCTTGTTCTTTTTAAAAGTAATAGCATTAGCCTCGTAAAGCCAAGACATATAAACCCATAAAGTTAAAATAAAGAAATATGTTAAAACAAACAATAGAAAATATAAAAATTCTCTATTACACGCCTATCAACAACAGCGATTGACGGCTAACATTTGATTTCCGAACGATTTCACACCGAATTGATGCGGCCAAAGTCGCAAAGTTATTTGCCAATAATATTGAACAAGCTTATAAAAAGTTATATAAGTAACACAAACAAATATGGTATTAAACAGAAATAAGTTTTTGCAAATACCGTTTCGTTGTTAAAGTAAAATTGAGTATTTTTAAGGTTCAAGATGTCCTTGAACCGAAAAAATGAAAGGAATAAAATGAAGCTGTCGATATTGCATTTTCAAAGCTTTGAATTATTTCCAAAAGATTAGGCAAGAGGCTTCAATATTAAATTATAAAGAGGAATATAATGAACGCGATGTTCAAATATGTACTAAAAGAACAGGAAAAATGTTGTAGATTGTTATCATGTTTGTACATTTTGTGCGGTTAAAAATGTTTACATTACGAACTTTAGCAACGTTACATAAAATACAGACATTATTGTACATACAACGCTATAAAACTTGATTATGTGCTTTGCTCATGTGCCTACTTAACAAACATTTGCTTTGACCGTAAATAGCTTTCATAACAACATTATCTATATTCTCTACACATATTACGTAAAGAAAATATTATTTTTATAATAAAGTTAAAAGACAATTTAGAGAACTACCGCCCTAGGGCACCAGGGTAGGGACCGGAAATATCTAGGTGCACGGCAGTGGCCCCGCCAAGTCTAACAAAAAATAACACGGTCGTTCTTTTACTCAAAGCAATACCACGTGGACATAATACCACATAAACCCACTAGATTTATTGCTGTAAAGCCAAAGACTAAAGCTGAATAAGCAGAATTGTTACTGGATAATACTGCACAAGCCTAATATACAAATACTTAACTAATGCTGAATATCCACAGAAATAGATTGTATTACAAATATAAAATAAATCTACGGCATCCATGCAGTCTCTAATTTAATTGATGTACTTTTTTGGGCATCAAGTATTTTATTTATTTACTGGTATTTAGGGTTATACTATTGAAACTTAGTAAGTAGATGTATTCTGTGAACTGCATTAAGATTTTCACATAATAATAGAAAAAAAACAATAGATTTTGGGGGTTCCCCATATTGGAAACTCAAAATAATTTTTTTCATCAAACCCATACGTGTGGCATATCTATACATGGGTCTTCAAAAATGATATTGAGGTTTCTAATATCATTCAAAATAAGTAGTTTGCGCGAGAGACACTTCCAAAGTTTTAAAATGTGTCCCCCTTGTAACTTCTAAAATAAGGGAGTGATAAAACTAAAAAAATATATGATGTATATTACCATGCAAATTTCCACCGAAAATTGATTTGAACGAGATGTAGTAAGGGGCTTTTTTTAATACGTCATAAATCGTAACCCGCAATGTATATTTCGTTCAATCAATACACTATTATTAAAACATCGACCAAAGTTACAACGAACTACAAGAACTTTTATATGATGTTACTTGCTTCTACGGAACCCTTCATGGGCGAGTCCGTGTCGCACTAGTTCGCTTTTTTTTTCAATGGAACAAAGTTACCTTTAGATTTTTATTGAAAGCGAATTTCATCAAAATTTTACTCAAATATTCTGTTTGATGTTTGGCACTTAATTTCTTCGCGTTCAATCATGGCTTGTTTATACGCCTACACTTTTTCAATGATTTTCGAGTTGGCAAATTGTTATTAGATTTTTCCTTTCAAAGAATTTTTAGACATTTGACCAATCCCAGGGACATTAAATTAATATTTTGTGGAAAATTTTTGTAAAAGGAAGAAGAGATTTATTTATGTATAAAAGAGATTTATTTACGGTCTATTAAATCAAACTTTTGTATAAATAGGAACATTATAGGAACAGAAAAATATATTTTTACCAGTAAATTGAATCTGACATTTACATAAATGTATAAATTAGTTAGTATTTTATATAGAATAACACTTCAGTGATAGAGGGAGACATGTTTTTTTTAGAGCCAAAGTAACAATGTTTTATGACATCTATTTCTCGTTCACGACTGATCCACTGAACAGATTTTCATTTAATTTGGCAACTACTTAAATGTCTTACTCATACCATAACTCATTCTTTGTGCAAGCAGTGCTGCTCTGCATTGCGATCCCAATCAATAGAGACAAGGACGTCTATCAGTCGTTTATCATCTTCCTACCATCTTCCCAAATTTATTTGGGATCGGAGCAATGAATTTTCTTCTTCCATTCTTCTCTATTACACATACTCATACACGCAGTCCATTCATTTTTTTTGGGTCGCCCTCTACTCCTATATCCGTCAACTTTTATACTTAAAACTTTCTTCACTACCTTTTGCTACTCTCTACGCATCACATGTCCATACCAGGATAATCTCTTGCTTCTCAACTTTTCATCTAATGGTGCTACTTTCAGGCTTCCTCTAATTAACTCATTCTTCCCCTTGTCCATTCTATCAGCCGTTACGAATTTAAATAGAACATCGATGATTACGCTAATGGCGGAATAACTTCATGTTGTAAATTTTTTCACTCTAAATTTTTCTCCTGAAATATAGTGAATGAAATAACCTAGTAATTAACTTCCTTGCCAAAGTTACTCTGCCTGCTTAATGGGAAACATGAATGTATAGTCCGTGACATGTGGTGACGGATTAAGAATACAGGGTGTCACCACCTCTGTTCATCCCGCTGGTGTCGTAAAAGGCGACTAAGGGATAAACTACGCAAGACAACATCAATGCAAAGAGAAGGAAAACTTGAAACCAACCCTATACCAACCCGTCTGGCCAGCGTGGTATAGTAGGCCAATACCTCCTTTTCAAAGAGAGGCTTATGTCCAGCAGTGGACTGTTAAAGGCTGTTGATGATGATGATTGATGATGATGAGTGCATGAGCATGTGGTGGTCACCATTCTAATTGTGAGTGCAGACAATCCAGCATGGTGACCTATACCATGGTGGTCTAGAGAGACGCTTCTGCATTATTAGACCTTCAATCTCACCAACGAAATACAACATCACGAATACTCTCATTTTTAGGTTGATCTCCTTTTACGTTATCACTGCACCACCAAGGCAGTCCGTTAGATTCTAATATCTGAAAGATGAGCATGGCTATAAGATAAACTAGTTTTGTTAAATCCATAATACAATGTTATAAAACTAAATAGTTTGATTGTTTTAAATATGCAAATTTTGGAAACTACTGAATTGAACTGAAGCCTATTTTTTAAGGAAAGATAAATATTAGCTGTAAAAGATCACGCTACTGCTATAAAGAGTTGAGTGTTATTGATAAATATTGGAAAAAAAAAATTGATTGAAACAAAGTTGCGTTTGTCAGCTAGTATTCAAATAACACTGTTAAAGTAAAATTTGTCCTAAGGTGAATTACCACATCTCATGCTTATCTAACATTCATATATCACCTAAAATTATGCTCATTCATCTAGAGCTGACAACAACTCATAAATAATGCTTTACGACATAATTTCGCTATTAAATCAACGACGTTCCTTTCGAAAATACGTTCTAGGTAATTTACTTATGGTTCTATTTAATAATTGACGTTAGGTGTGATTTACTTACTACATCAATAAAACTATTTTGTATGTGTGGATTAGGAGACACAATAAATAACGACAAACATATACCCCCAAATACCACGCACTGGTGGCTGTGTCGGACTACCGACAGAAAACCGCACACCGTCTCGGGTAGTACAGGTGCACCCTCATAAGAAAATCTTTAACCCTGACGTACCTCAAGCCACCTATGGTTTGTAAGTGGTCCCCTACTGGCCAACAAAGGACGCGCCCGCTTTGTAGCGCTCGCGTTGCCACCACCACTTTCTTCTGCTAGGGCGACAGAATGGATTCAACTTATTTCACCACCAGGGTTGCGGAAGTTCGATTTCAGTCACTCTATGGAAAAACTGATATTCAGGCAAAACTGAGTGAACTAGTAGTTGACCCCAAATAACATTGGGAACAATTAATGGTAACAAGAAGAAGCGATTAATGAACCCCGAAGACGATATTATAATGCATCTATGTATGTTCTTCAATGATTAATTTCAATGTAAAATATATATCCACTAGCTTTCGACCGCAGCTCCGCTCGCGTGTATATCGGGTATCGCTATAAAAAACCCATGTCCTTTCTTAGGCTCTAAACTATCTGTGTGCTAAATTTCATTCAAATCGTTTCAGTAGTTTTGCCGTGAAAGCCGGACATACAATACATACAATACATACATACATAGTAAATGGGTCTGTACCCATTTACTTTCGCATTTATATTATCATAGTAACGATACATTCATAGCTGGCTCAAATAATAACTGTGGATATAGTTTTAGCGTTAGCATGTGATGTGATGATATCAATGATTAATATGAATCATACAAACCCGATTAATGAAATTTTCACTTCAATAGTTAATGTTAAACCTGTCGTACTTTTCACTTGTTTTACAAAGGACATAAGTTACTCTTTACTGCTATAGAACCGCCAGCAAAAGCTAGTAGACTATAATTTCATGCTACCTGTCCCTTAAATTTTCAATGAAACACGCTAATGCTAATTATGTTCAACGACTTTAAGGTGGTTTGGTTTAGAAATACATATTTAAGTACTACGTTATTAAACTCCGGTATTCTAAATGCTTTATTTTTTTTATATTTATATGGAAAAGATTCTCATAGAATAACGTCAGGTTCCTTTGTAAACAATAGCTCGCCGTTCGCATCCATCATACGATTTTTGTTCCTTTGTGTCTGATAAACGCAACGTATTTAAGTAGCTAGTGTTTATTTTCAACCCTCATCGCCAAAACGACGTGTTGTAAGTTAAATATGGGTATCCTGATAACTGTAGGCCCATAGCTTAAATGTGAATACATACAAGTATTTTTAAATCATTCTTTTCTAGCTGACATGGCGTATTGTGTTTAGTTATATGGTGACAAATCGACAGTATCAGTATCAGCCGCGCCACCTAGCGGGACCGGGCCAGTACCGCTACAATCGCTTTGTTCCTGCATTTTAAATCTGTAATATCTTCAAAAAAATTAATTTTAATAACAAACTGTACAGGGCCATATTATTCTATATTAAATGCACAATGTATTAAAGTTACTAAATTGAATAAGGATTAATACTGTATTGCTTAAAATCGCTTCGTAAATAAGTCATTATTTCTCATAAAAAGAAAGAAATAAAGTAATGGTTATTGTGGGTTATCCCTAAGAGATAGTCATATACCATTCTGGACTTTTTTGTAGACCTTTTTAAGGCTTACAATACTGTAGTACACATAGAATACCAAACTTTTAGGGAAAACATGAAACTGCATTTTTTCAAATTACATGTTCTGCGTAAAAGTTTAGTTAGTCCTTTTTGAATCCTTTTTCGCTCTGTTTACTGTTAGGATATTATGTTACATTTGCTTCATTAATCAAAATATAATAATAAAATATAATACCTTTTTTTACTAGCTTAGTCCCGCGGTGTCACACGCGGCTGTTATAGCTATATATACTAAGATTACTTTTATACTACCTATATATATATATATATAGCTAGTATAAAAGTAATCTTAGTTACTCCTTAAATCATCAGCACAGTACCAGTAAAAGTCCTACAGGTACAGCCGAACCAGAGAACAGAGAGAGAAACAGACAGGCAAGAATTATAAAATATTTTTTATGATGTAAGTGCCGGATATATTCTTCGTACATATCGTACCGAATATGCATTTAGTAAAAACCTGATTTTATGTTACAAATGTCTTATAGTTCCAAATCAATTACCTAAATCGATTCCTGGAACAAATCAATTTAAAAAAAAGGAAACCATAAAATGTAGATGAAAAGATTCATATTTTTGAACTTTATCTTTGTTGAAGGAATATAAAACTTTATAAAACACAAGTAAACAAACATGCTTTCTCTAAGAGCGAGCACACACTGCCTCACTCAAATTAGTTCAGTGCCTACGTGACAAGAGTACGAGGAAACTGTTGTATTTACGAGTACCAACCTCACGTTTTCTTCAGTAGCGTAAAAGTTACAAACCAAGTCAATTTAGAATTTTATCTTACAAACAGTTAATATATTAATGTTCTATGACTCGTCTTTTGTTTATCCTTTGATGCGCTATTATTTTTAAATATGTGAGAAATATAATAAAAGATTTATTTCTCACCTAAACAAAAATACAGAAAACTGAAATACAAAATAGCTTGGGTAGGTAGTACTCCAGTTCAGAAGCCGTAGATGCGTTCCTAAAGCACGTTCCAACTGCTAAGTAGGCTGCAGCTGTAGTGGGTAGACAGAATTCAGGAGTGTCACTCAAGCTCTTCGGCTTCCCCATGGAGAGTATGATACGGTTTAGGATCGCAGGTGCCCATGTAAGCATAACATTGCCTCTATTACAGTTCACTAGAATCCTCACTCCGAACCAGCTTATATTGATTAGACTGATTGAAGGAGGTCTCTATTATGAATATTAGTTCAGATTAAAGTAAACAGTTTTATAAATCGACATAAATACATTTATTTGACTGCCTGGTTTGGTGGTTGGCGTATGTGGCTGTTAATCATTAAGTTTCGGGTTCAATTCCCGGATTAAACCAATTTTTTTATAATCTGCAAATATTTGTTTCGGAGTTTGAGTCTTTTCTTTGTATAATAATGTATGTATTTACAAATTATATTTTATATTTTAATTATATTATAATTTTTTAAACTATAATTTATTTTTCATTTTTTAGTTCGATTTTTCAATTAATTATTTGCGGACATGTGATAGTATTGAAATGCCTTACGAACTATTTCGTAATCTAGTCATTTCGTCTAAAGCTTCACTGTTGCATGGGGTTTTTCCTGTTAACTTAGAGCAATATCCTGGAGGTCTTAATATAAATATTGGGTAACTGTTATTGAATTATTGTATTTTCATCGGTCCTTGATAGGTGTTCAAAGTTTCAAATTAATCAAACTTTTGAAAATTGGTGAAAATTATGCTGAAAAAAAAATAAACATACATATAACCTAAGCTAATAAAAGCGTCGTAAAATGTATAACGAGCTCTGCTTAGTTTGGGACTAGACGATGTTGTGTGTCAAACGGCAGAAATACTTATTATTTTTATTTATTTAGAGAACATACTATGTATATTTATATTCATTTTGTTAAATAAATAGCAATTATTTTAAACCAGACATAGCATGTCAAAAATACACAAAGGTAAAACTTAGTTGGAAATAAGAACGAATAAAAAATTACGTCGGGTAAAAATACAGGGTCTACAGTGCGTTGAACTTTTGTTGAATTCATTACCCAATGGTTAAACTTATATCTGCTATATAGACGTTCGCTATATTTTAGAATGTATTTTAAAAATTAGGAAAAACCATTCTGCACAGAATTTTAACTGTAACAAATTGGCAAGTATTTGGCTCAAGCATTATTTCAAGAATATAATATATAAATCTTGTTAACGATATTAGCCAAACTAACATAGTTTAGATGTGTAAGTTATACAGCGAGTCGCCAATTTTGCTGGAAACGAATCCTCGTTTGAACTTATGGTTCAGTGGTTTAGGTCAGTGCTTTGCCAAATATCGATCCGTTAGGTTGTTCATGTGTAGTAAGCTCAATTGGACACCTCAACGTGAAGTGCGATAGGCATTATCACATCAACTAATGAGATGCACGAGATATATTATCCTGAGCTTACTTCAGTATCTGATGTATGTTCTGGGAGAAAGAACTGTATTAATCGTTTTCACTTTCCAATATCTCTTCTATCAACATGATCTTTATTTTGTCATGAAGATGAACTATAGTTCGAACCTCGGCTACTCGCATCCAGCTCCTGCCAGCCGTCTTGCGCAAATCATCACTTGAATTCTAGCCGAGGATCGAACTAAGTGGCGTGCAGAGGCCTATGTCCAGCAGTGGACTACGATAATCTGATGATGATGATGATGATGAACTATAAAGAATAATAACTGGACTAAAATAAATTTAAATAAGACTATGTAATGAATACATAGCTATCGACTTAGATTTCTTCTATAAATCTTTCTGAAAATTGCTATAGATTCAGTATATTCGCGTGGTCAGAAAGAATATCGAGAATATCTTTTTTTATTTCAAACTTTTACTATCACTTCCGCCATAAATCCGCAGTTATGTTATTTAAGGGCTTTCTGAATCGTTTGTAACATCTTTTAATCGGCAAATTTGAGGTTGGATTGCAAAGCTGCAATATTTTATATCCGTGAGAACACTAAGACTATCTTGATAACTATTTTACGGCAGAACTTCAACCATTTGGTGAGAAAAAAGCGTTGTGGAATTAATTTTCGTTTTTGTGAAAAAACTGTATTGAAATAATATCCATACTCCTTGAGTAATGTGATAAATTCTGAAGCAACTCTGTCAATCTTTTACGCTTTCACAGCTGTATCTCTGAGCCGATGATGACATGAAATGAATTTTGGGATAGGGATAGACTTCAATCTATTCCTATCCCTTACTTCCTTAAGAAAGGCAATATACTACAACTACTACTACTTTTCGTTGTGATAATACGGACATAAACACTGGCGAAACTAGGGTAAAAGAAAGCTCATTAGAAGTTGGTAATCTTTATAGTTGTGCCGAGTCTTTAGGTTTTCAAAAGTACTTTTCTGCTATTTTGATTTTAATTTTGAAATAATAAATATACTATTTAACTTAGTTAAAAGGCGTATTGCAACTGGCTACTGGTATAAGAAAGCCAATTTAATGTTATTTTCTAGTATTAATTAGAATTAAATTCAACAAGACTATTTGGTTTTATTAAGTTAACTTTCGTAGATAATATTCATATATAAGAAACATTGAATTCACAAGACATCGTAACTTAACTTAACTCTGGAATCATCTAAAGTATAATCATTAGTAAATTGTAGGCTTATCTGAAACAATAACGGCAAAGGACTACACCATAACAATATATGAGAAAATTAAGTTCTTAAGTTACACTTTTGTGAATATATCACATATCTATAAAATATATTTATATATATGTTAAAGCCGTTTCCAAGACAAATAATTCAAATAACATACATTTATTTGAAATTTATATTTTAAAATGCGAGTTTTCTAGTTTTTATGCGTTTTTCTTTCGCAATTAACATTACTATATCTTTATATATATAATTCTTCTGTGAGTGTGTATGTCACTGAACTTCTCTCAAACGACTGGACCGATTTTGATGAAATTTTTTGTGTGTGTTCAAGGGGATCTGGGAATGGTTTAGATTTGCAATTGGACCCGGTAGGTGGCGCTGCGATCAAGTTCTGGAATTTTAAAGTTGGGCGGTACGAAGTTCGCTGGGTCAACTAGTAAAATGTAGAGATAAATAAAAAATCAAGCATTGAATAGAGTACCGTAGTCACCCATAGTGGCACGTTAATTCAAAATAGTGGCCAATAGATATCTGTAATGTTTACCTTTTTCTATCGTTACTTTTGAAACGAAATTTTAAAAGTAAGCGTATTTTACAAGTTCCGCATCGGCGATAACTTAGTCGAGTGTACGGATCAGGCCAAATACCTGGGATCTGTATTTCGTGCGTCCGGAGACATCGATTGCGACGTCAAGACACGCATTGCTGCCGCATCGGCCTAATGGCGTGAGGTGACTGGTGTCATTTGTGACCCCAAAATGCCGGTTAGGCTTAAGGGACAGGTCTATAAAACTATCATTAGGCCTGTCCTCATATGTGGTCCATGTGTCCATGTCCTGGTTGTGAAGCGTGGCCGTTGTTGGAGCGACACAAGCAAGAACTGCGGGTCACGGAGATGAATATGCTGCGGTGGATGTGTGGCGTCACGCGAAAGGACCGGCAGCCGGGCCAAGGTAGAAGGGGTAGACCCAGAAAGTGCTGGCTTGACGTCGTAAAGACTTTATTGCATACCTTGTCATTACAGAGATGCTACATTATGTTCTATGTGCCGTTTATGTGTCGTGCCCGACGACGCTCTATTCGTACTTATAGAACTAATAGACTGTCGTCGGGCACGTCACAGTAGAAGAGAGTATAAGGTAGTTGTACTTAAACTTGTTAATTATTAACTATATAGAAAGAAAGAAAGAAAAAAAGACGAATATATTATCTAATAATAATAACATATACACGATAAAACACAGATAAATCCACAATTCAAATAAACAACCGAGTGATGCCTGCCTCGTGAATGTGTCAGAACAGAACCAGGTTCAGCACATGCCAGGCGAAATTGACTCACGCATAACAACCGGCCCCTTTGAATATCGTAAATACATAGAAATACGTGACACTGAAAAAGTAACATATATATTATCCAATAATTGTGAAATGTATAACATATACATTTCACAGTGTGGGGAGGTGCGGCGAAATCTTACTTCCATTAGCTGGAACGAGCGCAGAGAGCTGTTTTAAAGTTAATGACATTTAAACTGTAGGAGGTACACATACAAACACACACACACACACACACACACACACACACACACACACACACACAAACATACCCACATGCAACAAAATAATTATCTATATAATATTCTATCAATAAATTATTTTTATATAAATACTTCAAATTTATGATTGTGCGAGCGCCATTATCATATTCACAAGACACCTGGAACTCACACATAAATCACACACACACACACACATATATATACGCAAGGGCAGTGAATGATTTTTTTGTTTTGAGTTTTTATTTTTAGTCTTGTTTGATTTTTCTTTTTTTATCTTAGTATAATGTAAAATTTTCAATTATATTTATGCAGACAATGTTACCCTGTGTAAGAGCCCTGGTATCCATAACACAAGTTAAATCTTACCATGGGTACCAGAGTTCAAATACCAATTGTGCACAAAATCTTTTTCTTATTTGTAAAGTTGAAGCTTTTAATTATAAGGTTTTGTTTTGTTAATAAATAAATCAAATTATATACAAAAGAAAAAGTTGAACAACACAACCAGGAACAAAAAGCGTAGGTACACACAAAACAAAATGCTACGTAGTAGTAGTATTTACATTTTAAAATAAGTTCAAACCATCCGAAAGACATCCCCGTATATGTCTATTATATACTGATTCACTGCACAAGTATCCATACCTTGACGGTGTGCGTGTGCTATGCATTTAAAATTTATAGACACACATAAATATACAAAGACACATAAACATCTATTATATAAACGACATGTTTACGTTAACCAAATATTTAGCTTCCGCCGTGCCGCAATTAAGTACCGGTGCAAATGTTTTTCGAATGTGCCTAAAGTGTTTCGCGATCTGATATATACACTTAAAGTTATTTATTATACTCATAAACATAGACATTTAAACATTCATGCATGTAATTATGTATATATCAAGAAGATGCTCTGTAAGTGAGACAGGGGTTCTGTGTGGTCGTTATATCATTCCGGTTGAGGCAGCCCATTTGTATTGACCATTGTGCTCTCAGTATACGATTATAGCACTTTGTAAAATTTGTTACTGATAGGTTGTATCAGACTCACGATCGTTAGACTTAGACCTTTTAGGTGACAAAGCATAAAGCATAGTTATCTCAACTTCTTCTTCCTAACCTTTATTGCCAAGATTATTTGGGGTCGGTTACTAGTTCAACCGGTTTTACCTGAATATCAGTTTTTGTACGGTTTTACCTGAATATTTATTTTTTATTTTTTATTTTATAACTTTATGCACATTTGTACATCGGCGGACTTAATGCCCAGGGCATTCTCTACCAGTCGACCTTTGGGTGGTGGAGAAATATTGTGAGGTAGGCGCGCATAGGTTACTTAATTCGACATATAAAATATCCTTATTAAATAAAAGATAAAGTATGTTTATTTCTAAACAAATATGATACATATTATGAATACATATATACACACATATACACATACACACACATATACATATATATACACATACATACATACATATATATATATACATACACACATATACATATATACATACATATTAAATATATTTACATATTATAGATACATATTTACACTATGAATATAAGAAAACTTGTTGGTGTATTCTCGTTACGACGACACTACCATATCGTTGAGAAGAAGTTCATGTACCTTCTTTTTAAATACGAAACGGTTAGTGGACATCCTGATTTCAAGAGGGAGCGCATTCCAGAGTAGAACTGCTTGGACAAAGAACGAAGAGTTCACGAAGTCAGAACTGTGGGAGACACATGAGAGAAGCAGATTACTTTCTGATCGAAGATTTCTGTTGTGATTAGAGGACAACAAACGGAAGTAGGGAGCAAGGTAGGTAGGTGAGGATAGGGAGGTGAGAATCGAAAATAAACAGGTCAGAGCACGCTGGTTGCGGCGCAGGCGAATGGGTAACCATTTCAGTTGGGAACGTAAAGCAGACACGTGGTCATACTTGCGAAGATTAAAAATGAACCGAATGCAGTTATTAAGAAGGCGGTCTAGTTTGTTGAGGAGGTCTGCATTCAGGTCGAAATAACACACATCACCATAGTCGATTAACGGGATGATTAAGGACTGCATGAGCATTATTTTGGTTTTAGGAGGCAGGAAATTCTTGAGGCGATAAAGTGTTCGCAGATTCCCAGTTACTTTTTGACTCACGTGAGTTACCTGAGCTCGCCAATCGAGAGTTGTGTCGATGTGTAGACCCAGATCCTTGACTACAGGGCTAAAAGGTATCACCGAGCCGTTGAATAAGATCGGTGAAATTGAGGCGGTATTCAACCTACAAATCATGCGTTTGCTTCCTACAATGATAGCCTGGCATTTAGTGGGATTTACAGACAGCCCAAATTTAAGCGACCAGGAATTTATGGATTCCAGGTCCTTGTTAACTTTGTCAACGGCTTGCTCTATGTCTTCCACCCTTGCCTGTGAATACAACTGCAGATCATCAGCATACAGGTGATACGAACACTGAAGATGTTGTGTGATGAGGTTAATAAATATTGCGAAGAGGAGAGGAGATAATATGCCGCCTTGAGGGACGCCAGAGTAGAGGTCGCACCAACTCGAAGACAAGTCTTCAACACGAACACACTGCTGTCGTCCCTGAAGATAGGACGAGAACCATTCCAGTGCCTCTGAGTGGAACATTAGGTGTGACAGGATAGCTAGCAGGATTTCGTGAGTGACGGTGCCGAAGGCATTAGAAAAGTCCACCAAGACCAGTACTGTGACTTTAGTGTCCTCCATGCCCTTCCTAATATCACCAGTCACTTTGAGGAGGGCGGTAACTGTGCTGTGGCCGGGCCTGAAGCCAGATTGTAGTGGACTAAGAAGGTTATGTTTATAAATAAATTGTGAGAGCTGCTTGTATGCACAGGCCTCTAGCACTTTAGACAAGAAGGGGAGAATAGAAATAGGGCGAAAGTGTTCAGGAAGTGAGGGATTACTTTTTTTTGGGAGAGGAATGACGTAAGCCTTACGCCAATGGGAGGGAAAGGTTCCGGAGTCGAGGGAGAAGTTGATTATGTGGGTAATTATTAAGAGGATGTGGTCCAGGATGGTTACGATCATGCGTCGGCTGATTCCATCATAGCCCACAGCATTAGAGCGTATGGATAGGATGATCTTTTTGATGTCCTCAGGAGGCACGGGAGAAAATGCAAATGAGTCAATACTGGGACTGCTTAGTGCGGATATATAATTTAGTGTTTCATACTTAGTTTGAAGATCAAGAGTAGTTGGAGACGAGAAATGACAGTTGATATCATTCAAACTAATACTATTTTGGAATTCAAAATGTGTTTGTTTGAATATCAGTTTCTCCACGGAGCGACTAGCATCGGACCTCTGCAACCCTGAGGGAGAACTGAAATTCTTAGGTTAAATTAGTTGTCAGTATGTTTGAGGGCACTGACTTCCTAATAACGATTGCTATAGATGTTCATGACAACCGGGAGCGACGGCTTAACGTGCTCTCCAAGGCACGGTCGTAAATCACTGCCAAACTTTCAAACTCCGGACTGTTATTAAGAATTTCCTGTAAGAAAATCTCAACAACACTTTTGACCCGACCCGAGATTTGTACCCAAGACCTCTTGATCAGTAGTCGCATACGCTATCCACTGAATTTGAAAATATTAACACGTACAAACGAAATATTTAAAACCCTTTACGTGATTTATATTGTGAGTATTTATGAGGTCGTTATTTTAAACTGGATCCGTGATATCCGTATTGTGGTGAGATTGAGCCCGTGCGTAGAACAATGTGTTTTCATCCGATTACATTGAAAGCAAAACGAAAGGGTTTGATATCAAATGTTCGATAAAGGATGGCTTTTATTGGCCGAATTTAGATATTTCTTACGGGGTCCCAACAACAAAAGGAGGATGAGGACTACGTGTGTTTTAATTTCAAAACGTTTGTGGGCCCTATATCTAATTTTAGATAGTCGTTTTTTAAGTAGGATATGACTTAAAAAAATGGTTTTGTGAATGAAATATTTGAAAGGTCAAATTTCTCATTGGTGTAACACGCATATACCCGTAATTAGCTTAAATTATATCAGACTGCTTGGATAACTACTACGTTTTCAACTGTGTTGTTGGTTCAAACCTTTTCACCAACTATCCTTACTAGTAGCCACCTAACGTAGGTAGTACTTCAATTTGAAGAAAAATTTAAACATTTAGAAGTTAATAAGTTCCCTAAAAGTTGGTGAAAACAAAAATATTACTAAGGATTACTTATCTCACTAGAAGTGGCCCCTTAACTATACGGGACGTTTGTGAAAACGTTCATTAAGATTCGATATTTTGTGTAATTCACAAACTGCTATTTTAAGTTTTAGTGTTGTTTGTATCGATATTCTGTATATTTGCAAAATACACTGTGACATTGAATATTTTTAAAAGTAGATTTTGTCTTGTTTAAAAATATATTTCAGTATTATTTACAACTAAACTATATATTATACAAACATTACACTAATTTAAATAATGATTACATAAATACAAAAAATAAACCTATAATAATATACAATACTTATATTAACCCGTGCCCGATCGCATCTGGTGGAAAGGTGCCCATTATGCTAGCAGCATTGCCGCGTTGTATGGCAATGGCCAACCTTTGCACCAGAAACGAGCAGGAACGAGAGTCCCCGTTTATTTCAGATAGCCTACGACCCAGTTCCCCCACGAAGCCCAAAGTTTCAGCAGCCCAGCTCCCCATTGTCTCCACCGCCACAGTGACGAAGTGGTAGTTTTGCTCCAAAGCCGCATATTTCTGCCTCTTCTTATAACAAGCATCCTCCGCCGCGGCCGACGGGGAGCGGACTGTGCGGCTCAGGTGGCTGGCGGCAACAGTGCTGACGCAAGTAGCATCCCAGATCAAGCACTTGCCATTCTTCCAGGGCACCATAGTCATCCCATCCGGCCTTTTACCATCGGATCTGCACAGACCCGGAGGCTCAAGGAGGCAGGGGATGTTAGCCGAAATGAGGGCCCTGCGAACCACGTCATTAAGGGCATGGTGACGCGGAAACCTTCCCGAGCATCGACGACAGCTCAAAGCATGGTGGCCGTCGGCCTCCACCACAGAGCCGCAGGTGCACACGTGACGTTCGCAAACGTTGCAGCCCAGGCGAAGGGCAACGGCCACGCGCAAAGAATCGTCATCTAGCAACGTCCCCAAGTTAGGTGAAGGTAACGCGCGCAGCCAAGCACCGGACTCAGGCCGCGACACGGCCCTCAGCCTAGCCATACCTGCTCCCGAAGAGTTCTCTAATAAGGCGCCTTGGGTCCGCTTCACCCCCACATCGTCCAACTCTCGCTGTACATGCGAAGCTCCGGGCAAATCCACACTCGGGCTGAGAGCCAACCACGCCGATACAGCATCCGATAAAAACGGTATGTTTGCCACGCCACCATGGGATCCTAATAAGACAGTGACAAGGCTCGCAACACCGTTCGCAGATGCCAGAAAAGCCGGGAGGCCCACGTCCTTCATACTACGCACTCCCAGAACCCCACATCTGATCGGAAGGGTCGCTTGACACCACTGGTTGTCATCCATGGACACGTTAAGGACGGATTCCACGATCGATTTCAGGGCTTTGTCAAATAACAGAACTTCCTCGGGGCAAAGCCAGGTAGGAGTGGTTCGTAGAAGGTAATTAATTTTCGGTAGGGCAAAGCACGCACGCAACAGGACAATCGCAACATGAGCGGACAGGCCCTTCAGCCGTTCGTGGGTAGCGAGGAGAAGTTTCATTCTGGAGGCTATTGCCCTGGGAACAGCATCAAGAACGACGGGAGATCCCAACAGGGTAAAATCGAGAGAGGATAATTCTCTTAGGCCCGGTAAAACTGCGCTCAAACGAGAGGAGTGAATATTAATACCTACGCTGCAGGGAAAAAATTCGCACTTCGAAGTGTTTACTTCCAGACCTAGGTCCTTGAAACGAGGAATGAGGTATTCTAAATCCTGTAGTACATCCTCTGGCCTACCTCCGATAGTACCATCGTCAAGATACCATACGTTGAAGGGAGATTTAAGCTCAGTTATCACTTTGTGAATAGCCAAACTAAAAAGAAGCGGTCCCAAGGGGTCCCCCTGCTGAGCTCCAACCTGAGAAATAATTTGGTTGTTGTCAAAAAATAAATTTGATGGTAGCCTATAAACTTGGTGAAGAAATGGAAAGAGAGAAGGAACATTTTCCTTAACCTCTCTCAAAATTACGTCCCTCTCCAAGGTATTGAATGCGTTTCGAATATCAAGCTTTAGCAAGATGCTCCCCTCGTTCGCCGGATCCATCACAAACGCTCGCGTAGCGTGGATGGCTGCCTCGCAGACCGACCTCGTCCCGAATCCTAATTGATGCAGCTGCAAATAACAGGACATGTTCTCTCTAACAGCGCGACATGCTAGTTTAGCAGCTAAGCGACGAAAAATGCTACCGACCGCGATTGGCCTTATGCCGCCGTCCCTCTTAACCAACGCAAAGAGAGAGGCACCGTAAAGGTACGGACACACCAATGGATTCAGCTGACCGCTGAGCAGGAAATTTACGAGCCTAGTTATGCATTCCAAAAGGCGACGACCGTTGTCCCCAGCTGACACTGAAGTCAACTCCTTAAGGTGTGTTGGCCTGATGCCGTCCAGGCCCCCCGCTGAACCTACATAAAAAGAACTAAGTGCATTTACAACGTCCTTCACAGTTACCGATACCGCGGGAAATGATAAATCCGGATCTGATGGGAAACTAAGAGGCCGCGAAGGTTCTGGGTGCTTTGCCTTTAAGGCAGCGAGCGTGTCACCATCACGGCGTGCGAAGGAATCGTCAGACATCAAGAGGCGTGCAGCGCCCCTCAAGTCGCCATCGAAAACCTTGGTCTCAATTATCCTCTCAATAGCTCGGGAACCAGAACACGCCCTTCCATCGGTCAATTCCTCAGCATACCAGGATCTAGACGAGCTAATATTTGCCTTTACCTTAGTGGTCATATTGCCCGGCCATTCCTTAGGCGGAACTCTCAGAGCCGAATAGGCAAAGCAAAAGAGTTCACTCCACTTATTTATACCGTTGTTTGAGAGACACGAGTCGATGACATCACAAAGGCCGCCAGCCGCCTGGTTTCGAGCTCCTTTAGGTATGTGTCGTAGGACTGGGACACCCCCCTTAAGGTGTGCGAGCTTGTCCAAGGAAGGCCGGCCGGGCGCAGTAGTCTGCGTCACCCGACTCGTCGGGTTAGAGGAGCGGGTCGGGGAGACCCGCGCATCGGTGCAAACACGCCGCACGTCTCTGTGCATGCGGCCGACATGGACCCGCAACCCATGCTCAGAAAAAGTCCGTAGGGATGCTGGGCAGTGGGGGCAAGACAACTGTATGGGAACTAAGCTCATTATTATTGTTATTACACAAAGAAAAAATTAAAAACACAAAAAACAATATTCGTTGTACTTAAATTGAATATAGTATTTCCCTATTTTTCTTATAAGCTTTGGTTAAGGCGTTGAAACCGCTGATGATGCTGGTAATTGCTTCACTTGTTCTTTTCCTTCCTCCTTGAGCCCATAAAGTTGTCCCCTCATTCGGCAATGAAATCAAAGACTCGTACATTTCTTATGAGTTCCGACAATCGAAAGCAGTCGAATGTCTTCTCGTAAACAAACTCTACACATTGAAAGCTTGACCATGATTATTCGACAGCAAGTTCGCACTCTTTCTTTGTAACTTTATAATAACCTTTGTATTTTTTTCACCGTATTTTTTCATTAACCAGTAATACAAGTTTTTGTGGAATTTAATATATTTGATTGAAATGAAAATATTATTAAATTTTACGTTTTAAGCATTTGACATTTGTCATTAATGTATTATTTACTTATATTATTCGTTTTTATTTACGTGTTCCTATCATCTAATAATCGCTTTTTAAACATTAGCCTCTTCTTAGAAAATAAGTTCTGGCTCGTTATTCCTATCCTACAGCCTCTTCTATTAACTTTTAGGGGACAAGCGTGTTAATAAATACATCTCTATCACTTTTGGGGATAACATTTTCAGTGAACAAGTGAGTGAGTGTTTCGAATTAACAAATAAAAAGTTTATAATCATTATCCAACTAAATTACAAATTAATTTCAATGGAACCTATCCTCCTTATTCACGCTCATCCAATCTTTTCAATCCATTCATTGAAACCGAACTGAGTTCCAAAGTAATTCACGACAAAGATTTAAGAGGAAAAAAGAAATGTGACGAATAAAAGTGAGTTATAGTAGGCATTGATTCACCCCAGTATGCCATTGTAAGGAATAGCCTTATACCGGATTAGGCAATATGCCCGCTGTCATTGGAGTGAATACATATTCTCTTCGTCTTCACATAAAAATAAGATTTCGATACTTATATTAATAAAGAGTATTATGGAGATGAATAAACCAGTTATATTCTGATAATAATTTTGGAGGGACTTTATATGACAAAGTGGTATAATTGGCTTTGGTAAAGATAAATTATGGCTATGCAATCTTCATTGTCTTTGCCACTGGCCTTACCTGTTCCATTTACATTAAAAGTTTTTGTAATGAGTAGTTAATTACAAAATTACAAACAAATTTTGTGTTCTGGGGGACGTCATAAGCATATACGAAACGCTCCCAAAGAGCAACTAGACTAACGAGTTCAACAACCAATATAAGACCCTATCTCCACTACACTAAGTGCAGTAGAAAACGTCGTAACGATCGCTTCAATCACTATACTTTAAGTGCAGTTAATCTGTAACTAAAATCACTTGATAACGTAACAACAAAACTTCTTTACATTTTAAATATATTTTAACTTTACCCTATTGTATCATTTAAACAGATTGAAAGTAGACTGAATGAAATAAAAACTGAGAACTCTCATTAATTGTGTAGTAAAAATCTCGCCTGTTTTATATTAAGCATGATGAATAAAAGATTTTTACGGATTAACTAAACCCATTTAAATTAACAATAAAACAAGCTTCGTTCGACCCTCGTATTGATCATACCCAGGCACAGATGGCACTGTTTGTAATCTGAGCCTCGTTTACTCTAATCTACTAAATTAACTCAAATGTGAGTAACTTGACATCACATTTACAAAAGCCAATATTTTTAGGTACATGTTTTTTTGTATTATTAAAAATGGATAGTTGTATGTAGTAATTGGCTGAACAGCTCATAAGAAATGTTTTAAAATATACACAGACGCTCAAAGATATATCTCCATAAGAGTAGACAGAAGTATACTAATGATATTTTAGATACTATAATTTTAATCCTGATCATATAAAGATAACTGCGATCTACTAGGCAGGCAGGCTGGAAAGCATGAGTAATATCCAGGAGTAGGGGTCACTATCCTCATTGTGAGATTAGGCAATGCAGCATGGTGACCCATACCGTGGCGGCCTGGTCAGATGTTTCTGCACCATTTTTTGCTCACACTCGACAACGAAATACGACAGCAAGAATGCTGTCATTATTAAGATGGTCATCTGTGTGAGGGTAGTACTGCCCCGGTCAAGCCGGACCATTCGTGCTGAAATCAGCGTGGATCTACTACCTATTGACATTATCAGCATTGTTTCTCAGTCTTAGGCAGGACATAGGTCTCTCGATAAAAAGTAGCTTTTGGTCTAGTATACTACATAGGCAATACGGTTTTAACACGAAATTTTTGTTATGAATGAATGCGGATCTGAAGCAATCAATCATTATTTTATAACTGAGAGCAATAAAATATCCTATTTTGCAAACAGAATAAGTTATTATTAAGGTCAAATACGAAGTTGTCGCTTACATAGCTCTAGAAATAATCCAAAATAACTTTGTAATAAAGTCAATGTTAGCATTTTATGAAATTCTTTTAAACATTAAATCGGTTTTATAAACCCTTTGTACTCCATTGGAAACTTTGTTAGATCCAATTTCAAAATGGGGGATTAATGCCCGATAGCGTGTGAAACGTCGGTAAATATTTATTCTCCTAAATTGAGAAATAAATTAAATTAACAAAATTGAAAGCGAACATGGAGGGAAGGGCTTTATATAAAAACTGTCTACGACATAAAGAGTTCAGAAAATGAGACGCGAAAAATATATATATTTCAAAGTAACTAAGTAGGGTTTTCCCCAGGACTTTCGTTGGGTTTTAGGTCAAAACGAATAATCTACAGACCTTAAAATATAGCTTGATTAAAGAAGGTTACAAAATCGACGAAGTAACTTTGAACAATCTATTTTGTTTTGTATCACTTACATTTTATTATTTACATACCAGATTTATCACAAATGAAGTGAAATACATTCTTAACATAAATTTTTTACCTAAAATGTTCCTCGAAGTTTTAAAATAACACTAGACACATGACACACTAACAACTATTATAAAGACATTAAAGGTATAAGTAATAATTTACGCGATAGTTTAAAACGATACTCTGTATCATTAGCTACAGTATTCAGTATTTGAATAATTTAAGCGACACGGTAAAGCAATAGTTCTAGGTTGGATAGCGAAAAGACGTTTGAAACCCACAGCTGTTTAAACTGTCATAATCTTGCTTGCATTTAGTGCTGTGGTGTGCTACTATTCCTGAGAAAGCAAACTTCCACTTACTAAGCACTACTTTTACCTAAATACATATCGCTATAATGCTGATTTCTAATTATTTTGTAAAATAAATTCTAAACTACTTTGTAAAATCGGAATATTATTAATTTCACACAATTAAATCAAAGAATAACTTACTTACTTTTCATTAAATATTTAACGTTTTTATTACAGACAACTCACGCATTAGGAATATATATTCTATATGGCAGGGGACTTGTCCGTGTCGTGACGGATTAGGAATACAGAGTGTTAAAATCGCTATTCATCCCGCGGGTGTCGTAAAAGGCGACTAGGGGATAAACTACGCAGGACAACATCAATGCAAAGAGAAAAAAAACTTGAATCCAACCCTTTTTTCTTATTTTTTAACGTGTGGAAATCCCCGCATACCGTCACCCCATCGGGGGTTACGGCGGGGTGGTGTGTCGGACTCGAACCGACTAAAACCACACGGCGTGACCCTCTCTGCGCCCGTGTATTGGAAGGAGTCCAGGTAGGGGATTTCCTTCTGGACTCCAAGCAGCGCCTGCCCGCAGTGTTGCGGGCACCACCAACCAACCAACCCTTTACCAACCCGTTTGGCCAGCGTGGTATAGTAGGCCTAAACCTCCTTTCAAAGTAAAGGCCTATGCCCAGCAGTGGACTGTTGAAGGCTGAAGGATGAGGGGACTTCACTAATATACATGAATTTGTTGGATCGCACACAGTGGTGCCCACATGGGATTTGAACCCACGATACTTCGCGTAGTAGAAAGCGGCGTGGCGGCTGCTTAAACTACTAGGCCAAACGTGCAGTGTATACTATTAAGTTTTTTTGTGATAATCAATAAAAAACCACTCACTTGCATATACCAAAACAATCTTCACTTTAGTTCTCGTATTAATATAAAGTCTTAATTAACTTCTCTCAAGCTTTAAATCTTATTAAAGAATCTGCGGTTTTACTTAAGAAGAGAAATGTATGAGAGTTAATGAACCCACTTTAAAGTACTCAACACAAATTCTGTTAGCCCCAAGTTACATAATGAGCTCGTTAGGAATTATATAATTAACGCTTTCCTTACAAAGTATGAATATTACTTCGAAGCCTGCCCCAGATAGTTGCAAATAATCTCTGTATTTTTTCCTGCAACAAAATATTAAAACGATTAACTGCCTCGTTGGTCTAGTGGTTAGCGTATGTCACTGCTAATCAAGAGGTCTAGGGTTCAAATCAAGAGGTCGGTCCAAAAAGTTTTTTTGGGATTTTCTTAGATAAATTCCTAATAGCAGCCCGGAGTTTGGAAGTTAGGCGGTGATTCACGTAAAGCCGTCGGTCCCAGTTGTCAGTGCCCTCAAATATACTGACAAATAGTTCAATCTTCGAATTTCAGTTCTCTCTTAGGGTTGCGGAGGTCCGATGCCAGTCGCTCCGTAGAAAAACTGAAATTCAGGTAAAACCAGTTGAACTAGTAGCCGACCCCAAATAAACTTGAGAATAATGGCTAGGAGGATGATAATATTAAAACGATCGAAATCGAATCGAAATATTTGTATATGTGTGTAGTAATGTACACATACACTATTATATTATTTATCGACTGCAAGTGTTTCTGACGTTTTTTGCGTTTTTTACCATTTTCTTTTAGTATACTTTTGGCCGCTTCGCTAGATGCATATCATATGTGTGTGTGAATTATATACGGGACTTTAAACTTTTATTTTTCTTCATCAACAACCAATAACGTCCCACGACTGGGCCCGGGATCAACTATTCTAAATCACGACATTTATTATTCTTGACCAATTTAAAATCATAATATTGAAAGTATCTATGTGAAACTTAAAAAAAAATAGTTTTAAACAAGAGCTTGTTAAGTGGGCTTAAATATCAAACACAAAAATAAGTTTTTAATTGACCTAAACTCCGAAAGCGAAAAATTCAAAGGAAAATCTATCATCATATTTGGTCACTTTATTTTTACTTCATAATACTTAACCATCAGTATTGGAATCGAAGCTCTTACAGTGAAGCTTTTATGTACCACACACATTTAAATTCTTTTTAAGAAAAATAACATATACTTTATTTTGTACATTAAAATCCATTTCACAAGTATTTACGAGTAGAAATGTTGACATTAGCTAATTGCACACATTAAAAATCTCCACAAAAAAAAAAACTATTTTTCTCCATACAGTATTCTGTGATTTGTAGATGGAAATACATTATATTTTAAAAACATTTTTTTTATCAAATGAGAAGAAATAAAATTTCGTGTCATTTTCTTTGTCAATAAAGAAAATGGTTATCATATAAAGTTGTACTTTTTCATATCATAAGCAGTAGTAACATTATATGATTGTAGAAACTTTATGCAACCATATTATAGAACCTACTACAATTTAAAGCTTAAACTCAGGCCCAGAAATATTGACTGTTGCTATTCAGAACGCAAAATTAACAAAGTTATGATAAAAAATATTTAACATTTACTATGTTCCTGGTTAGTTAAAAATAAATAGCACTTAACTTAGATATCTACATCCAGATAAATATATGTGGTATGCACAAATTTATCAGAATGTCAATAATGTAAATTAAATATCCAGGTAGTGATATAAAAAAGATTTAACATTTACTCTGTTAATGGTTACTTAATAATAAATAGCACTTTATTTATATATCTACATCCAGATAAATATATGTTATATGCACTAATTTATCAGGATGTAAATAATGTAAATTAAATATCCAGGTAATAAGTGTATACTATATTTACGTGCCTATTGATCAAGAGGTCTTGGGTTCAATTTCCGGGTCAAACCGATGCTCGACGATCGGGTCAGACCGGTGCTGAACTTGCGTGTTTTCTGATATTAGCTCACGTAATGAAGGCAGACTGGCCTATGTCAAGTCAATTTACGTTATGAAGGTGTGACAATGAGTTTGACAATGATATAAGAATAGAATAAAAATAAGTTGTCACTAAATAAACCGTCGAATAACTTTGCTATCGCAAACAATTTATATTTCCTAACAATAATTAAGTGAAAAGTGAATAGGGTTTTCTATTTAGCATTTTTTTGATATAGATTTATAATTCATTATAAATTGTTAAGAATAATGCACTTTTGACCTCTGGCACACAAACTAAGTTTGAACTTGTGTTATGAGTACCAGGGCTCTCTCTTGTTGTCACAATAATGCATATTCAAACCAAGCTGAGTTGTACAATGCTTTTGAGAAGATAATCCCTACTTCCCTACTAATATTATACCTAATATCTCCTGTCAAAACTTCACAGGTTGCTAGGCATAACACACTTGCATGGCAACCATGATAATGATAGTTTGTAAATAACTTATAGACCAGTAGACCAGGGTAGATAATTTTTGAAAACAAATAAAATTATAGTAGGATGAAACCTATTGGAAAAGGAAATAGGGAATAGAAAATAGGAAATACATATTATTAAAATGCAAGGAAAAATAATTTACGGGCGATCTGAGGTCGGGAAGGGGTAGGGGGTCCTATTAGCGGTGCGTGTAAAAGCATCTCACTAAGCCGCCATAGTGTGGGCCGCCATACATTATTGTCTGCATTCGCAGCAAATGTGGTAGCCCCGACTCTTGGATTCTGCTCATGCTTTCCATCAGGATCAGGATCAGGACTTTGGATGGCTAAATATATAAAACAAAGGGTAAAAAACGGTTTATCTCGATCTCCGGCAAAACTACAAGTCCTCTGAAAAAAAGTTAAATGGCAAAGTTGTAGGTATTTAAAAGATCTACAACTTTTTAGGGTTCTGAAGTTTATGACTTCGAACCCTTATAGATTCGTCATGTCCGTCTGCCCGTCCGTCCGTCCTCGACTTATCGTCCAAACGGTAAGTGCTAGAAACATGAAACTTTGCATGAATAAGTATTGTAATTACGTCGACAAAGTGCTACAATAAAATTATGAAAAATATTTTTACTAAGGGTACCTCCCTTACACGTAAAGTGGGATGTTTTTTTTTCTCGCGGGTACCCCATCATGTGGGGTATCATTTATAGGTATTTTAAAAACATTAAAGGGTTGTCAAAACGATTTTTTGATTTAGGTATCCGTTTGCGAGAAATTCCACTTTAAAGGCCACTTTTTTGTAAAAGCAGGGCGTCCCCCCCCTCTAAAAGCTAAACGGCCGGTCTAAAAAATCTAGAAAAATTCATGAAAGTGGTCCATATAATGAACTTTAAATGAAAATTATAACGAATTAGATGACTTTGTTAGTTCAGGAGTTATAGAAGCTTAACTTCTACAATGTGCTTACTTGGAAAAGTCATACAAAATTAACGCATTAATACTCGTACGTAAACATTACAATTAATCATTGTATACAATTTCTAATCGTGTCATTATGGGTGACTGAGGAACCCTTTCCTGTGCGTGGCCTGACACGCACTTGGCCGATTTTTTATTTACACTTTTTTTTACATACCTCAAATTATATGTGTTTTTTTTTTATCTTTTACAAATTAAAATTATTTTTAAACGAAGTTTAGTGAAAACTTACCGTTTTATGCCCCGAATACACTGTAATTTATTTGGTTTAAAATATTTATTTTTTCACCCTATTTTGACTTAATATCGAAAATTCACCCGTCAAAATATCTACTTTTTTCAAAAAATTGGGGTGTTTTCTGTTTGATGATATCTCTACTTTCCAATGGTGTAATCCCTACTAATATTATAAATGCGAAAGTAACTCTGTCTGTCTGTCTGTTACGCTTTCACGCCTAAATCACTGAACCGATTTTGATGAAGATATTTGGTATGAAGATAGAACTGAACTTGGGAAAGGACATAGGATATTTTTTATCGCGAAAATAAAGGTATAAGGGTTTGAAATAGGGGACGAAAATTTGTGTCGAAGTTCCTTATTATCAAACATAAAATCATGTAAGATGATCTCCAAACTGCGGGCTGTTAACAAGGATTTCTTATAAAACCCAATATTACTTTTGAACCGACCCGGAATTCATGTACTAAAGTTAATAAAGCAAAATAAAAGTCAACTTGAGTTATCATCTTCGTAATTATGTCCGGGTAACTTATTAGCGGCATGTTTCCTAAAGTAATCCAACAACGGGCAGAAAATTATTTAGGTCATTATCTTGCAAATAAATTCTTCTCATAAAAATGGTGGAAAATAAGTAGAGGCATCGATCTTGAGTCCTATGACAAAGGAAAATAGTCCTTTAACAAACATGTGTATGTCTACATAATAAACTTAATTGGTATGGTACAAGTTACAACGGAATTTTATACAATGAACAAAATAGTACATTGTTCACCGAGGGTGGAAAGGAACCGATTACTAGCGAGGGAGCAGTTCGTGGCCCGAAGGCGCAGCCTAGGGCCACAATACTCCCGAGGTAGAAATGGGACCTTCACCCGAGTGCTACACAGTGCTTTATACTACACCTGTGAGGAACATTTAAAGTATTTATAAAATAAAATCAAAACTTAAGACACAATTTAGCTTAGAATTTGACATGGATGTCAGTGGCACGGAGATTCCATATTTAAATTATATGAAAACTCTTTGGGCAGGCGCGCGCCATAGATAAGATAACACATGAGAAATGAAAATTCATACAACTTTCTCTCCCGCTAAAACACGTTAGAAATGGATTTTCATACATTTTTTCCTCCCGCTTATTTAGGTCAAGGAAAAGACTAACTTTCTCGTTTCATTTTCAGGGAATATTGACTACTGTTCCGATCAGGTGTAGTATAAATTTCTTTTCACTGAGCACTTTGAACGAGTAATTGGGAGCATTTTTAATGGGAAAGAAAGATAAGCAGTGAAAGCAATAAAAGGGATAGGATGCTTATCCCCTCCCTAAGAAATATATGATGGATTAAGAATACGATGTATTACTACGCCTGTTCATCTCATGGTATAGAAGGCGAAAACCTCCTTTCTAAGGAGAGTCCTTAGACTTGAATATACCCAGCTGTACACTGCTAAAGGCAGTTGATGCGATTTTATATAAAGCAATAAGGAACAGATAAAGGACATATACACATACTGCAAGTAGATTTTTTGAAATGCGACGCCTTCCACTCAGAAACAAACAGATTTAAGGCAACTCCGCATTAGGAATAAAATTCTTGTGTCTTTGACTTTACAAACTTACATACGGTGTGGCGACCCCCATTAGGCCAACTGTATAGTTGTAATTTTTAAAATATGATGAATCCTTGTTTCTAATAATAATATCAATAAGTAACTCGCATATCCCTATTTAAAAGGCCTACAAAATCACTCTTTTCTAGGGTTCACGTTTTCAGAATTTTCAAACTACTCCTTTAGTCTCAACCTCAACCCAATTTCTTGCTTAAGTTTAACAGCATCTTATACCATAGGTCTCACACTTTATCCATTTTCCTTACTAAATTCGCTTGAGTTGACATTTTGCCATTTACGCCGTAAAATTTCACTTATTATTCACACTGTCTCCCATTACGATAACGAAATACCCCAAGTATATAAAATTACTGGCTCGCAATACTTCAATACGCACAAAATGACCTATTTACGTATTAGAAGGGACAAACGATACGATCTCGCAGACTGATGTTCGGGTATATATCGTTACATCTAACTACAGTAGCTTCCAGTTTACTTTTATTACATTTTTAGGTCCTCTGTATCAAGTAATTTATGTTGAAAACAAATTTTATTGAGGCGATCAACATTTGACCTCGTCTCTATCATTTGTAATCATCATGTTTATGCCTGAAAGGGTTTTAATGCAATAAAATATTTTAAATACAGCTTGTTTGCCTTAAAGTATTTCACATTTCATTTACATGATGCGTACAAAAATAAAGTGTCGATATTATTATGGACATTAAGAAAAAATATGTTTGGTATTTCAGTAGCATGTTTCTTATCAATCTAAAGTACGGCATTGAAGTTGAGGATCGAAACAAGTGACGTGCAATTGGAGAGGCCTATGTTCAGCAATGAACTCAATATTTATATAAGAAGTGTAGGTTCTTATATTAAGTATTATGTATACATAATATAATTCTGAACATTACACCTACCTATTAGATCATTGTTGCTAAACAAATACAAAGATATGCACAACAACTAATTTAAAACAGAGCTAACATTTTTTCTTTAATAATTATTTTATGTACCTAAGCAGTTTCTATTGATATATTTAATAGTTTGATATATTTCATAGTTTTGGCAGTCTCTATATGTATCAACAGATGTTCCACAGAAGCACCGAAATTACTAAACCAATTTTTATGAATGAGATTTGGAGATTCGTAACCCTTAAAAATATTTTTCAAAGGTTAAAGTTGTTGGGTTATTTCTTTAAAACTTTATCTATATTAATGTTTACCAATTAAATTTGGAATCCATTTATTGTATTACAATACAAAACACTGTTTACTTTTATAACCGGCTTTCTTAGAAACGTAATAATAATAAATATTTCGGACATCTTACACACAACGTGATCTAGTCCCAAACTAAGCAGAGCTTGTGTTATGGGTACTAAAAATCTGATATAAATACATAAACATACTTTTTTTTGTAAATACATACATATAATACTAGAAAACACCCAGACTCCGAAACAAATATTTGTGGTTCACACAAATTTTTGGTCAGACTCGGGATTCGAACCCGAGACCTCTTGATCAGAAGCCGCATACGCTACCCACTAGACATAGCAAGGCAGTCAGCAGGCACTAGTAGTATGCAATTCTTAGATACGAAAAGTCTCCGACAAAATATTGAACCGGGACTAAAATTTGATATAAGTACTTCAGTACATAGACTTTCTAAATATTTTTAAAATTATCACTTTACAAACATCTATGTGACAACATTATTTGAATTATAATAATCAATTAACTGGCATACATCTTTAGAATAGACGTCTATTAACTGCACCTCAGACATACAATGCCATAACCTACATTGGAATAATTAAATTTGTAACCCCTAGCCCCGGTAAAGGGGGGTTAGTAGAAGGCCCTAGCCCTACCAGGGGGCGTTACTCACCGGTGCGCAGTCAGTAGAGCTATGTGAAATATCCCAGGGCGCCTGTTCACAAAAGAATCTATAAGCTGAGAGAATAACAGACAGAGTTCATATGTGTGCATATGTCGATTTGGGTAGCCAGGTATTCCCCAAGAAAACATGGGTTCAGTCTCACACACATTTATTCATTGCACACATGAAGCACAAATAGATCCACCTCTTACACACTAGAGATAATACACAAAGTTACAAAGGTGGGTTGTTCAACATTATAGTACTAAGATTCTTATATCTAAATATAAATCTAATCCTAAATAAGAGGGTTGCTATACAAATAGTCTATAACTTAGGCTTCCCTGGATCTCTGGGGGCTCGACCGGGAAGAGCAGACGTCAGTGAAGTTAATACGGGAGCCCCGATGTGGTCCCTGAGGTCCGTCATCTTATGTCCTTGGGGATTTGTCGTACAAGAGGGGGCTCTCCTTTACACTGGGCACCTCTGCTCGCTTGATTGCCCACACACCGCTAATGGGATTCGCCTTCTTCGCCCGAAGGTAAAGCCGAAGGTAGACCAACGTTGGTTACGTACGTGTGTGTTACTTGAGGTAGATCTCAAACCAAATCTTGGAATCAATCCCTGGAATCAATCCTTGGAACCCTAGGAAAAAAAGATGAGACACAATCCTAAGTACGTAATCACACAAACAGACTGGTACAAGGAAATATAATTTAAATAAAGAAAGCAGATCTCTCACCACTTTGCAGAGCGGGTTATACACCAGGAATTCTTCACGAACCAATATTACAACAAGCAGAGTTTCGCCTAGGACCGCAGTAGAACTAAGAGTGCTTTTTCCGGGGAATCAGGGCCCGCTTTATATATAATATCTCAAAGGTCCCGCTGGAATAAAACTTTTACCCTCCATTCGTTAATCAAAAAATATCACCTGATTCTCATAGACAAATAATAGACTTATGACCAAAGATAACATAGAACACAATTTACCACAGAGTATCAATTTCATCCGTGCTACATTTAAGAGAAATAACGCCATCTGACGACTCGCGGGTGAAAGTTTATCTAAAACCAATGAAGAAGGAGTGTGAGAGCTACCGCTAACCTGATAAAGATGGCGCTTACCCAAATACGTCATCGCATTATGATACTAATACGAATTATTCATACTAACAAAAAAAAGTTGTTACAATACCCCCTCCCCCGTGAAATTTCCTGAGCAGGGTGCGAAGGAAATTAAAAGATTGCCTATAAAACAAAAGAACAAAAAAATCTAAAATTACTAAACAGTGAAGCTAAGTTAGTAACACCCAGTAAGACAGAATCTATTTCAAAGTCCCAATGAAATCCAAATTTAATTTCCATTAAAAGTTTAAAAGAATTAAGTGACACTAAGTAATCTCTAAAGCCAAAACTAAGACAATTCACAGCAAGAGTTTGAACAAAATAACATCTAAGTTTTTAAAAACTGTTCAAAAAAAGGAAGGCCTGACCTAAACATATAGACAGGAGTTAGTAGTGAGGTATCAAATTGATGCAATCTACCAGCAGGCGAGATATCTCGGGCGATGAGTGCGTATTGTCTTTGGCGAACTTGTTACAGTCACGACCCGCTGTAACTAGAATACACCCGACGGGTAGACTTATGCCATAGGCCAGTCATACCCCGGTCCAAAGAGAAGAGAAGTGCAACATGCAGAGAAGGATGTGTGTAAGCCTAGTACGGGCATTACCCCACATAAAAGAACGACTGCAACTAGCAGACACAGTTGTGTGCAGGACTAGCATGGTCCTGCCACATCAACCCACAGAGCTCCCAACCATCATCATCAACAGCTGTGTCAGGTGAACAAGGGACCTGACACAACAGCGTGTAGGCTTGTTTTAATTCGCCAAAGACACACACAGTCACCAACCACAAAATACCAAACCCCCACTGAAGACACACCAATTGATACTCACCACTAGCAGAAGTGTGAGAGGAAATAACTGAAGAACTAGTCACCAGACAATAAGCGTCTATACTAGAGTTGACAAAACATTATTGACATTAAGTCTTATAAAAGTTCACTTGTACATAGCAGAGAGACTAAGACAGTACAGTAAGTACACAGTAAACCTGACCAGTTAAGTACAGAGAAATAATTTTTTTCTTTAATAAGTAGTGGCCTCGTTGAGACGAGTCCAATGGACCCCCTACCAGCTCAGGCGAGGTATAGTGAGGACCGTCACCATGGGCTGGTATTGGTTCCCTAACCGATACATCTTTAGAGAGAATAGGTGACCGCTGACCGCAACCATAGACATAGACAGAGATGCTCCATACTGGTCACGGACACCTACCGGTTCGGGGTAATCGAAACCACGACCTAGCAACAGACAATATCTCAGAAGACACCTAATCATACATTGACAACCTAGAGTGACTAGATTCTAACAAAAAAACCTAAGGTAAAATTTCACAAAAAAAAGTAAATTCAAAAGGATCACCTGAATACCGAACTATATACAGTTCATTCAAACCATAAAGTCAGAAACAGCTTCATATCAGCAGAAGCAGGGACAGAGAGGCGCTGGCACCAATGCTGCCACGCCGGAGAAGACATAATGCAGTTTGCAGCTTATCCCCAAGACTTGCCACCGTGTCATCAGCGCCAACTGAAAACCCCATGGCAGATAAAGCATTAATAAGTTTATTCCCTTCTAAACAATTTATACACCTAGCCAACTGAGCCATGATATTGTACAAAAAATTAAGTTCAAAGTTCACAGTTAAAGTTATATAAATTCACAGTTCTAAGTTCTCAGTTAAAGTTATAAATTCACAGTTATAAGTTCACAGTTAAAGATTCAAATTACAAGTTACATAGTTGACACTTCAATAATAAGTTTGTCTCAACATCAAATCTAAGTTCAGAGTTCAAAGCCAAAGTTCCAAGTTATAAGATTAAAGTAATGTTCAAAGTTAAGATACAAAGTTAAGATTTAAAAGTTATAGCTCTAATATAGTTCTAAATTTAAGAGTTATAGCTCAACGACAAACTAAGTTACTGCACCCGGTCAATCCCAGCGCCAAAAGAGAAAGTTACACCGCACTAATTCACTAATTACAGTATATGGTTATAGTTCAAGTCAGTATTAATATGTAGTACATAAAGTAACTCACTATTAGCAATATAAAGTAGGGTTAAAGTGAGTATCTACAGTATATAACTGTTAACACTATAAAGTATATTTTTCAAAGTATATGGTAATTCACTATTACAATCTAATGTCAACTATGATAGGGAACAGCACTAAGTTTTTTCAATATACTAGAGAGAAAAAATATTAATTACAAAAGAACAGCTTAGACTGTTGCATCTAAATACAAAGTTTTGTTAAGTTAACTGAGTTAACTAATCAACAACAACAATAAATTAAGTTGTAAGTTAAAATGATTTAAAACGAACAAAGTTCATAAGATAAAAGTAAAATTATTTAAAAGTAAAATTATTTAAAACCAAAAAAGTTTGAATTTGTGAGGTAACTACAAATTCTTTTTTTTTTAATACAACAAAGTCAGATGTAGTGAAATTACCACATATAAGTTGTGAGAAAAAGTATTTAAAACAAAAAATTTAAATTGTAGGGTAACAACAATTACACAAATTCAAATTTTAGATAAAAAAACTAAGTATTTTACCTCCCAGCTGTTCAACTGAAAGCAGTTACAATACAAAACACTAATTGGTGATTTAACGCGTTTGAAGAACACAATTAATCACAGTTATTGGTTAATACAAGTTACTAACCTTATATTATTGCTTCTTTAAAACAATAACACAACACAAGTTTCAAGTTGTAAAAAGTTTTCTTTACCCTAACACAAGAAGGTTATTTCCAAATTGAATTTAAATTACCTTAATAGATTTATATTATTATTTATCAAGACAAAAGGAGAACAAATCCTTTTGTTTAAATAAACATATTAAGTTTATAGTCAAGTATTGACTTGATACAAAGTTCTAAAATATAAATTCCTTACTTATTTTGTAAGTAGGTAGTATAATATAGTGTTGAAAAAAAAGACACCCTCACAAAGTGACTTTTCTTCAACAGACAAAAGGGGTAAAAATATAAATGTGTGAGACCGAACAAGACAAAAAAAGGACAAAACACAGAAACATAAAACATAGAATTCCAAAATATGATGATCCAAACTTACCAAATGTTTGTGCAGAAGAAATTTTAACATAAATTTTGAATTTTAGGTTTGCATGCCGCTATAAGGTGGTATGAAGCGCTGAAAAAATGCAAACATAGATTAAATTATATGCGCTGCACTCGCAAAACCAATTAACGTCCTGGGACGTATCGGACGGATGTTTCCTTGAAAAACAACCAAACCACCCAGACACAGCACACACACAAAGAAGGGTTCGGTTTCTAAGCCCCACGTTGGGCGCCAATTTGTAACCCCTAGCCCCGGTAAAGGGGGGTTAGTAGAAGGCCCTAGCCCTACCAGGGGGCGTTACTCACCGGTGCGCAGTCAGTAGAGCTATGTGAAATATCCCAGGGCGCCTGTTCACAAAAGAATCTATAAGCTGAGAGAATAACAGACAGAGTTCATATGTGTGCATATGTCGATTTGGGTAGCCAGGTATTCCCCAAGAAAACATGGGTTCAGTCTCACACACATTTATTCATTGCACACATGAAGCACAAATAGATCCACCTCTTACACACTAGAGATAATACACAAAGTTACAAAGGTGGGTTGTTCAACATTATAGTACTAAGATTCTTATATCTAAATATAAATCTAATCCTAAATAAGAGGGTTGCTATACAAATAGTCTATAACTTAGGCTTCCCTGGATCTCTGGGGGCTCGACCGGGAAGAGCAGACGTCAGTGAAGTTAATACGGGAGCCCCGATGTGGTCCCTGAGGTCCGTCATCTTATGTCCTTGGGGATTTGTCGTACAAGAGGGGGCTCTCCTTTACACTGGGCACCTCTGCTCGCTTGATTGCCCACACACCGCTAATGGGATTCGCCTTCTTCGCCCGAAGGTAAAGCCGAAGGTAGACCAACGTTGGTTACGTACGTGTGTGTTACTTGAGGTAGATCTCAAACCAAATCTTGGAATCAATCCCTGGAATCAATCCTTGGAACCCTAGGAAAAAAAGATGAGACACAATCCTAAGTACGTAATCACACAAACAGACTGGTACAAGGAAATATAATTTAAATAAAGAAAGCAGATCTCTCACCACTTTGCAGAGCGGGTTATACACCAGGAATTCTTCACGAACCAATATTACAACAAGCAGAGTTTCGCCTAGGACCGCAGTAGAACTAAGAGTGCTTTTTCCGGGGAATCAGGGCCCGCTTTATATATAATATCTCAAAGGTCCCGCTGGAATAAAACTTTTACCCTCCATTCGTTAATCAAAAAATATCACCTGATTCTCATAGACAAATAATAGACTTATGACCAAAGATAACATAGAACACAATTTACCACAGAGTATCAATTTCATCCGTGCTACATTTAAGAGAAATAACGCCATCTGACGACTCGCGGGTGAAAGTTTATCTAAAACCAATGAAGAAGGAGTGTGAGAGCTACCGCTAACCTGATAAAGATGGCGCTTACCCAAATACGTCATCGCATTATGATACTAATACGAATTATTCATACTAACAAAAAAAAGTTGTTACAACTTTCCGCTTGGGAATAATAACCCATTCTTGTGGAACATATAACAATAGCTATGCAATTATATGTCAACATTGTGATTGTATTTTATTGGAATAAGAGGTTTTAATTCATTTACAATATTATCCTGACTCTCGGTCATAAATACACTCAATAAAAATACAAATACAATACAAATCATATAATTCTTGTTTTTCATCATTTATATAATATCTAACTGTATTATAGCTAGCTATTTCCCGCTCCCGCTGTTAAGATCATTCATCATCATCAGCCTATCGCAGTCCACTGCTGGACGTTAAGATCATTACCCATTCTCAATCCATGTCTATTTTCAAGAACTAAAGTACCTACGTGCAAATTTTCATTAAAAATCTTAAAGAGGCTTAACCCTGAAAATGTAAAAACTTGAATTTATAACATTAATATTGAGTATGGATAAATTGCAAAGCGTATTTAGGTCAAGAAGTTAAACGTTAGACGAAGTTAGACGTTTAACTTTAAATTAAGAATAAATAACCATTTAAAAATAAATATTTTCACAGCGGATGCAGAAACGAAACGTGGTTTTCCTTTAAACTTACGAATGCCTGTGAAAGCGTGTAATCCGATGGAAACTGTTTGTAGGCAAATTCTAATGCTGTTTGGTTTTCGCTCATGCAAACTACCGCATATGGGTTGTTAGTGTATGTTTAAGCTTACATTTTATTTGTGTTTTTCGTTATCAAATGTGGTATAAATTGTCTTTAAATACAAGATATTGCTAATCAATGAAAAAAGTTAAATAAATAGTTTATTTACTGGTTTGGAATAAGATATATATTTTGTAAAATATAAATTCCATTTAATTTTAGTGTTGTAAATTGGAGTTTATTGGTTTGTACTAGGCAAGGATGAAATTTCCTTCCGACTTACAACCAAGTGATATTTAGTAAAATTAAATATTAAACCCCTAGCGATTTATAGTTTTGTGGAAGCATTTGCACTGCCCTGCAAAAGACATTTGCATCGAATATTGATGATGTTGTGACGTGAATATCTATAGCCCCTGGGGAGTGCTGAGTGTCTTGCTTTCAATACATGGACGAGTGACTTTACAAAATATATTTTACACAAGAGACACGGAATAAAACACGGAACTTATAGTGGAAAATTTAAGATGCTTTTGCACCGTTTGATATTTTTATATCTGTACAAGTTTTTAGTTCAGTTTTACAGTTTTGTAGTTTAGTTATAGTTTATAGCTGAATAGTTTCCTGCGACTACGCCCGCGATTATGTTCTTCATTGCAATAAAAAGTAGCCTATGTCCTTCTTACACGTACAGCACAGATACAGTACACGAACTAATAGACAGGGTTATATTTAAATGTATAATACATATTAGTTTAATTATTGTTATAAAAGCAATATTTCGTAAATGTCTGTAAAGTAGTTTAGGCGTGAAAGCGTAACAGATAGACAAACTCATTTTAAATAAACATACCAGTTAAAATGTTTCTTCAAATTTAGAAAGTTCTACAATTATACGCAAGACAGCGTTACCTGACATTTCAATGTAACTTTACTGTCCATGCTTTTCTCAAAGTTATATTACTCGCACATCAAAGTCAACATCATTTTGTAAGTGAATTTATCTGCTAACAATAAGTTATTACCTTATATTGAGCTTCGTGAAGTCAATATAATAAAACGCGCCTTCATTCCAATATTTATACGAAATAAAAGAAAGGGCCGGCTGAAGATTTATCTTCATTTTGCACTGTTTTTTAACGGCCTGGGTCCCTTAGAATTGGAGCCTACAACTCACCAAGTCAATTATAAATTGCTGGGTTGTGGCCCATTCTCAGAAATAAAATTGTTTTAGAAGTAGTTTTTATGCGAATTCTTTATCACAAATTTCTATTATCATTTCTGTTCTATAATTCATTTATAATAATTTAATATCTGTTGTTATCTGTTAATGTTCCTTAAACACATAGCCAGTTTTCTGAAGGAGTCCGACTTACACTTTGACGATTTTTAGGGTTCCGTAGTTCAGACTCGGAACCCTTATAGTTTCGTCATGTGCGTCCGTTCGTCCTCGGTTTACCATCCAAACGGTTAGTATTAGAAAGATGAAACGTTGTATAAATATGTGTCTTCATCACAACGACAAAATTGACGTTTTCGTCGGTTAATAAATGAAATAACGGTGTGGGTTAGAACCCTTCCTCGCATTAGTGGTATCGTGGGATAATATAGAAAGTTCTACCTGGTATCTGTGGGTTCCGAGTCATAAAAAAATATAATTAATATTAATAAATATATTTTTTGGAAATTGGTCTTGTGGTTCAGGTGTGTAAGCTTAATAAACAAACTCACTTTCGTGTTTATATTATATCAGTAATAACATCTCGAAAAACGTATTTTAAATTATAATAAAGATGATAAGACGGTTGACTGAAATAGTAAAATGTCAGGAGGTCCATCTTAATTATATCAGTCGAAGTATTAAAGAATCTAAGGGTAATTAGAGAATTACCATAAAATCTTTTAAAAGGAACTGATGGTTTAACTAATTAAATATTATTTTTGTTACTTTAAATAACTAAATTATTAAATAAGTAAAAGACTCACCGTCCACTGAGTTATATTTTTAATTTATCCTATCAAATCGATTATTAAAGACATTTTCAAATTTTGTTCAAAAATCATTGGATCAAATATTTCATTTGAACAGTAACATAATCGTTTTTAAATAAAAGTAACATAGTTCAGCAAAAATTAACTGGTTTATTGTCTATAAAATCGCGGCCATGGTCTGTTTTAAAGGAAACTGTCGGAAAATTGAGTTAGCGAAGAAGTCACTGCAGGACCAAAGGAATATTAAAAGAAAAAGTGGTTCCTATCAACTGAAAATAGAGAATTTACCCAGTCTAATCAGCGATAAACAAATAGTATAAAATTGTGTTTTTAACTGTTTTTAAGGCATGTATTCCAAACTACTACTAAATGGTAAGAAAATTACCGCATTAGGAATTTAAATCCTTTGAACATAACTGAAATTTAATATTTAATATTTTTTTATTGATATATATTAAATTATCTTGACTGAAAATTCTACATGCCTATGTATCTTACAGCTCTGTTAATAATATCACCGCAGCAGTCTCAGTCACTCATCACAAATATAACTTAAATATCTCTCATACAGGTCATTCAAATTTAGCTTCAATTGGGCCATTTTTAGGGTTCCGAAGTTTATGACTCGGAACCCTTATAGATTCGTCATGTCCGTCTGTCCGTCCGTCCGTCCGTCCGTCCGTCCTCGACTTACCGTCCAAACGGTAAATGCTAGTAAGACGAAACTTTGCATGAATATGTGTTGTAATTACGCCGACAAAGTGCTACAATACAATTATGAAAAATAATTTTATTTGGGGTACCTCCCCTATACGTAAAGTGAGGATGTTTTTTTTTTCTCGCGGCTACCCCATCGTGTAGGGTATCATTAGATAGGTCTTTTGAAAACAATAAAGGGTTTCTAAGACGATTTTATGATTTAAGTATCCGTTCGTGGGATATTCCACTTTAAAGGGCACTTTTTTGTAAAAACAGGGCGCCCCCCCCCTCTAAAAGCTAAACGGCTGACTCAAAAAATCTGAAAAATTTCGTGAAGGTGGTCCATATAATGAACTTTGAAGGAAAACTATAAGAGATTAGATGGCTTTGTTAGTTCAGGAGTGATAGAGGCTTAACTGCTAAAATGCGCTCACTTGGAAAACGTCATACAAAATTAACGCATTAATACGTAAACATAACAATTATCTATTGGATACGATTTTTTATGCTTAGGTAATTCAATGAAATCTTGCATAGATATATTTTTCGATTCTCGAAAAAGAACACAGAACAATCTTCACCGCGATAACCGTCATGCAAGCAGTTAGAGCCACGGGCAAAAGCTAATTGATAACATTGATTTCTACGAAGCAGTCATCTAAGTTCCTCATTTAACTACAATGGACTTACAATTATTTGACTTCATAGTTGGTCTAGTGGTTCAAGCGGTCGCCACGCCGCTTCTACAACGCCAAGTGTTGTGAGTTCGAACCTCACATGGTACCACACTTTATGTGTACAACAAATTGTTAATCTGAGGCTGGGTATTCTTTAAATCTATTTCATGTATGTTTGTAAAGTCCTCCGGACTTTATAGGACAAACAACTTCCACACCAGGTACATTCTTATGTACCTGGTGTGGAAGTTGTTTGTAAAAAGTCCACTAAAACTATAATACCCCAATTAGACCAGTGCCGATAATGTTTGAAAATAAAATAAATTATAGTAGGATGAAACCCATTGTAAAAGGAGGAGAATTTTACAAAAATTAGAGGAAAAATAATTTACGGGCGATCTGAGGTCGGGAAGGGGGAGAGGGGGGGTTTTAGGGGAAAATATGGCTTATCTCGATTTCCGGCAAAACTACAAGTCCTATTTAAAAAAGTTCAATGGCAAAGTTGTAGGTAATAAGAAGATCTACATTTTTTGCATTCACACTTTTTTCACATAACGTCAAATTTTATGTGAAAAATTCAAAAGACCAAGTTTTTGGTTTTTCATTTTTATCTTTTACAAATAAAATTATTTTTAGAAGAAATTTGGTGAAAAGTTACCATTTTATGTCCTGAATACACTGTAATTTAATTGATTTGAAATATCGTCATACTAAATTAACGCATTATTATGTAAACATAACAATTTTACTATTCATTGGATACGATTTCTAATCCACGTACCATTATGGGTGACTGAGGAACCCTTTCCTGTGCGTGGCCTGACACGCACTTTGCCGTTTTTTTTTATTTATTCTCGTGTCAATGAATGGTTTAATTTTAGCATTTAATTGCTGCGTATTTTACATTTCACAGTCGCACTCTATGTATATTGTAAAAAAATTGACTCTCTTTAAATGCAAAGTGTAACTCCAGTAAATACAATTCGCGAAACCATGGTTATAGACCATCGTTTTGGAATATTTTTCCAATTCAAAGGATTTTTGAAATTAATTTTAAAATTCTACTTTTTTTCTAAACTACCAATCCTGTATTATTTGTTTGTAAATCCAGATTTTCTAGTTCATACAGAAACACGTATTCTTCAGGCAAGTCCAAATGTATATTAATTTGACTTCAAACGTAAATCCGTGGTAGCTTTTCTTTTGAGTGAGTACAAACGACTGTTCTTTTTCTTTTCCAATTCACTTGCAAATTGTCACATCTCTTTGGCATTAAACATTTGATGAATGAAAGCAACTATTCAATTCAACAGTAAGGTCGTAGTTGTCGAACAAATATTTTTAAAAGCTTTTAGTTTTCACCTGTGATTTAATATCTACATATGATTGACATGTATGTGATAAAAATTGAATTATTTAATTATCAACAATATTTTGAAATTATTCAATACTAGCTTAAATAATTTCATATCTGTCTATCAAAGGTTGTATTGTACTTTTATAATTTATTTATGTATATTATTTATTGAAAAGACACATGACCATCTCGTTCACTTAAATATTTATGTAATAATCTGGTTTCACAAATATGTATATATAGTCACAACAGTAAATATAAGTTATGATTAATTTGTAGTGCATTATGATGAAATATTTAATTTTCGTAAGAACTAATATATAGTTCGCTATATAAAACTTAGAAATAAATAAATATATTTATATATATATTCCTGCGTCCATTTAATGTTTAAAGTAATTAATTGAATTTATACAACCAGCCACCGATAACGCCATCAAAGTGGCCGCGTTCTGGGCTGAAAAAATAGAATTTTTCCGACACGTTACGTTTGCCATCGAAACGCTAAGAAGAAGAAGACAATAGATAAGCATGTCCAGCTATCTCAGCATATTTCAGATATCGTTCACGTAGCAATCGGACACTCTTTATCTTGTTGAGATGAAGTCGCGATTACAAGCATTGTAGCGATAGTTTTAAAATATATATAATGTAGCTGTAAAAGCAAACTATATCAATACCATATTCATACCTTAGTAAGGTTAGAATAACAAACCAGTACTTAATTAATAAACATGGCTGGAAAAGAGTACACTGTAATTGTAATTCCATACCACCTAAAAGTTCGCTATATGATATATAAGCCCAGAACGCCATATGCACTACACTGTTATGAGAGAGAAAGTGTTAGTGTGAGTGAAATTTCGATTTTTTTTAATGACAGGCTTATTGTTTTTGGATGTGAGTCTAAAATGTGTATGTGTGAAGAACTCCAACGTATAAAATGACTGACTGTTGTCTATCGGTAAAAGAAGCTATAGCTAGACCCCTCTGATGAAAATCATTGAGGTTTGAACAAAAATTTACCACACACACATTTTTATTTACTTCCCTACGCATACTTTTATATACTAACTTTGATATGGTGAAATGACGTGTCATCATAAAATACACTTAAGAAAAAATAGTAAGTCGTAATATTCACGTCTTCTTTTATACGACCCTTTCTGGGTGATGATTTCTGCTTTATACCTACATGTCAACTTAACGGAGACTGATGTTCGTCTGAAGTGAAGGTGACACTGTAGACTCAAAAACAATTTTCTGATATTATTTCTAAAGCCGAAGAGACCTTTTATGCTGATAATAGTTTTCATATACATTGACTGCCTTGTTGGTCTAATGGTTAGCGTATGCGGCTGCTGATCATGAGGTCTCGGGTTCGATTCCCGTGTCGGATCAAATGTTTGTGTGATCCGCAAATATTTGTTTCGGAGTTTAGGTGTTTTCTATGTCTAATATGTATGTTTTTACAAACAAAATGTTGTTGTATGTTTATGTATTTTTATCAGTTGTTTAGTACTCATATTACTATGCTTAGTTTAAAACTAGACCACGCTGTGTGTAAGATGTAGAAATATTTATTTATTTATATTAGTTTAGATATAGATAGTATTTACTTTTATATAAGATTTTTTATTTATTTTATTTCTGTGTTAATATGAGAAATAATAAAAAAATATCAACACATATTATGTTTATTTGTTCTTTAAGTTTCAACAGGTTATGTTACTATATATCATAATAGATATATACATGTTAGAATTATTATTTAACTATAATAAAATAGGCGTTATTTACAATATTAACGAGAATATTTACAAACAAGCTTCAGTATTTTTTTTTATTAATTTCTTGAAGTTACTTTTCTATGTAATTAATACTAAATCGTAAGTAATGCCGCGTGGCGTAACTAATCTATATTTATTATAAAAAATAGTCTAAGTTACTATTATATCATCATCTATTTACCATTGGAAGTTTTGTCAAAATCGGACCATCCGTTTCAGAGGTTAGCCGGAAAAATATGATATACATATTTTTCCGGCTAACCATACAACATACAGATATGTTTATTTATTGTGTATATATATATATATATAACTTTATTGTGGAATAAATTAAATAAGATCATTACTGAGTACAATATATTGCCACCACACTATTGTTATCTGACAATACACATACACCCATTGCAACAATTCCAATTGCTCCGTTCCTTTATTTTTCATGACTGTCGTTATGAGGAATGAAGATTGAGTGGTAATCACCTGAGGCTTACAATATTCCTGGAAAGTGGATACACACCATTTCAATGGTCAATATCAGGTGTAGGTGTTTTATCTACCTATACATATAAATAAAATTAAAGTGTCTATATAATTATAGTGTATGTAATTTCAAATTAACATTTTTTTACTGAATGGTATATGAAAATATTGTCTGCCTGTCTGTTCCGGGTAGTTTTTGGAAGGTCTGGGATGATATTGGCAGGACTTTCATTGTCAGAACGATGATGACATAAGGAGTAACCCAAGTTATTTTTAGCCTAGCTTCTCTCCGCGGTAATACTCCGTTAAATAACCGTGAGTAACACCGCAGGACTCAGCTGGTAGCACAATAAAATGATACATTTTTGCGATAAATATGAAATTCAAGCTAGCTCTATCTTTAATGTCTGCAATCATCGAAACTGATATATGAAATTATGTAAGTACATTACCTTGTACCTGTAATCATCATCATCATCATCCGCCTATCGCAATCCACTGCATGGCATAGGCCTCTCCAATTGCACGCCACTTGGTTCAAGTACCTGTTAGTAAATTAAAAACCAAATATAAAATAAATACTTAAAGTTTCTATTGAAAGAACCGGAAAGAACTGCAAGTACTGATAAAAGATGAAAAACAAGATTTTAAAATAAATTGCTTATAATAAATAATAACTTTATTTATTTTATAACTTTATGCACATTTATACATCGGCGGACTTAACGCCCAGGGCATTTTCTACCAGTCAACCTTTGGGTGGTGGAGAAATATTGTGAGGTATTTCATAGGTTACAAAATTCAACATATAAAATATACTTATTAAATAAAAGATAAAGTATGGAAGTTTATAAACATATATGATACATATTATGAAAATATATGTATATACATACGTATTAAATATATTTACATATTATAGATACATATTTACACTATGAATATAAGAAAACTAGTTGGTGTATTCTCGTTACGACGACCCTACTATATCGTTGAGAAGAAGTTCGTGTACCTTCTTTTTAAATACGAAACGGTTGGTGGACATTCTGATTTCAAGAGGGAGTGTATTCCAGAGTAGAACTGCTAGGATGAAGAACGAAGTGTTCACGAAGTCAGAACTGTGGGAGTCACCTGAGAGAAGTAGATTGTTTTCTAATCGAAGATTTCTGTCGTCATTAGAGGACAACAAACGGAAGTAGGGAGCAAGGTAAGTAGGTGAGGATAGGGAGGTGAGAATCGAAAATAAACAGGTCAGAGCACGCTGGTTTTTTTTTTTTTTTTTTTATAGGGTCGGTATGTTGACCCCGTCACTTTTCCCCGGTCATTAACCGAGATCTTTTACATCAGCTAGTTACATGTCAACTATCTTATAATTAGTTCACTGGGTCTGAACCCAGTGTTGTTAGTTTCTTTACATTACACATTTATTTACATTTCATCATATTTACATTTCCATTTTTTTGTACAATATATTATTTTTTTGAGCTCTTTTGTTTCTTTTCAAGACTGTTTATTTTTATTTTTTATTCTATAGCTTATTTTGTCTTGTTTCAGAGCTTGATTCTTTTATTTTCAGTTTACATTTATTGACTTGATGTTTACATTTACTAGTTAAATAATTAATTATAGATAAAATAATATTAAAATTTTTAGAATGTGGGTACAATATAGTTATTAATAATTGGATTAAAAATGGTATATGATACAGTGTAAGTTAAAATATTTACACTGTTGATTAAATAAATTAAAATAGATATAAAGTGAGAATGGGATTAAAATGTGTATATTAGATTTTTGTTGTCAATAAATGGGTGTATAAAATGGTGTATGTAGTGGTGTAAGATATGGTGTATGTGTATATGTGTGATTTTTATGTAATTAGACTAGCCGGTTTAGTCTCGTACATTTCCAGTGGGCGTGGTTTCTTTTAATCTTTACATTGTTTAGTTTTGAGTTGTCTGTCCGTCTGTCTTTATTATTCCCGAGACGCCCCACAAAGATGTTAATTTCAAGTTGTCATATTTATGACTAGTGAATTGTCATGTTCTATGTTAAATCTAGTGTTCGTGTATGTGTTTTAGTTCATATTCCCCCTATCTTGTCAACAGAATGTTTATATTCAAAAATATAAACAACTGTTGACACCTCAGTATGAACTATTTTGTATTTGTTCGTGTTATATGTTGTATGCCTGTTTTGATGTATTCAGTTATATAATTATTATATACTTCATACATCGGTGTCTATGTATGTGTATAAGTGTATGTGTTTTTGCATAGTGTATGTGTGCTGTCAGTGGATAGTCATAAATATGACGTGTTTAGCCTTGCCAGGTAGTCCCACTTAAGGCGGGTTGGGCATTCGGCGCTATAGGCGTTATGGCCTATGTTCTTTAACCCCGAGTGTGCACAGTTGCAGCAACGTGGTCCGGCCCCGGCTAAATATTCGGGGCACTTCACACGCAGGTGCGGCCCTCCGCAGTGGCTGCAACTGTCCACACTCGCGGTGCAGAACTTTCGGCCGTGGCCGAATGCCAGGCACCTAGTGCATTGGATGACCGGGGATTGGTCCTCCACTCTGACCCTTTGCAGGTCAAGGTAGAGGGTTCCAGCCCCGGTCATCCTCTGCCACACCATCGGCCTTACCTGGAGAATGATGTGGGACGTTTCGGGATTCTTTGTACGCTTCTTATACTTTATTTTTATATCTTTGAGCACGCTGGTTATGGCGCAGACGAATGGGTAACCAATTCATATGGGAACGTAAAGCAGAACATTAATCATTTTGCGGATATTATCCTTCCGGCACAATACGTGAAATTCATAGTTTCCATATTTCACAAATAGTATAAAGACAAGACAAGTAATAACAATCTAAAACTCATATTTAAGTAACCTGATCTCAGTAACGAATTTTTGCTTCTCTGCATTCAGCTTTCTTTCAGTCATTTTAGCGTATTTAAACAGACGTCAGTCAACAAAGACTTGCTACGTCATCATGTCTAAGCCTTGAGAGATATAAATAAATTTTCTGACCACTCATTGTTTTGATTTTTTCTCTTTTAAGATTATTTCAGCAAAGTTGTGTTTTTTTTATTTCTTATTTTAAATATGTTTTTTTTTTGTGTTAAGTCATAATCTGCATTTAACCTTTTGTTGAAGCTACAAATACATATATACACATACAAAATATATGGTATTTAATTTGTAGATCATCTTTTATAGATTGTGTTAGGCCTAGAAAAATACATATAATGGACAATTTAATTAAAAAAGAAAATCAAATTTTGATGGATTTTTAAGTCAATCTGAGATTACTTGTACAGAACATTTTAGATTTGGAAAAGAGATAGAGAAGGAATCGAAAATTGTTGTTCTTATTTTCAATATTTTAAACATTTTTGGTTGTTTCAAATAACTCTTCTCTCTCATAATAAATAAAAGGTCCTTTTGCGCAGAATGTATATAAGACCATTTATAAAATCATATTTTTGAGATATAGCATTCTCAGTTAAATATTTTTTTATGAATAAGTAATACATTTTGTATATATACACAATCTTTAGTAGAATTCTAGAATCTACTATTCAACTCCAAAAAGATATTCTTTTAAAGTACTCTTTCTAATTAAGCTACGAATTACTAAAAGGAATGTCACTAAAAGCTATAAAACTTAAACTCTTTTCATTACATAAGGTTTGACATTAAATCGCAAAGCAAAAATTAATTAACGTTTACAACGACTGACACGCCTGCTTAAATATTTTTAATTACTTATTCGTTTTATACGTTGAAACTGCTCAAAATACTGTAGAACTACATTAATCCTATTGAATTAGGTGTTTTAAGTAAACGAGACTCAATAATATGTGGGTCTCAAATTAGTAACATAAAAAATATTTTATTTTTTTATTTTTTATTTTTTTATTTTTTAAAAGACAACTCCCGCATTAGGAATATGAATTCCTGTGTCGCGGGGGACTTTACAAACATACATGAAACGGACACAAAGAACACCCAGACTCAGAACAACAATTTGTGAATCACACAAAGTGTTATCCCACGTGAGATTCGAACTCACGACACTTGGCGCAGTAAAGAGCGGTGTGGCGACCGCTTAAACCTCTAGGCCAACCGTGCAGTCGAAAAAATACTAGTACTGTCAACTAGATATCTGATTTGGAACGTTTATATGTATAGTTAGAAGAGCAATAACTTTTAATGAATTTATGTAATTAAATGTGCTTGGCTTTTCATGTATATTTATTTCTAAACAAATTTTAAGGGAAGCTACATTAATTTTAGTCTTGAGACAATCCCTTTTTAAAGAATAAAGAGACAGGCGATTAACTCTTTGATAAAGGTCAAACGTTTTCCATGTGCAAAACCAAACGGTTGAAAATACTTCAAATGTTTAATGATTGTATCCTTAACCTAACCTATCTATCTAACTGATAACTATCTGATATGACACAAGTCAGAGCCTATAATAATAATGGTTTTGATTATAATATTGTAAGTTTGATTTCCATAGAATAAATATAAATAAATAAATAAATATTTTGGACATCTTACAGACAACATCATCTAGACACAAAGTAAGCAGAGCTTGTGTTATGGGTACTAAACAACTGATATAAATACATAAACATACTTTTTTTTATTTTTTGTAAATACACACTTAATATACATGGAAAAACACCCAGACTCCGAAACGAATATTTGTGGGTCACACAAATATTTGTTCTGACCCGGGAATCGAACCCGAGACCTCTTGATCAGCAGCCGCATACGCTAACCACTAGACCAACAAGGCAGTCAAAATAATGAAATAGAATGAATCCATACATAATAAACTTATATTATTTATTAGTAGAGCTACGCTGATTTCAGCACGAATGGGCCAGCTCTACCGGGGCAGTACTACCCACACACAAAAAACTATCCTAATAATGACAGCATTCTTGCTGTCGTATTTCATTGGTATGTGTGTGACCGGACGCCTTAATTCTGCATCATTCTCCCGGTCTGGTCCGGATTTTGCTTTCCTTATTTTGCTTATTCAAATGATTTGATTTGTATATCTAATAATAACACTCAGAACCATCTGTTAAACGTGATCTCCGAATCACATAATTATTTTATTTCTTATTATTTTTTTAAAAGACAACTCCCGCATTAGGAATATAAATTTCTGTGTCGCGGGGGACTTTACAAACATACATGTAACGGACACAAAGAACATCCAGACTCAGAACAACAAATTGTGAATCACACAAAGTGTTATCCTACGTAGGATTTGAACCCACGACACTTGGCGCAGTAGGAAGCGGTGTGGCGACCGCTTAAGCCACTAGGCCAACCGTGCAGTCGAATAATGGCTCATAACATATCATGCCACAACCAGACACCCATTTAAGTAATGACCGCACCGTAGTTGCTTATTCCTAGTGATTGTTTCCAATCACCTAAGGGCTTCACCTTGCTCTGAGCGCTTCTATGGCTTCTTCTTCTAATGACTTAAAAAAATAGTTAAACACCTTTTGTACTTTCTATTAAGTACTTTACGAGTATTTCATTGAATTGATGTAATTACAGTGATTTATAGTCAGTGCCCTCAAATATACTGACTACTAGTTTAATCTTCGAATTTCAGTTCTCCCTTAGGGTTGCGGAGATCCGATGCCAGTCGCTCCGTGGAAAAACTGAAATTCAGGTAAAACCGGTTGAACTAGTAGCCGACCCCAAATAAACTTGGGAATAATGGCTAGAAGGATGACAGTGATTTACAGAATAGGAATAGCTGGTAAGTGTAATTGTGAACTGAGTTTAGGCTAAGTTAATTTTATAAGTTAAGTTAAGTAATAATGGCTGGTGCATAGGTCATGCTCGTGATAAGGGCGCCGCCAGTCGGGGCTAGTCATCTCACAACTTCTATTTATTGTTTAATTATTTTTGGACACTACCTGTGTAAATATCAGCATTGTTACATTGTCCTCACATTTAATAAAATGCCTTAAACAATGTTACCAAAAATTGTAAAAACAATGTTGGAAATGAGTGTCCATGGAGTTTCTTGTCTGTTCTTCTCCATAGGATCTAAGAATTGGAACAGACAATTAGCTTCACGACTGACTGACTACTTGTCGTTTCAAAAGTGCCGTTGTATGGTTTATTTGAAATAAAATGTTTTGATTTGTTCATGTAGTAACGGTATAAGAATGCGGAGTCTCACAGTTATTTAGCCGGGTGTGTCATTAGAGTCGACTAAGGGAGCCAACTATGAAGGAAAGGAAAATCTGTCAGAATTCTTATACCAACTTATCAAGCCAGTGTGGTACCGTTTTGACTGTACTACTAATTGTGTTGAGGATAATGATGAGTTAAAATAACTTATTCTGAAACAATATCAAACTTGTCACGGTTTCCAAAAATGTTCATAAAGGAAAATATTACAAGTAATACATTTTTGTTTTGATTCTTAATGATTGATGATGAATAAAAAATGTATTGTTAGAAGACTTTTTATAACACTTTTTTTAATGTTCATTACTATTGAAATACCTTGAAATATTAACATAAGTTGTAAATGTTATTTATTTGTACGCTACAGAAGCTTTTGGCTTTTTTGCCTAGGTAGACATCATCTCAGTAGACAGCATCACCAAAACGCAACAAAAATTTCTAAGTAATAACATATAAATGTTTGTCTTACAGTACAGTTACAGTAACAAGATACACATCTTACGATAGAGAATCACTAAGGTTTTTCTTGTCTAGCTTAGAATAGAAGATTTTATTAAAATTTTGCTATTGAACTCAGTAGTTCCATTCTGCTTGCATTTGCAGAGAATGATGTAGCCCTTAGATGCATTTTTAAATAATACTTATTAATTATAATTCTACTCACGCAATCGTAATATTAATGTCCCTGTAGACTTTTCATCCATGTATTATAATTGTAATCTAACATGAAACAGTGATTATAATAACAGTAAAATTGTAAATAGTAGAAAAAGGACTAGCCATTCCATAAGTCATTTACTGAGTCTATAACAATCAACACAGTTATACTTAGTAGACTTATAAAACAAAATACGATACTTAGAATTAAAAGCCTCAAAGACGATAAAAGAACTCAACTTCAAACATTTTCGCATTTTTATTCAAATGAAGTTAAATATTCAACAATCCCAAAACTCCCCAAACTCTTCAACAAAACAATTTGAAATGAAGTAAAGGTATGTTCATAATTTAAGCGCGTTCTTCAACTTACAAAGTTAAATTAACCCATTACCTTTGAAGAGGGTAAATAACACATACGTATGTGGTTCTAAAATAAAACACGAACGTAAAATCATTAAGGAGTTGAACAGTGAACTGCCGCCGGAATAATTCCCTGTAGCTAAAACATTGTCTAAGTTGTAACGGTTTCTGACAAATGTCTTACAAGAAAATAACACAGGTGATACTTTTAAAGGATTTTATTTTTATGTAAATCTATCAAAGTATCTTTTCTCTATCTGATGGGAAGCATAAGTAGAGTTTAGTTTGGTCTTCTGTGTGAGGGTAGTACTGTCCCGGTTGACCCAGCCCATTCCTGCTTAAATCAGCATGGCTCTACTAGTTATAAAGTATTTTCTTCTTGTTTTCAAGTTGTATTACGATAACAGTTGCGCTGATTTTGAAGAAGAGTTTGATTTACATTAAATCTTCTTACTTTTATTATAATAATTAATGTAATGTTTATGGATTAAAATTACACGATAAGCGAGAAGTGATATATATATTTAGTGCTTTGTAAGGAAACGTTTTACTAAAATTTTTTATTTTAAAAATAAGTTAAAATTAAAAGTTTTATCAATGCTTAAACAATTACAAAGATTCTCACAGATTTTAGTTTTCTCCTTAGTTTTAAATTTATTTTGTAAAAACAATTTTTTACGACAACCTGAAATAAATTGACAACTATTTAACATTTCGCCCCTCTAAACAACTGGCTCGAGGTAACTCTACATGAATTGAAATTTTGTACGGATTTAGATGAAATTTTGTATTCAATTAGTCTAAAGTCTGGAAAAGGACAATTTTTTTAATAACGAAATAATAAGTAAAAATAATTATCATCTATTTGAATTACTTACCTATATTATGTTTTCTGGTCTTGTTAATGTCCTCATATTTTTTAATTCTTCAGTATAACGTACCATTCACATTTCACACGACATAAATCTTAACTTTACAAGTTCATAGTAAGTATTACAGTTTCAAATACCATACGAACACTAATAATTATTAAAACAAGTTCGATATAAGCTAATAGCAATTAGTCATAATAAATATTAATAGCTATAATATAGTCACAACCACTTAAATTATATTTAGATCAAAGTTATACATTAGTTTCGCACTCGTAGCGAACACAATGACTGTCGTAGCGAGCGCACTCCGTAGCGGCCGACTTTCAACTGCCGCTACGAGTTGCCTACGCCGTAGTACATTTAGCTTGATTACGATGACAGTTTTCATCTTCATATTTATTGTAATCCTTTGATCAGATATATAACATAAAAAGATTTATGATCATCTAAGTTTTGAAATTCATTTATACTTTTATGGAAAATATTAGCACAAAGAGAGACTAAAATATTGTCCTAAAAATATTGTTATCCTATTATAGACTACATATTTTCAAACAACTACTTCTTTTTGTTATTTCATCATCAGCATCATCAGCCTTATCGTAGTATCGCCGTTTCACCACTAATGGACATAGGCATCTCCAATTGCACGCCATTTAGTTCCTTACTTAGAGTTATTTATGTTTTGTTATTTTTAAAAAGCAGTTTATAGGCAGCAAACAATATCACTACATAAACTGTACAAACTGGAAAAATGTTATTGAAACTGGAGAAAATATGTTAATTTATTTAGAGTAATTAATTTAAATTAGAAAGTGACTCTATCTGTCTCTTGAAGTCTTACATTTTTACGGCAAAATTCGTTTCGATAAAATTCAGCATATACCTAGATACTTTTAATCTTAGAGAAAGACATAGGTATATTTAAGGTGGTGCCGTGGTCAAAAGGTAGTGATTTTATATATAAATAATATTTTAATATCTAAATATCGTTTACAACCCTGGATTAAACGTTACTAATACTATCCAAAAGATAATATTGAAATATCTTATATATATATATAAATCTTATATACGGAGTTGAGGTCTACAGTCTGAACAGACATAAATATTTAAAATATCGATCTGTAGAAGCATTTAAGTATTCCAATGTTACTCTTTAATATATCCAAGTAAAGTACAAAGGCTGTGTTAAATCTAATTTGCCTGTAAATGTAAAATTTCTTCTTTGTATTTAGTAAATCTTAAAGGCAAGTGAATTAGGGCTTTATATTTCACAGAATTAATTTTAGAGGGTTAAAACTCCTTTCTAAGCAGCGGCCTATTCTCAGTAGTGAAGTAAAAATAATAATGAATATATTTTTATACGTATTATACACTCGGTTCCAAAAATAACGGGTCAGTCACATAAACCCGAATATCTCCCGAACTACGTATGCCATCCTAATGAAACGAAGACTGTTCAATTGAGAATTTAATTATACAGATAAAAAATAAAATAAAACTTAGTTACACCCACAATATTAATCTTAAATTAAAAAAAAAACTAAAGTAGTCATATTTTTCTTAAGATTACATTTTTTTTATGATTGTTTTTTTGCTGTTTTTCATCACTGGAGGCTTCATCACGTGGAGGCAATACAAAGTATTAAATGAAGAAAGTGATGAAAAACAGCAAAAAAACAATCATAAAAAAAATGTAATCTTAAGAAAAATATGACTACTTTAGTTTTTTTTTAATTTAAGATTAATGTTGTGGGTGTAACTAAGTTTTATTTTATTTTTTATCTGTATAATTAAATTCTCAATTGAACAGTCTTCGTTTCATTAGGATGGCATACGTAGTTCGGGAGATATTCGGGTTTATGTGACTGACCCGTTATTGGTTTATGTGACTGACCCGTTATTTTTGGAACCGGCTATATTTATTGCAGGCGATTAATGAAATGCCAAAGAAAATAATTGTATTTATCAAATCTTTTGCCGAATGATTAATTTTGAGAAAAAACCTATAATTATTCAAAAAGCTTATTGCTATACTAGAATCTTCTCAAATAAAGAAGATTTATTCCAGATGTTTCTAGTATAGCAATAAATCTTAGGCTATGGGAAAAAAACATGCATCAAACGAACACAAAATGCACCCAAACTCAGTTCAACAATTTAATAAATTATTATTTCTTGGGGGCGACTAAACACTCAGCGTTGCAGAAAGCGAGCAGGTAACCGCTGCAACCACTACACTGTCAGTATATTGAACGTTAATACAATGTATTTAAAGTATATACTGCACTATCAAAGTTTCATTTCAAAAAAGACAATCACAAGCAAAACATATAATAACTTATACCAAGTAAATTGTTCTCTGTTTGTATCTTCTTTAAGTTTAAAAAGGCACTTTACCAGATTGCCTTCAGGTAAACATGGCTATTTACAAACACGACATCCCCTAATGTAGAAAACGTTATTAGATTTTATATTTTTTTTGCCATTTGCAATTTTGTGTGAAATATTTATGCATGTCTTATCAAGGCATGTCTTAAAAAATTTAATGCATTTTTTTTAATCATCATCATCAACAACAGCCTTTAACAGTCCACTGCTGGACATTGGCCTCTCCTTAGAAAGGAGGTTTTGGCTTACTATACCACGCTGGCCAGACGGGTTGGTATAGGGTGTGTTTCAAGGTTTCCTTCTCTTTGCATTGATGTTGTCTTGCGTAGTTTATCCCTTAGTCGCCTTTTACGACACCCGCGGGATGAATAGGGGTGGTGAAACTCTGTATTCTTAATCCGTCACCACACGGTGTATTTTTTTTAATAATTTTCCTGGTAATTATAATTCCATTTCATACGAAGCTGAGGTTTAAGATTTTGTAATCTTCTTCTATATATATTAAGTTCAGTTCTCGTGTCACAATGTTAGATGCCCAACTTCTCTGAAGCCATTTGATCGCTTCTAATGAAATTTCGTGTGTTTCTTAGACGATTTTTTTTATTTGGATATCCGCTTACGAGTTATTATACATTTTAAAGGGTATTTTTTTGTAAAAACAGGTTGTCCCCCGCCCTCTAAAAGCTAAATGGCTGTAATAAAAAAATGTAATATTTGGAAAAATTCATGAATATAGTCCATACGATGAACTTTAAGGAAAACTATAACAGCTTCCATGACTTAGTTAGTTCAGGAGTTATGGAGACATAACTTGTGAAATGCGCTTACTTGGAAAACTTAATACAATTTTAATGCATTATTAAGTCAACATAACAATTATCTATTGGATACGATTTTAAATTCACGTACCATTATTTAATAGGTGACTGGGCTGACTCGCACTTTTTTGTACATTTTCAGCTATTTACTATACGTATTGTACATTTTGTATGGTTTAACTATATTAATTAGTTTACAATATGAAAAGAATATATTGTTATACCTCCTTCTATAATATTATTGTTTTTGCAAAATAAAACATAAATTTAGAAATGTTGTAAAAGTAACACTTATAAAAATATATCACACTGATCATTAACGAAAATTGATTTGATTTCTTTTGTGAGTTTCCTCTGTAACTTCTTTTCCTCTTTCACTTTTTTCGTAACAAGTAAAAAGATCTTTATTGAAAATTCAACGCTTTGTAAGAATTTTACTTTCATTTAATTATTTCAGTTGAAGATACCCTAAAAATCAGCATCTAAAGATGCTGATTTTTAGGGTATCGTTGTTTAGGACTGACAATCTTTATAGCTCGTCCTCGACTTCCGGCTTCCAAACGGTTAGTGTAAGACAGATCATACTTTGCATGAATATGTGTGCGTTTTATCATGTCGACAAAGTGCTAAAATAAAATCAATATAGGTGACTATGGAACCCTATTCCATGTGCGGCCTGACACGTACTTAGCCGATTTTTTATCTATTTTTGACTCCGGGGTGGCCTAGTGCTTTAAGCGGCCGCCATGGAGCTTTCTACTGTGCTAAGATGGAATTGTGAAGAAAATAATATTATCAAAGAATTGTTTCCTTTCATGTATGTTTATGAAGTCCCCGCGTGTACTACAGTAAAAAGTAGCCCATGTCCTTCCTGAACAATCAAAGTATCTCCATACCATAAATCGTATATTATCATATAATTTATATTAAGTCTATTGATTGCGAAGGATTTTAGTGTGTTCTAAGTGTGATCAACATTATTAGTGTGTGTAGAAATAGTGTGTTCTATCGGCTTTCTGTTTTACACTTTCGTGTTACAACAGAACACACTATTTCATTTGACCTATAAACGTGAGTTGTTAAACTTAATGTTACATCGCATATGGGACATAACTATGAAATCATAACTGTAATCTTTCTCATATTTTTGACGTCAAGCGTTAATCTGTTTAACATTCTTAATACTTGCTCAGACGATCGACACCCTTATTTGATAATTTTTGTCACATGGTTAAGCAGTTATTGATGCGTATGAAACTCATAACATAATTCAATATCGCTTACTCAATTTCTATACTTCCTACAAGATTTAGGAAACCCTACATATAGGACTATATTGAAAGTATATCATCGCATTTTTCTGCAAGGTTTTTTCGTTGACAAAGTTTTGACATGGGAGATCGTTTTTTTTTTTTTTGGAAGACAGTTCCCATTTCATCTCATCCACATTTTTTTATCATTACGACGAAGACTTGAAGACTAGAAGACTTTTGTAATTGAAGACTTTAAATACTTGACATTGGCAGAAATAACTGATATTCGTCTGGTTGCCATTTCACTAAAATAAAAAGAAGAAAGTTATGACATATTTCATGGTAGTTTAGGAGAGGCTTATGTCCAGCAGTTTGCCGTTGGATCCGCCCGAAGGCCTCCAACTAAGCTTCACGACTGTTATCTTATGATAACAACTAGGATCTAACGCTTACCGTGACCTCTGAATAACGAAATAGTCATAACATATCATGCCACAGACGGTCAGCCATCTAACTACTGACCACGCTGTTCTTGCTTACTCCAGTTTCTTACTCCGGTGATTGCTTCCAATAACGTAAGGACACTTGACTATGAGTACTTCAGTTTGATACATATTTGATTTTTTTATATACTTACATACATCATACGAATTGAATATTATATAAAGAAAATGTACTGAAACTAATTTTAATCTTCTCTTATTTATTATTTGACTAACTTAATCCCGCGGTGTTACCCGCGTTTATTGTTATAAAACGCGAGTAACGCCGTGAAGCGAAACTGGTCCAAAACAAAGTAGCCGAAGATATTCCTTATATCATCAGTTTTCTGCCAGTGAAAGTTCCTTTAAAATCGGTCCAGCCTTACCAGAGATCACTAGGAACAAACAGACAAACAGTAAGACGTATAAAAAAGTGTTTTAATGTTAGTAGCTACCTTATTTAAAATACTTTGATATATATTTAGTAAAAAAATGTTCATTTGATGTCACATACAAATTTTTCAATTTTATTATTTGTATTGTTTTTTTTTTTATTTAACGACACTTCTTTTTAAAATGTACAAAATTACACGTTATCTCTTTAAGCCTTTAAATTTAAACGCTTGCACAAATGGCCGCGGAATCGCAAGCGAGTTTGATGTTTTAATGATAAAACTTTTTATGTAGCTGTTTGAGTGAGGTTTCATGTCAAACAAAAGTAACTTCTATTAATTTGACTTCGTCACATTTTATGGAAAAAAATGAGGTGATCTGGAAATTCCTGATAAGGTATTTTTTTTTCAAAATAATAAATAGTGTGTAAATAATAATAAATAAAAAAAAAAAACAATATGTTTGTAGGTGGTAGAGCCACGCTGTATTCAACACCACGAATACACCGGCTCAACCGTAATACCTTCATACAGAAGCACAACTCTGTTTATTTATTTTTTGTTGACCCAGCCACCGTTGTTGACCGAGCCAGGAGTATGTGGTGATTCCAATAAAACACTAAAAACACCCCGAATGCCAGCCTTCGGCATCCTGCTCTGAAGAAGACCCGGACCATGTTATTTCAGCTCCTACTCAGAGTCAGCACCGCGCCTAACTAGGCCTTATCCTAAAGGAAGCCACAAAGGCTCCCCCTGCCCATTGGCCAATTATTATTTTTTACGGCTTAATTGCATTTCGCGTTCAGACGCCCACGCGGGGCAGTTCTCCAGCGTGTGCTGAATGGAGGCCCTGTCAGCTGCGTATTAGTGGCATTATACCGTCTCCCTGATAGAAGATACCCAACCTGAAAACGATATTACTCGTATTGTCGTGTTTCGTTGGTGAGTGTGACACCGAAGACTTGATGATGCAGAAGAATCTCACTATACTCACTACACCATAGTAGTAGTCTTTCCGAATAACATAATATGTACAAAACTACTGTAGCTCTACCAAACCATTAAGCGAACGTTAAGTTCACTTAAATCGCTTCCAGGCTAGCCTAACTTTTTACGAAATGGAATTTTAAAATTTAAATCATTTGACCTTTAGAGCATAATTACATATATGCAGCTGATGCCAGCGGCGCCGCTCGCGTCCTAGGGGTATGAAAAATAGATGTTGGCCGATTCTCAGACCTACTAAATATGTACACAAAATTTCATAAAAATCGATCAAGCCGTTTCGGAGGAGTATAGTTACTAACATTGTGTCTCTGTCTAATCTGTGTGATTCACAATTTGTTGTTCTGAGTCTGGGTGTTCTTTGTGTCCGTTTCATGTATGTTTGTAAAGTCCCCCGCGACACAGGAATTTATATTCCTAATGCGGGAGTTGTCTTCTTAAGAAAAAAAAAAAAAAAAACATATATATGTATAAGATTATCAATAGAATAGAAATCTATCATTAAACTTACTTCACCTTAATATATTTGTTTTGTACCAATTTTCGCCAGTTAGTCCCCAACCCACACATGGTCAGCGTGGGGACATATGGTATTATCCTTCTCTTAACAGGAGATCCCATTCCAGAAATGCGACGTTAATGCTGTTGATGTACAAAATTTTAGTATAACAAAAAGATTCGTAATTTTTGTCTAAGAAATACGCATTCTATAAAAAATGTAGCTGTTCATTAAATTTAGCCACGGAACACGAAAACTTCATAAAGTTGACGGAACAAAAAAGTTCCAGGAAAATTTAATTTTAGATCCATCAAAATTCGTAACTAGGTATTTTAAGGGTTTCAGGACTACGTCATGCAAAATAATAACAAAAAAGATACCTACCTAACTTACTTTCTATTATTTTTGATATCTTTTGTTAACTCACATAACCCTCACGCTAAGTCTAGCAGAATCTTTAGAAACAATATAGTATGTATGTGTATATCATATGTATGTATGAATGTGATATATGTATTTATTTGTAGATTATCTTACTAATGTTTTGTTCTTCGTATGACTAAAATAGTGCATCTCTACATTCATTTCCACACCTACGTAGACAGGTAGGTAATGCTAAAGGCAATAACAAGAACTGGAAAAATGGTTTCAAAGCGATGAAGACAAAATGCTCTAATACTCGTATAAGCACAATAATATGTGCTGTTATTTACTTTAAAATGTTCATTCTTCTTCAAATCGGTTTATAATCTGTGACTTCGACACTCTTTACATTGCATTTGCATGTATCATCATTACTATTTCAGTTGTAGGTGTTGTGTCCTTCTATTACAAAGGTTTTGTATCCTCCAACGCAGGAATCACGCTTGACGGGCCGTGGCTCAATGGTTGTTGTTGAAAAATAGTATATTTATTTATAACCTAACCTAACCAGGTCGAAAATATCTTCTATATCGCGATTTAGGATTAACAGTAACTCGGTAGATGTAGATACAGAGCAAATAGGCGAAGTGACTAATACATTAAATAAAAAGTCGATGAAGAATTCCACCTATTACAAATAATAATTAAAGCGCATTGAAATGGGTGATGCAATGTAATTATTTTAAAATAAAACAAAGAAACATTCAACTATTCGTAAATTAAACATGGTGGAATGAAATTAAAGTTGCATTTCTCTTGTCTCTAATGCTATCTGCAGCCGTTAACCGGGTCAGTTGATTTAAATAAAATTCTAATAAAAAGGATATTCTTTTTCAATCTAACTCTCGTAATAAATGTACTGAAACACAGGCTTCATTTTTTCGTAGCTTTTCTTTTTAATATTAAAAATTTACTATGTTTATAATTACAAATAATTGTGCTTCTTGTTCCAAAATAAAAACTATTCCTATGAAACTCTTTATAGACCGGGGTAGAAACCTCTTAAAATAACAAAAAGTGAACTTAAATTATAGTAGGATGAAACCCATTGTAAAAGGAGGAGAATAGTATAAAAAATAAAGGAAATATAAATTACTGGCGATCTGAGGTCGGGAAGGGGGAGAGGGGGGGAGTTTAAGGGAAAAAAATGGCTTATCTCGATTTCCGGCAAAACTACAAGTCCTATGGAAAAAAGTTAAATGGCAAAGTTGTAGATAATAAAACGATCTACATCTTTTGCATTTACACTTTTTTCACATAACCTCAAATTTTATGTGAAAAATTCAAAAAACCAAGTTTTTGGTTTTTTATTTTTCTCTTTTACAAATAGAATTATTTTTTAACGAAATTTTGTAAAAACTTAGCTTTTCATGTGAATACACCGTAATTTATTTGATTTAAAATATCTATTTTTTCACTTTATTTTGACTGAATACCGAAAAAAAATCCTAATTTTCAATCGAAAATTCATCCGTCAAAATATAAACGTTTTTCACAAAATATTGGGTGTTTTCTATTTGATGAAATGTCTTCTTTCCGATGTTTTATTTTGTTTTCAAACATTATCGGCACTGGTCTATTATTACAAATGTTACTATTGATTACATATTTATTACCTTTTTAAATATAAAATACATTTAACAATATTAAAAACTAGTTTTTGCTCGGGGCTTAGCCTAAATGTTATTCTGATGCATAAATTTGATTGCCTTTTTCACCCCCTTCAGGGTGGCATCCAAAATCCTCTCTTGGTGCTCGTCCACGCTCTTCAAGGAACACACATGCTAAATTGTGCGTTGTGTCTCAATCAGTAACGAAACAGTTTTATATATATAGATAGGAGACCACCGACTTCAGGTACAATACCAAAAATCCTGCGGTAATGCTCTTAAGACAGAAACCTCTTCACTATACGGGTCGTGTCAAGGGGGACTGCCCTATGCATCAGAGTTTTGATCCAGCCTTATATCATGAACTTTTGAAGGTGTTGGTCGAGACTCTTAAGTTGAAATTACAATTCTGGAGACAGAGACTAAAAGGGCGGCAATTAATTACCAAAAACATTAATAATTTTTAAATAATATACTAAAAAACTGTGTATAATATGAAGACTACACATATTTTATCACTGATTTTAAACTGAAGGTTTGTAAATATAGTGTTTCGTTGTAAAGCTATTAGTAAGCAAACTCAGACTTAAATTCAGTCTTGTCAACCCTCAAAAGTGTTTTATGAGCGCTTGAAACAACCACTTCAAGTATGTTAGTAAGCTACCTAACTCACGCGACTTTGTTCTATTGTCTTATTGATCGTATCGTGATGTTACATGTCCTTGTAAAATGGGCTATCTACTACTAAAATAATTTTGCAATTGAAACCAATCGCCTGCAACCAAAGAAAAGAAATACCAACCTTACCAACATTAACTTGTAAAATATATTATATAAATATATTATGTATAAATTTACCCCTCCCAAAATAAGCACTTTATTTTTTTATATTTTGCATATTATATTATTAAATCATCGTATTTTCGTACATCGTCAATGATATTTTGCATCATTTATATACAAACAATAAACCTTATTGAAAAATCTTCTAAGAAAATGATTTACTCAAACAAATTATCGTGAACACAAAATTCACCGTAAGCTCTGTTTATTCAACATCTTAATTCCTCAGCGTAGACATAAAGACAAATCAAATGTGAGCTCGTTAGCTGTTTGATGAATCAGATATTCAGAGCGTCTCATTAGTTTTAATGGTGTTATATTTAATTTATCGCACATTAAGAAGCTTTGAATATTTATGTGTGTGATTATGTGGGCCACCTGTAGGTAAAACGATAATGTAAAATAAAAAAGTTTTCTAACATTCTTTGCATCAGGGATTTAAGAATAAAATGAAATATAAATTTAAATTAAGTATTTATGTAGTACCAAAATTTTAAGAAGTTACACTTTTGAGCTCGCCATATGAAAGACATGTATTCAAAGTTAATACAAGGTCCTTACGGAGGTACATGCCAAGCATAGTGGACGTTTGAACCAGCAAAGATATTAAGTTCACCTAGATCTTTCACTTAGTTCTCCAGTTTTATTGATCTTACTTCTAAAAACTACCCACTGAACTGAAATTTCGAATGCTACACTTACATCCAATGACTAGGCCACTGTGTTGTAAAAAGTGAAGTCAATAGAACAATTACATAATAATCGCTAAATGAAACATTAAAAAATAGCTTGCCTTAGCAGAGGCTCTAAGATCTTAACAAGTACTCTATCGAAATAAAAACTACCATTATTACATAAAACTAATGAGATAAATACTATTCACGTTTACCTATGATTCCATTAATTATATAGTAATTTATTATTATAGTTTAGTCATAGACTAAAATTACACATCTACATTAATGACTGCATGACTGTGTTGTTCTAGACCAACAACACAGTCAGCGTATGCGGCTGCTGATCAAGAGGTCTCGGGTTCGACTCCCGGGTCGGACTAAATGTTTGTGTGATCCACAAATATTTGTTTCGGAGTTTGGGTGTTTTTCTATGTACAATATATATGTATTTACAAAAAAATGATTTTTTTTTGTATTTATATCAGTTGTCTAGTACATAATACAAGCTCTGCTTAGTGCTAATGGCGTTGTGTGTAAAATCTCCGAAATATTAATTATATTTATATTATTATATTTAATTTACGAAATTTACGAATTACTATTTACACTCTCTTCAAGACAACAACTACGTATGTTTTATTGTCCTGGGACGACCTATATATGACGCTGTCTGAGGAAAACATCCAGAAACAGGTCACGCTCCAGTCAGCAATCGCTCACAATGTGGTGTAGATACGTGATGTGTAACTGAGCGGAACAATGTTCCTTTCCATCACTCAGGGGTCATAGCTACTTTCTATAAGATATTAACACACATTAATGAGCGACAAAAACATTCTTATCAGAAGGAAATGGTGGAATTGTCTGTCATAAATTTCGTCAGCTTTGCGAGTTCTTGGTCATCTGGCCAATGACACAATTACAAGTCGATTAATGAGTTTGTTCTTATTCGTAACCTTACGTATAATGTAACACGAGTATAGTTTACTAGAAATACACATTCGATGATAGATAAGTAAAGATTTATTCAGTACTTTATGCACATGTTTTGTTTTTTTAAAGATTAGTAAAATAAATTCATCACTAAACAAATCAACAAACGTAAATGACTTATTTATGCGAATGAGGAATCCCGCATTTACATTCATCTAGTCTAGACGTTAGCCTACATGCAGAGTGTGTACAGTGAACATAAAAACTTATAAAAATGTATGTATTTAAACAGAAAGTATTTTTCTTTTTTTAATTTTAATCCTACTTGTCTACTTCTTAAACGCAGTGACTGGTCTGGATTAAGCTGGATTAAGATATCAGAGCCACTCTGATTTAAGCACAAAAGAGCCGGCTGAATCGGCATCATTCTCCCGACCTCCGGAGACGGTTGTATGATGCTGAAACATCTCATTAAGCCGCCATGGTGTTAGTCAATAAAAATCATATTTTCCCACTGCTGGGCTCGAGTCTCCTCCCAGAAAAGGATTAAGGCCATACGTCCCCACGCTGGCAGAGTGAGGTTTGGGGACTGGCAAGAGACGTTGTGACTACGTAAATCTAGCCGTTGGATATTTTTTTAACACCAGAAAAACTAAGCTGTTATCTTATGATAGCAACCGGAACCGACTGCTTAACGTGACCTTCGAATCACGGAAAAGCTCATAAAATTATCATGCCACAAACGGTCACCCATCTTAGTCTGACCGCGCTATATTTTGCTTACCGTCGGTGATTATTTCCAGTCTCCTAAAGCCACTCGGCACTCGCCCACTCACTCGTTACTACAGTCGTTCTGATACATTTAAAGGACCTCCATTTTATTTTAATCGATTATTAGAATGAAAAGTGTAGTTGCAAGTTTTTACAGCTACCAATCCTCAAACCACTATTTTGTGAGTCACACGGACGTACAATATTCTGTCATGTAAGCCTTGCAACTCTTTATCTCATTAAGAGTCGATAATTAACCCTTAAATACACATGTTTTTGTGGTTGTTCTCCGAAAAAATAAGCATTGTAAGCAAATAATTGTTTTATCCTGTTAGTTCTGATTAACAGTTTCCTTGTTTTTCCATAGTACAAAAAATATATGGCAACAAAAACATTCTTGTTCCCTAATTTCTATGACAATCCAAATATGATAATAATAACAATAAATAATATCCAAGACACACGAAATGTTTCGGAGAAAATATGTATTTACTTGGATAACTAGGTGAAACGTGCTAGCTTTTATTAATTACTAAATCTAATTAAACGCCTTTCATACTTGCTTTCCCTGATTTTTCTTGTTTCTTATATTTTATATTTCTATTACTTTAATAATCAGGTCAGATCAAATAGTTAAACAATGTATCAATATACAGGTATTGCGGTTATTCTTTTGTGATTTGACATTATTCTCTTAATTCTTAAACTCTGTGTTACTGTCTGTAACGATAACAGAGCTTTGAACTTTAAATGAGTTATGGAATAGAAATAAATTGAACTCTGGAGAAGGACATAGGCTACTTTTACTGTGAAATATGTTAGTAATAATAATACATTTGAAATAAAGGCAAGGAGTTCCAAGCCAAGTAGCCCTAAGTGATTAGAAAGAAGCACCGAGGCAAAGCAACGATGGCGCAGTCAGTATCTGCATGGGTGATCATTAGTGGCATGATACCATGAGCGTATCCGTAATCTTAGTTGGAGGCCTTCGGGTACCTCAAAAACATCCATTGGCAATATTACTTAGTCACGATGTCGTCATACCAGTCCCTAATCCGCACTTAGCTAGCTTTGGGACGTATGACCTTTGCTGGGAGGAGACTCCAGTCCAGTAGTGGAACAGTATGGTTATTAATATATGAAATAAAAAATAACACTAAAACGGAATAGTCGTTTACATTAAATTTTTAACTTAATTGATCTTGAGGTTGCTTGATTTTACTCTACATCTTGCCGATATTTTTCATTTTACTTGGAACTACTTGTGGCCAAATTTGATTAGAATGATCACGAAACCACAAGAAATTGATGTTAGACAAATCATTTGAAGGACAGATTCATAAAACCAGTGGGGCCCAAGCGGGAAATTTGCGAGTTACCCGAGCTTGTCCGAAAATCATATGAAGAAAAACCTTGCACCCGTAACCGTAACCGGACGATTCTGACGATTAGTAAAAAAATTATTCACCTGAGGCTTACACTTCAGAATTACAAGAGACATATAATGTTACGATTTTGAAGAGGGTGATGTAGGTTAAAGTTTAATAGTACATATTATTACGTTGAGGATAGTAGATATCGCCATAACAGATGCAATTAGTTTTAAGCCCATAATGTGGGTGTCTCTTGTAATGAAAAATATATATTATTGTTGATGAATCATATAAATAAATAAATAACACCTATTTTTTTCATCAGATACCATTATCTGGTAGTTATGTCGAACATGAGCGAGAATATCTGACACGCTCGAATAACTTTTTTTGTTTTTCTCTTTTATCAATTGTCAGATTAATATCTGTAGGTTAACGGAAAAACAAGTCTACGATACAAATGTCTGATGCGCTCAAGTATTTCAGTGTGACTATTTTTTTACTCTTTTGTAAATACTTAGACCCTTTCCCACTAAAATGGTAAACTTGATATGGACTTTTATCGTTTTAGAACGTAAACTTTACAATCCAGTCAAGCCCTATGAAGCTTAAGTAACTCCAAATTTTGTATGCCGGTCTCTTCTCCTATAAATAAAACTAAGGATTGTATTAAGCAAAATTCAGAATTGTGTTACATCGTCAAATATAGTCAAATATAGTTTGTATAGGCAAAATTAATAAACCTCACAAATACCCCTAGCCCAATATGCAAATTAAATATAAATTTAATTCAAGACTATAAATCATTTTCGAATTTCATTATTTTAAAACACAACCAGATCGGTTGAAAACTAGCCTTAATGAAATACCAAAGCGTCGAACTCATTTTACATTCATGAGAAGAAGTCAGCTAGAAACTTATGAGATGCCATATTTCTTGAATTCTCAATGGATTGCAATATTCAGATCTCTTTCTATGCAGTGGAAAACTTCACCTCAATATGTTTTTTACGAGCGTGTTTAGTAGTGACAGTGAATTTACCATAAATAACTTGATTATTTCATCGATATTATAAAGCCTAATAATTTAGTTTCTATACTACCTTTAAAGTCCAAAGGGACTTCAATTACTACAGTAATGGATAATCATAAATCATACGAAAGGATTTCGTCCCAATTTACGGTACCGCACTAATCAAAAACGATTTAAAGTGGCCTAACTGTTCGTGATAAAATCAGGGTGGATCATTTAGATGTATTAACATGTTTCGTATTTGCCACTCTTTGAAAACAGCGGAACAGATTGATTAGTCTGTGGGGATCGCCGAAACCTGAAACAAATGACACTTACCTGATGATCGGTGAGCCCGCTGTAAAATAAGTAAATATTATTACTGTGACACAGGGGAAACGCGCGGTGCGCATCATCGCCTATTGTTCAGCGCGCGGGCGCATGGAGCCGGTGGCGGACCCCTCTCCCGCGCGCCAGTCGCTCTCGCCTCTCGACGCCGAAAGCACGTACTTCTGCTTCGCTTCTACCCCTTCTCGCCTTTGCGTCGCTTTACTGCTTAGTGAATAAATATTTACTTCCGCTTCTTTGTGTACCTGTTCAATGTAAACTATTGTGTGAGGAATTAAAGACTGTGTTTACCGACATTAGTGTTCGTTATTCGTTTTAACAAGCGACAACCGTGTACTCATCCTCCACAAGTCCATTGGCTACTTTTCATTCCGAAAAAAATAGAGTTTCCATGGAATGAGCAAGCTATAGGAGTATTGATGTAGCATTATTCTAAAATTTGGCCTAATTTAGGCAGAATTCATAATAATATTATGAATTCGAAGGTAACTCTTGCGTCTGTCAGTTGAACTGCAGAATTGATTTGGGTGAATTTCGGAATACAATTTTTTTTGTAGTTTCTAGTTTCAAACTAAGCAGAGCTTGTATTATAGGTACTAGACCTCTGATATAAATACACAAACAAACTTTTTTTTAAATACATAGATATTATACATAGAGAACACCCAAACTCCGAAACAAACATTTGCGGATCACATAAACATTTGGTCCAACCACGGGGATCGAACCCGAGACCTCAATCACAGTAGTCGCAAACGCTACCCCTGCGCCTATGAGGTAGCCCAAAGAATTGGATCTTAGAGAAGGGCATAACTACTTTTTGTCGCGATGACTGACATACGAGTATGGCAGTTATTGCGAGCATACATCTGGTATTGATATTAAAAGTTGCTGGACTATAACTGTATGAAAGCCAATCAATCTAGATTGGAGCAATCCAAAAATCCTATTATACGGATAAATCTATCCCCGGTTACGGTATTGAAAAACCCAATAGAAACCAACTTCATTTCGTTTCTCGCTTATGCTACGACGTATTGCGATAGTGATACCCAATTTGTATGCTGGGTTAAAATTGGATAGTTATCTGACAAAATATATCTTCTATATAAAAACACTTACGGATTTATATACCAAAAATTTAAGTATGAAAAGTGCCTGCTTTTATATTATTAGTTTGCAAAACTTTAGTGTAAGAAAGTACTCTCGAGTGTCGGCACTTGCTGGAACATGTTAACATACATTCCTAATATTAATCTCACTTGTACCTTTATTGTAGCAATCGTGGTAATTAGATTTCTTGTTAAAATGTAGCCTATACTACACAAATAATGTGGCTGTACATTCATAAAATAATTTTAATAATCCTTTTTGGGGTTCCGTAGCCAAATGGCAAAAAACAGAACCCTTATAGATTCGTCAAGTCTGTCTGTCTGTCTGTCTATCTGTTTTTCTGTCTGTCCGTCCGTCCGTATGTCTCAGCCAATTATTTTCGAAACTATAAGAGCTATACTGTTGAAATTTGGTCAGTCGATGTATTCTGTGAACCGCATTAAGATTTTTACATAAAAGTAGAAAAAAACAATACATTTTGGGGGTCCCCATACTTGGAACTGAAACTCATAAATTTTTTTTTCATCACACCTATAGGTGTGGAGTATCTATGGATAGGTGTTCAAAAATGATATTGAGGTTTCTAATATCATTATTTTCTAAAATGAATAGTTTGCGCGAGAGACACTTCCAAAGTGGAAAAATGTGTGTGTCCCCCCTCTCTAACTTCTAAAATAAGAGAGTGATAAAACTAAAAAAAATATATGTTGTACATTGCCATGCATCTAGTGAGTAGTTTTTTTTTTTTAATACGTCATAAATCTTAACACGCAATTTACCTTTCATTCAATCAATACACTATTATAAGAACTTATAAATGATATTAATTGCTGCTACGGAACCCTTCATGGGCGAGTCCGACTCGCACTTGGCAGCTTTTTTTAAGATTTAGAGATTACACACACATCAACAACCCACAATGTACCACCTCTTGCTCCGGTCTCCTCTTAGGAGAGGGTCAAGACCCCACGCTGGCCGAGTGTGAGTTGGGGACTATAATTACCCCCTACAATGCCACAAATTCACAACCTCATAAACTTTATCTCTTTATAATATTAGTACAGATTTAATCAACCCAAATTTGGTCTAACCGTTTTGCCCTTACCTTATCTTAGTGGCCAGGGTGGCCTTTGATAGGTCAAGTACGTTTAGTCTCAAAAATGTATAAATAAATATTCCGGACATCTTACACACAACGTCATCTAGTCACAAACTAAGCAGAGCTTGTATTGTGGGTACTAAACAACTGATATAAATGCATAAACATACTGTTTTTTGTAAATTCATACATATTACACATAGAAAAATACCCAGACACTTAGAAACACAGACAGAAACAAATATTTGTGGATTACACAAATGTTTAGTCTGACCCGGGAATCGAACCGAAGACCTCTTGATCAGCAGCCTCATACGCTAACCACTAGACCAACAAGGCAGTTTATTAAAACGTGTTTATTGTAACGTTTCATTGAATATTTATTCAATAAATTCAAATGTGTCATAACACCAACCTAATTAAAACATTTCTAAGTCATTAAGGCCGCTTTGACACAAATGTATAAGATGTTTAATGTATAGAAATCATTGCGAATAATTTATTCAAATAAATTAATGAAAATGTTTAACAGCTCGACTTCACATCTTTTGAGGTATATTATTTAGAGTAAAATACTGAAAGTGTCAGATAAAGCAATTTAGTTAAAAGACTTGTGTATTGGACAATGTAAAAAAACAAGAAACTTAATTCAAAATTGTAATACCTAACTTTGTACCATATAGAAAATAAAATGGTATCAAAATACAAAAGCATAAAATGGATACGAGATTGGCACTTGCATTCATTGCCCAATACAATGCAATATTTAGGAAACAGATACGGACGGTTGAGTAAGAGTTATTTAGCTTTGTACCTTTTTAGGGTTCCGAAGTTCATAACTCGGAACCCTTATAGATTCGTCATGTCCGTCTGTCCGTCCGTCCGTCCGTCCGTCCGTCCGTCCGTCCGTCCGTCCGTCCGTCCGTCCTCGACTTACCGTCCAAACGGTAAGTGCTAGAAAGATGAAATTTTGCATGAATACGTGTTGTAATTACGTCGACAAAGTGCTACAATAAAATTATGAAAAATAATTTTATTTGGGGTACCTCCCCTACACGTAAAGTGGGGATGATTTTTTTTTCTCGAGGCTACCCCATCGTGTGGGGTATCATTAGATAGGTCTTTTAAAAACAATAAAGGGTTTCCTAGACGATTTTTTGATTTAGGTATCCGTTTGCGAGATATTTCACTTTAAAGGGCACTTTTTTGTAAAAACAGGGCGTCCCCCCCCCTCTAAAAGCTAAACGGCTGGCTCAAAAAATCTGAAAAAAATCGTGATGGTGGTCCATATAATGAACTTTGAAGGAAAACTATAACCGATTAGATGACTTTCTTAGTTCAGGAGTTATAAAGGCTTATATGGTAAAATGCGCTCACTTGGAAAACGTCATACAAAATTAACGTAATAATACGTAAACATAACAATTATCTATTGGATACGATTTTAAATCCACATACCATTATAGGTGACTGAGGAACCCTTTCCTGTGCGTGGCCTGACACGCACTTGGCCGATTTTTAAATAAAGGTTGCAATCTACCCAAACGAACTGTTCCGATTGGCAAATACATATATACAGTACGCTATCTTTTATGTAGATGTTTTACAAAGTCATTAGAGGTTCTGGTTCCTTCGCGCAGTGGCGTTTTAAATTACTGTAATTAGAAAAATAATCCTTTGGATATAAACGTATTTTGTAGAAAATATAACGCAAAAGTTGTTATATTAACAAAGATATTGTCATGTCATTGTTCATTGTAGCTCAACCTATCTTCTCTCAGAATAAAGTAGTAGAATGGTATGCAAGACAAAGGACCTATTATTAATACTCTATGCTTTTATATTCTTAGCTGAGATTTCCAGTTTTGAAAAATAAAATGTCACAAATGAAACAATGACAAGTATAATTTTAATCCTTTAGGTTTACTAGGGATCGTTGTTAGTTGTCATCCACTTTTTATCATTAAATTAATTACGACAAAGACTTTAAGACTAAAAGGCTTTAGTATTGAAGACGTTAAATACTTGACATTGGCAGAAATAGCTGATATTCGACTGGTTGCCGTTTCATCAAAAGAAGAAGAAGAAGGTTTATTAGGAAACATGAAGGAGATCGTTTTTGTTTTTTGGAAGACGGTCCTTATTTCTCATTCATATTTTTGTATCATTAAATTCATTACGATGACGACTTGAAGTGTAAAAGACTTTACGATTGAAGACGTGAAGTACTTGACATTGGCAGAAATAGCTTTTATTGGCAGAAATTGCATTCGACTGATTGCCGTCTCATCTAAAGAAGAAGAAACATGAACAAGGGATAAATTAAATAAATAAATAATTTAGTCACCTTTGTTACAATTAACCTCTAATTGATACTAATACTCACGTTCTCCCCATAAAACAGGGCACAGTCTCTGAAAATGCCATTTTGAAATGTCGATAAAATCTACAAGATCCGGAGGGGTGGTTTACTAAATTAAACCGTTTCGAATTATACATGAAACTCATTTGAATAATCGTTAAGTGTGTATGTTAGGTTATTTTCTCTATACTAGTTTATTTAGAAATATAATAAAATATGAAGAATATTATAGCATAGGTATTTTCATTACAGACATAAAATATATAAAAAATAGTCATTCTGTTTTATTCTGTGCCAAAAAAGCCAATCCAGTAATAAAATTTCCTTAAAATCTTTAACAACCTTATTTTCCCAGTTTAATTTGGGTCATTCCATTGATCTTAGCCCGATGTGGGCTGATGAGATGTACTATTTTGATGTCCCAATTTTCACTCTTCGTTTTTAAATTGAACTTAAAAGAATGAAGCAATCTTATGACAGAAGGCAAGATATTTCGAGCCGGCAAAGTTTTAGGAATGTTAATCCTGTGTAGCACGGACAAAGAACACCCAGACTCAGTAAAACTGTTTTTGAATAACACAAAGTGATGTATCACACGGGATTTGAACCCATGACACTTGGTGCAGTAGAAAGCAGTGTGGTGAATACTTAAACCACTTAGTCAACCGTGCAAGTAGAAGTAAGTAAAAATAGAGTCATGCACATGTCATACAGTCTCACAGAACACCACAACGAATAAAAATAACTTTACAGTTTTACCATATAAGGGCATAAATACTCGACACACTGTTCGTGAAATATTGAGAAAATGAAATCAAAATTGAATTGACAGGAAAACGAATAATACACAATCACACTCCGATCACATAATCAAAGATAACTTATTTCTGTTGATATGTCAACGTATAACTATTACAGAAGTTCTTATTTTATTTCCTTAGTTTACATTTTTTTAAAGGCTGTTACACCTCTCAGTAACAACTTTTTTGACAATTTAGAAGTCTAAATAATGCGCCGCTTGTTTTGTTAATTGTTTAACATACAAACGAGCAGGTATGACCTAAAACTATAGTTATAAAAATATTTAATATTAATAATATTAAATATTTTTATACACAAATAAACATTATTCTAGCCATTATTCCCAAGTTTATTTGGGGTCGGCTACTAGTTCAACCGGTTTTACCTGATTTTCAGTTTTTCCACGGAACGACTGGCATCGGCCCTCGCAACCCTAAGGGAGAACTGAAATTCGAAGATTGAACTAGTTGTCAGTATATTTGAGGGCACTGACTTCCCAATAATGATTTCCATAGATGTTCATGACATCCGGGACCGACGGCTTTACGGGCGTGAATCACCGCCAAACTTCCAAACTCCGGGCAGCTATTAGGAATTTCCTAAGAAAATCCCAAGAACACTTTTTGGCCCGACTCGGGATTTGAACCCGAGACCTCTTGATTAGCAGTCGCATACGCTAACTAGACCAACGAGGCGGCTATACAGAAATATACAATACTCACACTTTACATTGTACATAATTTAATATGTTGATGATTATAAGTAACGTCGTATTTTTTCAAGCCATATTTAGGATCATCAATCTTCGCAATTTAAAACAATTTAAGTATCATTTTTCTTTGAGTTATTTGTTACAAATTTATTTTCAGATGATACACAATGATTGATATTATGTTTCTTGTTGATGAATATTTTTTAAAGAACTTTTTTTATTTAACAAAATTGGAATTTTTTAGAGTGCTCTTTGTTTTTCGACCATAATAATATGCCACATCCCACAGAATGATAAATTTTGCTACCGCTATATGTGCGTAAATATACTATGAAATTTGTTGATACTTACCAAAGTCTCATCAACATTTATAAGTCCACTGCTAGACATAGAAGACGCAGGGCTCTCCTTAATAAAGAGTTTTTGCCTAAAATTCCACGCTTTCCAGGCTGGTTGTTAAGGGTATTAATTCACATACTTGCCTCCTAAGAAATCCTTACAATAAATAAAGTGACGTCAGTAACAGATTGAGAATACAGAGTGCCACCATACACTTCGCATTCTTAGTCCGCCATCATTTTTATTATACATCACACATAATTTCATAACTAATTTGTATTTTAGCAGTGCAAAAAGTGTACAGTCTTTGCTATTTTAAAATACTCTTTCTCTTATTTCTTCAAAATAAGACTCAATGTTTGAAGAGCATAATATTTTTGTATTTTCGGTATAATTTCCTATTCTTTCAGCAGCGTCAATCATGCTAATGAGGTGAACATTAATTTTATTTTGTCCCGCTTTTTCATTTTAAGTTTGTACTGTGTTTGATGTTGATTTTATAAATTGTATTCATATAAAAGTTTGACACTGAGTTTACTATACTTTAACATAATATAAGAAGTATAAAATCCAATTGTGTACTATTATTATTAGTCATCAGTCTATTGCAGTGCACTGCTATACATACACCTCTCTCTCTGTTTTAAAACATTTCAAAAACTCAATTATATTATTATTTAATGAAATCCAAAAAAAACAGTCGCTCTAAAAGTAGAACTTTTAGTGTCCTTACTTTGACTGTGCCATTAACGGCCCAGACCAATTTAGTCTAATATAACATTTTATCCAGTACTTTCAATTTAATAAAAATTATTAAGAGTAGAATTCATTCCTAAAAAAAATAATTTGTAACTTAATAGATTTAATAACTTGTAAGCAGCTTTTGAAATAGTTCAGTGACTGTAAATGACTAAATAGTGAAAGTTCTAGAAAATATAAAAATTACTTCGCCATGTTTTGGAATTCCCTCTCCGAATATTACTTAATATATAGAAATTAAGTAGGATGAATTGATTGAAATTATGAGCTAAGCGTAATGAATAATTGTTATGTTTACATAATAATGCGTTAATTTAGTATGACGTTTTCCAAGTAAGCGCATTGTAAAAGTTAAGCCTCTATAAGTCCTGAACTAACAAAGTCATCTAATCCGTTATAGTTTTCCTTTAAAGTTCATTATATGGACCACAATCACGAATTATCCCAGATTTTTTGAGCCAGCCGTTTAGCTTTTAGAGGGGGGGGGGACGCCCTGTTTTTACAAAAAAGTGGCCTTTAAAGTGGAATTTCTCGCAAACGGATACCTAAGTCAATTTTTTTTCTTAGAAACTCATTATTGTTTTCAAAAGACCTATCTAATGATACCCCACATAATGGGTTAGCCGCGAGAAAAAGAAAAGATCCCCACTTTACGTGGAGGTACCCCAAATATAAATATTATTCATAATTTTATTGTAGCACTTTGTCGACGTAATTACAATACACTTTCATGCAAATTTTCATCTCTCTAGCACTTACCGTTTGGACGGTAAGTCGAGGACGGACGGACAGACGGACATAACGAATCTATAAGGGTTCGAATTCATAAACTTCGGAACCCTAAAAAGTGAACCTAAATTATAATAGGATGAAACCTATGGTAAAAGGAGGAGAATATTACAAAAATTAAAGGAAAAATAATTTACGGGCGATCTAAGGTCGGGAAGTGGGAGAGGGGGGGGGGGGTTAAGGGAAAAAATTCTTAACTTAACTCGATTTGCGGCCAAACTACAATTCCTATGGAAAAAGTTCAATGGCAAAGTTGTAGGTAATAAAAAGATCCACATCTTTTGCATTCGCACTTTTTTCACTTAATTCAAATTTTATGTGAAAAATTCAAAAAACCAAGTTTTTGTTTTTTTATTTTTATAATTTACAAATAAAATAAAGGTTTTTTTTTCGGTATTAAGTCAAAATGAGGTGAAAAAATAGATATTTCAAATCAATTAAATTACAGTGTATTCAGGACATAAAATGGTAAGTTTCAGCAAATTTCTTGTAAAAATAATTTTATTTGTAAAATTAAAAATAAAAAACCCAAAAACTTGGTCTTTTGGATTTTTCACATAAAATTTGACGTTATGTGAAAAAAGTGTGAACGCAAAAGATGCAGATCTTCTTATTACCTACAACTTTGCCATTGAACTTTTTTCCATAGGACTTGTAGTTTTGCCGGAAATCGAGATAAGCCATATTTTCCCGACCTTAGATTGCCCGTTAATTATTTTTCCTTTAATTTTTGTAATATTCTCCCTTTACAATGGGTTTCATCCTACTATAATTTATTTTGTTTTCAAACATTATCGGCACTGGTCTAATTGGGGGGGTATTATAGTTTTAGTGGACTTTTTAAAAACAACTTCCACACTAGGAACATACTTGTGTAGCGGAGGGGCAACTATCCAGTTGCCCCACTTTTCGAAAAAGCTTTATATTTAAAAAATATGAAGTTGCTTAAAAATATTTTGTATGTATCTTAAAACTTAGGTCTTTTATTTTTTATAATAGCCTATTTTTTTATTCATAGTTAACCATGGTTTTGGATAAATAATGTTTTATTTCACCTCTCAAAAAGGGATAGTTACTTACTATGGCGTGTAAAATGCTTCGGGGGATGCTTGCCTCGTACGGGGATATTCACCTCGGTATGATTTTATTTTGGATAGAAAGAATTTTAAAATAGTTTGAATAAAATTGTAACTGGTCTGTTGAGACCCTTCGCTCTTTCAATAGATCAACTCTCAACTTGTCTCAAAGCTATTTTAGGATTTCTTTCAAGAAATCTTTTTAGATGTAATAATCTTAATCTTAATCTCTTGTAAAAGGCCATTCTCGTAGAACATAGCAGATGAAAGAACTTTTTAATTAATATTCGAAATTTTATGATACATTTTCAGAAAAACATTTTTTTTTATATAATTACATAATAATTATATTTTAGTATGCATTAGTAGGCGTAATAAGATTTCTCAAAAATGAATTGTGATTTCGGCAAGCGATTTTATTGTCAATAATTTTTATTGCATATGAATAAAGTAATAGTTATATACATACTCCATATTATGAGTATAGTATTTATATAATTAATGATTTTTATACATAAGTTACTCCGCGCAGTCGCAGCAGCAGCCCAGTTAAGTGCCACCTTCATCTTGGAGGTATCACCGCTGGAGGAACTCCCTAGGACCACGTCATCATCATCATCATTAACAGCCTTTAACAGTCCACTGCTGGACATAGGCCTCTCCTTTGAATGGAGGTTTTGGCCTACTATACCACGCTCGCCAGACGGGTTAGTAAAGGCCTTGTTTCAAGTTTTCCTTCTCTTGGCAGTGATATTAGCTGCTTAAATTGTTCCTTTAGTCGCCTCTTACGACACCCATGGAATGAATAGGGGTGGTGACACCTTTGTATTCTTAATCCGTCACCACACGGACATAGGACCACGGCCTGAATTATTTTGTTAATTGTAACTTATCTTCGAAGAAATAAACAATCTGTAATCCTTTGTGACTGAGTTCTAATTTCTCTCATTTTATTTCACTACGTGTCTACCAAGCTTTTAACGTTACAATGTATATCAAACTGCAAAGTATTTGAATCTTCAATAAGTCAACTATGTTAAATGTAGTAGTCAAGATATATTGTATTCCAAACAGAAAAGTAAAATGTTTCCTAAAACGAGTAATATACTATTTGGCATTAAAATGTAACCTTAAAAGCTCTTTATTAAATTACAACAAAACATCTTCAAATGCGAACTCTGCGAAAAAGACTTGTTAATATGTATTTATTTTTAACAAAAATCTTTTACTGCTTTTGGCATTGAGAGTTTTTATCCTCCTAGAGTAGTGACACTATTTTTATTGTAAACGCGGACAACATAGAAAGATGGTCCACACTATGGTAGTCTATTGCGATCATATTGCATCATTGGTCTTTCGATCTCGCACTCAGCGACAAAAGACAATAGCGTGGCTATACTACCTTACATTTGATGTCTTAAGAGACTTACAAATAAATCACTCTTTCTAATATTAAATTCTCAAAACTTCGTGAATAGAATAGACTAGAACTGCACTATTGTACTAAAAATTAGACCCATACTAAATCTCTACTGCATTATTTACGCTAAATAATTTGAAACTTACTTCTTTGGTAAATTTGTTATTAATATTGACATCAATCTGTGTCACTGTGTTATTTTCACGTCTTTTTTCAGCAATCTAAAAAAACTCCTCTACAATTATGGAAGTAACAGAGACTACCAGACATTCCTTGTCTTTTGAAATAACATAAAATAAGATTTGAACTAAGAGATAATCTCTTAAATCAAATCTTACCATTAATCTTACCAATAATTTTCAACTAATCAGTATAATTAGAAGAAACATTTTCCTTACACTTGTAGCTTTGTTGATTTCCTGGTTCTGACTTAAGAAACGCATTAACAAAATGAATAGTGATCGACTGCACGGTTGGCCTAGTGGCTTAAGCGGTCGCCACGCCGCTTCCTACTACGCCAAGTGTCGTGGGTTCAAATCCCACATAGGACAACACTTTGTGTGATTCCCAATTTGTTGTTCTGAGTCTGGGTGTTCTTTGTGTCCGTTTCATGTATGTTTGTAAAGTCCCCCGCGACACAGGAATTTATATTCCTAATGCGGGAGTTGTCTTTTTATAAAAAAAAAAAAAAAAAAAAAAAATGTATCGACACCAAAGCGCGAATATAATGATTGTGAGGTCTCTGTCTAAATTACTCTCTCTGAATATTTACAGTGACTGTGGTATGTAGTTTTCCAAATGACTTGATTCTGATGAAAACTGTTCTAAAACGGTAGACAATTATTGCTTTTGAGGTCTCATGTGTGCGCTGCGTAAATAGTTAAAGTTAGCAACAATAATGAAAAGACTGTTCCCTTTTCTAAGAGTTCTAAGGAAAGTCCACGACAACATAACGCAGCACTAAATTACAGAGAAATTATAGATATATATCTATCTACTTTTTTTTTTACAATATTAGTGATCTAGGACTTTTCTTTCTTTAATATAATACACGAGTGGATAAAAATTATTAAAACCATAAATGTTTCTTTTTTTAGATTAAATAACAAATAGTTATAAACTAATAAATAATTCATAATTAATTCTAACTAGAAACGGATATTATATAATATACAAAAGTTGTATATTGATAGTATTCAAATTGAAGGATAAACAAATAAAAAAAAAGGTTCATGTTATATCTACATGTGTAAATATTACCTTGTTGGTCTAGTGGTTAGCGTATGCGGCTGCTGATCAAGAGGTCTCGGGTTCGATTCCCGGGTCAGACCAAATATTTGTGTGATCCACAAATATTTGTTTCGGAGTCTGGGTCTTTTTCTATGTATAATATGTATGTATTTACAAAAAAAAAAAAGGTGTGTGTGCGATTCACACACGATAGAAGTGAAACTTCGGCTAATTGACAAAATAATGAGAAGAATATATTTATCATGGGTAGGATAATTACAAAGTTTATTTGTTTAAAATGAACGTATTTTTATTAGTTTTAAGAGATATGTTAATTAACATATCACCACATAGTATAAAACAAAGGCGCATAGTATAAAACTAAAACGAGATATAATGGCTTATTTACGAAGCGATTTTAAGCAATACAGTATTAATCCTTTTCCAATTAAGTATCTTATACACATTGTCCCTTTAATATAGATTAATATTTCCCTTTACAATATGTAATTTAAATTATTATTATTATTTTTGAAGATATTACATATTTAAAATGCAAAGCGATTGTGGCGGTACCGGCCAGGGCTTGTTAAGTAGCGCTGCTGTCGAATTGTCATTATCTAAACACAATATGTACTTTAATAAGAATTAATATTCTAAGGCGGTACGAAGTTTGCCGGGTCAGCTAGTGTTACATAATTTTCAGTTTCAATAAATGATACAAGAGGCTTATGATAACTAAAATACGATACAAATGTTTTAGTTTCAATTTGGTTGATATATCTTTGGAAAACTGCATCTATTACCGTTTTTGATTTCGTAGTTGATTGAGTGCGATTGTTACACATTTTTAAATTAAATGTAGTGTCGAGAAACTCAATCAAAGGAAGCGCTGTATCTGATGCAAAATTTATGTTAAAATCCCCACTCAAAATCATCGGAATTTTATCATAATTCTTTTTGAGAATTCGCGATACCTCTGGTGTATATTTGACCAAATTTTCATGTATAAATTCAATAATTGATTGTATTGATTGGTTGGGAGAGATGTAAATTGCTACAATTAAAACTAAATCTCCCTGGTCAATTTTGCTTTCACAGGCACATATTTCTCCAACTTTCGAAAGCTGAACAGACAATGATTCCAGCTGTTGTGCATTGAGATCTATTTGTGGCGTAACAACACGGGCTTTATCATTTACGTTGTGATAAATTGCTACTCCGCCTGCCCTCGTACGTGGTCTTTTGTAATTAACAACAATATTAAAATTTGGAATGTCTACAATATCTTCATTATTCATCCATGTCTCTGAAAGAATTAAAAAATTTGACGAAGCCACTATTTCGTCATATACGGTAAACAGTGACATCCCTTTTCTTTTATTTATGAAATCGTATAAAATATTTCCAATTGTCTGAAGTCGATTTAAGTTCAGCCTTCGAAATTCATGTTGTAGATCAATTGTAGATACTGACGCTCTTCGGCCATGGTAGAAAAATTTATCATTTTTTTTGGAAACGAGATATAAACCGTTTATTGATGTAACTCGTGATAATGCAACGTACAGGAGTTGTTGAGCGTGTGATTTATCATATTCATATACAATCTCACTAAAAGTAGCTCCCTGGGACTTGTGAATTGTCATTGCACATGCAGAGACTAATGGGAAATGATTACGTTTTACAATAACGGTTTTATTAGGTACTAATGGTATAGATGATGTTCTGCGATCTATTGGTACTGCCAGTGGATGAAGATTATTTTTTTGAATTGATGCCGCTGCTTTTTTTCTCAATTTTACTCCGATTTTTGGAGATCCTGGAAATTCAAGCCATAAACGACCTATGTCTCCTTTGTCATTATATTCAACGAAAATTAATTTTCCCGTCGCACCATTTGCTAATCCATCTGATACATCGATGTTTGTTGTTATCATGTATGGTTTGTTCAAAACGAATGCAATTTCATACGGCAAACCTCCTGTATCAATAGTTGACATTTTATGTAATTTTTGACGCATGGAAGTTTGCTGTTCAACATTTTTGCATCCAATATATATATCTGTTGCCTCCGAATTCACCTTTTCTTCAATGGAATTTAAAATTTTATTGTTGTATTTAGCAACCGAATGATTATTAAAAAACAATCGTATACCGTCTGGACAAAGTCTCTCAGCTTCTTCTTCGGAGTAAATCCGCGATTCAATTAAGTCTAGCTCTTCCTTGTCTAACAATTGTCCATTACCAATTTTTGTTAATATTGTTGCAAAAGTTTGATTAGCTTGTCGCATGACTTCGTTTAGTTCGAAAAATTTCAACCCTCGCCATAGTGTTGAACTTGCTATTTGTCGCTTTATTTGCTTGTAAATTGGGGTAGCACGAACTGGCGGTAGTTGACGTAAATCACCAATCAAAATTATATCTAATCCTCCAAAATTGACTTCAAAATTACCACTGATTTGCTTTAACCTTGAATCTATTTGAGACAACAACTCAGCTCCAATCATACTGATTTCATCGATAAGCAATACACGAACATATTTAAAGAGTGATCTATATTGTTGGGCTACTTCAATTGATAAAGGAAGCAACTTTGAAAGACTTATCTTCAGTGCAGTGTGTATCGTTGTCTCATCGATAGCCACAGCAGCTTTACCAGTTGAAGCACAAGTGATATAAGTATTGCAAAACCCATCACTTTTAGAATATCGATTATAAATTTCCATTAATAACTTAATAACAAATGTTTTACCACATCCAGCTGGTCCTGTAAAAAATATTTGCAGCGGAGGAGGATTTTCTAACTGTAGATTGTAAATGACGTGCATCAAAAGTTCCTTTTGTTTTTGGTTTGCCATTTTCATCAGCTCATAATATTGGTCGTTAGACATTAAATTTTCTTTCCGTTTTGCAATAGCACCAAGTTTATTTAGGGTCGCGAGACGTAAATCACTGTTTACATCCGAATTCGGATTGTCATATAGCGTTTGGAATGGATTAGCTTCTGGAAATCTCATGGCAATATCATGAATCTCTTCGTCATCGTCTGCTTCTTCAATTTCGCGACAAAGTTTTCGGCATAGCTCTATAGTTTTATTAATGTCTAAGTTAGATTCAAATTCTTTACGTCGCTCCAGAATTTGGTTTTCATTTTCGTCGTAAATCCTAATAAATTTCATCTCTTCAAGAATATCGAATTCTTCATTCCGAAATGGGATATGCAAAGTCACCATTTCTCTTTTATACTCATTTATATCTGAGGCTATGTCATAATTCCTATAACGAATGATGCGTTGTTGCTTTCGACGGATATAATCACCTTGAGATTTTTTAGTAAAATTAGCAACAGCTTCCATTTCTTGTGGCCGCTTCTCGTATTTATCGAACCAGTTTTCCTTCCAAATACTTGTTGAATCTCCATCGATATTTAATTCATCTAATTCTTTTTGTGTTCGTCTAATACGCTGTCGTTCAATAGGCCAAACTGTGGGAATATAAACTATGGAGACTGAACTTCTAGACATAGGTTCACGAAGTAGGTACCACGCTGCTTCTTGGCTAGTTAATTCGACAGTATTGAGCATATTAACACTCATTTTCCTAGTTATTTCTACTATATCAAACTCAGGGTTTTCGTCCATGATTTCATGAATTTGTCTTTGTAAATTACTTATACCCCTATTAGTTTTATTTACATATTCAACAACATATGCTGCACATGAGTATTCTTCGATAATAAATTGCATATCTGTATTTGATTGTAATACATTGAGAATAAAAGGATTGAAAGGGTTGTGCCATTTTTCTTTAGGTTGTCGCTTCAAAAATACTTTAGGTCTGGTAATTCCAGCTTCAAGAATATGAAAATAATCATCATCAGAAGTTATATGATTTTGTGCATAAAACATTTCAATATTCTCGTAATTATTGTTCTCAAGGTTAATTTGTATTTCTTTATATCGCTTAGCATAATCAGCATATCTTGGATGATCTTTCTGCATGGGTATTAATATTGTAGTGGATTTACATGGCATAAATGTTGCGTCAAATCGGCATTTCTCAGGTTGATTGGCATGTAATTTTTTATAACAGGTAAAGGTATGTTTGTGACTTTGCAAGCGAATATGTCCAGAAGCTTCTGTTGAAGAAACTGATATCAATTGATCGATCATCATTACAGTATCTTGATAGTTTGTACCAAGAGGATCTGATGGAGCGTCATTCAGCCACAATAAAATATGTGCATGAGGACTACCACGATGCTGGAATTCAATTCGTTTGAAATAGTCGACAACATAATAATTTCCAAATGGGCTGTTTTTCTTTGATTGGAGAATATTTATCAATATATTGACTATTTTATTAAAATAGATAGCACAGGTAACAGCATCTTCATTTACTAGTGTAGTCTTAGATATGTAATCCAGTGACGCAGCTTGTTCTGCTGAAATTTCAGTACCGTTATTTTTTAATTTGTACAATAATTGTATTAAATTGGTCCATCCGATTTCATTGGCACTCAAAGTAAGAAACATTGTAGGTTTTCCTAGTTGCCGAATCATCGCAAAAAGATCTCTTTTTCGATCATTCCAATACCAAACTGAATTTGGTATTGAGCGTAGGAAAGCTAAATTACTTTCGATACAATTATTTATGTAGTCATCTGACTCAACTTGCTGCCGTGTAATATTAGTATTTTTTCCCACATGTTTGAATGCAATTGTAAGTGAGTCACGAACTCTTAACCTCATAATTTTCATTGCTAGATATAATAAATGATGTGGAGTAACTCCACGTCGATCTGATCTTCGTAATTCGCTAGTTGCTATTGTGAACGGGGTTGCATTTACTTCCTCTCTAAATTTTCGGAAATGACCTAAATAAATCGACGGGAAAGAAAGTTCTTCGGCATGTTCATCAAAAATTATACTTTTGGGAATGTTATGTTCTCCAGGAGCGATCCGTAAATACATATCTTCATTCCAAAGTAGAGTTTTCTGTTGTGCTGTTAGACTCTCTTCAACCGGTATATCTTCACTCATTTCTTCTAGATCAATTTCATTATTATTATCATTGTTGAAGAAGCTCTCATCAATTTTAATATCGTAAAATATATAAAGTGGAGTTTGAAGCAGATACTGAAGCCATGCACGAATCGTTCTTTTATTAACCAGTCCCATTAAATAGCTTGATCTATGTATTTTTTTTCTTTTAATGTGTACGTTAATACAGTAATCATCATCGACATCACGGGGTAAATGTTGTACCATATTGTTTACATCGATTGGTACATTAATGATTTGTCCATAAATTCCATATTGCCCATGAACATGTCGTAATCGTCTAATTTGCATAAATGGAACTCGTGGTGAAACAAGCCTTTCAGAAATTAAATCAAGCGGTGGTAAAACCTCAGGTGTTTTTTCATATTTAAAACCGTTATAAGTAGACATTGTAGGAATCACTTTCCTCCCAATTCCTTGGTAACACGTGTTGCATAGTAAAATATCTTCAACTGTACTATAATTTTCAACTATTACACTTAATAATTGTTCATCTTCAGCACGTGGTGATTTTAAATCTTTCTGAAACCACAATCGATCACAAACGGAGCACTTATGACCAAACATATTGTTTAAAAACTTGTGGTTAAATTCTTCATGAGCAAACTTATCTCGACGAAACCGTGAGTATGGAATTTCTGGCTGTACATCTACTGGAGGGTTATCTAAAAAAAACAATTTAAAGTATGTAACGAGTTATCGATGTGTATTGAGAATAAATTTCTTAAGAAACTTAATTTTTTTTTAAGTAGGTATATCGTAAGTTCTAAAAAAATATATAGGTATAAAATTAATTTAAAAAACTAATTTTAGGATAATGTTTATTAAAAAATATCGTTATTAAATTATATGTACAATTTTTAGTACAGAATTATTATTAAATATAACTTTAAATTAAATTATTTTTAAATATTTTAAATCTTGAATTGTAAAATAAGTACATGTTTTTAAATTAAATTTTTAAGTGTTTCCAATTAAATTAATTTAAAATTTTCTTAAAATCTATACTTACAATCATTATTTACTAAATTATATCCCGTTGGGACACTATTTTGTTGCTGAGATTGGTCTAAAACAATCAATTAAATAAGGTTATACAAGTGTTGTATTATGAGTACTATTATCTATTCTGTGGTTGTATCGAGGTTATCTTATATATAAATATAATAATAAAATTCTCGTGTCACAATGTTAGTTACCATACTCCTTCGAAACGGCTGCACCAATTTGTATGACATTTTGTGTGCATATCGGGTAGGCCTGAGAATTGGCCAACATCTACTTTCTTTTAATATAATTTAGATATTATGAAAAATTATATATTTTGTAGAGTGGGAAGGAGATGATGTATAAAAATGAAAATCGTTTTTATTTATTTATATGTTTATATTTATTTATCTTCAATTAAACAAGAACGTCATCTAGAAATTGTGCAGGTGGTACTATATTTTTTGGTAACTAGCTCAATTATGATACCATAATATTGACATAACATGGGCACAGTAGCCTAGTCCATTTGCCTACAGCCTTGCTTGACAGCAGCTCTGTCTGCAGCCACCCAACAAGTATAGCATATGTGACTGGTTACTTCTATCTGCAACAAACAATACATGATCATTTTTGTATTTAATAAAAAAAATCAATTTGAAGAATTAGAACACAAGTTTTTATAAAACACAATGTAAACTCTGTGTGTGATTCAACTTACAGCTTTAGGCATAATCCACTCTTGAATAACATTATAAATAAATCCTCAATTCACGAGGTCAGCCAGTGTAAAGTAAATGGCTGACTAGATGCAAGAGAATGTCCACATCAGAGACAAATACTATGGTGGATAGGATGTCTATGTTAACTAAGAGGTGAACTTTGAGCCAAATCCCAGCAAGCTTGGCAAACATGGGCACTGCTGTTTACCTGAAAGATCCAAAAGGTTTTTAATAACTGATAACATGGTTACTTTATACAAAATCTACTGAGGCAGAATGTACTTGGCCCACTATATTTTTATAACAACTTTATTGTACAATACCTATGTTCTATGTGAATAAATAATTTGATTTTATTTACACTGCCCAATTGTTCCTTAGTTCAATGTAATGTATATCTAAGTGGTTTTTAAATGTTTACCTATCTATACTTATTATTTTGTTTGTGTTAAGGTGAAGGAAAACATATATAACAGTAAAGATTGCAAGGCAGTGTGGTAGAGGTTGGTGAGCTAATAAACAGGAATTGAGTTAGTACTTACAGATTGTGGTGCAAGCCAATGGCGAATCACACTGTTAATATCATTTCATCACCCAAATCTCGACGACCCAGTGCATTACAGCGACTAGTCGCTATGCCACAATTTACACAACGATCCATGATCAATATCCAATCGGTACGCCGTGCCGTTCGTAGAATCCAAAATAACAAGTCGGTCAAGTTCAACGTATAAGTGGGTTCTCTTCTGATCTTCTCCACTCTTCTCTGTGTCGGTCGATCGATCGATAGTTCGATACGAAACGAGTGTCGATGTCATGTCACGCATGTCAAGTCAGAGGTAGCACAGATTAAAAATACAATAATCGATTGGTGAACGTGAATGTTTATTTTAATTACGTAGATATTTAATTAGTTTAAACTCATAGTACTTTCTTCCTAATAGATTTAATTATGTTAAATGAATTAATCATCTGGTGTAAGCATTTTTGTAAATACTAAAGCACTTTCGTAAACTCTGTAACGTTCATCGATTATAGTTGAAGCGATATTCGATTACCTCGTAACCCTAACATAATTAATGGATTTCTCATTTTCCAGATTATAATTGAGTTGATTTTTCACATTTTGATATAGAAAATATAACCTTTTCTGGGCCATACCTCAACTTATTACAATCAGGCCCTATTATATATATATTACAAATTAAATATATATAACAAAAGTCCCCACCTCCTTTATTGATTGAAAAACATTGAAATATTAGTTTATACTTAAAACAGGATTAAAATATATTTACACTTACCATTTATTACATCAGTCCCATTAACACCTCTAATGAAACGTCTATTTTGATTGTTCAATAATTGTTTTTTACGCGCACGAAACTCGCGACTACGTTCTGTTGAAGTCTTTCCTGGATTTTTGTTAATCATATTTTGATTTTTTTTGCGTCGATATTGACGACACCTTTCGGCATTAGTTTTCGGCATCTTATAAAATGTATTATTTAGTACAACAAGATATAAAAATACTCTTAAACAATGTAACCACTCGTCGGTAGCGGGACCAGTAGCGGGGCTCTTGCGAATTTCGCGCTTATGTGGCTGTCAAAAATGCATCTTATTAAAAAGTTATAATACGAAACCTGTTGATACTGTTTCGGCCAGTGATCGGTATACGATAAATAAATATCGGTTGAAAAAAATCGATGTTTCGATAACAAATAGAACTGACTGTCTATTATATTTATGAAAATAATGCTTTTTTAAAATAAATAAAATTTACAAATGTTTGTAAAAATTTCCAGTATTTTTTGGATACACTTGACGATTCGATATGTTATTCTTTCATTGATGTATTGATGATATCAAAGTCAATACATCGACTTAAAAAAATCAATGTTTTCTAGCTGAACATCGATGTATATAGCAGAACACCGAAACTCGATGTTTCATAAGCACAAAACATCGATGTCAGTCAACATCGTTGTTTTTTTGCAAACATAGATCAATTATTAACATTCATAAAATCACAACGTTTTACAAAATGAAAAATAAATTAAAAGATATCAGGGAATTGGTTAAAATGACTAGTTATTTGCATGTTGTTAATAATAACTAATAACCAAGTAACAAATAAACCAAGTAAATTTAATTTCAACGGGTGGGATGACCGGTAGGTACGGTACATACGTCACACATAAACAAATCAGACAGCACAGAGCACAGCACACTAGCACAATCCACAGATTAGAACAAACTAACGACACAGATTTTTTTGTGTTTTTCTTTGGTTCAGAATTTATTTAATAAATACTTTGAGGAAGCGTTCATAGATTGCGATTACTATATTTTCGATAACGTCGATATATGTTCGATATACGTCCGTAACATCAATGTTTTATACACGGTGATTTTGAAAGCGTTTTGAAACCGAAAATTTTGAATTAGTAATCAATAACAGAAGCTATATATAACGTTAATTTAATAAAATATATAAAAAAAAAATCATCAAAGTCGATATTCAAATCGTTTACAGATAAAAAGTGAGAACCAGTAGTAGCACTATTCAATCACACGTAGGTACATACTACAAACAGAAATACTATGCGTTTTATATCGTAAATCGTTAATCGCCAATAAAATCAACGATTTCGTCTTTCAACCAATAACGATTGACTGTGCCCCTGCCCCCCGGCCGCCGCGGGACTCAATCGTCACGCGTCCTTGTCGTCAGTCGGTCACGGTCATCTAACCACGGACCAAAGGTCATCTAACCGGCAACTCGTACTTAGAGATGTTAATTGTTAAGTGATGAAGTTGATAAAGTGAAAAGTGATAGAGACACATTAAGAAAATTAAAATACAATTGTATCAAACGTGGACGCTTGTGTGTTGAACGCGGATTCCATTTTGAGCAGTTGCTTCGATACAGAGAAGTGTTAAATAAACTGTAAATAGGTATGTAAGCTAATTATTCTGTAGATAGCTCCGATTTTTAACACGCCTCACGTGGTTAATAAATCGAAAAGAAGTTTTAAAAAAATAGGTATTAACGCCGCAGTCCTACAATCCGTTGATAAATAATTGATTTGATGTGATTCGTGGTTAATAATCGAAAAGAAGTTTAAATAAATAAGTATATCCGACAATACGACAGTCCTAAGCCCGTATTAAGTATGAAGAACAAACTGGAGTCAAACTACGAAGTACCTACTCGCTAGCTCGCGCATAGGTAAACTTGTAAATCAGCTGTTAGCGTCACCGGCGCGCGGCGTGTTTAATTCATACTACTTTGCAGTGCATTACTACTTTCCAAGTCGATCGAGTAAAAATGAATATTAAAACTGAAACTTTTTTATAGTCAACATTACAATTGATTTATCCATTTTTATTGGTACTATAGATGATTACAAATTAAAATGTTTTGTTTTCAAAACGTCTATAAAATCACCGTGTATAATGCATGTTTTATGTTTTAATATCGATGATCATCGAACATCGATGATCATCGAGCATCCCTACCATTGCCATTTGGCGCGTAATGTAAATGTTCGTTTTTTAGTGAAAGTTATGTATTGTAAGTCAATGAGTTGTGTTAAAAGTGCATAAATACATGTTTGATGGCTTATGAGTATTAGTAAATGAGTAGAAGTGCCATGTTTTTATAATATATTAGTGTAAATACTGACATCACAGTGTGAAAAAAGTCATAACATAAATATTTATCACATTATTTTTCGAATATGTAAGTATTTTTTTATTGATAATTTAGTTACTTTCTGATATGGCAAATATCATAATGATGATGTGTATTTTATAGGTTATAATAACAGTGTACAGTAGTATTAGCTCACGTACTTAATTTAAAATTCCAACATCTCGATTAGTTTACCTACATGACGTCATTTCCGACGGCTTGACACCGACAATTGTTCTCTCGCTCTGGCTCACAAATTTTTGTATTTGTGTCTCTTACATGTCGTTTCTCGTTGCATCCGGTTTCAAATCACTACGATTCTAAAGAAGTTTCACTTCAAAAAAAGTATGTTTATGTATTTATATCAGTTGTTTAGTACCCATAACACAAGCTCTGCTTACTATGGGACTAGATGATGTTGTGTGTAAGATGTCCAAAATATTTATTTATTATTATTTATTTATTTTTAGCATTATTTTAGATAAATTAAATAGATCAACACAAAGGTCTCCTTTTGGTAAAGACCTTATAGCATATCCAGCTAAATAAATGTATGTATGTATGTATGTACACCGTGTATGGCGTGCACCAATATCATACCAGCAATAATAAAATGAAATATTCATGCAAATACAGTTGATGGTATAATTCTGATGTCATACTGACGTCATATTTTAAACAACTAGAAACACCATATTTATATGTTTTGGTTAAAATAATATACTCTCATTTCTTTATTTTTTCCTAAGGCTTGTATCTCCAGAGGAATATGGCAAAGACGGAATAATAAAAATCCACTTTTTATCTATATTTTTTTATATTACACAAAACATAAAATATTGATTTTCTTTTGATTTATCTCAGTAAATTACAGAATTTACTAAAACGAGTAATTAAATGTAAGAAATTACTACAAAAGTTAACGATTTTTATGGGCTTCTATCATTGCAATTTAAACAAATAATTATTTTGCAAAGTTATTACCGATAAAATTTTAAAATAAATGATGTAAGTTAAATGATGATTTTCCGTGGTTTGGGTTTGGCAGGAACATAATTATAAATGTATATATACATAGGTATAGCCGCTTTGGATTTTTTGTTTGTCTAATAACATCCAACACTAACTCAAGCATTGTAAATACTTATAATCATTAATCAATATATATCACATAAAACTTATCTGTTACAGACTGGCTGACAGACAATGCATAGCCGAAATTAATAGATTCAGGAAGCTGAAATTTGACAAGTGTATTCCTTGAGGAATGTAGGCGAGCACTATGAGAGGATTATCAACATTTCCACTCCTAAAAGGGTGAAAAAGTCAGTCAAAGTTTGTATGAAACTTTTTATTTCTTTAACGGATTTACTTGAAACTTTGTTCATTCTCAAGTAATGTAAATGAGTACTAGAAAAAAACATTTGGAAATTCCGACTCTAAGGGGGGTAAAATAAATAGAAAGTTTTGTATGAAACCTATTTATCCTATGATAACAACCGGGACCAGTTGGTCCTGGTTGGTTAACATCCTTCAAATCACGGAGACTCATCTTATCATGCCACTAATTCTCACCTATCCAGGTACTACCCGACGTTCGATGCTTACCCTTGGTTATTGTAATTAATTAAAAAATAGAATAGTATCATACGTTTCCAGTAATTTGGTTCCAATATAAATACCGCATTCACTGTTGTATTAACCACAACAGATTCAGAGTGAACCGATCAATCGAATATGTTGTTGGCTGTACGAAATGCAATTAGTTTCTATCATCAATGCGAAATTACTAGTTTAATATGATTTTAATGTACTTTTTCCAATCCTACTAATATTATACACGCAAATGTTTGTGACTGGATTTATGTTACTAATCAAAGACCACTGAACGGATTTAGATGTAACTACTGTATTGACATAAACGCACGAAAAACTAATATTATGTACTTATTTCAAAGTTATCATCTGCTATGTGCGTTGAATAGTACATTGTTCACCGAGGGAGGAAAGGAACCGATTACTAGCGAGGGAGCAGTTTGTGGCCCGAAGGCGCAGCCTAGGGCCACAATACTCCCGAGGTAGGAATGGGACTTTCACCCGAGTGCTACACAGTGCTTTATACTACACCTGTGAGGAACATTTAAAGTATTTATAAAATAAACTCAAAACATAAGACACCATGTAAGACACAATTTAGCTTAGAATTTGACATAATATTTATAAATATTCCGCGCTTCTTTTGTTTTTTTTTTATTCTTCACAAAAGGATGTCAGTGGCACGGAGATTCCATATTTAAATTATATGAAAACTCTTTGAGAGGAGACCTGAGCCCAGCAGTGGGACATTAAGGGGCCCCGGAGGCTGAATCGTCCATACAAACGGTATACCAAGATCATTTGCAGTATAAACATATTTACACGATGATATGTTGATATTCGGACTTAGACTGTATTTATTTAGGTTAAGACGTCTTTATTTTTAAAAATAAACTAATCTAGAATAAAATATAATAATTTTACATTGTAAATGTCATGTTTTCATTTTGTTCTTTTCTGTCTTAAAAACAAAAATATTTCTAATATTTTGATGTATTAAAAAACCCATACCAATGCTTGGAAAACACGTTAAGCCATCGATCCAGGTTGTCATGAACAGCTATGGTAATCGCTATTGAGTGATCAGTGGGTCAGCTATATGTCAGTGATAAAATTCTGTGGTCGGAATTCCAACTATTTCCACAATGCAACTTATTAAATTTCTTTACCCCCCAAAGTAGAAAATAAATAAAACAAAAATACAATTACAATAAAAAAATATGATTTTATGTGATGAAAACATGTAATCTTACAATTATTATTTTATGCTTCTTTATGTTTTGAAGCCATAAATGTTTAATTATAACTTCGTTCCACGGTGGCTCGGTATAAATGGTATGACAAGGTTAAGTTTACCTACTATACAATGAAAATAAGGGCTTATTTTGTGCCATTAAACCATCAGTCACGGTGAGCTAGTCACATCTATTATTTCTCACAAACGTTGTAATGGTTGTTAATGCAGGAAGGAGCTCGTGTGTACCTGAATTAGGTCGGTTCTTAACGTTCTATATTCCAAGGTCATTTAATTATAATAGAAGTATAGGCATATTTGTCAGTCAACATGGTTATTTTTTAGGGTTCCGTAGTTCATGACTCGGAACCCTTATAGATTCGTCATTGCCGTCCAGTCCGTCCGTCCTCGACCTATCGCCCAAAAGGTTAGTGCTAGAAAGACGAAACTTTGCAAGAAGTTGTAATTACGTCGAAAAAGTGCTACAATAGAATTACAATTTTTTTTTTGTTTATACCCCCATTAAAAACCTCCCCTACACGTAAAGTGGGGATGATATTCCTGCGTCATATATTAGTTAAAGTCAAAGACGGAAATTATACAGAGATATGCTTGTCCAGCACAATTCAGATATGTGCCGATTATCGAGCACGTAGGATTCCGGCTGTCATTTCCTTGTTGATATTAAGACGTGTTTATTGTGCAATGTAACGATAGATTTAGAATATATAACGTAGCTATAAGATCATAACTAAGAGATTCCATGTACATACCTTAGTACGTAAGGTTTGATAATAGTACAGTTATTAATTAATAAACATGGCTCCAAAAGAATACACGATCATTGTTATTCGTTATCCACATATAAGCCGCCATAATTGTGGACCCCTACGACGTAACAAGCAAAAAGAAATAAGTTCGCTATAGATGATTTTTTCCAAAAAATATTGCGAAGTTGCTAAAACCATATTTCGACTTAGTGTATCCGTTTACGTTTTTTTTTTCAAGTTTTAAGCGCATTGTTTTGTGAAAAACATATTGAACTTTCAAGGAAAACTATAGCGGTTTTGATAACTTTTTTAATCCAGGATTTATAGGGGCCTAACTTGTAAAATACACTCGGAAAACTTCGTACAAAAATACGTAATAGGTAAACAATACAATTATCTATTGGACACGATTTTAAATCTACCTACCATTATAGCACCCTATTCAATGCGAGGTCTGACATGCACTTGTCCAATTTTTTATTCATTTAATTTTCATTCACTTGCTACTCAACACAATGTATAAGTGTATTAAAGCACAAATGTTACATTATTTATATTGAAGTACTTTATAGGGAGTTGTCAGACGTATAAACCTATGGTTACACAGACATTACTGAGGAGTGCTCCGAATAAGTATTGTGATTAAAACGATCGCAGATATCTGCTTTTTTCCAACGCAACAGAACTTCAATAGCGCAATTTATATCCAAAATGCCCGCATAAACAACAGTTTTTTCAACGTACTCGTAAACTATCTTCTAGAAAGAAAAGAAAAGGCGTAGAATACTTAAAAGAATTGTTTTACATTTGATCTAAACTCCCAGTGCGATCACAGCCTAAATCCTATTTGAAAGTCAGTCAGAATGATGTAGACTTATGTATGTGTGTGTATGTCGTACAAAGCTTCTTCCTTTGGCGCGACGATTCTATGAATCTTTTGTTCTGCACTCAGTTGTTCGCGTGAAACACTGTTTGTCTTTTACAACACGACTGTTTAATGACGTCATAGGGTTGATATTTCAAAGTCATACTTGTGCCAGTAAAATAGAAGTCTAAAATGTTTTAGTGAGTTATACACTAGTTTCACATTGTCAAATTTGTGTCGTTTACATTTTCGTGTTACAAATTGCAAACAAATAAATATGAGGTTTTAATTGCAATCGTTCTCATTAATTAAAACTGAAGTCTTTGTATTTAATATCAAATGAGCAGCTTTTCTTTACTAAATGCATATGAACGTACATACGGTACTGACATCAAAAAAACAATTTTTATTTTTATATCTATCTGTCTGTTTGTAGATTAGGCTCTCTGTTTGTTGCTGCTCAATTAAAAACGATCCAGGCAGGGAGTTATAGGGGCCTAACTGGTAAAATGCACTCACTTAGAAAACTTCGTACAATAATAAAGAAATACCATAACAATTATCTATTAGACACGATTTTAAATCTACTTACTATTATGAGGGACTACGGAACCCTATCCTATGCGTGGCCTGACACGAACTTGATAATTTTTTTAATAAATGCGTATCAAAATATCCAACATCAAAAGGGTAATTTTTTTTTTTTTTGGTCTGTCTGTATGCTTGTTGTTTCGGCTAATCTCTGGAACGGCTCGTCAGATTTTAATGGGTTATTATCTGGCAGAAAGCTGATGACTTAAGAAGTAAATTAGGAGAAAATATAGATTAGCTTCGCTCCGCGGAACCCAAATTAAGCATTTTAATATAAATATAAGATTACTTATGTTAAAATCCCGGGTCGGGCCAAAAAGTTTTTTTGGGTTTTTCTTAGGAAATTCCTAATAGCAGCCCGGAGTTTGAAAGTTTGGCGGTGATTCACGCCCGTGCCTCGGAGAGCACGTTAAGCCGTCGGTCCCGGTTGTCATGAACATATATGGCAATCGTTACTGGGAAGTCAGTGCCCTCAAATATACTGACAACTAGTTCAATCTTCGAATTTCAGTTCTCCCTTAGGGTTGCGGAGGTCCGATGCCAGTCGCTCCGTGGAAAAACTGAAATTCAGGTAAAACTGGTTGAACTAGTAGCCGACCCCAAATAAACTTGGGAATAAGGCTCGGAAGAAAAAAAAAAGATTATAGTTTTAAATTAATAGCTCTAAGTATATTTAAGTGCGAAAGTAGATTAGAACGATGTTATTAGTTTAACTACACAACCACAATAATTGTGCTTCTAACTTTTGCACAGATAACAAGATACAGAATAATTATGAGACTTGAATTTCACAATAATGTTAGGCAATTACACAACCACAGCGTGTTAGACAGATACTATATTAAAAGCATACATTGAATTTTGTTGTAATAAATTAATGTTATGCTTAAGTTGAAAATATTTGTAATATTAAGGCGTGGAAAGGCGTAGTTAAACATTTAAAGCTGCAGCGCTAACATGATTAATATGTTTAAGATTACCAAAGTGACTCTACTCTGCCTGATGGAAAGCATGAGCAGAATCCAGGAATTGAGGTCACCATCCACATATTAAGGGTAAGCAATGCAGCATGGTGACCCGTACTGGGCCTGATCGGATGATACTGCATCATTCTCCAAGCCTCTGGAAGCCGGGAAAATAATGCAGGATGATAGGACCTCCAGTCTTACACTCACCAATGAAATACGACAACAAGATTCCTGTCATTATTAGGATGGTCTTCTGTGCGAGGGTAGTACTGCCCCGGTCGAGCGGGCCCATTCGTGCTGAAATCAGCGTGGCTCTACTACCTATTGAATCTAATCTATTTTTATTCTAAGGCCCATCTTTGTCCTGGATCTAATCATGAAACTGATTTTAAGAATAGATTTCATTACTGATTGTCACTTAAAATAACTTTCACAGATCCATACTCAAGTGTTACAGCTTATTTTAGGTCGATATTATATTGAAATCTTTACTCAAGTATAGATTTTAACCGATGTGATCATTTATTTATCAATGATCCATAATGTCCAACTGCTGGGCTCGGATCTCCTCTCAGGAGAGGGTAAAGGCGTACGTCCCCACGCTGGCCGAGTGCGGATTGGGGGATCATTGTCTTAGAAATATAATATATTACCTTGACTGTTGCGGAATGCTAAAAGTGTAAACTAATTTTCTTCACTATAAAAAAAAATATTGTGAGCAAACTTCCAAAGATATTAAGCTGTCACGAACTTTTTATAACTTTAAAGAGAAACTAGAAAGAAAAGAGAAAAGAAGAAACTATTCTTTCATACAATACTTGTAAAACGTTTACCGTTTAAGCAGCGCACACAATGCACAATGCAAAAAGGAATTATTCTTATTTTCCCCTATTTTGCAACATTTTTTATTGATATTCCGCTCCTTTTGGTCACAGCGAGATGATATACAGCCTTGCTTACCAACTGAACTATCTAACACGGAGATAATTTTTTTAACACAGACCAGTATTTCCTGAGATTAGGACGTTCATACAAACTAAACACTTTCTAACAACATCAACACCTTTCAAATATTAAGTATAGATGTCTTTAATAGACGATGGAAATTTAACTACCAAAATTTATCTACTCTTAGAACAGTTTGGAATACTCATAAATATGGAACTTCAAAGACCCCCTCTAATTCCTATTTGTCGTTAAACTGCAAGTACTAGGGTACTCATTATTCTATTGATCAATAGAGTTTGTAAGGATTCATGGATGGCAAAATGTCATTAGAAAATGAGGGCCTTTACTTAAAAAAAAACTATTTTTTTACTACAAAATAAATCTTATTGTTTGTTAACTAGATACTTCTTTTTAAGTCTTAATAATTCTTTAATATTTTTTGTTGTAACATTTTACTTTTCAATCTAATTTATGTTTATTTTCTAATAATACTAATGCAATCTTATTTTAATGTTTAGCGCAGTAGGAATGTTTTATGAGAATACGTGTCCGTGTATGTAATAAACAGGCTCACACATTAGTCATTAAATAAAAAAAAACTAATACTGTATAAGGCATTATAATATTTCTTATATTAAAAGACATATATTATTTTGTTATCTGAAAACAAACTTAACATATCAAGTTTAGCTAAATACGATATTTTAGCGTTACGTGTATTGCAAAATTACTTTGATAATAATTGCATGAAATATTACTAAAGTTTCATTCTAATATGGATATCGACAAAGTTTATTTATTTATCTCACTAATTACTTATTATGGTTGTTAGCAATAACTTATAAACTTAAGTTAATTTAGATTATGACCTTATGTAAGTTTCGTTATTAAACGCTGACTGAGAAGAAAGAAAATAAAACAGTACATATATTAAATTCCCGAGAATATTCTATGATTTCAATTGGTACATAGATGTTACCGAAAAAACTAGATGAAGAGGATTACGGATTTTTAGTCTTTTATGTGCTCTGGGCCATGGACTATGAATGGACAGTGCACATAGTGACGGATTAAGAATACTGAGTGTCACCACACCTATTGTGAGTGCCGTAAAAGGCGACTGCGACTTTTAAAGGCTGTTGATGATTAAGTGCACTTAGTGTTCTACGGTAATCAATCCTACTTAATATTATAAACGTGAAAGTTTGTCACTCTTTGACTAAACACTGAACGGATTTGGATGAAACTTTACAGTAATATAGTTTAATAACACATAAGTTTATTTTTACTGCAATAATCGAGATATACAGGCGAAAGCTACGTGATTATAAAAATAAGTAATTCGTAGATGGCAAAATGTATTACTGTAAATCCCCCATCTCCTGTCCAAACTTCACAGGTTGCTACGCATAACACATTTCTATAGCAACCATAATGATGGTTTGTAAATGGCTAATTTAAAAATGAATTATTATCCCTGATGAGTAATTAATTGCGTACACTTTTTAGCGAACTTCTTACATACATTTCGAAATGAGTTCAAAAAAATTAATATCGAGATAGGTATATGTTCCTAAATAAAAATAAATTATTTTATTGTTTGAGATTATCGCGTTCAACCAAACAAACTCTTCAGATTTATATATTAGTATAGAGTTATAAAAAACGTTTTTGGCCCGACCCGGGATTTGAACCCCAGACCTCTTGATCAGCCGTCTAACTACTTGATGAACACCGTCGTACCTGAGCTTTGATAGTAAATTTTATTTTAAACTTTCGTCAAGAATATTCGTAATACCAACACTTTAAATTTAATATTATGTTGACAAAATTTCAATTTATTTACTTAAAGTCCTATTAGATCTATGTAACAAGCCAAAATTAGTTGATTTATTTATCAAAGATTCATAAAAGAACACGATTATTTTTATACTTTGACATCACTATAAGCTTATCGTTATTGCCTCATAACAGATTGTTATTTTTCTTATTATTGTAATGTTATATTTTGGTATCTCAAAAATACGTATTTTTCTATAATATTCTAGAAAATTCGATTTTATCTTGAAATGGATTTCAAGATAAAATCGAATTTTCTAGAATATTCGGCACCTAACTAGAACATTAAGATAAGAATTTAGAAGGTCTAAAGGGTCTTGATCTTTCACGCCGTACCGAAATTTAGGCTGACTTGATTTAAATCTGGAATACTATATCGACGCTTTTATTTACATTGAGGCTTTATCAGTTCTTTTTTGGATTTACAGGACCTCTGATGTTAGTGTTTGTAGATCTAATCTATTTATATGACTGTGTTTATCATGAATTTTATAATGGATAGGTACTTTTAAGATCGAGAATTTTGTATTGTACATAGATAAACAGAAATCTAATTGCTGCAGTGAAGAAATGTTTTATGTTTATACTAGCTGAGCCCCGCGGTGTTACCCGTGGCTATTGTTAACCATTTATAAAAATAGCCACAGTTACACCTTGTATCATCAGCTTTCTGCCAGTAAATACTGTTACGGTATCAACGAAACTGCAGCACCGATTTCCATAAAATTTGGTATGAAGATAATTTGATTTTTAGGGAGGGACATAAACTATTCTATACTGCAATAACCGAAACAACAGAGAACGGTGCCTCAGAAACAACTAGTGTTTTATATTTTTCTACAAAATCTGACTACAAAGATTTGAAAGAACTACTATATACTTACTGTTTAAGATTTAGTATAGAACCACAACAGTTTTGTACTAAATAAACTGGAAACAAAACCAATCGAACATAACACCACCACTTCAGATTTTCCATTTATGGATGGATACTTGAATCTGAATTCCAATATGAATTGACCTTCAAATACTTTCAAATTAATGTAAAATCATTATTGAATTATGGGAGAACAATCAGTCACTTATTTCTCCTTTAGGTACTAGAGTACTTAATAGATAACTCTACATAATACCTACAGCTCTTAAAGTTTCCGAACTATGAATCGCTCCATAACTATGATTAAAGTTGTAATGCCCTGTCAAGGCTTGACGCTTATTGGTGCAGATATGAATTACGTTTGGAATTAACTACAAGGTATATTGTGAACCAGTATGTCTGGTGTAATCTAACATTAAGTATTAAAATGTGTTGCTCAAACACATAATCATTGTTCGCTTAAGATACCTCTACATGGTATAAAATGAAGTCGCTTCTGTTGTATGTTTGTTTTAATATTTTATACTATTAAACAAATTGTCTGTTCTTAGATAACTTAGTATCACAGTTAAACCGCTTTGCCGATTTCATTGACATAGTCGTGATAGAAGTTCGGAAGACTGATCACCTCATTCCTCATACGATCCCTCAGAGAAAACGCAAAGCATAGCACTTTCCATAGCACCCTGAGCAACTTTCAGCTTGTGGACCAACCGTACCGTAAGTGTCCAGGTCTCGGCTCCGTATGTCATGTCAGGTAGGACGCACTGATTTAAAACTCTCGTTTTTAAGGCACTGTAGGATCGACGACGAAAAGACTTGACGTAATTTTCCAAATGCTGCCCAACCCAACTGAATTCTTCCATTCACCTCATCCTCGAGGTAGTTTCTGCCCAACTGCAATGTCTGCCCAAGGTAGACATGGTTCACTCCAATTTTCTTTAAATTTAAAAATTCTTTCTTTAGAAATATTTTTTGACACATCCCTACTATATATATATATATATATATATATATATATATATATAATATTATAAATGTGAAAGTAACTCTGTCTGTCTGTCTGTCTGTTACGCTTTCACGCCTAAACCACTAAACCAATTTTCATGAAATTTGGTATGAATATAGAACTGAACTTGGGAAAGGACATAGGGTACTTTTTACTGCAAAAATCGAGATACAAAGGCCAAAGCTATGTGATTATAAAAATACATAAATCGTAGATGTCAAAATATATCACTGTTTATCTCCTGTCAAAACTTCACAGGTTGCTAGGCATAGCACACTTGCATGGCAACCATAATAATAATACTTTGTAAATGACATATAGACCAGTAGACCAGAGTAGATAATTTTTGAAAAGAAATAAAATTATAGGAGGATGAAACCTATTGGAAAAGGAGGAAAGTATTTAAAATGAAAGGAAAAATAATTTACGGGCGATCTGAGGTCGGGAAGGGGTAGGGGGGTAGGTTTTCGGGTCCTTTAAGCGAGGCGTGAAAAAACATCTCACTAAGCCGCCATAGTGTGGGCCGCCATACATTATTGGCTGCATGCGAATGCAGTGCAAGTGTGGTAGCCCCGACTCTTGGATTCAGCTCATGCTTTCCATCAGGCAGGGTAGATTCACTTTGGATGGCTAAATATATAAAACAAAGGGTAAAAAACGGTTTATCTCAATTTCCGGCAAAACTACAAGTCCTATGGAAAATAGTTAAATGGCAAAGTTGTAGGTAATTAAAAGATTTTCAATTTTTTAGGGTTCCGAAGTTTATGACTTCGAACCCTAATAGATTCGTCATGTCCGTCTGTCCGTCCGTCCGTCCGTCCTATACTTAAAGTCCAAACGGTAAGTGCTAGAAAGATGAAACTTTGCATGAATATGTATTGTAATTTTGTCGACCAAGTGGTACAATAAAATTATGAAAAATATTTTTATTTAGGGTACCTCCCCTACACGTAAAGTGGGGATGTTTTTTTTTAATAACAATTATCCATTGGATACATGTTCTTATCCACTTACACATTATGGGTGCCTGAGGAACCCTTTCCTGTGCGTAGCACGCACTTGGCCGATTTTTTATTTACACTTTTTTTCACATAACCTCAAATTTTATGTGAAAAATTCAAAAAACCAAGTTTTTTATTTTTTATTGTAGTTTAGTAAAAACTTACCTTTTTATGCCCCGAATACACTGTAATTTATTTTTTTTGAAATGTTTGTTTTTTCACCCTATTTTGACTTCATATCGAAAATTCACCCGTCAAAATATCTATCAAAAAATTGGGGTGTTTTCTGTTTGATGAAATCTCTACTTTCCGAAGGTGTAATCCCTACTAATATTATAAAAGCGTAAGTAACTCTGTCTGTCTGTCTGTTACGCTTTCACGCCTAAACCACTGAACCGATTTTGATGAAATTTGGTTTGAAGATAGGATTGAACTTCCATAGAAAGGACATAGGATACTTTTTATTGCGAAAATAAAGGTAGAAGGGTATGAAATAGGGGACGAAAGTTTGTGTCGAAGTTCCTTAATATTAACATAAAATCATGTAAGATTGTTTAATCTACCCTTACCGTGTCGAGGGATATAAACGAATTTCACGTGGGCGAAGCCGCTTGCGGAAAGCTAGTCATAAATAAAAATAAATAAATATTTCGGACAATTACTCACAACGTCATCTAGTCCCAAACTAAGTAGAGCTTGTATTATGGGTACTAAACAACTGATATATATACATAAACATACTTTTTTTTTGTAAATACATACATATACAATACTATACATAGAAAACACCCAGACTCCGATACAAATATTTAGTCCGACCCGGGAATCTAACCCGAGACCTCTTGATCAGCAGCCGCATACTCTAACCACTAGACCAACAAGGCAGTCAAATTATCATATTTATAAGAAGATTTGAAGTAAATATTTATTCCGTATTGATAAGTGGCAAATTAGATACTATAGATTATTAAATCAGAAATAGTTTAGAAACACAAAGAAACTGTCAATAGATTAGTTCTATTGTAATATTACTTATTAGCGCCGATTATGAATGGACATCTATTATGATTGGAAGATTATGCTGGATGGCTCAGCTAATGGATATCTTGGAAATGGGGGAATTAGGAAAGCTATTAAATTAATTACACCTAGTTCCAACATTACCATGACGATCGAGACCAACGGCCTAACATGTATATCACTTAAAAGGGGTCATCAAAGTAGGCCAAAGGTTACCGACTACTCCGTTTTTATTAAATTATTTTGTCTCGTTCCCGCAGTCTTTTTGGTTTTAAATTAACATTGGAAGTTTTTACTTAAATCTTACTAAGCTAAATTCGATTGTCGTTCGCAAGGATTGCACGGTGCTAAAGTTAATTAAGTACTAAGACAGATCTTGAGTAACAATGTTGAGAAAATACTGTACACAAGGAAATCTAGCTTAAAGTATTTAAGAAGTGAAGCTAGTAAACAATCTCTTTGTCTCTTCCACGCAATTCATCTAACATGGTGGATGGGTCAGCTTTCTTCATCTGTCTAATCCACTTCGCCCTATACCTCGCATTGTCCTCGGAAACCTGACACTATTTCAGTTCCTCACCACAACATCCTTCCATCTTGTCTGTCTGCCTCTGGAACTGTGACCGGAGATCGATAGCCGCTGCACTAAGTAAGATATGTCCCCCATTCCCAAGCTTCCCCAAATATACTCTTTCCTGGCTTCCATATTACAAGTTTTATTTAGTTTGGAAGCCAAGAGACAGTTTTACCATCTTATCTTGCTGTGACAATAAAACATTTTTAACTTGGATGGGACGTATGGTTTTTAGTGTAATAGGCCAGATTACGCTTCTATTTACGAGAAGTGGTCTGACAATGGTTTTATAAACAAGGCTCTTGAGTTGAACTGGCATTCTCTTGTCACAAGTAACACTAGTCAGTGCTCTCCACTTTAGCCACGCTGCGGCTGAATGGTTCAGCTGTGGGGTACGGCAGGGGGGACACCAGAAGCCCCTGATGCGTTTCTGGGGTTCCTTCCGACTGCCGAGGTAGGCCGCCGCGGGGTTTAGTGGGTAGACTAGTTGCCCGGGAATCCCACACACGCCTTTCATTTACCTCAGGAGGGGTATAGTGTGAAAAACAATCACCGCGTATAAAAGCGTACACAATATAAACCTTCACTTAGATGCCAAAGGAAACTCAAATACATATCTACAAAAAACATTTATCGTTCTTTCAACTACTTACATGATTTATTTTATTAGTAAGACTACATAGACTGAATCAATATTATATTCTACTTCTTATCTTGCTGTAGTATATTATCAATGCGTGTTTTTTCCGTAATGAAATTGTTATGTCAGTATTATGATACTTCTTTTCTAAATGAAAATAACAATGGCTATAATATATCTACTATTATGTTTTGAATGTCATATTATATTTAATAATCTGTAAATTGATAATCTGAATTTATTGGAAGCAAAACTGTTAAGACTCGTTAATGTAAAATGTCATAAACATCATTTAATCGGATAAATAGATAAAATTTAAAGGAAGAAGCATCGTCATTTTTCTGGTGGTTTTGAATGTTTTCAAGGCCTACCCAAATATCTTGGTCGCCTTTCGGATCGTTTATCTTGACTAGTACCAGGGGGATGTCACTCCGCACTTTAGGTATAGTCGGCCGCTTGCAGGTCATTCCGGTAGGTTGTCGCTTACGCACGATACGCGTCACGTTCGTCGCCGCGTCGCTTTCTCGTATTATTGATTTTTTTTATACTTTTCGTTACCTTCAATGGCTTATAATGACAAACTTGGATCTTCTAATTCATTTAAAAGATATAGTTCTGTTTAAGGATGTCTGAATAAAATATTTAGGTGTTGATCACCATGCTGTTTAATGCAGCATGGTGATCAACACCTAAAATATTTTAGGCACTCAAAATGAGGATAGTGGCCCCTACTCCTGGATTCGACTCATGTTTCCATATGGCAGAATAGAGTCACTTTGGTAGGCTTAAAAAAAGAGAATAAATTTAAATAAAACGATCATAAATAAAAGTAGTACTATAGCAAACTTATTTAGGTTATACTGCTATGATACTGAACGTTCTGAAATTCAACAATTTAAGTTTCAAATTTAACACCTCAGTAACCAATAATAGTAAATCAGAGCAATTGGCGTTTTAATTATCACAAGTTTTACATTTCAATTTTCAAGGAATATCTTATTTTATTAATAGTACTTATTAGTATTAATAGTGCTAGTACACATCTTAACGATGTCGACACCGGAGACAGGAATTATAAGCGTTCATTGCTTATTAAAATGAAAGTACAAGACTCCAAGGTAAAGTCGGAGCCCTTTGAAATGATTATATAGCTCTCGTTACAGCTAGAAATTTCAATTATAATTTGTATTTCAAGTATAAGTACCACAATTTGGATTAAGTTAGCAATATTCCAGAATAATTTTGATATTATTTTATAACATTGAGATATTACTCTTAATTATACATATTAACTATGCTTCTCAAGTCAAGTTCTTATGTGTAGCGCTAATACCAATTGCCGTTGGATGCTTTTAAGCCGCCCGAAGGCCACCAACTAAGCTTCACGACTGATACGTCAACAACCTATAACGTCCCACTGCTGGGATGGGGTCTCCTCTCGGGAGAGTTTTAAGGCCATACGTCCCCACGCTAGCCATGGGCGGGTTGGGGACTGGCAAGACACGTTGTGGCTGCATAATCTTACCGTTGGATGTTTTTAAACTGCCCGAAGGCCTCCAACTAAGCTTCACGACTTATGATAACAACCGGGAGCGACTGCTTAACGTGACCTCCGAATCAAGGAAACGCTCATAACATATCATGCCACAAACGGTCATCCATCTAGGTCTGACCGCTCAGTAGTTGCTTACCCTCGGCGTTGTTGTTGATGTTTCTAATCACCTAAAGCCGCTTGGCTATTAACGCTTTAAGTTAGAAGAAAGCACAACAAAATCGATATGCTGTTTGATTGTGGGTTGATTGAATTGAGATTTAGAAGAATTTACCAAAATGATTTTAAATTTGATTACACAGTACCCTTAAATTTAATTTCAGTGTAAAATATTTATAAATTATAAAGTGAAAACGAAATTATCAAAAATCTATTGTCTATCATTTCTTTCTAAGAAACGATTGTTTGAGAAGTAGGAAGCTTACAATATTATGCTTACTAAATACTAATTTATAAAAGTAACATTTTGATTAATTGAAACCCAATATCCTAATTGTTTTTTGAAACTATTCTCTGAAATCATGAGCCTTTTACTTGGATAGGCTTTATCCAGCTTTATCATTTCGGAGAATGCATTATTATTTTCAGAGTATCAATTTTAAGGAATTTTAGGAACAACTTCACATTGTCTACGGCTTCTGTTCTTTTAAAGTATATTGTATATTCCTCGAACAATATTTCAAAGACTATCTAATCTATTAGGTATATCTTTTAACTTATCTCATTCACTCATACATTATATAGCTACTAGTTGACCCAGCGAACTTCGTACCGCCCAACTTTAAAATTCCAGAACTTGATCGCAGCGCCACCTACCGGGTCCAATTGCGAATCTAAACCATTCCCAGATCCCCTTGAACACACACAAAAAATTTCATCAAAATCGGTCCAGTCGTTTGAGAGAAGTTCAGTGACATACACACTCACAGAAGAATTATATATAATATATAAAGATTACTATGTTGCAATAAAACAGTTTTTACGTTAAAATATTTCTTCTTTATCTTATTGTTATTTATTATTTGACTGCTTCAGTGGCGCAGTGGTAGCGTATGCGACTGATATGTTTTGAGGTCTCGGGTTCGATTCCCGGGTCGGACCAAATTTTTGTGTGATTCACAATTTTTTGTATTCATGTATTGCCAAAAACAAGTATGTTTATGTATTTCTATTGATTGTCTAGTTTCCATGATACAAGCTCTGCTTAGTTTGGAACTAGATGGCGTTGTGTGTAAAATGTCCGAAATATTATAAATTTTATTATGAATTTGAGAAAGCACTAGTACACATAACACAAATTAGATATTATTAATGTTACGAAAGTTCTATTGACTTATCCATTCCATTCAATTTTTGAAGTAAAAACTTTATTATTCGCGTTGGGCACTTTTTGGTAGAGAAAAATCTTATGGGTTTGCGTCACCGACATGGTCATGAACTCATGACGCATGCACCCGCAGTGTGCTGTGCATCATAAGCATTTTATGAATGGGTGAAATCTCGTCCGTTCGCGTCACCAACATGCATATAGCAGTATTTGTAGCTATTTTGCTGACGTATAGTGCTGTGTATGTCTTATAAGTGGAATTGAATGAATTAAGTGAAAAATTCACTTATATGGTTTTGTTCGAAATCGTGGAATTGTGTAAATATTTCAACTCGTTCAAATTTTAATACTAAAAGTTTTTTCTTTTGCATTTACAGTATTATTGTACAACTTTATATTATGTAAATTATTCTGATTATTACCTCTTCAACGATGTTCGAATAACGAATTTAAGATATATACATATCTTATATATAAAATTGTCGTATCACAATGTTCGTTCTTATACTCCTCAAAAACGGCTTGACCGATCTTTATGAAGTTTTATATGCGTATTCAGTAGGTCTGAGAATCGGCCAACATCTATTTGTCATACTCCTAGGGCGCGAGCGGAGCCGCGGGCATCAGCTAGTATACTTATATAAATTATATAAATGACATTGGTACAGTCCAATGCGTTCAATTCTCTGAACATAGTGATTTGGAAATTAACGCAAAATGTAATTACCGCTAATGCAATCTCGTTCCAATTTCGGGCAATTTCAAAATTAATACTTTAACATGATTATGATCATTTTCGAAAACATTTTTTTTGACGTAGAAGCAAACGAAACTAAGAGGTGAATTAATCTTTTGTCCCAAGCCAACCTTACCTTCGATGAAGGAGGCTCTATCGACGAACCGATGGCGGTATGCAGATTCCAACAGGCATAGCTACGAGTAAATGCAATAGGCCGGTGACTTAGGCTCCATGCGTAAACAACAGAAGCCACCGTTTCCAGTTTTTGGTAGTCCCGCTATTTCCATTCATGGTTGTGACCTGTGACCATTATAAAGGCTGGGCATAATCTTCTGACTACGGAGAAAGGTTTTTTAAAATTATTTCTACTGAAGATTTCACAAGAGTATCAAGCATCAATTTATCATAATAGTCTGGAATGCTCTGTAGAATGAAATGCTTCTCAGTTCTTAATAATCGAAACAAATTCATTAAAAAGTCAATCGCATACAAATTAGATTTTCAAATCCTTCACATTTAGCTTCATAATTTAAATGTGACGTCATAAAATTCTAGGTTTAGGTTTAAATTCACTTGTATAGACTTTTTATGTACACTTACAGCTTATCGTATATAGTAAAAGTCGTTTGACGGATATGAGATCACGATTTTGTTTCGAAATAAACCCAGTTTAATGCTTTTATGAATATTTAGACGATTTCTATTTTTTGGTAAAATAAATATAATGGAATTAGGATTCAGTTTTCTATTTTAATTAAATTTTACTTATTTACAAGATAACAGTTTTTCTTTTTATCCCGAAACATGGTTTGAAAGCAACGTAATCCTTATCACGACGGTCTTAGCAATACTGATAACACTTGACAGATACTTTTTATAGCATGTAGAAATGTTTGCGCCAAATAGGTTAGAAAACTTTCAGTATCGATGTCTTCAAGATCGGTTCAATTCGATGTAAGCATTTTCTATGTTTTATAACTTTCAAGATACGAAATGTGATCACTTGCACACGCAACAATAAAATAATTTGTTATAATTTTATAAAATTACCTACAAACCACTACTGAAATTTAAATTGTTGTTGTAGTTTCTCAGTTCAAAGAAACCTTTAAGATCAAAGAATCCATGCTATTTTGTCAATTAACAGAAAATAATAATTGACAATAACCAAACTCTCGCGGTATCACGAATCTCGTGAAAATAATTTCTGCGGTTCAAAGAGTACTCTTTAATTGAAATGTCCTTTACTGAATTCAGTTTCATTATTAGTATGGTTTGTTAGATTTCGCCCGTGGCCCCACCCGCGTATTTTACAGTCCAAGTCCTTTCTTGGGCTCTAGACTATTTGTGTACTAAATTCCGTTGAAGTCGGTTTAGTTGTTTCACCGTGAAAGACGAACAGTCAGACAGAGTTACTTTCGCATTTATAATATTAGTAACGATATTAGGAGTACAGCAATTAGTTGTTATTGTAAATTTACAACAACATCCGTGGGTGACACTGCAGGAAGAAGTTAGTCTAAACTAGCCGGACTGACTTAACCGTAACTAAATAAAATAGCCTAGGATATAAAGTTATAACTTATAACAACAGTTATCTTCCAATAAAAATACCCTCAAAATCGAAGCAGCCGACATAAAAGTACAAACAGAAAATAATTTAACACAAAGATTATTTTAGCATATCCTTTCAAATGCGTATTGTTAAAAGCTTAAAATTTGAAATCACAAACAAACACTTACAATTTATTCATTTATCCACATGGTATTGTACAACGTTTTATATTCAAAGTTTAGATGTTAATACATGCCACTGGAGTCAGTCTCTTGTTACATGAGGAATTGTTACCGGCTGATTGCGAACCAACCGAGTGTATTGTCTTATGAACCAATAGCGGTGTGTAAATCAGTACGAGGTTCTAAACTATATATACCTTGTGTAAGCCTTGGGAAACCCTGAAGTCTGTGTGTGAAGTGTGAGACACACTGGGTATTTAAACTTATACTTAGTTGTGTGACTGGGTTGGTCATTTAGTGTCAACGCCCTCAAATAAGATATAAAATAAAAATTTGAAATTTGAACAAATGCAGACTTAAAATTTGGGTCTACCCTATTATCCCACTAGTCCCATTGAGTTGTCCCATAATGGGACAAGTATATATGAGAGTATATACGGTACTTTTGTTTAAAAGTTTGTCTGTCTATCTGTCTGCCTACGATTCTCGGTCTGGTACGACTGCGATGAAAAAGTTTCACTTGTTCCATCATTGGATAACTCAATGGAACTAGTGGGTTAGACCCTAAAATTTAAATCATCAAAATTCTAAAGTGATGACGTGAAGATGATCTGTAATCAAACATAGAAATTAGTTTGGAAATAGGCAAAAAGTGAAGTAAATATTTAACAATTTTTTAGTCTACCTTTATTACATGTAATATAACTTATAAGTTTTATTTACTTACAGTATATACCAGTAACATAATTTTAAATAACCTCTGATGATAATTTTTTTTAATAGTGTTTAAACAAGTAACAAAATACAACAATAGTAATCAAAAATAATCAATGGTGATTCATACACAAAAACACACTCATTCAGATTACACAGTTACTATTACACCTTGTATACGACTCTTAGGGTCTGCCAGGTATCTTCTTCCTAGCCTTATTCAAAATATTATTTGAGGTCGGCTGCTAGTTCAACCTGTTTTACCTGAATATCAGTTTTTCCACGGAGAAAGTGGCATCGGACCTCTGCAACCCTAAGAGAGAACTGAAATTCGAAGATTGAATTAGTTGTCAGTAAATTTGAAAGCACTGACTTCCCAATAACGATTTCCATAGATGTTCATGATAACCGGGACCAACTGCTTTACATGCTCCAAACGGAGGCTGCTGTTAGGAATTTCCTAAGAAAAACCCAAAAACACTTTTTGGCCTGACCCGGGATTTGAACCCGAGACCTCTTGATTAGCAGTCGCATACGCTATACACCAGATCAAAGCAGCAGTTGATCAAGGGTCTGCCAGGTGTGAACCGCAATAAAGCACTAGAACACTGTGCTGCTGTTTATTGAGTGTGAAATGGTTCACGTACAAATGTTTGCCGAGTCGAGAATATGATTTATAAATAAATATAAATATTTGTTATGATATTCAAGGCATTACATTACATTATGAAATATGAAATACAAAACAAAATCCAAGTCAAATCTAAGTCCTAACATGAAGTTTAGACTTACAAAAATGTGACCAAGCCTTTATCCTACATCTTTATAGAAATACGATATTCAAACATACAATACACAGTCAATACAAGACGTTGGTTAGCTTTGACTTATTTTCAACATGAAATCAAAGTAGAATTTTACTGTATGTTAAAGAAATACTTATTCACGGAAAATGCTTTGAATATTTTATTACATATTTCGTATCGGGTTAGCTGTATTCATAGTTCAATAACTGTTATAACTGGTATTGAATATAAACATATTCAATAATACTAACATACATATACAATATATACATATACATTAACAGTAATACCGGTACGCTATTGCATTCTTAGCAATATAGTCATAAATTTTCATGACGTCATACTAAATCAGATAGACAGATACAGGGCCGTCTAACTACTCTTTACAAGAGAGTGGTGTCGATCGAATTAAAACCGTTTTGAGTTTTTGAATATGTTGTTTGAAATAGAACACTGACCAATAAAATTTATCATTATATAGGTTTGTATAAAATAATACATTACAAAATTTTATGAAACCCCATAATTATATGTGGCAATTGCACTTTGCAAAAGTACAGATTTTGCAAATGTGTAAATAATTGCAGTTTAAATAGCATTCGGAAACCACTGGGGCAATACTGTGAGATCTAAGTTTGTAAAGATTCAATAGTACTTATACATATGAAAGCTTAACTCAATAATTGAAAACAAATTGTTTAAAACAATCCACTGTAAGGCACTTAAAGAAATCGATGTAGCATATGATATAAACTTGTTCATTTTCTTATCCTCGTACAGAACTTGTTGTATTGTATTGTATTTTATTGTATTGTATTGTATTGTAAACATAAATATTTATAAAAAGGTGGTTAGCTTTTCCCAAAAAAATCATTCAGCGGTTTTCCTAAAGGGTTTGGAATACTTTTCAATTTAGGACAAAGGGTATAAGATAGAAAAAATATTGGGATCTTCGTTAAAAAATATATTCGTACAATAGATATTTGTGTTAAAGGAACAATATACCCACAATCTTTGATTATGTACAGCCCACAATATTCTTTAATGCTTTTTCAGACCAAGAATTTTGCATTTTAATGGTCATTTAGGTTTCATTACAGGTTTCTGAAATTACCTTGACCAATATAATTAGTTTTTTTAACAAACTAAGAGTTAATTAAATTCACGTGAAAGAAACTTTTTTCAAGGACAATTATATCTCACGATCTGATCTTTTCGTATGGTATATTTACGAAGGAAATATTAAATAGCTAATAAATGAAGTTCTTAGCTATACTCGAATACTACACGACTTGCTTCTATGTTTAAATTATAACATCAAATCTGTCTGTCTCTTTAACAGAGATTAATATGGTCCCACAGTCGTACCTGAGACTTTCTGCAGCCACAAAATAATGGAGGCACTATTGGTTGAAGGTTAATAGAGAATGCAATGTGAAAGATGAACATGCTGAACTTCATGGTCGAATCTCATAAGTAGACACAACCTACTACCAAGCTTTCTTTCTATAAAAAGACAACTCCCGCATTAGGAATATAAATTCCTATATCGCGGGGGACTTGACAAACATTCATGAAACGTACACAAAGAACACCCAGACAGGGATTTGAACCCACGACACTTGGTGTCGTAGAAAGCGGCGTGGCGACTACTTAAGCCACATTCGCCAACCGTGCAGTCATGATTAGGCTATAATCAGAAACCCGCTTACCCGAAGTAACGTGATGCGCATAATTTGCAAAGTAATGAATACAGAGAGAGTCAGAAGTGATCCTAAAACGATATTTTAAATGAAAAAACGGACACAAGCTACTTATTGCGCGATTTGCGATATATTATTAATATGCGCATTAGTTCTCATGTTCCTCCCAGTAGGATTTCAATTGGAAGAGTACATCCATACTGTCAGTCGTTTCACCCAAGTAAATTTGTATTACTAACTCCCAGGTATTACAAATATAATCGAGGCTGTGGTTTGTTATTTTATCAACGTTTTACTTAGTAGTATTTTAATATTTCAACTAAAAACAGTTACAGATTGACCTTTACACCGATTTTAGCCTCTCGCAAGACTGACTCAAAACTTTAACTATCTTTTCTTGTGAAATATATATGATTCTTCAGAAACAATAAAATTTATTTTTAGAGACCTGAGAGTATCATTTCTCAACTGCGCCCAACTGCCTATGCCCATCTAAGATATAAATATATTTAAACGGGCTATTCATTTATTTTAACAGACTTAAAAAAAAGGAGGAGGTTCTCAATTCGTCGGAATCTTTTTTTTATGTATTTTCAGCGATAATTTCATCGTTTATGAACCGATTTCAAACATTCTTTTTGCATCAGAATGGGCGTAGCTTACAGGTGGTGGTACATAGTTACCATATCAGGATCTGATGATGGGATGCCAAGGAAATCGAGGGAACTCCATAAATATCATAGGCACAATTGTCGCGATTTGGATACTCGGAATAGTTTGTCTTTTAAGTCGGTTCCTTTTTGTTAAAATTATTATATAGATTTATTTGTATTGTATGTATATTTAAATAAAATTTATGATCACGGAAATGGCTCTAACAATTTTGCTGAAATTTAATATTTGGGGGTTTTTGGTGGTGAAAAATCGATCTAGAATAGTTTAATGTTTGGGAGTTATTATGGCTTTTTCTTTCGCATTTACAGCTCTTAGCATTGCTTCCGACATCTAAAAATAAAACTTTTTTTTTTCTTTTTGTTCTTTCAGTAACACTTGGTTAGTTCTCCATCACAGCACTACAGCTACTTCAGAGAATAGGTGGCTTTGTTAAATAATAAATAGTATTACCTGAGCAAAGCTCGGTAATCCAGGAACAACTTTTTTTTTTGACAGAACGGGCTAAGGATCGCACGACTGCTGTCGTCATTAAACGCCTGGAGCTGGAGCATTTGTAGTGCGTTGCCGGCGTTTGAAGTAATAATATACACTTTCCTTGAAGGTTCATAGAAAGAGCAGAGAATAATTTATTTTGTTTCTTAAAATTAAATTATTGGTATACATATAGTTGTGCTTTATTATACTATCTATTTCTAAGCATCTAAAAAGCCACTTCACAAAATTGTATAAAAATCGTTAGCGTTATAAAAGAGTGAAAACTTCACAGACAAATCTACTACCTCATTTATAAAACAAGTCAGGAAGTTAGAATTCGCTCACTTAAAAGTTTCAAACTTATCTTGCAATATTCTAGAAGATGAATGTCACAGGTAGTTCTAAATCAACTAATATAACTATTAGTGCTTAAGCCACGCATTCCTCAAGCTGTGTTTACATTATAAATTAGCTTCGTATAATTTATGGACACGTTAACGAGCACGATGCACTCTGTACATATTAGAACATACTGGAACACGGTAGCTAAATTGCCGCGGCATATGTTCTGCTAATACAAGGATACAACGTCATTATGAGCATGTTTTGTCTGTTAATAGTTAAGTGTGTCTTGCAATGGAATTTGGTTCCGCAATATAAGTGTTTATATTGTTTCATAGCAATATATGTTTGTATTTGCCGAATACAACAATCCTAACACAGCGAATATGTTTATTCTTATTAAGGTTTTAGCCTGTTATAGAAATGTTTTAATTTGTCTATGACTACTTTGTATTTCTGGTCTTGCACGACGGGAATATTTTCATAATACATACAAAACTGATATTAAATAAATGAATGAATAATTTGTAATTGGTTTGGCCCGTTTCAGAGACGGCAAAGGCACGGTATATAGAGGTTTTTGTTGGTATGAGGCGGCGCGGTCATTGTATACATAGATACTAGATTTAATCATTAATTTATAAATATCGATGATCTAATAGAGTATCGTTGTCGAGAAGCTCTGATAGTCGTTTTTTAATTTAAGGGCCACTTTCAGGGAGCGTTAGTCAATTAAACCTTAGTGATATTTTCGGTTACGTTTAGGAGACACCTAAGTGTTTAGAAGTATTTAAAAATTTAGGGGTTACCTATGTTAGGGGCCCCTAGTAAGGAGACGGTTTCAGTTTCAAAGTTTCAAAAACTTTTTGTCTCATTACATACATATATGTTCACATCAATTGAAAAATATATCTAGTCTCAAGGTCTTAAGGTGGAAATAAGTAAAAAGAGTTTTTATTTTATATAATGCTTTCCATCAGACAGAGTATGGTCATTGACAGGTTTTTTATGTATACTAAAGTGACTCTACTCTAGCTGATGGAAAGAAAACATTAGCAAAATCCAAGAGTCGGGGTCACTATTCTCATTGTGAGTACAAACAATGCAGACACCCACTATTACGGCCTAGTGAGATGTTTCTGCATCACTGGGTCTCCTGTCTTACACTCACCAACGAAATACGACATAATACACGACAACACGGATGATGTTATTTTTAGATTGATCTTCTGTGTGAGCTAGACTGGGGTAGTACTACCCGTCCTACCCCAGTCGAGATAGCCTATTCGTGCTGAAAGCAGCCTGACTCCACTACTTAGATATATAAATATAAAAATTGTCTTATTAAAAAGCCCTTAAGTACATATCTAAAAAGTTATACATAATAATAATAAATAAATTTTAATTTATTCTCTCACACAAACAATTTCACAGAAATTATTAACATCAAATAAAAACAATTACAGGAAGCAAAGATCTGTGTGAGAGACTGGTTTCCGTACTAGGTAGAAACCTGTACGACAGATAACCAGCCTCTCCTAACTTCAGAAAAGTAGGTACTTAGGTTGTGAGTGTATAATTTTGTTCCGTTTCTTTCTATATGTGAGATGAAACAAACAAAAGAGGCAATGTACTCGTAATCCAATACGTGTTTTTGAGCATGATGTGTGGTGTGTGTGTGTGTGAGAGAGAGAGAGAGTTGTGTGTGTGTGGGTGAGTTGTGTGCTGAAAGCAGCCTGACTCCACTACTTAGTTAAATAAATATATAAATAGGCTTGTTACTTTTAAAAAAACTGATAAATTATATATTTGAGAAGTTACATAATACTTATGTTCAATCACCTAACAGTAACGTCTATTACTCAAACAATTACTTCAAGATGTATCACCGTTACTTGATAGCGCACTTAAGCTTCAGATACATGATCAGTGTTGTAATAGAGAAAATATTTACTGGCATTTCCAAAGTTCTCCGTTGTAGTGTATTAAGTTTCACTAATCCATATGTAGCAATAAATAGAACAACCCTTTACTCCCAAAATACCACAACGGATTTATATAAATATAGTAGGTGTAAGTTTGTTTCTCGCATTCAACACAAATTGTAGAATAAAATATTTTTTGTTGATTTTAAAAAGACAACTCCCACATTAGGAATAGAGTACTATGTTGCGCGGTACTTTACAAACATACAAGAAACAAACGCAAAAAACACCCAGACTCAGAATAACAATTTGTATGATCCACAAAGTGTTGTCCCTTTGAGGATTTGAACCCACAACACTTGGCGCAGTAGAAAGCGGCCTGTCGACCGCTGAAACCACTTTTTTTTTTTAACGTGTGGAAATCCCCACGGACCGTCACCCCGTGGGGGTTACGGCGGGGTGGTGTGTCGGACTCGAACCGACTAAAACCACACAGTGTGACCCTTTCTGCGCCTGTGTATTGGAAGGAGTCCAGGGAGGGGATTTCCTTCTGGAATCCTTACTGCGCCTGCGCACTGTTGCGGGCACCACCTCAAAATTGTTCTCTCTAATTGGGCAACGTCCGGTCACACGCGGACGCCGCCCCCTCGCGGTTGGCCACTACTGCGGACGGACCGGAAACCCGTCCCGCCCATCCACGGCCACTCTCAGGGCGGCATGAGACGCAGGTATGCGCGCCGAAATTAGGTTAATTTTCGATGGATCCTATTAATTTATATTTAAGGTAACACACAGGTTTACAACACAATATAGCTAAATCTATGAAATATTAGTTAAAACCAATTGTACACAAAACACCGTAAACCACAATTTACATAATATTAAGCTGATGTACTACAAACTAAGTTTGAGTTGGCAATTTGATAGTCACATTTAGAGTTAATCAGTCTAAGACGGAAATTTGAGTTTACAGAATACAACATTAGAAGAGTAAAAGAATTTGGATATGTGTGTATCATATAATATCAACGACAAGACAAGGTTCACGGTAACCTACATTCTCTAAAATTCCATCTGGTGAAACTAAATAATGATGCAGTATAATAATAATATTCTCTTTGGCAATACCTACTCATATAAAGTAGGTATTGCCATTGTTAATCAAAATAACAAAAATATATATAGGCTATGTGTTTTGAAATGTAATAAACAACTACTGTGTTTAATTGAAAATACTTATTTTACAATCGTTAATAAGCGAATTTGAGGAACAGCGTTTAGCTGACCTCGACGCCAAGCACGATGAGCTTAAATCTCGTCCACTCGCCGCTATTCACTATAATTATGAGAGCGGTAAGCTCACGTGCCCACTTTTATTTGTGCAAGGGAGTTTGCTGGGAAAATCGGCAATATAAGACATCTCCGGGCGCATCAGCGCCAAGCCCTATAAGGGGTCGAAGTAGTCGCCATGACCGAAATCGGTCGGATTATTATTTTATTATTATGATTGATATTTGTATTCTTACGTAATTCTGTAACTTATGAAAAGTAACAGAGACACCGACAGTATAATGTCTATTTAACATCCCTTAATCTGAAAGTGAAGTATGCTTAAAAGTTTTAAAAAAAGTAACTTTCAGTAGTACAACCCAAATATTAAAGAAATACCATTTAAATTCTAACTGCTACAAAATTTACAAATCTAAAATATATCACAAACTATACAAAGAATCTTAACATCGACTACCTTTTACTAACAAAAATAAAACAAATATTATTGGCAGTGGTACTCGTGGCCGAGAAAAGCTAGACAGATTATTATGTCCAGTAAGTAGAGCAAACGCTATTTCAACGAAGTAGAAAAACAACTACAGCCCAATACAAAGTCATACACTCATTAGTTGGGTAGCAGAGGTCAGCAATTCTCAGTAAATACTGGGTCAGGCCATCAGCATTAGAGACCCACCCAACAGACATTATGTGTTACTGTTATTACCAAATAGGGAGACCCCTTACATATATCCGAACTTAACCTTATAAGCTGCTGTGTAGTTTCTGATAAAATTGAGGTAATATTTACATTGACTGAAAACTACATTTATTATCACTCACTATCCCAAATAAATACACAGACAAAGGCACAAAAATTTGAAGACTGCTGTTTAAAGTTTTATTACTTTAATAAAATCCCCATTTATTAGTATTTCTTCAATACCTGTAATGTACAGATATCCACTTCTTACAACTATATTCTATGTGAATAGTGTGAGAGGTAGCGTTATTGGAATACCAAAATATTTTGTTGATATTAAGGTTCATAGTTGAATTTTATTACCATCATTTTATTGAAAGATACACGACAAAACATGAATGCAAAGTAGTAAGTGGAAGCGTCTGAGAGAAGATTGCGGTCAAACTTGTGTATTATTTATTACATACTACAACTATATTTCTCTGATTCCGTATCTTCAACTTTTTTTTAATTTATATATACATTCCAAAACATCCCGGGATCAAAACATTTAAAGTTTTCAATCACCGAAGGCCACTTGTAAGCAACGACCGCGTGGATAGACCTAGATGAGTGACCGTTTGTGGCATATGTTTCCGTGATTCGGAGGTCGCGTTAAGCAGTCGGTCCCGGATGTTATCATAAGATAACAGTCGTGAAGCTTAGTTAGAGGCCTTCGGACTAAAAACATCTAATGGCAAAATTACGTAGTCACAACGTGTCTTGCCAGTCCTCTACCCGCACTCGGCCAGCGTGGAGACGTGTGGCCTTGGCCCTCTCCTGAGAGGATACCCCAGCCCAGCAGTGGGACATTATGGGTTGTTGATTTGATTTGACTGCGAGTTTATAAAAGCTCCGATAGGAATCAATCTTCGGGCTGTGAGGATAATAGTCACGGTGCCTATCCGTTATATTTAATAGGTCAATTGAAACAAACCTAAATGAGTGAGCGCACTAAACCATTTGATATGATCATCATATTCATAATCGATCGCAGATGTTCCAAAATTGGTTTTTTTTTTTTTAATTTTTCCTGACCACTTTTTAAGGTTGACACTCAAATTAAGGTATATTGTAGTCATAAAATTGATAACAATCAACAAATGTAAATTTAAACAAATTAATCGGTTACATTCGCGTGACAGACAGCTTTTAGGAAAAAAGATAATTGCTTTCAGTTTATATTTTTCCTGCCGCGTTTTTGTCATTAACCGAATTGCTCCCATATCCAGAACATTACGTAATATACAGTACAGAATTATAATAGTTCTAATCACACTGCTACCCTAATTCTAATGAGCACTTAAAAGACATGACGACGGCAGCCGCTCACCATATCGCTCTTATCTTCCTGTATGCTATCCTCAATTCTGCATCCCCTTCTTATAATTATAACACTACAAACTAAACTGTTAGGCAATAACTATGATGGAAGCCGTCGTTCGTCTTAAAATCTACGTCTACTTTGTCGTTCTCACACCATTAGGTTTATTGGCTCTCCGTTTGTGGTACAGTCTAACCTTTAGTAGAAAGCACTTCCTCTCGAAATCAGGGTGATAAAAAGCCTGGCAGAGGAAGCAATTTTGCCGGAGTGAAGTGGTGTTGGCAGTGTCATTGGACATCGCCAACGCGTTCAACACTTTGCCTTGGAGTTGCATTAGGTAGGCACTAATGTATCACTGAGTGCCTCTCTACCTCCGCCGCACTATTGAGATATCTTTCGGAGAGAGCCGTCATCTACCCAAGTAGGACCAGTCTTGGTAGCCGTGAAATGTCGTGTGATGTTCCGGAGGGGTCGGTCTTAGGGCCACTCCTGTGGAACATTTGCTATGACTGGGTGCTTCGCGTTGTATTTTCAGATGGTGTCGCCGTCACGTGTTATGCGGACTACACGCTTGTGACGGCGCGGCATGCGCCTAGACGCATCGTGAGGCAATCTTGAATCCGGCAGCTGGGTCTTGAAGTGGCCTTGTACAAATCCGAGGCCTTATTCTTTCGTGGACCTCGGAGAAAGCCACCTGAGAGACTCAGCCTCATAGTAGGAGGCACCCGCATCGGCATCGAACCTTCTATGAGGTATCTCGGGCTTGTACTCGATGGCCGATGGGACTGCGGATATCACTTCCGAAGTCTAGTCCTAAAGGTGGTTTGCGCGTGCATTATCGCGGCTGCTGCGAAATATGAGGGGACCCAATAACTCCTGCAGGAGACTCTACGCGGGGGTTGTGTGATCCATGGCCCTTTATGGTGCCCCAGTCTGGGCGGAGGGACTGAAGGCCAGCATTATTACGCTATTGCGGCGACCGCAGTTGGTGCTGGCCATCAGGATTATGAGGGTATCGCACAATGTCCTTTAAGGCAGCGAGTCTCCTGGCCGAAACTCCACCATGGGACCTGGAAGCGAAAGACCTTGCGGCTCTATATCAGTGGCGCAAGGAGGCGCAGGAGTCGGGTAGAACTCCTGAGTGCCACCACTGCGGTGGCCGGACCGTGGACAAGTCACTTCAAACGCTTGTAGAATGTCCGGCGTGGGAAGAGCCGAGACGTGACCTGGTGGCGGCCATCGCAGTGGGGAGTCTCTCGCTCCATAACAAGATGTCGGCCATGATACGGAGCGAGAGCGCGTGGAACGCCACCGTATCTTTATGTGAGCAAGTCATGCTTGCGAAAGAGAAGGCGGAGCGAGACCAGACGGAAATGAGGACATCTGCCACCCTAGCAGAAGCAAGCCGGGGTGGAGGCACGAGCGCTACAAAGCGCGCGCCGTAGACTTTTAGAGTGGTGCTCCCACACAGAAGGGGCCAACTACAAGCGGTAGGTGAGGGGAGGTGAGTCGGGGTTCCAGGGACTTCCTTTCAAGGTTATACCTGGTTCCCCGACTCATAGTACAAGAGACGGTGTGCCGTTTTAGTCGGATCGAGTCCGACATAGGCACCAACAAGTGGCATTCGTGGATTTGAAAATGAAAGTCAAAGAGAGTCTTACTGGGTAAATCGGTCAGAACTGACGAGCTCTTACTTCATCCCCTAGTATTTTTATTTCTTATTATGTACTTATCATCGTTTTCCTTCTAAGTCATATTTTTTGTGAAATTTATTCTTCTCACGCAAGGAAAATTAACACCTTTACTTAAATAAATAATTTCCGAAAGCATTCCGAATTTCACAGTATGTAGCTTAAATAGAGCATAAATTATTCCTGTCGCGGTTTTTACTCTACTAGTCAGCTCCTTTTCGTGACAGAATGATGATATACAAAGGAACAAAATTCACCTAAATTATATTTCCTTTGTGTTAAACGTATTAATGGTAAACTATTTTCTGTAAGTCACGCTAAATAAAACAATTGTATACTTCAGTTACATCGGTTGTGGGCGTGAATCTCTATCAAAATATTATATGGGATTGTGCATGAATGAGTTATCCAGCGACATGAAGTAATTAAACATTATGTGTTTATTATTCACTGTTATCCTATGATAACAACCGGGACCGACTGATTAATGTGACCTCTAAATTACGGAGACGCTTATGGTATCATTCCACAAATAATCACCCATCCATGTACAATACCAAAACCAATATACTTATTAAACATTTCTAAAACACAGTGTATAAAAATAGAGGCATTTATGTTCTGATATAAGCAAGCAGGCTCATTTCAATATAAGTAAAGCATAATATATATGTAGCATAATATTCTTTTATACCTCTGAACACTAAGAACAAAGGCGAAACTAAAACTATTAAACAAACTTATCTTCCACTCTTAACAACGGACTATTCTACTAAACTACCTAACTATTCGATACAGCTGCTTCACCGATTCTGTATTTTGTATTCTATTACTGTTTCTATTGAGTTCTTTTATTAATTATATTAAGGTTCAACCTAACCTTTATCAGAAACAAAAAATATATTGCTTGTTTCACATTTAATTATAAAATTGAAAAATCTTAAAGTCAATTATATTCTAAAAATGCATAAAAAAGACTTGAAATAGTTTTAAGAATTATTATTTTTTATTAATAATTACGGTATAATAATAACAGGTTATTATTCCCTGTTTTCCAGTTTTTTTGCAGGTTAAAAATTTTGTCAAAAACTTTTATTGTATGTACCATAGATTAAATTTAGAATGATGTCTATTACTAACTTGGAAATTAAATGTCCAGTACCTGGGCAACCAACCAATATCATATTTATTATTTAACAATGCCATCTAATTTTAAGTAGCTATATTGTTGGTGTGTTGAAGTATGAACCACTTACCAAGTGTCACTAAAAGAATAGTATAGATGTAGCAAACAATGCTAAGAGTGAACCCTAAATAACAAAGTATCCCCAAATAACAGCGAAATATCCGAGATCATAAGTACACACATCAAAAGTGTCTAGGGATCAACATATATTTTTGCAATAACTTTTCTCCTGATTGATATTAATTAAAAATTTCTTTAAGGATTCATCAAATAAAGTGTTTTCGTTTGTCACAGTAACGATAAACCAAGTCACCTTTGCATTAGTAAAGAAATTTGCCATTTTCCTAATAAAGGGATTTTTGACATTTGAACCACTAACATTAAAGTTCGAAAAAAAGACTGAAATAACAGTTTTCTTTAAAATTTTATTAGGTAACTTAAACAATTAATAATCCGTGTTTCTACCGCGAACACTAACAACACAAGAACATCGGTTTGGCATACTCAAAATGAGTTCATCCAAATCACGCTGTGGAATGGCCGCCCATGTTCGTTGCAACAACAAAAAAAGGTCTTCTTGCGACTGGATACCCTCCATATTCGGCAGAGCTCTTCTCTGTAGCATATCCCATGCATGCTCAATCGGGTTCAAGTCTGGCGACTGAGCAGGCCAGGGCAGGACATTGATGTTAGCTGCGGCGAGAGTCTGTCTTACAACTCTTGCGGTGTGCGGTCGTGCATTATCATGCATTAACTGAAATAAGGGACCGATTTGCACTTGTAGAGGAACGATGACGTCTGATACAATCGTCTCAGCATAAATTTGAGCGTTGAGGTTGCCTCTGATCCAAATCAACTCAGTTCTTCCGCCGATCCAAATACCCGCCCATACCATGATGGTTCCACCACTATAAGGATGGACTTCCTGGCAGGATTTTAATCGCTGTTGGCGTCCAGGGGTTCTCCAGTGTCGTATACGTCTTGTATCCGGTCTCATACCAAAACGAGACTCATCAGAAAAGCACACGAAACGCCATTGTTCTTCTGCCCAATTTCTGTGTTCAAGAGCCCATTGATATCGAATCCTACGATTGTGCATTGCTATAGGTGGTACCCGTAGCGGTCTTCGGGAATGAAGGTTCACTTCATGCAAGCGGTTTCTGACTGTTTGGTCGCTAATTAAGTTCCCTGAAGAGTGATGAAGCCTCACGGCTAACATCATGGCGGTTATTGTTGGAGCTCTTCGAGTTAAGATTTGAATGTATCGGTCTTGTCTCCGTGTGGTGCAGCGATACCGTCCTCCATGGCGCTCAGCCACGGTACCAGTGCTTCGGTAACGTGTCCAAAGTCGACTGATAACACTCTGACTTGTATTCAGAGCTAAAGCCACAGTACGTTGCCGGGAACCAGCTTCTATCATTCCCACGGCTCTGAGCATTTCTTCCCTGCTTAAATGACGTCGCCGCTCCATAATAACGTTGGTTTTAATCAGTAGTAGGGAAACAGTAGCACTAATAATTTCTTCAATGCGTTGTATGTTTTTATAGGGAAAATATTGGCAGCTGATTTTCATCTTTTACTCGAATTTGATTGACAGTTCCTGATTCAAATTATGAAATGCACCAAAAAGGATCCATATAAATTTATAAAATCATAAATTTATTACAAAGCCACATCTCAATCTCAAGAAATCCGCATAAAAATGCTTGATCCCTAGACACTTTTGATGTGTGTATATAGATTTATAAATAATTCAGGCAATAATTATATATAAATCTATTTTTCTATATTATAGGGGCAAACGAGCAGACGGATCACTTGATGGTAAGTGATTGCCGCCACTTATGGACACCCGCAACACTATAGGAGTCACAGTTGCGTTGCCGGCCTTTAAAATGGGAGTAGGCTCTTTTTTTGAAGGTTTGAAACGTCGTATCGGTCCGGAAACACCGCAAGCGTTCATTCCACAATTTAGATGTACGAGGCAAAAAATTTCGGGAAAAACGCTCTGTTGTCGACTGCCAACCATATAAGTGATTTTAATCTATAAAATCTAATAATCAAATTAAATTATAAAGTTAAGTTATGTTAGTATAATAATATTATAGAAAAGTAAATATAAAGGAGACACATTGAAGGTTAGCCCAATTAAAAGAATGTAAAAGATTTCTACATACACAATTTTAGACCCCATCATTAGATAAACTCCTAAATGAAGAGTTAGATCTGTTGTTCCAACTATTCATTTATTTAATTTTCCATTTAAAGTAGGATAAAATCATCTTGCTAATATGTTTATATTATGGCGGAATATTATCACATGCTATCATAAAGTCATTTATCTATAGAATTTTATATTTAATCCATCATAATCTATTACTCTCATAATGTTTTACACTTTCTTTATGAGAACCACTTCAAAACATGTTATTCTCATAATGATTGACTTAAATGCCATCAATAATTCGATGCAAATTGAATTCCACGTCCCTGAAATTTGTACTCGTATTTTTATCAAACTCCAGCATCTGCCAAACTCTCCATAACAATTCACCTTGAACTTCATCCCTGTCATATTTTGTGGTTAAATGTTGCGGAGTAGCTCACATATTTTTAATTTTCAACGGAAAAGTTCATAAAGGAATGACTCAAACTTTAACAATATACGTCAAATTAATATCGAGGTGGGATCGTACATAAAATATCTCACAGAATGGTTTTTGGGAAGTAAATTATTATTCATGTTTCAGAACTCAAAGACGACGCGGGAGGATGTGATGTTACGTAAATAGACATAAAGAGGTAAGAAAACTTTATAATTTAATAGAGAACTTTGACAATTATATTACACTACGTATAGTTTAAATGTATTTCTTTCTTCAAAAGAATGTTCTGGGTTGGTGCAAAATTATTTTATGCCTAATTTTTTATATTAAACCTACCAAATTTACTCTGCGCTGCCTAATAGAATGCATGAGTACAGTTCGAGGAGGAGAGATCAACATCCTCATTGTGAGTGAAGACAATGCAGCATGGTGACTCACACTTTCGTTACCACACCTACAAACTCACTGTTGATGCTTCATCATCGGTCTCATACCCATCAACGAACGACGACAACACGAATGCTGTCGTTTCTAGGTTGGTCTTCTGTGTAAGGGCAGTACTATCCTAGTCGAGCGGACAAATTCGTGCTGAAATCAGTGACTACCTTCAAATGGGCTTTAGCTAGTTTATTTTATGGGCAAGTAACTATCTAATGACAAATCTCCTTCTAAACATCATAACATTGATGTACAATAAAAGAAGCAGATAAACTAATACAGAAATTTTTGAAAACGATACAACGCAGGGAAGAAGTAGGCAATTTTATTTTTTAGTAGAATATGGTATAAAATAATAAGTACCATTAGATAAAACTTGTGGTATTAGACACCATGACTTTTACTTTATCGACACCCTAATACTGAACTAAGATCACAACAGACTGGCAACTATTAAATGACTCATTATGTATGTAGCATCACCTTCATCTTGCTAGTCTCGGCCTTTTTTTATTCGCAAGATTATTAGAACACATGTATATACGTTTACAATTAATTTAAATTTATAATTATCAGGTAATATTAAATGAAAATCTGCTTTTCATACAAAAAGATTCTTAAAACAATACATTTTATTTGATTTTATTATTAACGATTATAAAACGAAACTAGGTCTAAAATAACGATTAGTTGGTTATTATTTACCTAAAAACATCAGCCTATGTCCAACAGTAAAATAGAATCTATTAGAAGCAAGAAGTGAAGAAAATGTTGATATGTGGTGTTAAACCTTTAATATGCTACTCGTAGTGAAGAATATGAACTAAAAATAACTCAACTACTTTCATTTATTTCCATACGTCATTCCACCGCTTCTATTCAGCATTAGATTACAATTTACATTGCAAGATTTGCTATGCTATAAATTCCATCCTGAAGGTTTCAGAATGTTGGATTTGGAATTAATCATACTATACGGAAACTTACATGAAATTTTAAACTATCCCATTTCAAAATTTACTATAAAGTTAGCGATCTACTTTGTTGTTGTGTAGTATTAGGTATGTTTGTAAGTTTTTTACCACTCATAGCCAATTGACATTAGGTGTTTGACAACTTTGACAACTTTAAACTGAAGAATAAAAATCGTCGGTGTAACTTTTGTACTACAAAAGATACGATCTTCTGTGTGAGGGTAGTACTGCCCCCAGTCGAGTCGACCTGTTCATGCTGAATTTAGCGTGGCTCTACTATCTTTTAGAATAAAACAAAAGCTCAACCAACTTTAAACTGAAGAATAAAAATCGTCGGTGTAACTTTTGTACTACAAAAGATACGATCTTCTGTGTGAGGGTAGTACTGCCCCCAGTCGAGTCGACCTGTTCATGCTGAATTTAGCGTGGCTCTACTATCTTTTAGAATAAAACAAAAGCTCAACCAACTTTAAACTGAAGAATAAAAATCGACGGTGTAACGTTTTGTACTACAAAAGATACAATCTTCTGTGTGAGGGTAGTACTGCCCCCAGTCGAGTCGACCTGTTCATGCTGAATTTAGCGTGGCTCTACTATCCTTTAGAATAAAACAAAAGCTCAACCAACTTTAAACTGAAGAATAAAAATCGTCGGTGTAACATTTTGTACTACAAAAGATACGATCTTCTGTGTGAGAGTAGTACTGCCCCCAGTCGAGTCGACCTGTTCATGCTGAATTTAGCGTGGCTCTACTATCCTTTAGAATAAAACAAAAGCTCAACCAACTTTAAACTGAAGAATAAAAATCGTCGGTGTAACATTTTGTACTACAAAAGATACGATCTTCTGTGTGAGAGTAGTACTGCCCCCAGTCGAGTCGACCTGTTCATGCTGAATTTAGCGTGGCTCTACTATCTTTTAGAATAAAACAAAAGCTCAACCAACTTTAAACTGAAGAATAAAAATCGTCGGTGTAACATTTTGTACTACAAAAGATACGATCTTCTGTGTGAGAGTAGTACTGCCCCCAGTCGAGTCGACCTGTTCATGCTGAATTTAGCGTGGCTCTACTATCTTTTAGAATAAAACAAAAGCTCAACCAACTTTAAACTGAAGAATAAAAATCGACGGTGTAACGTTTTGTACTACAAAAGATACGATCTTCTGTGTGAGGGTAGTACTGCCCCCAGTCGAGTCGACCTATTCATGCTGAATTTAGCGTGGCTCTACTATCTTTTAGAATAAAAGTAAAGCTCAACCAACTTTAAACTGAAGAATAAAAATCGTCGGTGTAACATTTTGTACTACAAAAGATACGATCTTCTGTGTGAGAGTAGTACTGCCCCCAGTCGAGTCGACCTGTTCATGCTGAATTTAGCGTGGCTCTACTATCTTTTAGAATAAAACAAAAGCTCAACCAACTTTAAACTGAAGAATAAAAATCGTCGGTGTAACATTTTGTACTACAAAAGATACGATCTTCTGTGTGAGAGTAGTACTGCCCCCAGTCGAGTCGAGCTGTTCATGCTGAATTTAGCGTGGCTCTACTATCCTTTAGAATAAAACAAAAGCTCAACCAACTTTAAACTGAAGAATAAAAATCGTCGGTGTAACATTTTGTACTACAAAAGATACGATCTTCTGTGTGAGAGTAGTACTGCCCCCAGTCGAGTCGACCTGTTCATGCTGTATTTAGCGTGGCTCTACTATCTTTTAGAATAAAACAAAAGCTCAACCAACTTTAAACTGAACAATAAAAATCGTCGGTGTAACATTTTGTACTACAAAAGATACGATCTTCTGTGTGAGAGTAGTACTGCCCCCAGTCGAGTCGACCTAGTCATGCTGAATTTAGCGTGGCTCTACTATCTTTTAGAATAAAACAAAAGCTCAACTAACTTTAAACTGAAGAATAAAAATCGTCGGTGTAACATTTTGTACTACAAAAGATACGATCTTCTGTGTGAGAGTAGTACTGCCCCCAGTCGAGTCGACCTGTTCATGCTGAATTTAGCGTGGCTCTACTATCTTTTAGAATAAAACAAAAGCTCAACCAACTTTAAACTGAAGAATAAAAATCGTCGGTGTAAGGTATTGTACTACAAAAGATACGATCTTCTGTGTGAGAGTAGTACTGTCCCCAGTCGAGTCGACCCGTTCATGCTGAATTTAGCGTGGCTCTACTATCTTTTGGAATAAAGCAAATGCTCAACCAACTTTATACTGAAGAATAGTAATCGCCGGTGTACCGTTTTGTACAACAAAAGATACGAAATTTCATCCTTTTTCTGCTTAGTACCGCAAATACATTAGTCTTCTAAGAGAAAGCAATTTTAAATGTTTAAACATACTAAATCTGTATTCAGCTCATATAACATATAATATAAAGTCACTGTACGTTAGAAAACTCATTAGTTTGCCAAATAAAGCCAACTACCCTGCCTTATTTACATATCTAAACAAGTATAGGTATAGCGTACGTTGACACGAATATGTAATGTGTAGCGCTTTACGTATTAGGAATTATTACTAAGGTAAAATATATCAGCCTTGAAGCTTTCAGAATAGTGACTTACAATTTTACATATCTTTCTGTTATATACATAATATTATTAGCTGTCCGTCCGTCCTCGTTTATTTTTTATCCTAGCCCCACGTGTACTAAAAAAACTTAAAAAACCTAATATTTTTCGAAAATGCTAAATCAACATCATCATCATCATCAGCCTATCGCACTGCTGGACATAGGCCTCTCCAATTGCACGCCACTTAGTTCGATCCTCGGCTACTCGCATCCAGCTCCTGCCAGCCATCTTGCGCAAATCATCACTTCACCTGGCCTGTGGACGTCCTACACTACGTTTGCCGAGATGCGGTCTCCACTCAAGAACACGTTTACCCCAACGGTTGTCGGTCCTGCGGCTAATATGGCCAGCCCATTGCCAATGTTAAATATAACATTAATTTTACCCAAACAATAATATCTTATTTAAATAATAAAAGAACATACTCGTGTAATAAATTATAAATTAATGGTAATATAACAGTGCCAAGTTGCATTTATATATTTTCTTATAAGATCATACAAGTAGTCATATAACTATATTAAATACTCAAATAATTTAAATGATGCGTTTATTTTAATCAGAGATGTAAAAGCTTTATTTGTTTATAAATATATCTTGATAAGTTACTACTGACGTAAAATTTTGAATACGCAAACATTATTTTACTTAGGGTGGATCTATTAAATTTTCCAATCAATTACAACACGCAAACTTGGCAACTGCCCCTCCAGGGAAAACCTTTAAGAAGGACTTATGTAAGTCTAATCTCCGGTGTTTATGAGCAAATCTTAGACTAACCCGAGTCGTCTACTGAATTCATAAACTTCTCTATCCATTAGGAATTTATACGAAAAATAAGGATTTCATAATGATTTTAGTGAAATGGTTGGATATTTTTCAGTTGAGTGTAATTTAATTTCGGGCGCTTGGAACGCTGGTATTAACGATATTATATATTTTTAGTTGAATCAGGTAATTGTGTAAGGTAAACCGTAGTTTAATTAGCATTGGAGTTATGGGGGATTCAAAATATGAAATGTGACGTCATCATGCAGTGGGTGTCGTAAGAGTCGATTAAGAGAGTGAATTACATATAACAACACACCGCAAATAAAGTAAAACTTGACACAAACATAGCAGACATAGCAGGGCTCCTAGCGCAATATAGAAGACCGAAACCTGTGACCTTTGTCTAACAATGGATATTTTTCAGTATGACTGTTGAACTGTAGAAGGACTATTGAAGAATATTAATGTAATGTATGATATTTTAATTTTTTTTATATTCAAACCTAGCAAAGTGACTCTAATCTGCCTGATGAAAAGTATGAGTTAAATCCAGAAGTAGGAGCCATCATGCTCATTGTGAGGGCAGGCAACGTAGCTTGGTGGTGGACGGGAGGACGGGAGAATGATGCATAATGATTGGGTCCTAATAATAACAGCAAGAATGCTTGATGCTGTGATGGTTTTATGTGTGAGAGTAGTACTGCGCGTCGAGCCGCCCCTTTCGTACTAAAATAAGCGTGGCGTGGCTCTATTAACTACTATTACCTGATATCTTCTTCTTATATATAAATAGCATCTTCTTGTATCATCATAATTCTTTTTACTTTTTATTTACCCCCCTAAAACGAATGAATTATGCTTTGGTTCTTCCTAAAAAAATCAAGCAGATTAAATTTATTTATGTTTATACGATCACTTAAAATAAATCCTAAGAACGATAAAATAAGCACTCAGAAATAATGTACTATTATGTGACATCACTTATCTGAACAAATATGTCGATGTGCTCCCGCATATAAATGAAAGCACCTTAAATCTTAAGCCTTTAATGGATCCTAGCCCATTTAGATTTTGTGTGCAATTTTATGTTGGAACAATGTTTTAAAAATTGAAATGGAAACATAAGTAATATCTTTTGTTGACAGATGCATTAAATTAATCAAATAGTTGACGTTTTTATATGGTTCCAAGGAATTGTAGTTGTTCATTTTAAGTCTCAAAATATGTAATTTTTATTTATTTTTCTAAAAATCTGCTGACGATCAAAATCGTCACACTTTATAGTACAAATCTCTTTTCAGCAAACTGAGACAACCACCTATTGAAACAACATTATCCAAAAATAGGTTCATGTGTGGGAGGGGAGTACTAATACTCTTTTCTCGAAATCTCTAGTCACTGTTTTCATCCCTAAAAACAACTACCTACATATTTTATTTTATCGTGAGTGGGTGTTCAAAGAATTCAAATATCACTCTCAACATTATATTCTTAACTTTAGTAAAGTATCAACGCTACCAAAGGAATAAAAACAGTATTTTATTCACAATTAATGTCAAATTTGATTGACTAAGTTGGGATATTTAAAAAGTCTTTTCTTTCCTTTTGTAACCCAAGTATAGCCGGTTCCAAAAATAACGGGTCAGTCACATAAACCAATAACGGGTCAGTCACATAAACCCGAATATCTCCCGAACTACGTATGCCATCCTAATGAAACGAAGACTGTTCAATTGAGAATTTAATTATACAGATAAAAAATAAAATAAAACTTAGTTACACCCACAATATTAATCTTAAATTAAAAAAAAACTAAAGTAGTCATATTTTTCTTATGATTACATTTTTTTTATGATTGTTTTTTTGCTGTTTTTCATCACTTTCTTCATTTAATACTTTGTATTGCCTCCACGTGATGAAGCCTCCAGTGATGAAAAACAGCAAAAAAACAATCATAAAAAAAAATTAATCTTAAGAAAAATATGACTACTTTAGTTTTTTTTTAATTTAAGATTAATATTGTGGGTGTAACTAAGTTTTATTTTATTTTTTATCTGTATAATTAAATTCTCAATTGAACAGTCTTCGTTTCATTAGGATGGCATACGTAGTTCGGGAGATATTCGGGTTTATGTGACTGACCCGTTATTTTTGGAACCGAGTGTAGTTTCATAAAAATAACCTAGAATACCTATTATTACCCAGAGCACATACTGATAATTTCTCTTAGCGATTGTCATGTCTCCGCCATTGTAACTCACGGGAACATAAAAACATGCTATAAATACAAAAACTATTGCCGTTACAGGAAGAAAAATTACAATGATATGTTATAACTTATTGTAAGAATAAGTAGTGTTGTTCTGAATGTAGTAATTCTCACGATTACGTGTACGTATTACAACTTAATTATGCCTTTTTCGTAAAACAACATTTAAAATTATATTATATCGCTTATAAAAATGCTTGGCTCAATGCTGGTCCTGCTTCACAAGGACAGAGGCGCATAAATTGATAGCATTAAACGATGCGTTTGTCGGATCATTTAAATCCCTTCAAAATGGTTGAGTTGAATGGTGCTGATCCATGCGTCATGTTCGTGAACGGGCGCTGTCAGTTGTGACTGGTCATCTCTTAGTTGCCACGGCTTATTTGAATTAATTATTTTATTTTTGAATTGTAGTTTTGTTGTACTATGGACACTTTTAACGTGCACGTCATGCTACATCGTTCTCACATAATGTACCATCTCAACATTAATGATGTAACCAAGATTTTGTAAAAAAACATTTTGATTTAAAAGAGTGTCCATGGAGTTTCTTGCCCGTTCTTCTCCATAGAGATCTACGCTAGGGAATGGGCAACTACAGTACTTTCACAGTTTTTATGTCTTGTGACTGGGACTGTAGCTACATTATTTTTCATTTTGTTTCGACAATTCAAAAGCGCCTGTAACTGGCCTACTTGAAATAAATGCTTTGATTTGATTTAAAAAAAAAAATTTTTTTTCAGTTATAACCGAGCATGAAATTCGTCTGTATTTAAATAATCATCACGTGTTATCACTTCATATTATAAATCTGTTTATGTGTTTGTCTGTTCGCGGTTAATTAAAAAACTACTTAACCGAGTTAAGTGAATTTTTGTACCCATATAATCTAAGGCCTGAGAAGGGACTTAGGCTACTTTAAGGTGCTTACCCCGATAACCGACATAGAAGCGGATAAAACCAAGTTTACAATTAAAAGAATTAATTAAGACACTCTTAATAATAATTTGAATATTTATTTTCAACCTCTCTCTCTCTCTGTAAGTATACTGGGAGTAAATTCCTTTCGCGATCTAGTGATTCATGGAAAGAAAGAAGAAGGAAGGAGGAATATTTGAAAATAACATGTAATAATATGATTTTATTTCGATTAAATCTACGTATTAACTGTTGAAATAAAACAGCTCTAATGAATATTATCATAGAAATTGTCGTTCTGCAATACTGGCAATAGTTAGCCTGATTCAATTTGTAATATGTAACTCGTGGTGGTCTGGAAACTTCAGTCAACAATGAATGAATTAAAGGTAAATTAGTAATAGCGACGGAAATGGTTTGTATGGATTCTCTTTTACAGTGGCGACTGCTCAGAAAGTTGGTTGGATCATGGTTCAGCACCTAAACAATACCAATAGTGAAGTGACTAGTGACGATGATCAGCGTGAAGGTCAGCGGGTCAATTCCTCGTCTTCACTACCACTACACAACAAGGCGTAACCTCATACTTCACAGCAGACGGTCTTCAGGTTACAAGATCTGAAGTTAAAAGATTTTTATCAACCAACGTATTCAACAGGTTATTAAACACCAAAAAGACGATACAAAATACCCTCGAAGAATTTGTTTGATTTTTTTGAGCTCTCGTCTAGATGATTCCTTCAAGAAGGTCGTCAATAAAATTCTATTCATTGCAATGGAAAATTGTTTTGCAACTTATGCCCGTTCCTTATTAAATGGCGTCTTTCAGTACTTCAGATTGTCGATTACCAGAACATTTTCGATAGATTTGACCCCTTGTCGTTGGAGAGAGATGCCTTTTTCTCTAGCTCTCTGCCAAGCCTTTACTCTGTAATAAATAAATAAATCTTTGAAATGCACATACGCTGAAAACAAAAATAAAATTATAAATAAAAGGTACGTGTGTTTACGTTACTCTTATCAGGCAATCAGACACAAGTGTAAGTCTACTTTTATACAATTTTATTCAAATTTAATAACACGACATCCTCAAAATTTTGACATACATATATTTGACCTAATAGAAATCAATTTTCGTGTTAATATTTACTTTTAACAACACACATAAGTTGATAAACTCTGAAACAATAACATAAAATTCAGGAACATTAAAATAACAATCGCGCTTATAAAATAGCTCTCTTCAAATTGTAACTGGTGTTGAAAATGAAGTCTCAATAGGGAACAACTTAAGTATGCATCGCCAAGTTTCAAAGACCGACCACCTTAACAGGACCTCTCTCACTCCTTTTATATAGTCGATGTGTTGTTTTACTGAAGATCAATACAAAATGGCGATAAATACGTGGAAACCTGGCACAAAAGTAGTTCGGAACAATAAATGACGTGAAAAAATCAAGTGTTGAAGCTGGTTGAGCATTATTTATGAAAAGGTAAAAAGAAAACTGTAATAGGTTTGTAAACAGAGTGTAAAATAAAAGAAGGTGAGTAAATATGTTGTAGGAGTATCAAACAATCGCAAAATAATTAAAGGCATTAACTAAAGTCCAGGCAGCACAAAATTGAATGAAGTGGCGTTCTCTTGTGTCGGAGGCTAAAACTCACTTTGGGTCGCTGAGCAAACGGAAAGTAAGTAGTCCTGCTTTGGATACCAAACTATTTATCTCACTATATTTACTTAGATATATATATATATATATATACATATACAGCAAGTAACCAAACGTCTAAGAATAAATATAAGTCTTAACTTCACTTAAGACACAATGAGTATATGTTCTGCTGCTTAGAACATTCTGCTATTTTAATTTACTACACATACACATTGTTAAAATGAATTTATATCTGATGTAAAGACTGTCTTAGATAGATACTCATACGAGTATACAAGTATTGTATTTTACAGATAGATACAAACCTGTTAAAAAATGTGTTAAATTCTGTCATAAATGTAATACAGTTATGTGGGATGCATAAGTGTGTTGATCTGTTTTCAAACTTTGAAAGCTTGGCATCAGAAGACGGTAAAATACTTGTGTCAAGCTATTATTTTCATAGAAAATATCCGATTATTTCGGATCAAGATCATTGACAAATCTTTATACCTATATTAAAATATAATTATATTTTTATATTTATTTTAAAAGACAACTCCCGCATTAGGAATATATTCCTGTGTCACGGGGGACTTTTGCAAACATACAAGGAACGGACGCAAAGAGCGTCCAGGCTCAGAATAACAATTTGTGCATTACACAAAGTGTTTACCCGTGTAGGATTTGAACCTAAAACACTTAGCACAGTAGAAAGCGCGACCGCTTAAACCATTAGGCCAACCGTGCAATCAGTGTACATAGGTAATGAACTTGATCTTTAGATAACAATTAGAATTGAGCAACCCTTTTATCACAATTCTATAAGGCCCTGTACTAACCCTTCTGACAAGCATGGTATAGTAGGCCAAAACTACTTTTCTAAAGACTCTCCTTAGTCAGGAGGCAGGTCTTTACCTATATTCAGGCAGTGAACAACTAAAAGCTAGTGATAGTAATCAATTTGTAGCAAGAACGCCTACATCTTATTACATAACAACGTCAGTATAATTGCGGTACTACGTTATTGCTATACATGACGCTGGGTACAAGAATTAAAACTGAAAACTTATAAAACCCGACTTCACAAAATCTTTTGATAACTTTTTTTACATTCTACATCATTCGTACCATTATTAGGAATCTATTGACATTAAAATCGGATCAAAGTATTAAACACCTTCACAGTTCCCATACAATGTTACAAAACTATTACATAATTCCAAACAGTTAGTGACTAATTTACAGAATATTTACAAGTACTTATTTAGAAAATCATATGATAAGTCGTATTTTCTTAAAAATATTCCCGAATTCTCGTATTTTCATGTATGAGACCAATGTGGGTTCACTAAATTGTGAACTTGAAATTACGTGAGCCCATTAACGGGCTCACGGACTTGTGAATGTAATTTCAATAAAACAATTTGAGGTGTTTTGGGGAACTTTAAAAACATACATGTAACGGACCCGAAGAGCATTCAAACTCAGAATAACAATGTTTGTATAACACAAAGTTTTGCCCTATCTGGAATTTGAACCCACAACTCTTGACACATTAGAAAACGGCGTGGTAACCACTTATATTACTAGACCAATCGTGCAATCCATAATTTTCTTTAAACTGTCCATGGTACTTCTGAAATACTGTAGTAGAAAACCTTTCAAATCATAAAATAAAACAATAAAAGTTATAATTTTATTGAGAGTCCTTATGATTTTTGCACCCAACAGTTACTATAGGGCGACCGAAACTGAATGAATAAGCGAATGAACTAAGGAATATAAATGAATGAATAAACCGGACCTCTGCGACGTGACTTTGTAAGGAATGCCGTACACTCAATTTCTCGCGGCAAGTGGTGTTGTATTAAAATAGAAAAAAAATAACAAAAAACAAGAGAAAATAAACGAAAAGCTTGTTAAATTTTAAAGATAGATGACTATATGATATATGTATAGATGATGATAGATCTATCGATCGAGTCGATCTTGGTCAATAACTATGTGCTGGCGGTAATTTAAAAGGGTTGATTATATCAAAATATTCCTTTAATAAGCGTAAACTAGGTCTTAATTTTGAAACCAAATAATATGTGTAGTCATAATTACAGTTTCTCAACTTTGTTTCACTTGGCCATAATCATTATTTCCCATTATGCAAAGTAAATAAGAAAAATATTAACCATATTATGGGCAATTTAGCAACAACTAAATGACGAACTTAAATTGCTCTGAATTGTTTCAGATGCGGGATGACCAATTGAGTAATCAACAGTTGGCAACGAACAAACATGTGATTGTATTCAATGACAACCGATGTTTTGAGTACCTAATTTCAAATAATATGAAGAGTGAACTCACATTAAGCAAACAATTTCTATACGACAAGATGTTTAACACACATTTCTAAATGTGTCTGTTTAAGTAATTGCCAAGTGAAGATTATTCAAAATACTTTATCTGCACTCTCGACTCTCACTCAAGACTTTATAGTGAACTCTTACTAAATCTATACTAATATTATAAAGCCAAAGAGTTTGTTTGTTAAAAAAATATTTCAGTGTTTGATAGTCATAACGCTAAGCTCAATATGAGTGGAATACTAATAAAGAATGTCTCAAAATGGTTCTATTTTCCTCTTGAGAGCTTCCGCTGCGTGCATAAGTTGCAGCATATGTATTTGTTTTAAGGTTGACTAAACTATTAACAAATAAATAAAACAAATAAATAAATATTTCGGACATCTTACACACAATGTCATCTAGTCCCAAACTAAGCACAGCTTGTATTATGGGTACTAAACAACTGATATAAATACATAAACATACTTTTTTTTTGTAAATACATACGTATTATACATAGAAAAAACCCAGATTCCGAAACAAATATTTGTGAATCACACAAACATTTGGTCTGACCCGGGAATCGAACCCGAAACCTCTTAATAAACAGCCGCATACGCTAACCACTAGACCAACAAGGCACGCTACGGGCAATAGAAGACGCAGGCAGGGCTGTATGGGTTGGCTAGTTATTCATCTAACTCAGTTTATACAATATATAGGTGAACCATGTCTGTACTGAACGATCATCCTTAAATCCAGCAATTCAAATAATCTGGCCACCTCACCCGACGAATACTTGGGTCCCATTAAATTATGTAAACTGGAACGCTCTGAATTTCCCCTGCCTTCCAACTCTGCTATACATTTGAATTTAAGGGACGCTTTTAAAAAACTTGTTATGTACTCACAAATCGCTTAGCGATTTCATAAAAGCTGAATGTTTTTTATAAGATTACAGATCTGTATTTTCTGTTCTTTTTCTTTTTATATATATAATTCTTCTGTGAGTGTGTATGTCACTGAACTTCTCTCAAACGACTGGACCGATTTTGATGATTTTTTTTGTGTGTTCAAGGGGATCTGGGAATGGTTTAGATTCGCAATTGGACCCGGTAGGTGGCGCTGCGATCAAGTTCTGGAATTTTAAAGTTGGGCGGTACGAAGTTCGCTGGGTCAACTAGTATTCTATATTTTTAATATTTGTTATTGTTATTTTGGTGTAAGTTTTTATTTTTGTTTTATTTATTAGACACAAAAACAAAAAAGAAATCAAAACTACAAAAATAATACATTACAGTTTGCAAAATGGAAGTAAGTCCAAAGTCTAATTTATATTTCGAACATCATAAACACGACGCCATCAAGTCCCTCACTTACCAGTTTAGTATCATGGGTACTACGCAACTGATATAAAAACATAAATATACTTTTTACTATATATTAAAAAATATTTTAGTTTATGGCACATTAGCTGTTCAGTTATTCATAATTATTTGGATACATTACTTCTTCCTAATAAAAATGTAGAAAAGCTGTCGTTTGCTTTTATTGAATAATAGTCTATTGTTTCTCGATTGATATTTGCTCCCATAACGATACAAATTATTGTCAACCCCAATAAATCTATTGGAGCAATGTATCTTCGTATCAATGTCGCGACATTAATTTGATGATTCCATCTGTTTGTCAACATTTGATGTTTACAAAACTTTGGTTATATCATTCAATATTTAGGTACCAGTTTTCATTGCTCGTCAATATCTAGTACTAATTATAAATTGTGAACAATTTGGAACCTATTTTTTTTCATTCTATCTATATATATTCGTATATTCTAACAAATAAATTTGAAGTGTCCGTTTGTAATTTGAAATGAACAGCTTTTCACTAATGGAAAGGAAGTAAATACGGCACTTATATCACAGAATACATAATAGTACCCGTACAGAAGACTCACTCCGAAAAGTAAATTAAAGTTATAGATACCCTCGCTGTCAAAAGATTAAGTTCAATTCAGATCGCACAGCGCCGAATCACTACGATTATATTTACCTACAGTTGCGTCTCTTTCTATCGTGTAACTCTTAACTGTTCTGACGATGTCTGTTCGACCGGCGTGTCTATACCTAAACTGCGGAGTGACACCCCCCTGCTTATATTATTATTTGTCTATCTGTCTGTCTGTCTATCTGTCTGTTCGTTACAGCTACAAGCATTTGATTGAAGATTGTTGTTGTAAAGAAATAACAACAACCACGAGACTTAGCTAGAAAATATAATATATACGTCTCCCTATCATCATCATCCTCCGAACCTTTATTCCCAAGTTTATTTGGGGACGGCTACTAGTTCAACCGGTTTTACCTGAATTTCAGTTTTTCCACGGAGCGAGTGGCATCGGACCTCCGCAACCCTAAGGTAGAACTAAAATTCGAACATTGAACTGGTTGTCAGTATATTTGAGGGCACTAACTTCCCAATAACGATTGCCATATATGTTCATGACAACCGGGACCGACGGCTTTACGTGCTCTCCGAGGCACGGGCGTGGATGACCGCCAAACTTCCAAACTCCGGGCTGCTATATGGAATTTCATAAGAAAAACCCAAGAACCCCTTTTGTCCCTACCCGGGATTTGAACCCGAGACCTCTTGATTAGCAGTCGCATACGCTAACCACTAGACCAATGAGGCAGTTGCAACAAATAAAACCTATAATATTATGTGTAATTACATTTTGTACACACCAGTGACTAACGCAAAACATGGTATATACGTCTCCCTATACCATGTAAAATTTTAAAATCTATAAAATTTAATTTAAATAATAATTTAACCATTCATATGGTTAATATCGGTGACCCGTCTAATAGTTGACAACTTAGTACAGTTTCTGTTGTTGTATGTGTTTGCTAGGCTATCGCCGTCATTGTCAATTTGACGTTATGTAAAAGTTCTTCTTCTTTTGATGAGATGGCAACAGCCGAATAATATCAGCTATTTCTGTCAATGTCAAGTATTTAACGTCTTCAATTCTAAAGTCCTCTAGCCTTCAATTCGTTATCGAAATGAACTTAATGATAAAAAATGTGGATGAGATGAAATGGGGACCGCCTTTAGAAAAAACAAAATACGATCTCCACGCAAAAGTTATACCTACTATTAAAATAGATAGATAGATAGATAACTCTTTATATGCACAGGGTTAATTACAAGGTTACAAAAAAAAAGGAACACAATGATCAAATATATAGTGTACAAAGGGCGGCCTTATTGCTAAAAGCAATTTCTTCCAGGCAACCTTAGGATGAAGCAAATGTTGTAGAGAGACAGTAGTAGTTGAATATGCATTTTTGAACCTATTATTTGCTTATTATTATGTACTATACCATATTTCATACACCACATATATTATATTTTCTACAAACATTTACAATTTTTACTTACATATAAAATGCATACTTATTACACTAAATATACTTACATATACATACATACATACATACATACATACATACATACATACATACATACTATAACAGTAAATATACATATACAGATACATACTTAAATAAATAAAAATAAAAAAGAGAAACAGTTTGTTTTCATTTGAAAATAGAATAGACCGTTTTAAATACATGTCTTCATTTATCTTTTATATAGAAGTCTTTGACAATAGAACCTCAAAAATGTTGCCAGTTGTAATTTAAATGAGTTATTTTTAGTAGACCATGATTACACCTTTGTTTATTAACTGGATGAAGCAACAAACTTGTTGCTATAGGAAATTCCACAGTTTTTGTGTCTACGGCAGTAATCAGACAGAAAATTGCCCTCGCCTCAACTCATTTTCGTCATGGGGCTTAAACCTTAATATACAAACAAGTTGTTCAACAATTTACATAGTAATTGGTACTGGACCAAAATACTAGACCTCTGAAGGGCCTCGGCAAGGTATTTCTCATTTGAATAAATTTGGTTGTCTATTCAACAAATTTTGGATCTTTTCAGTTTGGATTTTTTAAATTCGTTTTTAGTACTTTGTAGGTTTTTTAACATTTTGCCTGTGTCTCATATTTTATTCATTATCTGTGTACTCAAAACAATGGTGTACAAATTCATTTATTATGTGGTTTGATAATCTCAAAACTGTTTTTTGTTTCAAATTTTCATGAATTATGCAAAATTAATGTTTAAGTCAAATTTCAACATTCCCGGAGAGCTTACCGAATGTCCTGTGATATTAAAGCATCCATCGGTGCCATATGTGTACGAATTTTTGAATTAAATTAATAAATTGAGTATTTATAACTAAATTGGAATAAATATTATTACTATGGAAACAAAAATAATAATACTTTAAATGTTTCAGTGCAAAACAAAATTATCTGCAATTCGACTTCTTCTTTAGATAAATATTCTCATGCACTCCGAGTAGTAAAAAAATATACATGGATAGCAGAAAGCGGAATTGGCGTATCTGAAAAAAACAATTTTACACCAGAGACCAGCTCGACCTCACGTAACGAGACTCTGACCATTCGACGATGTTTTTTTTCTAATCACAACTATTCCAACTATATTAGCTTTTAGGGATACGATATTGCATATTAAGCTACTGCTAAGATATATGTACTTATCGAATCCCATTATTTTTGAAGATAGTTTCAAAATTAAGCTGACCCATGTATCCTCGTCTGTTTCTTATTGCTCGTCGCGAGATGTTATACAGCATAGCGTCAACAAATTAGTTAGTCAACATTAAAAGATCGACATACACTATCGCGAATATAATTATATTTCTTTAAGATGAATTCCTTCATTTTTTTTTGCGATACCAGCCGTTTACATTTTACATGCACCTTTTGATTATAACGTTATTATACATACCTTACAACCTTCTTTAATTTACTGGAATTTTTCAAATCAAAACAGTAGTTCCTTAGACTAACTCGTTCTATCAAACAAACAAAGTATTCAGTATATTAATATTGGTATTGATATCAAAGACACGAGCATTCACATGAACTAATTACTATGATTTACTGGTGCAATTATTAATTTACATATGTACTAAGCTTATCAAACTGCATTTTTCTTTTCTGTAATAAATTAACGGTATTCATAGCAATATTGGACGGTTAGCTGCTGTACTATTTATGTGTTAAACACACAAACATCTTGGCGACGAAATATATGATATTGGAGTCATAACAAGTCTTCACAGTAGCCTATCATTTTCAGTATAATAGTGTGCAAGATGTCCTACTGTCATTTGTTAGTTTTGAAAAATAAATTCACTTATACCTAATTCTGAAATTGAGTTATATGTTCCTTTGTTTCCTATAGTCCAGTCAATAAAAGCTTAACTTTGACATTTTGGTTGAGCACCTGCAACCAACGCCAAAATTTCCGTAAGTCTTCGTAGATTAATATACTAAAATTGCAGGGTGCTGCAATACCGGCAAATGGTGCAAATACATTGCAAAAGGGTGCAAAAATAACATTTTCGTCTATATCTCGCGATTGGCTGGAAAAATAAAAAAAGATCCTACTACTTAATTGTAGGAAATTAAATCCCCTACAAAAACTTGGAAACGTATTTTCGCGTATCTCTCATAGTTTTTGCACAAAATGCATTTAAAGGTGCAAAATGAAAAAAAATTAACTATTAATCTTTTTTTTTCATATTGAAGTGATACAAATGATATGTTTCGCGCATTTTTTTTATTTATTTACACCTTTTTTCAATTACCTAATTATCTTGGCAAAAAAAATATTTAAATTTTATTATATGACTAGCTGACCCGGCAAACTTCGTACCACCTCAGAATAATCATTAAAATATTATGCTTAGTTATTAACTGATACTGATAAATTTGACAGCAGTGCCACCTAACCGCCGGTACCTTTGTTCCTGCATTTTAAATCTGTAATATCTTCAAAAATATTAATTTAAGTTACATACTGTAAAGGGTCATTTTAATCTATATTAGATGCACAAAGTATTTAAGGTACTTAATTGGATAAGGATTAATACTGTATTGCTTATAATCGTTTCGTAAATAATCCATTATTTCTAGTAAAAAGAAAAAAAGTATTGTAGAACTTCTTAAAGTGTACAATACTGCAGTACATTATTTTAATCTATCTCGTAGGGTACAGCCAGCGTTTGCAATGTCAGCGTAAAAAAATGGGTTTATTTACGACATCACATTAAAAACCTCTAAATATCAATGTTTCTTAACTTTTATGCATGTATTATACATATAAACCTTCCTCTTGAATCATTCTATCTAGTTAAGAAAACAGCGTCAAAGTCCGTTGCGTAGTTTTAAAGATCGAAGCATTTATACGGACAGACAGAGAGTGGAAGCGACTTTAGCTTATACTATGTAGTGATAATTTAATTTTAGTTTATTTTTATTGCATTGGATTCAGAGCAAAATTGCATTTGAAACGTATATTTTGCAGCATATGTAAATGCACCTCTCCATTTACCTGAGCTATTATAAATTTAATTTCAGGGGGACGTTTATAATAATATATCACTGGCGGAGAAAGAGCGTGGTATATTTTATATTATTCTTCCTACTACTATTCTACTCTTTTGCTCCCACTGATTCCAATTTTCTATAGTAAGAGTCTTCAATATAAGAGTGAATAGGTAGATTAAGACAAATATGAGACCCTTGTGCTCGACGAAAATAGTACCATTGAGAACACACACACATGCGTTTGTTTTTCTATCTCGCTGAGCGCAATGAGTAAGACTGCAGCAGGAAATGCTCAACTAACTGTTTGTCACTTACTGTCACTATACTGCAAACTGTCGTTTCAGGGATATTTCGTTTTTGTGCGTCTGTCCAAAAGTGATTTTTTACAAAATAAGCTTGATTCACTGTTTTCAATTTAAAGGAAACAATGAATCCTTCATTTTTATGTTCTATTTGTATGAAGAAAACGTAAGATTTTAGAAAACGTAAGATAAGAACAATTGTTGTGAAAAGTATGAAATCCTCTCAGGATTGCATACTGATGGTAGTGATTGGTATGGTAAAAGTGAGGACCTCAGTGAAATGGCTAAGAAAACAATTTATCACTGTATGTGCAGAAATTTTACAGGACTAAATAAACTCGTTACGAAACAAAAAGTTATCTACTACCGTACAAATACCCTGATAACGTTGTATCAGAAATACCTCCACTATTAACTCGCTTCATACATAAATTATTATTAAATGATGAAAATATCGTGTGAGATGAATGTCCTATTATCAAAAAAAAAAAGATACTATTGCCTATAGTATTATTTCAGCACTTCATCCTAAATCCTTCATTCGTTTCTTCAACTAGCTGTTGAGACATACATTTATCGAAAAACAGAATCGATGTTAGTTATCAATCTACTGCAAACTTTGTGTTTGCACATCATACCAATATTTAGCTTCATGAAGCTTCATCAATAATTTAACCTCAGAAGACTATAATTACTGATGCTTTCGTTCAATATGTCTTTGATAATACTGACCGTAATACAAGGTGGGCCAAAAGAAATCACCCTATTGAAAGATGCTCTTATATTTGCAAATGGCGGCCAATGTCAAATCTGTTTTAACATTTGTAAACTAGACAGATGTTGAATACAAGTGAACAAGCCATGGAGGGATACACTCCCCGCAGAACGCGGGATAATCGTGTCTATTCTTTTGCGTAACAATTCGTCTGTGGTGTTGGCGCAGCGCGAATTCCATCGCCGATTCCCCGGTCGTCCGGCACTAACTGCGCAAACACTGGGCCGTTTGGCCAGGGACCACAAGAGACGCTGCCAAGAGTGGCCGGCCCCAGAGCGCCTATTCTGCTAAGAATATCGCAACTGTTGCTGAGGATGTCGAGCTGTTGCCAGAAACATCGACCAGACGCCGTGCCTCGCAATTAGCCATCAGCCGGTCGTCCCTAAGGCGAATTTTGGTCAAAGAACTGCGCATGTCCGTGCGTCAGCTGCTGCCTGTCGACCACCAAACGCATGTAGCCTACGCCCATGCGATTCTCAATCTCGAGGACGAAGTAGACGATTTTTCGACCAAAATAATAATGAGGGATGAGGCTCATTTCCACCTCAGCGGGTACGTGAACAAGCAAAACTATCACTACCGGGGCACCGAAAATCGACGAGTGTATCACGAGGAGCCATTATAATCGCGAAAAGTGACTGCATCAAACGACAACAGTGAACGGTGCGCGCTATATGGCCATGTTAACCGAGTTTTTTCTGCCACAATTGAATGAATTAGGACCGGAGGACATGTGGTTTCAACAAGACGGAGCAACGGCACACACTGCGCGAGACACAACCGATATTCTGAAGGCGGCGTTCCCGGGTCGCCTCATCTCTCGTTTTGGTGATTTGCACTGGCCCGCAAGATCGCCCGATTTAACCGTTCCAGACTTTTTTGTGGGGTTTTTTGAAGTCCCATATTTATGTGAACAAGTCCGAGACCCTGGAAGCCCTCAAGGACAACATTCGACACGAGTGCGAGAATCTGTCGCCCGAAGAAATGAAAAACGCCATAAAACGAGCCCGTATAGCAATCGATTGTGGCTGCGCTCATTTGGCCGATATCATTTTCTCGACTTCACTAATAAAATTCTAAAGGTTCAAATAAACATAATCAAAAAACAAAATCGAAGTTTTTCATTTAGAAAAAAATTGAGAGCCAAACAACATCGGATGACTTCTTTTGGCCCACCTTGTATAAGAACCTCAGGTAGTCAGGAGACTTTTCATTGTTTAGGAGGCATAGCAGTGTACACACCAGCAAGTAGTGTTTGATATAAAAGAACTCCAATCAAATGTAAAAAAATCTACAGCGCAATTAGCATCTACAACAGATATCACCGATGAGATGTATGATGGGAGATTGCCTTCTGGATTAAAAACATCACCTATGCAGATCCTAGTAAACTATGTTTAGGCATTTCACCTCTTGTATCACCATCGTATATAACATTTCTATCAGGCATATTACATGCCTCCCGTTCATTAGATGACCATCCTCTCAAATTTGAAAATTTGCGCTGAATCCGATGGAATAAAAAAAATATAAAATAAAAATATCATTTAATAAAATTGAAATGAATTTTTTGTCAAGATTATTAGGTATATGAAAAAAGGTATAAATAAGTAAACAAAAATATTAATTAAATCCCAAGGAAACATCGCTTCAAAATGAAAAAAAAAGATTAATAATAATATTTTTACAATTTTGCACCTTTATATGCATTTTGTGCAAAAACTATGAGAGCTACGCGAAAATACGTTCCCAAGGTTTTGTAGGGGATTTAAATTCCTACATTTTTTTAGTAGGATCTTTTTTTATTTTTCCAGCCAATCGCGAGATATAGACGAAAAAGTTGTTTTTGCACCCTTTTGCAATGTATTTGCACCCTTTGCCGGTATTGCAGCACCCTGCAATTTTAGTATATTAATTTACAAAGACTTACGGAAATTTTGGCGTTGGTTGCAGGTGTTCAACCAAAATGGCAAAGTTAAGCTTTTATTGACTGGACTACTAATTAAAAATCAATGTAAAAATACATATTGTGACTGAAATATGTAAGTTTGTATATTATTTTTAAATTAGTTTTGTGTGTGTGTGTGTGTGTTTAAACATATAGGTAATAAACCAATAAATATTTTGGACACCTGCCAAGCAACATCATCTTGTCCCAAACTAAGCACAGCTTGTACTATGGGCACTAGGCAACTGATATGAATACTTTTTTGAAAAATACATACATATTATGCATAATAACACACAAACTCCGAAACAAATATTCGCAGACACAATCATTTGGTCCGACCCGGGAATCGAACCCGAGTTTGTTCATCAACAGTTTTTAATATTCCATTGCAAAAATCATTCTTAAAATAGATATCCAAAAAATTAAACATTTAAAGAAAAAAATACTGTCCTTAACTGGATATTTTTTTAAATATACTAAAAGTTACCCAAGCACCGTAGATACGTACAGTGCACCTGCTCTACTACAAAAGTTCTCAACAATGAGACGTTATAATCGGCTTACTGTACAGTTTTTTAATTAAACCGAGCCATTTATATTTAAATAGAAAGTCTCTAATTTGAGATGTCCTTGACCTTTCAAATTCTATAAATACTTAGACTTAAAATGACTTAAGTAGGGACCCAGATGAGATGCTCCTTCAACGCGTTATTCCTTATTCAAATTCCAAAGAGATTACTCCGATCCTCTAAATGTTTGATGTTACCGAATACAGCGCTGTATGTAGTCTGAACTCAATGTAAATTCGGCTTAATCATCTGGGAAAATGGAATGTCGAATGTGAGCTGCGTAATAATTTCAATTGTGTTTGTCTATGGAAAGAAATTCATACCGCTAAAATGTACCAGCCAGTATCGTGTTGGAAGTTATGAGACAGTTGTAATGTTCTGTTGTAATCTCTGGTAATATTTATTACCTAACTACTTATTTAATAGTAAATCACTGTATAATAAAAAAAACATATAGATGTTTTTTTATTAAACAGTGATTTTCTTGTAATAGAAGAGATAATATATATTTTGGTTTGATATATGACTGCCTCGATAGTTGGGGGTCTCAGTTTCGACTCCTCGATCGAACAAAATGTTTGTATGATCTAGAAATATGTGTTTTGAAGTTTGGGTATTTTCTATTTATTATATGTATGCATTTACAAAAAAGTATGTTAATGTTATTATATCAGTTGTCTAGTACCCATAATACAAGCTCTGCCGAGTTTAAGATTAGATGGCGTTGTGTGTAAGATATCCGAAATATTTATTAGTGTATTAAGCGTACTGTGATTAGTGAACATATTTCTTTTAAATCAGTATGTTAGCGTACAAAGCACTGTATGCTTTCGTATGGAACAACGTATTCATTTAATACATACATTTAATAACAATAAACGCTTTAAGACGGGTTACAGAAAAAGGTACAATGGGATAAGGAAGAATAACAGTAAAAGGAAGCTAAGCTTATACATGTAGGAACAGAGTGTTTCGGATGGACGAGACGGGTTTTCCCCTTCATCCGATACACCAACGTGCCGTAAACCACTTTGGAGTGACGGCCCGTGTGGGTTCCCAGATAAAAAAAATAAAGGAACCGCAAGTTTTAATGATCATCAAAAAAACATATTTGATGACAATATTTTTTTGTTAATGTAATTTCAACAATTATTTCAAGAAAATTAAACATTTTGTGATGTATAAATGTAAAGTTATTAATTCAGAAACTTATGTATATTTTAGTGCAAACCTTTATCTTATCATCCGTAGTATGATAAAATATAAATAGCAAAAAAATCTTATTCATATAAAAAATAAAGTAATACTCTTGTTTCGCTTATTGAAATCTGTTTTGTTCGGAAATGTATATTTATGACAGAGTTCCTATGGGAATTTTCGATTCGTATAATATTCCACTTACATTATTTTGAGATTTGATATGCTAAAAGTATAATAAATAGACATAAACAACGAACCAAGTAGATTTAAGATGAACTGAATAGTGACTTTTTTGTGTAAGCTATCGTTGTATTAACTTTGATTTTCGGCATATACTTTGGGTTTATTATTGTTCATGTTATTCATTTTAAAAATATATTGTAATATATAGCTTATTCACTAGGGAAATACCGCCTCCGTTGTCGCTAACTGCGACTGCCCATTGAGAGGGGTTCGGGTTTAAATAACGGGTTGGGCCAAAAGCTATGTTGGGTTCTTTAACAGCCAGAAGTATGGCTCCATACCTCGAAGAGCCCGGTAAGTTGTCGGTCCCGGTTATCATTAACATCTATTTCAACCTTGAGTGGGAAGCCAGCACCCTTAAATATCATGATAACTTTTTTTTCATCGATTCGCATTCGATATCATCGATATTAAATTAAATAAGATGTACTCGTAGTACATTTTTTTATTGACAGTGGCATAGTTCTGAGATTTCTTATTGCAGACAAATTACGGAGATAATTATACAGTTACATGGTAACAGTGACTCAAATTATAGTCCTATTTTGAAATACAATACTTTTTTTCCCGATCGGATTCATTTATTTGTTCCAAATTCCATAGACGAAAATGTTTGTGTTTAGCATTAATCCATTAGCAAAAGATCAAAACAATACGGTAAATACGAAAACACAACTGGGAATTTGAGACACAGTTTAAGACGAGTTAAATTTCATCGCATTTAGAGATAACGAGACTATGTCGATAACACCGAAGTAATGATTACATATAACTGCTTTTATTTTCAATATTACGATTTAGTTGTAATTTAACAGAGCAATTGGTTTTAGGTCCAGCCAATATCCCTTCTATCATAATCTTTATTATTAGTATTTATTGTAGCCAAGTTGCCTTAGGTAATTGGAAACAATTACCGAGGGTAAGCAACGAGGCCGCGCTCAGTAACTAGATGAATGACCGTGTGAATGAGATCTTGTGAACGTTTCCGTGATTCGTGGGCTAAATTATACTCTGTCCATTCCATTCATTCTGTCATACAATTACTCTATGCATTAATTAATATATTTTTGGATCACTGACCTAAAATGTACTGACTTAAAGAATATTATATCGATTGATTTTAATTTCAAATCGAATCGGTGACATTTGCGGGCGTCACTAATTTCGAAATTTGTTAAACTGTCAAAAAGACAATAAACGAATGTTGTGGCGGTTGTTATCAGAGAACAGTAGTGAAACTGTGTTTGAGGCTTAAAAAAATCCATCGGCAAGATTAACGTAGCCACAACTGGTCTCAAGTAAAACTTCAATTTATGTTGTTAAATAAACAATAATTTACTGTAGATGGCTAACTGATTGTTTTTTTAATAAATTATACTTCTGGTAGGTACCTTAAAATACCATAAAAAAATTTTTTTGTTATCATTACTTGAATAATGTTTTATAGCAACAAGAATACTTCGAAACGAAATATTTTTTCGCATATTGACTTTATAAGAGAGAGTCAACACAATATGACTTTATTAATATTTTTTCTTATTCCTTTCGTTATTCTCGCTAGTAGTTTCTGCTAATTCATATGTATAAAAATAAATGTCATATCGATTTAAGTGCCAAAAAGCGGCCAACTGCGAGTCGGACTCGCCCATGAAGGGTTCCGTACCAGCAAGTAACATCATATAAAAGTTCTTGTAGTTCGTTGTAACTTTCATCGATGTTTTTATACTAGTGTATTGTTTGGATGAAAGGTATATTGCGTGTTACGATTTATGACGTATTAAAAAAAAACTACTCACTAGATCTCGTTCAAACCAATTTTCGTTGGTAGTTTACATGGTAATGTACAACATATATTTTTTTTAGTTTTATTACTCTCTTAGTGACGACCTGCGTAAGACGGCTGGCAGGAGCTGGATGCGAGAAGCCCAAAATCGATCACAGTGGTGTGCAATGGGAGAGGCCTATGTCCAGCAGTGGACTGCGATAGGCTGATGATGATGATGATGTTGATGACTCTCTTATTTTAGAAGTTAGAGGGGGGACACACATTTTTCCACTTTGGAAGTGTCTCTCGCGCAAACTATTCAGTTTACAAAAAAATGATATTAGAAACCTCAACATTATTTTTGAAGACCTTTCCATAGATACCCCACACGTATAGGTTTGATGAAAAAAAAAATTTTGAGTTTCAGTTCCAAGTATGGGGACCCCCAAAATGTATTGTTTTTTTTTCTATTTTTATGTAAAAATCTTAATGCGGTTCACAGAATACATCGACTGACCAAATTTCAACAGTATAGCTCTTATAATTTCGGAAATAATTGGCTGTGACATACGGACGGACAGACAGACAGACAGACAGACAGACTTGACGAATCTATAAGGGTTCCGTTTTTTGCCATTTGGCTACGGAACCCTAAAAATCAATATATTTAAAGATTTATATAGCTAATTTTGAATTTTATATACAAAGATTGGATATAACAACCATATGAAATAAAGATCTTATACCTTTTGTTGTCCTTAAAAACCCCAAAAAAATTATTATTACAAGACACCAAATTACTACCGTGTTTTTCATATTTTAATCTACTTTTGATAAAATATAGGTTTTAAAATCATTCCTATTATTTTCAATAAAAGTACTTCACAATTTTTTGGGACACGTTTAGCGTTATGTGAATAAGAATTTTATTACATGAGGGAATGAAATTTTGATGTTCGTGATTGTTTAACCGCTGGAAGCTATAGAACATATAAAGAGTGTCTCAGAATGTTTTTCGATTTTAGATATAAATAAAAAACAACAATATCAATTAAAACTCGTTTTATTTATTGTTAAATTAAAGAGTTTTAGAGAGTAGAGTAGTTAGAGAGTAAAAACCGTTTGCAAATGCGCACCGTTCACTTTTTCACACTCATTTAACCTGCAGCTAAAATTTTCAATCACTCGTTGGAGCATCGCTCTTGGAATAGAGTTAATTTCTTCAGTGATTCTTTGCTTCAAAACGATCTGAATAGATTGGGCGGCAATGGATTGTAAACTTTACTTTTTAGGTAGCCCCATAGGAAAAAATCAGCAGCCGTTAAATCAGGGCTCCTCGGTGGCCAGTTGATGTCTCCTCGCCGACTTATCACTCTTCCAGGGAATAAATCGTGAAGAACCGCTAATGAGTTATTTGTGACATGAGAAGTGGCTCCATCTTGCTGGAAAAAGGTGTTGCGGTTGTAGGCATACTGGTGATCCATTTCTGTAGCCAAAAAAGTCCGGATCATATGGCAATATCGATCAGAATTAACGGTCTGAGTTCGACCGCGGTCATCCTCAAAAAAATAAGGACCGATAATTCCTTGACTTGATATGGCAACCCAAACAACAACTTTTGGCGAGTGCAAGGGCTTCTGGTGCAGTTCTAGCGGATTCTCGGAAGCCCAGTATCTGCAATTTTGTTTATTCACGTGACCGTTTATGTGAAAATTCGATTCGTCGGAGAACCAGATGTTATTGAAACTCCTAAAACTGTTTTTCATTGTCCTGCAGAATTCAACTCGTTTATCAGGATCATCAGGCTTCATTTCTTGAACAATAACAATTTTATAGGGGTGAAAATGTATGTCTTTCGAAATAATGCGATGAACCGTAGATTTGTTCAAATTAAGAGAAGCTCAACGACTGTCGTAGGTCGTCCATGATCAACCATGATCTCTATATCAACCTTATCTTTATATCGATCTGTATATATCCATAATATAGTCAATTCCTAATGGTAATATTTAAAAAAGAAGCTGAAGCTAACTTAAATGAGATATTTTTTAAACATGTTTTGAATTACTGAATGAAAACAGCTGCTGAGGCTAAGAATTATTTCCATTATATTTTCCTTTTATATCAAGAAAAAATTATAAACCTTTTATAAAAACCGAAATTGCCATAACTCTTTATGATAATTGTAATAAGAGTTTTACCTTCATAATATAGAATTGAATCAGTTGTTTTTTCTTTATATCATAGACTACCTTCCTAAGATTAGGTCTATATCTCGAAGTGGATTATTAAAAAACTGTCGATGTTGTAACGGCTCCTACGTTATTTGCCAGTCACTTCAAGTGCGTTATTTGATTACTTGTTCCTTTGTTATCATAGTAAAATAGAATTTTCCCAAAAACATATTATTCCTCTCAATGTAACTTCTGTATTACGGTGTGCAATAAATATATAATATCTATTCTTTACACTTTCATTTAATAATGTAAGTAATTGTTGATAGCAAGTGGAGTACAAGTGAATGCGTATTATTGATTAAATTTAAATATATATTCACTAAATGAAAATTGTTGGGATGCTCTGATAGCTCTTTTCACACGTACTTTTATTCAACAATTTAAAGCATTTATTGAAAATACAAAGACACATGCCTGAATATATTTTTTCACGTTTTCAATTGACGGATTAGTGTCAATCCCTTACTAAATTCGCTTTCATCCAAGACGCGAAGGAAATCTCGTCGGCAAAATGCATGGAAGTATTTTTGAAGCTTCTAAGTTGATGAATTTTCTATTTGATACCCTAATTTGGGATTGTGACAAGTAAAACCTTTCTTAACACCCGCACTGGAGGCACAAGCTTTCTTTTTTATAACTATATTTCCCTAGAGCGAGTTATCTTTTATAAGTATTCAGATTCATTTATGCATATAAAAGGTTACGTTTTTTGTCCATGTACACCCTAAAATGTACTGCACTGATAGAGCTTAAATTTTAAAGCAGTAATATGACCACTAATTCAACCGATTTCAGTTAATCCTTTGTCCATTGCCAATCGCTGCGTGTAAAAATTGATATTAAAGTTATACCATTTATCTTTCAATTATCTTTCAAAATCAAAATCAAAAATGTTTTATTTTCACAGCAAGATTATATAGTGAAACTGTCTCTTGGCTTCCAAACTTGTAATTCCTACTTGTAATATGGAAACCAAGTAGATTGATTCCTTCTAAATATTTCACAAAAAAATAAAAGAGTAAAAAGATCATAATATAAAATTAAAAAGAAAAACAAAATAACATATTATAGTGAGAACAGTTAACAAAATCCATGCTCTAAGGTTTGAGGTTTGTATATGAGTTAGAGGGTGTGTGTGTACGTGTGTGTGTGTGTGTGTATGTGTATGATCACGTGTGCGCGTATATGTGTGTGTATTGATAATCATTAGAGTAATAAAAGCAAGAAGCGGAATAAAATAAACGCCGTCGACGTCAAATTACAAACAAATATTGTTAGTTCATTAATATTAAATGATCCCTAACAATATTAATTTATCTTTTCGTGTTAACAATCTATCAAGATACAGTGTACTTTGAAACGATGTACCTACCTACTTAGAATAAATTAATTTGTGCCAGTTGACAATGTGACGTTGACAAATGAGTTTCATTCGGTTCTGCCGAATAAAGGTTTTTGAAAAATCAACATTAGAAATTAATTATGTATAAAAATTTACGTATAAAATCAAAAATAGTCAAAACATTTTTTTTTAATTTAAACCGTATACCGTTAACCGTTTTTTATAAATGTGGTTAAAAATATATTCATAAAATATATTATTTGTGCAGTATTTTTTTCTTTGATATTAATTCAAGTTTACAAAACAATATACACTGTCTTTTTACCAACATACATTCTAACACTATTATTGCCAAACAATATAATCATCCTATTAACGGAAAGACAATGACAACTAAACAGGGAACATAATAGAAATTTGAACACATCTATGAAATAAAAATACTAAGATTCAATTATACGGTGCTGGAGGACACGGACGCTATGTATTGTGCCTATAATATCCCTTCTATTTGATTAATCTATGACGCATGCCAGGCGCCCGTTATTTGTCCTTGTCACACTGCAGTTACATTCATATTCTTTATCCTCTTTTAACTCGGGGTGTTTAGGTTTTTTCGTTACGGATTTTCTTGATTCGGTAACCGCGCTCAAAGTCCGCAATAAAATCTTTACAATAGCTTAAAACTTTTGTATGGTTAAGGTGAGAAATAAATATTTTTATTATTAGGTATTATTTATAATAAGACATATCACTCAACATATTCCTAAGGACTGTACAGTACAATATCGAAAATCATTAACTGCAATGTCAAAAATAAATAAACACAATGTGATTATAATGTCAAAAATAAATTAAATACAATGTCAAGAACCATTCAAGTTCATTAAACATATATATATTGTATATACGAGTACATAATATATACTGTCAAGAATTATTCAATTAAATGACAAAATGTCATGTTCAATAAAATTTCATCTAATTTAAAATTCGAATCCAAAGGTCTTCTATACGAAAGGACGATTCTAGAAAGTCAGTTAATGAGTAATAACATTTCAATAAAAGGAAATCAAATAATTTATTTTTAAATGTCCCGAGGTTAAGACTTTTAAAGACATTTGTTAATTTATTATAAATACGAATTTTTATACAGTAAACTTTATTGGAAAATAATTTAATTTTTTTTTTCTGGTATACGTAACTTGTAAGAGTTGCTACTCTTTCTTATTACCCCATCATTATGTACTTGGAATAGACCAATATCCCTATGTACAAAGATACAGACCTCGAATACATTTAAAGACGGAAGCGGTAATACGAGTACTTTTAAACGTTTAAATAGTGGGGATTCAGCTTTCTAATGGTCTGGCTTTAGTTAGTGCTCGAATACATTTCATAAAATTATACATAATAATGTCCTCTACAGGACATTAGGGGACATCATTTTCAATCAATTATAACAATATTTACCCATTACGTACTATTTTCAGAACCAAACAGACAGATTGACTGTACTATTATGGACTCGGAACGCTTTGATAGCTTCCACAGAATTTCCCCATATTATAATTCCGTAACAAAGAATTCATGATACATAGCTGATATATAAAGAGACTATATGAATTCTATCAAAAAGTTTTCGCTTAGACCGGTTCTAATTCCTTTAACTTTTTCTCATTTATAACAGTGGTCTTATACACCACTAAACCAACAGGCCAGTTACAATAAAGAACAATAACAATACCAGTAAGCTCTGAAAGGAAATCTTCGAAAATCACCAGTCGCTTATGTCATTGTTATATAAAAATGCTCTCTGTGAAGTATATTGATACAATACTTATGTTGCTTCCAACTTGTTACCGCAGAGTTCATTGTTCAATACACAATCAAATATTATAGATAAGGCTTTAAGAGTCGTTGAAAAGAAGAGTATCGTGAAATACAGGACCCGATCTGAATAAAACAATAAAACTACAATATATTGTAGGTACTAGTTTATTTTTTAAATAATATCGAATACATCCGCTATCCGACCCTAAGCTTGTTAGATGAAAATGGGTACTTCGAACATTATACAATGGAACTGCAAGGTAGTTAGGTAACAAAAAGTATATTACTTTATGCCTTTATCTAAAATAATACATTGCCACTTTTTATATAAAAATTAAAGATAAAGATTATTTACGATTGTAATGTTGATGACTGGAACAGTGTAAGTAGATTTTTTTTCCTTTTAAAGACAACTCCGCGTTTGGAATGGAAATGGAAACTTTACGAACATAAATGAAACGGACACAAAGAACACACAGGCTCAAAACAACCATTTATTAATCACACAAACTGTTGTCCAGTGGGATTTGAACCCGCGACACTTGGCGTACTATAAAGCGGCGTGACGACGACATAAACCACTATTCCAACCGTTCAGTCAAAAATAATTAGTTCAGTTTATTTCGAGCAATTTTTTTTTTTTTTTTTTTATATATATAATATAATATATTTAATATATAATATTTAATTTATATAATAAAAGTAATAAGTGGAGAATAGACAAAATAAGTTTTAAATCGGTAAACAAATAACGCGCTCTGAGCTACTAAAAGCCTTTATCATTAGCACCACGACAATCGGATGACGGTGAAGAAAAATAGTCAAGTTCACTACAGAATGGTAGCATAAGGACGGAAAGGAAAGGCTAGAATATAATATAACAAAGGCAGAAATGACGATATATGTATCTACCAAGCCTTTACATTCTTCATTTTCTTTATTGAGGATCGGCTATTAATTGAACCGGTTTAACCTGAATATAAACCTCCTTTCTAAGGAGAGGCCTATGTCCAGCAGTGGACTGTTAAAGGCTGTTGATGATGATGATGATGAACCTGAATATCACTTTTTCCAAGAAAGCGACTGGCATTGATCCTTTGCAACCCTGAAAGCAAACTGAATTCGAATTAGTTGTCAGTATATTTGAGGGCACTTACATAATAATTGACGGCCTTGTTGGTCTAGTGGTTAGCGTATGCGGTTGCTGATCAAGAGGTCTCGGGTTCGATTCCCGGGTCACACTAAATACTTGTGTGATCCACAAATATTTGTTTCGGAGTCTGGGTGATTTCTATGTATAATATGTATGTATGCACAAAAAATTTTTATGTATTTAGATCAGTTGGTTAATAACCATAATACAAGCTCTGCTTAGTTTGGGCACAGAATACATAATAGGTTTTGGAATTAGATGACGTTGTCTGTGAGATGTCCGAAATGTCCGAAATAACGACTGCCACGAATAGATATTTATGACAACCACGGGCTTAACGTGCTTTTTGAGACACGGGCGTGAAAAACCGCTATTTTCATTACTACTCAAGGTTGCTATTAAAAATTTCCCATAAGCAAAAACCAATTACATTCCGACATAGAATTTGAACCCGAGACCTCTAGATTAGTAGTTGCCTGTATTTATAATCATAGTATATAATATACGAGAACATTCCATGAATATAGTATGCTATCACACAATTTACATTTCATATTTTTCACATTCAAGCGAAACAATGAAAAGTTTTCCCAAGTAAACCTATCTCTGACTTCTCCGGGTTATTGAGCGCTTCTCTTTGTTCTGACGTCGTTAAGATGGATCCTTGTCTAAGCAAGGATGACGTGGATACTCGCCAACACGGACCTTTCACTGTTATAGTTTACATTTGTGAGTAAACTAGAGGGTTCTGTATAGAGAGATATACTCTGCAGAATATATGGTCATAAATAATTAAATAATGTTTTCTTTTAATATTCGTTGATAACATAATTACAGAATGGGTAAATATAAAAAAGATTTTAGTAAACATTTCAACCACTGGTGCACTTGACTCGACTGCCTTGTTGGTCCAGTGGTTAGCGTATACGGCTGCTGATCAAGAGGTTTCGAGTTCGATTCCCGGGTCGGACCAAATATTTTGTGATCCACAAATATTTGTTTCGGAGTCTGGGTGTTTTTCTGTGTATAATATGTATGTATTTACAAAAAAAGGTATGTTTATGTATTTATATCAGTTGTTTAGTACCCATAATACAAGCTCTGCTTAGTTTGGGACTAGATAATGTTGTGTCTTAAAGATGTTCGAAAAAGATGTCCGAAATACTTTTATGGAAAAAAGTTCTTTACACTTAATAGTTTTAGTTTCAGATATAAATTGTTATACAAAACTAGCTTGTGTAGTTAGTTAATTTCACTCTAACTTTTTTACAACAATATGATTATAAAATGCTAATAAAATAACGTTATTTTTCATCTTGCTTATTTAATGGGTATTAACCTAAAAATATATTGCATATCACTAACTTCTCAATTTTAATAAAAAAAAAAAACAATCTTTAGTAGGATATTATTTTAAAATGATTTTCACATATTGTAGGCTTTTGTGAGTTATCTCTTAATGTTCGCAGGGAGCACTTTGCTTGCTACCACTGTCGCGTCACTTGGGGTGATTCGAATAAAACCACCGTATCACACTATACTGTATATATTTACACAACTATAGTACCAATACATGTGCTTTAAAAGGATTGACAAAAAATAAAATGTTTGGTCTATATACGTCGCCATGTGAACCAAACCATATCGCGATTCAGAAAAAGTGAAGTGCGCCATCTATCGATCAATCGATAAACTAATTTATACATATTACTCTAAACATACCGCCCACCATGAACAAATTAAGAAGTTGAACAATAAAAAAAATATGTTAATTTGTTCATTATTATCACGTTATTAGGTACTGTTATCACAAGGCAACATTACAATAGTAAAATTATTTGTTATACACATACCCTATTATAACAAAAAACAATATGTTGATACTTGAACAACTGCTTACACAAAAACTAAAACCTAAAACAACAAAAAGAAAACAGAAAAATTGGTAACAAATTATTATCTTAACCTAAACATAAGAAGATTATTGTACTGTGTTAATAGGTAACACACACAATTTGACAACAGGTCTTTTTATAACGGTATTTTTACACCTTAAGCTTACAACGCGTGTAACTCCGTCCAACCCTGGGTGTTTTTGCTCTACGATCCCAAATAGCCATTGAGCAGGTGGCAGACCGTCTTCTTTTATCAAGACCATGTCACCTATTGACGGTTCTGGAACCTGATAAGCCCACTTGTACCGGTTTAGGAATTGTGCGAGATATTCATGCGACCACCGTCGCCAGAAATCCTGCACCATTCGCTGAGTAAGTTGCAGTCGTTTTAGACTATTGATGTTAGACGGTTCATAATTTAAATCTGGTACCACTACCAGGGGTTCTCCTACCAAAAAATGTCCAGGCGTTAGCGGGGCTTGGTCTTGACAATTATCTGTTATACGAGACATGGGGCGAGAATTTAAACATGCTTCGATTTGAGCCAACACAGTAGCCATCTCTTCGTAAGTAAGGGTATTGTTTCCAATAACCCGCTTAAGATGGTACTTGGTGGACTTTACACCGGCCTCCCACAGTCCTCCAAAATGAGGAGCGTGTGGAGGTATAAAGTGCCAGTTGGTCCCATTATTCGCTAACGAATCCACTATCTCGGTAGCTACACTGGATCTTTCAATTGCGACTAAATGCTTCAATTCCTTGGCGGCTCCGACAAAATTGGTCCCATTGTCGCTATATAAGTCTGCACAATGACCCCGTCTGGCGACAAACCGCTTAAACGCAGCCAAAAACCCTTTAGCAGTCAGATCACTCACTACTTCTAGATGTATAGCCTTGGTTGCCATGCATACAAATAGGCATATATAACCCTTGTAGGCATGATGTCCTCTCCCCTTTGCAGATCTCAGATTAATCGGTCCCGCATAATCAACTCCACTTTGGTGGAAGGGGCGACTAGGGTTGACGCGTGATTTAAGTAACTGACCCATGAGTTGTTCTCGGAACTTAGCTGCGTGACGAATGCACGATATACACCGACGAACGAAAAACTTCGCTTTGTTCTTAACATCGATGATCCAATATTTTGATCTCAAGAAGTTTACCATGAGCTGCGGCCCTCCATGTAAGGTTCTGGTGTGGGCCTCTGCTATTACGATCTTCGTGAAATGTGATTTTGCCGGCAGTATCATGGGATGTTTCATACTCTCTTCCAGTTCAGCTCTGTCCAACCGGCCACCAACTCTAAGTATTCCATCGGAATCTACAAATGGATTCAGAGAGGTAAGTACACTTTTCTTTGTTACCGTTTTTGTTTTCAATAGACTGTCGATTTCAGCAGAAAAATATTGATTTTGGCAATGCTTTACACATACAATAAGTGCATCGTCCAATTCTTTAGCTGATAAACAGGAACCAAATTTGAAAGAAGCTCTCTTAATATTTAAAAACCGTTTGCAGTAGGCTATGACTCTAATTAATTTATTTAATGATGAAAACTTCGTCCATACGGTCAGTTCTTCCTTATCTATGGTTGCTAGACTAACTACCTTTGCCTTTTCTTCTTGGTCTGTTTTGTATTCCCTTCGTCTGTCGTGGCTAATTACATTGTCCTTCAACCACAAAGGTCCTTCTTTCCACAATGTGTTAGAGATTAACTCCGTTGGACTCATTCCACGGGATGCGTAATCTGCGGGATTCTCGGCTGACTTAACGTGACCCCATTGACCACTACCAACTACAGATAATATTTCTGACACTCTGTTTGCTACAAATGTTTGCCAGTGGCACGGATGTTTGCTAAGCCACGCAAGGACTATAGTTGAGTCTGTCCATGCATAAATGAGATGTCTTTCGATATTCAATACTTCAGCAACTTCACATAATAATTTTACTAACAAAACTGCCGCACAAAGCTCAAGACGAGGGATAGAAATCTGCTTAATAGGTGCGACCTTGGTTTTTGCAGTTACCAAACGAGAATGAACATTTCCTTGGCTATCGACGACACGGATATAAATTACTGCACCGTAAGCAAGACTAGATGCATCACTGAATCCGTGCAATTCTGCTGAATCACCAAGTGATGTTCGTAACCATCTAGGTACTCTAAATGGAACTAAATTTTCCAGTTCATCTCGGTAGGTATGCCATTCTTTCAATAATGTGCTAGGTAACTCTTCATCCCAGTCTATACCTGACAACCATAATTTTTGGATTAATATTTTTGCTTTTATAATTACAGGTGCGAGCCAGCCCAAGGGATCAAACAACATGGAGATTTGGGAGATAACATTTCTCTTTGTTGCAGGTGTCTTCGAAGCAGGTAGTTTGACTGTATAAGCAAATTCATCGGATTCTCGCTGCCAGGTAAGTCCTAAAATTTTAATTACATTATCAATTTTTAATTCATGACTTTCTTCTTTATGCTTACCACTGTTGATGTATTTCAACAAGTCTTTATTATTGCTTCTCCATTTTTGCAACTCAAAACCTCCTTTTGCCAATAGTTCCGTCATTTGATTATATTTCTCTACCTTCAGCTACAGTTTGACAGCCAGCCATCATGTCATCCATGTAGAAATTCTGCGTAACAATGGACTTTGCGACTGGGTACTTATCTCCTTCATCTTCTGCAAGTTGGTGCAACGTCTTAACGGCTAAATAAGGAGCTGCTGCAGTACCAAAAGTTACTCTTAGAAGACGGAAATGTTTGATTTCTTCTGAGCTGTCCGAACGCCATATTAAACGCTGAAAATCTACATCTTCGCTTGAAACCCTTACTTGTCTGTACATTTTCACTATATCCGAGACAAGACAAATCGGGTATGTACGCCATCTCAGTACAGTGTGCCGCAAATCCGCTTGTAAGGTTGGACCCGTCATTAATTCACTATTAAGCGACACTCCGTTCCTACCCAAGCAAGATGCATCAAATACTACCCTAACCTTAGTGGTAGTTTTGTCTTCCCTTAAAACGGCATGGTGAGGTAGATAGACCACATCTTCTCGATTTACTTCCTCGGGCGGTATAGACTCCATATGACCGAGTTCGAGATATTCATTAATTACCTCCGAATATTCCCTTTTCAATTCCAAATTCTTTTCTAACCTTTTCTCTAAATAAAGAAACCTGCGCAATGCAATTTCTTTTGTTCGACCATTTACGCAGTTTCGTTCAGTTGCCTTAAAAGGCAATCTAACAATGTAACGACCAGAAGGGTCCCTTCCAGTAGTCTTCTTGTAAAATGCTTCACATGCTTCTTCTTCCTCCGTGTAGTTTTTCTTGGAGACTACAGCTTCTTCAATTTTCCAAAATCGTTCTAAATAATTTTGGTCTTCTTGGAGGGTTAAGTAACAATGGCTTTTGTTACTTGCTAAACCTTTATTTTGTAGTACTTCTCCCGACAGGATCCACCCTAATGTTGTATCTTGAGCTATTAAAGAACCTGGAGGTCCTTTGCTAAGTCCCTGCTTTATAATCTTACTATACACTGAAGAACTTAGCAACATATCTATTCTTCCAGGTTTGTTCCAAGTAGGGTCTGCTAGATTCTTGTTTTCCACCTGTGACCACAATGGACAACCTATTGTTTGCGTTGGTAAATTTGATGTTATTCGTTTTTGAACGTGAGCTTTAACTGTCACAATTGAGTTAGGATCATACATTGACTGCAATTTAGGATAAACAATATATTTAGAGGTCAATGCATTCTTACCTTCCTCTTCATCCCCCAACCTTAGTGCGGTGTTGTAACAGGTATGCTTCTTCAACCCAAGGAGTTGTACTGCTGATTCCGTTACATATGAAGCCTGTGAACATTGGTCAAGCAACACACGCAGAATAACTCCTGTACCTTTCACCCTTACTAAAGCCGTAGGCAACAAATCTTGGCTGCTACCAGCAGCGGCACAATTGGTTATTGTACTGGTTTGGTTTTCTTTAGTATCAACTGATTGCTTAATATGCTCCTTTGAGTCAGCTGAAACTGTTGACGCATCCTTAAAATGTAATAAGGAGTGATGTTTACGCTTACATATTCGACATCTTGTCGGCAAATTACAGGCATAAACCGCATGACCTGATCCGAGACAATTAAAACATAACCCGTTTGATTGGACGAAGTTACGACGTGAGGCAACAAATTTCATTACTAAATTTTTTGCAATGACCGAGTTTATGATCTGATTTACAAAAAATACAAGATTTTGTAGCAACGTGTAAAGTTTTCACCGAAACACTTTTATTAACATTGGTTTTTTAACTTTTATTATCCAGAAATTCTAGGGAGCGAAAACGTTGTTCTAAAAATTTTTTAAACTGTTTCCATGTAGGTAATTCTTCACAAAATTCATAAATTTTCGCTTCCCACAGCTTTCTAGATTCAGCATCTAATTTTAGGCTTAAAATATATATTACAATAATATCCCACGAATCTACATTGATATCTAAATTCTTGAGAGCATTTAAACAATCGCTGCTTGAATCCAATAGTTCTCTTAGCGCTGATGCTGATTCGACAGCAATATTTTTCTGGCCAAGAAACCGTTTCAAAATGGAATTGGCCATAAACCTTTTGTTGTTGTATCGATTGTTTAATTGTTCCCAACATGTTTTATAATTTACACTGGTAATGGGTACATTTTTTAAAAGCTGATCCGCCTCTCCAGATAAATGACTCTTCAAATATTGTAAACGCTGAACGTCATCCAACGACTGATTGTTGTGTATTAGTGACAAGAACAAGTCCCGGAAGCTAAGCTAAGTAGGAAGTAGGGGTCACCATGTTGCATTGTCTTACAGTATAATATAAATATTTCGGACAACTTACACACAACGTTGTCTAGTTCCAAACTAAGCAGAGCTTATAATAAGGGTACTGAACAACTGATATAAATACATAAACATACCTTTTTTTCTGTAAATACATACATATTATACACAGAAAAACACCCAGACTCCGAAACAAATATTTGTGCTACACAAAATATTTGGTTTGACCCCGAGACCTCTTGATCGGCAGCCGCATACGCACCACTAGACCAACAAAGCAGCCAGTATAGCAGCTCAGGGAGACGCTTCTGCATCATTGAGCCTCCTATCTCACACTTACCAGTGAAATACATCATCATCATCATAATCAACAGCCTTTAACAGTCCACTGCAAGACATAGGCCTCTCCTTTGAAAGGAAGTTTCGGCCTACTATACCACGCTGGTCAGACGGGTTGGTAAATATGACACCACAAATTGTTTTAATTAGGTTTATCTTCTATGTGAGGGTAGTTGTTCTACCCCGGTCGAGCCGGCCCATTCGTGCTGAAATCAGTTACTCTACTACCTATTTTAAATCTTATAGTGAAAATGGGCATACGGCAAACGTGTTGGTATTTGTCCTGAGTAGCTTCTTACCCGAGTCAGCTGTTACGATAGCCATGTGGTGGTGACGCTCTGTAATCTTAATCTGTCAATACACGGAGTAATAGACCAGGGTAAAAGCCTCTTAAAATAACAAAAAGTGAACATAAATTATAGTAGGATGAAACCATTTGTAAAAGGAGGATAATAGTACAAAAATTAAAGGAAAAATAAATTACGGGCGATCTGAGGTCGGGAAGGGGGAGAGGGGGGGGGGTTTTAAGGGAAAAAAATGGCTTATCTCAATTTCCTGCAAAACTACAAGTCCTATAGAAAAAAGTTAAATGGCAAAGTTGTAGGTAATAAAAAGATCTACATCTTTTGCATTTACACATTTTTCACATAACCTCAAATTTTATGTGAAAAATTCAAAAAACCAAGTTTTTGGTTTTTTATTTTTATCTTTTACAAATAAAATTATTTTTTAACGAAATTTTGTGAAAACTTAGCTTTTCATGTCTTGAATATACCGTAATTTATTTGGAGGGGGCCCTCTCCCCCTTGACGACCTCAGATCGCCCGTAATTTATTTTTCCTTTATTTTTTGTACTATTCTCCTCCTTTTACAATGGGTTTCATCCTACTATAATTTATTTTGTTTTCAAACATTAAAAGCACTGGTCTATAACTCATATTCCATTTTCAATCTTAACTGATGAGAACATACTGAACAGTAATTGTAACTGGCAACTTTTGTTTTTTTTTTAATTTTTGTTGACAGCCGTGACTGTAATTTTTTCTTTCTTTTACCGGTAAACCTAAGCCACAATTGTATGATCTGTGTAAGTTTGATATAATAAAATAAATAAAATTTACATTGCATAAATTTTGAATAATAACTAGTGCTCTGTAATGTATTTTATTGCTATGTGTAAATAAGTGTTACTAAATACAGTTAAAACTAGGTCGTAGATAATATTTTTATCATAACGTGTCAATGTTAAGGACTGTTGTCACCCAATTAAGTTTATCGTTTTGATTAGACGTCAAATACTATTTAGAACAGGCAAATAAGTACTCATAACTTGTTTCAATATTACAACATTCTGTTATTCTCATACAGTGTCCACAGATTTACAATATATGTTGTAATTAATATCTATAAATCTTCAATAAAAGATTATTGTTTTGATATTGTGTTGTAGTAACTTGAATATCATATTAGGAATATTTTTTTTATATCGTTGTTACATTGGCGTATGGGAGTGCTGTGCTTGAGTTCATGTAATCTGCAAATTAGCCTTTGAGAGCACGTAAAGCTGTTGTTACCGGTTGTCATGAACATCTATGGCAATCGTTATTAAGAAGCCAGTTCCCTTACTGACAATTAGTTTAACCTTTGAATTTCAGTTCTCCCTTAGGGTTGCGGAGATCCGATGCCTGTCGCTTCGTGAAAAAACTGATAATCAAGTAAAACCGGTTGAACTAGTAGCCGACCCCAAATAATATTGGGAATAAGGCTAGGAAGAAGAAGAAGATATTTTTCTTTCCAAATATAAACGAAGCAGCTGAATCCTTGTAAGATTAAATGTTATTACTCTTAGAGATTTACGACTTTCGTATACTACAGAGGAATTAATTAACGCCTTATAAATTGTTGTCACGTTAAAATCGTAAGGTTCCGTCAATCAATAGGAATCACGGTAATTAATGTTGTCGATCAAAGTGAGTAATCCCGTATGTATTTAAAGAGGTACACGTAGAATTAGGGAAATACATATATTAAGTAGGATGTTTTAGTCTACAATCAGAACTAAACTGCATTTATTTGAAAACTTGTCATCTGTTGATTTATTTTTTCGAAGATAACCAATCATTTTGTTGTGTATAATGAATATAATGAACTAGCTTTTTCTTCGGTTCCATCCGCGTGTATGTCGGTGATCGCAAAAAAGTGTCATATATTCTTTCTCAGGCTCTAGATTATCTGTGTACCAAATTTCATTTATTTGTTACTCAGTCATTTGTTATTCTACAACTGCCTTAATGGTCTAGTGGTTGGCGTATGCGGCTGCTGATCAAGAGGTCTCGGATTCGATTCCCGGGTCAGACCAAATATTTGTGTGATCCACAAATGTTTGTTTCGGAGTCTGGGTATTTTTCTATGTATATTAAGCATGTATGTATTTAAAAAAAAAGTATGTTTATGTATTTATATCAGTTGTTTAGTACCCATAATACAAGCTCTGCTTAGTTTAGGACTAGATGACGTTGTGTGTAAGATGTCCAAAATATTTATTATATATTTTTATTTCATTTTTGTAAATTGTTTCCTAAAGTAGGTATTTTAGTTACATGTCTTTCAAGGTAGAAAAGCTACGCTGATTTCAGCTTGAGATCAGTGCTTGTATTATGGGTACTAGAGAACTGATTTTAATATTTTTTTTTTAAATACATACATATTACTTATATTACTAGATGACGTTGTGTGTAAAATGTCCGAAATAGTATTTATTATTATTGTTATTATTATTGATTATTTCGGTTTAGCAGTTTTGGTGTGAAACACGACCGACAGACAGACAGAGTTACTTTCGCGTTTATAATATTAGTAAGGATTAATTACAATTAATATCTTTTCTAAGACACTAAACTTATTCGAAAGTGATAATAGTTGCTCGCTCTTCGCCTGCAAATTTGATACACCACACAAATAGTTGTCAGGCAAGTGACTTTCATGAATTGAATGAAACTTGTTTCATTGAAATTGATATCCTTGTATCAGCTTGTAATTGTTTCTCGCTCATTTTCACCAAAGTAACACGACTATAGCACGAATTTTGTCAATTTAGGATAATCTTCAGTGTGAGGGTTGTTACATCAAGAGTACAGAGATATAGATGACGAATACTGAAGACCTGACAACAATATAACGTGCCATACTACTGCCTGGTTGGTCTAATGGTAAGCATATGCGGCTGCTGATCAAGAGGTCTCGGGTTCGATTCCCGGGTTGGATCAAATGTTTGTGTATGTGTGGGTGTTTTCTATGTATAAGTAATATGTATGTATTTAAAAAAAAAATATTAAAATCAGTTCTCTAGTACCCATAATACAAGCACTGATCTCAAGCTGAAATCAGCGTAGCTTTTCTACCTTGAAAGACATGTAACTAAAATACCTACTTTAGGAAACAATTTACAAAAATGAAATAAAAATATATAATAAATATTTTGGACATCTTACACACAACGCCATTTAGTCCTCAAAGTAAGCAGAGCTTGTATTATGGGTATTAGACAACTGATATAAATACATAATCATACTTTTTTTTTGTAAATATATAGATAGAAAAAACCCAAACTCCGAAACAAATATTTGCGGTTCACACAAACTTTTGGCCCGACCTGGGAATCGAACCCGAGGCCTCTAAATCAGCAGTCGCATACGCTAACCACCAGACCAACCAGGCAGTAGTATGGCTCGTTACATATTGTTGTCAGGTCTTCAGTATTTGTCATCCATTTCTCTGTACTCTTCCCTATCCTAAATCACATATACGACGTTGAAAAAATCATTGAACATTATTTTTGTGATGTGCATTTATACAATAAATATATCTCATGCTTATGAGCATAAAGAAACTGTTATGCATAGGAATAAGCATAATCAATTATGTCAAGATAATATTCTTAAGTAATATCATGAATCATTAATTGTAGAAAACAAACGAACAATCAAAAGCACTGTCATTCGAGGTAAGGATGTTGTATCAATAGTGTCATGGGTTATCATTCATAGACAGCAGGAGTCTATCTACAGTACAGACATACCTTCAAGTGCAATAAGTTAATTAATTTTACATAATTACCTTCGTAATGGTCATTCACTCTATCGATGCGTTAGAACATAAATAACTAGCATTCGTTCGCAGCACCGTCCGCGTATAATATATATCGATTATCACAATATTATAGTCGTCACAAAATAAGAAGCCCGTTTTGACATTTGTCATTTGACAATTCATAATCCTATTTAATTACTATGTTACCCATACACTATCACAACGCATATCTTAAACAAGCATCAAGTTTGACTTGATATTGAAAAATTGCACTCAAAACACGAATTAATCGTATTAGTTACGCCACGATGACAAATGTTAAACCGGGCTTCTTATTTTGTGACGACTATAAGTGTAGCCTTTTGTCCTTCGTCAAGAATCAAAGTGTCTCCATGGTAAATTTTATTGAAATTAGTGAAGCGGTATAGCCGTGAAAGTGTACAGACGAACAGAGTACCTTTCGAATTGATAATATTACTAGTTTTCGCCTTCGGCTCCGACCAGTTTATGTCGGTATTCGTGGTAAAAAGTAACCCATGTCCTTATTCATGTTTAAGGCTAAATCGGTTTAGTAGTTTTGTCGTGAGAGTGAGACAGACAGAGTTGCTTTTGCATCATCTATAATATTTTACTTTTAAAGTAAATGCTGTATGCGCCTGAAACTAAGATACCGTTTAATTTTCATTACAGAATGCAAAAGTTAAGTTAGTACAACTCTTTGCAAGGCTTCTTCCCGGGAAAATAGCCGGTAGTAGTAGCGCACTTTGAAAAACGACAGAGATGCCAATGCCATAAAAAAACTACCTCAATTACATTCAGATAAGTCAAGAATTGTTAAGGACCTGTGCAAAATACACATTCACATTTGTTTAATAACACAACGTTGAACTTTAAAAAAAAAAATGAGTCTTTTCTGAAACTAACGTTGACTCACAACCTTAATGGAAAATTTTAAATCGATATTAGAGCGTCAAATCAAGATGGTGCTTAAATTGACACTCTAAAATTGAGGTACTGAAAAGGCGACAATTCAGACGGTTTTTGCAGAGCTGTTTGCGTCAGTAGTATTAATTGGCAACAAACATATGGATAATTGAAGTGCTATGTCACAAGACTTGGTAACAGTGACTGGACGCGGTACATAAAAGAATCGATTACTTTCGGTAACCAAAGGGTAACGAAAGCTTATTACTAAAACTCCGCTTTTTGTCTATCTGTGTGACCGTCCGTCCATCTATTCGTCACCAGGTTCTATCTCATGAACCGTAATAGCTAGACCATTGAAAATTTCACAGAAGATGTGTTTCTGTTGCTGTTATGACAACAACCACTTAAAACAGAATATAATAAATATTGAAGGGAGCTGTCATACAACAAAACGTGATTTTTATGCCTTTTTTTTGCTCGATATTAACGACAACGACGACAAATGCTTGAAATATTCACAGAATATAAAAATAGTACGGAACTCTCAGTGGGTTAGTTCGCCTCGCACTTGGTAAGTTTTTTATTTTATTTAAGTGAAGTCCTAAATCGACTTTCAATAGTTTTTCATGTTGGTCATACAATGTGAAAATAAACGTAGTTCTTTTAACAGAAATATATAATGTAAACAAAAGTTTTAACTTATTAGACAAATTGTTTCCAGTAGAAGTTAAAAGTCAGTTGAAAGATTATACCCCCAAAATTAAGAAAAATATACGTAAAAATGTCCTAAATTGTAATCACAGCACTATTTTAAATCATCTAGAACAATCCAATTCTGACTGTTACAAATTTAGTTTGTTAAATTGACTACTAGGGTAACGTTTCGCAACTCTTAGTACTAAATTAAAATAGGTTATAGGCAACGTTCGCTGTATATCTTTAATTTAACTTTTCAAACACAAAAATCAAAACGATTTTTGTTGTGACATAATCCTTTGCGGTAATCCCCTGGAATACTTATCTATTGGTATATTGGACTCGAATCAGCCAAATCCTACCCTAACAGTAGCTGAAAAATGATTTGTGCCCTTGAAAGGAAATCCCAGGAACTCCAAAGTACCTGTGGCCATCTACGGTTAGATGATGATGAGGTTTACAAATGACTAATAGCGTCACTTGCCATCCCTAGGACAAAGTCTATAGAGAATGGAGAGATTGTTCTGTGACCTCTAGCTTTTGAGTCGTCTCTTTAAGTGTCCTCGTTTTTATCGATATAAGATTCTCGGATTATTCCAGGCAAACATCTATATCAACATCATAAAATAATAGTAACGGAAAAATCTTGAGGTTCAATCAATGAGACAACGAAAGAACGAATGAAAACGTGTACACATAATTGATTTGAATTGGCTGAGGCATGGGGTCAACCGATCATTATAATATTTCGTGTTTTTAAAGCATATTTTGTACAATCAAGACCTGATCTAATCTGAAAAGTAATCCTTCAAGGTCCAATTTAGCTCTATACAGAAATCGGCGCAGCGGTTTAGCCATGAAAACGTAATAGATAAAGTTACTTTCGAATCTAGAATGATAGTATGGCTGATGTAAATATAAGTATGAAGCCTATAGAATATATAAACCTTAAGTTCTGTTTTCCTGACCGGGACAACGATGCAGAAACATGTGACCAGGCTGCCCATAGTATGGGTCACCATGTTGCATCGGCTACACTCACAACGAGGATGGTGACCCCTTTTCCTGGTGATGGTGGATGGTGATTCTACTCATACTCAAACAAATAGACAACTCAAGGTTTGTATATTCTATAGGATTTATACTTTCGGTTGGTCCCTTTTTAAATTTTTAATTAATAATAGTATGGCCAGGAATTGTTCAGCCAACCCACCCGCGATATATTATTTATTATTAAATCTTTATATATATAATTCTTGTGTGAGTGTGTATGTCACTGAACTTCTCTCAAACGACTGGACCGATTTTGATGAAATTTTTTGTGTGTGTTCAAGGGGATCTGGGAATGGTTTAGATTCGCAATTGGACCCGGTAGGTGGCGCTGCGATCAAGTTCTGGAGTTTTAAAGTTGGGCGGTACGAAGTTCGCTGGGTCAACTAGTTTCATGTAAAACTATTTTATCCAATGAACAGATATGGGTGAAGGTCGTTTCTAATGCGATTAGAAACGAACTTCTTCCTTTACTTAAAGTTCGGCGCAAGAATATTTGATAACAAAAGATTTTTTTTACTTGAATAGACCCAGGTAATGGTGGTAGAAAAAGCCGCAGTTACTATTATAATATTTCCCTTTTTTTGATGATTTTGGCCAAGACCGGGGAATCATTTGTGCAAGACGGCTGGCAGGAGCTGGATTCGAGAAGCCGAGGATCGTACCAAGTGGCTTGCAATTGGAGAGGCCCCTGTCCAGCGGTGGACTACGATAGGCTGATGATGATAATTTTAGTATGCTGCACCACTCGTATAATATTTCGATTATAAGACTCTGTCTGTCTGTCTTTACTCTCAGCAAACTTAACGATTTCAAAAACGTCCCTGAAATTTAAAAGGTCACTTAGAGAGAGTTAGGTAGCCCGTAGTGATATTTTCGTTTTCATCAACCTTTAGGGAACACCTAAGTGCTTAGATGACTATTATAATTTAGGCGTTTCCTACGTAAGGAGGCTCCTAGGAAGGAGAAAGTTTTATGTATAGTTAGTGAAACCTAAGTCTTTTTACTTAGATCTTATGATCTAGTGATATAAAACTATAAACTCAAGAATATCATCAACAACCCATAACGTCCCACTGCTGGGCTCAGGTCTCCTCTCAAGAGAGGGTTAAGGCCATTCAAGAATATATTTACTAAATAAATTGATATTATGTCTGACATCACGATATCACTATTTAAATTAATTATTGGGGTAGGTTGCTGATACATTCCGTATACATATATTATTACTAGCTTTTTCCCACGACTTCGCCTACATCTTATTGTGATGAATTACTTTGATTGAGCTTTTAACCCTTTTAGGGGTGGAATTTCACAAAATCTTCTTTTATTGCTCGCCTGCGACCCTCAAGAAACACCTACCAAATTTCAGGTACCTACGCCTAGTAGTTTTGGCGCTGCGTTGTCTGTCAGTCAGTAACGTAACTAGTAGAATACTCACAGTCACTAACTCAAAGTACATAATATATAAGCGTGATAAAAAGTTTTATATATGTATTATTCACAGCACAACTTTTATTACTCCAAAAGAGGTCTGTAGATACATATATCGATTCTCGCTATTCGAATCCCGCTACTAATCAATGTAATTATTGTCTCATTTCTTTATTTCTTTTGTAAGATGGAAATATAAGGATGTGAAACACTAATATATTCATCGTTGCCTAAACTTGACAATTTTCTTTCCCAAATTAAATGTTTAGAGTAGAGAACCACGCACTTAAGAAACCAAATGAAAAAATATTTAGATGAGTACCTAATAAATGTTATAAATGTAAATTACTTACTAATTTTAATTTCTTCTTTGAATTGTTAGCCTTAAACGTACTGTATATCTGAATAATTATCTATATAAGACTGGAGATAATATTGAATTATTAGGTATTCAGAATATTTCAAACATAGACTATCTAGATTTTATTCAAATCAACATAACCTTCATGAATATGAAATAGAACAACTTATTTCACTATTTCATTTTGATTATATGAAATCGCAAGTGTATTAAGCACCAATAATTCATCACAAAACAATGATATACCATCGTTATGAATAAATCATAACATAAATTACGTTACGATAAATTTAAAAGTAAAATAGCAAAACCAACACTCGGCATTAAAATAAAAGAACACAAAATCCACAGAACAAATAAAAGAAACTTTAAAATAATAAAACGTATAATATTTATAAATAATGCACTAAGTTGTCTTCCCTCACAATTAATTCCACACAACATTCACTGGTACTTAAAACTATACATAATTCTAAATAGCTATCACAGTTGAAGAAGAGATGTAGATTTATCACACTAAGAGTACCTTTCTCTTACTCTGGCGAACATTTCTGCATTGTCAGTTTTGTCTGCGCCTTCATTTTTCCCGAAGAACGTAAGCCTGGTAGTTTTGACGAGTCCGTTACTGTTCTCGCCTGACTTCCTCCAATAAACTGTCTGGACTGCATTTCTTCCAGCGATGTAGCGGGTGGCGCTTCCAATAATTTGACGTTTGTCCATTTTCGAAGAATGAAGTTTGCAGTTTACAAAATAAGAGAACACAGCTTCACGAAAAATTAATTTCACAGAGCAAGTGCAGACTTGTGCAGTTGATGAGTATTGGTTTATGTTTGATGCCGTGAAGTATAATTCTGCTGTTTTATATACAGAGGGGCACGTGCGATGTGTCTGACTGATAAGCAGTACCACAACACAGCTCGTTGTGACGAAGTGTAACAGTATCGGTGACACATTTGTCTGTGTGTCAATTTTGCACTTCGTAAACGCGTGATACGTCACACATGTATGTATTATTGTAGTTATAAGGAAGCGGGGCAGCCGTAAATTATGTCTGAGATAAGATTGTAGTTATGTATTGTCTACAATACGCATGCAAATGCATTGCTTTTTTGTAACACCGTTATGTTACCAGCAATGTACTTTGTTTTCATAATTAAAATAATTTTCGGTGTTACTAGTCTTGAACTATTTACAGAATAGCTTTATAGCGTATAATGAACCAAAGACTATATTTGTTTAGGACTTTTTGTTTGTTTAACTTGTTTGTGTAGATAATAAGAAGGATCTAGGGATAAAATTCTACGAATACAAAGCTTATATATTTTGTATTACATTTCTTGTATTTACAAAGTATAAGTAAAGCGATTATTACGTGAGATCTGAGTTCATTTTTATTTCGATTTGTAATGAATCTGCTAGTGACTCAACTCTGCCTGATAGAAAGCATATTGAGTAGAATCAAAAACAAATGAATTGCGACTGTATATAGATGGATAGAGTATATATAAGTGATATATATATAAGTGATACTGATTTATTCAATATTAAGAACAGTATTTGGACTCTGAACTTTGTTCTATAGAGTTAGGTATTCTATATTGATCCTGTTTCTTTCTACTTTAATAGGAAGCGATTGAAACAATAAAAACGTGCTATTACACGTTTCAATGAATATTAAAAGGTTAAAGAAGAAAAGTCAATGGGGGCTTTTTTACATATTTATTACAATATATTGACTGCCGCGGTGGCGCAGTGTGTGTGTCCGCTGAGTCCGGTGTCGGACCAAATGTTTGTATGATGTACAGATATTTGTTTCAGAGTTTGGGTGTTTTCTATATATAATATGTACGTATTTACAAAGAAAGTACCTAAGTTTTCAATTAATCAATCTAGCTTTCATAGTACAAGTTTCGCTAAGTTCGAAGCTAGATGGCTTTATGTGTTACATTTGCGAATTATTTATTTATTTATCCCTACTAATATTTAAAAGTCTGCCTGTCTGTTCTGTTTGTCTGTCCGGCTTTCACGGCAAAACTTCTGAATCGGTTTGAATGAAATTTGGTGCACATATGTACATACATACATAGCCTGTCAAAATCATAACCCTCCTCTGGCTTTGCCATAGTCGGATAACAATAAAGTTCTCCGCGGCATTTGTCTGTCTGCCTGTCTGTGATCAGCTCAAAAACCACTAAGTACACCGATTTAAATGAAATTTTGTAACCAGATAGTTTAAAGCCTCAGAAAGAACTACTACTACTACTAAAGGCTACTTTTTACCGGGATAACCGACATAAACACGGGCGGAGCCGTGGGTCAAAGCTAGTTATATGTACCTATGAACATAGCAATAAGATAGTCTAAAATACAGTTTAATCTCTGTGATAAATACGGCTACGGCTACAAAACTGACAAAGTAATCTTGAATAAACGATTTCATTTTATATCACCTATATTTCCATTTACGTGCCAGTGCGAGTTATCACAAATGAATAAAACTGTTCCGTTGCTGACCGACTGACAGACAACGCATGGCCAAAACTACTGGGCGCCGGTAGCTGTTATTCGGCATGTGGCAGTAAGGGTGGCGGCGGTTTGCGCCGCGACAGAGACAAGCGACCGAGACAGGAGACCGCGACCGTCACTTGACGTTAGGCAATGTATTATAAGCGCCAGTCCGCGAGCGAGACGGACACAGGAGACAGAGACAGGAGACAGAGACAGGAGACAGAGACAGGAGACAGAGACAGGAGACAGAGACAGGAGACAGAGACAGGAGACAGAGACGCGAGACGGGAGACAGCGAGACGATCGCCGCTCCGGACAAGTAGTGTCTCGAGTCTCGCTCAAAAAGTACATGTTTATAAAATGAATACTTTTTCTGACGAAGACTGTGAAACAATGATTGAATTGATCAGGCAGCACCCTCCGATATACGATGCACGATTAGACTCCTACAGAGACGAAAATTTGAAGAACAATATTTGGAAGAGCATAGCTGAAAACATAAATAAAACAGGTGAGTTATTATTTATTTACTTATTTTACATAAAACCAAACATAGGTAGAATCAACATAAGCAAGCCGTGTGACATGTTGTTCTTGCCAGTCTAGTGCTTCTTGCTGTGACGTAAAGTATTCGGTTAATTTTGCTCTAATATCTAGTCCTTTGCTGTTGGAAAACCCTCCAGTTCCACGTAATGCAACGAAATTTGTAGGTAAATTTTCTTCTTGGTTCCATTGATGAACAGGCATTTGAGCAGATTTCAAAAATCCATCTCTTATATGGTTATGCAAGCAACAGGCAACTAAGATCATGTCAGTGCATGTTTCTGGCGCTATTCCGATAGGAGTGTAAAATATTCTAAACACCTGAGACAGCAAACCGAATGCGTTTTCCCATACTCGTCTAGCACGACAAAGGCGGTAGTTAAATAATTTTTTGCTTATATAGTTTTTTGAAACTTTTCTAGCGTAAGGTTTCATTATAAAAATATCAAGACTAAATGCTTCATCTCCAACTAAAAAATGAAAATACACATTGTGATGTTTAATTTAATTAACAGCTTTGTCCGCGATTTAGCTAGGCAACGTATGTACAATGCATTAATGTGTTTATTATCTAACATAAAAGTTTTGTTATAGTCAAATAACAGATGAGGGTATATATTTATATTCAGTTGTAAAGATAATTTAAGTTACAATATTTTTTAATAAATAATTACACACTTTAATATATTACAGATTCGGAATGCCGTAAAAAATGGAAGCTAATCAGGGACTCCTACAACAGATATAAGCGCAAACAAAAAACTTCCACGGGATCTGCAGCACCAGCTAAAAATTCAAAGTGGCAATTTTATAAACGTTCAAGATTTTTAGAAAACACACCATCAGAACGGCAAAGCTTCTCAGATGTAGAACAAGAACAGCAAAGCTCCACCAGTGTAAAACAAGAAGTTACTAATAACTCCCCAGAAGTTGGACATGAAGACACTTCTCCCGTAGTCGCAGATACATCAGTACATAATACTTCTTCAAAGGAGTCAGTAGAGCACGTACCAGGAACTTCTAAATCTACACAAGAAAGATCTATACAACTGAGGAAATGTTCTGAAAATCCAACGAGCAAGAATACAAAGAGAAAGAGACAACAAGAAGATGAATTTAATAAATTTTTGAGGGACAGACATGAAAACCGAAACAGTAAGCTGGAGTCATTAAAATCTCCAGAATCAGTTGATGATATATCGACATTTACGAAACATATCGAAATGATGCTAAGAAAATTGAGCGCGCGTTCGAGAGCATTGGCAAAAATTGAAATATTTAATATTGTCTCTAAGTATGAGATCGGAGATATCGACGGTCATGGTGAAAGCCCCTAAAATTTTGAAAAATTACATCTTTAAGAGGGCGAAAAAGGTAATTAAAGTTATACATCAGCATAACACGTAGGGGAAGCCACGAGCAAAAACTAGTCTTCTATATAATACTATGCCGTTAGTATCATTCTGTCAAATATTCTTTTCAGTCTGTTACTTCAATATTTAGGTACCGTGACAGTCACAGAGTTGTGCGTGATAAGTCACGCGTAAATATTGTGCTTTTTAGGGTTCCGTAGTTCATGACTCGGAACGTTTATAATTTCGTCAGGTCCGTCTGTCCGTGTCGGTTATTGACTTACCACCGAACGGCTACCCGTTTCATCTTTCTAGCACTACTGGTAGAAAGATGAAACTTCGCATGAATATGTGTTTTTATTTCGTCGACAAAGTGCTAGAATAAAATCACGATAAAAAATTTTTTGGTTTAGCTGCCTTACACGTAATGTGGCGATGATTATTTTCCTCGCGTTTACCCCATCGTATGGGGTATCATTAGATAGGTCTTGAAACATGTAGAGGTTGCTAAAATTACTCCTTGATTAGGATATCCGTTTGCGAGTTATTCTACATCAAAGGCTATTTGTGAAAACAGAGCGTTCCCCCTCTAAAAGCTAAAGAACCTCAAAAATTCATGAAATTCGTTACATAAAAACAGCCTTTTTTAAAATTTTGACGCTGTCTGTTTGTCCCGGCTAATCACTGGAACCACTGGACCGATTTTGACTGTCTGAAAGCTGATGATGTTTTTATAGACAAGCTTCGCACCCCGACCTTACTCGCGACTAAGAATAACTACCGCAGATAACTAGCTAGTAAATATAAAAATTCATACCTATACCTAAATATATCTTGTAAATTTTAAAATGACACGTTTACCAACTGGCACATAGTTCAAGTTATTATCTTTGTGAACGTTTTAATACTTATCTGACTGTGTAAAAAGACTGTTGGCAAGCAATTTTATTTGCGTGTGGAGGGACAGGTGTCCTGTCCCTTCAACACAAAGCGAGGATCCTCCGTGCAGGCGAGGTAAACGGGGCTGTGGTAGGCCACAGCCAAACGGTTGATTCTGGAGTGTTGTGTATATGCTAATCAGCGGAAGAATTTCTATATTGCGATTCAGGATTACTTGTTACTTCGTCCGTATGGTTTACTTAGTAGTTTAGAGCCTCTTCGGTAGATGGCACTGTTGTATGTCGATATGTGGAAGGCGCTACATGTGCTCCAAATATGCGAAGCCCAAGCCACCATGAGGTTACGCCATTATGTCAGTAAATAAAGGTCACATTGTATTCACGCATTGACACAGAAAGTTCCTTTGGGCGTAAATGTAACTAAAGTAGAACAGGGTTTCAGGGTTTTGGACGTCACCTCGCCTATGTCGGAGCTTTTAGTGGGATTACTTTGATGTTCGTATGTTTGATGAGAACATGTTATATAAAATGTGTATACTTTGAATCGTTCGCTTCCTAGTCCCTAGCCATTTGTAAAAGAGGGAGTAATTTTATTGTTCATTGAAAATATAGTTTTGTGATAAAGACTTGTATTGTTAGATTTATTAAAGAGTAATCGTTAAATATTTATAACTTAAAGCTAGACAAAATTGTTATAGTATAATTTATTTTAAGTTAGTCGAAGACAAGCTGATATAGAAAACAAGACAACTATTGTATTAGACTTTTCATATATAAAAAATACGCAATGATCAGAGTGATAAAGTAAAACATTCTCGTACATTATTATAAAAGCTATTTTCTGCTATTTCAGTGTTTATTATTTCAATTATGAAAAAGTAAATAATACATATATTCGTTGCTCTACTGAATAGGGTATGTTACTGCTAATCAAGAGATCTCGGGTTCTAATCTCGGGTTTTTGGGTTTTTCTAAGGAAATTCCTAATAGCGGCCCGGAGTTTGGAAGTTTGGCGGGTGATTAACGCCCGTGCCTCTGAGAGCACGTAAAGCCGTCGCTCCCGGTTGTCATGAACATGAAGTCAGTGCCCGCAACTTACTGACAGCTGACCTTCGAATTTCAATTCTTTCTTAGGGTTGCGGAGGTCTGATGCCATTCTTTCCGTGGAAAAACTGATATTCAGGTATAACCGGTTGAACTATTAGCCGACCCCAAATAATATTGGGAATAAGGCTAGGAAGAAGAAGACATTCCGTATAAATATTTATTGATTTATTATGTACACCCAGATAGTCTAAAGCCCGAGAATGGACTTTTTACCGCTATAACCGACATACACCCGGACGCAGTCGAGGGAAAAAGCTAGTAATAATACTATATATGAATATAAAAACAAAAGAATAGTCACTGATGATGAACGGTGAACATAATTAAATAACACTCAATAATATGCAACGAATGTTTGACAACAGAGTATTGCGTTTCGTAGATTTATAGACTGATTTTACATGTATTTATGACTGCCTCGTTGGTCTAGTATGCGTATGCGGTTGCTGATCAAGAGGTCTCGGGTTCCATTCCCGGGTCGGACCAAGTATTATTTGTGTGATTCACAAATATTTGTTTCGGAGTCCGGGTGTTTTCTATGTATAATATGTATGTATTTACAAAAAAAAAGTATGTTTATGTATTTATATCAGTTCTCTAGTACCCATAACACAAGCTCTGCTTAGCTTGGGATTAGATATAAGAGATAGACATATTTAATCTCATGGTAGGTACATCAATGATCTTAAAATCAATTATTAAAATTACGAGAACAGTCAGTTGTTTTATAACCAAAGATCAATAACATTTTGTCCTTCAGTGTATAAAACTAAAGATTGTCATTACCAATAATTATATGTCAACAAAGGGTAATTGATCCTTATGAAATGCATTGAAAGCTGATGAAATAACATTCCACGTGACCACGTGATGAAATGACAATGCACTGTCGTATCCTATATTGACGTCACGTGTTAAACAATTCTGCGAACACTTAAAACGAAATGCATATCTATATAAAATTAAAGAGCCAAATATGGTTTATTGAATGACAGGAGCTAGGCTCATATTACATCGTTTTCTCTTCTCTTTTAGAGTGGATTCACTTCTATAATTTATTTATATATTTTAAAACTAAATGCGCAGTTAGTACAAAGGCGGACTTAATGCTATTAGGAATTCTCTATCAGTCAACCTTCAGGTGATGTAGGAATATGATGCTGTAGGTGAAGAATTAAGATATAAAATCTGATAATGTATGAAATAGATAGGTAGTACATTATTATTTATTATCATCTTATCAGCTATCAATTTTCATCATAGACGAAAAATATATCTCTTCATAAACGAAAATGGTGTACTCAAAGATAAATTCAATCACTTTACTCTTGAGCTTTTCGTGATATTCTATAGTCGTCCGATAAAATAGACGCAAACAATTTATTCCAGACTCGGAAGACTTGAACCACAAAGGAGTCGTTCCACATAGGTATTAGTTATATTTATGTTTTAAATAAAGAAACCTTTAACACTCTAACGGAGGTAAATCTTATAAAAATCTTAAAGCAGGCAGCTTTATGATGAATGTTATATGAAAACGTGCTTTTATAATATTATTTAAATGTAATGTAAGGGAATTAATCAAATCTGTTAACGTAGCACTTGGGTAATTTTCGAACGCATGTCATATATATGTAAGTAAACCGATGTCAGTTCTAAACCAGGATTTAATGAACCAAAAAAATGATAAAAATATAATTATATAAAGGAAAGTTCAGTTCGAGTTCCTTAGTTTCTAACAAGTATGTGTAATGATTTAATGAATTTGATATGGTGTTTTGTGATGTTATAGGTGAGGTATTGATATCTGTCGCAAAAGTAATCTTTTTACATTATCTGTTTTTAAAACCAGCTTTATAAATATGTTTTAAACACGTAGGTACTAACAAAATCCTAACTACATTGAGATAAATAGCTACTGATTTTTATTCCTCACTGAAAACAAAAGTGCCTTACATTTGAACTTATCATCAGTTCAGAGATTTATTTATTGATCACGTTTCCTTGTTCAATAATTCAGCACGTCTACATGTCTTCAAAAAAATATAACCCGTCAACTTTTTGCCAAACATGCCGATTTTATTTTGTTATTACGTGACTCTCTGACGTCTGTAGATAGGATTTAATCTTGCACCTATATATAGGAAGCCATAAAGCTAGGTATTTTTGTGATTCCTAGAAAACTACGATGACTAAAGGAAATATTAAACAACAAGGTCGACTAAAGGAACTTGTCTATTCATCATCATCATCATCAACAGCCTTTAACAGTCCACTGCTGGACATAGGCCTCTCCTTTGAAAGGAGGTTTTGGCCTACTATACCATGCTGGCCAGACGGGTTGGGAAAGGGTTTGTTTCAAGTTTTCCTTCTCTTGGCAGTGATGTTAGCTGCTTATTTTGTTCCTTTAGTCGCCTCTTACGACACCCATGGAATGAATAGGGGTGGTGACATTTTGTTTTCTTAATCCGTCACCACACTTGTCTATTACACTTTTTTTATTAAATATCCTGCCAAGGTGGCTTGTCTGTACGAAAGCATGAGTAGAATCTAAGAGAAGGGGCCACCACACTCACTGCAAATGCAGGCAAAGTGGTGTTGCCGACACATACTATGACGGCCCAGTGAGATGCACTTTCACGCTCCGCTTAAAGGACCCGGAATCATAATGGAAACGAAACACTTAAACTGGTAGTGAGATCCAGTTTTTGACTACTCGGCACAGGAAGGAAGAGCTGAAACTAGGGTGCTAAGAATTGTCAATATGTGTTTATTTGGTATCCTTATATACAACATATACATTCAATTCACTTAAATATGTAGATACCCACATACCTTTAAAAGGTTTTAATAAAGTAAAACCTCTTGCCGTTTATCACGCACTTTACAGACGCAATGTTACCAAATGAAAAACAATATTATTTTAGACCCTCCTATAAATTCTAAGACTTCACGATCACGAGCTAAAGTAAATTAAGACACATTTCGGATTAAAACTTTAGATAGGTAGAATAGATTAAGTATATATATCAGTTATATATTAAGTATACATATCAGTTGTTTAGTACCCATAACACAAGCTCTGCTTACTTTGGGACTAGATGATGTTGTGTGTCAGATGTCCGAAATATTTATTTATTATTATTTATTATTATAATACCTTTCAAATTCCAATGCCAGGAAAAGTCTACTAACTTGAGACAAAGTATAGCATGAGACCATAATATTAGGTACATCATCATCATCATCATCAACAGCCTTCAACAGTCCACTGCTGGACATTGGCCTCTCCTTAGAAAGGAGGTTTTGGCCTACTATACCACGCTGGCCAGACGGGTTGGTATAGGGTTGGTTTCAAGTTTTCCTTCTCTTTACATTGATGTTGTCTTGCATAGTTTATCCCTTAGTCGCCTTTTACGACACCCGCGGGATAAATAGGGGTGGTGACACTCTGTATTCTTAATCCGTCACCACACGGAATATTAGGTACAGTCAGCAATAAACATATTTTAATTTGATTTACTATAACACACTAGTTGTTGTAATAGGGGTTTATGAACAAACTAATTTTGTTGTAAATAGATGGTTTAATAAATACTCGTACATGTATGCAAATAAATAAAACTGTACTGTCGGTTTGTAGTTTCAAATTAACAGCTTTTCATTAAATGAATATGAAGATATATGGTACTTATATCAAACAAATTATCATTTAAATTATTTGTCTGTTTGTCTGTCTGTTCCTGCTAATCTCCGAAACGCAAGACCAATCTCGACGGGACTTTCACTGGCATATAGCTCATGTAATAAACAGGCGCATATGCTACTTTTATTATAAACCGCGAGCTTTCTGCTAGTGAAAGTGAAAAAAAAAATGCTTTAATGATGAAACCGTATTCACTTTCATATACATACATTTACTAAAAAGCTGTTACTTTGCTGTTACATACATACGCTTCAATTTCATTTCTTCGTAAAGATTATCTTCGTCTGGGACGAAGCTAGATAAATATTATTGCTAGTACATGGTAAATAATTACTTAAAGTGAAGAGACTGAACATCATTGAGGTAAATTATACCATAATTGCTTACGCTTTACATTTCAAACATTAACCTCTATATTGACTCTTGCTTGAGGTTATATCATATTACATTATGTGTAATTTAAAATTGACTGGGACCGAGCTATGTTATCTGAGTATTATGTAGTTAATCTTCGTACTTATAAAAGTTTTTCTTGCAATACATGACTGTTGATAGTCAAGTCAGATGTTACTCAAAATAATTAAATGATTCATCCCTTTCAAAGTTCATTACTGCAACGAAATCTTGAACTGGGTTTGTGAATTATTTCTGAAGTGTGGAATGATTCTATTACATAAATAATTTGTGATGTGCGGACTGGTTCTGTTTGATGGTAAGTGGTTTTCAGTACTCATTAATGTCGGTTTTAATTGATCTATCTGTACAACTTCAATATAGAGATCGAATTTAAAAAGGTTGCATTGTTTACTGGTAAGTAATCAACTTGTTTACACAAGTAAATGTTGGTTACACAAGGATTTGTAAATTTCGATATATTATTATACATTAAGCATTGCCTTTCCTGCCTTAACTACAAATCTTCACCTGTAAGTAATAGCAGTTACAAAAAATATATAAACAAAAGATGAAACAGATATTTTTAAAAGTGTGTCTATTCACTGTCTTGCAAATCATTTCCTGGCAAGACAGTGTGTATGTTAGTACATACTTTTTTTACAAACTTAATTTATTCGTGCAAAGTTATTATTTTATAATATTTCCACGGTGTCTTACTTGCAGTTGTTGTTTTACCTGTACAACAATAACTGCGGGTATCACGGGGCGCAGGTAGTCGAAAATTAAAGTAGCCTCAGTCTAATAACATTCATGAAAGTCCCGTCAATATCAATCTAGCCGTTTTAGAGATTAGCCTCATCATCATCATCATCAGCCTATTGCAGTTAATTTCTGAACAAAGGTATCTCTCAAATCACGCCACTCCGATCAATTTAAGGCCGCTGCATACGTGACGGGATTTAACACGGACGGAACGGGACGGGAAGTTTTGCAAACATCGTTACATACAAAATGTATAAGGAAATGCATTCTTTACGGAGACACGGACGGGGCGGAACGTGACACGCACGGGACGTGCTAAATATCGTCGCCGACGATGTTTAGCACGTCAATAGCAACTAAAGCCAATTCTTGAAATGAAAAATACATCTTTCCTTGTTCACAACTCTAACACGTTAGATCCGTCACGGTGCGCATGCATTTAAATCACGTTCCCGTTTATAACGAGGCAACCACGTCCACGCCCCGTCCGTGTTAAATCCCGTCACGTATGCAGCGGCCTTTAATGTACGAGTATACCTTCTTGAAATTACAAACAGATACGTATTTCAATTTTATTTATTTATTTGGAAAATTTACACCAATTTGCATTAGTAACCAGTCAACCTTCTTGTTATCAAAACAATCAAGCTTTGCTTGTTCATAACTTAACAAGCTGTGACGTGTTTATTTACTCACCGTCACACTGTTTGCGAAGGTGTGGCTGTACAGCAAATACTGCTGTATTGATGTTATAGTATAATTCAAAAGGTATTTTCATAGGTAGTGGCCACGCTGATTTCAGCACGAATAGGCCGGCTTGACCAGGACAGTAATACCCTCACACAGAAGACCAACCTAAAACGTCTTTCCTAACACCAATCATTCTGCATCATTCACCTGCCTTCGTGTTGGTCACCATGCTGCGTTGTATCCACTCACAATGAAGATGGTGTTCCCTACTCCTGAATTCTGCTCTTGCTTTTCGTGAGGCAGAGTGGAGTCACTTTGGTACTACCTTTTTTTGAATCAGTATCAGTTCTCTAGACACATAGCACAAGCTCTGCTTAATTTGGAAGTAGATGACGTTGTGTATTAGATTGCCAAAATATTTAACATATTTATTCGTTATTAAAAATAATATTTATTTATTTAATTTACAAAAATGCATTCAGAAATAAACATGTAAACAAAATTTTCCAGACAATTATGAGTACGGCATTACTGGCTACAGTAACCACCTATCATAGCCAAAATATTTAAACAAATATTAGCATGTTAACATAGTAAATGAAGCAATAATTTATTAGATTATTTATTACATTACATTAGATTTGATAGAAAGTGTGTTTACCTATGTCTAGACCTATGTCTTTCGTTACAAAATAAAGTTATCGAGATGTTGGTTTTGATAGCTAAATACAAACAAAAAGTGAATCGCAGATATTCATAACTTAACTTTAACTTATTTATACACAGACTACCATTATCAATACAATATTTTATACTATTACAACATTAATTTGAAATATTACACAGCGCTTTCAGTACTCAATATGAGACAACATAGTCACTGTTTGTGCTCGGCGATCTAGAACTATCTTAAACGTATACAGAGGGCAGAGAAGGATGGCCACACAGTGTGAGCAATTCAAATGAACCAGAACCGTCACCGGCATGTTCTAAATTAAGTAAATAATACCAAAACAACCATATCATAAATGTTGGTAAATTCCTACGAAACAAAGGACATGTTCTTACAGCAAATGACTCATCGCGTTGCTGTCCCATCCACCCCGATGTCTGACTAGGCCTTAAAATGTTTATTGCACGTAACTATGATTAGTTAATTTATTTCTCTATTTACATAGTTAAGTTTACAAAAATCTTTTTCTAATGAGATGTACATAGGCAGATCCTAAATTTTAAGAAACATCTAAGCCCTTAAGTGTCCCCTAAAGGCTGGTGAAAACAAAAATTATACAAAGGGTTACCTAACGCTCTCTAAGTGGTCATAGGGGTCACTTAGAGAGTTTTTTATATATTTAAGCCTACCAAAGTGACTCTAATCTGCCTGATGGTAAGCATGAGTAGAGTGTGTACCAACTCACTGTAAGTGGCACCTTATAACACTTACGGAGAGTTAGTAAATAATTAAGGAAAGTAAATAGGTAAAATAATTATTTAAGGACGTTGATGAGCATATAAGTTTCTCAAATTTTGTTTCTTAATCTTATCGAAATGAGACAAGGGAAATTTTAATAAAATTAACATGTTGTATTGTTCGCATTCTAATTACGCAGATAGTGTAATAACATCATATACGGATATAAATAAATTAATATTTCGGACATCTTACACACAACGTCATCTAATTCCACAATAAGCTAAGCTTGTATTATGGGTCCTAAACAACTGATATAAATACATAAACATACTTTTTTTTGTAAATACATATATTAAACATAGAAAACACCCAAACTCTAAAACAAATATTTGTGGATCACATAAATATTTGGTCCGACCCGGGAATCGATCCCGAGACCTCATCATCAGCATATGCTAACCATTAGACCAATAAGGCAGTCAAATCTTCCTAGCCTTTATTATTCTCAATATTATTTGGTGTTTACCACTATTTCAACCAGTTTTACCTAAATATGAGTTTTTGTGTGTATGAAACACCGCCAAACTTACATACACCGAGTTGTTAATCAGAATTTCTTGTAAGAAAAACCCAACATAATTTACGACACGACACGGTAATCGAACCCAAGACCACATTTCATAATCTATATTTTAACTTTAAGTCACTTATAGGTACAATATAACAATTACAGAAGGACATAATGACAGTGACAAGTACCCAAGGGACGTGCAAAGACTGATATAGTTATCTCATAGTCCCATATGTTGCCAAGAGATAAAATACACATTTTTACCTATGTCAACCAGAAAAGTGTTAATATCACTTAAAAAAAGCTGCATATCATCACACATTAATACGTTGGAGATACCACATACCTATTTCAAGCAAAGACGCACAGTGAGAAATTTGGAGTTTTAATACATTTTCATTTTTTATTTTAATATGAGTCCAGCAAAGTGACTCAACTTGCCTGAGTAGAATCTAAGATTGGTAGTCACCATACTCATTGAAAAGCTCATAGTGGCCTTAGGTGATTGGAAACAATCACCGAGGAAAAGCATCGACGGGCGGTCAGACCTAGATTGGTTGGATCTAGACCGTTTATGTCATAATACGTTATGATTCAAAGGTCTCGCTAAGCAGTCGGCCCCAGTTGTTACCATAATATAGCAATCGTGAAACTTAGTAGGAAGCCTTCGGGCAACTTAAAACGTCTTACGGCAGATTACGTAACCACAATGTATCACTTTGCCCCAACCCGCACTCGGGCAACGTGGGGACGAATGGCCTTAACCCTCTCCTGAGAAGAGACTCGAGCTGATACTCATCTCCATTGCAGGTAATGCAGGTGACCCACACTATTTGGTTTCACGTCTCGTTCTCACTCACGAATGTTGTCATTTTACCCTCCCTGTCGTGGCAAGTAATACCCTCTGTATTACTGCCATGGTTGAGCCGTTCAGCCGTGGCCTTCATAGCCAAGTTACCTTAGAGACTATCTGCGAGGGTAAGTGACGACGGCTAGGTCAGTATCTTGATAAATGAACGTGTGAATGTCTACGTGATTCGGAGGTCAGGTAAAGCAGTTAGTGCCGGTTTTTGTTGGATAACAGTAATTTCTATTTTTAAATCACGCGTCAATAATATCAGCATATTTGACGTCAATAAATACCTACGGGCAGAATGCTTACGTACTCCTTAATAGAATAAATGCTTGATAAAGTTTTGTTTTGCAATTACACAGTTAAGTTATTCAACTCATTTTATCTTAATGTTACTCGTAAACAATTATAATACAACAGTTAATAGAATGTTCTAGAATGAAAATTGACATTTGTGTACTTAACTAGATTGTGGTAATGTGTGTGTGTAAGTAGGTACGTACGTATGTAGTATGTAGGACGTTCGTATGAATGTATGTATGTATATAAATAATGTAAATTACATATGAAGCTTAATCACAATAATGCCAGAACAGGGTTCTCTGTGTCTTGCTATATAATAAATTTTAATGACTGCAACTGCTTAGGCAATTTCAGTTTTAGGGTTCCGAAGTTTATGACTTGGAACCCTTATAGATACGTCATGTCCGTCTGTCTGTTCGTCCTCGACTTACGGTCCAAACGGTAAGTGCTAGGAAGATGAAACTTTGCAAGAATTTGTGTTGTAAGTACGTCGACAAAGTGCTACCATAAAATTATGAAAAATATTTTTATTTGGGTTACCTCCCCTACACGTAAAATGGGGATGCTTTTTTTTCTCTTAGCTACCCCATCGTATGGGGCATCATTAGATAGGTATTTTAAAAACAATAAATGGTTTCTAAGACGATTTTTTATTAAGGTATCCCTTTGCGAAATATTCTACTTTAAAGGGCACTTTTTTGTAAAAACAGGGCGTCCCCGCCTTTAAAAGCTAAACGGCTTGCTCAAAAAATCTGAAAAAATTCGTGATTGTGTTACTTAAAATGAACTTTGAAGGAAAACTATAACGGATTAGATGACTTTGTTGGTTCAGGAGTTAGAGAGCTTACCTTGTAAAATGCGCTCACTTTAAAAACGTCATGCAAAATTAACGCATTAATACGTAAACATAACAATTATCAATTGGATACGATTTTAAATCCACGTACCATTATGGGTGACTGAGGAACCCTTTCCTGTGCGTGGCCTGACACGCACTTGGCCGATTTTTATTAAGCCCCAATACGAAGTGGGAGGCTTGTTATAAGTTTTAAGTGATTTATGTGTAAACATCAGAGATCGGAATTGTTTGTGTGAAAATACCTAAAGTTTGCAGCAAGTTTGCAATAATAATATGGAGCTGTTACAAACACTGTTCTTGCAATTGAAATAAATGTTTTTAATTTTTTTTTTTATGCAGTGCAGGTTTAATAATTTAAAAAAAAACAGGCTTTAAAACTATGTAAAGACGCGAAAATGTTCGTTTTCCTTTTTTTTTTTTTTTTTTTTTTTTTTTAACGTGTGGAAATACCCGCGGACCGTCACCCCGTCGGGGGTCACGGCGGGGTGGTGTGTCGGACTCGAACCGACTAAAACCACACGGTATGACCCTCTCTGCGCCTTTGTATTGGAAGGAGTCCAGGGAGGGGATTTCCTTCTGGACTCCAACCGGCGCCTGCCCGCACTGTTGCGGGCACCACCTCAAAATTTACTCTCTAATTAGGCAACGTCCGGTCACACGCGGACGTCGCCCCCTCGCGGTTGGCCTCTACTGCGGACGGACGGGAAACCCGTCCCGCCCATCCGCGGCCACTCTCAGGGCGGCATGAGACGCAGGTATGCGCGCCTCCGCCACCCGGGGCGCCGGCGGCGGATCGGGTCCGATTGGATGGAATCCTCCCGGGCCTTCTCCGCCACCTCTTTCTGCAAGATTACGTCCTCGCAGAAGGTTGCGACCGCGGTAAAATAACTGTCGCTGCCGGCCATCGATCTTATGACGGCCGGCAGCGAGAGATCCCCTCCGATGACTGCAGTGAGGACCCGGCGCTGCGCCGCCCAAGCGGGGCAGACCGCCAGCGTGTGCTGGGCCGTGTCCTCACTGCAGTCGCAGTGGTGGCAGGCGGGACTCGGTTCCCTCCTAGCGACCGAGTGCAGGTACTTTCCGAAGCAACCGTGCCCGGAAAGTACCTGCGTCAGCCGGAAGGAAAGGGTCCCGTGCTGCCGCCCTGCCCACTCCTCGATGACCGGCTGAAGAGCCTCCACGGCAGCGAAGCCAGCGCGTGGGGTCTCCAGCCGGAGCGACCATCTCAACATGGTGGCTCGGCGAGCGGCTTCGCGCCACTCGCGCACGTCCTCGGGCGGAGGGCGAAATCCGCTCTCCGCCCGGAAGTCAGCCACTCGCCGATAAACTTCGGCGAGCACTTCCTCCTCCAAATCCCACGGGGGTGTTCCGGCCAAGGCACACGCCGCCTCTGTGGACACCGTGCGGTATCCACGTATGGCTCTGACCGCCAGTATCCGCTGGGGGCGCCAGAGGCGCGCCCTGTTCTGGGCGGACAGAGCCGCCGCCCACACCGGTGCACCGTAAAGTGCCATTGACCGGACAACCCCCGTGTACAGCCGCCTAGTGGGGACACTGGCCCCGCCCAAATTGGGCAGAAGTCGCCCTAGGGCGGAGGCAGTGCCCACCAACTTAGGGGCAAGCATCAACCTGTAGCAAAACTTTTTAACTTAAGATACAGATCAAAAATAGAAATTAAAACCGCATTAGCATTTTGCAGATATATAAAATTCTGTGTTTGACCGACAAAGAACAATTGGGACTAAAAGACCGAATTTTAACCGGAAAAGTACAAAACAAAAATTTATTTAGAACTGTATTAGCAGCTTGTAAATGTTTATAGTTCGGTGTTTCAAAGGTAAGGAACATATAAAAAAAAAAAAACTAAACCGGTAAAATTCAAACCCGGTTTAACTTAAGTGGTTGTAACAGCTCCATATTATGTCCCGCTGTAAACTTTAGGTATTTTCACACACCTAATTCCGATCTCTGGTAAACATACATCTATCGTAACTCCCAAATGGATGGTTTTGAATGGTTGTTTTATTTGACTTAATCGACTGTTCTAAGCATGGAAAGTCTGCCAAGAATGTGTTTTTTTTTTTGTTAAATACATATAAGTCCCCGTGTGAAGCCGGGTCGAGCGGCTAGTTTATAAATAAGATTCTGTTACAACAAATATACGTTATACACTATTTATCTAGACTCAATAGGTACTTACAATGAGGGATTTAGACCCAGGATACTTAGATTTATTTGTAAATACTTAAAACACTGTCCATATTTAATGGTAACAGAAAGAAATATACAAACTTAACTTGTACATATTTAATGTGATTCGTGTTTCATTCACAAACGATGCCCAAAATAACAGATACTATTTGAAATTTGCAAAAGTATTTGAAGAGATTTTCTTTTAAGTATACACAATACAATAGTAAGATTAAGGCCGTTTTGTAAACACCAGTGTACCCAGATAATATATTTTTACCCAATTTATTGATTCAAGTAATGTTTGTACGGATTACGATAAATAATATTTTTGTGACGTAACATGCGTCATATTTGTGTAAAATATAATGTGCTAGTTCTAATTTGAATGGTAGATAAAAACAATCACAATATGTTTTGAAAGTGACGCCAGTAGGTACACATTATTAATTTGTATACAGTTCTATTTTCGGATAATGTAATTATGTTCCGTACTAGTCGTAAATATTCAGGTATATAAACAGTATATAAATTTACAGCATAAAAATTGGAAGTTCAACAAGGGTTCACGCTTACGTTCCTTTTGCAATCGTTAGAATGATCACCTTATTAAAAAGATATACAGGATACTGCTTTAATTCCAAAAGGAAAACTTATTTTTACTATTTCAAATTTAACACTCTTTTTATTAATTTTGTAATGGATTAAAAGTTGACCAAATGGATTATAAGTTACATTCGTTGGAAATCAAATCTAAAATCCGATCAGGTATAGCAATATTGTCTGAAAATTATGTATTACAGCTATTTCTGCACGTGAATATTTTGAAAATATTAACAATGAACTTCAAAATGGATTAAGCAGAAAATTATAATAACGTGTATCTAAATCGTAACTTGAACACATTAAATATTGTAAATAATATAATAACTACTTTTAACAATGTTGCAACATTGCATAAGATTACGTAATCGATACGAGCAAAGTAATTAATGTTAATCTTCTGTGAAATGTGCGGACTTGACCCCGAGTTTACCCTCTATGCTAATTCAACTTTATACTAAGTTATTATCTGTAATATGGATAATGCAATTATACAATACAGATGTTTCCTGTGAAATGTACTAATATCCTAGAAATTATAAGTAATTCTAATACGCTACTAGGATATATATATATAAGAAATAAACACTAAATTTAAATGGAATTAACAAAATATGTTAGTAACTGAGTATTAGATATTTCAAACGCCCTACGATTATAGCTTCATCATCAGACTCAGATACCTTAAAGGGTCAAATTAATCGAAAATCAAACGAGCCCAAACTCGATGGGGTTGTGTGTAGAGCGCATATGATCACATTCCAACTTCAGCATCAGATTAAGTCCAGGTCATCATAACATTTCATTATCACGCAATATACATACATATGCATATTTAATGTTAATTTTTTTAACATTAACGTTAACGTTTAGAACAACCTACAGGAAATGGCAAAGAAAGAAGAATTTGCACTGTTCCTTTGTATAAAAATAAACCTCACGGAGCCTTATACTATATGTAGAATTAGTGCAGCGACTTAAACTTATTATCAATATTTACTAAAAATTAAAAAAAAATTCTAACAAAGTCAAAGAAGTGCCACACTGATCTCAGCACGAATCAGCTGGCTTGAACGGGGAAGTAATACCCTCACATAGAAAATAACCTAAGAATGACAGTATTACTGTTGTCGTGTTTCGTTAATGAGTGTGAGACCGGAGAGCCAATCATTCTACATCTTCCTCCCTGCCTCCGGAGACCGTAAGAATGATGCTGAAACATCTCACTAGTTGTCGTGTGAGTCACCATGCATCATTGTCTGTCTCACAGTAAGTGTGGTAGTATATAATAATGTAAAAATTGGCTATGTTAAAACTTTCGGTATATATTTCCTATGCCGGTAGGATACGGGCAACAAAAGATCTTGCCTTTTATTTACGACGATTTACATATGTCACAACGATAAAATTATTTATATATCAATATAAACGAAACTAAGAATAAAGGCTCTTTTTAGGGTTCCGTAGCCAAATGGCAAAAAACGGAACCCTTATAGATTCGTCAAGTCTGTCTGTCTGTCTGTCTGTCCGTCCGTATGTCACAGCCAATTATTTCCGAAACTATAAGAGCTATACTATTGAAATTTGGTCAGTCGATGTATTCTGTGAACCGCATTAAGATTTTTACATAAAGATAGAAAAAAAACAATACATTTTGGGAGTCCCCATACTTGGAACTGAAACTCAAACATTTTTTTTTCATCAAACCTATACGTGTGCGGTATCTATAGATAGGTGTTCAAAAATGATGTTGAGGTTTCTAATATATTTTTATTCTAAACTGAATAGTTTGCGCGAGAGACACTTCTAAAGTGGAAAAATGTGTGTCCCCCCCCCTCTAACTTCTAAAATAAGAGAGTGATATAACTAAAAAAAATATATGTTGTACATTACCATGCAAACTACCAACGAAAATTGGTTTAAACGAGATCTCGTGAGTAGTTTTTTTTAATACGTCATAAATCGTAACACGCAATTTACCTTCCATCCAATCAATACACTAGTATAAAAACATAGATGAAAGTAACAACGAACTACAAGAACTTTTATATGATGTTACTTGTTGACACGGAACCCTTCATGGGCGAGTCCAACTCGCACTTGGCCGCTTTTTTTTCTTGTTAAATCCCTTATAGGGCTCTTAAAAATACTTTCCAGATATACTAATACCTACTTATCCTGAAAATTCATTCATGTGTTATATTTATTCAATAAGAAAATAGCTATACAGATTAAGGTTCAAAACAACAATACTGAGAAAACCGGCTACCACTGGTTCAACAAGATTAAATAAGTTACTATCATATTCATATGTTGTTTTACGATTAAAGATACAGAAATGAAATGCTTGGTAACAGTTTTATACAATTTATTTCTTTAATGAAACCTGTGAATTTCATAACTACCCTAGAATAACACTCGTAAGAAGACCAAGGGTTTTCATTGTCCCAAGCAGTTGTCAATGCTTAATATTTTTCCAACCTTTATTAGGTGCTCGTATCATCTATGTGGGTCTACATACGCTGTATTATCAAGTATGCCGTCACAACTCAAGAACATACATATAAAAATGTTTAATAATGTGTATACAGATATTTTCCTCTATAATGACTAAAATACGTATTAAATATCGAATTGATCACAAGCCTGGTTTTTTGTTACTTATAGTAACGTTTGAGAAAAAATAGCCATTAAAAAAGTGAAATCAAGTGTGCAAGGTTTCCCGGTCGCTTTATTGATCCGCCATATATATAATAAAATACTTCAAAGAAGCCCTCATAATATCATCATATTATTTTAGATATAAACTATTACAAAAGACTTTGAAAATGTACAGTTGGCCTAGTGGTTTAGCTTCAATATCACAACATCACAATATAGAATCAAACTACTGGTCAAGGCAAATTCAACAAACCCAAAATTGGTGAGGTTGTATAGTTTAGTTGCGTAGCTTCTATGATTACCTTTACAAATTCAACATGTTTACTGTTACCATATATCTTTAAGGTACTCATCAAGACAAATCAGACGAACCCAAACTCAATGTGGTTGTGGCGTTTTATTGCGAAGCTACCTGCCTACCAGGTCCAATATTAGATCAGCCCCATGTCATTTTTCATGCCCCATTTCATTGCATCGTCACGCCTGCAAGGTTTATTCTAAATTAGAAACCGGGAACGGGGTTAAATTTAACTTACAAGATTTGACTACAGACAAAGGGATAAGTAAACCAAGTAAACCAAACTCTTTATGAGCTTTGATCAAAAATACATACTATTTTATACATAGAAAACACCTAAACTCCGTTACAAATATTTGCAGATCATACAAACATTTAGTCCGACCCAGGAATCGATCCTGAGACCTCTTGATCAGCAGCCGCATACGCTAACCACTAGACCAACAAAGCAGTCTTATGCATATGTATATATTTCTATGTTATCATTTTGTATGATACATTTACTTAAATATAGAGTATGATGTTAAGATTACATAACTGTGCAGTACCCAAAACATCACAAACAACAAAATAAATTGATGCCATTAAATACACAAGCGTGAATTTATAATAAGCCGTCTGCAGTTGACAACGTCTTTGTATTCCAATTACCTACTTGGTTGGAATAACGTGTTGTATATTTTTATATACGCAGTTGATTTAAATAAAATATGTTCGTGAATATCCTAACAGATTAAAAATGTATCACAGTTTTTTTCGAACTCAAATATATATATATACATTTTTAGATACAAATAAATAACTCGTCTAAATATATAAAACTGGCTTCTGCTTACGGCTTCATACACATGTAGGTCCGTTATTGAGGTAAATAGAAACCTTTATGTTCTTCTGATATTTAAGTTATATTATTGTGAAGTTTCATCGAAATCTGTTCACCAGTTTTCGCTTGACAAATTAAGAAACATCCATACATTTTCACAAACTATCGCATAGTATTAAATATAACTCCTAACTCTGTATAAGTTGTAAAGTATGTTTATCCAACAGTTCTTGCAAAGTATGTGTATCCAATAGGAGAATTCAGCAATACCACACAAAAATTACCGTAGTTTTATCAAAATGAAAAATCATAATTACAAAACTTTTTACGAACAACAAAATCCCTAGCAATACTATTAATAGCAGTTGTTACTTAGGAACTTAACTAAAATGCTGGTATTAATAAAACAAAGGACTGAGAGCCTTGATAACCTGAGTATTTGGTTCGCGGTTACATAATTTTTACTGTTAAGGCATGTAAAGCCTTTTAAGTAACCTAATCTTGTTTTAATGTACATTTGCCTAGTTGAGTACATAGTTGACACGTGCTGAGATAAGATACAAATTTATTTCAACAATTTCAAAATTGTGGTATCTTTCTAAAATTTTATTTTCTGCACTGTTGGCCTAGTAGTGTATAAATAAATAAGTATAAATTTTTGGACATCTGACACACAAGATCATCTAGTCCCAAGCTAAGCAGAGCTTGTGTTATGGGTACTAGACATCTGATATAAATACATAAACATACTTTTTTTGTGTAGTAGTCTAGTGTACCAAGTGTCGTGGGTTCAAATCCTACGTAGGATAACACTTTGTGTGATTTAAAAATTGTTAATCTGAGTCTGACTTTTCTGTTCTTCGTATCCGTTTCATGTTTCTTTGTAAAGTCCAGGACAGGACAGTGTAAAGAAAGACACAAGAATTTATATTTCAAATGTGGGTGTAGTCTTTTTAAAGAAAAAAAAGAACTAGCTGACTGGGCGAACTTCGTAGTAGAATCACGTTGATTTCAGAAATGCCCTCAAATACACTTACAAGTATTTCAACTTCAGTTCGCCCTCAGGGTTGCAAATTTAATAAGTAGCTTCGTTTAAAAACTGATCTTCAAGCAAAACTGATTTAAGTACCAGCTAAAGGCTAGAAAGGTGTTATCTTTTATAAACCTCTCGTAGCAAGTAATAACAAACAAAGACGTATATGTGTGTGTACATTATAGCTGAGAGCCAACGTTCATGTATTATTCAAAGGTAATCCTAAGGGTCATGTAGTTTAGACACAGCTAGCAGTCTTGTTAACGCCTTACACTAAGCTAAAATGTGTTATTCCGAAGTAGGTTAATGTACCTATGAAACATTATCTACCGTAGAATTGAAGTAAGGGTATCTAGGTCTAAGCCTCTTGACTTATACTTATCATAAGTTGACACTTATGTGAAGGTCACGGATTTTATATAATTTCGTCGTCATTTTTTTATTTGAGAGTCGTTGCAATGTGAGTATTGACTCTTTTATATAAGATTTATTTATTCCATGAGCCCGCTCGATTAACTTTAATGTATGAAATCATGATTTAAGTGATATTTATACCCATATATTCAATCTTAATGTCTTTCAGTATAATACATAATGTAATTGAATCTATGAATCAAAAATAAAGCTGTTTATTATATTAGATTAATTCAATAAATAAAGTATAAAAGCCATTTGTGTGTTAGCACTATTTATTTTATTTGATTGTAAATTGCTCTGGGTTTACATGTTGGTATATTTTATTTTTGTTAACCCTAAAGAGATTTATTTTTCATTTATAAGCTTTTATATAAATTATATAAACATACATAAAAATATATTTTCACATCAGAATAATAACAGCTTTTAAAACCTCGCTTTCGTCACAACCCTGATAAAGATTTATTTTATTTTATCTGTACCATAAATAGTTACTTTATAGAAATGGTAATAAAGTTGCACCAGGTGTTAGTAATGGCGAAGGTGATTTGAAAATAACAGGTAAATGATGGAATACCCGTTTTTGCACCGTATGTGTACGTTGAGATGACTGGACGAGACCCTTCATCAGTTTGCAATCAGAAGGGATTTCAACCTACGCCAAATAACAGTCATTTTAAGTGAGAAAGAGTGTGTTGTTCAGTGAAAAGAATTGTAGTTTATTTTACTATGTCTAGTAAACGGAACCGTTTACAAAATGTAAGGTCCGTTTTTATAGGTAGTAAGAAGTCTTGTCTTAAAACAGAAGATGCCTTAAAACATGGTAAAGTGAGATAAAAGAAAGATTCAGACGATTGTCAGTCTGCAATTTCGGTCCTATAATGTTCTATTTATTCATTGGAGCAGTGATAGCGTATGGTAATTGGGGTCTCGGGTTCGATTCCCAGATCGTCCTATATTTATTTATGGAAAATGGTTTATAAAAGTTTTGTATCAAATGTTCTTTATCTTTGCAATGACGTTGCCAAACACAATATGGTGTTTTATTTCCCTCTTACGACACCCACGGGATAAATAGTGCTAGTGACACTACGTATTCTTATCCGTCACCACATGGAGAGTACTTGGAGTGGATTTTTTTTAAAGTATGAAACTTTAAATGTGTTATTACATGTATAGATAGATCCGTAAGAGATGATATTGTACTTAATTTTTTTATTTAGGTCTCGATTCGACCTTTCGATAAGACCATCTTTTATAACATCACGTTGACTCGGTCTTATGATGTACAGTAAAATGCACATGTTTTATGCATACTTAAAATGCAAAGTTTGTCTGTCTGTAATCTATCTATATCTATCGACTTTTACAATTTTACATAGTTGGTAGAAATTGATAATATCAAGGCAAATTTTTATTTGTTCTGAACAATTTAACATAATCTATTGTTTCTTCAAACTACAATATAATTGTGAGTTCTTAGGACACAAAAATAAAATGAAATCAGTCGCAGAACCTCCATTGTTATCAAGTCAATTAAAAATAGTTAATCCCATAACTTGTATGCTACTTAAACATTGAATTATAAATTATTAACGAGTGAGATTTGAGTATAAGCAAATCATGGATATTATGTCGCGATCAATTTTAAATCATAAACTTCTTCCTCCCGGCCTTTATTCCCAAGTTTATTTGGGGTCGGATACTTCAAATCATAGACAAAGTTGTAATATATCAATTTGGTTACTGTTAATATTTTCTGCAGGGTTCTACAATTTGTAATACGTTTTCAGAACGATAAAGGATTATCCGAACAAAAAAATTTACATGCTCTCTCATATCAGAACCCTGAAAGATATACACAGGTATTAAAATAACTAAAGCTATATTCCTCGCTCTAGTTTAGGTACGAAGTTTTATTTGACAATTTCTTTAGTAATTTATTTGCATTTTATAAGTAGAAAACAATCAAACCCTATCACCGTTGATAAGTTATTGCCGCTGACTCCTGAAACTCAAGTACATTGTCGTTTTTAAATTAAAAAATAGACATGTGACAATATGTATCACAGATGGGGACTGTGACTCAAAGCAAGTTGAATGCTTCAAAAGCGCACCGCAGTGGAGTGCCAATTAGCCATGTGATACGGATGCATGTTTTATTGCGTTGAACGGCGCTGAAAAACTGTGATTGATATTTAGTACTCTTCATAGTACAGTCAAGTTTTGATATATATACCTATATGCTGGAAAATTAAACACAAAATTTTTCAAGAATCATTTTTTGCTAAATGTTTGTTCGTTACTATAGATCAAATTGCATTCATGACATTAGTCAAAGAAAGTACCCCTGTTTTGTCACCTCTTCAATTGATAGTAGAATATAGTTAAAAAGTCTTTATATTGTGCGATTTTGTTTTTTTTTCGTCTTATTTTTTTTTAATAGATATGAAGATAGCATTGCTCTGTCAGTTTTCTGGTGTCAGAAACAACAAAGCAAATACTTCATCCATACGAGTTATCTGCAGTGTGGACAGTTAGGCAAGATACGTGAGGGTCCTTCATGTCAGACCTTTCAAAGTAAAAACATATTATTGGCCCAAAAAAATAATATCGGGACGTCTTTACAAAATTCTAAGATCAAAGATATTTTACGTATTATATACAAAATATATAAACAAATATATAAATTAAAATCTATATGTTTCTCTTAATTAAAATTAAACATAGTAAAATCAGTAAGAAAGTGCTATATAATTAGAGAGCCCCTGAGTCGAAGGCCTCCTCTCCAGAGAGTGTCCAGTATATTTGCTCTTTGCTACTTCGAGCCATGTTTGTCCAGCTACATGTGAGATTTCGTCTTCAAGAGAGACAAAATCTATTCCCTTGTATACTTAGATGCAATTATAAATATATTAAAGTGTAGATAAACTAGCATACTAATTAAAGATTAAAAATAATTGAAAACCAGATTTTCGTCTGACACAATATTGAATTGGTTTTATTTTTGGCACTGCGAAATTGTTTTAAGGCTCCTAATTCTTTTGTTGCCAACATAAATCTTTTTTATTTCTAATGGAGCTTATAGTAAGAGTATTGAAAGTACAATAGTACTTTGAGTTTGTTTTTTGTTGAGTAAAAGCAAATTGTAAATATAGAAATCATGATAAAGGAAATCTTATTGAAACACACATGCAGATTTCTTTCATTTAAGATATTTAATATAAGACATTATTCATAACTACTGTGTGATATTAAAAGCATGCATTTTATTTAAGATACACGTGGAAAACAACGTGCAGTAGAAGTTGATATTGCTGCATATGTTTTTATTATAATTACAACCAAACAGACACATGCAGAGGCGTCCCGTGACCAGCACGTTGTGTGTTGTTGATAATGCACACATTAATAAAATTGCACGTGATAACAAAAGTAGTTGGAACAGTTAATCAAATTGTGAGTCTAATAATGAATCACAATAAAACATCATATAATGAACATTAATTGTAATAAACGCACACAAACATACATAAATTGACACGCTCAATGCCCTATATTGAATAGCTCATGGAAAAATATGACCGTAAAATATTTTTCGTGATAACTACGTAAATGATAGTAAAGTATCGATATCAGTCTGAAAAATTCCATGCCTTTCTAGACCAGTGCCGATAATGTTTTAAAACAAAATAAATTATAGTAGGATGAAACCCATTGTAAAAGGAGGAGAATAGTACAAAAATTAAAGGAAAAATAAATTACGGGCGATCTGAGGTCGGGAAGGGGGAGAGGGGGGGGCGGTTTAAGGGAAAAAAATGGCTTATCTCGATTTCCGGCAAAACTACAAGTCCCATGGAAAAAAGTTAAATGGCAAAGTTGTAGGCAATAAAAAGATATTTGTTAGTTAATTATAGTAGTATATTTCGATTTGCTATATTTTTGTTTATCATTGTAACATGCAATCTTACGTTTTTCGAGTGATTAAAGTGGAAATTTTAATAAATATTTCAATAACGATTAAAAAAATCGAATTCAAGTTTTTTCATGTTTTGCATTTTCTGAGAAGATTTACTATGGTAATATATATATATATATTTACACCATCGGAAAGTAGAGATTTCATCGAATAGAAAACACCCTATTTTTTTTTAAAGTTGATATTTTGACGGATGAATTTTCGATTGAAAATTAGGTTTATTTTCGGTATTCAGTCAAAATGAGGTGAAAAATAGATATTTCAAATCATATAAATAACGGTGTATTCAGGACATGAAAAGCTAAGTTTTCACAAAATTTCGTTAAAAAATAATTTTATTTGTAAAAGATAAAAATAAAAAACCAAAAACTTGGTTTTTTGAATTTTCCACATAAAATTTGTTGTTATGTGAAGATGTGTAGATGCAAAAGATGTAGATCTTTTTATTGCCTACAACTTTGCCATTTTACTTTTTTCCATAGGACTTGTAGTTTTGCCGGAAATCGAGATAAGCCATTTTTTTCCCTTAAACCCCCCCCCCCTCTCCCCCTCCCGACCTCAGATCGCCCGTAATTTATTTTTCCTTTAATTTTTGTACTATTCTCCTCCTTTTACAATGGGTTACATCCTACTATAATTTATGTTCACTTTTTGTTATTATAAGAGGCTTCTACCCTGGTCTATTCGTTGTATTGTCAATAAAAACATGTTTTATTTTTGTCTTCTTAATTGCCTCGTTGATCTAACGGTTTGGGTATATGACTGTCGATCGAGAGGGTCGATTCCTGGGTCCGGTTAATAGTGTTGTTGGATTTTTTTACAATATATATTAATAAAAAAATATATTAATTATAAAAATGGGCGGTGTTTTACGGCTGTGCCTCTGACAGCACGTTATTATATGTATAATGTATGAATATAATGTTTGTTCTTGTTTTTTAATTTCTTCAGACTTAAATTTCTACTGGACTAAAAATGTAGTTTAAATCGATTAGATTATACGCCGTAATTCTGCTGTCAAGGTAGTTTTTAGTGAGTAAACACTAGTCATTTATAGCACCTACGTCCCCAAGGAGTCGGAGATGCGAAGGCTTTTCCACTCGTAAGTCGCAAAACAAAATACGTATAAAAAGTACTTGCTGATTCAATACCATTACTTGTGTCTGCCACTGTTTATTAATGCTACACTTTTGAATTATTAAAACAAATCAACGTCGTTTATTTCAATGAGACCAATGTACCATATTAATTTTTGGCCTGACGCAATTTATATTTTGACTGCCTTATTGGTCTAGTGGTTGGCGTATAAGGCGGCTGTCACGGGTTCGATTCCCGAGTCGGATCAAATGATCTACCAATATTTGATTCGGAGTTTGGTTGTTTATTATGTATAATATGTGTGTGTTTATATAAAAAAAGTATTTATATCAGTTGTTTAGTGCTAAGGGTACCATCTCTGTTCAGTTTGGGACTTTAAGATGTTGTGGGTCAGATGCCCGAAAATATTTGTGACAGTTAACGGTTTTTAACGAAGGTTCGTTCAGTTCGTACAGTAGGCTGAAACAAGAAAAAAGGTTTCTCTGTCGTATGTTTATATATAGGTATATACATATTTTTTATTACGAGCCGAAAAAGTAGTGGCCACTATATTTATTGATAAGATTAGACCAGACAAAAAAGTCTATGAAAACAGTCTTATTGAATACTAGCTGAGCCTGAAATCGGCGTTTGTTGTTGTAACCGTGGGCAACACCACGGGGCGAAGCTAGTCTAAAAAAGTAGCGTCTAAATCGGTCCAGCCGTTCCAAAGATTACCCGGAACAGACAGACAGACAGACAGACAAACAAAAATTGTAAAAAGAAAATATTTTAGCATATATGTACCGTGTATACATACGAATGCCTTATTTTATTTTAATATCACAAACAGATACAACAATTTTATTTATTTGTATAGATCTATAGATTTCGGACATCTTACACACAAGGTCATATAGTCCCAAACTAAGCAAAACTTGTACTATGGGCACTAAACAACCGATATAAATACATAAAAATACTTTCTATTTGTAAAAACATACATATTATTATTATACATAAAAAAACACACAGACTCCGAACAAATATTTGTGCATCACACAAATATTTGGTCTGACCCGGGAATCGAACTCGAGACCTCTTGATTAACAGCCGCACACGCTAACCACTAGACCAACAAGGCTGTCAAAGTACTTTGTGTTTTAGAAGTTAGAAATTATTTTATTTTGTAATAATCGATAGGGCCGTAGGCAGTCAGATTTGAAAGATTTTGCGAGAGACATATTTACCGAAGCTTACTAAAACAGTCAGACGGAGAAGAATAAACACATTTTTAAGACCGAATCAAGAAATTCCGCAACGAAAAAACCTAAGACCCTAAAAAAGGATAGAGAATATGATTGTAACTGCAGTGCGACAAGGATGTGGCGGCTCCGTGCTCTATAAGCAGATTAGCGCATGCGTTCTGCCGCCACCGGCTGCATAAATAAAAAATACACAAATAATTATAATTGCATAAGTTGATAACAAATGCTATGCAATATGCAGGAACCGAGTGCCACGCGACTTTTTTTATGGTATAGGGGAGTAAACGAACAAACCAGTTATCTGTTGGAAAGTGACCGACAATGCAGTTCCTGATTCAAAGAGCGTTCACGCCCTTTAGAACCTTCTTTCAGTCCAATGGTAAATATAGTTCAGCAACATCTTTAGATGAAATTTGAGAAAATATTTAACTTTACAAATGACGTTACGTGCAAAAGCTTTGTTTAAAATATCTATCTCAAAGATTTTATTCGATTTTGTTCCTTTTAAGCTTGAAAATAGCCTCACCAAAATTACGTATAAACCCAAACCAAACAACAAAATGTAACAAACAAGCTTTTTCATCATTAAATTCTGACGTTTTTTTCTTTACCATTACTTCTTACACTTTCGGTACTTTCAGAGAATAGTTTTCCCTAAAGTAATAAATCTAAGAGGACAGATAAGAACAAAGAAGGAACGACCTCAGTTATCGTAACTTTGAGATACTAAAGATAAGTATAATACACTTTGTACAGTTAGAAATGACTTCCTTATTATTATAATGTAACATTACCGTACGAAATACTAGCAGAGATTATGTATCATTTAATAGTGCGTGAGGTAACGCGCCAAGCAGTCTACAAAGTAGATAGTAGTATCTTACGTAGATAGGAGAGCATTATATGAAATGCTAATACTGATAGTGTACTTCTTAACTACTTTCTACTTTGTCAATCTCACAAGCACCAACAATTTGTGTAATCCTTATTTTTTTCTTTGTTTTGTTTTCCGTGTTTTCTTTTCTACTATGATCCCGGGTCCTTTAAGCGGGACGTGAAAAAGCATCTCACTAGGCTGCCATAGTGTGGGTCGCCATACTGCTTGCATTCGCAGTGAATATAGCCCACACCTTTGGATTTTACTCATGCTTTCCATCAGGCATAGTGAAATCACGTTAGCAGGCGTTAAATAGTTAATAAAAAAGTCCAATTGTTGCTCCATCAATAGTCTCCAACGACACAGCGCAGGAGAATGCTAGTGCAGAAGTTGTCTTATAAAAAAAAGTAATTATGATTTGAATCACTGGTTGATGATGTAAAGAATTACTTAGATTTATTTTAAGACTAGTTTCGCCTCACTAGTAACACCGCGGGGCTCAGTTAGTATATAAATAGCCGGCTCAAGTTAATCAAAAGCCTTTATACAAATTCTCGAACATCAGCCATATTGTGTTCAACTCTGCACTTGACATAGAAATACTCGATATAACTGCTCTTGACATTGTCCATTTTATATTGATAACTAAAATAGATGGCAATTGTTTAACAAGCTCATAAATTGTCTTTCATGATAAGGTCTTTTATTTCATCATTTGTTTGCTTACGGAGAAAACTGGCAGATTAATTTAACTGGGACGGTGACAAAGAGTGAGCGCTTTGTGATGTATTTGTTATTTATAGAAGTGAACACACGGAAAATTACTCCTGTGTGTGCTCCTTACATCAACAACCTTTAAAAGTTCATTGCTGTACATAGACCTCTCATCATGTAGGAGAGTTTTGCCTATTAATCGTACTAGTGTAGTACGATTCAGATCGTTGTTCAATCGACGATTGAGTTTATTTAAAATAAACTCCTAGTTGTAGCCCAGAACATGAAAATGTTGTGACTTTAATGAGTATAAAAAATTTTTAAGGACAATTCAAGTTCTCCTGGTAATTAAATAAAAAAAATCGAAATTGATCGAAATTGGACCGCTAAATGACCTTTAGGTTTGAGAAATATACCTAATAGTAGTATCACCATAATCTACGTGTCGTATATGTACGTATCTTTATATATTTTTAATTGTTGATATTTATCTTCATGTTGTAATGTTTACATTTTGATCTTACGTCAATAATTGACATAAGGTACTTCGGTTCATCGAACAGTGACACGTCAACGATGTGTATTTAAATGTATTTATTGCTTCCTTTTTAATTAGATTTTTTTCATTTTTTTTATCATCATAATAAGCTAAATGTACACAGTCTCTCTTGAGATTAGAATTTTCATTAACCACCAACAGTGATATGCTAAAGACTACACCAAAGATTATTTTTGTTGCTTTTCATCGAGTCAGAACCACAGCTCCTCCTTAATTTGAGGAGTCACTTAATGGAGGTCAATGCACATCAATCTTTTGAGTTGCATCTATCTAATAGGAAGATATTTACTTATCAATGACTGTTCGGTCTGCTCCGTGATATGGTTGTTCGTTTGCCGATTCCATGAAAAATCTGTTTAACTGTACAGCTTCCCTAGCCAAGTTACAAACGTATCTTGTTTTCTATTCTCTATATTTTGTTTTGAGCACGTGATTGAGTGACATTAGGCAATGAATCAAGAGAGAAATATAATAGAGCATAGAATAGAAGACTTAGATAGGGAGACAGCAGTGATTGAGTAACTAACATCCATACCGACGGCCATGATATATCTGCTTCTATACATATAATTTCAACTAGTAGACCCACGTAACCTCTTCTGCGTCTCATTACATCCAGCGTGAACAAATTTGCTTACAAAAAAAAATAGTGATTCTTTTTAGGGTTCCGAAGTTAATGACTCGGAACGCTTATAGATTCGTCAAGTCCGTCCGTCCGTCCGTCCGTCCGTCCGTCCGTCCGTCCGTCCGTCCGTCCTCGACTTACCGTCCAAACGGTAAATGCTAGTAAGACGAAACTTTGTATGAATATGTGTTGTAATTACGCCGACAAAGTGCTACAATAAAATTATAAAAAATATTTTTATTTGGGGTACCACCCCTATACGTAAAGTGGGGATAAAAAATTTTTCTCGCGGCTACCCCATCGTGTGGGGTATCATTAGATAGGTCTTTTGAAAACAATAAAGGGTTTCTAAGACGATTTTTTGATTTAAGTATCCGTTCGCGGGATATTCCACTTTAAAGGGCACTTTTTTGTAAAAACAGGGCGTCCCCCCCCCTCTAAAAGCTAAACGGCGGGCTCAAAAAATCTGAAAAAATTCGTGATGGTGTTCCATATAATGAACTTTGAAGGAAAACTATAAGGGATTAGATGGCTTTGTTAGTTCAGGAGTTATAGAGGCGTAACTGCTAAACTGCGCTCACTTGGAAAACGTCATACAAAACTAACGCACTAATTCGTAAATATAACAATTATCTATTGGATACAATTTTAAATCCACGTACCATTATGGGTGACTGAGGAACCCTTTCCTGTGCGTGGCCTGACACGCACTTGGCCGATTTTTTTATATTCAAGCCTATCAAAGCGACTCCACTCTGCCTGATGCTTCCCGCATGACTAGAATTCAGGTGTAGAAGCCACCATCCACATTTTGAGTGTGGAGGAACGGGAATCGTATTCCTCCAACACAAAGGGAGGATCCTCCGACCAGGCGAGGTGATCATGCCTGGCGGGCCACTGCCCAACAGTTGATGTTGGGATGTTGTATTATATACAGTATAGATCATTCCATGTTTTCTTCGTGGTTCAGTGTTTTTCTTCGGTAGATGGCGCTGTTGTATGTTTTTGCTTGCGCTGTATGTGTAAGTCACCACATCACTCCCCTAAAAGACCGGAGGTCGATACGATTACTCAGTTGTCTCTGCTCTGTTGTGGAGCTTGCCAGTGCCAGGAGTGAGTCGGAACGAAGTGCCGCTAGTTCCAGTAAGTCGGAACTGTATGCCGCTAGTCCCAGTGAGTCGGGGCTGAAGTCTGCTGATCCCAGTGAGTCGGAGTCGCTGGCGGTGCGCGGTGCTGCGGTGAAGTCCCCAGTGAGTCGGGGCGGTTGTTGTGTGGTGGCTGGCTGCTGCGTAGACGGGAGAGAGATGCTCTTCTTACGTGGACCGTAGGTGCAGTGTGCTGTACCTAGATGCTGTTGAGGCCGTAGGGGTAACCAGGCTGGAGCGGTCGCGTCCTGCGTGTGGTATCCCTCTGTTGAGGCTGAGGTTGCTGGCTGGCTGAGACTAGAATGACGGTCATCGCTGTAGGAGTGAGCAAGACATCGCTGATGATCTGCTTCCTTAAAGGCTGCTTCCAATCACGTCGGGGTCACTACTGTAGAGGAATGGGAGTCGTCTTCCTCCAGCATAAAGGGAGGATCCTCCGACCAGGTGAGGTGATCATTTTAACCACCAAATAATATAAATTTTATTCGGTGGTTTTTAACTGTAAAAAATAAACTAGGTCATACTTTTGATGATCAGACGTCATTCCCCAAGTTAATCGTTCGATTCTCTTATCTATCTTATTATTAACTGAACAATGACGTCACTATTATTACAATAATAATAAAAATACGCATTGATATAATTTGATTGCAATATAAAGTAACAATAAAAAATAGGTTATTTGTCTATGTTTGGTAGCAAAACATGACATGAAGATGATAGTGGTCATGATCTTTGTGTTTACGAAGCTAATGCGCATATTTGGGTTTTGCAAGCCTTGTTATTTATTTCAGAGTTGAAAAATAATAACACACTTTATAGTGTAAATGTTATTATAGGTTGCTCTTGTGGTTAGCGTATGCGACTGCTAATCAAGAGGTCTCGGGATCAAATCTCGGTGTTGTGTGTTAAAAAGTGTTAACTGGTTTTTCTTACAGGAAATTCTCGGGCCGGGGTAGCCCGGAATATGGAAGTTTGTTGGTGATTAAAGCCCAAGCCTCGGAGAGCACGTTAAGCCGTCGGTCCCGGTTGTCATGAACATCTAAGGCAATAATTATTGGAAAGTCAGTGCCCTCAAATATACTTACAACTGGTTCAATCATCGGATTTTATTTCTCCCTTAGGGTTCCGGAGGTCCGATGCCAGTCGCTCCGTGGAAAAACTGATATTCAGATAAGAAACGGTTGAACTTTGAACCGACCCCAAATAAAATTGGGAATAAAGGCTAGGAAGAAGAAGTTTTATATAGGTTGCTTTATCTACATCCTTTTTTAACTTTTTCATTCGATAAATAATTTAATAGTGTACGTAATAAATTCCATAAATGAGAAAGAATAAGGACAGTCTCGTATATCATGGCCTTTATTTTAGCTGAAGAGCTCAAGTTATAAAGCGTAAAGCATGAAGCACTCATAGCCAAGTGGCGTTAGGTGATTGGAAATAATCACCGAGGTTAAGCAACGACGGTGCGGTCAGACCTAGATGGGTAACCGTTTGTGGCATCATATGTTATGAGCGTTTCCGTGATTCGGAGGTCACGTTAAGCAGTCGGTCCAGATTGTTATCATAAAATAACACTCGTGAAGCTTGTTTGCAAGGTTGACTGCCTTATTGGTCTAGTTGTTAGCGTATGCGGCTGCTGATCAAGAGGTCTCGAGTTCGATTCCTGTGTCGGACCAAAAGTTTGTATGATCTGCAAATAGTTGTTTCGGAGTTTGGGTGTTTTCTATGTATAATATGTATGTATTTACAGAAAAAAAGTATGTTTATGTATTTATATCAATTGTCTAGTACCCATAGCACAAGCTCTGCTTAGTTTGGGACTAGGTGATGTTGTGTTAGATGTAGGCTTTCCGGCGGCTTTGAACGGCAAAATTACGTAGCCACAACGTGTCTTGGCAGTCCCCAACCCGCTCTCAGTCAGCGTGGGGACTTATGGTCTCAACCCTCTCCTGAGAGCCGAGCCCAGCAGAGGGGCATTATGAGTTGTCGATGATGATGAAGTTCCCCATGAATGTCTACACTGCTACCTTATTCAATGAAATAAATCAGTAAGCTTATCTATAACTGTAAATTAACTTTCAAAAGAGTGTCAATAACGAATTCAATAATAATGATTAATTGTAAGCCCAATATAATTATAAATTGTGTAGAGACCTGCAAAATTGCTCAAGTTTTAGTGTTCAGGTTACAACTTTAGAACATCAATTATTTTTATTGGACATTTTCGTATCTTTAGGAATGATAATTATCATGGAAATGTTTTACTTCTTCTTATATATTTCTGGTAATCTGAAGTAAGCTGCTTTGAAGAATTTAGGAACTTTAGATAAACCTTTAAGTATCATTTCCAAAGTATGATCATTACTAATAATAGGTTGAAAAAATCGGTCATGTGCGTGTCAGGCCAAGGGTTCCTCAGCCACCCATAATGGTACGTGGATTTAAAATTGTATCCAATAGATAATTATTATAATGCGTTAATTTGGTATGACGTTTTCCAAGGAAGCACATTTTACCAGTTAAGCCTCTATAACTCCTGAACTAACAAAATCATCGAATGCGTTATAGTTTTTATTTAAAGTTTAGACTGCCTTGTTGGTCTAGTGGTTAGCGTATGCGGCTGCTGATCAAGAGGTCTTGGGTTCGATTCCTGGGTCGGACCAAATATTTGTGTGATCCACAAATATTTGTTTCGGAGTCTGGGTGTTTTTCTATGTATAATATGTATGTATTTACAAAAAAAAAGTATGTTTATGTATTTATATCAGTTGTTTAGTACCCATAACACAAGCTCTGCTTATTTTGGGACTAGATGAAGTTGTGTGTAAGATGTCCAAAAATATTTATTTATTTAAAAAAAATAATAATAATAATAATATATATATCCCAGTTCACAAAAGTTCATTCTATGGACCGCAATCACATATGGAATTTTTGGGGTGTAGGGGTAGTACCCCAAATAAAATATTTGTCATAATTCTATTGTAGCACTTTGTCGACGTAATAACAATACATATTCATGCAAAGTTTCATCTTTCAAGTACTTACCGTATGGACGGTAAGCCGCGGATGGACGGACGGACACGACGAATATATAAGGGCTCCGAGTCATAAACTTCGGAACTCTAAAAACTACAAGTAACAGATTTTCACAAAGTTAAAAATGATATCAAAAAAAATGACATTGCATTAATTTAGAACACTTTTGTTATTTTATTTAAAAGAAAATTGATTTAAATATTGTTAAAAACTAACTGTCAAAATTTAGCTTTTTTACTTATTAAATTTTGACCCACTGATGTATTCACCTGCCTGATAGGAAGCATGAGTAACGTGTTTGATTTTAGGCTGATTTTCTGTGAGAGGATAGTACCGCCCCGGGCGAGCTGCTTTTTTCGTGTTGAAACAAGCGTGGCTTTAGTACCTGGAGTTTTATCTGTATGTGTGTTAGAGTCGTAAAGTCTATATAGTTCATTGAGTGATTCATCTAGATTTATGAAAGAAAGTTCTTACCGGTGAAATGCAGCGATGGCTACCGATCTCTTTACTCAATGACACGTTTCATACTCAATTTCGTGCACGGCAACCAGTCTTAACGGACACCAGACCACCAAGCAGGATATTTTATAGTGCAGAATCGATGGGAAGGTTTTAAGACACGACCGGGAACATCAGACCCAGGACACTCTTGGACTCACGAGGGTTAAGACCACAATTCCGAAACTCCGAGTTATTATTAAGACTTCCTTTAAATAGAAATACTCAATAACAAAACAATAAATACCTAGATAACAGATCTTCGTGTTTTCTGAGATATTTTCTACTATAAAAGAATTCGATGTTCCTTTTTATTGAATATGAATCAATCCGTGTACTTGAGACGTATTCAGGCTTCACACGTGCGGAACAAAAAATGTCTTATCAAAACCTCTTGATTTATCTTGAACCTTTAATTTATTTTTATACAAGTTTTATTTTTAGTATACCTCGAAACCAACGAGAAACATATATATACTGTTACTTATCTTTGTAAAATTATGATCGTGGCATACGTGTTTCATCTTTTGATTTTGATATTTATAGAAACATGTAAAGTCATATTTATAAATCCTATCTATCAGAATGTGGTTGAAGATTGCTAGTATAGGTATCAGAAATTGTTATTTCAAGACATCTGCGCTGTAGATTTTGGTATGGTTATTTTTTCTTTATTGCTTTATGATACATGGTCATAAGGAGAGACAATGAAAAAACGTATTGTGTTCTATCGTAATTTCGTAATACATTGACACAAACATTAAAGTGTTTAATCATAATATGCAAATTTGGAACGTTCATCGTATCATAATTATAGTATTAGGTAAATAGGTACACAAAATATTGTATATATACCTATTGTGTACTAGATACTACAAAAACTTACGTTAAAGTCCATTTAAACTAATAAATACATTTGTCTTGCCTGTGATACAATGGTCTTGTGTACAAATTACTACAGGTGTCATCGATAATATACATAAAATCGCTCATAGAATAGAATATACTTTATTGCACACCAAATACAGTTTTTTTTTTTACACTTGAAAGTTTCTACTAGATATGTACAATGGGCGGCCTTATTGCTAAAAGCAATCTCTTCCAGGCAATCTTTTGATCGACATTTCGACAGAAGAGAAAGATTATAGACCTACTGTTGTGAAATGTTGAAATAGTGATATACTTGTAAACCGTTTTCAGCTTAAATAATTATTAGGATTCCGTTGCCAAATGGCAAAAAACGGAACCCTTATAGATTCGTCATGTCTGTCTGTCTGTCCGTCCGTATGTCACAGGCACTTTTTTTCCGAAACTATAAGAGCTATACTGTTGAAACTTGGTAAGTGGGTGTAATCTGTAAACCACATTAAGATTTTTAAATAAAAATAGAAAAAAACAACACGTTTTGGGGGTCCCCATACTTGGAACTGAAACTCAAATAAATGTTTTTCATCAAACCCATACGTATCGACATTTCATCTATGGATAGGTCTTTAAAAATGATGTTGAGGTTTCTAATATAATTTTGTCCTAAACTGAATAGTTTGCGCGAGAGACACTCCCAAAGTGGAAAAATGTGTGTGTGTGTGTGTGTGTGTGTCCTGTAACTTCTAAACTAAGAGAGTGATAAAACCAAAAAAAAATACATGTTGTACATTACCATGTAAACTACCACCGAAAATTGGTTTGAACGATATCGAGTAAGTAGTATTTTTTTAATACGTCATAAAGCGTAAAACGCAATTCACCTTTCATTCAATCAATAGACTATTATAAAACATCGATCAAAGTTACAACGAACTACAAAAACTTTTATATGCTGTTACTTGCTGCTATGGAACCCTTCATTGGCGAGTCCGACTCGCACTTGGCCGCTTTTATTAATATTACTATTGTTGTTAGTTTTCTTTGTTCATAATAAATAAGTTGTCAACATATTTTTTAACATGTTACACATTACACTATCGTAATAAAAAAACTGTGAAAATAATCAGAATAAAAATGGCAATGTATGATATAACCTTGGATGCGAGTGTTCTGAACTTTCACTTAATAGAAATGAATGACGCATTTTAATGTTGCAAACTAAAACGCATTTAGAGTCGCTAAGTAATCGAAAACCTCCTTTCTAAGGAGAAGCCTATGTCCAGCAGTGGACTGTTAAAGGCTGTTCATGATGACGATGATGATGAGTAATCAAAGTGACCTGACTAGATATCCACAATCATTTTCGTCATAGGCTTTTCGAAGTCCACTGCTACACATAGAATTATATTTTATTTTCAGAATATAGATTCGTTTTCAAATTTCCATAATTTGATTCCTGCAATAAATACTAGAAGCGCAAATAGCCGAGTGGCCTTAGTTGATTGGAAACAATCACCGAGGGTAAGCAACTACGGCGCGGTCAGACCTAGATGGGTGACCGTTTGTGGCATGATATGTTATGAGCGTTACCGTAATTTGGACGTCACGTTAAGTTGGTCCTGGCTGTTATCACAACAGTCGTGAAACTTAGTTGGAAGCCAGGCTTAAAAGCATCCAGTCCCCAACCCAGACTCGTCAAGTGTGGGGACGTATGGCCTTACCCCTCTCCTGAAAGGAGACCCTAGCCCAGAAGTGTTCTATGTTATGTGGGTGGTTTCCGCACTTAGTCCTTTAAGTGGACCATTGTACGTGAGGGCGGCCATCACTCCAGCCAGCCCACCTCCCTCCAGAAGCGGATAAGGTCTCCGAGTCTGTCCAGACATTCTGCAACAGATTTAGGAGATCCAAGTGTGTTTTTCCGTGTTTCGGTGACACCTGTGCATTCAATGAATACATGCGACACCGTTGCCTCTGCCCCTAAGCATGCTCTGCATAGGGGACTGTCAGTTATGCCTATGGTGTGGAAGTGTTTGTTTAGTGAGCAGTGTCCGGTGATAGTTCCTGCCACCAGCCGCAGACTGTCCCTGTCCAAACGCAATAAACGTTTGGTTAGTTTATCATTAGGAAGTGGCATGACTTCCTTTGATTGTCTGCAGCCTGGGACAGATAGCCAGTGGTGTTGTACTTGTGTGCGGGTAACTTCTTGCAGCCAACCACGGAGCTGGCCGAATGGGATGGGCACCACGGGTTCGGGTCCGAAAACCGCTGCGCCCGACCCAGTAGTGGGTCTTTATGAGTTGTTAATATAATAAATACTAGACGTTTATATGTAAAATTAGCTCATCCATCCACACACGTCTCTTTTGACTGATACTCGGCTCCTATTAGCAGTGTTATGTGGCCTAGGCTTTCTTTGATAAATTGGATGTCAAACACTTTAAAGGATTATTCAAATTGGTCTAACCATTCATGTCTTATACCATGACTGAGGGAAATGGGGATTCATTATGGTTCCGTAGTACATGACTCGGAACCCTTAAGGTGTGTCCAAACATAGAGCGGCAATCGTGCGTGGCTGCCGCGGGCAGCTTGCCGCGCTGTGTTTGGATGTCTGCTGCGCTGTGTTTGGATGTCTGCCGCGCTGTGTTTGGATTTCTGCCGCGCAAACATTCGTTGTTATAGTTCAAACTAGTGCACAGCAAATTTGTGTCCCGCGAATGCCGCGCGTAGCTGCCGCGCACCTTGCAGGCCATGTTTGAACACACTTTTACAGTTTCGTCATATCCGTCCGTCCGTCCTCGACTTACAGTCGAAACGGTTAGTGCTAGAAAGATGAAACCTCCCCAGCATGTAAAGTGGGGATGTTTTTTTTTTTTATTTAAGTATCCATTTGTGGTATAAACTATAAATGGTAACTTTTTGGAAAACAGGGCGTCGCGTCGTCGTCGTTGTCGTCTTCATCCCCTATCTGAACAAAATCATGATGGTAGTTCATGTGATGAACTTCCAAGGAAAAATAGAACGATTTGGAAAACTTCGTACGAAAATAACGAAATAATAAGTAAACATAATTACTATTATCTATTCGACACTATTTAAAATAAAATCCACGTGACATGGTGGTATCGTTGACTACGGAACCCAATCGTATGCGGGGCTTGACACGCTCTTGGTGAAATTTTACGTATAGGTACAGAGGAACATATATGTGTAAACATATCAATATTTTTTTTCCAGACTGACGTCAATGAGTTCGTTACCTACAAAATGGGCGCGTGATCTAAGAATGCAACTCAATAAACAAAACAAACACATAATTAGTGGAAGATTATAAAAGATCTCATAAAATCATTCGAATTTATGTCTCATCACTAGGCATATGACGTCATCTTATGATTTTTTTACAATAAAATTGGTCAAGTGGGTGTCAGGCCATGCATAGAATAGGGTTACGTAGTCATCCATAATGGTAGGTGGATTCAAAATCGTGTCTAATAGAAAAATTTAACCTTTACTTATTATTTCGTTATTTTTGTTCAAAGTATTCCAAGTTTGCGCTTTACAAGTTAGACCTCTATACCCATGAACTATTATACGATTTTTACCATTATAGTTTTCGTTTAAAGTTCGTAACATTGAATAAAATCGTGTTTTTTTAGATATTTCGAGCCAGTCGTTTAGCTTTTAGAGGGGGGATGCCCTGTTTTATAAAAAACACGCGGTTTAAAGTTAAATAATTCGCAACTCGATGACTAAATAAAAGAAAACAATGTTTTTAAAAGACTTTTCTAATAATAATTAATATTATTTTTACGGGAATTAACGCGATCACTTTAAGGGTATTACATACCACTGATTTGCCTGACGTTTCGACCAGGTTGCACTGGCCGTGGTCACAGGCTGACTGATAATACCCTATACAATGGGGTGGGCCCGCGAAAATTAATTATTCCCACTTTACGTGTAGGGGAGGTACCCCAAAAAAATATTTATTCTTAATTTTATTACAGCACTTTGTCGACGTGATCACAACACATATTCATGCAAAGTTTCATCTTTCTAGCACCAACCATTTGGGCGGTAAGTCGAGGACGGACGAAAATGACGAATTTTTAAGGGTTTCGAGTCATTGACAACGGAACCCTACAAACCACCATATTTACGCGTGACTTATCACTCACAGCTCTGTGACTGTCACAGTACCTAAGAATCGAAGTTACAGATTTAAAAAAAAACCGACTGAATGATACTATCGGCATGAAATTGTTGCTATTTAAAATGTTCAAAGGAAAGAAAAACATAACTGCGATAGAATGGTCTACTGATTGCTACAATATTCGTAAATTATAATACTATTTATAACTATTATACAAACCTAAATTAATTTTAAACTAAAAGAAGTTTTCAATCGAACTCAAATTTTATTTTTATTTTTTATATCTTAACCGAATTTCAACAGATTTTTTTTATCAATTCAACTTACTGCCGTCCGAATGCCTAACCCAAAGGGAGCCAACCATCCCGGTCTTAGGCAGTCCGCATCCATCCACCGCCATTCATTTCCTTCAAATCGTCAGTCCATCGTGCTGCAGGGCATCCTACACCACGCCTTGCCTAATCGCGGTCTCCACTCCAGCACTTGTCGACTCCAGCGAACATCAGACCGCCTGGAGACATAACCGGCCCACTTCCAGTTCAGCGATGCTGATTCTTAGTCGAATTCCTTGTTACGAATTCTATGAACTAGATAAATACCGAGCATTGCACACTCCATCGCACGCTGAGTGACCCTAAACTTGTGGACTAGTCCAACGGTGAGCGTCGACGTCTCAGCTCCGTATGTCATAACAGGCAGGACGCACTGGTTAAAAGCCTTGATTGCGGGACTGATTGATTAATGATTGCGGGACTGATGACTCGAAAATATGACGCCGCTTTCCATATGCTGCCCAACCTAAACGAATTCTTCTATCGGCCTCCGATCGAAGTTGTACCGGCCGAGTTGAAAGGCTTAGCCAAGATAGATGTATTCTGACTCAACCTCGATGGCAACGCCATTAACACCACGGGACTCGGAGATACGTGCACATTATGCACGAGTTTGGTCTCGCTTAATGTTCATCCCATGTTTTAATTTCAGGTCTTCTGAAAAAGATTAATATTATTGAAGCGTATTAAGGTCAATTTTCATGTGAAGCGAATAAACACGCAGTCTAGATGTAATGGTTAGAAGGGGTCCCTATGATTCCAATATAAGTTTATTATACTAAGATATTATAGTAGAAAATTGATAAACATTATTTCAAATTCAAATCAACATTACATTACAAAGTTTCATTAACTTATCACATTGAATTCAATCAAATTAGCACCAAACTGCATTGACATTTTCAAATTGCTTTTTTCAAACAACAAATTATCTAAAAATAAATTATAATCCCTGCCAATGACTAACTTCGAATGTAATTATTGTTTCTTTTTCCGAATTGCTCTAGTAAGATAGAACTGATTGAGTCCATGTAGAAAGTTCTTTTATCACAGATATTGATGAGGAGCTTCATAACTGTTTTTGTTGCCAACAATTAGGCCACATTCATACGAAACGTACATGACTAACAGGCTATGACGCACGTGTTAGTATTTCTATCAGTTACTCAACATGCTAAATTATTAGTTGAAATAATGGTACATACTATAGACTGCCTTACTTTAAAAAAAGTTATGTACTATAATATTCTATTCTAAAACGTAATACTAAGTATTAAATCTTTTTGTTTTTATCATTATTTTAAACAAAGTGTTTACACCTTATTTAAGAATTTAAATTCTTAACAAGAGAAACTCTTATGTAATTATTACCGCTAATGTGTTCCGCACTTATCCTACTAATCCTACTAATATTATAAACGCGAGAGTTTGTGAGTATGTATGCATGTATGTGTGTATGTATGTTTGTTACTCTTTCTACGCTTTACTCTAGCTAACGCTAGAGCTAGAGAGTCAATAGGGTACCAATGCTATAAAGCATGACACTATCACGCAAAGTGCATCCAAAATTTAACCTCAATCGTAAACCGTGAAGTGACAAAGGAACAGTTGAGACCAAATAAAAGTTTGTACTGAAATAGAAATCCATAATCCAAATATTAACCCTTATTTTAGTGGCTTAATAATCTAATCCATAACGTAATCTTATTTGGATATCTTTAACAGTCTAACTAGACAAAATATCTGTCAATATCTAAGTAAACATGAAGCAAAAACGTATGTGTACCTACGTAGCATTATCTACTATTTGCTATGATCAACAAGAGGTTAATGACCACATATTTGCTTGTCGATTATCCTCTCAATATTATGTAATCGTCTAGGTTCTAAGCTGTATGTACCGAACAAGATATTATGAGGATATTTTTAGAGTTACGAGAAATTCTTATCAAAGAGGTTTTACTTAGTTAAAACTGACTCGAGTTCTCATTCTTTTTTAATTGCATTACTTTATACTGCCTCGGTTGCTCAGTGGTAGTGTATGTGACTGTCTTGCTGAGGTGTTGGTCTTGATACCCAGGTCAAATTCAAAGAAAAGCTTAAGTTATTTACTAGGCACACGAGTACAAAACAACAACAAAACAAATATCGAGAAGTGGGCGAACGAAAAATATGTCGTACAATTAGTTAACGAAGTGCAAATGCGTGCAAGCGATGCGATGATGTGTAGTTCGCGCCTTTCACGAAAACGCATGAAATGAAATGGATTCATGGTAGGTACAACAATTCTCAGATATTAGTAAATATCTAATTCAAAACTGTACACTAAACAGTAGACTAAAATATATTGATAATTAGAATTAATTTTTATTCTTCGAATAAATTCATTATTTTCATTAGAATATTATGCAAAGAATATAATTATCAAGTATGTTGTCATTTTTTGCTGCAATTGGAGCTCTATAGCTATTAGCATCAAATTCTAACGACAAAATAAGATAATGTATATGTCGACACTAGTTTAATAGTTTAGTTAGTTAGTTTAATAACCTAATCTAAAAACCAGCTTATAATCTGAGTAGTGATAGTAATTAAAGAGACTATACTGCTAATTAAACTGGTGGGTGGTGACATATACATTAAAATATGTTAAATGCATGTTTGATCTATAGATCGAAGGCGTTTCAATCGAGATGTGTATATTAGATACATATTTTTATACGAATTTATAAACTTAAAATATTTTACAGGGTGCCGTTTATCCATAATATCATCATCGACCTATCGCAGTTCACTTCTGGACATAGGCCTCTCGAATTACACGCCACTTGATACGATCCTCGGTCTACATTAAATGTATTAAATCCTCAAGATTATTTTAGACATTTTGGCCGAATATGTAAGGAATGGTTATTTATATCTTTATTATACAGAAAGAAACAAGTAAAGTTCCATCATTTTGGTCAAAAAAATTATTGAAGCCGAATTCCGTTACATAATTATTGTGAAAATTAATTACATTTCCTTTGAAATCTTTTGAGAAGAAGTGTTTCGCTTTCTAATTCGCATTTCTATCAAAATTAGTTTCTGCAACTGTTCCTTTAACTTAACTCATCCTTTGAGAGCTCAAGTTCCTGACAATAATGGCATTTTGTATTGTCAAAGAAAATACAACACCTGAATTCTGACAAAGGTTCGACAGTGACTTTTTAGCAACTTCCTTCTTATATCAGCCCCACACCTCCGCCTGAATAAGATTCTTTGAACTTAGTGTGTGATACAATTACTTGATTTGCACAAAATAAGTATGTATTTACTTACTTAGTGAACTTCTAACAAACTGAAGAATCCAGAAGAAATTAAATAATGTTTACCGCCAAAGTTTTGCAAAAATGTAAAAATATTTTTCATAACTTCAAGATTTCAGTCACTTTAGTTAACATTGTTTCTTTATAAGTTAAAGTGTTTAAGACTACAGTCAGATATTAAAACGATTCCCTAAGTGTCCATTTAGAAAATTTTAGTACAGAGTGTTTTCTCAATGCTAAAATATGGCAGTGCTTGTGATTATGTGCGAAGTAATTTTCTATGTTGTAACAAATTGCCACTTTGCATATCTTACGACGTCGTTATTATACCTAAAGTTAGTTTAATGTCCACTAGAGGAAAGTTTCTGGGGCATGATAGTACCCCCGTCAAGTTGAAGACAGACAGACTTGACGACATGTAAAATATTTTCGTACCCTTGTACCCTGTTTGTTTCTAAATTAAAAAAGACAACACCCGCATTAGTAATATAAATCCTGTGTCGCGGGGTTCTTTACAAACATACATAAAACGGACACAAAGAACACCCAGACTCAGAACAACATTTTGTGAATCACATAAAGTGTTGTCCCACGTGGGATTTGAACCTACGACACTTGGTAACAATTATATCTTACACATTTTTCCGGCGCCCGGTTTATAATAATTAAGATAATCACGGGATTCTGAGTTACTGATGTATAAACTGCTTTAAATATCTTGAACACTTACTATCAACTTTAAAGTTGTATAGAAGAAATCACCTTTCCGCAAGCGATGAGTAAGAACAATTATTACCTATACAATTAATTTGTATTGTGTATTAATATGCACATATGTAAATTTACGCTATAAATATAGCCGGTTCCAAAAATAACGGGTCAGTCACATAAACCAATAACGGGTCAGTCACATAAACCCGAATATCTCCCGAACTACGTATGCCATCCTAATGAAACGAAGACTGTTCAATTGAGAATTTAATTATACAGATAAAAAATAAAATAAAACTTAGTTACACCCACAATATTAATCTTAAATTAAAAAAAAACTAAAGTAGTCATATTTTTCTTAAGATTACATTTTTTTTATGATTGTTTTTTTGCTGTTTTTCATCACTTTCTTCATTTAATACTTTGTATTGCCTCCACGTGATGAAGCCTCCAGTGATGAAAAACAGCAAAAAAACAATCATAAAAAAAATGTAATCTTAAGAAAAATATGACTACTTTAGTTTTTTTTTAATTTAAGATTAATATTGTGGGTGTAACTAAGTTTTATTTTATTTTTTATCTGTATAATTAAATTCTCAATTGAACAGTCTTCGTTTCATTAGGATGGCATACGTAGTTCGGGAGATATTCGGGTTTATGTGACTGACCCGTTATTTTTGGAACCGAGTGTAGTTTGTATATCAAGTTAATGACCACGTACATACAAACTCCGGTTGATGAACACCTCTAGATGAAATAAACGTAAGTATGTTCATAGTATAACATATTTCTAAAACGTTAAAAGCATATGTTACCTTCTTAATACAGTTTTTGAGAAATATTGCTGGAGAGGAAAGAGAAAATATGGGTCCTATATTATCATTATTCGACATTACCTACTCACACTTATCAAAGTACGGTAAGTGCTACGGCGAGCCTTTTCCCATAAGATTCGTAATATGCTCTATAATTCTTAATGTAGTTTTTAGATGCGTCTAATGGCCGTGTTCCTAAAAAGGTAACACATGGAGCGTGTCCAGTAAATTGTAATTGAGTGTTTTGGTGAACATTCAGTGTACGTTAATATTCATTTCTTTTCTTTTGTTCGTACAGTCACTTTGATCCTATAATGGTATTTTTTGAATGGGAGAATTTAATTTATAAATTTAATTAAGTCTTCTTCTACATGTATAACTAGCTTTCTGCCCGCGGCTTCGCCCGCGTGGAGTTCGTTTATATCGCGCGACACGGTAAGGGTAGATTAAACAATCTTACATGATTTTATGTTTGATAATAAGGAACTTCAACACAAACTTTAATCCCCTATTTCAAACCCTTCTACCTTTATTTACCATACCAAATTTCATCAAAATCGGTTCAGTGGTTTAGGCGCGAAAGCGTAACAGACAGACAGACAGAGTTACTTTCGCATTTATAATATTAGTAGGGATATAAGATTTTTACTTTTAAGAAGTAAATGGGAATAAACCCCAGATGTTTAAAATCTGAACTATTATTATAAATTTGAAAGTAACTCCATCTGTTACACTTTCACCGTTAAACCGCCGAAACGATTTGGATAAATTTCGGTATAGAGATAGATTTGACCACAGTGAAGGATATAGGCTACTTTTTGCAACAATGACCGACATGAATGCGGGTGCAGCCACATAAAATTTAAAAGTAAAACATAAAGGTTTTGCGATTAGAACATATTCAATATAAACTACATCCAAAGACCAAAACAAAAAGATCGTGGTCATCTTTAACTGTAGTGTCTCTATTCGATACACCTCCTTAATTCCTATAAAAATAAGTAAATCACCGATCCTTTGCTGCTTTTCAAGTTCTTATTAACAAAAAAAAATATTAAATAAACATTGTATGTATCAATGTACATTGATCTTTAAAATACAAGCAATACAATGAAAAATTTCCTCAACAAATACACTTTATACAAGAATAGTGCAACTAGTGCATTTCTGAAAGGTGTCTTACTATGAACTCAATGCAGGACGAGGTGGAAATTGGTATTGAAGGACGCATTTGTTGGATTTCATTGTTACGTAGTGACTTGCGTGTATGGTATAAGACAAGAAAGATAGCGAATATAACACTTAGTAGTTTCGACATATTTTGGTCCAATATATTAAGTAAGTCAAAACCTTCTTTCACGAGGTGTTTATATCAAACAGTGGATTATTGAAAACTATTTATGGCAGTGGGCTTTCCATAGTAACCGCAGAACTGATGGCCGTTGGGGCAGAAGAGTTCTGGAGTGGAGACCGCGTCTTGGTAAACGTAGTGTAGGACGCCCACAGGCGAGGTGGAGTGACGACCTGCGTAAGATGGCTGACAGGAGCTGGATGCGAGAAGCCCAAAATCGATCAGAGTGGTGTGCAATGGGAGAGGCCTATGTCCAGCAGTGGACTGCGATAGGCTGATGATGATGATTTATAACAATGTACTGATCTGATGTATCTGCTAAAATTTTACTAGCTTGGCTTTACGAATAATATTTTCTCTAGGGAAGGGTGTAGTAGGGATGTTCGAAAGGACGCCATGAAGTACTGGTTACCTAGTTGGCAATAAAACTATTTCTAGTATCGCAAGCATTTTTTTAATTTATACCTTATATATTCACCTATTGTCTACTTATGTTACTGTTCACTTTTATATAATATGTAATTATAAATAAAAAAATAATTAATTAAAAGTGGCAGCACTAGCTAATATTCAGTGTTATTTTCTTAGAACTTAAACCGTACACTTAAATCTTTCCACATCTAAAAGCGTGGGTACATATACCCACTTTAGCAACACTTTTATTGGTGCTCATGCAGGTACGAAGTTACATCGAAAACACAAATCGATTTTAAAATGACTAAGGAAATATTTTGAACAAATATTTTAAACTCTTTTACAGATATAACGCCATGAAGTACAATTTATACCTTATATATTCACTTAGCCTTCTAATTTTTGTACTGATAATTGTCTATTTATTTTTCTGTTCAGTTTTATATAATTTGTAATTCTAATTATAAATATAAAAATAATAATCACAAAAGTGGCGGCACTAGCCAATATTCAGCGTTATTTACTTCTGACTTATACTGTACACTTAAATCTTTCCACATCTAAAAGCGATACATGTATACACCGACTTTCGCAACACTTTTATTGGTGCTCATACAGGTACGAAGTCACATCGAAAACACAACATGATTTCTAAATTACTGAGGAAATATTTTGAACAAATATTTTAAACTCTATTACAGATATAAATTATTATGTTATTGTTTATGGAAAACTTTGACTCGTAAATTCCACCATCTATTGAAACAGTGCTTCGACGTCGCCGATCCAAGATATTAAATTGTTTATAGCACAATAATATTAGCTTAAAATAATAGCCGCATATAACTAACAAAGTAACAAACATTTGCAAAAAGAAATGGCTCTTATTTTTGTAAACGCTAGCAAACCGACAAGCCTCTTATTTTTGTCTATACGGAAATCCCCTCGGATACCACCAGTTGGTGGTTATGTCGAACTAGCACCGACCAAAACCGCACGCTGTCTCAAGGTACCAATAGCCGGGGAACCAGGTGTACCAAACAAAGGAAATCCCTGGAACCCCAACGTACCTCGGGCCATCTACCTACGGCTTGTAGATGTCCCTCGTCATAATAATAGCGCATGGCGCATCCACTGATGCCTGCTTCTGCTGAGACAAGCACCCCTAGCTACGATGCAACCGTTTTTGTTTGCTATTCTATTTATCTATTCTCTTGTTTCATTGGCTAATGTCACTGATCAAAACAAAATATTGAACAATGAAACAAAATAACAAAAAGAAATAGAATAGAGAATGAAATAGAAAACAGGGGAAAGGGCTTCAATTTAAAGTATGATCAGATTTGCTTTGTACTTTGTTTATTAGATTAATCTTTTTCAAAGTGTATCGTCCACCTACTCCTTTATGCGCCTCATTAACAAGCCTAAAGCTAGTTATAGAATATAATAATAATAAATAATAAATTTAATAAATATTTTTGACATCTTACACACAACATCATCTAGTCCCAAACTAAGCAGAGCTTGTGTTAAGGGTACTAAACAACTGATATAAATACATAAACATACCTTTTTTTGTAAATACACACATATTATACATAGAAAAATACCCAGACTCCGAAACAAATATTTGTGGATCACACAAATATTTGGTCTGACCAAATATGTGCGTGCAATCCGTATTATTATCTAAGGGTAAACATTGATGCCATTATTATAAGTTTTTAGGCAATATTATGTTCTATATATATTATAGGTACACAGAAACACCCAGACTCTGAAACAAATATTTTCGAATCACACAACCATTTGGTCCGACCCGGGAATCGAACCGGAGACCTCAAGTACAACTGTCGCATTCGCTCCCTCTGCGCCACCGAGGCAAGCAACATGTACTTGTATTGTCCCACTACCTGTGTTTCTGTGTCCGTTGTTTTAATGTTTGTAAACTTTACAAACAATGTTTGTAAACTTTATTACATATTTACAAAAAAAGATAAGCTTATGTAATTATTATCCGTTGTCTAGTACCCATAATACATGCTCTGCTTAGTTTGGGACTAGACGATGTGTGTAAGATAAGATGTCCGAAATATTTATAATATATTTTCAGACCAAAAATATTTTTTCTATACATTATACTACTACAGCTATACACATGTATAGTGAAAAGTTTGAATTATATGTAGAACAGAACCGTAATATTGTCTAAAAACTTATAATAATGGCAACAATGCTTACCCTTAGTTAATAATACGCACTTACACCTATGAACTTATAAAAGGTGTTCTGAGAGTTAATAAAATAATCGCTCTCCAATATTTATTAGCAGCAGGTGCCTAAAAGTGTCTACTTATTTTCATATAAGAAATGGAAAAATATGAGAAGCCTTTATTTACGCTTATTAAGGCCGCTTTATATAATTTATGAGCGTGTACTTTAGTTGATTAAAATCTTATAAGATGTAAATTATAATATAAATGAATTGTGCTTTAGGTTTAGTTCTTGTTTGGTCCGTACCTTTTTTGTGCCCTTTGTACACTTTTTGGTCTGTGCGATAATCAACACGAACACCACCGGCTAGTTATGTCAAACTCGAACGTACCAAACACCGAACGCCGTAACAGGTACCAGAAGCCGGGGAATAAAGTACACCCCAGAAATAAAATCCACGGAACCTCGATGTACCTCGGGCTACCTACGGCTTGTAGATTCCCTCCTCCTGTGTGGGAACCCCAATGTTATCCTACTGTGCCCCAAAGGGCGCGCGCGTTCGTGGTGCTCGCTCTATAGCCCGGGCCTGCTTCTGCTTGGATAACAGATGACCTCAATTGTCACCCTAGTGTTAATCATACGAGGTATATAGAGGTAATGAAGATAAATTGACTGGTTCTAATAAATGATGAAGGTACCGACAAATTAAAGTATCCATATACTTACTGTCTCTGTCTCTGTCTTAATAAAAACAATGCAGAAACAAAATAAACCCGTTTAAAGGTTTAAATTATCTTTATTTCCTGATTACTAGTATAGTACAGTCATAATTTCTCTTAAACCTGCGGAAGATCCTACATTTCGTAGCGAGCCGATTTCACAACGCGTAGTAAAATATTTTTCGTTAACATACGAAGAAGAACACGTGTTGCTGTAGATGTATAACAGTTTGTGGCGTTCGTACGCTAAAACTATTGATTTTACAAAAAAAAGGTCAGAACATAAATTATAAGAAACTTTCTCTAGTTTAATTATTACCAACTATTTTTATGGTAAAATGAGTCGAAAAATATTGTCAAAAAACTATTTTTAGACACCATTTTTAGGGTTCCGAAGTTTATGACTCGGAACCCTTATAGATTCGTCATGTCCGTCCGTCCGTCCTCGACTTACCGTCCAAACGGTAAGTGCTAGAAAGATGAAACTTTGCATGAACATCTGTTGTAATTACGTCGACAAAGTGCTACAATAAAATTATGAAAAATATTTTTTTTGGGGTACCTCTCCTACACATAAAGTGGGGATGTTTTTTTTGTCTCGCGGCTACCCTATCATGTGGGGTATCATTTGATAGGTCTAAAAACAATACAGGATTCTTAAGACGATTTTTTGATTTAGGTATCCGTCTGCGAGATATTCCACTTTAAAGGGCACTTTTTTGTAAAAACAGGGTGTTCCCCCCCCCCCCCCCCCCCCTCTAAAAGCTAAACGGCTGGCTCAAAAAATCTCGAAAAAAAAAATGGTGGTCCATATAATGAACTTTGAAGGAAAACTATAACGAATTAGATGACTTTGTTAGTTTAGGAGTTAGAGATGCTGTAACAACTTTTTTTTGTTAGTATGAATAATTCGTATTAGTATCATAATACGATGACGTATTTGGGTAAGCGCCATCTTTATCAGGTTAGCGGTAGCTCTTACACTCCTTCTTCCTTGGTTTTAGATAAACTTTCAACCGCGAGTCGTCAGATGGCGTCATTTCTCCTAAATGTAGCACGGATGAGATTAATACTCTGTGGTAAATTGTGTTCTATGTTATCTTTGGTCATAGGTCTGTTTTGTCTATGAGAATCAGGTGATAGCTTTTGGTTAACGAGTGGAGGGTAAAAGTTTTTATTCCAACGGGACCTTGAGATATAATATATAAAGCGGGCCCTAATTCCCCGAAAAAGCACTCTTAGTTCTACTGCGGTCCTAGGCGAAACTCTGCTCGTTGTAATATTGGTTCGTGAAGAATTCCTGGTGTTTAACCCGCTCTGCAAAGTGGTGAGAAACCTGCTTTCTTTATTTAACTATATTTCCTTGTACCAGTCTGTTTGTGTGATTATGTACTTAGGATTGTGTCTCATATTTTTTCCTAGGGTTCCAAGGATTGATTCCAAGGATTGATTTCAAGTTTTGGTTTGAGATCTACCTCAACCAACGTTGGTCTACCTTCGGCTGTACCTTGGGTGCAATAGGAGAATCCCATTAGCTGTGTGTGGGCAATCAAGCGAGCAGAGGTGCCCAGTGTAAAGGAGAGCCTCCTCTTGTACGACAAATCCCCAAGGACATAAGATGACGGACCTCAGGGACCACGTCGGGGCTCCCGTATTAACTTCACTGACGTCTGCTCTTCCCGGTCGAGCCCCCAGAGATCCAGGGAAGCCTAAGTTATAGACTATTTGTATAGCAACCCTCTTATTTAGGATTAGATTTATATTTAGATATAAGAATCTTAGTACTATAATGTTGAACAACCCACCTTTGTAACTTTGTGTATTATCTCTAGTGTGTAAGAGGTGGATCTATTTGTGCTTCATGTGTGTAATGAATAAATGTGTGTGAGACTGAACCCATGTTTTCTTGGGGAATACCTGGCTACCCAAATCGACATATGCACACATATGAACTCTGTCTGTTATTCTCTCAGCTTATAGATACTACTTGTGAACAGGCGCCCTGGGATAGTTCTCATTTGTCTCTACTGACTGCGCACCGGTGAGTGACGCCCCCTGGTAGGGCTAGGGCCTTCTACTAACCCCCCTTTACCGGGGCTAGGGGTTACAAATTGGCGCGCCAACGTTTGGCTCAGAAACCGAACCCTTCTTTGTGTGTGTGCTGTGTCTGGGTGGTTTGGTTGTTTTTCAAGGAAACATCCGTCCGATACGTCCCAGGACGTTAATTGGTTTTGCGAGTGCAGTGCGCATGTAATTAATCTCTGTTTGCATTTTTTCAGCGCTTCATACCACCTTATAGCGGCATGCAAAGTTAAAATTCAAAATTTATGTTAAAATTTCTTCTGCACAAACATTTGGTAAGTTTGGATCATCATATTTTGGAATTCTATGTTTTATGTTTCTGTGTTTTGTCTTTTTTTGTCTTGTTCGGTCTCACACATTTATATTTTTACCCCTTTTGTCTGTTGAAGAAAAGTCACTTTGTGAGGGTGTCTTTTTTTCAACAATATATTATACTACCTACTTACAAAATAAGTAAGGAATTTATATTTTAGAACTTTGTATCAAGTCAATACTTGACTATAAACTTAATGTTTATTTAAACAAAAGGATTTGTTCTCCTTTTGTCTTGATAAATAATAATATAAATTTATTAAGGTAATTTAAATTCAATTTGGAAATACCCTTCTTGTGTTAGGGTAAAGAAAACTTTTTACAACTTGAAACTTGTGTTGTGTTATTGTTTTAAAGAAGCCATAATACATGGTTATTAACTTGTATTAACCAATAACTGTGATTAATTGTGTTCTTCAAAAGCGTTAAATCATCAATTAGTGTTTTATTGTAACTGCTTTCAGTTGAACAGCTGGGAGGTAACATACTTAGTTTTTTAAATTTAGCTAAAATTTGAATTTGTGTAATTGTTGTTACCCTACAATTTAAATCTTTTTTTGTTTTAAATACTTTTACTCACAACTTATATGTGGTAATCTCACTACATCTGACTTTGTTGTATTAAAAAATAAGAATTTGTAGTTACCTCACAAATTCAAACTTTTTTGGTTTTAAATAATTTTACTTTTAAATAATCTTACTTTTATCTTATGAACTTTGTTCGTTTTAAATCATTTTAACTTACAACTCAATTTATTGTTGTTGTTGATTAGTTAACACAGTTAACTTAACAAAAGTTGGTATTTAGATGCAACAGTCTAAGCTGTTCTTTTGTAATTAATAATTTTTCCTTTCTAGTGTACTGAAAAAGCTTAGTGCTGTTCCCTAACATAGTTCACATTAGATTGTAATAGTGAATTACTATATACTTTGAAAAAGATACTTTATAGTGTTAACAGTTATATACTGTAGATACTCACTTTAACCCTACTTTACATTGCTAATAGTGAGTTACTTTATGTACTACATATTAATACTGACTTGAACTATAACCATATACTGTAATTAGTGAATTAGTGCGGTGTAACTTTCTCTTTTGGCGCTGGGATTGACCTGGTGCATTATCTTAGTTTGTCTTTGAGCTATAACTTTTAAATTTGGAACTATATTAGAGCTATAACTTCTAAATCTTAACTTTGTATCTTAACTTTGAACATTACTTTAATCTTATAACTTGGAACTTTGGCTTTGAACTCTGAACTTGGATTTGATGTTGAGATAGACTTATTATTGAAGTGTCAACTATGTAACTTGTAATTTGAATCTTTAACTGTGAACTTATAACTGTGAATTTATAACTTTAACTGAGAACTTAGAACTGTGAATTTATATAACTTTAACTGTGAACTTTGAACTTAATTTTTTTTGTACATCATGGCCCAGTTAGCTAGGTGTATAAATTATTTAGAAGGGAATGAACTCATTAATGCTTTGTCTGCCATGGGGTTTTCAGTTGGCGCTGATGACACGGTGGCAAGTCTTGGGGATAAGCTGCAAACTGCATTGTCTTCTCCGGCGTGGCAGCATTGGTGCCAGCGCCTCTCTGTCCCTGCTTCTGCTGATATGAAGCTGTTTCTGACTTTATGGTTTGAATGAACTGAATATAGTTCGGTATTCAGGTGATCCTTTTCAATTTACTTTTTTTGTGAAATTTTACCTTAGTTTTTTTGTTAGAATCTAGTCACTTTAGGTTGTCAATGTATGCTTAGGTGTCTTCTGCGATATGTCTGTTGCTAGTTCGTGGTTTCGATTACCCCGAACTGGTAGGTGTCCGTGACCAGTATGGAGCATCTCTGTCTGTGTCTATGTCTGCGGTCAGCGGTCACCTATTCTCTCTAAAGATGTATCGGTTAGGGAACCAATACCAGCCCATGGTGACGGTCCTCACTACACCTCGCCTGAGCTGGTAGGGGGTCCATTGGACTCGTCTCAACGAGGCCACTACTTATTAAAGAAAAACTTTATTTCTCTGTACTTAACTGGTTAGGTTTACTTTGAGTTTGCTGAACTGTCTGTGTCCTTATGCTGTACACTAGGGAACTTATACTTAGTCAACTTGAGTATAGACGCCTATTGTCTGGTGACTAGTTCTTATGTTATTTCCTCTCACACTTCTGCTGGTGGTGGGTATCAATTGGTGTGTCTGCAGTAATGGTTGGATATTTTGTGGTTGGTGACTGTGTGTGTCTTTGGCGAATTAAAACAAGCCTACACGCTGTTGTGTCAGGTCCCTTGTCACCTGACACAGCTGTTGATGATGATGTTATGGAGCTTTGTCTGTGGGTTGATGTGGCAGGACCATGCTAGTCCTGCACACAACTTTTATCTGCAAGTTGCAGTTATTCTTTTATGTGGAGTAATGCCCTACTTGGCTTACACACATCCTTCTCTGCATGTTGCACTTCTCTTCACCTTGTATAGGGGTATGACTGGCCTAAGGCTCTAGTCTACCCGTCTGATATAGTCTAGTTACAGCGGGTCGTGACTGTAACAAGTTCGCCAAAGACAATACGCACTCATCGCCCGAGATGTCTTGCCTGCTGGTAGATTGCATCAATTTGATGCCTCACCACTAACTCCTGTCTATATGTTTAGGTCAGGCCTTCTTTTTTTGAACAGTTTTTAAAAACTTAGATGTTATTTTGTTCAAACTCTTGCTGTGAATTGTCTTAGTTTTGGCTTTAGAGATTACTTAGTGTCACTTAATTCTTTTAAACTTTTAATAGAAATTAAATTTGGATTTCATTGGGACTTTGAAATAGATTCTGTCGTACTGGGTGTTACTAACTTAGCTTCACTGGTTAGTAATTTTAGTTTTTTTTGTTCTTTTGTTTTATAGGCAATCTTTTAATTTCCTTCGCACCCTGCTCAGGAAATTTCACGGGGGAGGGGGTATTGTAACAACTTTTTTTTGTTAGTATGAATAATTCGTATTAGTATCATAATACGATGACGTATTTGGGTAAGCGCCATCTTTATCAGGTTAGCGGTAGCTCTTACACTCCTTCTTCCTTGGTTTTAGATAAACTTTCAACCGCGAGTCGTCAGATGGCGTCATTTCTCCTAAATGTAGCACGGATGAGATTAATACTCTGTGGTAAATTGTGTTCTATGTTATCTTTGGTCATAGGTCTGTTTTGTCTATGAGAATCAGGTGATAGCTTTTGGTTAACGAGTGGAGGGTAAAAGTTTTTATTCCAACGGGACCTTGAGATATAATATATAAAGCGGGCCCTAATTCCCCGAAAAAGCACTCTTAGTTCTACTGCGGTCCTAGGCGAAACTCTGCTCGTTGTAATATTGGTTCGTGAAGAATTCCTGGTGTTTAACCCGCTCTGCAAAGTGGTGAGAAACCTGCTTTCTTTATTTAACTATATTTCCTTGTACCAGTCTGTTTGTGTGATTATGTACTTAGGATTGTGTCTCATATTTTTTCCTAGGGTTCCAAGGATTGATTCCAAGGATTGATTTCAAGTTTTGGTTTGAGATCTACCTCAACCAACGTTGGTCTACCTTCGGCTGTACCTTGGGTGCAATAGGAGAATCCCATTAGCTGTGTGTGGGCAATCAAGCGAGCAGAGGTGCCCAGTGTAAAGGAGAGCCTCCTCTTGTACGACAAATCCCCAAGGACATAAGATGACGGACCTCAGGGACCACGTCGGGGCTCCCGTATTAACTTCACTGACGTCTGCTCTTCCCGGTCGAGCCCCCAGAGATCCAGGGAAGCCTAAGTTATAGACTATTTGTATAGCAACCCTCTTATTTAGGATTAGATTTATATTTAGATATAAGAATCTTAGTACTATAATGTTGAACAACCCACCTTTGTAACTTTGTGTATTATCTCTAGTGTGTAAGAGGTGGATCTATTTGTGCTTCATGTGTGTAATGAATAAATGTGTGTGAGACTGAACCCATGTTTTCTTGGGGAATACCTGGCTACCCAAATCGACATATGCACACATATGAACTCTGTCTGTTATTCTCTCAGCTTATAGATACTACTTGTGAACAGGCGCCCTGGGATAGTTCTCATTTGTCTCTACTGACTGCGCACCGGTGAGTGACGCCCCCTGGTAGGGCTAGGGCCTTCTACTAACCCCCCTTTACCGGGGCTAGGGGTTACAATGCTTAACTTGTAAAAGGCGCTCACTTGGAAAACGTCATACAAAATTATCGCATTAATACGTAAACATAACAATTATCTATTGGATACGATTTCAAATTCATTATGGGTGACTGAGGAACCCTTTCTGTGCGTGGCCTGACACGCACTTGGCCGATTTTTAGGGCAGTGCGAGCGGCAAAAATACGAGGTAGCAAAATTGAAATCCGCAAAGAGCACATCGAAATCTATAAAATTACCAATTTTCAAAACTCTCGGAAAACTTTCGTGGTAAAACTACTAAATGAATAGACTAGTACACTCATATACATTCATATCTGGTTCGAAAATACATTAAATGGATAAACATCGCCTTTTATTTTTTGCTCGACTGTACTGCGAAATTCTTTCAACTCAAAGTAATTCTATAGAATTTAGAAGAAATGTAAAAAGAAAGTTATAACTTTTTTTAGCACATACGATACAGACTCGACGATATAAAAAATCTTCGCCAAGTAAAAACTCTGTCATGCATATGTAATGTTGGAAACAATATAAAGCTTACATTACTACAACAAACATGTTACAAAGTACATAGAATGACGTATCAGAAAACATTCACATTAAAGGGATCGCTACCAATGTAAACACGAATTTAAAAGCAAAACGTACGTATTTAGGAATACATATAAGTATGAATATTTATATCAATAATGGTGGATATATTTAAACAGGAAACAAATAAATATTGATGTTGGTTTTGAGTTAGGATGAATAAGAATAAAAAGAAATTCTCACAACTGAATATGGCACTGTTGACGTTTCAATTCGAAATACAAATCATAAAATTCTATTTAGAGTACCTGATCTAAAGAAGTGATTCACGGAGTGCTGACAACACCTAGCAGACCATTTTTTTTTTTTTTTTTTTTTTAATGTGTGAAAAATCATCATGGACCGTCACCCCACCGGGGGTTACGGCGGGGTGGTGTGTCGGACTTGAACCGACTAAAAAACACACAGTGTGCCCTCTCCGCGCTTCTCCGTTTAGGAGTAGGAGAAGTCCAGGGTGGGATCTCCTTCTGAACTTCTCCAGCGCCTGCCCGCTCCTGATGCGGGCACCGTCTCTGTTTGACGAAACCTCTCTTAGGCGGCGTCCGGCACACACCGACGCCGCCCCCTCGCGGCTGGCCACATAATGCGGATGGAGGGATAACCCGTCCCGTCCACCCGCGGCCACACTCAAGGCGGCATGAGGCGCAGATGTTCGCGCCTCCGCCGCCCGAGTCGCCGGCGGCGAATCTGGTCCGATTGGATGTCGTCCTCCCGGGCCTTCTCCGCCGCCTCCTTCTGCGTGATTACGTCCTCGCAGAAGGTTGCGACCGCGGTAAATGAGCTCTCGCTGCCGACCATGGAACGAACGACGGCCGGTAGCGAGAGATCCCCTCCGATGACTGCAGTGAGGACCCGGCGCTGCGTCTCCCATGCGGGGCAGACCGCCAGCGTGTGATGAGCCGAATCCTCACTGCAGTCGCAGTGGTGGCAGGCGGGACTCAATTCCCTCCTGGCGACCGAGTGCAGGTACTTTCCGAAGCAACCATGCCCGGAAAGAACCTGCGTCAGTCGGAAGGTAAGGGTCCCGTGCTGCCGCACTGCCCATTCGCCGATGAGCACCTAGCAGACCATCCCCAACATCGGAGCTTGACCTCGCTAAGCACAGGTCACAACACTGGACAAGACCCGGACGTTACTAGCAGGTCAGCCACCGTGATGGGTCTACCCACTCAAGCATGATCTTATTGGTTACACCCCCACCGGACTGACATCCCGGGACTACCAATAGGCCCAGCCAGGCCCAAATTCAGTGTAGCTGCAGGCGGCGCGGAGGACTACTGTAGCAAGCCTAACGCTTGGATAAGTTAGCCCTGGGGTCTGCGAAAAGAACCGCAAGAGAGTGATGTTTTTTTGTGTTACATACTTTGGTTTTTGAGGACGCAGATAGGCTACTCTTTACCGCGATGACTGAAATACAAGCAAAAGCTATTAAAAACATAATTTAATTACAAATTTATATTCAAATTTGTTAGGTTTACAAAAAAGTATAGCAGAAGTTTTTATACCCCAATGCAACATTTTTCTTACTTAGCATTTTTTACCTGTATCGTAACTTTTAATTAAAGGTTTTTCGTACCAAGATTTCAGGTCCAAGCCCTTAGGCAATCAGCTTTGATTCTACTAACATTTAGTTTTTATGTAGTCAAGGACCTTTAATGGCACCGTTGTTTTTTAAATTAAATTCTACTATTTGTTGATAATTAAGCCTTGTATAAAATTTAAAAAGAAACAGGCATATATTTGTCGAGTTAATCTATGTATTGTGCTATGGTTTAGCCGACGGACAAACAAAGAAAGTTATGTACTTATTGAGTATAGTTAAAATTATTTCGCGTAACCAGGTTTTCGATTACAATAACATTACCAAGAAAAGTCCAGAAGTGGACTATGAAGATCTATGGATGTGCTCTTATGTGAAAGTATATTTTATCATTCATCCCACGCTCCGGCGTAGTTTGTTCTTTGTGTTGACAACAATGACAATATCAGTCCAAAGAGAAGGAAATCAGTCTGTGGATCATACAAATTGTTGTCCTATGTGGGATTTCAATCTAGATAACCCAGTATAGTAAAAAGCGGAGATGTGATTACTCAAAGCAGTATCCGTGTAGTGAAAATAGTATCTATATCCTCTTAATAATATATATACTGATATTATTAAGAGGCAAAGTTTCTGACGTTGTAGGGAGTAATCTATGTTAGATCCACTAAACTTATTATAAAAAGTTTTTTTACCAATAGACAGCAACATTATTTGTGAATATTATAGATTAAGTATTTACTAAAAAAATGATTACCGCGATTTACATAAGCTCAAGGTATTACATCAGACTTGAGGTATATTAAAAAATATGTAATCCATTGATTAAGGAATCTTCTACCTTCGTGATTCGTCTTTTGTTTTTGTGTTTGTTACTGGAACCGTGTAAGGCAAGAAAGTAATTTTATTGCGTATATTCAGGAGCAGTTTACTTTAACAAAGAAAAGCTTGATTTTAATTTACCTGGATTTACTTTGTTGTAAAAAAAGTAACAAAAATTTGTATGCAACCAGCCTCAGTGTTAAAAATAGATAAAAACAACCTCCGAAACTCATTGTATTGCACCAAGATTTCAGGTCAAATAATAAGAATATTTTTTTAAGTTTCTGCAGAATGCTTAAAAAACTAAAAAGATTGTTAACATTTTATCTTTTATACTTTTATTTACACAGAGCCGTCTTTATTCCAAAGGTACTATTTATCAATCTACATTAGGCTTTAGTGAGATAAAATTTATCTTTGTACTTTATACGTGTAAATCCTACTAATGTTATAAACGCGAACGTTTGTGAGTATGTATGTATGTTTGTTGCTCTTTCACGCAAAAACAACTAAATGGATTTTGATAAAACTTCACAGTAATATAGCTTACTTATCCGAATAACACAAAGGCTACTATTTTTCGTATAATAATACACGTAGCTTCAAATTCATTAGCTGAAGTGATAAGATTACAGTCGCAATTCACTCATCAATGTTATTCAATTTCTTTAGACTTCTCCGAAAGGTCAAATAATAATTTGTAACATGACACCTAAAATACTCCGTAAACATTTAGGTTTATTTTAGAATTTAAATCATGCTAGAAAACTACTGCGATTACATTATTTAATAAAGAATACAATCTATAGGTAAACAAAAATCCATACAAGCGAACATATGTTTCCTACTTTGAAACAAGATGTATTGTTAAACATACCATAATGATTAATTTTCTGATCACGTTGATTTTTAAAGAATCAGTTTACAATGATCATTGATGTATTATAACAATAATTATAATAATAATAATTTATAATATATAATAATTTATTGAATGAATCTATGGTTGAATCTTTAGACATGTGAGACTGCTCGCGTATGAAAGTTAAGTCTGTAATTGCTAATGTCTTAATTACAGGCTAATAAGTGAAAGTGATGGTTGCTGCAGGTGCTAGAGTGGCCCGGGCCCAGATGAGGTACCTGGGTCTGGTCCTAGACGGAAGGTGGCTCTTCGACGAGCACTTCAAACAGCTTGCTCCTAAGTTGGTGGACACTGCCTCCGCCCTCGGGCGACTTTTGCCCAATTTGGGCGGGGCCAGTGTTCCCACTAGGCGGCTGTACACGGGGGTGGTCCGGTCGATGGCACTGTACGGTGCACCGGTGTGGGCGGCGGCTCTGACCGCCCAGAATAGGGCGCGCCTCTGGCGCCCACAGAGGATATTGGCGGTCAGAGCCATACGCGGATACCGCACGGTGTCGACCGAAGCGGCATGCGCATTGGCCGGAACACCCCCGTGGGATTTGGAGGCGGAAGTGCTCGCCGAAGTCTATCAACGAGTGGCTGAATTCCGGGCGGAGAGCGGGTCTCGCCCTCCACCCGAGGACGTACGCGAGTGGCGCGAAGCCGCTCGTCGAGCCACCTTGGCAAGATGGTCGTCCCGACTGGAGACTCCACGCGCTGGCTTCGCCGCCGTGGAGGCTCTCCAGCCGGTCATCGCCGAGTGGGCAGGGTGTCAGCACGGGACCCTTTCCTTCCGGCTGACGCAGGTGCTTTCCGGGCACGGTTGCTTCGGAAAGTATCTGCACTCGGTCGCAAGGAGGGAATCGAGTCCCGCCTGCCACCACTGCGACTGCAGTGAGGACACGGCCCAGCACACGCTGGCGGTCTGCCCCGCATGGGCGGCGCAGCGCCGGGCCCTCACTGCAGATATCGGAGAGGAACTCTCGCTGCCGGTCGTAGTACGCTCCATGGCCGGTAGCGACAGTTGTTTTACCGCGGTCGCAACCTTCTGCGAGGACGTAATCTCGCAGAAGGAGGCGGCGGAGAAGGTTCGGGAGGACGACTTCTACTCGGACCAGATCCGCCACCGGCGAACGGGGCGGCGATGGCGCGCTCACCTGCGCCTCATGCCGCCCTGATTTTGGCCGCGGGTGGACGGGATGGGTTTCCCCGTTCATCCGCTGTAGAGGCCAGCCGCGAGGGGGCGGCGTCCGCGTGTGACCGGACGTTGCCCAAAAATTGGAGAGGATAAGGAGATGGCGCCCGCAACAGTGCGGGCAGGCGCCAGGAGGGGTCCAGAAGGCGATAACAACCTGGCCCCCTTCCCAAAAAACAAGCGCAGAGAGGTCACACCGTGTGGTTTTAGTCGGTTCGAGTCCGACATACCGCCCCGTCGAGAGCCCCGGCGGGGTGACGATCCGAGGGGATTTCCACACGTAAAAAAAAAAAAAAAAGGTGATAAAGTGGAAACTTCTCTTAGAAAATGTAGTGTAAGGCACCCTGTTGGATCGACGACGCGAAGATTTCGAGAAAGTGACTGGCAGCAGATGGAAGCGAACTGCGCAGGATCGGGATAGTTGACAGTCCTTAGGGGAATTCGTTCAATGGTGAACTATAGGTTCATTTTAATGCAGTGTGAAAGATCAACAGCCTGTTTATGAAACCGATATTGTCCTTCGTCATAATTTGCATAACAATTTAATTTGTTTTAGACGCACATTTACATTGGAAAGTATTTTACCAAGCGAAAGCTATCCGCAATACAACGTGTAATTTATATTTTTTATAAAACGAGGGTTTTGGCAATGTTGCATTCAAAATATCTTAATAAAATTTATTGATATTTGGAGATAAAAGCAAAAGTTTACTTTGATTAAAAACAATCTAGGGTCTAATAAGGCGAGGTGTCGATTCTGGAAGAACTTAAAATCACATGGTTCGGGTCCTTCTACAGTAGAGCGACAGTGGCCGTCTGTCACGGTGTTTTTAGAAATCTACTATCACATACTACTGCCTCCTTACAACCCAAAAAGCAGTAGGTTAGAATAAATTTTCTTCCTAGTCAACTATAAAAACGAATGTAATGAAAAGTTGAAGAGAAATATAAAATGGAATACAAAATACGTTTTCGTAGTTCATCCAAGGAATAATTTTATTTCAGCATCGCAAACTCCGTTACACAGAAGCAACATCGCTGCTAAATTCTCGTTTTGAAATACAAACTAAAGTTTACTGATGGAAAGATTTGAGATATAAAACATTTTACAGAAGGAATGATCCTTTTAGCTAGCAGAGATGTTTGATTGCTATGTTTTTTTAATATTTTCCTTAAGAACCTTACTTTAAACCCTACTACGCTGAAGCTTTAGTTTTTAGGGTTCCGTAGCGAAATGGCAAAAAACGGAACCCTTATAGATTCGTCATGTCTTTTATAATAATATAATAATATACTTTATTGCTCATAAGTTCATAACACATACAAACTGCACACTCATATCTCAATTTACAAGTTACAATTTTATTGTAATACTGTTAAAATGTAAAAAATGGCAATTTATGTAAGTAGCCCACAGTCTCCCAAACTGAGTTATACTCGTATTCTGGGAGCCTGTAAGTTCTCTTTATGCATGGTGAAACATGGTGAAAGTGAACACTTTTTTACAATATGGATTGAACTTGGATTCATTACAATTACAATCTTAGTAAACAGTTATGTTTTCAGTGTTATTAGTTGCTCAGTTGCATCATAACTTAGCTGTTGTAACCAATTATTCAACCTTATCTTTGTATTATATTTATTTAGTGTATAAATTGAAACTTTTTTTTGTATTTTATTATACAACCGTGTACTCATTACCTTTTGCTGCCTATGCGCGAATGACGTTCTGCAACGTATTGGTTGACAAACTATGGTACCCTGTCTTTTTTTTACGATGTCAGGATTTATCGAGAGTTGCGAGTGTTTCCGAAGTATTGTATTAAGTATGAAAAACTGCCTCACTGACAGAACCTGACATTCCTCATACAGTTTTTTGGTGGGATACATTAGCGGTCTAAAATTCATTATTTTCAGAAGTAACCTTTGGGCTCGTTCTAATTGCAGCAGAGTTGTTTTGTAAGTACCTCCCCAGACAGGAATACAATAACTTAATATTGATTGACCTAAGCTTAAATAAACTCTCCGTATAACCGACCGATCCGCAGAGTGACGTAGATTTTTAAATATATAGAGTAGCCGTCTCACACGTGCGGTAAGGGATTCCACTTGTGGCCGCCAATCTAATTGCTCATCAATGAGCACACCTAGATATCGTGTATTGGTAACGTTTGCTATCGTCGGGCACAAGCAAGTCGATACTATACCATCGCAATTACTTGACAACCTCTGATGGGCGACAAGAGTTTGGGTTTCTATAGGAGGTTTAGAAGTGTGAGGCAGATAGAAACGCACAAATTTTGTTTTTCCAACATTGAGAGTTAATAAGTTGGAAGACAAATATTTCATCACTTCTCTTAGAGCATCCTCAGCACAGAGTTTTGCTTCTTTCCAGTTTTTGCCATATATCAACAGTGCAGTGTCATCCGCATATGTGAATATATTACAGTTCTTTGGAGTCATCTTGCATAAGTCATTGATATATATCAAGAATAATGTCGGTCCGAGGATGCTCCCCTGGGGTACTCCATAATCAATATACTCCTCGTCACTCATCACATCAGCAATCCTCACAGTTTGTACACGATAAGATAGATAATCACGAAAAATATCCAGTGGTATGCCGCGAATCCCAATCTGTTCCAGCTTGGTCAAAAGGATGGGAATAGAGACGGTATCAAAAGCTTTTGATAAATCCAAGAAAATACCATAGCACTTATAGCAGTTATCCATTCTAGCAACTACTTCTTCACAGAATTTGGAAACGGCGTCTTCAGTGGATACACCTGATCTAAATCCGAATTGATTTTTTGAAATAATATTATATTTTGTTAAATATTTATTCAAGTAGTTGCTAAGGACTCTCTCTAAAACCTTCGATATTGCACTCAGCACTGATATTGGTCTGTAATTATCGACCCGTTCTCTATCCCCACCCTTAAAAATAGGAGTGACTATAGCTTTTTTTAGGCTCTTTGGGAATACTCCAGTTGAGATTGAGGTATTGCATATATGCGTAATTGCTGGAGCGAGTGCCTTGCGGGATTGTTTTAAAACTAATGCCGGTATATTATCCCAACCAGTCGCACAGTTACTACGAAGTGTACCAACAATCGCCTCAACTTCCTCTTGTTCAACCGGTAAAATACCGAACGAGTTACATAAATGAGAGTTGGCAACTCTACGCTGCGAAAGTGCATTACGGGGGGGCATTATCTTTGATGCCAGGTCTCTGCCAATATTTGCCAGATATTTGTTCACGACATTTGCGGACTCCTTTACATCCCCAGACAACTTTAATAGCTCGGTTGCTGGTTGAGACTGTTGATTTCTACCGGAAATCTCATTGATCACGTTCCATATCGCTTTAGAATCATGACCAGCCTTATGGAATAGGTCTTTTTCGTACTCACGTTTTAATTTTTTAACCAAGGCATTGCAATAATTGCGATATCTTTTGTAAGTAGTAAGCAGAACCGCACTGTTAGGTTCTTTTCTTAACTCACGGTGCATCCTATCTCGATTGCGGATACAACGTAGAATCCCCTGCGTGATCCACGGTTTTATAATGCGAGCTTTCCTACTAAGTTTTATATGTGACGTGTGTTGTGTAACAATGTTTTGGACAATAGATATAAAATTATCCGTAGCTTTATTTGCATCAGTATTGTTTATCACAGATGAAAAGTCACATTTATCAATATCGGCCCTCACACCTGCGTAATTAATTCGTCTAATGTTCTTTGTTGTAAAGATATTGCGTGAGGTGTTTGTTTTTGTACACAAAATCACCGGTAAATGATCAGTAACGCAGGTATCCAGAACTACGACTGTGTTCATTGCTGCCGAGTTACTTGTTCTTAATAAAACATGATCGAGACAGTTTTCGTGTCTAGTCGGTATTAGATGTGCTGGAAATATACCCAATGATGCAGTGTGTAGTAAGTAGTCACAAGAGTTCCGATCGATGTTGTTACTTTCCTTGATATCCACATTCATATCTCCTATAACAGCTATATTTTCATATTGACATAATGAATTTACTATAGTCTCTAAGCTGCAATAGAAATTAGAGAGATCCAAATGTGATGGTGACCTATAGATACCGATAATAGCGGTCTTGCCCACAGCACATAGCAAACAGTTAGCGTCAATAAATGAAGGTTCAGATATTTTAGGTTCCAAACATTTTTTAGCATAAATCACAATGCCGTCATTTTGAGTTAAATTGTTCTTAGTGGCATAAGACAAGTAGCCGTCAATTGAGGGTGGTGGACCAGACTTGTTCAGCCAACATTCCGTAAGTATTATTACATCGAATTCTAATTTAGTCATCGTTAGCATTGATATAAATTCCTCGAAATTTTTGTTTATACTTCTGATATTGATGTGTATTATTTTGAAATAATTTGGATCAGTTACAAATACACTACATTGATCAGGAGTACATTTAATTGAGGTGGCTATTTTAAAGTTATCAATTTCATTGCTAATATGATTTACTTTATTTTCAATCATTTTTAATTTAAGATTTTAACTATATAGGTGTAAGCTAAATTTGACATGTTATTTGCTTTAGATTTAATAAATAGTTGGTTAGTGACACGTTTATAATTGACTTTTAAGGACCCATATTCAATCTTAATTTGATTATAAAGTTTTTTACTACAACCCATAATGAGTAATTGGTTACATTCAACAATACATTTGTATGGTACAAAATCAGGCAAAACACTGTAAAAATATAAATAACAACAACCATGATAACATGTTACATGCAATGACTTAAAAAACAAAAATAACAATAATTTTGAAAAGAACACTGAATTAAATGTGTAAATTAAATCACCATCGGGTAGTCATTGTTTAGACTTCAGATTCTGTAGACACTGTTCTGATTTAATGGTGTAGCTTTCTTTACTGTCAGTGTTTTTACGCAGTAAAATTCTACCATTTGAAATCCAGCAAAACTTGAAATTATTTTGCTTGGCGAACTCACGTGCAAGGTAAAAGAGTCTTTTCGATGTCGGCGACAAGTGGTCATCGATGTAAATAGGCCGACGTTCCCCCACCAGGCCAATGTCCTCAGAGTTGAGTTTCTCTTCAGCACGGCGCTCTTTGTTGTAAGTACGTATTTCTTTTAAAAAACAGTTTTTAAAGTGCACTGACGAGAACTCAACAAACACCGGTCTTACTTTCCCAGGTTTACTTGGCAGGCGATATATATCGCGAATGTTGAATTGTGATATTTCCATATTAACTCTTTGACCCAGTTTTTTCATGGTTTGGAGAAGGTCCGTCACCTTTTCGTCGGGTTTCACAGGCAAACCTCTGATCTCGATTGATGATGAACGGTATTCCAGTTGCAATTCTCGTATTTTGCTTTCTATTTTACTTATGCAGCCACTGTTCTCCTCCTGAGTTTTTTCCAATTTTGAGACTTTATTTAATACATTTTCGTAATCTTTGCTTAAATATGCAATTGATTTCTCGATTTCACTGTTGGTGTTTTGGATGTTAAAACATTGTGTTTTAAGTTGAGTAACGTCCGCAACTAAGGCAGACAAGGTCTGATTTTGTTCTAGCTTCCAACCTTCAAGCATCGAAAGCAGATCCTCCTTCAATATAGCTATAGCTTCATTCGAGTAATCAGATGCGCTCGGTGGAGAACCACTGACGCGGGCACGTTTGTGTCGAATAGTTATGTTTTGGTTCGTCTTATCCACTGAGGCCGATATATCTGGATCAGATTGCGATTGTGCATGTTGTAGCTTGCCCTTTGAAGCCGACGGTGGAGTACGCTTAACATTTGGCATTTCAAAAGTGTTTATTTTGCAGTAAATTAATTTATTAAGAGTATGCACTCACAACGTATGTAAATAGTTTATTTAATATATTACGAGCCCCGTAGCAAATCACCTGAGCGTGGTGTTGGAGTTACTCGCAGCGATAATATGCCGTTTGTAACACTCAGATGTCGTAGCGTGCGAAACACTCGGGCGACGTGTGACGTAGCGGGCGAGGTATGCCGAGGTGAATTTTGCCGCCGCTGCTACGTGTTGTTGTGACGCGGAGGGCGCGCAATGGGACCCAAAATAACGTGTCCGAGGGTTCAAATCCAGCCGGCTTTAAAACCCCTCGTAGTCGAACTTCGAGAGGTTTGTTGTTTCACTCAAATCACGCCCAGAAGGAGGGGCCAGTCCATTAACACTTCACAAGAGGAAAAAGGAATTGAGTTTTGACCACAACAGCCAATCACAAATTTACTGACTTGAATTATTCACAAAATAAGTTGAAATTGTCACAGACGTCCACTCTCAAGTAGCTCCGAACGAGAACTCCTGTCTGTCTGTGTGTCTGTCCGTCCGTATGTCACAGCCACTTTTTTTCGAAACTATAAGAGCTATACTGTTGAAACTTGGTCAGTAGATGTATTCTGTGAACCGCATTAATATTTTTACACTAAAAAAAAACTATAAATTTTGGGGGTACTCATACTTAGAACTAAAACTCCAGCATGCAAACATCCGCCGAAAACTGGTTTGAACGAGATCTAGTAAGTAGTTTATTTTAATAAGTCGTATATCCGAAACCGTAATTTCCCTTTCATTCAATCAATACAATAATATTAAAACATCGATCAAAGTTACAACGAACTACAAGAGCTTTTATATGACGTTACTTGCTGCGAAACCCTTCATGGGCGAGTACGACTCGCACTTGGCCGCTTTTTTTCATTATGTTGTATGAGTTTAATGTCTTTGATGTTACTAGATTCCTAAGGTTATAAAAAAAATACGAACAATATTTACGTAATCAGATTATAGTTTTTAAACTTATCTTGTTTATAGTGTAGGGGGCAGATCCGTAAATGGGTTCAGGAATAACAGTGACTACTGCAGCCTAATGGTACCAAGCAACTCAAAAGCCATGACTGCGTCAACGACGTTTGAGTGTCCACTCAAACATATGCTTAACACTGGATTTCTGAAGTGCTCGATGTAGCCGGATATTATAATAGTTTATTCATGAAAGATTACAAAAACATTAAATTAAAAGAAAAGTATGTAAAATTTGTATACATCAAAAACTTGGTGTAGAGATAATCATTAGTCAGAGGTATTTAGTTGCAATCTGTATAAATTTTATGTCTCTCTGCCTCTTAAACTAGGAAAACACGTATCTTAAGAGACAGTGTTAGTCATGGATGTCTTTCATAGAACAAAGCTACATACGTATACAGTGCAAAAATCAGAAAGGTGTTTGGTATCACATTATTATTTTACTTTAGTTTGACAAGTTATCATATTAAGCACTGCCGTGTGATGCATCTAGCTCTAAGCATCTAAGAATAGTATATGCACTGGCAATGTTTATGATATTGCCAAACCCATAAAAACTCGCTAAAATACTTAAAAGAAATAAAATTCTGCCAATGACATAATACTTTAAAAACGGAAATTATGATAGTCAAGAACGTCTGCAGGACCGAGGTTCTTCCGTCACTATTGGTTTTGATTTCCGCTGTATCCAGTTGATTTAAAAAACTTAAACTTGTCGATCTAAGTGGTCTCCTATAGCGGTTAACAATAAATAATTAATTCTTCAAAAGCGTGGGACGAACCCTTTCAATTACTTTCTTAATTTACTCAACTTTGACCTTTCGAATCTTATTTATCCAGGTATGAAGGAGGCTTAAGAATTTAAGCAATATCGAAAAACGTGTAAATAAGATTACCATTATAAGGCCTCACTTATTCAAAGTTGAAGAATAAAGATAAGTTCACATTGCTACGGTCATTTTATGATAATATCAAGACCTAAAGATGTAGATCTCTCTTCATTGCTCAGTTTATGAGGACATTTACTCTTAGGAAAAGTTTTTTGTCCTACAATTTAAACCTACCTAGAAATCAAAGATGCAGTGCAGTGTGTCATCCAAAACCCAATTACGCCTAAAAACGACGCTGATAAAGAATAAAAAAAGATTTTATTCGAACTGTTATTGGACGTTTCTATGTAACGCATGACGGCGTGACGACGTTACGGCTTCTCATACTTGAATATATATTTATATTTTAATATTATTGCGTCGATTATCTTACTTCTTTAGTGACACTATTTAATCCAGTGTCCTTTTTTTCGCACGGAAATCTTTGAATTATCCGTTTTTCTCTAATGTAAAATAAGAATACTATGCATGTATTATACTAACTCGTATAAATCTTTCTTGAGATACTTTTTCTATTGGTGAAAACCACATTAAAATCCGTTGGGTACATTGGAATATTTAATGGATTTGGACATCTACAAGAACCAAAAGTGGTATTTTACACTGTGTAAAGATGATGTTAGAAGCTAACATTGATAATAAAATAATACAACTGAATTAAGAATATATCGTCTGTTGTCTTTTAACGCAATCTACTTTAGTTTAACAAAAAAGAAAGTACTCGAACGTAGGTTAAGCCAAAACTTATATCTAAGGAGTGACTTATGACCAACAACGGGCTGTTAAAGTCCATAGAGCAACATGGTAAGTTGTACCCATACTCAAGTCTTCCTCCCTCTGTTAAAGCATAAGACCATATGCATTATGTTATGTCTCAGAATGTGTTCATGTGTGTGTGAAATTCAGGATTGATTAGTGTGAATTCAAAGTGACAGGCGACTGTTATTGTATGTGAGTCTAAAATTTATATTTTTCACACATACACATTTTACACTCACATACAATTTCCACCAAACTGGCTACTCCCCTCCGATCTGATTGTGTTTCTTTTTATTAAAGCTGTTGGCAATGATGGCAGAGAGTTCTGCAGAGCTTACGAGAATAAAATATTATGCACATTGTAGATATGTAGAAAAAATTATACAGATTAAGCATAGACAAATTGCTTTATTAAAACGACGGTGAACTTATCCTTGTATTTCCAATTTCTGAATAACATAATCAATAATTAAGTAAAACCAATAACCGTATTGTTGCTGGTTTGACCTCCGTTTTGTAACTTAATGTTGTTATTCAAGCTTCTGACTTTCACTTTCAAAGCTCTTTTCAGCTATACGATTCAATCATTTAGTTCGTTTTATTTCATTTGTATAAATTGTGTTCTTATTGTTTAAAATATTCTATAACTTTTAATAGAATTACATCTCTCGTTGGCATCGTCTAAACGAAATAATAAACTTACAAAGTTTGTAAAGCTTACAAACTTGACCTCAGGCACTACCAGTCCAATATCATGTTATTTATTTAGCTTAAGAGGCCGGCGTACGACACTCGAAACTGCAAGTTGAAATTTGTTAGTAAAATATTGCTGTCTCTGTTTGACAAAATACAACGTAGATACGAGTGCACCGCTGTATGTGTGTATGTGGATTGACGTTCATTCGTAGTAATTCGGACTCTCTCGTTGAAGGTTCGGCTATCATTATTTGACTGACACGAATCACACACACATTGAAATATTTTTTGATGCGATAGCACTACTAATTGCTTGAAATTTGTGAAAATATGCATGTGTTTCGTAATATCGAAAATCATGAATGAAAACTCAATATTTTTTCGATTTATTTTTTGTAAGTAGTAGCATAATAATATGAGATATGTTATTGATGAAACAATATTAGAAATATTTTTGTTTTTAAGACAGAAAAAAACAAAATGGAAACATGACATTTACAATGTAAAATATGTAAAATTTAATTTGTTTATATTTTATTCTAGATTAGTTTATTTTTAAAAATAAAGACGTTATAACCTAAATAAATACAGTCTAAGTCCGAATATCAACATATCATCGTGGAAATATGTTTATACTGCAAATGATCTTGGTATACCTTTTGTATGGACAATTCAGCCTCCGGGGGCCCCTTAATTAACAACTTCCTAACTTGTGAGTTAAGTATTTTGTTAGGCTCTCGTGGTAGTCCTTGTTTAGTTCATCCTCGACACAGAAGACCAAGCTCAAATGACAGCATTTGTCGGTAGTGTGTGACCGGTTAGTGTGAGAGACTATCCGTGTGGTGACGGATTAAGAATACATAGTGTCACCACCCCTATTCATGCCGCGGGTGTCGTAAAAGGCGACTAAGGGATAAACTCCGCAAGACAACATCGATGCAAAGAGGAGGAAAACTTAAAACCAACCCTACACCAACCCGTCTGGCCAGCGTGGTATAGTAGACCAAAACCTCCTTTCTAAGGAGAGGCCTATGTCCAGCAGTGGACTGTTAAAGGCTGTTGATGATGATGTGAGACCGGCGACTCAATCATATAGAATTTTTTTAATGTCTCATCAAAGTGCCGATCACTATGCTGATTGTCTGCATTAACAATGAGAATAGTGACCACTATTATTGGATTCTACTCATGCTTTCCATCAGGCAGAGTAAAGTCACTTTGGAAGCTTTAATATAAAAAACAAGGTTTTGTTTTTTCTATTACAAATTTGGTAAAATATCATTTGTACAACAATATTCTCGGATATGAATTTTGGATAATTTCTTTTTTTCATACAACCACAAGCGCCTAACGTATCCAAGTGTCAAACAAGTTCTTTTGTAGGTACACGTTTTAAAAAAAGAAGCTTAGGGGTGGATTAGAGGTTATTATTTCCATCTCAGCAGACATTATCTATTGGCTGTAAGAGGATCGACTTCACTTCACTCCCAAATTGCCGCACGGATTGACAGCTGACAATTTCGACATGTTCGACGTTTGGTTGGAATGGAGCCGCAAATGGCTTTTAGGTACTATATTATAAATCCTTTATTATATTTTAAAGTGGTTTTAAGCATTTATTGATTTTCGTTTGTAGGGTAAGTGGTTTAAAGTGTTACATTTCAATATTAATTAATCAAATCAGTGAAATGTTCGAAACAAGTTCGTCTTTAAACAATTACAGTTAATTTTTAAAATTTATTTTTATTTACATACTTACTTTCGCCTTCGGTTCCGCCCGTGTCTATATCGGTTATCGCGGTAAAAGGTATCCCATGTCCTCTCTCAGGCTTTTAGACTATCTAGGTACAAAATTTCATTCAAATCAGTGCTGTGGTTTTTGAGTTTATCGCGAACAGACAGACAGACACAGGCGGGGGATGACTTTATTTTAAAATATGTGTATAATGCTATAATATAGAAAAGGAACCATGTTATAATAGCATAGTTTATCTCCTGTCAATACTTCACAGGTTGCTAGGTGTAACACACTTGCATAGCAACCATATGATGGTTTGTAAATGGCTAATTTAGAAATGAGTTCTGGATAATCACATGTAACATGGTGTATAGTATATTAGTGGCAGCACCTTACCCCCATATCAGGTTTATAAACATTAAAACTATGTAAACATTGGCGATTTGAAAGGAGTGGCCGCGAGTTTTTATTGCCATGTTCTTTTCTCCGGCTTTACCTATTATTTGCGAACATGGCATAAATATACATGTAGAATCCTGACCTGTCACAAGAGATGTATTGCATCATAAGTGAATAAAGAAATTTGAATTTGAATTTAATACATTTTTTGAATTTATATTATAGATGACAAGCTTTATCTACTTATAAATAAATTTGCTTTTCTGATATAATAGACCCTCTTTAATTCATTTAACCTAGAGAAACAAGTCCGATCCTATTAATAAAATTCAATTAACTTGATATTCAGCTAACTTTATAAGTCTTCCTAGGAATGAAAAAAAATTGTGTAAGGTAAGACGCGCCATTTGAATTTATAGCCATTTAAAAAATAATATCATTTTTCAATATAAACATTATCATTTTCATAACTCGGCTTTATTACTCATCATATAATTCTTTATATTAGTCAGGGTCAATAACCATTGAAGACTAAAATCAATGACATTAAAGGGAGTGAAATAAAAAACAAGTCATGAATATCAAAGAGGTTATTATATGCACGATGATATGTAATCAATAAACGCAACCGCAACACTTGAATCCAATTTAACAATTTACGTTTTAAATGGTGACTTTTTATAGCTCTACACTGCATGTGTACAGATGGTTCACATAATAAGGTTCAAAGTTACCCGAAGAGCAATGGAAAGATTAATTTCAAAGTTTCTCCGTGTGATCTAATAAGGAATGAGATCACACAAGTTCAATGGAATTGCCCGGAAAATTGCCAAACTTAAGTGGTAGTGTCTGGGGCATATTAACCACAGAAATAATAGGTAATAATGCCAACGAGTTCTCAAGTGGCAACCACACATTGGAAGGTTCAGCGTGGGATCAACTATCTGGTCAAGATTGTGAAACCGTTTAATGCTAAATATACCTATATGTAGTAGCAATAAAAGTATAAGTTATCTTTGGACTGAAATGAAAGTAAAAGGAGTACAGAAAGATAATATTATTCCACACCTACCTATTATACACCTACCAAAGTTACTTTACTCTGCAATTCTCATTGTGGTGAGTGTACACAATGCAGCATGGTGACCCACACCATGGCGGCTTAGTGAGATGATTCTGCATCATTCTCCCGGCTTATAATGTTTGAAATATAATATGTTTATGGTTCAGTCTGTATCAAGATCCTGGTCATGAAAAACACCACACTCGTTTTTCTTAACAGACTATTAACATGATAAACAGCCCTCACGACTTCGCTAATAGAATTTTCTAAATATAACCTCTCTTTGAAAGTGAGCTCTCTATAGCAATAACTCAAATTTATTATCCTTGATGTATAATATAATGAAACAGTTTAATTGAATTGCTTGAGAGACTTTGTTCGAGAATTTGAAAACAAGACTGTTTTTGAATTGGCTGTTTAAGTGTTTCAATGACAAGACATTAAGAAATATAGGTCACAATTTCGAAGGGTATTCATGACACTCTGAATTGACTGACACGATCAAAATTCCAAATCATGAAAGGACAAGTTAAGGCCGTTAAATAGAACTAACTGCCTATAGAAATACGTCATTGTTTAATAAAAAATAATTAATGACAAAGTATTGAAAGTGTTATATTTGTCCATAAGTGACTAAAATTAACTATTGTAAATGACTTGTTGACAAATGTATTGCCGCCCAATTCTTTTAGGTCTCGTATGCGACTGCTAATCAAGAGGGCTCGGATTCAAATCCCGGGTCGGGCCAAAAAGTGTTTTTGGGTTTTCTAAGGACTTTGGAAGTTTGGCGATGATTCACGCCCGTGACTCGGAGAACACGTAACGCCGACTGTCCCGGTTGTCATGAACATCTATGGCAATCGTTATTGGGAAGTCAGTGTCCTCAAATATACTGACAACCAATTCAATCTTCGAATTTCATGTCTGATGCCAGTCGCTCCGTGGTAAAATAAAAAATTCTGGTAAAACCGGTTGAACTATTAGACCCCAAAATAAACTTTGAAATAAAGGCTAGGAACAAGAAAGTATTTTATAGAACTATTTACTAATTAAATACCTACATTTTTTCAGATAGAAGGAATTCTCATTTCTAGGTTAATGTATATCCACACTCACTTTATTATGTTTAGGCCTGCTGAAATGACTCTACTCAGCCTAATGGAAAGCATTCGTCTGACTCCCTGGGTGATGCAATTTGAGCGTATGCATGAGCAGAGCTTGTTTTATGGGTACTAGACAACTGATATAGATACATAAATATACTTTTGTTTGTACTTCCAAACTCCGAAACAAATATTTGCAGATCACACAAACATTTGACTGCACGGTTGGCCTAGTGGCTTAAGCGGTCGCCACACCGCTTCCTACTGCGCCAAGTGTCGTGGGTTCAAATCTCACGTAGGATAACACTTTATGTGATTCACAATTTGTTGTTCTGAGTCTGGGTGTTATTTGTGTCCGTTTCATGTATGTTTGTAAAGTCCCCCGCGACACAGGAATTTATATTCCTAATGCGTGAGTTGTCTTTCTAAAGAATCTAAAGAATTTGAACCCGGGAATCAAACCCGAGAACTTCACGGCAGTCGCATACGCTTAAACTGCGCCACTGAGGCAGCTTATAGTAAATAAATGTGTAATTATACTCGGAAATTCAACTTCATACAAACGAACACAATACAATACCAGACCTAGATAACTCATCCTTCACAATATCTTTAAAATATAGTAAAATATCCAATATGAGTACTAGTTGATTGGTTCAAGTCCTGTTAAACTTAACTCGATTCCCCGCTTCAAGGATATCGTTATGAATAACGTTATTTTCTGTGATCGAGCTATAAATATAAATAGGGGTTGTTTGCAACACGCCGCGAGCCGCTACATATGAAATATGTTACCCATTTTGTTGGGATAAGGATTTAGGTCAGTGTGACAGAAATTTGTAAAAATATTTGGATATTTCTACTTATTAAAGGGTCAAGAAGTAGCCTAGATATATATAAATATATTTCGGAAAACTTACACACAACGCCATCTAGTCTTAAACTAAGCAGAGCTTGTGTTATGGGTACTAGGCAACTGATATAAATACATAAACAATATTTTTTTGTAAATACATACATATTATACATAGAAAACAGCAAGACTCAACAATTAATAAAATAAATATGTAAAGTTATTGCTGTTTGTCAGTTCATATGTTTTAATTTACAGCGAATGGAAAGTCCCAAGAGATGACAAAACTGTAACTTATGGGTCAAAAATATATTTTTATTCATAAAAATATATATAGGATTATAGGATGCCTTGTTAGCACTACGGCACTTTAAAAAGGGTAATACACTCATTTGCAAAAAAAACGGGCACTTATGCAAAGAACTATTTTATTGTTACTATTTGTTTGTTTGACAATGTTAGGTATTGTTATCCTCAGAATCTTATAAATTAATTAGGAAGGAATAGTTTTCATCAATTTTATCGTAACATTTTGATTAAATTATTGAGAAATAATGTATGAGCTCAAAACACTATTATTGTACCTGCTCGCTAAATAAAAATGAAACGCGTTAATTTCTTTGTTTTTATTGAATACATTAAAAGCAGATAAAAGTTTAGTATTGAGTGTGACCCCCTCTTGCTGAAATCACGGCTTGCATTCGTCTGGGCATGCTAGCGAGTATATCTTTTATGGTTTCTTGGGAAATACGTTCCCACTCCGCGGTAGTCACATGCGGAGCCGGCTGCACTGATCTCACTCGTCGCTTCAGAACGTCCCAGACATGCTCTATGGGTTTGAGGTCCGAACTTCTAGCTGGCCAGTCTAAACGACGAATTCCGACTTCTAGCTACCTACGCCCTAGTTAGTCAACCGTTGAGAAATCGCAAATAATCTTATGTGGACCTCAAGAACAGACTCGAAAAAGTGAGAAATGTGCAAATTAGTCTATGGACGGTCAGGAGGAGGCTTCTCGCTGCTAATATACACAGTCATCGCCCGGCACGCGGCCCTAAATTACTCCGTGGACATCGAGTTGCCAGGCTTAGCTTCGCTTGAAATTGTGTGTCATGGACTCATGAAGACTGGGATAGGGTATTGTTTCCGATGAAGCCAGGATATCTCTGCGTGGTGAAGACCGACGTCGGCGAGTGCTACGTAGACGAGGAGAACGCTTTGCAGAGGCATGTTTTGAAGAAATCACACCTTGTGGAGGGGGCTCTGTTATGTTTTTGGCAGGAATAAATTCTATGGATCGTACGGAGTTAGTCTTCATCGAAAACGGTACACTGACTAGACACCGATACATAACATAAGTTCTAATTCCTTATGCACAACCCGCTTTAACCGCTCTTGGCGAAAACTCAATTTTTATGGACGACAACGCTCGCGCCCACCGGTCTGGCGATGTGGAAGTGTATATGCTAGAAGTCGGAATTCGTCATTTGGACTGGCCAGCTAGAAGTTCGGACCTCAAACCCATAGAGCATGTCTGGGACGTTCTGAAGCGACGAGTGAGATCAGTACAGCCGGCTCCGCAGACCATCAGAGAGCTAAAGAATGTGACTACCGCGGAGTGGGAACGTATTCCCCATGAAACCATAAAAGATATACTCGCTAACATGCCCAGACGAATGCAAGCCGTGATTTCAGCAAGAGAGGGTCACACTCAATACTAAACTTTTATCTGCTTTTAATGTATTCAATAAAAACAAAGAAATTAATGCGTTTCATTTTTATTTAGCGAGCAGGTACAATAATAGTGTTTTGAGCTTAAACATTATTTCTCAATAATTTAATCAAAATGTTATGATAAAACTGATGAAAACTATTCCTTCCTAATTAATTTACAAAATTCTGAGGATAACAATACCTAAAATTGTCAAACAAACAAATAGTAACAATAAAATAGTTCTTTGCTTAAGTGCCCGTTTTTTTTTCAAATGAGTTTATTATACAAGTTCGCAGATTCTATTTAGCACCTCGGAGGCGGACGATACTGATTCAATTTCTCTGTATACTGATACAATATTAATGTTTTCTACAACTTTACTCCGAAACAGAAACCTCGTTTCAGTATTGAAATTTGAAACTCGTCTGGAATACGAAAACTGATAGTTATTTATTTTGAAGAGAATTTCAATTAAAGAATATGTAAACTCAGAAAAAAACGAATCAAAATCTATTACAAGTAAACTCTAATTTACATATTTATATATTCTGAATTTAGTATACCTTCAAACTAGTTGAAAGTAATACTGAAATAAGTTCTTGTAATATCATAGGTTGTTACAATTTACTTGTTTAGGGTTCCGTATCCACAGGGTGCCAACGGAAACTATTACTAAGCATCCTGCTGTCTGTTATCAGTTCATAATTGCGTGTCATTTAACGTAATAGATAGATAGTTGACATTTTCATATTATATATATTTATATCAGTTGGTCTAGTGGATAGCGTATGCGGCTGCTGATCAATAGGTATCGGGTTCGATTCCCGGGTCAGACCAAATATTTGTGTGATCCACAAACATTTGTTTCGGTGTCTGGGTGTTTTTCTATGTATCATCAATCATCAACAGCCTTCAACAGTCCACTGCTGGACATAGGCCTCTCCTTAGAAAGGAGGTTTTGGTCTACTATACCCCGCTGGCCAGACTGGTTGGTATAGGGTTGGTTTCAAGTTTTTCTTCTCTTTGCATTGATGTTGTCTTGCGTAGTTTATCCCTTAGTCACCTTTTACGACACCCACCGGGATGAATAGACGTGGTGACACTGTATTCTTAATCCGTCCCCACACGGACGACTAAAACAAACTATTACAACAAACTAACACATACATATTATACATATTTCTGTGTATAATATGTATGTATTTACAAAAAAAATATATGTTTATGTATTTATATCAGTTGTTTAGTACCCATAACACAAGCTCGGCTTACTTTGGGACTAGATGATGTTGTGCGTCCAAAATATTTATTTTATTTATTTATTTTTTATACACAAATAGTCAAGTAAATAAAACAATCTTAGTGACTGTTATTGGTTATTGTAATGCTCATTCTGACTTTCCTCACTTACACATTTGTAGCGATTAAACGATATTATTTTATGAGCACTTTCTTTCAATATAATGTTTGGGGCTACAGCCTCGGAATCAGCGGTAGCGTTGCGGTAGCGTTGCAGCAGCGTGCAGCGAGAGTTACCGCTGCACTCGAGGCCAGTACCACATCAATTGACTGCATGAATAGCATAGTGGGTTAAGTTGTCGCCACGCTGCTTTCACTCCGCCAAGTGTCGTGAGTTCAAATCCCACGTGGGACAATACTTTGTGTGATTCTCAAATTGTTACTCTGAGTCTGGGTGTTCTTTGTGTGCGTTTCATGTATGTTTTTAAAGTCCCCTGCGACACAGGCTGTATATTCCTAAAGCAGAAGTTGTATTTGTCAAAAAAATCTACCACCTCCGCGCTGCTCTCGCTGTGTATATATAATATATACATGTATTGTGTATATCTCCGATACATTGTGATCCGTCCTAAGGTTGCCTAAGATTGCCTTTGGCAATAAGGCCGCCCTTTGTACACTACATATGTTATTTAATGTACTCTATTGTAACTCTATAATAAGGTGTGCAAATAAAGAGTTTTCTATTCTATTCTATTCTACAAACATATATTACTACAAACATAACTTGTACAAATACACAAAAAAACAATAATTTGATATACGATTTTTCTATGGTCTGCTACTATACTAGATTTCTATATCAATGTTATTATCAAGAGGTAAATTTGTGAGTTGTGTGTTTATGATTTGTAATCTAAGCCGATTTAAAAAAATATTGTACGAATATTAAAGTCACATTATTTTTGAGTCTTCATTCTCACAGCCGTGTGTATGTTTACGTGTGTATATTTACGTGAAAATGCTTACCGCAAATGTAGTAATAAATAATAAAGTTAATTGAAGTAGTTATAAATCTAAACACTAACACAGCTGTATTTTTAAATTCTAAGCTAAGTATCCTAAATAATTGCGCATCAAACGTTGCACTAAACAGTCAGTATACATAGTTAATACCAAGAAACTTAGACTTTGCAAACTTGATTTTGAGCTAGCATTTCATATTAATGGTACAGACGGTCAAGTACTTAATTACACCAAAGTTTGAGGTAACAGTTTCGAACTTTTCAACACACTATCAAGCAGGAGCTGTGAAGTTCGAATTAAATAAAGTTTGAACCATTTTGGCAACCAGTCAAGGCGAAACTAGACTACGTTAAGTGACTCTAAATCGTTATTTTTTACTTTACACACACTTTTTACCCGCAGTTCCACCGATTCTCAAAATTCTTACTCGATAATAATGAAGCTTTCTATCGGTGAGAAATAAAATCATTTTAGTAATTAAGTCGGCTTAAGGTATTTTATGGCTTACTAGCTTTCGCCCCTAACTCCATTCGCGTTTATGTTGGTTATCGCGTTAAAGTAGCCTATGTCCTTTCCAAGGCTCTAGACTATCTGTGTGCCAAATTTCTATTAAATCGGTTCAGTAGTTTTGGCGTGAAAGCGCGACAAACAGACAGACAGAGTTTTTCTCGCATTTACAATATGGGTAAGGATTTCTGCCTCGAAGATTTGTAATATCTGATAGGTGGAGACGGCTCATCGTGATTATAATAGGTAAAGTAATAAATTATATTATAACTAACTAAAACCCTACAATGTTACTTACTGGAGCAATATTTCCTGGAATAAGGCAGCTTCATGGATAAATTGGTTCGGTTTCGTGACTTCATCCGTGAATGCCCGGCTATAACGAAGACCAAACTAGGATAAATAATCAACAATATCAATAACCCATAACGTCCCACTGCTGGGCTCGGGATCTCCTCTTAGGACATGGTTAAAGCCATACATCCGGACGCCGAGTGCGGGTTGGTGATTGGCAAGATAATATGTTGGCTAGGCAATTTTGGGGGGCTAAAGGACAGTAAAGTTTGTACACTACGCTGCAGATCAATTACTAATATTGGTTTCTGAGTCTGGGTATTTTCTATGTATATAATGTATGTATTTACAAATAAAAGAATGTTTATTTATTTATATCAGTGGTCTAGTACCCATAATACAAGCTTTGCTCCGCTTGGGACTAGATGATGTTGTGTGTCAGATGTCTGAAATATTTATTATTATTATTATTATTACTAGCCCTTTATTACACTAGAGGAATAAGTCAAATTCAAATTATTTATTGCTCGTTGTAGTCAAAATTTATACTAAATGTTTGGCCGTTAGTGAACGGTGAAGTGGTTTGTATATCCAAACTGGTAAAACAGTGATCATGTTTGTGTGACGATCACGATCACTTGTCTTGTGTCCGAGAATAATTTATCTATGATTATGTTTTTTTTTTAATTTTCAAAATCGATCAAAGTGGTGTGCAATGAGAAACGTCTATGTCCAGCAGTGGATTGCGATGGGCTGATGGTGTTGATGATGTATTTTTAATTCTATGAATATGGGTGTCAGCAGTTTCATTACCACTGATTAGTTTGAAGCCAGACGGCCCAGTATGTGATTATAAAAAAAATGCAATTTGATACCTCGGATAATCCAAACAAATTAAAAAAAGGTTGTTAAAAAAATACCATTCCTGGGTATCAACTTATAAAATATGAATTGTATCTCAGAATGAATTACTTCATTTTCAATAGCAAAGAGTAACGCTGGAATATATTGCATTTGGCTCTTAAACAATACATCTTATACTTTTCAAATGTACCTTACAAGGCACGATAGCAATTCATTGCTGACAATCCTTACTGTAGCGCCTGCCCTCAATAGATCATACGACAACTAAATGGCCGAAGTCTCACTTACATGACTATCGAAAATATATTCCATGAAAAAACGATTTAAAAAATCCTCGTTTAAGATACTGACTCAATATTATCCGGTACTTCCACTTCATTACAAACAATAATTAATTAAATAACGAATAAGATAATTTTTAACGCCGTTGAAGTTATGTAATACACCACAAAATACGCCTACGAAAAACCGGTATTTAGAACTTATTTCAAAGCTTTTAGGCCATGGGCACGAAGTCATCTGTAGCGTGATGAGCGGTGTGTTCATAATCATAAATTTATATAGAAACTTATATAGACCTCGCTTTATAGAGTGTGTTACTGGAGTCCGAATCTCTCTCTTTCCCTTGAACAAAATGTTTGCTGCTAAAGATATTTATTAACAGCTGACCCTAGCTTTTATTATGATCGACTGTAGATTAACTGACCCCGTAAACATATGTTAACTGGTCACGTTTACACTAGTAGAATAACGTTGTATACTGGTACTAATCTTCTTTGTAATACTAAGAACCCATACTAAAACGTTACTTTTCTCGGAGAAAATAGGGTTAAAATGCAAGCTCTTCCAAAAGGAAGAACGTGTTATTGGCGTACGTTTTAGTACACTTTACGTGTAGAATGCACTTAAGAGCTGTGTTGTGTGTGTGTGTAGAGTGTTGAAGCTACAGTCTTTGTAACCAAATACCACTTGGATAATGTGTTTGTAACTGTTAAAGTATTTCTTAGTTAGATTTTACAACCTGATAGCTTAAGTATATACACTGACGTACAATACATACGTATGTGTCAGTTTATCGCCATGATAAGATAAGATAAGATAAGATTCTTTATGTGCTAGAAATATGGTACATTATGGAGATCTTAGGGCTAGTTTACGTTCTTCATATTTCGCCTACTGAATTCGGCATGCAAATATACAATTATAATTCCATTAAATGGATTAACATCAATAAATTTTACAAAATAATAATGTCAAAAAAAAAATAAAAAAAAAATGTAAATTGTATAAAATTTAAAATCTTACGAACTAAGTCATGTCATATAATTATTTGTTACAAGTCATTTCGATGAGATCATGTTATGTCATCATATTATTATTTTATTTTACTGGTCTTACAAATCATAAACTCATTTATGGTATAAAAACAATTTTTGATCAACCAGACCCTCAATTCCTTCTGAAATTGATTTATTGGTAGCTCTCTGATTTCTTTGGGGATTCCATTGAAAATCTTTACCGCCATTACATTACTATTTCTTTTATTATATGTTGTGTTGCACTTAGGTAAAACTAGTTTAGTAGGGTCTCTTGAAAGTTTGTCAATTTTGTAAGTCGTATCTGAAGCCCTTTCAAATAGGTAAGAATGTTTCCTTACAAACACACCCATTTCAAATACATATAAGCCCACTAATGTCAATAGCTTATGTCTCACAAACAGTGGCCTACATGAATCCAATGGTCCTGCTCCGAATACTGAACGCAAACACCTTTTCTGCATTAAAAAAGCCCTATTTATATTTGTAGAGTTGCCCCAAATAACTATTCCGTACCTTAGGATACTGGAAACATATCCATGATACGCCAAGAGAGCGGCATCTACTCCAACAGTCCTCCTCAAGTTCCGCAAAGCAAATGCAAATCTGTTAAGTCTACAACACAAGTTTTCTATATGAAGTTTCCAGTTGCAGTTTTTATCTATTATAACACCCAGGAACTTTGTGTGGTCAACTTCGTCTAATTTACTACCATTTCCAATAATATTCAAAGGCCCGATTAAGTTAACTCTATTCGAAAATGAAATGAATTTAGTTTTTTCAATATTTACCTTTAGGTTATTTGTTTCAAGCCATTGAAGTACAGAATTTACAGCTGTATTAATAGTGTCCTCGTATGACTTATCACTTCTATCTCCAGTTATTATTAATGAAATGTCGTCAGCAAATAAGATACAGTTATGGTCAGTGACAGTAGGTAAATCATTGATATACAGTAAGAACAAGAGTGGCCCTAATATGCTTCCTTGTGGCACACCTAACTTATTAGTCTTGTATTGAGACCTATTTCCTATTAATTCACCACTCTGGTTCATTCCCATGATTTCGACACATTGTTTCCTATTTTTCAGATAGCTTTTGAGCCAGTTTAGTGCTTTACCTCTAATCCCATAAATTTCACACTTTTCAAGCAGAATATGATGATTAACAAAATCAAAGGCCTTGCTCATATCGAAGAAAACTGCTGTGGTAGGCATTTTTTTATCTATGTTTCCAGTAACTGACCTAGTAAGTTGAAAACAAGCAAGACTGGTTGACTTTCCTCTTTGAAATCCATATTGATATTTACTTAATATGTCATACTTAATTAAAAATGCGTTGATGCGATTATACATTGCTCTTTCGTAAATTTTTGAAATTACTGGTACTAGTGTTATCGGTCGATAATTATTCAGATACTGTTTACATTTGTTTTTATGAATCGGCTTAACTACAGAAAATTTGAGTTCTACTGGATATTCTTCCCCAAAAAAGCTAATATTTATAAGGTGGGCTATAATAGGTGACAGTATGTCAGCACAGCTCTTTATGATTTCAGTAGAGATTTCATCATAACCAACAGATTTTGTATTATTTAGACTCCCAATAATTTGTTTTATTTCGCTGTCAGTACAAGGTTCTAAGAATATACTATTTTTTACTCTTTTTATGTTTTTCATTGTGTGGGCTATGTTACCTAATTTATTATCGGTTGAGTTGATAAAGTGATTATTAAAGGCCTCTGCTATTTGAGTGGCATTGTTTATGTTAGTACCGTTTAGATTAATAGTTTCTATTAGTTGGGAGTTATGTTTGGAGTTACTTTTAATTATTCTCCATGTAGCTCTACATTTATTTTTAGCCTTAGATATAAACACACGCGCTGAATTCTTCTTAGACATGTTAATGCAACTGTTTAGCATTTTTGCATATTTAGTATATATGAGTTTGTTTTCATTACACTTATTTTTATGATATTTTGATTTTAAGTATCTCTTAGTGTAACATGACTTTCGTATACCCTTAGTTATCCATTTTAAGGAGGAGGCTTTTTCCTTTATTTTTATTCTTTGTTTAGGAAAATTCAACTTATAGAATAAACAAAAAATGTCATGGAAGTCAGAGAATGCCGTATTTGGATCTAATTCATTGTAAATATTTTGCCATGTGAGATTAAGTAAACAACTTCTGAATCTTTTTATGTATTCAGGATTATAATTCCTTTTAAATATATAATAAGATGATGTTCTAGGCTTGGTAAAATGCATTACTGATTCTGTGTTAAATGTCAAAAATTGTGCAGTATTATGGTCAGATAAATATAAGTCACATGTTTCCCCTACTGCATCGCTTATGTTACTTATAATATGATCTATGCAAGATGATTGTCTAGTAGGCAAATTAATGTGTAATGAGAGGTTATAACTCCTCAACATGTCCTTTAATGTTGTAGAATTATGATTTGTAGTCAAAGTGTTTGTGTTCAGATCCCCCAACAATATCATTTTCTTTTTTGTTTTACTATTACAAAGTTTATGAAGCAGTATATCTAACTTACTAAAAAAAGTTGTAATATTTGATGTTGGTGTCCTATAAATACCTATTATGATGCAGTTATAATATGGTATTTCCACACCACAACACTCAAATATTTTATCTATAGAGATATCTTGGCAATAATTTATTATTTTATATTCCAAAAATTCCTTTATCAGTATGCAAACCCCACCCCTATACTCAGACTTCCTTGAGAATGATGTAGCTAATACAAACCCATTAAGATGTACATTTGTTTCATCATTTGCTTTAACAAATGTTTCTGTGAAACATAATATGTGAATTTGTTTATTGTTGCAATTAAATTCATCCAAACACAATTCAATTGAAGAAAGCTTATTCAAGATACCTGCTATATTTTGATGCATTACTCTTACAATATGAGATTTAATTGTATTAAATTTAGGTAAGAAAAAACTCACCCTGTGCTTCATAAGTTTTTGTAGTACTGAAGGCATTATCTTTAAAACTTTCACTAAAGCAATTCAGGTCTTTAACATAGTAGCACTTCAAATTTTGAAAAATTGTTTTCATACCATAATTATTTAAAACTCCGTTACGTTTATAAAACATAGTTTCATCATATACAAGAAACTTATTAGAGTCAAAAATTATTACATTATCCTGCCTACCTAAGTTTTTGATCAATAGATTGCCAAAATACTCAATTCTAGAATTATACAAGTCACTATAACCATTAAATTTATAAGTGGGTAGGCATAATATTATATTTGTGTGATTCAATGTTTTGAGAATGTCACATAAACTTAAAACTAATTCATAATAATTAATAGTTGTCATGAAATCCTTATGTCCTATAAATACTAAACAATAGTCATTCTTTGTGTAGTCTAACAGTTTTTGACTTAGGCTATTAATTAAGTACTTAGCGCTGCAATTTGTGAAAATATTGTGACATATATTGTGACAAGGGAACGTAGTTTGCGCTATTGGGAGTATTTTATTTATTTGATTACTACTGATAATACATAGTCTTGATTTCGAGTGTCTTGATTGTGTCCTGTTATATACGTCTTTTTGTTTGATTTTTTCTGTTGCATTACTAATGTTGTCATCAAACGATCTAGGAAGTAGACTAGTAGCGCCATCTATGGTTCCCTCACAACCCTCATCGTTTTTAAGCCGAAGATCAATACAACTATTGTTTGTTTCCAAGTCTAATGAAAGTTCTAGATTTCTGGTAATGTTTTTCATTTTGGCTATTTTAATCGTACTAGTAGTTTTCCTTTTAGGCTCTGAGCATATTAACTGAAGATGTTTTGATTTACTTGTTTGTATCTGCAAGGCAGTTTTTAAATTTGTATTTTCATTACACAATTTTTCTATTTCCAAATGGGCGCTTTCCAATTGCTGTTTGAGATTTTTTATTTCTATTTTTAGATCTTCCTTGTCACTATCATACCCTGTCGATAAATCTGGTAAGCTATATCTTCTAATTTCTGAATTTGATGACTCGAAAGAAGTATCCAAGCCTAACTCAGATTCGCTAACATTCAAATTATGTTTCCTTGGTTTTCTATGAGTAACATTAAAATTATCCTCCATTTTTTGATATGGTAAAATTAAAATCAATCACAAAAACTGATTATAGATAGCTAAGTTTTGAAACTGTACTAGTACCACGAATGATCTTAATTACTCAGCTACTGTTTTATCGACTGGCAATGAGTAAAAAAAATAGATGGCGCTAGTTTTTATAAAATTCAAAAACTGACCATTAGTGTTTTTCAAATAACGGTTTCGAAGATTTGCAATTTCACTTTATTAACAAATATTATGAGTTTCTTAGAGATTTAACGTTTCCAATACTTGCTGTTTAAGGTTTCCGTTATTGTCACAGATAATTTGTCAATATATTCATAAGATATTTAGCTATTTGAAAATGATTGTCACTGATCGTATCACACAAGTAACTTCTTAAATCCACAGTATATTTCTTAGAAAACACTTTCACTTATCGCTTAGGGGATTAGACGAAATTTTAATACATTTCCCTTTCTTATTAAGCATTTAAACTATTTTTACTGCTCTACTGCATGAGGGTCTCCCCGAGTTTGAGTGTCTCTGTGCCTTTTGAAGACTATATTTTGATTCCATTGACATAAACAGAGTTACAGGTAGTAGAGCCACGCTGATTTCAGTATGAATGGGCCAACGCGACCGGAGCAGTACTACCCTCACTCAGTCTTTCGTTGGGGAGTGTGAGACTGGAGGCCAATCGTTCTGCATCAGTCTCTTGGCCTCCGGAGACCGATGCAGAAACATCTCACTTAGCCGCCATGGTATGGATCACCATGCATTGTATGCACTCACAATGAGGATGTTGGTTTCGACTCCGATAGAGCGCATGAGTAAAATCTATTTACTCATGCGCTCGGGCAGAATAGGGTCACTTTGGTAGGCTTAAATATAAAAAAGAAACTTTCGTAAGGTGGTTGGCAAAGGAAAACGTTGAAAGGAAAGTAATGGAGATTTTTTAAGAGGGTTAGACTAACGTTAGTCTCTCAGAAAGGAATAATGTAGTCTGACTGAACCGTTTCTGTACTCCATATTCTGTACCTATCTTTGTGATGAGGGAAATAAATACATTATTATTATTTATCTTATTAGTAGTTACTACCTACATACTTTTCTACCTGCCCAACTTTTGGTCCATGTTTATACAGATTTTCTAAATTCCGATCGAAGTTAAACTTTTGTTATAAATGCACAGTGACTCTTTAACCTTAAAAAATGGCACCCATTTATATTTATTTTATCTAACCCTTCTAATGGATTGGCTATTTCTATAGACAGGGACCTGCGGTTTATTGTCCAGCTTAAACTTTTTACTTTTATACGTATGTTCTATTTTTTTAACTTAAAAGCTATCTCGTAATATTGAAAAATGAGATCAAGCAATCTTTGATATGGGCAACCAGTTATATTTGACCCACTTTTATGAATCGATGCCTGAAGTTGTGAACAACCTGCGTTTCTGATTGCTTGGGCAGCAGCATAATTGATGTGTGATCTCACCTGTGATAAAAAGTGTATTTCAGTCTTGTGTAATTAAAAAAATGATTAAAAGTATTATTCATTCATAATGTAACATCAACTGCCTCGTTGGCGCAGTGGTAGCGTATGCGACTGCTGTGCTTGAGGTCTCGGGTTCGATTCCTGATTCGGACCATATATGTGATCCGCAAATAGTTGTTTCGGAGTTTGGGCGTTTTCTATGTATAATATGTATGTATTTACAAAAAAAAAGTATCTTTAGGTACTTGTATCACTTTTCTTGTACCCATAATACAAGCTCTGCTTAGTTTGGGACTAGATGGCGTTGTGTGTAGGATGTAGGAAATAATCATGAGATTAACTTGTTCTTGTTTTCAATCACATCAACTTCATATCAGCAGCTTTCAATAATCCACAGCTGGACATGTATCACTCTTTCTATCCAATAAAAATTCAAAATACTATTTAAATTAATATAACAAGCATATCATAACTGACTTTGAATCGTGGTGTTTCTATTTGATATTCTCCAATCATTTAACCCAATACAGCAAATTCAAAATAAAGATATAGATTACTGCTTTAGATCCAAAAGCATTCTATACAAGCCTTGCATGGCAGTCGTGAGAGAAGGCAATCTTGACATTTCAACACGTATTCCGTTTTACCTTATCAAATAAACTTCGGTGCAGAAACTGAATGGCAGCACAACAGCACTGTCAACTGATTGAACTGCAGAGTATTCTAAATCTGGAACGATTTTCCAACTGTCGATCTTGATTTGACTTTCATCAGATAGAGCAGAATTCGATTCAACTCTGTACAGCTTAGATCGTGCTGGAACAGAGATTTCGTGTTCCAATAAAATGTTCTCATAAAATATTCGTATTCGAGTCATGTAAATAATGAATATAGAAAAATTTGAATTAAATGTGTGACTCTCAAATAGCATGCTAACCTAATAAATACCTTTAGAGGCGTATAATTAATAGATTATAGAAAAAAATTGCAAATCAAACTTACATTTTATGTTCAATTTTATTTGCTTAATTTTTTTCTGAATTCAAGTCTGATGTAAAGAGTAAGAGTGACAATAATATTTTTATAGGCATTTCATTTCAATGTATCTTATAAGTGCGGATGACTCGGGGCCTAGGTACAGTTATACACAGATAAAAATGAAAGAACAATACAGCTTTATCTTCAGTATCGTTTAAGATAACGTTCAAAATATGTTTTTTTGTAATAATCCTTACTAATATTATAAATGCGAAAGTAACTCTGTCCATTTGTCGCAGTTCCCGTTACTTACCAATTTAATGGAAATTGGGCACGAAGATAGTCTGTAGCCTCAAAAACGACATAGGCTTCTTTTTACCGCAATAACCGACACACTGGCTAAAGCTAGTTTTATTTTATGTGTGAACTTGACTTACACTAAATTACTTAACAATATCTCCAAATGTATAAAATTCTTGCACTTGAACCAATTCTTATGAAGTTTTATATGTTTATATAAAAA